>BSYO01000039.1:1427180-6227180 GCA_033239525.1 Nepenthes gracilis | reverse complement strand
CCTTTGTGGACCCTCTATACGAGACATCATGTCCAATGGGTGGTAGAGCAGGAGTAATCCTCACTTTCCTAGAAGGTATAGTACTCAAATAATTCTTTATATTTAGATTCCCAACAACCAACAATGTAGCATGGTATGAGCTATATTAACTGATTTAAAACTACTTAAGGAATGACTCTACGATGTGGTTAATCTAGTGTTGACAAATTTCTTCAAATTGTATATCTATTTTCATCACTGGTATTATATAACGGAAATCAAAATTATTCTAATAAGGAGCAAAGTTGTCTGTAAATAAAAACAATTGACAAAATAATAAATTTTAGATAATATAGTGAGTATCATAAGTGTATTAGTAGTAAAATAAAATATTTTTAAAATATATTTAATTATTTTAATTATTTTTAATCGATAACCATAATTGGCTTATCTGTTAGGATATTTCTATTACGAAAGTTGATCAAAATAGAATAAAAACGATATGCGGCATCTAATATTTAATAAGTCGAGTTCTAGCAATTTATGTGGTCGATTTTTATCTTCTTATAACTGAATTTTTGTCAATATAACACTTTAGACTGTTATTTTTAAAAAATGTATTTTAATAAATACAATAATATTTTTTTATTTTTTATATAAAAAGAAATAAACTATAAAATATCTTTAAAAAATTATTAATATGATATATATTTTTTGTATAAAATAATTTATCATTTAAAATTAAATAAAATTATGATTTAGATAAAAAATAATGAAATTATTATTTAAAGCATTGTTAAAAGTCATAAAAAATCATATAAATTAAATATTCATTTATAATTCTTTTTTGTTAATTTTTAATTTTTAAAAATCTAATATTCGGTAATACAATTATAAGATAAATTATTATATGATAATCATACATTACTAATTAAAGAAATATAATATTTTATTTATATTAATTCTAAAATTAAATCTTATTTAAATTGTAAAAAAAGGTAGATAGTTTCACCTCCCATAATATGTTGAAAAAATCTTTTATACTTGAGTTGTAAGCACTTTTGTACATACCTTTAAATTAAAAATATTAATTTAATTTGAGTTAAAAATAATTATTATCTCTCAATTTTTTTATAAATTATGTTAGATGCCTGGTAAATTTAAAATCTTCACAAGTATAACCTTTTTTTTTTTTTTACAAACAATTCACTCATAATTATTAACTAATTTAATTTTAAAAATTATCACACACTACTAAAATGTTTTTTTTATGGAAGTGATGAGAATTAGAATGAGTAGTAGTAGGATTTAGGATATATTATAATTTTAATATTTTAGAACTATTTTTAGTATGTACATGTGATGTAATCAGTATAGGAATATCAAAATAAATTTTGTATTAAAAAATATGACATAATTAATAATTAAGTTATAAAATAATAATATTCATATATAAAATATAATTAAAAATTGATAAAAATAATATAATTATATTTGTAAATATCATACTATCACTTATTATACAAGAACAATAGAGTACAATAGATAGTAAAGAAAGTAGAGATGAGATGTGTAGAAAAAGACGGAAAGAAAATATTTATACTTTTTTACTTAATTATTTTTTTAAAAAGAAGAAAAGAGACAGATGTTACATAACCATTGGGTTTTAAAAAAGGTTATGCCAACCATATTATGACTCGATACACGAGTCAGATACCCCACGGCCTAACACGGAATGAAGTATTAGGTCATGTTACAAGCAGTACATGGACATCTTGAAATGCTAGAGTGTCAACCAAACGATGATCGGGTTGTCTTCTTATGCGCCAGCCCTCCCGAACGAAGGGTGGGAAGACACCACAGTCACTAGTATTGCCCCTAATTGTTTAGTTAAAAATGGTAATATAGTAAGGAGGTGCCACCTAAAAGAAAGGAATCAAAACGGTTTTCTATCTGAAAGAGCGAAACCATAATAATCTTCATCATCGATACCTAGCAAAGCATCCTGATAGAGCATCTTATGTTTCTCTTCCAACACAAATGGATGATACTCTAGATAACGGGAGAATGGTAGAGTTTTGCTAGCTTCATCTGCGGTGAAAACTAGAGGCATTGGGTGAGGAGAGTTAAAAATGGATTTTGTCCCTTTTTATAGGCAGCTTGTTTCAAAACGACATGCTATGGGTAACAAACTTGAGCAGCTACCGCATGGATTTAGTGCAAAAAATCTCTGCCAAAGGAGTTGATCAAGACATATTAATTGAATAATATAATTACCATGACACGATGACTCAAAAATGTCTAACTTTGTTGAAAAGGAATGCCTAACTCGCTAGAATTGATGGACGAACATGGGCCTAATTATACATCCTTAAAATTCAGTTTTGAACTTCAAGGTTGGAGGCTAGTATTGGATCTAATAAAAAATTTTGAGTTAATTTGAGCCCATTGACTAGACCCACGGATAAAAATAAAGGCCCAAAATATTGATGAAATGGATTAAATGTAGGTGCGGCCCAAAGGAGGCCTAAAGAATTAGAGCACCAACAAAGTAAGAGAATACTAAAAGAGGCTTAATGGATCAAGGCTCATAAAAGATTTACTTCGCTAAAGCCCAATCGAAATCTAAGAAACACAATCTAACTGGTCATATTATCGAACGTTTAAAGTTTTGAATCAAAACTATATCCAAAAATATGAACAACACTAAGCCAAATAGACGAGTTGAAGGATGTCGAGTTAAATTGCCAATTAGCTAGTCAATTCCACATATCTAATTGGTATTCAACTCTCCAACCAATCATCCCTTGATTGGGTATAATTATCACGATCCAACATGATTAATGTCACTACCACAATTGAAAAGGTGTGAGGTAGTTGCTAACTAGAAACGATCAGCAATTAACCGCCTCTAGGGGAATGGCTTGTAACACTGCTATGAAAAACTTGCAGTTGATACTCAAACAACTACAAATATCAATTTCTTTGTCATTGAGTATCAAACATTTGATACCTAAGAGAGAAGAATAATATAAAGAATCAGTCTTAAGTCATCTTGATATTCAAAAGATCAACTTCACTCTGAAAGTTTAGCCTCGCAACTCTGATCCTACACACAACTCTTGGAGTTTATCCTCCAAATACCTCAACCTCTTCAATAAATAGGCGCACAATTCTTCATATTTGTCTCTCTCTTTTCCCTTTTCTTTCTCACGCTCTCTCTCCCTAATCTAAATTATTGGGTCTAAAAGATTGATATAAATATTGGAATGTAATATGGAGAGTAAATCTCAATTTTTTTAAAAAAATTTTTGTTCTGATTTATGATATATAATATTCAAATTAAAATATTCAGGAACCTAATTCAAAATCATTCGAATCGAATCCAAATTTTTAAGAATGCATCAAAATAATATTCTAAATATCAAAATAAATGTTATATTTTTCATATTCTCATATCAAGTAATATAACTATATTCACAAAAATATATGAATAGATATTATTTTTTAACAATCTAAAGCATAAATAAATTTTTTAGATGATTTTAACAAATTGCTAAGACAATATGAATAAAATTAAATAAATTCTCATTATTATATTTCATAAAATATTATTTTGGGATTTAACAAATATTTATTATAAAGATTGATATATAAGTTAGATTTTAAGACTTTTAAAATACTATGTTACCTGTAAATTGTTTTTTTTTTTTTCAAAATTTTAAATTAAATTTGAAGTGAAAGTAAACATATATGAATTTGCTTTTCAAATTTTCCACTCTTCAGAAAATTAGTCTTGAAAAGAGAGTCAATTTTTTTTTATAACTTAGCATTGAGAGGGAGATAATGGCATGGAAATCAATTAAAAGAATGTTTTTCGAAGTATTATTTATTATTTAATTTGACTTTATTTAAGTAGTTTAAAAGTCACCCTAGTGATTAATAAATTAAAATTTATCTATCATATTTTTAATCAGGCCTACTTGTCATAATGATATATTATTTTATTATAATTTTTTGTTATCTTATTTTAATTAAATATTTGATATAGAATGGTATAATAGGTAAATAATAATAATTTATGCCATTTTTTTAAAAAAAATATTCAAAATTGCTTTTTAAATTATTATTAGGGATGACAAAAAACATGAAATATAATATGACCCATCATGGACTAATTGAGTTGTATTTGCTTTGATCTGGTTTTTGGTATGTCTCGAACTCATTTTTGAATACACACATATATTAAAATAATATGTAAATACTAAATTAACTTTAAAATAAATTTAACATTTGTATTTTATTTTATTTTTATAATTTAAATTTTATCTGAAGTGGTACGATCTTAATGAGTTATTTAATGATTGGAATTAAAAATTTCATCTCCCTAATGAATTTGAGATTCAATTTATCCATGTTACATGACCCAATGCATTTATTAAAGTTCTTTTAAGAGCTACAAAATGTCTATTGGCTTAAAATTTGAATATTTATTCAGAAATTATATTGCTAATTTAATTGAATAGAGCTATACTAATATCATCAATTTTTCTTTATTTTTTTCTTTAAAAAGGGAGAAAAGAGAGAGGGAGAGAATAGCTTTGGCATGAATTTAGATTTCGATATGTTCCCAATTATTAAAGTTTTACCCGATCCTACCCATAGTATGATGGGTTAGGTTTAGATTGTGGGTTAAAAATAGTGGATTAAGTTTGAGTTTAGCCTTTCCCACCCATCATCATTCCTACCTATTTGTTATTATATATATGATTCTCCTATTGTTGGGGCAAAAAGGGTTGATTCGACACGAAGGCACCAAATTTGATGAGGCAAATGACCGGTCGGTCAGAATATACATAAGCACACAGAAGGGACAAAGAAGAATAAGGTATAGATTTTACGTGGAAAGCCTTTCACAAATTGAAGAAAAAAATCACGAAATATTTAATTCACAAATAAATCCATTATATGAAAATGGTTAAAAAAATCGCACAGCTATACAAGCCCTTTAAAAAAAGATAAAGAATAAAGTACGAGAACACACTCTGTTTTACTCACTACTCTTCTTTTCATCACTCTTTTTTCTTTTTTATAAATTTTTCACACTGCCCCTATTATATATTGTACGCAGTATACAATATATATACAGGCTGTTGAAAGTAACAACCAAGGCAACGTGGAGGACATACGTATAGACAATCGCCTGATGCATGTACAGCTCTGCACTGGTTCTTCCCTACAAAAAAATTGTGCCCTACAGAAATGGTTTTACAGATCGTACTCTATAAAAATGATTTTACAGAGATTACATATACTCAATCAATCTTTTGAGTTAGCATCCACGTGCGCTTGCTCGCTGATGTTGCCTTTGGCCATCACAAAGTCCACATGCTTCTTCGAAATCTTTGGACTCAAATGCTACACAGAGTTCTCGGTTGCTTAGGAACAAATTCGCAGACCATAGCCTCTTAGAATCCTCGGACCCATAACCTCTCAAATTCCTCGTGCTCATAACACATCCACACGGGAGTGACCTCAATAAATTTTTCCTCATGACCGTATGAGAGCTGAATCAGTCAGTCCAGTAATGTCACAGCAAGTTTCAAACTTTTCTTTGAATAAAACTTTAGTCATCATATCTGACCCATTTTCATCCGATCGAACCTTCTCCACTGACAGCCTCCCTTCATCAATAACATCTCTCACCTAATGATATCGAACGTTAATGTGCTTTGATCTTGAATGGAATAGGGAGTTTCTACACAAATGTATAACACTTTGGCTGTTACAGAGTATCACATACTTTTCTTACCTCAAACCTAACTCTTGGATAAACATTTTCATCCACAGTAACTCTTTACTGGCTTCGATCACTGCAATAAACTCGGCCTCCGTAGTGAAAAGAGTAACACACTTCTACAATTTGGATTACTAAGAGACTACCCCTTCTACAAACTTGACCAAGTACCCCGAGGTGGATTTATGAGAATCAATGTCCCCGACCATATCCGTATCTATGTGACTGACCAATTGAAACTTCTCTTCTCCATACCGTATACACATTTTAAAAATTTTTCGAAGATATCTCATAATCCACTTCACAGTAGACCAATATTCCTTCCTTGGGTTAGAGAGGAATCTGTTGACAATACCGACCGCATAAGTAATGTCCGGCCTTGTACACACAGCCGCGTACATCAAACTACCAACGGCTGACGAATAAGGTACGCCTCTCATGCGGACTTTCTCTGTATCCGAGGACGGACATTACTTCCTACTCAATCCGAAGTGGTCGGCTAGTAGGGTGCTTACTAACTTGGATTTTTCCATGTCGAACCATTGGAGTACCTTTTTAATGTAGCTCTCCTGGAATAGTCAGAACTTCTTGTTCTTCCGATCGTAAAATATTATAATTTTCAAAATCTATTTCACCGGCCCGAAGTCTTTCATAACAAATGACTATCCCAATTATTTCTTCAACTCTTTAATTCGAGTGCTATTTTATCCAACAATGAGCATATCGTCTACATGAAAAATATCCGTATAAAGACGCAGTGGTCAGAAGTAATCTTTTGGTATCTTTGACCGATCATGATAGACTCAAATTTCTTATACCACTATCTTGGAGCCTGTTTTAGTTTATACAGGTTCTTTCTTAGACGACAAATAAAGCCTTCCTTCCCCTTGGCCTTGAACCCATTTGGTTGCTCTATATAAATTTCTTCCTCAAGATCATTGTGAAGGAATATTATCTATACACTCAACTGCTCTACCTCCAAATCCAGAGTAGCTACTAAAAGAAGCATAACACAAACAGAGGATATTTTTACCACCGGCGCAAAGATCTATCAAAATCCACGCCTTTGCGCTGATTAAAACATTTCACCACTAACCTCGCCTTACCTCGGTTGCATTGTGTCCTCAGATGTATTCAATTAGAAGACCCACTATTTTTAAGGCTCTCTTTTCCTTAGATAGCTCAGACAACTCAAATGTATGATTATCATGTAGAGAACCAATCTCTTCTTGCATGATTTCCATCCATTCAGCCTTGTACTTATGCTTCACTACCTCTTCAAAATCCTCGGGTTCTCCTCCATTAGTGAGTAGGACGTACTCACTGGACGACAAATGTACAGACAGTCTGTCCTTGTAGATCATCGGATAATAATCTTCTCGGCCAGTTGAGAAGAAACTTCATTCTGATCCTCATGAGGCACAGTTACTACCACATTATTGTCCTCGACCACTCTTGGGCCATTGTCTTCGGATTGAAGAGGTACTGGATAGATAGTTTCAACGCTTATTTTATCTGTCCGACCAGTGTCAAATAAAGTTTTCTTGTCTTTTTCAATATTTTTTAATAGTCTCTTCTTCAATAAAGATCACATCCTATGATTAAACAAATTTTTTCTCTATTGGGTCATAAAATCTGAACCCCAAATCATCTTCCCCATATCCTAAAAAGATGCAGTGTTTCGTTTTTGCCTCTAACTTAGTCCTCTCATCATTAGGAATGTACATAAAAGTCTTGCACCCAAATACTCTAAAATGGTCATAGAACAGCTCCTTTTGATCATGTCTTCTTAGGAGTTTCACTATTTAATGGTTTACTAAGCAACCTATTAATAATATAAGCGCCGTCCTTAGGGTTTCAGCCCAAAAGGATCCTGGAAACTTTACTTCTGAAAACATACACCTTACCCTTTCCAATAATGTGCAGTTCATCCGCTCAACCACGCCATTTAACTGTGATATCTTTGGTGGTGTATTTTGATATTTGATACCATAAGACCGGACGTAGGCATCAAATACCCCAATGTACTCAACCCCATTGTTACTTTGGATGGTATTCAGCTTCTTCCCTGTCTAATGTTCCACTAAAGTATAAAAGTGTTCAAATGTATTGAGAACTTGGTCGTTGATCTTCAGTGGGTAAACCAATAGTTTTCTGGAATAGTCGTCAATGAAAGATATGAAATACTGGGCGCTACCAAATGATTTCTCCTTGAACAGTCCACATACATCAGTATATACTAATTTAAGCACCTCAGTCTTTTTGGAGGATGAGTCTCCTGAAAAAGAGACTCTCCTCTACTTCCCCACCAGACAGTGAGGATACGTCATTAATTCAACTTCTTTTATGTTCGGTATAAGGTCCTTCTTGGCCAGATGACACAATCTTTTTTCGTTCATGTGACCCAACCGACGGTGCCACAAGTACGAGGTCTTCATGTTAGTAGCAGCGTTTACCTAACTTATCTCAGTAGAGGCCTACAACACTAAAATGCCTGACATCTTTGTATCTCGGGCAACTACCAAAAACCCTCTAGTTAGTTTATAAGCCCCATTACCGAAGACGTTGTAAAAGCCAACATCATCAAATCTTCCTACTGAGATAATGTTCATCCGTATGTCAAGAACATGTCGTACGTCTCTTAAGAATAGTCATGTTCCACTGTTGGTGACGAGAGATACGTTACCACGGCCAACAACTCTGGATGTCTCTATATTACCCATCTTAAACACTCCAAAATCACCTGGAGTATTAAATGTAAAGAGCTCCCGTCGGGAGGTGACGTGGATGGATGCACCAGAATTCACCATCCAGTCGGTCTCCTACTCGGCCAAATTTACAACGTCATCTACTTCAAAAGTCAAAAGGAGATCACCTCCTGTAACCATAGAGACTAAGGACTTTTTCTCACCTCGTCCCTTTTCACTTTTCTCTTTTTTTACGTTTTCTCTCTTCCTCTTATAAAAATACTTTTTAATATGTATCTTCTTTTCATAGTAATGACACTCCATATTTTGAAACTATGACCGAGACTTACTTCGATCCTTTCCTCCAGATTTTTGACCACGGCCTTCGCTCCTTCTCCATGACTTTGTCACGAGTACCCTAAAGTATTGAGAGATCGTGGTCCCTTACGACTGCCGTCTCATCTCCTCATTCAACACGGCTTCTTTGGCTATCTCCAGTGTCACGATACCATTAGAAGTTATGTTGGCAATGGTGATTCTCATCACCTCTCATGAGTCTAGTAGGGTTGTTGGGAGCCATAGGCCTAATATTTCATCCTCGAACTTAATACCTATGTCACTCAACCGGTCTACACATCCTTGAAATTTGTTCAAGTGATCTGCAACGGACGAACCGTCCTTGTATCAAATCTGAATCGACCTCATCATGTGATAAATCTTGTTATTGCCAGTTTTAGAGGCATAAAGTGTATCCAACTTCTCCCATAACGTCCTGGCATTCGCCTCACTTCTAATGTGGTTATACACATTATCATCTATAAATTACCGTATATAACCGTACATCTACATGTTCTCCAGCGTTCATTCATCTTCAGATTTTGCCTTAAACTTTTGAGTGGCAAATATCGGAAGATGCATGGATTTGACAAGCTAAAAATCGGACATCTTGCTATGCCAGGTATCATAGTTGGTGCCATTTAAGTAAATTATCTTACTTCCAACCTCCATCTGTAGCATTCAACGAAGTTACTGGTCGAAGAACAATCTCTCTAATACCACTTATTGGGGCAGAAAGGATAGATCCGACACGAAGGCACCAAACTTGGTGGGCAAATGACTAGTCGGTCAAAATGTACATAAGCACACAGAATGGGAGAAAGAGGAAGAAAGTTCGGATTTTACGTGAAAAACTCATCACAAATCGAATAAAAAAATTATGAGATATTTAATTCACAAACAAATCTATTATGTGAAAATGGTTACAGAAACCGTATGACTACACAAGCCCTTTAGGTAAAAATAAAGAACAAAGCACGAGAACACACTCTGTTTTACTCACTGCTCTTCTTTTCTTCACTCTTTTTTCTTTCATATAAATTTTTCACACTGCCTCCTATTATATATTGCACACAGCATACAATATATATACAAGCTATTGAAAGTAATGACAAAGCCAACGTGGAGGACACACGTACAGACAGTCACCTGATGCACGTATAACTCTGCACCGGCTCTTCCCTACAAAAGATCGTGCTTTGTAGAAATGACTTTGCAAATCGTACTCTGTAGAAACGGCTCTACAGAGATTGCGTATACTCAGTCAATTTTCTGAGTTAGCATCCACATTCGCTTACTCGTTGACATTGCATTTGGCCATCATAGAGTTCTCGTGCTTCTTTGAAATCCTCGAACTCAAATACTGTACAGAGTTCTCGGTTACTCAGGAACAAGTCCTCGGACAATAGCCACTCAGAATCCTCAGACCCATAACCTCTCAAAGTCTTCGTGCTCATAACACCTCCACACCGGAATGATCCCAACACCTATAACCCTTAGTCTATACCCTTTTGAGTAAGTAAATACTTATGCCTCTTGTCAACTATTTTAATTGAGACTGATACTAAATTCACTCGTATTTTAATGCTTAAATAAAGGACTTACAGAAAAAAGTCTGACAAGAAATCCTTTATACCACTGTCTTTTTGGTAAGCTTATCTTCTGTAAGAGTTTAAATATAAGTACTGTTACCAGAGGTTTAAAAACCAGTGTTTACCTTTTGCTCTTCCATCATCGGCTATTGATGGTTTTGTTGAAATGACAATCCTTTTTCCTATTTAGTGAAATAAAAGTTATTATCAATAAATAAATGGCTATGAAATTCCTATCCTTCACCTTCTCGTTCCAGAAAAAGACTTCTTACTTTGCTCATTGACTTTGTTCCATGCAGCATCGTGTCAGGCTCTCCTTTTACAAATATCCAAAAAGTATCTCTTCCATTAGTATAATATGTTATACATTCATGCATATTATAATTAAAGGAATACTTAAAATCCTAACATCTTATCCCCATGTTAGATTTAATATTTGATCATGATATATTTGAAATTATTTATTGCATGTGTAAGCTTAAAAATAAATGTGATTGAATTTAATACTTCAATTTTGATGCAGAATCATAACATTTTGGATAATCCAACCACACTTTTAGGTAGTAATCTACCCGTCATTCATCTCATATTTTGACATTAGTTTCTAGTTTCGGTAAAAAATGTAAAAAGATGTGTTGTTGCATGATAGAAATTGTTATTGCATGTTAGAGAATTCGAAGAAATGTGGCAAAGGGGCAGGCAGAGTTGTGAAATTATTCTAAGTTTGGTGATGGTATGCTCCGAGAATCATGATACTTCCATTTGAGGTGTTACATATTCCTGATGTGAACCATACTGTAAAATTAACATATACTTATAAGTTAACTTATGACATATTCAGTTGCAATCATATATAGATGATAGTATATGATGTTAGTCCCCGCCAATGAAGATGTAAAAATACGTTAACCGATGGTAAGGAAATACAGTCTGAAAATAAGGATATTCTATTTTAGGTTATATTTTGTTGAATCCATATTTTGATTATTTGAAGGTTCATATTATTGTTTCTTTGATAAATTCACTTGGCTTTATTTATCCATGATTTTATTTACATCATTTGGATTATAAATTACTAGATGAGTCTCCAGCTTACCATTATATTCTTTCATTTCAAAGTAACAGATTTGGATAACTATTTAGAGGCATTATAGAGATTTGTTTTAAGAATTCGAATTAATTTTATTATCAGATTATTTTTAATATTTATACAGTCAACGATATTAATTTGTTGGCAAATCATTGATAGTCGGCAAATTATGGGCGTTTAATTGTTAGATGGATAAGTGGGTAGATGGAATATGCTGAGTAATTAACACATGTCTATTCATCAGTCTTCATCCATAAGCCATTTTTTGTCTTCTTTTATTTATGACGAATATTACTGTTGGTAGTGCACTGTTGATATCTTGTCGCGGTCTCTTTTGGTATTGACTGTTGATTTTTTATTTTTTTATTTTATAGACCAAAGTTGAATGTACTGCTAGATAGAGATCCTAAATCAATGGATAAACTCATAATTGTAAACCTAAATTGTCATTACCAGCATGAATCAAGGAATGAAGCACTGACTGGGCAAATCACATTTCAATAAATATTAAAAACATTATCACTGCTCCCTTTTTTTTTTTTATATATAAATTTTATTCTCATTATTATTCAAAATTATATTTTCATCTTTTATTTTAATTTTATTTTACCTAAAAAATTTTGGTTAAATTGACTACTTTTCTAGTAGAATACTAACAGGCATGAGGGCACACATACATCTATGTGTATATATATATTGCTAAAATCACTATAAAAATTTTTAAATAATATTTGATACGTATCTTAAATTTGAATAACAATTTAAATAAATTTGAATCGAATTATTAAACTTTTTATCTAAATTCTATACACTATAATAATAAATAAAAGTTTAAAAAATTTAGGATTCACTATTTAATATATCATTTGATACAAATCAATGAACTTTTACAAAAATCGAGAATGTGGGAAAGATTGTGAGGATGAGAGAGAAGAATGGAGGAACTGTATCCATATTTATGAAAGAACAATTGTATAAGAGAATTTATTTCTATCCTTACTTTTCAAAATATGTTCCTCCTTTCAGAGAAATTTGTGTATAATTATAGCCATATTATCAATTAATGATGAATTATCAAAGAGGGATAACCAACTACAATCTAAGCAATTAAGTCAGTTGAAACTAATTAGTTCAAACACCCTTATTCACATTGTGATTGTGAAATTTTTAGAGCTAGGTTTAACAAATAATAATGAATAGTTGATATTGGTCGGTTAGAAGATCATCACTAGACTAATTGTAGAGTATACAAATTATATGTTTGATTTAACTGCTAGATTGAGTTAACTACTTGATTGGGTCAACCACTCAATGGGATTAAACGCTTGATTATATTAACCTTCTTGTTTGATGTTCAGATATTCAGTTATTCAGACCTATGATCCAATCTGTTTACTGACTATTCAATCAGTCGCCTAATCTTAATTTATTTTGATTAAATTTGGAGCAATGCTAGACTTTGTATTCTTTGGGCTTAAACCTAATAGATCGAATAATACTTTTACCTTCTTGGACTAGTCCATAATTTTACTCTACTAGGCCAATCTAATTAATGTTTTTTTTTAATGATATTTATTATATATATATATATATATTATATGACATCAAAAAGTCTAATAAATTTTCTAATAATATATCAAAATAAAACTACTTCTTAAGTAAAATTAACAATAGAATTAGAACTTAAAAATTGAGAATCAAATTCTCAAAAGCTATAAAAGTTGACAATACTTTCAATAATATTTTCTCATTTTGGTATAGTTCAATACATAATATGCTAAATGGTATAAAACCATTGCATTAGCACAATTAACAAATATGATTTAAGCATTAAATTTGAATTTTATAACTACATATCTATATTTATTTTTGATGCGTTTCTAAATCTAGGTTATTAGACAAATTAGAAAGCCACTTGATTTCGCCTAACGAGTCGAACTGAAGCGAGTCTAATTTTTATTATTTTGAATCTAAATTCTACACACCACAACTAACAAATAAGAGGTCGGAGAACGACAGAATTCGCTCTTCGATTTGTCCTCAAATATTCAAGTTAAAAATCTTTCTTAATTGAATAAAAAAAAATTGGATGAATGTAAAGTAATGCATAGATACATGTACGATGAAATTAAGTATTTGATGGAGGATTAGGCTCTATATAATGCACTCAACGAGGAACGGCTTGAAGATATGTGCGCTTGATTAGAAGTGTCTTAGAGTGAAGTGCACTCAACGAGGAGTGGCTTAGAGAGAAAGAGGTGCACTCGACAGGGAGCAGTTTAAAGAGAGGTATGCTCGATGAGTAGCGATTCAGAGGAAGAGGTGCACTCAATGGGAGCGGCTTAGAGAGAGATGTGTGCTTGACGGGGAATAGCTTGGAGAGACGTGCACTCAACAGGAAGCAGTTTGAAGAGAGATGCGCTCAATGGGGAGCGGCTTAGAGATAAATGTATGCTTGACAGGAAGTGATTTAAAGATAGGTGCACTCGACGGAGAATGGCATGGAGAGAGGTGCACTCGACGAAGAGCGACTTAGAGAGAGAGAGGTGTGCTCGACAAATAGTGACTTAGAGAGAGAGAGGTGCGCATGACAGGAAACAACTTAAAGGGAGAGAGGTGCGCTCATTGAAAGGTGGCCTAGTGGCATCTCATTGCGTTTGAAAGTCTGAGGATTTGGAAGATACCTTAAAGTCTAGCCTTAGGGACGTTTTGAGCCTAAAAATCTACCTCCTCCGTAGAGGTAAAGGGCTATTTATAGCACTGGAACCGGTGTAACTTGCCTTGGGCCTCATGATTGTTGTTATGTATATTTGTTAAACTATCTCAGCAATCAAGGATAGTTGCTGATGGTAACTGTTGCCTTTTTAAAAGTATTACAGAGTTGTGCTTGCCATCTTAGTATGATACGCCATCCCGAAAAATATTATGTGGATATTTATTTGGCTATTATGACAGTTATAATGGTTGCTTTTTGGCAGGTTTTGCCTGATTTCTCGCATTGTACTATCAGGGTGATTGTAGGGTAGTATTATGTAACCTTAATTGCCTATTTCCAGCTTGACGGCTTTGGGCTGACTCGCTTAAGTCAACCGTTGCTGGCTTTGGACTCTGGGCTGAGAGAAGTCATTCCTAACTGCTACTCCTGGGGCGCCTTCTTTGGGGGCCGAATTATGGGCTGGCCAATGAGAAATCGGACCCATCAATCTTGTATATAATTTTCATAGGTATGACCATACGTTCAGAGTATAATCCAACTACATAACATCATAAAGATTCTTCATTTATTTATTTATTCATATTTATTACCAAAAAACTTTGATATTTTTATTACCCAAAAAAAAAAAAAAAAAAAGCCTTGGCATTCAAAACACACCCAAGAAAACTCATCTATTTAGTTCAGGCTCATCAAGTTCTTGCTTCCAATGGTATATTCTCCGAAGAAAATGGAAAACAAGATCAACTTGAATGAACCAATAAGTAAACAGCAAGACACTATGGATCAAATTAGAGAACCAAAATCCATATTTTGACCCTAAACAATAGAATAAGATCACAGATCGCATCAGTCAAGACCGATACGAAGTGGGCCCTACATTATAGGTGAAATCTGAACCTAACATCTTCGAGTCCTGGACCCAGAGGGGGGCTATAAATCGTAGGTCAGAACTTGACCTCGACAAGTCAGCCACAGGACATTAGCTAAACATAGCCCTGACCTTGAGCTCTCTCAGGCTTGCGATCCATTCAGCTATATCTAGAAACAGACTGCTTTCGACATCCTGCCCCTAGATAGTGCTGCTAGTCAGCTTTGGATAGGCCTTGCTCCTTTTTCAACTCATCAGACATTTGAACTAATCTATAATATAGCCGCTGACTATGTCGTCTGCCTTTTAAAAGCTAAGGAGCACACATGATACATTCAAATTTCTCCTTAAAGGAAACCGCCTTCGATGGCCTACATGTAAATGAGTGAGCATAATGACTACATTTTGCTAAATTAAACATTAAAGTGGCTATCCCGGGTAAATACCCGAGCTTTCCTCACATAGTATCCTCTGCTGTGGCTCCTGCATGATCTAGGCAGCTAAATATGGCCAAAAAAAAAAAAAAAGATTCTGAACTCAACAATTGCAATATTGGAAGGACCCAAAAATGAAAAATACTTCATCGAGTCAAATCATCCACAAGCTAATCGCCACTATGCACAACTTACACACAAATATAGGATAAACAAGAAAAAATGCAACCTGTCCTTGGTCCCTTTAAACTCTTGGAGACAGTAGCTCTTTAGTTCCTCAAAACAGGCTACAGCTCTAGCTCTCATTACACTGTTGAGATTCAATTACTTGACCAATTGAGCCATGGACAGCAGCAGCCTCGCTGAGAGAACCCCCCCAGCCCCCAAAAAAAAAAAACATTTCCGGAATTAGAATGCTATAGAACGGGGAAAAAAAAACATAAAAAACTGAATGCGATAAGAATACCTTGCCATCATTATTGGCTCTATTAGGCTGGGCAATATCACGTTCTGTTGTTGCTCCCCCACCCCCCTCCTGCCCCAACTTATCAAAAACCGATGTGTAGCCTCCAACTTCTTCAGGATTCTTTTTCCACTCCCCGAACTCTGGAACACTAGGACTTCTTTCAGGCTGCAAAGATCAGAAAATGTCAATATTGCAGCAAGGAAAATGGTTTTCCAGGGTTTCTTGAAGCAAAGACCAGTTTTGCTCTATGGATAACCATATGTGAGACGGCCTGTTGAGCCTCAGGCAAAACAGCAGAATGATGCAGTTTCCAGGAACCCAATGAGATTTTTGAATGCCGAAACTACAAGTAGAGATCGCAGTATAGACATTGAGAAGGATTCACTTGCAAGGCAAACAATGAACATGTTTACATTGATGCAAAATGAATCTATCATAGGCCTAATTTGGTCCAACTCAAAGTATCATGACAAATGAGAAATGTTCAGGAGACGTCCAACAAATATCTTTAGGTGATGCGAAGTCTCATTCATCCACTATTCTTATGTGGGCTCACTAGTGTGGATAGATAGATAAAACACTATGTTACTTAAAGGTGTCTTAAGAGCTTCTAATTGATGCCCCGTAATGTCACTCTGAACAAATAGGCTGGTTTTGCGATATACATTTCCATTTGATTACCGGATCCAGCTTGACCATATAAACACGATTGGGTCAATCTTGATTACCAGCCATGCATACATATGATGCAGCTGAGAAATCATATGATGGATCTGTACGTGGAGGAAAAAAAAAAAACAAGAATAAGAACATCAGTAAAATCACAATGGTTTTGCATGCATGCATGCATGCATACATACATACATACATACAGCTTGTTTGATGCAAACAATGCTTCTAAAGAAGTTCTACATAAAGTAGACATTAAGTGCTATGGAACAGCAAATCAGGGACACTCTCTCAAATACAAATGCCAACATTTCATTGTTACGTTTGGCTGAGCTTTAGTTTCTAGAGCACCCAAGTGGTTTAAAAAGTCAAGCCAAACAAGTACTTACAACATGTTTGGTAGAATGGAATTAGATTCCCTTCTAGGCTTATTCTTAGTGAAATTACAACTCTATTGTTCAGTTAGTACATGATTAGGTAATACTATTCCTATGAGTTTACTTATTCCTAATTCTCAAGGAACTACAATTCCAGGCCAAATGACATGCAATCAAGTGTACCGTTAGCATCCTCCCTATGGCCTATAAGTAATCGAGAATAGTTACTTACAGTTTGAGAACTTTTGCCATCACCAGAAGGTCCACTGCTAGCTCTTCCTGCCGCCTTTTGATAGTGAGGTGACCGTTCAAAGCTAGCATCAGACCCAACACTTCGCACAGCAGGCTTATGCCCGGTCTGACCAGAAATCATTCCCTGACCACCAGGACCTTGTTGCACTTGCTTATTGGCAGACCTGACAGCAGTCTCCCTGAAGTCTACACCTTCCTTGGTAGCCCTGGGCTCATACATAGGCAGTTCTTTTGATTCAGCTTCGAATGCAGGGAGGGGACTACGAGTTGGAGGATCATGCTGAGGAAAAGCATCCTGGTTCAGCTGAAGAACATTGTTTTATTATTACAATTTGACTCAGTTTATTACTCCATGTTACAAAGCATCATCAATATATCCAAATGTCTAAGAAGCACTTATAATATCCCAAGCCTAAAGTGTCGGTGCCTAACACCTTCCGGCACGTGTTGAAGATTTTCTATTTTTCTTGACCCTGACAAGCTCTAACACATCTTAGACAAGTTTAGGTTATGTTGAATAATATTGTCATTTAAAAACAATTGGGGTCCATATTGTGAATTACAAAATTTGGGTTGTTTTTTTTTTTAAAGATATTACAGCTCAACTAAATTATATTAGTTCATGGATAACTTGTATACTGCTTCTTCTTGTAAATTTTTATAATGAGAAAATAAGAAATATGCTATATTGTAATTTTATTACTAATTTAGTACAAAATATTATTGTACACTATTATATTCTCTTATCTATAAATAAATTATAAATTTTAGGGACAATGTGACATGTCCTTTTTTTCAAAAAAATAGCGTGTTAGCATGCCAGTGTTGTGTTATGTCTACATCCATATTGGTATCTGATGCATCCTCAGGTCCAAGTTACCGTGTAGATTAGAGAGCTTTCAAATTCCTCAGGTCTTGGGCTCTGCACACTACAAACAGCTAACAAGAGGTCAGAGAATTGGCAAGATTCGCTTCCTGATTTATCCTTCGACGCTCAAATCAGTAATCTTTCCAAAAAATAAAAAAATGCAAGCGTGCAGGTAGACGTGAAGTGGAATACAAGAATGTTTGTATGCAAGAGGTGCGAGTGACGATTAGAGGAGGCTTGGGCTCCTTTTGTGCACTTCGTAGAGTGGCTCACTAAGATCACTGGACAAGAGTGGCGGTTTTGGAGGGAAGACAGCTGGTTCTTTCTCCTCGTGTTTTTAATTCAAAGCTTAGCTTGAGATAGCCTTGAGATGCCTCGAGTGAACTTGGATGATTCCATCCCTCGTTTCTTCTAGCATGGGAGAAGGTATTTGTAAAGCTCCGTGGATGAAGCTTTGAGTGTGGGAACCTATGACAGGTGTCCTACCCGTATTCGCCAACCGCCGAGCGCTGGCGGTGGTCAACAGTGTCAATTGTCGTCTTATGGTGGCGAGGGAACTGTCGTCGGGCGTAGCTGGTACGGGTTTGGTTGCCTTTCGCTAGGATTGGTTGGGCCACTGTAGGGCGGCGGGCACCGTGGCTTGTTAGAGTTGACTTCATCCGCCATTGGCTAGCATTTCCTGGGGTAGCATCTTCTGCGCTGCCAGTCTGCAGCCGTCTTGGAGGAAGCATAGATGGATTGTGATTGGGCATATGTCAGGTGATGCCTAGTGAGCCTTGGTTCGGCCTGTCTGGCCCAAGATCCTTCTTGTGGCGCCGGGCCTCGCCCGAGTCCTTTTGGGCCCCATCGCCTAGCTGGGCCTTCCTATTAGTCGGGCCTCATTCCTGCGGGCCCATATTCATACTGAACCCATCATTATCCATGCTTCTTAACCAACTAGCCAAGTATATGGAAATTTTAACCCTCATTGATCTCTATAAAACAGGGGAGGACACAAAGTGTCGTGCAGCACATGAAAACAAGATATGCCACAAATCTGAAAAGCTGCTACTCCCTTTCAAATAAAGCCCATGAACAAAAATACATAGCCAACATGAAAATTTTCAACTAATTAGTTAAGTGGGCCCAGACAACTTTTCAAGGCCAGCATCCCTCCAAACGCATTTCTGCCAGACATTCAATTAAAATTATTGTAGCTTCTCGTCATATATAAGCAAAAATAAATAAATAAATAAATAAATAAATAAAAGTTTGTTCTTCCTAACATTTGGCATCAGCTGAGTGCAGGATTTTCTTTCTGTTTTTCCACCTCATTTCAAAGCAAGATGTTCTTTGTCCAGTTTTAATGAGTTAGGTTCGACAGTTTAATGAGTCAAACTCAAGTTTGCATTTGAGCTCCTGTAATTAACAAGCCAAGTTTGAGCAAGATGCTATTTGGCATATTCTCAATGATAAACCAAGTAGCTTGAGCTCTCCTTATGGTACCTTGATTAGAAGTTTATTAAAGCTTGGTTCAAGCCTATTCGTGAAGTTTAACTAGACAAACTCAAGCTTGCCAAGCTAAGCTGATTAATGTCACTAATTGGTTCAGCAATGCTTGCTTTACATACCTAACTTGAAGGTTTGAGATAAGTAATGCAACAAGCATCCTGTACTCAGCACTTCAGTAACAAGGGCACTAAAAATATTATCATAGAATGAAAAGATTAAGATCATGGTAATTAGATATCAGTGTCAAGCTTCCAATATTGATACTTTTCAATACTGCAAAAAATTGAGGAATATCACTGAATCAACTATATATCCCAATATATCGGCCAATATTTAGCTCTTGGATAATTATTTACAAAAAAATTGTGCCTGACACATATTGCTCAATATGACCAATACAATACACCCGCAACCGATATCAATATTTTCAATCATGTTCAAGATATAATCTGATATATTTAGTAAAAACACAAACAAAAACTCGATCACAAGATACAAAAGAACAGTTCCACTACTATGGCCCGATGGCAACCTCCCAATTCAATCGGCAAAATTCACCACCACCAACTACTCAACTAGAGAAAACAGAATAGTCACCATTCCGGAGAACGGGCTAAAACACAAAGGACCTCCTCTACTGACTTTAGTAAAGGCTAGTGTATTCTTTCATCATGTATGACAGAAAACCCCTGTTCACCAAGTAGTATAAGTAAAGAAAGTGGAAAGAAGGGGGAAACGGATGAGAAGGGAACAATTTACATTAGGAGGATGACACTTAGTTTTTCATTTTTCCCACAATTTCCATGACCCTTGACATTATCTAAAGTTCTGTCAGAAAGTTCCATCCTACCAATGAAAATCTTCACTTTTGAAGTACAAGGGCAGCAGACTGAGTTCTGAAATCAGCTACATGACTGCTTGATTTGCCACGTGTTAGGACTTTTGGTTAATATATTGACTTTTCTTTAAGAAGCAATAGAATTCAACAATTTTATATTCTCTATTAGGCAAATGGTATCAATACATGATTCCTAATTAAATAAACAGAACTTCATCTGAATAGAACTTATGACATATACTGTCAGTGTGTCATATATGCAAGAAACCTAGAACCAAAAGGCGAAAAAAATTCTATCGGCAGATGCAGTGTTACAAGGCAATAATACATGCAACATAGAAAAACCTTCAGATGAATAAGCAACGAGCATGAATCACATATGCTCATATGTCCATGTCCTGAGATTATCAAACAACAATTAATGGTGATAAACAATTTTGATTTTATATAGATTTGTTCTATCAAAGGAACAAAAAGATATTGGCCGATATTATACGGGATTGGATCTGAGAAAAGGGTAAAAAGAAGAAAAACATTACAAGAGCAGTATTGAAGTCAAACTCTAATCATTAAATGAGAAATGCCTACATCTAAAAATAAATATGGCAATCAAAAGAAAGAAAATTTGCCTGTACTAACACCCCCACCCCCCACCCCCCACCCCGAAAGAAGGAAGAATGAACAAGGAAATGCAACGAAGCTTGCTCCAGCTAGAGAGGGCATTTCAGGAATCAAAAAAATTAGAAGGATATATGGTGTTCCTACAATATCAGACAACTGGGGAGGAGAAGAAACGGTGTGGTCAATGCTCATATCTTCACTGTTCTTTTCAACTCTTATTGATGCCTTATTTCGTGATCACAAATTAAGTATTCAAATGATTTTGCATCTATGCCAGACCATCACAACATGAAGCCAAATAGAATAATAGAAAATTCAAGAGTGAAAATATTAACTAAATATCAAGAATCTTCAGAAGAATTGGTAAAGGTTGGAGATGTTTTGGTTTTACTGGACTGTTTGAAATGTGATTTTCTGAATACCCGCATCACAACTATTCCAATTGAATCAGAAGGATGCAACTCAAAACTCAGACCATAAGGAGCTACCCTTTCCTCTCTTTTTTCTTCCCCAATTATCTTTTCATTTCTTTTCCTAGAGTTTCGGATGACCATAATGACACAATAGGACGAGGCTGATGTGACAATAACATCTATTTAAATCAAAACTTCAAGCCCAAATTAGACATTAAATAATCTATCCCTCGAGGAAGTATACTGATTGCAACTCCTTATGTTAAAGTACTGAAAACCTAATGGCAGAATCTCTGTTATCCACCCAACATCTTATTAATATTTCAGAAATCTTACCAACATAAAACCCCTACTTCCTATAATCAAAGCCAAAAGACAAGAGCCAAATGCAAAAGGCAAGTGTTTCATATTAAATATACATAGAATTTCAGCAACAGTAGTGAAGTATTAGTAACTTGGCACACCCATTATACAGAATCCACTATCGAGGCATTTATACTAAGCTACATGATTGATTCACTTATTTACCCAGCTTTCAGCATCAAGTGCACTATGACAAACCCAAGCAACCCAAAGATTCTTAGGGCATGCATTGAAACAAATAAAGGGAAGAGGAAAGTGACAATGAGAGGGGGGGATGAGAGAGACAGAGTTAAGGAGAAGGGAGAAAAAGGACCAAGAAAAGAGAAGAATTGAGAAGGAGAGGGGGGGGGGAAGAGAATAATTTGAGGAGAGAAGACAATCGATCAATTGCTAATTCTCATCAATCACCTATATGGATAGATTATGCCCATATTTAGACTTCCTAGGACTTAATAAAACAAGTAAAATAGTCTCAAAATAATCCTAATGCAATAAGAAACAATATAATAGTTAAGATACACTCTACCCTGAAAATTAATCTAGTCCTAGACCCATATAAAAAATCCCAACAATAAACCTATAAAAGTACATCAAAATAAGGAAATTACTCCTATTTCCCAGGAAAATATAAAATATGAAAATTGTTGAAAAGTTCTTAGTTAGGCTTTTAGCTTGCATACAAGATTATTGTCACATGGCCATGTGGATTTATGCAGAAAAACCTTGAATTGAAAGGGAAAACCATGGGTGAATGAACTTATGAAAATCCATTATAAACCAACAGAGATACAGGCTTCCTCAAGCTCTCAATCCCTAATTGCCCATACAAATGAAATCACCCAATCTCTGTCTAGAGTGCCACCCAAATCCATTTTATCAGAACTAGTTTGCTCCACCCAACTCCGGTAAGGTTCCATATCAATTGGGCTAGCAATTTAAGATATACTTTACAATGTAAAATTAGTAAGTACAATTCAGTTGAAAAGTAGTACTGAGCCAAAAAGATCCAGATAACTACTCTTTTTTTTTCTTTTATTGTCATATGCTTAAATTATTTACATTTGCATACAATTCTATAGTATTAAATCACAAAATGACACACCAGTTACCCACTCCAATTACATGATCATGGATTGCACAACAATCATATGAAATTTATGATATCTATCAATTATTCAATGCAAAAAAGACAACAAAGAAATGAATATTTTCCGAGGAATCAATTACACCAAAAGCTCAAGCTATAACCCGCAAAAGTGGTTAGATAGTATAACAACTTTTTATGCAGAGTCTGTTGGACTTGAAGTATAGCTTAAACAATGATCCACACCATACATTACACTTAAATATGTATTTACGAAATTTGGGGTTCCAGGAATTGATAGTGCTCACCTTCAGTAACATGTTAAGGAATCAACTACTCATGCCCATTCATTAAAATACATTTTTATCATGAACACTTCTTCAAAAGCGACATGATAACATGTTAAAGAATCAATTACTCTAAAAGCTTAAATTGGTATGCGAAGGCCTAGCACTGGTTTTATTTTCTGACATTATCAATGCAAAATTTTAAAACTATATAGAAATCCTTGTACTAAGGAAATCTCAACGCACCAACTAGTCCGGTCAAGAGTAATTATTGATAGAGATTCTCACAAGAGAACAAAACAATAATACATGAACTACAAAAGAATCCACGAATATAATGATGAACGTGATCTCTTCAGACGACAAATCACAAACAAATTATTTCCAAATTCCCCAAATGAAACCAAAAACATAACGAATCCAAAATTCAAGAAGTTTGAATGGCAAAAGATTAAAACAAGATTTAGCAACTTACATCCATTAAAGAACCCAGAAACGGAAGAGCAGAATAATCAAGACCCAGATGGAAAAATCAAAAGAATCCTTCAATCACTCGAGTATAGCTGCTGGGTGAGAGAGAATTGGAGGTACGGAAGAAAGAGAGGGAAAGAAAGAGAGGGAGTTTACCAAACATTGACCCGACACAACCGGTTAGTTTGACGATTCTCGACTTGGCTGGCTGCTCTCTCTCTCTCTGATTTGCTGCCCCCTCCGCTCTTGAATGACCCTTCTTCCTTCTTTCCGATGTCACTCACCATGGTACGTACAAGAACCTTCATGATAAGCATCAATAAAGCGGTGAAAAATATAATTATCACAGTACTGTACGAATACGAATGCTCTGTACAATATTGTCCTTACATCATAGAATCTTGTGATATGGTGAGAAAAAATAACCTGCGGATTAGTTTAAACATCGGAAAACAAGATGCTACAAATGAATTTAAAAATTAGAAAATAATAAAAATACTATTAATATTATTATATTATTTAATTTATAAAATAATACTTATTCCATTTTTATTTATAAGTTAGTTTTCATAATTAATGGCATTGATTCATCTTGATTTTTATTACCTATTACCACCGGTGATTGCACGATTAATCTATACATTATAGATAATAATTGGATAATATGTCATTCGTAATTATAGACAAATCTACTTTTATCTGAAATAGTCGATAAAATTATCGATCATCTTTTAAACCTAAATAAGGATTCGTTAATCAACTCTTTACTTATTGACTTAAAAACCTATTAGTTTGACTTAGCTAATAGGCCTTTAATGATGGCATAAGGAATATATTGGTCAAAAAATAATAATAAATGGGTTACTTATAATAATAAATTGTCTTAAATTTAATAATAAAAATCTGACACATCTTTTAGTATTTTGATTCAATCTGACCAAATCAATACAAGGGAGACCCACTTCAAAGGATTTCAATAAAATTTTATAGGGAAAACAGACTTTCAGTGATTGGTGATGGGGCAAGCTTGATAAATCATATTGCTCATAACAGCTGTCCAAAATTTAAATGTTTTATAGTATCTGTGCTTTTTTACAACTTGAATGCTTTAAGTATTGAAGACATTTTAACTTATGGTGCTTGTTTTTACAATTTGACTGGTTAAAGTTTTAACCATATCAAAGATTAAATTGTATGATTTATATTTGATTATAATTATTTTAATATTTTTTATTAAAAAACAAAAGTATACATATGATAATATATTTTTGAGATTTTTATGCATGCATAATTTTTTAGTATAACTTAGTTTTAAGTTACAAGATATGCTACATGTGGCAAAGTTAAATCAAATAATAGAGTTACAATTTATTAACCCATATATGCTTAGGGTTATTAAACCATGATACCTAGCATTTGACTATAAATTATTAACTAATATTTATTCTAACTTGACTTAAAAGTTTAAAAAGCCAAATTTATTTAGGTTAAATGTTATAGATTTAAATAAGATATTAATTTTTTGTCTATATATTTTGGGCTTGGTTTGCTTAAGCTTAAACCCTAAAGTTGATGAGTTAAACAATTTTACTTAGTTGTTATGATTATTTCATTATATATTAGCTATTACTAATGTTAACTTTTAAAATTATTAACAATATAATTAGTTTAATTTAATTGTTAAATTAATAATCAAAAAATGATAAATTCTATTAAGTTATAAATATTATAGAGTAATCTAAACATTTGTTAAACAGATAATAAAAAAGTCATCAAACTTTTTCAATTGTATAAATCATGAATTTAGGGTTTCTACCCCTCTAAGAGAAAAGCTAATTCAATTCATCTTAATTATAATTATTTAATTAATATTAAATAGGTTAAAATTATTCTTTTTTAAAAAAATTAACTTTTTTATAAAAGTATATCTAATCAATATTAAATAATTATTATTAAAAAAATTAAATCTATTCCTCTTTTAGAGGGTTTGGGTCCTCAATTGTATAAAATATTACTTGTAAATACTAACAGTCAAATGATTTTACTTAGAAATCCATTTATAAAAAAACTAAAAATACAAATAAAATTGATTGTTAAAAAAACTAAAAATTCCTTCTAGTTCAAATTTAACTAATATTTATATTCATAGATCAACAGAATAATCTTTAGCGATTCTAGAACAGTTGGTATCAATAACTATAAAATCACATTTTATGATTATTAAAGAATTTTAAAATTATCATGATAAAATTTAAAATTAATAAATTATCTCATAAGTTTTTAAACTAGAAAATAATATATTTGATACTTTTTTACAATGGTATTTTTAATTATAATAATTTATAAATTACAAAGTATATATTTTTTAACATCATAAACCATAAACATATCGTGGCCACCTTGTATAAATATAATGCAAAATACGGTATACGAATAATTTTATCTTAATAATAATGTAAGAAATCTTACGTTATTAGATGTCACGCTTACTTATAACATATTTATAACTATTTTATATATAGGGACTTATCAGAATATTTAAAAAAATTAAAAAATTACATAAATTGACTTTATATATTTTAATATTTTTTATTAAAATGTATATTAAAAACAAAAAAAAAAAAAAAGAAAATTACTGGGGCCACTTAAGATGCGCCAGAGCCCCCATGCACAAGAATTTTCCAACCATGCAGATTGACTTGGAAGAAAAAGCATTTGAAGAATTGAAGCACGTGAATTAGCATTCACATTTGGTGGGCCAATCAAGGAATTCCTCGTGCCACGTATGCATTTGACTAGAAGCAAGAAAAGTGGACTGAGGGTATAACAAGAGAAATAATATAATATATTAAGAAAAATTATGATAACAAAATTTATTAAAATATATGATAATTTTATCTTTTTTTAATAATTAATTGATATTATTGAGTAACATAACAGTTTTATTTTATTTTATAAAATTTTGATAATCCACTAAAATATATCATTTTTTGTAAGAATTTGCTGGAAAAATTTATAGCTGTGAGGTTGAATTTTAAAGTGTAAGTATTTTTTGATATCCGAGGGTTTTGGTTTTATTTTGAGGATTGATTTGCGAGCTATGAAGTAGTTTAGTAAGTATTAGCCATAATCTAGATAATTTAGGCTAGATGATCAAGTTATCGAGTAATTGAGACATCAGAGATAGACTGTGTTCCTTTAGACGATTAGTGTTGAACAAGAAAAGCAACTTGAATGATTTCGAGTTGCTTCACCAAGCGGCTGGCTCCCTACATTTAGTCGGTATTCTTTGTCTTGGGCAATTATCTATCAAGAACACACATGAGTAACTCCAGCTATAACCTGCAACCCGCATCGTACGTAGTTGTAATTGGTTCACACAGCGAACAACTAACCATACTTATGGGTCGTGGTCTATAATCCTACTATTGGAAAACCACTTGCACAATTCCACACCTTTATAAATATTAAAACCTTAAAAGAAAATTGGGATCTTAGAATCAAGAGAAATTTCCATTTTACATTATTGTAAATTTAACAACCTTAGAGTATTCAATCATTAACTCGTCATCAAAATCTTTAAAGTAAAATCCCACAATACTCAGATTATACAACAAAGTTTCAAAGTTTGCCTTCAATCATGTCTCGTTCATCCCATAAAAACTTCCCTTAGAGATTTGCCCTCCATTCCTTTACTCCCCCTCTCCCAAGCTTAATTGTTAAATATTATTTTTAATTTTAATATCGGAAGATAACCCGAAAGATTAATCTCAAATTATTTGAAACTCTTATTTTTTGGTTATGAAGTGTAGTGTTAGAATTAAAATCTCTTAAGTTGAAATCCAAATCTAAAATACACATCATTAGCAATATATATGTAAGAATGAGTTAAAAAGCTCCTTCCTATACCGTAAAGGTCCACAAAACAAACTACTATGATGAATACCAAAGCTCATGGCTAATCAAGTCAAATTCTTTAAGACATTTCCGCTCTAAATGCCTCTCCTAATAATACTCGCAAATTGAGTACTCATTCACTAACAGTATCGGGTATGGGAGCAATGACCACACAATTACAAAACGTGTCTTAAATGCTGAAGCCTCTATGAGACAGATTTGAAGACTAGCCTCCTAAGCCCTGAACTCCCTTACCACAAGCCCCGACCGTCAAAAAAGAGTAAAACAGCTACCTCAAAAATCCACAAACTAGACCTAAGTCACCAATAATCTGTGAGGCACACTATCAACTCAATTCCTTGCTCTTTGAATGGTACCTAAATTTTGGACAACGAGAAGGAACCCTAGAAAGGAGGGGTCCTTGATACACTCAAGATTTTGAACCGCATTTGCAATGGGAATAAATCATCTGAATTTATTAATTATCGAACATAAATTATAAAATCCATCGATATATACGAACTCAAAATTATCAAATCATTAAAAATTTTCATATCATAAATGATCATCATAAATATATCGATCAATAGAATATTTATAATTAAAGAAATATTTTCCACCATCGCTCATATGTTATTAGTTCTAGAATTGTCTCTATCTGATACTCAATAATCATCTCATAAATCTCAACTAGCATCTACGATACCTCTTTAATCTTAAGTCAAGAAAAATATAAGAATAAGATGAATGCTCAACAAGTAAATATAAGTAACAATACAGGAATACAAATGAGCATATTAAATTATAATATCAGATATATAAAATTAATAATAATATGTAGTATAAAATTTGCTATATGAGATTTAATAATATGTCGCGTCTATGATCCAAAAATCATGTAAACAACTGAATATCGGGAATATAATATGAATTTTATCGAATCTGATTATCAGCTCAATATGAGGTCACAATTGTACAGATAATAAAATTTGCACTATACGAGATAACAATAATATCCATAGATCTTATTCTATCATAGTAAATTAAAGGTCGCATATTTATACCCCTAACAATTTAGTAAGTACCATGAGTATTACGAAATATATAAATATATTAGAATATTGTATTTTAGTTAAGTTGTATTTTTTATATTGGGATATTTGATTTAGTGTACTTTAGGTTAGTGTATATTTTATTTTTGGTTATCTTTTATTGTACAACGGTGTATTTATATTGCCTTTTGCCTCTTTGCTTGCTGTAATAATACGAGCTGCAAATTCATTTAATAAAAATGTCAGCTTTCTTCTTTTTCCAAGGGAGCACTTGAGTGCTCTGCCGTTTCTGGCTTCGCCGTTTGCCTTCTTCGTCTTCATCCACTTCTGCCTTTCTTCATTTTTGCGTTCTTACATGGTATCAGAGAACGCCAATGGCCCATTCTTCCAACCCTATAGCTTCCGATAACCCATCTAGCCTCAATGCCTCTAGCGATGACCAACCAGATCCGGCTCTTACCCAACCATTGCTGCGTTTTTAAAATTTTTCAGATTCATGCAACCCGTTTCGTTTTGAGGCCGGCGACAGTCCAGCCGTCGTCTTAGTCAGCGATCTACTCACCGTCGACAACTATTCGACCTGGTCTCGCACCATGTGTCAAGCGTTAAGGGCCAAAAACAAACTCCCTTTCGTCGACGGCATTGTTCCCAAACCCAGCGATTTCACCGATCCCATTTTTGAAGCTTGGAAACATTACAACGACATGGTTGTCTCTTGGATTCAGAACTCTATTAGCCCTTCCATTAGGTCTAGCGTCGTGTTTGTCGATGATGCTGCTGAGATCTAGAAAGAATTGCGTGACCGGTTCACCCAACAAAACGGGCCACGCATCTTTCAACTGAAGAAGTCCTTGGCGTGTCTCTTACAGGAGCACGATTTGGTAAGTCTGTACTATGGAAAGTTGAAAACAATCTGGGACGAGCTCCTTATCTACGATTCGCTCCCAGATTGTAACTGTGGTAACATCAAGGTGCTCACTGAGCGATATCAATGGGATTGCGTTACGCAGTTCCTTATGGGTCTCAATGATTCTTATACCAACGTGAGAGACCAAATTATGTTGATAGATCCTCTCCCCTCTATCAACAAAGTATTTTCGATTGTCCAACAGCAAAAACGGCAACATCTAATGTTGTCTGCTATCCATCCCTCCAAAACTGTTGCCTTGTTCACAAAGCAGTCTGTTAATAATTCTGGTAAGAATACTCAGATGACAAAAAAGGACCGTCCCTTTTCTTCTCATTGTCGTGTTCCAGGGCACTATTTGCAACAATGTTTTAAAATTGGGAACGCAGAAATTTCCATTTGTGCCCACTGTAATAAACCTGGCCACGTTATTAAAAAATGCTATCAGCTCCATGACTTCCCTCCCGGTCGTAGACCGAATGGCAAACCTGGAGCCACAGCCCTCTTGGCTAACAAATCGAACCATATGAATGTCTCTGAACATGAGACCCATGAGGACGACAAAGTTGAATTAACAAGAATGCAATTCCAGCAACTGATGAATCTGATTCACCCAAAAGATCCTGCACTGCCTTCTCAAACGACTAAAAACAATTCCCCAACTTTTGATCTCACGGGTGACCAACCGAAGGCAGCGAATATGACTGGTAATATTTTCAGCTCTATACCTCCTTCTTGTAATAGGAGGAACACCTGGATCCTTGATACAGGAGCCATTGATTACATGATATGTGATCCATCTTTGTACTTTGCCAAGGAGACACTCGTCTCCTGTTCTGTGGGACTCCCGGATGGGAGTAAAACACCTGTCTCCAACACTGGGACAGTTAAATTGACCAACCAAATTGTATTACAAAACGTTTTATGTGTTCCCTCTTTTACTTTTAATTTGATATCTGTGAAGCAATTTGCTAATGATCTTGGTTGTTGTTTATTTTTCTTTGGTAAATTTTGCTTAATTCAGGACCTTTCCTCCTGGAAAACGATTGGGATGGGTGAAGAGAAAAATGGTTTATATTATCTGACGAACACTAAAGTTGATTCCAATTTTTTGCAAAGCCTTCTCTCAAAATTTCGCAGGGAGCCCTTGGCTAATGCTGCTTCATTGCCTTCTGATCTATGGCATTCTCGTTTAGGTCATATTTCGTATTCTAGGATGAAATTAATAAGTGATCCTCTTGTAAAAGGAACAATGCATTCTATTAGTAATAATCCTTATTCTATTTGCCACATGGCCAAGCAGTGCCGTCTTTCCTTTTCTCCCAGTACACATAAGTCACACACCTTATTCGACGTGGTGCATTGTGACTTATGGGGACCATGTTCCGAAAATCTTATGATGGATATAAATATTTCCTGACCATTGTTGATGATTTCTCCAGGAGTACCTGGATCTACCTTCTGAAACAAAAATCGGATACAAAATTGTGCCTAGAAGCCTTTTACAATCTGGTTGCCGCACAATTCAATGTCAAAATTAAAGTAATCCGTAGTGATAATGGAACTGAATTTAAACTGGGGGATTTTTACAGAAATAGAGGTGTGATCCAACAACGCACTTGTGTGGAAACACCACAGCAAAACGGTGTTGTTGAACGCAAACACCAACATTTATTAAATGTCGCTAGAGCTATTAGATTCCAATCAGGACTTCCTCTAAAATTTTGGAGTGATTGTATCCTGACCGCTGCCCACATTATCAACAGAATACCCACTCCATTACTTGAAAATAAGACTCCATACGAAATTCTATTTAGAGTTAAGCCCAATTACAACAACCTTCGGGTTTTGGCTGTTTGTGCTTTGTATCCACCCTTTCTCAAGGGCGGAAGAAATTTGATTTCAAAAGCAGAAATTGTCTCTTTTTGGGATACCCTTTTGGAGTCAAAGGATATAAATTACTTGATTTACATAGTCATGACATTTTTTATTCCAGAGATGTCATTTTTCATGAAAATAGATTCCCATATAAAAGAGAATGTGCCGAATCTATCCCTAACAACCAATTAAACACTATACCTTCTGTTGTGACTGATATGGATCCATTTGTCATCCAACAATTACCTCCTGTCCACAACCTGGACTTGCATTCAAATAATAATCCTGTTCTGGATGAAAACCCGCCAATCACCACCACTTGGAGTAATGAAGAAGAAGAATCCAATTCTACTCCAATACACAATCAACCAGACCATAATCAAGAAACATCGGTCAACAATCGGGAACTTAGTAACCCTCCTACAAATATTCAACTCTCAACAGGAGATGATATTCCCGTTCGTAGAACCACCAGAACTAGGAAAGCTCCCCAATACCTGAAAGATTTCTATTGCCATCAAGCATCTCACGTTATCCCTATCCAATCTACAAAACTAATTTCACCAGGCAAACATTATCCTCTTGAGAATCACGTATCACATCAAAGGTTGTCCCACGATTACAAATCTTTCACTTCTTCCATCTCATCCCAAACTGAACCGCAAACCTTGCGCAGGCCATACGAGATCCCAACTGGCGTAAAGCCATCAAAGATGAACTGGATGCTTTAGAATTAAATAAAACCTGTATCATTACTGATTTTACCTCGCGAAAGAAAACCATCGGATGTCGATATGTGTTCAAATTGAAATTCAAAAGTGATGGGAGCCTCGAAAGGCATAAATGTCGGCTTGTAACTAAAGGGTATACCCAAGAGGAAGGGGTGGATTATCACGAAACCTTTTCCCCTGTCGCAAAACTCACCACCGTTTGATACCTCCTTGCTGTTGCTGCCATAAAAGGATGGCATCTGTATCACTTCGATGTCAATAATGCATTCTTAAATGCTACCTTCAACGAAGATATCTATATGCAACAGCCCCCTGGCTATACAAAAGGAAAACCTTACCAAGTATGCAAATTGCTGAAAAGCATCTATGGCTTTAAACAAGCCTCCAGACAATAGTACTCAAAGCTTTCTACTTCCCTCATTACATATAGATTCGTACAATCCAAGGCTGATTACAGCCTCTTTACTAAACAAGACAACACATCCTTTACCGTCCTACTTGTATATGTTGACGACATCATCGTTGCAGGTACTTGTTTAAAGGCCATTACCTCAATCAAAATATTTTTTAATCAAGTGTTCAAAATCAAAGACCTGGGACCTTACGATATTTCCTTGGCATCGAAGTTGTCCGATCAGTAAAAGGTATACACCTTTGCCAACGCAAATATACTCTTGATATTCTGGTTGATTCTGGCACCATTGGAGCCAAACCTCTTACACTACCTATGGATCAAAACATAAAATTGAGTCAACATGTTGGGGACGTCTTACAGGATCCACGCCCGTTTCGCCGTCTAGTTGGTCGTCTTCTGTATCTTACTGTCACACAACCAGATATTGCCTATACTGTCCACATTTTAAGCCAATTTATGTAACAGCCCACCTCCCACCATATGAGAGCTGCCTATCAAGTCTTGCGATATCTTAAACTGAATCCTGGACAAGGCATTCTTCTTCCTGCCACCTCCAATATCCAACTCAGGGCCTTTTGTGATGCTGATTGGGCTTCATGTCCAAACACATGAAGATCCATCACCGGCTATTGCACTTTCCTTGGCGACTCTCTCCTCTCATGGAAATGCAAAAAACAGTCGGTTGTCTCTCGCTCTTCTGCCGAAGCAGAATATAGATATATGGCTAACACATGTTGTGAATTATCTTGGCTACGTTTTATTCTTAATGACTTGTAGGTCTCCCATCCACATGCAGCGCACCTATACTGTGATAATCAGGCAGCCATCCACATCGCTGCTAATCCTGTCTTCCACGAACACACCAAACACATCGAGTTGGATTGCCACCTCATGCGCGACAAGATTCAAGAAGGAAGTATCCGCACTCATCATGTCACCACCCGTAATCAGCTGGCCGACATCTTCACCAAGATCTTACCCTCACAGCAATTGAATGCACACTTGTCCAAGATGGGCATTGTCAATATTTATGCTCCATCTTGAGGGGGCGTATTACGAAATATATAAATATATTAGAATATTGTATTTTAGTTAAGTTGTATTTTTTATATTGGGATATTTGATTTAGTGTATTTTAGGTTAGTGTATATTTTATTTTTGGTTATCTTTTCTTGTAATACGGTGTATTTATATTGCCTTTTGCCTCTTTGCTTGCTGTAATAATACGAGCTGCAAATTCATTTAATAAAAATGTCAGCTTTCTTCTTTTTCCAAGGGAGCACTTGAGTGCTCTGCCGTTTCTGGCTTCGCCGTTTGCCTTCTTCGTCTTCATCCACTTCTGCCTTCCTTCATTTTTGCGTTCTTACAATGAGGCTATCCAATATCCATGATATCCTCACTACCCCTATAGTTCTCATAGATGTTGTACCTATAGTATACTCATACAATTTCTGATATTCATCGTCAATGATAACCCTGATATCATCCTCTACGATGGTTTCTAAATTATAAGTATCATTCCTCAAAATTAACGACATTGACCTTCGAAATGGAATTAGTATTAAAAAAATATAGACTACTCTAAAATCTCACAAACTTATATTCATCTGAATACCGTGGAGTTTTCGTACGTTCTCATTTATTTATCCATAGAGTGCTAATAAAGTCCATACACACTAACAAAATAGATTACTGAAATTTATTTAAAAAGTTCAAAAATAATTTATTAATTAAATGATCGGCATGAAACATTTACATATTTATTCAATCAAATCAAAATATATAAATCCTATTACTGAGGCCAAAATACTTTCTTGCCACATCCGGACAATTAACTTACAATAATCAAATCAGTTCAAAATATTTATGCAATATCCACAGTAAGTTACATAATATCCTTAATTTATTCTATAGACTACCGTCCACTAATTGTATACATACATACATATATATATACATACATACATATATATATATACATACATACACCTCATCTTATAACTTAAATATATATTTTGTAAATATACCATCAGACCTTCAACCGGGTGAATGCACATCCCTTCCTCACAAATACACTGTATACACTGTCACACGCATAATACCACTACTAGTATGTACGCATATATATATTTATATTGATATATTTATACATACTATCTACACGTAAATAAACGCCCATGCTGCTAGCCTACACGTATATATATACGTGTATAACATAATACTCATACAACTTATATTCTCCCATTATATTTACACCCATACTCACACGCCCATTCTGTATATACGTATACATGTGTATAAATATCTATATAGCATATCACTGTACAAATCTATGCATACCCATTTTGTCACCAACTTTAGATTCCAATCGCCTAAACAGGGTGCATGCACCGTTTCTCTCCTCTTTTATTTTTGCACAGAAAACATAAAACACAAACCTTTAAAATCTCGATTTGAAACACAAGGATTATTTGTAGTATAACTCGTTAATTATCGTGCCTCAAATTACCAAAAACCATCAAATCTTCCATCGTTCCTTAACGCCTCTGTTTTTCCTCAAATGTTTCGATTCACATAAATGAGTGCCAATTTTCCAAAAAAAATCAAAACATGCAAGTAAAGGAATACGTCAACAAGAAGGATAGAACTATTTGCTTGTAAGAGATTGAAGAATTTTACTTACAAGAGAGAGTAATTTACTTGCATAATTTGTGATGACACTATTGTGAAGACGATATTTAACGACAGTGGTGACTTTGAGCGATCACAGCGGCACCTTCTTTGACACCGATTAACAAAAGCGACGGCAATAATAACAGTACGCTGGCCTTATTCTCTCTTTTCCTTTGCTACCTGAAATTTCCCCTACAAAAGGGATGGAAGGCTTGCATATGTAGAGAAAATAACGTCGACGATTGAGAGGAAGGAGAAAATTGGTTTAGAAATTCTAATTTTTCAACCATTTGGCTGGAAAATCGATAATCATTGCGAAACAAGGATCTGCTGAAATTCTCTCCCTACCTCCTCTCCTTTCCTTTTTCCTCCCTTTCCTTTTCTTTTCCTTCATTTCTTTCTTTCTATTCTTACGGTCTTCTTATTTATTATTATTATTATTATTATTATTATTATTATTATTATTATTATTATTATTATTATTATTATTATTATATTACATATACCATATTATATATATTATATAAATTATAATTATTATTTATATTATTATTATATTTTATATATAATTATTATATATATATTTATATATATTTATTTATTTATTTCTCATTAAAAATATTAATTATTACCCCAATAATAATATTTAAAATTTTGATCTAAATTCCTAATATTTTAATTCCTTTTAAATTAATTATTTTTTTAGCAAACGAATTTTAATACACTAAGGTCCACCAGAGGAATATTTATTTGATTAGTTTGATTCAAAATTAACTTAATTTGCTATTTACTCTAAACTTTAATTAATAGTTCAAGTATCTAAACCCAATCTTTTGATCGATTCGAACTTATTAGACTCAAATATTTAATGCCTACTTAATTAAAATATATACAAGTTCACTCAATAACCTAAAACATTAATTAAACAAACTCAAACAAATAGTTTAAATATTTAAATCCAATTTAACGGTTCAAATACTTTAAACTCAAATTTTAAGCCCAATTATAAAAATTGTATGTCTAAATAATCATTAAAAATAATCAAATAATTATCACAACTAATTAGATAATTTATTCTCATAAAATAATAAAATTAAAAATTTATGAAATGTTATAAGACATATTTGCTAACGACTTAGAATTAAAAATCTTCTCAATACAAAAAGCATAGCTTCTACAACCGAGGTGGAAGAAAAAATTAAAAAAAATAGTGAAGCAAGTCATTTGAGGGGCACCTCCAACATAGCCCAAGTGGGATGAAATCCATTCACATCTGAGACTTGTAGGCAGACCCTCTCCTAGAAATTTAAAATGCCTACTTTAGAGTTGTTTGGTGAAAGTGCCGATCTTATGTATCACCTTGACCACTGCTTTACCGTACTTGGCTTCTGAAATTAAAAGGATACTGCCTTACGTCTATGCTTTCCCTTAAGATTTAAGGGAGATGCCAAACTTTAATTTTCTAGGTTAGAATCAAATTTAATTAAAATATTCTTGTAACTTGCCAATTAGTTCCTGTCCCATTTTGCATCTAGTTAAAGGAAAGCAAAATAGCCTTGACACCTCATTATGGTCAACCAGGCTCCCACCAAGAGCCCTAAGTGCTTCAATGTAGAAGCTCAAAGCATCACAAAATTAACTTACAAGGCAAAATTAAATGCCTTCATAATGACCACCCAACCTGATGATTTCTTTAATTCACTGGTCCAATAAGATCCAAAAACATTCCTGAAGGCTGGGGAAATAACATAGGCATATATCACAGCAAAGGTAGCCAACAATAATAAGAGGATCAAACAATTGAATTATGGATCACATTTGAAACAATCTGGAGGAGCGAGATGGGAGAAACAATGGCCACTAGGCTAATGATTTTCAATAGTGGATTGGGGCCAAACTTGTGCCAAATGTTCAAGTGACAATACCTTATCCTCGTATAGACACTTAAGTAAATAATCTGATACATATCCAGAGTAATAAGTTTTTTAAATGGCCCAAACTAGTTAAGAACTCAAAGGAAGGAGATCAATCAAAATATTATCGCCACCATCAACCTCTAGATCATATAACAAAGGGTTGGAGGATGTTACAAAATGAGACTAAGACCTTGGTCAAGCAAGGCTATCTCAAACAATACATGTAGAAATGAGGGCCGCATAAAAGGACCACCATAGTGATGAGCCACCGGGATAACCATGCAACTAAGTGGTGGCTAAAGTCATCAACATGATATCTACTAAACTGACAAGAGCTAAAAATTTGGAGTTACCAAAAGAAGTTTCTCCCACCAAGTGGGAGAGAATAGGGCTAGGAAAACAAGTTATAGCTTTATTGATGATGATATGACTTATGTAATTTCGTCTCATTTCAATCATCTTATTGTATCAACACTTATTTCAGATGGGGTCAAAGACTATAAATTAAAATGAATTTTTATTGATAATACAAAACTTTAAAAAATATTTTCTATTTTGATATATTTATAAGTATTATACGACCTGGACAATGAACTGATCTAAGTAAAATGAATTATAAACCTTGAAATTACTTTGGGAACACATCCTTAGGCTGCTTCTCACATATTGACATTTTTAGTCTTAGATCTATCATCGATTTATAATATCATCCTAAGATGGTTATATTTAACCACATTTGATGTAGTCACCTCCATTGCGTACTTAAAAATAGAGTTTAAGACAGAATGCAGGGTCAAAGAGGTACGAGGATACTAAGCCACTAGGAGAAGATGTTATTTCACTCAAATCAATGGTTTAATCTATCCACTACCAATTGACAAATTTGACCTTATAAAAGAAACGAATCTACAACAAAGTCAGTTGGATAAAATGCTTAGTTAGAGTCCTATTAGACCCAAAGGATACGGACAAGTACTTGCAGATTGACTCAACATTGGATCAAGATCTAAGGTTATCACGTCTTAAAATTTGATCCCGATATTAATAATTAACAATATTAATAATTAATAATTAATAATTTAATTATCCATAGATATGAGTTTTACGTTGATATATCGACCGATTAAAATAAAATATTATAATCTAAATATAGAACTCAAAATGTCATATCATCAAATGGTTGAAATACCGACCATAATAAGACATCAGATCATATGTAAGGAGTTAATATTTAATCCAAACAGAATCGGAGTATTTGAACAACTATAATAGAAAGCCAGCACCAATGCTATAATTTACAAATCATTGTTCAAATATCATAAATATTCTAAGTTACTATTCAAAAACTAAATATAACAACTTCCTTTTAAAACCTAATCTAATTTCTCCAATCAACTCCTTAACCAAATCCATACCTCCTTTACAAGTACTCGAACTGCTAATTTGAAAGGACTAGTAAAAAATAAAAATAGAATTAAGTTGAAAGCTTGATAAGGTATATAAATTTATATAATTTAATATAAAATTCTCGTTAAAATACGTTGGAAGGATCAATAAATTAAATTTAATGAATTAGTATGAATTTCTATGACAAATATATACAACTTATCAAATTTTCTTTTTATACTTATTCAAATTATACTATAAAATTTATACTCAATTATATAAATTTTTGAGGACTAAGCGCCAATATAACCTTATTGACTAGAGGAGTAGACAATTAAAACTTGGGTTATGTTTATTTTTATACAATTAAAGGCTTTATATTATTATTTAAGATCCGTAGGTGAATTGTCATACATATAACCTTATAAACGGAATTGAACGCTACTTTTACTCATAGATGATAGATTCAAACTTTGATAACCACTATAATATATTAAGACATACCATAATATATCATATGTTGTACTCATTATAATGGTCTGACACATAGACATGTTAAAATTCTACACTATTTCTCATAATCCTTATATTTTTTTATTTTAAAAAAAATATTCTTAAATTTTTCACATATTATAGAGTTTTTTTTAATTTTCTATCATGACATGGTATAATTTACTATAGAAATTTATACATACTAAATTTAAAATATATAATGTCATGTTATCAGTTTTTCAAATAAAGTTGCAAAAAAAAAATCGATATTATTGTGAGAATCCAGTATTTCAGTTCAAATACCATGTATACAGGAGCAAATTTATAAAATTTTAAAATATACAAGACATATACTTACTAATTATAAACATGCAAGCATATTATATAAGAAATTTATGTCATATTAAAGTATTGAACTAGATTATCAACACATATACAAATATAATTGCAGAAAATAGCCTGTTAAACCAATATACATGAATTATAGACATGATTTTCATAAAAATAGAAAAAGGTGAGAGTGAGAATTTATGTATATAAAGTTTAAACAATTTAGCTATAAAAATATGTTATATATAAGCATTTAAAATAATAAATACTCAATGAGCTGAAAGAAATTAGCAACAAATAAAAAAAGGCTTAGAGATATGCTTGCCTTATTTTCAAAGTATCAAAATATTGCTTTGATCCACTTAAATTTGGCTTCTCTAATTTCCTTTCTCTCTCTTCTCATCTTTTCTTTATCTATTTTCTCTCCAAATTTGATAGAAAATGATTAAAAATCAATTAGATACAATATATATGACAGAGTGGCACTCGAGCGAGCGTCGAATGTGCGTTGGGTACTGTAGCCAAACAGAGTGACACACAAGTATCACTCAGGCGTGTACTGAGTGCTAAACAAATTGGAACGCGCACTCAAGTGTGAGCTAATTTGGAAAGCAATTCGAGTTTTGCTCAGGTGATAGTCATTTGCAACATCTCTACCCAGAACATGTATGGTCACGTCAGGCGCTGGTCAAATGTATATCAATTCACAGTAATTCGGTCTAAAATTGACTTTTAATCCAATTTTGTTCATCATTTAGCCTTAACCTTAATTATTTTAATTTAATTAATCATAATTAAAGTAAAATTTAAATCTCATATTTTATAGAAGTAAAGCTCGATAGTGGCACAACCTTGAAACAAGCAAATAATAAAATGATGTTACAAAAAAGCTTAACTAAAACTAATGTCCAAAATCAAAATTTTGGTCAGACCCTACAAACCAAACAATACAACAATAACCAAGTATAATAATTGTGGTCCTAGGGATGCTACACTATACCCATTGGCTCAACTATATTGTACCTGCTCAACTGAATATATGCTATATTCAAGTACAATTACAAGTCTAAAAACATAATTCAAAACTATTCTCCTCAAATAATCCTCCATCCAATCTCATAAGATATCTAAACCTACTAAAAAATTTTAAAATATTATAAATATAAATCCAATACTTGAAAAAGTATTTATATAATATATCAATATATGTGAGTAAAATAGGTGTAAGTGACAATAAATTTTGATTACATGTAAAAATCTAAAATCTGATTTTTGATAAATATGTTAAAAATATGATAGCTTATATATTATCTGACATGTACGAATACAAAAAACATACAAAGCATACGAAAAATATAGTATGACAAAAGAAAAATGTGAAAACAAATCAAAAAATATGAAAACTGAATGAGTATATTAAAAACACATGAAAACCTAAGAAACAAGGATAAATAACTCACATATTAAAGGATAATTTTGAAGCTTAGGTTATATATATTCCTAATATTCTAATGTCAATATATTACTATTAAAGACCTATAGATAAACTGTCTGCAATTAAGCTATACATATGGGAATGAATGTTACTTTTCTCACTCATGAATGATAGAATTGATCTTTAAGTTGTACACAATATATTAAGATATGTTCGAAATAAACCATCAATTCTCTAACAATGGTTATTGTTTAGTCAAAATAAAAATTTTACACCACATAATGAATATCTAAAATTTTTTTAAATTTGGAAAAAATAATTTCTTTATTTCATATGACAAAGTGGAGTTTTCATCAAATATTTATATAAAAATAACATACAAAGTCAAATTGGCAAAAATTTCATGACTTCCTGACCAATATATCTAATATAAATATAAACCTTTAAAAATGTTTGAATATAGGTAAAAATAAACATGCATACAATAAATATTCAAAATGGGCAAAAAAGGATGACCTGCATATATATATATTTAACAATAATTAAAATAAAATTAAAATATTTAAATAACACATAAAAAAATATGTTTAAATGTACTTATCTTAAATAAACTATTTATCTAATTTGACACAAAGTGCCTTCAAGATTACTTTTCTTCATCTTGTCTCTCCTCCTCTCTCTCTTGTTTTTCTATCTTCTTTCCTTCTTTGTGTAAATATCCAAAAATTAGGCAAAAGCCCTTGCATAAAAAGATTACTACCCACGCACTAGAAGGGCCAATATCAGGTGTAATACCTAAATGCATGCACGCACGAGTTTCACCCATTTTGCCTAAACCACTCACAAATACCTCTTTCACACACAAGCATAACACATAAAGTTCAAATCACACATGAGTGCTTATCATATGCACATCAGACGAGACAATTCTATCTTAAACATACAAATACATGACTCTTGTACACATCATGCACTTACCTTAAATTAAACATTTACCCAATTTGATAGAGAATAGCTTTAAGATCACTTTCCTTCACTTTCTCTCTTCTCCTCTCTCTTCTTTCTCTATTTTCTCCCCTCTTTCTTTGTGCAAATATCCAGAAATCATCCATAATCCCTTATATAAAAAAACTGACACACATACACGAGATAGGCGAGCATTAGGCAAAATGCCTAAATACATGCATGCACAAATCTGTCAAACTCATGCACGAGTGCAAGCCAATCAGTCTAAACCACGCACAAGCACCTCTCCTATGCACAAGCATGACCTATACTATCCAAATCACACATGAGAGCCTATCATGCGCACATTGGGTAAGGCAATTCTATCTCAAACATCGCATACGTGACTTTTATGCTTATCAGGTGCTAATACTTATACCTCAAACTCCTAATTTTGACTTTCATGATGCAATTATTACCATTATTTACAAAATATATATTAATTATAACGTCAGAGATATAAATTAAAAAATAAAGTATTACATATAAACTTCCTATAAAATAATTCAAACATCTTTGTTTAAATGGCTTTAACATATTAAGAATCCCAACTAATATGATGATTTACAAGTTGAGCACCATCATAGGGCATAAGCCCATCTTGTAAAAGTGATAGAATTGTTCAATATAAAGGCTAAGCTTGTACATGAGGATGCAAAAAACCTATTAACTGAAGGTTCATATGAGAAGTCAAATACTCATATTGGATATCAATGCAATTTTGATAAGAGTAACAAACAATGGAGGATGTATATTGATGCTCATATGTGAACGTGGCATGTCGTAAAGATATATTCCTACTGCAAGGGGATGGACCAATTGGTGGACTTTATATCGGGTCACTAACTACTAAGCTTATGTAAGGTATCGGTTTTTACGATGCGATAATTAGGAGTAATTAAATTAAAATAAGTGAATCGATATCTAAGAACTCGGAAGGAATTAGATCGAGAGGTCCAAAGACCTGAAATTAGGAGAATTGGGAACCGGTGTTGTAAGCATCGAAATGTTAATTAGTAAATAAGATTTGGGTTTTAAATTATGGTAATCATGATGTATTAAATTAAGATAACTAAAAATTAGGCTTAAAATACGTGGGAACCTCAAAGCCAGAGGCAGAATTGGGCAGCCGCCTGCATCGAGTAGGATGGCGTCTACCGGGTGCTCAAGCGCCACAGTGGGCACCAATTCCAGGGGGATAGCGCCCGTCGGGCGCAGCACCTGCTGCACGCCAAGTTAGCACTCGTGCGCTAGCCTAAGGATTTAATGGTCGAGGGTTCTGTCTTTTAGCATTTTATGTGGCTTCTAAGAGAAATGAGAGAGAGAGGGAGAGAGAAGAGAGAGAAGGTGGAATCCAAGGCTCTCGAGTCCGATTTAGAGCCCAATTTAGTTGAAAAAGTGATAGATTGGGTCAAGATAATTACACCCATACTCTCCTTTTTCATTTTCTTACACTTTTATTTCGTTTGTTCGTGTATCATCGTTCTGATACTTGATTAAAGTCATATTATGTATTACCCATGACTTGAGTATACACATATGTAAATTTTGTGTCCAAATTCCTAGTTTTGGAAGATTTTTCGCACTGAAATCCTAACCCCATGCTTGGATGTTTTTACCTGTGAATTTTTATAACTTTTGCCTAAATTGGGTTTAGAATATCATTACCTATAATTTGTGCATATTAATTTATCGATTGGGTATCCGATTTGGTGGTTTTGTATGAAATTTTGCTCGTCGAAACCCTAACTCGCGCTTTGACCACGTTTAACGAATTAATTTGAGTTTTATGTATGTGTTTAGCATGAGAGAATAAAAACCCATGTCTTAAAAGTGGAAAATTTTTAGTTGGGTGTTTGATTTTGCACATACAGACCCCCGTTACTGGCGATGGTACTGTTCATCCACGTGGGCACTGTTCATCCGAGACATTTGAGCAATTTTTTGCATAATTCCACTGTGTTTAATTGTCATTTAAGTTATATATATTTGCATATGTTTAATTATATATTCCGAAAAAATATTATTATAACCATTTGTGAAGGGTATTTCATCCGAAAGCTCTAAAATCATATTTGACCCGACTTGGTAAGGAATTTCTGTCTCATCCAAGTATTATGTTAAATTATACATATAATTAAAGTCATTGAATATTTAAAATATGAGAAATGAACCGTTCCTCGTGGAGTGAGAACTCTGTTTAAGAATCTGGTGGACCTTTCTTTAAAGAATAAGTTGTGATGTACTGATTACTGAATATAGTAATGTCGGATAATTGAGTTAATATAAGTGGATCGAGGTCCAAGGACACGGGTGAAGTTAGATTAAAGGCGCCGAAGACCCATAATTGGTGAGATTGAGAACCAGCATATTAATCTTGAAATATTAATCCGTAAAATATGATTTGGGCTTTAAATTATGGTAATCACGGGTTAATAAATTAATATAATCAATATGATTCTTGGGGGACCATGAAAAAATATGTTTTGGGGTCAGAATCGGGCCGAGGGATGAGCTACCTGCGGGGCACCTGCCGGGCACTCAAGCACCCATGACAGGTGCCATTTTCGGTTTTGCTGGCGCTTGCCACACGCTCGTCACGCGCTCGAGTGCCAGCTTATTTTAAAGCATCGTGCGGGTTTCTGTCAAGCATTTTTCATAGCGTCCAGCGAGAAAGAGAGAGAGAGGGAGGGAGAAGAGAGAGAAGGAGAGAACGAAGCCCTCCATGTCCGAATGTGAGCTCAAACTAGTTGGAAAAATTATAGATTTGGTCGAGACAAGTACATTCATATTCTTCTCTTTCGTTTTCATACACTTTTATTCCATTTTTTTCGAATATTCTCATTTCGATACTTGAATAAATTTATATTTTGTGTTACCCATAACCTAAACATGATAATACATTAAAATTATATCCGAATATCATATTTTGAGTGGTATATTGCACTCCGAAAATCCTAACACCCGCACGGCACTGTTAACTCTTGCCTGGGCCTTTTTACCCATGAATTTTAGAAATTTTTTCCTAATTTGGGACTAGAATATCATTACTCATATCTAGTATAAGTTGATTTATCGATTGGATATTCGATTTGGTGACTTTAGATGAAAACCCGCTCATCGGAACCCTATCGTATATTCGGACCACGTTTGATCAATTATAATGGGTTTAAAGCATGAATTGGCCTTAGACGATCGATACCCATGACATGGGCAAATGATTGTGTGAATGCTATACCCGAATTCGAAGTTTTGATTCGTTTCTGGATAGGGAACCCTAAATCTACGGCCCAAAAAAATTAACCGATTAAATTAGAATCATGGGTGAATCGGCTTGAGGATATTATTACTCCTGCCATGAATAAGCTAAATTATCATTTGGATGTCCAAATTGGTTGTTTTGTAAGATTTTATACTCCCCGGAACCCTAACTCATGCCCTTTTTGAATTTAGTCCGAATTAATCATAATTATGCAAGATTTCAACTCCAAAAATTACAACGCATGCAATTGTGAAAGAATTTTCATCCTGAAGCTCCCAAGACATGATATGCTCATTTTGGTAAGAATTTTTTAATTGTTCCAATCGTATGATGAATTAAAGAATCAGACCATGAACCATTTACGAAAGAATTAAAGATTGAAAGTTTTTAAGAATTCTGTCTGGTATAATCTAAAAAGGGATTTATTAATACTTCTAAGCTTCAAAAAATATTATATATAAACTTTGGACACGTGAGGTTTCACGCTCACGAAGGATACAGAAATATACTTATGGAAAGGAATCTGATGATGGAGAAAATTCTATAAGTAAGTGACGGACCTATGAACTGATGGAATTATGAAACGTTCTCTAGCATATTAAAAACAAAGGAATTTGTTTTGGCGCTTAAGAATAGAATTCCCTAATGAAATAAGGAACTAAGAATTTGGACCAAAAATTATGGATAACAAATTTCGGCATGTCAGGAAAATTGCAGTGGAAATTTCAAGATTACTTTGGCCGCGTATCCTGGCCGTGTTATGTAACAGGTGAAATTCCTTGGCATGCCTTAGTATGTTGTAGTGGAAAGTTATAGTTTGTTCTGAAACTGCTTGCAACTGAGCCACCACGGCTGATTGGCCCCATCTATAAGGATAAGTATGTAGACGACCCGCCTCTGAGCCTTTAATGAGAGAAGATGACTTTGGATTGTGTTTGATTGTGTAGGAGCAAACACCATCCAAATTGCGACCATCCGCTCTTTAGTCAATGAGGCCTACTAATCTGGGTCCCGCAACAAAATAAATTTTCAACAATGAATTGATAGTTATGAGTATGACAAGGAAACGAACCAAGAAAATATAGAATGAATTATGAAAGTACTCCTTCCTAAAATCTTGGATTAAATCTCATTTGCACATTTGTCTTTTATATATGCATTATTATATTTCAAATATGAGATTATGCATATCTTTGATATACATATTGTATTTGCTGAACTTTTAATTCACTCTTACTGCTTTCTTGTCTCCAAAAAACACAGGTCTATACATGATCGAGTAAAGTAGAAGGTTGTTAGTCAAAGACTTGAAGATGTTGGAGAATAACTGAAAGACTTAATTCTGTGATTTATTTCCTTTTGGAGCCTTTTGTGTTATTTTGATAATTATATTTAATGTCAATAATGATATCGATTATGTAGCCCAGCTTCTGGTATATTTGATGGTTGTAGTTGCTTTCGTAAGTTTTTATTATTTAACTATGTACCTAGTGACATGTTGTTTGAGCCGACGTCATAACCAAAGTTATGACGTCGATGTCACATATTAATTGTGGTTTTAGGATCATGTGCGGTTTGTTGGTGGTGGTGGATGAGTCGAAGTTGAAATGGATGGAAATTTTGATTGTGTTGAGATTCTGTAATTGATGTACCGGTCTATTACAGGTTTTATATTTTTGGCCGACGTCCATATTATAGAGAAAACTCTACCGGATTTTTAACAGAAAATACGGGACGTCACATAAGTAATTCTGAAATCTGAAATAAAGATTTATTTTTTTAGGATAGTATTTCATAGTATGCCTTAAGATACTTCAGTAATATATATCGAGGGATGCTCCTTGACCATGGAAGACACTCTAGTAACGTATCTATTATCTGGCCTTGTATATTGGCAAAAATTATTTTGTCCACTACAGGACGTTAAAATTGAGATATCGTGGCAGTGCCTTAGAATATGTGGTATAAATACACATTCCTTCCCTCGATTATCTACTCCATTAGCTAGTGATGCCCACTAACTCAGATCTAAAAAGATAATAAAAAATTCTGTATGATTTAAAATCTAAAGGAAACAAAGATAAAATACAAAAAGTTATTTGTATTCCGAAAAAATATTAGATCATGTTTCACGTTACGCAATATGCATCATGTTTCTATTTCCTTTCTTCTGGTTTATATTGAGTACACTGCATATATTTTTACTATATTGTGTACTATTGAATTTTAGGATCACTCCTAGCTATTTTTTCCATCATTCAGATTAGCACAGGCTTATACCTGATGGGGCGAAGTAGAAGCAAGAAAATGGCAAGGCGCAGGACTTGAAAGATTATATCAAAGACTTAGTATTTTGTGGTTTTGTACAATTTTTAAAGGGCTATATATATATATTTCTATTGGTCATGTTGCTATATATTGTAAAAATGATGAATGATCAGATTGTATAGTTCGCTATGTATGGATATATATATATGTATATGTTTTTGTAAGTTATTATGGTTTGCTTCAGGTACCTAATGGTATCTCTCTATATCCGATATTGTGTCCAGAAACATAATGTTGGAGCCACAGAATGATTGTGGCGGTTTTGGGATCTTGTGTTAGATTTTTGTATTGTGTGGATGTTGGAGTTTAATACTGATAGATTTTAGAATATGTTGAGATTGTATATTTATTGTACAGGGTTATTATACAGGTTCTGCATTTGTTTAGCGGTCGTTTTTCTGTTGAGACTCTTTCGAATTTTTAGTAAAAAACTCGGTCCATCGCAACTTCATTGGCACTAATTATAAGAAAATTCAAATGGGAGTAAAATATGAAGAGATGACATCATTCATGATAAATCAGGATACCTATTGTTAGAAAATAATGCCCTTTGTCCTAAAGAATATCGGTGCCAACTATCAAAGGCTCATTAATAAAATGTTCAAGTGGAAAATTGGCTACAACGTGGAGGTCTACATGGATGACATGCTATTCAAGTACGTACACACTAATGACCATGTCTAAGAACTAGCAGAGTCATTTGACATACTTTTGGCATATAAATGAAGTTGAATCCAACCAAATGTGTATTTGGAGTCACTTCAAGTAAGTTCCTAGGCTTTATTTTCTCTCAATGTGACATAGAATCTAACCTGGAGAAAAAAATGCAATCGTAGATATGGAACCGTCTAGGTTGGTCAAGGACATCTAGATGCTTAAAGGGTAGTTAGTGACATTGCAATTCATGATCAAACCTATTGAAAAACTACCGGCCATTCTTCAAGGTCTTAAGAGGAGCCAAAACAAATGGGTTTCAACAGATAGATGAATGTTAGCAAGCCATCTAAGATTTGAAAGAGTACATGATACATCAATTTCTACTAACTTGCTCTAAGGATGGTAATGACTTGTACTTATATATGGCCATATCAGATATAATCTTTAGCACCATTCTGGTTAAAGAAGAGTTAAGGATCCAAAGGCCAATGTACTATGTTAACAAGATCCTTACTGTTTCAAAGACTAGGTACACTTGGACAGAGAAGATCATGCTGGCCTTTATATTCACAATAGGAAAACTCAAACCTTATTTTAAAGCTCACAAGTTAATGGTTTTAACTAACCAACCTTTACGAAGAATCTTTCAGAAGCTAGAAGTATTTGGACAATTAATCAAGTGGTATATTAAATTGTGTGAGTTTGGCATAGAGTTTTGAATGCAATCCTCAATGAAGGGCAAGGATTTGACAAACTTTATTGTAGAAATGACGACCCTGATTTCAATGGAACAAACTACAGAAGAACCCACTGTGAAATCCTTCAATAAAGACAACGTCGTTGGGCCATCCATATTGTCAGGGCATCATGTCAAATAGGTGGCAGAGTGGGAGTGACCCTAACCTTTCCTAAAGGTATTGAGCTCAAATTCTTCATCACACTTGGATTCCTAACAACCAACAATATGGTTGTATGTGCGGCCCTCTCTATTGGCTTAAAGCTGGCCAAGGAATGATGCATCGAGAATTTAATTATATACAATGATTTCAAACTAGTGGTCTATTAAGTGCTGGCCAAACTTCAAAGCTCATAACTTAGAAGTGGCAATGCACATTGAGTAAGGCCCGATTTCCTCTCAACAACTATGAGATAGTCCATGTCTTGCAAGGACAACTAGAAATAATATGTCCTAAGGATACTTTCACAAGCCAAATCTCACACTTCTTCAATTTAGAAAGTAATCATCTATATTTAAGAATTTACAATGCAATCCTTTAAAGGGTCTCATGTTAATTAAAATCCTTCAAGTAAATTAGAATCATCAATGAAAACTAATACAAAATTGTCCAAATATGGTTGAAAAATCTAATTTATCAAATCTACAAATATTGCAAGAGTAGTAGTCAAATTAAAATGCATCACCAAAAATTTATAATGGTCATATATCGTCCAAAACGCTATCTTTAGTATGTGTTTCCTCTTGATTTTTAATTAATGGTACCATAAATATAAATTAATCTTAGAGAAAATCCGTGCCCCTTATAATTGTTCAAACAAATTATAAATTCTGGATAGAAAATACTTATTATTGGACATGATCTTATTAAGATTCCCATTATTGATAGACAATTACATCGATCTATCTTTCTTTCTTACAAATAATACAAGAGTTTTCTAAGCCAACATACTTGGTTGAATGAGTTCTTTCTGTAATAGTTCTTGCAACTATTGTTTCAATTCTCATGGATTTGAAGGTGCAATCCTATAAGAGGCTTTTGAAATGGGTGCTAATTATGGTACCAAGTTGATCGAAAGTTCAATATCTCGGTTTGGCAATGAACTCTACAACTCTTCTCGAGAGATACCTTCAAATTTCTGAACCACCAATATCTCTTCAATTCGAACATTATGACTCTTGACAGATGTGATGCAAGTAAGTTAGGTTTGACACCTATCTCACATCAAATAACATGCATGCAATGTGAACATTAAGCATGCTAACTCCTTCCTAATGCATCCCTAAAACTCAAAGGGTTGACATCCCGAGATAAAAAATTGAACATCTTATGGAAATAATTTACATTCATATGATATCACTTAACTAATTTATCTCCATAATGACATCTAAATCACTCATATCTAACAAAATTAAATATACAAACAATTTAAGCTGTTAACCCAAATAACACACCTAAGATACATAATCTCCACTACCACTATTGCATAATCTAAAATTCTAGGTAGGGTGGCAAATGATAAACAAATCTAGGACCCACAAAAAAGTGTGTAGCCTCAGATTAACCAAAACATGCACCAAATATTCAAAATAGGCTCATCGATTCTATGAGTGTTCAACCACCAATGGATTTTCTTGAGTTTCCTTGGTAGTCTCTGTGGAAGTATTCCCCGATACATCAGACTTCTGACCAACTTGCCTTATTAGGTAAAAGCATTCGTTGATCATATCCAAACTAATTTGTAGTTAAAAAGTCCCCGATTCTATGCTGCTTCTGATTGTTATGGCTTACTCAACAATACACGTCCCTCAGTAGTCTTCCCCATCCCTTTCTTATATGGCTTTGACTTTTTTGTAGGATCCTCATGATTTGGAACACTGAATTCCATGATCGCATTCATTTTCTATAAACGTTAGCCTTGTAGCACTCAATTTTTCAATTTGTATTTATGACGCTATAATTTTTTATACATTTTGTAACGTCCCCGGCGCATCCGCATGAGGATATTGTCTGCTTTGGGCTGGGGAAACTAACGGCGCCCCAGGCCAACACGCAGCCCGCACGGTTTTGTTCCTGGCAGACGGAATCCAACGCCCCCAAAACGCGTCCTCACGGAGAAGGTATCCACACCCTTATAATAAGGCATGCTTCGTTCACCTCCCCATCCGATGTGAGACTCTACACATTTGGTAAATATAAAAATAATTAAATAATAAAAAATTTAAAAAAAAAATTAAATATAAGGGTATAGGTTTAGTGCTTAATAGACGCCCAAAGCACTCCTGTGCATATTTTAAGAAAAATATTCATGCATGAGGGACACATAAAGGGCACTGGTGTAACACTCCAATAGTTTGACCTAGATTATATAGTAATAGATTTACTATAATAATAAATAATATAATATGTTGATATTCATAAATATTATAAATAATAATAGATATTAAATAATTAATAATAAATTATTATATATATATATTTATTTAAATATATATATTAAAAATATATTTATAATAATATATATAATATAATAATATAAATAATAATTATAATTTGTATGTATAATAATAATAATAATAATAATAATAATAATAATAATAATAATAAGTAAACGAAGAAAAGAAAGAAAGAGAAAGGAAAGAGCGGAAGAAAAGGAGGAGAAGAATGAAGGAGGAAGAAGAGGGAAAGAAGAAGAGAGAAAGGAGAAACGGCGCGCGTGGGTTGCAGCAAGGATGACGGAAGGAGTTGATACTCTAAATGATCTCCCTTTCGTTATTCAAGGAGAGGGTGGGGAAGGTAGTCAAGAGAGAAAACCCTAGCCGTACAGCTGCCGCCTTTGTTCCTCGCTGTTTCCACTGCTACTTACCATCGTGAATCCAGGTCAAAGTCGCCGTTGTTTGTTGGTGTCGTTGCCGTTGTTGGTTGGTGTCATTGCCATCGTTGCCAAAAGAAAAATACGAAATGAGACAAGTTGATTTGAGTTCTTTGATAAAATTCATTGCCTTCTTTCTTCCTATTAATGTCTGTCTTCCATTTTGTATCAAGATTGTTAAAAAATTTATTGTATGTGGGTGAATTTTATAAATTTTCATTTAAATCGAGCCGTTGATGAAGAATTAGGAAAACAAAGCTTCGACTCTGCCGTGATACCCCTAAGGAATTTGTGTGATTTGGCGCTCAAAGTAATTAGTATGTAAAGATTATAATTCCCTGTTAAATCATGTGAGTTAAATTTTTCGTTTCCATGATTTGATATTGGAAAATTTGGTCAAGGGAAGTTTGGCCAAAAATAGAGCCTTCGGCTTAATATAAATCAGGGTTTCGGGCTTCACGCTTGAATTAAGGATTGAATCTTCTTAGAAATGAAAGTACATAATTTTATAATTTCATGTTCGATAGTTAAATTGGTTAAAAGCTGGTATATGGCAAAGAATTAATGTCTCATTGCTTCTTGGAAACCAAAGTACATGGCTGTGTGCGACTGTGGGTGTGTGTTTGTGTTGTGTGTGGTGGCAGCGGGTGTGTGTAAGAGAAGTGAAGGGATGCTGAAGGTGTGTGCACATGAGAGAGAGGTTGGCAGAGGATGTGGAGTATGTGGATGAGGGAGGCGCTATGGGCAAGTATATATATATATATATTGTAATTGTTAATTGATGGAAGAGGAAGTTATCGATAATTATTATGTCGATTTAATTTTTGTGAAATTAATCAGGATAGTTAAATAAGATGATAATCGTAGGTTAGTTTGATAATAATAAAATTAAGGATATCTTATAGCCTTAAAGCTAATATAGAGACCCGAATTAGTTAGAAAGGATTTAATAAAATATTAGGGCATACAATCGAATATTTAAAATATCCCTAGTAACGTTGTTTTCCTTCCGATAATAACATTATTTGCGCCATCTTTGAATTATGTATGTATGATATTTATTAGCACCAAACGACAATTCTTTTATTGAAATTGTAAAGCTTTCTTTGTATTATATTTGATTGCATAAGTAGTTAAGTTATTAACTTCTTACAGTCAAAGTTAATGAGAGCGTACGAAAACACTAATATATTTAGTCGAATGGAAGGCTACGACGCCTTAACATTATCTATACACTTATCCGATATTGATTTCCGTATCATGGTGATAATAAGGTATATTTATTGTTGATGGATACTTATAACCATGTGACCATCATAGGAAATGATATTAGGGATATCATTTGACGAGGGGTATCACGGATGGTATTGACATGCTGCGGGTACAACCTCTGGGAGGACTGTAGGGGTAGTGGGATACCATAGATAGCCTCGTAGTACTTATCCAGTTATTGGGGGCGTAAATATGCAGCCTTTGATTTACGGTAGTAGAATAAGGTCCAAGAAGATTCATTGTGATATTCGTTATTATTCATACCTCATGAGTTTGGGATTCGGTTAAATCTACGTATTATATTCGGTAGAATTTATAGGTCGAATTTTACTATATCCAGATTCAGTAGAATCCATATTGTTTCTTTGTATTCGAATTTCATATCGTTCACGTTGATATTCAGACCAGAAGATCCCTTTTATTTCTTGTGAGATCAGATTCTAAGGGATCTTGCCTCTTATTGGTAAAGTGTTATGATCTTTGTTACATCGGTATTTGGAGTAATATGCCTTTCTTATGCTTTTGAATTATAGATATAATAAAATATATTTTGTTGGATATATTGATCTGTTGGATATTATATTATTGTTCATAATTCTTGTTATATTGTATTTCTGTAACCGTTATTGTCATTTCCTGTTTGTTTTGGATTCATATCACTTGTTGAGTATTTAGCTCACTCTTACTATTTTTCTTTCTTCCAGAGTAGTAGGGTAGACGATGATGACTCTAGAGTTGAATAAAGAGTTGTGACGAAAGAGATAGAGACTCGATAGGAGAAGTTATAGAGTCAGTTTCATTAATTGATATTAAATTTGAATATATTATTGGTATCGCATTCTCAGGATAATAATTTTGTATGTATTTAATTATCTCGAAGAAATTTATTATGAAAAATATAATTATTCATTGAATTTTATGATATATTTATAAGGATTATTGAAATTTTAAGTTTTCTCACGGTTTGTCTGAATTGGGCCAAATAACTAGGGTTTGGGTCGTTGCAGCTAGTGTATGATTTAGGTAAAATGGTTCATATCTGAACTACTTATAAGGGTTGCTCATGCATATATGTGCTAGGGATGGCACCTGATATGTGCGTGATTAGTGCCCGTACGTCGATTTGTGCATGAAAAGTCCCCTTTGCCTAATTTAATCATTTTTGCATAAAAAGGGAGAGAAGACAGAAAAGGTGGAAAATAAAAAAAATAAAAAAAGAAAGAAAACAGAGAATGAGTCTTATATGAAAAGCTTTAAAAAAAAAAGTATTCCTTTGAATGGCTTTTTCATTGTCCGATATCTCTACAATTTTATCAAACCCCGCTAATATGAAATTAGTACAAATATGGTAAGAGTGAGTGTAATACTTAAAAGATGTATAAATTTTATATATGGATATAACAAACTAACATAAAAAGAACAATACTCATAATTAAAATCCGAAATGCCGATAATATGAAAATTGTGACAAGACACGCAAAAGTCATAAAGAAATATATAGATGTCTAACATGTCGAAATTATGAAAATGTATAAAAACATACAAGATGTAAAAATTGTTCAAACATGTAAAAATATAAATCATACAAATGTTGTCCGAACATATAAAAATATAAAATATGCAAAATTCCTCCAATCATATAAAAATTAAATATCAATAATAACATCAATAACAACGGTTGAATATCAAAATTTTGGTCATTATTATTTTCACATAATCAAATGTCATATGTCATTATTTTTTATTCTTAAGTGGGCCAACTATATATTATTCCCTATAGTTGGGATAAAATATCACATTTCTAACTTATGGATATTAAATTTGACTTTTAATTTATAAATAATATACTATAGTATGTCTGAATATATTTATCGATTCTTTATAATAATTTTTATTTAATCAAGATAAAAAATTTCACACTGAAATGTAAATATATAAATATTTTCTCAATATTGAAAAAATAAATCACTTTCACTGAAATCAAAATAAAGTATTTATCAATTTATTAGTAGAGAGAAGATATGCATGAATACAATTACAAAAATTTGAGGATTTCAATATAATATGTATGAATTTTAGAGAAACTTTTAAAAATTTCATGAAATGAAAATCAATTAATATGCATGCAATATCTAATCAAAGAAAACATCACATACATAAATATTTGAACAAAACATACCGTGAGATTTTAGAAAGATTCAATAATAAATAAAAAAATGAGTTTAAATATATTTACTTTTACTTGAAATTACCAAAGACTTACTTAGATTTTACTAAAAATTAACTTTAATTTACTTTTTCCTTCCTTCGCTCTCTTCCTCTCATTCTTTGGCTCTTTTCTTTATCTCTCTTCTCTTAAAAATTTATAAAAAAAATGAGTTAAAATTTGTCAAAGAGACTATTTAAAACAAATTAGTACACGTGTGACCATTAGTCACAACTTTGACACAGAAAATTTCAAACTGGTGCGGCACCTAAAAAATACGTATCAGATGCTAATATTATGCGCTACACATGTATGAGTACCTCTCACGTGCACCTCTTGTGTAACAATTTTATCTAAAATATGTTCATATATAAATCAGACATACATTAAGTGCTACTTAGACTCACCACTTCGATCTAACCTAAATTTTTAACCTAAACTTATAATTAATCTTGATAATATATCAATTTACATAAATTTGGTATCATTAAAATAACTCTTAGGGTTTGAATTTTACTGTTAGGTTCATATTTGTATATATTTTTAAAACTCTTTTAAATTAATAAGTAGTAGATTCTTATAGAATTTAGATAGAAGGCTTTTGAATATTTTTTGTTAAGTTTGTATTTGTAATATTATGAGTTGTTTTAGATCTAATTACTAAATAGAATTCATTTTTTAGTTTTGTAGTTTAAAATTGGGGGCCAATGTGCCATTGCAAAGTCCTGTGTAATGTTTCCATTATTCATATATTAAATTTTTGGTTATATGCTTTTTATTACAGTATATATAGATTGAGTAGGTACACAATGATTTTGAGATTGGATGAGAGTGTTTAGCCATTTCTATGACCAATGTAATTATATTTAAATATATTATTAATGGTGCAGTATGCAATGTTCAACCTATTTTTAATTATTACACCATGATTATTATGGATAATTTTTAATTTTAATATTATTATTATTAGCTATTCATTTTAGGATCATAACCAGTCCTCTCCATCTTTTCCTAAAGGAGCAAGGCCCGATCGAGCACATTTTCATATCTCCTCAAACATAAGGCACCAACTGCCATCGAGTCGTATCCTCCAAATTCTAAATAAATTTCGTCACTATTTTAGCTTTGTATAACATCACTTGATGTGCAAAAGCGAGTCAACTATGTAAACTTAATATCATACACCTCCACCATATGATTATCGTGCCTTAATCTAGAGAATTTGTCTTCCTTTTCTTTGCTTTTGAAAAATAATTATCGAGAAATATCTCTAAAAATACGTCCCTTGAGATCTCTTCATTCATCATCTCTAAAATCCTCTTATTCATTGCCTAGCATTTGTCGGCCTCACCATCCAACATATATGTGACAAATTGGGTTTTATCTTCCTCCATACCACTGATCACCTCAAATATGTTCTCTATTTTGTGAATCCATATCTTAATTTTGTAGGATTTGAATTTCTCAAAAACAATGAAACACACTCATTCATAAATCTGCCAAATGCAGTCATTCCTCCTCCTGGGTTTGCACCTTTCTTCGCATCTTGATGTTGTACTATACAATCCATAATGTCCATCATTCTCACCATCATGACAATATAATCTTCTTTTTGACTAGATCTAACATGTCATCCTTTTAATATCTTAGTACCTATCATATAATAATCCTAATGCTTAGTTCCTCAAATTATTTAGAATATTTCTTTATGATTTTATCTGATATCATTCATTGTCACAACCCGATACAAAAGCATAAAATAATGAAATCAAAATTTCAATCAATCATTAAAATGCAACTCTATAAGAAATATTATTACACAATTCTAAAAACAATCCAGTATCTCAAAATTCTTGCCAAACTTTCATCATTTGGCCCAATTAAAGTATCTGCTTAGTATTTATTATACATGTAAGGAAAATGTCTACCAATAACCATCTATAACTTCCACGTCTAAAAGTAACATATAGTTGTAAACAGTTTTAGTAGGTCCAATAAACAAATATATAATCCCAAATGTATCTAATTTTAATATATTACATTTTAACAATTTAACAACTAATGTCAAATCCTTTAAGCCTCATTCTGTTTAAACATTGCAAGAAATTTATACCCACTAATTTAAAAAATTATGAAAATTGATAAGAATGAATCTAAAACATAATAAAATATGTATAATTTATATATTAGATAAAAATGAATGAACATGAGAAATAACAATGAAAATCAAATGCAAAAAAGTTAAAAGCATCGATAACCTGATAAAAGCGTTTGAAAAATGCAAGAATATAAGAAAATATAAAAATATAAGATTATAAGAAATTTTAAAAAAATAATGAGAAAAATATAAGAATAATTGATCGGTAATAATCTCACCAACAATAGTTAAATATTAAAGTTTGAGCTACATAAAGTTTTCATATATGAGGCCATATACTTCTATTTAATATTTATATGTAAATTAATTATATATTATTTATCAATAGTTAGAGTCAAACATCACTTTTTAAACCCAAGGATATTATGTAATGATATTTACTTGTAAATAGTATGTTAAAAGTTGTTAAAATATATCTTGTCATTACCTATAATATTTTTATTTAATCAAAACAAAAAATACTCTTCAATAAATAATAAATGTACAAATATTTTTATTTTTTTAGATGTGTTTGGTAGTTGACAACTTATTTATAAGTATAAAAGAGGCTAAAAATGTGAGGAAAGATGCACAACTAAGTTGTGCCCACAATATGCAATTGAGAGATGTTATAATTTTTGAAAGTTAAAAGAGTGCCCATAGTAACCCTTTATAATAAAGTGAAAAATTGCCATCTTGATGGCTTGTGTTGGTTAACTAGGTCAACAAATGTGTCCACAACTATTTTGCAAGTATGAAAGAGGTTAAAAATATCCCCCCCCCAAGTTATTTACAAGTATTAAAAGGATTAAAAATATGAACACAGATGCATGACTATGTCATATTTCATAATATGCGAGGTAAAAATGTTATAATTCTTAAAAGTTGAAAGGGTATCCATAGTAATCTTTTATAATAAAGTGGGATTATTGTTCATCTTGATGGCTTGTATTGGTTGAGCTCCCTTGGCTAATCAAACATTATAAAATCAAGTATGGAGCCTTTCTCTCCCATTTGTAAATGCATATTACAACAATATTCTTCAAAGAAAAATTTTACTTCATCTTTTTCTTATACATTTATATTGTTGATATTGTGGATATCTATCTCGTAGAACATTACACTATCAAAAAAGGAGGTCTTCAACAATATATGAAATATTTGGAGAGATCATAATTTTGACTAAATCAAAATAGGCCAAATCTATTTTTACTGTACATAAATTTATATTTTCAATACTTATAGTGTTTAGGGGACATATGTTTATAGAGACAACAAACCTAATCTCAGGATGGTTTAATGACCGTTCAAATAATTAATGTTTTCAAATGCCAATTTAAGTAGTAATTATCTCTTAATTTTTCAGTTGATTTATTATATTATAATTTACGTAATCTTTTTAATCATCTTAAGCAAATAGAGTCTTTATAAACATAATTATTACAATAAGAATAACATATCATTTTAATAAAATCAGCGATATTAAATGATACGTTCTTTAGGCTAATAAAGTGATTTCCTAGTTGTCATTGGTATTGTTGGCCTAGTTAGTAACAACTGTCTGACCAAATTGTAGTACTAACAATTTACCCTTCACTATGGATTCCCTTTAGAGTAATGGCTTAACTGTTTGGCTTGCATTTTTCTTCCATCGTCAAGTAATTTACATATCCTAATAAAACAGTTTTTCTAACTGACTCTTTAACAATCCACCTATTCTGATAGAATAATCATGACATAGCATGTTGGCTTGATTGGCTCTCCACCATCCGCCTTCCACTTGCCCAGCTACTCTCCAGCCGGGTGGTTTCTGAAGCCAGGGTTCGAGAATTTGACTGTTTTCACGTCATGGTCGCGTGATAGTTCTTATATATCTATATCTTTTAGTGGGTTTAAATCTCCACTTTTTCCCTGAACCTGTCAGATCAGGTTCTGAGTCGTATTTGTGAAGGGTTTGAATCTTGCGGCACTGCATCAATCCTCTTTTTCAGGTTTCTTGATGGGATCGATACTACGTTCGTGACCAGTGATGATGAAGATCAATCACTAAAGAGTATGCTGCGGAATTAAGCAAGCGACAGCATCATATCGAACATCATTCCTTTCACCAGAACCACGATGATTATGAGACCATTCTAATAAGGCAAAAAGATAATAAAAAATACTTAATAACAATTTTCATGTAAAATCTGTTATTAATAACTCTTATAATGTATTATTTGCGTAGCATTTTACTTCTGTATCAAAAGCCCATCACCACTAACCAAAAAAAAGAAGAAGAAGAAGAAGAAGAAAACTACATTAAAGATTGATTTGAATTTGTATAAAAATATGAATATTATAGGAAAAGTTTATATACAGTTAGTGTCAGATAAACAACTCATAAAAGTTCATATGTTTGATGATGTTTCATTTGTTAGCAAATAATGTGATTTAAACAACTACTAAAGTGGAATAATGAATCGAGTTTATACCTTCCGCCATTTGCATGCTCTGTTTTCGGGATGTGAGATCCGGACCGGCTTTGAGCTTCTGGACACTCCTTCCTCCTTAGATGGTGTAATGCTTGAGTTGGGTGTTAGGGACAAAGTCAGAATGCTCAATTTATAGGCAAAACCATTAAATGTCACAAACGCGCATTACGTACTCAAACCGACCGAGAATTGATTTGTTAATGAATGAGAGAGTTATCAACACTAAATGGACTACTAATACTTCAGCAATTAACTGAGTTACACAGCAGAAAGAGATAATCAATCAAGGAAGATGAAGAGAAAATGAAACTGTTGTCAGCTCCAATTCGGCTTGGATCGGCTTGATGAAGTCGGCTCATGGCTCGGCGGCTCAAAATTGCTGAAGCCCATATCATTATCCCAATACAATCTAAACATCCTGAGTTGACATATTTGAAGATAAATACACATTCTTCTCATCGAACAAAATATGTACACTGTTAGGTTTTTTCTTTTGGCAAATTTGATTTCTTGATTAAAGGAAACATCGACATAAACTCTAACATCTCTTGGCAGTAGGTTTGGACTTGGTAGTATGAGTGATTTATTTATCTTGTTATTTATTTTTCCTTCTGTCCTTGTTTGATATTATTTTTATCAATTTTGAAGAACTTGCACGGTTTTTTTTTTTTTTTAAAGAGCACAGTGTTGCGGCCCAAATTACATTTGTTTTGAATACTTAAATATAATGAATTTTTGGCCAGATGATTTGTCATGATATCAAAAAACAAAGCCATCTAAAAGTTTAATAAAGACTAGTGAACTATTAATCACAATTTGTTTAAACTATTTGTAAATAGTAAAAAATAAATGATGTACAAATATGCTATATTTGTAAAATATATTATCTACTAAAAATACGTAAAAAAAATAATTTTATCACAGGCAATCAGCACAAAAACAAATCTAAAATAACAATAAAATATAATGCATGAATTTTTATGATAAATAAAAATCTTAAAAACTAATTAGCCTTTAAGTAAAATCCTTCAAACTTTGAAAGAGGCATTTTCGTCCTAAATTGTACAACCAAGTTTTGGCCCCGTGTAATAATAGCGGAAGTAATGCAAAAATCAAATATCCAATACACGTAAAGAATATTTATGTCTAGATGATACGAACAATATGAGTATAAAAATAAATCAACAATAATAATAAAAAAGATAAGCTTTTTGGTGACGAAGGAAAAACTTGATACCCACGGTAATCGAGAAAAACCCTCCAGATTTTAACAGTTAAGGAAGAAATACACTATGAAAATCAACTTACAGACCGAGTGGTAACGACGCGCTAACCTAACCGACTTACTCCCGTCTTATGATCCCTACCAAGGAACTTCTTCGATTTACCCACGGCAACGGAATCAGACGTCTTCTGGTCTTCACGTCAATCTTTTCTCTCTTACCACTTGAATTGCCGGTGGAAAAATCGCTAGCAAATGAAGCACAATAAGAAAAGATCAGTTTTTTCAATTAGAACACGTTTAATGGAATGGGAAATAATTTTCTCTCAAATTGGACAACTCTAAAAATATCAATCAAGAGTTAGGGCAACTGATTATAGGTGTATATTTATAGAGGGCTCGAAAAATGTATTAAAAAATATTGCTCGTTGCTGCGGCGCTCAAGCGGGCCTCGAGCGCGCGGAGAGCGCACATAAGGTTTCACGTGAAACCCTTGGCGCGCTCAAGTGGGGAGTAGGCACGAGCGAGCGGGGGTTGCTGGATTTTGGACTCGAGCTCGTGGCGAGCACACAACCAGCACAGGGCTTCTGGATTTTGAGCTCAAGCTCACGGTGAGCTCATGGCAAGTGCAGTACTCTTGGAAGTTGGAACGGACAAGTATGAAAATTTGTTTCGACAAAACACAACTCGACATCGACACATGATCACATAGGGTCACGAAATATATCAATCATAAAAATTATCCTAACAATCTCCCCCTTTGACAATTCCTTGACAAAATACATAAAGTAAAAAAATACAAGTGAAGCATGAGTTCAGACACCACTAAAATAGAACCCTTGTACATAAAAATCTACTCCCAGTGAAAAATAAAAAAGAATACAATAAGTAAACGTAAAAAAAAACTGTGCTAACACTGTTGTGATGATGCTGTGACTGCCACGTTGGAGCTATAACTGTGGTTCCTAGTCAAACATGGTTACTACAAATAATATAATACAAAATAATATAATATGGCAAATAAGTAATAGACAAAGAAGATAACATGCAGCAAATAAAGGAACTCTTCCCTCACAAAATTAACTATATCTCCCCCTAACAAAAATAATAGAAATGGTCTCCTCCTATCAAGATAATTTTCTCCTTAGACCACACAATGAGACACCTTTACTCTCCCTTTTTGTTACGGATGGTCAAAGGGTAATGGAGTTCAGTCTTCTTAATCCATAATTTTTTACCATATTTTATAGTACTGTTTAGGTTTATCACATGATCATTTAGATATTGGATGTGGTGAATTAGATACTCTATCTTAGAATTTTACCGAGACTTATTTTGACGTAATGAGACAGGGCAATGGGGATGAATATGGCTAATAATGCCGCACCCATGACATGTTGGAACAAATTTAGCATGGCTGTCAGAAGTGCATATTGGCTTCCTAGTGCATTTAAGACCAAAACGTTTCATACTTGTGAAGTTTTGAGATTCTTGTGTATTAGCACTTTTCTTTGGAGAACCTCTCGACAATTTGTCAGCATGAGCAAATGAGGGACTGTTTTGCCATGTGAGGGACGTGGGTTGGACAAATACAATTTTAGAATTACCAATGGTTTTAAGTTATTTTCAGAGCAATCCAACCCAATTTTATTTCCTCTTATTTTTTTTAAACTAAGCATATGGTCTAATTTTTTCGAGCCATTTAAAATTTGTTTCAAGTCATTTCGGGTAGCCTCTAAATCACATTCAAGAGTTGTAATTTTTTCAGTAAAAGAACTTTCCAAATTCTCAACTTCTTAAATTTTTGTGTCTAACTCGAATTTTAGAGCTAATTTTTTTTTTTATTTTTGTCAGTTTATACTTGAGTGACACATTTGTTTTCTTAACTTGAAAGTATTATTTAAACAATTTATCATAAGCATCCTGAAGATCATACAGTTCAGATTTTGATTTGTTCTGAGAGTCATCGGATAGTTTAAAGCTTGCTTCTAAATGTTCATCATTCTCACACATTAAGGTAACAAAGGCCATGTACTTGACAAAACTATCTTTAGAGCATTTTTTAACCTCTTCTTCTTCATCATTGTTTAAGGTCACATTAGCTTTAAAGGCTCGACCTTATTAGCGTTTAAAGTTTGGACATTAAGCACGACCTTATTAAACACTTTGGGTACTTTTATATTTAGATTCTTTAAATTCACGTCAGCCCTTCGTATCAGATTTTAGAGTTCGTTTTAAATCCATACTTGGTAAGTCAGATGAACATTATTTTTCTTTAAAAGTTTTTTAAAATTTCTAACAAATGTGGTAAAATCTTCATCGTTATTTGACTCCTCATCGGAGTCACGATCTCTCTCTTCCCTAACAGATTTTAGGGCAATTGATTTTTATTTCCTTAACTGTGAAAGTGTGTACTCATAAGTTTGGAGGGATCCTGCTAGTTTTTCGATCTTCATTTTATCAAGGTCTTTACTTTCTTCAATAGCAATAACCTTAGGTCTAAATCGTTTAGGAAGTGAACTAAGAATTTTTCTAACAATTCTATTTTCAAGGATTCGTTCTCCTAATTAAACGTGAAATTTATAATATCATTTAATTATGTATAGAATTCATCAAATGTCTCATCATCTTTTATTCGTATTTCTTCAAATCTAGTGGTGAGCATTTGTAATTTTAAATTTTTAACTAATTTAGTACCTTCATGAGTGATTTTAAGAATATCACATACATCTTTAGAGGTCTCATACATAGAAATATGTTTAAACTCTTCGGGAGATATAGTTATAAAAATAGCATGTAACCCCTTACTATTCCAATTACAAGTATCAAATTCTTCTTTTGACCACAAAGATGGAACGTTTGGTTCATCACTACTCTTGGGTGGAGTCCACCTAATTTGGGTATTAGCCCATACACGCTCATCCATTGATTTGAAGAAGGCTCTCATCCGAATCTTCCAATAGGCATAATTACTCCCATCAAAGAAGGGAGGTACAAGAGCAATCCACTCGTATACATCTAGGACGGGGGTCGTGAATCGGGGTAAGTTTTTTATACCAATTGAAAGAGGACTTTTCGTCCTAAATTGTATAACCAAGTTTTGACCTCGTGCAATAATAGCGAAAGAAGTACAAAAATCAAATATTCAATGCACGTAAAGAATATTTATATCTAGATGATACGAATAATACTAGTATAAAAATAAAGTAATAATAATAATAATAATAATATAAGTTTTTTGGTGATGAAGGAAAAACTCAATACCCACAATAATCGAGAAAAATCCTCCGGACTTCAACGGCCAGGGAAGAAATGGACTATGAAAATCAACTTACAGACCGGGTGGTAACGACGCGCTAACCTAACCGACTTACTCTCGTCTTGTGATCTCTACCAAGGAACTCCTTGGATTTGCACACGACAACGAAATCGGACACCTTCTAATTTTCACGTCAATATTTCCTCTCTTGCCACTTGAATTGCCACACACGACCGGATCTCCTTTTTCAACGTACTGACGTTACCAACGAAAGTAGAAGGGTAAAGGTGATAGATTGATAAAGAAAAAATGGTGATAAAATTGCTAGCACATGAAGTACAATAAGAAAAGATCGATTTTCTCAATTAGAACACGTTTAATGGAGTGAAAAATGATTTTCTCTCAAGTGGGACGGTTCCAAAAATATCAATCAAGAGTTAGGGCAATTGATTATAGGTGTATATTTATTGAGGGCTCAAAAATGTATTCAAAAAAGTTGCCCGTTGCGGCGGGCTCAAGCGCGCAGAGAGCGTACATAAGGTTTCACGTGAAACCCTCGGCGCACTCGAGCGGGGAGTAGGAGGTTGCTGGATTTTGGGCTCGAGCTCGTGGCGAGCACACAGCGAGCATAGAGTTTCTAGATTTTGGCTCAAGCTCGCGGCGAACACACAGCGAGCACAAGGCTTCTGGATTTTTGGCTCGAGCTCATGGCGAGCTCACGACAGGCGCAGTATTCTTGGAAGTTGGAATGGACGGGTACGAAAATATGTTTCAATAAAACACAACCCGATATCGACACACAAACACATAAGGTCACGGAATATGCCAATCATAAAAATTACCCTAACAAACTTCATTAATTATAAAAGTAATATAATATGAAAGTTAACTTAAATTTTGAGTAGTACATACATATTAAAATTTAGTCAACTCTTTCATAACTCATGATCCCTAACATGAAACGTCCTGAATTTACTCATAATAATAGATTTGAAAAGGTTTTAATATTCTTAGAGAATTTATTTTACTTACTAGTAAATCTCTGCATATTATTGGAATTAAATGTTCATGCCACCAATATATGTATTAAACAATGGAGAAAAAATTAGATAAGAAAACCTTGATAGTTTTGTCTCAATAGAATAGTGTGATTTTCTTTAACAATGAATCTTTTTTACTTAGATATTGAAAATAAAAAGGTTTGCAACCAATTCTTTATATCCCTTTGATTAAGAGACAGAATATATTTATAGAATAGGATAAAATAAGTTAATAATCTGTTGTCTGAAAAGAAGCAGGGCCCCAATACTCGTGTACTACACAGGCATGCATCAAGTACAAAGGTAATGAGAAGGCAAAGCACAAGCAGTGCACATACATTTATCAAGCGTGGGGATTTTGGGCTAATTGTACCCATGTGTAACATAGACACCATAGATGCTAGCCTTCATTGATGCTTAATGGTTTTTCGGATCATATAATTTTCTAATCATGGAATATGTTAATGTAAGATATTCTTAACAATTTATGTAACTGAATAATGATATATTAATACTATGATAAATATACAACACACCAGTATAAGTTAAAGTATTAGGCAAGGTAAATGTATATTTCAGATTAAAATCTACAAGAGATAGACCCGAAACAATAGAAGTCATTTTTTTTTTATTACATCTATGCTATGCTTTTAGAAATAAATATTTATGTCACATAGTAATATGATAATCTTTCTTTATTATAATCCCACTTAATACACCTTGTTTTTTTCTCCCTCTCTCTCCACAACTGTAAAATTAGAATTATTAACTTGTAGATATCAAGCATTCTTAGTTTTAGCCTTTGAATGAGTTTTAAAAAAAAAACTATGAAAGAATCATGAAATAATGTAAATTAACTACATAAATATAATATTATCTAACAAAGAGGCAATAAATCTACACAGCATCATATTTAAGAATTAGTAACAATGCAAGTGATGTATCAAGGAATTATAATGAAGGTAGCCCATATTACTCATAATTTAAACTATTTATATAAAAATAAGTGATACTAGTTTATAAATATAAAAGGTAATTCGTGTTATTTATAATTTTAATTATTTATATAAAAATTAATAATTATGATTTAATTATTTTTTAATAATTAAAAAATTATACTAATTTAAATATTTTAATTTTTTAAAAAATTTAATTTTAATTATTTATTTTAAAATAATAGTTAAATTTATAAAAAATAGAACTTATTTATTGTCAAAACAATATCCGAGGTTCCAAAAATATCATTATGTGTTATTGAACAAAGGTTATATAATATTAGTGCAGGTCAAGTAGGACCCACAAATCAAAATCAACGGTGATTGATGGCTATTTGCCTATGGGCCCATGGGACAAGACTCACGGGGAGGGCAACCTAATGGCAAATATTGATCTAATGTTTTAAGAAAGTTGTGACACATTTAATTTTGTTATAATTTATTTATAATAATTTTGGTATAAGTATGTTTCATTTTATTTATTTTTATTTTTTAAATTTTTAATAAATTTTATGTATAAAAAGTTATAAATAAATTATAATAAAAAAAACAAATAAATTTTATATATTTTTTAATGTCACTCAGTCGAGAATGATTAAGCCACAAAATACTGTTAATCATGGATGCCATTGAGCATCATTAAGCTATGCACTTGATTATTTAGGAGGAATCATTTACTTTAAAGAAGAACTCTTGCTAAATATAATGCTTCTAGGGACAAACAATGTTCATATTTATTTCATTTCTAAACCATATAATTACAATTATCCAACAAAAATTCTATAATAAAGGTTGAGTTTAATACACTAATAATATTTTTTTTATTTTATATAATATGCTAGATTGATAATTTATAATAGTAATTTTATATTTTTAATAATTAAGATAGGTTTAGATATAAAATAAGTTAAAACCTGATTTGAAAATCGACATTATTTAATGGCTTTGATTTGTCTGAAAACCATCATACTAATAACAATTTTATAGAAAATTTGCTAACAAAGAATTGTCTGTGCAGAAAATGTTATAGTTATATTATCTTACAAAAAATCATCTTATGTAGCCATTCTACCAAGGTCTACCTTATAGAGATAAGTTCATCAAATAGAAAGGTGTTGAAATTCCGTCCTATCCAAGTGATCGTTCGATATGTGAAATACATATAAAGCAAAAATAAGGTTGATTTTTGTTGGGGTTGGAAGACTCGGATCCATCCGATCCGACAGCAGCGGAAACCCAAACCCCCCGTCATCGACAGTCACCATTTAGTAAGAACAATGAATAATAGATGCACAGCCTTTTTACGTGGAAACCCCTTCCCAAACCAAAGAGGAAAAATCACATGACACATAGTCCACCATTAAATCTACTATGTAAAATGGGTTATAAACCCCGAGATAGAGTATCCGTTACACACCCAAAATAACAAAGAAAAACCTCATTGAAGTAAACGGGAAATACTTATCTCTTTTACTCTCTGTTTTTCTTTCTTCTCTCTCTCACTGATGGTGCATTCCTCTCTATATTTTACAAGTGTTGGTGAAATGGCAGCCCGCCGTTTCACCCCGGCATATAGCGGCCGGCGCACAACGCCCCTGGTGTTGTCTCCCACACTAGCCTAGTCACCACTCTGGGCGCCACTGGACCAGCTCGAGGCCATCTCATCTGGAAGCTCTTGGTGCTCAAATATAGACGTCCTGGCTCCACCTAATCCCATCTGCCCAACTGGTCACCACTTGCAGATAATAGGTGTCACGTCTTCACCAGTTTTCGAGCTTCCTGCAAGCCCATGCCCTACAGACGGTGCATGCTCTGACTTGCAGTGGGGCGTCGACTCTGAAGTCAGCCCGCTACCGCGATCAATCACGGAAAGACATCCACCCCCATTACCACTTTTCATAGTCTCGAGGCCCGATTTTTTCAGCCGGTTAACTTTCCGTTGATCGTCTTGATGCCATCCGATCGACTTTTAGGTTGACCAACTTCCGTTGATCATCTTCGGACCTCCGGCCAACTTTTCGGTTGACCATCTCCTCATCCTGGTCTCCCTCCCACTCCCACCGTCTCAATCTCTATTGACCGTCTATTGTCGCTTCTCGTTCTCCTCCGGTCAACATCTCGTTGACTGGAAATAGTTCTCTGCATTTGTTCTCCACAAATCCTCCGATGACAAGCCAGTTTGTTGGGTTACCCACAAGAGAGTAGCCAGACCCAACAAACTTCCTCTTACGACCTTGTGGGGAACACCTTCGCCATTTGCCGGTGGCCCCATCATCGCACCTTCGGCAGCTTCCCTCAACCGGAATCCGCCGTCACTCGACCCTTAGCCTTACTGGCTCCACCCTTGATCCTGCTGGCTCCACCCTTGGTCTGTTGGCTCCGTATTTAGCCCTACTCAGCTCCGCCCTTGGTCCTACACAGCTTCACCCTTGGCTCTGCTCAACTCCCCATTGGCCCTCCGCCGTTGGCCTGGCTCTCGCTGGCTCCCGCCGGTTCCGCTGTTGGTCTGCTCTGTTCCACCCTTGGCCCTTCGTTGCCCCCTCCGCTCCACCCTTGGCCCTACACAGCTCGCACTTGGCTGTACCCGCACTTGGTCCTGGACTTGACTGTGCTTTTTTTACCGTTCCATCCAGTTTCACACTAAATAGCAAACTCTTCCACGATGACACTAGATACACTTTGACCACTACAGACATTGGCGGCTCCACTTCTGTGGCACTTCACTCAGTGGCTTCCCCTTGTGGCACTTCACTCCACTTCGGCAATAGGTCAGCACCTCCGTAGGTAGCCCTTTCCGGTCAGCACCCTCCGCAAGCAGCCCTTTACGGGCTGGGTTGATCTCGGCCTAGTTACGATACCACTTGTTGGGACAAGACCACGAGATCCACCGATCCGACAAAGAAAAAACCCGAATCCCCGTCATCGATAGCCACCATTTAGTAGGAACAAGGAATAAGAAATGTACAGCCTTTTTACGTGAAAATTACTAACCAAACCGAAGAGAAAAAACCATGGGACACAGTCCACCGTTAAATCCATTATGTAAAATAGGTTACAAACTCCCGAGATGGAGTATCCATTACACACACGAGAATAACAAAGAAAAACCTCATCGGAGTAAACGGGAAACACTCATCACTTTTACTCTCTGTTTTTCTTTCTTCTCTCTCTCACTGGTAGTGCACTCATCTATATATTTTACAAGTGTTTGTAAAACGGTAGCCCGCCGTTTTACCCCCACACACAGCGGCCGACGCACAGTGCCCTTGGTGTTGTCTCCCACACCAGCCTGGTCACCACTCTGGATGCCTCTGGACCAGCTCGAGGCCATCTCCTTTGGAAGCTCCCGGTGCTCATCTATAGACATTCTGGCTCCACCTAATCCCATCTGCCTAACTGGTCACCACTTGCAGATAATAGGTGCCACATCTTCACCAGTTCTCAAGCTTCCTGTAGGCCCATGCCCTGCAAACGGTGCATGCTCAGACAGCGGGAGACGCGTGCTCTGGCAAGCTATGACACTGTCGACCAATCTTGGAAAGATATCTGTCCACTACCAGCTGCCACTTTTCATAGTCTCCAAGGCCCAGTACTCAGCTGGTTAACTTTTTGTTGACCGTCTTCAGTGTCATCCGGTCAACTTCCCTATTGACCATCTTCTACTGTCATCCGGTCAACCTCCCTATTGATTGTCTCCTGCTGCCCGTCCGCCGGTCAATCTCCATTGACCGTCCACTGTTCTCCTCCAACGTCCCGTTGACAAACAATTCTCCGATTTGTTGTCCACAAATCCTTCGATGACAAACCAATTTGTTAGATTACCCACAAGAAAGTGATCAGACCCAACAATTTTGGTCACCACACTAATGAAACCACATTAACCATATCCAAAAGGCAATTTATTGGGATGATGAATAACTTAAAGTGTTACCATTTCGTAAAACTCATTAAGTTTATATATTTAATGTAACAGCTATTTTTAAAGGCAATAACATCTAAGTAAATGGACAATTACTTAATATCAAGATTTATAATCTCGTATATAGAAAGTTTTAAGATATAAAAGAATATGAATTGGCCATAACTCGTGAGGAGAAAAATGATTAAAAAATTTTTAAAAAAGTTACTTGAAGATAGGCCCTAAAACCTTAATAAATAAGAAGCCTCCTTGGCACATAAAAGTATCTCATGGCAAATTCGTGTCTAAAAAAGAATAAAATTCAATGTGAGGATCCCCTTCATTTTATATAAAACTTATGCAATACTAACATTATAATGAGATCCCCTAATAATTGCCTGAATATATATTTAATTGATCCTAATTATATTATAATCTCTAATTTTCTTAATTGAAGATATACAAGTATATTGCATGTTATAATTATAGATACACAATACATTTCTCAAACTAAAGATAAAAAAGCCTCTCCAAGTTTACAATATTTAAAAAGGTTCAAAAATTTTTCAAAAAAAAAAAAAATCCTCCTTAATTTATGTGCTGATTCTTATATCTATGCACTTACCTTTTCTTTTCATCTTATTAAGCATTCTAATTTAATTAAAAATTTTCTATTTACTCATTAAAGAGTAAACCAATAAATTAGCTTTGCACTCTTATTTTAATTTATAATATATAAAATTTAAATTATAATGTCAAAAATGATCCAACTTAAAATAAATCAAATCAAATATAAATTTTAAACGTACATCATTGAGTATTAAAATTATGTCATCAATAAACATGCATTTTTCCAATGATTATATGATAAAAGATTGTATGATAAAGTTAATGTACTTTCAAGTAAAATTTTTATTGCGTCCTCAAATCTTACAAACTTGTACGAACAAGAATTTAGCTGAGTCCACAACCGTTTTCAGGCAAGACCCGTACAACACCAAGAGTGAAATGTTCACTTGAGGACGAGGATGTAATTAAGTAGTGGAGAGTGAGAGAGCACGAGGACTAAGGCACGCGAAATTTATGTTGTAAAAGATTATAAGAAGATTACAGAGTGTGCTCAAACCTTTTTCTCACTTCTCTTTCTCTCTTTATGGCAGCTAAGCAAGTGTAAATATTGTGATCCTTTATTTGGTAGATAATTAATGTATTTATAGTGGTTGAACTTTCCTTTTAGAGAGGTCCACGTGTGGCGCTGGCATGTGCAGAAAAGTCTACCACAAACTCTACCAATCCCGTTCACTACGCTAGGAGGGTTGCGTGTATGCCAGCCAACTTTACATGATGTCACATCTACAGTGATCAAGCATGCCCTGCAAGCCAGCATTTCTCTTGTAGCCTGACAGGGTCAGCCACCAAGTTTTGGCACGTCGATTTTACAGGCTTGCTAATCTCTAGGCCCATCTCAAGTCCACGAGCCCGAGTGAACTCTAAGCCCACCATGCCACATGGGCTGGCTCTAGCGTCCGGACCCTTGGGCCTCTTAGGCCTATTAGGTCTCTGTAGTACCAATACCCAATTTCAGGGGAATGGATCTTACAAGTGGGCCTTGACTATCAGTACCGATCACTAACCCCCATGCCAAAGGGGCTGAATACTTCAGCCCTTTGGTATGTCCATTGGTCGCAGGGCAAATCTTGTGCAAAGGCTTCCTCCACAGAAAGTCCGCTTGTGCCTTTGCTTCGTGTAAATGTTCGTAGATATGACTTGAAACAAGAATCCGGGACATGAGGGTCAAAATGTCCGAGAACATCTTAGGACATATAGCTTGGCCAAAATGTTCGGAGAATCTTGGGCTCTAGGCATTGCTGAGCATTTCTAAGAGATAGCCATCTTCGTATAAATTTCCTCGGGCATTTTGGTAACAAGAGGTTTGATGAATGTGCGTTCGAGAACTTCTTCTGAGTCCGAGACGTTGGTCTGCGCCACCATTTGGGCCATTAAAGCGCATTAAATATGCATTTTATTGTGATTGACGTCACATCAGAAATGTAAATCCCACTAACTCTGGCAGTGTATAGGGAATTGACATGTGGCAAGGGTAATGATAGCGTGCGCCTTTTAATGTTTAATCATTTTCAAATATCATTCCCACCTTTGTTTTCATTTTCCACCTCGCAATCCTAAGGAGTTTCTCTCGAACCCTTTAGCTGCGCTCTCTAAACCTTCTTCTTCTTCTCGATTCCCTTATGCTTTTCCTTGAACTTCAATGACACTTAGAGTCAAGGACATCACCTCCTTTCTCTCTCTGGATAGTCCCGAAGCCATCCGCACTAAGTACAAGATTCTTGAGTCGATGGCAATGGTGGTTCCAGAACTCTATGAGAGGGTTTGTAGCCCACCTGATAGTTTTATCACCGTCTATGAAGTCCACCTCAAGGGTGGGCTTAATTTCCCTATTCCATAGGAGCTTTACCACATTATGAGAGAGCTCGAGATTCTGTTTGCAAGGTTGCAACCCAACGTCATGAGGTACCTTATTTCACTTTGTGTTTTTGCACGTTATCACAAGAAGGTGTTGGAGGTTACGATGGTGGAGATGATGTTTTGCTTCACATACAATCTGGACTGGTTAGTTGCCATTCCACATCTAGACTTTATTGTCATGAGTGGTGGTAATCCAGATTCCACCAAGAGATAAAAAGATATGATCTTCTTCTTGAGGGTTCATGAGCATTGGAGCCTCTCTAATGTTTGGGCAATGTGGTACACAAACATTGCTTAGACACATTTGCAAATGAGAGGAAGGTTTCCAAGGAGGTCATAGATTTGGTGTTGCCCAACCTTGGTACCTTCAATGAGAACAAGCAAAATATCTGGTTACGGCCTAAGAAATTGGTGTGGGCCAAGTGGGGGACTCTGGACGAGGACTCTAGTGCGCTTATTACTGCTGCTGCTGCTTCGAAGAAGAAGAAGAAGTCGATGAAGAGGGAGAGGGCTCTGAGGATCGAGGAGCCAACTGTGCGTCCAAGGAAGAGTCGTCGAACTGAGACTTCCAAAAATCCAATGACTATTGTTGAGTACTCCTCGTCCAATAATGAGGAAACTATCACAATGCCTCTTGTGAAGAGTTCAAGACCTCCCCAAGCTGTGCCAGTCCGAGAGGCTGAAGGTGTCGGACTTTCAGCCACTCCTGAGTCCTTTGGGCAACCTTTTGAGCCTGCAGGCCAGTCCACAGATCACTTGTTGCCTAGCCTTCTCCTGATGAGTCGATGCCTGATATCCCTTCCGAGTTTACTGGTGAGGTCTCGGATTGGATCGATAAAGGGGAGACCCGAGGCGACTTACGGGCTTTGAAGGAGCGATGCGACTTATGAGGAAGGAGTGATGGCCGATGACCACTACGTTTTGTTGAGGCCGAGGAGAGTCATAGTGTGGAGCTGCCTATCACAGAGACTGTTGAGCTCCCATACTTGGCAATCCAAGTTTATAGTCCGTGATGACTCCACCCACAGCTCTTAAGGAGCCTCTGGTCAAGGACAACACAAGGACTTTACGTACAGTTGAAACACAGATTGGGGCCGAGGATCATACTGAAGCGGCTAAGCCCCTAGTCCTGGATGAAGCTGTTTTTGCGCTCTAGGCCAGGGCTGAGGTTTCTATGGTGCAAAAGGCTGTGGCCACAGGGCTCGAGAAGCCTAAGGTTCCCATAGATGAGAGCTCTTTAGAGAGTTCTTTTGTTACCAAGGTACTTTCCTTAAGCTGCTTCTGGTTTGTTCTCTTTTACCCATGCTTTACTGACTTATCTTGCTTTTACAGCTTCAGGAGATGGCTGGCGGTTTAGGCACGATCATCAATGAGGCCGCCCAAGCTTATGTAGAGTTGGAATCTTCCTGAGCCTTGGGGGAACGCGTCCAAAGCTTAGAGCTCAAGCTTGTTGAAGCCAAGAGCCACATTTCTACCCTTGAGGGCCAATTGGAGGAGCAGGAAAGATTGCACATCATCCTCCAAGAACAGATCTCTTGCTGGAATAGAAGCTCAGGACTTTATTGAATCCCGAGGACATTGGATTAGTTCTGGGGCACAAGTATTGGGATGCCATTAAGATGTGCCGCCTGGTCATAAAGCTTTTGGTCCCGAGATTTCCCACTACTCTCTTTGATCTGAGGAATTCCAGTGCTCAACACAAGAATAACTTGGTTGGCCTCCCACCATACTGGAGGTCTTCTGAGTCTTCACAGCCAAGGCCGTCCAGCCAGCTTAGAGTCTTCTAGACAGCCAAATTCTCATAGCAACTGGGAACCTCAGCTCCCTAATGTGTTTTGTTGTACACATGTTGTATATATATATGTATGTATATATATATGTATGTATACTATTGTATACATATTGCTTATATAAACAAAATTCATATTGCCCAAGTGCAAACATGTTATTTGTCTTACTCGAACTACTCAAATGTTTGGTTCTTTTACTATTAAAGAAATTTAATATTAAATTAGCTTAATGCCTAAACCTTTGACCATCTTAGGCTGAAGATACTACCTCTAGGATCGTTGCATGCTTACTATTTGGAGCCCCATAAGTTTTTAATTCAATCTCTAGGGTTGCTTGGCATCGTGACAAAGTTTCAAGTATGACCTCTTTGGCCGGTCGGATATAGTCGAGTTTTAAATACAACCTATTGGGTTGCTCGAACATAACCGAGTTTTAGAGCAAGTGAAAGGGTTGCTTTCACTTGACTTAGGAGCAGCCTTGGTCTTGGGAATTAATGAGATGATATACAAATATTAATAAAGTGTAAGATAGAAAATAAGAAAAAAAGAAATTTTATTATATCAATAAAACATGTTTACAAGCACATCGAATGATGTGTTTTGCCTTACCTAGCCATCTATACGTATATTTATTGATAGTAATTTTTAGGGTGTATGGCGTTCCATGTCCGAGGGACTAGTTTACCTTCTTAGGTGCGCAACTTATGAGCCCCATTTCGAAGGATGGTTGAGATCAAGAACGGTCCTTTTCAATTTGGGGAGAGTTTATTCCAACCGATATTTTTACCCGTGGCCTCTATACTCCTCGGTACTAGGTCCCCAATTTCAAATCGTCGCACCTTTACCTTCTTATTGTAATATCGGGCTACAATTTGTTGGTATACTATTGTCCTCAGCCTTGTTTGGTCTTGGGCTTCTTCGAGCATATCGAGATTCTCCCAAAGTCTTTGATCGTTGTCACTCGGATTGAATCACTCGACCGGAGACCTAGAAGTCCAATTTCTACAGGAATAACTGCCTCTATCCCATAATATAGGTTGAAGGGTGTTTCTTTCATAGGCTCCCCCAGAGTGGTCCTGTATGACCAGAGGATGGATAGTAACTCGTGTACCCATTAGCCCACGGAATGCTCTAACTTTGTCTTGAGTCCATGTAAGATTGTGCGGTTCATGACTTCTACTTGCCCTTTACTTTGTGGATATGCGACTGAAATGTGGACCAGCCTAATCCTCAAACTAGTGCAATACTTAATAAAATGCTTCCCGGTGAATTTGGGTGCCATTTTCGGTCACGATGCACTCGAAAATCCCGAACCTGCACACAATATTTTGCTGGACAAATTTTGTAGCATTCTACTCTATGATATTTGCTAGTGGCACTACCTCGACTCATTTGGTGAAGTAGTCGATCCCAACGATCAAGAACTTTCTCTACTCCATCGCCACTGGAAGAAGGTCCGAGGATGTCAAGCTCCCATTTAGCAAAGGGTCATGGTGACTGCAATGCTTAGAGTTCAGTGTGGGGTTGGTGAGTCATGTTGCCGTGGACTTAACAATTTTCATATTTGTGTATAAAGTCCATTGCATCGTACTTCATGGTTGGCCATTAGTACCTTAACTAATGAGCTTGAAGGCGTGATTCTTGCCTCCAATGTGCACCTATTGGATAGCATAATCTACCTCATTGGGAGTGAGACACCTTAAGTAAGAGGCCGAGAACTCCCGCCGGTACAACTGACCGTCCATGATAGTGTACCAACCCGCTATCTTCTTCACCCTCTTGGTTGCGTCCGCATCCTCAAGTAATGTTCCCTCGGACAGATACCTTAAGTAGGAATTCATCTAAGTGTTGCTACCCAAAACTTGCATCACTTTTGGCTCAAGATCCTCAATGCTTGGCCTATTCATAACTTCTTGTATTCCTTAGGTATATTACTCTGGGTCTCCGGAGGTTACTACTCTTGCCAGCATGTCGGCCTTCCCGTTCTCTCTCTTGGGATAAGAACAAATTCTACCTTCTAGAAATTTGTGGTTAAGCCTTGGACTTTTGAGAGGTATTTGGAGAGTTGTAGGCTATTAACCTCATAATATCCGCGGACTTGGTTGACAACCAATTTAGAGTCGTTGTAGACAACCAAGTTTTTGGCAGAGTATTCCTTAGTTAACCGAAACCTACTAGCAATACTTCATACTCCACGGCGTTATTTGTGGCCGAGAACTCGAGGGTCATTGAATACTTCATCTCAAACCCCTCAAGCATTCGCAACACAAAGCCAACCCACAATCATCCTTCATTAAAGAGCCATCCACGAGCAATATCCATATTGTTGCATCGTTTGGCTCACTTACATCACGATGGTCTAGATTACCAAGGGCCGGGGTCATTGTTTCGACAACAAAGTACGCAAGGGCCTGACTTTTCAAGACTCGCCTCGAACGAAATTCGATGTCAAACTCTTCCATCTCAATGGCCCATTTGACCAATCAGCCTGACATCTCGAGCTTCTGAGGATTGTTCTTAACTACTGATCAGTCAGGACCACTACTTTATACACTTGGAAATATGGTCTAAGCTTTTGAGCGAAATACACCAATGCCAAAGTAATTTTCTTTGTGTGGGGATACCTGGTCTCTACGTCATCCAAGATTTTACTCACGTAATATACAGGCTGCTGTCTGTCATGCTGTTACTGCACCAACACTGAGCTCAGAGCCGTGTCGGACACAGTGAGGTACAAATATTACACTTCGCTTGATTGGGAAGAAACTAAGAGAGGAGGGTTCGATAGGTTCTCTTTAAGTCCTCAGAACACCTTTTCACAATCATTATTCTATTGAAAGCCATTAGTCTTTATCCATTTTAAGGCCTTGAAGAACGACAAGTGTTTCTCGGTGGATTTGGCCAAGAAGCGAGAGAGTAGCTATCCATCCAGTGAGTTTTTAGACTTTCTTTATTGACTGAAGAGACTTCATATCAAGGATGGCCTTAATCTTTTCTAGGTTAGCCTCAATTCCTCGGTGTGAAACAATATAGCCCAGAAATTTTTCAGATGCCACTCCAAATGTACACTTACTTGGGTTGAGTTTTATTTGGTGAGCTCTGAGCATACTGAATGTCTCGGCTAGGTCCTGGATGTGGTTGTCGATTATTTTACTTTTGGCAAGCATGTCATCCACATATACCTCTACATTTCGGCAGATTTGGTTCTTGAACATTTTATTTATGAATCACTAGTAAGTTGCACCAACATTCTTGAGGCCGAATGGTATGATTTTGTAATAGTACATCCCTTGGTCCATCATGAATGACATGTACTTCTCATCTTTGGGGCTCATTTTTATTTGGTTATAACCCGAGTATATATCCATGAAACTTACAAGTTTATGGTTGGACGTCAAGTCTACAAGTTGATCTATTTTGGACAGAAGAAAACTGTCCTTGAGGCACACTTTATTGAGATTTGTAAAGTCTACGTACATCCTCTATTTTCCATTATTCTTCTTTACCATGGCTACGTTTGATGGCCAGTCCAGGTGTTGTCCCTCCTAGATGAATCTTGCATCTATGAGCTTCTTCATCTCTTCACAAATGGCCACAAACTTTTCTTCTGAATAGTTTCTACGCTTTTATCTCATGGGTTTGTGACAAGGATCCAGGCTCAATTTATGAACTATTATTTTTGTGGAAATCCCTAGCATGTCACTTGGCACCCAGGTAAAAACGTCCGAATTCTTCCGTAGGAAACTGATGAGCTAGTCTCGAACTTTTTTAGGCAGAGAGCTTCCTATTTGGACATACTTCTCTTAATCTTTTAGATCTAATTGGATTCAGATAGTAGGCTCTTCGGACTGTACTTGTTGCAATGTCGCTTCATCTCATAGGTCTAAGTCTTCAAGAGGCTATGGAAGAGGTGTCTGCGTGACTTGGGACAAGTAGCATGTCCGTCCAATAGCTTGGTCTCCGATGACCTCCCCAATCCCAAGTGGAATAAAAAATTTCATTTTGAGATGCGGGATGAAAGTGACAACACCGAAGGTAGCCAAGTAGGGACATCCGAGAATTGCGTTATAAACTAAAGGAAGGTTCACGACCAAGAAGGTGAGAAATTTAGACGTAGTCCTCGAATACGTTCCTAACGTGACTTCTATCTAGATGACATCTTGAACTAACACTAGCTCATTGTCTAGCCCATAGAGGGGTCCTTCGTTACTCTCATTTGACTTCTCTTAAGTCCTAATTTAAAATACGCACTAAAATAAAGTAAATTTTTTAAGTTTTCATTATCAATAAAGATTCGTTTCATTTGGTAATCATTTGTCTTATCTGAAACGATTGAGGTTATAACCAGGGGATCAGAGTGATGGAAAATTACATGGGCCATATCTTCATTGCTAAAATTAATAACCTCGTCCCTAACTCCTACCCTTGGTCTCTTAGTCGCTATGAACAACCGAGCGTTTTTACGGGTTAGGCGAGTTGATATCATGTTCATAACCCCAGCGGCCACTTGATTCCTAGGTTGGTCAGCCTCAATATCACCTGCTGTTCCAGAGGCTTGTTCGAATCTTTGTAGAAAGTGATTGACATGACCCATCCTTATTAGCTCTTCAATTTCCTTCCACAATGTCCAGTAGTCCTTCGTATTATGGTCCCCACATCGGTAGTAGTGGTAGTATTTAGACTAGTTACCACCTTCTAAATTTTTTAATACTTTGGGCCACTTCAAAAACTTCTCTTCTCTGATATGCATCAAGACGTTAGTGCGGGTGTTGTTCAGAGGAGTGAGATTCATCGGTTTGGGCTCTATCTGAACAACTAGCTCGAACTTATGTAGCTTTTTTATTTTCTGGGGACCTAGATGGTCCCCACCTTTTCTCTTCCCTTCCACCGCCCTCGGGTGGAAGTTCTCATCTTTCTCTGACCTCTTCGTGTTGTTGGCCTCTTCGGCAGCAATATACGCATGCACCACGTCTCGGCCTTTGTGAACGTTTGGGGACCCTTGTGAATGAGGTGTTTAAAGAAAGCTCCTCCTTCCAGGGTAGATAGAAATGCGTTCAACATTACCCCCATCGGCCAACTTTGAAATTTGTCTGGTCTCTAGAATGAACCGGGTTAGGAATCCTCTCAAACTCTCCCTAGCACCTTACTTCACTCGGGTGAGGTGCCAGGGCTACTTCTCTATCCTCTAGCTCGAGGCGAACTGTGAGAGGAAACTCACTGCTAGTTTATTGAAAGAATGAATGGAATCAGCTGGCAGTCCATAGAACTATACTCGCGTCGCCTTTGAGTGTCAATGGGAAGTACAAACACATGGTTATCTCATCCAGGCCTTGGAGGCTCAAATACTCACGGAAGTGATTAAGATGGTCCATGGGGTCTGCACTCCCATCATAGATATCTAGGTTTGACATCTTGAACTTCGGGGGAGTGACTCGTCCTAATCTCTACCGAGAATGGAGATTAGAGTAGGTTAACTCCTCCTCCGTTGTCTTCACCAAAGACTCGGTTCCATACTTTCTTTAATCTTTCCTCCACGTGGGGTGGAGCCACCACCTTCTTCTTGTTGAGATAATTTCTCAACTCATAATACTCTTAGAATGCAAGTGGTGTTGGGACTCCCTAGCCCTGGGAGGCGCATCTTTACGAGGAGCCGCTTCCTAAATGGCACGCTCTGGTTGCTGCAGACAGATCAAGGATTGCGCCTCTTGAGGCTCTCCTCTTGAACCCGAGGCCCTAAGTGACCCTCAAGTCTCTATGGGACCTTATTGCTTGAGACAACTTGGGTCCTCAGGGCTTTGTGCTGGCTCACTTGTCTACTAGGGTGCTTATTCCCCTTACCCCTATTTCGAGACGTCACTGTTTGGGAGACCTTAGAAGGTGCTCCTTTGAACCGCTTATCCATTTTAGAATAAAGAGTCCGAACATCTTTAGATATATTGTTCATTCTCATGGCCAATGCCCATACGATTAGATCAGGATGGTCCTTAATTTTAGCATAGGCAGCAGGGCCGTTGTCACAAGAGGCCGTGTCTCTGACAGGGGCAACTTGCTTGTGCTCTCGTGTTCATCATACTAGAATTCTGGAAAAGCGTTGGAAAGCTTTTGGAAAATTTCTGGAAAGTGTGAAAAGCTAACTTTTAGTTGCTTCCTACAGATGGCGTTAATGTTGCATCCTCGAATCTTACATACTTGTACGGATGAGGATTTAGCTTGAATCCATGACCATTTTCGGGCAAGACTCGTGCAACACGAAGAATGAAATGTTCGCTTGAGGATGATGATGTAATTAAGTAGTGGAGAGTGAGAGAGCATGAGAACTAAGGCACGTGAAATTTTTACTTGGAAAACCTTCTCGTAAATGAGAAGTGAAAATCATGGGACTTTTATCCGAGAACTTGTTTTACTATATTGTAAAAGATTATAAGAAGATTACAGAGTGTGCTCAAGCCTTTCTCTCTATTCTCTTTCTCTCTCTATGGTAGTTAAGCAAGTGCAAATGTTGGGATCTTTTATTTGATAGATAATTAATGTATTTATAGTGGTTGAGCTTTTTTTTGAAAAAAAAATTCACGTGGCGCTAGCGTGTGTAGGGAAGTCTGCCACCAACTCCACCAATCTCGTTCACCGTGCTAGGAGGGTTGTGTGTATGTTAGTCGACTTTACATGATGCCACATCTATAGTGATCAGACTTGCCTTACAGGCCATCATTCCTCTTGCAACTTGATAGGGTCAGTCACCAAATCTCTGGCACGCCGATTTTGTAAACGTGTTGATATCCAAGGCCCATCTCAAATCCACGGGTTTGAGTGGACTCTAAGTCTACCATGTCACATGGGTTGACTCTGGTGTCCGGACCTCTTGGATTTATTGAATTTCTGTGGTATCATGGCCTAACTCCAAGGGAATGAATCTTATAAGTGAGTTTTGGGTATCAATACCTATCAATTTTAAATCATATTTTCAAATAGCCAAGCACGATAGAAATAATGTCTAGCATCCCCTACTCTCATTGTAAAAGAAAACTCTTCACATGTTTTGGTACTTAGTTTTTTTTTTTCCTTTGAAAAGTAATTAAGGTGTATATTAGAAAAAATTAAAATTCCATCTAGAAATATTATACAAAAATGGAAAAAAGAGGCCTCATGGCTAATGGACCATAAGCCCAATCGAAAATGAAACAAAAAATATGCATAAAACATGAAATTTAAAATATTAGACACCGGGTCCAATGCCACCAAAAACTAGTTATAACAAGTAAAAAATAATCAAATATCCATAACCAATAAGGCTCTATTAATCACTTCCTCATAATAAATTTTAATTAGTAATTAATTGATAAATAATATTTTGTCGATGAGTTACATTGACTGACCAAGCAAGTTTTAAATTTTTATAATTTGATCTTATATTTCTTCATTTATAATTTTTTTAAAAAATATATTAGAGTCTTTTTATATAAGTAGCTTTTTTATTATCAAAAAAATAAAATTGAGTAATAAAAATGAGACTTATTTTATAATTTATTAATAAATTCTTTATTTTTAATAATTCGAGCTTAACCATTAAGAGAGTAAACTTTGTCCATTTATAAGAGGGATATGACAGCCTCTTTTCTAAATGTCGACTTCTGTCTGTACTGAGCGGCCATGCTCCTCTCTCTTGCTCTCCCTCCTCCTGTACTTACTCTAGTCTTTTGATTACTGCTTTTGACTGCTAATTGTCGATTCCTTTTCTTGCTTGCCCACTAATGCTTCCCTTTTCAGCCTGGAAAGCAAAGCCCTACTGCTAAGTTTCCACCATTAATCCCCAAAAACAGCATAACTTAAGCTCAAATCCACAGAAAAGTACCACTCTTCCTCTTAAAAAAAGCCCTGTTCTTTCTATATACATCAGTAGATTTATGGTACCTACAGAAAATTTTGCGACTTTCTGTAGGAGGTTGTTTAAATTACTCATGTAACACGGCACCGGCTGATAAAATTGCAACTTTTTATACTGTTTTCAGATGTTCATGCTAGCAGGGTTGTCAGCGAGATTTGATGTTCAACCATTCAGGACTGTTTATTGATGGGTCTTCGCAAGAAAGTTTGTTTCTTCATATTACAGGATAAATCCGTCTAGATCGGAGTAGAAGACTGCTTTTGAGAAGTGGCTCTTTGATGTTTCTTTTCTCCCATGACACTATTCATTTAAACTTAGGGCTTTTTCCCCCCAAATCATAAGAGGTTGTGTTTTCATTGTGGGAAAGATGATTCAATTGTTGTTTCTGGTCCTATTTGCTGAGGCTGTTGTGGCATTTCTTATGCTGGTGAAGATTGGGCCATTAAGGGAGTTAGTAATGAAGAGCTTGGATCAGGTGAAGATGGGTAAGGGTCCAGCAACTGCTAAGACTATTGCTGGTACAATGTCTGTGATTCTTCTATCCAGTCTTATGAGCATTTTGAAGATTCAGAACAAGGGTGCCAAGCTTGGTACTATGTCACCTATGGATCAAGTTCTGTGGAGGACCCACTTGCTAGAGGCTTCATTGATGGGTATGAACTTCCCTTTCCATCTCTTCTTCCAGAGTCGTATGGTTTGTCTTTTAGAATTTTAACATTATTTCTTCTTGCTTAATATGATTTTAAAATGTACAGTAAAATGTGTATTTTCTTAAATTTCGATGGGTAGTGGAGAGTTTGAGCTTTTGGCACATTGAAATGAGATAAAGAGTAAATACAAAATAGATAATTCACTTGTTGAGGTTTTGATGTTTGTTATGATGTCTCCATAGTTGTAAGGATTGATGGGGCTTGTTGTTCTCTGATGTATCTGAAATCCTGATCAGTCAATCATTTACATGAGCTCACCTACACAATTGAGTGGGAAAACACACAGGAAAACTCATTCAGTAAGCATTCCACAACCGCTATACAAGTGAACATTTGAGAATAAAACCTAATAAGAGTGAAACTGAGAAAACTGAATAGGTATAAATACTCTACATACCATTTAGTACAGCATACCAGAAAATAGAAGAAATCTGAACGCAAATCTTCTCCTGAATCTGATGAAATCTCATTCCCCCTTCTCCTTATTTCTCCATCTCTTGTTTTCTCCTTTCTGAAGTGCATTGCTTTCTGCCTCTTGAAGAAACTGCTTAACTGCAGTCACTTTAATAGAAAGTACTCTGCCACTCAACTGCTGATTTTGCGCCAGCATTCAGCCAATCTCCTGGTTGAATATCCCGTTATGCACACCTTGTCGCATTCCACTAATCCACTGGCTAAGCTCCTGTCAAGCCTGCATCAAGAACCAAACTTTTGCCAATCTATTGCTTGAGCTCCTCATTGGATGCCTGTCTAGCGGTTGCATTTTGCCAATCTCCCACTTGAGAGTCTTCCACATGTGCATCAAGGGTGAACATTCTTCCAATCTCATGCTTGAGCTCCCATCAATTAGAAATAACACACTAACGCCAAAAACCAGAAGCAATTATGCATAGTGGATCATGGGTCTCATGGGAAGGGACCCGCCCCAAGAATACTTTCGTTGCATTCATGACCCAACCCCGACCCCACAAAGAAGGGGATTTGAGAGGATTTCTTTGCTGCTGCATAGTAAAACAATCTTTTTCACACATGAGCACCTCCAAAAATGGTTAAAACGGATGATAAAAGTGCCCATTCTATTTGGTTTAATTGTTTAGGACTCAGTTTCCCAGTCTCAAATAAGCATTGTTGTGCACATTACTATATTCTATTTGAGTTGAGTCTAATCCATTTTTTTCTGCTTGCCAAGAGCTAACTAGAAATCACATTGTCCTTGTCTTGATTTGTGCTATTCAAAAGAGCACTAATTTTGTTTCTTCATGTTCTTTTGGCTAATTTAACTTCATCTGACCTCACTTGATGCATGGAAATGCTTGTGTATATGAAAAGTGTTGAACAGATATATTGGTTAGCCATAAAATGTGATGTGATGAAATTATACCAATAGAACAATTTTCCTCCTCAACCCCCCTCCCCCACCCAAACCTATTAATTGAATTGATGAAAAAGAAGAGAAAAAGAAAACTCACCTTGGGACAATCTACACCTTAGCATCACTAAATAGCCAGTAGTCGACACTGATTACCTACTTGCTAGAGCGATCTTCATCTTTGCACTATGACCGCCATCTTCGGCATTCACCATTATGCCTAACTCAACCTTTTGACTCAATGTCAACGCATTTGACTAGTGCCATCCATATATTTGTGAGTAATACTGGGTTGGTAAATGAGCTGAACCCAGTACTATCATGTTCACCCTTGGATTGGCTCTGTTCTAATTGAACTTGAGCTCAACCAACCTTTCACAACTTGTGTTCAAGATGGACTCAATTTATGATTCTCAACCTTGGCTTGGTTAACATACAAGCCTTGCTCAAGTTTGTAAACATGCCTAAACCAAGCCCCTTAATGAACCCCTAAACAAGCTATGAATTAGCACCCAGACAAATCTTTATCAACCTTCATGTTACAAGAGCTTCAAATAAACAAAGCTTCAAAATGAATAGGCCAATGTTGATAGACAAACTTCAAAAGACTAGCAAAAAAGCAAGTTTTAAAACAAAGTGCATCAGAAAAACCAACAAAGCATTGTTAACATCAAGAGCCCTACTCCTCGTCCTGCATGTAATGATGTGATTGTGAACTGCATTCAAGAATTAAAACTCAAGTTAGTTGAATTCTAAGATTGGTTCCTTTATATGGGACTAAGGTTTAATGGAAATTAAACATTTGCATCTCATGCACATTATCATATATAAGAAAGATAGACAGTGCAGAAAGCTATAACCAAGTAACAAAAAACAAGAAGAGAAACCGGTTCCATGCTTTGAGGGTATTTTGGTGGCAGTGGGATGTTGTTGGTTGTGAATTATCTGGTAGCAACGGAGGACTAATGGATAGAATGAAAAAGAATCATGAAACTCTAAACTCAAAATGCAGAGAAATAGGTGAGGGAAAAGAGAGAATACCAGTACAGAAAGGGCCCAAAGTGACCATCTTGCAGGAAACATAGTAGGCACAAAGGGAGATATCAACTGTTGGATTGGGCCAATGTTGCCCCATTAGCAGTGGAAGAATGTGCTGTGCCAAAAAAAAAATTGTTAAAAATGTGAATTGTAAGCTTAGTATGCAATAGATAGAAAAAAGAAGAGGGGTAAAGAAAACAGCATAACAGAACTCGCCAGTGGCACCATCAATTACCTGGAATCACTGTAGGTAGGCAGTAGGGTAGCTACAAAGCTGGGCTGCTAGAGCGAAGTGGCAATTAGATTAGGGATGTTTTAGAATTCATAAGAGCTTTATATGTCCTCATATAAACAATCCTTAATTGGACATAATTAAGCTTTAGACAAGTATTTTTTTAAACCAAGGCCATAAACAAGTTTCTTTTATGTTTGAAAAATACCGATTCAAATGTTATTTATCTTTGTTTAAGGTTTGTATCGGTAAGGATATATAAAACTCCTGAAAATTCTAACCTAACCTTACTATAATTCCCACTAAACATTTGTTCTACCCTTCCTTGTCTAGTCACTACAATGTAGTGTGCCAGCAAACCTGCTGTCAGTCTATGACAATTCTAGCAGCTAGTTGTGCCCCCAACAAGTTCTATTGTGTTGTTCTTTGCCCCTTATTTCTGAACTAAGAAACATGGATACTCTTCTGGGGCTAGCGTGTTGATGTCTGACACTTATTGAAAAAATAGATGGATTTGAATATATCTTTTAAAGTTTTTTATTTTTTGAAAAACATTTTAAAATAGTTCAATTTTTAACTTATTGCACATGTCTTATGCTTTTTTATTTGAGTTAATTTTATTTTTATGTATAATTTAAGATTATTTAATTTTTTTTAATTTAAAAAATTGTGTTAATTTTATTAACTAATGGCATAGTGCACCACTCTTTGTCCAACTAGAGATTTTTTTTTTTATTTAGTTTATAATAAAAATTATATAAACTATTTACTTGTTGATGAAATATAGATTTCATTAAATCAAATAGTGAGACTGAATAACAAGATCAAAATAATATAAATTGGAAACTTAATCCGGAGATAACATTAAGATTATTTTATTATTAGATTAAAGTTACAAATTTAAAAACAAAAATTACCTCTTTGTTTTTTACCGTATAAAAGTTTTGTATTAAATTAATTTTTTAAAAATATTTTGATATAGCTTGGTTGAATTATAGGCTAAATGAGATAAAAGATTTTGTTATAATAAATTATTTTCATCTAATTTAATGTGTCTCTAGATTTAAATTGTTGAACAAATTAGAAAGCTGCCGTACTTAGGTATCTGATCGAAAAATAAGTCCAATTTTCGTTATTTTAAATTTGGATATTGCATACTACAACAAACGAACAAGAGATAAGAGGAATGTATTGTCCCAACAAGTTTTGGACACCCTCAGACATGTCTAAATTTTTTTAAAAACTTTTTAAAAATCCTAACTCACTTTGACACGTTTTGACATGTTTTAGACATGCTTTAGATATCCTTCGGACATATTTTAGTTTAGATTTTTTTGCTTATATGTGATATCTTTTTCCAATTATAAAGTTTAAATTGACAAAGTTAAAATGTAGATGTTAATTAAAATATAAAAAAATTGATATATTAAGCTTTTTTTTTAGTTTATTAAGTGATATCATTATTAATATTATTGCTTTACTACAATATTTTCTTAAAAATGTTATAGCATAATTCATTTATAATGGTTTAATTATGTACTTTTTGATGTCTTTTTGGTGAACAAACAAGATACATGTTTCTGCTAATTTAGTATAAAATAGTGCTATTTATTTATTAAAAAAAATAATAAACTATGATTGCTCCTTATAGTATAAAATAGTTAATGTGTTCTTGCTTGTTGTGTCCTTATTTTTTTTAAAAAAAATTAGCATGTTAGTGTGGTATTGTATCTGTGTTCAGTGTCAATGTCTGTACTTCTTAGTTTCTAAATATTAAATGTTAAGTTCCCTTCTTCCACGAACAACTTTCCTTCTTCCTCCATCTGTTGAATAAGAAGTTTACATTACACATGTTTTTATTGCCTTCAGTGTGGCGGTTTGTAGATTGACTCTGTGATGGCTCCCAAGCACTATAATGTTCTGCCTTCCTCCATTAAATAAAGGTTCTGGAAACAGTATCTCCATCTTTTTGTTGATATCCTCATCTACTATATGTACTTGCTCCTCACGATCCTTGATACACATAGTTCAAGTCTTTGTTATCCTATCTTTTCTTTTGGTAGTCTAAAAACATTTTCTCACACTTTTGTATTAAGTTGCTTACACTATATAAATAAGACTTTGCCCACTCACGGCCTTATTTGCCCGCTTAATCACATTTGTGCCTTTCAAATTCTTGTTTTTCTATAATTATACCGACCTCGCTTAGCTGCTACTTTCTCTTGACGTCTTTGCACCACTGTTAAGCTTCCTTTTGGCTTGATACATAGCCTTGTGACTAGCCTAAAAATAAAATCTCTTTAGTTGCTCTTTGGATTTAATTAGCTGTAGCATCTCACATCTTATTAGCACTTCCTTCAGGATTCTAAGTGCTTTTTTTAGTATTTTTCTCGAAAGTGACTTTGCTTGTCACCCTTTAAGCCCCAACATAGGTTCTTGGTTATTGCATTATCCTCTTCCTCTTTCTTACATATTTAAAACCAACTAGTGTCTTATGTAGTCAAGCTTTCTCAAGGAATAATCTTACAGTCCTTGTAATGCAAACAATCTCCTTTTCAAATAATGAAATAGTCAGTTTGAGTTTTCAATGAGCTAGTCTTATACATAATTCTCTTCTTGAAATGTGCATTATCACCACAAGTTCATAAAGCACAATAAAATCTAAAATATAATTTCCTTTTGTATTTCTTTCACTATAACTATAGCTCCCTATGTGGAGTTTCTTTAATCACATCATGCAACCCCTGCAAGAATTTCGCCTTCAGTTGTTCATCAAACACCACTTATTTTTTCCAGGAAGCATCTATAAATTGTATTTCCTTTTAATCAGCCACCTTTGCACTCTTTTCATCACTTTTATGAAATTAACAGTTTTCCCTTGCATATTTTCCTATATTTGGAAAGAAACAATGACATTTTAGTTTTTGCTTTAAAAAAATTAACAAACTTTAGCAAAAAAATGTAAGAAGTGGTATATAGAAGGAAATGCAATTTATAATTGGTTACGTGAAAAGAGAGTAAAAGCAGTGGTTATGTGAATATCATGTAAAATTCTGGGTGCTAGGTGAAGCAGACTCTCTCAATTAATACATGAGCCTTTAAATCCTCTCTCTTCCCATTTTATTCTCTCCCTCATTTCCTCTTCCTCATAGTAAACACCTAAAAGTGATATCTGGTCGTCCTTAATCCAACCTATAATATAACATCCAAATCATAAGTGAATCAAACCAAGTCAGATGATTCCATATGTTCAGAGATTGTCAGTTCATTGGACATAAGAGTTCAATGTGTGAGAGAGAGCTAAATGGTGAAAAGCGGAGAAAATACTGCACTTACATATTATGTTTCATCTCTTTCAGATTGAGCTTCAATAGTTGTCACTGACTCTTTCTTTGTGTCCAAGAAATCAGCATGACCTGCATTCTCCTTTTTGGTTGGATTTTTCTAGGTGCTTTGCCTATCAAAGGGAGAATAACTTATTCACTATAATGGTTATCATGGCATTGGCCACATTCTTACATGCCTCTGAATTTGAGTCAACTAATAATTCCTTTGATTTCAAGCTTTGGGCCCTGTTGCACCATTCCAAAGGTAATTGATCTTCAGGCTGGACCACTGGACCCATCATGGTGGCATAGTTTGGTTTTTGATGGTGTTGAATTTTGATCAGATCATGAGGGATTGTGTGTGTGTGATTGATGTTGGGGGATCGGCTATGGTGTGGTAACAGAGGTTGTAGTGTCTGCACATGGGTTCTGTAGGGTAGTGGGTTGTGGTATTGTGTCTGCTTCCAGTGAGGAGGCAAATGCTGTGGAGGTGAAAAAATGTTTCGACTTTGTTGATTCCATTGTGATTATTAGTTCTGATCAGAAATGGTCTGTAAAACCAAAAGTTTTTTATGTGATGTATGCATTATCTTTTAGCTTTTATTTGAGTCAATGAGGCAATCAACACTTGTGTAATTTTTAGCTCCATTGACATGCTATGTAGCTGCTTTCCTGCTCATATGAAATCACATGATGATACAAAGGCCTTATGGGCAGAAAGATTCGATGCTGCAATCTTGTGACTAAGGGCAACACTGCATCCTCCATTGAGACTTGGAGCACAAAAATTGATTTGGTGAAGCATTGAACAATGAAAAAATGGTTAACTCTGCATCAAAGTTCAGAAAACTTGCATCGAATTCATGTCATTTAAGTAGAGTGAATTTTCCCCTTTATCCATGTTACCTTTGGCCTCAAAAATGATAATCCTGGTCCCACTGCTGGTTGTAGTTGCAAGTAAGATATGCCTATTTGTTCTTAGCCATCACATACTAGTGGGTGATTTACTCTTTGCACTTGTGGACATTTTTCATACATTGTACTGTAAAAAGCTAGTATTAGGGTATTAAACCTTTTTGGCTCTCTCAGTTACACACAATAGCAGACTTGGCTGGGAAGGAAATTATAAACTGATGGTGGTGAGAACTGCCTTTTCGGCTTTCCCCCTCTGGCTAGTGGGTCGGTTGGATAAGTAAGGTGTAATTCCTGATGAATAACGTCCTTGAGTTTGATGCCTAATGTGAGAACCTTAATGGACAGTAGATGCGTGACCCAGAAGAGGTGAGTTAATGTGGTATGTGTGACCCAGAAGAGGTGCCAACTTATTGCTTTACTGGAAGGTTGCAAGAGAGCTTTGGACTATGGCCCTCTCCCAACCATGCCAGCCACACCAAGTGTCAATCTCCTTGAGCTTGTGAGAAGAGATGATAAACTGGCTGATTCTTCTATGAAACCAAAAGGGGAGAAGACCAACAAACAGGACATATTCTTGAGGAAAGACTGAAAAATGAAAAAATCATTTGTTATTCATAATTATTTTGTGGATTGACAAAGTACTCCTTACTAGTCGTAGTTCTTGTTTCTAGTAATTTGTTTAAGAATGATGTTGGAAGCCTAAGAAAAGCAATTGAGATTGCATGAAAGTACACTTCTTTTATTTGGTTTCTTGTACTTCACATATATGACCATTTCTTCTGGGGCTTTGAGAAATTTTCCTGTTAGAGTAAGACCTATAGGATAAGATTTGGTGCCACTGTAAGGTTACTCTATTGTAACTTTAAGGTTATGGATTCAAATCACAGAATTAACCTCTTTGCTCTGTAGAGATAAGGCTGTTGTCTATATACATCGAATCTTATCTGAGGCCTGCAATGTATGAAGTTTTTCACACTTGGCCACCCATATCCTATTATAGAATGCTGTAGGTGCAATTTGCTGCTTACCTCTTTTTTCATTTCCTCTTTATTGCCATCCAAATGAATTCTCTGGTTTTTGCCCTTTTAAGAGTGATTAACTTCCTTCACTTGAAGAAAAATGTGCCCTGAAAATTTTGCTGGCAAGAAGACATGGTGCAAATTTAATTATAGATACTTTTGGCAGCCATAATTTATGATTTTCTGATTTAGAATCGTTTGGATCACCTGTCTGACTGTCCAAGTTATTTTTTTTCAGGGTTCACTTTGTTTCTTGGATTCTTAGTTGATCGTATGCACCATTATCTTCGGAAACTCATCAATCTTAGAAGCACTGCTAGGGCATCTCAGGAGGAGATTGAAAAGCTTAAAAAAGAAAAACAACAGCTCAGGGAAAAAGATGAGAAAGCTTCAAAAGAAATCAAGCTGTTGCAGGAAGAAATATCAAAATTAACTAATGACATGAAAAAGCTAAAGCTGGAATCAGAAGGGAAGGACAAAAAGGTTGAAACTGCTGAGGCTCATGTGGCTTCCCTTCAGAAGCAAGCAGAAGATTTACTTCTTGAGTATGATCGTCTGTTAGAAGATAACCAGAATCTTCAGACTCAAGCTTTAGGATACAGGGGTTAAGGATGGAAATGTCATTGCTCCAGATAACCCTCTGCTAACATTGAAACATTTTTCTGGAATTTGAAGGTTTCTATAATGTCTAGAGAAAGCAGCTTTGAACGTGACCTTTCTACCCATGAAAAGATTCATGATTATTTGTTGACCACTTGAGGCAGGAGGAAAAATTTGCGGTGGGAATCCGGTAGAGGAAAACTTGATTTTCTCAGTTTTGTAAGCAGCTGTGTGATTTTCATGAATAGTTAGTTTCATACTGCTTGTTTGGCCTTTCCTCCAAACCGTTATAGATTGATCATGTCGTTCAGCTGATGTACTGAAGATGGATTGAATTGTTGAATCATGAGCTCAAACTTTTTGAAGGCAGTAACCCCTGTTCGTTATTCTGGAAATTCTGTATCTTGCACCTTAGGGTAAGCAATTGAGCCATGTTCCATTTTGTGCATTTTTTCCTGTAAAGGAATTGATTGATTGTCTCTTTTTCTTACCATGTCTTTGTGGCCTTAACCTTTTCATGAGGGAGCTATTAGAGTCATGTCTTGTATAAACCGAAGTTGCTAGTAATTGCCTGTTGGCTATACAGCATTAAATTTGTTTTCAAGACTTGTACATGGCACCTGTTATATATGATTAGGATTATAAGATGGATATGACATATTTTAATATATTGTCATAATTATAACTGTTGAAATTATCAGGATAAATATCTCACAATTAGGAGTATAAGAAAAGAAAAGAAAAAAAAAAAAAACAGAACGATACAGATAAGGACCCCAACAAAAATATGTTGTCTCCCTTCTCTTTATGGTTATGACAATTGTTGTCTCCCTTTTCCCTTGGTTTGAGTTCTTCAGCTTCCTAGCACGCATTCTGTGCAGTAAAACGGGAGCAAGATATATGGAGTGCTAAAATACAGTCCATAGCTCCTGAGAGCACACTGCAGAGGAGCCGCATCTGCTTGGGATGCATCAGAAACCAGCTGTTTAAGAATCACAAACGGCATGCTGTCAAGGTTTTGTAGAATTCCCTAAACTTGGTACCAAGTTGCATGATAATGGATATTACTTTCAGATTGTTGCTTCAACTTTTTGGTTAAGATTCGCCTCTGCGGATGAACAGCTGATTGGATCCTCCAGTATAAGAGGACTACTGTCCACTCGGTTCCCACTCACGTCTAATGCGGTCAGTTAAAACAACGTGAGAGTTTCTTAGTTTGCCATGTCAGCTACATTTTTATGGCCAATGTGTTTGAATTTGTTTGGTGTATTATCTTTGCAAATGAGATCATTCATCTGGAGTTTGTTTGAGATCCTTCAATTGGAAGCTGAAATTCTTCACTATCAAATGCATCAATTGGTTGAGACCGATTGAGGGAGCAATCCTCTTGATAATTTCCTGTTGAAATGATTCAAACCTTTCTCTATCTTGGCCCTTCCTTCCATCTTAAAACAGATGTTCTTCTGGGAAAAATGTCCTACCATTCTTGCTAAACATCCACAATAACTAATCCCATAACAATTTCAATCCTTCCCCATCGTTTCACTGTTTCTTATCAATTTTTTTTACCTTGACTTGGCAAGTGGGTCCATTTTTGCCACTGTCACCTATCCATCTCAAGGCTTTTGGCAAAAACTTCATTCACCATCAAATCTGTTGACTCTGGAATACATACATCTGATAAACATTCTAAAGCATTCAATATATTTGAAGAGATATGGGGTATTATAAATAGGCAGCCTCGTGAGGCACAAGTGTTAAAATAAACTTTATACATCTCAACGCTTTTGGCAAAAACTTCATTCACCATCAAATCTATGGACTCTGGAATATATACATCTGATAAACATTCTAAATCATTCAATATATTTGAAGAGAGATGGGGTATTATAACTAGGCAGCCTCGTGAGGCACAAGTGTTAAAATAAACTTCATAAGATTACAATAATTTATAAGGATATTAAGGAAAAAAGGACTTTTTGTTCCATATTATGTAATAATATTCCAACCTCGTGCTACAATAGCGGAAGCAATAAAAAAGCTAAATATTTAATATACATAATGAATATTTATTTCTAGATATTAACAATAATAACAAGCATGCACAATATATATAATGATGAGCAATAATAAAAAAGGCACGATTTTTGGTTACGAAGGAAAAGCTCGATACTCACAATAATCGAGAAAAATCCTCCGGGCTTCAACAGTCAAGGAAAAAACGCACTATAAAAATCAATTTATAAACCGGGTGGTAACCACGCGCTAACCTAGCCAAATTATTTCCGTCTTGTGATCCCTACCAAGGAACTTCTTGGATTTGCCCGCAGAAACGGAACCGGACACCTTCTGATTTTCACGTCAATCTTCCCTCTTGTGCCACTTAAATTATCGAATACGATCGAGTCTCCTTCTTCAATGTACCGACGTCACTAACGAAGGTAGAAGAGTAGCAATATGGGATCGGGAAAGAGAAGGTGTTGAGAAAACTTATTAGAACATGAAGCTTAATAAGAAAAGATCGGTTTTCTCAATTGTAGAAGGATTGGAGAAGCAAAAGCTGAATATTTCTCAATGAGAGGTATGCCAAAATACTCAGTCAAAAGTTAGGGTAAAAAAAATAAGGTACATATATATAGAGGGCTTGAAAAATAGCTTTAAAAAATTTTTCCATTGCCGCGGCACTCGAGCACGGCAAGCGCATCGAGGGTTTCATGAGAAACCCTATGTGCACTCAAGCGGGAAGAAGGGGAGCAGCGAGCGGGGCTTTTTGGGATTTTGCACTTGAGTTCGGCCGCATGGGATTTTGGATTCGACTCGAGAGAGAGTGCAGGGCTACGGGATTTTGGGCTCGAGCAGATAGAGAGCTCACGGCAGGCACGGTATTCTGGATTTTGGGTTTTTCAAATAAAAAAATAAAAAGATTACAAAAAAATATATCAATCATAAAAAAATGACTCTAACAATCTCCTCCTTTGGCAATTCTGTGATAAAAATTAGAAAAATAAAAAATAAAAAATACAAGAAAAGTACGAGTTCAGACACTACCGAGATAGAACCCGTATATATAAAAATCTACACCTAATAAAAAATATAGATAATACAATAAGACAACGTACAAGAACCACTAGCACTACTATGACGGCTGCGTTGATAATGTAACTGTATTTCCTCGTCAAATAAGGTTAATACAAAAAGGTATAATACAAAATAATATAATATGATAAAGCAGTAGCAACAAAGTAAAATAGGAACTCCCTCTCACAAAAATAACAATATCTCCCCCTCACAAAAATAACAACATTCAAAAACAACAGAAATTGTCTCCCTTTTTGTCACGAAAATAACAAAAAATATTCTTTAACTCTCCCTAACAGGGTCAATCTTCCCGAAGAATAGAAATCTACTCCCTCTTTTTGTCACGAATGGTCAATGGGTAATGAAATTCATTCTTCTTGATCCACATTTTTCTTACCACATTTTATCATTTTGATTAAATGTATCACTTGATCTTTTAGAAGGTGAATATAATTGACAAGATTTGCTATTGTTGGATTTTGCTGAAAATTGTTTCGAAAAGATATTACAGGGCAATAGGGACAAACATGACCAATAATGCCTCACCCATGGCAATAGGTATAAACTTGGTGGGTTCGTTCATAACTAATTGTTTATATGGATTAGGCAAAATATGTGATTTAAATCTTTTATCCACACGTTGAAATATTGACTTAGTAATTTTAGATATATTAGCGTTTTTGTATAGAATTTTTTTGGCGGGAATAAAAATAGTTTTAGGTTGCGCACCATATTAGAGAATATTCTCAACATACCCAAAATCCTTTTTATTTCCAGCAAGTTTTCCAAGACCCAATATGTGATTAAGTTTTTGTGATACACTTGAAAATATACTCATGTCATTCTTAGTGTTTTCAAGTTCCATTTCTAGGGATTTAATTTTTCTGATTAAGGAGTTGTTTTTCATTTTCAGATCATGATGTATCTTTATGACACTATTCAATTGGGTTATAACTTCTACATTTTCTTTTTCCAAATCTATGAGCTTACTGTTTAAGGTTTTATTTATTTTCTTTACTTTTAATCATTCATTAAACAGTTTATTATATACTTCTTAAAGCTCATTAAATTCAACTTCTGACTCATCCTCAGAGTCATCAAATTGATTAAAATTTTCTACTAAATGTTCATCATTGCCACACAATGAGGTTATAAAAGTCATATATTTGGCTTGGCCTTCGTCAGTACATCTTTCAATATTTTCTTCTTCTTCATCACTTAATGTTGCATTCGCTTTTAAGGCATGACCTTGTTGATGTTTAAAATTTGAACATTCAGCTTGTTAGTGGTCAAAATCTTTACACTTATGACATTGAACTCCTTTGGTATTTTTCGATTTGAAATACTTGATTTCACATCGGTCTTTCTTCTCAAATTTAGGTAATCGTTTTAAATCCACATCTAGTTTGTCTGATGAAAATTTATTTTTCTTTAAAAATTTTTAAAATTCTTAACAAATAAGAAAAAATCATCATTGCTACACGATTCTTCTTCGGAGTCCCAGTTTCTCTCTTCCCTATTTGATTTTAGAGTAATTGATTTTTGTTTCCTTAACTGTGGAAGTATGTACTCATAAGTTTGTAGAGATCCTACGAGTTCTTTAATTTTTATTTTATCAAGATCTTTATTTTCTTCTATTGCGGTGACTTTATGTCTAAATTGTTCAGGGAGTGATCTAAGAACTTTTCTAAAAATTCGATGTTCAGGAATTCATTTTCCTAAATTAAATGAAGAATTTATAATATTATTTAATTATGCATAAAACTCATCAAAAGTCTCGTCATCCTTCATTCGAGTTTCTTCAAATATGGTAGTTACATTTATAATTTTGAATTTTTTACGAGTTTTGTTCCTTCATGAGTGATTTCAAGTATATCTCATGCATCCTTAGAAGTCTCACACATAGAAATACGTTTAAACTTTAAGGAGATATGGCCATAAAAATAGCATATAGCCCCTTGCTAGTACAATTGCATGAATCAGGCTCTTCTTTTATCCATAAGGATAGAACTTTCGGTTCATCCCCCGTAGTACTTTTGGGTGGAGTCCACCCAATTTGAGTGCAAGCCTACACGCGCTCATCCATCGATTTAAGAAAGGTTCTTATACGTACTTTTCAGTACGCATAATTGCTCCCATCAAAATAGGGAGGAACGGACAAGGATTGACTAGTATGCATCTAGATCGGGGTCGTGGATCGGGGTGAGGCTCCGATACCAATTGAAGAAACACTTTTCGTCCCAAACTATGTAACAATGTTCGACCACGTGCAACAATAGGCAAACAATAAAAAAGCTAAATATTCAATACACGTAATGAATATTTATTTCTAAATATTAACAATAATAACAAGCATGTACAATATATATAATGATGAGCAATAATAAAAAGGCATGATTTTTAGTGACGAAGGAAAAACTCAATACCCACAGTAATCGAGAAAAATCCTTCGGGTTTCAATGGCCAAGGAAGAAATGCACTATGAAAATCAAATTATAGACCGGGTCATAACGATGCGCTAACCTAACTGACTTACTCCCGTCTTGTGATCCCTATCAAGGAACTCCTTGGAGTTGCCCGCGATAACAGAACCGGACACCTTCCGATCTTCACGTCAATATTTCCTCTCGTGCCACTTGAATTGCCGAACACGATTGGATCTCCTTCTTTAACGTACCGGCGTCACCAACGAAGGTAGAATAGTAGCAATATAGGATCAGGAAAGAGAAGGTGTTGAGAAAACTTATAAAACATGAAGCTCAATGAAAAATGATCGATTTTCTCCATTGTAGGAGGATTGGAGAAGCAAAAGCTGAATATTTATCAATGAAAGGTATGCCAAAATGCTTAGTTAAAAGTTAGGGTAAAAGAAATAATTGACATATATAAAGAGGGCTCGAAAAATAGCTTTAAAAAATTTTCCCGTTGCCGCGGCGCTTGAGCACGGTGAGCACACCGAGGGTCTCATGAGAAACCCTATGTGCGCTCGAGCGGGAAGGAGGCGAGCAGCGAGCGGGGCCTTTCGAGATTTTGCACTCGAGCTCACTGCGAGCTCACTGCGAGCGCATGGCTTCGGGTTTTTGGATTCGAGCGAGTAGAGAGCGCATGGAGAGCACGGGGCTACGAGATTTTAGACTCGAGCGAATGGATGGCGAATGGTAGGCGCCGTATCCCTAGAAGCCGAAACGGTCATATGTTGAATGCAACACTTCAACAAAATACAAACTGATATCAACACAAGATTATATAAGGTCACGGAATATACCAATAATAAAAAAATAACCCTAATATTTAGAATCAATATATTATTTTATAATATTATAATGCTGAAACAAATATAATAAATTTACTTGAATCTATACTTCAAGTTTTTTTTTTTTTTTTTTTGAAAAACTTGAAACTGATTTCATGTATAAGAGGAAAGATTTCATATATAATTTTTCTAGGGTCCTTTCAAAATTAAGAAATTAGGAAGTTTTAAAAACTTCATTGTCCATTTAAATATGAAAAAAAAACTATCTATTCATTATCTAGAAAATTGCCTGTTCTAATCTCAGTAAATGATGGATTATTTTGTTTTTATAGTATAAGAAGATAACTGATGCGTCCCTAAATCCGGGTTTCAAACAGATTCGGGTTAACTTGATTGTTTGGATCCGACTTTGTTCACTGAGTTTGGACCCTACACACCACTACAACAAATAAGATGTCAGGTGTCGGCGGGATGTTATCTCACCGAAAATACTCCGATACTCAAATCAGTAATAGACCTTCGACTTTTAAGAAGAAAAATGGAAATGAGAGTAAAGAGAGAAAGAGAGAGAGGGGAATGTTCGTTTTCAGATGTAAGAGACGTTCTAACGGCTCGTGATGAGCACGGTTTTCCAACTCTATATTCGCGAGGAACGAGTGGAAGACTAAGTCTTGTAAGCGTTGAAGCTTGAAGGACCGTCGAAGTATTATGACAAATTTTGAAGAGAATGACGCCTCTGAAGTCTGATAGATCAGTGTGGGATCATTACTATAAGCGTTTGTATGCTTAAAAGTTTGCGTGCACTGGAGTAGAGGCTCTATGGACTTATACAGATGGAGGGCAGGGCGACCTTCCTTGACCAAGAAGGCGCGATTCCTGCACTATGTCGGGCGACCTTCCTTGGGTTGGAAGGCTTGACTTGTACAATTTGTTGGGATTCCTTCCTTTTCTGGTGGGCAACAGTTCTCAAGACTACTTGCCTTCCTTCTACATTTTGTTACCGTTAGAGCCTACAGTTGGCAAGAAGAGAGAGCGTTGAATCTGTTGATATCCATTTTAGTGCAAATTGGCTCGAGGGAATGCGCGAAATCAGAAAAAGGGATCGTTGTTGGTCCTGTACGAAAGTGTGGGCCCAATTAGGCCTAACCCATCTAAGGTTTTTCCCCTTTTAGCCTGCTTGTTATAGCATTTCCGGTCAACAAAAACGCTAACCGTTTCACGGGAATATGTTGGCCGCCTAGTTGGCCTCTCACACGGTCAATGTTAATGTTAACCATCCAGGCGCACATATGGGCCTTCACAGGCTTGGACTGTTTTTTTTATTGGGCCAACCCATTATGGACATACCCATCAATAAAGAATCTCTTAATTACAAAAATATAAATCTTTAATAAAAGATTGAAATAATTAAGAAAATAATTTTCCGATAAAATATAATTAAATTATATGATATTATAACTTGTAATCATTTTAATAAATTACTAATATAATTCATATCATAAGGGGCAATAATTCTAACTTTTTTCACTTAACCCATATGATATTAATATAATTATTAAAAGATTAAAGAAAATATTAAGTCTACTATCAATCTTTTAACAGTTAAGTCATTATAATGCTATAGCCAAATGATTTACAAGTGCGATTCATAATAGTTATATCATAAATGATGTAGTTCCTTCCATGTATTACAATACCAACAAACTAATTTGACCACAATCTTAAATGAAAAGTATGCATACAGTCTAATAATAATGTCTTTGTCAAAGACTATTTTTGTTATCATTCATCTATAAGTATAATATTTTAACATAATAAAAAATAGGAAATATTATAAACTCATTCATTAAATATCTTAAATATTAATTAATATATTGTGATGTAGTTCTAGGTACCTTAAGATTTATAATAAAAACACATATTATCAATATGATCATAAAACATCTTTATTGTTAATTCTTTTAATAATGGATATGCTATCATAAAATCAATGCTAAAAATACTATTAACAACTTTTATTTTTGAACTTCAATTTTAACAATAAGATATTTAATTTATATATAATTAGCACATTTGAATATTTGTCATTAAAGAGAATAAGAGTACAATAGAATTATTATAAAATTTTGCAGTGATTTGTCTATACAATCAAAATTTTCAAGTTTAAAAATAAAGTGCTATGGCCATAATGCATGAAATATGGTTTCAAAGTATGTCACAAATTTTGTCTTTATAGTGAACACAACAACTATAAATTATTTATTACTTTCTATGAGAATGTTCCTCCACTTAAAAAGTAAATAAATAAAATATCCAAAGTGCATTGTCTAACATTTAGACATTTATTGTTATAATTTTAAATCTGATGGGTCTAGTTTTTCATGGGTCAGCCCATGATTTGGCCCACTAAGTAGGTACCTTGGAAGCAATAGCCATGAAAGATTTCTTGCGGCTCAGAGTCTAAAGTCAGCAACAATAGTCCCAAGCCGATGCCGCCCTAGACATAGCAGCGCTGCATAGGCCGTTGAAGCCCGAATGACTGCGGCGCACCACACGACCTATTGAGCCCAAGGTCCACACAATAGTACAGCTAGCTCAAGTGGGTCAACAAGGAATTGTTCTGCAAAAAGCACGCAAATAGGGTTGCACGCAATGCTATGCCAGTGGTTGCACCTCCTATACAACCGTCAACAGCCTCGACAATACGAGCAAATAAGAAGAACTTGCCATAACGCGGCTGTGACAATTGTTCTGATAGCCCAACATATATCCACAGAATCCTTACGATGTATCACTCCAAGATAGCAAGCGCAGTGTTGCAATATTTTCAAAAAGATGACGGTTACCATATGTGCCCCTCACATGATTGCGGAGGTAACTCAACGAATCTATCAGGGCAACCAACATTAGCCGCGATGCCCAAGGAGGGTTACACCGGCTCCAATTCTACAAGTATACCTTCATCCCTGCTGGAAGGGGGATCTGGAGACCAACGTATACCTTCGAGTGTCCCAGAAGAATTATGAAAGTATTCTTTCAAGCCACTTCACCCACAAGTGCACGTTTTCTCAAGCCACTCCGCCCACGAGTGCACCGTCTCTCGAGCCGCTCAACATTAGATTGCATCCTCACTCTGTGAGTCGCTCCCTAACTGAATGCTCTCGTCGGAGTACAGCCCTCCATCTTTCCCTAAGCCGCTCTTTGTCGACGCACCTCTCTCTCTCTGTAAGTTGCTTCCCATCAAACACATTTGTTTCTCTATGCCGCTTCCCATCAAGCGTTCTATCAAAGCAAAGTCCTCCAACCAACACTCAATCCCCTCGTACATATATCTATATACATTACTTTACATTCCTTCTATCTTTCTATCTAACTAAGAAATATTTCTAATTTGAATCTCAGAGGATAAATAAGGGGGTAAGTCTTGTTATCTTTTGACCTTTTGTTTCTTAGTTGTGGTGTGCAGGATCCTGATTCGAAATAACAAAGATCAGACTTGCTTCAATTAGTTGTAGTGTGCCTATTCTAATCCTCAACAAATGATAAGTTATTCTTTTTGTAGTGTAAGAAAAGAAACAATCACTTAATTATGGATATGTTATTTTTTCAAAAAAAAATCAAGCTAAATAAAAATAATAACTTTTTAAAATAAAATATAATTAAATTGCAAGAGATTATAACATGTAATCATTTTAATAAATTATTAATATGAGCCCAAGTCATGTAGGGTAATAGTTCTAACAGTAAAAGTAACACAGTTAACACTTGATTTTTACGAAATCATGTTTGACATTAGTTCGAGTCTTACGCTTTCCATTTTGTTGGTTATTAGCCTTTGATATTAAATAATAATAATTGACCTTGCTCGAAATAAACTTGTTTATATTGCATAGTTAGAGGAATAGTAGAAGAGCTGTCCATTGTATGTATAATGGAGGCCATGTTTTCAGTTTTATAATAGCTCAGATCCCAATTCAGTAATGAGCTGTTGAAGGCCATGTATATTAGTACACAGAATCAATGACCTGTTCTTCTGTTTGTTTATCACTCTTCCTTGTTTCCAGTCATATTCTTCAATCAGCATCACATCTCAATTTTGTTGGGTTTCAAGTTTTTTTTATGAGTTTCATACCCATCGGATAAGTCACAAGGAAGACGAGTGAGGTTTGAGCAAGAGCCACTCAAACAGCATTGTCACAGGAGGTTTGTGTGAAACTTGTACTAGATTCGCTCAATAGAAGATGTTTATTGCAAGTTCCGTAAAATAGCTACAAGCTAACTGCTTAAGCGGCAGATTGGGCAGGATTTCCAATAGGCACCCGCGAGATGACCACGAGATGTTCACTTCTGGGTAGGAACATCACGAGATGGCAGTTTAAGCAGCCATATAAGATATAAAAAGGGTCCTTATGATGTTAGGGCTAATCTAAGATCATTTACAACACAAGGACACCACACAAAAAGAGAAAGAAAAGAGAGATGAGGAAAAATTTTAGTATCCAGTTGATATTTGATTCAAATTTTATTCTTCACCAAGCTTCGATATATTGCTCCAACATGTTTCTAGGATGTATTTTCGCTTTGGTTACTTGTTTTCATGGTGTATTCTTCTCTTGTGGGTTGTAAAGTATGTTAAAAATTGAATTCAACCATTATTTACTAGGGTAGTAGTAAAGGGATCTCGAAAAGGGTTATATTTATAACCGATCACTATTTTATAGTGAATTTATTCTAAAATTTGACCGCAAGTTTTTTTCTTATTTGAGAAGAATTTTTACATGTTAAATATTGTCGTGCAACTTGTATGTTTGGTTGTGTAATTTGTTCATTGTGTTCTTATGGTATTTGGTGGCTGACAATTAATAAAGACTTCGAGGGTTCATTTCCACTATGCTATTGTATGTGGTTTTTTTTTGGGGGGGGGGGGGTGTTCCGGTGAATCCCATCAAAATTTTCTAATTAAGAACTGCAAAACCTTCACCCAAATCAAGATAAAACCATGACGCAGTGAAAAGGCATCTCTTCCATGGTGAAAGTATTCAACATGAAGAACTTAGGAAGCTATTTGTGCACATATCATTACATCAGGATAGAGCAGCAATCATGAGGAGTTTTTTGCCTGTGTCTGCAGCAATTCCTTGAGAAACCATAGTTTATCTCAGGAACAAGTTAGGCCATCTGATTTGGAATGTTTCAAAATTTGTTATTGCCTTCTACCACATGCATCCTTATGGAGTATTAATGAAGAACACCCCAAATTTTGATGCATTCTATAAAGTACCTATGATCCAACGAGGCTTAGATGCACAGGCCTCATTTTCGGGACCATGAATCTGTTTTTATATTGAACAAAACCATAGATCAGCTGTAGATTCACGCCTCAATTTCTCACTCATACTGATGGCATCAAATTATGTGGTACGTCCATCCAGAGGGACAAAATCAAAAACACGATTTTCCTCAACAGAGCTATCAGGAACTCAAACACTTCTCCTTTTGCATTGGAAATTCATGGCTCACCAAAAGTCTCCACATGAGCATACACCATGCTTGAAGTGATGAAAACGCTTCACATCCCTCACAATAATTTCTCTATCTACAATTCTTGATATATATTTAATTGCTTCATGACAATTCCCACAGATTCTCAGGTTCTTTGTGATCATTAGTTTCTGTCCTGGCGGTGTGTTTAGTAGACCAAAGGCAATGGCAAGTCTTTCACTGTGATTACACAACATTCCTACTTTCACTTCTTCATCAAGGTCATGCAACACAAACTCAGTCTTTGGTACATAACCCATAGCTCGCATCTCATGTTCCAACTTCTCAGTGATTTCAACCATCTGCTTGTATTGATGATGACTCTTATCCTCCATAAGAAAAGCATGAAGTTTTCCGTCTACTTCCACCATGCTATAACCAGGTATTTTCTTCATACCTGCCTTCCACAGGACCTTCCTCACCTCAGCCACTTCATCCCATTTCCTCATTGCAGCAAAGAAGTTTGAAACTAAAGTATAAATTCCTGGATCATCTGGTTTCAACTCGAGAACTTTCTTCGCAGCCAGCTCTCCAATGAAGAACTTTCCATGGCTATGGCAACCTGATAAGAGGGCAACCCAAACAGCAATCCCGGGTTCATGTGCCATGGAATTGATTAAATCACGGGCTTCTTCCACTCTTCCAGCACGGGCCAATAGATCAACAACACAAGCATAATGTTTCTCTCCGGGTTGAATCTTGAATCTGTCAATCATTTGATCAAACCAATATCGGCCTTCTTCTATGAGACCTGAATGGCTTATGGCTGAAAGAAGAGAAGCAAATGTTGCATCATCTGGCTTCAAGTTTGTTTTAATCATCTCTAAGAAAAGCAGGAGGGCTTCCTTTCCATGCCCATGGATCCCATAGCTAGCAATCATTGCATTCCAGGAGATGACATCCTTAGAACTTATCCTATCAAAGAGACAACGAGCGCTAAAAAGGGATCCACATTTGGAATACATATCAATTACTGCAGTTGCTGAAACCTGCTCAAACTCCTGTCTTCTAACAATATATCCATGTATTGATTTACCCATTTTCAAATAACCAACCTGTGCGCATGCCAGCAGAGCACTTATAAGTGAAACTAAGTCTGGTCTGAATCCTACCTTCTGCATCTTCTTCACCAATTCAAGAGCATCCCCTGCAAAACCATTTTGAGCAAAACCGGAAATTAGTGCACTCCATGAAATGATATTCTTCTGAGGCATGCTATTAAAAACATGAGATGCAAGATTCAAATGGCCGTTTTTAGCATACATGTCGAGAAGGCTGGTCTGAAGAACAACATCCATTGGAATATTTCTCCGCAGCATATGCCCATGAATGGAAAGAGCCACTTTCTTGTCCCCAAGATCCGTACAAGCCTGAATTAAGCCCAACATGGCAACCCCATCTCCTTCTGTCCCCTGCTTTCGCATCCATCGATAAAGTTCAATAGCTTCCTTTGTCTGCCCACTCTGTGCAAACCCTGTTATCATTGTCGTCCAACAAACAAGATCTTTCCTTTGTATTTGATCAAAAACCACTTTCGCTTCATCCATCTTCCGGCACTTCACATACAAATTCAGCACAGAAGATGACACGAACACATCATACTTGTAGCCAAAATCAACTGCCTGACGCCAAATTTCTTCTCCCTTTTCCAAATCCGACAAGCTAATACACGCCTTAATAGCCAAGGTAAAAGATGAGCTATCCGGTTTAGTTCCTTCCAGAATCATCTTGTGATAAAGAGCAACAACCTCTGTAGGCAAAACCATTCGTGAATATGCAATAATCATTGCATTCCAAGCTTCCACGCCTCTTTGGGACAATTTGTCGAACAGCTGTCGTGCTGCCCTGATTTCCCCGGTCCGGGCATAGGACGCTATCAGCTGGCCGTTGGATTTTCCGTCGTTGAGTAAACCCGTTATAATCAACAGAGCTTGGACTTTTTCAATGGTTGATTTATCCCTGCAGGCCAACAGTAAAGATCTGATACGTTTTGACCATGAATATAACCACATACTAAGATTTAAGTAGGTAGTTATATGTTTAATCAGCGGTTAAAAACATTTGTAGATGAGGAAACTCGACGGGAGAATGAATATGGATACCAATAATAGCAGCATCTATGCATTCGAAATGGTAGAGAATTTTACGGTTGATGTTGCAACTTGAAGGATTGACAACATGAAACATGGAAAGAGAGCAAATCTGCAGTTATCCAAGCCACTACAATTACAACGCCGAGTTGATTATCAAAGACTGAATCTTTCTGTTAAAAATGGCTTTTCCCTGACCTCGGAATTAGTACATTAACGATTATCAAAGACTGAATGCTCTACAATGATATTTCTGACGTATGATAATAATTTTTTAGGCTTGATAGCAGCTTTCTTCTTCATAGGCATAGAAATAAAATAGTAAAATTTAGACTCAAAGAATTGGTGCCATCAAATTGGGTTCAAAATGTAAGTTGAAGACCGCTATAAGTATTTGGCTCATAGTGAAGAAGAACAAAAGGCCTTGAATGCGTAATGGATATTGAAATATTATTTCTACATTTCCCTGACCAAATTCCCCAATATTAGAATTACTTATTAAGGGTTTATCAATTTAGAAATATCTGAATTTATATATTGTCAAGGCCCCTTCATTGTCGTGACGGACAGGAAATTCTTCTTGATTCCTAAGCGTCTTCTTTTTCTGGAAGAAGGCCCTTGCCTCCGCCTCATGTTAACAGAACTGCACAACACAAACAACAAACAAGAGGTCAAGCCATGGCCCGGCAGTGATTTCTCCCTAAGCTCTTCCGACATATGTCGAAATTCACCGATAAACGGAAATGATGCACGCTAAGGGCGCCAGACGGAGAAATGCCGAAGTCGAAAGAGGTGCTTGTGCGGTGATGTGGAGAAATGCGATGAAGCCGATGGAAGGCCTCCGCTCCGTGAATAAGACCGTGAACTTTCCCAGAATCTCGCAGGATGCTGGGATGGTGAGCAAACAACAACTACTCTTGTGTTTTAGAGAAGAGAGAAGCCGATGATCTAGGATGCTTGGAAGAAGTTCAAAAGATCCAAGGTTTCGGGCGAAGATCCCACTCGGCGCCTCACCCCATTGGACTCCGCTAAGACGCTGTTGCTTCGGGCTATCGCGCAGTGCTGTCAAATTCGCGCGATGCAATAAACGTTGGACCACGCCCGATTTTCCCTAAGCGGGGATTGGTTGCCACAAGACGTTCGTCTATCAAGCAGCCTCCGCCTTTTCCGCGTTCTTGATATGCGCCTGATCTTCTTCCATCGTGGAACCTTGGGCTGACATTACTCGCCTCTTGGTCCCCTTATGGGCCGCGACTCCGCGCCTCCGGGCCTGCCTCACGGGCCCGGACATGGGACCCAACACTAGCCCCCATGCCCGGGCCGCGCCTGGCTCCCCGGCATGTCCCTTCCGGGGCCCCATTTCCACGGCCTCATTCCCTTCCTCTCGTGCGCGCCATTTTTGTCATCTTCCAAGTTCGCGCCTTTCCCGTGAGCCGGCAAGCTCACTGACGCACTTCACCAAGATTCGCACTTGGGTTGAACACTCGCTGCCGCCCGAAAGACGTTCTTGATGCCGTGTTTGCACTGGAAGGGATAGCCTCGCGTCTTGCCCATAAATAGGAGGGCACTTGAGCAAGTGGAGTCCATCCATTTCAAATAATCAAGAGGCAATGAGAAGATTCTCGCTTTCCCGCCCTTAGTTGCCACTCGACAGGAGTCGGATGGACCACTTGCATGCCCGGGATCCTTGGAGACCGCAGCAGCCCGCGCCCGTGGCTTGCTTTCTTTGCTAACGAGTGGCTTGGCCATTCCGCCGTCATCTCGTGCTTCCTTCCGGTCAGGCCTCATAGGTTGAGCGGATTCTTTGACTACCCCCGCGCGCCGCCTGCCTCGCTAGGTGACGGCTTTCGCAGTGTCCACTCGCGCGCCACACCAGGGGACTAACCGCGAAGGAGTGCGAGGTCGGTCCCTCCGTGGAGGCCGAGCTTATGCCCTCTCGCGGAGTGCCCGACTTGTGCTTCCTAGACCCCCGGTGGATTGAATGCTTGAGACGCCCACCGGGATGCTCCTTTCGCCTGATTCGCGCCAAATTCCAACTTAATCTCGTGCATCACATTCGCCGGCTCTCCCGGGACGAGGTACGGAGCATTCCGGCTTCAGACCGCAGTCTTCTTTTCGCTCTTTCTCGCAGCCTTCATGGTTGTACATCTTGTACTTTGTAAGAAAGCATTGATTAATAAAAGAAATAGCCTCTTTTATCAAATTTTGTCTCGCCTTCGTAAATACTTTTCTCGAGACGTTTTGCCTTGAGGATCCACACGCCATCCTTTGGGAGCCCGGTGGGGTCCCTATCAACCGCCACGCCCCCGGGCAGCCAGCGCATTTAATTTCGTGCGCCGTGGGACGCTGCCCGCCTCTGGAAATGCGCGAGTTTTCAGGGCCTCCCACGTGGTGAACCCTCATCGGCCCTTCCTTAAATGCTTTTCGCCTTTGAGTCAGCGCCTTTTAGGAGAAAATTGCCTATATAAACACGCCGCTTTCTCCCGAAATCTGGCACGTCTTTGTACTTGTTCATCCACCGGCCGTGATCTTCCTCCTCTCGCGTGTTTTTTCGTTACGAAATCGATGGGAGACTCCTCCGTGACACGGAGCGCACCTCTTACGAGTCCGAGTTCGGCTCTAATGCCCCGTGTCTTCCTGCCCACACCTCGTGAGGGGCTCGCCCCGGGCCCACTGGCCGCCGCCCTTCTCGAGTCCGGGAGTTCCTCCGGGTTCGAGGGGTCCCACCGCGCCTGGGCCGCAGCAATCGAAATGGAGTGGCTGAGAGCCGCGTTGCACATTTAGAGAGCGCCCGCCGAGCCTCGGAGGCCGTGGCCACGCGGGCCGGTGGGTGCCAACGGGGGCGCAGGACCGCATATTGGCACTTGAAAAAGAAACCAGCAACTTGAAGTTCTTTCCGTGCGGTCGAGGCTTCGGCCGGAAGGAGTGAACCCGGCCTTGAGCGGAGAAGGCTTTGCCGGGCTTTCTCACCGAGGATCCGGCCTGGTGTCCTAGATCCTCGTGAACTCGTCCGCCAAGACCCGTGATCGGTTGGTGGATTATTACGTTCAAGGTTTCTCCTCCGCCAATGTTAGACCGTTGACCGCTTTTGCTATCATTGTGCTCTTTTCTTTTCTTTGCTAGCGTTGTAGGCCGTAATGAGAATCATCTTTTCGTATCGTCTCGTCTCGAATTTTCTTTCTTGCCCGCCGTTTCTTCTCTTCTTTTTTTTTTATCTTGCGCTTTCCGTGCGCCTTCAGGGGTTCTACTATCGTGAGCCCCTATTTAATGCGGCGGGGCGCCAACGTGACTCCTAGCTGAAAGGGTCGCGCCTGCCCGCGCCAGCCATCATTGTCACCCGCGTGCGCCCGATGCCACCACGTGTCTCACCCTCCGAGGCGGTGGCGTTTTGGTTTCCCGCCTCTTGGCAAGGCCGTCTATTTAAACCAAACGACGATCGTCCTCCTTCCTTCCGCTGATTTCTTCTCCTTCTTACTCTTGTGGTTTTCGAGACACAAATGGCATGGAAAGTAGAGAGCTCTTCGTCCTCTCACGTCATCGATTTCGTGAGTCATGGTGTCTGCAACACTTGTGCTTTGATCGAGGGGTACATAGCCTCTCTTCGCTATGCGATTCCCGATGAGTTCCCCTTCAGGGCTTTATTACGTGTACGAGCATCATCTTTGTTTGAACTGAGTTACAGACACATGTGGTTGCGCTGGGAGTCCTAAACGGCAAGGCTTCATCCCAACGCCTTGCGCTTTTTGGTAATAATATGTCGCTCTTATGCACTGCACCTTCGATGCGAAGGCGGCAAGGATAATTTTTCGGCCACCGAGGTGTTATCGCTTCCCCAAACCGGGTTCAATCTCGCAACCCCGACTCCGTGAAGGGTTGGAAGGAGCGCTTCTTCTTCTGCAGAGCCCTCGACCGTGAGCTGAGGGCGTGGAGCCCGATCTCGGAGTACTTTCGGGAGAAGCCCACCGACGAGGACTCGCGTAATCCTCGTTCTATCCACCATCAAGTCCTCGGCCTAGGGTTATTTCCTCACATCTCACGAGATCGGCAGATGGGGACCTCCTCTCGGTTGGGCGATGGGCCCCGCAAGGATCTCCTCAAGAGACAGCCACTTCCCTTCCGTCGGGAAACGAGGAGGAAAGCTGCTCGCTTGTGTCGCCGAGCGACGATGAGGACGCGGCCCCTTAAACGGCTAAGGGAAGCAGAGGGGACCCTTTTCGAGGAGGTCCCGAGACGAGTCGCCGGTCCTTCCATCGCGGGGAAAGTCCGCACCAAAGAGACTCCGCGGCCGGGTCGCCAGAGGGAAACCGCGCACCCTCGCCGACTTCGACCGCGGAACTAGCCGCCGCAAAGTCTGCGAGGTCGAGTCTCTACCTGCTGGGATCCATCCGCCCGTCTTCTTGAGGCGACGGACGATGTCGCTTATTGCATCCGGAGGAGCCATTCGCCGCCGCTTCAGGCCGACGGTGGTCAAGCTCAAGAGCCTCACAGGATTCCCCTTTCTCAAATCAGCCTCTCGATCCCGCCTTTCGAGGCGCCACGTTCGCCGGGCCGATCCGGCTGGGCCGCCGAAGGGGCAAGCCGGACGCCCTCGAGGCAGAGCCTGAGCGCTCCTACGGCCGGCGCCCGCCTCCAGCCGCCCGCCTCCAAGAGCGAAAGAGCGGAGACCCAGGAGAGGCTTTCCCGAGTAATCTCGCACGCCCCCCGCGCTCGCCCCCTCTTTCCTGATTACGGCTGCTTCTTTTCTGACTTCTTCCTTTGTTGTTTATTTTGGTAATATTTCGATCTTCCCTTCTATGCAGTGTTCTGGTGGTGCGGTTCCCTTCGAGGTGCTAGCCGACTTTTTTCGCGAGGACTCCAGCGGGCCATCCTCGCCGGGCATCAACTCGTCCACGGCGGCCCGGCCTGCATCGCGTCTCTTGTCAGTAGATCGGGCAACAAGGCGAAGAGTCGAGGGAGGGTCTTCTTACCGCATGGAGGAAAGAATTGCCAGCCAACGAGATATGGTTGGTCGGCATTCTCCATCGAGGTGCAACCGGATGGATACTCGTTATCTGGGATGGTATCCGCCAGTGTCGTAGGATTGTATCCTCGCGGCTCACACGCCCCAAATGGGCCCTCCATCCAGAACGCTCCAGGAGGCGTCGCGCCAAAACTTTCCCCGAGGAAGCGGGTCCATCGAGTCTTCCCGATTAGCCTTTACGTTGTTGAGGTTTGAGATTGGCTTATGTATTTGTACCACATCTGCTTTTTGCATGAATGAGAAGCGTCTTTTTACACTTCGTGTCCATGCTTTTTCTTTTCGGGAGTGCCGCTTGCTTTTCGCCCCATTTTGATCATGCTTCTGTTTGAGCATTGGGCTTTTTTGAGCCGGGGCCGTTGTTAAGGCCCTATCCGGACGCCTTCTTGGTGGTGCCTGGTAAGAGGATGTCATCACAACTCACACGTTTTCGATCCGGTGTCATCGCCAAGCCCCCGGAGCCTCAACGAGGGTCGGGTTCCCGAAGAAACCGACTCCCGGGTCTAGGACTCCTGGCATGATCAGGGAGGTGTGTTGCTCCCGCCAAAGCGTTATAATCACCAAGTTGAGGTCCTAGCCCACGACCATTGTTGCATCGAGGGTGCTCTCTTCGGATGGAGAAGGTCGCCGCACGCCCGCGATTCTTTGCCCCTAAGGTTTTGTTGGCCAGAGTGGGGACTCAGCCCCCAGCCAAATGCTTTGACCGCACGGCCGTTGGCGTGTAGCCTTTGGAATGGATTGACTAGATCCTTTGTCCTAACCTACTACTGACGCCTTGCACGAGGCTCGGGCCTCGGGTGGCCGCCTGGCCAAGCCGTCCCGTGCCACCCGGCGTGAGGACGGAGTCCCGAGACGGCCGCTTTGGACCGCCCGGCGCCGAGCCAAGGATTGGTTTTATTTGGACGCTTATCCTCCCGACTTAGGGGCGCCTAGGTCGCTTGATTTAAGAATGCAATGCATGACATTAACTCAACGAATGAATGTGCAGGATGATAAAGCAATTATGCTAATCAAAGATAAAACCCATGTTCAAGCACTCATTATGATGCATGCGTGTGTGACTTGCCTGAGTCGGAGTTGCATCACTGATAGTATTTTCTTAAGTTGGCGGCGTTCCAAGTCCGCGGGACCAGTTTGCCGTTCTGGGCGCGTAGCTTGTACGCTCCTCTCCGGAGGATTGCGGAGACGAGGAACGGTCCCTCCCACCCGGGGGAGAGTTTGTTCCTATTTACGACCTTTCCCGCCGCCTCTACGCTCCGGAGGACCAGATCAACTTCCTAGCCTTCACTCGCTTGTTGTAGTACCGCGCGACTTGTTCTAAGTCGTGCGCGTCCCGAACCTCCGAGAGCAAGTCCAGACTTTCCCGTAGCCTTCGCTCATTGGTGGTCGGGTCGAAGCATTCGATCCGCAGTGTTTCCACGTACCACAGCCTCAAACCCCAAAGGTCAAGGACGCCTCCTTGTTGGTTCTCTCGCAGCTGTTTCACGACCATAGCACCGACCGACTCCTCGCTCCCCAGAGCCCCTTGTCTTCCAACCTCGGTTTTCAACCCGTGGCAAAGTCCGTGCTTGGAGACTTGACTTCGTCCCGTTTGCTTGTGGGTGCGCCACGGATGTGTGCACCACCTTAACGCCAAGGTCGCGCGTGATTTCGTGAAGCATTTGCTACGTGAATTGAGTTCCGTTGTCGGTCACTACAACCTCGAGAATCCCAAAGCTGCAACGATGCTCCGACGCGAGGAACTCCGCTGCATTTTGTCTCGTAATCTTTGCGAGTGGGACGGGGACCAATTTTGTAAAGTAGTCGATGCCAACGATCAAGAATTTCCTCCGTCCGGAAGACCATTGGTAGGGGTCCGAGTATGTTGAGCCCCATTGTGCGAACGGCCATGGGGATTGGAGATAGTGCAGCCGGTGGTGCGTCGTGTTGCCATGGACTGCAACTTTCACACTTGCGGGACGAACTTCATAGCGTCTCTCGCTTCATGGTGGGCCAAGAGAACCCTTGCCGCATGACGTTGAACGCTAGGTTCTTCCCCGCCAACGTGTGATCCGCACATGACCCCAAGTGTACTTCGCTAACGCGTAGTCGGGCTTCCTCGAGTCGCACTTCAGAGAGGGGTGGAGTATCTCGCCTGTATAATCTCCCATTCAGACCGTGTACCATCCCGCCGTCTCTTGATTCGCTTTGGCTTTCAAGCTGATGTCTTCCGGTAGAGTTTCTTCAATCGGGAACCTTACGTAGGGCGTCATCCACCTGTCCCTCGTGTTGATATGAAGGACTTCTTTGCCTTCGGCGTCGATGCTGGGTACGTTGTGGACTTCCCTGGCTCCCTTTCGTACGCCTATAGTTCCGGCCGCGCCCTGATGTTCGTTATCCGATCTCGGGATATGCTTGATCTCAAACCGACCGAACTCAGGGATCAGGGCTCTTACTCTCGCCAGGTACCTCACAAGTTGCGGGTTCGAGGCTTCAAGTTCCCTTCACCCGATTGACCACGAGTTCGCAGTCACTACGCACAACCAACGAGAGGTGAACACTCCGCCTTGCGACGTTATGAAACGGTAACGGAGTATACAATTTCCACGCCTGGTGTCCTTAACACGATACCTCCTTCCGCCTACGGGGTCCACACGGACGTATTGTCGCCTCGTGCCTCCCGGATTGCTCTCCTCCCGTCTGCCGGAGGCAACCGGGTCAAATTTAAGTCGAATTCTCCTAACTCGAAGCCCACTTAACCAAACGAGCGTCGATGGAGTTCGGGAGGCCGGTGAGATCGGGAAGTAGGGTCGCAGCTTCCCCCTAAACAAGGGTGACCGTGCGGCGGGCCTCATCCCGGCCACGTAATACACCCCACGCCGCTTGCCTCGTGCTCGCTACTAGTAGAGAGAGGTGGGTGCGGGCCGATGTGGCGGAGGTAGAGATGGTCCATAGGATCCTTGCTTCCAGAGGTAAATCTTGCCTCCACTGGGCTTCTGTCGCATTCTTCATTCCATTTGAACCCGTGCGATTTGGTGCCCCTTAGCGCCTTGAAGAAGGGCAAGTATTTCTCGCCCGACTTGGCTAGGAACCGTGAGGGCGGCTATCCGCCCCGAACTTCCTCTTTATTGTTCGCATGAGGGTTCAAATCGAAGTATGGCGTTGATCTTCTCCGGATTGGTTTCTATTCCGCTACGGGATACAATGAAGCCTAAGAACTTCCCGGGAGGTCACCCCGAACGCGCACTGACAGATTGGATCCCGTGGCGAGGTCTTCTCCTCTAGGTCATCGACGTGGTGGCTCCGACTTTGCTTTTCACAATATGTCCTTGACTTTCTCCTCCATCTATTTGGGTTTCCATTTTGTTTACGAGGCGCTGGTGGGTTGCGCATTCTTGAGACCAAAGGGCATCATTTTGTAATAATATGTCCCTTGATTCTCTGAACGAGGTGTGCTCCTCGGTCTGGTCCATCCGGATCCGAGGGCGCGTTCATGCCCGGATGTGGAATCCACGAGCCGGTCGATCCTTGGGCGAGGAAAGCTATCTTTGGGGCAGCCTTATTTACGCCTCTGGAAGTCGACGCACATCCGCCACTGGCCTCTTTTCACCAACACGACGCTGGATGTACCCACTCCGGGTACTGACTTCTCTCGGAATCCGGGTCCCGTGAGCCTCTTCACTTCTTCCCGATGGCGACTAACTTCTCGACGGAGTGGTTCCTCCGCTTCGCGCACGGGTTTTCGGCGCCAAGGCCTCACGATTGTGGACTATAACTCCGCATATCAATGGGGACCCAGTTAGCCCTAAGGAAGGTAATCTTCGCGACTGGGCAGTTGAATGGATCTCCCACGCTGACGCACTGCCCGGATCGTCCGGGATCGCCTCGCCTCCTCCCCGATCGGGCGACGCCTCGCCGCGGAGGTCCGTGTCTTCGCTTGGTTTGCATGGTGGCACGGGGCCGATTTGGGACAGTGGCAAGTCCGTCCCATTTCTTGGTCTCCAAGAACTTCCCCCACGCCCTGGGGGGTGGAAAATTTCACCTTTAGGTGCGGGATGGACGCGGCCTCGAAGACTCACCAAGAAGGGTCTCGCCGAATATGGCATTGTAGACGGATGGAAGGTCGACGACGAGGAACCCAACTCGCGCGGCCATGGAGCGCGGTGAGTTCCCACCGTGACTTCCATCGCACTATCCCTGCACGGACCAGCTCGTTGTCCAAGCCGTAGCCGCTTTGCGACCTTCATTTGGTTCCGTTTTAGTCCAAGTTTAATGAACGCGTGAGATAAACAAGTTTTGTGAACTTCCATTATCGATAAAGACCTGCTTGCTTGGTAATCATCACCACCAAATAAACAAGGGCCGAAATAAGGGGGCTCAAGGGAGAGGTTACATGAGTCATATCGCCGCTAGTAAAGCTAATGACATCATTCCTAGCTCCCTATCTTCGCCCGCTTGTTCTTTGAAGTCGTCTGGTCTGTTTTCCGTTGTCGCGGAAGAGATCATGTGGACTACGGGGGAAAGAGACACCGCTTATTGTCGGAGGGAGCAGTTCCTGCCCCAAACCTTTCACGAACCGCCTAAGTGTCCGCGCCGGATCGAGATCTTCAATTTCCCGCCGCAGGTGCGGGGCAGCTTTCGGGCCGAGTGCCCCCGAGATAGCGGTGGTACTGGGCAAGATTGGCGTCATCACCGCTACTGGACCCTCAAGGCCACTTTTTTCATCCCTGATCTCGCATCATGTTTGCGCGGCCTTCGCTCGGGCCGAGGTCCTAAGTAATCCCCTTTGGGCCGGTGGGGCCATGGCCGCTGGCGCTCCGAGAAGGGTCCGGTCCCTCTTCCTCCCTCCGTGGCTCTTGCTGGGGCTACTCGCTCTTGGCCTCTTTTTCGGGCCGTGATGTACGCCCGAGCACAATAGGGCTTGTGCGACAAAAGAAGTCAAGAGGCGCGAGTTTCAGCTCGTCCGAGAGGTGAGGGATCCGCCTCCCACCGATGAAACGGTCGCTCCGCCTTTGTCGAGGCGGACCAAAGTGCTGCTCTCCTCCCTTCTACCGGAGGCAACCGTCAAGAAGTCGCCAATAAACGAGCGATGGAGTTCGGGGAGGCCGTGGAACTGGAGACGCAATGGCGCACCCCTAAGGGTGACGGGGAAGAAATCGTGGCCTCGCCGCCTCAGAGAGAGGTGGGTGAAGAGGTGGTCCATAGGATCTTGTTGCTTCCATCGTATCCCTCCAGACCGGCATTTTGAACTTGTGGCCCCAGTCCATGGCGAAGGGCGAATCTACGAGGTCGGCGGAGGAGGGCGAAGGCACCCACAACACCTTGACTTTCTCCTCCATCGAGAAGGGTGAGCCTCTTGGCGCAACTTTCCCCGAGGTGCTCGGTCGAGGGTTGCGACTCTCCGCCTAGGAGGCGCGTGGCCGATGGCCTCCTATTGACGCGAAGCTAGATGGCTCTCCGCCTCATTCTCGCCATCTTCACTTGGGGCGCACTGGGGCATATGGCGGGTCGAGTCGGTTGGCTCGCCTCCTGCGAGCGGCCTCTCGACGCCTTTCTCTCTTGTGGTGGAGGCCGGGGCGCTAGAGAAGAGACGAGGAGGATCTCCTTGATCATCCGCAGGATGCTTCGAAGCTTGATTGTTTGCTTGGTTTCCCAGAAAAGACTTCCACCGCAGAACACTAGCTTGTGCTCGGGTGTTCACCATTTTCCGTTGTTCAAAAGGGAAAGAGACACTCGCTTATTGAAGATCCCACGGTTGTCGTGACGGATTAGGGAGGGTTCTTAAGCATCTTCCGCCTCACCCCGTTCCTATTAACTTGGACCTACACAATACAAACAACAAACAAGAGGTCAAGACCCAGATTTCTCCCACCGAGGCCGCTCTCCGACGCTCAAGTCGTGATTCCCGATAAACGGAAATGGCGCACGCTAAGGTGGTGCGAGGAGAAATGCTGTGAAGCGAAAGAGGTGCTTGTGCGGTGATGTGGAGAAATGCGATGAGCAGGTGATGGAAGGCCTGGCTTCCGTAGTGCACCGCAATGGGTGGCTAACTTTCCGTGATCTCGGGATCTGGGATGGTGAGCGAGTTAGCTAGATGAGTCAATGTTCTGCCTTGACTCGTCACTCTTGTGTTTTAGAGAAGAGAGAAGCTGATCATCTAGGATGCTTGAAGCGAAGTTCAGAAAAGATCCAAGGTTGATCGAACAGTCAAAAGGTCGAAGAAGATCCCCCTCTCTGTGGGGTGTGAGGGTTCTTAAACGCCTCACCCCATTGGACTCTTGGGCGCCAAGACGCCTGTTGCTTGGGCCATCGCGCCGGTTTCCGCCTGGACCGCCGGTCACGCCGGCCGCCCTGCCGTGCTTGCATCTTTCGAGCGTTGCCTACGCCCGATTTTCCCCGAGTGGATTGGTTAGCCACCGCAGACAAGAAATGGTGGCGTTGCGCCACGCCCAAACCACGCCTCTATCAAGCTAGCTTTCCGTCTTTGCTCCTGCGACGCATTTAATGCGCCGTTTCGTTGCCTTCTTCCATCGTGGACTCGCATTTCCACCCTTGGGCTGGGCCGATTACTTCACGGCTTCGGGGTCCCCTTATAGGCGCGACTGCCTCATGCCTCCTGCTCTGCCGGCCTAGACATGGGACCCAACATATATATATTCAATTCTTTGGAACATTTCATCACTTATTGTGTCTTTCATTATCTTTGGATACTTGGGTTATTTGAGCTTCGCCTCAACTTGCCATCGTAAAATACTGTTAAGTTAAATGAAGGATTTTAATCGTTTGAGCTACAAGCCCTATCCCATCTTCACTAGAATCTTAAGAAACTAACCCTAGAGGTTGCAGAAAAGAGCTAATTATTTTACCAAAAAATAAATTTATTCAAATGTGGATCATATGAAGAAAAAAATCATATTTAGAAATTTTATAAATAAAAAGTTTTTATTACAGAAAGGATATCTTTTAGTTGAAATTCACATCAATCACAAAATACACTCTATAAATATAAGTTTCGCAATATTTAGTTTGCACATAGGAAATGTTAATAATATATCATTTAGATAACAATTTCTCTGAAAAAAACTTATGATGTTGAGAATTGCCCTTCAAAAGCCTTCTTTTTGAATTCTTATTCTTTTAATTTTTAGTTTGACTAAAATTTAACTGATTTGAATATCGAAAGATAAATTAAAAAGTAAGACTTATACATATAACCTCTTGTTTAATTTGTAATATATAGAATTTGGGTTGTAAGGTCTAAGAATCTAATGAAAAATCTCTTAATTTAAATCTAAATTTACGGTACGTATTAATTTTATTTTATATTATTTTTAGCAATTTATTTTTTGAAGAAATTTAAATAAAATATTTCTTGCAAGTATGATGAAAATTTTAGATATTATGGGCCTCTCAATGAATAGACAAAGAAGAATCCACATGCTTACACCATCCTAAGAATTCGAAAATTATATTTTTGATACAAATATCAAGAGTAAACCATGGTAAACAATCAATCAAATTCAAGCAATGGTAAAACTTACATGATCTGAAAATATAAATATATCTCCACTATAAAACAATCAATCAGTCAAATAATTTTATTTTTGTAAATTTATTTTAATACTACTTTTATTCTATATAAAAAATATATTAAACTGACACATAAACTTCTTGATTAACTATTTTTTTCAGTGATTATTTGACTTGACTTGCTGAGTAAATATTTTTGCACTGATTAGTATTACTCTTATTATTCTTATTATTTTTGATAGCCCCTAGAATATGTTCTAATAATATTTCATAACCCTATTCTTTAATTATCGAGATATAAATTTTATAAGAATTTTAAACAAATCTAAATAATAATTTCAGGGTTCTAAGTAAAAATGAAAAAAGTTTACTTATAAAAATTTAATAATATCAGACACTTAAAACAACACATGAAAAATTATGAAATATGGTAGTTGATATCAACTCTATCTAAGTAACTATTGCAAGGCTAAAAGTATTCTAATAAGATACGAAGTCAAATGGGAAGAGACTTATATAATATATCTTTTCGAATTGATAAAGATAAATTTAAATTTTTCTTTATTTAGTGATATTCAATTAACACGTAATAATCTCTCATATATTTTGTGACTGTACGTTGGATAAATAAAAATTAAAAATTATTAAAAAAATTATTTGTTTTAAAGTTTATGAGCATTTATATTTAGCCTCTGCAATTGTGAAAATAATAACTACTCTCATAAATGAATATGAAATTTGGAATAAATTTTTATGTATAAGTTTTGATAATACTTATAATAATAATAATAATAATTGTTGTTATTGTATTTTAACTAGTATTTTCTCTAACCCTCAATGGAGAGGTATTTCATACAAAAAGAGAGTCGTATTATTAACTTGGGTCAAAAATGATTTCCAATTTCTTTTTTACATATGTGGAGAAATAAAGAAATGTTCTTGTTTTTATTAAGACATCTTTATTTTGAGTTGCAATTTAAGATTTTACACTTACTGAACAACCTTAACTACAAGTGTATAGAAATTAAATGCCCAAACCAAGTTGAACCCCATAATTTAGCCATCTTTCATAACAAACACATTCCATTAACTGAGCTTATTGTTTAGACAATTTAAAAGATGGTGAAAATAATGAAACAATTATTAAATTTTTTTATTTTTACTATTAATAAACTTGTATGTATAGAAAGTAAATATTCAATTTATTGTTGAATCAATTGTTATCATTTATTGAAAACTTTACCATATATTAGCAACATTATGATTTTTAAAACATCAAACATGGTAGGTCTGTCTTTAATGTTAACAAATTTTATAATATTAAGTTCTATTTTGTGTATATAATTTTATTATTATATATTATTTCTAGGTGTAAGTTTTAAGATTATATTTGGTTAATGTAAAAAAATGAGATTTCGCACGAGTAATGACTTGTGTGAAACTAATCAACGAGATTTTCACGTGATTAAGGTTTGAGGGAAATTGTAAATCAGTTCAACATATGTTCGGGTTGACTAGCGGTTAGGTATAGGAGACTATCGATCGTACTTTTATAGAGAGTTGGATAGACGCTCTTTCCTGCAAAATCACGATCCCGTTTCAATGTAGTGCTCATGGATGATCTAGTATGTTTGGAGTTGTCAAAATAGAAACGTTTTACAAGATCCTTGACATATTTTACTTGAGAGATAAAACTTCTATGAGAAAGTTGCTGAATTTATAAGCCGAGAAAGTATGTAAGTTATCCAACCATACTCATTTCGAATTCTGAGACCATGCAATCAGCAAAAGACTGAGTCATCGGTATAAACTTGGGTCACCAATATACATTTTTTGATCATTTTTACAAATAAGATTTTATCAATATTGTCCCGAACAAAATCATGAGCACAAAGGTATGAGATGAGACACTCGTACAAAGCTTTGGGAGCTTGCTCAAGTCCGTATAGGGTATTTTTCAGTTTGTACACATGATCTGAAAAGGCGAGATTCATAAATCCCTTTGGTTGCTCTACATAGACTTCACTTTGAATAAGACCATTGAGGAAAGCACTTTTTGCATCCATTTAATATAATTTAAATCCCATGGTATAAGCAATCAAGAGAAGGATATGGATAGATTCGAGACGAGCCACAAGAGCAAAAGTCTTGGCATAATCAATGCCCTCCACCTATGTATATCATTGAGTAACAAGTGGAACTTTATTATGGGTGATATTCCCATTTTCATTGGTTTTGTTTTTAACGATCCATTTGGTCCCGATGACATTTGTTTGTGTAGGTCGGGAATCAAGGATCATACATTATTTCTCACAAATTGATTTAATTCATCATGCATAGTATTTGTCTAGCACTCATCGGACAAGACCTCTTCAACCTTTTTGGGTTTAATGTGAGAAACATAACTACTATAGGTGAGTGAGTTTAGAACACAGAGGCGCAACCTCATACCTTCATTCAAATCTCCCAACATGAGGTCTTTTAGATGATTTAATTTAACATTGACCGAAGGTTCCTTTATAGAAATGACATTAGAAGTCACTTGTGAAATATCCGCAAATGCTGAGTCAAGTGAAGATTTAATTTGATCATCCTCTTTGTCTGGACAATCACATGTTTCGGTTTGCTCATTAGGGATATCATTCACAATAATATTAATGGATTCCATAATGGTTTGAGAGCAAAAATTGTAAACTCGATAGGCTTGACTAGTTAAAGAATATTCCAAGAATATTCATTTATTGTTTCTAGAATCAAACTTACCTAGATTTTCTCTATCACGAAGGATGCAGCATTCACTTCCAAAAATGTGAAAATACTTCATGTTTGATTTCTTTTCTTTCCAGAGTTTATTGGGTTTCTTATCCATTTTGGGTCTTAGATGAACCCGATTGATTATGTGACAGACAGTACTAACAACTTCCCCCCAAAAGTGCATGGAAACATTTTTGTTTTCCATTATGGTTCTTGTCATTTCTTGAATGACACGATTTTTATGTTCTATAATCTCATTTTGTTGTGGTGTGATAAGAGTAGAAAACTCATGTTGTTTTCCTTTTCACTACAAAACTTGTCAAAGTTGAACATTTTAAACTCCTTTCCATGATCACTACATAATCTCACAATAGAAAACTCTTTTTGTTTTGTTTTGGGTCAAAAGTTTCTTTTTCATGAGGTCGATCCAAAAGTATATAGAAAAATCATCTACAATCACAATGATATATTTTTTAACTTCTAAGCTCTCGATTCTAGAAAATCCTATAAGATCCATGTGAATTAGTTCAAGGGGACGAGAGATCAAAATGTCGCCAAAAGAGGGATGGTTAGCCAAGATTTTTGATATTAGATAATTTTGGCCTTAGATATTTTGGCCAAAGTTTTAAAGTTCAAATGGCCAAGCCATTGATATTACAATTCAATAGAGTCGACTTTAGCGGGTGACATTTTAAAACGGGACTTGGCTCTATCCCGTAGAGATTATTGAGGGCTCTCCTGCCTTTCAGCATGATAGAGCCTTTGGTATCATAAATGTAGCATTTGTCTTGCAAGAATCTTATTTCAAAGTTCTCATCACTCAGTTGGCTAATACTCAAGATGTTTGATTTAAGACCGGAGACATACAAGACATCACACGGTTTCGAGAATCCTAAAATACTAATCAACCCTTTTCCAAGGATAGGAGCTTTGCTCCATCACCAAAACCGACCGTCCCATCGGGATGGTCAACCAGAGAGAAAAATGTGGTTTTATTGTCGCACATGTGTCCTAAACACCTACTGTCTAGATACCACAGTGAATGATTTTGAGCTTTTAGGGCAATATGTACAACTTTACATGGATAAATTTTTGGGATTGGTTTTAGATCATTCTTCTTAACCCATATTTTCCTTCTTGAATTAACTTTTCGATTTAATCTTTTCATATGGTTGTTTAACTATTGAATATAATTAACTAAGTTTTTTATTTTGGCCCCTTATATTTTATTATACAACAAATTTATGGTATGACAACAAGAACGAATGTGCCCAATTTGTCCACATGTATGGCATGTAGGCAAAAATTTAGAGATGATATTTAATTTTCTGTATTCATGTTGAAAATGAATATTATATTCAGGCATTTGTAAGGATCTTGTGGGTTAACTTACAAACGTTTTATTATTAGGTTTAGGGATGGATTTGGGCCCAGTGTGATTCTCAACACATTTAGATAAGGTTTTAGAAAATTTTGGGAAACTCATAATTTTGTGGGGAGGTTTTGTAGCCGGAATAAAGATAGGTTTCGAATGTTCATTACATTTAGATGCATTCTCAATATAACCCAAGCCCTTTTTATTTTCTATATGCTTTCCCAATTCCAACATGTGATTTAATTTTTGAGTTCCACTTAAGAATTTCGTAATATTATTTTTAACATTTTTAAGTTCTGATTCTAAGGATTTTCTCTTAGTCCGTAAAGACTCATTTGTTATTTCGAGTTTGCGATGTTCAACAATGAAGCATTCCAATTTTGTTGTGAGTTCTGCATTGTCATTCTCTGTCTCGGTTAATTTTTTATTTAGGGATTTATTGAGCTTCTTAATTTTTAAACATTCACGAAATAATTTATCATAAGTCTCTTGTAGGCCATCAAATTTATCACATGATTTCTCATGAAAAGAATCCGATTGTTCTAATTTTTCACTAATTGCTTCATTGCCATTTATAATGGAAGTCATAAAAGTCATAAAATTTACTTTATTGTCTTCTGAGAATTTTTTATCTTAATTTTTATTATTTTTATCATTTGTTAGAGACACATTTAAAACTTTTTTTTTCTAATACTTAAAATTTGGACACTCGGTCTGGATATGACCAAAACTGTGGTATTCACAACATTGGATTCCTTGGGATTTCTTATTTTTAGAATATTTAGTTTCCTTTCTCTCTTTCTTGATCGAAGTATGAGATAAATCAATTCCTTTAAATGGTCGTTTGCTATTCTTATTTTTAAAAATTTTTTTAAAATTTTTGACGAATATGGCAAACTCCTCGTCACTACATGGATCTTCATCCGAGTGATGATCTTTCTCTTCCTTTATAGTTTTCAAGGCAATTATTTTGTTTCATTTTAATTGAGAAAGATTATGCTCATAAGTTTGAAAGGACCCAATAAGTTCTTCTATTTTTAATTTGTCTAAATCTTTACTTTCTTCGATTGTAGTAACTTTAGATCTAAATTGCTTAGAGAGAGATCAAGAAACTTTTCTATTTATTCTATATTCAAAATTCATTCTCTTAAATTAAATGGGAGTTTACAATATTATTTAATTGAATATAGAATTCATTGAATATTTCATCATCTTTCATTTGGATTTCTTCAAATTTAGTCGTAAGAATTTGTAGTTTTAAGTTTTTGACAAGTTTGGTGCATCATGAGTAATTTCAAGAATATCTCACACATCCTTTGAGGTTTCACACATGAGATATGTTTAAACTCTTTGGGGGATACGGTTATAAAAATAGCATTAGCCCCTTGCTATTCCAATTGCACAAATCAAACTCTTCTTTTATCCATAAGGATAGAGCTTTCGAGTTTATCACCCGTAGTACTTTTGGATGGAGTCTACCTAGTTTAGTGCGTGCCCACATGCGTTTATCTATCAATTTGAGAAATGCTCTCATACGAACCTTCCAATAGGTATAATTGCTCCCATCAAAGTAGGAAGAAATGATAATGATTGATTAGGATGCATTTAGATCGGGATCGCAATCGGGATGAGTATCTGATACTAATTGAAAGGCACAATGTGTCCCAACACATATAACGGTTTTGACTCATTTATAAGTTAAGCGGAAGTAAAATAAAAATTTAAACATTCATTACACATTAAAGAATATTTATATCTAGATACCAACAATAGTAATATGCATAAAGAGTGGAGGACAATGAAGACAATTGTAAAAAGAGACACATTTTGATAACTAAGGAAAAACTTAATATCATATGGTAATCGAGAAAAATCCACTGAGTTTCTATGGTTAGAGAAAGTATACACATTGAAAATTAACTTTGAAAGTATCCACATCTTGTGATCTCTACAAAGAAATTTCTTAGATTTGCCCAGGTAATGGAACCAATCGCCTTCCGGTCTTCACGTTAATCTTATCTCACGAATCATTGGAGCTCAGTTTCACGCCTCCTACGTCACTCACGAGGGATTGTAGGCAAGAATGAAGGTGCATTTGAATAGTATGAGAGGATGAGAAAGTTTTGGCAAATTAAAACATGTAAATGGTAAAACTTTATTCGGTGGGCACAAAACCTTTGCACAAAGTAATGAACGTAGCATTTTGGTGTCTAAATTTTCTTTTTCAAAAAACCTAGAGATGAAGAAGAAAGGGTCATCTATATAGAGGAGCCCAAATGGCTTCAAAAATAAAAGATCAGCTAGGCATAAAAGGCCCACGCCGCTTGAGCATCGCTCGAGTATGTGGTAGGCACGGGATAGGGTTAGGTGATTTCATGCCCTGGAGCTCGAGTGAGGATCGGGCACTCATCGAGCGCCACGGTTCTAAAAATTGCACCTAGTTGGCACATCGAGCATTCATCTAGCCCATGGTCCTAGAAAACGGGCCTCGTTGGTGCTTTGGGAGCTCCTCGAGCGCACGCTTCTAGAAAAGACGCCTTGGTGGTGCTTCGGGCGCTCATCGAGTGCAGTGAGCTTTGTTGGTGCCTCGGGCACCAATCGAGTGCAGTTCCTGGGGAAGGACGGAATGGAAGATAGGGAGACAGGAATGTTGAGGATGTGACGCATCCGACCTTCAGGCAAAAACTGATGAAATTCCACTAAGTAAGAATGATATCACAAATATCGAACGCTTCCACGCGATCACGAAATATGCCAATATACGAGATGACTAACACCAACAACAATAGTTATTGTCCTATCAAATATGATATGTTTTTCTTTATGTGGAGTTGACATGGATTATTATTAATTAGTAAAAATTTAACACAGACTAATTATTATATTACTTATAGTTTGACCATATATTTTAAGTGCAATCAATCCAAATGTAAGATTTTGCAGTAATTAAAAGCTATCGAGCAAATACTTCATGTGCTCATCTCATTAGCACAAAACATTTTAGATAAATCTATATGTATCGAGTTATTTAAATTTATTTTTAATATAAGTGATAAAGTAATAAGTGAAAAATAAAGTCAGATAATAATAAAAATTATTTAGATAGATATCATATTTAAAGATTAGTTAGACGTAATTGATTAATTATAGTATCTAATAATTTTGAGTAGCATCAAAGGAAATAGGTCCAAAAGTGTCAAAGCAAATAAAACATGAATTTACACATAGTAATAATACATTTAGTAATTGTAATTTGTATATAATGTAATGATGAACGCTTGATTAATAAATAAAATATATTTATTTAAAACCATTGGTACGTAGTTTTGTATATAATTTTTTATTGGCATGTTTAGCCTGTGAGTATTTGGCATGACATGGTTTGATATGATTTAAACCGAGTTGCAGTTTTCAAGGTGGGCTAGGTGTTAGAATCAACACGTCCTGAGTTATGTAATTTTTATATAATTTTTTTTATATTATTATATTTTTTAAAAAAATTTAGATAAATTTAATTTAAATTTTAATAATATAAAAAATTTAAAAATTCTATCATAAAAATTAAAGTATTTTAATATATACTAATATTAAAGATCAAAAGGCCTAAATACCTCTATATAGGAAAATGAATTCTTAAAATCTTCTTCTATATTCGATTGTGGTCTTATTATTGTTAATTGTCTGTTTATATTTTCATATTTTTATTAATGATTTATTTGCGTACTACTAACTTGACCTGATATAAATGTTCGCTTTGTGTCCTGAATTAACCCCTGAGTACTTGACGATGCTTGTCAGTTAATTTGGCTAGTGTCCATTCTCGTGAAAATCGGATGCGTTGTATGATTTGTTGTTATAAAAATTAAGACCGTGGTACTAGGCATAGCTTATGGTATTGTTTGTGGCATGCTTGGCATCACTATTTGTATTGAAAATAATGATGAACAATTAATGCTAACAATAAACAATGATGAATAATCAATGCTAGCAAATGTTAAAACTATCTTTAGCAGACTGATAACAGCAATAACAAAAACAGCACAGCCGCCTATTAAAATTATATGGTTAAAAGCCATGCGCTCAACCAGCTGGGTTGAGACGGCTTGATGCCCGATGCCCAAACGTTTCAATTTTTTAACGAATTTTAAATTTTAATATTGATCTTCAAAACGACTCTGTATTTCTATCCGGAGGTGGGAAGAAAGCTCGACACTGAGAGATGGTGGAAATCTCAGATAACCCGGACGACGATGTTAGGAAAACCTCATCCGAAGCTCTCAGAAATGAGTCTGAAGCTTCCGAAAATGCTCGCAGAGAAGAAGGAAGAGAAAATGATATTGAAGAATCCCAATTCGATCCCAACAAAATGCGGAAGACAAAGCCTGGAGTTAAACGTCTCCTGTTATCTCTTTCAGTCCTTTTATCTTTCCTATTTGGTAATAACTTTATCCATCGACTTCATTTCTTCACTGGTTGTTCTTATTGCTGCTGCTGCTTCTAATCTATGATTTTTACAACTATCTATGTTTTTATTTCGTGACCCTTGATTGATTTTCTAAACTCTTGCTCCTCCAACTCGTTTATAGGCCTTGTTGTTTGTGTTTTTGGGTCTCTGCAGGTCTACCCTTTTTGCTAAAATCCGTAGAGATTTACAGATCACCGCTCCCTTTTCAGGACATTGATTTGCTTTCGAGGGAGATCGAGTCGGAGCCTATACTCTTCCCATGTCGGTTTCAGGCAGTCTTCATTAATTCTGACGCCAAAACTCACAGTTCTGATCATGCCCAGAAACTAGGTTTTTCGATTTCTGATCACATGAGAGAACTTGTTGGTGATCATATCAGAGTTTGTGGAACATGTGGGAGCAATTTTACTGTCTCTGTGACGATGCAATCGAAAGCCAGTTGCATAACAAATCAGAATTTTGATACTGCTTGCTTTTGGCAATGTGGCTCAGTAAAGGACTCAGATTTTGATGTGGATTTGAAGAATGATGAGCTTGTTGATGAGTTCTTGGCGTCTGTTTTGGTGGGTGGTGAGAAATGTTCGTACTCCACTGGGAAGGTGTATAGTGTTGTGGTGCTAAATACAGATGGGGAAATCAAGGCAGTGGTGGGAAAGCATAGGCATGGCTGGATTCTTGGTAAGATTTCAGAAGCAAATGCAGTAAAAACAATTGCAGAAGTTTTTGTTAAGGTGTTTATAAACGGTGGGAAAGAAGAAGGGTCTATTCACGGGGAGTTTATGCCTGTTGGTGCGGACGGAAGAGTTGTTTTATCTTTTAATCTGTTGAATGCTGACCCGCGTGACTGGATTTATGATTGGTATGGAGCTTGAATTTTCGTTCTTTGCTATCAAGGTCTCTGTCTGTGTGATTTTGTTCTTGTTACCTGTGTGAGTGGGGGTGGTTAACTTGGCATTGTCGAGAAGTAGTGCCTGAATTATGGCCCTTTGTTGTTTGTTTTGTCATTCCTCTGAAGACAGAAAGAAAAGTGTGAGAAATCTCAATCCGTTGCCTCATATGAGAGGTCTTGTCTGGCAGATGTTGTTGTTAACTTGTCACACAAATGGTTTACTAATGTTCAGCATAGGTCCTACAATCCTAATGTTGATAACTAGTAGGAGTGTGATAATGCTTTTCTGCTTGTTTGTTGCAGAGCCCATAAGTAAATAATGTTGTTTCATTTAATCTAGAACACCCAATATTTGCTGTTTGAAGAAAAATTTGATACTTCCGTTTATCTCTTGTAAAAGCATTCTTTGGCTCATGCAGCAACCACCGAAACTGAACAATTTCTCTCCTCCTACGTATTAAAATATAAACAAATATGCATGAAAGCGCACATTAGGCATGATTCATCTTTAGTACTATGTTCTTTCAACCTGTGGACTTTGATTTAGGTGGAGCATGACTTATTTATTATGATTCATGTGTGATGCTTGGTGTTCTGCCAGTGGAAATATTATATTCTTATGTAATGTGATATCCTTTGGTTTAAGGAGCAGAGGCTTTATATAGTTGCAATGTTGTTGGGATGTGGCATATCTTTTGTCTAGCAAGTAGCTACAGATTTGAGCTTCTTTTGTCTCATCTCAATCTAATTCAATTATAATGTGTGGGGATTATCTTTTCCTCTTTAAAGAAAACTACGTTTTGGGACTTGCATGATCGTTTCCCATGCTGTCGACTTTAAGAGACATATTATTTTTAAAACTGAAAGAGAAGGGAAGTTTTGTATCTCAATACAAAACTTATTCTTTCTTGAATGTAGGAATTATCACTTTTGAGGAGAAAGATTGTTCAGTGTCTTGTAGTGAGAGAAAAAAAAAAAAATCCTCATAGTGTGGTTATATTGACACATACCCAAAGTTGCAGGTTGGTTTTTTTGGCAAGTGCTTAGGTGGTACTTCCAAATGTTTATTATTGGCTCTGGTACATGTGTATACTAACACAAGCATAGAATGGTTGACTTTGATGAAATACTTGTCTTTGACTTTGATACGGTGAAACAAAAGCAGAATGAAGTAATTCTAATTACTGCTATCTTGGTAAAAATCATCAAAGAAATTCGCTAACGATGTCAATGGCCATTGCTCTTATTTGGGTTGCTTGTACATGTGCACCCCTCTTGCTGGGACTGTCCCTCATGATGCAGAGCTTGCTTGTTCAAATTCATCTCCCTCCCCCCTGCCTGATTTCTGTTATTAAAAGAAGTCCTTATGCCCCTTTGTCTCTCTTATCTTTGTGGAGAAGTTACGATTCAGATATTGAATCTTTTTAGTGTTTTCCTAGCAAACCTTTGTACAATTTGAGTCCTAGGCTCATCAATTGTTGAATGTGTTATACATAATTATCATCCTAATTCATGGGCTATGCATACGGCTTGTTGAATGTGTTGCCAATTGGTTGATGACATTGTGCTTTAGGCATCATGCTTTTTCCATTATTTTAGGCACTCTCTCATGGTTTTCTTTTCCTCTTGTCCACGTTCCATTGCATTTACATGGCATGTTTTCATTTAAAATTTTCTCTTATTCTGTATGTGTAGGGACTTCCACAGTGTAGATGAGACTCTATTAGCTCCTGTAATTGAGGCATTGGAACCCATAGCAGATATAAGTGTAGAAAGTCAGGTGATGTGCCTTTTTCATATTTTGATAGTTCTTTTATGTTTTTCGTTTGTTCCCTCTAGTTGATTGATCATTTTTTATGGTTTTACTGGGTCCACTTACCCTGAAGAGAACAAGATGTTGTTTGCTTGCCACTAGGTTCCATCTTGATGCTTAAGTTGCCTGCGTCTCATTGCAGATTTTATACCACACTCCAAAGTCATTCTTTTCTTACTGGGATGATAAGAGAGGCAGCTATATCTTTAATACCAAGGATCTCCCATTCTTTGTAAGCCTATGGCAATGTTTGTTTTGTCTTTTCCTAATGCTCTTCTTCTAGTATCAGATTAATAATAAAGCATATTCCAGCTGATTTCTGATCCTTGCATGCCTTAAACTTGTCCTGTGCCTTGCATGCCTAAAAATAATATTGGTAAAAATGTATACTTTGATATGCACTTTAATGTCAGCTGTCTTTGATATCATATTTTCTATTTTATTTATTCATATATTTTTTTAAGTGCATTTTAATTTTGGCTTTATGTAGTTTTGCTGGTCTTACCTTGTTTACTGCCCTTTTCAGTCTGAAGAAGTTCAGGATCTTATGTTGTCATTGCACGATCTAATTTAGTTGAAATTAGAGAACTCTCTTGCTGCACTTGTTTGTACTTTATTTTGTTTTTTGGACTAGTTGCTCACTATACTTATTGATCGTAATAGGTAAATTCAAATGAATGGCATTTGGATACGTCTGTTGCAGCAGGTGGCCGTTCCAAAATCTTGCACATTGTAATGTATATTCCTTACTGGATGACTCAGTTTCAACCCATCTTTTAAAAAAATTGTTGATAGTTTGGATCTGTTTGTCTTGAGTAATGATGTCTGCATCCTCTCAGATTTTCATCATGTAAAAATATTGGTTTACACTGATAATAGGCATAATGATGGAATATTTTCAAGGGCTCAAAGGGTAGCTTTTGAGCTTTGGCTATTTGTTTATGTGATATTTTGATGCTGACAGTTATAGTTTTCCTGGGGATCATTATGTTCTGCATATGTTTTGGTGCTATCCCAGTGCCTCCCTCCCTCCCTTTCTCTTGTGCACGCACGGACATGCCGGAGAACATGCACAAAACTCGTGCACACGTGTGCATGAACACATGCACTGTTATTTTTAAGTTTGGTCTTGTACTCGTCAATGCAGTAGAATGACCTTATGTGGTGCATTCCTATGACTAAATCACTGATCACTAATCATTGATTAAATAGAGAGGTATACTGCATGACACTTATCATTTGTTTCTTTTTTTGAATGAGTCTCTCGGTGGAGTTTTCCATCATTAAATAACAGAAACATTTCTCTAATTAAAATCAATTATGATTTATCAATATCTTTTAATTATCGCATTAAATCTAATCAAACCCTCATTACAAACAATCAAGATCTCCTAAACAAGGAAATTAATATTAGGTAATATCATTTATAGATTCAACGCCTGATACCCTCCTTAAATTGATGCAGATTAATCAAGACAAATTTAATTAATTGGTCATTAATTGATTTCGTTGTCATGGAAGAGCCTTGGTGAACTCATCAATCATTCGAAGGTGTGCAGAAATGTGTGGAAAAAGTAAACTTATGTTAGTTAAACACTTCACAAATGGAGTGAAATCTACTTCAATATGCTTTGTGTGCTTATGAAAGACTATAATGGGGACAATCTAAATCGCATTAGTGTTATCGGTATGAGCATAGTAAGATTGGATTGAGGAATGCCAAGTTCGCCTAACAAACCCCTAATCCACACAAAATCTCATAGTAATCCGAGGACATAGCATAATACTCAGACTTGATTGAGGACTTCAATATGCGGTTTTGCTTTTTACCTTTCAAGAAATAAGAGTTAACCAAGGAACATGCTCCAATCAAATGGTGAGTCTCTACACACCCGACTCAGTGTCACTGAAGCTCATCAATTATAATTGGGTCTTGTAGGAAATCATAACTCTCGACAAGAAGTACCCTTTTTGCGGTGAACAATGCATCATACTACAACCAGATGTAAATGTCGAGGTGTCTACATATACTAGTTGACCAGTTGAACCGCAAAAGAAATATCTGCATGGTACTTGCCAAATAGTTCAACCTTTCAACTAGCTACTTCTATATAAATGGATCAAATAATAATTCCTTCTCTTGGCTGAGTTTCAGATTTACCTGCATAGGTGTAAGGATTGAATTTTTGGACTGGGGACTAGCCAAAGTAACAATCTCCTATGTATACTTGTGTTGATGCAAAAGTGTGTCAGTAGAAGTATGATGCACTGTAAGATTAAGAAAATACTATAGCATACCAAGGATTTTCATGTGAAATGTAGTCTTGAGATGCCTTTGGAGTTGCTCAATCAATTATGGATCAAACTAGTTATGACAATATCATCACTTATATCAGAAGAACAGGCATCCCAGTGGCAGTCTTCTTAGAAAGAGAAAGAAATCATGTTGACTTTTAAGTTAATTTAAAATCACGGTGCTAAATTTCCCAAACCATGTGCATGGTACCTGTTTTATTTCATACAAGGAACGCTTCAACCGAAAAACTTTAGGGTTGAAGCAGGTGAATATGCCTAATGGAGGAGTCATGTATATTTATTCATTGAGATCTCCAGGTAGAAATGATTCTTCACATCCATTTATCAAGTAGATCAACCTTTCAAGCAGCAATAGCAATAATGGTCTGCATGGTAGTTATTTTGGCTACAGGTTAGAAGGTCTTTTCATAGTTAAGGCTATATTCTTGTTTATTACTAAGAGCCACCAGATGCGCCTTACGTTTATTATAGTGCTGTCTAGCCATATCTTGATTCTGTATATCTATTTGCATCTAATATGCTTTACCCTATCATGATAAGGCATTATCGGTATGTTTGATTATTGGAATGAAATAAGGTAGGAATATAATAAGTATTCTTAAGAAATGAAATAATATGGGAATAGAGTTGGAACTTTTTATTACTATATTTGGTTACTTATTTTGAATAATTATATATAAGTTGAGAATTAGTATTCTAATATTTGATACGTAGTAATAGTATGAGGAATAGGGTAAAAATTTGTACTAATGACTTTTTTAACTTTATTCAAGAAAAAAAGATTTAAGAGGCCAGAGGGCATGAACAATGCCTGCTAATATTATGCATAGTAAAATTCTGGTACTAATTCCCCTCCCCATAGCTTCCGAAGCTTTCTTGCTGCGAAGCCAAAATCCTAAACTCACGAGGAGAGTGTGCAAAGTAACAGACCTTCCGTTTATAGTTCTTTCCATCGTTACATGCCTCCGTATGGTACCGCACCAGGTGGAGCCAGCATTCAAACACCCCATGTAAAAACTCACAATAGTCTCCCCTGCTGTAGCCGCCTTGACGGTACTCCGGGCACACGGTGCTAGAGTAATGGTACTTCTGTTGGTTTAGTCGACGGGTCTTCTCGTTAGGGTGGATGAATGGACAGTTGGTCCAGTTGTGTCTGCGGCTACAGGTGCAGTGATAGATCTTGAACTCATACATTAGGTATTGGTCGAGGAGTATGGGTCACAGTTCGGGTCAAACTTGTCTCCACGTTTAGACTTGCTATTGTATGGGAGGAATTTTCACATGAGGGCGATGGTCTAGAATTTGGGCAGCATCGAATTGGAAAAGAAAAGAGTGATAAATGGCTGAGAGATAAAAGACGAAGTAGGAAGCGGCCAGGGCTTCGAACGAAGGATAAAAGGACAATGAGGAAAAAGATAATAATTGCGAGAGTAGTTATTCCTTTCATATAAAGAATACAAATACCTAAGAAATGTTAGTATTTTTTATTCATTGAGTTGGAGGAATATTTATTCCTTCGGGAATAACTATTTTGTATAAAAAAGGAACCAAATGTAAGAAGAAATATTCCATTGGTAATAAGATGGGAATAAAATTTCTATTCCCACCAACCAAATACGCCATTATATGTCAGGTATTATATTCTCACAAACTAAACATGCCATTATAAGTCAGGTATGATTTCCTAAAGAACCTAAAGGTCTTCTTGCATAACTTACTATCAACACATTTGAGTAAGACTGAGAGTACAAAAAAGGTACAATATTTTACAATGTTTCTTGAAGTGTTGTATGAGAGAAACCACATTTCTTTGGTAGTCTTGTGATTTGATTTGACTATTGAGGTTCAAGTGTAAAAGAATCAGGCTACAGTTCAGTGCCCGAAAGAGGTAGCGGATGACACATTGAATTCACCATCACTGGCTTAAATTGCTTGATTGTACCGAGCACGCCTGAAAAAGTAGAGAGACCAACTGAAGGGGAATCATGGATGACACAAGATTGGAAGAAATATTTGCTTTTAAAAAAGATCACATGATGAGAAATAAGCAGCTTGTTGGCATTCACATTGTAGCGCACAAACCTTTTATGTGCATTACCATTCCCCCTGGAGTGCACACCTAATGGCTTGAGAAATAAGCTTATGCCGTTTTGCTAAGGGCAAGTGAACAAAGTAGATACAACCAAATATATAAAGAGAGTGATATTTAGGGTTAACACCAAACAAAGCAAAATACAAAGTCATAATGTAAAATTTGCCAGGGCAAGTAATTAATCAAATAAATAGCCGTAAACATAAATTTTACCTAAAATTTATTAGGAACATAAGATTCGTTCAACAAGATAAAAATAATGTCCAAAAGGTGACAATGCTTATGCTCCACTAATCTATTTTGTTGTGGAGTATAATGACAAGAACATTGGAAAATCACGCCGTTTGTGTTTAGCTAAATCTAGAAATAACTAGGCAAATTTTCTCCCAAAATTCGAGGGTAAGATTTTAATACATGTAGTAAATTAAGTTTCAACAAAATCCACAAAAGCTTGAAAACGGAAAACATTGTAGCTTTTGAATGAAAAAAGTGTACCCTATTGAACGACAATAATATAACAAAATATTTGTGTCGAGCATGCGAAGGGACCAGACTCATATCATACACATCAGTACGAATAATTTCAAAACTTGACATTTAGAGACAAAATGAATCGTTACTATTTAGGCAACGATATCTTATAAAATGAGTTAATGTGACAGAATTAGGATATCCTAATTTCTTTTGCCAAACATTACTATTAGTAACCGCGGAAAAATCTAGATAAGCAATACTAGGAATAGAAAACTAAAGATGAAATAAATGTCTCACTTTTGACCCCTTCTCGATTTCTCTCCCTGATGCTTGATCTTTCTCAAGACAACCATTGCAACCGAAGCAAACTTCAAAATTGTTATCAACTAATTATCTAACGGAAATAAAGGTGGTAGATAAGTTTGGTCATAAAAAAATTGTTAAAGAGAGAGGCCCGTATTTTTAATTGCGGTTATTGTAAGAGAATTGTTAATGACAACTTTAATATGCTACTCATCTTCTTATTTACCAACGTCATGTAAAGACTCGTACTACAAATCATGATTTGAAGTAGTAGAGTCAATCAACCAAGGAGAAATGAGTAGTTTTTGCTTACCTTGCTGACCTGAGGAAAAGAATGCAGACATAATCATTTGTTGAACCATCTATGGTGTGAGGGGATGAATGAGTGCTTATAGATGGCTGATTGATTGTAGAAACAAGCTGAAAGCACTGTAGAAATTGTGAGCTTGTCAATGTCTAGGCCATATGCCACAATCCTTAACGATATGCCCCTCTTATTTGCAATAATTACAGAATTCATTGCTGCTATTTTTTGGGATATGTTTAATCTCCTTACAAATGTAGCTTTGAGTGTGAGACTTGAATTTGTCCCTTCCCTGAGTGACATATGCCACATTGATTATCTCAGAAGTTACTGCCTCATCTGTAGACACTACTTTTCTTGAAGAAATTCCTGCAAGCACATGTCCAATAATTGGACAGGATTGTGACTCATCATTAAACCCGTGCAGTCTCAAATTGAGGTCACAGTTTCATCATAAATTGGTATCTAAGGCAATGAACATGAACATCTTGTAGAGTCACATGCGCTACTTTTGGAACTTGAGAATTAACTATCCTAGTATATTCGCTCACAAATTAAGAAATTCAGCATAGATTTGTTCAATAGAGAGATTGTTTAGTTTGTAGTTAGCTATCTCTAACTGCAATTGGAATTTTTGGACATGGTTATCTTAGTTGTGAATGAACCCTATGCAGTTTAGTTGAGCCTAACAACCAAGACACAATGCAAGCATCATTGCTCTCCTATTGACCATACTCCTTTGACTTAATGGGAATCTCCTAGGTGGAGTAATTCTTTCCGTTAAATGAACAACAGAATTTCCTCTAATATTATGAAAGAATGGAGGGCAAAAATTTATTAATGGGAAGATTCTGAACCTTGCTTACAAAGAAAAGCTCTAAGAAGTCTAAATTAATCCAAGTGGTCTTCGTATATTTAAAACAGCCGAAGAAGACAAAAGTTGAATCATCCACACACCAACAAAACATTCCACTGACCCAAAAAGCCCACGAAGTCAAAGAAAGAAAGTACCCAGATTTGTTGAAGAAACAAGAAAGCCCAACACTTAGGATTCTAGATTTATCAAAGTCGAAGAAAGAAAGTACACAGATTTGTTGAAGAAATAAGAAAGTACACAGATTTTCCATAGTTATCTCCATGGAAAAAGAAAAGAAGAAACTGTAGAGAGAAGAAGAGCAAGGAAACAGTGTAAGGAGAAGTCGTCATGCAAAAGGAAAGTAGCCATGCAAGAAGAAAACTCAATAATAGCTTTGTCAGGAGAAGAAAGGTGTGGCATCTTGAGGACCATGGAAAATAGAGGAGGTCGTGGCTGCTGGTAAGCCCTCATATGGATGCTAATCTTTACTGTTCAAATGACCACTTCCGAGCACGTGATTTCAGCATCACATGGGAGGCATGGGGACTAGCAAATTCAGTTTTTCCATCATAGCAAATAACTGGAAAGACTCTGGAAGCACTTGTAACTTCTTAGGTTTGGGGTTCATTGAGAAGTTTAAATGGAGAAGGCTGCAGCTAACCAACATCTAAGCTAGAATTGCCAATATAGACATTGTATAGGGTGAAGGGTTCTATCTAGGTGTGAAGCTTCAACTTATAAGGTAATCACTTCCTGACCAACTTTTTAGCTCTGACATTGGGAGGTTGTGACACAGTGTCGAGAATACAATAGTTTGTCACCTTGGGACTAATAGTATATTTCTACCATGCCTTAAAAGGGAAGGCCTTAGCTCTATGCGTATATGAAAAGGAACTATTGTCCTTGGTAATGGCCATCAAAAAATGGAGACTATATTTGATGGGACAGGTGTTCATAGTGAAGACTAATCAATAGAGTCTAAAATTCCTTTTGGAATAAAAGGTAGGAGCTCAATTTCAACAAAAAACGGATGTCTACAGTTTTAGGCTACGACCTCATCATTGAGTACAAAAAGGGCAGAGAAAACAAGGTTGCAGATGCATTGTTCAGAAAGACTGATCAACCAACTCTCATAATGTTGCCATTCCCTATCCCAAAATAACTTGAAGAGGTTAAGGCAACTTATGTAATTGACTTGGCCCTCAAGGAGATTATTCAGCAGCTTCAAGAAAGTAATATGTTAGTGAACGCTTACTCTTTTCAGAATGGGGTTCTTTTAAAAATAGAGAACATTTTAATTGGGAATGATTTGACCCTTAAAAGGACAATTATGGATTTGGTACTTTGTAACCCAATGGGAGGATATTCAGATTGTCACAAAACCTTGAGTCGTGCCCAGGGTGAATTTTATTGGAAGAGCATGTAGAAGGAATTAAAGGGGTTCATTTAAGAATATCAAATATGCCAGTAAACAAAATTGACCTTGCCAGAACATATGGTTTCTTTCAACCCTTACCAATCCTTAAACAAACTTGGTCTGATTTGTCGATAAATTTTATTGAGGGTCTACCCACTTTGTACGCTATAACAATATTTTGGTAGTTATTGATAAACTCACAAAATATACCAACATTGTGCCCCTAGCACACCATACATAACCACAAAAACTACTAGCTTGTTACTTAACAATATAGTGAGACTACATGGGAATTTCTAACTATTGTAATAGAGACCCCATCTTTACCAGTTAATTCTGGAAGGAGTTATTTAAGCTATAGGGAATGAAACTTGCCTACAGTACTGCTTACCACTCCTACTTGGGTGGTTAATTTGAAATTGTGAATAAGTGCATAGAATAGTACTTAAGGTATTATGTGAGTGATAAATGAAAATCTTGGTCAAAGTGGTTAGCATTTGCTGAATGGTGGTATAATACTGATTAGCACTTCTCAACTAAGGTGCCCCCTTTGAGGCAGTTTATGGAGTTTTCCCAGTCGTATTGGCACAGTGCATTAAGGGGATCGTAGCAAACATGGCAGTTGAAGAAGAGTTTAAGAACAGAGATCATGTTTTAGCCTTATTGAAGGAAAATTTGTCCAAGGCTTAAGCTTGAATGAAGATGCAGTATAATAAACACAGGTCTGAAAGAATGTTCCAAAATAGGGATTATGCTTACTTCTACCTACAACTTGGCTAAAGTCAGTGTCTTTTAGAAGAAATTTAAAGTTTGGCCAGGATTTTTTAGCTTTTGTAAAATCTTAGAAAAAGTAGGAACAATTGCTTACGGAGTGGAACTTCCACAGACCGTGAGGATACATCCAATTTTTTTCATGTTTCAACACTGGAAAAGCAAATTGTAACAGGAGGAGAAGTGATTCAAACTCTACCATGAGTGGGCACAAAAGGGGAGATTTTACATGAACCCAAACGGATTGTGGGCAAAAGAGTCTGGAAAATAAGTCAGAGGGGCTACAAATGTCCTTGTTAAGTGGACCAGTGAATCAGATGAAAACATTACATAAGAGTCCTTGCACTCACTTAAGCTATGGTATTCTCACGTTAAGGGCATGGTGCTCTAATAGACGGGGCTTTGTCTATATCCATTGAAAAGAGAGGAAGAAATGCAGAGAGAAGAAGAGTAGAGGAAGAGTATAAGGAGAAGTCATCATGAAAAAGGAAATTGGCCGTGCAAGAGGAAAACTCAGTTAAAAGCAGCATCAGGAGAAGAAAGGCATGGTAGCTTAGGACCATGGAAAATAGAGGAGGTTGTGGCTGCCGGTAAGCCTTCATATGGATGTTCATCTCCTCAGTTCAATGACAACTACCAAGCACGTGATTTCAGCATCATGTGGGAGGCATAGGGACTAGCAAATTCAGTTTTTCCATTACAGCAAATAACCTGAAAAAGGCAGCAAACATCTTGTTATCAGCAACTATTTTCCTTTTTTCTTTTGCTGGGATCCTGTTAGAGAAATCAGTGAAAAGGTATCTAGGAATTTACATTTAGAATTTATCTGTAAGTAGAGTGATGTAAGGAAAGAGGGTTATGAAAATGAAAATCCTTGATTGAGTCTTATTTTTCTTAGAGACCTTGTTCTTTCTCAAATTGGAGCACTCACTGTTATCCTTCATTGCTATTTTTCTGTATCTTTCCACGCGGTAATTTGGAACTTTCTTCTACAGTTCCCTAGTCTGGCAATCAAGGAAATCAACTATCATTGTAATAGAAGCATGCACCTCAAGCAACACTTCAAAGAGAGTTTCAGAGCTTTTGTCAAATAAAGAAATGCATGGAGAGAGAATATTGGAGAATCAAAATGTCAAATATGAAGACTGATTAATCGAAGATGAAATGTGCTTCCTGTTCAAGAATTCAAAGGAATCGAAGTTGAAAATGTGTCGGATCCCACCAAATCGAAGTCGAGATAACTTTCACGGATGAGGCAGAGAACTCCTGGAACCAGTTAGGGAAGAAATCAAAAACTAAGAATTCCGAAACATGGATAGAATTCCTTCTACTCATGCCTGATCAAGAAAGTGATGCCAAGAACCCCAATTTGTAGTTATGGAGAAACAAAATATGAAATCAAAGCCAAAAGAAACACAAGGTAACCAAAAAGAGGAAATTTTTAGGGCTCTTATACCATAACAAGGTGTTTCTTTGTCTAACTGAGTCTCTTAATGGAGGCTCCTTCATTAAATAAGAAAATATTTCCTAACTACAATCTAATTACAATATGTTATTATCAATCAATGTACATATTCAATGGCTGACAACACTCATATAAATATGAGTTACAAACCATAGCCTTACTCTTGTATTGTAGAGATTTTATTTCCATGGTTTGGACTTACGACCTTTAGGTTACAATGAAGTAACTTTACGGTGTACTAAGGGTCACTCTCCACTAATAACTGGTTGGTGATTATTAAGTGTATGAGAAAATATAGAGTTATCTTGAGTATGATATTTAAATTCTAACATGACCACATTATAATATAGATTCAGAGAGGTAGAGACTCATTGTTAATGTGAGCATTTCTCAAGGGGAGCTCAAATAGATGTTATTAGCATTTCTTCTTTGTGCTTGGGCTCATGACATTAAATCTCTTTTTGTGCATCACCAGTTACATACCATCAGCGAAGGAGTGTCCACTTTTGTTGCAGCTTCCAAATGGAGAGATCTCAATGACAAATGGCTTCATATCTCCGGTTGGTGATGGTGCTCCTGTCATCTCTTCACTTCTTAATATTCTTTATCTTAAAAGCTGTCACTTAATTCTAGTTTTTGACCGTAGATGTGGGGAGGTGTCATTGTATGGAATTCATCTAATTGTCCGAGGACTTCAGGAAGTAAGCATCCTATAAGGCACACGATTCCATTTGAGGTGATAAATTTATCTGCGCAAGCATTTATCTAAATATGCTGTTAAAATTTTGGAATTTTTGTCTCTTCTTGATTATTCATGCCAAAACTTGGCCGTTTTGTTGCATGTGTTGTGCATGTCTTTAGCATGCTTTCTGAAATAGGCTTTTCAAAAATTGAATGTAAATATATATTTCTAGGCCATTCCTTTTCATTTTCTGCACACGGTTGAAATCTAAAATAGGACCTCAAGAAAGTTATCGAAGTTTTCCTGGGGCAGTTACGTCAACTTTTTGGTCTTCAATCGAATGGTGTTTATGTTGGTGCGTCAGACAGAGTCAACCTTCTAGCTAGCGAAAGAGGCTTCACAGAATGGTAAGGAGTATTCCATAAGTGTCTTAAGTCTAATTCAAATATCATGTCATCTATTATCATTTCATGATAACATAGTTACTTGTAAAATATATAATAAAGAATAACACTGCTTTTGTTAAAAGCCAAAAGACTAATGTTTATTCTGACCTACAAAAGGCTGATGTTTAATTGTAAGTAGGCATTTCTCTGAAAAATAGGCATATGAGGGTCAAGTGCATCAATTAGTTTTTTCTCTGTGAAAAGTACATTGATTAGCTATCTAACATAATTTATGACTGTACATGTTGACGTATATACAAGTCTAGGGGGAGAACCTACTCTAAAAGGATGTCCTATGGAGGGGAAAGCCTCCCAAATTTATAAGTTGTAGGTTCTACCTCAAGTTTTCCGATGTGAGACACGCATCATTCCTCTTCCCTTGGACAGCCGCAACCCTCGGCAGCTGCACTCGGCAGCTTCCACTTTGCGGCTCTCACTTTACGATGGTTCACTCCGTCCCAACGCACCGGTAGCAGGTTAACCCTCTCCGGTAGCCTTTTTTGGTCAGAACCTTCGGTAGGTAATTCTCTCCTAACCGGTCCGGTCTCAATAAAAGCATCATTGATGCGTGTACAATTCCGGAGGGAGAGCTCACCCCAAAAGGACGCTCTATGGAGGGGAGAGCCCTCCAAACTTATAAGCTGGAAGTTCTGCCTCAAGCTTCCCGATGTGGGACACGCATCACATATCTTGGAGAATTGTTTAGTGTAAATGTAAATTTCCAAGTCTCACACATTTCTTGTTATGTGATTGTGTGCCTGCCATTTGATGTACTCAGGGAACTGGATGTGTTATCTCGACAACATACATGTTTTAATCTACTTTCATGTGTAACCACTCTTGGATCTCTTTCCAGATTGGTATGTTGTTCAATGCCAAGTTTAAGATATTATAAATATTCTTCTCTAAATGCAGTCTGATCCCCTTTGTGATCTTCTGATGTCTTCCTGACAGATTCAATCACTTCCAAGGATGATCATTATGGATGAGATTGGAAAACAGGTAAGTTTCCATGATAACGGGTTATGATTAATTACCTTCATATCCGCTCTTGCCACATTTGTCCTACCACTGGTTGCATCTGGCAGTTGATAGTGATGAATGTTCTTGGGGGCATAAACACAATGCTCCATTTTTTCAGAGGGAACACTGCTTATTCTGCAAGAAAACCATTTTACAAGCCTGCATTTCGGTCTTATTGGCTTTTTTACATTGGGCTTTTCGGCATGACTGATGATTGGGTTTTGTGGTTCCATTTGTCATTCTGCTTTGCTTGTGGCATTCATTTTTCCTTTTGTTTTCCTAAAATTAAGAACAGAACAATTTTTATCTCTGCAGTTTGTGTTTTAAACTATTGTTATCTTTTGATTTTGTTTAAACTTATCTACTCTTCAGGCTTTTCTGTCACCAGTTTGAGTGCTCTGAGTTAACGAATGCACACCTTTGCTTTAATACCAAAAACTTTAGCTCTTTTGCTGTTACTGCAACTTAAATTTGTTAGTGAGATCCTCGGAGGTCTAGAAATCCTTAGAATTACCTTGCTTTGTCCGTATTTGTGTTTGCTATATCAGTTGATAATGCTAGTCTACTTGCCCATTGATTTACCTTCACTATACTTTGAAATTACTAAACTGTCCCTAAAGTAATATGGATCGGTTGTACCTCTCTTCCTCTTCTTTCTGCTGATGATCCAAATGAGGGAACTTGTCATCCCCTTCCTTTCTCTTCTCTCCATCTCTTTTCCTTTCATTTTCACCCTTGCTGATTCTGATGGGATTCCATGTGCCCCATGTTGTTCGGGTTAGAGTGTAAGCTATTACTGTTATCTTATTTTGCCAAGATGATAGTGAGAAAAAGACCACAGCATGCAATTCTATCTATTAACATACAAAAACAATGAGGATTTTATGGGAACGTGATAGTGTCCTATCTTCTAAATTAGCTCCATGTTGGACCATGTCTGTGATCTGAATTTCAAGATCTCTCTTCCCACCTAGTTGGGAGTTAGAGTCAGATTGTAATGTTTTGTCATCAAATTCTTCCGTGTTATGTATAGTTTCATATTTCTAAAACAAGGTTCAATAAACCATGCTCTCATATCTTCTACTGCCCCATTTCTGGGCGGTCTTCATTGTGTTTGGTTCTTAAGTTCTCGAATGTTTGCCCACTTTCAAGCCTCTGGCTTTGGTGGTACATTGTTGGTAACACTATGTGATGTTGTCTTCAGCAGACTTGTTTTGATAAAAATTCTCTTCGATGTAGGTAAAATTTTCTCTCCAGGCAGCAAACTTTGCACAAAATAATGCCTCTGTTGGAATTTATCAGAGTTCTGCTGGTTTGTTCCTTCTTTATCTCAACATTCGAGATTCTTCAGTGTGCCTATCTATGTTTCTTCTAATTCATTGTGGTAGCTTACAATTTAACTTTTTTTCTATCAGTGTCTTCACGGCAGTCAAGGGCCCTGGCAGAGGATGCATTTTATCACTCGTCTATCATGTCCATTAGCTACTATTCTTTTGAACACTGGTTTGCGGTCTACTCGGTTAGTCACCTAACTTGTCCGCTGCTGCAATGAGGTTTCCAGATCAATGGATGGTTACCTCTTGCTGTTTCTCCTTTTCTTTCATTCTTCTTTTGGGCATGTGCTATTTCCACTCCCAATGGGGGCATGGGGATGGTGATCAAGCCATGTCATGAAGATTCATATTTGATTACAGTCAGGTCATTAGTGTTTCTAAAACTTACCAATCCTGTACAAAACAAGGCTTTTGTGGAATGGTAAGGTTGTTTTATTATGACCTAAAAAGTCTTTTTTGGTAAGTAGTGACCGAGAAGCCGCAGGCTTAAAATATAGAAAAAATATTTTTCTAGTATAGGGGTAGGGATATTCCATGGACTCAAAGCTTTGTATTGAGAAGGGGAATGATCTGAGGTGAGGAATCACAGAACTTTGTTCTAACTGGGATTTTTCTGTTTGACTTAGTTCAGTAGATATCACATGGTTTTGCTGTTGTGTTGAATATGCATCACTTTTTTTTTTTTTTATTTAAGAATGGAGGTTTGAAATCTTAGCTTCTTCAGTTAGAAAGTTCAGATGTCAAAATGTTTTTTTGTTGCTGTTCTCAGACAAAAAAAGGGGAATGCTTCCTTGAATTCTTGTGAGAAAATGGGATTAGTCTTCTATTTGTGTTCTACAAGAACATAATAGTGGTTGGAATTTCATTGTCAATTGGATCAGGGGTGCAATGTTGGACAGATCCACCAGTAACAATTTTGTGGAAGATTTGTAGATTAGTGAAGTTGTTAAGAGAAAAAATTACCTGCCATCACCAATTATCAATGGCAGGTGGGATACTGCTTCAACAATTCTGCATTTCCTGATTTGGCAGGTGGAGCTTGAGAATTGGTCACACCACCTTGTTAAATTTCTTCAAGTTCCATAAGGGCCTCTTGAGTGTTGATTGATTGGTTTTCCTGTTCACTTATGCAGTCTTAATCTCTTTGAAAAGTTGTCCATTTTCTAGGGAAGTTCTTAAAAGTTGATCATTAAAATAAAATGATGGAGAACGTCTAATGGGCGGGCTAGGCTCTGCATTAACAGAAGGATCTGGCCTTCTCATTGGATATTTTAACGTGGCATTGTGGCGGAGATTCAATCAGAGCTGTTGTTGGCCCTGTGACCATTGAATTACCAGTAAATCTGAGATTTCAGGTGCCGGACTTCCTAGCATCTGCAATGATTTTAGGGAGAACAATCAGCCACTGTACGGAAGATTGATTCTTCTATTTTTGCAGATTTTGAGATTCTCAAATACCCTATTAGTTTTTGTGGTTTGTTGGGATAAGTGTTAAGTTCATGGATGAAAATATTGATATCTGTGTTAGCATCGGTTGTGTCGTATTGTTATGTTTTTTGTGAATTGGAACCTGTGGAAAAATATTGACCGATATATCAAAATATGTGTGTATCGGATGATATATCATGATATATCCCCAAAATAGTAACCAATCATGATTTTGTTGCATGATTAGCAAACATCAGCTTTGGGCCCTTGACGATGATATACAGCAGCTGATAATTCGCAAATTGGTCGATATTTTATCCTAGGGATAAGTGTAATGATTGAAGAGACAAAAGCAGCAAGAGGCAATTTATGGAAACAATTTATTTGTGCCTATGGTAAATCTAGTGCTGAGTGGTCTTAAGGAGGACTCTTGTAAGCTTGAACTGGGTGTCTGTTCTGCCAGAGATGGGCCTGACCTTTTGAAAGGAAGATTTATTAACCACGGGCATCCTCAACTCTTTTAGACTAGGTTTGAGTCAAATAGTAATGATTCGAAACATTTCTTTTTATACTATTTCTGAAACCTAAAGACTCAATCATGTGGATAAGAACAGGGAGGGAAAGCAGATAAAACATTTTCTCAGTTTGGGCATGATCCCACTTTGGTCACTGGAGGGCCTGATTTGGGTTTGCAGGCTTTATGCTTACGGATGTCTTCTGAATTTAACTCTAATCTCAGGGATTTGAAGATTGAGTTGTTGAATGACAGTAAAGGCCTTCTTGGCCCAGATTTTTGTAAGTGAATTGTGTTTGGGGTGTTTCTAGAAAACCTCTGGATTGGAACTTGTTAAAAACATATATCAACTTTTAGAGAAGCCAGGTGAGCTTTTTTGGAAGTTAATTTTAGAAGATTCAATTTTACATTTCTTCCTTAAGCTGTTTCAAATGTTGGGCCAAACATGCCCTAAGGCTGCTGGCACAGGTACTTCATGCTGTTCATCTTCAGTGGCGCTGCTGATCGGCTCTGCAGCTGATTGTGAATTCCCTGAAGCTTGTGATTGCTTGGCGATAGCCCCTTTCAGCGGATCCTCATCCAGTCTTCCATCCGGGACGGAGTCTCAGTTTAAGTGCTTTGAAATAAATCCTAATCTGGATGAACCTGTTATTTGAACCAGACTGAAGTCTCTTATCCAATTTTCAGTAGAGGGTTTTTTTTTTTTTTTTTTTGGGAGGGGGAGAATACTTTGGGCTCTCCTATAATGGTCGTGAGGACATAAGTTAAGTTTTCTCTCTGATTGAAAAGAGTAGTTGCAGAGCTGTTACTGCTATCCAAAAAATAGATCTACTCCTGGAAAAGGTACGTAATGATGGCTTCAGTTTTGGCCAGCTATGTCGAGCACCAGTTTAATGGCTGAGTGCGGAGATGTATCCTGTGTTACTCCAAATGAATCAAATGTTTTCTTTGTGGAATGTTGGAGGTCCAAACAAGCTCTAAACAGTAAAAACAAATCAGGTTTGCTTGGAGAGTGGTATCCAACCATGGTTTGCTTACAAGAAACCAAATTTTAGACTTTTTAATTACCATTTAATTGCTCTGAACTTTTATGATATGGCATGAATTATAGTTTTTGTGAGACGCAAAATTGTTGGCTAGAAAGGATCAGTTCATGGGTTATCGCTCAATTTCAGTTGCATTGAAAGTGGTGGCAGATGCTTTGCAATATGCATTCACAAGTGTTTATGCTTATTTAACTTATTATTAAAGGTCATAATTTTGGGTTGAATTGGACATACCAAAGCTATGTGAAATGCCTTGTGTGGTGGGAGGGGATTTCAATAAAGTTCTCTAGTTGGATGATTAGAGCCATCACCTGTTCATTTTTGCCATCTATTTCAAATTATCAGCAACTAGAGTCATTGGACTTGATGATGGAGGGTTTATATTTACTTGGGCTTGGGTAGTCAAAATTTGCGTAAAGTTGAGAACTCGATTGCTTTCTTATTCCTGCCTCTTTTGAGGTGTAGAACGAAAAGAGAAAGGAGATAGTGAGAGATAGGCGGCTAAATTGAGGTTTTGGTATCACATGTATTTATAGACTTATTTACAACATATTATAATGACTAAAATCCTACACCCACATAACTACATAGCATTTTAACAACTTCTCAAGTTGGGGCATATGATTTTATTATGCCTAGTTTATTATATATATATTCAACCTGAACTTTGGTTTAAGGACTTAGTAAAAACATCTATTGGCTGATCCTTAATTTTCACTTGTTTGATGTGAACTAAGCCTTAGTGAAGCTTCTCACAAACAAAATGGCAATCAACTATATATGTTTTGTGAGATTTTTGAAATATTGGATTTGATGCCACACAAATAGTTGTTTTATTGTCACACCTTAGTTGAAAAGGTCTAAAAATCTTACAAAACATCTACTAGTTGATCATCAATTCTAACATGTTTGATGTGAACTAAGTCTTAGTTAAGCTTCTCACAAACAAAATAACTACTCTATATGTTTTTTGCATTCATAAAATATCCAATTTGATGCCATGTAGATAGTTGCTTCATTGTCACACCTTAACTGGAAAGGCCCAAAATTCTTACACCTAGTGCATCTAATAATTGCCAAAAGCCACGTCATCTCACACGTAAGGTTTGTCAATGCATTTTACTTTGATTTAACACTTGGCCTAATCAGTATAAGAAAACCTTTTAATTTGAGTATGACCATGATCATTGTAAAATAAGTATCATCTTAATGTATCCTAAAGGTATCTCAAAATATGCATCACAACCTCCCAATGTAGAATACATGGAGAGGATATAAACTAACTCAAAGCTTACTGAAAAGGCAATTTTTCTCATGTTATATCAAGATAAGTAAGCTTACTATGTAGTCGTCAAAACCGCTTTACTTTTAGTAAAGGCTTCCCCATTATCTAAAGCTAACTCATTCTTAGATTCATGGGATGCAACATGCTCATATGATTTTGCACCTAAGATACTTGCATCTTGAAGCAAATTTGAGGTATCTTTCTTTGAGAAATAAAGATGTCTTGCCCACCATGGATAAAAATATCAGTATAGATATTAGTTGTAGCTATATTTATATCGAATATGTTGGACAATATGTATTAGTATTAGTCATATTAAAAGTAAAAATTTTCTTTGAATTATAAGTTAACTAGCAAATATCAATTATATTAGGTAGTATTTTGAATATTAATCGATATATTGCGATATATCACCGATGTGGCGACATATCGTGGTTTTCTGTGTGATATGAGGAAATATTTGTATAATGGGGCCTGATAAGTATATATATTGGGGGAGATATTACATATTGGCCACTATTTCACTCCATAATGACAACCCATAGCAACATAAATACCAAGAAAATAATGCAAGTTCCCCCAAATCATTCATTAGAAACCACTTTGAAGATACACTTTTACATCTAGAATACTAGTATAATGATTGCTAGTAATCATAAATTGGCTACATACACATTAGAAGAATATGGCCAACATTGTAAGATGTCAACAGAGTATAGAGTGATCGCTGTTATAGCAAGAGAATATAAACTCTAGGATAACTTACTGAATCTGCCAAACCAAGCCCGTAGAGATTTCTTTAGACTAAATGACCTCTTCAACCAACAATCATTACCTAGAATCATGAGTGACATACCTGGGTGATTGGTCTAAATAAACATCCTCCTGAAGGTTATTGTGTAAAAAGATATTATCAAATCTTATCGACATAAGGGCCAATCATTAGTAGCAACCGGAAATATAGGGAGCTAAACATAAGTTAGCTTGGCTTTAAGTGGAAAAGTATTATTGTAATTCACCTTGTATGAACACATCTTGTAGCCACTAGATGAGCTTTTAACTTAGTTAAAACATATCTGGATAAACTTTCACATTAGACTCCTTTTTTATTGCTGATAGACTTCCCCTAGAAGGTAATGGGACCAAATCCACTAGTCAAGATGAGGAATAGCTTTTGAAATAGTTTGGAGTGCAGTAAGAGAGTCAAATGTCTCCACATAGAGAAGATGACACACCATCCTGTAATAGATTGACATACTAATAATACTTAGAACAGATACTATGACCCTTTTGCAGTGTAATTAGAAGATTTAAATCATTCATTGGATTACGAACTCTGGGATCTTTAGACAGGAGGATTGGCATGACTAGAACCAAAAAAGCCACAAACAGCATCCGAGTAACAAAATGGCAATATGTTACAGGATGCGTAGACAATCTTATTGGTTACTGCATAGACCCTAATATTGTCATTTAATGACAATTAGACATTGGACTTGAGAAGGAAGACACTTTGAATAAAACGGGATGGATTCTTAATATATGACATTGGAAGAGAATTGATGAGAAACACATATATAATCAAGGAAAATACACCTGAAAGGCTTGGCATCAAGTTTAATCACCTAAGGCCAACTGTCACTGACATAGCATACACAATTGAAAATTCTTAAGAGTTGGAGAATGTAATGGATGGCTAGGAAATAAAACATGATGTCAAATCTCCCTTGCAGTATAACCAAGGGTATTTGATTAATAAGATAGCAAGTTGTTGACACTACCTCATCACATTGGCCACCTGACAGTGTATAGCTTACCGGGGCTGCCTGATCAACTAAACCAGTAGTAACCACAATCAACACGTAGGATTTGGAAATACATAAATCAAGTCACCTTAGAGCTTGCTAACACTGGGATTGCGAAAATTCAAGATTTAGGTTTAGTTTGGCAAGGAAACTAAGAATAGCCAACTACTCATGTTGCTAAAGCACTTGCTTCACATCGGCAGTCATCAATCACATTTGTATCTTCATAGCTGATCTTAAAGTCAGCAGACTAATCTGTCATATTTAGATCATTCTGATCTACACAAGGGAAAGACTCTGATATATAAAATATTATAAACATTATAGAGAACTCAAAGATATACCTGGAGGTACTTTGCTGTATCTTTGTCACTACAATGGCCATCCTCCGCTCCGTTGAATCAATTAAGTGAGCTTATAGTCTGGTATCTTCATGAAACCAAGCTTCTTCACCAGGAGGATTGGACAGGGGATCAGGAGGATCATCAGTTTGGTGATCCTCATCTATTCCTAGTATAGCAAGTAAACCAATTTTCTTCCAGCGTTGATAGTTTTTTTCATCAAGTCATTGATCAATAATATGAGTAGATAAGGTAGAAACAGTTTTATAAATAATAGTTTTTGATTAAATCATTCCATATTTGGTAGGCATTGATGATCAGTAAAACAATCACATTTGTAACTTGATAGAATACTATCCAGAAGCAACTCAAAACAAATTCTACCAATAATCAAAACCAAGCAAAGTACCAGAAGAAATAATGAAACAACAAACACATATTCACAAATAGCAGTAGAAAACAGCAGCAGAAGCTGGAGAAACCAGCAATAGCTGCAGGAGATGAACTGACCACACGAACAGAGAACAACAAAACACAGCAGCAATGTTTAGGCACTGTGGCATCACTATCCACACCTCTATCATAAAGCACAATAAAACCATAGCCATAGCAGTGAAAAATAAAAACCTTGGTTCTGATATCATGTAGAAGAAAAAGAGGAGAAGAGAGACTGGAATTGATGGCTGAATGGAAGAACTCTCTTGATAGGGTAGTCATGGAATTTTTTAAAATATACTACATTAAGGGATAGCATTCTAACATGAGGAACATTTTATGGATATGGTTAATATACTAAATTTGGATGCATATTTGACAACTGACCACATGAACTGAAAATAAGAACAAAGCACATAGCAAGTTAGCAACATTGCTCATGCACTATATCATCACTGTTCACACACTACATCGAAAAATCAATGGCACAGAGAGAAGCACCAGAAGCCTTTATGATCACCATTGTATCCAAGGAAAATGCAGCAATCAGTCACCCTGTAGCAAAGAAGCACCATAAAACCCTAGCCAAAGCTCTGAAAAATAAAGCTTTTAGCTCTTATATCATGGAGAAGGAAAAAAGAAGAGATGAGAGACATAGGAATTGGCATTTGAATGGAGAAACCCTCTTAATAGTGCTTTGGTGTAACCACTTGTATTTATAGAATTATTTACATTATAGTGCAATGATAGCATAGCATTCTAACATGATGAATATTTTATGGGCATGGTTAATATACCAAACATGTGGGAAGAAATCCAGTTTTTCTCCATCATGAGTGATTCAGTGGGAAGAAATATTATTTTAATTTTGTGAACATGTGTTTCAAGATATGAGGTTTCAATGATCTTATTAAAATGTGGAGGTGTGAGGAGAACATAATTGGTTCTGTTAGTTTTATCTAAGTAGCAAAGTTGAACAACTAAAGACAAATTGAAGCATTGGAATCTCAATTTTGTAGTGATTTTACCCAAGGAAATTCCTATTAAAGAATGAATTTATCTGCTGTGTGTTAATATGTGAATTGGGGTTTGGAGAAAAGAAGATGATCACAAATGTGATGGAAGACGTTTTTCTCAAGGGGAAAAAAAATTCATGGAGACAAAAATCACTAGTTCTTGGGCTAAAAGAGGAGATCAAACACTGAGGGCTTTTTCATTTCCAAAAACTTTTTTTTTTTTGTTTTTCAGCTTTCTTTTTTTTCCACTTCCTCTCCATAATTTTACTGAAAAAGGTGTTCATATATTTCCATTAGGATTGTGTCCTTTTTATAAGTCAATATTCATTAAAAGTTGTTAGCAACATCGATCAATCAATATATGGTTAGAGTTGTTTATCATATCATGTATCTTGGAACTCAGATTGTTGGTTAAAGCCATTTTAAGCTTGATTCAAGAAACATAACAAGTTTAATCAATTGTATTTTAAGACCTTGTTGAAGCAAGAGCAAGCTTTAAACAAGGAATTGCTTGGTATGTTCATTTATACAAAAATAACTACCTAAACTTGATTTATGATTAGTCAATCAAAGCTTGAGTTCACTTTTAAGAGCTTGACTCATGAAGTCAATGAGTCTTGCTTGAACCTAATTCTAAGCTTGAGATTAACAAGTGAGTTTAATTAATACAATATGTTTATTAGTTATAACCTTACATATGCTAGTTCATAATCTTTGGTTGATGTGCTACTTCCTATTAATAAGTTAATTACATTTATTGATGTCACATCAATCCTTAATAAAAATGATCTTTTAAATTATTAACAATATAATTAGTTTAATTTCTTTTTGTTAAATGATGCACAAATGATTGACATCATAAATAAACGCTAAGCGATAAATTTAATATTTATGAAAGGACTACTATTTGGGCTCATTATTTCAAGTAATTTGATCGTATTCTCTAATATGTGAAAAACATCATGTATAATGATTAACATTTATATAATTTTTAGATGATTCTAATGGAATAGGCAAAATTACAAACGAAATTGATAATGACATTAAATCCACATTTCATTATATTTTGTAGATATTATTTCAAATTTAGCATATGATGATATTTATAAGCTTATAAAACCATTATAAATTATCGAAAGTTTGGTATACAAGTTAGATTTTAAAAAAATTATGGAAAACACTTCTTGATGACCAATGCCCTGCCAAAAGGGTGTCGAAAGAAAGAAAAGGAAAAATTCTTGAAAACACCATTTGATGTTTTCTGAAATCAATCCAAAATTGGGAATTGGAAAACATTATTTTTCTGTTTTTGTTTGGGAAACAGACAGATTTAAGCACATTTATGTGTTTTTATTTTTGTGGAAAATTTTCTAGAAGGCAATCCCACTTTTTCACAACTGAAAAGACCCTAATTTTGTTCTCATAAAACCAATGCTTACCTGAGAGAGAATAATATTAGCATAGTGGAATCTGGAGACAGTTTGGTTGTTGAACTGGCGTTGATTGAAAGAGAAATATATGAGTTTTTACAGGAATCTATCTAAGGCTCCAATTGTGACTAGACCTTACTGTGATGGTCTAGCTTTTTATTCATGCTGGAGCAAGGGGATGGAAAGTGCTGGTTTTTGCGTTCAGCAAAAGGATATTCTTGAGGCTCTAGAAGAGATGAATGGAGCCAACTCCTTCTTTCACTAGATCTGCCGTATCCTTTTTCCAGAATAAAGGGGGTACACACAGTGATAGCGAATTCCACTGGTAGTGCTTTGGACCTCATGGACCAACCTCCCTTCTCTGCCTTCTTGCCCAAGTGGTTTGAGCCAAAAAAAAATAATAATAACTGGGATACTGCCAGCGATGATATTTTGAATCATTTTTCAGCTGTTTATCTCCTTATTTCCAAGAAGGTGATGCTAGGAACATAAAAGCTCCCGGTTAGTTTGATGGGTGTTGTATGATATTTGGCCGAAGTTCTGGTTGGAAGAATGAAATAGTTACCATAATCTGTTTTTTGATGTTCAGCATGCGTGTTACAAAGAATATGAAAGCTTAAAATCTTGTAGGCTGGGGTTTTATATTTGAAATGGATGGGCTGCAAATAAAAATGGATGGGTTGGCCTGAATGGTGCAGATCAACTGCCAAAATTCTCCATCTTAATTAATGGAGAACCAAAGGATTTCTTGCTTTTTGGTCTGGATGGTCTACTCTTGTTGGGTTTTTTTTAAGGCTGTTTACTCTGATTTTGGTGTGGGATCGGGTCATTTCTGTCTCTACTATTTTCCATTTTATGTTGTTTGCACTCAAGTGCCCCTTGGTTTCCAATTATGATAAATTGCTATCTTCCCTATCAACATATTCTCTGATTGCCTGATACCTATGTCTACAAATATCTTTGCCTGAGATTTTTTGCATCATTATCCCCATGTTTCTGGATGTGTTTGTGGTTAGATAGACATAACATTCAGATTTATATGCTGCTTGCATACCTAATACATTCTTGCAAAACTGATTGAGAGGGAAGCAGAAAATCTTCTGCTTCAACTGCTGATAAAAAAATGGGATGCTGTTTAATCTCAATCAAGTATAAGAAATAATTTGTGAATGGGAATTCCTTGGTTTACGGTATACAAGGGATCATTGAATAACAGCAACAGGATCTAAAAGAGTGCTGTAGCTAGAACTATAAGCAACTTGATCCTCGTTGAGTTTTCACTGTTCAGAGTTAGTTTAACAAGCTTTTGAAATTGTGTATTCATTTAAATTGTCATACTTTAAAACAAAATGGTGCGGTGAGTCAATAATCAAGTGTCTTTGTTTATCGTAAATCAATATGCCAACATGAGCAAGTGGCACCTTGCTCATGCTTCGCCCGTTGATTAAAGAAGTTCAACATTGGCATGAGCTTGATTCATTTAACTTCTCAAATGGAGGTCAAAATAGGCTTTTGATTGAGTGTTGTCAAGTTGAGCTCCAAGTGTTTGGCTCATTTACCTGCCCTAGTGCCACCCGAGCGGTGGGATATGCCAAGGAGAATTCAATAATAAATAAATAAATATATATATATATATCAAGATTGTAGCATTGGAGGGATGCTTTCCTCATATATCCACTACCGTAGCCAAAAAGTTAATGCGTGTCAAGATAAAATAGGCTTTTGATTGAGTGTTGTCAAGTTGAGCTCCAAGTGTTTGGCTCATTTACCTGCCCTAGTGCCACCCGAGCGGTGGGATATGCCAAGGAGAATTCAATAATAAATATATATATATATATATATATATATATATATATATATATATCAAGATTGTAGCATTGGAGGGATGCTTTCCTCATATATCCACTACCGTAGCCAAAAAGTTAATGCGTGTCAAAAAGTTGATTTATATTCATGCTGGTTGTTTCTATTATGTTGCATGTATGGATGAAAATAGCAGTATCAATATTGGTTAAAGTCATATTTATATTTGCTATATCAGATATACATATTAGTATTTGGTGTAAACTTTTTTTTTTTTAATCTGAACCTGGAAGACAAACATTGGTGTATCAGCAAATGTCAGGTGTATCAACCTATATTTCGTATACACCTAATATTTCCAGATGTATCTGCAAAAATATTACTGATATGGAGATATATTGTGATTTAGTTGCAGTATTGGCTTGATACTGATATATATCAACCGTTATTTTACATATTAAAGCATTATTATGGATGTAAAACAAATTGAGCTGATTTAGTGGATACAAGGGTGGTGCCAATTTTTTGCTCTCAAGAATTGTGGGATCTCTTTTAAGTTAAGAATTTCCTGTATTAACATTTTTCTGGTTGCCTGCTCTTTTGGTTGTAAATTTGTGTGTGAACAGTTTGATTTTCTTTGTTACTGTCAAACTTGGTAATTTTGGTAACAATTTACATCTTCGTTCATGCTAAATAACTTAGCACCAGCTCTGATGCTTTTCTGATACATCTCTCTGTCACTGTCACAGCCCTTCTTTCTACCAGTCTCACTGCATGTGATTCTTGCGGCCATTAAAGAATGGAGAAGATACAAGCGAGAAAGGTCAAAGTACATGGCATGGAAGGCGATAGAGAAGGTCAAATCTTAACCCCTTTTGCAGAAAGGAGAGGACTCGATGATCGTATAAGGCTGTCATCCCATTGGATGATATGCTCTTTACCTTCATGGTATTCTTTTCTGATTTCGACTGCCATGATTGTTAGAGACCCATTGCATGTCCTTTGGTTGGGGAACAGCTGGTGATGCATTCACCGTTTCAGTGATTTCCCCATTTGGCTGCGTTGTGGAGAAGCGCGGGTCTGCAATATCAGGTTCTCGGCCATGGGAAGGGCTGCTGTTGGCTAGGAATACTTGTGAAATGGCAGAGGCTGTGATGTAGGTTTTCATATAATTATACCATCCGAGTAGTCGTGTGATATTTTAACCTTAATGATATATGAAAAAGGCCAAGCATAGCACTGGCACATCAAATGTCGCTTGTTTATTGATGCCCGAAGATTTGCGCGAGGCAGAGCAGCATCAATGGCGAGTTGTAACTTTAGTTATAATCCTCTTAAATAGATGGCTCCTATTCTCCTAACAGTTAAAATTTATCATTATAATACGAAAGAATAATATAAAAACAATTTATTATGCTCTTATCTTTACATTTATCACTTCTAACATAATTACAGCAGTTGGAAAGGACGAAATTCTCCTATTTGAAGAGACTATAATAAATCCTGAAATTTCAGCTGTGTTCAGAGACGACTCCATGTACGTCACAAGCAACAACCTTCCATTCTTCTATGAATTCCCACTGCTTGAAACACGTCAAGATGCCAAATGCAATTTGGATTTCAATCACTCAATCGTTGCATGCTTTTGCTAATTTTAATAAACTGCAGTTTCAAGGAGAAATTTCTACATTTAGCTCAGGCTACTAGTCTCATTAGCTACGGTCCTGACCACAGCAAAGCTTTGTTGATGCAAATTTCTCAATACAAACAAATCAAGAAAGGTCGACTCAAAGCAAATATTACATGCAGGTTTTTGTCGCTCCAAGAAGACAAGCCATAAACCTGCATGGGCTAGCAACCAACCCATCCACTCTTTTTCATGTTCTTGAATCCAACGCTAGTAATATCTTCTTCCTGGGACCCTGAAAGAGAGAGAGAGAGAGACATAAAGCAGCAGCTTGTAAAACATGTTAGCTTAGGTTAACAAATGGACAGCTATTATGATGCTATTAGTGGGAAGGTTTTTATATATATCCAATAGTCACAATCAGAAGTTGACAAGACAAATGGTAAAAATTTAGTTATTTAAATTAGTTGATATAATTTTATAATTTATTGACCCAACTTCTAACCCTAATTGTTCGAAAAATTTGGAAGCCTCCCCACTTGAACAATCATAACAGCACAGTAACAAGGAGCCTGAGCAATTGGCAGTTCGGTTAACAAATTAATGGTTCTCCAATGAACAGTTTTTGGAATGCATTATGCACTAGAAAGAGCCATTGAGCAAAAAATGCAGCTTGTGGAGAACATGAGATGTACACTAAACATATTGAGATCATAAATTGAAAACTACAAGCTTGCATGAGTGGTTTAAACCAGCGAATGGGTGGAGTGTGGGTTGGGACTGAATGGTTGGGTTAACCCATTTACGACCCATTTAGAATCTAAATTATGTCCATACCCGTTGAACCCAACATAACACGTAATTTACCTACCAACACGTACATTATTACTTCAACAAAAAGTAGTCATTTCACGAGCAGGCCTAGCCATGCAGGATCAATCTTCCATGTCCACCCAGAAATACTATGACATGCCCGAAAATTTAGTGAAATTGTAACGTCATTGTAAAGTCATAAGGCCCATGCATTCTAATTCCTATGGAAGATGCCAAGCACCACAGTGAGACAGGCGTGCAATGCCAAATAGAACTGCCATCATCAGATTTGCCTTCCACAAGCAGTCTGGCACTAAAACTGAAATTGTGTACAGTAACTTAAAATGCTGGAGATAAGCATGCCTTGTGAACCTGAATGATTATGCATAATGATTTTGAAAGATTTTCATTGCACACTATAGTTTCTCTATTACCCCCCTCTCTCCCTCTCTTTCTCAACGGTGGGTCAGCTGTGCATATGATTAAGTGGGAGCGGCAGTGGTGCTATTGGTGATGGTGTGGTGGCTTTCCACGTTGTTACGATAAAATTGTCCAGACTAAAACAGTACCTATATCCACTATCAAACAACCCATTTAAGTTACGGTCTATCAAGCCAGTGTTTACTACCACTTAGATTACTTAGCAACCACTTAGACCACGAGCTCCCCTTCCCAATATAGCATCAGGGAAATAAAACTTGGATACATGACCCTGACCACAAAGGATCGTGCATTAGAAAGGCCCAAGAAATTAAACTCAAGGGCTCTGGGGAATGAAACTCAAGGCCTCATAGAGATTGAACATCATATATGAAGAAAGCATACAAAAAAAAAAAAAATCATTTGCAAGGACGCCTATCTGACCCACCAAAGTCGAAAAAGCAATGTTTGGAGTATTTAGAACCAACTTATTGTCATCTCGGTACTATAAATAGCAGCTCAAACCACAAGGTTTTGCACAACGGACCAGTATTGCAATACTGTATGAAATAGATAACAGGTAAATTGCACATATAATTTTGAGAATGTCGACTAAAAAAAGATAAAATTATTGCATTTGATAAGATTGATCCATGACCCAATGAATCATCAGCCAACTTTTTTTGCGAGATGAATATGATTTAAAAACTTACCATGGGTATTCCAATTGCCTTAAGATCCCCATCAGTCATGTGCTGGAGAGCTGTCATATCAACCTGCAGAAAGAGACAATCAGAAAACAATTTTCTTAAAAATTAAATACACACTTCAGACACGTAGAAGACTTACTTCCTCTGCTTGAAATGTAATAAGATACTTTTCCAAACCTAGAGACTGAAGAAACCTATCAACTGTATCAGCCTGTGCACAAGAAGGACCACACAAAATAAGAAACAATAAAGCAGAACTTTCTTACAAGTTGTATAAAAAATCTTCAAAACATAGAGTTCAGATAATCAAGCACTAATTGGCAACAGCTGATCTAGCAACAATATAATATTGGGAAGGCTTGAGTCTCAGGAAATTTATGCCGTCAAAGATAATTAAATACTTTCAGCCATCTTTATCTTGTTCATTTGTACACACAAGCAAGTTTGATCTTTATCTTGATCTTTTAGTATTACTCATCTTAACATGCATCTTTCTATCAAAAGCCCATATCTAATAACCACCATAAGAACCAGCCATCTAATTGTATCTTAAAGTTTGTCTAATTAATCTTCCTGAGCATTTTCACAAAGTCATCCATAATGCAAAATTTTGTGAAATGAGCTCAAGAGTTTATTAATCCTGGATTTCTGCCAGAATAGAGCCAAACAGCACCTACACAAAATAAAATGCTTGAAAGTGAAAACAGATTGAATGCTAGATTTGTAGGCCTACTCCCCAGTAAGACTGATTTAAAAAAAAAAAAAAGAAAAATAAGTAAATAAACTTGCTCAAATAAAAATCCACTTAATCTATAGAACAAAAGAAAAATTTTGAATCAAACATCAAGTGGACTATAATTGTAGTTAAACAGTCCATCAACGTGATCACAGTAAGATGTACCAGCACATGTCTATATTACACCATGAAGTGGATGAGATAATACCTTTTGCGGAGTCTTTTTTCCAACGGTAGTATTGGCAATTTGTTTGGACTCTGCTACAGGAGGTTCAAGAATGACACTTTTTCTGGCAGGTTTGCTAGCCTCAGGTTCTACTTTTGGCTTTGAGGGATCCCTATTGACTGGTTGTGAGTGCATGGAGCCAGACAACTTCTCACGCAGATCTCGAATGCCACTTCTTGCTCCTAGCTGAGTACTCTTCTTTTGAAGCTTCAAACGAAGATCTCTTGCATCAAGCTTGAGCTCTTGAGAACCCAATAAGAGTCAAACACACACAACTGATCAGTGTGGCTTATAACACAAAAGCAACAATTTAGCAGCTTGTAATGCCTCGGTAAGTCCATACTTGGAAGTGAGGTAGGTTCGTCATCATCATAAAGATCATGTTCCCATTTGTCATCTTGCCTCTGCCTACAAAAATGCAGATCAACTCTTTAGGGACCCTGAGATGTAAAAGCACAATGAACCTTTAAAGAGAAATTGGGAGCTAAAGAGAGACTAAATGCAAAGTAAAACAGAAGGCAGAGGCTGAAAAAGAACTTGGATCAGGAAAGGATCTATGAACTTGTGTTTTACTTCAATTCGCATGCATTCTCTTCCATACTGATGGTTTTATACACTTTGCATACAGCAGTTTTGTAACATATTAAGCAACTAGTTGCTGTTTAGTTGGTTGGCAAAACAGTTTCTGTTTTAACAGAAAATTTGACTTCTCGATTCACTTTAGTAACTTTTTGCTTCCTTCATTGCTAGTTGTTTGCTGGATGTTTCTTCAGCTGATGATTTATTAAGCAACAATTACCCTCCTCTAGATGCATCCTTGTACTCAAGCTATAAAATAGGGAAATTGACTGCTGATGAAAGTGTGTTACACCTATAGCTACTATAGTACAGATTGTTTGCTAGTATAGTTCTTTTGGCTTTGAGATGTCCCTGCTGTGAATGTCTGAGCCATTGATGAGCTGAAGTGCATGTGTTGAAGGTGTAAGCAAGCCTTGTTGACAGAATTTCTGACCTTGATCTTAAAGAGAATGCTGAAAATGCTTGTGGCCACAATTTCAGAAAAATGGATTGTAGTTTGTAGCAGTTGCCTTCGTGTATGAAGCTTCCATCTTGGTATTACAGTTCGACACAACTAGAAATATGGATGTTGCGTTTCCTTGGTATATATTGCCTTTCTGGTTGATGTAGTGCTTTGCTGAATAGCTAACATGCCACTGGTTTGTTGTATATTGCATTTGTTCTGGCTTAGCGATTGTTGCGGTTCCTTATTTCTGAGTCATCATTATTGTCAGAGGCTGAACAATCAATTTCAGATGGACATAAACTCCCTGGATCATATATCAAATTCAGAAGCTCAAATTGATCAGAGCAACAAACTTTGGAATTATCCTCCTCAAAAGAAGAATCATCTCAATCAAAATGTGAAGGCATGCTGCTTTGGCATATGTCATCTGATTCAGGAGGTTGTTTGAAACTGAAACATGTGGTTGTTGCTCCAAATTGGCTTTGCATTTTCATAGGAGTTTGAGTTCTAGAACTCAGCAAATAAAGAGGAGTTCTAGGGATGGGGTTTGGTTAAGAGCTGAATGTGTAGCAGTATAATCTCGAGGTTGAAAAGAGTTCCCTCATCCGATTCATGATTGAATCCATCTTGTCGTCCATTTTATTGAATTTTTCATTAACAGATTGTCAATGTTGCAAGACCTATTTTTCCAAGTTGTTCTTGTGAGCCATGGACAATGATTGTAGGAGTTGAAACCTGAAATCTAGGAAGAAAACAAATCTTTTATTACTCAAGAATCAAGAAGAGACCCTATTGTAGAATGCAGCCTAATTTCAGTTTGCTGGCAGATTTTTCAGTAGCAGAAGCTGTAGCAGAATTCATGGAAAGCTTGTGTAATCTTTCTGCTAAAGCAACTGATTTCTGCTAAAATTCTTGCTGGAACTTGTATCAAAGTTTCAGGACCAGAATCGTGGAGAGACCATTGTTATAACAGAAGGTGTAGACCCCCTTCCTATAGCCATGAAAGAATTAGATTGCAAATAAACCAATATAGAATAAACTGCACAATCTTGGAAGATCAAGAACCAAAATTCAGGTTTCTAAAAATAACTTACGGAATTCCAGTGGAACAATAGCTAAATCCCCAAGGATTAGAACTGCTTTGATACCAATTTTGAGGTGTTGAGGCACAATGAACATTTAATTACTTGTGACAATAAGAGGAATGAAAGAAATTGGGAGGTAAAAGAGGGACTAAATGGAAAGAAAAAGAAAAGGGATAAACCAGAGAAGAGCTCGTATCAGAAAAAGATCTGAACTTGCGCTTCATTAACTTCAATTTGCACACATTCTCTGCTGTACAGAGACTCATATAAGCTTTGCAAATAATTGATTTTGTAAGAGATTACACAACTTGCAGTTTAGTTGGTTGCCATAACAATTCCTGGTTGCTATGTTGGATTTCTTGATTCCATTTAGTAACTTCATGCTTTCAATTTGTTTGGCTATGTATCTCTTTTGCTGGATATTTCTACAGCTGATGGTTTATTTTGTGGCAATCTCTTTGCAATGCAGAAAAAAAGCTTGATTAGAAATTTAAGATTGCTTGAACAGATAATATTAAACGAAGGGCTGAACATCAGAAATTTTGAAGAACAAAGAATACTAAAGTACTGTCCTAGGCACATGTAACATCCCAAATAACATTAGTTATCCCAGAAAGCATCCCATGGCATAGATGGAATTCACACACAGCATTTACTTCAAGATGATTTGTGCACTTAATTCCTCAAATCCAACTTCTGCTCTAAAATTATGCTAAGCATATAAACAACTTAAGCAGGAAGCACAATGATTTACCCAAAGTATGCCTACCATTTGCAAGAACTCAAACTGAACCCTACTCTCTGTCTCTAATATCATGGGTTATGGACCTCACCTGATGAAGACACAAGTTACACGCAACCTTTACAAAGAGACATTGGCATGGAAAACACAGCTTATGCAGTTACTGCCAATATTTTGGCAACAGCCTTGTTGTTTAATGTTTTACCAAACAATTACCTACTTGGATGATTATACTAGAACCAATATCAGATCATATGGTTGTGACATGGAACTTCCATGAAATGCTCATCCTTGTGGAAGAGGTTTCATATTTCAAGGTCACGTGTAGAAATGTCCTAAGAACTGTACATTGACCTTCCCTTTCTAAGGATAGACAAGTACTTGCATCAAATTTGTAGGGAAGACCTTCTCCACCATGGAAAACTTAAAAAGATATTGAATCATAAAACAATTTACAAAGAAAATTTAACCCTTTTTCCCCTTAATACTTTGTTTTCATGAGCAAAACATCCACATAAGTTGGCATATAAGCACAAGATGAGAAAGCTGGATCCAATTAGAATACCACTTCAAAATTCAAGAATAAATGACATGCCATGATATTCCAAAGAAAACACTATTAGACCATTCCAGAAGTGCAATTAAGAAGCTGTATCCACATCAATTAGAATACTTTTGAATACATGCATTTTCATAAGCCCATAATTGGATATGCAATTGGCTTAAGCAGCAAGTAGGCTCCAGTTATGAAAAGAATCCTTGGAAGTGCCTTCCAAGGTTCACCATATCACTCCATGCCTTGCGCAAATGCTCTTTGCCGGTCTCCTTTGTTCTTGTATGGACCGCTGCATTAAGCTTTACTAAAGTATAGAATTCATCAAATATCCTTTATCATTAAGATGAATCTCTTTGTTGCAATAAGAACCCTTTTCACTTTCAGGCATAAAAATTCCAAAATTTGCAGCCTATCCACGCCTCGTGCACTAAGATTCCTGCATTGTGTGATCTGGGGATTCAATCCTCTGCAGCCTTATCAATACATCATTCAATCATATGTAGCCTTATCAATACATTGCACATAGGTTTTTTTTTTTTGTGGTTGAACCAATGACTACTAAGACATAATGGAGCAACCTTATAGCAATGCAAAGTTCACCTGCAACCTCTCTATGCAACAAATTAAATCTGTGGATTTCCTCTTATACCGTCAACAATGTCAAGGGAATGATCCAAGACAAGAAGGATGTTCCTCCATACCAAAGCAGCTCATGTCAGCTCATGTCCGCTGAGAAGCAGTTTGAGAACAACTGGAATTCAGATGGCCACAAAATCAATAGAAGATTAAGTTGATTGACCTTTCACCAGGTGCACCACCTCCATGGCAAAGCCAAGAATGGAAACAATAGAACCTACACGAAACCGAAGAAGATCAAGCAAAATGAAAAGAATCTTGCAAGCCAGCAAAATTGGTGGTTCTGCTTAGGCCCACATGCTAAGAAAGGACAGCTGTAATCCATTCGGCTAGGCTGGAATTTTCATGGTCAACTGTTTCGCATCCAGGAAGCATTTTTCACTTTTCAAGACAAGATTACTTAAGATCTGAGGATTGATTTCTCCTCCAATGCTGCAAATTGATGATTAAGACTACAATTCCATCCATTTGAAGCCATCCTCCAAACTAAATATAATCAAATTTGGGAATTGGTATTAGTTAACCACCAAATCTAAACACTGAACTCAATTTTCTAAAATTTGGTAGATTGTAGTACTAACATTGTTGTTCAAATTGAAACTCTAGTAAAAAATACAGTTAAGAAATTGTAGATTCATGTAACAACTAAATAAACCAAATTCAATTGAAGACAATCTAGATTATCTATGCATATAAATGCTTTAATTCATAAAGCAATTTGTTCAAACAACCAATTCCATCATGGTGCTTAATTTGATATTTACAGCTCCAAAATTCTTTAATTATACGATAAACAAAGTTGCAATTAATCACAACTCACATAGCTTACACAAAGTAACCCATTGGATGACAATCCATGCACCACAGATCCTTTTTTCTTTAATTTGAACAAGTGAGTTCTAAATCATAATGGAGCAATCTTACCGTTATCTTAAGACACATCCTCCTTAAAATGAGAAGGATTATAATAATCACAACATTAATGTGCCATTGCATTCGCAATCACCATCCTCAGTACCACATTCTCACTCTCACAACCTCCGAAAACATTGATTATTACAATGGTCACCACTGCTTAAACTACTTCCTCCATCATCATCAGATCAGAATCACCAGGAAGCAACTGTTCTTACGATTCTAGGTGTGACTGCCACTGTCATACTATAGTAAATGATCAGCACCATGATTTGCCATTATCATTAACGTCACCACCATATTATCCTTGAATGTACAGATTTTAATTAATCCAGATCCAGAAATGCAGAAAAAGCATAAAGAAGTTGAACAAAAGTATGTTGTGCAAAAGAGCAAACACTTGGAACAAGCCCCAAACTATATTTTCAACTCACTGTGCCAAAAGCTCCAAACCACTATAATGCAAAAAATTTTCAGATCATATAATTGGTAATTGAATGCATGTCCGCTGCTTGCCATGGTGATAGCAGTTCACAGAGAATGCCAACATAAGCTGATTGCTGATTTAACGTCATCAAAAATATTTACATTTAGCTCTAGTACCCTTGTACATGGATATAACATTAGGAACTTCAAATCTTAAGGTAAATCAAAAAAAAAATTACTTAACCCTAATCAAAGTAATACAGCTGGAGTTCGCAACTAATACTTTAATTCATCATGTACTTTAACTAATCATGTAGTTAAGGTTTGATGGACCAAATTGTGAATTGATTTTCTGACCAAGAAGCAGTATGACTCTGGCTGTGTAACATTTAAAATAGTAACAAAACAGTTTGACCAAAAAAGTTCCAAGCTAGTAATCAAAGCTTTAAATCGAGATGTCATAGGCATATCAAACATAAGGGCCATTGTGGTGTCGCAGCCATATTTAAATGGTTGTGGTGCACATTGCAGCCCATGTTTGAATCTGTCTATAATACCATCGGAATCGCGTCTCATTAAGGCTTTGATATTAATATTTGCATGTATCAATAGTACCTTCTTCCACAACATCTATTCCCTCAGCCAATTATCCACCATATACCTACTCATGCTTGCACACTTTCATATAAGTTTTCATACTTTAGTATAAAGCAACATTATATTCATAATCATCCAAGTTTCTACTCATGTTTAGCCCCAAAGCTCATGAAACTCATCAATTTTCTCTCACAGCACAAAATCCAGGGGAAGCTCATTATGGCAGCCAAACCTGAATTTAATACTGTGGCACGCCCATGTGGCAAGCTACGACATGCTACTTGTGATCATGGAACCAAATTGATGCAGGTAAGCAGGTTGTAGATTATTCAACCCATGCTTACATGGGTTAAAAATAAGACTTATTAATGGCCCAGAAGACTTGCTTTCAGGCACATCTGAAAAAAGAGGCATTTACTATCATTTATTTTTAAGCACCTCACATCAAAGAAGAGACTCCTACGAACCTCTTATAACCACTTACATTTTATCAACTGTATTTTCCATCCAATTTCCCATAAATTTATCAAGGGAAAGCTATTGCATGAATCTCTCATTAAAAGTAGGATTCAAGAATTTCTCAATAAAGCAAGCCTAAGGTCTCATCCATTCGCCACAAGCTTCACATTGCCAGGCCTGAGTTATTTGGCATTCAAAACGATTGGTTTTTAGGCAGTCTTGTAGCTTGGGCTGTCAAAATTGGTATCAAAGCTCAATCCAGTCAAAATTAAAAATCTACAGAACTAAGCACTATGCTAGACTAATGGATATATCCCACAGGGAAACATGTGGGATCCACCTCTAGAACACGTACAAGCCACCACTGGAATAGAATTTTGGACCTTGACTAGGACATCAAAAGATTGGGAGGGGAAGGCTGCAACACCTCCAGCCCAAATCAGAAACGTGCAGATCTGATTTCAATTTATAAGGATCCAAGTAGGCTCAATATTTGCAACAAGAACTCTTTCCTTTCTACAGCATAGATGAGAACAAAGAGCTCAAGTGGCCTTAGTTCTTGTTACAATAGTCTACTTGATGACACTTTTGGTCAACCAAGGGAAGTGAGAGATGGCAGAACCAAGGACAATGATCTTGTGATGAATAAGTCTAAGACTCCATGCTAATCAGTAGAAAAAATTAGAAGGTGTTTTGTGAAGGAAAAGACAGAAAATCTCAAATTTATTTAATAAACAGCATGCAAAACTGATAAATCATGTATAGCAGCTATTTATAGCCTAAACCTAATTAGTTATCAATGACACCAACCTTTGCAAACCAACAATCTTCCCAGATCTTGTAACTGATCCAAACCAAATAAGTTTAGCATCGATTTCAGCCTCACTAATTCTTATCCTATTGCTAATTATAGTGCTGCAAGTGCTGTGCTGGGTCAGTTGCCGCTGCTGTTGTGGTTGATGCTATTGTTGTTGGTGGTGCTGCTGCCCATGGACTGAGAATGCTGTCGGAATAACTCATTGCAATAGCTAACCAATCACATGACATGTACAGAAGTGGTGGGCTCCTGGAGCATCTAAAACCCACACCACATATAGGGAGTATCGTGGGGCCCAACTTGTTCAATAAGAATTTTAGCATGAGGATTGTTATATCATCCTATATTAGGTACATAATGTTTTTAAGATCAATTTAGAAAACACAAGCCTAGGTGTAGTAGACACCACTTACAGCCCATAACACAAACGTTTTGCTACCTTTAATGAATTGAAGGCTTTACCTTCAATTTATTAAATCCGTAAATGTGTGCATGATTAGAAAAAACTATCAAATTATAATGTATCCAGCATACCACATTATATTTTTAACAAGTAAAAACTCTGAAAGCATATAGAAGGTGCGGTTGTGGCCCTATCTAAATTTCATTAGCAAGAGTAGAAGTAAGAGTATGTATAGATAAGAAATTACCGATGCCAAAAAAAAAATCAATGCCGCAAGCAAGCTATATCCAAACTTTACATATTCATGTCTTTTCGAAGATTTGAAATCATAATCAAGATGACCACACAAACATGCAAGTAAAAAGGGAACTACCACATCACATCCTCAAAAGAAGAATCCAAGGGTAGCATTTCCTATGGAAGAAGAAACAGAAGTGAAACATCCAATTTAATTCCCTAAAAAAAAAAACCTACTCCGGAGCACTATCCGCCCATATTGGGTTGAAACCGAGCGATCCCAGCTCCCTAAATTTCTCAATAAATTTTTAATACACCCACCAGAAGTAGAATTTTGAGAAACATCACATGTTAGCAAACATGAAATAACTTTTAAGTCCAGAAATCCGAGAATAAGGCCTCAACTTAATGGGCCCAAAATCTAGAACCACTTAAATCCAATTGTTTTATGGAGTCCAGAGTCTTCAGAACCTAGAAAACACATATGCAGAGTGAACCTAAAATGTATTCTTTTCCCGCGCATTCCTCTCCAAAACATTCAAAACCTCCACATTTTTTCGCTAAAAAAGTACTCTAACAATTTAGATAAGCAATTGTTCGGTTCCAGGATCTCTCGATCAGATAATACACTCAAAAGTGTAAACAGTGACGAGGAGATATTTCAAACCGAACCTTTTCCCGGTGACTGTTCGGCGCCTAACGGAATAAGGGGCGATGTTTCCGTTGAGACGCTCTTTGATAGATCGATTCTCTGCCGCCTCCACACGATCAGCGTACATCTTCGAATCAGACGATTAGTATATCAATTCCGCCGTTCAATAAATCTAACCCTAATTCCTGGAGCTAGAATCGAGCAGCTGTTTGTCGCCTGAGTTCTGGAAGGCCAATCGAGAGATCGATCGTAGAGAGGGAGAGGAGTACAGAGCTTTTTTCAAAGCGCGTCGTACGAGTTTGGATGAACAAGAACATATGTTATTGGGTTTTTATATTTTATCAAATTTAATAATTTTTTTTTTTAAAAAAATTGTTTACAATTTTTAAATAAAGTCAATTTTATGATCACATTTAATATAAAATTGATTTTATTATATAATAAAACTTAATTTTATAATTACCAATAAAAAGTGATTTTCAAGTTAGATGAAATCTATATCATTCAACTCAAAAATATGATATGATAATATTTTTTTTATAATTTTAACTATATTTAGAAAGAGCATCCTAAATAAAATATTAGTTTTCTTTTCTTGTCATACTCTTTATTGTTTAATTGGTGTATAACTTGCCCAACTCAAAAAACATATAAAGATAATAAAATAAAAAATAGAATCAAGTATTCAAATTTGATGCATCTCTAGATCTTAATTACCGAACGATTTAGGGTATTACTTGATCTTCCTTGAGGGTCGAGTTAAAGCGGGTTCGATCCTCGTTATTTTGAATTTGAATTATGCGCAACACAACTAGCGAATTAAAAATCAGAAAATGACAAAAATCGTTCTCCAATATATTCTCTAACGCTTAGGTTTTTTTTTTTTTTCATACTCTTTACTGTTTAATTTGTGCATAACTTGCTCACCTAAAAAAATATATTAAAAAATAAAATAAAAAACAAAATCAAGTATTCAAACTTGATGCGTCTCTGAATCTAAATTATCGAACAAGTTAAGATACAACTTGATCTTTTCTAGGGGTCAAATTGAAACGTGTCTGGTCCTCATTACTTTGAATTTGGATTCTAGTAACACAATTAACAAATAACAAATTAGAAGATGACGAAAATCATTTTCTAATATATCATCCAATAATCAAGTATTTTTTTTCTTACCATACTCCTTATCGTTTAATTTGTGCATAACTTGCCCACCTAAAAAAATATATTAAAAATAAAATAAAAACATAATCACGCATTCAAATTTGATGCATCTCTGAATCTGGATTACCAAATAAGTTAGGGTACCACTTGATCTTTTCTAGAGGTCAAGTTAAAGTGGGTACAGTCATCGTTACTTTAAACCTAAATTTTATGCAACACAACTAGCGAGCAAGAGGTCAAAAAATGGTGGGACTCGCTCCCCGATATGTCATCCGACACTCAAGTCAAAAATCTTTCTTAAGTAGATAGAAAGATCGAATGAAAGAATAATGTATTAATGCATAAGGAGGGAATTGAGTACTGGCAGATAATTGAGTTTCGGTGAGTGCGCTCGACTGTAGAGTGGTTTAGAGATGAACGACTTACCTTTAAAGAGTGTGCTTGATTGGGGAAAGACTTTGAGGTGGAGGACTGAATTCCAATGAGTGCGCTCGATTGGGAAATGATTTTGAAGCGAAGGATTGAGTTTCAAAAAGTGCGCTTAGTTGGAGGGCGGCTTAGAAATAGAGGATTAAACTCCAATAAATAAGTTCGACTGAGAGCAAGCTTAGAGATGAATGATTGAGATCTAATGAGTGTATTTGGTTGGGGAGTGACTTTAAGGCATGTGTAGCTTAGAGGAATGAATTTCTTCCTTTGGAAGTAACTCTAAGGCGGAGGGTCGTGCTCGTCTATTATCTCTCCCATCTTTGAACTTTTCCCTCCCAAAGTTCCCATTTTTTCCTACAGAGGAAAGGATGTATTTATAGAGAAATGGTGCTAGCTAATAGTCGTTGGGGCATTGATTGAGCCATAATTTCTAGCCATCTAAGGGTGTCAATTTCGTGTTTCCCTAGCAGGTTACGCTGTTCCCGACAGCCTAGGCCTAATAGGCTAGCATGATCCCCCCTCCAACTCTGCCCCCATGGTTATGGGGGACCACACATCTGTAGTAGTCACATGGGCTGGTCTACCGAGTTAGAACTGATGAAGTGTGTGTTACTTGGCTGTGCTCAATGGGTGTCTCCTCAAGCCTGATCTCGCTAGGCAAATTTGGGTTGCACTCTAGGCTTTCCACGGGGCTCTATGGGCCTTGGGCCGTGAGAAGCCTTTTTTGGGTTGAGACTTTCAAGGCACTCTTTCCCTATAGGCCTTATTTCGAGTTGGCCTATGGGTACTAAACCATTTACTAGTCCCCCATGTTGAGAGGCATGACTAGTCAACTTCCTACATGTTCATGATGAGATGCCGCCTATAGGTCTGTGTGCACTTTTATTTTTAAGGCGTTTTGCGAATTTTTGCTCTATTTGGTAGGATTTAGTACTGATTTGATTTTTGGTTGCTGAGGTCAACCTTCTAGCACCAGCATAATTTTCTCGGTTTAATGCTAAATGATCTCCTTCTCTGACTATAAGTAGAGGGACTCTCAATGCCTCACATTACAAATCACCTTCATCAGCTAAGTGGTGTAGGAGTTTGGAGCTGGCATGGAGCCTACACAATTACAAGCTAGGATTGGCAGAGGTTATTCATTGATGTTCAAAGTTGGAGCTGAGAATGCGCCTAAAGTCTGCCTTAGTTTCCTTCTTTTGGCCAAGCCCAAACCAGCCTCGCATCTAACTGTGCGAAGTCTAGGTTTAGGTGGTTGTCTTCCACTTCTCCGAGTCAAGGTCACGATGGTCCTTGCCAGGGCAGTCTTGAAGGAGTGGCAACTCAACCCTTTTGACAAGAGGAGATGACACCTCGTCCCCTCCAAGTGAGCGACTCAATCCTAGGTTGCCCACAGGAGGACCGACATTGAGACCACTGGATGAGGAACCACCTCAAGTCCACGTCAAACCCGTGGTTGTCGCTGCCGCACTAGGTCTGGTGTAAACGCAGAGGATCATGGACTGTGCGACTACAACCAATTTCTGTGAATGATTCTTCGCGGTCACCTCTCATGTGAGAATTGGTACTTTGCTCCTCATTCTCACAAGGGAGGGCTTTTGCATGCCTTTCTTACCATGATAGCCTCTCGGACCGAATGCCACGGTGGCTATCCTGGGTATTTTTCTCTTGAAGCTGTCTTCCTCGAAGCTAATCGGACGAATGTTGTCGGGTTGTTGTTTCATGTATTTTTCATTTCCTTTTTGAGTTGTATATCTACCGTTAAAAACTTGTATTTTGTAAAATGAATCAATGAATGGAACTACCGAGCATCATTTTTTCTCATATTACATGGCTCCAATATTCTTGTATGTTGTGAATAGTTGAGCCGCTCGCATGCTATTTTGCATTGGCTGATGCCTATCAAGTTGACAGTTCAAGTGGTCTGTGACTCAATCTTCTGGCGATCCATCATATGGCCGGTCATCCTGAGCTCTTGGCCAGGACATAAGTCGAGCGAATTAGCCTTGAACCTATTGCACTGGTGGCCACTGCTTGGCGTTGATAGTCAGACGGTTCGAATTACTGGCATCTTGATCATTTGGTGATCTGGTCCATGGCCAGTTGTCCTGAACGCTTGGTTGGGACACGAGTCAGACAAATTAGCCTCGAATTCATCAGGGTTGCATGCAACTAGTATGCAGCCTTTGAAAGTGGCGAGTTAGGTCATCATTGCCTGTGCTACACCGCTGGTTTGATGATCCAAGTGTCTAGGTTATTAACTGATGCATGGGGAGGCGTCGCGTCAATCATCATGACGAGGCTAGAGAATAAACAAGCCGCAACACTCTGTGGTGAGGGTACGTGTCATGGTTATTATGGAGATGCGCCTCTTTAATATCCTGAAAAGACACCACTATGATACTGAGGCGTTGGCTATTTAACCATCATCTCTGTACTTCTTTGATATCAGAATATCTTTGACCCAAATCGTCATTCTCTTTCTTGGTTCGCACAGTTTTTCAAATGGCTTCCCAAAGTGTCACCGATATTTAGTCCATGAGTCACACTGATCAGCAAGTTTCCCCGAGTGCACTAGGTGGGGTGCGGAGGGAGACTTGGACAGAGGAGGGAGACACCTCTGCCACAGCGGGTCGTCACCTCAAAAGGAAGTATAGGGGTCTTATTTCCTGGGACTCTCCTGTGCTGACCTCTAATGAGACGGCTTCTCCGTTGCCTACTATCTTCGAGGAGTGCAGGAGGATTGGCATGGCTTGCGCAGGGGCACCTACTCCGACTGCCGGCAAACCATCAAGGAGGCCAGGCTTGGAAGAGTCTTTGTCAACAATATGGGGCTTAGCGACTCGTCTAAATGGTCCGGGGGCGATAAGCCATCTGAGGATTTTGCTGATAGAGTAGGGGGTCACCTGGTTAGTGGGCCGGGCAAACAAATCGACGTCACGACTGCAGTCAAGCAGGGGGCCCTAGTCTTGGTGGCTTCTTCTCCGAAGGCATCTGTGTCTATCTCTCTCACTGTTTCTACCGAGAAAGGCGTTGGAAGTGCTTAGATGAAGGAAGGAACGGTTAGAGATGACCTAGAGGCTAGTGCAATTGCTGAGAGGGCATCTTGTCCTGAAACGTCGGTGCCTGAACCCTCGAAGACCTTAGGTGGGCTCGATCCTCCTCCTGGTTTCGAGGTGCCTCTTCCCCACAGCGTGCCGCCTCTGCAATCCTTAGTGATCCTCACTGGAGTTAGAGTTGAGAATCTTCCCAACCCGTTGCACCAAGGAGGGCCATTTTACCATGAGGTATTACGTCATGGGTTTCTTTATATTGATGTCATGCTCTTTGCTGTTGTCCTTGACTAACAGTACCTTGTTACCTGACAGGTTTAGAAGGCACTTCGAGTGGTGGAAAGGGCACTGCATTGGAGGGATGTCAAGATCTTGTGGCTATTCCGAGGGCACGTGGGTCTTAATGCACTAGAGGATGTAGAGTGCCAAATGAACACTACTATCACCAAGACTTTACGGAATGATAAGTGGGTTGCCTATTTGGACCGAGCGCAACTCAAGTCAAACGTCAAATCCCAAGAGCTCTCAGAGGCAAATGCTCGGGCTCTAGATCAAATTACCTTGTTTGAGGACTAGCTTCAAGAGGCATGTCAATAGCTCGTTGTTCTTTGAAATGAAAGCGCCCCACTTGAAAGAAAGCTGAGGTCTTGATTTTGCGCTGGCGAAGTTAGCTGTGCCATGGATGATGGGCTCTAAGAGGGCATTTACTTCAGTCGGTGGATTACATCCTTCGTGGCCTCGGGCTTTCCTGCTGGCTTCCTAGATCTGAGGAACACCGGAGCTCAACGTCATGTCGGCCTGGTGGACTTCTCAGAGGTAGGAGGGGGGCCTGCGCCATGCTCATCGGGGGGGCCCCGTCCTTAGGATAGTCACCTGGCTAGGTTAGGGTGCTAGCAGCTTTTTATATTTTTGGAGGCGTTTGGATGCCCTCGATGTATACTTTATTCCTTTAATAAAACAGTTAGATTGTTTTGACCTTTGCTACTATTGTCTTTATTCAACACTGGCTCTGCTTTGCTGACTAAACGTTATCGTCATTGTTGTCGGCATAGAATGGATGAACCTGCCCAATCGTACTCACTTCTGTAAAGAGGTCGTGGCATTGAGAAAATGTAACCACCGGCTAAGCCTTACAGCTATCATTGTCGGGCTCTGGCAAAATCTAGGCCATCACCCACACATAACCATTGGCACTCGGTCTTGTTAGAGAATATTGTAACTTTCATATGTCTGGTCCTAATCCGCCGACCCTTGTTGACTGAGGTGCTCATTCTTACTGGAGAAAATTGTCTCACGTATGCTAAAACGCCTCTTAAGGTTTTAAGGTTGCTTGTTTGGGGAGGTCCGACTCTTGATCTGCAAGCCCCCGGGTCGTAATGCTTAACTTCATCTAAGCCACTTGGTGAACAGGACAGAGATTTTAGATTCGATCATCCTTGGGTTGCTCGGTTAACGGGACCAAAATTTTAAACTGGGTCTCAACCGATTGGGTGATAGGTGAAGGACAGTTTACCCGATTTAGGGACAGTCTAGATTTTAAAATTGATGCATGTATACAAGCAATCGAAAGATTGGCATAATAAACGGAACAGGTAACGAATGTCATTCAAGCACTGGACATGGATGCATTTGACTTACTTGCACTTAGTAGGAAATCGTCCATAGCACTTGTTGGGACAGGTGACTCTCTGCACCTGTGGGATGAAACTTTTGATCTAGGATCGTAACACGTGCACTCCATTCTAGAGGATTGTTAAGGCTAGGAAGGATCCCCGTAGCAGGGGGACTTGGTTGCTCGAACGGTAGTCTCGTGCCTATGGCCTCTACACTCCAAAGGACCTAGTCCATCACACTAAATCGGCATGGTCATGCCTTTTTGCTGCCAACCGGCGGCTGCCCAGCCACTTGATTTTGGATGTCGGGCTCTCATTACCAACATTCGACCTGTAGGTACCGAGGGGGGACCTTGTTCGACGCGAAGGCAGCATCTTCTTGTGCGAAATGCCACATTCATGGGGCTAAGGACTCTGCCACCCTCGAGGGTGTTCCAACTTGATGTCCATGTTGTGTCAGGAATCTTTGAGGCTCTAGGATCCTGGAAAAGCATAGAAGTGGTCCAAGTGGAGCACCGAATCAAAACTTATGTTGTTGGGCTCAAAGTTGGGTCTCCTAATGTTATGAGGAGATGGTGACGACTGAGTCCCAATCACGAAGAGTTACCTTGCTAGGTCGGCAAAGTGTCTGCAATGCCTACTTAAAGCTTCTTAGGTAGGGGGTCTCTTGTCGTTACAAGAGTAGTGCGGACTACACTGCTCCAGGCATTCATTTCACATCTAGGACTCAGATGGCCATCCAGCCATGGCTAGGCCTTATTGCTCATGGTCGCTCAGACCCCGAGGTTGTTAGACCAATGAAACTTTTGAGGAGGTTGTCCTTCTCTCCTAACTCTTCTCCTGGACCTTGAGGTCAGGGAGTTGGAGGGCGAAGTCTCCAGTGTTATACCTTCAGACGAATACAAATGGTCTAGGACAACTTAGGACACAGTGCCTCTCTAGGTGGCGAGCGTCTACATGCTAGGGGCCACCAGTCTTTCCCTGTGACTATCCGTGGAGGGGTCATGGCCTTAGGAGATGACGTGTATGGCGGGTGCGCTGGCTTGTGTCTCGGCATTGGCCATATTTGCTTTTGTAAGAATATGGTCAAACTTTTCAGTCATTCCCACAAATGATACCAATAATGCGTCCTTGGATTCAAATTACCGAATAAGTTAGGGTTCTACTTGATATCCCCTAAGGGTCGAGTTGAAATGGATCCGATCCTCATTATTTCAAATATGGATCCTGCGTAATATAACTAACGAATAAGAGGTTAGAGGATGGCGGAACTTACTCTTCAATATGTCTTGCGACGCTCAAGTAAAAAATCTTTTTCAAGCAGATAAGAAGATAGAATGAATGAATAATGCATGGATGCGTAAAAGAGGAGATTAAATGTTGGTGAAGAATTGAGCTCCGGTAAGTGCATTTGATTGAGGATTGGTTTTGAGATGGAGAATTAAGTTATGATAAGTGTGCTCGATTGGAAAGCAGCTTTAAGGTGGAGGATTGAACTTTGATGAGTGTGCTTGATTGAGGAGCGATTTTAAGGCGAAAGATTGAGTTTTGATGAGTGCGCTCGATTGGGAAGCGACTTATAGATAAAAGACCAAGCTATGATGAGTGCGCTCAATTAGGGAGCAGTTTTGAGGTATGCCCTGGTGAGAAGATGGCTCAGAGGAATAAATGCCTTCCTCGGGGAGTGGCTCTGAAGTGGAGGGTTGCGCTCTTCTGTCATCTCTCTTATCTTCAAATTTTCCCCTCTAGAAGCCTTCCTTTTTTCCTACGGAGGAATTGAGGTATTTGTAGAAAAAATATGTTGGTTAGTTGTCATTGGGGCGCTGATTGAGCCGTAATTTCTAACCTTCTGAGGGTGTCAATTTTGTGTTTTCCTAACAGGTTGCGCTGTTATTGGCGGCCTGGGCACGACAAGTTGGCGTGAACTCTCCTCTCACTTTTCCCCAGTGACTATAGGGGACCACGCATCTGTAGTGGTCACATGGGCTAGTCTGCCGAGTTTAAATTATTGAGGCGCCTGTTTCTAGGCTGCGCTCAATGGGCATCTCCGCGGGCCTAGGTCTTGCTAGGCGAATTTGGGTCGCACCGTCTAGGCCTTCCACAGTGCTCCTTTGGCCATGAGGAGCCTTTTCTCGGTTAAAGCTTTTGGGGCTCTCTTCTCCTGTAGGCCTTATTCCAGGTGTATCGCATGGGTACTAGGCCTTATCCTTTCCGTTGATTAAAATTTTTTACTATATTTATTATGTTTATCGAATTTATTTTTCAAGAAATATCATCCATTCAACAAAGTAAAGCTAATTATAATTAAAAAATATTTTATAGGATATCTTTTAATTATCATATAATACTCTCAAATGATATAATATTTATCTATTTTTATATTCTTATATGACCCATTAATATAAATAAGCAAAATATCACATCATCTTTGAAGGTGTTTTAAAAGTAATGAGAGGGTATTCCCATGCCACCCCCACAGTAATTATAAAGTTTCAGGTCGTATTTTATAAATAAAAAATAAAAAAATCAAACTCATAAACAAACAAAAATTACCCATCCAACATCTTATAAAAAATATTAATCAATTTTCACATTTCTTTCTAAAATATTTATTAAGTAGTTGTAGATGCATCCAACCTTTTATCATTTGCTCGTTTACTTTCCTTTTCTTGCTTCATATACAGATATAAATAGCAAGTTGGCACGAAAATTCAGTCAGTGAAATTAATTTAATTTTGTAGTAACAAAATGAAACTACCTCAAATTAATGCAAGTGGAGAACGTGGAATTAACTTTAAAAAAAAAAAAAGAATATTACAAAATTGGTTAAAGGGCATGAAAGAAGGGATTTTCATCTCGTACAACAAAGAACTACATAATTTTACTACATATGGGGCAACCAAATAAGGAAGCAAGCCTCTTTGGCGGCTCAGCCGGTCACTTGTAGTAATACTGCCAGGCTGAAGCAATTGCAGCCACCAAAACCACCTTGAAAACCAGCTTAGTGGCAGCTGATGATGAAGATGATGGCGGTGAATGAACTCGCTCCAATGGTCTTCCCCTCAGCTTGGTCGACAACTTCAGGAACAGCAGTCGCAGAGGACCAACCTTCTTGGCAGCTGAAATTGCAACAAAAGAGAAACACCTTTGGTTAATGAGAATAGATAATATCCAGTTTTGCATATGAAGGAGAATAAACAGAAGAAAGCTGGAAGCATTTCCAGTTATGTGAAGATGATGGCAGCCATTAATAATCCATAAGTTTTTTTTTATTGCATTGGAATCACAATTTAATTTCAACTTTATTCTATGAGGATTGAAATTCCTTTGGCAATTACAATCACCCGAGAAGTAGGAATTGGAGTAGTGATAGTTTTTATCTCTCAAGCTTTAAGGAATTGCAATTCCCAGTCAACTGTCAATTCTGAACAAGTCAGCTGTCAATTCTGACCATACTGCCGGTGGTGCCCAGTCAATATTGATGACCCCACATCACCGGCAGCCACCCATCTCTGCCGGATTAACAATCCCATGCTGGTGCCAGTCATCAACCTATGCCAGGCTGCAGCCCAACTGCTAGGCTGTCAATCCTCATTGGCCGGGATTGCCTATATTGGCCATGCCACCACTATTGAACGTAACATAAACACTCGGAATTGCAAGTCTTATACTATTTTCCCCGTGAATGGAATGTAATATCTATTCAGCTGTAGACAAGTTTATGGTCTCCATCACTGATGTTCATCAAACAGGCCACGTGGCTAGTCCAGCAACCAAACATACCAGAAATCATAGGATGACAAATATTTTTCGGGGCAAATGAGCATATTAGATCAGCCTGGATCTGGTATTACTTGGAAAAGGTGTAGCTTCATGTGGGAAATTACCCTTAATAAGAATCAAACTTCTCTTTGATTTTTACAAGCAAACCCTGTTTTTACAGCATCTGCAAACAAGCCATAAGTCATACATTCTCTAAACAGAGGCTGCTGCCTCTGTCTTGTAGAAATGAAAACAAACAAATTCCAGTAAGAAAAGAGAACTAAGTTTTCGCCAAACAAGAGGGAAAAGAAGCACTAAGCTTTGACAACCATAGGTTTCTCGAGTCATAGATTTCAAATTGATAGAAAGGCCATTCAAGAAGAACAGAATTTATACAATGAAAAATAAGGCATTTTGAGAACTGGTACTTTTAAGAGAACAGCAACAATAATAACAACAATAGCAGTTGTTTTAATACTTTGTTGCTAGGGAGTTAATTCCAAATAAGAAACATCATTTCTGATTTTTAAAATCATTAAGTTGAGCTGCAATGTTGAACCATAGATTAGTAACTACCAAAACTTTACGAAGTGAAAAAGTAACAAGAAGCAATACTAATCCAGCTAGGAAACAAAAAAACAACAAACTTATATAAGAATCTGGAAATCTTATATACTCTAACAAGACTTCTAAAAACATATAATCTGATGCAGATAAGAAAAACTTCATACACATCTCAATTATGGCAGCATCTTTAAATATTATATTAACTCCTAGGTATCCAATCCATTTACTTCCTTTATGTCCACTCCGCAATTTTTGTCTTATGTGCAAATGCCACTAAAGGTAGTTGTTGTACCAACCATTGATTTAATTCAGGTCAAGATAGCCGCAGTCACGTAACCATTAGAATCTTTAGTTTGAAGGTTTGGAGACAAGACAATTTTTTGTTTCGATTTTATCAAACAAAGGATTTTAATTTAATATCTTTACAATTAAATCCATTTCTGAATTTTTGGTGAATGTAATTATTAAAAAATATAACAAGAAGTGGCCCTTCCTCACCTGCAGTCAAGGCACTGCTGGGCTCCCCCTCCCCTCTATCTCCCATCTCCCTACGATATCACTGCCCTTTCCCTCATTCCCCAAGACCATATCCCTCTCCTCCTCATTCTTGCCTTTGAAATATAGCAGATCTGAAAGGAGTGGACAAAGGGAGAACTGGAAGGCGGGAGGAGAGGTGGTTGTGATGGAGGGAAATGGTAGATAGGGACAGGAGAGAAGGGGAGGGTAAGGCCTGAGGATGGTGACGACCCGAGGGATAGTGACTAGTGAGGTTGGGGTGGAAGGAGTAACCGGTGGTGGCATGGATTACAATATTGATAGAAGTCATATTGTGTTGGTATCAGCCATATGGGATGATGTATATTAGTATTGAACGTCATAGAAGTAATACTTTTATTTATAGTGACTATATCAAAATAGTAACATTCTTTTTATCATATATTTACATATATGAAAACTTCAAGTCAAATTAGTCAAAATTGAGCTTGATATCTTTCAAGATCATTAAAATTACCCAAAACCTATACATATGTATATATATGTCTACAAAGGATGTGGACATAGGCTTTTGAGAAAACTTGGATATTAAAACATGTAGATTCTGGCTAGAATTGCAGATTTAGGCATCTAAGAAGCAAAATTTCCTAGCATTAAGACCTCTTGATGTGAATTAGGTGACGGATATTTAAAATATTGGTCGACATTTTGTTCCATGGGTGACGTAGGTTGCTTTGAGGCCTTTTTTTCCCCCAAAATTCAACTTTTATCTTTAAATTAATCCCCAAAATTGAGAAAATGTCTTCAATTGGCAAATTAATAAATTAAAATCCTTGTTTGGCAGAATCAGCACCAAAAATCCTCATGTGGCAAAACTCACAAGATAAAAATCATTACATGGTCAATTGTCCAAAAAAGTGCAAAGGCAGAGAGACTGTCTGTCAGACGCACAAAGGCTCATGTTCAAACAATGTCTATGAACCTTGATCATAGATAACCTAAAGAAGTGAACGATTTGTAGACCTAGTGATAATAAAACCAAGTGCTCCTCACACCAGAATCACAAGTGGAGTGCCAAACAATAACAAATGCTCTGAATATTTTTTGAGAAGAAAATATCAGTCATTGAGTTTGGCAGGAGCCTAGTCTAAGTAATTCATTTTTACCTCTGTCTTCCAATAGTCTTTCTTCCTCTCCAATACGCCGCCTCAGTACATTGAGCAATGACCCAAAGTATAAAGCAAACACCGTGCATGTTATTGTTATGACATTGTAAGGCATGCTAAAGTCAGGAGTTGTCAAAGGCACAAGTAGCACTTCTGTATAAGCCAGTGCGGGACTAATCTCCTGCAGAAAAATACTCAAAAGGATAAAAAATATATAAAAAGAAAACAAGGGGACCCACATCAGGAAAAACAAGGCCAACAGCTCAAAAACAAAAGCTAGAACAATTGGACTATTTAATACCTTCAATCTTGACAACATGGGTGACTGGTTCGAATCTTCATCAAAATGGAAATTGGGCTGAAAATCAGGAAAGGTTATAACAGCTGACGGAATGTCAAAGCCTTGGTTAGCATCTGGAGGGTATTCGCTGATGTGCAAGAATCCCTGTGAGAGGAATATGGCATTATACAGTACTGACCTCAATAGAGAAGATAGTGAAGAGATTCGGTGGATAGCCCCAGAAAACTAATAGTAGCAAAGGCAATAAAGTTTTAAGCAGTCGGTGGATCAACATTTTTCCTCTGTTTTTCACTGCCCAGTAAATTTCTTATGGCAAACAATCATGTCTGTTTTTCTAGTGCAATCCCTTGCATTGATAATTTGCAATATGATTATGACATCTTGACAATGCATGGCATGAGTAACATCTACTTCAACTTGTATAGCCATTAATTAGTGGCAATATTTACTACACTTTAATGGTCAATTGCTCCTAATCATATATCTGGTAAGTAGCATCTTTTTGTGCAGTAATTATTCCAGGGACCACCACAAAGCAAGACACAGAAAAGTAAAATGTTCTTGCAATCACAGAAAGAACTGTTCAGACAACATGAATCAATAATTTCCAATCCTTGAACATGTCATCATCAGATGTTAAAAAAGGGGCTATTTTTTGTCCACTTTCTCGTGATAGTTAAGAAAGTTAAACAAAAGAAATATTTTTGTCATAAGGTGGGAATTAGTAGTTGTACAACAAGTAATCCGAAGCTAGTTAGTTCCAGTGGCCGTATATTAGATCAGTAGTAGATCAGTACCATGCATCAGATTGGTAGCATGCATCAGATCGGTGGCAGATAAGTAGCAGGCTCCATGACAGTTAAAGAGTAGTTGTTGTTCTGTTAGCATTATCAGTATTATTAATAGCTGCTGTTGGCATTCTTAGTAGTTTTTAGTATTGTTGTATGTGAGTTTGGTAATCAGTTGTATAGTCACAAAGAAAAATTAATGTGAACAGAACAGGATACTCAATTGTAATACAGATCATGTAATGAATGAATGATGTTCAACTTCCCTCTCAGAATTCTCTCTTCTATCTCTACTCTCTCTTATCTTTCCACTCTCTCTGCTCTCATTCTTCCTTAGTCCCTCTTTCTCTCAAATTTCTGTAACATTTCCCTCATATTCCCTCACATCCATCCACAGATTAGCCATTCCATCCCATTTGGTATCAAAGAAGACATCCTCGTGCAAATCAGACAAGTCCATGACTACAGAAAGAGAAGTATGGAGAACTAGTGCAACAATGGCAACAAGAAACACAAGAAAGCATTCTACAACAGATATTAATGACAATTTGAAGAATTAGTTTTCCATCCTTCAAGAAAAAGTGTATTCCAAGATTGAAGAACAAGGAGGATCCTTAAAGCAATGACAAGAAGACAAGTTCTCTCAATTCATTGCTGAAAAGAGAGGAGTACTATCTTCCAAAGACAGTGAAGTAGACCTGATGCAGAACAACAGATCAAAGGTGAATTCTCAACAAGAATAGAGGGGCATTTTGCCTTCATCTTCAGGATTCAACCCACATGAAGGCAAGAGTTCTAGACAAATTCCAATACCTGCCACCAGTCATCATGAAAAAATGGAATGCTAAATACACAAATACACAGGGCCCTCATTAAGTAATCACAACCAGACCCTTTCAGATTCGTTTGCCTAGGGTAGAATTCCCTAATTTCACCGAAGATAATCTGAGGGCTTGGATCAGGACATGTTCAAAATACTTCCAGCTTTAACATGTTTCAGAAGAACACAAAGCATGCATCTTGAGGGTAAGGCTGACATTTGGTTTCAAGGGTATTGGAGCAAAAACATATTGCTGACATGAGAGTTATTCAAAGAGGATGTTAGCAAAAGATTTGGGGATCAAGCTGCCATAGATATTATGGAAGAATATAACAAGCTGCAACAGAGGAATGGGGGGGAGTACCAAGAAAGATTTGAAGGCTTAAAGGCATGGATGATCAATTCTCATCCGGGCATTCTTTTTGAATCTTACTTCATTTCCAGCTTCCTCAGTGGATTAAAGATGAGATATTGACCATGGTGAAACTACATAAACCTTACTCGTTGGCAGAAGCATTTGAGTTGGCCAGACTCCATGAACAACGCCTCGTTATGAATAAGAAGGTAAAAGTTCCTCATAGGTCCCTTGTGAAGTCTTCCTTCGAAAGAAATGATCAAGGTATTAAAACTACCAATTCTGTGGGGATCAATAACTGGACCCAACCTAAAAAGAGAACATTAAGATTGTGTTTAAATGCAATGAAAAGTTTCTTCTGGGCCACAAGTGCAAAGAAAAGCAAAGCAATTGCTTGAGAATGGAAGAAGATGGAGAAGAAGTGGAGGACTACATTATAGAGGGTAGAGTGCAACAGAATGATGAAGAAGAAACAGAGGAGATCATGGTACAAGCCTTTGCTGGCTATTCCTGGAACAACACTTTTTGAACCTTGGGAGGGTGTAGGAAGAGGCCATTGGCTACATTAGTGGATAGTGGAAGTACTCATAGCATTGTGAGTCCCAAAGTGATCAAGGAGGCAAAAGGAGTTTCAACTAGCACCCCTCCTTTGGCTGTGACAATGGCTAATGGCAGTAAAATAGTGAGCAAGGCTAAGGGTTGTGATTTACCTTGGAAGATGAAGATCACACTTTCAAAGATGATCTGAGGTGATGGAATTGAGAAGTTGTGACATGATATTGGGGGTGGATTGGATGAAAACATTCAGTCCAATTCTATTTGACTTCCATCAACTCAAATTGAGCTTTGATAAAGAAGGAAAGCCAATAGAGCTTCAAGGCTACAAAGAAGATGCAGAAGTAAGAAGTTTCACTGCACAGAAGGCACACAGGTGGATATGCCATGGAGAAGGATTCGTGAGGCAACTATTTTCATTGTCCATAGCAGAAAATCAGTTACTTCCTCCTGCTGCCATAATAGAATTGTTTCTTGAATTTTATGACATTTTTAGAAACCAACAAACTTGCCACCAAAAAAAAACTTTGACCATAAAATTCCCCTTCAACCCGGATTCGAGCTAGTTAAACTGAGGCCCTGTAAGTACAATCAAATTCAGAAGAATGAGATCAAACAACAAATTTCTGAAATGATAAAATCAGCGATTATAAACCAAGTTCCAGCCCTTTTGCTCCATCAGTCTTACTTGTCAAAAAGAAAGATAATTCATGGAGACTTTGTGTAGATAATAGGCAACGAAACTCCATGACCATCAAAAACAAATTTTCCTTTCCAATTATAGATGATTTACATGATGAATTAAATGGATCATCTATATTTTCAAAGCTTGGTTTAAGATCAGGTTATCACCAAATCTAAATGCAGGAGGCTAACATGTTTAAGAATGCCTTTAGAACTCACCAAAGATATTAAGAATTCAAAATAATGCCCTTTGGTCTTACCAATGCCCCCGCCACTTTCCAATCCCTAATGAACCATGTATTTCAACCATACCTAAGGAAGTTTGTGTTAGTATTCTTTGGTGACATTCTTGTGTACATCCCTTCATTGGAAGCCCACTTTGAACACCTTCAACTTGTGTTCCTCACATTAAGACAACATTCTCTATTTGCCATGAAAACAAAATGTTCTTTTGGTCAATGCAAGGTGGAGTATTAGGGTCATGTAATATCTGGTGAATGTGTCCATAAATCCTAGCAAGATTAAGGAAATGAGCTCATGGCCTGTGCCTTCCAACATCAAGGCCTTGAGAGAATTTTCAGGTTTCACAGGTTACTATAGGAAGTTTGTAAGGGACTGTGGAACCATTAGTAGACCCTTAACTAACTTGTTGAAAATGAATGCATTTGCATGGAGTGAATCTAAGGCTGTTTTCCAGAAGCTAAAGAAGGACATGAATCAAGCACCAGTGTTGTCTTTACCTGACTTTAATCAAACATTTGTGATTGAAATAGATGCATCATCCAAAGTAATGGGAGCAGTATTGAAGCAGCAGAATCATCCACTTGCATACATCAGCAAGGCTTTTGGAGTAAAGAATATGAGCCTATTCATTTATAAGAAAGAATTGCTAAAAATCCTGTCGGCAGTTTCAAAATGGAGACATTATTTGTTGGACAATCAATTTATCATCAAAATGGATCATAAAAGCCTCAAGCACTTGCTGGAGCAAAAGACAACCTCAATTCTGCAAAAGAGGAGTTTATCCAAGCTATTGGGCTTAAACTTTCACATAAGAGAGGCAAGGAAAATGTGGTAACTGACGTTTTATCAAAGAGAATGGAAGAAGAAAAGGCCAATTGTGAAGCTTTTTCAGTGGTAGTACCTGCACGGAGATCGGAGATAGAACAGAGTTATGAAGGAGATCCATGGAGAGATAATGGCTGCATTGTTAATAAAGCCAGATTCTCGGCAACAGTTTAGTCTTTCTAAAGGGGTGATGAGGTATAAGGGAAGATCGTGTAACGGGGCTACTACTGAATTAGGCAGAAGGTGCTGTTGGTGGTTCACAAGTCTAGTTATGGTGGTCAGTTGGGTGTTGCAGCTACATACAAAAAAGCACATCAATTTTTTACTAGCCAAAGCTGTTCCAACATATAGAAGAGTTAGTTCTATCCTGCAATGCTTGCCAAAGAAACAAGAGTGAAAGGTAAGCTTATCCAGGCTTATTACAAGCTTTGCCTATCACTCAATATTCATGGAGTAATGCATCAATGGATTATATTAAGGGTTGACCAAAATTTAATGGGAAGGATACCATATTGGTAGTGGTGGATAGACTAACCCAATACTCTCATTTCTTGGCCTTGGCTCATTCTTTTACAGCTGGAAAAGTAACTGAACTATTCCGGAATCTAGTAGTTTAGTTATATAGAGTTCCTGTCAGTATAGTTTCAGAATGAGACTAGGCATTCACAGGCCGGTTTTGGAAATCTTTGATGAGCCGTATGGTAACTAAATTACCCATGAGTACTTCTCATTCACAAATGGGTGGCTAGACAGAGAGAGTAGACCAATGCTTAGAGACCTATTTGAGATGCATAGTAGCACAAAAAAACAATCCATAGAACAAGTGGAAGCCCTTGTTTTAATCGTGTTACAACTCTACTTATCATCAAACCATTAAAATGTCTCTTTTTCAAGTATTATACGGATTTACCCCAACCACAGTTGCAATTTAGTGACGATGAACATCAGGTGGCATCCATGGCAGAGCTATTACACGAAAGAAGGCATGCGAGTAGCTTTTTGAAAGAACAATTAACCTTAGCACCGAACATAATGAAGAAGTATGCTAACTTGAACAGTTTAGAAAGAAAATTTGAAGTTGGGAGCATGATTTATTTGAAACTTCAGCCCTACAAGCAAACTTCAATTGCATTGAGAAAGAGCTTGAAGCTATCAGCAAAGCTGTCTAGCTTACCCTATGGAAATGCATTAACCATTGAGGAGTACTTTAAAGCAAAGATTCTAACATCTCACACTAGAAGAAACTGGTGAGATACATTGATCTTATCCTCTTCAGAAGTTCCAGACCTGCTGAATTAGAAGATGGAGATTTCTGAAGGGAGATATTCAGCCATTCGTTTTTATTTTAATTTAAAAGCTTGAATGGCTGAAGTTGTTTGATAGGGTTTCAGCAACATAAAAAAGAAAACAACACATAGTTCATCTTTAGAGCCTCATCTTTTGACCAAAAAACCAATTTCAAGTTGGTCATAGAGCACCAAAGCAGGGGGTTGTGGCCACTGGGAAGTTCCAGACAGAACCAAGGATGGTGCCGCTGGCAGCTAATATCTCTGCCTCAGGTACTGGCTAAAACCACCATATTGACAGAAGTTGCTACCTACAATGAACATGAAACCTTTTGTGGTTCTCTTTCATAGCCTTCACCAAGTACTACCCCTGTTATCTTTTTGAAAACAAGTTTTACCTTGTCTTAATTTAGTAAACAGAAGGCTAAGGTTCAGTTCCTAACATTCTATAAGCTCTTCGCAGGCTTTATACTTCTGTTATGGAAAATGGGACCACCCCCAATAAAAAAGAAAGGTAGTAGAAAGCCCTCTCTTCTTAGAAGCATTCCTCAAACTGAATTAGATTATAATCAGTCAATATAGAATCAATAGGTGTACCTTATCAAACTCTAAAGTAAGTGCAGCAGACTTCATATCACAGGGAAACTTGAGGACCAACTCCAACACCCCGGGGGAAACCTTATCTTCAGAAGGTGAAACACGCATCTTCTCTATAACATTATAGATGGGCTGGATTTGTCCATCAACAAATATTTGCAAGGTATGGTAGTAGACCTTAACATACCAGGGTACAACTTGGAAAACATCAACACGCAATTTGCACTCGTTGTCAGAAAGACCAGTAGCAAGGTAGCTTTCAACATGTTCCGCAGGCTTTAGAGAAACAGCAATAGAACCCCTTTCATTTCCGCTTCCCATCAGAAATCTATTGGCATGTAGTGGTGCTTGGGAAGATGACCAAATTACAGGACGTTTCCATATTAGTGCCAAATCAAATGGTTTAGCATCAGCATTTTTCTCAATCCAGAACAAATACAGGACAGATGATTCCTCATTGTCTAAGCTAACGACTTCTCTGATTAGCCTATCAGAGGAGACAGACAATTCAAAAACTGAGTTAGTCAGAAAATTTTCATTCGTTACATCATCAGATCTGGATCCGTCATTTTCCTTCCATAAATTCTTCAGTTCAGAGACTAATCCTCTCTCAAGTTGAAGGTATACATTACTAGATTTAGCAAGAACACATCTGCCATTGACTTTTCTTCCAAATAATGAGCTCATTGACCAACTCGGTTGTGTAATTGCTTCATCATTATAACTCATTCCCACTCTTTGACTCCCAGGCTGGAGGACAATAGTGAGAGTTTGCTCAAGACGTATTCCTGAATCCAGGTCCATTGGACTAAATTCACTCGATCTCAAGTGTAGTCTCTGAGAGTGATAAAATCCACGGTAAATTGATGGTCTATCCATCAATTCGGAAAGACCAGCCTTATCCCGGCAAGGCAACAACTTCAACCATGGCGTCAGGTTCTCAGTGCAAACAGCCTCTCGGGGCAATGTACCATACCTCAAACTGTCTGAAGATCTCCGAAAGCCCCATTCAGGAGCAGAATAAGAGGTTGAAGACTCTAGGAAGTTGATGGAAGCGCAAAATAGACCTGATAAAGTGTGGGTTAAATTTTTCCATAAAGCATCAACCTGGGATGGTGGGACATCAAAAATAGCCCAAAGCTCAACTCCAGGAGGCCTTGCATTGTTTCTCGAAATGGGATCAAACCCACCCCAATATTCATAGTTCCAACGGCCTTGTGTGAAAGACAACTCCATCTCCCGAATATGAAATTTGTGGACCTAGCCAAGAAGCATCAAATAATCAAATATTGTAAACCAGGAACACATATCAATTATAAGTTGGAAGCAAGTCCATGCATTTGGATTCAATGTAATACTTTCAAAGCAATGAAATAAATCATCCCATAGATGAGCATTTACTATGGAGCACATACTTAACACGTGCTTCAAGCTCAAAAGATGTTCGAATGAGGGGACTGGGCAAGAAATCAAGCACTGAAAGGGAAAAGGAATAGTCTCATGGCCATATATGTTCCACATATAATAAATTAACATGTTCAAGATGAACCCACTCAGGAAAGGCAAGTTCAGGATGCTCATCCAGTACTGAAGTCAAAGCAATGATTGTGCACATGGAGATGAGTGATGTCCAGGACAGCCAGAGAAGCATCAAGTCTTGGATCATGGTAATTTTCCACAACTGGAAGCACCCCATGAATCATAGTGTACGAAAAGGATTTTCTTACTTGGCGCATGAATTTCTCCCAAAAAAGGCTTTCATACATTTATGTAAGGTGTTTCATAGTAAAAAAAATCACAGAATATCCATCAGTCTAATAGATTGAGCGATATTAGCTAAAGCATTTCCGAACCATACTTTTGACAGACAGAAACCTCAAACCCCACAAGTACTGGTAGTTTTTCAAATGCAATTCATATATTGGTAACCCTTCTAATAGTAGCAATTTAGCAGTTAATGAGCATCCGAAGCTTCTACATCATATGGCAAACGCAGATTGGTTAAGTTCCCTTTTTAGGTACGTTAATGTCCCTATTCAATAAAACAGTTTGCAAATTAGCAGTGGATCCGTTCCTTATCCCTATCTTACATATTTGGAGTTTGAAGAGCAAACAGCCTGCGGCAGAGCTGGGCGAGGCGAGTAGGTACCTCGACACACTTCCTGAATAAGGATTAATTTGATTGACCATGGCTATCCGCATCTCATACCAAATATACGCTATCCATACTCCACATGACTGCCGAATCATGTAAAAATTCATATACCCAATTGCAGAGCTGATATGAAATACTCAATAGCCCTAATAGCAGTTTCATGCTCAAAATACAGACGACAAATAACAGGAAGATTTAGTTTTCTTAGAAGAATAAAAAATACGCAAAATAGAAAGCATCTGAATTTCAACAAATAAGCAAAAATGGGGAAAATCATAGGGGGAGGAGTATACAAGCTGATAGATTGATTTCGGGAAGAGGCGGAAGTGGCGGCCACCATTGGAGGGGGAGAGATTAGCTTTGGATTCGAAGTGGAAATGCGCGAGAACCTTCCGATCGGGAAGTGGTTTCAACAGCAGTTCTTCATGGAATTCTTCTGCCTCTTCCTCAACGGCTACGGTAGCTGCAGCATAAACGAAGTAGCACAGTAGGAGGAGGTTGAGAATTGACCTCCGAAAGCCCATTAATGGCTTCTTGGTGGTAATATCAAGCGCTGCGTATCAATGGGGCGAGATAGTCGGCCATGATAGTGTGATTGCAGTTGCCGATTGAACCAAAATTACAGTATGCGCGGCATCAATGCTCCATGATGATTTGATGGGGCAGTTTCTTAATTTTATTTAATTGCATAAGTTGAGTTTTTTTTTCTCACAGCAAATTGTTTATATAATGTTCCCCCAAAAAAAAAAAAAAAAAAACCAACAGAATTTTTTTCAAATTTTTACTTATAAAAATAATATTTATCCCAAAAATAATACTCAACACTTTCTCTTTGCATTAACTTTACTAAAACCATATAAAAAAATAATTATTTTTTAAAATAGTTAGTGTCTAGCAATAAATTGTAAAATTCAAACCCAAGAAATTAGAAAATTTTGAATTATAAGACATTGATGATGTCAATTAACAAAGTAATTGAGTAACCTGATCATTAAATGATTAAGAAAGTTGATTGCCAAGCAACCAAGCTATTTAGTTATCCAGATACAGAGTGATCATGTTGTCAAGTTGCCAAATTGCTTAGCTACTAACACATTGGGTGGTAAGAGGTTGAGTTGTTTAATCAGCTAATCACAAAATTATAGTTCGACTCAGTATCTAATTATTAAACTGTCAACCTATTTTGTCATATCAATATATACTAAATATGAAAAAAATATGATGTCTAATCTGCCTTTAATTCAGACTAATGTTACAAAAGACATAATTTGTCAAGTAATCATTTAGATTTAAATAAAATGATGTAATCCAATATTAGGATTCTAGTCAACCAAATTGTCACCATGGAGAGGTTACTAAGGATAGTTGTAGAACATGAATAGAGAATTAATAAAATCTCTCAATTATTAAAAATAACTATGATTAAAAGAATATTTAGCAACTATTCTGTACGATTATTAGCCAAAGGGAGGTTTATGAGCCATCCATGACATATGTCCAGCCCCCGTAAAAACAATTCATTTGGCACAATTATTTGGTAACTATTCCAGTCTCTATTGTACAAACCATGATCCAAGATTCATGTCCAAAATTTAGGAGAGCTTGCACAAATAATTTGGGTATGCAATTGAAATTTAGCACAGCTTTTGATCTGTAAACAAACGGTCAATCAAAGTGGACAATACATAATTTAAAAAATATGTTCACAGCTTCGCATTGAAAAATACAGGATAATTGGGATAATTATCTATTATTAATTGAGTTTGCTTATAATAATAATTACCAATTGAGCATTGGTTTAGAACCCTTTGATGCTTTGTATGGAAGGATGCATTGATCTCTAATTAATTGGGACTATATGAGAGATCATAGATTTTCGAGTTCAAAAATTATACATTAATTCAAAATCGCTTGCAAGTCCTCCAAAATTGTTAGAAAAGTTGTGTTGATCATTGGAGTTTGATTTAAGTTTTGAAGTAGACAATCACGTGTTTTTGAATGTGCTTCTAATAAAAGGAATGGCAAGGTTCAATTTGAAGGAAAAATTGAAGCTAAAAAATATGGGACATTTGATGTATTGTAAGGGATTGGAGATATGACTTATAGAATAACCATATCTATTTACATAGAGGATTTTTATGACATATTTCGATACTTGGAAAGTATATTTTCAATCCCTCCCATGTCATTAAGTGCAAACTTTTGCAAATAAATAAGGATTTGACGCATGTGGAATAATTAGATCAGATTTTCGATACGCGAGATCATGTTCTTCGTACTAAGGTGACCCTCTTAGTTAAAGTGTTTTGGAAAAATCACTCATTTGAAGAAGTCACTTGAAAGTGCGAAGACAAGAACAAAAAAAATATCCATAATTGTTCTATTAATAAGGTATGTAAATTTTGAAAATGAAATTCTATCCATGGAAAAATTTGTAACAACCAATTATTGAAATATATGTATTATGGTATCCGAATTAATTGTGTTTAGTGAAATTTTCAAAATAATTGTGCAATTGAATAAAAAATTAAGTATTTGATGATAGAGGGTCGACGACAACCTTGCGCATACGTGGCACTTGGGCTATTGAAATATATGTATTATGGTATCAGAATTAATTGTGTTTAGTAAAATTTTCAAAATAATTGTGCAATTGAATAAAAAATAAAGTATTTGATGATAGACGGTCGACGCCAACCTTGCGCATACGTGGCACTTGGGCATGGCTAATAGAATAGGCCACGCTCGTGTATGTTTATACATGACTAGTTGATGGAAAACGCTCATGTATGGCTTGAGAGGATTCATACATGCATGTGTTTTGTGTCTATATGTAAAGAATGCATAATTGGCATTCGTGCTCTAATTTAGCTATTTAAAAACCTTCTAGTATCTTTGAGCATTTTTAGCAGAGGATTTAGGAAAAATGAAAGAAATAGAAGAAAAAAAATTAAAATAATATTATTTTAGAGCAATTTCATGTTAGATCTGAATAATATTCAATTTAGGCCTAATACATCTAGGTCCTTTTTCTTTATTTGTTACTGAAAATTTTAAACTATTTCCTCGATCTTTGGTGAATGTACATACATATAATCGTTATTGTCCTTGTTGACTTTATTTTATTCGAATGTCCGTCTTATTTGAGAATTTTAAAATTTTAAAGGTTTGTACTTAACTTTACAAAATTTATTATGAAATCCTAAAATATTTAACTATTTGATTTTTCATATCATTTTTATGTAAATATTTAGTGATAACTCTATTTTAAAATTTATAATGATTATTTGTTTTAGTTATTAAAAAATTTATATATTTATTATTTGTTATAGAATCAGTCATTTTAATTAAAAAATTATTATAGAGAATTAATAAAATATATTTAGATATCTCTACGTATATTATTTATAATCAAATATTATTACTTAGATTCATAAGTTTAAAAAGTGATATTTGACAATCTCTATAAAAAATAATATGTGATTGGCCACCTAAGAATAATGAATAGTATCTTATGGCTAGGCTATAGAAAAAATTATAACTTACCTTCGATATTCAATCATAATATGTGAGGTTATTAATGATACCTGATTCATGTATTTCTACATTTTTATCATCATATTATAGTTTTTGATTTTTTGTTTATCAAAAATAAATAAACAAATAAATATAAATATATATATATATATATATATATGCACACTTACAAATATACTTAGTTGGGCTTAGATCTTTTATAAGGTTTTGGAATGGAAGGAAATTTGAAGAATTTGATTTCAATTGTTTAGTTGCGTAATTTAAGAAAGTAGTAACATATCAAACGTTTAGGCTTCTTATTTTGGGACTATATTATTTGTCTCATTATCATATCTTAACCGGACCCCATTAGTAGCTTGTCATATGTTTTCAATGATGGCATTATTCGATTGATTTTGGTAGATGATTTTTCCTTACATTTTGGATGAGAATTAAGCATGTACATTGACATTAATGCCAAACAAGGAAAGTTTAGCTAATAATAAAACATTCTTCTCTTTTAATCTAAGTTAATTGTGGAGGTTACATTCTGGTTTATAGCATCCAACTGGGCCTTAGTTTTCAATCTTTGGTTTCTTTTATTTATGTTGTTGTATTAGATTTTCTATCGATGTCTTGACATGATTTGTATTTACATTGGAAAAGGAAGAGAGGATTTGGATGAATGTCAAGCAACTATCACTATTAACTTTTCTTCTAAATCAGAATGTATTATTGATAAAGAAGCTGTAAAAGAAGTTGTGTGGATGCAAAAGTTCATCTAAGAACTTAAAAATATTCTAACAAATAAGTTTCCAATCACCATCTATTATGACAATGACACAATTGCATATGTAGAAGAACCGAGGGCCGGTATGAAGTCGAAGCACATAGAAATAACAAATATTGCATATGTAAATAACAAAGCCCGTTTACCAAAGCATTGTCTCATAAGGTGTTTGAGAAATATTTTGTACCTATTGATATCAAATATATATATCTAAATGGTTATAAGTGCAAGTAGAAGATTATTAAATATTATGCACTTAGATTCATCTAGTGAAGAATTATTCAATACTTATAAATTATTTATTATTTTCATAATTCTCATGTATTATTGATTTTTTGGGTATTTTAATTATAACATGTGATACTATATAAAAATTAATAATGAACACATTATAAAAAGTCATGTCATTGATTAAAGAATCAATAGCGGAAAGTGATGATTGTTCGATTTTTTGTTAACTCATTTGGTTTTAAACCGAAAAATTTATATATTATATGGGTTTATATTTTTTGTGCCATTATAAGATAAGATGATAAACTATATCAATGATGTGATGACCTTAAGCAAACAAATGGGCATACCGTAAGAGTACATGTGTTGAATGAGATCGATAAATGAGTCCATCTCAATTTGATCGCCAAGACTGACAAAGTTATTCAACACAATTATGTTAGATACCCTTTAAACGAGAGAATTATACATATTTATTTATTATATGTTTATATTTTGACTGACTTAATTATTAATAATTGGTTAATTCCAATATACAAATAACGTTAAATAGTATGTCTAGTAATTTAATTTATATAAATTCTCAATAAGGAATTCACCAGTATTATATTAAGATATTAATATTTAAGTTATCTATATATATTGGATTTAGAAAATATATTGGCTTATTGTAAAAAAAATATTTTAAAATAATTTTAAATATAATCATAATACAGATCAAGAATTAAAAATTACAAATTAGTAGTTTTGATCCGATGGCTCATGCAAAATATATTATAGTGGAAGGATAGAAAATAAAATAATCATGGGTAAAAGAATTGTAATACCCAATTCTTTGTTTAATTAATTCGATATTGTTAGTTTATTTTTAGGTTTATTTTAAATATATTAAAAATAATTGTGTAATGTAAATTTAAAAAAAAAATCAAAGAATGAAGCAATTTTGGCACCTAACGCACACTTGACACATCTGTGCGCACTTTTGGCAAATTAGGTGTACATGAAAAGTACCTTTGGACCACTTAAGCTAGATTTAGGTAGATTGGTGAGCGCCTGATACATGCTTAAAGTAACACTCGAGTGTGGTTTTAGCAAATTGCTTATACTTGAGGAGCATTTGAGACAGTGCTCATGCGCAATTAGTGTTGGATGCGGTGCATGATGTGCACTTGATGTGACGTTCATGCACCGGTTAGCTTATATAAGTCAACACACACTGTTTTTGGGCATTTCATGTAGGAAGGAAGGAGATAGAGTAATAGAGAAGGGAAGGAAGAGAGAGAAAGAGAAGAATAATTTTGGAATATATTTTGATTAGATCTGTTAGATCAGATATTAAAAATAAATATTTTTAAACTCTATCTTTGATCTATTTGAATTTTCGTTTAATTTTGCTTATAATTGGTGATTTTAATAAACGTGTCTATCATTTTCATTTACTCAGTTTTATTCTTTATGTGTACATGTAGTTTTACAGTTAGTATGAAGTTTTTACTTGATTTTATTGAATATTTGAGGAGTTTGAGAATTTGAACGAAATGGGTAATTATTTTAGAATATCAAACTTATATTAAAAATATTTGTAAAAAAAAAGTCATGAAAACTTCTATATAAGTTTTACGTGTGATATTCCATATATACATTTCAGGTCGAGCTTTATTTTGGATTTGATTTAATATTTATACTTTTTTTTAAGATAAAAAGTTTTGTATTTACCATTCCTAGAGTGAAAATTTTATATTTTTTTGTTAGATAAGAAAAGCTTTGTTTTTGTTATAGAGACCCTCCCCGATTTTATTTTTATGAAAACAATCGTAAGAAATTGAACAAAATTCTAATATATTCAAACAAATTTAAAAATTATATCTATTATCTGTGGATAGTTAAAAAAGTAGTGTTTATCCCCGTTTATAGAAAAGAATATCTAGACAGTCTACCGATATGTTTAAATAGTAGTGATTTGGCTTAACGTATTGGGAGTACGTGTAACCTTTTATTAAAATTAGTCTTTAGGTCTTTGGTTTCTCGATTTGAGTATGTTTTAAATTTTTGATATATTTTATTTGTATTTGATTTAAATATTTAAGACTTTGTTATGAGATTTACATGTTCAACCTATGTTGGGATTTAGACATCAGATTTGGTTGGTTTCATATATTTAAACACTTTGATATTTGTTTTAGATTATACCTTTTCATACGAGACCATATTTAGATATTGAATAACTCATCAGATTAGATGTTTGGATTTCAACTTTTATGAATTTTGTATCTGTATTATCAATTTATTTATTCATTCTATTTATGAACATATTGTTTTATTAAATGTATATATATATTGATACTTATTGACTATTTGACTCACATTTTTATTGTTTCTAACATTCCAATTTAAAGAGTTACAGATATCTTGTAGGGAGTTTGGATACAATCACTGGTAGAGATTTTATTCATATTTTGTGAGTCTTAGTTCTGTAGTTGAGTTATATGTATATTGACTGTATTTTGGTATCAAGGATATAACGAATGGATTGATATTAGTATATTTTATTTTTATAAAGTCAGGGTTCTAATTATCCTATTATTTGGTTATTATGGCATTTGATTTATGTTGGATTGGTGGTATGGTTTGTATTATTGATTTGTCACTTTTTTCTTATGGACATTTTAAGCAGATTATATATAATTTATTGTTCGGATTGGTACTCCGAAGATCCCGTAAGAGTTAATATTATTATCTATTATTATTATTATTATCATTGAGATTGTGTATATATTTTATTAGGCCACGTCCGAATTTAGGTATTTTATTTAGGCATTGTTATTTTAGGGGATTATTTTATGGGTTTCAAATTTATTATTAATTATTTATATTACTTACTTTTGATCCGAGTTTATGACAAAAATTTGATAATTAATCTTATATTTTTTAGAGCAAATTATAAAATAATAATAGATATGATTGTAATTTATAAAAACTAAACAATTAGAATTTATGATTGTAAAGAAAATTATTCAAAATTAAATTTAAAAAGTTTAATCCTATGGCTCACAATTAGAATTTGTGATTGTAAAGAAATTATTCAAAATTAAATTTAAAGAGTTTTAATCCTATAGCCGAGAATTGAGATCCCTAAGGATCCCACATTAAATCACAACTAATTGTTTCTTTGAAAGTTATAGATAACAGGCCTTGTATGTCATGACTTCGGTATAAGTAGATGAGAATAATGATGTTAAAATTAAAATTTATCCATAATAATCACTGTGCAAGAACCAAAACAAAGTAGACACTATATTTTAACACCGTAAATATTATAATTAAATATAATCATAATAGTTACAAAAATGGTCAAACTATTCTCTTCTATCCTTGAAACAATCTTATACATAATCCATAAATCACTGTAAAGAAAAGTATCAAATCAAAATACCAAATATACAATAGTAAAAAATTGTACATAACTTTATCCGAGCATATTGGCACAAGATACAAACTATGAAAATTAAGTATCAATCCTAAATAATACAAAATATCTAAAAATAAGTCTAAAATCCATAAATAAAATTCCTAACTATCTTTCTTCAACCGTCCTATGTCCAAGCGTATGAGAATCCAATATCTGCTAACTAAAATGGTTTTAAAATATTTGCAAATATGAATCTAACATTAAGGATAATACTCTAGATACATTCTTTGAGTCAATGAGTTGGAATTAGTGGTAGATTTGATCTTATTAGACATGCATAATTTTGATTTAATTTAAGGTATGATTTTGTTGGCTAATTATCATGCTAACATAGATTATTTTCATTAGATGGTTATTTTTCCATTTTGGGTTGTGAACCATTTTACTTTTAAGGAATAACACAAGAACAATTCCATACACGATTTCGGCATTACATACTAGTCATTTGATAAAAAATAGATGGCATGCCCATTATGCTTATGCAATTACTATTAGGAGCCATAGTGTTCCGACAATGGACATACTAGTGGTATATGAGTTTGAAAACATTTTTCTGTAAGATCTTTTGAGACTACCACTGAATCGAGAGATTAAACTTAAAATTAAAATTATGCCTAGTGTGGCGCCTATATCATAGGCCCCCTATAGAATGATGCCGTCAAAACTTAAATAATTAAAGGAGTAACTACAATAGCTATTAGAGAAGAGTTTTATCCACCCAAATGTGTCCCTATGAGGTGCTTTGGTATTATTCATAAAGAAGAAACATAGGACTATACGGATGTGCATAGACTACCTTAAGTTGAACAAAATTACCATAAAAAATAAGTACTCATTATCAAGAATTGATAATTTATTTGACCAATTGTAAGAGACTCAAGTGTTTTCTAAAATTGACCTTCATTCGGATTATCATCAGTTAAGAATTAAGAATGAAGATATAGCGAAGACAGCTTTCTGAATGAGGTATAGGCACTACGAGTTTTTAATTATATATTTTGGATTAACTAATACCCTTACATCTTTCATGGATTTGATTAATTCGGTATTCTAACCCTACATTGATAAATTTATGGTAATATTTATTGATAATGTTTTAATATATTCGATGAGTTATAAGAAAGATGAATCATATCTAAAGATTGTACTCCAGACGATTCGTGAAACGAGTTTATATGCCAAATTAAAAAAGTAAAGGTTTTGTCTTGAAGAAGTCATATTTTTGGATCATATCATCTCAAGAAGAGGTATTTTAGTTGATCTCAAAAAAGTTGAAGCGGTGACTAATCGAAGCTGACCAACATCCATGACGGAAGTTAGAAACTTTTTGAAAATGATGGGTTATTATCAAAAATTTGTGGAGAGCTCTTTCATGATGGCTATGTCACTAACTTGACGGACATGGAAGGAAGTAAAGTTTAATTGGATAGAAGATTGTAAAAAAAAGTTTTTGAAAATTGACAAATCATCTAACGGTAGCCTCAATTTTGACAGTTTTTGAAGGATTCACAGGATTTGTAATCTATTATGATGTGTCAAAGATCGATTTGTGGTGTATCTTGATACAATATGGGAGAGTGATTGCATATGAATTGAGACAATTGAAGACGCATAAAATGAACTATCCGACGCATGATCTAAAATTGACAGCAGTGATCTTTGCATTGAAAATTTGAAGACATTATCTTCGTAGAGAAAATTTTTTATTATATTCGAACTATAAGAGCCTGAAATATTTGTTCTCTTAAATAGAATTAAATATAAGATAGAGAATATGGATAAATTTTTTTAAGGATTATGATTGTGAAATTTAATACCAGTTAGGAAAGACCAACGTGGTAGCAGACACTTTAAATCATCAAACGAAAGTTTTGTGACTCATTTGAGAATTAAAGAAATAGAGATGTTGAATTGTATGATGCAATATGATATTAAAATGTACTCCTAAAGTACACGAATGACATTGTCATATTTTTAAATACAATCCGAGAATTTAGAAAGAATTAAATGAGCCCAAATGAATAATTTGTTCTTTGTAGACATTGCCAATGATTTCAATAATGAGTTAAGAGTAAATTTTACTATATGGGCCAATAGAGTCTTGAGGTTTCCAAAATGAATATATGTGTTGGATATTGAAGAATTAAAAAAAAAATTATGAATTAGGCTTATCAATCAAAGTACATTATTCACCCTGAAATCAACAATATATATCATGATTTGAAGAAGACATTTTAGTGGCGTAATATGAAATGAAAAATTACGGCCTATATAAAAAGATACTTGATATGTCAATAATTAAAAGTCGAGTATAAGAAACTACCAGATCTTCTACAACCAATGCCAATCCCTAACTGGAAGTAGGAAGACATAGTTATGGATTTTGTGATGGTTTGCCAGAAATACCGAGGAATCATGATATAATTTGGGTGATTATAAATTAGCTCACTAAGTCGACTCATTTCATTACTATTCGGATGTTATTTTCTAGAGATTACCTGGCGAGACTATATATTAATGAAGTGGCCAAATTGTATAGAGTGCTAGTTTAATTGTATTAGATCAAGACCCAAGATTTGTTGTAAATTTTTAAAAAAGTTTGTATCGAGAGTTGGGGACCAATTTAGAATTTAGTGTGGCCTATTATTCCCAAACGGATGGATAATCGAAATGAACGATTCAAATTCTAAAGGTCATGTTGAGAGTTTTAATCTTAAAAATGAAAAGCAATTGGGTTGACTATCTATTATTAAACGAATTTGCATATAATAATAGTTACTAAACAAGTACCGGTATGGACTAATTTGAAACTTTATAAGGAAGTTAATGTCATTTTTCAATTCATTGGGAGGAGACTGAAGATAGAAGACCTTTTGGATTGGAAGTTACTCAAGAGATGGTCAAGAAGATTTGTTTGATCCTTGATTTATTGAAAGTCGCTCAAAGTTGACAAAAGTTATACTAATCAGAGGAGATCGAAGCAAAGTTTCAATATCAAAGACCACATATATTTAAAAATATCATTGTCAAAGGGAAATTACTCGATTTGGGATTAAAGAAAAATTAAAGCCAATGCTTATTGGACCGTTTAAAATTTTAGAGAAATTCGGTGATGTAGCATATAGATTGGTTCTACCTATGAATTTTGGGATGTCCACAGTGTATCCTACATGTCAATACTTCAGAAGTATATTCATGACCCATCTCACATTATTGAGTACGAACCGTTGATGATAAATGAAGATTTAACATAATTGAGGAACCAATTCAAATTTTGGGAAGAAGAGATTAAATGTTTCGGATGTAAGTAATTCTATTGGTAAATATCTTATGGAAGAATCACTCATATGAAGAGAGCATATGGGAAAGAAAAGATGATATTTAGAAAAAGTACCCATTTGTTTCTTCGATTAGGTACGTTGAATTTCAAGGATGAGATTTTATGATGGAAGAAATGTAAAGAGTGACTTTTGAATTTTAAATTTTAATTATGATTAATTAAATTAAGATAAATAAAATTAAATTCAAAGAAAAAACAATTGGGTCAAAGTTAATTTTGGATCAGGTCACATTAAATTAAAGGGCGCTTGATCGACACCCGACGCATACATATGCATGTCCTAAGGAGAGAGGTCACGTCTGATGGATAGTTAACCGGAGCTCAAGCGCATTTTCTAATATGTTCATGCTTGACACATGTCTGAGAAACGCTCGAGTGCGTTATGGCAGAATGTCAGTGCCTGACGCGTGTCTAATTTATTGCTCATGTGCCACAATATTTGGCTGCGGGGCTCCATGCATGCCTAATAAGTGCATATATGCTAGTCTGTTATATATGTTATGTTCGATTAATTTTCGATCATTTTCTATCAGATTTTGAGAGAAGAGAGAAAAGGAGAAGAGGAGAAGAGAAAAAAAGTTAGAAAAGGCCAATTGAAGTGAATCAAAGTAATATTTTGGTAAATTTAAAGTTAAGGTAAGTACATCACAAACATTCATTACTTTGTTGGTGAATTCTTTCCACTTTTTAGAGCATTTATTTTTTTAAATACTCGTATATGTCATATTTTTAAAATCAGATTATTTATATTTTGCATGCATGAATTCCTATTCCTATTCATTATAATTTTTAAGAAGTCATATTCTTAATTTATATATATTAGTTTGCCAAGTTAGCTATCTACAAATATATTTATACATGTATTGAAAATCTGGTTTAATACTCTAACATATTATGAATTTCGTATATAATATCCTTGCATTGATAAAACCACTAAGTATATATTTTACATATTTTAAAATTTTATAAATCTATCCCTACATACATGTCATTTGAAATAAAATGTTGAAATCTATATTATTACCAATTTTTCTACAATTTTGTTTAAAAACATTATAATATGATATTATGTGTTTTAAATTAAGTATATTTAAGTTCTGTAGAAAATTAAAGCATTCATGATAAGTAATTGAAAAATTAAAAAAAAAAACTCTATAATTTGTTTAAAAAAATAAGAATATTTTCTTCAAAATGAGAAAATACAACAATTATACAAATTTGTGTGGAGTCTTTATTTATTTATACATTGGATCATTGTAAGAATTTTAACAGTAGTATATTATGACATGCCTTAGTATATATTAGTAGTGATTGAGATTTAAACCTATAATTTGTAGGTAAAAGTGGCGTTTGGGTCCATTTACAGGATTATATATATAACGATCTACTAATAAATCTTGAATAATAGTGTAAGATATTTAGTTGTGTGAAAATAAATATAATTCAAATTTTGATTATCTACTCCTTAATCGATATGGCTCTACTAGCCCTTAGCCCATAAAAATAATATGTTTGATCATGATTTATATAGCACTTTGATTGTGAACCGAAAATGAAATTTTAAAAGTTATATTGAAATTCATGGCATTACATCTAAATTTGACTCATTATTCCTTCCGATATGTTTTAATGTAAATTATGTAATTTAAGTATACAACTATATATCTTGCTAAACTTTTACCTTACTATTAATTTTATTTTTTGCTAATTCCCTTCATATTAGCGAGTTTGGACACTTACAGATAAAGATTAGGGTTGAAGTGTTGATTCGAAAAAATTTAGACTAGGATTTTAATGGAATTAGATGTTGTATTTTGTTTTATAACAGTAGTTGTAAAACAAATTATTAGTCATTGCGATGTTATTGTTAGTGGTATAGTGGGATTGTCCAACGGTAATAAGTCGTAGCTGTTGTTTACTTTAATTTTATTTAAACGTATATGTTTACATATTATTTGACGTCATGACATGGTATATATTTTTAGCCACTTGATGATGTCACTTTTCAAGTCATGTGATTATATTATTTATTTCATTTAGGTTGGTTATGATATTGGCGTAAAGTTCACGATCATTGTTAATTCGGGCTTATTAGACATTAAAGGAAAGATGCCATTAATTGTAATTTAAGCTTGGTACGGGACCGTGACACACTGACGCCTATTGGGCACTTATTCTAATTCCTCTATCACTTAATTTTTTAAATATTTTTATTATGTAATTATTTTTTATATTTACTCAATATATAAAAATTATTATATTATAAATATAAATTAAAAAAATGAGTGTTATATTATGATAACTATCAAGATATTCGATTTTAATTTAACTTTTTTGAGATTTCTTAATATAGAGTTTTATAGTAGGAAAAGATACAACGAAACTAATATAAGAATTTGAATAATTTTTCAAAACCATAAGACGTGAATCCCTTAAAAAGTAACACATAAGAATTATTTGCCAGTAAAAATTGAGAAGATAATCATAAAATTTACAAGATCGTTATTGTAAATTAAACCATGTTTAGGGCAAAGATTTCCCATCCATGTTTAGGGCAAAAGTTAAACCAAAAAGTTGGAAACATGCAAACCAATTATTATCATTTTATGTATTAAAAGATTCACTTTAAAATATTACTAATGTTGTTATATTATAATTTTTAAATCGATTACTTAAATTATAAATTAAAATTCTATTTCTCCATCATGCAATGTTTATAGCTAATCTTTGCCTAATAGTGAAGAAATTATAGGTGCACAAACTAAAGTGTATAGAGCATGAAAAAGTAATAGTTTAAATATTAAATGTGGGTTTAGTTTAAAAATATTTTTGTTATTTTTAGTTTCTTAACATTGTTAATCATTTGGGTTTAGGTCAAAATCTCTAAATCTAGTGAGGTCAATCAACTGGTCACACTCTGAGACGGTAGTCCTTAAGTAGCATTAATGTGTGGTCAAACATGGCGTTTTGAAAGGTAGGGGAAGACTGTAAAGCCAAAGTGCGATAAAGGTGTGCCAACCATCGTCGTCATCATTCAAGGGCACGAGAAGGGTTCAGTGTCAGTCACGCGAGTCACGTGCCGTGGGGTGGGCGGGGCAGGTACTGTTTCTTCCCAGAATCAGACCGTTGACTTGCGTTCTTCAATGAGGAGCGTGGGATCAGTTCCATATGGTGGCTAATTAGAAAGAGTAATTAATGATTAATCAATTAGTAAAGAGAGAAATCCCACGAGTAAACAGAGATTTGCGGCTTCCGTCGTGCTCTGTGATGGTGGATGTCGATGTTTCTGTCTCGTCCGTTGCATAAATAGTGGAAAGTTTCGAAGTACCCGCAAAATTCTTGCCCTGTAAAAAGGTTGGGAAGGACAAAATAAAAGCAGAGAGACAGAGTGAGAGAGAGAGAGAGAGAGAGAGAGACGGCGTTTTTCCTCCGTAGCACACATTTCAAGCACTAGTGGACATTTTTCATTTTTTCTGGGTTATAAATTAGGGGCGGACTCATGAGTTCCGTCACTGGCAACGGCTAGTTTGGATTGTTATAGCAAAAAAAACTCGTCAAGATTTCGAACAACTTCAGATATCAGAGTGGCCAAAATGAATTATAGCGATGGCAAGTATGTGGGTTGCTCTTTTTTACATTTATATTTTTTCTGTTTGCGGGGTTTGATTTCTGGTTTTGTTTGGAAATGCCGGGTGCGATTTTTCCTTTTCAGGGCTCTAAGGGTAGTTATTTTCCTGCTTTCAGTAATTGTTTTTCTCTCGTATTATGAATTAAAATGGCGTGTTCTTTGAAATGGATCTGCTTGATTTGGAGTATCCACTTCAGGGTGGGTTTGATTTTATGGTGTTTGTTTCATCTCCATTTCCCTCCTTTTTTTGTTTCGATGGGAATTGGGATTGTAGTGTTTTCTTCTGATTTTGATTGTTTTTTGTTGCTAGATTTCAGCAACTCCTCTTTCAATAAATCTAGATCCAAATGCTAGGTGCATGTTGGTTACTTGCAATTGATGATTTGCTTTGGATTCTATCTGTACAAAGTATGCGGAAACTGCAGGCCTCTTAATTGGATCTTAAAAGCTCATATAATGTTTTGTTGTGTCCTTTGCGTAGTAGGTGCCACTGTTAGTAATTTGCTATCATCTCGTTGAATAGATCACTATTTTGTCAACTGGGTTTGAATTTTATTGGACTATATAATAAGATAAGCTTTGATCAGGCCTTACATTGTAATCTAATCTTATAAAGACTTTCTCTTATCATTCTAAAATATTCTTCTCTCATGTTAGAGCTCCTTTTCTTTTTCTAGGAATTGCATCAGTGAGTCTTGGGAGTTGGAGGGAGAAGAAGACTATCATGTGGAGGAGAAGGCTTCTAATCTTGGTGAGCCCTTGCTTGGCATTTCTAGTTTATCATGTGATTGAGTAGTTGAATGAAGTTAGTTGAATAGGAGTTCTGATACAACAATAGAGTTATTGCTATATAATCTAGTGGTTACATGTTTGAGTTGTGAAAACAAAATTTTTATAATGTCAGGTAAAGACAACATACAATTTGTTGAGAATGGTCCGACTCTTTTCCGAATCCCATATATAGTGGGAGTTTTGTGTACTGGGCTGTTCATTTTGCATTGTTAGTGACAAAGTTATATGGGTAATTTTGTGCAGAGATATCTGAATGTTTATGGGATGGAGTTACTCAAAATGAAGATGATATTTCCTATATGTTTGAGGAAACAACTCCAATTAAAGCTTGTGGAGAATTCCCTTACCTTGTTAATGATTGTGGTATGATCTCTATTATTGTTTTTAGCCCCCACCCCCATCCCCACATGGGACTTGTAAATTTTAATTTAGTTGTTTGTGGTGCCTGGAACCTTGACAAATTTATATCATGAGTTCCAGAGAATGTGAAGATGGTGCCTGAAGAGTGCAATGTTACCTATTCTCAAGGAAAAAGGCGCCGGATGCTTCAGTTCAACAATGAATCCATGGATTCTAGTGAAGGTTTGCCGTCTTCATTTCTGAAATCGAAGGTTGTTTGCTGCTCCATTGCATTTTCTTTCTGGAAATTTTTTTATGCCTCGCCAAAAACTGAGGTCCTCTTGGATTAATTTATTTATTGACAAATAAACATGTCTAAAATAGATGCTATCAAGTTTTGTTTGGTCCTTGCAAACTAAGAAAATTATCTAATCACCTAATAGTCAGTTGTCTGTTCATAATAAAAAATTGGGTGATAAGTTGCTAGACACTCAACAGGTATAACACATTTACAAAAATTATCCAAATCTGGCTAATGTAGAGGCGATTAAGAAAGCTGCATAAATGAATACTAAGAAGTATTGACACTTCTACCAAGTTAATGCGTATGTGTCCCCAACATTGTTTTGATTAAAAATCTAAGTCCATTGTCTTTGTCTTTTTCTTTATGTGAGGAATGCTATTACAGAACTTCTTTATATTAGCTTATTTTCATATCGGTTTTTCTTATGACTTTTTGGATGATGAAATAACAATTATCATTTTTATTGATAATTTAGTATAAAATAATGTTGTTAATTACTGATGAAGAATTACCTTCCTCATCATCCACTAGTCTGCTCTATGTTAATTACAAAATAAGAAATGGAGCACTAACACACAAAGGATAATTGCTTACCACCCATAATAGATTTTGAAACTGATCACATTGCTAACTGCTATTCAGTTATATAGGATAAAGAAACTCAGTGCTCAAGGAATCAACTAGGAAATACAGAGCTGGGTAAATAGCTCGGAAGAAGTCCAATTGTTATTCGCAATAATACCTAAAATATGCCTTATGAGGTCCATAATCTGAGAACTTATATTACCAATATGGAACACCTTCCACAGTTAGTGTGGCTAAGAATGCTTTCATTGGTTTCATTTTGGAAGGTAAGATCGTGAAAATAAAAATCTGTTGTTAAAATCAAATAGCTTGTTGTTCCTACTTTCAAGGCTTTCCTCAGCAACCCAACACACAAAAGACGTTTTTATTCACATGCTCAAATTATTATTTTGCCAGCGCAAGAACACATATCTTACAATTAGCACACCCTGTTTCATAGGTGGGATTTTTTGCTTCATTCTAATCAGATAGAATCCTCTCGAGAACCCATAGTTGCCCAGTATGCCCCTTTTGCAACTTTCCTTCCTTGCTAGTTCCAATAGATTCTTTGTTGATGACTTTTGTTGACAAAAGAAGCAGAAGGCGGAAAAGGGATCTTTTCAATTTTTGATCAGGTTATTGGTTCAGTAGATTAGAGATCTCGATCTCTAAGCTTTGAATTGAAGCCCCCAACTAGAGATGGAATTCCAGAAAACTTCTGTAAAATAAAACGTGGATCTGATGCTTATAAAGGTTTGGCATTCTCACTTGTTGCAAGCAGCTTCTCAACTCACAATGCCCTTCACTCATAGATGTTAGTGGACAATTCTGCCTAACTTCATGGGTTTTATCAGGGGACAATTCTAAGACTAGCAAATACATCGATTCAGGTCCAAAAAAGTGAATTATAGGCTAGCTTTTAATAAAGGAGCCATAACTCCATTGGAAATTCCCATTACTTGGCCTTTGGTGCATAGAGATCAGATCTTTCCCTTGTACCCTATTTATTGTGTTATTATATGATTGTAGGATCAGATCTGTCCCCTGTGCGGCCCCGACTGCATCAAATAATGTCTAATTGTTTTGAACTTGGACTGGTACTGTGGATTTGGTTTGAATGTGAGTTGGAATATTGAACTTAGCTCCTGTTTCAAAATGCAACTTTGTACTGTTTATCTCCTGTTTCAAAATGCAATTTTGTTTTTACTTTTGGCCCATAAAGATCTTCATTTTTGCTTAAAACTTTGATAAATTCTAGATGATATTTCATCTACTTTTTCCGAATTGTAATTTGAACTCCAACAGCAGTGTGATAAACATTATGTCTGTTCTATTCATAGGAACGGATTGTGTCTCTGGAGGATGTTTTACCTGAAGTGTCACAGTGGGAAACCGGGTTTCATGGTTCATCTTCTTTTTGTTTTTCTTTTTCCTTTGAATACAATCCTATAATGCTTTCCTGAGGGCATTTTAAAAATCTGCATTGAATCTCAGAAGGTATGCATGCCTCTGGGTTTGAGGATGTGGATCAATCCGAGAGTTGGCTTGTTGATTGCTTGAACGGCTATGATATTCATGTCAGCTCTGATCTGTATGTGCCTCACTTTTCTCAACTCCATGAACTCACTTTTCTCTTTCAGCATGATCAATTCACCTGTGATGGAAATGCAGGAATCCATCAGGGGCATCTGCAGGTAAGATTGATGTCGCAGGTAACAAGACATGATTTGGTTACTGAGTTTCCATATAACTCGTTTTGCCTGGCCCAATTTATGAGAAGTGGGGTCAGTTGACCCTCTGAAAATTTTCTTTTAAAAGTAATTAGGCTACAAACTATTATTAGTTTAATTGAATTTTTTTTATCCTGGCTCAACTAAATATATTTATTGATCATTGTAGCTTATTTGCCTCTATGTGGTAAGTCAAATTTTACTATCTTTCTATCAGAAATAGTTAACTATACTAAAAAATAGTGAAACTATGAAACTGTTGAAACACATCTGATGCCACTTACTTCTTATGTGCTTCTTTTGGCTTCTAACATTGAATTTAGTTTTACAGAGATTGGAAGTGTCGAAACTGGTCCTACTGATCATATGGTTGAACAGCGAGCTGTTCGAACCTGTCAAAATATAGTTTTCAAAGGTGATTTCTCCCTTCATGCTCTGTATTGGTGATGAGGTTAAGTTTTAGATATCTTGTTTAATTGAAATAAAATTCTTACTGTTAAGATTAAACCCTGGAAAAAATATTATTTTCTGAAACTTATATAGTACTCAGCATTCCAACAGTCATTAATAAAAATTTTTAACTGAAGGTGACACCATCATTGGCAAATGATGCCCCAACCTGTCATCAATGCTTCAGCTGGTCAGATGTTCCCGTCCCCACCACTGTTCGGGAATCACCACATTAATTACCAATCAACAATGATTGAAATATTTTGATGACCATAAAATATTACCACAAACCGAAGATATCACTAAGGGAAATATTACCATCATCAATAAATGCAAATATTTACTATTTGTTGGTCAATTTGTATGATAATTTAATATTTTTGTACACACCAAATGTCAAAAAATATTATGAAGAAATGGTTTTTTTTTTTAAATATTTTCCATTCAAAATGTGGGAAATATTTTCGAAGAAGATTAATAGTTCTGAAATGCTTATACTTTGCTACCTTGTTCTGTTACCATTTTCTGATCACTTATGCTACAATTAACATAGGTAGGAAATCATACATGAGGACACATACAAAGATGGCTTCTTCTGTTGCATATCCATTTACCTTCATCAAGCCTTGTGGAGCTCATGGTGATGTGACTCTCAAGGACATAAACCGGCGGATACACACCCCGCCATTGAAACCGAATCAACAAAAAGATGACCCGTCGGCTTCTTTCCCCACTTCAGCTTTTTCCGGGAAGCCTGTTGTCGGCAAAACTAAGATCCGAACCGAAGGAGGAAAAGGTAGCATCACAATCATGAGAACCAAAGGCTGAGTGGAGATGCATGTTTCTCTTGTCTACATCCCTTTTTTGGTGGCTCCTCTGTCTTTGCCCTCTGTTTTTAGGATTCTGGTATTGTTCATAACAAAAGATCTTCCCTCATTTTGGCTTCAGAAACTTCCATAATGCCTCGGGATACCAAAGGTATTTGGTTGCTTTTCTATGTCTTTTTCGTTTTTTCTGTTGTAAGATCATTCGGGTTATCTATCATGCCGGTTTTTGTACATGTTAGTTTGTTTCGGATTCTCAAATTCAACTAAAGCAGTGTATCTGGATTGATTTGAAGAAAAAAAAAAATCAACTTAAATGTTTAGAAAACCAAGTCAGCAGCCATTACCACATCTACATCGAGTCAGGAAATGGGCTGGTAGGATGACAGCCTCTTTTGGCTACATGACGGCATGAATTTTACCTAATGCTTACTTCAGTAGTTGAAGGGTTACTGCCGTGCCGTAATGCAAGGCGCTCAAGTTAAGTGAATTACTCAAAAATTGTCAATATATTTTTCAAGATAACCATCCAGTTCACGCTGGTGGGGAAATTTCTAAGTTTTGATGGTGTATGAGATTCAGCAAATGGCATTTCATTCCTCATGAATCAGATTTCTTTAAATGAGGTGAGTGGCTTGTATCTTTAAGCAGGATGAAATAGCCGTTCTATCATATAGGTAAGGGCTGGTGGGTCAACTGTTCGAAAGTCAGTGGTTGCTGCATCTGTCACATAATTTGCAACAAGCGCCATTGTCACGTCCAATCAATGCTTTTGGAAGGGTTATATTTCCAGTATTTTAGGTGATGTCCTCTTGCATGGCAAGCACATTTTCTACTAACAAAGAGATATTTTGCAGCCTTTACTTATCAGGTAATACTTTTATGGCATTTCAGCTTTTACAGACTTGTATTTGGGTCTTCAATTATATTATATAACGACGTTTAACAAAAAGAAGATTTAAACTTAGCAGGTAAGTCCCATCATGTCTTAACTCTTCCATTTTATTTGTTAACGAGAGCTTGCAGGGATTAGGGAGACTCTATTTTTTAAAGAGATATAACTTATTTTTCTCATAATCTAAGTCGTTGATATTTAAATAAATAGTTATAATTAAATTATTTTTTAAAATATAAAAAAAAATAATTAAAATTAGTTATTAAATTATAATTATTTATTTTAAAATAAATAGTTAATATGTGAAAAAATAATCTTATCTCTTAAAAAGATGGAGCCATCCCCGACTGAGAGTGTACATGACAAAAACTTCAAGTGTGTAAGTCTCTTTTTATGTTGATCTGATGAAATAAATCTTTTGTTAATTGAATAATAAGAGGTTGGATTATTTAATTGCTTATAAACATTATTTGAAAATTTTAATTTATTAAATAAATATATATTCTTTAAATAATAATTATTACTAAACTCTATAAAATTAAAATTGTGAATAATTGTAATAACTTTTGTTTTTTTTGGGTAAGCAATAATTGTAACAACTTTTGTCTTTTTTGGTAAGCAATAAGTTTAATAACTTAATAAATATATATCATTGAGATAATTTTCACATGGCTATGTTCAGAGTCTCTTTAAAATTATTTATTTTTGTACAAATTTATTAATATAAACAAGAAAAATTATATTTTAATAAAAAAGTTATAAATAAAACTAAAAATTTATTTTCTAAACTTTGATGGCATGTTTGGTTGATAAAAATAAAAAAATTTACTCTTATCTTATTTTCAGTAAAATATTTATTTTACTATTTAGTTACATTTTGATACAGAATAAATATTCTCGAAAGAATAGTTATTTTTAGATATCTGAGAATAAAAAATACGTGTGTATTAGGTATTATTTATTTATGGGTATCTGAGAATAACTATTCCCAAATATCATATTTTTTTATTTCCAATATACAGCTTGCTTCATTCTACTGTTCTCCCTCACACATTCTCAATCGAAACCCTTCTCTACCGTTCTCCTTTATTGTGCTTCTACCGTTCTCCTTCATTTTCTCGATCGAAACTGCTTCCATCATTCTCCCTTACTTATTCTCTCAATCGAACCTCTGTTTCTACCGTGTGCACTATGCAGTATGATTATTTTTCACGACAAATTGCAGAATCGGTGGTAGCATAAACAGTTGATTGTAAATATGTGAAATTGATTACAAATCAATTTTAAATTACAGTATGGTCAATTGTATTGTGCAATATAGTCGATTGCTAATTTTGTCGTCACAGGGTAAAGGAAAATAGAAATGGGGAGAAGAAGGGAAACTTGAAGGAAAAAATAAAGTTTAATATAAAATTATATATATATATATATATATATGAAAGTAAAGAAAATAAAATATATTATATTAATATATATTTTATGTATATTATATGATAAAAATATTTATTATTGATGGATATACCAAAAATGGGCTGGCTCCACAAAAGTCAAACGCCTAAGACGACGGTCAACACTCTAACTACCAATCAAAAATCGGCCTAAGAAATTAAAAAAACCTGCGCGGTAACGGCGATGTTGACCGTCAAAGGCTCAGCTCTCAAATGACGGTCAACTCAAACGTTGGCCGTACGCCCTTTAATCTTGACGGCCCAAAGAGACTTTTCTGATGTCGGCTAGCTCACTCAAGCCCACGGCCCATCTAGCGGCTGATGACGGATACCCTTCACAAGGGCAGCCAACACGCACGCAGACGTTTAACTCGAGCGTTGACCGTCCGCGTTTCGCACGTTGGGCCCAAAGGAGCTTTTCTACAGTAACGGGCCTGACTCGTTTAAGCCCACGAATCCTCAAAAGGCCAACAACGATTCTCCAAGGATATTCCACGATCTCGACTCAGACCAAAAAGGACATTGACAAGATTGGCGCCCTTCAAAGAAGGAAAGAGCCAGATCTTCCCAATTCCTTGCCAACCAAGGCACTCCAACGGTAATATGCTGAGGAGGAAAGAAACCAACTTGAAAAGTTGTTGGCCGTCTCACAAGGAAACAATCACGCCCACCTTGGCAACTGGCATTCGCTCTAGAAGGTAAGCCACCCAAGGTGGACAGAGGGGATCACGCCTTCCAAAGGACGAAGATCACCCTCTCAGCCATTAAATAAACACTAGAATCATCATTCTAGGGGGGATTGGGATCTATGCTTTCATTGATGCTTTCGGTAACACAACGCAAAAGGCTCTCAATCACGCTTTCTGAAAGTCAATTGAGTGCTCTGAGAAATCTGCCTTCACTGCCACCTTCATCCTCCAGAAAACCCTAAGGCAACAACTGGATCCTCACGGCCGTTTACTGCCTTCCCACCTCCCAGATCCAAGGAGACCTCACGTCTCTCTTACATCTGGGTCAAACACTCTTTCTCTTCTCTCTCTCTCAATTTCAGTTTCTTTCTCTCGAAGACTGTTTTAATAACTTGAGCGTCTGAGTGTTTTCGGTGGGATAATTTTTTGCCGAACACGCTGATCACTTGTTCTGTTTAGTCGTGTGCAGGATCTAACTTAGGGAACGGAGCCGGAGCCACGACAAGAGGATCACTCGAATCTGTTCGAAGTTCGGATCCAGAGACGCATCATTGGCGCCATCTGTGGGAAGCGCTTGCAAAAGCCTACCACAAAAATCTACACAAACTCTCTCTCTATCACCTTCTGATTCTGCAATGGTGAACACGAGAGCTCAAGCTAGCGACCCCGCTAGAAATACTGCTAACCCCGACCAGGACCACGATGCTGGTGCCATGGTCAACGGGGCCACGGGCGGAGTTCCACCACCTTACTTTCAGCAACTGGTGAAGCATATGCAGGCCAACAATCGCCTACTCCAACTACTTTGCGTATAGAACGAATGACAACAAGCGGCTCCGCCAGCGGCTATTCCTGCTCTTGCCACCAAAAAGGGTGGCCAGAGAAAGAAGAAGCCGGCTAAGAGGCCCAGAAAAATTGGAAACAATCTGGCTCCAGCATCCTCCCGTTCCTAGCCAGAACAGGCCTATGGAACGCTCTAGGAGTACGCTCCACCCAGAGAGCCCAGAAAGAAGAAATCCTCGATACTCTCGGGCAGAAGACAACCACGCAGTCCAGGAACGAGCCTCCAGGACTGCCCGATCCATCGGAGGCGGCCAGTAGGCCGAGGCTGCCCGCCCGAGACAAGACGAGGTGAGGGATTACCTTAACTCCAAACAATCAATGACGCCGCTCGCACCGATCCGCGGGTGGACAAGATCTCGAACCGTGTGTTCCCGAGAGGAAGAGCGCATCATCGACTGGACCGGTCTCCTTTCACCGCAGAGATCTGAGCCGTCACCGCTGCCGTCAAAATTCAAGATGCCGCCTTGACTTATACGATGGGGGCAGTGATCCGGTTGACCACATGGATCACTTTTGCACCCATCTAAGTCTACAAGGGCTAGAGGACTTAGCGATGTGCCGCTGCTTCCCGCTCACGCTGAAGGGAGACGCTCGAATCTGGTTCCATCACCTCCCTTCAGGCACCGTCAGCAGTTTCCGTGAGCTCACGAACCTCTTCTTGGCTCAGTACGCTTCGAGCCGACGGGAAGAGAAACAGCCATGGCACCTCTCCCACATAAAGCAGAAATCGGGAGAGAACCCACGGTGTTTCCTGGATCGCTTCGTGGCTGAGGTCAGAATGATCCCCAGGATCACAGAGGAGATGAAGTTGGGCAGTTTCATCTCTACTCTTACTTACGGTGACTTTTTCAAGCACCTTGCACACAAAAATTCACAGACCTTCCGCGAGGCGGAATCCATCACCAGGGCCTACACTGCAGTAGAAGAGGCCAACGAGGCAAAACGTCCAGAGCGGGGGGATCAGCCTCGGCCATTCCCTGGTGAAGGGAAGAGAAAGTACAGCGGCGGAGAACACTCCCGCCATAAGCAGTGCCGGACAGGGCCCCCAGAACGCAGAGATTATGGGCCCACCAGTTTCACCCCTCTGACAGACGAGCGCCAACGTCCTTATGTAGATCCGTGGAGAAAAATTCATGAAGTGGCCCAAACCGCTGAAGAAACACTCGGGGAACCAGTTGAAGTACTGTGACTTCCATCGCTCTGCTGGCCATTCAACTGAAGACTACAAGATACTGCAGAGGAAAATCGAGGACCTGATTCGCAGAGGACACCTCACGAAATTTGTTAGAGGTCCCGGGACGTAACTCGGGCGGGCCGATGAAGAGGGGCAGAAATGACTCCTCCCGGAACAGATTGCGGCAGAGTGGTTAACATGGTCACCACCCGACTGCAAGAAGAGCCGTGGGCGTGAGGAGTAGTAGATGGGAGAAAGAAGCGCCGCGATAGATAATACTATTAGCTTCAGTGATAGTGACTCAAATCATGTAATGTCCCCCCATGCTGCCCCTTGTTATATCAGCACTCGTTTCAGATGGTACTTCAGACTACTAGCTGAAACGAGTCTTTATCGATAATGAAAGTTCAAAAGATTTGCTTTACTTAGATGCCTTCTTTAAGTTAGGCCTAAAAAAGAACTAACTAAAATCGGCCGAAGGCCCGTTATACGGCCTTGACAACGAACCAGTGCTCGTTCAAGGGACTATTCAATTGGAAGTTACCTTAGGGACGTATCCAAGGACAGCAAGTCGCACACTTACCTTCCTGGTGGTCGACCTACCCTCGATATAACGCTATCTCAAGGCAGACACTACTGGCAAAAAGATTCGGGGCAGTTACCTCGATTCCACACCTCAAAATGAAGTTTCCAACACCCTACGATGTTGGGGAGGTGTAAGGCGACCAAATAACTCGGCGGACATGCTACATGTCCCAGATTGCCACTAGCGGCAGCACTAGCATGGTGGGAGAACTCGATCACCGAGACGAGACCTCCCTGCAACAGGCACAGCCCGGTGAAGCCACAGATCTGGTCCCACTAAATCGGAAGGAACCGAAAAAGTGTGTGCAGATTGGCGGCTCACTCATTGGCACACTGCGCGCAGATCTGATTACGTTCTTGCAACGGAACGCCGATATATTCGCATGGACTCCCTTGAGACATGCCCGGATTTCGGCCGAGGTGATGGTCCACAAGTTGGGCCTTGATCGACTAGGAAGCCGGTCGGGCGACGGAGGAACCACTCCGTCGAAAAGCTGATCGCCATCCGAGAGGAGGTGAAAAAGCTCTTGGGCCAGGGTTCATTAAAGAAGTCCAGTACCCGGATTGGCTCTCAAACGTCGTCCTGGTTAAAAAGAGCAACGGAAAATGGCGAATGTGCGTTGATTTTTCCAACGTCAACAAGGCCTGCCCGAAAGACAATTTTTCCTTGCCCAGGATCGACTTACTGGTTAACTCCACGGCTAGACATGAGCTGCTCAACTTCATGGACGCCTATTCGGGTTACAACCAGATTCGAATGAGTCCGGAAGATGAGGAGCATACCTCGTTCATGATGGACCAGGGCAACTACTGCTACAAAGTGATGCCCTTCGGACTAAAAAACGCTGGAGCAACTTACCAGCGACTGGTCAACAAGATGTTCGAAAAGAAAATTGGTCGCAACATGAAGGTCTACGTCGACGACATGCTCGTCAAGAGCAGGGTCACCGACGACCACATACGTGACCTGGAAGAATCCTTTGAAGTGCTCCGCCAGCACCAAATGAAGCTAAATCCAGCCAAGCGCGTCTTCGGGGTAGCCTCTAGGAAGTTCTTGGGTTTCATCGTCTCCCAGTGGGGGATCGAGGCAAACCCAGAAAAGATTAAGGCCATCGCTGACATGGCTCCCCCACGAAATGTCAAAGACGTCCAGCGATTGACTAGGCGGCTGGCTGCTTTGTCCCGCTTCCTCGCGAAGTCCGGTGACAAGTACCAGCCCTTCTTTAAAGCTCTGAGAGGGACAAAATCCAACGAATTCCAGTGGACGGCTGACTGTCAATCCGCCTTCAATGAATTGAAGCAGTATCTGGCCAGCCCGCCAATGCTAGCATCACCCAAAGACGAGGAGGAGTTGTCCCTTTATTTGGAAGTGTCGGAAGTGTCCCTTAACTTCGTCCTCGTGCGCCAGGAATCTGATATCCAGCAGTCGGTCTACTATGTAAGCAAAACATTGACCGACCCAGAAACGCATTATCAACGAGCTGAAAAAATGGCCCTAACAATTATCTTCGCAGCGCGGAAATTGAGGCCATACTTTCAGGCACATCGCATAGTGGTCCTTACTGACCAGCGCTGAAAGGCATACTCTAGAAACCAGACGTTTCAGGACGGCTGGTAAAGTAGGCGATCGAGTTCGGAGAGTTCGACATCGAATGCAGGCCCAGACCCGCCATAAAAGCGCAGGCTCTGGCTGACTTCATTGTTGAGACCACGACCCCAATTCACGAGGAACAGCTCGCAGAAAAAGCAGAACAGCCCGACGAGGTCCCAGAATGGACACTCCACGTGAACGGATCGTCCACGGACAGTGGCAGCGGAGCAGGGGTGGTCCTTACGACCCCTGATGGATTCGGGATCAAGTATTCCCTAACGCTTGACTTTCCAACGACCAACAACATTGCCGAGTACGAAGCCCTGCTAGCTGGCTTACGATTAGCAAAAGTGTGCTCTGCCCAGAGGTTGGCGGTTTACAATTCTCCCGAACTAAACGTCAACCAGGTCAATGGGGGCTTAGAGGCGAAACAACCCTTCCTTGGCTGGTACTGCAAAAGCAAGGGAAGCCATCCGGGTTTCAACAAAGCCGACCACAGTTCACGTTCCTTGAATCAAAATTGGAAGGCGGTAGATTGGCTAGAGCGGCTATTGCCGAAAACCCGTAATTGATGATTCGAGGGACATGCGGGGAGATCTGAATGCTCCCAGCAAAGAGAAACAGGAGGCAATGTAGATTTTTGAGGCGGAAAACTGGATGACGCCTTACCTTAGATACTTGGCCGACGGATCACTCCCAGAGGACGCCGAAAAGGCCAAGCGAATTAAAAAGACAAATTTGGTACACGATGTCGATGGCGGCTGTATCGCTGCGGATACTCAACTCCGTATCTCCGCTGTCTATCTCCCGAGGAGGCCGACTACGCACCGGGCGAAGTTCACATCGGGATCTCGTGGATCACACGTAGGCGGGAAAAACTTGGCCTTCAAGATCATGCGACATGGCTATTCATCCCTCGATGAAGAAGGACGCGCTTGAGTTTGTGAAGAAGTGTGAAAGCCGCCTTCACGGCAACTTTTACCACTGCCGTCGTCCGACGACCAAGTCACCGGTGCACCGTGGCCCTTCCAGCGCAATGGGGCTCGACATTCTCGGCCCATTTCCCATTGCCACGGGCCAAAGGAAGTTCATCATCGCCGGCATCGATTACTTCACCAAGTGGGTCGAAACAGTCCCGCTGGCGAAAATCACGGAACACAATGCACTAGAATCTCTTCGCCAGAGCATTATGCAGCAGGTTCGGCGTCTCAGAAGTCGTAGTGACTGACAACGGGACCCAATTTTTGGGAAAACGCTTCACCAATTATTGCGCCAGCCTCGGCATCAAGATGGTCTACACTTCGGTGGCATACCCCCAGGCCAACGGACAGGTGGAAGTCACAAATAGTACGCTACTCCACGGGTTAAAGACTAAGCTAGAGGACGCCGGGGGCTCCTGGGTTGACGAGCTCCATTCCGTTCTCTGGTCTTATCGAACAACCCCGAAAGAACCAACGCGCGAGACCCCTTGACCTGCATTTACGGGATCAAGCAATGATACCCATCGAAATCGGGCTTCCAAGTCTAAAGGTGGAGTCCTTCGACCCACAGACCAACTCCCAGAAAATCAGGGAGCACTTAGACTTGCTAGAGGAAGCCCGTGACGCCACCAGAATACGGACAGCAGCATACCAATACCGAGTTGCCTGGTACTACAATAAAAAGGTAAAAGCCCAGCAGTTTGACGTTGGGGACTTGGTCCTACGAGGCGTCGAAGCCACAGGCAAGCTGGCCGGCCGCAACAAGCTCTCTCGCAACTAGGAGGGACCTTTCCTTGTCTCCGCCGTCCTGCGAAACGGAGCATACAAACTCTGAAACCAGGACGGGAAGTTGGTCCCACGAACGTGGAACGTGATCCACCTCAAGCGATACTTCCAATAGGGAACCCAGGTACGTACTCACCCACTTGTGTACATTCATTCGCATGCTTGTTTCAATTTGGTAAAATGGGGAGTTTACTTAGCATATAGAATCCTAGGCCTTGTGTGCATACATATAAACTGCGTTTGCCCTGTAGGTTTACCCGACTTAGACTGCCCCTAAGTCTGGAGGGTCGTCATCCTCTCGTTAAACCCTGATCATCTAGGTGGCCCAGAAGTGGTCTGAAACCCTTGTCATCCAGGTGGCCCATAAGCGGTCTTAAACCCTAGTCATCTAGGTGGCCCATGAGCAGTCGGAAACCCTGGTCATCCAGTGGCCCCATAAGCGGTCTTAAACCCTAGTTATCTAGGTGGCTCATGAGCAGTCTGAAACCTTGGTCATCCAGGTGGCCCATGATCGGTCTGAAACCTTGGTCATCTAAGTGGCCCGATAACGGTCAAAAAACCTTATGGGGCAAGTATGGCACACGCGACGACCTCCTCTCGGGGAGCAGCAACATCAGCCAACGACGGTAGAAGGGAGAAACATTTCTTCTCTAACATTGGCTGCCCAAGTCATCACCTGTACGGCGCCACCAGGCTGGTTAACACAACCGCCTACCCAGCTTAAGGATCTTATTCCTTAGGCGGCCAGCCCACCAAGTTGGCCACCCCACGCAATAACCTTCTTAACGAAAGGGTAGCGTGATCAAACAAAATGTGACGTCCCTTCTCTAACGGCGATAACAGTTCCATTTTTCCACTTGGATAGCACCGCAAGGCTGGTTAATGCAACCACCTGCCAAGCCTAGGGACTCAGCTCCTTAGGCAACCAAGCAACGGTCATCGGCCAACCAGATTGGCCGCCCAGTGCACTGATTCACACAAACGCAACAAGCAATAAAAGACAGTGGATACCAAATTGAAAGGAATTTCCATTTTATTGCTCAAAAAGTGTATTACAATTTACACAAAGTCCAAAAATGCAAAAGAAGTGCAAAAAGGCTACAAAGGCGGCGGACCACCCTGGTTGTCTCGGGGTTCTCCCACCAAGTCTTCCTTACGTTACGCTGTGCGGTTACTCTGATTGATAATCTCAGTTGGGAAGTCAGGATCAACTAACCGTGCGACGCGCCGTCGTCTTTGCCGGGAGCCTCTAACGGCCGGGCGTGCGGTCGCCTCAATCTCATGGAGGCCGATCCGAGTGGCCAACTCGTTCTCGAGGTGCGGCTCACTGTGAAGGCGCTTATTGCTCGCCTTAAGTCGATCCTCCTCCTCCTTCAAGCGAGCAACCTCGGCCCTCAGCTCAGCATTCTCTGCCTCCACGCCCGTCATGACAGCCTCAAAAGCAGCGGTCTGCTCACGAAGTTCCCCTCCAGAGGCAACCAGCTTGGCCTCCAGCCAGGTGATCTCAGCCTCCCGATCCGTGATGATGCGATCACGTTGCTCCACTTCCCGGGAGAAAGCTGAGATCAACCTTCTTGACTGTACAGGATAAAAGCGAAGTGTGAGTTACAAACACAAGGAAGAAAGAAATACAATGGAGCCATTGCAGAAGTCATACCTCATAAGTCTTCCTGAAGGGCCTCACGGGCCTGGACTCTAGGCCTGGTCCAGTTGGCGGTGGAATAGGAGATGACGAGTCAGGAGCATCCTCTCGCGTCGAACACGCCGCTGCTTCATCCAAAATACGGTCCAGAAACTCATCATCATCAACAGCAGCGGCGGGCTCCTCTCCTGCAGCCTCTAAAGCAGTCGTAGAAGGCTTCTTTCCCCTGGCTACCTTTGGAACGACTGCTAGTGGATCAGCTCTCGTCGACGGCTCCACAATAAAAACGCGTGAACCCTTAAGCACGTCGCGGCGGCTCCTCCCTCAGTATTCCATCCGGCAAGGTGCACCGAACCACCTCGCCGCGAGGCTGGGCCGGAGATGACTCCTCCGGCCTCCGCCGACCTATCCTCGACGGACTTCCCCACTCCCGGAGGAGGCTGCCGGGATCCGCCGCATCCCAACAGCCACAAGGTCAATTTGCGACGAAGACGATGAGGGGCGTGCCAATTACCCTCTCAGTAGCTTCCTCCGTGAGCCTTGGGCGAATGATCACACCCCTTGAGTCTTCAGGTCTCATCATCATAATCGGAGGGTGTGGCTTCTGAGCCGGTGATGGCGGCCCCCAGTTAACCTTCTTGGTCTCCACCCGGGAAACCAAGAAGTCCCTCTTGAACTCGTCGGGGTTAAGTCTTATGGCCTTGGTTAACCATGCATAGGAGGCACTCTCTGTCGTAGACGGCGTACCAAGGTACGCCTCCGGAACCTCGCCCCAGCTCCTCGCAATAGGCCATTTCTCTCCCACTTTCACAAAAAAGAACCGATTTTTCAAGTTCTTCAGCGAATCATGAATGGCCGTGTTAATTTTTATTCCCGTATGGGGACTGAGTGAAATCCACTCCGCCCCTGGTTCACTTTAAATACAACTTTAACGCCAGACATCCTAAATTTCTGGCCAAGCTTTCGGGCAAAAATACATAAAGTGCAAAGGTAACTCACTGCGTTGACATAGAGCTGAGCGATGGGTACTCGTAGAGCCGCCACGATCGACTCCAGCTCTTCCGGCAAAGGCAGACGGAGGCCGCTCCTCAGATGGGCCTCTTAAACAGTGACGAACCCCTCTGGTGGGGTAAAGGCCCTGTCATCCTCGCCCGGAACCCTCCAGGCCATATCCTTGGGAATATTGAATTCCACGCACAATGCCTTAATATCATTTTCTCTCAAAACGGAGGAGAAATCTGCGACGGAAAACATAATCGAGCAAAAAATGGGAAGGGTTTGTCTGAGAAGCGAGGAGGAAGAAGACGACGGTTTAACAACGTAAATGATTTCAAAATACAGAAGGGAAACTTAAGCGCCAAGCATACACCCCCCATTAAGGACGTTGTCAGTCCTGGCACGCATCACCTCCTCACTTGACCACAAAAGACGGGTCTCCGCGCGAAACCCCTCATTAATGACGCTGTCGGATTGACATGTGTCGCCTCCCCACTTGATCCTGCAAGAGGACGGATCTCTGGCGCATTAATGGCCAGGATCTTCGCCCAACCAACAGGAGACACGTGTCGCTTTTTGCCCGAGAACCGGCCAAAGGTGGCGGCGTTTCGGAATTGACGAAACGGTCAACAGTGCAGTACTCGAATCGACCAAAACGGTCAATAATGCAGTGCTTCGAAATTGACCAAAACGGTCACAATCACTCGTACTCTGGAGTTGACCAAGACGGTCGACAATTCTGGTACTCCGGAATTGACCAGAACGGTCAACAATTCCGATCAAACTCTCATTCACGCTTTTTATGAATTTTCACGAGATCCTCAAAGCAAGAAAAGGCATCCCATCATGAACATATTAGAGGCCAGACTTCTGGCCACCAGCATGGGGGCTAGTGATGGGTATACCAAAAATGGGCTGGCCCCACAAAAGTCAAAGGCCCGAGATGACGGTCAACACTCTAACGACCCAATTGAAAAACGGGCCCAAGAGCTGAAAAGCCCAGGGTGATCAACGCTGGCATTGGCCGTCGGGCGGCCAACTCTCAAACAGACGGTCAACTCAAACATTGACCGTCTGCCTTGTGCCATTGGGCCCAAAGAGGCTTTTCTATAGTAATAGGCCTGGCTCACTCAGGCCCACGGCCCATCTGGCGGCTGATGACGGATACCCTTCACAAGGGCAGCCAACACGCACGCAGACGGTCAACTCGAGCGTTGACCGTCCGCGTTTCGTACGTTGGGCCCAAAGGAGCCTTCTACAGTAATGGGCCTGACTCGTTTAAGCCCACAAATCCTCAAAAGGCCAACAACGATTCTCCAAGGATATTCCACAATCTCGACTCAGACCAAAAAGGACATTGACAAGATTGGCGCCCTTCAAAGAAGGAAAGCGCCAGATCTTCCCAATTCCTTGCCAAATAAGGAACTCCAACGGTAATATACTGAGGAGAAAAGAAACCAACTTGGAAAGTTGTTGGCCGCCTCCCAAGGAAACAATCACGCCCACCTTGGCAACTGGCATTCGCTCCAAAAGGTAAGCCACCCAAGGTGGACAGAGGGGATCACGCCATGCAAAGGACGAAGATCACCCTCTCAGCCATTAAATAAACCCTAGAATCATCATTCTAGGGGGGACTGGGATCTATGCTTTCATTGATGCTTTCGGTAACACAACGCAAAAGGCTCTCAATCACGCTTTCTGAAAGTCAATTGAATGCTCTAAGAAATCTGCCTTCACTGCCACCTTCATCATCCAGAAAACCCTAAGGCAACAAGCGGACCCTCACGGCCGTTTACTGCCTTCCCACCTCCCAGATCCAAGGAGACTTCACGTCTCTCTTACATCTAGGTCAAACACTCTTTCTCTTCTCTCTCTCAATTTCAGTTTCTTTCTCTCGAAGACTGTTTTACTGACTTGAACGTCGGAGTATTTTCGGTGGGATAATTTTTCGCAGAACACGCTGACCTCTTGTTCTGTTTAGTGGTGTGCAGGATCCAACTCAGGGAACGGAGCCGGAGCCACGACAAGAGGATCACCCGAATCTGTTCGAATTTCGAATCCAGACGCATCAATTATATTAAATAATAATTATATATATAATATTTAGAATATATATTTTTTTAAATAAGGATAAAAAAATTTTTATAATAAATTTTTATTTTATTCTTCATACTATTCTACATACCAAATAATAAAATACTAATTCTTAACCTATTATATTCCAACAATTAAATATAAAAATAAAATATTTTAACTCTATTCTTATCTTATTCTATTTTCATCTTATTTCATTTCAATAACCAAATGTGCCGTGAGGGGTAGGCTTTTATTGGATTGAGGAAGCCTCCATTCTTTAAAAAGATGAAAATACTTATTTTTTTTAATCTTAATTACTTATTTTTAAAATAGATAATTATAATTTAATTATTTTAAAATAATTAATTATAAATATATATTTTTTAATTTTTTAAATATAATTAATTATACGTATTTATTTAAAAAATAAAAAATCAAAATTAAAAAAATAAGCCTTCTCTTTTTATAAAAAATAGAGCAAATGCTGTCGCACTTTTCCACGCTTTCGCTTCAGTTTATATTACCGATGAAAATGTTTTTTAAAGGTGTTTTTCGGTGGAACAACCCTAATTTAATATTATTTCCTTTTCATAATAAATAATCATATAATTAATTCTTCAAATAAAATAAATATATTATTTACTTTTAATTAAGAAATAAATGATATATTAATTATCAATTTAAATTATTAATATCATGTTAATTTTTTAAAAAAAATTGTTATTCAAATATTAAATTTTAATATTTTTGATGTGCCAATGGATTCGAATTTCTAAACAAGTTAGGGTGCCACCTGATCTTTCCTAAGGGTTGAATTAAAGCGAGTTCGATCCTCATTATTTCAAATCTGAATCCAGTGCTATACAATTGACAAATAAGGGATCAAAGGATAGTAAGAATCATTTCTTAATATATCCTCCGATATTCAAATTAGAAATATTTATTAAACAGATAGAAAGATATGAAGATAAGTAAAAAATGATGAGTAAATGCATGTATTTGAAGGATTGAGTGTTTACAAAAAGTTGAACTCTAATGAATGCGCTCAATTGAGGAGCGGCTTTGAGACAAAGAATTGAATTTCGATAAGTACACATAGCTAGGGGTCGGTTTAGAAATAGATGATTGAGTTCCGACAGTGCGCTCCAAAAGGGATCGGCTTGGTGATGGGCGACTGGGCTCCGATGGCGCGCTTGACAAGGGAGTGACTTAAATATGAAGGATTAAGCTCTAACGAGTATACTAGTTTGGGGAGCGGTTTAGAGATGGTGTAATATTTTGAATTCACATTTGATTTATTTTAAAAAAAAATATTATTTTGGGTAAATTGGATGTAATAAAAGTCATATATATTATGAAATTTTAAAAAATATTCGAGTTAGTTGGACTGGCATCCGAGGTATGCCGATGCTAGTGTTTAAGCACTGATTAGATTATAAAGGAAAATAATAATAACAATAAAGGGGGTGAGAAGCCGCGTGTGGCAGAAGGAAGGAGAAAGAGAAAAGAAAGAGAGAAAGAAGAATGAGAGGAAGGGAAGGCGGCACGAGGGTTGCAGCAACCGTCGACCGAAGGAAATCAATGCCAGGAATGAAAGCCCGATGAAGTCCTTTTTGTGATTACCCTCCATTATATGCACTAGCGTGAGTATAAGGACAAAGACGTGAGCTGAACTGAGTAACTGCCACCGTCGTCAGAAGGAATGTATGAAATTGAGACAAGCAAACCCTTCTTTTCTTTTTGTTGATACCAATTATTTACTTGCATGTACTAATTTTGAAGGAAATCGGCCGAATCATGGTTATTAGACAATGGGGCCAAAAATAGAGCTACGACTCTAGCGAAGAAGAAGGAAGAAGAAGAGGAGAAGGAAAAGAAGAAAGGGAGAGCGGTGCATGGGGGAAGAGGAGAAGGAAAAGAGGAGAGATGCGTGTGGGTGAAAGTAGAGAAGAGCCGAGGGAGCTGGGTTAAAAGAGAATATGAAGATATTAACGGTGCTTGCATGTACTGCCATCGTTACCATAGCAGAGTTGTTGCCGTTGTGGTCGGCGCTGTCCTCCGTGCTTGATCACCTTCGGGCAAAGGAAACTAGAAGCGCGCGTAGGGGGAAGAGGAGAGAAAAAGAGAAAGTTGCGGCAGAGGAGGAGGCCAGGCGGTGCGAAGAGAGAGAGCACACCCAAAGAGGAGAGAGAAAAGCACAGTTTGGGTATGTCGAAACATTCTTTTTTGACAAATCTATTTGGTATAAGGTCAAAACTAGTATTCTCTAACCCTATCCTTAATATATTTTTTCATTTGATAATGTTTTGTTTTGATTTTAAGATTTTAAACTTGTGTGCACACTTTTAACTAGCATGTTCATTTTCCTTATACATGCATAACCTTTTTACTGGTTGTTTGAGGGTTGTCTTATTTCTGATAACATTTGGAGGTTTTATCATTTTGAAAAAAGAATGAATAATTAACCGATATTTTATGTATTTATATCAATATATCAGTATGGAAATATATATGAAACTTGCATTTAGCTATACATTTTCACATATATGTGCCGGGGTTGTGATCACTACCATTGAATTTGTTATTGAATAATCTAGCAAGCTACCAATGGAGAGATATTTATTATTGAATATCCATTTTCACCGGCATGAAAGGCTTGAATGTAGCAACATTCCCCTTTGGATATTTTAAATGGAATATAATATATTCGAACGTCCTAATATATTTTACAACTTAAGAAATTATGTCCATAATCATAGGTGGCAAAACATAGTGAGTGACCTTACCTATAGGAGATAGAATATATAGATGGCCTAACATCTTGGCTTAAATTACATTTGATTTGGTATAAAATTATTGAGAGTATATGTAACCCTTTTCTCAAGTTAATCTTTAAATAATCAAAACTTAAATTAATGCATATCTCGTATTTCTATATGGATTTGATATTTGAATTTGGATTTAAAATTCGTCGATTTTAACCACAGATGAGTTTTGGTATGTCTCGTACATGTGATTTTAAATATATATTTTGATCAAAATTTTAGATTATTTGTTATGGTGCCACTTTGACTTCTACACATACAATTGGATTATCGGGTGATTGGATTCTATCCTGGATCATGATTTAATCGGGCCTTGGATTAAATATTAGACTAGATATCTGCTTGGATACCTGCAATTGGATTTGACTTTCGGATAACTTTTGATATATAGATATGTCTTGAGAGGAATGTTTTTTAATTGGACATTTATTTTGATTTTGATATATGATTTGAGTATAATATTACCATGGAATTTTGATATTGGATTTTTTTTTAGATTTTGGATCTCGGCAATTTGAATTTTTATCTGTCATCTCATTTGATATTTGATTTTAGACCATCCATCTGATTTCTTGGATACGTTTGTTTTTATATACGATACTTTTTGAGTTTTAGACTCATATTTTTTATTTTATCCCTTCAAATTATATAGTTTCAGTACCTTACAGTAGTATGGTAGTGATCTAGTAGCTGTTTATCCAATATGGTGAGTTCTAACTCCATTGTGATTTAAGTTAATATTTGATGTGATTGGATTATAAGTTGGTCAGGTATATGCCAATGTTTATATTTTAGGAATAGTTGAGATATTATGTTATATATTGATCATGATTATGGTTGAATTGTCACCTCCCTTATAATGATTGTAGAGTAAGTCATATTTATTATTCGAATAATTGTCTATTGAGGTCCTGTGTAGGCTTTAATTTATCGAGTCTTGTGTATTTAATTTGTCATACTCAAATTTTGGGACTTAATGATATTTATTAAATTTATATAAAATTTTAATTTTATAAATAATAATTAATTAGATTTACTAAATTTCGGGACATGACGGGAGGATTGAGTTCCAATGAGTACGCTCGGATAAGAAGTGGCTTGATGATGGAGGATCGAGCTCTAACGGTACTCTCAGCTGAGAAGTGACTTAAAGAAGTAGGATTGAGCTCCAATAAGTACGCTCAACTAGGCAGCAACTTTGATGTGGAGAATTGAGTTCTGATGGTACACTCAATAGGAATACGAGCGGTCTTCTGGTGATCCACCCCACGACCGGTTGTCCTGAATGCTTGGTTGGAATATGAGCCAGGAAGATCAGCCTCAAGCTGCCAGGGTTATATGCCGCCAATTTGTAATCTTGAGAAAGTGGGGCGTCAGGCCATTATTACCCATGACACCGACTTGATGATCTAAGTGTTGAGGCAGCGAGCTGTTCTGCATGGGGAGCTGCCATATCGATCATCATAACAAGGCTAGTGAACAGACAGGACACAATACTCTGTGGTGTGAACACGTGTTGTGGTCACTATATAGAGTTGCTTTTTTGATATCTTGAGACAATGTTGTTACTGGGTTGGGGCATTAACTATTTAAACACTGGCGTCTAGCCACTTTTGCATTCCTTCATTTTGTGAATCACTCGACCCCAATTTGCTCTTTCCTTTTACTTACTTTCATGGCTTCCTGAGGCATCGCCATGAGTTCGCCCACGTTTGCTGGAAAAGAAGCAAAGTTGTTGTGTAGGAAGTGTAACGTCCGCAAGTTGGTTGTTCCTGGTTGACCCATTTCGAGAAGCTGAGGTTCCTTAGAGTTAAGAGCGAGTTGCCGATATCGACTGTGAGCTTTTCGAGTCTTAGGCAAGATCCAATAGCTCACAGAGAAAAAATCTTGGGCTCTAGATCGAATTATCTTGTTGCGAGGACATGCTACAGGAACAACGGGTGAGAGAAATGGAGAGCTGAGCGAACATTGCTATCTCTAAGGCTCCAGGGTCACGACCGGGCTGCTGGCAGTGACCGTGAGCTATCCAAGTGGCAAGATCTAAGAGCTAATAAAAGAAAGATCTTGAGCACTAAATCGGATCACCTCATTGCAAGAACGCGCTTTGAGAGGTTGAGTGGTGAGTACCTGACTTTCAGAGCAATTATGCCCGGAGAGGCAAAGGGTTGAGTACTGAACTCTCCCTAGAAGAAGTTTTCCGATTTGATCTTTTCTATTGGCGCCTTTGATTTGAGGAGCACCGGAGCTTGATGCTAATCCGACTTAGTTGATCTCCCAAAGATAGAAGGGAAGCCTTCACCACACTCGTAGGGGGCTTCCCACCTTAGGATAGTCGATCATTCAAGCTATAGATGTAGGTAGCACTTTGCATTCTTCGGAGGGACCCTTCTTGCCGCCATTTCTAACTGACTACCACTTGTTGTTTGGCAAGTTCTGGAGGCTCTCCGAGTGGTAGAGAGGCACTGTATTGGAGGGGTGCCAAACTTCAATAGCTATCGCAGGTGGACGTAGATCCCTATGTTAGAGGATGTAGTGCGCCCGATGAATGCTACCATCACCGAGACTTTGCGGAGGGGAGAGCAGGTAGGCCTATCTGAAACAAAAGCCATCTAAATTTTATGGTGAGATCCAAAGAACTCTCAAAAGCAAACAATTAGGCTCTGGATCGGATTACCTTGCTCAAGGACAAACTTTGTAAAATGCAGCAGCAACTAACCACTCTTTGGAATGAGAACAGCCGGCTTGAAGGAGGGTTTTGACCTGGTGGACAACCTAGAGATAGGAGGGGGCTTGAACCACATAACCGGGGTCCCCCTACCGTAGGATATTCGTCTTAGTTGTTGGTGTTGGCAGCTCTTTCTTCTTTTGTAGGCATTTAGATGCCCTAACTGTACATTTTTTATCTTTAATAAACCAGTTTGATTATTTCAATCTTGGTTGCTGATGTCTTTGAGTATGCATTAATTCGTCTTTGTCCCATACTGACTCTGCCTTGTCAATTAAACATTATTACTATCGTTGTTGGGCTTGAACTGACGCATTTGTCCGGATGTGCTCGCTCCCAAGAGGAGGTCATGGCAATGAGAAATTCTTTGTCGGCTAGGTGTTGCCGCCATAATTACAACGCTTAACCAGATGCACTTGTCCATCCGTGCTCACACTTGCAATGAGGTCGTCGCACGGGCATGAGTGAGCCTCACGTTGGTCGACTGGGTTTTGCGGCCGCAATCGCCGTACTCTTGCAAAATCTAGGCTATCGCTCACACGTAACCATTGGCACTCAATCCTATTAGAGGACCTCGTAACTTTCGTGTGTCTGGCCCAAATCCACCGACCATTATTTACGGATGATGCCTACTCCTCAGGAGGGAATTATCGTATGCATGTTAAGCAACCCCCTAAAGTTTTAATGGCCGCTTGATGGGGAGGTCTAACTCTTGGTCTGTAAGCCCCCCAAGCTATAATATTCGACCTCGTCTGGGTTGCTCGGTGAATGGGATGGAGATTTTAAATTCAACCGTCTTATGGCTGCTTGGTGAATGGGACTGAGATTTTAAATTCCACCGTCTCTAGGCTGCTCAGTTAATGGGATCAAGGTTTTAAATCTGGTCGTAGCCTATTGGCCAACAAGTAAAGGAAGCTTCACCTAACTTAGGGGCAGTGTAGGTCTTAAAATTTGATATATGTACACAAGCAATCAAATGATTGCCATAACAAACAGAACAAGTAATAAATGATATTTAAGTACTCCGCATTGATGCATTTGACTTACCTACACCTAGTGGGAAATCATCCACTACTCTTTTTGGGGCGGAGAGAACTCTAAGCCCATGGGACCATCCTTTTGCTCTTAGGTTGTAGCTCATACACACCGTCGCGGATGATCATCAAGGTTAGAAATGGTCCCCGTCAGGAGGCGGACTAATCATCCTGGTCGGTGGGCTTATGCCTGCGGCCTCTACATTGCAAAGAATTGGGTCAGTCATGTTGAACCGGCTGCCTGATTTTAGAGGCTGGGCTTTTTTTATCGATATGGAACCCATAGGTACCGAGGGAGGAACCTCGCCCGGTGCGTAAGCAGCGTCTTCTGCTATGAAAAGTCGCATGTAAGGGGTTGAGTACTTTGTCGCCCCCAAGGGCATTTCAGCCTACTATCTATGTCGCACTGGGAGCTTGTGAAGCCTTGAAAGCCTAGCAAAGCACAAGAGTGTTCCAGGTGGAGCATTAGATTGAAACTTCATTCACGGGGCTTTGAGTTTGGTTTCCCAATCCTACGAGGAGATGGTGATGACCGAATCATAATAGTGAATGGTGACCTAGCTAGGTCAACGAAGTACCTGCTAGCGTTGCATGAAGCTTCTTCTTGGGCAGGGGGCCTCCTATCGTCACGGGAGGGGTGCGGATTACACCACTCTAGGCTTTCATCCCGCATCTCCTAACTCGGTTGACCCTCTGACTACATGTAGGCCCTATCACTCATGATTGCTTGAACCCCAAGATTGTCAGGACCAATGGATCTTTTGGGGAGGTTGTCTTTCTCCCCGATTCCTCTTTTTGGATGCTGAGGCCTAGGAGTTGGAGGGCGGAGCCCCGGTGTTATACCTTCAGGCGGGTACTAATAGTCTAGGGTCACTAAGGACACGACTCATCTCTGGGCGGTGAGGGTTTTCACCTTAGGGGATAGTTGTTCATCCTTGTGACTACTTGAAAATGGGAAGTGGCCATGGGAGATGACATTTTTAGTGGGTATGCTGGCTTGTGCCATGGCATTGGTCATATCCGCTCTCATAGGAGTGGTTGTTAAACTTTTTAATTGTTTTCACAGATGGTTTCAATGATGCGTTTTTGGATTCAAATTTTTAAATGAGTTAAGGTGCCACCTGATCTTCCCTGAGAGTCGAGCTGAAGCGGTCTGGCCCTCATTACTTCGAACTTGAATCATTCACAATACAACTGACAAACGAGAAGTAAAGGATGGCGAGACTTACTCCCTAATATATTATCTGATACTAATGAGAAGTCCTTTTTAAACGGATAGAAAAATAGGATGATGTGTAAAAAAATGTGTAGATGCATGCCTTCCAGGGATTGACTCTTTACAGAGGGTTGAACTTCAGCGAATGCACTTGATTGGAGAGTGGCTTTAAAACGGAAGATTGAGTTTCGATAAGTGCGCCCGGTAGAGTAGTGGCTTAGTGATGGATGACTAGATTTCGAGGTGCGCTCGGTAGGGGAGTAACTTAGAGATGAATGATTAGACTCTGATGAGTACGCTCGACTAGGAAGGCTTTGAGATGGAGAATTGGGCTCTAGTGGTGCACTCGATAGGGGAGCGGCTTGGTAATGGAGGATTGGGCTTTGACAGTGTGTTCGTCAGAGGAGCAGCTTAGAGATGGAGGATTGGGTTCAAGCGGTGTAATCAATTGAGGAATGGCTTAGAGATAGAAGACTGAGCTACGATGAGTACACTTGACTAGGGGGCTACTTTGAGGCAAAGGATTGAGCTCCGATGGTACGCTCGACAAGGGAGCAGCTTAAAGACGGAAAATTAAGTTTTGATGAGTGCGTTCAACTAGGGAGCGACTTAGAGATAGAAGATTGAATTTCAGCGGTACGCTTGGCAGGGGAGTAGCTTGGTGATGGAGGATTGAGCTCCGACGGGTGGTGCGCTTGGTTAGGGAGCGGCTTTAAAATGAAAGACTGAGTTCTAATGGGTGCACTCCACTAGGGAGTAGCTAAAAGATTTAGGACTGAGCTTCGACGGTACACTCGGTAAAGGAGAGGCTTAAAGGCGAAGTATTGAGCTCCGGCGGGTGGTGTGCTCAGCTGGAAAACTGCTTTAAGTTGGAGAATTGAGATCTAATAAGAGCGTTCTACTATGAAACAATTTAAAGATAGAGGACTTAGCTCCAACGGTATGCTTGGTAGATGAGAGGCTTATAGATGAAGGATTGGACTCCAATGAGTGAACTTGGCTGTGTCACGAACCCCGATCAAATAGGTCAAGAATGAAAATCCAAAATATTACAGACTGGGGAGCAACTTTGAGATGGAAAGCTAGGGTCTAGTGGTGCACTCGATAGGAGGTGGTTTTGTGATGGAGGATTCGGTTCCTATGGTGCGCTTGGTAGGGAATGACTTTGTAGTGTCTCATCGAGTCTAAAGTCTTGAGGGTTTGAAGAGTGCCTCAAAGTCTAGCCTTAGGGATGCTTTTCTAAACCAAAGTCCCCCTCCTCCGTAGAGGTAAAGGGGTATTCATAGCACTAGAGCCGGTGTAGCCTTCGTTGGACCTCACGGCTAATGTCGGCCTTCCTAACAGATATGTTGAGCTTCTCTATGATCCTAGGGTGATACATAATCAAATGCAATATTTTTAAAATATTTGTTAAACTATTATGATAGTTATCATGGCTGCGTTATGACAAATTTCATGCACGCTACATTATTGGGGTATTGGCGGCTATGCAAAAGGGACAACCATAGGTGTCAGTGATGCGCAACCCTAATGCCTAGTCCTTATTGAATTATTTCGGATCAATCCGCTTTGACCATCCACGATGCTTGCTGGGCCTTGGGCTTAGAGGAAGTTCCACCGGGCCATCGATCTCCTGTAGGTCAAATCCAAGGCCGATTTATGGACCACTGGACCTATCAATTTCAAATCATATGATTTTCCGAACCATAGCAATAAAATTTAACTTTATTTAAAATGAAAGAATTTTAAAAGTACTTATTATAGAAAAAAGTTTGGCGTTAGATTTAAAGAAGTCATATCTCTCAGAAGAAAAAAATTTCAAAAAAAAAAAATTTATAATTTTTCAGTTTAATTATCAGCCTATATTCTGTATTAAAATTAAAATATTAAATAAAAATAGTCAAACTTTAACATATCATAACATAAAGCCTTGTTAAAATATTAATATATAAAGATAAAACAGAAGTTCAATTTTAAATTTTTTTACTAAATTTTACTAAATTAATTTTTTATGCATAATATAATGGAATAAAAATAAAAAAATCATAGTAAAATTGGTAAAAAAAATGAAAATTTTAAAAAAATTTTAAAAAAATGAAAATCCTGATGAAAAATAAATAAATAACACAAACAAAAAAAAAAAAAATAGTACTCGGATATATGAACCAACAACTAAAGATGAATCCAAAGGTTTGGCCCAATAAATTGGAGCCCAAGGCTAGGCCAAAATAAATAAGTCAATTAGGAGCCTCAGTATGCGTTATCAAGCTAATGAAAAGCCTCCGTATAGACAAGAGATGAGCCAGAGGGTACAAAAGCCCAAGCACGGGCCTACCGCCACAGCCAACACCTCCGCCCGACACCACAATCATCTCACCTATCGCCACCCAAGACTAGTCTGCCGCCACTGGAGCCTGCCCTTGGCCGATGCCTGGCCTCTCCGTTTGAATTGAGGCTAGGCCCACCCTCGGACGGTGCGGCCAAGGGGCGCTCCTTCAATTGCCAATTATACTGCTATTTAATCGATATCGGTCACGGTACCAAGCCCAGACTTTACGCTCGAATAAGCCCAACCTTAATATAAGTCATGGCACACTCAACTTGGATTTAGGGATGGTCGACGAAAAAACCAATAATAAAACTATAATTTTAATTTCATTGTTGATTTTAAGCAAAACTTTAAAATTGATTTTAATTATATTTTCTTATAGAGGCAGATTTTGCAATATGACGGAATTGGAATTAGTGGGAACGGAAGGCAAAATTTTACTTTAATTAATATAAAAGCATTTAAATAATATTAGTAACTTATATGATGAATGTGATCTTAGGGAGGTCTAGTGTATATATTGACCCAACTTTTATAATTGAATGGAAAAAAATAGTTAATTTTATTACATCTACGTGATCAAATTAGTATAACTAATCAACTTATTAATGCAAATAGATTTTGTTCAATTTATAATATCATGCAAATATTGGACCAATTAATTAATAATAAATAGTAGTAATAAAAATATAATAATGAACTAAAGCAAAATTCAATTAGATTCTGTTAATGTTAACCCAAATAAAAATATATTAAAGATATTTATATTTTTTAAGATTTTTTATAATATTAATACATATTAAATATTTAAATCTAATATTTAATAATTTTAATAAAAGTCACTATTTAAATAATATTATAATTTTAGAAGAAGGTGAAGAATTATAATTCAAATACTTAGAATTGCTTACTGACTAAATGGGATCAAAATCAGATCAAGCAAGACTAAATAGATAAGATAATTTCATTCGTTTGGGTCGGGTATAGTTAGTCTGAGTCAAATTTTATTTTTTTTTTCAATTTAATTTTTTTAAAAATCACATAAAACTTTATTTTAAAAGATAAAAAGTTAATATTTAAACAGCATTTATTGCTTAAAACATCTTAAGAAATATTTATGTAGAAATTATTACCTAAATAAATCCTATAATTCCTTTTCAAATAAATCCTCAACGTGCATTCATAGTTTGTTTATTATAGTCTGTTTGTTTGCATTATATTTTGTTAAATCTGGTTTGTATGGTAGAATTAGAGTGGCATAAAAGGGCCTTGGTAACCAACCCTCATCGTGGTCCTTATCACTCGAAGCCTTCAATGAGAGATTTTTTGTAGCGTTCGCATTCATGGGGAGAACACCTCCGTAACACCGGACCAACACGAAGGAATATTTTCTTTTGCTCGAGCCATGGTCTTGTAATTCAAGCTATAGGACAGGAGTCGAGCTATCAGATTGGCCGAATAGCTGGGTTTGAGTTTGCACCACTGGGTTTGTCTACCAGAGTTGTTTAGAGGGGGTGAGCTGATAGACTATCCCGAGTAGCCTGGTTCAAATTGTTTAGTGCCCAAGCCATCAAAACTTAATTCTAGTTGCGATGCCTTATTTGTAACTATTGAGCCAAACTGTGGGCGTGGCATGTTGTAATCGATCGAGCTGACCTGTTCAAGTGATCGAGTTTGAGTTAACTTTTGTCCAAGTTGACTACTTTTATTTGAGTTAAACCATTCTGTTTGAGCAGAAGTATGGAATCATGTAGCAATCGGTTCATCAGCTGATCATGATTAGAAGCCCAGATGAAAAGCCAAGCAAAGCTCAGCAAAATGGTAGATGATGCAATGATGTCAGTCATGCAATTATCCACCGGAATCATAGATGAAGTGCGGCACAAATGTAACGCCAAAAAGAATTGAACGACGATTGGCTGTGGGTTGACACGATAACTGAAACCAACAACTGACTTATGGAGAAAGATGAGAAATCAATAGGTCAAAATATGGAGACTATCCAATAAATGAGAAACCGACCAAAGGAACCAATAAAAATATAACGGATCTTAAATGGAAAAATGAGGACAAGCTCGAAGGCATTCTCAGAGAAAATGTACCAATGATGCAGTTAAAAATGGGCCCAAACAAGAGGGCCATTGAATGCTTCTCGACAACGAGAAGACCATCACATGGACCACAAAATTCAGAGGCAAAATGCTTATGATGAGGACAAGGTTCGTCTTGAAGGGAGGAGAACAACAAGGAGCTAGCTTATCAGAGGAGCAACCAAATTTCATTTGGGGGAGAAAAAAGACCTTAATGGACCGATGAGCCTTTCGTAATGAAGGGTCTAGTTAATATTTGTTGGATATTGTCTTCATTAAGAACAATTGAATAATTAGGTATCGTTTGAGTTTCTTAGGTTATATAAGTATTTGCACAGGCTCATAAGGAGTATCTTTTGGAAATAAATATATCGAGAGAACTTTAGGCAGCTCTTAGAAATTGAAACTCGAGAGAAAATTATGTTCATTATCCTATATTCGCAATGGGGTTGCTTAATCCGTTTGGGGTCAGTCTAATTATCCCATTTCAAGTGTTTGGTTAGTTTTCTTCTTAATCAATATATACGCAACATCCCTTTGTGGTTAATTTAGTGAGTTTCACTTATTCGCATTATATCTTGATAAATCTGAGTTGTATGATGGAGTTACAGTGTTGAATATTGAATCCTTAAAGAGATACGTATGATTAAACTTCTCCAAAAACTCCAGTTGGGACAAATAAGCTTGAAATAAACTTCCATAAGCTGAGGAACAGCAATCAAAGAAGGGCAAAATCTCCCATATCCAAATCAAACTCTTAAAATATAACTTCAAGATCTCAACAACAATTCAACCTAAAAAATAAGGGAGGGAGGGATATTTCCTGTTTCAAATATAATCCCATCCTGTAGATCAGTTAACACATCCACTAAGTAATTTGTCAAAAAATCCATGAAAGTTGACATAAAAAACCCAATCCAAATGATTCTACCTGAATCTCAACAGTAAACTGATCCCACGTTTAAAATATAAATGCACATCAAACAACTTATTAACAGGCTCATCAAAATCTCAAGTTCATAGAAATGTATAGAGAGAGGGGGAAGAGAGATAGAGGGGTACCAAAGTAGTTTGGATATTGGCTTTTGGCTGATGATGCTAAGGAGATGTTCAGAAGATATCCAAAACTTCCAAGATGAAGCCACTGCAAATAGGGCAACCCCCTCTCTGAACCTGAAGCTCCTTAGAGCACAGTCTGCAAAGTGTATGCCCACACGGTACATATGCAGCACTATTGTGCCTCATCATGCATGCACAACAGGAGTACCCTCCTTTCCCTCCACCTCTTTCTCGACCTTTTACCTCCTCTGCCGCTTCTTCCTCCTCTTCCTCCTCATCAAGCCTATACGTTGGTCCCTGAATCCCTGCTTCCCTGTCCGTCTCCTCCAACAAATCCATCAACGACATCCTCACTGGCTGCTGGGCCAGCGGTCTCGCTGCCTCCAGTTCAGCTCCACAGCCAAACTCCAATTCTCTCCCATACTCCACATTCCCTGCAGCACCAAAAATCTCTTCTGTATCCTCATCGTGGACCAATTCTCTCGGCAATCTCCTCCATGTCTCCTCCCTCTCAGCTGCCAAAGTGGCTGACAACCTCATACTCCCACCACCACCACCCAAACCTAGTAAAGAATCACCACTCTTTACCCCAGAATTCACTCTCAAGGCAACATCATCGACAGGGAAGGATTCGATTCCTGGTGTAGTGTTGAAAGATCCCGCCCTCCGAATCGAGTTGTTCCGTAGGGAATTTCGATTCATCATCTGTGATCGGCAATCAGGAATTTCCAAGTCGGATTGAGGAACTGGCATTGATAAGGCTCGGTGTGATCCTGTGGTCAAGCGGTTGAGCTTGAGACAAAATCTGAGGAATTTCTAGTACTTCTTCCCGGAGTGTGCCAACTATGTTACTATTATCGCTTATATTCTCCCACTTTGGTGATTCTGTTTTGAATATTGTTGTGTTGGGAGATTGCGTTCTTTTCAGCAATGTCGTTGACAAGAAATGATTCACGGATTATAATAATGCACTGTTAACGATGTTTAATGGGTGACAATTTCTACTCATTATTGAATGACAAAATTGGTCAATTTTTTCTAGAAACACGATACAAAATTGAGATTTTAATGGAAAAATATGATTTTTCTTTTTTTCAAAAAAAAGTACTTGGGTTAGATTTGATGCAAATTTGATGCTATATAGAAGAAGAGAGAAAATATTCTCGGTAGTTTTACAGTTTTCTTAAGTCTCACGGATTAGAAATTTCAGTCCTTGCTTTTTGCAAAGAAGATTTAGTTTTTGAAATTTCTTTTCGTTAAATGTACGAGTAATCGAAATTCAATAAAAAAAAAATTCAAACAACAGCAATTCTTCTGAAAATAAAAGAACGAAAAAAACTAAAGAAAAAAATCTGTGATAAATCGATTTCGAAAAAAAAAAGAAGAAGAAAAATGCCTAATTTGTCGATAAAACTCTCCGTTCCAAATATTCTCAATTTAATGACTCAGGTTGATACCACACCAAAACATTGTCAAAATGAACATCAATCGGAAATGTTAGACATTAGATTTGGAGGAGCAAATTTTCCAATCAAATGTGAGATGAAGTCGACCGAGAGGGAGAGCGATAGAGAGACAAAATTTGATACCTTTTCAATTCTGCAAAATCGAATCAGGCGGAACACCACATTGATGATCACTTCTAGAGATGTCAATTCTTTGAAATATCTGTGTATATGCGATTAAAAATGGCAATTCACATAAATATTTTTTCAAGAAAAAAGAAACAATGACAACCTGTAACACTTAAGTTTTTTCCTCATATACAAACATCGTTCTTTCTAATAATTGCCAACGAAACTACAACCATTATTTTTGTTTTTTTTTTTAAATTATTATACTATTTTTATCATTTCTATATAACATTTTTAAAAAAAAATTATAATTATAGTATAATATTTTAAATCTTTCTATGATATTTTTAATATTTTAATTTGATACGTATTTAAAATTTAAATTATAATTTAAATAAAATCAAATCAGATTATTGATTATTCTATACTGATTATATATACCATAACAGATAATAAAAACTTCAAAAGAATCAAAATTCCCTCTTGAGATATTTTTGATGCCCAAATTAGTAAACTTTCTAAAAATTTGAAATATGAGAGAGACTAAGAGTTGAGAGAGAAAGAAAAAAAGGAGAAAGATGGAGAAATTAATTCCGTATTTTGCGAAAGAACAAATGTATTAGAGAATTAAGTTTTGTTTCTTATTTTTCAATATTCGTCCGTTTTTTAAGGAAAAGTGAGATATATTTGTAGCCATATCTTTAATTGATAACGATTTCTTAAAAAGAAATAATCAATTACTATCTAAATAATTAGACCAGTTTAGAAACATATTAATTCAATCATTATTGTCCACATTTTGATTATTTCTTTTTTTTTATAGAAATTATCATCAACTAAAACTATGGCTACAAATATATCTCAGTTTTTCTCAAAAAATAGACGAATATCGAAAAACATGGAACAAAACTTAATTCTCTAATAAATTTGTTCTTTCACAAAATATGGAGTTAATTCCTCTATCACTGTCCTTTTTTTCTCTCTCTCTCTCTCTCTTAACTCTCTATCTCTCTCAGATTTCAAATTTTAGAAAGTTTACTAATTTGGGCATCAAAAATATCTCAAGAGCGAATTTCAATTCATTTGGAGTTTTTATTATCTGTTATGGTGTATAGAATCAGCATAGAAAGTTTGATAATCTGATTCGATTTTATTTAAACTATAATCTAAATTTTAAATATGTATCAAATTAAAATATTAGAAATATCATAGAAAGATTTAAAATATTATACTATAGTTAAAATTTTTTTAAAAAACGTTATGTATAAATGATAAAAATAGTATAATAATATTTATTAAAAAAATAAAAATAATAGTTGTGGTTTTGTTGGCAATTATCAAAAGAACGATGTCGTTTGTATATGAGAAAAAGCTCATTCAAACTCCAAAATAAGTCAAAGCGTTACAGGTTATTTTTCTTGAAAAAATTTATTGCCCTTATGTACTCCTCAAACGGAGCTTCTTGACACAAAAAATATTTATATGAATTGTCATTTTCACTCACATATACACACAGATAATTAAGAGAATTAAAATCTCTAGAAAAGATCATCAATGTGGCGTGCCGCCTGATTCGATTTTGCGAAATGGAAGAGGTATCAAATTTTGTCTCTCTTTTCTTGAAAAAATATTTATATGAATTGTCATTTTCACTCACATATACACACAGATAATTAAGAGAATTAAAATCTCTAGAAAAGATGACTTCACCTCACAATTGATTAGAAAATTTGATCCTCCAAATCTAATGTCTAACATGTCCTATCAATGTTCATTTTGACAATGTTTCAATGTAGTATCAACTTGAGTCATTAAATTGAAAATCTTTGGAACGAAGAGTTTTATTGAGGAATTAGGCATTCTTTTTTTTCTTCTTCTTTTCAAAATCGATTTCTCACAAATTTTTTTTTCTTTGGTTTTTTTTTGTTCTTTTATTTTAGGAAGAATTGCAGTCGTTTGATTTTTTTTCTTATTGAATTTCGATTACTCATACATTTGATGAAAAGAAATTTCAAAAACTAAATCTTTTTCGCAAAAAGCAAGGACCAAAATTTCTAATTCATGAGTCCTAGGGAAACCGTAAAACTATCAAGAACATTTTCTCTCCTTCTATATAGCGTCAACTTTGCATCAAATCTAATCCAAGTCCTTTTTTTGAAATTTAAAAAAAAAAATCATATTTTTCATTGAAATCTCAATTTTGTGTCGTGTTCCCAAGAAAAATTGACCAATTTCATCATTCAATAATTTGAATAGAAATTGCTACCCGTTAAACAACATTAACAATATATCATTTTAATCTATGAATCATTTCTCATCAACAACATTGCTAAAATGAACACAATCGCCCGACACAACAATATACACAATAGAATCACCAAAGTGAGAGAATATAAGCAATAATAGTAACGTAGTTGGCACACTCCGGGAAGAAGTATCAAAAATTCCTCAGACTTTGCCTTCAGCTCAGCCGCTTGACCACGGGATCACATCGGGACTTACCAATTGCTAGTTCTTCAAGCAATTACCCTTACCTTGTTGCAATGAAGCATGACATTCATGTCCATTGCCTTCTTGGCAAAATATTTACTATTCTCACACATTTTCACCGGATACACTCTAATATAGAGTTCAAGAAATTGTCCACAGATGAGTAGAAATGAAAGAATCAAATGTCAAAAAAAATTGACAGCAAAGAGAATGAACACCTTCTCGTGTCACCAGATTCTTATGGTTTTACAAGTCAAAAAAGCTTCAAGCGTATTTGCCCCTTGCTTTTAATAATATGCAAATAGATGTATTAAAAGGCAACCTTACAAGACTGAAACAAGCATTATATACATGAATTATTAACGAAACATATATCTCTAAAAGAAACAATCATATCCTAATTTCAACTTTAAAAAATAAGCTACGGTGGTTTGATAGGTCTAATACACAGGAATGGATACTGATTTTTCATTTCCATAGGAACGAATAAATAACTATCACAAGTATAAAAAAGATGGCCTAGTGCACATTATGGGGATCGAGAAAGTCAGATGTACGTAGCCTGACTCGGTGAGAAAAACTATACATTCCAGATCCTCCATTTGCAATTTCTTCCGAAATATATATGTGTTGGTAATAGTATGATACCTTTTGAATGGCTTTCTAAGATGAATTACCCCACCTGTGTGCCTTTGGTTGTACAACATTCGAATGATTAGCCCATAGGTCCTCCAGAATCTAAAGATGTTACACATTAATGTCAAGAGAAATCAATACCATATTTCAATCATAGAAAATTAGAAGGAAAAAAAAGTTCAAAGGGAATTGTGATCACGTCATAATATTAATTACCTTGTTGACAACTGAAAATTCTCTCACAACCTCATCAACATTTCCTGCAGTTTCTTTCACATTAGTAGATATGGCCAAAACATATAAAAATAAACAATAGCATCCTGATATCTAAAATGTCAAAGAAACTCAAAACCATAGTACTTTAAAAGAACGAAAATTAATGAATTCTACAAATATTTCTTACCAGTTTAGATGAAGAACTAGGAGCGCTTGTTGATGTTGGACTTCAATCATATTGATTAGATGAAGAACTGGAAAAGCATTGGAGTTTTCTTAGATATTTAGGATGTGGATGCAACCTCTAAGTCATGTCCTAGCAAATTTGAATTAAATTTGAAAGTTCCAAGCATCTATGTAAAGATATATAACTTTACTTTTATGTTACAGATGTTATTTTCATGCTTTGGGCACATAAAGTTTAGGTAACAATGAAAACCACATCCATAAACCTCAGGGTGCCAACTAATTTTGGTGTGCCGCTGCCTCTGATGGTGGTGGGGCTGCAAACCTCACATTTCCAGGCTACGCCACCACAACGCGCTCCTCAAGGAACACTACTTTGATGAGAGATGGGGTTTGAAGTGGCTGGCGGCCTGTCATTCTTGAATACATGGCTTCAAGAAAATAATTGACATGGACTGCAGTCATTCCTTGAAACCAGAAGAAAGTGTAAAAAAAATATGGATGGCAAAGGCACCAAAACAAAGGGTTACAAATGAGATGAATGTAAGGAAAATTCCATGCCTCAAGAAATAGGATCAAAGTGAATATCATGGTTGACATGCAACACTCATAATAGTATCATCACACTAAAACATTAATTAAAAATTTTATAAACGTTTAAAAGTTACACATATAAAAGATAAAATAATTGAAAGACATCTAAAGTAGTTCAAATACTGAAAGCATAAACTAATGGAGCCACATGTGGAAAAATAAGGATCAGTTTCAATGGGAGAAAATAAATGACAATAATGAATTCATATAACCTCATTTAAGAAACTTAAAACTACAATTATTGTTGGAGTGCTATGTGACCCTCTTCATTAACTCTTAGGTCCGTGCCTATCCGGGTAATTACAAATAGGTGGCCAACAAAAATGCAAATTTGTCGATAGATGATGCTCCAAATAAAAGTGAAAAAAAAAAAAACTAGAAGAAAATCATAGATTAAATCTCAAAAACAGAGAGGAGATAAGAGAAACTTTGATGAGGCAAATTCTCTTCAAAGATTGTGTTTTCTGCAAACAAAAAGCTTAGTCTACAAAATGCAATGATCCCATCTACCTCAATTTCTATGAAACTAACCCTTGACAGTACATATTATAAGAGAAGGCTGCTTACAATAGACCCCAAAGTAATCTAACCCTACCCCAAACCCTGCTCATATCAAGAATTTCATGCAACGGATTACACACCTTATGGAGCCAGAATAGTAAATATAATAGACAAAAGGGGGGTACAAAGCAATAGAATCCGTTTACACACCTATAACTTTGGTAGATACACTGAGCTAGGGTATGCGCTTTCGAAGTGCCAGACTGAAGGCTAGCATGGGAACTTAAATTATAAGGAGAAAGGGCCAAAGCAACCCTCTGAACCAAAGCTATAATGTTGTGTGCATGCCATTGACCCGTAGATGCTATGTTATCTTGCAGGTGGCTATTGAATGCAAATTGAAATGCAAATGTCATTGAAGATCTCATATTTCCATCAAATGATTGTTAGCCAATCTATTTCCAGCCGGATTGAATTCAAGTGTAGAAGCAAAATCCAAGGTGCAATTTGGACTGGAGCCTTCCTGTTTTATTCAGCCGAGATAAGAATAGTCAACATTAGACCTGGACATTTGCAAATAGCAAGTAAAAAGTAACGGAAAAAAATATATATGGATTCATGGATGAAAATAATTGCATTTGGATCTATTGGCTATAGTGGGTGACACATAATTGTATAATACACAATTTTTTTCCCCAAAGTAGAACCAGAGAGACAAATGTTGGCCAATGGATCAAAATATGTAAGTGTATCTGCTAATATTTTAAATATTAGCTGAATATTGTGTTATATATTCAAAACCTATTACTAAGGCCACAATTTAATTCTCACTTGTCACACACGGACAAAAGCCAAACTTGTCACACCCGGATAAAGGCCCACGGAAATTAACCTAGCCTGCAGTTAATCTCTAAAGTCCCAACAAAATTATTTAATACTTTTATCCTCATTCCATAAATCAACTTGTATTCTAAAATATATAAATACACACACATATTTATCACTACCATATCTTTAAGAACACACACTCTGCAAACCATTCATGTTTATATTATTTATTATACGAACTATACTAAAGCACATCACACCTGCCAGAGTCACTCATATATGTATGTATATTCAGACGGCTAGTAAATACGCATGCACATAGTCAACGTACACGCCACACTCACATACATTAATATACATATATACCCTTTGATAAATACATATATGCACATAGCCTATATAAATTTAAACACTGCGTATACGAACACTCCCAGAATACAGAAAAACATATATACGCACTGCACACTGAACACTCAATATTATTCATTTATTTATCTAACCTCACCCGAAGACTCCCTAACTCTCCATTTACACATCCGAGTCCCAAAAGTCAGTCTCCACTTTGTACACTCACTGAAACTACCGGACGCCGAAACAGAGAGCGGAGCTCTATTTCCCGATTCCGCTTTCATAATCGATTTCCACAGAAATCCCCGCATGTATCACAGATTCACAGCATCAATGAAATTTGAGAGGAGGAGCAGATTTATTTTACAATAAAGCAGGATTATTAGCAGAGATAGGAATTTACTTGCAAAATCGGAATATAACTTGCAATCAGAGGAGATAGTGAAAGTAAGGGGAGTCAATTGCGAATAAGTAGGCAAAATAGGAGAATCACTTGCCTAATTTCAATTTCGGTAACCGAAATCAGAGCATCGACTCAGCAATGAGACAATGTCAAAGGCACCTCATCACAACGTCCATCCATGGCTCTCCCAACCACCGTATCTGGCAACGATAGAAGTAGTCGACAGCAAGGATAGTAGCTTCGGCGCCTCCTGCTTTGATTCTTCTCTGCTTTCACTGAGAGCCAAGGAAAGAAGCGTTTCGGAGGGAACTTAAGAAGCGTTGGTGAGGAAGCCGAGGGTTTGGGAAACGGTTGAAGGCAGAAGCGAATTTCTCCAGAAGCTTCGACAGGAATGAGAGGCGGTAGAGACGGCTGACGGTCGTCTGGGGAAGGGTGTGACGAAGGATCCAGAAGAACGAGAGTTATGAGAGAGAGAGAGAGAGAGAGAGAGAGAGAGAGAGAGTGCGAGTTATATTATTATTATTATTGTTATTATTATTATTATCATGTTTTAATTTTAAAATTTAAATGTTAAAATTTTTATTTAATAATTAATGATATTGATGCATCCTTAGATTCGAATTTTGAACAGATTCAGGCTGATCTGCTTGACTGGTTTTGACTCCGTTCACCGAGTTGGGATCCTGCACACCGCTAAACAAACAGGAGGTCAGTGTGTTTGCGGAAAGTTATCTCACTGAAAATATTTCGACACTCAAGTCAGTAAACAGCCTTCAAAATCTGGAAAAGTAACTGGAAATGAGAATTGAGAGGGAGAGTGTAAGAATGCGTGGGTTTTCAAATGAAAAAGAAGTAATCCTGTCCCTTGAATCTGGACAGTGGATGAAGGCAGTAGACGTCTGTCAACAGGAAGAGCACTTGTATTCCTTTGATTTGTATTCTTTCTCTCAGTGCATTTGGATACTTCGTAAGAGAAGAGAGTGCGAAATCGTCTAAGAATGCGTAGTCGAGAGCGTATATTTTTTTGGTGTAGCAGAGAGTCGTAAGTCTGTGAAGTAGAATGTGTAGTAGTCGGCGGTGCCTTGGTGAGGACTCTAGGGCTTACTTTAATGGCTGCAGGGTGATCTTCATTGGTTGGAAGGTGTGATCCCCCGTGCCATATTTAGGCGGCCTTCCTTGTGATGAAGGTATGAATTGCCTAATTAGCTGGAATTACTTCCTTCTCTGCGATAATTGAACTTTCCAAATTTTCCGCCTTTCGTGTATATTTTAGTTGGAAGGTTCCAATTGGCGGGGAATTGGGAAGATCTAGCGTGCCTTCCTTATAGAAAAGCGTGATTTTATCAATATCTTTTGGGTGTTGGTGAGTTTATGGAAGGCCTGAGTCGGGAAAGAGCCATTACTATCAATCACGGGATCGTGGACCCAAGTGGGCAGTGCATTAGAAAGCCTTCTTATTTTTTGGGCTTCTTTATTCTCGTGATTACTTGGCCAACGCTGAGTTGACTGTCATGAGCGTGAGTTGGCCCCCCGCCTATGCCTTAGTCAGTTAACGCTGGCATTGACCGTCGGGCACGCGTTTGGACCTTTCAGAATTTGGGCCTTCACCTCCTGTTCGGCCAACGTTGGAGTTGGTCGTCCAACAGGCCATTTGGGTCTTCTTTGACTATTGGGCCAGCCCAACTACAGTATACCCATCACTAGCCCCCCAAGTCGGTGGCCAGAATTTTGGCCTCTGGCATGTTCATGATGGGATGTTCCTCACTATCCCTTATTGTTTGAAAATTTCGAAGAACTCCACGAAAGGGTGAGGCATTGACCGGTTCTGTTGACCGTCCTAGTCAGATTCTGGGAAGAAAAGTTAACCGAATCAGTTGACCATCTTTGGTCGATCTAGAGAAAAAGTTGATCGGATCTATTGGCCGTCTTTAGTTAGATCCTGGAGAAGAAAGTTGACCCGGCTTTGTTGGCCGTCTTTAGTCGATTCGGAGAACTTTGTTTAATCCCGAGTGACGCATGGCCATTGGCGGCTGTCAGTCGAAGCGGATCGTGTCTTGGTGATTAATTCACGATCCCAGCCATTAATGCGTTAGAAGATTTGTTTCAAAAGAGAGCCCGTTGGGAAGCGACATGCGGCAGCATGATGGCGTGCCTTCTCGAGGAGTTTCAAGGCGTTCACACTTGCCCGTTAAGTTTTTCTTCTTTACACTTAGTATTTTTTCACGCCTTCTACTCTACTTCTTCATCTTCAACCTGCTTTTTTATTCACTTTCTGTAATTTCAGAAAAACCCTAACCTTCCTGCAAGCATGACTTTGACTTCTATTGCTGACATTCCCTCTGTTCTTCGAGAAGGTAACGTCAAAGAGTTATGCATAGAGTTTAACATTCCAAAGGACATTGCGTGGAGGGTTCCGAAGAAGGATGACAGAACCTTTGCGCTGCTAACGGGACACGTGACTATATACGAGGTCCACCTAAGGAGCGGCCTTCGTCTTCCTCTCCCAAACGACTTACAGTCGATCCTTCAAGCCTTGCGAGTCCCCATCGCACAGCTTTACGCCAATGCTGTATGGTTTTTGTGTACTTTCTGCATCTTTCTCCGTAAGCATTCTCGACGATTAACTATGCCGATGGTAAAGGGTCTATTTAATGTCAACTAGGGTGGAGAGTGGATCTCCCTAGTTCCACGCAGTGGCCTGAAGGTAAATACAGCCATTTACGACTCGCTGAAGAACTGAAAAAATCGATTCTTCTTCGTGAGCGTGACCGAGACTTGGCCCTTGGCCAAGGAATGGGGCCAGGTGCCTGATGTTTACACTGGGATGCCGTCGGAGGTTGAGACAGTGTCCCTAGAGTGGCTGAGGAAGTTGGTCAAGACCCACATCTTTGATTTTAAGAGAGACTTCTTGGTCTCCCAGGCCGAGACCAAGAAGGTGAATTGGGGTCCGCCCTCTCCCATCCAAAAGTTCAAGCATCACCGCCGGTGGTCATGATGTGATCAAAGGACTCCAGGGGCCTGCTCATCCATCTCCATCCGACTGACGACAATTCCATCGGCTCCAGGCCCAAGAGGATGGCTGTGGAGATGCCCTCCTTCATCATCTTCGGAGCCAGACTACATTGCTGCCAAGATTTGCAGCTGTCCTCGTAGCGCCACCGGGATGGAGAAGACGTTTGAGGACATGCTGGAAATTGAGACTAGAGGCGTCATACTGGCGCAGCCTTCGTCGCAGGTGGTTCTTCAAGCTGTGCTGACAGAGATTTTATCAAAGCCAACCTGTGAGCCACCGGTGGAGGCGCAGGAGCCGTCAGACGGCTCACTAGCCACGCAGCTGCTACCTGAGAAACCGGTGATTAACCTTGATCCTCCTGCGGCTATAGTGGAGGTCGTCGCTGGGAAGCCTGCCGCCGCCGCGGACGACATTGATGAAGGGCTCCGGGAGGAGGCCGCTGCCAGCCCCGCTTGTGAGGACATTGCTTCCAGCCCGCCGCCACTGGAGCCAGACTTGGAGGCCAGGCCTGATAGGCCCGCACGGATAGTCTGAGAGGTATAATTTTCTATGACGCTTTCTGCGCAACTTCTCCTTTAAAGTCTCTGACTTGCTTTGTCATTTGGTGTAGAAGGAGAAAATGCTTGATGCCGTTGCAAAGACGATTAACCAGGGGGATCGGGTGATCTTTGACAGGGAGGCAGAGATCGCTTGACTGGACGCGAAGCTGGCAGCTTCGGGGGCAGAGCACCGGTTTGATACTGCCGCCTTATAGACCGTTTTGGCCGACACAGAGGTCGAGAACGTAAGCCTGAAAGAGTAGAATGCTCGACTGCCGGAGGAGAACAAGCGGATTACAGAGCGCCTTAACTAGCTTGGCGGGCAGTTAACAGAGCTGGATAACCGCCTGAGCCTCCGGATACGTTTCCACGAGATTGAGCAACTGATGTGGTCGCGGATGTGGGAAGGGGTCAATATGTGTCGGCGTATCGCACGGCTTATTGACCTTAATTTTCTGGTGGACCTGCTTAATATGTCAAACAGGTCCACCCAGACCAGCGAAAGTCTCGTGGGGGATCCGCGAGATGGTAAGGCACCGCCTTCGCCGCCTCCCTAGCTTTTTGTCGATTTTTGGTCTTCTTTTTTTTACTTGTATCATGTATAATATAATACATTTGATAACAATAAAATGAGAATCCTTCCACTTTGTGTCTATTTCCTCTTACTACTTTAGATTTGTATGTTTGTTGTACTGAACAGCCAACTGAGTTAGTTGGCTGCCATTGTATTACTGCCAAAGGAGTGGAATCCTTAGGTTTTCTTTTTTGTAGGCAGCTGTGTATGTGTTAGCCGGCCTCGTAGTGGGGGCTTGTGAGTAAAGTCTGGTGGGGCTGCCCAAGTGTTGACTTGGGCGGCCAGCCTTGGGGAGAATTTTCTCCATTCGACCATCATTGACTGATCACGCTACCTCCTCGTGAAGGAGGTCGTTGCGTGTGCTACGCTAGCCCTCTAAGATTTTGACCACTAACGGGCCACTTGGATGACCAAGATTTAGATTCGACCACCTATAGGCCGCCTGGATGACCATGGTTTAATACAACAACTAATGGGCCGCTCAAATGATCGAGGTTCATATTCAACCACTTATGGGCCGCCTAGATGAAAAGGGTTTAGTAACGAGATGGTGAAGACCTCCCAACTTAGAGGCAGTTTAGGTCGGGTAAACCTACAAGACAAACACATATATATATATATGTACACAGAAAAGAGAAGGCAGTATGCTAAGGAAACACTTATTTTGATAAATTGAAACAAGCAGACGAATACGTATACACGATAATGCAAGTACATAACTAGATTCCTTATTGAAAATAGCGTTTGAGGTGGATCGCATTCCATGTTCGTGGGACCAACTTTCCTTCCTAGTTTCAGAGTTTGTACGCTTAGTTTCGCAAGGCGGTGGAGATTAGGAAAGGCCCTTCCCAATTAGGGAAGAGCTTGTTGCGGCCGGTCAGTTTTCCCGTGGCCTCAACGCCTTATAGGACCAAGTTTCTAATATTGAATTGTCACGCATTTACCTTTTTATTGTAATATCGAGCAATTCGATGTTGGTAGGCCACTGTCCAAATTTTAGCGGCGTCGCGAGCTTCCTCTAATAAGTCTAGGTGTTGCCTGATTTTTTGGGACTTACCCCATGGGTCAAACATTCCATCCTAAGAATGGGAAGCCCGATTTTGACCGGGATTACTACTTCAGTCCCATAGCAGAGATTGAAGGGTGTCTCGCGTGTTGGTTCTTTTGGGGTTGTCCGGTAAGACCAGCGAACTGAGGGAGCTCGTCTACCCAGGAGCCCCCTGCGTCTTCCAGCTTGACCTTTAACTTGTGGAGTAGCGTCCGATTTATGACCTCTATCGGTCTATTCGCTTGGGGGTATACCACCGAAATGTAGACCAACTTGATACCAAGGCTAGCGCAATACTTGGTGAAATATTTTTTCGAGAATTGGGTCCCATTGTCGGTCACGACGACCTCTAGGATGTCAAATCTGCAAATAATGTTCTGGTGAAAGAATTCATGAGGGTTGTACTCTGTAATTTTTGCCAGTGAGATGGCCTCGACCCACTTGGTGAAGTAGTCGATGCCCACAATGATAAACTTTCTTTACCCCGTGGCAATGCAAAATGGGTAGAGAATATCAATCCCCCATTGCGCGAATGGCCAAAGGGCCTGAAGCGACTTGGTCGTGGACGGCCCGATGGTGAAGGTTCTTGTAAACCTCATGACTTTTCACACTTCTTCACAAATTTCAGCGCATCCTTTTTCATTGAGGGCCATAGTAGCCCCGCCGGAATGATCTTGAAGGCTAAGTTTTTTCCACCAACATGTGCTCTGCAAATCCCGAGTTGCACTTCACCCAAGGCGTAGTCAGCCTCTTCGAGAGTTAGGTATCAAAGATATGGGGTTGAGTAACTACAGCGGTACAGCCGCCCATCAACCATAGTATACCAGCCGGCTGTCTCTTTGATTCGCTTAGCATTCTCTGCGTCGTCTTCTGGCAACGATCCATTAGCCAGATAGTTAAGCTAGGGCGTCATCCAGTTTTTCGCTTCAGAAATCTGCATCGCCTCCTGCTTCTTTATGTTAGGAGTATTCAGAATCTCCCTTATGTCCCTTGAGTACTGTTCTGAATTTTCGGTTGCAACGACTCTAGCCAACTAGTCTGCCTTTCAGTTTTCAATTCTGGGAACATGAACTAAGGTTAGTTTGTCAAAACCCTGGGCGGCCTCCCTCGCCTTTGCAGCCAGGTGAGGGTTGCTAACCTCGAAGTCTCCGTTAACCTAGTTAACGATCAGTTCAGAGTCGCTGTAAACTACCAACCTTTTGGCAGAGCATTCCTTTGCTAATCGTAATCCGACTAACAGGGCTTCGTATTCAGCAACGTTATTGATTGCCGGAAAATTGAGTCTGAGGGAATACTTCACCTCAAACCCATCTGTGGTTGTGATGACCACTCCAGTGCTATTGCTGGTGTCCGTAGACGATCCGTCTACGTGGAGTACCCATATTGAAACTTTGTCAAGCTATACTGCGCTTTCTGCGGGTTGTTCTTCGAGAACTAAGGTCGTGGTCTCAACAATGAAGTCGGCCAGAGCCTGCGCTTTTACAGCAGGTCTGGATTGTAATTCGATGTCGAACTCGCCTAACTCGATAGCTCACTTTACCAGCCATCCAAAAACGTCAAATTTTTGGAGTATACTTTTCAAATGCTGATCAGTGATGACCACTATGCGGTGCGCCTCAAACTATGGCCTTAACTTCCGCGCGGAGAATATAAGTGCTAAGGCCAGCTTTTCTACGCGTGAGTAGCGTGTCTCTGGGCCAGTCAACGTTTTACTCACATAGTAAATCGGCCGTTGAGTGTCGGAGACCTGGCGTACGAGGATGGAGCTGAGAGATACTTCTGACACTGCCAGGTAGAGATACAGCTCTTCTCCACCCTTGGGCGATGCCCGGCGGTGGGTAGGCCGGCCAAATCTCGTTTCAATTCATTAAAGGCATCGACACCCACCGTCCATTGGAACCCGTTGAATTTTGTCCATCTTAGGGCTTTAATGAATAACTGGTACTTGTCGTCAGACTTCATGAGGAAACGGACAACCCTACTAGCCGTCCAGTCAATCGCTGGATGTCCTTTACGATCCATGGGGGAGCCATGTCTGCAAGGGCCTTAATCTTCTCTGGGTTTGCCTCAATCCCCCGTTGGGAGATGATGAATCTCAAACGACTACCCCGAGACTACCCCGAAGACACACTTAGCCGGGTTTAATTTCATGTGATGCTTGCAGAGCACCTCAAACAACTCTGTTAGGTCGCGGATGTGGTCGCTGGTGATTCTACTCTTGAGGAGTATGTCGTTGATGTAGACCTCCATGTTGTGACCGATCTATTTTCCAAACATCTTATTGACCAGTCGTTGATAGGTTGCTCCAATATTTTTTAATCCGAATGGTATCACTTTGTAGCAGTAGTGTCCTGATCCATCATAAACGAGGTGTGCTCCTCGTCTTCCGGACTCATTCGGATCTTGTTGTAACCCGAATAAGTATCCATGAAACTTAGCAGCTCATGTGTGATCGTCGAATCAACCAGCTGGTCGATCTTGGATAAGAGAAAGCTGTCCTTTGGGTAGGCTTTGTTAACGTCGGTGAAATTGATGCACATCCGTCATTTTTCGTTTGCTTTTCTTCACCGGACAACGTTAGTGAGCCAATCCAAGTAGTAGACTTCTCTAATAAATCATGCGTCCAGCAGTTTCTTCACCTCCTCCCGGATGGCGATCAACTTTTCTATGGTGTGATTCCTCCACTTCTGCCTGACGGGCTTTCGACCAGGATCAAGCCTCAACTTATGGACCATCACCTCAGCCAGAACCCCGAAGCATGTCTGCTGGAGTCCATGCGAAAATATCAGCGTTCCGTCGCAGGAACGGATCAATTCATCGTGCAGTGTTCCAGCGAGTAAGCCACCGATCTGTACACACCTTTTCTATTCTTTCAGGTTTAGTGGACCAGATTTATGGCTTCGCCGGACTGCTCTTGCTGCAGGATTATCTCGTCTCAATAATCAAGTTCTCCAACCATTCTAGTACTGCCACTAGGGACAATTTGAGACATGTAGCATGTCCTCTCAATAATTTGGTCGCCTAACACCTCTCCTACACCGTAAGGCATTGGAAACTTCATGATGCGTCATTGGATCCGAATTTTAAACAGATTCGGGCTGATCTGTTTGACTGGTTCCGCTCCGTTCACCGAGTTGGGATCCTGCACATCACTAAACAAACAGGATGTTAGTGTATCGGTGAAAAGTTATCCCACCAAAAATACTCCGACACTCAAGTCAATAAATAGCTTTCAAAATTTAGGAAGGTAACTAGAAATGAGAATTGAGAGGGAGAGTGTAAGAGTGCGTGGGTTTCCAGATGAAAGAGAAGTAATCCCGTCTCTTGAATCTCGGACGGTGGATGAAGGCAGTAGGCGTCTGTCAACATGAAGTGCGTTTGTGTGCCTTTGATTTGTGTTCTTTCTCTCAGTGCGTTTGGATGCTTCACAGGGAGAGAGAGTACGAAATCGTTTGGGAATGCATAGTCGAGAGCGTATGTTTTTTGTGTAGCTGAGAGTCGTAAGTCTATACAGTAGAAAGCGTAGTAGTCGGTGTGCCCTAAGTGAGAACTCTAGGGCTTACTTTAATGGCGGCAGGGTGATCTTTCTTGATTGGAAAGTGTGATCTCTCGTGCCATGTTTAGGCGGCCTTCCTTGTGAGGAAGGCACGAGTGTCTAATTAGTTGGGATTGTTTCCTTCTCTGATGGGTAGCGGCTTTTCAAATTACCTACCTTTCTTTTGTGTATATTTCCGTTAGAAGGCTCCAATTGGTAGGAATTGGGAAGATCTGGTGCTTTCCTTGTAGAAAAGGTGCCGATTTTGTCAATATCCTTTTTGAGTGTTGGCTAAGTTTATGGAATGCACAAGTCAGGGAAATAGCCGTTACTAACCGCCTGCTAGATCGTGGACCCAAGTGGGCCAGGTCCGTATAAGCCTTCTTTTTTTTTGGTCCTATTGTTACTGTAATTACGGTCATCGTTTGAGTTGGTTGTCCTGAGCATGAGTTGGCCGCCCGCCTGTGTCTTAGTCAGTCAACGTTGGCATTGACCATCGGGCGCGCGTTTGAACATTTTAGGATTTGGGCATTCACCTCCTGTAGGGCCAACGTTAAAGTTGGCCGCTCAACAAATCATTTGGGCCTTCTTTGACTATTGTGCTAGCCCAACTACAGTATACCCATCAGATATATATTTAAATTTGTCACTAAAATAAATAAATAAATATATATATATATATATATAATTAATAGTAATTAATTAAATTTTTTCACTAATTTTTAGTCATTAAAAATAAAATTTCTTACAATGAGATCTATTTTTTTCTAAATGACTTAAACTAAATTTATTAACTAATAAAAAAAACTCCTCCATCAATGATAAAATTTTTAAATAAAAAAATAGAGTGATAGTAAAATAAAATTTTATAGTGCTAACATAAAAGTAATGAACTCACTTTATTGTGATTTGGACAGAAATAAGTTTAATAAAGTTCAAATCTTTAAATTATATCATAAAATATTAAATGCTCTCGAAATTACATATAAAGAAGCTAATAGAGTTAAATAGATCAAAATGAATATTTTTGTATGTAATTATAAATTATTTTATATAAAATTATATAAATCCATTACTGATATAATAACTCTTTATGGACGTTATTAATGAACTAATCATACTTAAAAAGCTACTATATAATAGTAAGCAAGATCAATAATTCAAAATTAATATGAAAATAATAATAAAATAAAAACATAAATATACCAGAGAAATGGATAAAATTTTAAATTTTGATTGATAAAATGATTATAATATTTAAAGTACAAGAGAATTTATAGAGGACAAGGATAAAATGGGATACAAGAGATTGGGTGAAAGTAGACTAAAATTTTTGCAATGATCAATGCTGAAACTTGAGTCTCTTTTTTAATGTTATTGGGATGATCTAGTCTATTACTTTTTGATTAATCTAACTGATCTATTTGTTAGGTGGGTATGTGAGATTGAATCAGCTGTAGATTAATCCTAACATGGTCGAATCTATTTCACCACTTGACTCAAAATTTGTGAACAATTGATAACAAGGTGCCTTCATAATGTTGCTGACGGTGAAAACCTATGCCATAATTCATAGGATTTCATAGTTAATATGGAAACCAATTTTCTTATGGTAAGGAAAAAGGTTTGTGGATAATTTCTCATAGTTTTGTCATGAAATCAAATTAGGCAAGTCAATTAAATTATTCATTAAATTTCAAATATTATTCTTACAAATTCTAAACCTTAGTGTGACAAACCAAATTAATAGCACCCGATAAATTAAAATCCACACAGTGACTCATCAAACAATCGTCTAGATAAAATAATTATGACCTACTCCTAAACAATCATAAAAATAAAATGCTCACCAAGATAATTCAATGTTGCGCCGAATCTTACCCAACTCCTGCAGTAGGTCAAAATCTTCAGCTCTGAATGAGAGAAAACAAAAATTGTGAATCGAAAACTATGTAAGTATCATCATGAATAAAACTGTGCATATAAATCAGAAGAAGAGCTCATATATAATCAAATATCGATACAGACAACCACTCCTACTCTGAACTCCGCCACATATATCGAAACCACCACACACCCACAACAAATGCCAAATCCAAATCCAATTTGTATATCATACGGCTGTGTTTAAAGTCGGCAACTTTAAGTCATCACATATCATTGGTTATATTAGTCAGACTATATTTTAGGCTTGCAGCTATTTGCCATCATATTTCATTGGTTCCATTAGCCTAATTACATTTTAGGCCCATAACTCTCGGCCATTAGATTTCATTTTCAACCCACTAGAGCCTCGAACTCTCCCGTCCCTTCACACATATATTCCCATACAAACATACTGATATAAAATATATATATATAAATATCATATATTAAATCAGACTAAATGAGGGAATTACATATATATGTCTTGACTTTATTCCAAAATAGATTTGCCAAAAGGATATTTCGAGCTACTTGAACCGTGTGCTTCTCTCTCCTCTGCTGTACACGTCCTTCTCTCTCTACTCCTCTCTCTTGCCGGCGTGCCTCTCATACCTCTATTTTTTCTCCCGTCCATCATCTCCTCTTCTTGTGCCATACCCCATTCCGTACAACCCACCAACACATCACTTTTCCTCTCATTTCTCTTCTATTCTTCCTTCTTTCTCTTTGTACCACGACGTTCCTTTACCTTTCCCTCTCTTTGCCCTACGTGTTACTTCCCTTTCGTCGACAGCAATTTTGGCTCGAACGACGGTGCCAGCCATGGCGGTAGTACCCCGGCAATGGCAGTAATGGCGGTGCATGCAAGTCGTCAACCACTCTCTCTCTACCACACCTCGTTTACCCATTTTTTACAATTCGACCTATTTTTTTCCCAAATCGGTACATACAAATACCAAATTAATATCAACAAAGAGAATGAAAGAATTTACTTGCCTCAATTTTACCAATTTCCTCCAACGTTGACAGTGACGGTGGTGGCTTCTCTACTCAGCTCATGCTCACTTCCCTTTCCTTCACCCGTTGTATAAATCGAAGGGTAACTAGTTAAGAGAGCTTTGTTGACTTCTATCTTTGATGACAAGTCCTCCGGCAATGGCAGTCGGCGGTCCCCATGCCACCTTTCCTCTCTCTCTTCCTTTCCTCTTTCTCCCTCCCCTCCTTCCTTATTTTCTCATTTTCCTTTTCTTTTCTTTTTCTGACTAAATGCAGCCCTCCCTTTCCTTTTTATAATAATATTATTATTTTTATTTTATTAATTTGTTTTTTATATAATATCCAACCAATATATTACAATTATAGTATTAATTTTGGATATTTGGTGGTTATAACTTATAGGTTGATAATGAATAGAGAATAGTTTAGTGCCCTAGAGATTGAGAGTAATCTCTTGGTGTTGATATACATGCATAATTTAACAAATTGAATAAATAATTAAATTATCTTATAGATTACAATGGTATTTTAGTTCAATTGAGTTAGAATCTATCAGGATAAACTCATAATATTATTTGGTATTCAAAATATGTGATGTGTTTATTCAATACGTAACCAAATTGCCCGTTCTCTATTGGGTGGTATCGGATCATACTTCCTGGGTCATTTACTGTGCTTATTGGATTTTGGGTTAAGGGTGCCTCCTGCTAGGCTTTCACTTTTTGGACATTTCTTCTTGCACAATTAAAGTTTTAGACTAGTACATAGGTTGTCGTATTCGTCAATATTATGCTAAGATCTCTGTCTTTTTAATTAAGTTAATTCCTAGCGGTAGGAGAATATCACATTCTCTATCCCATCATGGACAAATGACATTAATTGATTGATACTCATTTAACCTGTCATCAAAAAATTTTGATGAAGGAGGTCATTCAATTTAACATTCATCATGAAGGAGGGAGCCCACTGAATTTGTTAGAGTAAGGCCAGTTCCCACCGCATTTATGTGAGGGACCAATAGTTCCCTCCATTTATTCAGAATGGTTTAGTCAAATGTCACATCAAATTTGAATTTATAAGCCAAATAAAAGCCTTACTTTATGCATCTTAAATATGGTTAACACAAGCTATAAATAAAGTAGTAAATGTGATACCATAATACATATTATCTATTAATTTTAATATAAATAATACTCAGTATGACTTATAATAAATAATATTTACAATTTAACACTTTAATCTGTATCAAAACATGAGTTAGCTTGGCCCACAATACAAATTATGATAAGTTTAAGATGATCTAATTTTAATATTGAAATAATATGTAATTATTGCAAAAGGGTATGAGAGTAATGGTCATATGATTGTTATCTCTTTCAAACAAAATAATTAAATAAAAAAAATTATAAAACACCATTATCTTCTACCACTACACATCTCTCTACTCTTATTACACTCTTAACTATGACAAGTTATAAGTAATAGTGTGATATAAACTGATATAATTATATTATTTTTACTAATTTTTATTTATATTTTATATACTATCATTAATTTTTAACTTAATTATTAATTATGATACATAATTTTTTTAATTTTAATAGTAAAAAAATAAAAAAATTATTCTAATACTCTCATATTAACTATACTACACACACAAACGGATAATAGTTCCAAATATTAGAATTATAACCTATCTTAGATACTATTACTAATTTTTTAATTTTGACTACCCCTTAAAAATATTTTAATTATTTATGATAACTTTTTAAAATTAAATTAGTTAATGGTTAATAATTAATCATTTGTAAAAAAATATATATATATAGAAAGATTATACTTATAAAAATTCTAAAGATTATACTTGTAGACTAACATTTTCATGTGGTGCAAAATTAGTATTTCAGTACAATTAGAAATTAAATTGAGAAGAACTTGTAAAATATATAGTTTATTCAGATGATATTTTTCTCATGGTAGAAGACTACAAGTTTAAAAGGTAAATACACAGGAGTTTGTAACTTAAATATATAAAAATATTCTTATATATTATTAAAAGTAAAATCATTGATCTCTTTTTTTTAAAAATAATTAAATAAGAATTAATTTTATAATTAATATAAATAAAATCTAATATTTTTACTTGTCATGTAATAGCATATCTCATATTTTTATTATCATACATTAAATTTATAAAAATTAAAAATTATAAAAAAAAAGGTAATAGTTTTAAAATTTTTAAATATCCACACACTACTTCCGTAATTTCTAAAATAATAAACTATTATAAATAAATTTAGAAGATTTAATAAGATTTTTTGTATTACTTTTGGATAATACTTTAAATAATAAATTTTCTATTTTCTATTTAAATTATAATTTTCTTAATTTTAAATAGTAAATTATTCAATATAAAATATACATATCATATTATTAACATTTGTATCAAGAATATCTTGTAACTTATTTTTTTCTTATATGAAGAAAATAAAAAAATATATTGTTATATTAATTAGAAAAAAAAATTTCAAAAATAACAATTGAAGACGATAAATCTATAGAATAAATTTATTTACAAGAAAATAAAGACCCACTGCCCAATGTAATAGAACTTGGCTAACCAAATATTAGAAATTGTGTATTCTTTTTGTTCTCCTTCAAAATATTTTTTATAATAAAAATATTCTAATGGTTGAGTCGATTATAAATATCAATTAAAAGATGGTTAAATGATTAAATATTTTTAGAAATATTCTATTTTACTACTAACAAATTTGTAAATAACTATTACAGTATACAAAATTTATTATTAAGTCAATTATTGTCGTAAATTGACAACTTTGTACTTTTTTCTGATAATTATAAATTTTGTCATATAATATTAATGATGGAGGTAAATATAAAGTTTAAGTATATATATTTTTGAAATGATGAAGAAATGTTCCAATGGTAGCCAAACTTATAATAATTATGGACCCCCTGTATATATCTATCGTGAAGAATAACATAAGGACTGATTGTTGTACAAAAGAAATAAAGCATCGTATCCATAACAATCTGCGTACAATACACAACTTGTATGCCCAATTGTTAACAACGAAACCGTCCACTTCAGGAGAAGAAGTGAGTAGGGTCAATTTACATTAGAATCGTGCCTACTCCAAAAGAAGTAGCCGGTTAACATTGGAATTATGTCCACGACAGTAAGCAAAAAATGAAAGCTTGTGCCGATTACAGTATGTATACAATAAACAATTTGTATGTCACACAATTAATATCGAAACTATCCACTCTAGTAGAAGAAGAAAATAACAACAATAGAGGTTGTCGACAAGATTTGCCCTCTTTGGTGCGGAGTCAATGTGAAATATAGTGGATTAATAAAAATATAATACTGACCACGTTTCTAATAGTATAAGTAGAATATTAGAGTTTAATATTTTAAATCGGTAGAAGGCTAATAAGTATACATTTTTTGTGTTCGTATTAATAGCATAGAATCACTTAATCCCACCTGCAAGTATAATATCACTGTTATCAGTCTTTAACACCAAAGGCCCAGTTGTTTACAAAAAAAAGAAATAAGATGACACTAAAGACGGTAGAAATATGTGTCTTTTTTAAATATTGGTTGGATACAGAAGAAAATCGTATTATAAATCTAATCATTTTTGGCTTTAATGAAAGATTGTGGCTCCAAAAACTATGATAGCAAAAATATAAGTAAAATATAAAAATAAATGAGTTATTATTAGATGTGTTTTTTTACTTTTATAGATTATAATATTAAAAATATTTAATGAAATAAATAAAATATGATATATTTTTTATAATATTTTATATAATTTTATTTTTTAAAATGTTTTTATTTTTTTATATTAGGGCCCTGTCAAGCACAGCACGGGTTGGATGCTTACACGGTATGAGGAGGCCACATATTTTATTGGATCAAAACATATTTATTACCTGCCATGCCTATTTAGCACCACTAAAACAAATACAGAATTTTGTCTAATTTTAGCATTTATATTAACTCCTTCAAATTTCACTGAAAACTAATTATTCACAAAAAAAAAAAAAAACACACACACACACACACACACACAACTTAAATCACACACAACTTAAATGATCATCTACTTAAAAAAAAAAATCTACAAATATGGCCATTCAAATTTAATTAATAAGTGTTTTTTTATTTTTTTTCCAATTTTATATATCACACATTTGAATAAGTTATTCATTTGATTTAAATAATTTGCATGGCCAAGGAATTCTCTGTGATTAATTTGATCAAGCACACAGGAACTCTCTCACTCAAATAAGTAATTAATTTGTTATCACTTTTCTATCTCTTCCTTGTACTCAAGAACTATCTCAATATGTATTTGGCTACTAAATACATATTGTTGGTATAAAGTAAAATGATCATCATCTAAGAGACTGCAGTTGGCTTAGCATTATGCTTGATGAAAATTAGGTCATTTGGCTAACTCTGTCTAATTAATTCAAAATTTGAAAGAGCATGATCAGGATATATTAATAACCGGCAATACAGCTAGACGGACAATCTAAAAGGCCCTCGGGCAATGGGCCAACAGAGAGGTTAGAGCATGCACATATAGAGTGCTACCTAAAACAACCTAACGACTAGATCGGGGCACCACTTACGACCTCCTTAACATAACCAGGCGATACCTGACAAAGGAGACTCCCATCAACCTCTCAATAGCCAGCAAACCTGGAGGTGACATTTATCATGGATCTTGGTGCCAAATTTTTACCTACGAAATATTATAAATACTCCTTACTACCATGAGGCTTGGAAGATCCAAGGGAGGATGAGAGGGAGTCAACTAGGGAAGAGCTCTGACATCAGAGGAAAGATCCTCCTTTACGGTACGTTTAATTGTTGGAATAGAATAAGGTGAAAATTAGTATTCCATTATTTAATTTGTAGAATAGTATGAGGAATAAGGTGGGAATAGTAATAATAATAATAAACATAATAATAATAATATGTACTAATAATGATAATACCTTATAAATAATAATAATAAATATAATAATAATAATATGTAATAATAATAATAAAATAACAATATGTAATAATAATATCTAATAATAATAATAATAAAATAAATAAATAATAATACCTAATAATTAATAATAACAATAATATTTATAATAATAATAATAATAAAATAAAATAATAATAATAATACCTAATAAATAATAATAATAAATATAATAATAATATGTAATAATAATACCTAATAATAATATGTAATAATAATAATAATAAAATAATAATACATAATAATAATAATACAAAATAATAATAATAATAATAATAATAATAATAATATAATAAAATAAAAATATGTGGGAATAAAAATTCCCATATAAGTGGTGGAAATTGTTATTCCCATATTTGTGGGAATAACAATTATTAGGGAATAAGAATTTTCATCATATTTCTAACTAAACGGAGGAATTCCTATTCCCGCGGGAATAGAAATTCTTTTCCCCCCAATTCCTGTAACCAAACATGACGTTAGTGTCTAGGGAATGCCTTGCTCAATCCATAAGGCCCCTTTTCGGACCGGGAAAAGCCTAAGTCTCTAAAAGAGTAAAGGGAGAACTAAACTCTTACCATGCACAGCTCTTCCTTTTCCTCACAGAGTCATTCTTTGAGTGCATCCATAATAAGCTACTTAATCAATGTATTTGTAGTGAGTCACTTTTTGAGTGTATTCTTAGTGAACCACTCATCAAGTGCATCCGTAGTGAGCCACCCACCGAGTGCAATCCTAGTGAGCCATTCATCAAGTGTAACCCTAGTGATCCACCGACCGCGTACAACCAGAAAAGAGCTAAATCCTCATTTATCTCTAAGTCATCCCTTGTCAGGCACACAATAGGAGCCCAATTCTCATTCCTCTCTAATCCGCCCCCCATCGGGTGCATAACAGGACCCAATCCTCCTCTCACACCCCCATTCACATGCAATTCTGTATTATCTAGTCTCTTCCTTACATCTTTCTATCTCTTGAGAATAATTTTTGATTTGAATATCAGATGATAAATTGGGGAGCGAGTTTGCTAATCTTCTAACATATTATTTGTAGTTTGTAATTCGTAAGTTTCAGGTTAGCAGCGACGGAGATCGGATTCGCTCCAATTCAACCCGTAGTGGGAGATCAAGTAACTTTTTAATTTATACAACAATTTGAAACCAGAGATGTATCAAAATAGTATTAACTACATCTGATTAGATAAATAAAGTCCCACTAACAAATGACCAAGATTAAAAAACGGGCCTAAATAAATCCCAATAAGGAAGAAGTATCATTTCCTCAAAATATCAACCCTAATAATATAATAATATATTATTCAAAGGTCTTAGGCCATTACTCAAAGTGGCCCCAAATTAATCCAAATTAGTAAGGAATAGCATTATTTACTCTAAAATACCAACCCTAATAACATAATAATACATTATTCAAAGGCCCTTAGTGTAACGTCTAGAATATTTTTAAGTTTATTATTTTATAAAAAATAAACTATCTAATTAATTTGAAAAATCATTTGACTATTTAGTAATAATTTTGGGTTAGAATTTGATGATTTGGTTTAAAATATGAACCTAAGGTTTTTGGATCAGTGGATTGAGTTTAGATATTTGAACTATTGATTAAAGTTTAGAATTAAATAGAAAATTTAGTTAATTCTTGAACTTGACTAATTAAATAATTAATATTTTAATGAGTAATAAATTTATAAAAAATAAATATATGTATTAAGATATGTTTATAATAATATATATTTATATAAATAAAAATATAATAATTATAATATATATATTATATAATATAATAATAACAATAATAATAATAATTGTAATAATAATAATAATAATATTATTATTATTATTATAAGAAGAAGAAGAAGATCAACACAGAGAGAGAGAGAGAGAGAGAGAGTGAGACGACGAAGAAGAAGGAGAGGGAGAAAAACCATCGGCGATGTGTGCGGTGCCGATTTCTCCTCCTCCTGCCGATCAGTCATTTTTCCTTCTTTCTTTCAGTCACCAACTCATTTCTTTCCTTTCAATTTTTTCCATTCCTTTTTTTTTTAAAATTGTGGTATCCGTTTCTTTTCGGGATGTCGTTGGCGAAATCAGAAAGAGAGAAAGAGTGAGAAAGGGCTTTCTAGAAGCACCCTGCTGTAGCCTGTGCCGTCGCTGCCGTAAGCCCTGGCCACTATTAAACCCTCGCCACCTCTGTTCAATCAGGCAAATGAATCTCCTTTTTGTGTTATTTCTCTTCCTGCTCTGCAAAATAAATGTTCCTCTATTACAATCTGCTCATTCTCTTCTTCCAATTTTCATGATTCGGTTGAAATTGGGTATATGTGGAAATTGAATCGAGAAGAGAAACCGAGGTTGATGCTCTGTTCTGGGTTACTGATTCAGAACAGTGAGTTAATGAGTCACACGGAGCTATGACTTTGGGATTAACTCATGTTATGAATTCATTTGCTTAATTAAGAAAATTGAGTTTTCCAATTGTGTGTGCGATGCTGGAATCGGGTGAGAAAATAGAGCCTCGTGCTCTGCCAGGTTGATTTTAGTGTATAATCGGTTTTTGTATTTTATATGGAATACGGATGCACATTTGTATGTGTAAATGTGTGTGTAACGATCCGAGCTCGAATCCTCGAACCCGACTCGAACCGTTATGATAAAAGTCTCAAATCATCCCCAATTTTAAAAATTACAAATTATTAGTTAACTCAATATTATCAAAATATCATCAATGATCCTCATAAATGAATCGTGGTTGTATGTAAATAAATTAAAATAAAATATGATATATGTTGGAATCAGTTGATTTATATGTTGGCCTTAATTGTAGGCATGGCACAGGAATAGAATGGAAGAACAGTTAAGTGGTTGAGCTAAGCAAATAAATCATATCTCGGTCGATATTCATTCTTTGTTCCTTCTGTAATGAGTTCCTTTGTGTTAGCTTTGATGGAGTGAGTACGATCTGTGTCAGTACCGAATGACGTTCCTATCATTGATATTGCAAAGTCTTCTTTGCGTTATACTTGATGTCCCACATTGGATGGGGAGGAGAACGAAGCATGCCTTATAAGGGCGTGGATATCTCTTCATTGTGGATGCATTTTGGGGACCGTGGGCCTGTCAGGAACAAAATCGTGTGGATTGGGCCCAAAGCAAACAATATTCACATGCGAGTGCCTAGGGACATCACAAATGGTATCAGAGAATTAAGATTCTGTGTGAATGTTTGAAGATTTTAATAATATTTGAGGATATTTGGTGATTTAATGAGATGTGAGGATTTATCAAGTTTGGGTAGATAATGATATCTGGGATATCATTGACAAAGGGTATCGGAGGTGGTGTCGACATACTATGGATACAACCTCTAGGAGGGCTGCAGGGGTAGTTGGATACCATGGATAATCTCATTGCATTACCCAACTGTTGGGGGTGTAAATACGCGACCTTTGGTCTACTATGGTAGAATAAGGGCCAAGGAGATTCTTATTACCTTGTCCAATGGTGACCTCAAATTAAATTGATAATCAAATTCTTATTATCTCGTACAGTGAGTCGAGAGGGATGCTTATAACCTAGTGACCATCGTAGAGAATGATATTTGAGATATCATTGACGAGGGGTATCGGAGGGGTATCGACACGCTACGGATACAGCCTCTGGGAGGACTGTAGGGGTAGTTGGATACCATGGATAACCTCGTTGTATTACTTAGCCGTTGGGGGCGTAAATATGCGGCCTTTGGTTCACTATAATAGAATAAGGTCCATGGAGACTTCTATTATTTATAATTTGTAACCTCGTATTGAGCCGATGATTGGATTCGACGGAACCCATATTGCTTCCTTGATACTTAGCCGTTCGCGTGGCCTTCAGGTCGTGAACACGACACGTTATTGAGTCTTGGACAGTGGTGGATATATTACCTAATGTGATTGATTTTATTCATTATTTTATTATCCGAAATTTTTTATTATACTCTTTTATTATTATTTATTTTTACTTGTTGGGCATTCGGCTCACCCGTGTGTTTTATTGACTCCAAATTAGACAGGTTGACATCAGGATCAAAGATATTACGTGACTTTTGGGTAGCCATCAAATAGATGTGATATCAAAGTTCGAGGCTCTTCGGATGGGAATTTAAGATTTTTGATTTAGTTATTGTTTGACTTTTGTTAGATTTTCTTTATAAAAATTGATATTTTGGGACATCGATGTCGTTTATTGAAATTATTATTATTGTTATTATGGATATTTAATTTATGATGCATTTATGAGGATCATTGATGATATTTTGATGATATTGAGTTAACTAATGATGTGTAATTTTTAAAATTGAGGATGATTTGAGACTTTCACCATGACGGTCCGGGTCGGGTTTGAGGATCCTAGCTCTGGTCGTTACAACTTAATGGTATTAGAGATGGGGCTCTGTTTGGTGTGTCAGTGCGGACGCTGGACTCTTAAAAGGGGTGGATTGTGATGTTCCACATCGGATGGGGAGGAAAACGAGGCGTGCCTTATAAGGGCATGGATACCTTTCCCTTGTGGATGCGTTTTGGGGGCCGTGGGCCTCCCAGAAATAAAACGGTGTTGGTTGGGCCCAAAGCGGACAATATCTACATGCAGATGCCTAGGGACGTCACAGCGTGTGTTTGGGTAAAAGTATGTGGGTAGATATATGTAAATGCTTGTTGTGTCCGTTGTATGTGGGAGCGGTGTGGTGTTGCTGCGATGGGTGTATGTGTGCATTAGTGTGGCTGTGTGTGTGTGTGCGTAGCAATAGGAAGGTGTGAGATGATGTGGGTATGAAATGTTGGGTAGACGTGGGTATGAACTATTGGGTAGTCATGTGTGTGCGTGCACTGTGTGGGTGAGCAGTGCGGTGCGTTGGTGTTGTGTGTGGATGTAACTGGGTGTTGGCAGTGTGGCTGTGCGTGGGTCTGTAGCTATGTTTGTGTGTGTGGGATGTGTGTATGGGCTGGGTTTGCAACTGCTTGTGTGTGGGTATGTGAGCAGTGTGTGTGTGGGCTGGTCAGTAGCCGTGTGTGAGTGTGATAGTGTGTGTTGTTGTGTGCGTGTGAGGGTGTTGGTGTGTAGTGTGAGTTGTGGCAGAGCCGCTACCGTGTGTGCAACCGTGTTTATGAATGTGTGCAGTAGAGAGAGTGTGTGTATATATATATATACATGGGTGGTAAATAAATATATGTGTTCATGTATGAATATATATATATATCTACGAGAACAGAGATGAAAAGGTGTGTAGAGGGCATTTACAGTTTGCTTACGAGAATAGAGATGAACCTAACATGAGCGTGACCATCCGTACATATATAGGACGCAACATGATAAAACCCGTACAAGATCTCATCGAATATAAATTTGAATGATAAAATACATGATCTGCTATCCAAATATCATAACATAGGTATCCAAATATAATAACAACTTATTAACATAAAGAAATAATTCAATTATATCCAATATATGAGCCAAGGATCTTATCCAACCATAAACAATAACTAGAACACATCCCCAAGATTAGAAAGATACTCAATATAAACATCTCCACTCACCGAAAAAGACATATTGTGTCAGATCACGTTTGAACTCTTACAAGCGTATCCATATCATTAGTTTAAATGGAAAAAATATAAAAATGTGAGCTGATTGCTCAATAAGTATTATCATCGTATAACATAGTACATATAAATCAGAAGAAAAGATATCACATAATAAGCACGTAAAATAAAACACAATACCCATGAAATCTCAGAAAATCAAAAAAATATTTTGTATTAAATAATCATCCGTATTAAATAGTCTCTCCGAAACATAATCATAATAAATAGCTATTTGGACAAATCTCATGAACGATATCATATCATAAGATCTGAAATCACATCAAATAATTACAACCATCACCATATCCATATGGAATATATACCATCGTCGGATTTAAATCTTATATATCATATGCTGAAATCAAAGGAAATATCGAAACCAAAATATATAAATATAAAACACATTTTGGGCTTAACATAGTAATACATAAGAGACATCCCTATCACCCATCTGTGGGCCAAACGACGTATCTCAAATCATAATCCACATAAATACATGCAGAAATATAAAGTATACATGAAATCGGATAATCAAAGATTCATAATACTAATTTGAGGAAGGGTTACCATCGTTCAATAACCATGGATATATCAGTTGCAACTTAAGTTAGCTGCTCAATGCCATTTATATACTTTGTCTCCTATAGACTAAAGACTTGCTAACTATATTTTACTACTTGTGGCTTTGGGTATAATATCAAGTTTAGTTATGTATATTAAGATGTCCAAATATATTAATTTTTTATTAATTCTTTACGATAATTCTTATTAAAATGTATTGGGTAGGTCGACTATATCAAAACTCATATTCCTACTAGTGGAAGGGAGATCACATAACATATATATATCTCTGTCGGGACCAAAGTCTTCCCATTGGGAGAGGTGCCATAAATAGCCAATGTCTCGGATCACAAATCAACCACTAGGATCTTAAACCATTGTGGTCCCACAAAGTAGTGACCTTGTTCCTTGGCAACATGCATGTTGACCTATGTATGGTTTGGTTCATAGTTCCACAACATACTGATACACAAATATATATATATATATCGTCCAGATGTCCAAAAACCCTCCAAATCATAAATATCCCAGTATAAAACCACCGAATAATTGGTAAAATATATATACATGTATAGAATAAATAGATGCGATGTATAAAAATAATATGCATGTTAGTAAAATTTTCAAACAGTAGTCAAATATTTTCAGACACGAAATCAGATCAATGATAGGGTTAGAGGATATTTGTTTTAACTTTATTTCAAATAGATTTGCCAAAAGGATACTCTAAGTTACCCAAATCTGGCGATTCCTTCTCCTGCCGGTGTGCACCCATTTCTCTCCCCTCCCTTTCTCTCTCCCACTTCGCGTGCGCCTCTGCCTCTCTCTTCATCCTCCTCCTTCACCGACGCATCTCCGGCACATGTGATGGTGGTGACCACAACGGCAACACTCGACGATGGCTTTGTCGGCAGCTTCTGTAGCCATCGGCGGCTTCCTCTCTCTCTTCATCGTGCCTCAACCTATTTTCCTATTATTCAAATGATTACTTTCAAATCGGCACATGTAACATCAAAATCAGTATCCACAATGATAATGGAATGATTTACTTACAACAAGTTCACCGATTTCGTCCGTCAACGGTGGAGAATAGACAGCGGTCGTTTTGTTTCGATTCGAAATTTCTCCCCCTACATACACCAGAACACAAAATGGAGGATAATATTATGGATAGGACTTCGTTGGCTTCCATTTTTGGTGTTGGCACCTCCAATGATGACGGTGGCGGCAGCCGCGCTAGTCTCCCTCGCTGTTCTCTTTTCTCTCATCTCTTCTTCTTCCCTTTTCCTTTCTTTTTCCCTGAAACCCTTTTTCTTTATTATATATATATATATATATTTATTTATTTTACTTTTTTTATTCTAAAATCTAAATTAATACTCGAGTGATAGTATAGAAGCACCTTTACGCACCTTGAGTGCTAGCCCAACTGATCTAAATATCGTCCACAATTTTACAATATTTAATAAATTTTTATCACGCCCAAATTACCTAAAATCACAACTAATATTAAAATAATCTAAACGGGATCCTAAATATTATAAGTATATAATCATATGAGGTTGACAACGAAGCCAATAATATCAACGCATTATTCTCCTAATTGATCTTATTGTCAAGTGCAGATATTTATATTAAAATTTAATAGAGCTCGTCTAAATACTTTTTAAAAATTTCCCTTTCAACAATCAAATGCCATAGATTTGCTTATTGATATATAATATTGATGTGAAAGACTTTAACTTGGTACAACTGTCGAGCGTTATTTAGATTTTTGTTAGATTTGACAAACCAATTAATCATTGATAGTATTATCTGTAAGAAATATCTTAAGGTTGCAATTATCCAAGTGCCTAACATCTTGCCACTCTTCTCCAAATAATTTCTCGTGTTTGTCCTCATTCATTAATGATTCATCATTTATTATTATGTCAAAAAATTTTTAACTCTTTATTACTAAAGAATAAAATTTTTTTATCTATTAAATTATTTAATAAAAATAATAGACTTTTTGATGTCAACACCATCAAGTATAGTTTTTACACTAAAAAAGCCTATTATCTGATACTACTTGTTAGTATTTAAAATATACACAACACAGTATACTGGAAATAAACTAAAATTCATTATCAATTGCCATGTATTTTTCTCTCAACACAGGAAGCACAATGCAACTAATTATGTAATAATATTTAACGTAAATTTTTTTTTTAATTAGAAAAAAATCTGCAGGATAACATTCAAACAAATCTAATACAAAATGTATAGTTACAAATAATTTCATTCAAAAGCTTTTTTATAATAACTTGTATAAATAATGGTTAAATATTAACTCTTAACATATATAACAATATATAAGAGTAGAACACAATAAGAATTTGAGAAATTAATTATAAGATGTATCTTACGACCAATGATAAAATAATATACTTAAATTTGTTGAAAGATAAACTTAAATCTAATCTTAATCTAATAACAAAAATCTCCCAATTCTTTCTCTTTTTCTCTTTTTTTTTCTCTCTGTGTTATATTTATTGTGTTTCAAAAGCTCCAAATTTGACATAAAAATTGCACCATGTTTTTTTATAGTCCCCATTGGCATTTGAGCACCATAAGTATATTCCACTTGTGTGTACATGAATAACTTAGGTGCTCCACAGGTACTAATGCTAATGTATATTGGTGAACGTGCATTTACTTGGGTCTATCCAATACTTCTAATCATGAGTGAGCATTCCCTTAGATATAAGGATTGATATAAAATCAAACATTATGAACAGAAAATGATATCATATTAGAATAAAACATGTTTATTGATTTTTATTTATGGTAAAAATGAGTTATAGACGAGTTATGAAAAATAATTTTTTGTTCCAAATTTAGAATTTATTTTACATAGTTTAACTTTAAATTTTTTGTTGATTAGAAAAATGATTCTAATAATTTATAGTTTTTTATGTATAAAATCTCAAAAAATTAAAAAAATATTTTTTGATATGGGCCTATTACCAAAAAATGAAAATTTTTTTTATCAAATTATTTTTTTACAAATAGATCCTTATAATTTTATATTTTTATTTCTATTCATCCATTCAAATGGACCCTCATTGAAAAAAATTTTCCATCCAAGTCCTCATTCATATATTAATTGGGGCGAAATTTAATTTCAAACATTACAAACTTTGCAGCCCAAGTAGTCGAAAATTATCCACTGTTCCAAAATTTTGCTATTAGGTCCCTCCCGCACTACTACACATCTATTCGTGAGAGAGTTAGACAGAGGAATTCATCAGCAAGCAAAAACAAAATAAAAAAAAAAAACCCAAAAAATTAAAAACAACGAACGAAACACCCAACGAAGAATAAAAGCTCTCTGTTTCGAAGCCCAGAAAAAGGGAAATTTTTTCGCCGGAAAAATTCAAACAAAGAAGGACGAATTACTACGATTCGGAACGTCTCCATGCTCGATATTTGCAGAGATTACCACTCCAATTCGTATTACTTCGAAATTTGAAGAAAACATTTGTCAACCCCGTAACCCTAGTTCATTCTTCGACGATTAGGGCACAGTCTCAGCGGATTTTTTCGCCCTAATTTACGTTTACGCTTTTCGTATTCTTAGTCCAGGTGATCATTTGACCTTCCATTTTGACATGCTTTTCCATTTTCTGCGCAAACCCTAGAATGCCCAAATTTGCAAAATTAGGTCTCAAGCTTGCTGAATTTGCTTAATTTTGTTTCATTATGTGTACATGAGGTCAATTGCAAGGCAATGGAAGCTAAATTTTATGCTCGTTATGGCTTGCGATTTCAGTGAGTGTTTAGGTATTTTTTCAGCTTAATGCTAGTGTCTCTGGAACTTTATTGGTGGCATTCATCATTGAATGCTCTTATCGGAAATGGAAGTAGGGTATGGTAAATTTTAAGCTAGTGGTCTTTGAGCTCTTAGTTATCCAGAACGAGTGTGAGAATGCGGCTTCCTAGTGTTCCTGTTTGAATGCAGTGTGTATCAAGGTTGATCGGTAGCGCAAATTAGGAAGCATTATTACTTAGGTTATTAGTGCATGGTATTGGTTGCGCATTATAACATTTTTTTAAGGCATGGTTGACAGTTCTGGCCTAACTTGAAAAAGGATTTCTTGCATTTTTTTTTGCCAGTGTATGTAATCTGTGCCTCTTAGATATCTCATTTTTGTCGATTCCAATTTGTACATTACTTAAGGTGGAGGTATTTGTGTTTGTATTGTTTTATTTACTGCTTAATCTTGAGGCCATAAAATCTTCATATGAAAGGCTGCCTACCTGGATATTTAGCATCTCCTATGAAAGACTTGTATTCTGTTTCTTCCTCCATCTCCTCTCTCATCCTGGTTTCACCAGAAGTTTGCTTCTGGTCAGCATTTATAATTATGATTTCTACTGTTTGACAGATTTACTTCTTACACTTCTATGTCTGATTGAGATTGACCTCCCTGACCATGCTCAGGGAAAAAACTATCTTGAAGGGGTGACTCAGGCATATTTGGATTTCTACGTTAGTAATGGTATGCCTCTTATTTGTGTGACTACCACAATTGCGGAGGCATGTTTCTGTTTTCAGATTCAGTGATCATTGTAGGATGGCTTAAGTCAGAGATTCTCTTGGAGCATTGTCTAAATCTGCTGACACTTACACTCTCACGAGGATACTTGTTATTGGGGAGGTTCTACCAAGATTCATTCTGTGGTAGACCTGCCCTGTTTGTGATATATTGTACATGTATTGACCGAAATCCTTTGCAATTCTTTGAGTGCTGAAGGATTTTGACGGACAAGAAGTATACACTGATTGATGTGTGAAGCTTCTTTCACTCTTTCTATTTATAGAAACTAAGAGAATCAAATATTAGTATCATATCTAAGGGAACATAAGCTGGTCAGCTTGGCACACTAGGTGATATATATTTTCTTACCGTGCTTGCACTTCATATTTCAGAACATATGTTTTGGAGTTGGTGTTACTGTGCATTATCAAATTTTTCATAAAGGAAAAAGGAAGAGAAGTACAAAAAGACAGGAAAGAAAAGGGGTTACAAAACTAGAAATGAGAGGAATGGTGATCTCCGGCATTGTCAAAAGCACTAGGTGAGCAAAGGAGACCAGACCATTTATTGGCTGATGTAGGAGCTACAACAAGCATTCCCCCAGACAAGTGAATCGCTGATTGAAATAATAAATATGTATATGTCAGCACGTAGTGTAAGAAAATATGAATTAAAGCTCAAACAATTGAAAACAACAATAGTTATATCTAAAATATTTGTATATGTTATTACATGTGTTGTGGTCAGGAAAAAAAAAAAAAAACTAGTCTATGTTATTACATGTGTTGTGGTCAGAAAAAAAAAAAAAAAAACTAGTCTATGTTTGTATGCATCATACTCGCTGTCTACTTAAGGCTAATAAATTTGTCCTAAGGATGTCATTATGTTTTGTCAAGCATCTAAAGCAAACAACCTTAAAAAACTATATGGCTTTATCTACTCTAGTTTTCTACTGTGGATTGTAATTGCCATCAACTTTCCCAACATCCTCCTCCTCATCATCAAATCCCACATCATCATCCTAATCGCCATCTCCAAATAATGCTTCTGCTTTGTGACATTGGAGAAGTAGGCCTACCTTTTGACTTTTGAACATCTGTACTTCTACAAAAATACCCTTCAACCAAAGGATCCAATTGCTGTATAACGAAGAGCTAGCATGCATTTGACCGATTGGAAAAAGTTGGGAACTATATCTCCTCATATTTGTGCATACCAACATATAGAAAGGTGAAAGATTCACACTCACATGAGAATTATATTTACTAATTTCTTGCTATTTCTCAATAATTTTCTTTCATCTTTCCAGTTTTATACCTTGTTTTGTATATAATTTTACTAACCCTATTTTCGTACTTTTTGGTCATACGGTGTATAATGCAGATATCAAAACAACGTCCGCTATGTAACGGTATCGGGAAGTCCCAATACATATATTTCCCAATATTAGAAAAATATTGCAATTGTCCCTATTATCACGATATGTTGACTACTTTGTATTGATTGAAATACATATTTTTTGATTTTTAGAAGTTTAAATCCATATGTTTTGTAACATTTTTTTGATATTTGTTTAATGGTAAAGGAGAATATCGTGTTCAATTTTGATAAAATTGAGTAACACCCTTCGAATATGTAAATATTTGACTATAGAGGGCCAAATTTTAGTGCATAATTTAGTTTTGATGTGGTCACAGAAAGAAGTGTTATTTTTGCATTCATGGCATCCAATATGGTACATCTCACTTGACATGGCCACGACTAATACCGATACTTATATCAATGAATGCTAAAATTTTCTTTTATTTTTCTTTTAATTTTTTGAGTGGTAGAAAACTGTCATATGTTACTAGTTGACAATGTGGAAAGATTGTTATGGCTCATGCTGCTGTTAAGTTGACAATTAATTATATATATTTTGGATAGTGCTCGCTTGTCTTTGTATTGAAAAGGGAGGGGAAGTTGTAAAATGTGCTTTATAAGTTGGGTTTCATCTTATATTTTCTATTTTTATCCTACCCTTGAATTACAACTTTGAGTCTCATACCAGGATGCAATGTAGGAGCAACGATGTATACATTTGGCCCTCCTTAAATCCCATGTTGGGGAGCCTTGTGAATTTGGTTGCCTTTTAACCTTTTAAGGTGCTGTTTTAGGTTACAGTTGAATGGTCTTTCCCTTTCTTACTACTGACATCCCCCAAATCTGGCTTGTCAACATTATTGACCTTCGATCTTAATGTAAGGGAGAGTTTTGGTCTTTGAGTGATTACTACTGTTAAGTTGTTTGAGCAGACATGTTGTTCTTCTTTCTACACCACAAATTCCATTTGACCAATTGTGGAATGATTTTTATTTGATCAACTTGTTTGTTGGTTTAGTCTCAATCACTTCTTCTTATTTACCCATCTCTGGGCTCTTTTTCCTTAAGGAACTTGATAGGATTTTGAAATCTACGGGAGGGAAGCATTTGTAGCTTAGTAGGAATGCATGGATTTGGTAAAGATATACTCTCCTAGTAAATGCTGAGGTTGATTCCATGGGAGGAGTTGTTGACAGTGGAGTTGGTATTGGTACCAAGTCCTCTCCACGATGTGCAGCAATTGAGAAGGCTCAGGCTGAGCTAAGGTAAAAAGTCTACTTCTCTCTGTTCGTGAACGCACTCTTGTTCTGTAGTCATGAGATTTACTGTCCCTTAATAACAGACTGGAGTATGATGTCCGTGAGGAAAGGAGAAGAGAGCTTGAATTTCTGGAGAAAGTAAGATGATCTGACTCTGCTTTTTCTTTTTTGTGTACGCATAATGATTGTCAAGAGTATGCTCTTTACATGCAGGGTGGCAATTCTCTTGACTTTAAATTTGGGCACACAGCTTCAGTGAGTGTCCAGTCTACCTCATTCACAGATCAACACCATGACCAGTTTGTGACCAGGTGATCTCTAATTCTAGCATTTCTCAGTTCTCAGGGAATCTGGACTATAGAGTGTAGAAGCAACATCTTTGTTGTTTACATAATTGGATTTTTTTTATGCAGTGAAGCAAAAGGTAGTTTTGCTTTGACTGCCTCACCACGTGGAGATTCTGTTGAAAGTAGTGGCAGATTGGGAGTTACTGTAGCTTGTGAACCTAATAGTGCTGATAACTTCGATGGTGAAAATGAGTTATTTGAAAGAGAGAGAAAATCCATATATCCAAGTGGGAGTAACATTACTCCATCAGAACACACTTCTCAGCTTGCTGGGAACCAAATTGCCAAAGGGTTGGAAGACTCACCGATTTTTCACCTCAAGAAAGGTCAAGCATATAGAAGAAGAAACCGCTCCAGAACAAATCGTGATGGTGCTCAGTCAAGTTCAACTGATATTGCATCACGTGGTGGTCATGTATCTTCCTCGTCTGGTCGCCTTGGTGTTGTTTCTAAGACTGTTTATTCTGATAATCGGGTTGATATGCAGTTGGATGGTGTGCATGCTATTACTTCTGCTACTGATCCAGCAAATGCTGGTATGCTTGAAGGTGAGGTAGGTGGTTTGGCTAACAAAAATTGCAAGATGGCCAGCATACTGAGAGTATGAAGGCTGATGGAGCCGGTTTTGGTATTACTTTTGGGGAACCTGTTTCTGTTGGAAGGGAACATGCAATTCCAGCTGGTGTTGCTCGTCCTCCTTGTGTGGCTACAGAGAAAACAGGAAATTGTGGTGGTCGTGGGCAGTTGAATGAGTCTAGTAAGTTGAAAGCAGATGGGAAATGTATATCTACTGAAGTTGTTACCAGCAATGTAGCATTCACGACAAAGGGATTAGATTCTGAGTCTTTTTGCACCCAAACTAGCTCTAGTGTAGTTGGAAATGCAAATGTTGATAGTGATTTGTGCACTAATTTAAAGAATGTGGATTGTAATGGTGCCCCAAAAGGACAGAAGCAAGCAATTGAGGAGATACCAAATAATAAAGATGACAATATATTAAATGGAAATAAGATTACCAATCCTATGGAGAGTGATTTTTGCACTGACGACAATCACAATTCTGTTGTTCAGATCCACCAAAGCAATAGCTTTACAGACAAAGATGAGAAGGAAATAAGCAGAAGTAGATTGTCTGGCCAAAATGATGCCAAGTGCCCTTCCAAAGTTGAGGAAAGCCAATCTCATAACTGTACTGAATCAAAGTCACATAACAAGGATAATGCAGCTGATGACCCCACTACTAAACTGGAAAGTTGTTACCGGAAACTGCAAGCCTCCAGAGATGGCTGTGTCCATGAGCTTGTTGACACTGATATATCTGTTCCAGGGCCTGCTCTTGAGCTTCAGGCTTGTAGTGAGAACTATCGGAGAGTGGTTGATAAGGCACATGAGGATAGGATTTTGGAAGAGGCACGAACAATAGAGGTCTTCTTTTTTTATCTTTCAATTTATGACATCTATCTTTGTAAACTACTATATAATTTTTTTTTTTACTAGGCATTGCAGTCTAACACAGCATGTTCAACAGGCCAAACGTAAGAGAATTGCTGAGAAACGTAAGAGAATTGCTGAGTTATCTGTCCGTTCATTGCCAACTGAGTACCTGAAGAAGTCTCATTGGGATTTTGTCCTCGAGGAAATGGCTTGGTTGGCGAATGATTTTGCCCAGGTTTGTTATGTTTACTTACGTAGGGTATTTGTCACGTGCCTTTTCCTGCTTATGTTATTCTGTTTTTTGCATCTTTCTAGTTTTTATACACTTATTTGTCTCTTAGAAAGTTCCTCTAGTATTGAATCTATGCAACCTTTAAATCAAACCAAATAAAACTAAGCCTTTTCTCACAGGTGCTTTTAGTTACATGTATTCTTCATCTTCATTCAGTTCTATTTTAGGCCTTGCCTTCCATATGCAAGAGTGATACCCTTCTAAACTCTTTTTTGGTCTACTTATGCCTCTTCTATATTAAGCTTCTTTCAAATTCTCACATTTCCTATTAGGCACATTGTTGTTCCCTTCGTTTTATATGACCAAATTACCTCAAGCATGTCTTTCCAATTTTTTGTTGCACGCCATCCCAACTTTCTCCCATTTTTAACATTATTTTGAATCCTATTAACTATTGTTAGGTCACTCAACCATCTCAATGTCGTCTCCATGATAGCCATTTTTTGCATATGAACAAATCTCTGCAGCATAACTAGCCTAATAGATACTTTATAGTACTTTTCTTAAAATTTGAGTGGTATTTTCTGATCATAGAGAATCTCTGAAGTGCTTCTTTATTTCATCCAAGCCCAACACCAACTCTTTGATAGATTTATTGTTGGATGTATCCCTAATCCCATCGATAACTTGCTTTAATCAAATAAAAAAAATATCCTCATCAATATTCCCATCTTTCTAGACCTATAACCATTATATTGGAAGTACCATTATATTGGAATTCTTCCTCTTGGCTAGATTTACAGTCTCTATTCTCATCTTCCCACTGTTTGCTTCTCTATTGTTACTAAATGACATTTCATATATTTAGCATTTGTTCTAAAACCTTTAGTTTTGAGAGTTTTTCTCAAACTTCCAACCTAGCATTAACACCACTCTATTTTTCTTTCTTGTTGGTTTTATCCGCTAAAATTGTCACATGTGAAAAGCATGCACCAAGGCACATCTTCTAGACGCATTTGGTCAATTCATCCATAGCCAAAGCAAATAGATATGGGCTTAAAGATGACCCATTTAGTAAACCAATTGTTATTGGAAAATCCTCGGTCTCTTCTGCGAATGTTTTTACACAACTCACTACTCTATTATGCATATCTTTTATGATTTGGATGTATGTGATGAAAACTCCTTTTTTCTCTAAATTTTCTCCAGTATGCCCTTGGGACCATATTGCATGCTTTCTATAAATTGATAAACATCACAAGTCTGTTGTTTTTTCCCTTAATTTGCTAAATCAAGTGCTTTTGCAAATAGTTTGCTTTCATGGTAGACTTGTCTATTATGTATCCAAATTGATTATCTAATACACTGCAATCTTGCCTCAAATCCCTTTTTAATTTATCAACTTTTCTGTAACTTTGTCACATGACTCATCAACTTTATGCCTCCATGTTTGGCATAGCTTTGTATATCTCGTTTTGTTCATATTTTAGGGTACCTATGTGCTCTCTCCACCATCTAGTGTTTTCTTGCTCTTTTGAATTTTGTTAAGCAACCTAGCCAACCCCGAAATTCTTCCTTCCTCATACATTTCAAGCTTCCACAGCACCTTGACCCCAGCATGTATGGTTGATTCATGGCAGCCCACGAGCCTAAGATATACCATGAACTCACATGGCTAACACCAATTCATACAATCCACTCGTAAAAACATAAAAAATTTCAAGTCTTGAGATTTATACACAGAATTTCTCAATTTCATCAAGCCAAATAAGTTTCATTAATGTTTTCTACTGTGCATCCAGAGGAGCTTGTATGAATTGATCAACCCAGTTCATACAATGTACTCACAAAACATAAAAAATTACAAGTCTTGGGATTTATGCACAGAATTTTTGAGTTTCATCAAGCCATCTTGATGAGCCACTGCACATTGATGTTTCCACTGCACATCTTGATCTTGATCAATCCAAATCCTTTTGAACTATTCTGCATTTGTAATTGTCAAGGGATGAGCTACAAATAGCCAAGTCAGTAAAACAATCACAAAGGGGGAAAAATGATAGGAGCAACAAACTCATCTCCAATTTCGAAGAAGGAAACAATTGCATGGTCTAAAGAACTTTAAATTGGAAAGATTAATTATATACCATGAGTTTCAATTGAAGAAATGGAGCCATAACAATAAAATCTTAATGTAAGTCAAAGGCCTATGAACGTGAATTTAATGAAAACATTGAGCCAAGCATTTAAACGTCAAAACACATCAGAACATCGGGAATCATATCATGTCATTAATCATGGTCATGTGATAAAATCTTACATGGTTATTCCATACATGGTTCTTGTTCATAAATTTATCTTTGTAGTAGAATCATAAATTTTGTATGTAAATTGATGATTTCCCATAACTGAAGGAAGCTATAGGAACATGACCCATAAGACGAACAAGTTAATTTTAGAAGAAGAATTGACAGCATATCAATGTAAGGTCAATGGCATGGGAGCATGGAATTAACATAGGAAAGTGATTAAATAAGTGGTAAATATCCACTTACCCAGCTACACAACTTCATGGCCTGCTTAAAATTCCATGAATCCATCATATTTTTCTCACCCCCTCTATTCTTGATTCCCTTTGCAACTTATTTTTTTTTATTTTTTTTTTTCCGTTTGTCATTTGAAATATCCACTTGTGATAGATCTGAACACCAAATTTCAAATACACGTACTAAAATATTTCATGCAAAAATTTTAATTTGACTACAATCGTTTCCACTTAATTAAATTAATCAAGTTAAAGTTCCGGGTTGTTACTTTTCTGTTCCAATAGCCTTTTCCATCTTTGTTGTCTCTGATGTTTCTTTAACTTCCTTTCTTCCTGATGCTTCTTTAGATTTGGATTACTATACGGATTAGGGAGTCAAAAATCGGTTCACCTAGTTTGGTTGATTTAAAGTGGGTCTGGTCTCCGTATGCTTATAATCTAGATCATGTGCTACACAATGGACAAATAAAACGTCAGACGATTAGCGAGACTTACTCCCTAATTTATTTTTCGATACTCAAGTTAGTCATCTTTCTATGTTAAAAGAGAAAATGAGGATGCAAAGTGAGAATTCCAATGTTTATGAAGAGAGCCTTAGTGAGGTGTGCTTGATGGAAAGCATTGTAAGGAGAGAGAAAAATACTCTCAAAATGAAGCGTCTTGCAACTGTGTTTGGAATTCTTCTAGAGGGAGATTTGTGATAATAATATATTCTTGTTTGGCTATCGTTTTGGTTGTTTTTCCTCCTCCCTTTCTGCTGGGAATGAGGGATATAGATAAAGTTAAGGGGCAGTTGATCTCTCCTGTCAATTGCCCATGGAACTACCTGGATGGATAAGAGGACACCATTCGGCCAAAGGTTCCTGACCGGTTACCATGTCCATTGAGCCGTTCAGATAAGTGAAAAAGGTTATTCATTTTGGTTGGTTAGAGTAGGTTCCTTCGTCGTACAGGAAGTGGGCCATTGTGACAGGGCCAATGGGCTCATCCCTATATTTTAGGCTATATGGGCTGACTGAGACATTATTCAGTTCTGACCCAATTCCTTTTGCTGATGGGTTTTCTTCTTGGACTGTGCTAACTGTACTCATCATTCGCCCCTATTCCGGGAGATTTGAAATTCAGCCTTCCAGTATGATGGCCGTGGGATTAGCAATTATCTGAGCTCGTTCTTCTAGTCCGAAGGGCTTCATTGGTTGGCCGGACAAGGGCTCTTAGTTTGACAGGCTTTATTAGCTGTCTAGACGAGGGCTCCCAGTCTGATAGGCTTCATTTGTGCCGTCAGCAGTAGTATTAAAGCCACTTCGAGTCTTGTGCTTTCTTGGAATTGTACCAGTCATCATTATTGGTTTTGGACAATTGATGTGCCGCATAGCCTATGAGATGCTGACATATCACAGCCATGATGAGGTGCGTCCTTTGAATTTCTTTCTACGGCATCGTTTCAATCTAGGATCCTTCGTTTAAATTGTTCAAACATCATTCTTGCACTTCTTCTTAAAGTTTGTCACTCTTCATTGACTTCAAATTTTCTTTGCCTCATTGTTTCAAAGTTCCTTAATCTTTTTCCATGGTGCCCGGTATTAAAGACATCTAGTCAGTCCTTACGTCAGCTGACATTGAGTTCCTTCATGCTCGGTATAGGATTCCGAGTACGATGGTGTATCTTTTTCCAAGCGTGGGTGGCAGAGCTTGTTCTCCACTAGAAGGATGCATCATAGTCTACGACATCCATCTAAAAGGTGGACTTCGTTTCCCAATGGCGCCGGAGTTTTATAGGATCATGGCGGCTCTGAATATTCTGGTTGCAAGGTTACAACCCAATGCCGTCCGTTGCCTGATCTCCATATGCGTCTTTGCATGCCACCAAAGCTTTGAATTGGACGCCAAGGCCGTAAAGGTTATTTTTTGATTCTACCATGGAGTAGATTGGATTTTAATCTTTCATCGTCTAGATTTTGAGTTGAGTGGGGGGAAACCCTGACTAAACTAAAAGGCGGAAAGACTGATTCTCTTTTTGGTGACTCCTAAATGGGAGCTCTGTGACCAAGGGGGTCGAGTAGGAGCATCTTTTTGTACTGAGGTGCTTGAGTATGAGGAGTCAGTGAAGGCGCCAACGGATCTCATCCAAGAAAAAGTTGTCTCTTTCAATGAAAATAAGAAAAACCGATGGTTGATGGTCGATGCCCTGGCACAAGCAAAATGGAAACCCCACTCGGAAGGGTCGGATGCACCTCCTGTGTTGTCGGCCTCAAAGAGGAAACCATTGAACATAAGTGAGCCTTTGAATAGGGTGCCCAAACATCGGGAGGCCTCCGCCAGGTCCTCTTCTGACGACAACCAAGCTACCATCGGCCAATTAGTAAGAGCAAAGAAGTCGGAGAGGGTGGATCCGGTTCCTTCATCTTCATCGGCCCTAGCATCTGGGGCCGTTGGATCTAACAACGATTGCAAGCCCTCGAAGCTTGCTTCTTTGGCTGTGGGCAACCCTAAGGCTAGTTTAGTGGATGAGCCTATCCTGATGCCGACCCTCGCTTTATACGGGGAACTAGCAATTCCCACAATCTCTACTTGAGGAGTCCTTGCCTGATCTTTCTATTGATTTTGTTGAGGGGGCCTCTTTGATAACAGACTCAATCTGGGGAGGTTGATGAGGTACCCCGTCGAGGTTCTAGAGGCTAGCGTCCAGGAGGTGGTTGTCCTGGGACCTGTTGTTGAGGTTGGTGAGGGGCCTTCTTCTGAGCCCCTAGAGCCCGAGGCACAAGACGAGGATGTGGCCGAGGGAGGAGTTGAGATGGCCGATGTGCCAAGCCTAGAGGCCCTTGTGTTCAAGGTCAAGGGGAGAGTTGAGGTCGAGGGAGCAGCCAAAGTGTCTGGCTCTTAACTCCCTGCATCAGAAATCCGAGAAGAGGCCTTGGCCGAAGGAGTCATTGAGATGATTGAGGTGGCCGATGCAGAGCCCTTGGAACCAGAGGTCCAAGAGGTTTTAGAGGTCCCCATAAGTGACCATCCCGTAGGGAGCTCATCTTTTCACGAGGTACCAGCCGAGCATCTCTTGATTACCTTTCTTGTTACTCCTTTTATAGTGGCAAGAATTGGCTCACTGACTTGTCTCCACCACCGATCGCCTGTCTCAGAATTACGTTAAGATGGAGAAGTTTAGGGCCATAGAGGAGCGTGTTTTTTGTCTCGAACACGACTTGTCTGAGACGAAGCAGAAATATGCTCTTTTCCGTGACCAAAACTTCAGACTTGTGAGTGAGCTTATGTCCTCCATCAGTTCGAACGACATCATGTAGGTGATAGAGCACAAGTATTAGGACGGCATTGGCCTTTGCTGACATATAATAAAGATGGTGGCTCCAAGCATTTCTATTTCTATTTTTCATTTGAGGAACATTAGTGTTCGATATCGGTTTGATGTGTTGTACTGTCCCAAAGATGATGTGGAGTCCTAGGAACCTCTGCCGAAAACCTCGCAGCCTCATCCTCCTTCAGAATAAATTTTTGTATTATGTAACTTAATATTTTTTTGTAAAGGAATAAAATCATGTAAAATCCGTGTCGAACGTCTTCTCTCTCTTTATTATTTATGCATATATATATATGTGTGTGTGTGTGTGTGTGTGTGTGTGTGTGTGTGTGTGTTGGTTTATATGCTAGCTGGGCATTATAGCCTTCAATGCTAGTCTCTTGAGGTAACTTAAGTTGTCATTCACGCGTTGCTATTTGTGTTTGGCCTTGTTGGAGGGTATCGTAACTTCGGCGTGTCTGATTTAAGTTTTTGGACCATCTTCGGCTGACGATGCTATCTCCTTTGGTTGGAGCTCTTTGCATTCGTGCTTAAGGAAGCCCCCTAAGGTCTTAGCCTTTGGCCTTATGAGAGTCGCTTGGTTTCGTGACCAAGTTTTATAATCCGATCTCGTTAGGGTTGCTTGGTAACATGATCGAGCTTTGTAATCCGACCGAGTTAGAGCTGCTTGGTAATATGACTGAGTTTTGTTGACCATCAAATAATGGTTCAAGGGGCAGGTGAAGGGACCTCACTTGACTTAGGGGTAGCCTAAGTTGTGCAATTTTATGAGATGACAAATAAGCATTCACATGAGCAGTTAATTAAGAACAAATGAATAGTCATTTTATTAATAAAATGTAACACATTTTACAAATAGTCCAGGTGATGCATGTTAACTTTAACTGGTCCATATGTAAATTTACTGATAATGTTTATTGAGGCGAGAAGCATTCCATGTTCTAGGGATGAGTTTTCCATTTTGGGTGTGTAGCTTGTACATCCCATTTCGGAGAATGGTTGAGACAAAAAAAGTTCCTTCCCAATCGGATGAGAGCTTGTTTTGGTCGGCATTCTTGTCGGTCGCCTCTATGCTTCGTAAGACCAAATCCCCTATTTCAAACTGGCGTTCTTTCACCTTTTTATTATAATATTAAGCAATTTGTTGCTGGTAGGCTGCCGTCCGCAAACGTGCCATGTCCTGAGCCTCTTTAAGTAGGTCAAGGTGTTCTTGGAGCCTCCGAGAGTTGTTGAGTGGGTCAAAAGATTCAACCTGGAGGTTAGGCAGTTCTACCTCTAGTGAAATGACAACTTTTGTCCGATCGCACAGGTTGAAGGGTGTCTTGTGGGTTAGCTCCCTAGGCGTTGTCCCGTAGGACCATAATACGGATGGTAGTTCGTCCACCCACGAGCCCTCAACGTCTTCTAGCTTTATTTTTAATCCATATAGTAGCATGCGGTTGGTTACCTCTATTTTCCCGTTGGTTTACGGGTAAGCTACGGAGGTGTGAATCAACCTTTTTCTCAAGTTAGCACAATACTTTGTGAATCGTTTGCTAGTGAATTGGGTCCTATTATCAGTCACTATGACCTCTGGAACACCGAACCTACACACAATGTTTTGGTGGATGAACTCTGTTGCATTTTGTTCAATAATTCATGCTAGAGGGATGGCCTCGACCCACTTCATGAAATAGTCGATCTCAATGATCACGAATTTCCTTTGTCCAAACGCAACAGGCAAGGATATTGAGCCCCCACTATGTGAATTGCCAGAGTGATTGCAGGGCTTGGAGCTCTGTATGCGGTTGATGGGTGACGTTCCCATGGATCTGGCAATTCTCACATTTTCGTACGAAATCTATGGCATTACGCTTCATGGTGGGCTAGCAATAACCTTACCGCATGAGCTTGAAAGTAAGGTTCTTGCCCTTAACATGGGATTTGTAAATGTCGAGGTGGCTCTCAGTGCGTAGTCAGTTTCTTCTGGTGTGAGACACTGCAGATATGGGATGGAGTACCTATATCGGTACAATTTTTCTTCCATGATGGTGTACCATCTTGCTATCTTTTTCACACTCTTGGCCTCATTCGGATTCTTAGGTAGTGTACTGTCAGACAAATATTTTCTATAAGGAGTCACCCAGTTTTGGCTCTAGGTCATCTATACTAGGAATTTTAAGGATTTCGCGCATCTCTTGCACGTATTGCTCAGGGTCCCCGATCGCTGTGGCCTTTGTTAGTCGGTCTGCATTTTCATTTTCTTCTCTTGGAATGTGAATCTCTTGGAGTGTGGATCACTTCCACACTGTCGAATGCCGAAGTCATGTTTCGGACTTTGGAAAGATATTTAAAAAGTTGAGGGTTAGTGGTCTCAAACTTTCCTCGTATTTGGTTAACAACTAGTTCTAAGTTACTGTAGATGATTAGGTTTTTGGCTCAACACTTTTTAGCTAGTCGGAGTTTGGCGAGTAATGCCTTGTACTCCGCAATGTTAGTAGTCGTCGGGAATTCGAGGGTCATTGAGTACTTTATCTCTGACCCATTAGGAGTTCCCAGGACTGCATTAGCTCCACTGCCTACTTGCATTGAAGATCTATCCACGTATAAGGTCCATGTTGGAGCTTTTTGTTGACCGTTGTTCTCAATGAGGTCGAGGATATCCATAATTAGGTTATTGTTTCAATAATGAAGTCTGCAGGACTTGACCCTTTAAGTTAGCCTTGGTCGGAACTCTATGTTGAATTCGCTGAACTTAATGGCCCATTTGACTAGTTGTCTAGACATGTTTGGTTTTTGCAAAATTTCTTTCAGTGGTTGGTCTATTAGACCAATAATTTTATTCATTTGGAAATAAGGACAAAGCTTTCGGGCGGAATAAACGAGCGCCAAGGCCATTCTCTCAGCGTGAGAGTATTGGGTCTTTGTGTTTGTCAAGACCTTATTGATATAATATACAGGTTGTTGCCCGTCGGGCTATTGTCGAATTAAAATTGAGTTCAATGCTGTGTTAGATATCGCTAGGTATAAATACAACCTTTTGTTTTCTTAGGGGAAGTAAGAAGAGGCGGGTTGGAGAGGTACTCTTTCAGTTCTCGGAATGCGGTTTCACAGTCAGTCGTCCGTTGGAAACTGGCGGTCTTCGTCCCCCTCAATGCTTTAAAGAAGGGTAAGTATTTTTTTGCCGACTTTGCTAAGAAACGGGAGAGTGTCGTGAGCCTTCTAGTGAGCTTCTGGTTTTCTTTCATAGTACGAAGTGGGTTCATGTCGAGTATAGCCTTTATGTTTTTAGGGTTTGTCTCAATCCCCCGCTATAAAACGATGAAGCCCAAGAACGTTTCCGAGGTTACCCTGAACGCATACTTGGTCTGATTAAGCTTCATTTGGTGTGTCCAGAGGACATTGAATGCCTCATTTAGGTTACGAATATGGTCGTCGGTCTCTCTACTTTTCACGAGCATGTTGTCCACGTACACCTCCATATTCTGCCCAATCTGGCCTTCAAACATTTTGTGGACAGGTCGTTGGTAAGGCGTGCCGGCATTATTTAGTTCGAAGGATATGACTTTATAACAGTATCTCCTTTGGCCAGTCATGAATGACATGTACTCTTCGTCCTCCGGGTTCATCCGAATTTAGTTGTAGCTCGAGTAGGCATTTATGAAGCTCAATAGCTCATGATCGGAAGTTGAATCCACCAGTAGGTCGATTCTTAGTAGCATAAAACTATCCTTAGGATATGACTTATTGACATCAGTGAAGTTGATGTACATCCTTCACTTCCTATTGATTTCTTGACCAGGATCACGTTGGCCAGTCCGGATATTGGACCTCTTTGATGAACCCGGCACTAAGAAGCTTTTTCACTTCCTCGCAGATGGTAACCAGTTTTTCAACCGAATGGTTCCTTCATTTCTGTTGGGTAGGTTTATGATCGGGATCTAGGCTCAACTTGTGGACCATTACCCCAATTGGTATTCCTAACATGTCAATAGGTGTCTAGGCAAAAATATCGGAATTCTGCTGGAGGAAGCTAATTAGCTGGTTTCGGAGGGGTTCTAGCAAGGAACTTTCTATTTGAATACACTTCTTGGGATCATCGGGATCCAAGGGAATTAATTCAATAGATTCTCTAGACTGAGCTTGTAATAAGGTTGTTTCATCATGGAAGTTGAGGTCTTCGACTGGTTGGTCAGGAGGCACTGAGTGACTTGGGACAGATAACATGTCCGCCCGACCATTTGGTCGCCAAGGATCTCTCCTATGCCATACGAAGTTGAAAACTTCATTTTCAGATATGGGATCGAGGTCACTGCTCCAAAAGCGGTTAGTTAGGGATGTCCGAGCATAGCGTTGTAGACTGATGAAATGTCTACTACCAAGAAGGTAAGCATCTTGGAGGCAGTCTGGAGAAGTCCCCAGTGTGACTTTCAGTTGGACGACTCTCTAAATGGGTACAGGCTCATTGTCCAACCTGTACAGGGATTCCTCGGTGGGTTTTATTTGACTCTTTTTAGACTCAATTTGAAGTATGTATCAAGATAAAGTAAATTTGTAGAACTTGCATTATCAGTAAACATTCGTTTTAGCTGATAGTTTACAACATCATAAAAAACGAAGGCAGATATAATCAAGGGATCAGAATGAGGAGAGGATACACGTGTCTTATCTTTGTTACTAACACTAATGACATCATCCCTAACTCCTACCCTCGGCTTCTTGCAGTCGGTGGTCATATCTGGGCAAACCGGATCGTTGTTCTACATTGGTCGCGCCTCCACCATGTTAACGATTCCAACTGCCACTTGATTCCTTGGCTGCTCAGCTTCATCACCGTCTGCTCCTCAAGTGGTCTGTCCTGGTCTTTGTAGAAATCGGATGAGGTGACCTTTCTAGATCAGATGTTCAATTTCTTTCTATAGCGTTTGACAATCCGTAGTGCTATGGCTTCCACATCGATAGTAATGGCAATACTTCGATTGATCCCCTCTGTTTGGGTTTTTCAATGCCTTCGGTCTCTTCTAAAAATTTTCATCCCAAATCTGTATCAAAATGTTAGTGTGAGAGTTATCTAGGGGAGTCATGTTCAGAGGCCTGAACTCCTTCGTGTTGTTGGCTCCACTTTTGGCTGTTTTCTAGGCCCATGGGAGCTCACGTGGTCTCAATTCTTCCTTTTTTCATCCGCTAGTCCTTGGCGGAAGTGGTCCACATGTTTTGGCCGCTTTGCCTCGTTGGCCTCTTCAGCCGCTATATAAGTACAGGCAAAGATTTCGGCTTCCCAGAAGTTTTGTGAGTCATTATGGGCAAGATACTTGAAAAAGTCGCCCGGCTTTAGAGTGGATATAAAGGCACCTGGCTTCATCTCGTCGGTGAGCTTTAGTGTCTTCTGGGTCTTGGTTGTGAACCGAGACAGAGAGCTCTTCAAACCCTCATTCGGTCCCTACTTCACGTAGGTGAGGTGCCAATGTTGCTTCTCTTTCTTTTGGTTGGAGGGGAACTGCGATAAGAAATTATCGGCCAATTCTTGAAACGTCCGAATTCAGTTGGGTTAAAGTTGATAGAACCAAGCTCGGGCATCCCCTTGGAGAGTTAAGGGAAAGCATAGGCATATTGCGGCCTCGTCTAGACCTTGAAGGCTTAGGAGGCTGCGGAAATAGTCAAGGTGGTCCATTGGATCTATGTTCTTGTCGTAAGGTTTCAGGGTTAGCATTTTGAACTTATGAGGAAGTAGCTGTGTACGGATCTCCATCGTGTATGGCGATCTCCATAAGTCTATAGTTTGCTCACCAGTGTCTCCTCCAAACACATGCTACCACATTTTTTCTACTTTTTCCTTCATTTGAGGAGGGGCTACCATCCTTTTCTCATTGAGAAAGCTCCTTAACTCTGAGGGATTCTATGTGGCATGAGAGGTTGGGCGGCTTACAGCCTTCGGAGGGTGCACACTATGAGAGGTTCCTCCTTGGTCTGGGGGCCTCCTATCATCACAGGAGTAGCGAGGATTTCGCCTTTGAGGGCTATCCTCTCGGGTCCAGTAACTTAGGCGACCTTCTAGGTGTGATGGGACCCTATTGCTCAAGGCAGCTTGGGTCCCGGAGTCTTCAGGCTGACAGTTCTTTTTGGTGGGGTACTTCTTTCCCTCATTCCTTTGGACGTCGCAGTTTGGGAGGCGAAAAATGGACCCTCCTTTGGTCGCTCATCCAGGCGTGTGCAGATTGTTTGGATGGCCTTGGAGATGTTGTTCATCCGCATTTGCAAATGCACACACACAGGGGTCAGGATAGTTGTCCACATGACTGCCCATAGGAAGGCAGTTGCTACATGAGGTGGCATCTTTGATTGGTATGCTGATTTGTGCTCGGGTGTTTACCATGTTGTTTTCTAGAGATGTGGTAGTCGAACTTTTCAGTCGTTTCCCGTATATGGTGCTAATGACGAGTCCTCGAATCCGGATTATTATACTGATTAAGGAGCCAAGAATCGGTTCATTTAGTCTGATTGATTTGAAGCGGGTCCGATCTCTGTGTGCCCAAATTTGGATCCTGTGTAACACAATGGACAAACAAAAGGTCAGATGATTAGTGAGACTCACTTTTCGGTTTATCTTCTGATGTTCAAGTTAGTCATCTTTCTATGTTGAAAGAGAAAATGAGGATGCAAAGTGAGAATGCCAATGTTTATGAAGAGAGCCTTAGTGAGGTGCGCTTGATGGAAAGTGGTTTAAGGAGAGAAAAAATGCGCTCAAAGTGAAGCATTTTGGAACTGTATTTGGAATTCTTCTAGAGGGAGATTTGTGATAATAATATATTTTTGTGTTGGCTTTTTTTTTTTTTTGTTCTTCCTTCTCCTCTTTTCTGGTTGGGAAGGAGAGATATATATAGAGTTAAGGGGCAATTGATCTTTTTTGTTAATTGCCCATGGAACCACCCGGATGGATTAGAGGACACTGTTCGGCTGACCATTTCTGATTGGTTACCATGCCCATGGAGCCGTCCGGATAAGAGAAAAAAGTTATTTGTTTCCGGTTAGTTAGAGTAGGTTCCTTCATCGTACAGAAAGTGGGTTGTTTTGATAGGGTCGATGGGCTCATCCCTACACTTTGGGTTGTATAGCCCGATTGGGACGTTATTCAATTCTGACCTAATTCCTTTCGCTGATGGGCCTTCTTCTTGGGCCGGCCTAATTGTATTCATTACTTCCGAAGTTTGTAACATCAATAATAAGAGTGAATTGGAGTTACCTTGGAGTCACTTTGCTCCCCAAGCACTATCCCTACTTTTTTGTGGTAATGGCTTCTCCACCTCTCTTTATATCCTCGTCTGCAACAAATAATCGCTCAATATCATCGTTGATACACTCCACCAAGTTCAAGTTTTTTGTTCTATACCTTGCTGAAGTTAAAGACATCATTTTCTCCCTCCTCTGTGTTAAATTGCTTGTACAAGTCTTCATGTGCTTTAGACTTCACCTTATGACCTTCATTGTCTCTTTCTCTGTTACATTCATATAGCTCGGATTTCTCATCATTTTTTTTCCCATACAAGTTCTTATAACATTATCTCCTAATCGCACTCTGTGCTGGGCCTTTGTTATCCCCAGCAAGCTCTTTTGATATGGCACATTCCCGCTGGATTACCTAAAATATCTTCTGTTTCTGTTTGATTGTAATTAGCAATAGCCTTCCTTTAGTATCTTGTCTATAATGAGACTTTGTTTTTTGCATTTGAGTTCCAATTTCGTCCATTTAAGTTCCAAATTAGTTCTTTGTTGGTTGTATTTTGCAGTCTTCCTATCGTTTCTTAATATGCATAACTAAAACCAACAAACGGTGTTGTGTAGTCAAGATTTCCCAGGGATGGTCTTACAATCATGTAAATAGAAGCAGTATGTTTTCCTCCAGATAAAATTGTCAATTTGGTTTTGGCTGAGACGCTAGTAGAAATCATATGCTCCTCATTGAAGATCGTATTTGCCACCATAACATCATAAATCAAATAAAAATTTATAATATCCTTTCCTTCTTCATTGTTCCCTTAGCTAGCTTTATGCACATTTGTATACCCCTTCGCATCTTGTCCAACATGATCATTTAGATACAACCTATAAAACTCAACTCCATCTTTGGAGACTCTTGGATTACCTTGTCCAATTCTTTCCACAATTCGTTTTCCATTGCTTATTTAACTCCTCATGGGGTGCATTTGCACAAATGATATTTAGGGATTCTTCTACTTGCACCAACTTAATAACCATAATTCAATTCCCAAATCTGTTCACACTCACTACTCTTTCTTTCAACTCTTTATCCATAACTATACCAACTTCAGTCCTAGCTCTATGTTTCTTAGAGTTCCATAATCTGTAATGTGTCTCTCTGTGTCCTTATATTTTGGTCCTGTTCATTTTGTCTATTATAGGCATGCTACACTGATCCTTCTTCTAATCCTAGTAAGATCCTTCCCCTCCATCTGCTTGGGAATCACCATGGGGTTTGCAACCTCAGCTACACTTGTCTTTACATCATTTACTATATTTTGCCACCTCCATGAACTTCCATGTCAAAGTATCAATATTTCAAGTTTCCAGTTGTTATTTTGGATTAACCTCTATAGCCATGCTCAAGGATATAGATATTTATCTTGTCATGCCCATATCCATATTTGGACATATCAGATAATATATTTTGATATCGGATATGTTGGAAGTAAAATATTTTCTATAAATAGTACGTTAATAGACAAATGTTGGCTTATATATTGTAATATGTTGCCAATATGGTGATATATTGCAAATGCTGTCATTGTATGGGGAAATATCATTATTGGGGGCTTGATTCTAATAAATGTTAGATGATATCTGATATATTGGACGATATTTCATTCTATGCCCATACTTGTTCATGTGCGATAGCCCTTGCTGATATCTCACCACACCTGTGGGATGATGCAACGTCTCTAGACTCTGGAGTCTAGCCCATTAAACGTATACCCAAGTGATACATTGCACTGTAAATAGTGGGCACCCCAGCAATTAAACTTTAAGTTCTCAAATCTATATCAAAGATCCAACGGAAGTATTGTTTGGCTGTTGTCTACCTAATGTTCAACCATCCTTTATTAATGCTTGGAGCAGGCTAACACTAGGGGAAAAATCCCCAGTGCAGGGAGACTTATTTATCTGACTTCCAATGCTCTACAATTTTATTATAGGAACGCCTTTGGAAGATGACTGCTACTGCACAAATCTGTCACCAAGCAGCTTTTGCCTCTTGCTTAAATTTAGAGGGACAAAGTAAATATGCTAAGCTAAAAACTGTATCCCAAACATTAGTGAAGGCTGTCATGGAGTTTTGGCGTTCAGCAGAACAGCTTTTGGAGGGTGTTAATACAAATTCAGGTGTAAAAAATTGCAACTATGATGCAGTTGCGTCAAGGACTGATGAGATTGCCAGGTGCAGGATTGGAGGCCCTGATAAGGTACTTGTTTCTGTTCTTAACCATTTAAAGTCTGGTGCACTTAATCATACCATTTGTCATATAGATCTATTTGATGAAGAGAATATTGATTGTTATGCATTCTGTATGATCTACTTTATTTTTGGATATATTTTTGTATACTAGAAAAGGTTAAGGGTACATAGGCAATAGTTTTTAGTCCTTACCAAAAAAAAGGGGCAATAGTTATTAGGAATTTGTAATCTAAAGAGAGAAGCCTGTAAGGAAAGGAGCTATTTACAGGCAAGCAATTGTTGCACTGCTATAAAGAGATTTGCTTATGCTTTTGGTCTTATGTCATTCCAGTTTTTTAGGCTAAGATGAGTAACATGTATGTCTTTCAAAGAAGTGCAATGGGTGTACCATTTCTTATATCTCGTTTTGTCATGTGATGGGTGGTGATGGGTTCAAATCCTGGAAACAACCTGTCTGCAATTTCGGGTAAGGCTGCTTACATCTCAGCCTTCCAAGATCACACAATGTGGGACATTATTGCTCTGGCTTCCCAGTGGTGATCTACAACTGTCCAACATTTGTTTACTTAAGATAGAAATTGGAAACTTAAAATATGTTGCTGTGTGTGATTAAGGATTGGACAGAAGATGCCCTATCTTTTTTTCTGTTCAAATTATCTCACTAAGCTTTATGTGGTATTAAGGAGCTGGGTATGGACACTGAACAGGGGCTGAAATATCATGAAAAATCTTCAGTGCTTCCAGTTCAGGGATATGCTGTAAGATTTTTGCAGTATAATAGCTCTGCATCATCCGTTGTTAAAGCTGAAGTTTCTGAGACTTTGGATCGGGCAGCTGATGTGGAGATAACCGAACTGCCATGGCAGGATCAGTTTACTGAAGTATGGTGTTTCTTTCTGCTTTAATCATATTGTCAGATGTCTTCACTGCTGAGCAAAACATGCTCTTTGTACCTTTCTGCACACACGTGCTGTTACACATTTTATTTTTTTTTGGGGATGCTTCGTTTGCCACTAAGAAGAAAAATGAAAGGCTAATACATAGAAGTTTGATTTCTCATTTCATGGGAGCATTTTTATTGGCAGCTTCTACTGCTGACCCCGGGAAATTTCATGTCAATCTCTGTACGCTACTTCTTTTGCTTAGTTCATTAGCTGCTTGATCCTGGTATCGGTTATTTAGTAACATCCACAAACACATGGGGGGAAGTTGCTTTGTTGTGTTAACTTCATTTGACCAATAGTTTTAGTCTCGCATATCATATATTGGAGATGCTTTTGTGCACCGGTTTTATTTGCTTGATGTTATTAATTTTGGGAGAATCCTTGTTGCATACCTTGTATTACTGATCTATTTTCTCTCATCTTTATAGGTAAACCTTTTCTATAGTGTTCCACCTGGTGCTATGGAAACCTACAGAAAATCTGTTGAATCATATCTGGTGAAGTGTGAGGTACAGATAATCCCTATTTGATAGCCTGTGTTATGCTTATTTATTATGTTTTAGTCTAATGGAGTGGCATTAAATCGCCAACTAGTTATGTTCAGGCCTTTTCTTTTCAATATTTTTCTCCTTTTTTGTGGGTTGCTTTCTTTTTACAACTACATGAGAGTATATGAAGAATTTCAAATTAGTAACGTGAGTAATGTGAAAACTTTGTAGTAGTTAATTTAGCTTTGAACAGTTGCACTGCTGTTTTTCTAATCAAGCATTTGCTCAGTTGCCGTGGTAGCTAAAAAGCTTCAGATTTTATTGTCTTACCCTTTTTATTGGTATTATGCTATTTCAGAAAATGGACTACAATATGCAATTGAATGCTGACACATCTATGTTTGATGCAGCAACAGGTAATCCTGAGTCCATTCTTTGTTTATACACTGTTGAATAATCATTTTTTTGACATGCTTGTATCAACCTTTAGAATTTGGATTCCAAGAGAATGAATATGAAGAAGAAGAAGAAGGAGAGAGCCTGTATTATCTGCCTGGAGCCTTTGAAGGTAGCAGATCATTAAAAGTTGTCCAGAACAAAAGGAAAAACATGAAGTCTTACATTGCCAGATCAGATGAATTTGGAGGTAATTTTGCATACGGGCAATCTGTGGAGAACAGAAGTGGGACTCCTCAATCTGGCGTTATAGGAAGAAGATCTACCAACAGTCTTAATGTTGGTCCTATTCCTACCAAACGGATGCGTACAGCTTCTAGACAGAGGGTTGCAGGCCCATTCAGCATTGGAGCTGCAGGGGGAGTGCCAGCCCCTAGTAGAACAGATGCTTCTAGTGGGGATACTAATTCTTTCCAGGATGACCAGAGCACTCTGCATGGTGGGTCCATCATTCCGAATGGCTCAGAGGTTGAGTCAGGAATGGACTTTGACAAGCATTTAAAATTTAATCCTACAGAACTTCCATCAAAGGCTAAAAAGAAAAAGAAAGCTAAGCAACAGGTATCTTAAAGAGTATCTTCTGGTAGATAGGTGTTTATCTTTTTCATTGTTTCCAATTAGGATTGGAATTATCATTTGGAAGCAAATTGTGATTGTGGCCTGTTGTCCTCATGGTTATTGCTTGAACTCTATACGGTGGCAGAGCGTAGCATATGACCGTAGATGGCAGGTTGACTCCAGGCAAGATGAACAGGTGATGTCCTTTTCCAAAATGATTTTCATGAATGTAAGTGCCTAAATTTTGGTGAATCTAGATTCTATACTGTTCCTGTAATAATAATCCTTGGCTTCTTATATTAAGCTATTAGAAGTCTTTAGCAGTTTGATGCTGTGGCATACCTCAATAGTGTCCTTTTGGTTTCATTTATCTGTGAGTTTATAATGACATTTAATTTTTCATAAAAATCTGGTGATTTTCAAGTGAAGTGGGAATTCTTTCGATTTTGTGTAACCTATATCCCTTTTCTTCTGCTTAATCAATGTTGGCCCATGTCTGGTATTGATATAACTGGTTTTTCATTTAGATTGAGATGTATTGAAAAATTTGAACTGGTGTTCAACTGTTGATTATTGGTGACTAAAAACGTGTATTTGCCCGAGGATAACTATTGAGGCATAGATATTGGCAAGAAAATTATAGCACTGAACTTGAGGAAGCTTTCTCTGAAGATAGAACAGGTGAACCAAATATTTTGGATTTATTTCCATCTATGTGTACAAGTGGTGAAAACTCTTTGCAGCTAGAGGAAAAGGGGAAACAGTTTGTTTACTCTATTGATAAGAATAGATGATTTCATAATGCAAGATGAGTGGACAAGTTTGAAATGTACTTCTGTCAAAATAGAAATAAAATAGGGAGTATGACAGTGAGTAGTTATAGAAGAAAGGAAGCATTTGTCAGATATAATGGGGATAGGGGAAGCATCAAAATGTTTTTCTGTCTAGGTGCAGGTAATTTGCATCTTCACACACATGTCTATTTCATTGACATTTATTCATAGAAGAGGAAGTCTAAAGTAAGATGAAAGGATACACGGGAAGATGATTATCTTCAATAAATGAAGGAACACAATGCTGAGATGTGTTTGAATCTAAAGTTGAATAAACACGATGATAATCTTAAATTTTGTGATGCTTGACTAGTTTCCGTCACCATAGAAGTTAAATTAGGAGTTTGAGATAGCGATAAGTCTTATTTTTCTTTTAAATAATTTATGAAGTGAAATGATTATTTATTGTAATTTGATACTCTGGTGATTAGTATGATTTGTGAACTCAAGTGTTGTATGAACACATGGCTAGATAATTTAAGCCTTCCCCAATCTCTTAAATCAAGCATAAATGTTGATTATCATTTGACATTAATTTTTGTTACTGGAAGTTCATTAATAGAAAGTCAATATGGTATTCTCAATGAAATAGTTTTCTATACAAACAAAAGTCTATAATTGGATGACTTCGCATATTTCCCTTGAAAAGAATACATGCAATATGTCCTATAGTATTTTAAAGCTAATCTTCTTAGGATGATCTAGATTAGCATCTCTGATCAAAGAAAGAAGAGTTGTATTAATGGAGTGAGAAAGAAATTGTTCCATTGCAAAATGGAATGATATATGCCTAAATTGGGTGAATCTGAACAAAAGTTGGAGTAAAAGGGTTTTTTGGAAAGGAGATGGGGGCTTGCCATGTGCAACCAACAAGAAAAGTAGGTAGTGACCCAAATAAGGCAAGAAGAAGAACGGTTATTGAGAGGGAGGGTAGAGAGGATTGACCTAGGGTTTTGACATTTCCCTTTCTTATTCATTGTTTTCTTCACTTCTTTTAAGGATGCTATATAGCTATCTGAATATTATGAATATGCTAATCTTACTTCATAGGTTTTGAATGGGTGGATTGCTTGGAAGTCTAATAGTGCATGGAACGTGGATGATTATGCCTGTCATAACTCCCTTTCACTTGGTTGCTTTTCTTGGATGTTTTTTTTTTGGACCCAAAAACTTGCTTGCGAATTGTTTGTCTTTTTGTTTCATTTATTCTGTTTAGTTCTAGCATCTGACCACATTCTTTTATAAGCAGAGGGATCATTTGGAAAAGAGATTGGATAGCCATCCATATGAATCCAATGGAAGTAGTGGTAATGCTTCTGTTAATCTTTACTGCTCTTGCTTTCTTTGCCCTTGAGTAGGCCTTTTGCTCATGAGTATGTTCTTTTCTTTAGGTTTATTTGGTCAGCATGCAAAGCATCCAAAGATAATGAAGCAATCCTTGGATAGTTCCTTTGAAAACACAACTCCAATGAGTGGGTCCATTGCTTCTCCAATGGCTTCCCAAATGTGTAATATGTCTAACCCAAACAAGTTTACTAAATTGTTTGGTGGTCGAGATCGGGATAGAAAATCAAAAGCACCCAAGGTAATATTCAGAGATGACATAGTAGCACCACACCTCACGGCATCAATTCCACTTTTCTATAATAAAAGCTATTTTTGGTTTTTTATCTGATATAAATTGATCCTCAAATCCTTCCTACAGGTGCCCATTGGTCAGATCGGTTCAGGAAGTCCATGGTCATTATTTGAAGACCAGGTATTTACAACGCACACCTTTTTTTCCACTTGTACCATCACTCCTGTTTGTCGCTGGGAGCCTAAGATAGTGTATATTCCAATTTTTAGGCACTTGTTGTTCTTGTACATGATATGGGTCCAAACTGGGAACTTGTTAGCGATGCTATCAACAGTACTTTGCAATTTAAGGTACATTTTCCTATTCGTTCTTTGTACAGCTTGTTTCTTTGTTACGGCTGGCCATGGTTGATGTAGTGTGGTTTCACAGCTCGAGCTTCTTAGTCCATTGCCAGGATTAGTCCTTTTTCCTTGTCATCTTTGCTTTCAATGGTTATTGCTTTGATTGTTATTTTACTGATGGGAAATAATTTTTGTGCCACTCTATTGTACAATCCTTGTCCAACCCTTTTTTTTTTTTTTAATTTTTTAAATTAAACGTATATTCATCTAATTCAACAAATCTAGAACAATGTTTCTAGAAGTCAAAGTAAAAATTTTTCTTTTTCTACCTCAATTTATGGTGTAAATATGTTAAATCGAATTTTTTAAAATTATGACCAGCAAAGATATATATTTTTTCTTTTCCTTTACAATTGTTGTTCCAAATTTGTTGAATTAGATGAATGTAAGTTTATTTTTTGTAAATAAAAGTTGGACAACGGTTGTACAATTGGGTGGGACAAATAGCATAGTTGTTTACATATTTGTTTGGATTAGGTGGAAAAGCTAAAATTGCTTGTCTCATTGTCTTGTCTTAATTGCCTAGTGTATTTTTCGCAAGTCTAATGAGTGCAAGGAGCGTCACAAGAATTTGATGGATAGGACTTCTGGTGATGGGGCTGATAGTGCTGAGGATTCAGGGTCGTCTCAACCTTATCCATCTACACTACCAGGCATCCCAAAGGCAATTACTTCCCTTGTGTTCATGCTATGATTTCCAGCATTTCTGTGAAATCTTTTAAACCTGCTAAATGATCGTTGAATGCATAAATAGCCCTCCAATTCTTTTAACTATTTTTAGTTGTCTGTCAAGACTCAAATTAAGAGGAGTCTGCATTTATGTGATTGGTTGTGCTTCATTCGTGCAGGGCAGTGCCAGGCAGTTGTTTCAGCGCTTGCAGGGACCAATGGAAGAAGATACTATTAAGTCCCATTTTGAGAAGATCATATTAATTGGGCAGCAGCTGCATTACCGGAAGAAGCAGGTATTTCTCTGTTCTATTACTGGCAATTTGACCCTGAGCTACTATGATATGAATTACAAAGTCTTAATTTCCTCTATACCAGATGAATATCTGGATTTTTTTCTGCATGTGGAAGCTGAATAGTGGACAAAATCCATTTCACTTTTCCACTTGCAGTTTTCATAGCCCGACTGTCCACTAACTCCTGTCAAATTAGTATTTTGCTGGCACTTGTTTGATGTAGGTTTCAAAGGCTTGAACAATTTTAGACTCCCTCGTCTTTTGTAGGTGTTGTTCATTCATTCCTTCAAAATCTGAACTGCTAGCGCAGATAGATAACATGAGATAGAACAAAGCCTGTGTCTAACCTGTTTCTACAGAATATTGTTTCAAAGATCAGTTGCTTCTTTGTTTCTGTTCCCTCGTGTTTTCACAAGGCAGTTTGTCTCTGTGTTCCAAGAGGCTCCTGATTGATACACATTTAATATTCAAGAGCTCTCTTCTACATTGCTACAAATTCCTGGTCCCTTACTCTGCCTTTAACCCCTTTGTTGGCTTTCCATGATCTGAATGCTTCACCATGTTCTGTGCTGCAGTTGTCAATGCCTTTATGAATAGGCATTTGAAAACTTTAATCTGGAATTTATCTATGGTTTGTAGTTTATAGCTTTTATAGCAACTGCCAAGAAATGTTGACTAGTTTAGGCCAGAAGTGCTCATGCCTTTCCATTTCAGTATGCAAATCTTCTTTGTAATTCTACGTGCATAAAGATTAGTGTGGCATCTATAGCTGTGGGATCATATTTGTTATCACGTTACAGCACAGATGGGATTCAACAGTTTTTTTATTTTTTTGAATTAAGGGGAGGGGTTAATTTTTAGACTGTGGGAGCTTACTTGTTTGGTCAATAACGTGGTGCTGATTGGGGATTCAAAAAACTGCTCTGTGCTGAATATGCTTGTATAAGGTAGTAAGCGGTGAGAAAAATTCTCTATGTTCTCGGGTTATTTGAATTTAAGTTGTGACAAACAGATAAAAGTCAATATCAAGTATATGACATTTCTAGCATAGCATGTACATACTTACAATGAATTAGAAAGCTGCTTGTACATGTGATAGAATAATATTCAGCACAAAAAAACTATCTGGATATGTACCACAGCAACAAAAAATTAATTTTTGACCTCTAATGCTAAATAAAAATTTGTTAATCTTGTTTCTTTATTTGTATTTGTGCTACGGTGGGGTTGGAGACCAAAAGCTATTACTTGACTGGTTTTAAACTTGAGTCTTTTTACTGTGGAAGTTTTGTTAGGAAAATACATTTAAGAGATGAAAATTTTAAAGAGATTTAAATTAGTGCTCAATCTGTTGGCATTATGCCAAGTCTCTTGTTCTGCATATTCAACAGTTGATTTTACCCTTTTCTAAACTAGTTTGATTGTGCTGTGTACATTTCACTCACGCGGAAGGAATTAAGCATTGTTCACATCTTGATACATAGTGAGATTGTCTGAGTTGGTGAAATTTATGGCGTCCTCAGTGAGGTAACATTGTCACCTCATGTTACTGTATTTGGGCAGTGACTTTACATGTAAATTAAGTAGAGCATTTGCGACATGTTAAGTCCTAGGGAAGATGGAGCCCATTGTCATGAGACTTCCAAGTTTCATCGGTTTCTTTCAGTTCTGCCTTCATTTTTATCTTGTATTGCTTTCAGTACTGTTGCTGTCTCATGCAAATTTTTTTGTAATGTCGGCATTAAATGTGAAAATTGTAACCAGGACTTAAAACAAATAGCACCTGTCCATGGTTCACATGTTGCTGCTCTTTCTGAGGTCATTCCAAATAATTTGAATGGAGGTGTTCTGACGTAAGTTCTAATTCTGGTACATATTATGGTTTAGTTTTGGTATCTATTGAGTTTAACCATACTGATTGTGTCTATTAGCCTTTCCTCTTCTGCTATCTGGTCAGTTTGTCTCGAAATTCGCCTCATTTTCATTCTTTTTATGAAGGCCTCTTGATCTATGTGATGCTAATGCATCAAGCCCAGATGTATTTTCTCTTGGTTGTCAAGGTCTTCACTCTGGTGGTTTAGCATCATCAAATCAGGTTGTTCCACAAATTCTTCCTTCTCCTGGTGCAATTTCCTCACTTCGAGGTTCTCCTGGCATCAATAGTGGCAGTAATTTGGCATCGGGATCTGCCCAACTTAATGGCCCTGTCAGGTATTATGTTAAAAAATAATGAGATTCCTGATTTATAAGATTGCAAAATTACGTGCTGACTTGTCCCATCTACCTGATTCCAAGGGATGGTAAATTTGGTGTTCCTGGGTCCACCACTGTACCAATTGATGAGCAGCAGAGAATCCAACAGTATAATCATTTGCTATCTAACAGAAGCATTCAGCAATCTAACATGTCTGTTCCTGGATCCTTCTCTGGAACTGATCGGAATGTACGTATGCTATCAAGTGGAAATGGCATGAGCATGCCTGGGATGAATAGGAGCATGCCAATGTCAAAGCCTGGATTTCAAGGGATTGCATCCTCTGCTATGATGAATTTAGGAACCATGGTTACCTCCAACATGGTAAGGATGCCAGGCACTATCAATATGCAAACTGGAGCTGGTCTTGCTCAAGGAAACTCAATGTTGAGACCTCGTGACGCTTTACACTTGGTTCGGGTGAGTTTATTTACTCATTTTCCCTTGTAATATTTAGATATCCACGTTTAGGGGTCTAGGGTTTTCATCTGTCATTTCTAGTATTAAACAACTATGAGTTCACATTTCAATCCAAATCAAGCCAAACTAAACTTTTTCCTGCTACTGGGATCATCTACGTCGATCTCTATGACAGTATTCAGTTTTCTTATAATCCACTCCCTGTGATAGCTCAAATTGTTAGATTAGCATGATGTCTCACTTTAAACATTTATTCAGTTCTCTTTTGAGAGCAACTTTTCATCAGTTTTTCTTTGGTGTACTATATTTTTTTCTCTTCAGATTAGCAAAATACCTCAAATGCATTTCAATTCTTGTAGGAGTGCAATCTACTTAATGTTTTTTAAGAGAGAAGAAGATTGAGGGGAAGGTGAGAGCACTTGAAAACCTCATTGGGGGCTCTCTATGCATGCATATATATATTACTTGAAAGACAGTATAATGGCAAAAATCTCCTACGTATAAATACGTAAGAATAACATTCTAACACCCCACTCGAATTCTAAGTTGTTGCAAATATGCTCCACTCGAATTCTAGTCAAGGGTTCGGTGAAAATATCTACAAGATGAGCTTCAATCCTCACATGTTTCATTTAAATTAAGCTTTGCAAAAACTTTTCGTTGATAAGATGACAATATAATTTTATATTTGTGTGCTCATGAAAGATTAGATTTGATTCAATGTGGAAAATTGTCTAGTTATTACATCCCAAGTGAGAAGGCCCAAAACTCTTATACCTAAGGACATCAAGCAATTGTTGAAGTTACATTACTTAACATGTACTTGTGCCAAATCCTGATACTCTGATTCATCATTTGTCCTAGCGACCATATTTAATTTTTTGCTTGTCCAAGCACAAGGTTGATTTCGACAAAAAATACAATAACTTCTGGTGGATATCCAATCATATGGTGACTTTGCCCGATGAAATATTAGAGGCTTCTCAATTTAGATGTGACCATGATCTTTGTAATGCAAGCCCTGCTATCCGTGGATATCTCAAAATATGTATCATAACTTCGTAATGTGAAACACATGGAGAGGACATAAACAACATCATAACATTTGTTGAGAAGGCAATATTTGGGTGTGTTGCGGTAAGATAAGCTTTCTGACTAACCGTGGGTATCATTTTGATTCAGTGGAAGGCTCTTTATGATATGGAGATAATTTCAGACTTAGATCTATGGGTGCTGCATAAGATTTTCGTCTAGCATACTTCTATCTCATACCCAATTCAAGGTATACATCCTCTAGGAAAGGAAGATGACACAACAATACCTAGTCACAATAATTCGGAAGTATTGCAAATCAGTCAAATCTTTGATTTGAAATCAGCTATGAAGAAATATCTTTAGATTTGCATCCGAAGTATCATCACTGCAATAATCATAATATGATTCACATAGACAACAACTAGCATACAATTGCCACTAGAATGCCAATATAATACAGAGTTATCACTTCCATAGTGAGAGATCCCAAATTCAGCACAATCTTGCCAAACCTGCCAAATTAGTATCACGGAGACTTCAAACCAATATAACAACTTCCTTAGTCTGTAAACAAACCTTCCCTAGAACAACAAACCTAAGGGGTTGCTCAATGTAAATCTCCTCCAGGAAATCACCATGCAACAGTGCATTCTGAGCATGTAATGATGTAAGGACTATCGATTTGTAGCAGCCAGAAACATAAGAATTTGTACAAATGTCAACTTGGCTACATTGAAAGAGTGCTAGTGTAGTCCACTCAAAATGTTTGAAGAAACGGGCTTTCAACTGAGTTAGAGAGCGATATATAATAACTTCCACAGTATAATCCATTTATATCCAATGGAGTTCTTTCCACAGGTCAGCGGACTAGAACCAATATCTAATTTTACTCAAGTAGTCATCGCCTCTTGTATGGATCCTGCGAGCTCGCTTCTGGGGTATATTGAGGCATAATGATAGAATCTAGCGTGGATACAAAAGCATGCAGAGAGAATGAGAGACTAGCATAATATAAAGTAGTGAACAAGGGGTATTGAGCATAACTACGACCCTTTCAAAGTGTGATTTGAAAGTCTAATTAAGTGCCTAATTGGAACCAAAATATTTGTGGATGGAAGGATTGGCTCGACAAGGGCCAATTTTGGATCTATTATAGAGGAACCAAACCTCTGATGGGGACTATGACCATAAGTTCGAGTGATTGGAGGACAAGAAGGCCTGGAGATGAAACACAAAAAGACATTGAAAAAGGCACTCAGAATTAAAAGGGAATAGATCTCTAAAATATGACATTGATAACCATCCCAAACTCCTGAGCTTGACATTGATATATCTTCCGAGCATGAAAGTATCCACAGAAAATATTGTAAAGACCTTGCATTAAGCCTGGGCACTCGAGGTTGTAAAGGCTTTCTAGGAAATAGAACATGATGTGGAATCTCTACTTGATGTACAACTGAGTGGATCCAATTAATAAAATGACATGATGTCAATACTACCGCACTCCAAAAGATCCTTTGAACTCTTTTCATCAAGTGTCTATCATTTCTCTCTGCCACTAGGGGATGTTAGTTCATGATGACTGATGGAGAATGCTATGCTAGGACTTAGATGAAGAAAAAGAAGCAGAAACATATTTGCAGGATTTATTATCTACAAAAGATGAATAGAAGATACAGAGAACTGATTCTTAATTAAAAGCTTTTTAATTAAAATATCTCGAGGTACACTTCAAATAATCATAAACAAATATAATAAAAATGACAATGTCTCAACTTAAGCGAAATAGATCTAGGTGCTCAGATATCTAGTGAACTAACTCAAGAGGTACATATGTTTGTTTATTGACTTTAGGTGTTTAGAAAAACTCACAGAATGGAAAAGTAACATACTTAAGACTTGAATATGTGGAATGATGACCTAGCCTACAATGAAAGTTGATAGGTGTAGGAATACACGGGAACAAATAGTTGAAGTTTGTTTTCCATCTACTATGTATAGACCTCCTAACTTGTGATGACTCTTAATCTTCATGTCATAAGATCATGAAATTTACAATGGGTAGTGAAAAAGAATAGCAAAACAATTAGGTTTTTCAGTAAACTTACTATAAAATATTAACTAGATGAAAAATTCAGCAATTATAAAATAAATGAGACACGATATTCTGGTCAGAGAGGCAGATCAATCCACTTGGCCATCACTGAACCATCAGTCAAAATACCATCAGGATATTAGATTGCACATAATTAGGCGGGAGGCATGTGGTTCGATTATATGAACTGAGGAACCGGAGTCAATGACCTTGTCCAAGAGTATGTCAAGTGGCATGCAATGTGGTAACCTGTCTGAATAAGAGTAAATGTGAAGGAGAAAGCCTAGCTAACAATTAATTGTATATATTTCTCTATTGACAAACCCATTTTGAAGATGGGAAATTAAAACTACTACCCCTTTGCAAGATTTTGTGAACAAGTGAGTGTCTGTTATTGAGCAAGGAATTCCATCCTTCTGCCAAATGTGTAATGTATTGAATCCATAATTCATGCTTTTTATGAATGCTAACTGTGTATCGTAAGCAAATTGCATGCAGTTAATCAGTTTTTCAATGGTTAGCCATTCTTTGTTAAATGATCACTATGATTCAATCTCAATAGACTGAGCCCTGAGGGTGTAGCAGGAGCAACCAAGTTACTAGTTTCAACCACAAAAGCTGTAGTGGCACGGCAATCAGGAGTTGTTGTAGGTTTTCTTTGTAACTTTCAACACTTATTTCGTATACAACCTAACTCCATCACAATAAAAATGAATCAATTTCCCATCACATCCTTCATCACCGTGAGCAGCTTGATTTCCCCTTGGGCCTCTGACAGTGTATAGCTCACAAGAGCAGTGTTCAGCTAGATCTTTAGGAGCAGAGATTAGTGCTTCACGAGCAACACAATAAATTCACAGGGGGAAAAAAAGCCAGATCAAGGGAGTCACTCAGAACCGGCTAAAATCCAATAAATGTGGAAAAAGAGATAATAAATAGGGGAGCGAGTAAAACTTAGAAATCCCTCTTCGGGTCAGATCTCTATGTACATACATATATTTACAATACAATACGATGAGGAAAATACTCTTATAAATAAAAAGAAAATAATTCTAAACATTTTTTCTGTCACTTTCGTGTTTTTTGATATTATGGCAAATGGACATACCCTTGAGGCACTCAACGGACCTCTTTGTATACAATTTGACTAAAGGGGGTTGGGGATTTCTTGTTTGATTAGTCTCCATTAATGTATGAAAATATTGGTATAGGTTGAGGATGTATCAGTATTGGATATATCAGAAGAAAAAAATTTTTAATAATGTTAAATTGATAGGAAAATATTGGATGATATATCATGATATTATTACAGCATTAGAAAATATTAGTATCGGACGGGCTTGATATAGATACATATCTACTAATATTTTAAATATCGGTCAATATTTTTATCTATGGTCTCCAATAAAATTGAGTGGGTTCTTATGAGGAAAGAAGAGCTATTAGTGGATTAATCAGGCTTCTTGCTGTTGAGCCCCAAATATTCTATGAAGTCAAGTCTTCTACCTTGGAGGTGGAGCTTAACTGGTAGATTCTTGGAGAAGCTCAGTATAATGATAGAATGTGGCAGCAGCTCAGAGGATTTAGTTTATTTTCACACAATATCTGTATTTTTCTTGTCATACTTGCATTTAATATAAGCTTTTAGTGCTAGAACATTATTTTTAATTCCTTTTGAGTTTGACTATAACTCTGTTACTTTTGCAGCCTGGCCAGAGTGCAGAGCATCAGAAGCAGATGATGCTGCCAGATATGCAGATGCAAGTGACGCAAGCAAATAGTCAAGGAGTCCATATTTTTGGTGGGTTGAGTTCTGGTTTCCCTAGTCAATCTGTTCCTCCACCAGTTCACACGTTTCCAGTCCACCACCAGCAGCAGCAGCATCAAGTGCCGCAACAACACTCAAATGTGCTTAGCAGTCCTCATCATCCCCATCTCCAGGGTTCCACTCATCCTGCCACAGCAGAGCAGCAAGCCTACGCACTCCGTCTTGCCAGAGAGAGGCAGTTGCAGCAGCGGATGTTGCAACAGCGTCAGCAACAACAGCAGCAGAACCAACAGTTCCCTGCTTCGAGTGTGTTGATGTCGAATGCTCAAACGCAGTTCCAGTTCCCCATATCGCCCTCCTTACAGAATAGTTCCCAGATTCAATCACAAGCTGCTTCTCAGCCAGTATCATTACCTTCTTTGTCACCATCATCTCCAATGACACCTACATCATCACAGCAGCATCACAAAAATCAGCTGCCACCTCATGCACTTGGACGAAACCCTCGGAGTGGTGCCAGTGGAGTTACAAATCAAACAGGAAAGCAGCGGCAGAGACAACCACATCAGCAATCTGGCAGGCATCACCCGCAACAGCGCCAACAATCACAGTCTCTTCAGCAGGCTAAAATTTTGAAGGGAATAGGAAGAGGCAACATGCTGATGCATCAGAATATTCCTCTGGATCCTTCACATCTGAATGGCCTTTCTTCAAATCCAGTGAACCAAGCAATGGAAAAAGGAGAGCAGCCCATTAATATGATACAAGGCCAGGGATTGTATTCTGGGTCAAATATGAATTCAGTTCAACAGTCTAAAGCTTTAGCACAAGCTCAGCCTTCGGGTCAGTTACAGACACAGCAGGAGCAATGTTGTAGCTCAGCACCGGCATCATCCAAGCAAGTCCAGCAAATGCCTTCCCATCCTGAGATTAGCAATCAATGCCAGGTTCCAGCTGTCTCTTCTGCTTCTGGAGATTCAGCATCAAATCAGGCTCATCCATCATCAACTGTGTCTTCTAATAATCAGCAATTGCAGGTACAGGCACAACCTCCACTAAAGTTGGTAAGCAAAACTCAATCTGCCATTCAGAGATCAATACAACAAAGTCGTCAAGTGAGTTCCGATCGATTGGCTAAATCGCAAGCTGAGCAAACTCAGGTTAAGCAGCAGTTTGCTAACAATACTTCCACAATCAGCAACACCTCTGGGATTCCACCAGTGTGTATTGGGCCTACAAGTCCTATTTCCCTTTCATCTTCTGCCAGTACTGCTCCCTGGAAGGTGCCGGAAATATCATGTGATTTTTCCATGCCCAATTCCTCCACTCAGATGGGTAGTCTTGGGAGCCCCCCTATACCAATTTCATCCGGGAATGAACCATTACTATCAGGTAGCCAAGTTCTAGGGCATAGGCAGTTATCAGGCAACTTGTCTCCCCATGCACATCCTGTTGGATCTCAAAGGCAGCAGCAACAACTTCCACCACTTCAGCCAGTACTTCCACCGAAGCAAATTCAACAACAGCAACAACAACTAGAGCAATCAACCCACAGACCGTTGCCATCGCAGCAGCAGCCTCAGCAGCAGATTCAAGCTGGTCAAAGCAGTATGTTCACAAGGCCAACTAACTCAAGGCTGGAATGATGCACCGTATTGAATGGGCATTTATGGTACAGTTGTTCCTTACAGGATCAGATCGGCATGCCCTCAAAACATTGGTGTACAGGTAAGATTTAGATCTTCTCGGCTTGGCATTGTTATTTGATACCGTAAGTATAGAGGAAGAGAGAAGAACAGAGAGAAACCCCCCTTAATCTATTAGGGTTAAACTATCCTTATATATAGAATTATTTATATGATGCAAATTACTTAGTTATCCATGCAAAGAAAATACCTTAAAGGTTAGCCTTAACATATTCCTAACAGAATATTTTCTTTCTATGCTAATGCCCCCTCAAGTTGGAATATAGATGTTAATTATGTCTTGCTTTTACACGAATATTAAAAAGAAACTTGGTGAACATATCGGCTAGCTAACATGCTTAATTTGAATAAAGCCTTGTTGAAGTTTCTCATGAATAAAGTCGCAATTCACTTTAATATGTTTGGTGCACCTATAAAATACTAAATTTGATGCAATATATATTGTTGCCTGATTATTACATCATATTTTAGATGATCCTGTATTCTTATATCTGAGCGACTCTATTAACTGACGGATCCATATTACTTCACATATAATATTTGATAGTGGACAATATTTTGATTTAGCGCTCAATCTTGCAATTATATTTTGCTTCTTCTCTTCCTGGACACTATATTCCCTCCAACAAATATGTAATACCTGGTGGTAAATTTTCGATCATGAGGTGACCCAGCCCAGTCAAAATCAAAGAATTCCTCGTCATGAGTGTGACCGTGATTACTATAATACGAACCCTTCCTAATGTTCTTTTAAGGTATCTTAGAATATACATAACTATCTCCCAGTGTGGGACACGAGGATAGGATATAAACTGATTCACAATACTTTTAGAGAATACAATGTCTGGTCTAATTATAATAAGGTAATTAATTTTACCAACTAATCGGCGATACTATTCTAGTTTAGTAAAACTCTTCCCATCATCTATATACAATTTTATTTTTGGGTCCATGGGTGTATCTCATGGTTTTGCATCCTGCATGCCATGATCTTGGAGCAAATTTAGTGTTTACTTTTTTTGTGGAGAGAGATGGCTCATTTGCACCATGCAACTTCAATATGAAGAAAATAGTGTAAGTTTCACAAATCCTTGGTTTGAAAATGATGTTGAGGAAAAAACTTCGAGATTGATAATGCTAATATTATCACTACTAGTAATAACAATATTATTTACATAAATGACTACGAGAATGGACCCAGTATTTGAGTGACGATAGAAAATTAAGTGATCACTGTTACAACGAGTAAGACCAAATTCAATAATGACCATATTGAATCTACCAAATTAGGCTCATGGTGATTACTTTAGTCTATATAATGACTTTTTTAGACGACAAATATACCTAGACTCCTTCTGAGCAACAAATTCAAGTGGTTGTTCAAGATAAACCTCTTGATGAAGATCACTGTGGAGGAAAGTATTCTTCACGTCTAGTTGGTATAAGGTTTGTGATAGATAGTCACGAGAGACATAAAAATATGTATAGATATAAGTTTGGCTGCTAGAAAAAGGTATTAGTATGGTCCTCTTCATATGTCTGGGCATAGCCCTTAGCTATCATTCAGGCTTTTAATCGCACTAGAGAATTATTAGGATTAACTTTGATTGTGTATATCTATTTATAGCTAATGGGTTTCTTTCCAACTGGTAAATGGACTAGGTTCCACATTTGATTTTGCTTAAGGACAATCATCTCTTCTTCTATAGCTGCCTGCCAAATAGGTTGAGAAAGTGCTTCTAAGACAATTCGATGCACAATTAAGAGTCCAATGCAGACACAAAGGCGGACAATGAGGGAGAATGGTGATTAGAAAAAATGGTAGTAGATAAAGGTTATGTAGCATAACCGCGATGACCTTTTCGTAAGGCAATTAGAACATCTAGTAGTAATCGAAGGTGCCGTATGATCTCTAGACTGGAGGAGCGAGTCGTTGGGGGCCAACTCAGGAGCATTGATGTTATAGGAACCAAATACGGGACGAGGACCCCAAATGTAGGCTTTAGAAATAGGTAGCAGCTGATGGGGGGAAGACATTAGGATGTGTGACTCTATAGACAAGAAACTCATCATTAGAAATTGAGGATGGAATGTTAGAGGAAATATTTTGAAATGGGAATGGAGTAGGCTCTCGAAATAAGATATTAGAGAATGCTAGAAATTCGTCCGAACTCGAGGGAAAACATCGATATCCCTTCTGGATGTAGGTATACCCTAGGAAAATACACTTGAGTGACTTGGAGTTGAGCTTAGTGATATGTGGTCGAATGTCTCAAATGTAACATACACACTCAAAAACTCTTGGTGGAATAGAGTGTAAGGGTTTTTCAGGCAATAAAAGACAATGTGGAATCTCACCCTTAGGTATGTACGATGTCATACGATTAATGAGATAATACGCAGTCAGTATAATGTCGCTACAGAAATATTTAGGAAATCATGTGAAAGAGGAGAGCATCAGCAACTTTTGACAAATGTCTATTTTTTCTTTTGACAATGCCATTTTGTTGTGTGTTATTAGGACCAGAGGTTTGATGCATGATGCCATGTTATAGCATAAATGTACTCATGGGCTTTGTCACTTCATAAGGTTTTAATTGAATAAGAGAATTGATTTTGAGCCTCAACATAAAAGATATAAAAGATTGAAAATAATTGGGAACGATTTTTTATTAAGTATAACTAAATAATTCGAAAATAATCATCAATAAAAGTAACAAAATAATTAAAGCTCATTTTAGAGAATATAGGACATGGACCCTAAATTTCTAAATATACTACTTCAAAAGAAGCGGAAGCTCTTTGATTAACTATCGGATAATATGCGATGTGATGCTGTTTGGCAAAATGACAAAATTCACAAAATAAAGTGCTAATAGAGTGAAGATTGGGACATAATTACTTTAAATTGGTTAATGAAAGATGGTCTAACTAACAGTGGAACTTGAGCGACGAAGGAATAACCACATAGCATACTGTAGGGGATGGTCCTACATCAATCATTCAGAGACCTCATAAATCGCGACGACACCTATTAATGACTCTCCTCGTACTATGATCTTGAAATTCAGAGCTTGTAGAAGAAAAGACAGCATAGCATTGATTTTCACCGATGAACTTTTTGACAGATTATAAGTTAAATGAAAAGGATGGCAAATGCATATGGATGATAGAGTAATAGTAGGGGTTAAGGGAATAATACTAATTATTGTAACCATAACTGAAGAACCATCACCCTGAGTAATAGGTAGGGAGAATAAAGTATGATCAATAACAAGATAGTATACCTGACATCCTAGTCATATGATCGGATGCACTAGAGTCCATGATTCAACTCTGAGAGGTCATTGAAAGATTGGCAGTGGTGTTACCTTATGAACGAGAGTAGCAGTGGCAAAGGTAGCTTAGCCGGCTAGTAAACAAGAATAGTCATTAGCAGATAGAGTAACTATTTCGGCTACTAGTGTCTGTAAGAAATAAGGATCGCCTCTAGAAACGACCGTAGCAAATTGCTTAGAAGGCATCGTTGGCTTGCCATATAGCTTCCAGCATTTGTTTTGTGTATGACCATTGTCACCACAATGAAAACATGTGAGTTTTCCGCCTCAGCCACGACTATTTTGACCCATGCCACAGCCTCCACCTCGAATGGTAGAGGAGCTGTGACTCACCAACGCCGTTTGGTCTATGAGACAAACAGATGGCAAGGCACCGCGATCAGCATGGAGAATGTGTGAGAATACATTAGTTAAGGGGGTTACTTGTAGCACCAGCCAAACTTTGTAAACGAGCAGAGTCAAAATCATATTGAGTCCAGTTAGGAAACACAAGATGGCTAACTATTCTTGTTGTTCTAGTATTTTCTTCACATAAGAGGAGATTGACATGAGAACTTTCAACTGTTTGTATTGCTTCTTGAAATCAACAAAGTCATTGGTGATATGACCACCTTTGTCCATGCCTTGTAAGGAAAGGAGGACGATCTTCCTTTAATAGTGATAATTTGTCCCATCAAGAAGTTAATCAATACTTCGAGAAAATATAGAAGAAATATTCTTAGAAGTACCATTACAGGATATACTCAAATCATTTTAAGTAGCCATGAAATAATAATAAGAATAAAAACTTTAGGAGATCTGCACAGTAGAAGAGGAGAGAAAATATCACGATGCCTCCAAAAAAAATATCAAGAAATTGAAACAGGAACAGTTCTCCACGTTGGGCTCTAGCCTCCACAACTAGGAATAGTGCCATGAGCATAGAAACAGAAGAAAAAGAGGCTCTAGACCACCAAGAAAGCAAAACAAAACCTTCTCCACACTCATGACCTCAACGAAATTGGAACAGAACCTTTTCCTCCAAGATTAAGAGCACGGTGACTCACGCGACCTAAAGGAGAAACAATGCTCCTTGATCACGGCTCCTTGCCACTGATGACAGACACACATGCTCAAGATCACAAGAATACTAGTCGGACCCATGGCCGGCAAGGCCTGAGTGGGCACACGACAAGCTCTAAGTGGCCGAGAAGAGAGGAAAACACTCCAAAACTCCTCGAATCAGGTAAGCAACACTCTAGACCACCAAGAAAGTGAAACAAAACCTTCTCCACACTCACAACCTCAACGAAATTGGAACAGAACCTTTTCCTCCAAGATTAAGAGCACGGTGACTCACGCGACCTAAAGGAGAAACAAGGCTCCTTGATCATGGCTCCTTGCCACTGATGACAGACACACATGCTCAAGATCACAAGAATACTAGTCGGACCCAGGGCCGGCAATGCCTGAGTGGGCACACGACAAGCTCTAAGTGGTCGAGAAGAGAGGAAAACACTCCAAAACTCCCCGAATCAGGTAAGCAACACCATATTTGGAGTTTTAAATGAAAACTCATATCGACAATGAGGTTACGAGATCACCCGCAACAGGTGAAATCACTATAGGGTTTCGATTCTGCTTGGTTGGGCATGCTAGTTGCCAGAGAGAAGGTTCTCTGGTGGTAGCGGCGACTCATAAAGCTCTAATACCATGTAAGTATTGAGGAAGATAGAAGAATAGAGAGAAATCCATTAATATATTAGGGTTAGACTGTTCTCAAATATATTGAGTTATTTGTACAATATAAGTTATTGAGTTATCCCTGCAGGAATATACCACAAAGGATATCCTTTAGCATATTCCTAACAGACTATTCTCTTTCTATTCTGACAGATTCATTAAGACATGATATGGCACATGTGTTTTTTTTTGCTGATAATTTATTGAGTACTCTGGTACTTTTTGAACTAGGGGAGGTTAAATGATTCTTCACTCAAACAACTAAAAGAAATTACTGGAAAAAAATAGTACAAAAGTCCCCCGGCAATCGTATGAACTAATAGGTCATTAGAAGTGGGGCAACGAACATGTCTCAAGAGTGTCTGTACAAAGCCCTTTTGTTCTGATGAGCCATGCCTCCTGAAAGAAAGGCAGCAGCTTTGACAATACCACCAACTTCCTCTATATCCGCACTTGGTTCTCATGCACTAGGTGCACCCAGTAGATCCCAGCAATGGGGTGTGTTCCTAAGAGGGTAATAAGCTGGCATACCTCCTTGTAGGGTGACTGACTAATCACTATAAATGGCATCGCAGCATTGCCATGCATTCACCTCACTTCAAGTGGCTGGAAAGAAATCCCCTGAGGGAACTTACAATTAATGCTAATCCATTAGTTCTAGCTCTAAGATTGCCCTTAGTTTTCTGTTAGTTAGATGCTTGGCATCAGTAGTTTGGTTTTCCCATGCGAGGTTTTGTTAAGAAAGTAACCAGGTATTAATCTATTGATCATCTAATCTAGCTTGGAAAATTCTATTGTTCTGCTTTTTAAGACTGCTTGTTCCCTCGTCTTTTTTTTACCATGGCAAGTCTTTGTGAAAAAGGCTGGAAGAGTTTGTTGCTTTTGTAACCATAGGGATGGGATTCGATGAAATGTTTTGGCCTCATGCAAATATAAATCTACCTGGAAAATATGGAGCATTTAAAACTACCGTCAATACTTGGAGCCTGTGCTGAAATCAGAAGGCTAACCACAAATATATGGGAAACATTTACAACTACCCTCCACATTTGAGTCTAGAAAAGGAAATGTCAGGGAACTAATTCTTAAACCATTAGGCAAGGGCTCAAGAACAATTCTCTAGTGTAGCCCCTGATGTGGAAGCTCATTGTTTGAAGAGTCATAGACTGTACAAATATGAACAAATATTTTGCTGAAATGTTAAATGTCAGCATGGAATGGGATTATTACTCCAAACCAATACATTAAAGATGCTGTGATTTCTCATCCAGGAACTTTCTCACCTAAAAGCTTAAGGCTAAGTTGTCTGGTTCTGTGTTCCAGAATAGATCTCTTTACTCAGAGATTGAAGACAAAAAACCCACTGAGTTTTACTTACGTTTAAAACTTAAATCAAAGGCTGGGTTTAAATTGAATCTTGCATGGCTTCCATGATGCTACTATGCCTGTCATGGAACTACGCTCATATTTGCTTTATTTCAAGCTTTTTTTTCCCCTGTTATTCCTGAATCTAATTTTCACACTCAAATGTCCTCTCAACCGCTCTACCCTGTCATTCTCAGTCTCTCCTCGTTCTTGATATCTCATTAACTTGAATTCGGGTAGTCAGTCCTGTCCACATGCATTAAGTCTTATTGTTCCTTACACTTGTTTGATGAAATTATTGTCTTGTCCTCCTCTCCCTTTAAAACAAAAATTAAGACCTTGAACAAAACAATATTGAACAAAAAACAATGAGGTGCACATTATTTCTTGGAAATTACAGTGTTGTTTTTATTGAAAGTACCTGTATCATTATATGAATCTGCCACTCCCCTCAAACGTAAAAGAAAAAGAAAAGCCAAAACGAGGAGGGAAAACTGATTTTTTTGGCAGATTTATTCATGCGCCTCTAGCGTTGATCAATAATTCTGTTGTCCATTTTTGCTTGACTACTTTTGTGAGTTAGCTAAATGCTAATCTAGTTGCTGGAGGAACTAACTTGGCCCAATGTTAACCAAGTTGCTGGAGGAGCCAACTTTGGCTTGGATTCTGTAGTCATGAAGTGCAAAATTATGCTCCCTAAAGATTCAAGAAATTTAGAGTGTTACTTGTTTATAGCTTTGGACATGTGGAGTATTTGATCAATGATACTTTCATTGGCCATATTGTGTTTTTCTTTTGGTTTTGGTTTTGCATTTTTTTAATCTCCCTCGGACTCCTAGATAATCAGCTATGTATGCCAATGGCCTTACCTGCAGATGCAGCTGACCGATTTCATGAAGGAAGTACCAGGAAAGTTAAATGAGGTGGCGATTGCTTTTGTGATGACTTAGAGGATAACTTGAAGACTGTAGGCAAGGCTTTTTTTTTTTTTTTTTTTTTTTTTGGGGGTATCATGTATATTTCCAATGGTTAGAGCTTGAGAGGATTGAGACACTTATAAAGGTATGTGTACAGGGTCTCATCTCTCATTTTTCTTTTAATTTTTATATTTTTTTTCTTAATTTTGGCTCCCTGTGATCATCAATGTGGGGCTACTTTATTCTCACCCCCATATTTTGGTGCATGTATTATTTTAGTTAGGATGAAGGGGTGGCTCTCATTGTTATGGGCAAATGCCTTAAGAAATCACTTCAATATTATTGGCCTTTAGTTTATACGCCAATCAAAGATCGTAGAACAGAGGTATCTGTGCCACTTGTGTAATTTGTAAGCAGTTCTTCGTTCTTTGGGAATCCAACAAGCAATTTCATTAAAAGCATTTCTTGTGGGATTCATATGGCAAAAGCCATGCAAATGGTGCTTGCATACAAACCCAAAAAATTAAAAAAAATAAAAAATAAAAAAATAAATATATAGAGCTGTTAGAGCTTTTCTATACTCCTAATGGTGAGTGTTTTGTTCTAGCAATTTGGACGGTTAGGATTTAAAGATGTTTTTAATGTATTTTAATGTCTTGTCATAATCTTAGCCATCTGTTTTATAAGGAAGAAATTTTTTACTGTTGAGAACATAAGAGGTGATAAAAAAAATGCAAGGATACAAGACTCCAAAAGGCATGCCCACCCCTCGAGAGAGGGAAAATGGGTGCCTTGTTATGGTCTTTCAACGCGGTTTAAGTAATCGGTTGGGTATTCAAACTGGCATTCTTGAATCATTACGGGATAACAAGTATTTCTCTTTAGTAGTGGCAACTAGTGACTTAGGAGAGATTTTAAGGTCATTATAGTATAAAGACTCCCATGAATATAAGAACCTCTTCACTAGAATGGTAATAAAAAACTCTTGTGACTTGGATAAATTGGAAAAAATATGTTTTAATCAAATTATTTAAATAGATGTTTAATTTTTATTATTTATTTATTTAACTTTTAACTTTGACTGTTTGATAAATATAAGAACCTCTTCACTGGAATGGTAATAAAAAACTCTTGTGACTTAGGCATCGATTGAAAAGGATGAATATGTTTTTATACAAGGGCTCATACAAAACTCTGGCTTGTTCCACTCTGTTTTTTCTTGCCAATAGTCCCTGCTTATTTGTATACAATTAAATGTCTTTGCCTTGCTGCTGTGATATTAGGAAAGATCTGCAGACATGTTGTAATAATAATAAAATAATAATAATAATAATAATAATAATAATAATTGATAATAGTAATTGTAATAAACATAATAACGAATAAGTAATAATAATAATAATATCTTATAAATAATAATAATAAATATAATAATAATAATAATAATAATAATATCTAATAATCAATAATATTAATAATAATAATAATAAACAAATAAATTTAATCCCTAATAATTTGGGGGTTTTTTTAATAAATATAATAATAATAATAATAATTCAACAATAATAATAATAATAATAAAATAATAATAATAATAACAATATCAATAATTGATAACACATTTTAAATAATCTTGATAATAAATTTGTTCTGATAACAATAATAATAATATCTAATTGATAATAATATGTAATAATAATAATAATAATACATGAGTTTAATAATAATTAATAATAATAGCCTTGTAATAAAATAATAATAATAATTTTAATAATAATAATAATAATAATTCATAATAATAATAAAAATAATAATAATAATTGTTTGGGCTATTATTCTCACTTTGGCTAAATAACAAATGATATAAATCTTTGTTAACAATTATTTTGAATTTTACTAAACCTTAAAGGTTAATTTTCGTGTGTCAATGAAAATCAAGCCAAAAACTAGCCAAACGACTGCTTGTTTGATTTTCATTTAGAATAGACAATGGTATAATAAAATCTTTTAAATTAAATATAAAGATTTAGTTCTGTCTAAAACCCTTTAAAGATAAGAATAAATTAGGTTGCATAAATTGTCTTTTATTTTCCCATAGAACTTGGGGGATTTTATTATATCAAACAAAGTCTATCCCACCTCAACAATCTCGAATTCAATTCAGGAAATGAGTTGTCTTGGATCGTAATAGCCATGTAAACAAATGTCTTGTTTTCTAAAACTATAATGCTTCAAAAAAAAATTAAGAGATTGGAAAATGCCTAAGAAAAGAACAAATGATACAAAATATCTCTCATAAGTTCATCAATTACTTGACCATTGATATGTTTCTTTGTATGTCTTGTGAAAAAGAACCTAAGAACTATTCGATTGCTTGGAATCATTTCGATTTAGAATAAAGTAATATAGTGTTTTTGTTAAAAAAGTTTTTCAAAAGATTTTATTATACTCAAAAGGTCATTTTTCAAGAATAATAGCTAAGGGCATGGAAAGTACCACTTGGATCTGTATTTTTATGGCATTCACTTTTTAAATTATGAAGTATGGTCAAAAAAGAAATGGGAATTAGACCTATATTGCCCAAGTGGTTTGACTAATAGTGGGCCAATAAATATTGAATGATGATATAGGCGGAGGTTTTTGAGGAGTACAAATAACATTTAATTTTTTTCAGAGCATTTAAAATAACTAGTGAATTATAATTTTATTGTATTGCAATTGGTGCATTGATCTTTACAGTGTTAACACTTTTGCTGATTGGTTCCATTATCACAAAGTTTTTCCAAAGTTGGCTTGGTTCAAATATGTAGAATCCATATTGATTCACCATTTAGCTGGACTATTAGGACTTGGGTCTCTTTCTTGCCCGAAAGAGGCATGAGGAGGGGATGTTGTGTAGGAGAAATGATCGATGAACTTAGGTATTGCACTACTCCGAGGATGAGTTACTCATTTCCGTCACATTTCTCATTTTGTTTCAATTCCCTAATTTGGTAATTAAAATATAATCTATCAATATTATTTAGTTCACATATGTAAAAAAAAAAAAAAAAAAATCAACCATTAAATGAAAATATAAAAATTTGTTTTTCTATAAAAATTAAAGTCACACATGAAATACTGGTAGGTGATGTGTGTATCACTCTACCTATTTTTCATAAATATATTATTATAGATAAATAAATAAAATATTACATTATCAAATCTATTTTAGCAAAATTAGAAGTGTTCCTTGAATATATGTTGCTCGTAAAATCTTCAATTCCAAACAATTATGATAACGACAAGCACCTTATCGAATGTTTTCTTAAGTCCAAAGGTGAATAAATGCATGAATAATGGAAGTATATGATTCAAGTTTGATTTTTTTGTTATGAATTTGAATTTATGATAGCTTTTGCAAGTGAAATTAATACTAGCAACAGAGGCTCAAGCTCATAGAATTATTGATCTTGTCACATTTGAATAAAAGACCTGTATTCTTATTCTGATAGAAAATATTCAAATAAGTTTTTATTGAATGACTATTAATCTATTTTATTTACATATAAATAAATAAGCAGCAACAAAACTCTATTAAAAAATGGTAGTTTAATTTGATGTTATCAAACGAGGAGTTAGAATACTGGTGTGAACTAATTAAATTTATATGCAGTCTTAATCTTAATGCAGATATCTATAGAAGTGAAGATGCCCTATCAATTATCAGTAAGGAATCATCCTCCATATTAACACTAGAGATAATCTAAAATTGGATGATTTTTAGTTTTTATAGAGTGAAACTATATCATAAAAGACTTGAGGTTTTTATTTTCCAAGCAAATTAAATAATTTAATGACTATTTTTAATTTTTTTATTATATATTTACTATAATTCTAAAAAATATTGTGACATTTATTAATTAGTATGATTTGAGTGTTAGATATATTTTTCTAAGAAAAATTGTTTGAACTCTTTAACATTTTATTTCTATTGTTCTGTACATAATTTAGATTAGAGAATTAAAAATTTGTTCCTCTATGGGATAATAGCTCCCTGGTCTTTTTTTTTTTTTCAGATACCCATCAACTGTCATCTTTCCCTTTAACAATGAGACTAAATTTCTGGTTTGATACTCCATCGACATGGAAACCACCGAAGCCAAAACTGATAAGTCACCGCTGCCACCAAAGCCTAAAGTCCAACCACCGCGGCTGATGTTATGAGCAAGTTCACACAAAAAAATTCACCCCAAATCACCATGAAGACAGCAACATATGACTTAAAGAAGGCATATGAGCCCAAATTCAATAATTTTCTATAAACAGATGCTGCAACAATAATTGTATGATGAGGAAGGAAAGTCATGGTTGTCATGCCTGAATTTATTTATTTGCCATTTAATATGGACTTAGACCAGAATTTAATATTACACAAATTATATTAAGTATAACCTGAATTTGTTTTGTATAACAAGCTGTTTAGAGATGTGATCTGAAAATACTAATTAGTGGTGATAACAAATGGTTTGAGCCAAAAGCCCAGGATCATAACCCACAATTAAACTTGTCTGTAAGGGGGTTAAGGGTGCTGTGATCACTCCAACAGCGAAGCTCTACATCGGCAATCTGCTGCACCAACAACCACAATCAGCCGAGTGAAATCAGGAAGGGGAGTTGAGGCAGAGAAATGTAGAGAAAAGAGTAGAGAGAAAGAGAGGAAATAGAGAGGTAGAGAGACAGTGAGGATTTGAGAGGAAAGAAGGAAGTGTAGTGAAAAATATCTCTGACATTATTGTAACCCTGAGTCCGTTTATACCATATAACTCAGACAAAAAACTGGTTGAGTTCACTCCTTATGGTATTTGTGTCCGCGGAGTCAAAGGAGGAAAAAGGACGTGGACTTTATAAAACAAGTATTCTAATAGTAAAATGCTAATGGCTCACACATGAGCCCAACTCCTCAACGATCCAAGCTCAAAATGAAACTGGAAAATAAAATAATAAAAATAAAAATTTAATATGAAAGTATAGTGTAATTTTAGCTATATATAAAATCTCGAAATTTTCAGGGCTGTTGGATAGTTCTATACTTTTCCTCTGCTTTAGCTTACTTGATGATGCGATAACATTGGTAGCAATGAGGTTAATAACAACAGGATTGAGTCCCCATGATATATGTCTGTTATATTTTGGGCCCATCTATTATGATTCATATATGTCGTCTGTATTAGGATTTTAATTACAATTTGTGGCTGTCTCTCGTTGTATAATCCTATTTGCCAAAACTAGTAAAATATCTCATCATTTACCTTTAGTTTCTTTTTAAGATTTTTTTTTTATACGTAATTATGATATTTTGTTATACAATCGCTTATTATCTACTCCATTTTTCTCCCTCCATTTGATCATTTCTTCCTGCATTTTTTCATCCAACTTAATTTTTTCTTTTAAAAAAACTTACATTTATCATAAACATAGCAATCGGTATACTATTTTTCAAAAAACAAAGTAAATAATATCTTTTTCCACCTTAAAATAATAAATTATATTAAATATAAAATTTACACCTTGAAAATGAAAATTGTTTACTTTATCTTTTCTGAAATATTCACGCAAAGTTGAAAATAAAAATTGATAATTTAAACATGAATATTACCGAAATTATGCGGTAATTGCACCAATTGGAGTGAGCAATGTACCACGGAAGCAATTTCGCAGCCACCAATCCGTCGACTCTCGTTCCTTCTCGCGTTCGCTAACCATTCACGTCCGACCACATGGAGCTGCTGAAGTTTCAGTCATCTTGTACCGGCTTTTGCAGCACCATAGTTTTGGTCGAGTGAGCGCAAGGTCATCAATGGCGGTTAATTCTTTAAGCCCACATCAACCCACATTCATTCTCTCTAATCGACGATCACTGAAACATTCAACCCTTTTCAATGTCCGTCTCAGAGCATTCTCAATCAGAAGGACTCGTATATATGCACCCCATTTCTTCAATTTCTCTAATCTCCGGTACCCCTCTCTCTCCATTTCTCTATTTAAATTTTCTCTCTGTGTCTCACTTTTTTGTTAATTTTTTGGAGTATGTGTTGTTGCCTTTTGAAGTGTTCGCTTGATGGCGCTTGTGTTATCTGTTTTGTTGGTTTGATGATGATTTCAATTAGAAGAAGCTTTTCTCTTTTAAAGTGATTTGTATTATTGATTGAATAGGTAGACGAATTACAAGTTTTTGAAAGATGAATTTTGATTTTCCGTTCTATACTGAAAAATTCGTTAGTTTCAGTTCAATGCCCGACCATTCGTTTTGATAATTGAAAATTTTGTGGAGGTGGAATCGAAATTGGCACCTTTTGATCAGCTGAGTCCTTGTCGGGAAAGCATTATAAGTTACAAAGAAAGGAAAGAAGTGCTTGACGTTGTTCTGTAATTAATTTACTATCGGAGTCAGTTCTGCATAATTTAATAAATGTGCAATGTTAGAGAAAAATTGATCTACCACATACAAATATACTCAAATGAAAATCAAATGCAGAAATAAATTGAGGATTAAAATACTAACTTTCTGTTATTGAAGATTAATACTGATTGTTTAAATTATTGCAAATTTTCCACTAATTGGGATCTTCCAAACATTTACAACTCTTTAATTTAGTTTTAGGAAACCCAAAACCAAATCTTTCTTATATTTAGGCAATTTCTATCAAAATACCTAAGGTGGTTGTTACCACTTATGATGGACGTCAGTGGTTATGTGGATACCCCAAAATTGGAAAACCTTATACCAATTAATTGAATATTTTTAAGCTAAGGAAAACTTCAAATTTCAAAATAGAAAATATCAACATTGGCCCACTTAGTCTATACCTTTTACTTAATATGATATTCGAAACTTATCTTTCCATATTTTTAAGAAACAAAATATATAAATTAGGTTGATTAATCCTCTATTAAGGAGTAATATCTTTCATGCATTATAGTGCACTATATTTCTTAAATCACTAGCCAATATGTGATAATAATACTTAATAAATAAACCTTATATTTTATTTTAGGTCCAACCATTGATATTTTTCAAAATAAATTAATTAATATATATACAATATGAGAAAATATCACAAATGAATAGGAATTTTATTAAAAAAATCTTCGTTCATACGATGAAAATCATATAATGGAACCTAATTCCATTCTGACTACATGATCCTTAAATCTCAATAGTGACATACCTTTCGTGAGCAGATTAGCGATATCAACTTAGGGCTTAAAGTGTTCAATAACCATTTTCTTTTCTTTAACGTATTTTTATGGGTAAAAAATCTATGTCGATGTGTTTATTTCGACTACTATTTTTATTGTTTTTAGCTAAGAAAATAGCAACTAAATTGTTTTAATTATCCTTAGTGGCCTAGATATAGAATCTATTTATCCAAGCCCAAATATGAAATTTTTCATCAATATACCATACCTTATAGCCTCAAAACAAGAAATGAATTCAGACTTCATAGCGGAAGTAGCAGTTAGTGCCCGTTTTGTATTTCTCTAAGATGTAGTTTTACTGACAAACATTAACACATATCTAGATGTTGATTTTTGTGAATCAACACATCTAATAAATTCCAAATTTGAGTAACCAAATGTTTTCAGATTATCAATTCATCTATGTATAAGCATATAATCTTTGGTACCTTAAAATGCATCATTACTTTCTTAACAGCTCTCCAATATTTGGATTAGTCTGATATCTTTTCAACATTTCCGCAACAAAGAGTTATGTCAGGTTTTATGCAAACTTGATAATACATCGAGCTTTTAACAGTGAAAGTGTATGAAATGTTTTTTATTTATTCCCTTTCATGATTATTTTTCGAGCATTTGTTTAAATTGAATTTGTCACCCTTTACAATGGGAGTCACACTTAGTAAACAATCATTCATTTGAAATCTCTCTAAAATTTTATTGATATAGGTCTTTTAAGACAAATCCAAAATACTTGGTGGTCTATCTTGATGGATTTTAATCCTAATGACATAAATGCTTCACTTATATCCTTCATTTCAATTTTATCAGAGAGAAATCGTTTTAACTCATATAGTAAACCTTTATCATTAGATGCAAGTAAAATATTGTTTATATATAAAACAAGATAATAGATCTTACTTCTATTGACTTTCTGGTATATATAGTGTTCTATAATGTTTTCTTCCAAACCAAATAAGGAGATGACATCGGCAAACATTAAATACAATTGCAGGAGACATGTTTTAATCAATATATGGATTTCTTGAGTTTACGCACCAATTGCTTATCATTATTGAGTAGAATCCTTCTGATTGTTTCATGTAAGCATCCTTCTCTAGGTCATTGTTGAGAAAAGTTGTTTTTGCATCCATTTATAATTTTATATCAAAGTGAGCAATTAATGCCAAAATTATATAAAAAGAATATTTTTTAGATATAAGAAAAAAAATCTTCGTATAATTCTTTCTTTTTGAATAAATCTCTTAGAAGTGTGTCTTGTTTTATATCTTTTAATATTGTCAAATGAACCTATCTTTACCTTAAAGACTCATTTGCACCATATGGCTTTCATCCTATCAGGCAACTCAATAAAATTTTGGACTCTATTGTATCTCATGAAATTGTTCTTCTCCTCCATGGCATAGTATCACAAATTCGATTTATTGCAATTCATGACTTCTAAAAAGATTTTAGGATCATTTTTGACTTCCAATATTGTAGTCAGACTCTTATAGATATATAATATAATTGCTAGGATTGCTAATTTTGTTATTTTAGTAGATTTTTTTAATATTGTACTGACATTTCAAAGGGAAGCATGTTGTCTAATTGGCTGTTCAACTATCTCAAGTAAGTCCTCTTGATTTACTAGAATAACATCAGTAGTTTGCAAAACCACATTGATTGGTTGGTCAGTAAAATTTGAACTTGAGGGGTGTTGTTAATAATAATCAATCTATCACTAAAAATGGAAGGTTGAGAATCTGAATGATGTTTCTTAGAAACTATATTTTTGGATCTATTGCTCCCACTAATCAAGCCATTTTTTAAAAAAATATTATATTTTTTTAATTCCACAATCCTATTGTTTTGATATGAACAGTAAAACCTTTATCCCTTAGGCCTTTCAACATATATGATGAAATGCTCACTAATGGTCTTTGGGTCTAGTCTTTTCTCTTATGGGTTGTAAACTTTTATTTTAGATAGATATCTCTAAATGTATATATGTTGCAAACTTGGTTTTCAACCATGCCATAATTTAAAAAGAATTTTTTGAATAGCTTTTATTGAAACATAGTTTAATATATATACTGCTATTTAAGAGTTTCAATTCACAATAATTTCGAAAGGTTAGAGCTGCTAAGTATATTCCGTACTGTGTTCAACAGTGTTCGGTTTCTTTATTCTGCTATACCATTCTAGTCTAGAGAACTAGGCATAGTGTACTTGGTAATTATCTCATATTCTTAAAGAAATTTTGTAAAAGGACTAGGTGATTGTTTATCCTCAGTGTATTTGTTTTGGTATTCTCCACATTTATTTGATCTTATGGTTTTAATTTGTTTTCTGCATTGTTTCTCTACTTTAACTTCAAATATCCTAAAAAGATCTAATATTTCACTTTTGTTATTAAGCAAGTAGAGAGATATGTCTTGTGAATAATCATCAATAAAAGAATTGAAATACTTTGTACTATTTGAGTCCATATTTGGACTACAAATATTTGTATGTATGATTTTCAATATGTTTGAGCTCCTCTTGATACATTTCTTTGACTTGTTGGTCTACTGTTTTTTTATATAGTTTATACAAGTCTTAAAATCAATAAAATCTAAAAAACCAAGTACTCTATTATTTACTAATCTTCTAATTTTTTCTATGTAGATATATCACAATATCCGATGTTACAACATAGAGAAATATTTATTCATAACACAACATTTAACACCAGCGTCAATATATATAGCATTATAAGAGGCATTATTTTATAAATTGATACAATGAAGACCATTAGATAATATACCATTCTCAATAATATTAGACTTAAAAAATAAACAAAAATATATGTCTGAAAATATAATCAAATATTTGAAATGTGCAAGTTTTGAAACTAAAATAAAATTTCTATAGAAATTTGGAATATAAAAATATAGTTTTCAAATTAAAAACAAAGTCACTATTTAAAATTAAATTGCATGTTTTAATTGCTTCCACGTATGATTATTTCTAGAAAAGTTGCTATGCTTACTTCCCACTGGCTTTCTTAGCTTTACAAACCTGCAAAAAATTCAAAATATGGATTGTAGAACCAAAATCAGTTTATATTATATTATGAGTAACATTGACCATATTAGATTCATAACAAATGAGATTAAATTATCTTTTTTTTTTCAAACTAATGCTAAAATTTGACGCAATCGTTGTTCATTTATTCTTTCTTCTTACAAAAGTAGCATTTGGATTCCTTCTTAATGTCAACTTATAGAGGTATCTTAACTTTTTCTTTCTGATTGGTTTGGAATTTATTCTTTCCTTGTTTTTTATAAATACACATTCATCTAATTCCATCATAAACCTTCCTTTCTCTTGAACACGTTGATACGTGCTCCATGGCTTAATCGTGGTAATCGATGGCGAGAAGGTGAAAGTGATGAAGAGAGGGAGTTTTGGCCAGAGGAGGGTAGTAGGGGAAATAGAGAAGAGAAGGAAAAGCAGGGAAAAGAGAACAACAGGAAAGTAGGGAAGGACAGGGGGAGAGAGAGAGGAAAAACGGAGGAAGGGGGGCAGGGGTGACAGTGAGAGAGAGAATAAAAGAGAGTAAATGTTTTCTTCCTTTCTAAGCATGAATAGTGATGGGTAAATATACCCGTAGCCAATCACAACCCCTTATTTCCATGTGCAGCTAATAACAGAAGAAAATAATAGAAAAATATACTCAGCAACAACCAAGCATGTGTATAGAAAAATCCATAACAGAATTAACAAAATATAATCTCGAATTTTAGGAGGCCGGTGGATTGCCCGAACACTTCGTCTTTGGTAGAAGTAGGTGAGGCAGTTTTCGGTGTTGTATTGAAGAGTTCATATCATTGTCGTTTCCATCAAAATAATCTTGTCTTCAAGGTTGAACGAGGAGAAAGCTTGATGAAGTATTGCCACTGTTAAATTGCCGAATAACCTTGTCCTCCTCCTATTGTTCTCCTTTCAAACAGGGAAGCAGTTTCCCTCTTTTGGATTCTCAGCATCGCACCCAATAAGATTAAGAGCAATTTCACCTCTTCTTTGAACCCCGACTTGTCAGAATTCTTAGTGATGTATACAATATTCTCCCTCAATGCATTGATAGCCCAAGAAAGCCAAAAGAGCCCAAAGCCAACCCCAGTGGTAACAAGTTTAGTTGTGGACAAGGGCGCCTTCCCACAAGCCATTTTACAGATGACAGAGAAGATAACAGCTAGACCCGTCCCAACAATGCTTGCGGAAAATTGAGTCAACAGTTGAGGTAGTTCTGAACCCGATTTCTTCAATGAACGTATGATCGATTTCCCATTTTGCTGCTTCTCTGCCATAAAAGACAAGAGACTTTCGCAAGCACTGAAATAGTTCTTCTCATAAAGATCCCTTGCCTTACTGGCTTTCTTCTTGCCCTTTCTCTTCGGAGCTTGATTAATGTCCACCTTCTCGAGACTCCTTAGAGGAGCAGCTATTGCTGTTTCTAGCTTCAAGGTAAACCCGGGAATATCAGTTTGATTTTCCTTGATATCAGTCCATCTGAAATAAGGGACAAGCATTGTTTGCTTTCTCTACTGAACCGATTTCTTCAGAAAGTATAACTCTGCTAAAACTGAAGCCTAGTTCTTCATGTCAGCCGTGGTATTGATGATTGAAATGTGCCCATCAGTGTTAACAGATACGGTTGAATGACAGTGGAAATCATCCACCAAATTCTCAAGGTGCTTCTGTGAACACTAATTCCCACTTGGGTAAAATAAGGAAGGCTTCAACCTGATAGAATTCTCAGATCCAAAATTAGTTCGAGCAGCATACTGCAGTAGCATACAAATTTTGATTGCTTCAAGGGACATCAATTTGGACAAATGAGAAAGATCTAGTCCCTCTTGTTCTTTTCCACTTGATCTAGACATTAAAAATTCACAAATCTTCTTCTCATGTCTTGCACATCGCTCAGCATTCCCAAAGCCTTGACAAACTGGTTGGAGCCAGCAAATTGGCTCATGTCTAATCTCATAATCTTTTGTTTTGATTGAGATATTGACAAAAGGGGCGGACAACCCTTGACTCTAGGGAAGTATCCAAGTGATTGGCTCTGGTTAATAACAGGAGCAGGGTGCAGGGAGTGGGACACACATCTCACTCCATATGCAAGAGAACATTGTGACGCTGGTCATAGGATCAGGCCTTAGACCCTGAAATCCATGGGCCTGAATTATGGAAGGGTTAGGCTGATTTTGGACTGGTTGTAGTTGGTATGGTTCAAAACCAGCATTTTCAGGAAACCGATTCTCATGTTTATTGTATGGGGATGGATAACCCATCAGCATGGCTCCATTTGTCAAAGAATGCTGTGAGGCGTCAGCATTTGGAACCTTTGAAGCCGGAGATTGTGCTGTTTGAACCCTCCGAGCTTGCCGCTTCCTTTCTGCATTTGCCCACTTAGCTACAATTGGCAGATTTGATCCTTTTATGTCATGCTTTCCAATAGCAGTGGCCAAACTTTCAAGACCCTGGTCTTGAAAAGTAAGGCCCATGGCTTGGCTTAAACGGTAATCTGCCTTGCTGTAGTCACCCACTTGTTGATAGGAGCCGTAGCTTGTTTCCTGATCCTGGGACCAGAAATCCTCACCCCCTAGAGCAGAATTGTGTTGCACTTGGAAAATCTCAGGCGTTGTCTTCTCTTCACTGGGTGACGCGGTATTAGTCACTACCGAAACCCAATCGTAGACTTTTGTTTCAGAAATCTGGCCGTGTGGTGTCACCTCCTTAACTACAGCCTTGATTTTCTGTTTGCTGCGAGTTCCAACACCATGACACAAGATGCATTCAAGAAGTGGAAGCTGCACAGGGGTTGATGTCCACCCTTGTTTGGCAGACAGGTGGTGCACCAGTGTTCCCACCGGGAACAGTGCAAGATACCCAACATTGCTACAATTTCTCCTTTTCTTTGTCTGTACTTAAATTGTAAAAGAAATTCACTCAAAAGAAGCTTGAATTTCAACACCGTAGGTTGCTTCATGTGCGTGACAATACCATCCCTCTCATATATACCAGCATTAGTATGATCTTCCACAAGAGTAAGGAAGTAGTAAGTGGTTAAAGTAGAAACACTTACAAAATTATTTAGTTCGTGCAATGTTTGTCCCAGGCCATTGTCCGAAATCACCAGTTCGCTGAACCGTTCTTGTAATTCCACAAATCCACACTTCCACAAGGCCGCAAAAGCAAGAGGTGTCACTGCCTCCACACCAGTGAGAGTAATAAAATTTTGGGTGGAGAGCAACAGATCGTTTGGCTGGGTTAAACAAGGATAGAAGGTGATTTGGAAATCTGATTGGACACGACGCATATTTGGTATGGTTTGAGTAGTTGGAGGCACAACATCAGATCTACTAGTGTTGTCGAGGCTCGATAACAACACAGTCTCCTTTACCTTCTCACCCGGTTCAGCACCTCCGTTGTCCTCCTCGGGTTCGGACGACGATGGATGTGGAAGGACGGGTAGGGTTCGAGCATGGTAGGGATAAAATATCTTTGTGGAAATTGGTAACGATGAGGGGGTTGGGAGAACAGTGAAGGAAGGGATTTTAGGTTGGGGAAAGTGAAGGTGTGGTGCGATGTGAGTGTCCGGTAGAACTAAAGGAGGGAAATCAACAGTAGAAGAAGCCACCAAAGGTAAAAGGTTCACTGACCAGTTAGGGTATTGCTCCACTCTGTGGAGTGATTGGCTGAGCTCAGTGATGGACGACTTGATTTGTGCTGTGGTGGAAGCCATGGTGGACGAGTTGGCGACAAGTCGGTCGGTAGCCTCGCCGCAAGTCCATCGCATTGGCAAGCTCGGCCATAGCCTCTTTGAGTGCGTCGAGTGCTTGTTCTTCGATTAGTGCTTCCTCCGCTTTTGTCTCAATGAGAGCACTATTTGATACGTGCTCCATGGCATAATCATGGTAATCAACGGCGAGAAGGTGAGAGTGATGAGGAGAGGGGAGTTCTGGCAGAGGAGGGCAGCAGGGGAAATAGAGAAGAGAAGAAAAAGCAGGGAAAAGAGAATAGCAGGAAAGCAGGGAAGGACAGGGAGAGAGAGAGAGAGGGAAAAACAAAGGAGGGGGGCAGGGGTGACGGTGAGAGAGAGAATAAAAGAGAGTAAATGATTTCTTCCTTTCTAAGCATGAACAGTGATGGGTAAATATACCCGTGGCCAATCACAACCCCTCACTTCCATGTGTAGCTAATAACAGAAGAAAATAACTAAAAAATATAGTCAGCAACAACTAAGCATGTGTGCAGAGAAATCCATAATAGAATTAATAAAATATAATCTCTAATTTTAGGAGGCCGGTGGATTGCCTGGACACTTCGTCTTCGGTAGAAGTAGGTGAGGCAGTTTTCGGTGTTGTATTGAAGAGTTCGTATCACACGCATAGTCGTAAGTTTATTTATCAATTACTTATCTTTATGTATTGTAAGATATCTTGAAAAGCCGATATTGACGTGGAAGAGTGTTTTAAATATAGTGCACAATAAAAGACTCAAACATATCAACCTCAAGAGTTTTTAATTAAGTCGCTATATATATCTCATTTGTGTGATAGCTCGCTCACACCTTTAACACTAGAGACTCTTAAATTAATCATCAATAGCTAATCAAGCTAATAAATAGCAAGTGCTTTGAACATTGTTATGTTAATTAATAGAATCATGAATACCAGTAAAGATCTTGGCCTTTGTGAATATCAAATTGAGGCGATTAGATTGCTCTCATCATTCATAAAGAGCAACATCGACCGAAGTATTGGTTTCAACAAGAGTAGGTGCTTCGCCTTTTCATATATAATCAATATCCATCCATCCTGAATGAAAAATAATTCTCTCATTTCAAACTTTATAGTTATCACCTTTTAATTTAAGAATATTATATCTTATATAAAAAAAATTGCAGAATGTACTATTGTATAGAATAAAAATTTATACGCTTAAAATACAATAAATTGAGACAAACAAATAATATGTTTTACAATGTGAAGCATATTTTATGAATCAAATGACATAAAAATTACTCATGTGTTAAATTTTTAATTCAAGTAAATTCATTTAAAAAAACCTTTGTGATAAAATTATCAAACTACATTTCAATTCTTAATCCCTAGGAGCAAATTTAGAAAAATAATTTTATATTTTATTTCAATTAATTAATTTAATATAATACAACTTTCCATGGGATAAAATTTATTATATTAAATATAATTAATTATAATTAATATCTTTATACTGTATGTTAGCTTGTTCTATAATATCATTAATTATTAATAAATATAATTATTGTAATATATGAACAAGGAAATTAACTCTAGTGTAGCAGTTCGCCACAGAAGTAATGACCACGAGGTTTGGGGTTCAATTCTTGTCCCCCACAGAGTTTTGGCATTTTTAAATCTGTTCCACTAGGCTGATTGGGCTCCCTGCAACGCAGCCCACTCCTGGCCACGCAGCCCAATTGCACAAAGTAGTGTACATGAGTCACAGCAAGCATAGGCCTAGGCACTTGAATTTTTTTGTACTGTAGCAAGATGAATAAAATGATGTCATTTTGTTCATCTTTAACCTTTAGCTGAGTTATTTTTGACCCGTTTGACCTGAATTCAAGACTTAATGAAAACTAAGCCATTTGAACATCAAAATAGATGTAAAAAATCACAAAAATTGTTAGAAACCCAATCTTTCATTGATTTCTAACCTTAGTTTTCAACAAAAGTTTACAAAAATTCAACTTTAGAATTTAAAAAAAAAATTTGGAAAACTTGCATAAAGTTTCTAAAATCTCAAGGCAAAGATGAACAAGGCTCTCATATCAAAATGTTAGACAAAAATTGATCTACCATATACAAATGTATTCACATGTAGATTAAATGCGGAAATAAATTGAGGACTAAAATACTAACTTCCATTGCTGATGATTAATATCAGTTGTTTAAATTACTGCAAATTTTTCTCTGGTTTTAATTTTCCAAGCCTTCAATACTCTTTAATAATAGTATACTATCAAAGTATTTAGTCTTAGAGGCCTAAAAACCAAAGCTTTCTTATATATAAGCAATTTCTATCAAAATACCTAAGGTGGTGGTTACCACTTATGGTGGAAGTAGGTGGTTATGTGGATATCCCAAAACCAGTTTACCTGGAACCAATTAATTGATTTTTTTTAAGCTAAAGAAAACTTCAAAATTCAAAATAGAAAAAAAAAAAAGTCAACATGTAAATGTCATCCAATGCAGTCCGTGGAGTAATCATAATACTCAAAACCAGAAAAAGAAAGAAGGCTCTCTTGTTTCCTCCTATTTTTAAATGTGCAAGACTCCAAATTTGCTGGAGTTTACTATCCTGTAATTTTATTGTGTGGTGACTATGCTTAGTATGGGTGGAACCCTTTAAGTAAAACCATGAACAAATTGTTGAACTAGTTGTGCATGGTATGATTATGGAGCATCCCAAGATCATTTGTGAAGTTCTTCCCATTCTTTGTAGAAGAAGGCATTTTATTTCCTTTTAAGAGGTCTGGAATGCTGTAGATCAGCTGGAAACTGCTGCGATTTTGATGTGTTTTCTGTTATTCTTGTGCAAAACTAATAATTTTGAAGCAAAAGAGAAATATGTTTGTGAGCTGGTACTGCATGTGCTACTAATCAGCCAAAAAATACTTCTGTGCGAGGTGCTGTGATATGTTTGGTGCAATATTGCGAGTGTTTGTTTCATTATAGGATGATTGCTAGCTGTGTATCCAAGAATGCGCAGAAAAAGTTGTGGATGTGGCTCTCTGATGCTTATGTTCATGTTTTGGTAAGAGAGAAATGGAAGTTTGTTGAGAATAGTGATAGAATTGTGCAATTGGTTCTCCCCTAGACTTATGGTAATCTTCTGAATTGTGCAATTGTTGCTCCCCTATCCTTATACTGGTACTCCTAAAGTTCAGAAGATGCACGCAAATTGTGCTTTAGGAAGGAGCATAGGTTACCCAAATCATATTGGCTTGTACCTTGGGTCCATTAAAATCTGACCACAATGCACATGTTATCCCAAAAAGTTGATCCTCTTCAAGTACAAGAACATTTCTTATGCTTCTTGTTACACCAATCTCAAATGATTCACACGATCTCCCAACTTGAACTATAAGCAACAATGTCATCCAAGTAGACCATAATGTACCTGTTCATCTAATCATGAAATGCTTAGGGAACAAAAAGTGGTGGGGGCATTAATTAATATGAAGGGTATAATGAGGCACTCAAATGCCCTCTATATGTGACAAATTTAATCTTGGGTTTGCCTCTCTCCTTGTTGTGAACTGGATGGCTACTGGACTGCACGTTGAGCTTGTTGAAGATCAAACAAGCTTGCAATTAGGGGATGTGATAATGGTTCTTTGTAGTCACCATGTTGAGATCCTTGTATTCTATGCGGAGCTATAGACTAACATTCTTCTTACAGAATAACACAGGGAATGTGATTCTGAGGTGAAAATGAAAGCATAATTGGTCAACACGTCCAATATAGTTGCTTTTGAAGCCTAGCCAGCTTTAGGGGTTTCATCTTTTATGCTCCTTGAGCAGATGGCTTAGACCTTGGTATCAACTCAATTTGATGATAAAATGCTCTTCTGGGATGAACTTTTGGCAACTTCTTTTGAATTATACTTTCAAATTTTGAATGTAAGTTGTCCACCTCAGCGGTTATCACACTGGCTCAACCACTTCCTTCTTGGACAATGCTGCAAGGAAGATGGGCTCACCATCTTTAAGTCACCTATTCAGCTAAAGAACAGAAATGATCTTGTCCTTTCCTTCTATGCGGGCTTCTTTTGCTTGCATTATGCTTCTATTAGTCATGGTCTTTGTTGCCTGATCAGGGCAGAAACTAAGTTGGCATTGGAATTCCCCTTGTTTCCTTCGGGAAATCCATGCCCAAAATCAAGTTGAAGTCGTCTGTTGTGGCATTGAGAATTCTTTACTACCCACCAAGTCTCATAGGCATTGATTGGTTGTGCCAAGGGTGGCTTCACTGAGCAGTTAACGATCTTCTTATTGTTGCCATCACATTCAAGTTCAAAACCTAACTGCTTTGACTTGGTCCTCTCATGAACCTGTGAATGGAATATGCATCAACCATGATACAGGCTCCCTGTCCATTGACTTGAATATCAATGTACATGAGATATGCGGACTTGAAGTCACAGTGGCATAACTTCTCCATATCATAGAAAAGGATTCTCTCTCCAATGTGGGTTCGGTCCATATCGTTCTCATCTTCCTTTTATTTGCCTGCTTGGCCCTTCTGTTGTAGAGCACTCAGGCTCTCTTGTGTGGACGTTGTGCCATCTTATGTGGTCCTTCACACAAGAAACATGAAGATGGCTTCTTGTTGATGCCCGTTCACTGTTCTTGTTACTCTGAGAGATCATGGTCTTGAGCTGTTTTTGAAGTCCCTCTCCATTCTTGGGCTTGCCTGAAGATTGACGTGACCTGTTAGTGTTCTATATGGAACTAGATGCTTGCTTCTTGTTAGAGGAGTTGTTAAATGTTCCCTTGCCTGGTTTCTGCCCTCAAAAGTATAATATAGATATCTTTCGGCTGCAACATGAGTGGAAGCCAAGTCTTGCACCCCATAGCCAAAACTTCTATTGATCTCACTGCTGAAGATGGCTAAATAAATGAAACAAGTGGTCCTTTCTGGGCTTGTTCTTAATGTCCACCCAGATACTTCATGGATGGCCACCTTGGTCTCTTCAGACTCCACCCCTTGTGGCACTAAAGTACAACATTATGACAAAGACGTTGTCAAGCTCCTTGGAGTCTCTAACACCTCTATATGGATGAGGCCCTGAAGTCTGGAGGCTTGATTTTCCCATGATAAAGGTGGTTCCATCATTTCTAGATACACTCATTAGATTCCTCACTTTGGGGGTGGCTTGGTGCATTCTCCTCTTGAAGTTCCATACAGGTTGAAAGGAAATCCTCAATGAAGTCCTTGACATCGCCATTAAGTCTCCTCAGTTGGGCAATGAGAGTCATGAGACTATCCGCCTATTTCTTCAACCAGTTGATTGATTGGTCTCTAGCTTCTAGTTCCACCATTTTTTGTGGGCTTTGAGGCAAGTCACCAAGTTAGGTCCATTGTCTTCTAGGCCATGTTAATCCCACACTGGGAGCGTCTCCAACAACAGAGGGTATTTCTTACAAGCCAGCTTCTTATAAGTGAAACTTTGATAGCTGCTGTCATGGAATGCTTTCTATAAGTTAACAATTGTGCTGCACCTCCATGCTCATGGGAAGGAAGGGTTCCCACCAATCGAACGTGTACAACTGCCAATCGAATGTGCACTAGTGTAAAGATTGATATCAAGAGTGCAGGATGAGTTAGTAATCAAGTGCAGGATGAGTTAGTATGCCCTAGTGTTTGTTGCTTATGATAGTGTGAGCACTTATAGACAATCACTAGCAAGTAGTAAACGTGCATTCCTAGGGAATATTTATTTCTGGTTAAATTTTATTCCCAATTCAAATGGAGTTGGTGAAGTTTCTATAAAAGTTAATCTTTTTATTATTGATCTAGCGGGAATAAAATTGGAAGGTCCTAATTTTCACAATGTGATAATTACATCATAGACACTAATTGAAAATAAATTTTGCCGGAAAGAAAATGAAATATTCCCTCTAAATAAGAATTCCAAACATGGGGTTGGTGAAGCAATTCCTCCATAATTAAAAATTTGCTAATTATCTTTTATTATTGATTATTATTATTATTATTATTATTTTATTATTATTACTTTTATTATTATTTTTATTACATTTATTATTATATTAATTATTGGAAGGTTTTATTATTATTACTTTTATTATTATTTTTATTACATTTTAATTTTATTATTATTATTATTATTATTATTATTACATTACATTTATTATTATTATTATTATTATTATTATTATTTTACTATGATTATTATTATTATTATTATTATTATTATTATTTTATTATTATTACTTTTATTATTATTTTTATTACTTTTATTATTATTATTATTATTATTATTATTATTATTTTATTATTATTATATTATTATTATTATTATTTTATTATTATTACTTTTATTATTATTTTTATTACATTTATTATTATTATTTTATTATTATTATTATTATTATATTATTATTATTATTTTTATTTTTATTACTATTATTATTATTATTATTATTTTATTTTTATTACTTTTATTATTATTATTATTTATTATTATTATTATTATATTATTATATTATTATTATTATTATTATTATTTTATTATTATTATTATTATTTTTATTTTTTTATTATTTTATTATTATTATTATTATTTTTATTATTTTTATTACTTTTATTATTACATTATTATTATTATTATTATTATTATTATTTTATTATTATTTTTATTACTAATTATTATTAAATTATTATTAATTATTATTATTCTTATTATTATTATTATTCTTCTTTTAATTATTATTATAAGGGTAAAGAAAATTCTCACAAATATAAGGATGTCAAAAATATACTAAATTTACATAATGATTTCAGTCATTGTACACTACGAAAAAGAACTGGTGGAGGGAGGCAAGTCATTAACAGTGTTGTGTGAATTAGACTTGGAGGGTTTCAGAAAGAGTTTTCCTTATATGCCATCTTGACCTTATTGTTTTATTAATACATATCTACTTGTCACATCAAGTTGTATTTCTTTTTTCCCTTTCTCAGTTAATTTCTTTTTCTTTCTCAATGAAAAGAGATTTAAGTTTCAAATTCACCCTTCTAAATAAAGACTTGACGACCCTTTAGGTGAGAAAGTAAAATCTTTAATCATTGAACAAGTAATCCTACCTTGCTTGGTAACCATACTTACACAGTTTTGAGAGTACTCTAGTAGCAAAAAACTCTGTATTCCTATTGTGTACCATTTGTGTCAATTATAGAACTCCAAAATTCTATTGCAAACCAATTGCATCGAATTCACTTCTTTCTAACCCAATGCAGTAATTGTCTATGTAATCAGGCACCCTAATTTCTCTGTGTAATGATTTTCGTAAACAAAAGTAAATATATTATTTTCATGTGTAGATGTCTCATCGATAGTCATTTGTAGTTCCAATTTTGACATTGCAAATGCTCTTGCAATCTTGCACTTTTGCATGTGTATTTTGATGTTCACCAGTTTGTATTAACTTCCTGTGAACTAAATGATATGGGCAACTAGGCTTATCTTATGATTCAGTAGATATGTTCACATGGTTATCTATGTGAGGGTTGGAGTTGACAACATTGACACTATTTTTATGGGACAAAGAAATTAAATGTAAGAGGATATGATACTTTGTATTTCCAGTGCGTTTTTGTTTTTCTTATTTTGCGTTATCTATATATGCACGTGTGTGTGTGCACGCTATCATGTTTTTCGATTAATTTTGTATTCAAATTCACTCCTATGCTACTGACCAGTAACCAAATTCTTCTTAAGTAGCTTTCATTCATAATTATCTTATTTGATATGCACAGTGTCAAAAGCTTTCAATCAGAGAATGCAGAAATCTATGATACTGCAAGTTCTAGTGAACCTATTGAGGGAGCTGATGAAATAACTGTTGAGGTGTTTAGAGACCTAGAAGAAAAATCTGCTGGAAGCCATAGTTCGTTTTTGGTTAAAATTGCAACTGCCTTGGGAGTAGCTGCAATAGTGACTGCAATATCTGTTGGCATCAAGCGTCCTACTTTTCCATCGTTTGGGATTCAGTGTCTCACTGATGTATCATCCTCTTCAACCTTGGCATCATCACCTGCTGGTTTCACCTTTAAAGCTTTTGGATACAGAGTTGTACTTCCGGAATATGCTCCAGGGTACGTTTCTAATTCCCTTTTGAACTTAAAATGATATCTGGATGGCCTCTTCGATTTCCATTGCTTTCCTGAAACCTGTGATTCTCTCCACTGTATGCTCTATGTTCTGCTAGTGTATACTTCCACACGCAGTTTCTGTACAGCTTATAATTTAGATCATTTTATCATCGGTGGTCATCTGCCCAAAAAAATACATTTTGTTACTGGTGATCATCAGCCATGGAGAAAGCATTTTTTTCCTTCTAGTTTGTGTGAGTTTATCATTTATGTCTAATATGAGAGCTTTGTCCTACACATTGACAAAAATATCGTTATTGGTATTGGTCGTAACTATATTAGTATTGGCCTTATCGGGTAATATAAATTGGTACTAACATATCAGATGGAAAATTATTTTGCGAATCGGTACCCTAGGAAAGAATATTGGCCAACATATCAAAATATATCTAGTGTATTTACTGATATTTTGAATATTTGCTAATATTTATATCTCCAATATAACGACATGTTACAATTTTGTCACGGTGTCAGAGTACAGATATATATCAGCGATATTGTGTATACCAGCCCATATTTCATTCCATGGTCCTTACATTGTAGTATTTGAAGATTTCTTCTTCTCCATTATATGGTATGTAAAAAATAACGAGGCTTATATATTCCTTTTCACAGATGGGTGTACTTTTGGTTGCTCATGGCTGCTGGATGTGGGCTTTTCATTAGTGAAGAGGCTTTAAATATATGGGTCTGTCCTTTCTGCTGGTACTTCTGTTTCACAGACTCAGCATTTTGTTTATATTCCAGAGTCCGATATTCCTTATGGCTTATATAGTTCAGCTCTGTTCTTGAACTTTCATCCCGTGATCACTGATTTAGGTTGGCATTACTTTATCACGGATGCTGTCTTTGGATGGGACATGGCAGTCTTTTGCTCAGTCATTCTCAAGAAACGCTTCATTTATAATCTCAACTGTTTTGTGGATATATTGGTCAGTGACTAGTTATGTGCACAAGATTGTTAGCTATCTATATTTCCTTTCTTAATGATCAATATATTTTTCCTTTGGCTGCTATTCAAGATATCCTAAACTTTGTGTCATATTTTTTTTTCCTGATTTCCTAGTGCATAGCTGTTTGCAGTTCTTGGATAATGTCTTTGTTCCTGTGCATCTCACATGCCCTTCTGAATATTTAGGGGAGTTTGTATTAGTGATATGATCCCGTTTTACCTGGGGAAGCTTTTTAGGCAGTCTGGAGCCTCTGATGATGTTTGTTCAAAGGTTTGTTCTGTCTTTTGATCCATATATTCTTGTATTTTTTGTTTGAACTACATGCAGTTCATTTGTACTCTTCTCTCTGGCCTCGTTTTCTTTTTTCTTTTTCTTTACTTTCTTGTTATTTATATTGTTTCTATGGCTACAGTTGGGGATAGGAAAAGAGAAGGTGATGAACATTACTCGTGTTGTGCAAAATTATGGCAATCTCAGTGGCTTTGGTAATTTCACTTACTGATTCTCTATGCTTCTACAATGTGATTTTTTATTTTTTTATTTTTTTTGGGGGTAAGAACTAAAGTTTTTTTTGTCTCTTTTAACTTTTTATGTGCCTGAGTGCATCATATCTGTAGTTAATGACTTTGAAATTATTATTTAACCATATGGTGTGAACATAGACTCCTGTCTCATATCTGTGTCTTGTTTTTCTGACTCTGGTTACATCTGCTTTTTTGCCTGTCTTTTTATTCTTTTTTGCTGTGTTGGAATTTGATTCTGAGCAACTTCTATTTGCTCATTGTTTAGATTCTGTAGTTTTTTGGATAGTTTCTTCCTATTGAACTAATTGATAAACAAAAAAACCTCTGAATATTGCTGAATTCTGAAGAAAGAGTAGGCCAATTATGGTGAAAGTTAAGGAAAATTCGTCTTCTATATTTACCTTTATTCTGTTGGGAGTAGGGGATGCTAATAACACATGGCAGTTCACGAGTTACTGGAATGCATCCAGTCAAAAACTTGTTGAAAAACTTAACTTGGTTTGAACTCGAGCTACTTGAGCATCTTTATGGGTTGAGCTCGAGATTTGTAACTTAATGGATCAAGCTTGCAAGCTAATAAATTTTGATAATCTATTATTTTAACTGAGCACATTTTCTATAAATTCATGGAAACAACTTCTTTTCAATGTAGGGGTAAGACTACGTACATTTAACCCACCTAATACCTGCTACTTGAAGCCTTGTGCACTAGGTTCACCTTTATATTCTCCATAAATAAGACTTTATCACGTTTAATAAGCAAATGTAAACTTCAGGAGAAGTTTTCTAACCTAATTTAATGCTAACATAATAAATAATTGAATTGAACTTTAGGCTGAATATCAAACTCAATTAAGCTCAAGCTCAAATTGATGAGGTGATGAGCTGAGCTCAAGTAGTAAAATTTGCAGTTTGATGAAGCTTGATCTGTGCTCGAGCAGGCCCAAAAGTGTTTGAGCTCAAGATCAAGTTCCTAGTGCTCCGGTTTGACTTGTGTACAACCGTACTTGTGTGGAATTCGGTTTAGTTGTTCCAAAACCTTGTCGTTGCATTCTCTTTTATTCCTTTTCTTTTGTTATGTATGGCATACGATCTGCCCCTTTTTTTCAGTGTCATTTCCCATTAACAAGTTGCTAGTCATATTGAATTTCTCTCTGTAATCATCAGGCAGTTTTCACATGTCATATTTAAAAGCTCTAAATAGTTTTTTGACTAATGGGTATGCATGATTACATATTGTGCTCTGCAGTTGAGCGGTTTTCACTTGGAATGAGAAATCCAACAGCTTTCCTAGCTGGAGCCATGGTTAGTGATTTTAGTTTTTTCTTTACCTAAGTTTACGTGCAAGATCAATCATTAATTTTTTTGGCCCCACCACCAAATTATCTTTAACAAGTGGAGCTGCAGAACTTTGACTCTCACTGATTTCCTCTTCATTCCTTAGTGCTGCTAGAAATTTGTGCTTAAGGTTTAAGCATAAGCTTGTTTACTTTATGTTTTGCTTTTTATGAATATGGGACCTGTAATATAGAATAGATGATGTTAAAAGTTAGATCACCTCAATAATAGATGAAAATTATAAGAAAATCAGAATAATCACAACAGCAAAAGAAGAAAACTCCTGTAAAAGTAAAATACTCAACAGTTGCTGTGAAAGAATACTATTTCACTCCCACATAGTAGTGCATGAAGATGCTGTAAAAACAGTTTTATTCACTATTTAATTAACATCTAGCAGAAACAATCTTATTGACTCGACTTAATTCAAGTCTCTAAAAGGAATTAACAAGCATTCAAGATATAGTATTGGGTTGCATAATGACTTGCTTTTTTATGTTCTTGTCATTATTTGCCATTGTTGAAAAATGTTTGTTTGGACACTGGGAACTAACCATCATCAACTCATCCGCCTCCTATTGCTATGAAGTGGGAACCATTACTTTATTGCATAATCCCTCTGATTATAGTCTGGAACAAACTTTGTTTACAATTATTTAAGTATCGTGAAGTCCTAGAGTTTTATTATAGCACATACATAGGTAATAAGTGGCAGTTTTCACGGTTTGAATGACAAGGGGTTGTTGCCTGGCCTGATTCCAAAAACGGAAGCACCCCGTTTCAGGTCTCTCGTGTGGTAACTTTTTCCGGTCAAGAGGCTTGTCATGTACTCTGTGTAACTATGCTTTCGATTGTGTAACTGATGTTTTTGAAGCCAAAAACCCTGATGTAAAATGGTATTTTTCTCGCTTCAGAATTAAATTATGCATTCTCTCCTTAAATATATTTGTATACACACACACACATATTATTGTGGCGGAGGACTTCTGGGCCTTTTTAAGATGGAATTGTGAAAAAATTTGGGTGGACAGTGGACCTTTGACTCAATGAAACTTGTAATCTGCTTGATGAGGATGATGACTTCTCCAAGAGATGGATAGTAATATTGGTTTTCCATGCATGTAAATAGTGGGTAGTGTACTTCCTCATCTTGGCTGCAATAGTTGCATTCAACCTGGCAATTCTTTATGGGCCTCTAGAGATGGAATAGATAGGCCCCACAAGTTTGAAACCCAGCACTAGGAAATTCAACAGAGAAATTCTTTAACATGAAAATTGCTCTATAAACCAAACGTGAGATATAAGAGTTAAGTGAAATGAAGCATAGGCAACAAGGGATGTTTACCCCAAATTGGTTGATTAATCATCATGGCAGTTCTCTCTAGGGCTTGAGAGATGAAATAGATAGGGCCCCCATGAGTTTAGAATTTGACACTGGAGAATTCACACAAAAGCATAGAGAAAATATCAACATAAAACAGTGTTTTCTAAACCTAACATGTGGTATAATAGTTAATCAAAAGTAAAAATGGGCAATAGACTATTTATCCCAAAATCAGGTTGATTAATCATCAGGGCTTGACACAGGTTAGAAGTTAACTCTACGGAATATTATTATAATGCTTGGTAGAATGGGATTGTAATTTAATTCCATGCTTTTTCTTAATGGAATAAAATTTTACTATTTGGTTTGTATAAGTATTAGGAATTAATACACTACAAGAATACAAATTCCTTGTAGCAAGGAATAGAAAAATTCATATAAAAATCTATGGGTGATATGGATTTTTTTTTATTCCTTGTTCTCAGGGAATAGTAATTCTGAACCAAATGGTTGTTTTGCTTCCATAAAGTTTGTAGTATATTGTTTTGGTAGCTGTAGCAGGGGGTGGGGCAGCAGGGGTGGTGGTGGCAGAGGGTGTTAGTGATGGTGGCAACATGGTGGTGGTTGTGGATAGGTGGAGGTGGTGTGATGGTGGCGTCAAGGTGGTGGGCAGCAGCATGATGGTGTGTGGCAACGGGGCGGCAGCAGCAATGAGGTGTTAGTGGTGGAAGCGTGATGGTGGTGGTGGTGGTGGTGGTATGGTGGTAGCAGCAAGGTGATGGTGGTTGCAGTATGATTGTGGTGATGGTGGTGTGGTGTTGGTGGTGGTGGTGGTGCTGGAAAGGTGGTGGTAATGGTATGATGGTGGTGGCAGTGGAATATATTTTGTGACAGTGGTAAAAGGTTATTTTATATTATTTATTTATTTATTTATTATTTTTACAACCAAATAGTAGAAAATTAATTTCAATTCAATTTTCGTATATTCAAAGTGACTAACCAAATATGAGAATATTAATTCTCTAATTTTCTCCCACCTTGTTCCATTCCTTGATAATAGTTATTTTATTTGTATCTTATATCATTCTTTAAAAATAGTTATTTTATTTATATTTTATTCCATTCCTATTATCAAATGTACCATGTATTACCATACAAGACACAAATTGCCATAGAGATGGAGCCAAAAGGAGTGGATGATTAGGAACACCGAGGTATACAAAGGATTAGTAATAAAGATTATGTAGGTTGTTGCCCAGATCAAATGCGAAATTAGCTCACTTATATACTGAATCAATAACTAAAACATCTCAAAAGGGGTCCAAAATTTCAAATCACTTTGAGTTGAGGAAGATTGAAAGCTATCAAAAGAAGGGGTTGCTGGTTCATGGGTGACAACTTGATGTTTATGTGCCATAGCACATGCATTGCCCTTTCCTAACCTAAGTATTTAGCTTAGGAAAGGTATTTAATTAATAACATGGTAGCTTCTATAAAAAAAAAACCCGGTTAATAACGTCTCTATTGATCTAAAGATGAAAGAACCCATTCAATTTTGATCAGTTCAAAGTTGCTGCCTTGGTTATCTTTGAAATTTTCTGTGGCCTCGTTGTGTCTTGATTGCAAAGCACAGATGATTTCCTTTAATTCAATTTTCATTCACTTTACCAAAGAATAATTATTTGTCCTGCATCTGATCTTTTGTTTGAAAGCTTACAAAAGTACATGCAAAATTCATGCCGACTATGTTTCCAATGGTTACTCACATGGCTCTTAATACTCGTTGATACATGATAAGAGGCTTTTGTCACATTCGTATAGTTAAGCAGTTTTGTATGTGGATACAGGGCGTTTCTCCCGAGTGTTTCTTCGCTGGTGTCTGCTGTGGTGGTTTGATCACTCTTCCCCTCCAGGTTAGCCCCTCTGTGAGTTTTGTTCAATTAGAGACACATGAATCTGGGCCCTGGCCTCACCATGCAGCAATCTGCTGTTCTATGGCTCGCTCCTGTTCCTAATAAAGAGATGCGGTTTTTATCAATGAGCAGGAGAAATTAATGCATCATTTGTAAATACTTATGAGATTAATATCATTTTCTGGTTCATTAAATTACTACGTCAGTTCATAAATAATATTATACACAAATTACATACCGGAATCCATGATTATTACTTCAAGGATGATGTACATAATCTGAAATTTGTTTGTCTCGATGAACTTAGAACTGGTTTTTGCTCACTCTCTCTGCTCAAAATAATAAAATCAAAGAGAAAACTGAATGGAAAAATGCCAAGTGTAACCACACGTGCAGAACTGCCTTTTTAAATCAAGTCAGAAGAAAACGACTCCTCAGTACACACTTGATGGGTCAAAATTGGGTTGTATAGGCCAGGGAGAAAATTGATTCCCAAATTATTTCACATTTTTTATAGGGGCAACAATCAATATGCTACCATGGGATGTATTTCTAATTTGCTTGTGCTTTCGAAATGACAGTTGGGAATTGGATTCTTATTAAGAGAGCGTCCCATCTTTGCTGTTGCTAGTGTTGCAACTGCTGTGGTAAGAGGTTTTCCTTTGCTTTCAGCCTGCGTGCATACAGTTTCGAGAAGAGAACTGAAAGTTTCCTTTTTCTGGGCCCTTTATTCTGAATGCTACAGGGAATTTGGACTCTGTTTCCGTATGCTGTGGCTGCATCAACTGCGCTGTTTCTATATCTGCGACGACGATACTCTACCTAGCTGCTTTTTCTTCTTCTTGTTTTCAGAATTTCTGGCTCTATTCATGGGTCTTGATTTGAAGTAAAACAGAGGAAAGCATTTGGACAGTTCACGAGCATGGAAGCTGCAACTGCTGGTGGAATAGCGATCCTGAGCCTCTTCCTTCAGGATTCCCTCCGTTTGTAATACATCAATATTGTCATCTAGAAGGTATTTCCATGCCCTGAAATTGATGGTTCTGTACTAGAACATACTTTGATTTAGAGAGATTAATTGTAAAGTGAAGATCGTTAGATGCTCTGAAGTCTAGCACAAGGCTCATTTATATAACAATGGGGCTCATTGATGATGGAAAAACGGGGTATCACTATACTGTTTGAAAAAAAAGACATGGTGGTTTATTTTAAGAACTTACGTTTATGTATGCATTTACCCAAAATGATTGCTTCTATGAAAGTGGTAGTACTCCTGGCGCTGGTTGAGGGGCTGCCACGGCTGCCCCTCACATTGTTACACTCGTCGCACAATGGGTCTGATTTGAATTGGATGAGTTAGCTCATCGAAAGTTTAAAATCTTACTTTTAACTCTTTTCAAGTAACAAATGGCTCATCCAACAGTTAGTCCAAGATGAGAATTGGAGAAAGTAGGGGTGGGTTGACAGAAGAGAAGCAAGATGATGTGGCTGCTTGTTGGGGCCAGGAGAGCTGAGAGGAATAAGGATCCGATAAAGAAAACTTAAAAGAATTAGGCTTATGTATATAGTTTTTGGTTTGATTTTGGTCATAGGAGAGTTTTAGGTAGAACAAATTCATATACAACTCAAATCTGATTTTGAAGTCCCAAATTTTTGTCCAATTCCATCGTTGTATAGTCAGACAGGTAAAATATGGTCAATTTGTATTGTATTATACATTGGGTTGCATTAGATTTGGATTTTTCTATCATCCCTAATTTCTTATTATTTATGCAACCATGGGGAATCACAAGGATTGTCAGATAGTTATTTAAAGGAAATGAATCTAATCTATAGTTATAATCTCTTTATAAGTAAAATATAAATATGTATTTCTGATCTTTAAATAACATGCAACATTAAAATAATGCGCATTTAAGCCGTTTTCAAACTCCTAAGGTGCTAGACGACAGTGCTCTCATGCTCAAATTTGAATGCTTCTTTATTCAAATGGCCTGTGTCTGAATATTGATCCAGGAGATTCATCGGATGTTCAATAAGTTATTTCACCACCTAAATTGGTAAACAGAATAATGTTAAGAGTAATCCTCTGAAAGACCTAATTACCGTGCGTTGAGTGACTAAAAGGATAGTGGACTAACAATGGAGAGTCTTGCAAAAGAATTATTTATCCTGTGTGAGTGGAGAAGGTCGCACATTTTCCCCAAAGCACCTCCTTTATATATGAAGACAAGACTCCGTGTTTCTTTTGCAGCTCTCTCATCAATTGATCAATGTCTCGACCATCTGACCAAGCTTCTCCAAGGTACCGAAAGCATGGCACTCCCTTCGGGATGTCGGGATTCATAACCCTAGTTGATCCCCCAATCTTAAACGGAGTCTCAGCTCACCTTTTGGAGCTTTGTCATCCTTGATTTTTGGGGTGTCACATTCAGTTGTTTCATCTGGTATAATCTGCTTCCCTGGAGCTTTAGCGCCTGGATCCTCGACAGTGTCATTCAGAATTTTCACAGCTACTTACTCTGAGAACCAGAATTGATTGTCTTTGCATTGTGGCACCCTAACCTATTTGTGTTTCCAACAAGACCTCAATTTTTCAGAGCCGATCAGCATAATTTTTAGATATCTTAATTGGTGATTTGCTCATATTGATGCTTATTTGTCATTATTATAACCCCTATAAAAACTATCATAAACTAATAAAAACGGGTACAAGAATAATGATATACTCTCTTAATAATACGACTTTGTAGCATAGCTAAACGTTGGCCATCCATGTGATCAAATGCATGAAAATGGAAGGCACCGAGCCCTAATAATGCTCCACAATGTGATCCCTACCAAACAAATCAGCTGCCAGTTAAATATATTCTCACAGAGGCCTTGATGCCTTTATGATTAAAGGATACCTGTAACTCTACAAATCAACCAGAAAAGCAAGGATATCCATAATGAAAATCAGAAAACAGAGAGGAGAGAATGCAACTTCAGTTCATATGAGACCCCAGTTTCACATGTAAAGTCCTTCGGGCACCCCTTCTTTCTTCTTGAACATGACCTTCTCCTTGGCTTTCTTAAAGTCGGGCTGAGTAACCTGTTCACAGAAGAAAGTTTGCCAAAAGTCGGTCAGAAAACAGATATTTTGTGCATCTAACTACATCCTCTAATCATTTTTGCTATGCATCATCTAGCAGCATTCTATTTGTAGCAATGCAACGATTTTGAATCCTTAAGAAAGGATATACATGAGTAAAATAGGGGTAGCGGAAAGAAGAATGCAGCCTTGGTTTAATTTTTCTTAGTTTGAATCCTCTGGAAGGTTCACACTTCACCGTCCACCGAGGGTGAGTCAGAGCCTATGATCACACTCAAATGCGTTGCTGATGGAGGACTGATGAATATTCTTGCACTACATATCATTTGCTTGGTGGAGGGTAGGTTAGTCGAGAATGTTATCAGTTTAAGGAACAATGCGAAGACAATCTTGCATAGTTAACTTTAAAACACCCGGAACGTCATACTGGATCGATCACACTCTTCCATGTATGAACCATTGGAGACTCATCTTCAGTCTCCACATTTGTAGAAAATGTCCTTTCATTTTGAACACATGACAGTACCTCCATTGTTCGAGATGGTTCCACAATCTATAGAATCCTCATCCTCTACACACACCGGGCATTAGCTGCTCTATTTTTTATGAAAATATTGTCATTTTTAATTACAAACACCACCTCGTAACATAGGGGTCAGGTTACCTGCATCTCATCCTCCTAAATCACAAATTCTACACTTGTAGATTATCATCCAATCCTTTTTAGGAAAAGAGTTGCACAGAGGAATGGATTATTCAATGGATACACAAATGGAAAAGACGGAAATTGTAGTTCAAGACTCCGAGAATAACCCAATCGTGGTGGTCGGATTTAATTGTTAATTCATTGCTTTTCCATTATTTTTCCTTTCTTGGGCAAGGTTTTTAGGAGTGTACAATTAGAGAGCATATGAGTAAGACTTCGGAATAATAAATATAGAGGAAACTACTCTCTTAGCTTACTCAGAATTGATTTTTTATTTAGAATTGATGTCCATATATTCATTTTGCATTATGGATTTTGGCTGGGTCTAGGATCTGGAATGTCAATAGTTGTCTTCAAAGGATGATGAAAACACTACACACTTATCCCTTCACTCCTGGCTTCATATTAGATCTGAACCAGTTAAGAGTCACAGCACCACCTATCCTACCACATCCCCGAAAGTGGGTCCAAAGTATAATGAAAGTGGGTCCACCACATTTTAATTTGTTGTCCAATCTAAGTTGTCTAATTATCATGATGAAATCTTCAACAATTGGAATAAGAAAGAGGATAAAAGATTAGAAGACCCTAACCGGACTCCAACTATAGTGCTAAGATTGTCGCTCCCACATTTGAGAATCAGCATACAAATGGTGAGTTTCCAAATATGTAATCAAAGACATGATACACATGATACAATAAAATTCTAAGCAAACAGAAGTTAGTAATGTGAGAAACAATAGCCAGCAAAAGAACTGCAGCATAATTTTTCTGCCACATGAGGCTCACCTTCATCCGGCGCTCTCTCAATGCAAGCAAGCCAGCTTCAGTACAAATGGCCTTTATATCAGCTCCAGAAAACTCATCCTTAGTCATAACAAATTCTTCCAAGTTGACATCATCAGCCAATGTCATTCTTGATGTGTGAATCTGCATATACATGTAACTATATAAAATGAATTTAAGCAAAGAACCAGTTTCAAAGCAACTAGTAAACACTATAATAGAGCTGCATCGTGGGTTTCTGCATATCTTTATGTAAATACCTGGAAAATACGCCTTCGTGTTTTAATATCAGGAAGAGGGAATTCAATCTTCCTATCAATTCGACCAGGACGAAGCAAAGCTGGATCAAGGCTTTCAATCTTATTTGTTGCGAGAATCACTTTGACATCTCCTCTTGAATCAAAACCATCTAACTGGTTGAGCAGTTCTAGCATGGTCCTCTGAATTTCACGTTCACCACCAGAATGAGCATCATATCTGGAGATTGAGCCCAATCAGTAACATCTTTTTATATCTATTGAAAGATCTCTTTGTGTTCTTGAGTTACCTTTTTGTCCCAACCGCGTCAATTTCATCAATGAAAACAATAGAAGGTGAAAGTTCATCAGCAACTCTAAAGAGTTCCCTAACTAGTTTTGGGCCATCTCCAAGATACTTCTGTATCAATTCACTTCCAACAACACGTAAGAAAGTAGCTGACGTTGAGTTTGCCACTGCCTGAAGGAAAATAAGGTAAAAAGGTAAAAACCCAAGGGTCAAGAAAAACTATTCCATGAACTAAGGCTTATCTTGAAGGAATGCAAATAATAATATATATTATACTTCCAGACAAAAACCAACCCATGGAAAATGCAAACATGAAATATCAAAGAAATTATTGCAAATGTTAGGATTCAATCCTAAGCAGCAACTACTTATTTTGAGGCAGATGGCAAAGTTTATGAATATAAAGACAAAAATATTACATTCTGGATACAAGAATTGCAACAATCAACTCTGTTCTTCAGGAGTAACACCCAAAACGTACATGCTCAAGTTTATAGTTTATACAGGGGAAGATAATGTACTACACTAAATATTTTTTGGGGGTAAAAAAACTACACTGGATAGGGCTTCAACAAGCTACTAAGTTCTATAGTGAATTTTTCAAAGGTCCTAGTTTCATGTACAATCATTACAACTTATGCAGAGAGTTCATAACAGAATATTCTGGCAAAGAGGTTGGAAGCTTAATAACAAACACAACAAGACAATTCTCACAATTGGGTTGCCGGGTCTCACTTTTTCTTCAATTGTTGAAAGGGTCCCCCAAAAATAACGAATTTCAGAGCATCAACCCTCAAAGAATAGGATCTCTCTTGCTCTCTCTCTCTCTCTCTCACTTCTTCCCCCACCCTGACCTTCTCCATGCCTTATTCCTAATCTATTTCTCCTTGTTCAGAATGTGGAACCCCTAGATCTAGTTCCTCAATCCAGTGGTATTATTCCAAGAGTAACAAACACAGCCGCAAATCAAAGATTCAAAAATAGTTTGTCCTCATAGACGGTTAAATAAAATAGATCAGAAAAGCCATCCAAACAACAAAACTTATTAAGCCGCAACTAATTCATGAATCTTCAGTACACATAAATATTCAGTGAGGGAAAGGTGACACATTCAACAAGTAGGAACTGATGGCAAGCTGGGATGAAGCTTTAGGGCAGGGCATGCACACCTTTGCAAGCAAAGTTTTGCCAGTACCAGGCTCTCCATAGAGGATGACTCCTTTGGAGGCTTAATGCCAATGTCTTCATAGAGTTCAGGATGAGTCAGTGGCAGCTCAACAGCTTCTTTGATTTCTTGTATTTGAGCATCTAATCCACCTATGTCTGCATATGATTCCAGTGGAGCCTTCTCAACCTTCATTACTGACACCATAGGATCAACCTCATCTTGAAGAATCCCAACAACAGAAAGAACCTGAAAGGAAAGGTCCATTATTCTTTCAAAAGCATTACAGGAAGGGCAACGGAGGCCAGAAACTTGTAATCACCTCCTATGCAATGAAAGATGAGTTATTCAAGCAACTGACCTCTAGAGTACTCTGTCTAACAAATGCTATTAATGAACTAATGAAAATTTAATCATCTTGGAACATATAACCTGCATCTTTGAGAAAGTCTTGATTTTAATCATGGAAAACCAAGAACAATAAAGTGCATGGAAAGCAAGAAATGAAAACGGTGAACATCGTTAAGACTGCTGAAACCACGAAAGTTCAAATTTATGATTAGTCGTACTCGTATGGGTTATCCTGAAGCTTGAATCCCCAAAAATGAGATCCTCTCCAATTACTGCGGTTTTGGATATTTGATTTAGAGACTATACTATAGGTGTTCAAACTACCAAATCTCAAATCTGATTGAGACTCAACTCTCTCAGTTTGGGCCGTAATCAGAGAGGGTCTCAATCCTAGGCATCACAACAAACTTCCGTAAGTAAAATCTTTACTCTCCAAAAATTTCCCAAAACAAGCGATTCTCCAAATTCTGGCCCAAACCACTATCCAAATCACAAATTTCAGAATTCAATCCACCACAAGCATTTCGATGAACAACTTTCAAATTCATACCATCTCAAACCAGAACCCAGCCCTCAAATCTCATAAGAACTTAAAACCCTAACCCAAAATCTAAAGCTCATATCCCTTCCATTGTCCCCCAATTTCAAATCGAGAAGCAACTTGAAAGACTCTCAAATCAACAAAAAAACAGATCAAAATACAAAATCTCACGCACCTTATTATGCATCAAAATGGCACATCCAGGTTCAAGCTGGTCCTTATCGACGAAAGACAATATGCTCACATAATACTCCGGGCCCACCGACGACGAAACAATCGCGTGGTTCTCGTCAATCAGCTCCTCCAAGTTCCCGACGCTCATCGGAGATCCTCGCAGATCGTCGACCTTTGACCGATCCTCCTCGGTCTTCTCCTCCAACGGCATGAGCCTCTCCTGGTTCGCCACGAACTCTTCCTCCATTAGCAAGTAGTCTTTGATCCTCTCGAGCTTGAGAAGCCTGAGTTTGCATTTGGTCAACGGCGTGACAGTGGGCAATCGGGCGGCTGCTTCGGGACCCTTCTGCTTTCTCTGTTTCCGGCCGACGCGAGCGGGTGGCGCCGCCGGTTCGTACTTTTTGTCCTTCTTGTCCCCACTGGACTTGCGGTCGCCCGGGAGGCCATGCCGATTCAGACCAGCGGAACCGCCTTGACCCATTTTGGATCCCTGAGGGCCTGAGCGAGAGAAGAAAGCACTGACGACGGAGGTAATACAAAGATTTGGCTATGGATATGGTTGGTCGCTTTTGGCAAGAAGAAAATGTTGGATGCATTTTTCTTTTTGAATAATTTTTCTGTATTATTTTTATTAATTATTAAATTATAAGTTATTAAATTATTATTACTATTAAATTATACATTTAAAATACTATTGTGTCACTTTTGTGAGAAGCCAAAAGTGTTCCTCTTTTATTAATATTTAGAAAATTGATTAATATTTGTTTTATAATGTTAAACATTTTGCAACATTAATTTAATTATAAAATCAAACCAACTACATTATTAATTAAATAAATGATTAATATTATTATAATTAATATATTGTTAAGAACAAATTTAATTTATGGAACAAGTAATTATCATAACTGAGTCTAGGGCTATTAAGTTTTGTTTTTTTAGAGCAACACTTGAGTTTATAAGTTTAGAATTTATGGATTCTTATTGATAAACTAATATTTAGACCTACAAACATCTAAAGATAATAAATAGGTATAATAGTGTGAGAAAACAAATATAAACCTGATATATTCATGCATTCGGGTTGTCTGACGGGTTAAAAAGTTACCGATTTTCCTTTTGACAGATAAATTGAAGTCGGTTCGATACTCATACTTTTAACTTGGATCATGTGCAACATAATTAATAAATAAGGAGTCGAAGATTAGTAAGACTCGCTTCCCGATATATCTTTCGACATTAAAGTTAAAAATATTTTCCAACGGGTAGAAAAATGTAAAGATAAGAGAATAATGCATGGATGCATATTATGAGGATTTGAGTGTTTGGGTGCGTTAGGCTGAGCGATGGTTTAGAAGTATGCCTGATCGGGGAGCGACTTACGAGATGTGCTCGGTTAGGGGCGGCTTAGAGGTGCGCTTGATCAAGGAGTGGTTTAGAGGTATGGAGGACTAAGCTCTTTTTGAGTGCGGCCATCCACTAGATAGCTTTGAGAGATGGAGGGCTCCCACAAGAGAGTGACTGCTATGAGGAAGAGTATAGTGTACTCGCGAGGGGGTGGTTGACCAGGGGTGGGAATGACTCCTGGTGATGACGATGGAAGCAGGAACTACATAAAGTCTCCCTTAGGCAAAATGGCCCTTGCGCCCTACTCTTTGAGTCGACTCCATCGATTTTGCGGTGTAAGGACTTAGAGGGAGCGTGAGGCATTCACAGATGTCGGTTGGAGCAAGTGTAGGAGAATAGAATATCTTGAGAGAATGAAAGTTGTGTGCCTTTTGAGTCTTCTCCTTGGTTCGTTCCTTGTAGAGCTTTTCTCTTCTCCATTCTGATTTTTGAGCTGGCAGTGGCCATCGAGGGCTTGTGGGAAACTTTGTTCCAACAGGTGCAGTCGACGGGGAGTAGCTTAAGAGAGAGTGGAAGAAGAATTGCACTTGGAGTCTGTGACCTCAAGAGCGATGGAGAGCTCTTGACTTTTTGTATAATCGAGGGCAAGAGTCATTCCTCCCTTGGCTTCTCATCTTTGTTGCTTTATGAGGGTTTCTTTCCTTATACTCAGGGTTCTCTCTTCCTTCTGCGAGGGGAAGGAGATATATAGGGTGAAAGCCGCTTGGGCACCAAGACTCGCTAGTGCTTAACAAGGCAACCAGGTATGTCGATGAATATCCTTTCCTTCTCTAGGCAATTCTCTGGCTGCAATTATGGCAGCTGCCTTTTAGAGAAGATTCGTTGAATTGCGCCTGCCATCATGGGCGGCGCACAAATCTCTAGGAGGCGTTTTGCTAGGTTGGAGCTGACAGGCCAAGCCGTCGGGCAGCCATTGTAACCCATGCGCCAGTAGGGGCATGTGGGCTTGTCTATTGAGCCTGCTAGACGGCTATATGGGTCTGCTTCCCAAGTTGGAGATTTCAGGTTGCATGCGTGGGCTTTCTTGGGGCTAAGCTACATGGAGTTTGTGCTGGGCTTTAGAAAAACTTTAGGCGGGCTATTAATTTGCTGGAATTCAAACTCTAGGCCGACCCATGGTATTAGACCCATTACTAACCCCCATGCTGGAAGGTTCAAAATTTTAACTCTCGGCATGTAATGATGGGACGTTGTCATGCAGGTTATACACGTGTTCCCCATGTGTACAGACGATGCTCTGGCAAGTGCGATCTTCTGCAATAGTAGCTTGTTGACTCCCTCTCTTAGCTCATGGAGGGCCTCCTGCGCGTTGCTTCATAAACATGCTCTCATCAATCGAGTGATGCGAGAGATCGAAGCAGGCATGGAGCTTGCACTATTGTTGGCTAGGATAGAAAAAAGTTGTGAGAGGTCCGACGGTGTGCTTGGAGTCTGCCCACATAGGACCGTTGATCACTGTTGGCGGACGAGCTTTTGAACCCCTTGGGTTTGGGCCATCGTCGCCGCGGCTAGTCTGGCACAGACTCTCAAGCTGCGCAGCTTTGGCTTGTCTTGGTGGGTGGTCTCTAGTGATCGCCTACTTGGAGAGAGCAAGTGAAAGATCCCTTGCTTCTGCTAGGGAGGGTTTCGGCATGGGCTTCCTACTTCAGTAGCCTAAGGGAGGTAGTGTGCAGGAGCATGATCTTCTTGACTATCCGAAATATGGTATTTTGGCCCGTGAGATTCCATTCTAGGGTCACGTGTCTACGGAGCAGGGGTTTAGTAGTGGGATCGTCGTTCCATGTATTTTTCTTTTCTTTTCTCCTAAGTTGTATGTCCGTGGCTATGGACTTTATACTTTGTAAGAGGAAGTAAGGAGCGGAACTGCCAAACTTTTTTGTTTTCATTGCTTGGCTCTAATATTCTTACATGTTGTGAATAGGTGAAGTGCTTGCATGCTACTTGGCATTACTTGATGTCTAACAAACTGATAGTTCAGGTTGTTGGCACCTCGGACCTCTGGCGATTCGCCTCTTGACCGGCCATCCTAAGCGCTTGGCTGGGAGTATGACTAGGGAAATCAGCCTCGAGCCTGCTAGGGCTGTTTGCTAACCATCTAGTGTTATTAGAAAATGACATGTTAGGTCATTATGACTGACACTGTACTGCTGACTAGTGGATTTGAGTGCTAGGACTACTGGCTGTCAATGTTCTACATGGGGGACATCGCATCGACCAACATGATGAGGCCATGAGAAGATGCGCCGTAGCACCTAGGGGGTGAGGGCACGTGTCGTGGCTCTTCTAAGTCTTCAAACGACACCACTGTGAGGTTGGGAGTTGGCTATCTAAGCGTAATCCCTAGTCATTGCCTCATTCTTTAGCTTTGAGGGCATCTCTATCCCATTTCACCATCTTTCTTTCTCTAACTTCTAGATGGTTCATTGATGTGTTATTGATATTTTGGCTTTGATTGCTTTAGTGCGGGAGATGTCGCCTTCAACTTCTTATGGGCCTTGGACTGGAGAGGGAAGTGATGATGAGCGAATGATGGAGGAAGTTGTAGGAGGCAACTCATCAGGAGCGGTCACCGCTGAGTGGGGGCACAGCTTGAGTGTCCCAATTCCTGAGCGCTAGGGGCTTTGCGGGCACCTCCAAGCCTTGAGTCTATTGAATCATCTTGCTCTGTCTATTCATGTTATTAGGAGGTAATGTTTCACGGATTTCTACAGCTATGTTTTTTGTTGTAGCCTTCACCTGACCATCCTTTTTGTGTTTGACAATCGTGGGGGGCTCCCCGTTGGATGGAAGAGGCTCTGCGCTTGTGGGAGGATGAGATTGCTCACTTACATGTGCACGCAAAATGAGTTGTTGAGGATGCAGTGTGCTGGATCAATGTTGTTGCCGGCAAAGCACTGCAGAATTTAGAGTAGGCTAACTATCTCGACTGAGCTCTACCCTAGTCCAAGGCAGGATTACAGGAGCTTATAGAGGCCAATACTCGTGCTCTGAATTGGATCACGCAATCCAAGAACAAAAGCTTGGGGCAACTAAATAACTTGCTAAGGACCAGGCTCTACCTTGACAAGGTGGCCTTGATACTGGATGTTCTTGTTGCTTGGACAAGAACGGATTCCTGGCTAGAGAAGGTAGAGGGTTAATGTGTAATATTTTAAATTTTTATCCGATTTAATTAGGATTATTTATTAATTTTTGGGTAATATGGATGTGATGAAAATTAATTAAATATTTTGAAATTTCGAGGAATGATCGGAATTGTGGAGTGGTCCCTAGAGTGCGCCCGTACTGTTGTCCAAGTATCACTTTAGATTTTAAAATAAAAAATAAATAAAAATAGAAAAAATAATAATAATAATAATAATAATAATAATAATAATAATAATAATAATAATAATAATAATAATAATAATAATAATAATAATAATAATAAGAAGAAGAGAGGAATGGAAGAAGAAGAAAAGGGGTTCGGAGAGAGAGAAGAGGCAGGGAAGAAGAAGAGAGGAGAGAAAAGAGGAGAGAGAGAGTGTTCGATGCGGCCGTTGTCGCCGGACTTGTCGATGCTGGGAAAGGAAGTCAGCAAACCCTTTCATGATATTACCCTCCATTTTGTGCATCGATGTGAGTAGAGAGAGGAATCTTGAATCGAAGTTAAATGCACCACCGTCTGTTCATCGTTGTTATCGAAGAAAATTGGTGAAATTGAGGCAAGTAAATCTTTCCTATCTCATTGTAGATGCCGATTTTATTATTGCATGTGTTAATTTTGAAGGAATCGGCCTAAATTATCGGAAAGAGAGAGAGAGAGGGCTAGGGTTTTGCGGTCATTCGAGCGGTTCTATGGAGGAGAAGAAGAAGGAGGAGAAGGTGGCGTGCCGGTGGGTTGTGCGCTAGTGGTCAATGGCAGCTAGAGGGTCAAATAGCGATGGCCCGCATAGGAGAGAGAGAAGCTGCGTGGTGGAGAGAGGGAGGGCAGTGATGGCGGCACACGGTGGCGAGGAGAAGACGCCGGGAAGGCCGGTGATGGTCGTGTGAGGCAGCAGAGGCAACGGTGGTCGCGGGCGAGGCGGGCTCGCGTAGGAGAGAGGGGCAATGCATGGGATTGTCATTGGTAGCCGAGAGAGGTACCGGTGGCAGCGGTGGTGAATGAGTGGTTAGCAATGATCGGAGGCAGCATGCGGGAAGTCGAGCGGCGTCAGAGGCAGTGGAGCAGGCGAGAGAAAGTAACCTGGTAGAGAGAGAAAGGCACGACGGAGAGAGAAACGTGCCGTTTGGATATTTTGGAGTATCATTTCTTCTGATTTGTAGAGTATAAGTTGAAGTAGGTATCTTTTAGCCCTATCTTTGGTCTGATTTCGTGTCTGATAATATTTAGTTATTATTTGGAGATTTTACTAACATGCATGTTATTTTTATACACCCCATCTATTTATTGTGTACATACATGTATATTTTACCGATTATTCGGTGGTTTTACACTAGTATTTGAGATTTGGGGGATTAAATGTATCATAAATTATGTATTATTTTTTAGTATTTGGTTCTTATTTTATATCGGCAAATATGCCCAAAGTTTCTACATAATTAAAATTTGAGAATTATGATTTATAGTCTATTTATGTTAAAGTGATAATTATCTGTAATATTTATTTTTATGAAAAAGTATCTGTTCAAATCTAAGACTTAAATCCATATGAATATAAAAATATGCATCTGTATAAATTCAAAGGAATATGAAATATATATTTGTATTCTCAAAAATATGAAAATATGAATCTATATTAAGGAATTAGAACTCTACAATCTGTTATCTATTTTGGTATTTTTTCTAGAGTAAGAAAACTAAGGAAAAAGATTATGAATATTTGTGTAGAGTTTCAATATGAAATATGAAAAGAAATCAAAAAATTAGACCAAAGATTTTTATTTTAAAAGATAGTATTTCTTAATATACTTTAAGATATTATAGTATAGATCGTTGTCTGAATAAATATTACTTTACTATTTTGACTCCGTTTAATGAGAGATAATATGTAGTATCATTCTATCTTCGGGATATAAATAATGAAGATAAAGCCTTTGATTTTATGAAGTGAACATGATCCAGATATCGATCAAATATTTTATTAGTTGGTAAGGCTTACTAATCTTGATCCCTAAAGATGAATAAGTTTTCTGCATATTTGAAAGCTAAAAGAATCAGATATAAAATAAGAAAAAAAAATTAATGTGTTTCAGAAATGCTATTTAATCATGTATTATGTTATATATGCATTATGATCCTATTCCGTTTTTTTTATTTATTTTAAAATATATTACATTTATTTTTTATTTATATTTATACATTATTGAGTATTTGACTCACTTTTTTACTACTTTTACTAACTTTCAGATGACCAGAAGATGCATGAGTTTTTACCCAATGAGCGAGATCAAAGATTCGGAAGAGTTTAGGTTTGTTGGTTTTGATATTTAGATATTGTTATATTTGGATTGGTTTAACTCGTTTTGCTTATTGTAAATTAGTTAGTTTGGTTTATGGACATAGTTTTTAATGTATTATGGATTTTCAGGCGATATTATTAGCCCATATGGTATGTTGTGATGTTCAAAACTGTCGGTGTTATATTTAATCGTGAATAGGATTATTATTTTGTACTAGATTATTTTGTGAAAGTGAAATAGGATGTTTCACATTGTGCATGTTCAGGAAAGTTTGTTAGGGATGTGTTTTTTCTTCCACGATATTATTGGATATGTATGTATACGTTGGATTGATATTTTTGTAGGTATCTTTCCTTACTAAAGGTCCAATGTCGTAATTTTTTGGTCGGTGTCAGAGCCACCGATGTTGTGGCATGATTTTGGATCATGTGTATGTTTGATATATATATATATGGTGGTTTATTAAGATTTGTATTTAGTTATTGACGGACATTATATTCAGGCGGTGTTTAGTTATTCAGTCCGTCACACAGTGCCTCACTCTCTGAGAAGGGCCCTCGACCATAGGATACTCATTGGCTAGGCCGCTTTGACCATTGTTGCTGATATTTCTATTATGTGTTGGACTCATTTGTCCGATACTTTTCTGCTCGCCGGCGAAGAGCTTTTGTTGTCGTTGTTGAGGCACCATAGAGTCCGGTGCTGGCCACTCGCCTCGATCATAGGCTGATTGAGCCTTGAGTGATGTTCAAGAGCTCACTAAGGAGAAATCTTGCGCTCTAGACCAGATTGCATCACTGTGAGGGTGCGCTTCAGGAGTGGGCATTGAGAGAAATGGAGAGATAGGTGAGTGCTACTGTTGTTGTTGTCACTGAGGTCGACCTAGGCATGCACCTCGAGCTGTGCTCGCTCTTGCCTGGAGGAGGTCACAGTACTGAGAAAATGTGTTTGCCAACTAAGCCTTTATCATAACCGAGGATCTCAAATGCAGGTTGATAATAATAATAATTCCCAATAATATAAAATTATTATATCAATAATGACAAACTCAACCCTAGGGTGACAATCAATGCACATACAGGACCTAACAAATAAAACCAGCATACACGATCTCATTGGATATAAATTCGGATAACAAAATACATGACCTGCTAACCAAACATTGCAAGGGAGGTATCCAAATATAAAAACTCATCAATATAAAATAATAACTCCAATTTATCCTATACATGGATCAGGGCCATCATCTGGCCATAGACAATAACCATAACACACCCTTGAGATAAAAAATATACCCAACATAAATATCTCCACTCACCGATAGAGATATGAAGTGACAGATCATGTTCAAACTCCTAGAAGTGTATTCATACCACTAGTTTGAAGGGATAAAGTATAAAAATGAGAGTCGAAGGCTCAACAAGTATCATCATAGTATAAAACAGTACATATAAATTAGAGGAAAGGGATATCACGTAACAACCATATAAAACAAAACACAATGTCCTTGAAATCTCTAAAAAATAGAGGAGATGTCTCATACTAAATTATCGTCTGTATCAAATCGTCCATCTAGGACACAATCATAACAAATAGTGATTCGGTCAAATCTCATAGACGATATCAAATCATAAGATCTGAGGCCACATCATATAATCGTAACCATACCATATCTGTGTGGACACATACCATCGTCCGGATAAAAATCTTATATTTCATATACTGAAATCAAAGGAAATATCGGAACCAAAACATATAAATATAAAACATGTTCTAGGCCTTAACACATCAATACGTACGAGACATTTCTATTAGCTATCCGTAGGCCAAATCACATATCTCAAATTATAGTCTACGTAAATACATGCAGAAATATAAAATATGCACGAAATTACAGATCCGAAGATTAATAATAGGAACTTGAGGAAGGGTTACTCTCATCTGTTAACTACGGCTATATCGGCTGCGATTTAAGCCAGCATCTCAAGGCCCAGCTATGGTTTAGGCTAGCAGCTCAAGTCCATCAATGTATTGTATCTCATAGATTAGGAACTTGCTTATTATATTCTACTACCTGCAGATTTGGGAACAATATCAAATTTAGTTATATATTAGGACTTTCAAATATATTAGTTTTCCATCAATTTCTTATAATGGTTGTCATTAAAACATATGGGGCGGGTCAACTACAACAAAGCTCACATTCCTGTCGGCGAAAGGAAGATCACATATCACATATGTTTCTGTCAGGAGCGGTACCAAATATCCCATACCTCGGATCACATATAACGACCCCTCGGGTCTCGGACTACCATGGTCCCATAGTAACCCCACCCCCGGCAGTATGCATGTGGATCGATGCACAACTTGTTTTATAATTTCATAACATACGGATACACAAATATACATATATACTATTCGAGTGTTCAAAAACCCTCCAAATCACAAATACCAATGTCAAACCATTGAACGACCAGTAAAACATACATGCATGTACAGAATAAAAAGATGGGTTGTATAAAAATAACGTGCATGCTAGTAAAATCTCCGAACAGTAACTAAAAATTATCAGACACAAAATTAGACCAATGATAGGGCTAGAGGATACTTACCTTAACCTTATACTCTGCAGATCGAAAGAAATGATACTCTAAAATACCCGAATTGGGCCTTCTCTCTGCTATCGACGCGAAGCCGGTGTGCTGCCTCCTTCTCAAATATGCTGCCCTTTGCCGTGCACACCACCGCTGTGCTACCTCGCCCGTAACCGCCGCTACCTTGCCTGTGAGTTGCCACCTCTTTCGCCTCCCATCGTGGCTACCATCCATCCCTGGCAAGCCTCCTCTCTCCTCTAGTGCGCTGCCGTCACTTCTTTCTCTTCTCTACCGCCGTGCTACCTCTCCTCCATGCACGGTTCTTACCTACGCCGCCTCTTCCTCCCCCTCTCCTTCTCTGCATGCCAAAACCGTCCTCTCTTTCTCTTCCTTTCTCCCTTCTTATCTTTCTCCCCAATCCCCTTTTCCTTTATTATTATTATTATTATTATTTTACTTTTTTTTATTCTAAAATCCAAATTGATACTCGGGTGATAGTATGGGCACACCTTCGGTTTCAACCCTATTGATTTAAATATCTTCCAAAATTTTTATAATATTTAATAAATTTTTACCACGCCTAAATTATTTAAAATCATAATTAATATTAAAATAATTCAAACGAAATTTGAAATATTACATCATTGTGGCTATCATTGCTGGGATTTGCGTTGCCTTAGCCGTCGCCCTCATATACCCGTCGACACTTGGTTCTACTAGAGGATGTTATAACTTTCATATGTCTGGTCTTAGTCTATCGATCAGTGTAGACTGATGGTGCTTGTTTCTTTAGGAGAATGTTGTTGCACGCATGCTTGATGAAGCCCCTTAAGGTTAGGTATTTGATTGTGCATGGGCCGCTCAGTGATGGGACCGATGTTCAAATTTGACCGTGTATGAATCGCTCGATACGAGATCAAAGTTTAGATTTGATCATCTCTAGGCTTCTTGGTTGTGGGAACTAAGGTTCAAATTTGACCAACTCTCAATCGCTCGGTTGCAGGAATCAAGGTTTAAATTTGACCATCTCTAGGCCACTCGGGTAACGGGATTGATGTTTTAATAGGTGAAGGAGACTTTACTCGACTTAAGGGTAGTCTAGGTCATTTAATGCAATGGGATGACATGCAAGCTTTCTATGAGCAGATAAAATGACTATTTTATCAATGAAAGCACGGTTCAAACAAACCGTATGATGCATGTAAGACTTCATTGATTTGGCGTGAAATCGTCATAGGTACTTCCGGTGAATGGCATGCTATGCTGTAACATCCCGAATATTTTTAATCTTATTATTTAATAAGAATAAATTATCTGATTAGTTACAAAAATTATTTGACTAGTTTTAGTAATTGTTTAGACACAATTTTATAATTGGGCTTAAAATATGAGTTTAAAGTACTTGGACTGTTGCATTGGGTTTAGATATTTAGGTTATTAATTTGAATTTAGTTTAATTAGTAGATTAGGTTATAGAGCAAATTTGTATATATTTAAATTAAGTAGACATTAAATAATTGGACATAATAAGTTTAGATGAATCAATGATTAGGTATAGACACTTGGACATTAATTAAAGTTTAGATTAAATAGTAAATTAAGTTAATTTTAAACTAAACTAATTAAATAAATATTAATTTAGTGGACCTTAGTGTGATAGGATTTGTTGACTAAAAATATAATTAATTTAAAAAAATTAAAATATTAGAAATATAGATCAAAATTTTAAATATTATTGTAAGGGTAGTTAGATCACTAATTAAATAATTAATTAATATTTTTAATGAGATATAAATAAATATATAAATAAATATTTAATATATATAATAATATTGATGCATACCAGGGATCTAAATTCGTGACAGTTATTGATTATGCTCTTTGCAGGTAAGATCTTCACTCCGTCTTTGACAATCTAAGACCTGTGTATCACAACTAAAATAAGAATCAGAGTATAATTGGGGCTTACTCCCCGAAAGATGTTTCTATATTCAAGTCAGTTTTTATCCCAAAAATAGAGAGAAAGAAAAGAAAATTTAGTAAGGGAGAAGATAATTGTCCTTCCTTCTTTTGGTCTAAATATTTTAGTCCAGTTTGTGTTCATGCCATAATCCAAGTAGTAGGCCTTCCCTTTGAGTAGTCTTCTCTTTCCTTTTATAGGATGCCCTGACAGTCCAGTTCTTATCTGTCTGTTTTTTCATAGCTCATGACGCCATACTGGATAGAACCAACTGAAGTGGTCATGGCTTATGGAGTCCAACTGAAGTAGCTAAGGTCTCTGGGATTAAACGGAATAATTATGGTCTTCAAATGTGGGATCGTGCGTATCATGCGTGTGGCTAATAGTTCACTGAATGAGATTTTGCTCGGCTTGCATTCGTGGGCCTCAATGCTATCCAACCCATTTTGCATTATGGCCTTGGTGGCCTTTTTTTATGTAGGCCAATTAATAACTGTACTCATCACTAACCCCCCATGTTAGAGATTTTGAGCTTTAAGCATCTGGTATGTTTATTGATGGGGTACTCCTATCCCATCTGATCTGCTATCTATTGTTACCTTGGCGAAATCATCTTGCAGTTGATTTTCTTGAAGCAAATTAAGGATGCAACTGAGCGGGAGTGATCAAACTCTAGGAATGGATTAAGTTTGGGGTGAGAGGAAAAAATACGGAATGATAAATTTTTTGAAGAAATAAGGTCTTCGAAGAGACAAGGTCTCCTGGAAAGAACAAGATTTTCGGAGGAAAAAATGGTCTCCAGAGAAATAAGGTCTCCGGAATAAACAAGGTCTCCAGATAGAACCAAGTTTCAAGTAGAGAAAAAAAGGTCACCGGAGAGAACAAAATTTTTGGAGAGAGATAAGGTCTCCAGAGAAATAAGGTCTTCGGAGAGAACCAAATTTCAAGGAAAGAAAAAAAGGTTTCCAGAGAGAACAAAATTTTTAGAGAGAGAAAAGGTTTCCAAAGAGATAAGATTTTCGGAGAAATAATGTCTTCGAAGAGAACCAAATTTCAAGGAGAGGAAAAAGGTCTCCGGAAGAGAACAAAATTTTTGGAGAGGGAAAAGGTCTCCAGGAGAGATAAAGTCTTTAGGGAAATAAGGTTTCTGAAGAGAACCAAATTTCAAGGAGAGAAAAAAGGTCTCCAGAGAGAACAAAATTTTTGGAGAGAGAAAAGGTCTTCGGAGAGAGAAAAGTATTCGGAGAGATAAGGTCTCCGGAAAAATAAGGTCTCGGAGTGAACCAAATTTCAAGGGGAGAAAAAAGGTTTCTGGAGAGAACAAAATTTTCAGAGAGAAAAAGGTCTTCGGAGAGATAAGATCTCCGGAGAAATAAAGTCTCTGAACAAATTTCAAGGAGAGAAAAAAGGTCTCCAGAAAGATGAGGTCTCTAGAGTTAACAGGGTCTCTGAAGAGATGAGGACTTCGGAGGGATTCTGTCAACAACAAGCAACCGGTTTGCTTTTCGAGTTTTACCTTGGGTGCTGTTCTTGACATCATTAATGAGGATGATTTTCCAAGTGATTTACAATTATGTCATTCCTCAAAACCGTGTATCATTTCAATTCCAAAATGGTGCCTTTTCAAGCACAAAAAATTTGCTATAAATCCGGCACTATTTCATGTTAGTTTTCACCTTCGTCTTGAACCATCAAACTCTAACTCTCTCTCGAACCTCTTTGCTTTTCGATTACTTCTCTTCTTTATTGTGTATCTCTCCATGGCTATTTTAGTTGTTGATACTCGCTCAGTGCTCTTCAGAAATGAAGTCAAGAAACTATATTGCCAGTTTGGAATTCCCAAGGATATTCCATTCATGGTGCCTGGTGAAGATGACAGAGCTTGCGCTCCGCTTGATGACTTCATCACTATTTATGACATCCATCTTAGGGGTGGCCATTGTTTTCCCATTGCGCACAAGCTGCTTCAAATGTTAAAGGATTTTGGCATTCCTATTGCTAGATTCCATGCAAACACTATTAGGTATCTTTGCTGTCTTTGCCAATTTTTTCGTCTTCGTGGGTTGAAATTTTACTCAACTACTGTTAAAGTTATTTTTCAATTCGTTCAAAGTAGTGACTGGAGATTTTTCATTTCTTCTTCAGGACTAATCCTCAAGTTCATTAAGAATTGAAAAGATAGATTTTTCCTTTTGAAGTTATCTATGGGCATCCCCAATGGCTGGGGAAGGGTCACTGATTTTTTCACCGGTAGGGTAATCCTCAAGATGAGAAGTCTGCTAGATCATTTATTGAGATTCTTCAAGAGAATGCAGATTCTTTTATAGATTAAAATAAGGACCACCTACCCTTGCTGGAATTATTGGTCTTTGCTGAGTGGGTAACCCTTGAAGAAGAAACAGTGGCTATCATCGTGCCACCACCAAAAATTCATAAAAGAAAAACTGATGGCACTAAAACCAAGATTGCTTCATCATAATGGCAGAGAGTAACTTCTCAATGTTGAGGCAAACCCTCCTAAGCCTAGGCCAGAAGTTTCTCATCTTGGGAGCCCAGCTTCAGACCTTCTTATTCAAACGGGTTTGGAGCCAAAGTTGGAGACGGGCTTAACACCTGAAATCGTCACCGGTGAGGATCCTCCAGTTACCTCTATGGAGCCCTTGAGCGTTCATGAGATCATGGGCCAGTCGGATGATATCGGGCAGTCCGACGAGTGTGTCCCTCAAATTGAGGCTGGAGATGTCTCAACTGAAGAGGTGTTGTTGCCTGCCTCTTCACACATGCAAGTTGGGCCATCTACTTGTCAGGCCACTACAAAGGAAATTGCTGGGGTGTCTAGTGGAGAGGAGACTTTTCATCAAGAGTCTCCGGCATTTAATTTAGCGGCTCCCCCATCTCAATCGAAGGCTGGAGATCATCCTCCTACGTGGCCGTTCACTCTGGGCTCAACGGCTTCAATGCCTCACCCTAGCCACGTTGCAAGACACCCTAAATCCACTCTGGCAATTGGGGTAAGAATTTCTTTGACTGAGGTAGCTTTCAGGGCTGCATTTCTCACTGTAAATATTTAGTTAATCTTTTCTATTAAGTGGCGTAAACGTTGACATCAAGTACTCACTTATTTTGTGCCTCCAGAGGAGGAAAAAATGATTGACCCATTGAAGATTGGCCTTCAACAAAGGAAACTTTGGATTCGTCAACTCCAAGATGAGATCAATCATTTATGGAGAAACCAAGTTGATCCAAGTGCCTTGCAACAATGTCGAGAATAAATTTCTAATCTTCAAACCGAGTTGCAGGATGCCAAGGATGTGCTAGAGTTGGACAACCAACAAAATGCAGAACTTCGGAGCGAAAATGCCCACTTACACTCTGAGCTGAGGGCATGCTTCAGGCCAGAGGAAGTGGGACCTATGATGAACACCCGCTTTCTGGATGGTGTTAAACTTTGTCAACAAATTGCATTGGTAGTTGATCCACAATTTTTGGTCAACTTTTTTGATGAGAGAAATAGAAGTGCATGTCACTCATCTGACTTACAGGATTTCCCTGACTTTGGAGAGCCAAGTTCTCGCCATCCAAGAAGTTCACAAGGAGAGCCGATTTCATTAGTTGTCTCATTTTGACATTGTACAGAATATGCTGGCTTATTAATACATTAGTTTTTTATTATCCAATTTTTTTAGTGATTAATCATTTGCCGGCTAAGCTTTTTGGCCACTCTTATTGGTGCCGGGTTTTAGCAAAATCAGGATCGTTAACAATTTTGATCCTAGCTTGCAAGGCCATGGTTGATTGAAGGTACTCATCCCTGAGGAAGGGAGTCGACATGTAAGCTAAACAGCCTTCCAAGGTTTAATTATTCAACCGCATTTGGTTGGTTGGAACGGATCTATAACTTGAAATTTCGATCACTAGTAGACCGCTAGATAACTGGATCGAGGTTCTTTTGACCGCCTTGGGTCATGAAATAGGTGAAATGGAAATCTCACCTGACTTAGGGGAAATCTAGGCCGGTTTAGTTTGATACATTATTACTTATTGCATCAGCACATACACATTTAAATGAAATACAAATAAAATAAATAGATAAAAAGGAAACTATTTCGTAAGAAAGCAAACAATTTCATTAAACATAATACAAGCACATGAGGAAGCTTACACACCTACCTTGATCTTCGAATGTAACTATTGATAAAAGCTCTTTAAATGAACAGCATTTCAAGTTCTTGGTATTAATTTTCCGTTCTAGTTGCGCAATTTGTATGTGCCATCCTGAAGGATGGCTGACATAATGAATAGGCCTTCCCAATTTGGGGACAACTTGTTTTTGTTAACAATATTCCCTATGGCCTCTATGCTCCGTAGGACCAAGTCTCCAACGTCAAACTTTTGAGCCTTCACTTTTTTATTATAATACCGTGCAACTCTTTGTCGATAGGCAACCGTTCTTACCTTGGTGACTTCGGGGTTTTATGGAGTAAGTTAAGATGTTCTTTGAGTCTCTAGCCATTGCTTAGAGGATCAAAGTACTCAACCTTGAGGATGGATAACCCAATCTCTATAGGAATCACTGCCTCTATCCCAAAGCATAGACTGAATGGAGTTTCTCGAGTTGGATCCTTGGGCGTAGTTCTATAGGACCATAGTATCAAAGGCAATTCATCTGCCCAAGAGCCCCCAGCGTTCTCCATTTCTGTCTTCAACTCATGCAACAGAGTTTTGTTAGTCACTTTCACCTGCCCATTAGTTTGTGGGTAAGCCACTAATGTATGTATCAGCTTTACACCTAAATTTGTGCAGTATTTATTGAAGTTCTTTCCTATAAACCGGATCCCATTGTCAGTTATTATAACCTCTGAGATCCCAAACTGACAGATAATACTTTGTCGCACAAACTCTATAGAATGTGCTCGGTAATTTTTGTCAAGGGAGTAGTCTCCACCCACTTTGTGAAATAGTTAATGTCCACAATAATAAATTTCCTTTAACCGGAGGTGATTAGAAATAGGCCAAGGATATTAAGCCCCTACTGAGCAAAGGACCACGGTGTTTGTAAGGTTTTCAATTCAGTCGGTGGCTGATGAAGCATATTCTCCTGCAATTGATAGTTTTCGCACCTTTTGACAAAATCCATTGCATCCTTTTTCATGGTAGGCCAGTAATAACCTTACATCATGATTTTGAAGGCTAAATTTTTACCTCCAATGTAAGATCCATATATGCTAAGATGGACCTCACTCAAGCATAATCTTCCTCTTTTGGAGTGAGACATTTGAGGTATGGGGTTGATTATGTTTGGCGGTACATTTTTTCATCCACAATAGCATACCAACTCACTGTCTTTCTCACACGTTTGGCATCATCTAGGCTCTCCAGTAAAATTTCGTTAGTCAGGTATCTCCAGTAGAGTCGACATCCAATTTTCCTCATCGATGACCTGCAGAATTTCTTATTTATGCTCCTCAATATTTAGAGTCTGCAGAACTTTTCGCGGGCATCTTGTATATTGCTCAAAGTTTTCAGTGGCTGTAGCCTTTACAAGTTGGTCTGTTTTTCCATTATCTACCCGGGAGATGTGAACTATCTATAATTTGTCAAATCTTTCCATCATGTTTTTCACTTTTTCTAGATAGTTTTTGAGTAAAGGACTAGCTACGTCAAAGTTTCCCTGAACTTGGTTCACGATCAGCTCAGAGTCACTGTACAAGATTACGTGTTTTGGTGAACATTCTCTGGCAAGTTTAAGTTCAGTTAGCAAAGCCTCATACTCTACAACGTTATTAGTCACCGGAATCCAAGCATTAAGGAGTAGCAAATTTCTTTCCCATCTGGAGTCCTCATAACCACTCCTACTCCACTGTCGGATTGAGTTGATGACCCATCAACGCGCAAAGTCCAACTGGGCAATTATCCGTTTTGCTGATATCTTTGTTACCAATGGAGGTGTCTGAAATTGGGGTCATGGTTTCAACAATGAAGTCTGTCAAGGTCTAACCCTTGATTGCCGGCCTTAGTCTAAACTTAATGTGAAACTCACCCAACTCGATAACCCATTTTATTAATCTTTCAAGCATGTCTGGTCATTGCAACACAACTTTTAAAGGCTGGTCAGTGAGTACTATTATCCTATGAGCTTATAAAAAAACGTCGTAATTTTCGTGCTAAATGAACAAGTGCCAAGGCTATTTTCTCCGTGTGTGTGAGTAACGAGTTTCAGCATCTATCAATATTTTACTGACATAGTAAACTGGTTGTTGCACATCTGATTGTTCTCGGATCAACACTGAACTTACGCCGTCTCCGAAACTTTCAAGTATAGACATAAATCTTCATCTTTCCTTGGTGAAGTCAATAGAGGAGGACTAGACAAATAGTCCTTCAACTCTTAGAAAGTAGTTTGCCAGTCAGTTGTTCAAATAAAACCATTTGCTTTCATACCCTTTAAAGCGTTGAAAAAGAGAAAGTATTTCTCAGCCAACTTGGGCAAAAACCGGGATAAAGTTGTGAGCCTCCCGTTAGTCTCTGGATATCCTTCACTGTCGCTGGTGGTGCCATATCAATTATGGTATTTTCTTCGGATTGGCCTTAATCCCATGCTGTGAGACTATAAAGTCCAAAAATTTTCAGATGTTACTCCGAAAATATACTTAGTTGGATTCAATTTCATCTGATGTTTTCTAAGTACCCCCAAAGGATTCGTTCAAATCTTTGATATGGTCATACATCACCTTGCTCTTCACGAGCATATCATCCATGTAGACCTCCATATTTTGACTGATTTGAGCCTCAAATATTTTGTTTACAAGCAGCTGATAAGTGGCTCCTGTAATTTTTGAGACCAAAAGGCATAACCTTATAACAATAGTTTCCTTAGTCGGTCATGAAGGAAGTATGCTCATCATCTTCCTGACTCATCCAAATTTGATTGTAATAAGCATCCATAAAGTTTAGCAGTTCATACCCCGCTGCCGAATCTACCAATGTATCTATCCTGAGTAGTGGGTAACTGTCCTTAGGGCAAGTCTTATTCAAATTGGTGAAGTCCATCCACATTCTCCACTTTCCATTACTTTTCTTCACGAGTACAACGTTGGAGAGTCAGTCAGGATACTAGACTTCTCTTATGAATCAGATGTCGACCAACTTTTTCACTTCCTCACATATTGTAATAAGTTTTTTCATGGAGTGGTTCCTCCATTTTTGCCTAATCGGCTTGTGATTGGGATTTAGTCCAAGCTTGTGGACCATCAATTTCGTCGATATTCTGGGCATGTCAATGGGAAACCATGCGAATACATCCACATTCTACTTGAGGAAGGAGATAAGTTGATCTCGTAGTTGCCCAGAGAGAGAGCTCCCAACTTCTTCAGATCACCTGGCTCGAGAGGAACATGCTCAGTCGTTACATCGGATTGAGCCTGTTATAATGTTAATTCATCTTGATACTCCAAATATTCAACTAGTCGTTCTGGTATTACTTGAGTAACTTGTGCCAAGTAGTAGAAACAGCCAGTGACTTGGTTACCCAATACTTCTCCAACAGCTGAAGGTGTTGGGAACTTCATCTTCAGGTATAAGATTGAGTTACCGCCCCAATGGCAGTTAGACGTGGTCGGCCTAAAATGGCATTATAAACTGAAGGTAGATCTACAACCAGGAAGGTGAGTACATGGGTTGCTATTCTGGGATACATCCCCAATGTAACTTCCAGTTGTATTGTTCCTCGAACGGATACTAGTTTGTTGTCCAACCCATTAAGGGGTCCATTCGTAGGTCTTAGTTGACTTTTCTTTAAACTCAACTTAAAGAAGGTATCCATGTAAAGCAAATTGCTACTACTTCCATTATTAATAAATACCCATTTTAGTTGGTAATCAATTTCACCATCTGAATGGGGAACTTGCATATGAGACATTCATTTTCATCAAAACAGATTACATCATTTCTAACCCCTAACCTTTCTCTTTTGTTTCCTACAGTAGCTTCTACTTGGCCTGGAGAGTACTTCTTCTGCGGTATGGTTGATATCATATCAACCAATCTTGCTGCAACTCTATTCCTCAGGTGTTGCTGCTGGTCCTACTCTTCTCCTCTTTCTTCTCTGCTGGTTTGTCTTGGATTCTTCACAAACTTCTTGAGGTGTCCCCTTTTTATGAGTTCCTTAATTTTTCTATGTAGGGTCTTGCATTCCTCCGTACTGTGTCCCGAAAATCGATGGTAATCATAATATTTCGATTGATTACCTCCCTCCGGGTTCCTGATTGGCTTAAGCCATTTCAGAAACTTCTCCCCTCGTATCTCCATAAGAATGTTTGCTCTTGAGTCATTCAGTGGGGTCCAGTTTAAGGGTTTGTATTCCCTTCAAGCCCTTGGGTCAAACCCGGACTACTCCTTCAGATTTTGTAAGTCAACACGGTCTTCGCTCCTTTTCCTTCCATTCTATCCATGCTACGAGCGATCATCTCGTATGGACTTCTTTGCCTCGTTTGCCTCCTCTGCTACTATATAGGCTCGAGTAATGACCTCCACCTCCGAAAAGGTCCTGGGATCCTTGTGATCCAAATGCTTGAAAAACTCACCAGATTCTAAAGTATTCATAAACGTGTTCAGTTTAACCTCATCAGTAAGCTGGGGAATCCACTTAGCTTTCACAGTGAATCTTCCAAAAAAACTTTTAAAACTCTCCCTTGGCCCTTGCTTGATACGAGCCAAGTGCTAAAGTTGTTTTTCAATCCTTCTACTAGAGGCAAACTATGATAGAAAATAATTAGTCAATTCCTCTAATGACCAAATCCAATTTGGTGGCAAATGATGACACCGAATTCGAGCATCTTCCTTTAGTGTCAGGGGAAAACATTGACACATACTCATCTTGTCAAGACCTTGGAGACTTGAAAGTGTGCGGAAGTGGTCTAGGTGATCCATAGGATCATCATTTCCATCGTAGGTGTCCAACATGGGCATTTTAAATTTGTGCGGGAGTTGACAAGTTGTAATCTCCATCGTAAAAGAAGATCTTCTAAATCTGCATAGTGCTTTTCCTACACTATCACCGAACACACGTTGGAAGACCTTCTCCAATTTTTCTTCCACATGAGGGGCTAGCAGTTGCTGTTGATCTCTTTTTATTGAGGTAGTCCCTTAGCTTAGGATGTTTTGACCGGTTCGGGCGACTACTCCCTTCTGCGGGTTGCATATTGTAAGAGGCTCTATCGTGATCCTAAGGCCTCCAATCATTTCTGGAATAATGAGGATTTCACTACTCAGAGCTATCCTCCTCAGATCTCGGGCCTAGCCGTCCTTCTAGTTGTGAATGTCCTCCTTCTCTGTTGTCTGAAGGCACTTTTCCTTGCTCAATAGGTTGTTCAACATTTCTCACCTGGCGCCTCCTCCACTGGCTCCTTTTCGAGGCAAGAGTGCTTGTAGTTGAAGTTGGAGACACCTGCCTTTGCTGTCCCAACTGCATGCAAAGGGTGTTGGAGGCCATCGTCATGTTCTCCATTCGATCATTCGTGGCTTGCATTAAGACCAATTATCGATCTTCCCCACGACGACCCGCTGGAGGGTCATTGCCGGGGGAAGTCTTGTCTCCGGGTGCATGTGTTTGAGTTCTGGTGGTAACCATGTTTGGTTGAATGTTGTGGTAAAGCTGGCTTTTTGCTCTGGCTTTCTACAGACGGCACCAATGATGCGTACCAGGGATTTGGATTCATAACGGCTATTGATTATGCCCTTTGCAGATAAGATCTCTACTTCATCTTTGACAATCCAAGACCTATGCACCACAACTAAAATAAGAATTAAAGTACAATTAGGACTTGCTCTCTAAAAGGCACTCCGACGCTCAAGTCAGTTTTCATCCAAAAAATAGAGAGAAAGAAAAGAAAATTTAGTAAGGGAGAAGATGATTGTCCTTCCTTCTTTTGGTCAAAGTATTTTAGTCCAGTTTATGTTTATGCCACAGTCCAAGTAGTGGGCGTTTCCTTTGAGTAGTCTTCTCTTTCCTTTTATAGGATGTCCAAACAGTCCAGTTCTTGTCTGTCCATTTTCTCATGACTCATGACGTCATATTGGATAAGACCAACTGAAGTGGTTATGGATTTTGGAGTCCAACTAAAGCAGTTAAGGTCTTCGTGATTAAATAGAGTAGTTATGGTCTTTAGATGTGGGATCATGCACATTGTGAGCGTGGCCAGCAGTTCACTGAATGAGATTTTCCTAGACCTGCGTTTGTGGGCCTCAGTGTTATCCAACCCATTTCGCATTATGGCATTGGTGGTCTTTCTTCATGTAGGCCAATTAATAACTGCACCCATCAAATATATATATTATAATAATGTTATAATAATAATAATAATAAATAAATAAATAAAAAAAATATACTATATATATATATATATATTGGTAAAGAAAAGAAAAGAAGGAAAGAAAAAAAAGAAGGAAGAATGAAAGGGGAGGAGAAGAGAGAGAGGGAGGCGCGACGCCAGATTGTCGACAAGGGAGGAAGGAATCGGTGCTCCAAATGGAAACCCAACAAAACCCTAAACCGACCTTTCGTTAATTAAGGAGACGGTGTTAGGGAAGGAGGGCGGCACACAACTGAAGAAGGAAGCCACGCACAAGTCGAAGAGAGAAATTGTCGTAAAGTCTATTGCTCTTGTCGCTGTCGTTAATCGGTGACGGAGGGTGTGTCGCTGGGACTATTTGAAGTTGCCACCATCACTAATCCTTGCTGTTGTTATAGTATCATCGTAAATCATGCAAGTTAATTCGTGACATCCTATTTGTACAAGTAAATCCTTCATTTTTTCTTTCTGGTATTATTTTTCTTGCTCGAATGCCTTGATTGTGAAAAATCTGTAGAAATTGGGTTGCAAATGGAGAAAAGTCAAAAACAGAGCCACTGCTTTAAAGATGAATAACTTGATATTTTTAGGGTTTCATGATGAATTGGGTTGGGGTAATTAGTTCTTCTGGTCTACAAAGAATTCATTGTTGACTTATTTGAAGATGAAAGTTATGATTTTGGCATATTAGTTGGAAGCAAGTAAATGATGGAATAGAGAAATTATGCTTCGTTTGGACATCGATTTTGTCACGGTAGAATTTGAAATGGTGAGGAATCAATTGGAAGTGAATGGTGGGCCTACATAAGTGCATATGTATATTATATGGATGTGTGCATAGGTCTATAGGTATGGGTAGATAATAGGAGAAACTGTCGTATGGTTGTTGCACGACTTGATGTCTTCTGGATATACAATTTGAGGAGGAGGTGGTGGTTGTCTGATGATGGGAATACAAAGTGTTGCTATGTAAAAGATGTTGTATATTGTCCCCACGGTACATATTTTGTTTGTCGACATCCGTCTCCATAGTCTTGATTAATGTGTGTAACGGTCGAGGTAACTAGCAGTCGAGGGAATTGTTCCCACCGTGTCCGACGCGCTCAAGTATAAATCTTTCCAAGTATATAGAAAATATAAATCAATGGTGTATATTTGGTGGGAGGTGTGATTTGTGGAAATGATGCTTCCAATAATAGAGAAAGAGAATCTCTTCCTTTGGATCCTTGGCTTGAGATGGAATTTTGGGATGTGGATTTGGGCATGCCCCCTCCTCCCTCCCGTCCTGTGTTTAAATTTTTCCTTTTCCTCCTCTTGAGGTTTTGGAGGTTTCTCCCTCTTGGAGGTTTTTGGAGGTTTTTGTCTTGGAGGTTTTGTGATGGATGTATATGTCTTATCCATAATTTGTCAAACGGTTGAATAATCACCCGTTAGATAAAGCACTTTTTCTTGTGTCATTAGCCTCCCCATGGGTTTGAAATTTTCAACCCCTATATGTTTCGATGGGATGTCTTGTTTGTTTGACTTTGTCGACTTACCATCTTTGGCATACGTAAAGTCCAGAATTTCAAAATTTGGCATCTTTTTTAGCCGCTCGGTGATGTAACCGAGGTTTAGAATTGACCGCTTTTGGCCGCTATGAGTAACAGGTTTAAAATGGTGTGCATGTATGTGTAACCGAGGTTTAGGATGTGTAACCAAGGTTTAATTAACCGAGGTTTAGATATGTCGGTGTGTAACAGGTTTAATTATACCTCTTTGGGTTGATGGTTTAGAATTCGACCGCTTTGGGTCGCTCGGTGTGTAACCGAGGTTTAGAATATGAGAAAACCGAGGTTTAGATGTACAAAATGTATGAGGTTTAGTACATGTATGTATCGTTTAGAATTCGAAAAAAATTAATTTTTCTTGTGAGTTATTATCTTTTTGAATTGACACCTTCAAAGGAATTTTGCGAGATTTTTCGAGTTCATGGATCTAGCTGAAATCTGAGATTGATGTCCTGAGTTGATTAAATAGTTGATTGACAAAATTGAAGGAGTTTTATAACCTCAAAAATGAGATTTGAAATCAACCGAAGTTGATTGAAATCCGTAGTTGATTAAATAGTTGATTAAATCCGAGTTAATTTCCTTTGACGATTTGGAGTTCCTATTTTTGTCCTATTGATTTTAACGATTTTTGGAGTGTTAAATTCGAGTTCAATTTTGATTTCGTGCTGAATTTCGATAGCTTTATCCAAGTCCAATATCGTTTGTGAAATTCAGGGTTTATGATTGAGTCAGAATGTGAAAAATGCCGGTTTGGATTTGAAACCGGATTGAATTCACCCCAGCTCCAAATACCGATTTAGAAATGGAATCGGATTTTTGCATCTCAATCTCAAAGGTGGATTTGGATTTTCCTCGGCCGATTTGAAATGAAATCGAATTTTGCATCTCAAAGGCCGATTTAGAAATGAAATCGGCTTTTTCCATCTTCAAATTGCCGATTTGGAAATTTGTAAAAGCCGACTGGTAATCTGCGAGAGATTTTTGGAGTGCTTTGAGCTACTGTGTTGCTTCCGTATGGAGTGGACTTTGATCACCTCCTATTTTGCGGTTTCGATTTTGTTTGCCCGAGAATATAGAGCTCCAGCCGGTTTGGAATTTGAGGGGCTGTGTTTGAATATTCAAATCGGTTGTTTGTGAGAGACATGACCGATTTGCAGTTGAAAAGAAAATGCCGACCAGCAAGTTGTGAGAGGAGATGCAGTGTTGATCTCTAGATCTTTGATCACTCCGAGTTAAACAAGTGGAATGATCTCTTTTAAGTAAATCCCAATCCTCGAGGTAAGCCGTTGCTCATTTAACACCAAGTTCAACTTCAGCTCTAGCTGCACGATAAGATCAATCCGCTTAGTGATCACAAAATCCCGGAGAGACATTTGTTCTCCATACCCGATAAAGTGTTTTCTCTCGATGAACTATCGTGCAAATAGAGCGGCATCAGCACGGGCATTAGCAAATCGCCATTGCAAATATCTTGTTATATAATAACCGGATTCTTGAGCATTTTCCAATTGGTTTGCGCCCCTTTTCCCGTTTTTAATATCAGCTATGAAACTAAGAATAGAAGGCGTATTGTTGTTGGAATGTCCGATCGATCGATGGTCTTATGCACGACGGATTATACCTCTAGATGGTGTAGAAGGACTCACTGGCCATACCTCAGCTCCAATGGGAAACGTGATCCGTGCAAAGGACAGATCTAATCACGGAGTTACCACATCACATTGAAGAACTTAATTTATGCACTCTAGATAACCTTTGAAAAGTATTATCAATCAAATCAAATCCAACTCAATTTTCCCAGCATCTAAATGAGTGTTTGGCCATCCTCAAGGCCTTGGAATACCTTCAACAGGACAGTTCCTTGAAGAGGATTTCCCAAGAATGGAAATTGAATCACCCGAACCTTTGCCCTTTACTCAGCAAGATCGACGCTTCTTGTCAAAAGAGAAGATAGCCTCCCACTCACTAGGCCATCAATGCGGTCGACCAATCTTCCCAGGGTAGCATCAACTGCGTTCCATTGATCGGATGAGTTCTTCCCTTTCAAAGGGCTCCTCTTTCTCTCGGGTGTAGGCTTTCGTGGATCTGGCTGGTGTTTCACCTCGCTTCTATGCCACATTTGAAGAAGGCTTCATGGGCAATATGAAGGGCATGACTAATCAAGGTTTTTCTTCTTTCAAGCCCTCTATCTTTCTCGGATGACAATTGGAGCTGGGATGAACCTCGAAACGGCGAAGGTGGGTGGAAGGTCGCCTCCGCTCCCGTAAATGGCTCTTTTTGGAGTTGATTGGGATGATGAATTGCATGTTCTCGATTGGCACCTCCTGGAGAAGGTGTTCTGAGTAAGAGACATATACCTTGAACCAATTTCTCTTGTTTGAGACCTCCGTGTGGTAACTCCATTGTTCTTTTCTTACCGGAACAAGGGGTGGTTTTAGGGTATTCACTGCCGGGCCGCTTTGTATTCAATATAATTCTTCCTTTGCCTCACATGCATCCATCCACAATACCAAGATCAAAGGACATTGGTGGATTTTTTATCACATACAACCTCTTTCACAGCTTTCATTTACATTACCACATTCAAACCACCAGACCACCAATGGATCAAAAGAAGATCCTTCCTTTCTCTCGATAAATCAAGAATCAATCCCCGGGAGAAAGCTCTTCAATGGCGTTGAAAGAAGCCCTCGATCGCAGCTCACATTAGCGAGAGGAAAGTGGTTCAAACCATCGAGGCCATGAGAGATCAGCGGCTATAAGAATCGAGTTCGGCTTTTTGAAATCATTCCCCCCTTGAAGAATCAAGTTCGGATTTTTGAAGAATCAAGTTCGTTAAGTCGGCAATGAAATTCAATTGCCAAAAATCATTTCCAGACTTTAGAAAGAAGTCCGTCACACGGAGCTCAAATTCAGTTCAGAAATCAAGTTCCGCTTCTTTAAGGCAAATCTAGTTCGATCTTTTATAACAAATCCATTCGGCCCACTAAAATCAAGTTTGGAGGAAAATTTTTGAAATCAAGGTGAGTTGATTTTGAAATCGACCTCCTAAAATCCGAACTCGCTGCCGGAGTGAAAATGGCCAACCGTGATCTTGGAGTGGAGAATGCTAGAATGCCTTTCGAAGATTCGCCCTTCACCATGGATCTCGGGAAATATGACCGTACCACTATTTATTTCCCCATGCTTCAAAATGTCAGTACTCCCCGGGAGGCGTTGTGATGGATGGGTAAAATCTTGCATCCTCGTGGGAGAAGAAAAACGGCGGAGTGCGATGGACCATCTTTGTGTTAGAGAGAATGCGAGTACTTTTTGCACTCATGCTTGTCCCTTTGCCAGGGGAGCGTTCTTGTGCGATTTGAGGAACCAAAGAGACGGCTTCGATGTGCTTCCCATCACCGTCAAGGGGATCGCCCAGGCTTTTAAGCGACGCCGTTGCCTTCTCCTTCTCCCACCGCCTCCCACCAAACTCCATCCGTTCCTTACCACAAAATTGCCACAGCTCCACAATACATGTATCCTCAAAGAGGGCGGATGGGTTTGCTTGCCTTGATTTGGAGATTTTCCTCGATGGTAGTTGTAGCGGCGGTGGTTCCTTGCGGCTCACGATCTCCTTTCTCCACTCACATCTTGGTATGAAATCGGATGAAAAGGGAAGAAGGCATCACCGGCTTCCACAACGCCACCTCCGCGACGATGGTCATCATTGAGGCCTTCTTCCTCCTCTCTCCCTCTTTCTTCTTTCTTTTTCCGCCTTAAATCCGATCAAGCTGTTTTTTTTATGTTGGAGGAAATTCGGCTCCTTTGTTGCTAACGTTGGTGGCGGGGGACTTTCTTCTAACTAGTCCTTGCGTCCTCGCTAAGATTATTGCTTTAGCGAGATAGCGATCCTTTGGTAGATTATTATGCTCGTAGAGGCCATCTTTCTTCATTTCTTCATCTTGAAGTTCTTGGCGGAGGAGGCACCAATTTGAGGCAAAGTTCTCTCGAAATGCATGATAGACCACCAGTATTACCATCGTTTGTTTAGGAAGTCATCCAATTTCTCGGATCGGAGGAATGCTTGTTGTAAGTAGACGTTTTGTTCTTATGCTTTTTTAGTGAAAAATCCTTTTTTGCCGCTTTCTCACAGACGGCGCCAATGTTGCGTACTTCGGATTGTCCTACGGGTCAGGGCCGCAAATCGGATCTTCTTGTTTGTCTAGCCGCGATCCGTCTCCATAGTCTTGAATTTGAGTCACACAAATCGAAAACTAACAACATTCCAAACTGTTCCCACCGTAAACCCTCCGACGCTTCAACATCTTTCCATGTATATAGAAAAGATAAATCAATGGTGTATATTTGGTGGGAGGTGTGATTTGTGGAAATGATGCTTCCAATAATAGAGAAAGAGAATCTCTTCCTTTTGGATCCTTGGCTTGAGATGGAATTTTGGGATGTGGATTTGGACGGAGCCCCCCTCCTCCCTCCCAGCCTCCTGACCCTTTAGGCCCTTTTTTCCTCCTCTTGGAGGTTTTTGGAAGTTTTCTCCCTCTTGGAGGTTTTCGGAGGTTTTTTCCCTCTTGGAGGTTTTCTTTTTGGATGAGGTCCTTATATAGACGGTTGATCTTATCCATAGTCAACCGCCGGTGGATTGGATCAAACGGTTGAATAATCACCCGTGTGTTAGATAAAGCAGTTTGAACTTTTTCTTGGGTTGGGTTTTACCAAACCCATCAGATGTATATGGGTACATATTTACATGTAAATATATTGATGTGTGTGTGGTGTGTGCAAGTATATATATATATATATAAACGGGTGCCAGTGTGTGTGTGCGTTGACTCTCTCTATGTGTGTATACGTGTGTGGGGCATGTGCTGCAGTGTGTGTAAATGTGTGCAGCGTGTGAGCTGCTGTGTAGTGGCAGTATAAGGGTGAGTATGTGTATTGGGAATGTGTGTGGATGTATATGTATATAATTGTATTTATACGTGTGGGAAGGCATACGTACAGTGTGTGTGCAGCTATAGTGGAAGTGTATATATATATATATATATATATATATATATATATATGTATGTATGTATGCATTATACTGTGGGAATAAAAGTGATGTCATTTATAGTTTTATAACTATATGTATGTATATGTATGAGAAAAATAGATGTACAAAATGTATGTGTACATGTATGTATGTTGAGGAAAAAATTAATAGTAGTTATTATCTTAATTGACCTTCATGGAATTACTCAAGATAGTTGGATAGCTGAGAATTGTGAGTTGATTAGATAATGACAAAATTGAAGACATTTTATAACATTAAAAATATTAATAATGGAAAAGGGTATTTACTTTCTATCTTTTTTGTGATGATTGACTTTATTTGATCGCTTGGTATTGAGTCTAGTACGAAGCCCGAACTCACCGAGATAAAAGCGAAGCCTAAATCGATAGCCCTCCAAATGGCCTACGTGGCAGCCCAACGCCCGTAGCCGATCAGCGCTCCCTATGACTCATTAATGAGTCTGCAGGCAACAAGCTCGAGATGGCAAGGTAGGCCAATGAGGGAAAGGTCAACCCTAACTAGAGATCCCTATAGATAAAAACTTATCCGGGCTTGGCATATTGACGACAATCGACATCACCGACCTCCACCAAGAGGTCAACGGTTGAATCCTTACGTAAAGGATTCTTGTTGATCCTTGGATAACTGAGTTATCCGGGTTTCAATGCCATCTTCGGACCTACTTGTGATTACCTGCGATGATCATTAATCCATACAACAACCAAGACTTGAGATGCCTTTTGTGGAATACAACAAAAGTCTAGCATCTCCTTCAATTTCCTTTACAACAAGATGAAGTTTCCAACCCCACTTAGCTGGTAGCCTCGCGTAGGAGAGGTGCTCAGCCGAAATGATGCTCCAAGCCCTAATGGGAAACAATGGATGGGGACTTGCATCTCGACATGATAATCCCAAGAAGGCACTCTAGAGCTCCTAGGGACAGATCATATCGGACCGCGAGGCACCTCCGTGTAGATGGCCAAGATGAGCGGGAGGAGAGCCCAGAGTGGCGTAACCCTCATAACTCCCATAGCGAGAGGAGTCCGACAGCCATGCCGTACAAGTTCAAGCCAGCCAGGGCTCATGTCGACATCATCAATGCACGAAGAAGCGAGTCTGACCCACTAATGGAGGAAAATGTGAAGGTGGTCTGAGACCTCCTACACAAGGAGAGGCCAGTGTGATCTTCTGCTGACCTATGAAGATCGCCCTTCACCATGGATCTCCGGACCCAACCGCTCCCCCGCAAGTTCAAAATGTCAACAATGGATGGGTAAGATGGGAGTAAGGATTCGATGGACCATCTCAACTACTTTTGCACTCACCCGTCCTCTCCAAGCGATTGATGTAGCTTTCACCGTCAAGAACTTTAATGCCTCCCATTTCCGTTCCTTCGGAGCTCACTGCTTTCTTCGACATGCCTCCAGGAGAAGAGAAGAAGCTATAGCACTTGATCTGGTTCCGCCAGAGGACGGATGAAAGCTTGAAGCAATTCCACAACCGCTTCATCATTGAGACGCACCAGATCCCCAGGGCTCAACTCCTTTGTTGCCACGTTGGTGGCGACTTTTCATATACGCCGTCCTTTTGGAAAGTAGAATCGCCTATATCTTGGCGGAGGAGGCCAATGAGGCAAAGTGTCTCGAACGCATGGACCACCCCGAAAAGGCTAATAGCCATAAGGAGTAGAGCCAAGTTCCAAACTCCCCTAAACGATATCCATGCGAACATCCTGATGTAGATCCAGGATTCTTTGGCCGAGAGGTTCAAGATCGAGACTAGCTATCCATCATGCCTAGTGAGAACTCGTACAAGAAGAAAAGCAATCCACCACGGCATCTGGCGGAAGATGTGCATAGACTTTAGAGGGCGAACGTGAATAAAGCATGTCCCAACCAAGGGTAGGCAGGCGTTTTCCGAGCCAGCTCTCGAGAGCGATTAATAAAAGTGATGTCATTAGTTTTAGTAGTACTCCATGTAACCTTCTCCCAAGTCTAATCTCCTTGTGTTCCGCCATCGTTTCATGGACGCCAACTGAAATGAGTCTTTATTAACCAAATTAGGATAGACTTGTTACTTTATTTAAGCTTGATTGAGGAACACATCTCCTTCATGACCGACTAACTAAGATTACGATGAAAACTTATCTATTAGGTAATGTCCTTTGACCTCAAAACGCCATCTTAGCAACCTTCTCACGTTTTGCCTTGTGATTCCTCACCTGAAGATGAAGTTTTCAACCTTGTACGGCGTAGGAGAGGTGCTCGGTGATCAGGTAATGGGATGGATGTGCTACCTGTCCCAAGTCATGTGAAGGTATAGATGGAGAATCGGATCTCTGATGAAGCCATGCTCATGAAGAGAGAAGCAACCAAAGCGATCCCTTTGGACCATGTTCGTGATTTAGAGCCAAGACAATCGATTGATTAGCTTTCTCCAGAAGAACTTTAATGTATTTGCGTGGATTCCCGCCGAATGCTTGGGATTTGGCCAAATGTGCCCGTCATATGCCCGCTGAGGTGAACCACTCCGAGAAAGTTCTTAGACTTTATTAGTGTCCAAACTCTCTATCCAATGTCGCAAGAAAAGCAATGGCAAGTGGCAAACTTTACCGACGAATAAAGATGTCCCAGATAGCTCGAGCCATCCTTGATTCATGGACGCTCTTTGCAAAACCAAATTAGGATGAAGATGAGGAACACATCTCCTTCATGAAACTCATTAGGTAATGTCCTTTGACCTCAAAAACGTCGGGGCAACCTACTAGTGCCTTGTGAACAAGATGTTCGAGGCCCAGATAGCTAAGGTGTATGTCGACATCGATATGCTCATGAAAAAGTACCTACCCTTCTGATTTAGAAAGACCAGGTACTTAGACAGGATAAAGCCCAGCGGCCAAATGTGCGTTTGAGGTAACCTCCGGAAAGTTCTTAGGCTTTATTGTGTCGGATGAATGAAGAAGATCGAGCCATCCTTGATATGCTTTCAAAGAAGCTAAAGGGTCAGTAACCTTGTTAAAGTCCACAAAAAGTCCTACCCTTCTTCAAGCCACTTCATCATCCGCGGTCGGATGAATGTGAGGAAGCTTTCAAAGAGCTAAAGGCGTACCTTGTTAACCCACCTCTCCTGAGTTCATCATCCGCGCCACATTAGACACGACGCTTAGCTTAGTGCTCGTCAGAGAGCACGAGGGCACACAGTGACCTGTGTACTACGTGAATAGGGTATTGACGGACGTGAACACTCGCTACCTATATGCGGAGAGGATTGCGCTAACCCTCATCTATTCAACACGGAAGTTAATGCCCTACTTTCAGGTGCCCCAGATCGTCGTTCTAACGGATCAACCCTTAAAGTCGACCCTACAGAAATCGGAGACCTCAGGGTGGTTGGTTAAGTGGGCTATAGAACTGGGAGAGTTCGACGTGGAGTTCCGATCATGACCGGCTCTTAAGGGCAAGGCTCTGGCAGACTTCATCGTCTAGGGAGCGACCCCAGCCCTAGATGACCCACGTAGCCCGAAGAGCTTGGATGCACCAAACATTCCACCATGGATCCTAAATGTAAACGGATCATCCACCCAAGCAAGCAGCGAAACTGGGGTCATACTTAGAACTCCATACGAGATAGAGATTAAGTACTCTGTCACACTGATTTTCCCTGCCACCAATAATGTGGTGGAATACAAAGCCCTTCTTGCAGGACATTGTCTAGCAAAGGAGTGCTCCGCCAAGTCATTGGTCGTGTGCAGCGACTCGGAGCTCATGGTCAATCAAATCCAAGGATCCTTCGAGGCATCAAACTCTCAATTGGGAAAGTACCTGGCGAAAGCAAAAGTCCAAATCCAGGCGCTGAAACGTTTCAAGATCGAACACATACCCAAAGCCGAAAACTAGAAAATTGATCAGTTGGCTAGGGACGCAGCTTGGATCTCTAGAGCAGTATGCTAGGAGCTTGTGAAAATTCTGGCCACACCTAGTGTGGACAGTCTGAACCAAAAAGTATTGCAGGTTAATAAAAGTGACAATTGGATGACCCCGTACTACAAGTACTTGGTGGATGGCACACTACCTACGAACGCCGACGAGGCCAAGCGGATCAGGAAGAAAGTAGGCTGGTATTTGATCCTCGTGCAGCCGGCTCATAACGTTTGGCATCATAGTTTCTAGGCAAAGATGGAAAGCTTTGGCTAGATGAGAGGCTGCAGCAATTAGTAGCAGCCTGGCTAGCAGCACTGTCGGCCAAGTAGTGGTAGCACTTCGGTCCGAGCAAGGGGAAGCACTAATTTTTCTTCAGTGAAGAGTGAAAAAGCCTTATATAAAATGTCTGTCTGGATGGTTTTTAAACAAGCCTTGAATGTAAGATTTCATGAAATTAAACTATACATTTGTAGATGATTATGATCAAGCAAAACTTTGAGCCAAACTCGTGTGAAACTCGATATCCACTATACTAATTATTTCTTTATCATATCTCAATTATAAGTACAAAGACCTAAAATCCTGATATTACAACATTTATAACAAATGGAACCGAAGAGATCTAAGAATGCATACAATATTACCACCTATAAAGTATATGTTGTTAAGGTCCTCCCTATGATGAGTGTCTCATATTTACCCAATAATTAGAATTAAAATTTAAATAAATAAAAATTAAAAATTAAATAATCTAATTTTAATAATTGTTTAATTTTTGTTATTCATTTACTCAATTTCTAATTATAATAGTTAGCGAGAAACCCCAATGCTGTAGCGGGGTAATAAAAATTCTGGCCTTGTGTGAAGGGGGTGATGTGTCTCGTAAATTTGGATTGTTAAACAAATTAAAGAGCTGTATTACACGGAAGTTCGTTTAGAAATGGCTCCTGGTTTCGTTACTTGGAATCTAGATCTTACATACCATAATAAAACAAATAAAAGGTAAAAGCAATTGGACTTCTCTACTCAAATCATTTCTCCATGAATTATTTACCCCCTTCTATGTTGTACTTTTACTATTATAAGTTTGTACATTGTGAAAGGAATAATAAATGGAACTACCTGAATAATATTTGTCTTTATTTTGTGGCTCAAATATTTTTGTATACTTTGAATAGTTAAAGCACTTGCATATTATTTTTTATTGTATAATTTCAACTCCCAACAATTTATAATGGGATGCTAGAAACCTTCCACATGCTCCTTTCCCAAATATTTTGTTGATTTGGTGTCCTATTTGGTAGAATTTGATTCTCTGATAATGCTAAAATGCAGGATCTTCTTGGAATAAATAATCCGATTTATAATAAATGGTGAGGCTTATTTTGATCACGAAGCACCTTTTGCTTGCCAGGTGGTATGATTAGGCATTATAGATTTAATTGAAGCAGCCTTCTTCCCTAATGGATGCAAGATCCGAAGATACATTTGAAGTCTTTGGTTACCCTCTTTTATGTAAACCACATTGGTTACTTATTTTATTAAAAAACCTATTTTTATTCCGCTTCTCTGCGATTTACCACGTGTTTTGTGCTCCCTTCTCGCTTAGAGTTGTGCAGTCTTTCTTCTTTATCTCTCTAGGGAGAGCACTCATTCTTTTGTCTCCCACCCCATTTGATTATCTTGGAGTTCTATTACCATTTCTCGGAGCTTTCCTTCTTTTGTGATGAAGGTTTATATCCCTTTATCTCAGGGTCATCAAGGTGATTGATATGTCCTCAAAACTTGGACTTCTCTACTCAAATCATTTCTCCAAATTATTTACCCCCTTCTAAGTTGTACTTTTACTATTATAAGCTTATACATTGTGAAAGGAATAATAAATAGAACTACTTGAATATTATTTGTCTTTATTGTATGGCTCAAATATTTTTGTATACTTTAAATAGTTAAAGCACTTGCATATTATTTTTATTATATAATTTTTGACAATCTGACAATTCGGACCACTAATAACTCAATCTTCTAACAATCCGATTTATAATAACTTATTTTGTGTATTCGATTTGAAAATAATGGATGCACTGAAATAACAAATTTTATTAAAATTTTTTTAATTTGAGGAATTACACTCTGGGCATCTTAGAATATGGTTTATATCCGGCCTAGAAAGTCCTCTTTTTATCTTTTCTAAATCAAACCTGCCAAACACAATTAAATCAAAAGTTGGTGGGAACCCGTATTTATAAATTAGCATTCGATGGTTGAGAAAATAGACAGCAAATAACAAAATTGAGTTTTAATTTGAGGAATTACACTATGGGCGTCTTAGAATATGTATGCCTAGAAAGGTCTTTTTTTATTTATAATGGTTAATGGTGGAACCCGTATTTATAGTTGTTGTTAAGCAACCGTTATTTATAACGGTTGGGTTGTTGTTAACAACCGTCTTAGTTGAAAATGGGCCATAATTGTTGAAAAAGGGTCGTGACATTTGTGGGCTGTGCAAACATAATAAGTCACTCGGATCTAAATACTACTCGGACGTTAACTTCAAAGATTATTGGGCTTAGGCTTGCGATTGTTCTGGGCTTCCCTATTTTGGCCCATAGGTACCATACCTATCAGGCTTAAAAATGAGTATATAGTATTTGAACCATTAAATTAGGCTTAGATACTTAAGCCATTAATTTAAATTAATAGTTTTAGTTTGGATATTTCATTCATTTAATTTAGTTTTAGAGTAATTAATATGTTTGATTAAGTTAACTTAATTATATGTTTAATTTATCAATTAAATCATCATATATTTAAATTATATGAATTTTAGTATATTAAAAATTACTAATTTAAATTATAATTATAAAATTAAATTTAAAGAGGGGTCAAAATATTAGAAATTAACATTAAAATTTTGAGAGCTATTATAAGGATAAGTAGATAAATAATTAATTAATATTTTAGTAATATATAATAATAATAATAATAATAATAATAATAATAATAATAATAATAATAATGTGGTAAAGAAAGGGGAAAGAAAGAAATTAAAAAAAAAAGAAAGAAGGAGAAGGGGGGAAGAGATAAAGAATGAAAGAAGGAGAAGAAGGAAAGGAGAAGAGATAGACGGCGAAATGGCATGAGGGTTGCGATGAGGGGGAGGAAGGAAGTAAAATTGACGCCAGAATGAAATTCAACTAAACCCCTAAAAGGCGACCTTCCATTATTTAAGGAAGGGGATGGAATGAGTGGAGACGGGGGAAAAGTGAGCTGAAGCAGAGCAAAGCCACCACTGCCGTCGTCGATCGGTGCAGGAGGGAGTGTCGCCGTTACTGTTCTAAGCCGCCATTGCCTCTATAATCAAAGTCACCATCGTGAGTTGGGCCGAAGCTACCACTGCCACAACTGCCGCTGTAGCCGCTAAACTTTAGCTGTGCCACAGTTTTGGACAAGTAAACTCATTTATTTTGCAAGTAAATCCTTCTCCTCATTGTTGATATTGATTCTCTCGTTGCATGTCTTGATTTTGGATGAAATTGGCCGTATTTTATTGCAAGCAAAAATGGGGCAAAAATAGTAGAACAGAGCACATGGCGTTGACTGTGGGGCTTCAAAAGCTCCATCATGGATTGGGCGTAAAACTTACTATATTGTGCTGCAAATAAAAAAAATCCTTATTTTACATTTTGTAAGATAAAAGTCTAGATTTATTTCATTTATCGCTAGAATCAGAAGGAAAGGTGAGGAACAGAGCATTTATGCCCTGTTTTGACACCAATTTGTCGCACTGGATTTGAAACGGTGAGGAAATGATTGGAAGTAGATGGCGTGCGAGATGTATGTGCACATATGTATATTATATGGATGTGTGGAAATTTTGTATATATGGGTGTGTTTGGATGGAGATTGGTGTGTGCATATGAACATGTATGTATACAGGTTTTGTTGGTATATGGAGAAAAAAATAATAAAAATACATTTATATGGCAGTGAGAAGGTGAGTACGTGTGGATGTATGTATGTATGTGTTGGGAGATGTGTAGGCGACTGTGATACGAGTGTATGTATATATGTATGTATATTATATGTATGTATTTATATATGTATGCATATGTGTGTGTGTGTGTGTATGGTGTGTGTGATTATTCATCAATATGTATATGTGCACGAGGTTGGCATATACAGGACATATTGATTTCGTGTATGTAAGTGTTAATACATAAGTGTTATTGGATACCGAAGGTTTATAATTTTAGGTATGAATATGTTAAAGTTAGTTTAAGGAGAAAATATGGATAAATTATTATTATTATGATTGGAACTCACATGAAATTAGCCTGAATAGTCGAATAAGTAAAATAATCATGAAATTATTTGTTAACAACTATAGAGAAGATATGGTATGACCAAGTAATGAGTTTGGTATACCGTGAGAGTTAGAGAGAATAGAAGAAGATGTTAGGATGATTGACTAAATATTCATAATTTTCTTTTATTTTTCTTTATTCTTGTGATAAATGATCTTTGTGTTAACTTTGATCACGTGCGTATATTTTGTTGGTATTCTATAGATAAATAAAAAAAGTGTACAAAAACTCTATGGTATCCGAATGAATGAGAGTTCGTGAGATTTTGGAATAGTCTATACCTTTTCGATACCGATTTCATTCCGGAGATTGATGTCGTTGATATTGAGGAAGGATACTTATAACTTAATTACCATTGTAGATGATAATATCAAGGATATCATTGGCGAGGGGTATCAGAGATAGTATGAGCATGCTACGAGTACAATCTTTGGGAGGACAATAAGGGTATTGGGGATATCATTGATATTGGATAATCTCGTGGTACTTATCCAACCGTTGGGGATATAAATATGCGGCTTTTGGTTCACTCTGGTTGAATAAGGTCCAAGGAGATTTTGTTATCTCGTACAGTTTAGATTGTTGCCATCTAGTATCGTTGTAACCTCATATTGAACAAATGATCGGATTCGGTGGGAATCCATATTGCACACTTGACATCCAGTTATCCTTCTAGCTTTTGGGTCATGGATAAGGCATATTGGCAAGTCTCGGACAGCTATTGGCATGTCACATTTATTTAACTTTTATTGTATTGTGATTATTATCTAAGATACTTATTTATGTTATGATATTATTAATTATATTTACTTGTTAGGTATTCGACTCACTCTTATATTTTGTTGACTTCAGAATAGATAGGTTGATATTAGGCTAGAAGAGATCGCGTATTACTGTATAGATTTTAAGTAGAGGATATCAAAAAATTGAGACTTCCATGATAGAGATTTGAGATTATTTGTTAGTTCATTGACTTTTAGACTTTTATCGAGCTTTCATTTATGAGGATTTTACATCATGGCTATTTATACTATTTCTATTTCAAATAGTTTACTATTATGAATGTTTATTTGATGAAACAATTATGATGATCAATTATGATATCATAAATTCTAGTGATGCGATGATTTTGAGTTTATTTATATTAATTGATATTATACATTGTAAAGTATAATTAATGATTTCGGATGATTTGAAATTTTACTTGGACAGTACGGGGACTTGGCCTTGGGTCGCTACAAAATCCTTCCAGACTTGACGCTTAAACCATCAACTCATAGCTTTCTCGTAGAACCACCACGAACAAGTTCACTCAAGCAAGCCTCGTGTACACCTCCCTGATTGCTCCAGAAGTAAAAAAAACTAATACTTTTAATCAATGTGGAATTTATAAGAAAGTAACATAAAATCAAACAAACATTCTCTCATAATCTTATTAGGGGATTTCTCCTATCCAGTGAGTTACTGTCAAATCTTGTCCACTGGCAACTTTTTCTCTACGGGGATCTCATTATCGGCCTCTGCAACATTGGACGATATCCTCTTCTCCTCCATTAAATCTGGAATATTAACACTCTTCTATGGCGTCTCTACCATGATAGCGTCACTCCCTCTTGCACTCTTCAGCCTCCTCTTACTACCTTAATCAAACATTTATTGGTCTTATTGGCGATACCCTTTGTAACTAAAGCCTCCTTGAAATACCAATTTAATTGCTTGCTTCCCCTTACTGCAGCTATGCTTTTAGTGTGATTCCTTTGACGATTGTTAAATGCCATGCAAAAGCTCTCCTTACTAAATCTGTTAGTTGAAATGAAAGTCGACCAAACATCTAGAGCATGTCACACACTTTTTAACATGAGTTTTATCTTGTCATTTATCTGCAAGCTAGCATCCCTAATGCTAATACTATCAATGAGTTTTCATCACCCATCATTAATACTTTATGATCCCCGATCATATATGAGGTTTAGAGGAATTTCATCGATATCGTATAGTGTAAGGATTTACTATCCATTATCCAAATCATCTTATGGCCAATAAAGCTCTGTGTATTCTTCTCATGGATGATTGGGAGGTCTTCATAAGTAGTAATAGAGACTCAATTATTGCTATTATAATCTTTCATCTCTTATTGCTTGTTATCATCATTGTAACAAACCAAACTCGAAATGCCCAAAACCCACTCGGACTAGCCACATAGGAACCTCAAGTCATAAATAGCCATCATACAAAATATATAACTACTACAATTCCATTATAATGTTTAACAATAAAAGTATATCTCTTCAAAGATAAGGTTGGATACATCTAAAACAAACAGTCAAAGCTCTAGAATAAATAACGATCCACAATTAAAGTGTAAAAATCTTGCCACACTTAATATGAAACAACAATTGGACTCTGAAATCCTCTATCTCTATGCTCCTCAATAAGTGTTCGATCTTTGACTAATCCTACTATTCTGTACTAATAAGAACTAAGAAATTATAAGGTTTTTCTGAGAGCTTGACAAGTGATGTAGTCTAAAATATAGGAATAATAACAATCTCAAATAATAATATTAATGGATAGCAAATGTAACACCGATACCCCGACAATCAACTGCCACTACCCGAGACCATACACTACTAAGTAATCCTGACTCAAGACAATATCAATATCTACTCTCAAGGATTACCATCAAACCTATAAGATAATTTATACAATTTAAATTTTATTAAATTCGAATATCAATAATCTGTTATGTTTTACTAAACTTATATCAACAAAAGTCACTATTATCAAAGATATTATAAACCAACAACTACATACTCGCTCTAACGAATGGGCAATAATCACAAGGCAACAAATACTCATAAGTTTAACATTTGACCATAAAAGCATTCAAGGCTCTGCCAACACATGATATAAGAACACATCTTATATCTATTGCTAGCACATGGCATGAGAATACATCTTGCCTCTATTACCAGAAGGAAAGGTGAGGAACAGAGCATTTATGCCCTGTTCTGACACAAATTTGTTGCACTGGATTTGAATCGGTGAGGAAATGATTGGAAGTAGATGGCGTGCGAGATGTATGTGCACATATGTATATCATATGGATGTGTGGAAATTTTGTATATATGTGTGTGTTTGGATGGAGATTCGTGTGTGCATATGAACATGTATGTATACAGGTTTTGTTGGTATACGGAGAAAAAAATAATAAAAATACATTTATGTGGCAATGAGAAGGTGAGTACGTGTGGATGTATGTATGTTTGTGGTGGGAGATGTGTAGGCGACTGTGATACGAGTGTATGTATATATGTATGTATATTATATGTATGTATTTATATATGTATGCATATGTGTGTGTGTGTGTGTATGGTGTGTGTGATTATTCATCAATATGTATATGTGCACGAGGTTGGCATATACAAGACATATTGATTACGTGTATGTAAGTGTTAATACATAAGTGTTGTTGGATACCGAAGGTTTATAATTTTAGGTATGAATATGATAAAATTAGTTTAAGGAGAAAATATGGATAAATTATTATTATTATGATTGGAACTCACATGAAATTAGCCTGAATTGTTGAATAAGTAAAATAATCATGAAATTATTTGTTAACAACTATAGAGAAGATATGGTATGACCTAGTAATGAGTTTGGTATACCGCGAGAGTTAGAGAGAATAGAAGAAGATGTTAGGATGATTGGCTAAATATTCATAATTTTCTTTTACTTTTCTTTATTCCTGTGATGAACGATCTTTGTGTTAATTTTGATCACGTGCGTATATTTTATTGGTACTCTATAGATAAATAAAAAAGGGGTACAAAAACTCTACGGTATCCGAATTAATGGTAGTTCGTGAGACTTTGGAATAGTCTATACCTTTCCGATACCGATTTCATTCCGGAGATTGATGCCGTTGATATTGAGGAAGGATACTTATAACTTAATTACCATTGTAGATGATAATATCAGGGATATCATTGGTGAGGGGTATCAGAGATGGTATAAGCATGCTACGAGTATAACCTTTGGGAGGACTATAAGGGTAGTGGGAATATCATTGATATTGGACAATCTCGTGGTACTTATCCAACCGCTGGGGGTATAAATATGCGGCTTTTAGTTCACTATGACTGAATAAGATCTAAGGAGATTTTGTTATCTCGTACAGTTTAGATTGTTGTCATCTAGTATCGTTGTGACCTCATATTGAACAAATGATCGGATTCGGTGGGAATCCATATTGAACACTTGACATCCAGTTATCCTTCTAGCTTTTGGGTCGTAGATAAGGTATATTGTTGAGTCTCGGACAGCTATTGGCATGTCACATTTATTTAACTTTTATTGTATTGTGATTATTATCTAAGATATTTATTTATGTTATGATATTATTAATTATATTTACTTGTTAGGTATTCGACTCACTTTTATATTTTGTTGACTTCAGAATAGATAGGTTGATATCAGAATAGAAGAGATCGCGTATTACTGTATAGATTTTAAATAGAGGTTATCTTAAAAATTGAGGCTTCTATGATAGAGATTTGAGATTATTTGTTAGTTCATTGACTTTTAGACATTTATCGAGCTTTCATTTATGAGGATTTGACATCATGGATATTGATACTATTTCTATTTCAAATAGTTTACTATTATGAATGTTTATTTGATGATACAATTATGATGATTAATTATGGTGTCATAAATTCTAGTGATGCGATGATTTTGAATTTATTTATATTAATTGATGTTATAAATTGTAAAGTATAATTAATGATTTCGGATGATTTGAAATTTTACTTGGACGGTTCGGGGACTTGGGCTTGGGTCGCTACAAAATCCTTCCAGACTTAACGCTTAAACCATCAACTCATAGCTTTCTCGTAGAACCACCATGAATAAGTTCACTCAAGCAAGCCTCATGTACACCTCCCTGATTGCTCCAGAAGTAAAAAAACTAATACTTTTAATCAATGTGGAATTTATAAGAAAGTAACATAAAATCAAACAAACCTTCTCTCATAATCTTATTAGGGGACTTCTCTTATCCAGTGAGTGACTGTCAAATCTTGTCCGCTGGAAACTTTTTCTCTACGAGGATCTCATTACTAGCCTCTGCAACATTGGACGATATCCTCTTCTCCTCCATTAAATCTGGAATATTACCACTCTTCTATGGCGTCTTTACCATGATAGCGTCACTCCCTCTTGCACTCTTCAGCCTCCTCTTACTACCTTAATCAAACATTTTATTGGTCTTATTGGCGATACCCTTTGTATTTAAAGCCTCCTTGAAATACCAATTTAATTGCTTGCTTCCCCTTACTACAACTATGCTTTTAGTGTGTTTCCTTTGACGGTTGTTAAATGCCATGCAAAAGTTCTCATCACTAAATCTGTTTGTTGAAATCAAAGTCGAGCGGACATCTAGAGCATGTCGCACACTTTTTAACATGAGTTTTATCTTGTCATTTATCTGCAAGCTAGCATCCCTGATGCTAATACTATCAATGAGTTTTCATCACCCATCATTAATACCTTATGATCCCCAATCATATATGAGGTTTAGAGGAATTTCATCGATATCGTATAGTGTAAGGATTTATTATCCATTATCCAAATCAACTTATGGCCCATAAAGCTCTGTGTATTCTTCACATGGATGATTGGGAGGTCTTCATAAGTAGTAATAGAGACTCAATTATTGCTATTATAATCTTTCATCTCTTATTGCTTGTTATCATCATTGTGACAAACCAAACTCGAAAAGCCCAAAACCCACTCGGACTAGCCACATAGGAACCTCAAGTCAAAAATAGCCATCATACAAAATATATAACTACTACAAGTATATCTCAATAATATCTCAAGTATAACTACTACAATTATAACCTCAATAATAATGTTCAATAATGAAAGTATATCTCTTCAAAGAAAAGGTTGGATACATCTAAAACAAACTGTCAAAGCTCTAGAATAAATAACGCTCCACTATTAAAAGTGTAAAAATCTTGCCACACTTAATATAAAATAATAATTAGACTCTGAAATCCTCTACCTATATGCTCCTCAATAAGTGTTCGATCTTTGACTAATCCTACTATTCTGTACTAATCAGAACTAAAAAATTGTAAGGGTTATCTGAGAGCTTGACAAGTGATGTAGTCTAAAATATAGGAATAATAACAATCTCAAATAACAATATTAATGGAAAGCAAAAGTAACACCGATACCCTGACAATCAACTGCCACTACCCGAGACCATACACTACTAAGTAATCCTGACTCAAGACAATATCAATAATCAGTTATGTTTTGCTAAACTTATGTCAACAACGGTCACTATTATCAAAGATATTATAAACCAACAACTAGATACTCTTTCTAACGAATGGGCAATAATCACAAGGTAACAAATACTCATAAGTTTAACATTTGCCCATAAAGGTATTCAAGGCTCTGCCAACACATGATATAAGAACACATCTTATCTCTCTTGCTAGCACATGGCATGAGAATACATCTTGCCTCTATTACCAACACAAGGCATGTGAACACATCCTGTCTCCGTTGCCAACACATAGATGGGAACACATATTGACTCTATTGCTAACGCATGGCTTGAGAACATGTCCTGTCTCTATTGCCAACATATGGCATTGGAGCACGTCTCATCATATCAAATCGAATATCCCTTGTCACGATATCCATCGATATTTTGATACGTTATTCATAAAACTGTAAGTATCTCTCCAAGCTCATCGACCTTAATCCATGATATGGAACCATTTGTCAGATAATTATAAACTATACTATGGTTATACATGTTTTATACTTGATATTCTAGTGTCTCCATACAATATTCTCTACTCATTCATAGAATAACAAGGAGTAGGACATCAAAAGTCACAATCATTCCATTGAATCAAAGAGATGACTAACGATGGATGTCCATATAGGAGCACCTATCCACTTTTCTATATTACCAACTCCTGCTCTTTCAAGACCAACTCTAGGTTAACCACCTCGATTGTATTTTCAGAGATGTCCAATTTGCGTTTATACTAATTAAGATGTCCAACCCTCCTATCTAGGCCTACCTCTCGGTCTCTAAGAAAATGATGACTCTTACCTATTCGATTTCTTATATTAATGTCTAGATAATCTAAATTACAAATTTTTAAATTTGATCAACCCTACAACTTAAATTACCGAGGTAACCATGCCACTAAGGTGCTATGGCCCGCAGCCACCCCTAGGTTCATTATGAAACCTACTCTTCTACACTCACTTGAGCCATTAATTATAAATAAGGCTTATTGATTTCCAATGTAACATTTATGTGTAAGGTTTTAAAGAAGCCATTCTTAGCCCCTATCCCACTTAGCCAACTCACTAAAATACATGGTCAAATTGTCATTCCACCCCTACAAGTTTCTAAGGTCTCAACCATTGGGGTTTTGATTCCTTCTTCTATCAACAACCAACACAAACCATACACTTTATTAGAATACATGTAAATCTTCATCAAACTACTTTATAGGCATGCAAAACAACATATTACTTTACTAATTTACATGTTCAAGTTACGGCCAATATGTCCCTCATATTAAACAAAATTTATTTATTAAACATATTAGTAAGTATAAGTATACATGGAGATTCACCACATATTAAAACTAAGCATGTAAAGTTATCATTTTGGCTTCTTGCCCCTCAAGTCATAGTCACATGGTCATATTAAACAAAAGCCATGGCCACATAAGTATGTTTCTTCTACCAGTTTTATGATAAAACATAAAGCATGTTTGGCGTGACCCATTAAAGATCCCCTTCTATTCACCTTAGACCTACAAATCTCAAAGGGTGAATTAAGAGCAACTCAGCCAACTACCAAATTGTGGCATACCATTGATAATTAGATGAAGAAAGTTATCAATTATTGTGTTAACTTTGATATAAAATAGAAGATAAGTTACAAAGATATAGTTTTTATGCATCTAGTTATATTTTCTTCACATAGCCAAAATGGATACTCAAAAATGGATGTAAGACATCCTTTTTAATATATTGGAGACCATACTAATTGGTGGACACAACCCCCTTTAGAGGAAATAATAAGGGTGCAAAGGAATAGAGGAAATTTTATTTTCCTTGATTTTTCTTTTTCAAGTGGCCAAAGCAAGCATGAATGGGCTTCGTGACTTCCACAAGCACATCTTTCCTTCACCTTTTATGAAGGAGGTAAGGGGGGTTTCACTAGTGTTATTACTAGTTCTTACTTTTTCACTTCTCTTCTCACTTAGATCAATAGAGGAAGGGGACGAACAACTCTCCACCTTTTCTTCTCAAATAGCAGCCAAAAGGAGGAAATTTATGTTTTCTTCCTTGAGGGAGTGAGGTGGCTTGCTATAGAACTCATTAGGAGGGAATTAGGGTTTCTTTATTTCAAAAGTCGGGAGGTGCAGCCTAAGGAGGGAATTGCATCCAGATTTTATTCTTTCCAAGTTTTTTCACAGCCAAAAATTGTGAGAAGGATGGCTAGATCTTGAGGCAAAAGTGCCACAACGCCATGGAAGTAAACTACGTCAAAATTATTGTTTTGGGGTTCCCAAGGTTTCCCTTTTTCGTTTTTTTTTTTATATTTTGTGATATTAATTTAATTAATTTTGAACTTATAATCATACCAAACTATTTTTAATACATTCAATTAATTAATAAAATTCTATAATGAAAATTATCCTTTATTGTTATTGGAGAAATTACCACAATATTATTGGACAACCTCTCCAATTTAATTAGTTTAGGGTTTTTATGAAGTTAGCCTAGGCTTCTATATAAATTTTTGACCTCCATGAATGTCATTTTTACTGTTATTTTTATAATTAATGATATTTATTAACTAAGAGCTCAATTTGGCTAATCATAAAACATCGGGAGTGTTACAACCATTTTTCTCTTATTTTCTTTTAAATCAATCACATTTTATATGAGTTTTCTTATAAAAATAAAAGCACTTGACATCATTGAGTTTAGAACTATAGTTGCTTACTGCCACTCTCGTTCGATCTCTTGCGCCCCTAACTATTAATGGACACTAATGGACTTGAATCTTCTAAAATCTCATTATTTTCCTTCTCTTTAAACTCACTTGTATGTAAATAAACGATGATCTTATCAAAGTTGAACATCTCTTTTTCAAATAGTAGTATCGTGAAAATCGGATTATATAAGGTTGGTGGCAAAACCAATAACACCAATGCCTTGCATTCATTCTTGATCTTCTTATTAAGCACTGATATAGGCATTAAAATCTAGTTAAACTCAAAAAATTTTTCTTTACATGCAACTATGATGTTAGGGATTTAGATTTGTATTGGCCTTTAAGTTCCATTCAAAATTCCTTTAAATCTGACAAATCAATAATTTTTTGATAAGTATTGTCCACAATATATAACTTGATTGTGTATTTTTAAAGGTCCCTCATGTCTTTCTACTGTTCATTATTTATATTCTGTGCCTTAACTTTTTTTTCCTTGGTCAAAACATTCATCATTTTTTCGTATCCAATAATAAAATTATTTAACATGTTAAATTGCTCAATGTCAAATAGTGAACCCTTCAATGTTGACACCATCAAATTATAAATTTCATATACTAAGAAAACCTATACCCTAATTCCACTTGTTAGGATTATCTGGGACAAAAACAAGCACATAACCGGCAAGTAAAAATGAACCTCCAAATCTTTTATCAATCACCTACCATAAAACATCATAAGAGTACATGGAGTAAAATTATACAATCAAGTACACAAAATTCTAGGATAATATTTAATATGAAAAAATCCTTCTTAACTAGAAAAACTATTAAAAAATTTCAAAGAAATCTATTATACAATTATTCAATGATAAATACAACCCTTTTTGAGATTTTTTTCATTACAACTTTAGAGAATGATTGATTAAAAATAACTTAAACACATCTAACAACTTATTAGAAAAAATACTTTAAGAATGGTGCTATCTACATTCTTTAATTACTATGTAATAAGTTATTAGCTACTAACTGCCTCCTCTCCCCCAATAAGTTGTTATATTTTTTTTATTTAAATGAGTTTAAAAATTACTTATAAAGGGATATTTTTAAAATATCAATCAAAGATTTTTCTTTGGCTTCTATGAGTAATAGATCTTCTAAATTGGTTAACTAAATATTAGTCGATTAGGATTACACATCCGTAGTTTGATGAAATATTTCTTCTTTCAGCTGCATCAATTGGTATTAGAAAAAATGACATAAGGAATTAAAAGCCTTATAGGAAGCCATGAGACCTACTCTAATCTTGGTCAAGAACTCTAAGAAATGAGAAAAACAAACAAAGATATGTGGAAAGCGTTGGGTGAAATTGAGCGAAGGTGGTCATCATAGGAGATTTCTAAGCTATGAGACCCATTCCAAGGTCAAGAACTCCAAGAAATTAGGAAAACCTAAAAAGATATGTAGAAAGCGTTAGATGCAACTGAGCTAAGGTGGTTATCACAAAATATTTTCAAGCTGATTAAGACTCAAAAAACTACCACTACTCATCCTCACTCCATTCACAAAACCCAAGATAGTCCCACTGAGCCCACCAAATAGTCTTCCAATGCCTTTACCAGCACTTAAAATCATCATCGGTCTATCTCACTGCACCGTTTTTAGGAGCCGAGATATTGCCCCACCAAATCCACCACACCCATTATCGGCACCCACATTATCACTACCATATTGGGTCATGAAACGTCAACTGATCTCCCTCGCTACACTATTTCAGAGACGCAAGCATCACCCCACTAAGTCCATGCCATCAAAACTCTAACCAAGGGCTGCCTACCGTCCCCATAGCACCAGCCAAACACTTGCCTTTGTGGTCTGATCTTAAACCAATGGACGTAAAAAACTATCATGAAACTCTCCCTGTCAATGTACAACATCTAATTGAAATCAATTATGTGTACAGAAGCGAGCTGATTGTGGAAGGTGCAAGGATGGAGGAGCATGTGCCATTTAAGCATTAGTCGTTGCCCTCAAAATCAATAATACTTAATCCTGCTCTAGCTCGAAATATGGTCCAAGTTTAGATCGCTGACACTTCCATGTGCCTATTAAATATTGTAAAACAAATCAAGGAAAGATTGACGTTGACTATTTTTTTATTCCAAAGAAATGAATGTCACCTCCCATTTAGTTGGCATGACATGGCTTGTGCAGCAAATCTGGTTACCCAACCCTCATTTGCCAATCTTACCGTGCCGTAGTTTGAGGCCCTGCAAACAAACTAAACCACAAAGAATATAGTGAAAATTCAAACCTAAATCTAAAAATGAATGGATCAATAGTGAAGTCCTAAGAAAACTTGATCCATATGCAAAGAGATATGTCACTTGCCTAAACTTGAGGATGAGTTCTTTCTAAGATGGGGAGAATGATGCAATATTATGAGGTTCGAGTTTCAATTTCCTAATTAAATTATGATTCATTAAATTGAGATAATTAAAATTAAACTTAAAAGAATAAGAATATTAGGTTAAAATCAATTTTGGACCCGATCATATCAAGTTGAAGGATGCTAACCAACACCCGACGTGTGCCCAAGCATGTTCTAGGTAACACGGTCACATGTGCTGAATGCATAGCCAGAGTTCAAGCATGCTTTCTGGTATATTTGAGCTTGATGCATGCCCAAGGAATATTTGAACGTGTTAAGGTAGAATGTCGATACCTGATACCCACCCGAAGTAGTGCTCATGCCTTACTGGGTTTGATCACGGCGCCTGATGCGCTCTTGTGTGCCATCTACTATATATATATGGCTTATTTTGTATTATTTTTTACTAGATTTTGAGAGAAAAGAGAGAATCAGGAGTGAAGAAGAGAGAGATAGAGAGAAATGAAGCTAGATAAGTTAAATTCAAGTAAATCAAAGTAAGATTTTGATAATTTGAAATTATGATAAGTGTATTTAAAGTCTTTTTTTCCTTTATTACTAATCATTTCTTACTTTGTTGAGTATTTGTCATTTTACATGATCGTGTATGGTTTGTTTTCGTAGCTAAGATAATAATGCTTTGCATACATAATCTCTCACTCACATACTCTATAATTTTTACGAAAACCATGTTCTTAGTTTATATGCTTTGAATTATTATATTATTTTTTTATAAATTTTTGCATATATGTGTTGAATTCATGGTTAAATGACTCTCTTATACTTTAAATTCTTATATAATATTATATATGTTTAAATTTGCAAAATATATATAATTTGTGCGTACTAAAATTTCTTAAAATTTGCCATGTATATTTGCTTATAGAGATGAATTGCTGATTTTCTATACTAACTTGTCAAGATTAATTCTACATGCTTAAAAACCTTATAATTTAACCTTTCATGTTTTAAAATAAGTATGTGTAAGTTCCAACATAGATCTTATACAATGTATGTAAAGAAATTAATAAAATTTGAAGAAAAACTGTAGATTTTTTTAAAGAATTAATAATATTTTCTCTGAAATGAAAAAATATATGAACTATGTGAAATTGTGTAAAGTTTTCATTTATTAACTCATGAAACAATTGTAATAAGTTCAGCGGTATTATATTAAGATATATGTTAATATATTTTAGTGGTAATTGAAGTTTAAGGCTTTTAGTTGAATATATATGATGGCTCACTTATGAGTATTGAATAGTAGTATAAGGTCTTTAGTTGTATTAAAATAAATATAACTCAAGTTTTGATTCTTTGTTTCTTCAATTAGTAAGGACCTACTAGCCCTTGGTCCCTAAGATTTACATAATTGAATGTAAATTACGTGGTATAATCTGAACAAGAATAAAAAAAAAAAAATTTAAAAATTTGTACATATTTGTCATGAAAATTTATGGCATTTTATTCAAATTTGATTCATTACTCCTTTCAATAAGCATTTATGTAAACCATATGTTTAATTATGAAATTATCTATCTTATTAAACTTTTAACTCACTTATATATTATTTTTCCCTAATCCTCTTCAGATTAACGGTTCGAATACTTACAGGATGAGTGAGAATGAAAGAACATGCATCCAAAGAGAATAAAATTAGAAATGTCAGTAATTTAATGAGATATTTAGTTCTCAATTAGTAACTTATAATATTTATATTATTTGTACTATATTGTGTAATTAAACTAATGAATATTAGTTTATTTTGTGTCAATTTATTATGGATATAGTTTACTCTAATTTTTGGATTAGATATACCTCTTTATGTAAAGTCCAACATTATTATATGATTGGTATTCGGAGCCACTTTCGAATGCTGCAAATTTGGGTCTTGTGGTTTGATTAATTCATACTTTTGGGTCAATCGAAAAATCGACTTATAAGTCCCATCCAAAGGTTAATTGGGTCTGTTGATCGTTAATAGAATAATTTTGCTAATAATCGTTATTTGGGATTAGTACGGGATGTAATAAGTATGATCCTCAAAACATCCATTTAAGAATCTTGAAAATTTAACTTTTATACATACATAGCCACCAACAACGAACATCAAAGAATCTTAAGCCACCCTCCCATTCGGCTGTTTCATTAAGGCACTTGGTTGCCACCACCATTATCTTTAATGCTGTTGTTTACCTTCTTTAATTACTATGGAAAAAAGTTGTTAGCTGCTTACCACTACCTCTCCCCTATTAAATTGTTATGTTTTTTTTTTTATTTAAATATACCTAAAAATTACTTATAAATGGACAAATTTGGACTATTAATCAAATAATTGTCTTGGTTTCTATAAGTATTTAATCTTCTAAATTAATTAAATAAATCACAATCATTTAGCATTACGTGTTCCTAATTTGATCAAATATTTTTCCATTTGGCTGCATAAAAAATGAACAAATAAACAATTTTATGTCTTAGAAATAAGACGAAAGTAGCGTATTCGACTTTGACGAAGAACATAACTTTAAAAAAATTTCAATTTTAAAAGGTTATTTTTATAGTAAGGGGTGTCGTTTATTTTGCGGACCCCTGAATCAATGAGTGGATGTTACTCCTCTTTAGTGATGAGGGGCGTTGCTTGTGCATGTAACTGTCGCCTTCATTTAACGGTTAGACTGTTTAGTTTCTAATCATTGGATCAATGCAATAACTGTTTGAGGAAGCTCATTAAATATCCATTATTGCTTTTTCAATGCTGGGTGGTTTGGGTCACGTTTCTTGGACCAACCACCGTACCCTTTGTTTCATGGACTTCGAGGATTTTTCTTGGGCTTGTTGTTACTGGGGCCTTTTGTCCTTCTGTGCACTGGATTCAGGTCGACCCATGTATTACTGTATCCATTACTAGCCCCCGATGTTGAGAGGTTTGAATTTCAACTCCCAACATATTTATAATGGGATGCTAGCTGCAAACCTTCCACACATGCTCCTTTCCCAAATATTTTGTTGATTTGGTGTCCTATTTGGTAGAATTTGATTCTCTGCCATCAATGCTAAAATGCAGGATCTTCTTAGATTAAATACCCATTAATCGTCCTCCTTGGTTATAAATGGCGAGGCTCTATGTGCTTTACATCACGAAGCACCTTTTGCCTGCCAGGTGGTATGACTGTTTGGAGCCAATATAGAGCCTTCGTTGCCACAAGCTGGAGTCGGGGGGAGTTCTTCCCTGGATTTGAAGTCAAGATCCGAAGATACATTTGAAGTCTGCCTTGGTTACCCTCTTTTATATGGAAAACCACATTGGTTTTTTGTTTTTATATCCATCTAAAAACCTAACTCCATCATTGTAACATGGCTTCTCTGTGATTGGCACAACTGGCTATGGAAGGTTTTGGCAAACGGGTGTTTGTGCTCCCTTCTCAGTTAGAGTTGTGCAATGCTGCTACTTTATCTCTCTAGGGAGAGCACTTTTTCTTTTGTCTCCCACCCCATTTGAAGTGGGAAGCTCTTGGAGTTCTATTACCATTTCTCGGCTGAGAGCTTTCCTTCTTTTGTGTTCGTCCCAAGGTTGGCTTGTGTATTATAATGGTGCCCTTTATCTCAGTGGTCCTCATCAAGGTGATTGAGAAATATGTTCTCGGGCAGTTGGACTTCTCTACTCAAATCATTTCTCCATGAATTATTTACCCCATTCTGAGTTGTACTTTTACTATTATAAGATTATACATTGTGAAAGATATAATAAATGGAATTACCTGAATATTATTTGTCTTTATTGTATGGCTCAAATATTTTTATATACTTTGAATAGTTAAAGTACTTGCATATTATTTTTTATTGTATAATTTTTAACAATCTGAGAATTCAGACCACTGATAACTCAATCTTCTAACAATCCAATTTGTAATAACTTATTCCGAACGCTCGGTTAGGCATTCGTGATTTAATTGAATTAGTCTCAAGTACATCAAGGTCACCCGTCGCAAGTCTACTATCTTGAAAAGTGATGTGTCAGGGTATCATAACCTGCATTGTGTTGGAGATACACTGATTTGAGTGTCAAATCCATCAGCTATCCACCAGTCATGCTGGAAGGTATGGTGTTAGGCCATCATTATTAACATAGCAAAATTGACGTGCAACAACACTATCTAGTATGGGCATATGTCTTGGCTATTATGGGGATGCGCCCCTTCAATGCCCTTAAAGGACATTGTTGCTAGGCCAAAGTTTTAGCTATTTAAACTTTAGTTCTCTACCACTTCTACACGTCTTCACTTTTCACATTGCTATGCCTTAGTTTATTCTTTTCTTCATGCTTTCATGGCTTTGGTGAGCAATTTTTTAAGGTGTCGTTGTGATTTTGTCTGTCTTTACCTACAATGATGTGGACGTTATGTATGAAAAGTATAATATTCCTATTGTTGTTCCATGCATATGCCCGAGTTTGATGATAGAGCCTGCACTTCTCAGCTCAGCTTCATTTCCATCTACGAGGCCGATCTGAAAGAAAGCCTTTGTATTTCTTTCACGAAAGAGATGTACGAGATTCATAGGCTCTTGAGATTCCAGTGGCTCACCTCCATCCCTATGTTCTTAGATACTTGATTTATTTATATGTTTCTTTCGTTACAACAAGCTTCTCCTGGATGTTGGGACTGTTAAAGTAGTCTTCCGGTTTAACTAGGATGATGATTTGATTTATTTCTCCCCCTCAAGAAGTATAAAATAAGTGGGGGCAACCCTAATTCAATAAAAGATTTGAAAGATCGATATTTTTACGTTGTGGACCCTTTTGATTGGACTTTTTCCAATAAATAGAGCAGAGTTAATTTGCCTACTCTAAAGTTTTGAAGAGAGAGGATCGCATGGCTCAATTGTTGATGAGGCTTATTGAAGAGAATGCCATCTTCCTTCATAGGACAAGCACTTGGCTGATTTAGAAGGCATTCACTGATGTCAACTGAGAGGTCAGGATGGAAGGAGAGGATACTACTATCATACGATTTCATCATCCCAAGAGGAAACTAGGTGGGCTTTTCATCTAGGACTCCCCTGAAAGAGCAATCAGTTGGGAAACTCCTTCCTCGTCTTCCTTGGCCGATTATGAGCGAGCCGTCGATGAGGCCTATGAAGCGATGATCATAGCTTATGCTGCCAACTTGTCTCGAAGATCAGGTTCCATTCATTCTTTTTCGATTCGCCCAATTTTTGAAAAGGTAACTAGATTCGTTGAGGGTGGTGAGGCCCCAATACCTTCTACTTTGAGAATAAATGAACCATGGCTAACGGATCGAGTGAGCCGATCGATGCTCCATTAGTGACAAAGCATGAGGTCCCGATTTTGGTCAATTTGTCGCCCGATGTGTCTGTCTCCACGTCTCCTATTGTTTTTGTTGAGTGCGTTAATAACAATCGAGTGGCTGACGAAATCATTTATAATAATCCAGAGGCTATGTTTGCAAAGGTGGTGCCTTGCACTAATCCTTCGACTTTTGATCACTTGGTGGAGTCAGGAGGTTTTTCTCTTCCCAAATTTGAGGTCCCTCTCTATCACCATGTATTATCTCTATTGTACTGAAGGTCACCATCCATTTTTGGGCTCGAGACTTCTCCCGGTCCATCCTTTTAGGAGAGACCAATTCCCATTGAGGTACCGCTTGCTAACTCCCTCATCTTTTGATTGTTCCTTTTGTCTCCGTTATATGTGACTAACAATTTTTCTTTGCAGTCATAGGACCTGATACATTTGGTTACAAATGGACTGTCCCAATGTGATGCTGAAATTTTTTACCTATCCCAATTGTTCACCGATCCTGCAATTTTTAGGAAAATGGAGATTCGTGTTGATAATGTCATTGCTAAGGCTGAACAGAGTCAAGATCGGGCCAAAGATTTTTGGAAAACGACTTCGTCATCCTCCTCATTTATGTGGATGACATGCTGGGTTATCGGACGAACAATGCTTGGATCAAGGAGCTGAAAAAGCAACTAGGGCAATCTTTCGCTATAAAAGACCTCGGACCGACGAATAAGATTTATGGGGGATCAGAATATTTTGCGACCGAGCAGACAAAAAAGCTCTGGCTATCCTAGGAAGGCTATGTTGAAAAGGTATTTCAGCGATTCAACATAAAAAGCTTCAAGCCTGTCAGTACTCCTCTAGCCAACCATTTTAGGCTAAGCAAGTAGCAGTGTCCGTCATCGAACACTGAGAAGGCGCGCATGAGTAAGATACCTTACTCATCGGCCGTAGGTAGTCTGATGTACGCACCGTGTGTACGCAGTCAGACATTGCTCATGCGGTTGGTCTTGTGAGCCGTTTTCTCTCAAACCAAGGATGGAGCATTGGTCCGTGGTAAAGTGAATTTTTAAATATCTCCGTCGGACTGCGAAGATGGGTTTACAGTTTGAAGGAGAGAAGCTTCAGTTGGTTGGGTACACGGACGCAAACATTGTCAGGGATGTTGATTCTCGGAAATCAACGTCCGGATACTTGGTAAAATTTACGGGAGGGGCGGTCTCCTCGTAGTCCAAGTGGCAGAAATGCGTCGCTCTCTCGACTACGAATGTAGAGTTCATTGTCGTGACTGAGGCATGCAAATAAATGCTTTGGATGAAAAGGTTTGTCCGAGAATTGGGTCTAAGGCAAGGAACGTACAAGATCCTTTGTGATAGCCAAAGTGTCATTCAGTTGTGTAAAAACTCCTCATTCAATTCCAAGTCAAAGCACATTGACGTGCGATATCATTGGGTGATGGATGCTTTTTATGATGGGCAACTATTAATTGGAAAGGTCCGGTTGGATGACAATGGCTCCGAACATGTTGACCAAAATTTTGCTAAAGAGAAAGCTGAAAACTTATTGTGACATTGCCGGTTTAACTAACTTCACTCCCGCTTTGTCGTGAGGGAAAGTTTGTTGAGGTCACTCTCTCATGGTATCTTTGTCCGCATACTCAAAGGAGGAAAAGGACGCGGACTTTTGGAGTAGTCCGAGAAGCCTGTCAAGATGGACAATGACTCGTTGAAGGAGACATGTCCGAGAGGTGGCTGAGGATATGGATGAGGACTCTGAAAGCCTAGGTGTTGACTCTCTCTCTCCGTAGACCTGCTGTAGCCGCGTTTTATAGGTGGACAGTTGACCCACTCTGATTGGAGGTTGAGGCGGCTATAACTTCCAAGGGTGTAAGGCCTGCCACTCTAGCACACCGGGTGTGCGCCTGTCATGGCAAGCCTAGGAGGCGTGGTCCTGCCACCCTACTGCTAGGGTGGCTGGCCGGCCACTAGGCCCATTGTGTATATAAAGGCTTGTGCCCTTACTTGTCTGGTGTGCAGTGGTTGCCAAGTGCAAGAGTCTTGGAGTGAGACTTGAGAGAGTTGTGAGCAAGCCTTATTATAAAGATAGAGATGGAGATATTTTTAGAGAGAGATTGAGAGATATATACTTGTGATTGTTTTTTCTTTGTTTGGATTTTGTGTAGCTGACATTCTTGTAAACAAATAATTATTTATAGTATATTCTTTGGTTGAGAAGGTCTTTCCACGTTAAAATTTTGTGTGTGTCTCTCTTGTTTTTCTATCTCTACTTTTAACCGTCCGTCCGAGAGCTCTGCTTTGTTGCTATCTGAGTAATCCGTCCACCTAGTTACCATGTCTTCTGTTTTGCGCCAACACGGAACTCATGTAAAACCCAATATCTGCTATATTAATTACTTTTTGATCACATCTTAGTTATTATTACCAGATTTGAAGACACTTAAAAATATCGAGAATATTGTCACCTATCAAGATTATACTTTTATAATTTTATTTTATGACTTATATGCATAAAAAAAAAGTCGTCAAAACTTACGTTGATGTCTATATATGCGTGCCAAAAAAAAAAAAAGCTTCTGGTACCCAAGAGGACACTATAAAGGAAACTCCGCCTTCCTCGGTCATTCCATCCCTCTAGTTTGCTATCAGGGAAGCCACGTTGCTCGCCAGGCCGACTCTAACTAACTATTCCTCCGACCACACACCATGCTTCCTTTTCGTTCTTCCTTCACCACGTTGAAAGATTATCTCTTGTCCTCAGTTGACAACCACTCCAAGTTCACCTCCGTATCGTTACTTCTAATCATCATCACCTTCCTCACAAATTTCCTGATCACCCTGAAAAAGCCTTCACATAAAATCTACCTGGTTGACTTCGCATGTTACAAGGCGAAGTGCTTGCAGAAAGTCCCCAATGAACTGGTGTTAGAAAGAATGAAGCTTTACGGCAACTTCACAGAAGAGGCAATGAACTTCTTTAAGAAAACGCTTGAGAGGTCAGGGTTAGGCCCTGCCACTTACCTGCCGGAGGGGCTGCTGATGGAGCCCCCCAACACATCGAGGGCTGAGGCGAGGAGGGAAGGGGAGGCGGTGATGTTTGGGGTGGTGGACGAGCTGCTGCAAAAGACAGGGGTGAGGGCTGCGGAGATTGGGATAGTGGTGGTAAACTGCTCCGCATTCATTCCGGTGCCATCCTTGTCTGCCATGATTGTGAATAAGTATAAGCTGAGGGAGGATATTATGAGTTACAATCTCTCCGGAATGGGTTGCAGTGCTGGCCTTGCTGCCATCGGCCTGGCCAAGCAGCTTCTCCAGGTGCATTACGTTGCTTTTCTCCTTAGATTTTTTATTCTTATCATGATCTCACGCGTTATTTGCCTTTTTAAAATGATATTTAATTGCTGAATCCAAATTGTCTCGTAACCAAAAAAATTTAGTAGATGCAAATAAATAAATAATATATAAAGATATGCATAAAAGAACTAAAGTTAGAGTCTGTATTTATTTGTTATATGCTGGCTTCAGTGTCATGGAGTTGGGTATTCAAATGTTATTTTCTGTACTCTTTATTATCCTAAGAAAGAAAAGTTATTTTGTATCCTCAAACCACTTTTGGACTAACTAAGCATCATTAGTTGCTCAGGTAGTATTAAGAATTTTGATCGGTTTCCAATCGATTACACCTTTCAGTCGAATCTTGCGCCTAGAGATGAGACACCCTCAGTGTATGTAGATTTATTTACAGAAATATATTTTCTTCAGCTTAACATATTTGATTTGCAATGAGACGTGGACCATTCAGTGTGCCTAAGCGTATCCCAGTGTGATTTTTCAACATTTTGCAGAATTCTTTCTCCGTCGATAAAGCATGATTTGTAGAATGAATATATGTTAAATTTGTTTGAGAGACATACTTTCTTCTTTAAGTTGGTAACCAACAATTACTCGTCTCGTAAATAACCTCTGACATCCCATTAACGTAATAGAAATAGGATGAAAAAATAGTAATGAATTGCAGTAAGATAAAAGGACTTCAAAGGAGCTAATTAATGGCGGTTTTGACCAGTTTGCCTTGTTCTTCCCCTTCAATTACACCTGGCCCAGTAGGTTTTGGATGGAAAATTTTTCCATTTGCAGTACATTTAAGTGAGAGGCTTCAGAAACCCATTTGCCCAGTAGGTTTTGGATGGCAAATTTTTCCAATTGAGGTACGTTTAAGTGAGAGGCTTCAGAAACTTACTTGCAGAAAATGGCAGCGAGGTGGCCCCAGCAATTACAACGTCCATTAAAGGAAATTTAAAAAATATATTTTTACCTTAATAATATTATGTTAGATACAACAAAAAATAATATTTTTTTATTTTTCCAGTTATATATATATATATTCATTGAAGAAACCATAGTTTAGAAGGGTTATAGGATAGTAATTCTCTTATAATATATATTGTCGTTAAAACTGCTAGTTAGTTAAGACAGATGCTTACGATCTGAGTATTTTCCCTTTGGCCAACAGGTCCACAAGGACTCCTACGCATTAATAGCGAGCATTGAGAACACCACTGAGAATGTCTACAGGGGCAACCATCGTCCGATGCTGGTGATCAACTGTGTTTTCCGTGTTGGCGGGGCTGCGATCCTCCTCTCAGGCCGCACGTCTGATAGACGATCCTCTAAGTACGAGCTCATTCACACCGTCCATACCAACACTGCTAGTTCGGATCGCTCGTACAGCTGCATTTTCCAGGTATTCATATGAAAATGCAAGCTGGCTTGAATGTGGAGTAATATACTGATGTATCATTTATGATTGCTCACATCCAGGGAGAGGATTCTGAGGGCTTGAAAGGCATCACGGTAACCAAGGACCTGCTGACCGCTGCATCCAAGACCATAGAGGCCAACCTGGCAATCTTGGCCCCCCGGATCCTTCCCACATTCGATCTGCTCCGTTTTGCCACAAACTATGCAATCAGGAAGCTTCAAATGAAAAAGATCAAGCCATATATTCCCAACTTTAGAGGAGCTGTCGATCATTTTTATTCTCACGTTGGTGGGAAACCGGTGCTTGATGAGCTGCAGAGGAACCTAAGTCTGAGTGAGATTGATATGGAACCTTCAAGAATGACTCTTTACAGGTTTGGAAACACATCGAGCAGCTCGATTTGGTATGAGCTGGCGTATGGCGAGGCCAAAGGGAGGATCAAGGCGGGTGATCGTCTGTGGCAGATTGCATTTGGATCCGGGTTCAAGTGCAGCAGTGCCATATGGCGCGCTATCAGGGCCATTGATCGCGAGGACCAGAATCCTTGGAGTGATGAGATTGATGACTTCCCTGTTCACTTGAACAACCTGGGCCCGTTTCCTAACTTCTTTGAACCATCTAATTGAATTGCAGGCATGAATGATGCGTTTGAATTCTTGACTCTGTGCAGAGGAGATTATGTTCCTTATTAATTATTAGGCTGGAGTGTGATTACATAAAGCGAAATAAAGTCAACTTAAACAAATGTATTTCAAGGCGTGCTCAAAACCACTTGCTTTATTACAATATGTGCTCCTACTTAACGAGAGTTGATACCGTGAATTGACTCACATAAAATGATGACTCATCTTGTGCTCAAAGAAGAGAATTACAAAAGTCTTTAAATGAAAATAGGATCTTTTGACACTTAAGAATTGCTTTGCATAGCCTAATATCAGAAAGTCTATGCTTACCCTACACCTCAACAGTTTAGACCCTATAATGTAATAAAAATACAAAAGATACGAATGTATAATACATATAATAAATATTCTTTTTTAGATACAAAGAGTAAACAATTTTCTAATGACATGACTATCATGAAAAATAGGAACTTTGACAAAGTAGAAAGTAAAACTAATATATACTTTTAGTGATAAAGAAAAACCTATAAAATTCATTAGGTTCAAGAAAAAGCTAACAAATGAGTCACTCCCGTATGAGCCCATACTCATTTGATGTACCATTTAGTGGTTTAGACGATCTCATATGGGTAATGTACGGATAACATAGACTTTTTAAATTATAAGAGATTTAATTTTTTTTTTATTAGGAAAGATTTTATTTTATTTGATTTTATTTTTATTTGATAAATTTTTATTAGAAAAGTGTGTGACATGTCCCAAGATCCGGTTTGTGGTACGGATTAGGGAGTCATTCGATCATTCATTGTGGGTGAAATTAAAACGGGTCTAGTCTCCCTCTCTATTAACCTGAAATTTGTGTATTACAAACAACGAAGAAGAGGTCAGATGATTGGTGGGACTCATTTTCCTATTTGTCCTCTGACGCTTAAGTTTAAAATCTTTCTTAAAAAATAGAAAAATACAATGATGTAAAGAACATATGGTTGCACGTATGTGGGAGATGTAAAAGGAGAACTAGGCTCTTGTAAGTGCTCCGGAGGGAGTGGCTTAGAGAGTTAGAGGACTGGGCTCTGATATGCTACACTCGGTGACTGACTTATTAGGGGTACTCGATTGGGAGCAGCTTACTAGAGGGCACTCAACGGGGAGCATCTTAGAAAGGAAGGAAGGCACTTGACTGGAGTAGCTTATTAGGGGTGCACTCGATGAATGACTTATTAGGGATCACTCGATGGGAAGCGGCTCGAAAGGAAGGAAGGCACTCGACTAGAGTGGCTCATTAGAAGTACACTTAGAGATTGGCTCACTATGAGGCACTCGATGGGGATGGAGAGAATGAACTATATTAGGAAAAGAGAGCTTGATTCTTTTTGAGTTCTCATATCTCGCTCGAGGATTTGTTCAGTTAGGAATCCTTCATGTATTCTAGAGTTCTCCTTCTCTTCTTACGTTCTGGGGTTCCCCCCTTCTATTTGCGATAATAAGGGATATTTATAATACTTCATAGAGAAGGCTGCCAAAGCATATGACAAGTGTCTCGCTAGGATTAGTTGTCCTATCCTAGTGACGACTGTGGCCACTGTGTCAATTGTCAACTTGTGATGGTGGTGTAGCCATGAGTGGTCCTCCCAGCACATTCGCTAGACTGTTGCGGCGACGGCTACAGGTGAAGCTTACATATGCGTGTTTTGACCGCTGCCTATACATGCTTTGACCGTTCTGTCAGCTGTCTAGTCAAGAGGCCTCTTAATTTATTCATCTATCTATGTTGCTAGCTGAGCCATTGATGCCTACCCCCTTGGCCCATTATCTTTTGGGCCTTAACTCAATTGCTACAGTTGTTATTAGGCCTCGACTGGGCCGGGCTAAATCGATCTCCCTCTTAGGGCCTTAGTTGTTGCTCGTTGCGCCTTCGCTCTTCTTTGCATGTTGATGGTTAGGCCCGGGACTAGATTGGCCTATCATACTATTGAACCTATCAGTGTGTCATATTATTTTCTAATTTTGAGATATTATTAGTTAGAAAATTATATTTATTTTCTAATTAACCTATTTCAGAGATTTTATATATGGATCTTAACTCTAATGTCAGACGTATCATTGATAAGTTAAATAAAAAAGAAAAGAAAAAGAGAGAAAAGGGAGAAGAGAAAGATTCATGCATTTGATTGAATCTGAATCGTATTTCAACCTCTATCGATCTTAGGTATATTATTCTCAGAATTGAAAAGAATATTTTACCGGTTATATTTTTTAATCTTTCATCTTATACTTATTATTCATCGATAGATTTGTTATAAGGTGTCTAGTCATTACATTTGTGGGATTAGTGTAACCTAAATGATTGCATAGTAGAGATATTTTTGGACCTATTGTCCCGTGATTTTTTCTCTTATTTATAAGAAAATTTTTCACGTAAAAATTGTATCTTATTTTATTATTGATGATTTTTGTTTACCTATTATGAATTATTAATTGTTTCTTCGCAATTTAAATAAGCGGTCCAGGTCTCAACAATTAGTATCAAAGAGATGGTTATTTGTATCGTGTATTGAGATGTATTTGAATCAATGGAGATTGGAAATAAAATGGTTTATTTGAATGGCATAAACTATGATATATGGATGAGCAATATAAAAGATTTATTATTTATAAAAATGATGCATCTTTTTATGTTTGCTACGCAAAAGCTCAAGTCAAAATCGGGGGAATAATGGACTTTTGAACATGAAAAAACTTGTAGCTATGTTCAACAATTCGTAGATGACAACATGTGGCAACATGTACAATTACATTTGGAATAAAACGAATGTAAAGATATTGTGGCAAAAGCTTGAGACGCTTTATACTTCAAAAATAGGTAACAACAAATTATATAACTTGATGAAGTTGATACAAGTGACGTACAAAGAGGGCATGCATATTGCTTATCACTTGAATGAGTTTTAAAAATATGTAAATCAGTTGAGTGGTATGGGTATCAATTCGATGATAAGCTATAGGGCTTGTATCTGTGAACTACCTTACTGGACTCTTGGGAGATAATACAGATCACTATCGTCAATATAACTCTGAATGGTATGGTGACTCTGAAAATAGTAAATGGAGTTGTGTTAAATAAGGAGATAAGATATCGATCACAAGGGTCTTCTTCTTCGTACTACAAAGTGCTAGTTTTTGAGTCATGGGGAAAAAAATAAAGGGAGTAGCCCTAAATTTGGTGAGAAGAGTTGAAGTAAGTCTCGATCGATATATCAAAACCTCAAGTGCCATCAACTACATGAAGAATGGACACATTAAGAAGTATTATTACAAGTAGAAGTGCGAGAGTGCAAATGGCAATAAAAAGAAAGCCGACAAAGCTTGAGACAGAGTAGAGAGTCTCAATTGATACTAAGGGTGACATTTGTTTAGTGTATAACGAGGATGAAGTGATCAATTTGGTAGATCATGAAACCAAATGGGCGGTGGATAGCGTTGCCTCACTCCACGTCACGTCACAAAAGGAATTCTTTATGTCTTATATTTTTGATGATTTTGGAATGTTAAAGATGGGTAACAAAATCACATACCGAATTGTTAGTCGTGGTGATGTATGCCTCATGACTAACAATGGGATCAAGTTATTATTGAGGGATATACAATATATCCTAGATATTCGTTGAATCTAATTTTAGCAGAAAAACTCGACCATGAAGGATTTTACAATACTTCTACAAAGGGGCGTGGAAGTTGATTAGAGGATCTCTAGTAATAGCTTGAGGAAAGAAAGTTTTTAATTTGTATGTGTTACAAGCCTCTATTTTAACTAGAGATGTGCAAGTCATGAGTAGTGAGGAGTCTACTAACTTGTGGCACCAATGGTTGAGCCACATGAGTGAAAAAGTGCTGAATTATTTAGCCAAAAAGGGCTTCCTTTGGAGTGTGAAGGAAGCTAAATTGAATACTTATTCTCATTGTAGGATGGGAAAGTAACGGCGAGTTTCACCCCATGAAAACTTGTCCACAAAGAAGGCCAATCTTCTTAAAAGGCAAATGGAGAATAAGCTGAGGTGCATCTGAAGTGACAATGGAGGTGAGTGTTTCAGAGCATTTGACATATATTATCGGATGCATGGATTTTGACACCAAACGACTCCTCCAAAGACACTGCAACTGAATAATGTGGCCGAATGGATGAACAGGACACTGATGAAGAGAGTTTGATGTGTACTTTCATAGGCAAAGCTTCTTGATTCATTTTGGGGAAAGCCTTGAATGACGTGGCTTATGTTATTAACCTATCACCGTACGATCCACTGAACAGAGAAGTACCAAAAAATGTGTGAACCCAACAAGAGGTATCCTATGACCACTTGTGTATATTCGGTTGTAAGATCTTTGTTCACATCCGTAAGGACGATTGGTCCATGTTGGAGTCCAGGATAAAACAGTGTAATTTTCTCGGCTATAGGAAAGATGAGTTGGAATATTAGTTCTACAATCCGATAGAAAAGAAATCCAAATAATAGAGGGATGTGTTCGTCAAGGATGAGACAATTAAAGATATCGGCAAAGAGGTAAAGGTCGTTTTCAACAATGACAGCAATTGGGTTTGCAATACAAATTTTGAATCCTTGATATCGATCTGCTTAATACAAAGAGGTAAAGCTCATTGTTGGGTACAATGCCTCCTGAATTGCCAAATTGAAGTAACAGCTTGGGAAATCATTTGCCATGAAAGATTTGGGTTCAGCAAAATTATATTCTGGTATAAGTATATTTACAATCATAAAGCAAGAAAACTATGGATGTTCATGGAGAGTTATATGGAGAAGGTGCTTTAACATTTCAATATGGATAAGTCGAAACCAATGAGCATTCCATTGGCTAATCACTTTAAACCAAGCAACCGGTAATACCCTTTCCACGATGATAAAAAGGTAAGCATGAGAGGCATTCTCTACTCTTCGATTGTGGGTAGTTTGATGTATGCTATGGTCTATATGAGATTAGATATTACTCATACTATTGGTACGATCCGTCATTTTTGTCAAATCCATGTAAAGAGTATTGCTCCGTAGTGAAATAAACATTAAGGTATTTTCGGTGAACTTCTAAGTTGTGCTTGTGTTTTGGAAGTGACAAGCCACTTCTAGTTGAGTATACTAATGCTGACATAATAGGCGATGTAGACTCTTGAAAGTCCACATTGAAATATTTAGTCACGTTTGCAGGAGAAGCTATTTTTGGGCAATTAAAGTTGCAAAAGTATGTTACTCTCAAAACCATTGAAGTATAATTTATTATTGTGACGGAGGCAAGTAAGGAGATGCTGTGGATGAAGAAGTTTATCTAGGAACTCGGCTTCAAGAGGAGCAATATGTGCTACTTTATGACAATCAAAGCGCAATTCACTTTTGTAAAAACTCACCATTTTATTTCAAATCGAAACACATTGATGTGAGATATTATTGGGAGTAAAATGTTGTTGACTCGGAGTTGATACTTGATAAGGTCAGGATCAAGAAGAATGGATCGAACATAATGGCAAAAGTGTTGTAGAGAGGAAAGCTTATAGCTTGCCAAATCATCATTGAGATGATGATGATTGCCCCCATGCAATTATAAAGGAAAGTTTGTTGAGTTATGAGTCATTCTCTTTGGGCTCATACCTGTTTGATATACCATTTGGTATTTTGGATGAAGACACATGAGTACTGTACGAACAATATGTACTTCTCAAATTAGAAGAAATTTAATTTTTTTCATTAGGAAAAATTTTATTTGATAAAATTTTATTAGGAGAGTGTATTATATTATTTTTTAATTTTGAGATATTATTTATGAAAAAATTATATTTATTTTCTAATTAAATTAAGATGAAAGTTCTATATTAAAATTCAAACTCTAATATTAGAGGTATCATTGTTAAATTGAATAAAAAATAAGTAAAAAGAGAAAAAATGGAGAAGATGAAGATTCGTGCATTCAATTGAGCTCCGAATTGTGTTCAAATATTCGCCGACCTTGGATACATTGTTCTTAGAATTGAGAAAAATATTTTACCGTTTATATTTTTTTCTCTTTCATCTTATACTTATTGTTTGGCAATTTATTTGTTATAAAGTGTTTAGTCCTTATATTTATAAGGTTTGTATAATTAAACTTATTGTATAGTGGAGATATTTTTGGACATAACATCCCGTTATTTTTTTCTCATTTTTAAGAGGTTTTTTACAAAAAAAATTGCATCTTAACTTATTGTATAGTAGAAATATTTTTGGACATATCATTTTGTTATTTTTTTCATTTTTAAGAAAATTTTTTACGTAAAAATTACGTCTTATTTTATTATTGGTGATTATTGTGTGTTTGTTATGAATTACTAATTATTTTCTAGTGATTTAAATAAACAATCTGGATCCCAACAAAACCATCTAGACTTATTTAGTCAGTGAAAACAAAACAATATAGAAGTTAAAATTGCAATCTAAGTGGTACAAATATATTAAAGATTAGCCAACTTATTGCTAATCATAACCGCTAACAAGGAACATTTTGATTTGTTCCTAATAGTAAAATCAGATAACTATTATTGTCCTATTTCACTTACCAGTGAATCTTCAAATTATATAGAAATCTAGTGTCCATGCCACTAATGGGTTAATAAATGCTTGTAGGCTAAAATAAGTGTTAATGAATCATAGAAGGTTTTTTTTTTTTTAAGAAAACCTTATCAATTAATTCTTAAAAGTAATAGGAATGCTTTTTCTTTCAAATGATCTCTTCTTTTTTAATAATAAAGACTCAAATCTTACAACATAATTCATTTTGTCTAGGGTAAAATGACAATAAATATGTATAGAAAGAGCTAAAAATAAGGCAAGAAAAATACATCTATGTGCATTTAATAGTCACATATTAGGCATGATTCTTTCAACAAGTAGCGCACAAACACCTATTAGGCACGAATATACTAGAATAGATATACCCATATGTGGAATAGGGCACCTCAAGCGTTAGAATTTTAAACAAAATACACATATTAAAGGTACGAGTTTTTAAAATATAGTAAATTTTAGTAATTAAATTAATATAATTAAATTTATGATAAGTGGATTTGAGAAAAATGGAGATTAGATCATAATTGAAGGAAAATGAGAGTTGTGCTCGTTGAATGCTCGAGCACAGTTGGAGGCACTCATTCCAATAAGTGCCTCGCTCACTACAAGCTCGAGTATAGTTGAAGACGCCAATTCCAATAGGTGTCGCGCTCGATGCAAAGTCGAGAACGGTTGGTGGCACTAATTCCAATGGCGATGGCGCCCGAAGCATGCTCGCCGTGCGCTCGAGCGCCATTTCCAGTGATGGCATGCCCGAATTTCACCTGATTGGCGCTCGACCTCCAATTAGAAATTTTACCGACCGACTTACTGTTTTGTATTTTAAATATGGAGAAGGGAGAGAGACTAGGGCATGGCGAGCAAAGTAGGGGAGTAGAATGGTGTGGAAAAAGGAGGAAGAGAAGGGAATTCCAACGACTTCTAACCCGATCAGAGTAAGAAAAACAGTAAATCAGGTTGAGGCAAATGTACCCCAAACTCTGTCTTTTTCTGTTATTTTTTGTTATTTCCTTTTAGGTATTATTGCTCTAATATCCTTTTTCTCTAAAATTTATCATGTAATATTGCATGTTTTCTAATTCTCTCATAATTTTATAAATAAATTACATATTTAAATATGAATATTATGATTTATGGGTTTGATTTCGCTGTTTAAGTTGTGTTTCATGTCTGAATCTTGATCTGAATGTTTCTCTTAAGCATGAGCTCGAAAATGATGATTTGATTTTGTAAATTTTTGAGTTATGGTCTAAAAATATTATACTATGAATTAATTAAGCTTACTGGATAATTTTATTAAAAATTTTGTTAAAAGATATAATGTTTAAAAAATACTGAGAACTCAAGGCTATCTTGAAAATTTAGTTATTTGAAGTGAAGTGGCCTTTAAAGAATGATGAACTAAGACTAAGAAATAAGAATTAGGATTTTTCAAGTTAAATTAAAATTAATAAGAAATTAGACCAAGGATTGTTATTCAATGGGTTATATTTTCTAGCATACCTTAAAATTGTTACAGTGATAATTGATAATAATTTCGTCCATAGAGTGATATGTAATCCGCCTTTCTTGGAGGCGTTACTATGGAGGATAAGAACTAAAATTTATGATTATCCTATCCTCGGGATGTAAATAAGGAGAGACCCATGATCATTATGCCTTCGGAATGTAAATAAGGAATGACTTAAAACCAAGGCTTTTGATTGTGTAGAATAAATATAATCTATCATCGATTATTTACTCCCTTAGCTTGTAGGGACTATTAGCCCTAGTCCCTCAAGATGATAAAAATTATTCTAAATGACAAGTAAGTTTTGAGCTATTTTATGATTTTTAACATATTTTTCTAACTAAGATAAGTGAAAGAATTAACTAAAGAAAAAGATAAAATAAATAAAGACAAGATTTTGTCCACAAGTTCGTGTTTATGCATCGTTTCATACTTTTGCATTATCTATATTTATATTTGGCTCCTAATTCCTTTGATGTCTCTCTTCATATATATATGTATGTGTGTGTGTTTTATATAAAAATTTACATGTCCTTATTATTATAGTATCTTGTTGAGCAATTGGCTTACCCCTTACTTTTTTTGTCTACCCCTTCCAAATAAAATCGATGAGCTGATACTTGATGAAAAAGAGTAAAGATAGAAATTAGCTAAAGGAAGATTTGCTAGACCTCAGAGACTTGAAAATTTTGGATGTGTTTAATGTAATGTGAATGTATATAACTAATATCAAATAAATATTATGTATTAATATGGCATGTTGTATATTATTATGGTATAGAATGCTTCCGCAAGTATAATATTGGATTTTGTACAGGTTCCTAGATGGCATCTCCTAATAAAATCAATATAGTAGTTTGAGATTACTGTGTTAGAGCCATTAATGTAATGACATTTGATTAATCCTGTGTATGTATTGTGATTAAATTTTAGAGTCTATCTATTTATATGTCTTATATAAGGTTTATTATCCAGATTATATGTATAATTTTTGTCTATATTTAGGGGAGACTCTATTCAATTTTCTGTAGGAATTAATATATTTAAAACAATAGCATATTAGTTTTTATTTGGGTAATTATGTAAATTGATAGAGGTCATTAGAGGATAATGACCCATTTCGTCACAGGTAGTATTAGAGAAAAGAGATGCCTTATATTTGATCGATCTTAAAGCAGAAACTTAAATTTAGTTTAGGTTGAAGTGGGATATGGGCAGTTAGAATTAGATGGAATGTTTTAGTGTTAACCCCTAGGTTTAATTTTGAAATGTATTAAATAATTGTTAACCTTTCCCTTTAATCTGAATATACTGGATAAATTAATATTGTGAAATTTTTGGTTATAGGATAATAGTATAACAAGTAAAAGAAGAACTATCGGAGTTGGTACTAGTGCCTTTTAGGATCGAAAAGCTGAATAGTTAAACTTGTTAGGAAGGATGGTTTATATAATAGAATCAATAGAGTAACGTTGTATGGCTCCAGTTCCTACTCCAAACCTAGCCCCAATGAATCCTAGTCCAATGGCGTATGAGAGATTTATGGCTGAGTAGGTGCCTGAATTTCTAAGGGAAGCAGATCTAGTAAAGACAGATATTTAGATTTGAAGACTAAAGAATGTGTTTACTATTATTCAATGTTTCGAACGGAAAAAGGTTACCTTTGCAATATACAAATTAGAGGGAGAAGTTGATAGTTGGTGGGCAATGAAGAAAAGGGCGTTGGGTGTGCCTAAAGAAGAAAATACTTGGGAGATCTTTAAGGAGGTCTTTATGGAGAAATATTTTCCTTCTAGTCTCTAAGATCAAAAGGAAGATGAGTTTATGTAGCTTAGGCAAGGGAGCCACACTGTGACAGAATATAATGCAAAGTTTATTGAGTTGTCCCAATATGCACTGTATATTATGGAAGATGAATTAAGGAAGGTCAAGAAATCCTAACAAGGGTTAAGGAATGAGATTAGAAAGTAGTTGGTGACGCATAAGCTTTACACTTATACTAAGATCCTAGACAGGGCTTTGATATTTGAGAAGGAGTTTGAAACTCATAAATTTTTTGCTAATAGGGCAGCTAGCTGGATGAGTGTTAGTGCGGGATTAGGTTCAAAACCCCCAAGACCTTCTAAAAAGGCAAAAGTGACAGATAAAGGGAAAAGTAGCACCAAAGTTCAGTTAATGTCTAGCTCCCAGTGTCAAGCAGTAAATTATATCCACTGTGGGATGAAGCATTCGAGGATGTCTTATTTTAAATTGGCGGGTGCCTATTTCAGTTGTTATCAATATGGTTATTGGATCAAGGATTGCCCCTACCTAAGAAGCTGCAAACAAAGAAGCCTACTGTTCCAACTAAAGCATTTGCGGTAACAATTTAGGATGCCAAAGCATCCCCAAATGTGGTCGAAGGTATTCTTCTTATTTGTAGAGTTTTAGCTTCTGTTTTATTTTATTTAGAATCTACGTTTTTTTTATTTTCCTATAATTTGCATGTCATATCACATCAACTTTGAAAATGCTAGATTATTTCCTGGTTGTATTGATGCCTATAGGATCATCGGTAATTACTAATATTATGTATCCGAATTATATAGTTGAGGTGAATGGGATGCAATTGGTGGTAGATTTAATATTACTTGATATGTGTGATTTTGATATTATTTTAGGGATGGATTGACTAGCTAATTATCATGCTAGTATAGATTGTTTCTTAAAACGGATGTGTTTTACTGTTCCTGGAGTTGAGTCCTTTTTCTTCCAAGGCATTAGAAGGAAGGATAAGCCCGTGGTGATTTTAGCATTGTATGCAAAGCATTTGATCTAGAGTGGGTGCCAGGCTTATCTGGTGTATGCCAGCACCATTGGAAGCCATCATGTGCTGGCAAAAGATATTCAAGTTGTATGTGAATTTAAGGATGTATTTCCGAAGGAGATACCTGGGTTACCTTATCGGAAGATTGCATTTGAAATCAAGGTTATTCCTAGTGTTGGCCTGATTTTGAAGGCACCATATTGTATGGCACCTATTGAGTTGAAGAACCTAAAGTTACAGTTTACAGAATTGTTAGATAATGATTTTTTTAGATCGAGTGTATCGCTATGGGGTGCACCAGTACTATTTGTTAGGAAGAAGGATGGGTCCTTGCGGCTGTGTGTAGATTTTCATAAAATGAATAAGATTACGATAAAAAATAAATATCTATTAACGCACATTGATACTTTATTTGACCAATTACAATGATCCCGGGTGTTTTCTAAGATTAACCTGCAATCAGGATAGGATCAGTTGAGAATTAAGTATGAGGATGTGGCTATGACAGTTTTTCGAACGAGATATGGCCACTATGAATTTCTTGCTATGTCGTTTGGTCTTACTAATACTCCTGCCATTTCTATGGATTTGTTGAATCTGGTATTTCGATCATATTTGGATAAATTTATAGTGGTATTTATTGATGATATTTTGATATACTCTAAAAGTCCTCGATGGGAGGCTATACCGGTGGGGGTACTCCACTCCCTACCTAAAATGGTTAACCCTAGAGGAAGCTAAGTATGCACTAAGTGAAATCCACCTCGGTATATGCGGCTCGCACATTAGAGGAAAAAATCTCGCATTTAAAATCATGCGATAAGGTCTTTTCTGGTCCATGATGAAGTGAGATGCTCTAGAATTTGTGAAGAAGTGCGAAAGCTACCAGGTTCACAGGATCATGACTCATCAACCTCACACAGAGCTATACGGTCTTCAATCTCCATGGCCATTTGCATAGTGGGGGCTTAATATCCTTGGACCATTGCCCTTGGCCTCTTGACAAAGGAAGTTCCTTATTGTTGGCATCGACTACTTCATCAAGTGGGCGGAGGTTGTTTCTCTGGCACAAATCACGGAGGAAACGTGTTGGAGTTCCTCTGTCAGAATATCGTTTGCCATTTTGGAATTTCTGAGGTCATAATGACTGATAACGAAACCCAATTCACCGGCAAATGGTTCACCAAGTACTGTGCAAGCTTCTACATCAGGCTAGTTCATACGTTTGTAGCATGCCCAATGGTAAACGGATAAGTCAAAATCACCAACCGCATGTTGGAAGACGTGGGGAGCTCCTGGGTTGATGAGTTGCCCTCCGTGCTCTAGTCATATCGAACAACCCTGCGGGAACCAACGAGAAGATGCCCTTCAGTCTTTGCTATGGAGCTGAAGCGGTCGTCCCCTTTGAAGTGCGACTTCCCTGCCTGCGGATCGAATGCTTCAATTCGACCACCAACTCCCAAAAACTCAGGGAATACCTTGACTTGCTCCTAAAAGTTCGTGAAGTGATCAGCCTGAGGACTGCAGCCTACCAACAGCGTATCACATGGTACTACAACAAGCGGATGAAGGCACGCCCGCTCGATGTTGTAGACTTGGTCCTCCGAAGTGCAAAGGCTACGAGAAAGACCGCAAGTAGGAAGAAACTCTCCCCAGGCTGGGAGGGCTCATTCCCCGTCTCAGCAATCCTCATAAATGGAGTGTACAAGCTACCCAGGATGGCAAGTTGGTCCTGCGGACTTGGAATGTTGCCAACCTCAAGAAATATTATCAGTGAGACACCACCAAACCCAGGTAAGGCATACACGCACACCATGAGGAATGCTTGTATATCTATTGTGTTTTCATTTAATAAAATTGATCATATTTGTTATCCTATATGTTCATTCATATGAGTGTTTTCATGTGTGACATTTTCAAAAAGTGAAACAACCTAGATTGCCCCTAAGTTTGGAGGATTTTCATCCGTTGTAAAGCAAAACCTTGGCTCCGTTTCTAGCGGCTGAAAGCGGCCATCCCAAAATTTTGACTCAGCGTCGAAAGGCCCTAAGCAACCCTTCAATCCTTGGCTCCATGCCTAGTGGCCTGAAAGCGGCCACCCTAGAATTTCAACTCTGCATTGAAAGGCCCTATGCAGCCCTTCAATCCATGGCTCCGTGCCATGAGGCTGGAAAGCGACTACCTCAGAATTTTGACTCCGCATCGAAAAAGCCTAAGCAGCCCAGCAATCATTGGTTTCATACTAGGCAACTTGTGTGGTCAAAATATTAGGTCTGGAGGCTTTTGAAGTTCCCAATGTACGGCCATTAAAACCTTAGGGGGTGAGAATTTTAGGCGTGCGATGACCTTCTCTCGAAAAAGAGAGCACCCTCAGTTTATGATGGTTGTGGGCTAGGACTGTGCACATGGGAGCGACGACGCCTTGAGCGGGGCTAAGCACTTAATACAAGTATCATGTGCGAAAAGGCCTTAGACCCGGAGTTCGACTGCTATGGCATGAAAACCTAGCTAACCCTTGGTGTGGCTCCACGAGACTTGCGACGACGTCCACTCTATTGGACTGTGCTTCCCATTAAACGCATGAGATGTAACGACAGTCTCTGACGAAGGACAAGTACAGCGTAAGAAGGCACCAAATTTGAGCCTTGGCGAAAATAGATTTACAAGCTTAGCCATTAAGACATGAGTTGTGATTTCAAAAATTACATCATTTACTCGAAGGCACTAAATGCAAACAAAAATGTAGCTCTTCATTTCATAAAGCATATACAAGGCATTGTCAAGCGGCAAAAAGGAAAAGAAGCTATATACAGGCAAAGTTGTCCCTACGGATCTGATGGACCTGTCTCCTCAAAAAAGTTCCTCAGGAGAGAGCTATCACAGACCCCAGTGTTCCCTAGATGAAAGACACATTCTGAGACATTTGGAAGTACGAGGGTGGTAATCTTATGCCACAGGCGAACACTATCCCAGTACCAGCACTCAGTTCGAGGGCCACATCCTCTAGAGTGAGCTGCCCCCTTAGGCCTCTGGAGAGGCGGGAGTTGTCATCCTCCAGAGCAATGACCATTCTCTTCAACTACTCAACCTCCCACCTTAGACACATGGTTTCCTGTGCCTACTACCCACTTTCCTCCTTCAGATGCCTGTTCTCTTCCTTCAGCTACCCGATCTCTCCCCTCAACTGCTCATTTTCCTCTCGAAGGGCAACAATCTCAACTCTTGCACGCTAAGTCGTCTCTTGCTCGGACTCTTCCCTGACACAGTGGAAGTATTTGTGTAGTTGAGCAATTAGCGCGTTGAAAGAGTTGACCTCCCTAGGGACCTACAAGGGAGAATGGATGATCAGAAACCTTCAAAGTTCCAGTCAGCAGAGGAATGCTCAATTTTGGATGATCATACCTGAACGAAGGACACATCCAGACGACGGGCTCCGTCTCTAGACGCAAGCAAACCTGGAGGCTTTGCGCGTTCAACTGCGGCCTCCACGAGCTGGGAAGGTCTGGAGCCATAGGAGATGAGGGAATGCTTCAGGGCTCTAGCTCCTGAGCCATCCCAGCCGTGACAGTCTCCGGGATTAGATCGGCACAAGGCGAGGCTAGCATCCCATTCAGCTTCAGCCTCCACCCCCACGACCACACTCACCCGGACACACAACTCCAAGAGTGACCTGGCAGGCAATCTAGCAAGGTCTAAAGTCCCTGCTAAGACTGGTATAGGCTCTAAAGTGCAAACTTCCTCCAACTCCTCAGGAGTGGATGCATCGACCTCCACAATCGGTGTGCCCTCAGCAGCCTCCTCCGGTGGCTCCAGGTCGACGAAGGGACCCGCAAGGACCCTTCCCTGAAGTGCAATTCCACCATAGGGATGCCGTACTCAACCAACACCACGATAAGAATCGGTAAAGGTTTGGCCACACCCTCCCGGGGCTCGATGTCCGGCGTCTACCCTAAAACGGGGCTCATGACTCGCACGGCTAGTCCCACAGCCAGCCTCTGTGACCTCCGGGTGGAGGTGCCTCTAGCTTCCCTCAATCTCTTTAGAGAAGCCTCAACTTCTTCATCTGAAAACATCTTCAGCAGTGAACAGCTTTCCTCAGCCTTTTCCTCTGAAGGCTCAAGAAGTACAACGACTCTAGACTTTTTCTTCACGAGGCCATCTACAGCCCAACAAAATTCAGGACCCCACTTGGCGACAGCGAGAGTGTGGGACATCAGATAGTAGCCCTGGATGGAGAACGTCTTCATATGAGATCTAATGGCGGTGACCAACTCCGATGCCTCACTGACCTCCCCTATAGACACATCTTCGTGAAAAAACTGTGGGATTAGACCCCACTCGCGAGGAAGCTCCGAATCAGAAGGCTCCTGAAGGAAGAAGAAATGATTTTTTCAGTTCTTCACCGAGTCAAAATTAGTCCTTCGAAAGTGGAAGCCAGGCCGAGGAGACATCGAGATCTAATCCTTCAACTCAATAAAGTGGAAGATGCACAATAAGACCAAGTAGCGGTCGACATTAGGGTGAAGCATCACCACACAAATGCCCAATGCCTCAACAAGCACAGATAGGTTGCATGGCATGGGGTAGTAGAGCCCCCCTTTTAGATGATTCTCATAAACTGTAATGAAGCCCTCGGGAGGGGTGTTGGCCCTACCATCTAGGCTAGGAGCACAGTATGTCATGTCCTTGGGAATCCTGTAATCCACCATCAAAGCGGCGATGGCATTGGCAGTCAGGATAAACCCAATGTTGCCAACCCCATGTCAAACTGCTCAGGAGACACGGGAGGAGGGAGGAGAATTCTTCTTGGCTATTTTTTTTTCTAAAGGAAGCGTTATGGATACATAGTGCAAGGAAGCATGAAGAAGGGAATCTGTGAAGAGCGCCACTTAAATAGGCAACAATGTGCCAATATGCAGGAAACTCAATCGGTGTTTCACTTGATGGCCAGACTATGTGTCCGTTCAACAGAAACGCTTCGGCTTCAAAATGGCAGCCAAACATGACTCGTGCCAGATCACAATCACTTTAGCCGCCTGCCAAATCCCAATTGTCATGCCAGCATTAAATATTGATTCTGACCGTCAAGACTAGCAGTGGCAAGGCTTCTAGAAGAACAAGTTAATCATCCCAATACGATGGACAGAAATGAATAAACCTCACGGTTAAGTAAAAAGTTTTATTACGTGACATACTAATAAATTCTTTTTACAACAGGAAGCGGTCAACAGCCGAAGATTACAATTAGTTGCCCTCACTAGGCCCTGAAGGATCTGGAGCGATGAACTCTAGTCAGGTGTGCATGAGTTTGGACACTTGAGTTTCAAGAGTCCAAGACGTTGATGTGGAAGTTTGGCTCCTCCAGCCTGGCTAGCCTCCGGTTGAGACAAATACCGTCTTGGAACCTCCTTTCTATTGCAGGAGCCACCTCCTCTGACCTAAGCCTTAACCTCAACTCGGCCTCAAACCGCGCGTGTTCCTCTCTAGAGTGGACTCGGAATCGCTCGAACTACTCCTGAAGAGTTGAAATGCGGTCTTGAGCCTGCATATTGGCGCGAGCAAGCCTAGACACCCTTGCTTCCGACTCCACCCACGACCCTTAAAGTGTGCGGCGCGATCCCTTGTCTACTCAATCTCTCCGACCGAACTTGCACCCTAGCTTTAAAATCTTCAACAGCCCAAACTACTTGTTGGAATGCGGGATCCACCCACCTAGGCCTACGGCACCTCGGGAAACTGGACGCCCCATCTATCTCAAAGCCTGGTGGCACCCTAAAAAATATCATCGACCTTACGACATAAGCCTCTGAACCACGACCTCCTGCCACAACAACACCAGGTGCAGCATCATTGCAGATCCATGAGGCATCTATATCCCTCGTGGACCCACTAGGAGATGACTCAGATTCTGATGAAGAAGACGATCTTTCCATTAGGATTAAAAAGAGTAAGGACAATGCACATTTCACGCCCTCGAATTTGCTAAGAAAACACGAAAGTCCTAGGAGGGATTTCAGGCACTTAAATATCCAAAAATTTCCTAATAAAATAGTATCACCTCAAGAAAGAAGCATTTAGAAAGAGAGCCAAGAAGCTCTCCCACATGGCAGATCCCTAAAGCATCACGCCTTTTCAAATCAATTCATTGCGACGTGACCCCCCACGATCTCCCACGCAATTAATGCGTCAGATAATCCAATGGATGTGATGTCTGCCAGTAGTATTTTATCTCCCAAGGCAACAGACGTATAAGCGATCTTCTCTCGCCGCATCCTCCCATCGACGGTCTGCACTAGGACTCGATGGGCGACGCTTGCGGAACAGACCGCACATAAGCGGGAATGATCAAGCGCACAAATTGGCAAGTGACACGGCAAACGGAGCAAATTGCCCCTAAAGTACAATCCGAAAAAGCAATAAATGAAAGAAGACGCATGTAGTAGAATGAAGGTAAAGGCTGCTTCTTTTATTGATCGAAGCTTTCTTTACAAAGTACAAAACTTGTGACGGCGAAAGTACAGAAAAGAGAAAGATACAGCATGGAAATTAAAGTCAGAGTGGTGGCTCCGCATGCTTGGAGCCACACCAGAGAAAGTGATCTACGGCAGATCACTCTGGCCGCCGCCAGAACTCTGATTCACCCAGGCACCAGAGCTGCTGGTGTTGGCCAAACCCTAAAGGTTTATCTTGAGATAACCGCAGTGGCAGGACTAGCACCCTTAAAAGCAGTCCCAGTAGCGGCGCGACTATGGCACACTATCCCGGGTACATATGATGAACCCGGTGCGATTAAGGCCACCTGCGACACACTATCCTGAGGATAAAATGCCCCGTGATAGCTCCGCTGTGATCCTCCTATGCACTGGTGATCATAATGGGCACAAGGGAGGCGTATGATAACAAAAGAGTGGCCCAGTCACCCTCGTTAGCATGAGGAAGCACCCACGGTCGAAACATAAAGACAGTCTTCACCGAAAGCTCCGAATCTCCAGCGAGTCCATCCTATTCCTTTGCGGATCCCCACCGGAAGTGGGACATGCCAAGGGCTTCTCATCATTCCTCTGTGAATCAGCTAAGGCTTGGATCCCACCAATCGGAGAACTCCTTTATTTATAGAGGAGTCGAAGCACTGTTCATCCTCAGCAAGGCGCCTCACCCGATAGCTGTCAATCACTAAATACGAAATTTTTCAGGGCTGACCCAGATTCTGATGTGCGAATCATTCCATTCGGGGCATCGAGTCTTTGCGACACCCAAAAAGTTTAGGGGATCTCCTAGGGAAGGCGCGACTCCAGATAAGGACAAAATCCATCGCATCTCGAGGAAGGACGGATGGTTAGCAACTAGACCCTCGTGGGCATGCCAAGACTCAACTACAAGTTGGCCCAGGCATGGGGGCTAGTGTTGGGTCCAGTACTGGTGAAGCTCAGAATACGCAGAGCCCAATCCAGGAAGTGGAAGCGCAAATTGACCGTCTAGCCGAAAACACCAAACGGCCTACGTGGTGGCCCAACGCCTGTATCCGATCAACTTTCCTTGCAACTCATTAATGAGCCTACAGGCGGTAGGTGCGAGGTACCGATGTGGGACAATGAGGAAAAGGTTAACCCTGCTAGCTAGGGCTTGCTCCATTCCCTGTAGCTAATTAGCCAATCCTCATGCAAAAGGTATACCAAGCGTGGCCATCAATTCACGACGGAATCCTCACCACCACAAGGTGACAACTGACATCACCGATAGCCACCAGCAGGTCAACGGCCAGTGAATCCCTGTAGAAAGGATTCTCGCGCCTAAAGCTCCACTCCCTAGAGCTTATATATTCCCTCTCCTTCTATAGGAGAATGGATCGATTCCAAGATCTGTAATTTGAGCTTGGCATTGAGACATATGCTTATCAAAACTCCTGCTCTCACACTCATCACAAGCTCTCATCCTCCACAGCCTTTCACAAGCTACGAAAGTTAGCCACCCAACGGGTGCATACAGGGAGCCAAACCTCCCACCAAATGCTCATTCTCATACCCTCTCATACCCCCACATTCATACCCTCCCACTGCACACTCAACATAATTCTGCCCACCTCTAAGTGAGTGTCCCCCCTTTCCGTTCATTGCAAAAGGATACTGACTTGAGTATCGGAGTATTTTCGGCAAAAGAAATTTCGCTGACCTATAACCTCTGACCTCTTCTTTGTTAGTTGTGTTGTGTACAATTCAGATTAATAGCGACGGAGACCATACCTACTCGTGATCACCTCCAGATGATGAGGAATCCGAAGGTTCCCTAATTTGTACAACAATCAGGGTCCGAGGACGCAATAGTACTCTATGAATAAGTAAATGAGAGTGTATAAAAATTTATGGTATCCGAGCGAATAGAAATTCGTGAGATCTTAGAGTAGTCTATACTTTTCTGATACCTATTCCATTTCGAAGGTCGAGGTCATCGATATTGAAAAGGAATGGTTATAGTCTAGTGATTATTGTAGAAGATGATATCATGGATATCATTGATGAGGGATATTAGAGATGATATGAGTATGTTATGGGTACAGTCTCTGAGAGGACTGTAGGGATAGTAAAAATATCATAGATATCGGGTAACCTCGTGATACTTATCCAACCATTAGGTGAAAAAATATACGGCCTTTGATTCACTACGATAGAATAAATTCTATGCAGATTATTATTATCTTGTATAAATGAGATTATTGTTATCTCAGATAGTTGTGACCTTGTATTGAGTTGATTAGATTCGATGGAATCCATGTTGCATTCCTCTTATTTAGTTATTTATATGGCTTTTGGATCGTGGATACGACATGTTATTAAATCTCAAATAGTGAATTATATACCATATGTTATTATTAATTATATATATTTGATATTATAATTCGAGATACTAGTCGAGATTTATGAAATTGCTTATATTTACTTAATGAGATTTTTACTCACTCTTGTATTTTTGCTAACTCCAGATTGAAGAGTTATAATAGATGCTAGTCGAGATTTATGAAATTGTCATTGAGCACCAAACAGAGGCGATTTTGGAGTTAGCAGCATATATGTAATAGTGAAAAATCTTTATTTAATTATAAATGTTTTATTAATTGATATATTTATAATAATCATTTATGGTATGATAATATTTAGTGATTTGATAATTTTGAGTTCATGTATATCGATGGATTTTAGATTTATGCTGGATAATTGATGAATTTGGATAATTTGATATGTCTTCACAGGGATGGTCCGAGACGGGTCTGAGGATTTGGGCTCGGGTCATCACATATGTCCCCAAGACCAATTCACCGTCCCTGATGCGCGGCAGGTGTGCACTACTTTGGAGGGTCGTCGAGGCGCTTTGGCCTTAACCTCTATGATTCGTGGGACCTGGTCCTCCACCATGGGCTGGCTAGCTAACACCTTGCTGCTATGTTGGGTGGCCTACTGGCCAGTTGCTTGGGTTTCTTTGTCAGCTGGTATGGCTTTGAGTAACCCGAACTTACATGGCACTTAGCCTAATGATGCTTGCTGTGATGCGATGGGCAGCGCTCCGAGTATGTTGAACCCCCATTGCAAAAACTACGATAGTTTCTATGGGACTTGCTGCTATGCAACGAACTGATGAGTGGTGTTGTCCACTTTGGAGTTTCACCCCACATCTCATGGCTTGGTCGGCCCTTCGGTTGCTGCTTGGCCCTAGCGCTCGAGGCCGCCCAGGTGCCGAGGTTGCTAAGCCATCGGATCCTCCGAGGGTGCCAATTCCTTTTGATCGCCTAGAAGTTGAAGGGTGAAGTCCCCAGCATAGCACCTTCGGACAGGTGCAAATGGTCTGGGGATTAGAGGACAAAGCCCCAACGTTGCACCTTGGACGGATATAGGCGGTCTCGGGTGGACAGGATTAGGGCATCCGATCAAGCAACAAGCGCTTGCATGTTAGGGGCCGGTTGTCCATCCGCTTGGCTACCCGAAGGGAGTAGTCGCCACAGGCGGTGACATCTCCAACGGGTGCGTTAGCTCATACTCGGGATGCTGATCTTCTTTGATTATTTGGAAATTAGAGGGCGGAGCACCTAGTGTTGTGCTTTTAGACAAGTGCAAAGGGTCTAAAAGAGGGTGCTCAAGTAAGCACCAAGTGCTTGTACACTTTGGGGCCGGCTGCCTACCTACATGCTATCCGATGAGGGGTCGTCACCATAGCTAGTGCGATAGGTAGTGGGCCAAGTGTGTCAAGCCCCCTATCGTGAGATCGGCTTTTGGGTGATTTGCTGCTCCGCACAAAGTTGATAAGAAGTGCCACTTCAAGGTTGGCCTTGCCAAGCCCCTAAGTCAGTCCTCTCTCTCTAGCGAGGCTGCTTGCGAGCGAAGGCCCGACCACTCTGGAAGCCCTTTCCATGTTGCACTTTTTATTCCAGCAAGAGGACGGTTGAGAGCCTGCCATTGCTGTAGGAGTCTTCCTCGTGGTTGGAAGGTTGCAATTGTCTCAGGGATAGTAATGGATGACGGCTCTAGTCTTTCATCGTACGCTATGAGACTAGATTGAGCTTTCTTTTAAGAGTGGGCCCTGTCACCCAAATCTTTCCAAATACCGAAGTCGTCAGGCTATTGAGCTCTTCTCTGGTGAGCTATCTTCTCCTCCGGTTGGTCCTTTTTGAATGTGTGCGAGGGGGGATAGAGCCCTTAGCCACCATCCGTCCAAGCGCATAGGGCTTGGGATGATGTTGACATGGTGCCCTACTAGGCTGTGAGTGCATGCTTGCCTAAGGTAGGTCACGTGTCACCATCGCTACCTAGGGGTCATCGCCATGGGAAGCGATGCCTTTATCCGATGTGCTGGCTGGAGCACGAGCCTTAACCGTATTTGTTTTTTGTTGTGTGGTGGAAAGACTTTTAAATCATTTCCATAGATGGTGCCAATGATGCGTCACTAGATTCGGGTTGTCTGACGGGTTGTGAAACTACTAGATCTTTCTCTAACAGGTCGAACTGAAGCCAGTCTAGTCCCCGTACTTTTAACCAAGACCCTACACAATACAACTAATAAATAAGATGTAAGGAAATTAGCAGGACTCACTTTCTGATATATCATCCGATACTTAAATTAGAAACTTTTACCAATTGATAAATAATGCAAAGATAAGAGAACTATACGTGGATGCATGTTATTCGGATTAAGTGTTTGGGCATGCCCGGCTAAAGGTGGCTTACAAGGTTCGCCCAGTTAGGGGCGGCATAGAGGTCCACCAGACTGAGGTACAACTTACGAGGTGCACCTAGTTAGGGGTCGTTTTAGAGGTGTATCCGACTGAAGGGCGGCTTATGAGGTGCGCCCGATCGAGGGGTGACTTGGAGGTGTAGAGGATTGAGCTCCTTCTAAGTGTGGTTGTCCACTGGATGGCTTTAAGAGATGGCAGGCTCCTGCGTGAGAGTGACAACCGCAAGAAAGAGCATAGTTCACCCATGTGGGGGGTGGCTAACTAGAGTCGAGAATGACTCCTGGGCAATGATGATGAATGCAAGAACTCTATAAAGTCTCCCTTAGGCGAAGTGGCCCTTTTCGCCTTGCTCTTTGAGGTGACATCATTGGTTTTGCGGTTTGAGGATTCGAAGAAGACGTGAGGCCTTCACAGATGCTGATTGAAGCAGGTGCAGAAGAACAAAACATCTTGAGAGAGTAGGAGCTGGCGTGCCTTCTAAGTCTTCTCCTTGGTTCATTCCTCGCAAAGCTTTTCTCTTTTCCCTTTTGGTATGGTACGGTGGCCACCGAGGGCTAGTGGAAGACTTGGTTCCAATGGGTGTGCTTGACGGGGAATAGCTTGAGTAAGAAAGGAAGAAGGATCGCACTAGGATTCTGTGACCTCGAGAGCGATGGAGAGTTCTTGGCTTTTTTGAGTACTTGGGAGCAAGAGTTGTTCCTCCCTTGGCCTCTTATCTCTATTGCTTTCTTAGGATTTCTTCCCTGTGTGTTCAAGGGGGGAATGGGATATATAGGGTGAAAGCTGCTTCGGAGCTAAGGCTCACAGGTGCCTGACAAGGCAACTAGGATGTTGGCGAATATCCTTTCTTTCTCTGGGTGATTCTTTGGCCGTAGTTATAGCAACCGCCTTTTAGGAAAGATTCGTTGAGTTGTGCCTGCCATCCTGGGTGGCACGCAATCTCTGAGAGGAGTTTTGTTGGTCTGGCACTAACAGGTCAGGTAGTTGGGCAGCCGCCACAGTCCATGTGCTAGTAGGGGCACATGGCTTGCCTATTAGGTCTATTGGACGACTGTATGGGTCTGCCTCCCAAGCTAGAAATTTTGAGCTGATGCATGGGCCTTCTCGGGGTTGAGTTGGGCGGACCTTATGTTGGGCTTTGGAGAAACTTCTGACGGACTGTCGTTTCGTTAGAATCCAGATTTTAGGCTAACTCATGATACTGGACCCATCAAAACCTGTAAATTTATAAGCATTATTGGAGATTTATAATTTTATAAAGTTTCATATTAGATTGACATTTGGATAAGTGGCACATATCACGTAACAGTGACTGATTTATATGACTCACATGTAATGTCTATGTGACATTTTAAAGTTTTGGGTGGTTTTATGAACCATCCTAACAATTATTTATTAAATTTAACTTCCAACTACCTTTTTAAATTATTTAGACATATATTTTTCATGTGTTATATTTGTTTATAAATAAATATGTGCTATCAATTTTTAAAAAGGATGAGAAAATACAAAATAAAGAGATATGAGAAAGAGAAAGTCACAAATATGTGATCACTCTTATTAACTATTTCCTGCAGCAAGTAATTATTAAGTGTTGGATAATGATGACTCTAGTACCGTGAATCGGCCCAAAGTCCGAATTGTAGCAGATTGGTGGGCTGATTGAGTTTCCTCCAAGCCTAAGACCCAGCAAGTATCGCGAATGGCCAAGGTGGGTCAACCCAAAACTGTTCAGGAAGGACTAGATGATTAGGGTTACGTATCACCGCACCCGTGGTTGCACCTCCTACACGACTGCCGACACTCCGACAATGCAGCATGAGCGGAACTTGCCACAACGTAGCCATAATAGCTACCATAACAGCTCAACAATATTTCTAGAATATTGCCCAGGATTGCGCATCTCCCCAGAACGGCAATTAACAAATCTTTTCAAAAAGCAATTACCATAGACAATCTTTTATAATCGCCGTGAAAAAAGAAAGAATACTCGTAGATAGCCATAGTTGCCATAACAAGCATCCACAATCGCTAGGACAGTTCAGCAGATCAATGTGAATAGCTATCGCCAACTATGAGACCCAAAAAAGTTTTAACCTATCCCAATACTATAAATACCCTTTCATCCCCGTGGAAAAAGGGGACTTCTCTTCTTCTGATCAAATAGGAGCTAACTCTGCAAAAATAATAAGAACCACATCCAAGCATCTAGAGTATACTCTCCAAACCCCTTTACCTCTTCGAAGGCACGGGACTTGGGCTATGAAAAGCATTCCTAAAGTCAGACTTCAAGGTGCTCTCTACACCCTCAAACTCTCAGACACGATGAGACATGACAAACTCGCTTCCTAATTGAGCGCATCACTGAAACTCAATTCTCCGTCTCAAAGTTGCTCTTTAACCGAGTGTATCGCCGGGGCCCAGTTCTCCATCTCAAAGTCGCTCTCCTACCGAGCGCACCGTCGGAACCCAATTATCCATCTCAAAGCCACTCTCCTACCGAGCGTACCGCTGGAGCTCCGTCCTCCATCTCAAAACCACTCCCCAATCAAGCACACCGCGGGAGCTCAATCATCCATCTCAAAACCATCCCCTAGCTGAGTACACCACAGGAATGCAATCCTCCATTTCAAAGCCACTTCACAACCGAGTGCATTTATCGGAACTCTAACTCCATATTAAAGCCGCTCCCCAACCGAACACACTGTCGAGGCCTAGTCCTCCATCACCAAGCCGCTCCCTTGCCGAGTGTACCGCTAAAGCCTAGTCCTCCATCTCAAAACCGCTCCCCAATCAAGCACATTGCCGGAGCCCCGTTTTTTATCTCAAAGCTGCTCCTCGGCCAAGCACACCATTGGAGCTCAGTCTTTTGTATACATTCAATCCTCTAAATGCATGCATCTATGCATCATTTCTTACACATCGTCCTATATTTCTATATGTTTAAGAAAGATTTCTAACTTGAATATCGGAGGATATATTGAGAAGCGAGTTTCTGTCATCTTCTGACATCTTATTCGTAAGTGTGATGTGTAGAATCCAAGTTTAAAATAACAAAGATTGAACATACTTCAACTCGACCTTTTGAAAAGATCAAGTGGCTCCTTAACTTATTTCATAATTCAGATTTAGGAGCGTATCAAATAATCATATTTGTATTTTGATGCGTACCTAGATCCGACTTCGAACAGATTCGGATTCTCCGGGTGGATGTTGATCCGGCTCCGAGTGCGAATCCCGCACACCACTAACAACAAACAGAGGTCGATGCCGACGGGGTTGTCCCACATCGACACTCCGACGCTCAGTCGATATCTTCCGCAATAAACGGAGGAATGCATGAGCAAGATGCGAGAATGAGGGGAGTGTGAGAGGGATGTATTGGGAGGCTTGAGCCCGTGAATGCGCCCAGAGAGGGGCGGCATCCGTGCGCCGGCGAAGGGCGGCTGGAGGTGCGTCCGGTCTATTTAGAGGTGCGCTGCGGAGGGCGGCTTAGAGGTGCGCCCGCAGAGGGACGGCTAGGTGCGCCCGCAGAGGGCGCTTAGGAGTGCGCCCGCAGAGGGGCGGTTTAGAGGCGGCAGGGTCGCAGGGGCGGCTTAGAGGTGCGCCCAGAGGGGCGCTTAGGTGCGCCCCGCGAGGGGCGGCTTACGTGCGCCGAGGGGCTGCTTTGCGCCGCTTAGGTCGCGCCGCAGAGGGCGGCTGATGCGCGCCCGCAGAGGGGCGCAGAGGGCGGTCTATGTGCCCCGCAGAGGGGCGGCGGAGGCGCGCCCGCCGGCGGGCGGCGAGGCAGGTGCCCGCAGAGGGGCTGGCTTGAGGCGCGAGGGGCGGCTGACGCGCCGGGCGGCATGCGCCAGAGAGGCGCGGCTATGTTGGGGGCGGCTTGCGCCCGCAGAGGGCGGCTTGAGGCGCGCCACAGAGGGCGACTTCATGTTGGGCTAAGGTGCTCCGCAGAGGGGCTTTAGAGATGCGCCCACGAAGGGCGGCTTAGAGGTGCGCCCCGCAGAGGGACGGCTTGCAGTGCGCCCCGCAGAGGGGCGGCTTATTGGGGGCGACTTTAAGAAAAAGGAATAAATGGTACTAGTGAGTAAACATTCTTGTTACCCGAGCGGAGGGTCACTTCTTGGATTGCGAGCTCCTCGGCTAGAGGATTTACTCCAAGACGAAGGGTCAAGGCCTCCCGATTGCGTGGGGCGAGGGCCTCCTGATATTTGATGGCCTCCGACGGGAGGAGGTAAGGCCTCCTGGGCCGAGGCCCTCGTGCCTCCCGGATGGAGGGCCGAGGGCCTCCGTGCCGGCGAGGGCCGAGGGCCTCCGGGTTGTAGGAGGGGTCGGGCCTCCATGCCTCCCGCAAGGAGGAGAGCTCCGTGCCTCCCGGATGGAGGACTAAGGGCCTCGGGACAATAGGAGGGCCGAGGGTCTCGTGGCGGCGGAGGTCGAGGGCCTCCTGTGAGGGCCCAAGGCCTCTTAAGAGGGCCGAGGGTCTCCGAATCAGAAGGGTCCAGGGCCTCCTGAGCCTTATGGAACTTTATAGAGTTTCCCACCTCTTCCTTCCCCCTTCAATGCAATTAGGCTTGCTTTATAGTGGGATTTAGCCGTATTGCTTCTCAAAAAGCAATGTGGGACTTTTAAAGAAAATGCTATTTAGACATATATTTTGGACCCATCATAGCCCCCCATGCGGTATATTTGTTTATATCCGACCGAATTTTGTGCCCTTGACCTTGGTTCATTGACCGAAAAGTTTGACCACGGAGAATTAAGGAAACCAGTTGATAGTTTAAAAAGACCGAGAGCGGAATAGAGCCAAAATATGGTTGTCGATTTTCAAAAATAAAGAGATCAAAAAAGTCGGGTGATCCGTAACCAAAGTGCTCAAATATGTAGAGAAGAGACACTCAAAATGTTGAAAAAGTTGATTTCAATCCGAGAGCGCTTCCGAGCAAGTTTGTTGATTAAAAGTGCTTGAATCGATAATGAGCCGGAAACCTTGACCGGAGAAGTTGACCGAAGTGCTTCAATCCGAGAGCGATTCCGAGCCGGAAATCTTGACCGGAAAAGTCGACCCAAAATCTCAAATGTAGAAGATCGGTGGGCAAAGTGCTTGAATGAGAGCGATTCCTCCAAAACCTAAGACCCAGTCAAGTTTTTGCTTTGTTGAAGGCGTGGTGGCCTTCTAGCCGTGTGTTAAGTGGCTGTGTATGTTAGCAACTTGTAAGAAAGCCTAGTGGCGTTGCAAGAGAAGGAATGTTTCTGGAATACTCACGTTATTCTCTCGTAGAGAGGGTTATCGTGACCAACCCGGATGGTTAGCCGCCTAAGGAGTGAAGTCCTTAGGATGGGAGGTTGTGTGAACCAGCCCCTCTGGTGCCGTACAAGTGTAGACTTGGGCTGCCGCTGGAGGAGCGAAAGCCCTCCCTTCGACCATCGCCAACGCAAAAGAGGTCGAGCGTGTGCCATACTTGCCCCTAAGGTTTTTCGTTCGTGGTTTAAGACCGCTCATGGGCCACTTGGATGACCAAGGTTTAAGACCGCTCTTGGGCCACTGAATGATCGTGGTTTAAGACTGCTCATGGGTCACCCGGATGACCGAAGTTTAAGACCGTTCATCCACCCGGAGGACTCCCGCTAATGGGCCACTGGATGACCAAGGTTTAAGACCGCTCATGGGCCAATGACTTTTTAAAAGCAATGACCATTTAACAGAGGGCAAAGACCCTCTTAGGGGCAATCTAGGTGGATAAACTCCGCAAGGCAAACACATATATATACACATATGGAAAAGAAAGAAAAGAAATCTACTCGCAGATACAAGAAACACAACGTTGTTCCTACATGCATGCATATGGTTGACTTACCCGGATTCAATCGCGTCATGAGCGGTGTTCCTATAATCGGCTCACCGCCCGAGCGCACGGGCCGGGCGTGGCATCATGAGAGAGTCGTTGGGCGCTTTGGTAGGCGACTTGGCCTATGGCCCCGTGTCTCCGTGGGATTTGGTCCTTTGTCATGAATTGGTTGGGTAGCATCATTTGAAGCCTATCTCCAATGGTTTGGGTCATATTGTCGGCCGATCACGCCTCGGTGACCTGATCGGTCAGGCCCTGATATTTTCCGCGGTGCAATGGGTGGTGGGTCGAAAAATCGAGCCCCCATTGGGACATGACTTTTACTCTCATCCGCGCAACAAGTCAGCAGCTGGGATCGGCCTAAAGCAATGCTACGAGGCGGAGGTCAAGCTCGCAGAGCTCAGCCCAGGCGAGAGATTTGGCGGCACAAACAATAAGAACCAGATCCAAGCATCCGGCGGAGAGATCCTCGCACTCTCCGCCGACCAAAGAAGATCCCGAGGAGCTCCGGCAGAGGCAAGGAAGATCTCTTCGAGGAGCTCCCACAGCCAGGAGATCTTCCGGGCTAGGTGACCGCCAGAGCCAAAATACTCCTCTAAATGCCGAGAGCTCCTCCAGTCAAAAATTACTACAGGCCGGGCAATGAGAGACGGAGTGCTCTTTTTACTCGCAGTAGGGCTCCAAGACGCTCTTTTTAGTTGAAGAGCAACGAAAAACAAAGCTTAAGTTTTGAGGGAAGCTTTGCGGCCAAGTCTTGTCCCTTTGGCACGGCTTTTGGAACCGGATCGATCCCTTCTCCAAAGAGGCCCCTATCGCTTCTCCAGGTCTCAAATGAGATCGGTGCTCCTGGTCGTGAGAACGCACCGATTGATCCTCTCGAGGATGCTGGCCTCCTCGATCGCTTGAAAGCCGATCGGTGAAGCCATCATCATATGATGGGTGCGAGGCCAAGAAGAGGGTGCTCTTCTAAGCGCCGGGTACCAAAGACATTTGACGTCAATCACAAAAGCATGGCTACCCGATGAGGGGTAGTCGCCATGGAAGGTGATATCTTTAGTCTCAGTCCGAAAGCACAACTATTGACCGTGTTTGTTTTGCACAAGAGATTGAGTGTTGAGGGGAGACGCTAGACTTTTTGTCGCGTTTCCCATCTCAAAACCAATGATGCGTACCTAGATCCGAGCACACCGATTCGATTCTCCGGTGGATGTTGATCCGCCCGTTCAAAACCGAATCCTGCACACCACTAACAAAAACAGGAGGTCGATGCCGACGGGGTTGTCCCACATTATCCGACGCTCAAAGATATCTTCCGCAATAAACGGAGGAATGCAAAGATGCGAGAATGAGGGGTGGAGAGGGATGTATTTGGAGGCTTGAGCTCCGTGAATGCGCCCGGTAGAGGGGCGGGCTTGTGCGCCGGCGAAGGGCGGCGCTCCATCTTAAGGTGCGCTGCGGAGGGCGGCTTAGAGGTGCGCCCGCAGAGGGACGGCTTCTGTGCGCCCAGAGGGGCGGCTTAGAGGTGCGCCCGCGAAGGGGTTAGGAGAGTCCTCCATCTCAAAGAGGGCGCGGCCGCCCGCGCAGGGGCGCTTAGAGGTGCGCCGCGAGGGGCGGCTTAGAGGTGCCCAAACAGAGGGGCGTGCGCCGCAGAGGGGCGGCTTATCGCCCAGAGGGGCTAGCCAGGAGGTGCGCCCGCAGAGGGGCGGCGGTGCAGAGGGGGCGGGCACCCGCAGAGGGGCGCTTAGAGCGCCCGCAGAGGGCGACTTTGGCGTTTGTATAGAGATGCGCCGCGAAGGGCGGCAAGGTGCGCCCGCAGAGGGATCTAAATGCGCCCACATCTAATAAATGGTACTAGTGAGTAAACATTCTTGTTACAGCGGAGGGTCACTTCTTGGATTGCACAGCTCCCTGGGATAGAGGGATCGTGACTCCAAGACGAAGGGTCAAGGCCTCCCGATTGGCGGAGGAGGGTCGAGGGCCTCCTGGATGGCGAGGGTCGATGGCCTCCTGGACGGGAGGAGGTCCGAAGGCCTCCCCGTGGCGGAGGGCCGTAGGCCTCTGTGCCTCCCGGATGGAGGGCGAGGGCTGATATGTTGAGGGCCGAGGCCTCCGGGTTGTAGGAGGGCCGTGGCCTCCATGCCTCCTGCAAGGAGGAGAGCTCCGTGCCTCCCGGATGGAGGACTAAGGGCCTCTGGACAATAGGAGGGCCGAGGGCCTCCAGGGCCGAGGGGGCCTCCGTGAAAAGGCCTCTTGGCGGAAGAGGGCCGAGGGTCTCCGACCAGAAGGGTCCAGGCCTCCTGGAGCCTTATGGAACTTTATGGAGTTTCCCCACTTCTCTTCCTTCCCCCTTCAATGCTTGAGAAGGTTTGCTTTTATAGTGGGATTGGGAGCTGTATTGCTTCTCAAAAAGAATGTCTTTGAAAGAAAAATTTATTGTGGGCCTTCATGCAAGGGTTCCCTATCAAATAATCATATTTGTATCATATTTAAGTGTGAGAGATGATATGATGAATTTTTTCATCTTTTTATCTCATATTTTTTTAATATTATTGATTTAAATAATCTCAAAATATTTGATATTTGATTAAAAAATCACAAAATAAAGAAAATAAAGAAAAGGCAAGCTTATCCACTGCCAATAAGTGAGACACAAATTAAATACTCTTTTCTTAGTATCAGGGAGACTCCATCTTTTAAAAAATAGAATTCATTTTTTTTAAAATTTTAGGCATTAATATTTAAATAAATAGTTATAATTAAATTATTTGTTAAAATAAAAAATTAATTATTAAAATATAATCATTTATTTTAATATAAATAGTTAATATATGAAAAAAATATATATCTATTTATTAAAAAGATGGAGCCACCCCCAACCCCACTTTTTCCAATAGCTTGTGCATTCTAGGTGCCCATCAGCTGCACTTGACACCTATTGATTGTGTGGCCAGCGCCCGATTAGCATAGTTGGACAGCCGGTGAAATGGTGCATGTAGCGATGCTGGTGGGGGACACATCAATAAATTATTTTATTTGTTGGATTTAAGTCAAGTCATTTTGTATGAAAGTTTCAAAGAAGGGGAATAGAAATGGTATTTAATTTTTATGAATGCGACCAGGATTCTCTCCAAACCAAGATGTCATTCCTATGGTTATTTTTCAATTCCATTGAGAGTTTAATTATTTGATATTAATAGTACAATATTGCTAATGTATCGAATATTTGAGTTTTGATTGAGATTTTGTTAAGCAATGAACACGATAGGGCAACAATGGAATCATCTGAGTTGGGATAATTAGAAAAAAGTATTAACACCTGATCCCAATTTATATATTATAGTATCAATGTTAATTTGTGTTAAAAAATTTGCCAAAAATAATTGTGTTTGGATAGAAATAAATGATTGAGGAAATATGAATTGTGCTTAACTTGTGCAAGTGCAGCAGTTATGTGTGGTTAGTAGAATAGACAGCGCTCATTGTTGTAGATGCGCACTTGTGCTTGGGTTATTAGAATAGACAACAATTTGTGCATGGTAGAGGCTCGTCATGCATAGATTAGAAGAATGGGCAGCCCTCATGCATGGTGTGAGAGGCACTTGCATGGGTTTTATTTTTACACCTAATAGGCGCAAGCCCAATGCTTGTGTGCTAGTCTAGTAAAGTAACCATTCGTGATTGTAGAGCTATTTTTTATTGAGTTTTTGGACTGAAGAAAGAGAAAGAGAGAAGAATAGAGATCAAAGGAGAGTGAAGGTGAAAGAAGTTGGCTTTGAAATTATTTCGGGTTAGATTTGGTTATAATTTGACTTAAGACAAATATACCTAATTTATTTTTTAATTTATTTAAACTCTTGATATTAATCATTTTGATCTTTATTTAAACAAGTATACATGTGGCTCTTTAGCGTCCTTTCTACTATTTTATACATGGTTTCATAATATTGCTTATGTGCATTAAAATCTTTGAATATTTAACATTATATAACATTTTTATATAATTTTTGGCAAAAACTTTACTTTAAGATTTGTAAAGATTATGTTTTTTTTTCAAATTAAAAAGATTGGTATAACTATTTTTAAAAATTAATAAAATATATTTAAATATATTAATTATAAATTAATGACCAAACCTAACATTTAAGGGCTATAAAAGTGGCAATTAATTCTATTTATAGGGAATAATATATAGCCAGTATACTTATGAGTATTGAATAGTATCATATAGCCTAGAGCTATGAGAAAATATTTATAATCTAATCTTTGATATTCTATTTTTATTGGTGAGATTTTTATCGATCTTTAATTTTTATATTTTTTGAACATTTTTATTGATATTTTGACACTTTTGGCATATTCATATTTGGTTATTATTGTTCTTCCTTGTATTATATATATATATACTTTTATTAAATATTTGACTCATTCTTATAAATTTTTATAACATTTTAGATTAATGAGTAAGGTCTCTTATAGGACTTTAGATGGATGATTATTCAATAAGGAATAGTTTATAATGTTTTAATTTTTATCCTGGATATTGTATTTAGATTGGGTCTATTTTTTAGGGACTATTTCGATTTTTAACACTTTGGGTTTGGACTAGTAAGTCTTTATTTATAGTCTATTATATAATTTCCCTATTAGTGTTTCTAGATCTGCATTAGTAGACATTTTTTCTTATGGTGTGGCTATAGCTTGAGCAAGTATACTAATGTTAGGGCAGAACTAGAGCAAATTAGTTATTTCTGAGACATTTTAACTAATGTTTTATTTATTTAAAGATTAATATTGTAATTGTAGTGTCTTACTTGATTTGATTTGGACTTTTGATTTATAATTTATTTTAATTACATCATTATGTTTGATTTGTATCAGGGCCATAATAGAAAAGATTACCGATATATGCGATGAAATTCTTCTTTAGTAATAACTATAAATGGAGAAAATAAGAAAAAAGTCTCCATTATAATTGGTGATATCTTAGTGTAAGAAAATGATAATGTCACCAAATTTTCATACAAAAATTAAAAGAATACTCATACATTATTAGAATGGAAAGAATACTCATACATTATTATTATGTTTTTTTGTATTCTTGTGGATATTAAATATGCAAGAATAAGTGAATGATTTATACATATTATAATTTGTACTAGTACAAACCTCATTCTCTCCTTAGTCAAGATTTTGATACAACTAATGTTTTGTTTCTATTTAATGAAATTAAAGAAGTAACTGTTGCAATGATCACCTTGCTTAAGTCACTTAATCTTAGCCCTTTGATTCAAAAAATTCTCCTCCATTTGAATAGCGTTGATAAATTCAACTTAGATGAGATTCTCTTCCAAAATAGTGGAGCTATTGAAAAGGTCAAGCTAATAGATTTCCTAGGCCAACTAAAGTCTTCACCTGGCTCGGGAAACCATACATCCAATATCTTCCACTTAATTATTAATATCTTTTAGAGTGTTTAATGAAGAGTTTGTTGAATTTGAAGTTTCTCATTTTCTTGACAGTCTGCTCAACTGAAATATTACACATTGTGAGTAATTGGAAATGTTGGCAAGTTAAAATCTGGCATTATAAGACAACCCAACATGAGCCAAGCTTCATCGATAAGAATTATGTCGAGTTATATATATATATATATATATATATATATATATATATATATATACATATATGATCGTTCGGACAATTGTACTAGGTAAACTTGCAATTCTCAGAAGCAAGATCTTAGAGGTTATTTCTAGCCAAACAGTTCGCCAACTCCTTCATTCTTGATTCTACTATATTACATCCAAGGATATGTAATTGATATAAACCACCGTTAAAATAATCAAAAAATAGGTAATGGAATGGCACCAAATGGGTCAATTGTAGCACTCAAAATGTCCTAAGGAAGTGTTATCATAATAAGAGTTACGGTTATATACAAAGGAGTCATACATATTTGAAAACATCGTATATGCTAATAAAAAGATAGGAAATCATTTGCTCTTGAATGTTCACATAAGAAATGTTGACCTTTGAAGGATTCCACCAAAGCCAAATATGCCCATCCTAGTTGCCAATATAGTTCATCTTCCACGTCTAGTTCCTTGAATAGAAAACATTATTTGTATTATGTCTCACCACTCTAGTTTTAACCAACCCATTCATATTTAGGTTATAATAATTCATCAAATCCTAAACACATCTAGCCTTCTTAGGCCGGTTAAGGCCTCTACCATTCCAACACTTGATGTGGTTCATATAATCACCAGAGAAAGAAGAATGTTCCTTTTAGGTCCCCATCGTTTCTTTTTGCTAATTCTATCATGAATATCCTTATTAGCCTCTTCTACAATCTTATCTTTATCTTTATAAGAAGGTATAGCTGGCTTAACTCCTATGAAATCTAACTTAGCTCTTCCCACACCCAAGATAAGATCTAATCTATGGGAACCATCCATCTCCACATCATGTGTTAGCACCCCAAATGAATTACTGGTAGTGGTGGCACAACATACTTTCAAGCCTCTATGATGACAAAGGGCTCTAAGGCAGGATGATTCGACTGAGCCTCCTTATCCCATCATTTCTCTAGTAGAATAGCCAGTAGCCTTATGCACCTGTCTGTGTTTCACCGGCCATGATTATCAGCTATGACCAAATGGCCTTACACATTGGGTGAATAGAAGGTTTCCATTGGTACACCACATGAACATTTACTACTTCCTCTTCTCTTGTGGTTGGGTTTTGAATAGTGACAAAAGAAATGTTCTCTACAAATTTAGAACCCATCCTAATTTCAACACAGATGGGAGCAAAACCTATCCTCTCAATGGTTTTAGTTTTTTTTATCCCCATGTTAATATTTGCTCATCACACTTACAGTATAGCTAAAACCTTCTAAAGAAAGCTGGACATCAAAGAAGCTACCCAAATAGGGAAAGAAATGTCCTCCATTTAGTCAACTTCATATTCAGTTTTTAAAATTTACGGTATGTTTGGTTGTTAGAATGGAATAAGATGAGAATAAAATAGTTATTCTTAAAAATAGAATAGGATGGGAACAAAATTAAAATTATCATTCCCATATTTAATTGTTGGAATAGAATAATGTAGGAATTAACATTCCATTGTTTAATTTGTAGGATAATACGATAAATAAAATGATAATGATAATAATAATAATAATAATAATAATAATAAACGTAGTAATTGTCATAATAGTAATAATAATAATAATAATAATAATAATAATAATTATTATTATTATTATTATAGGAGGGAATAAGTATTCCCATAAATGTAAAAATAAATATTCTCGAAAATAATTATTCCTTACTAAGTTGCAAACCAAACAAGAAAAATGTTATTCTCGAAGAAATTAGGTGAAAATAGAAATTATATTTTTACCAACAAAACGCCACCTTACGGAATAAAAATTTACAATACAAGAGCCATGACCCATTACCCAGTACCATTCACATACTTGATTACTATTAAAATTAAAAAAGAAGAATCCTTCCTGGTTCACCATGATATTTTTGATGCGTGCTCTATGGCTGTGTCGAGTAATCGCAGGCACAAAGTGACAATTATTGCGGCAATGGGTGTATAGTAGAGGAACTAGAGAGAAAACAAGAGAGAGAGAGAGAAAAAAGTGAAGCAATCTGAGGGAAGAGGGAGAGATCGAGAGAGAAGGGAAAGGGTGTAAAGAGAAGAGACAAAGAGAGAGAGAGTTAGTGGACAGTGAAAAATATCCTCATTTCCTTTATTATTCCAATCCATATTATATATACAATAAAACAGAAGTAGAAGGGAATCGGTTGGGGGTCCCGTAAAGCAAATTATAATAGACAAAAGCAGGGGAGGGTAACAGAATACGAGAAAACAAAAAATAATAGCATATTCTCAACGAATAAATATAGCCCTAAAATTAGGCCCGTAACATTGCCATCCCTATCAAAAGTAACCTTATCCTCAATATTGAATAAGAAGGAATCCGGACTAGATTTAGCAATGGCTTCCCAAGTGGCCTCTAATTTCCAATCAATCTAACCCTCAGTATCATACCCTAACTCTAAAATGGAATTGCAAATCAGAAAGGATGCAAGTCTTGCCCAAGACAATGCACTAGTGCATTTGTGAGTGTTTGATTCTTCAGCATCTACATTAAACGACAGAGGGACAGGGATCCTCTTCCTCCTTGACTAGTCTAAAATGGGCTTCCCATGAGCACAATCTTTGAGCCAAGATGCCACACTCTCATTTGGCATGAATGGGTAAATGAGGATCCTTCATTCTTAGTAGTACAAAACCTACAAAGCTTGAGAAGGTTTCGATGGACTGCCAAACTTATTGTCTCAACTTCCATCTGGAATTGAATTTCTCCGACAGCTATGTTGAAGTCTTTCAATTTCTGCACTACTACCAAAGTTCCATCACTTAAGCAACCCTTGTATACTATTTCAAATCCACCCTGCCCTAATATCTTAGTTGTACTGAAATGATCAGTTGCAGCACAAAGATCTTTAAAACTATACCTCTTCCAATGGTCGTGACATACTTCTGGATCATATTGCTCATTAAAATCAAAGAACATTTGTCGGTTATGTCCATAATGCCACCAAGAACCACATCCAATGATAATCAAAATCACAAAAGTTGCACCAAAGCTTACACTAAATGCAACAGCCAAAATATGACCCTTTGATGTAGAATATGATTGACCTTTAAGAGAAACTGATGGGAAGGAAAGTGGCGCAGGAGCAAGCAAAGAGCAATTGTTCCCTTGAATTTCGTTAAGAGATTCTGGCCAAGGTCCACACCAGCAATTGACCTTTAAGCTCATGACCCCCATGTTGTAAAAATCTTCACCAGCCTAGATTTGAAGATGACAGGTATTTATCCCCACACCAGCACTAGCAACTAAGGTAATGAGTAGAAATCTAGTGACAGTTATTTATTTATAAACTCTTTGTTTGTGATCAAAGTGTCTCATTTGAATCCGCAACCCATTCTCTGAATCAGCAAATTTGTCCAATAGAGCACCAAAGGAGCAGCAAGTCTTTTGTTTGTCGATAGCAGAGTTAGAAGGACCATGTGAGTGGATCCTTGAGAATAGCAGCAGTGAACATAATGTGGGCTTATCCTTGTGCCTAAAGGCGATGAGGGCAACAACGGTGATTATCCCTCCTGGAATGGCTATCCCAAGGATAAGACCCCATTTGAATTTTCTGTCAGTTGATGATGCAATGCTACATTAAAATGAAGTCCATGTTAGGCAGTGATCAATGCTAGAGAACCTAACGTTTACATTATCTAAAGCATTGACCACAATACCTAAAACCTCCCAAGAGATATCATCAAATGCATTCCTTGTCTCAGGGCTTGCACAATTTTGAAGACCTTCAATATGAAGGTGAGGGTTGATCGACCTGGTAGGTGTAGGGACAGGTTTTCTCCATTTAGCAAACACGGGACCCTTCTGCTTAGACTCAATTGTCATGTTGCTTTCTGAAGGGCCCAATCTTTTGCCACATCAAATTACGAGGCCCGAAATCTCCTAATAATCTCAATACTCTTTAGCAAATTTTCCCTAGCAGTATTATCATACAACTTCACCCCGTGCCCAGGACCTCCTCTAGCCTTACTCACCAACCACCATAGCGACCTCTCCGCATAAAACATCCAAAAATCCTCATCTAGTGATTCCAAGCCTTCATCAAGCACCATCCCAACGTTCATTTTCTCAAACACATTGGCCTGAGCAAACATACATGCTCCATCATTGGGCTAGTTATATCCTTCTGTTTCCTTCAAGATCTTCTTGATAACCTTTACCTTGAGAGCCACTTCAAGAGGTAGCTGAAGTGGAACAGCAGAAGGCACCGCATATTCATTATCAGAGGCTGATTTTCCCTTTTCAACAAATTTGTATTATGGCTTTACTGACTATAGTACCTTTCCCACATCAAATTGGAGAGCCATATTTGGGAGGATAGCTGGAGGATAATCAGATTCACCATAAGTCAGCTCTGGAGGAATGGTGAAGAGGGTAGTTTCACCTTTCTTCATCATCTTGATACCCGGGTAATTGGAACAATAATTATTTGCATGTTTGCTGGGAGTACCCAATGCTGAAGGTAGTAAGTGCCATTCTTCAGCACGGGAAGTGGCTGAGGAACCGTCTTTGGAAATAGCTTTGTTGGGGATTCATTCTCCTTGAGGTCAGCCTTCCTAATTAGAACAAGAATCTGACCACATTCACTGTCCGAGTCCAGATCTACTGGATTCAAGTTCTCAACCAACTAATCGGGCGTAAGGCTATGTGGAGCAAGAAAATTTTGCAGAGTTGTGGTGAAAGGTGGCTTAGCAGATTTTGGATCTGTCGATGTGTGTGGTATTAGGGGTATGTTGTGAGTCTTAAACGATGGTGAAGTTGAAAATAAATAGGAATTTGCAGTCAGCAAAGGTAGCCGGTCGATGTGGTTGGTACAGGAGCACCGAATTTGTTCTGTGGTGGAAACTAAAGTGGTGAGTTGAGTTACATGTGGTGGTGCGGAACTAATGAAGGGAGTGATTTCAGGTTGGTGAAGGTAAAGCTGAAGAGTGATTGTGGCGCCTAGTGGTGATGGTAGCTTGTTGGGTGAGGCGTGGGTTGGAGTTTGCAGTTGCGATTGCGAAAGCAGTGGTAGAGGATAAATAGTAACAGAGGAAGGGATTGCAGGTTGGGGAAAGAGAAGATGTGGAGCAATTGGAACCGAAAGATGGGAAGTAATAGTAGAAGGAACCACAGAAGTCGAAAAGTTCACTAACTGATTAGGGTATTGCTCGAATCCGCGGAGGGATTGGCTAAGCTCCATGATAGACGACCGGATTTGTGCTGTGGTGGAAACCGTAGTGGACAAGGTGTCGCCAAATCTGTCAGTAGCTTGTCCAAGGTCCTTCATCGCATTGGCAAGCTCGATGATGGCCACTTCGAGTGCATCAAGTGCTCGTTCTTAGATCTCCTTCGCCTTGGTCTAAATGAGAGCACCAAATGATGCATGCTCCATGGTTGTGTCGAGTAATCGCAGGTGCAAAGTGATGATTACTACGGCAAGGGAAGTTTGGCAGAGGAACCAGAGAGAAAACGAGAGAGAGTGAGAGAGAGAGCAGAGGAAAAATTGAGCAATCTGAGGGAAGAGGGAGAGAACGAGAGAAAAGGGAAAGGGTACAGAGAGGAGACAGAGAGAGAGAGAGTTAGTGGACAGTGAAAAATATCCTCATCTCATTTACTATTTCAATCCATATTATATTTAGAAGAGAATCAGGGGTTGGTGGTCCCGCAAACCAAATTATAACAGACAAAAGTAGGGGAGGGTAACAGAATGCGGAAAAATAAAAATTAATAGCATATTCCCAATGAGTAAATATAGTCCCGAAATTAGACCCGTAACATTTTTAATGTCAAATTGTGCCCACAATTTTCGTAGGGTACCTTCCACCAATGGGGAAAAAAATTTGTCTCAATAAAGTATCCCACAATGGTATCCTTCCACATCACAATCCTCTACAAGAAACATCAGCAGGTGGCCTAATGACTTAACTTGTCATCCATAAAAAGAGGGAAATAAGAAAGTTGGGTACCATAAAAACTCACCAGAGATTTTAGCCATGGTTTAGTAGTCATGTTCAACCCCCACTGAGTCGTTGCCTTATAAAAATCATACCATGATATTTTATAATAGTGTCGTCATATAAATACTTATCGTGTATGCATCAGGAGTGAACCTTTTGGACAACCCATATATATGCACTATTCAAATACTCATCAATCACAACTCTTTAGACAATCCACACGTGCGCTATTTAGATGCATATTAGGCTTTGAAATCTTTTCATACTATCACATACACCCATTATACAACCTTCAAGCACTAAAATGTTACTCATACCAACATATATGCTCATGATACAACCATCATGCGGCTATCATGTGACCATCATGCAACTATCATGCACCTTTTATGAGTCTATCTTTGGCTATTTAAAAAATTCCTCTGTTAAGAATATTTTTACACAAAATTGAGTGTCCCTTCAGATAACAAACTTATTAAGAGTGGTACTCACAAAAGAGTAATATAAAACCCAATAAATTTCTTCACACAACCTAGTGGGGAAGGCCTCACTTTACTGACAAACATCATCTCTTAACATTTGGCAATTTTTTCTCCATAAGGTTCCTAATCTCAAACTCTTAAAACTTGAATGATACTCTATTTCACTCTATCAAAATGCCTAGAGTATTGTCGCTCCTCTTCAGCACTTTTACCATGGTAGAGTTGCTCTTTTTGGTTTTTGGCTTTCCATCACAATCTTCTCTCGCTATCTTGACCAAGTTGTCCATCGATTACCTTAGTACCGCCATTAACAACCAAAACATCCATCAAATATGTACTTGAACACTTACTTCCTTTAGCATAACTAATAAGCCTTCAGGAAGCTTCTATTAGCCATTGCCATAGGATGTGTAAAAGCCCTCATTGTTAAACTCTCAAATTGAAATCATATTCAACCTTATATTTAGGCATATCATACACCCCTCAACAATAGTTTCATCCTCTTACTTGTTCACAAGCTGATATTCTCAATACTAATGTTTTTGATGAGTCATTATTTTTTATCTTCAATGCTCTATAATTTTTTATCATATAAAGAGTGAAGAAAGATTTTTTTTTTATTGATATTATATGGTGTAAAGAATTTTTAACTATTATCCAACTCATCTCATGACTCATTAAGTTTCAAGTTTTCTCTGTGTAGATGATTAGAATGTCTTCATGAGTAATAATAGATGTTTGATCATTGTTATCATGATTCCTCTTTTCTTCTTGCTCACCATCATCTTCCTTTTCCTACTTTTCCTTGAAGTAATTTCAATTCATTTAACCCTTTTTGCAATAGTAAAAGAACTTGATATTCTAAAACTTAGATTGACTACTGCTCGTCTCCAACATGCTGCCTCACTCTCTCAATCTCTCATTTCCCTGATCATTAGTGAACACCAAAGTACTTGACTCTCATAAAATTTCATTACTTTTCTTTAGTGAAGACTTATTTATAAGTAAAGAGACGATAATTTCATCAAGGGTAATCTTATCCTTCATAAATAATAGTATCATAACAATATAATCGTATAAGATTATCTTTATTTTTATCATTGATCTTTTCATCACGTGTTAAAATTTGCTTTAAAATTTAGTTGAACTCATTTGAAAGCTTCTCAAAACATTTCTCTTCCAATAATTAAAGGTTATAGAATTCTTTTTCATATATAATCTTATTGTTAAAGATTTGGACTTTTATTGATCATCAAATTTTATTCAAACCTCTGATAAATTTGATAAATTTAAAATTTCTTAAAGAATATTATCCATAAGACATAACTTAATTATATAATTTATAAAATTTCTTATATCTTATCATCCATTATCTTTTATTTTTTTTGATTTGTCTTTTTTTTTTTTCTCAATACTTCTATCATTTAAATTCTACACATTATCTACCATGCAACATATCATTGTCTGAAGTGTTGGGCCAATCTGAGCCGTACCACAAGTGGCCCGACTCATTTAACAACTCTTATTATATTTCTAGTATAATTATAAATTATATTCTCATCTACTACATAAATAATATTTTGGTTATGTAATTAAATTATTTCAAATTGTTTTTAAACTAACATAATGATTAAGTTTTATATTTTTATTGAATTACAACACCACAACTATAATAATAACAAAAATTATATATACTTTACATTATTTATTAATTTTAAATATTTTTTTCTGTATTTTTTATACAAATAAAATATTTAATATTTCATATTAATTAATTAATCAAAATATATAATCATCATTCTTACTAATCAATTACATGGTATTATATAGTTTTTAATAATTAATACGAGTACTAAATAACACACTGTAGAGATTCTCTGAGTCTTACGATTTGGCCGGAAGCTCAAAGGAGCACCGCTTGAACGCACCACTCAGGTGGGAACGCATGGTGGGTGACGCGAAATCCGGAGTACGGACTGACCGAATGGGAGAGAGAAAGTCGCAGAACGACGACGCTGTTTTGTTCCTTTCCCATCTCTCTTTCTCTCTCTCTCATTTATCGTCTCTTCACGCTTCTGTTTTGTATCCCTTCCTAAAAAATGATGTAAACCGAGAAAATAATTTTCCTTCTGTTTGAACTTACCTTCAGTAGGCAAAAAGAAAAAGAAAAAAATCCAAGAGAAAAAGAGGAAAACGTAACTTCCCAAAACGACGCAGAAAATGAGTTCTTCAGTTTCTGATGGGTTTTTTTTAGGTTTTCCGGTTCCCTTCCTCTGCAAACTGTCCATTGTTGGTGCCTTGGTTGTAAAACTTGAGATCTTCTAAGTATGTATAGAGAGAATCGTGTGTGGATTAGTTCTTGAATCTGTTTTAAGTTAACGTGTGTCTACATATATGATATATGTATGGTTAGATGCTGATCACGGCGTCGGATAAAATGCTTAAATAAGACAAAATAATTGAATACGCCATTAAACTCCTTCAGTTGAGTAAGAGAGGTCGCTTTCTGTGATGTTTTCGATAATTTTGAACCGAGTTTTTTTCCCTATTTAAAATTGTTTTTTCGACTCTTTTGGGGGGTGGATAGACGATACCCAGATGATTTAGGTTGTTTTCCTGGTGAGGATTTCGTCGTTTTTATTTATCTTTGCTGCTTTAATCGGATACACAACTGGCCATTTCCTCGTCCCGTTTCTCTCTTTATTCTCCACAAACTGTCCTTTCTCTCTCTTTCTCCCTCTCTCTCGCTCTCTCTCTCTGTGCGAAGTTGCCGTTTTGCTGATTGTGAAATTTTCTCTGTCGTTTGGGGGATTAAAGCAAAGGTAGTGAAGCCATGGAATTACTTGATGAAGATCTGCATGTGGAGATGGAAGATGGGTTTGAAAATTTTGTGGGTGTGGGAGATGAGCGGAACCCTAGTAGGCCTGAGGCCGAGAGAGTGATGAGTTGTTGGGATGCCGACGGGGGCGGCGGTGTAAAAGACCGTGAGATCTGGAACGGACAAAATGATTTAATTGATGTGAGTGACCCTTCACTCCTCTACAGCTACTTCCCCCCTCTTCCTGATTTCCCATGCATGTCATCTGCGTCCTCTTCTTTCACTCCGGCGACAGCCAAGCTCAGCGCCGGCTCCTCCTCCTTGTCGGCTTGTTCTTCTGCCTCGTCTGCCGGTTCACGGGTTATGCTGCAGTCAGATGCAGAGGTCGATCATGATGTGGACAGGAGGAACCATCATCATCTGCAGGACCATCACGGTCAACAAGTAAATCTTCATGGTTTTTATCACGATCATCATCTTGGAGTAGTGGATGGAACATCGTCAGTGGATCTGTCATCAACTGATCAGCGCATGGACGATGCTGATTGCATGGATGTGATGGAGAACTTTGGGGTCATAGATCTGCTTGACAGCGATGACATCTGGGACCCATCTCCTCTCTTTGAAGATGACGATGGTCATAATCAGAGTCCTCTAGAATTTCAACAAGAAGAATTATTCCTCCAACATGAGCAATCACAATTACAACTACATCTACCTCAAGAAGTTGATCATGAGGATACGTTGATGATGCAAGACATCAACACATCTGACAATCAAGAACAGTGCACCATTGAGGATGATGTAGGTTGCTGCAGTCAATCATCAACGACGCCAAATTCAGAAGATCTAGCCATGGTTTTCTTTGAGTGGTTGAAGTCCAACAAGGAGTCGATCTCGGCTGAGGATATGAGGAACATCAAGATCAAGAAATCCACCGTTGAATGTGCAGCTAAGAGGCTCGGTGGTGGCAAAGAAGGCACGAAACATTTGTTGAAACTCATACTTCAATGGGTGCAAAATTACCACCTTCAAAACAAGCGCATGAAAGCAGCAGCAGCAGCAGCAAGTGCTGACAACACCATTAACAATTTCCCTACCCAAACAGCGAATCGCTTTTGTGATAATACTAGTAATAATCCTGTCCCGTCCGAAGGAAACCCTTGTCTCAGCTCACTGCAGTGGCTACCGCGGCCACGTTACATCACCGATCCCATCACCATGGGGCCAACTTACATAGCCGAACCCATCAACATGGCGCCGCCACCGCAGCAACCCTCATTTCTCCCGGTGGTTGGCTACGTAGGTCCTGACCCATATGCCAGTGGCGGCGGCACCCATTATTATCCATCACCAACTGATCAATACCGCATGCTTGACGCTGCCCCATCATGGCCGCCGTCGCCACCGCCACATTTTGCCTTGCCTCTGCAGCACTATAGCCCTCTTCGTGAAGGGACCCTCCCTGCGCCACCGCATCCGCACTCTTTTACCGGGAATCAGTATCCGTACCCCTTTTTATCCGGGCCGGGTGATGGGACTCTGAGATTAGGATCTTCTGCCACTAAAGAGGCCAGGAAGAAAAGAATGGCTAGGCAGAGAAGGTTTCTCTCACACCACCACTACAGAAGTCACAGCAGCCACCTTAATAATGCTCAGGAGATCGGAGACCAGCATAGTGAAACCATAGGGGATAATGGTTGCGCTGCTGGATTAGCCGACGCAAAAGCTAACCACGGGGCATGGGTGTGGCCTGAGGCTGCTAGCGGCCCTGCGCCGGCGGCGGAGCAAATGCAGAACGTGGATCCACCGCCAGCTGCGAATGTGCATAGCTGTCATAGGCAGCAGATTGGGTCTGATAAGAAGCAGGTAGAATTATCATACAAACTCTACATTATCATGACAAAGATCATTATCCCCATTGATTTCCAACAATTTGTGAGTAATGTTTTTTGGGGGTGATATATAGGGATGGAAAACTGAGAAGAACTTGAAATTTCTGCTGCAGAAAGTGCTGAAACAGAGCGATGTTGGTAATCTTGGAAGGATTGTGTTGCCCAAAGTATACATAAATATTTATATATGCATTCTGCATTTTTATTTTTATTTAGTTTTGTGTATTGTTCTTGATGTGAACTCTGTAACTGGGTGCTAACAATACGCATTGTATATGATAATTTGTTGGGTTTAGAAGGAGGCAGAGACGCATCTGCCGGAGCTGGAAGCGAGGGACGGGATCCCTATCGCAATGGAAGACCTCGGGACCTCCCAAGTATGGAACATGCGTTATAGGTACTCCTGGGATCCAACTTACTGGTTTGATTTATTGCTTGTTTGAATCTAACTTGTTTTAAAAAAAATTAAAATAAAAGTTAAACTCCACTAAAATAAATAATTTTATTTGAAAATCTTCATATAATTTATTTTTCTTGTATTTTTTATTTTGAAAATTTAAGCACATAATCCTAAAATCAAAAGAACCATTAGTATACCATGTGAAAATTACTGAATTATCGAAATTCATGCAAATAAATCAATTCATTGTTCTTGTTATTGTTATTATTTTGCCTTATTTTTTGTGGATTTCAGGTTTTGGCCAAACAACAAAAGCAGGATGTATCTCCTGGAAAACACAGGTATTTTTTTTTTTTTGGAAAAAATAATATTCTCAATATTTATTCCGATTAAAAAGATATTTTATCAATGTTACTGATCTATGCATGCGTTATATCTAATTCAACTCGTCCCAACCAATATAAAAAATAATTTTCCTATAAATGTCAGGTCTTAATTATGTTTTTTTGGGATAATATTCACAAAATTTATTCTTATTAAAGAGATATTTTTACTAATATTGCTGATTTTTATATCAATTATATCTGATTCTCTTATAATATATCAAGTTTAATTTAATTATCATACTTTGCTGAATTTGATATTATATTTGTTATAATATTCATGTGTTGCTTTGTCAGGAGATTTTGTCCGTTCCAATGGACTGCAAGAAGGGGACTTTATAGTCATCTATTCAGATGTTAAATGTGGCAAATACGTACGGTATCTTATCATATATCACTGCTTTCGTTCTTTCTTTCAACTTGCTCTTCATTTATCCCTTTCTTAGATGTTATAAATATTTGGTGTTATGCAAGTTGAAATATAAACATGGACCCCATCTGGCCCACCTCTAGTTTAGAGACCAGTGAGCCTTATATAGATACCTATCTATTTATTTTTACATACATTTATTAACGTAAATATATAAAGAAATGTCATATTCTTATATTAGATATGATACAAAATTTAATACATATAAAAACATAGAGAAATTATTATATGTATTTGTGTTTTTGATAGATTTGATTAAAATTGAGTTCGAAATGGGTTGTGGTACACTTAGATGGGAAATTATAACCATTGAGTTGGGATGGATTGGGTTGAGCCTGATTAGCCGAGCCAATATTTAGACATTACCTACTTTTAAATCAATTAGTTTTATCCATGATCACTTTCCGTCCAAAAATTCAACCATGCCATACTTATTTATAATGCTCATGTATTTTAACAATATCTTATAAACTTTGGATATATATATGGGGACTTTACCTTCGATCTATCTAGTATTTGGGTTCTCTAAAATGCAGATTTTGTAGGTGTTTGATCTGTGATCTTCTCTACTCTGCAGTACACTTTCTCTTTTGCATGCAAATTAAATTGAATTGGATTGGTGCAGATGATAAGAGGAATGAAAGCACGGCCAACAACACAAGGACCCAAATCTGAGACCAAGAAGACAGCAAAGACCACCCAGAAAACTCAAGGAACCTCTTCCCCATCAGCCAAATAACAAGCTACTTCAACCTTTTCTCCTTTCCTTACTCTCCACTGAGTTCAGTAGATGCTCTTGAAGCGTCGTCGATGCCCTGCATGGCTGTGCCGCCGCCCGGATCTTAACCCTTTAGAATATGTCCGTAGAGCTTGTAGTTTCCTTTCTAGGTTCGGGTTGATCGAATCTCTTGTTGTTTCCCTTTCTTGGTAGTTCAGATTGAAAGATCAGCTATGGTGTTGTGTTTAATTCATAATGTGTATTGGAATATGAGAATGAAATAAATGGAATATGTTCTTATTTGTTGATGTGTATATATTGTCTGTGGTTGAAATTTTTTTATACCAATTAAATACCAATATCGAATTTGTCTATCATTTTCTTCTCTTAATACGAATATAAGAAGACTTGCAATGTTAAAATTATTGTATTTATATATTATTTTGTGGGGGTTAATGTTTATTCCTTTATAATCTAATTCTTATAGGAATAAATGGTACCATATCTTGTTATATTTTGGTGGTAATATATTGCCAATGGTAGTATGTGATACCAATTTGTGGGGAAAAATTTTTAAAAATATTGGGGTGATTATAATTTATTATTTTTATGTGCTTGTAATAAACTTTTTGTGGAGTTGATTGCAAGGAAAATGGCTGTATTTATTAAAAATTCTCCTTATAATTTATTTACTAAATATGATCAATATAATTATAATAGAATTTTCACTTATGGTAACATTTGTTCTGTAAATTTAGTTGGTGGTAGTGAAAATAAATATAATGATTACAACTCATATTTGTCTTAAAAGAGGGTTGGTTGAGAAAATTCAAACTTGATCTTTATTTTGAAAAAAGAAATTCGGACTTGAATTCATCCCTTGACATGTTAGTTTTTCTGGGCAAGATGCTTCTAGTGGCTTTCCTAACCTTGTGGTAATGGCATGCGATTATGGCATGTTCTGTTTTTACTTATAAATTATGATATTATTATAATAAATTTATATTAATTTAAAAAATAATTAAATTATAATAATTTGAAAAAAATTTAATTTTAAAAATTAGGCTTAACGCATAAAAAGTGTCTGGCTCATACTTGTGTGTATCAGAGGCAAAAATCACACGCTTAATGAGCACCTCTACAATATTCATGTATGATAATAGTAGATTAGTAGTGCTTGATGTGCATCTATATGACACTCATGTATTTTGGGTATATTGAGCAGCACCAACTATATACCTATGTAATACTTATACGCAATTTAGGTAAAATATTATTGTTTGAGTCGCACCTATTATAGAGCCTGTGCATGAATGAGATAGAATAGATGTGTACCTAATGTACACCTATTTAATACTCATTTGCTAATTATATATATAAGGGGCATGCATCTTGTTTGGTCATTTTATGAGAAAGAAAGAAAGAGGAGAGAGAGGAGAGGAAGAAGAGGAGAAAGAAATAGAATGAACGAGATTTTGAAGCCTATATTTGTAGAGATTTGTTTTATGCTTGTAAAGTCATATGTTTGCACCTTTCTTAGGGTGAAAGGCTTTGTGTTTATATTCTCTTTGGTATTTGTATTTTTTTACAGTGAAAAATTTTATATTTTTTTTACAAAGAGAAAAAATGTTATAATTTGATATAAAATTTTCAATTTTATATTTTCTTTGAGAACCATTGTATAAAATTGATTGAATATTATCTTTAGAAATCATTAGAGTTAGCCTAAGATTAATTAGTTGTGAGTTACGGGAACTTGAATCTCCATTTTAGCATATTTTTAAATTTTTTAAGATTTTATTAGTATGATATTTGATATGATTTAACCATTTGAGATTTATAAGTTTTAACAGAGCTTTTGAACTTATTTGATTTTAAATTTTGGATTTTGAGCTTTTAGTTTTGTAACATTTGGATATTTAGATGACGTCATACTTTAAATTGTTTAATATTTATATATAAATTATAAATTTTGTGTATGAAATGTTATTTGAATATTTGACATATTTAAAAATTTAAAAATGGATTCAAATTAGCAATACCTAGACTACTAAATCACAAGTCCAGTACATCACAACATAAAATGTTGAGGATTGGGATATCCCTTTGAGATATAGTTTGACATTTAAATTGGCAATATATTAAGTAAATTATTATATATTAATGGGAGAAATGATATTTCTTTTAGAGTACAATGGAGTTAGCCAAAGATGTCAAAATCCTCTTTTAAGAGGAGATAAATCAAATGTTTTAAGAAGATTACAATGTGATTTGTTCCAGGACAAGAGGGGATCTCGAAGACTTAGATAGTACAATACCCTCAGGGACACATGAACGGTGACAATGATAACTTCTTCTTTAGGAGGAACGATAATGATATTTTAATAAAAATATAGTATTCCATAATTCTTCATATTGAAAAATCAAATAAGATCACGAGTTTAAAGGTATAGAATTGGTCCCTTTTCTATAGAGGCGGATTGGGATTTTATGATGAGGCTAGGGCCTTGAAGTGTCAACTCGATATAGTTGCATCGACATGATATCCAAAGCCACAAATCAAGCGTAATTGCTCCCATAATTTCTACCATTGGATCAATCATATGTCTCTAGTTTTGGTCCTCTGATTGACTTCTTATTGATTAATTTTACTGTATTGATCGATTTGAAAGTTTATGATTTGGGAATGCTAATTAACATTGAGATGGCTTATCAACTGTCAAGGCACTGTTGGCTCAGGAGGTGGATTGGGTTGATGGTCCTAGACCTCCCTAAGGTAAGTCTTTCTTAAAGGACATCTCCAACAAGGTCTCGGGCAGGGATAGTTGCCTTAGCCCTAGGTTCATGCCTTGCTTCCCAACAGGGAAGCAAACAGAACAGAGCCAATTTGGCTAACAAACTCGGGCTAGACAATTTGGGGCTTGTTGCCCTAATTCCAAACTTCATAATCAAACCCATTCGAGCACTAAACATTGAGGAAGTTCACTACGGCTTGACTTAGTGGCAGCTGAAATCATGATGAATTGCAACACTAAGGTGCATCAGCCTACGTTTAGAGGCAAATTTCTTCCGGCGTCGTGCTCCCTCGGTACTGGGAACGGGCCCTCTCCTGCCCATAGGGGGTGGGCTCTCCATTGTATGAGATCAGCTTCCTATAAGTTGAGGCTGCACCAAAGAATTATCTCAAATGGAGAGCCAGGAATTTATCAATCATTCTAGCATCTGGGTAGAAGTAAAAACAGTAGTTTGTACTACTTCAGCTCCATGCCCTAAAAAAATGGGTGCATGAAGGTTAGGCTTGCCATCTTGGAGTAGGTCCAGAGTTGGAATCTGAATTAGAAAATCACATAAAAGAAGATTGAGAAAAATTAGTTTAGAGTGCATTATATGGGAAAGTCCCAGACGTATACGAGGGGCATGTTGACACAATCAATTCATCAAATGAAGCCGTTCTTGTAATCAAAATCATTGCCAAAATATAGGTCGTGGATGACTGGAATCATAGGGAACAAAATTGATCATATACGACAAATAAATGAGAAATTAGATATATATATATATATATATATATATAATGGGTACGCCCATAGTAGGTTGGCCCAAGAAGAAGAAATGACCCAAATCCACGAAGGCCTATATATGTGCCTAAACGGTCGGGCGAAAGGCAAATGAGACTGTCATATGGACGGGCAATAGGCTCACAGAGACGATCAACGTTTCTATTGACCGGAAGTGCGACAGTAGGTCGACTCCAAAGCAGGCCTTACGTGGGCCAAGCTTTATTCGGCCCACATTTCCGTCCACGACCAGCAACAGTCTCCTTTCCTGATTTCACGCTCTCCTAAAAGGCAATCTTCATTATAACGGTCACTATCAAATTCAGCACACATCCCACGAGGAAAGCGCCAGATTCTCTCTTTTGTCTACAGTAAACCCTAACAGTTGTAAAATAAAGAAGGAAAACAATCCATCCAAGGAGCTGTTACCGCCATTGAAGCCCCATACTAAGAAAAGAAGCCAGCCCAACAAAGTACATGAATCAAGCATCCTTGCCTAAAGAAGGATGCCCAACATCTCAGCTATAAAAGCCCATGGAGTCCTCACTCTAGGGCACATTCTCCCCTCTGCTAAGAATCGCTCTCAAAAGCCCATGCTCTCTTTTTTTTTTTTTTTTTTGGCAAAGAATCCCTAGTAAGCTCACACAGCGCCCTCACAGGCTCTCACGCTTACGGACGTCAACTCTCTCCCTCTCTCTTCTGTCACTACATTCCTTGGAAACACAGTGTCAAAACCAATACTTTTCTCGAGACACAGAAACCCTCTCACGATGAGAGCCAATCACCGTCACAAACACTCTTTACACTTCTTGTAATTTATCATTTTTATCTCAACATTCTTATTGTTTGAAGGTTATTTACTGACTTGAGCGTCGAAATGTCTTCAACGGGACAATATCCGACCGGCATCTAACCTCTTGTTTATTGTAGTGGTGTGCAGGATCCAAATTTGGTAAACGAAGTTGGATTCAATGATCGATTTGACCCAAACCTGTTTAAAATTTGGCTCTAGGACGCATCGTTGGTGTCATCTATGGGAAACGCTTACAAAAAGTCAACCACTTTGCTAAGATATTTTCCTCAGCTTCACCTTATAAATCCACGTCATCAACTAAAATGGTGAACACGATGGTGCAAGCCGGCGAGCCCGCCAGAAACGTAACCTTGCCCGACCAGGACCATGCTGCTGGTGCCATGGTCAACGGAACGGTCAACGAGGTGCCCACACCTTTCTTTTAAAATCTGGTGAAGTACATGCAGAATACGAACAAAATGCTTTAGATGCTCTACTTTCGCCAGAAACACACACAGCATGGGGCTCCGCCAGCAGTAGCCCCTGCACCAGCCTCCCGGAGAGTAGGCCAGAGGAAGAAGAAACCAACCAGGAAATCTAGAAGGCCGGCCAATATTCAGACACCAAAATCCTCACTAGCCCAAAGCCGACTAAGGCCCGATGAACGTTCAAGCAGCATGACTCCGGAGGAAAGTACAGAACGAAGAAACCTCCGATATTCTCGGGCAGAATTTAGGCCCCGGGCCCAAGAGGGAGCCTCTCAGGCCATCAGATCCATTTGTGGCAGTGGCCGTTGGCTACTGGCCATGCTAGAGAAAGGACGGAGTTGAGGACATATCTCAACTCTAAAAGATCATCCAACGCCGCTCAAGCATATTCAAGACTGGAGAAGATCAGGAACCGCGTCTTTGAAGATGATAAACATGCGATAGATCTTGACAGATCTCCTTTCACAGCAGAAATCTTAAACCGTCCAATGCTGGTAAAATTTAAAATGTTAACCCTTGATTCATACGATGGGAGCGCTGATCCCATGGATCACCCCAATCACTTCCGCAACCATCTTAGTCTGTAAGGGTTGGAGGACGCGCCATATGCTGCTACTTTCCAATCATCTTGAAGGGGACGCTCGCATTTGGTTTCATAATCTCCCCTCAAATTCATTTCGAAACTTTCGGGAGCTGACTGATCTCTTCTTGGCGTAATATGCCTCCAACCGCCGAGAAGAGAAATAGCCTTGGCATCTATTTCACATCAAGCAGAAACCCAGAGAGAATCCGCGAATATTTTTGGATCATTTCGTGGCAGAAGCCAGGTGTATCCCGAGGCTCACGGAGGAGATGAAGTTTGGCAGTTTCATCTCTGTGTTGACGTACGGAGACTTCTTTAGGCATCTGACACATAAGAATCCGCATACCTTTCAAGAAGTGGAGTCTATTACCAGGGCATACGCAACGGCAAAGGAGGCCAGCGAGACTAAGCGTCTTGAGTGGACTGAGCAGTCTTGCTCTTTTCCAGCGAAAGGAAAGATGAAGTACAATGGTAGCGACCACTCCTGCAAAAAACACCACAGGACCGGACCGCCAAAGCGTAAGGACTACAGGCTAATCAATCTTACGCCCTTAACTAATACGTGTTTGAATGTCCTCATACAAATCCGTGGAAAAAAATTCCTTAAGTGGTTGAGACCATTTAAGAAAGCGGAAAAGAGGGAATCTAGCTAAGTACTGTGATTTTCATCAATCTCCCGTGCACTCTACGGAAGATTGCAAGACTCTCCAACGGGAGAAAAGGCCATCTTACTAGGTTCATCAAGAACCTTGACCAAAGCTCTGGCACAGCAAGTGGTGAGGGATCAGAGCCTTCACCACCACGGAATGGGGTCGCAGCATGAGTGGTCTATATAATCACGACTTGGCTGGCCAAGACACTAGTGGACCACAAAGAACAGCAGGATAGGAGGAAGAAGCAATGCACTAAAGGTAGTGTCATTAGCTTCAGCAATAATGACCTGGAACATGTAATTTCTCCCCATACCGATCCCCTGGTTGTACCCGCGCTCATTTTGGACAGTAGTATCGACTACCAATTGAAACAAATATTTATTGATAATGGAAGTACATGCAATTTGCTTTACCTTAATGCATTTTCTAAACTTGGTTTAAAAAAGAGTCAGTTAAAATCTGTCGAAAGCCCGCTATATGGCCTTGACAATGAGTTAGTACTTTTCTAAGGGACGATCCAGTTAGAAATCACCCTGAGCACATATCCAAGAACAACGAGTTGTACACTCACCTTCTTGGTGGTTGACATACCCTCTGTCTACAACGTTATACTAGGCTGCCTGTGCCTGACAACGTTCGGAGCCATCACTTCGAACCGCATCTCAAGACGAAATTCCCAAATAGCATGCGGTGTGGGTGAAGTGTTGGGTGACCAAGTCTTTGAGCGGACGTGTTACATGTCTCAGATCATCCCAAATGGCAGCGCCAAGTCAGCAGGAGAACTCGACCATCGAGATAAAACAACTCTACAGCAAGCACAATCCGGAGAGGCAACTAATCTAATCCAACTGAACCCAGAAGATATAACGTCCCTGAGTATCCGCTTGTGAATATTATCCGCTTTGTCACACAGGCGCACGATTTTGTTCTTGACAGACGGCCTCCACTGCCCCCAAAATGCGTTCCCAAGAGTGGCGCAACGGCGGCACAGCGTGGTGAGATATTGTCCTCTTTGGCCACACACAAGCCTCAAGGTTTTTTCCTGGCGAACCTCCCACAGGCTCCCAGGAAGCGTCCACAAGGGAAAGATATCCACGTCCTTATAGGACACACTTCGTTCCCCTCTCCATCCGATGTGAGACATCACAGAAGATCCAAAAAAAAATGCGTACAGATTTGTGACAGTCTGGCCTTATTCCACCGTATAAAGCCGCCGTCAAGCCTAAATCCTTACCTCAAAATAAACTAATAGATAATAATTAGGTGGACATAAAAATTTTTCTTTTCTTTTATATAAATAAACCTTTTTTTTATACACAGGATTGCATGAGGTAGAACTACATGAGTTGGCCTTCCGGTTTTAATTTCAAACTTGGTCGGCTAACACTAAGGTTAGACGGACTTGAATGCCTTGATACGACCTGAGATGCTTACTAGAATTATCAATTTTATTTATCCAAAAAGTAATCACGGAAACATTCTAACATCCATAGATTCATACACAACGGAACTGTTCTACAAGTCTTCTCAAAATATCAAAAGGAATAAATCAAGTTCTTCATTTATCAGCTCCGGCCAGCTATGCCGTCTAACTACTTCATATGGTTCTACTCAACTTCGTCCTCCATAAGCCTCTCGTCATCTGAAAAGTGGCAAGAGTGAGCTACAAAATCCAACAAGATACTCACATACAGAAAACATAATCATACATATAATCAGATCAAAGTAAGGATTCATATCATAACTTTAATACAAAAAATCACCATAGAATTTCTTTATTCTTATTCTTATTATCTTGTCGTCGGAAGATTCATAAAAACCATTTGAACTTCTTATCATCTTTAGGGACCGGACGGGAGCGGACAACATCGAGGAAGTGTTGTGTGTTACCCCACAACCTAAAGTCGTATCCTCTCATTATGCTCCCCGAGGTGGGAGGTAATGCCTTTAACCCGGCATACGGGGTCGTAGTCCAAAAGTCTTATACCACCAAAAGTCTCCCCCGTGGCCTAGGAGGTAGTCCTCGAGTGTCACTTCAATATCCTTCATCCATCTTTAACAGCAAGTTTAATAGAAACTCGGTTCTTAGTTCATGTCTTTTAATGGCCATCCGTCATAGTTTGAAAGTCAAAAGTCGTAGAGTTTCACTTGCTGTACACAATAAGAAGGCATATGATATACACAATAAGAAGGCATAGATTATCATGAAACGTTTTCCCCTGTTGTCAAATTCACTACCGTGCGATACCTCTTAGCCATGACTGTCATTAAAATGTGGCATTTATACCATTTTAATGTTAACAATGTCTTTTTATATGGCGTTTTGGAGGAGAAAATTTATATACAGAAACTTCCCGATTACACTAAGGGAAAACCCAATCAAGTCTGTAAACTATTAAAAAGTATTTATGGCTTTAAATAGGCCTCTAGGCAGTGGTATTCTAAACTATCTACATCCCTCATTGCTTTTAGCTTCATACAATCTAAGGCTGATTATAGCTTATTCACCAAGGAAGATGACAAATCTTTTATAGTATTACTTGTATATGTTGATGACATTATTGTAACAAGTAGTTGTTTGAATTCTATTACTTTTATCAAATCATTTCTTGATAGTGCTTTCAAGATTAAAGATCTTGGTGTTTTACGATATTTTCTTGTCATAGAGATAGCGCGATCCTCAAAAGGCATACATATTTGCCAAAGAAAATATGCCTTCGATATTCTCGCTGATTCCGGTACCCTTGGCTCCAAGCCTCTAAAACTCTCGATGGACAAAAATGTGAAGTTGAGCAAGGAGACTGAAACCATCCTACAAGATTTGAGTGTTTATAGAAGGCTAATTGGAAGGCTTCTTTATCTAACCGTGACAAGGCCCGATATCTACTATGCAGTACATATTTTGAGTCAATTCATGACTCGATCAACTTCTAATCATATGAATGTTACCTATCACGTTCTGCGATATCTCAAATTAAATCCAAGACAATGAATATTATTCTCTTCCACTTTTAACATTCAGCTTCAAGCTTTTTGTGATGTTGATTGGGTTTCATGTCCCGACACTAGAAGATCCATTACCGGCTACTACATTTTCATTAGAGATTCACTTATTTCCTGGAAGTGCAAGAAACAATCCGTTGTTTCTTGCTCTTCAACAGAAGTAGAATAACGATCCATGGCTACTACTTGCTGTGAATTATCTTGGCTACGTTACATTTTACTTGATTTGCAAGTTTCACACTCTCACGTCGCCTTTGATCTCCAGATTATTGGTTCGACGATAAGATCCATTCACCGCTACTACATTTTCATTAGAGATTCACATTTCTCAAGTGAAATAATCGTTGTTTCTTGCTCTTCAATAGAAATAGAATAACGATCCATGGCTACTATTACGTTATCTTTTTTACTTGATTTGTAGGTTTCACACTCTCAGATCTCCTCGACAAGTTTCAATGAACGCACATTAAGACATTGTCATTTGGTTGTGAAGATTCAAAACTGGCAGTATTATGACCACCATCTATAATCAACTTGCAAACATGTTTATCAAAATTTCTGCTATCACATCGTCTGAAACTTTACTTATCCAAGTTGGGCATAATCAACATATATATTCCACCTTGCCGGGGGTATTAGGAAATACAATATAACCAATATTTGGCAATATATTTGTATATTTTATTTCTTTGTATACTTTATTTCCTTCTATATTTTCTACTTTGTTTGGCTTAGCTCCTTTTCTATATTTTGGTTTCTTTATATGGCTTCTTATTAGGCTTCTTATTTTTAGTCACTTGTTTTGTATATAATGTAGTAGTTGAGGGTTGTGTAGAATATAACGATGAAATGAATAAACCGGCTGGCGTCCGCTTCTTTATCATTTTGCTTCCTTCTCTGCCTGTTCGCCTCTGCCATCGTTTTTCTTCTTCCTCTCTGATTTAGGTTTTACTCCACGCAGAACTTTACAGTCTGAACATCCATAAATCGCCAGACCAAATCACAATTTAAGCCACCCGTACCGCAAGAGAATCTATACTCATTCCTAGCAGCTTGGAGATCATAAAAGCCCGTCTTAAGAGCTTCCCGGAACATATAATTCTGATAATGCTGCTCGGTCAGTTTCATGGCTAGATTGATCTCATTTGCAAAATCCCGGTCAGCATATGTAGATGAGGGCCCCACTCTCAGTGACGCCTCGGCAGCAAGAACTTCCTCCATCCATGAAATCTCTTTTGTGAGCCGAAGTATCGCCGCCTTTGCAGTTTCAAACACGAAATTTGCATCGTCAAGACTGTCGCCGGCATCAGCAAGACAAAACCGTGTGGCATCTGCAGAGAATTCTTCGATAGCCTGGCGTAATGTTCTGAAATTTCCTGTGGATTTGGACATTTTCTCAGAATTTAGCATGATGTGCCCGTTACACCGGTATCCACGAGGCCAGTGCCGTTTGTCCATGATCGCTGTGTGATTGTAGATGCAAAATGTCAAATGGTTCTGGATGAGATCCTTTCCAGATACCCGTATGCTTCATCTTCTTAAGCAAAGATGCAGCAATGTTTGACGACTCGGGATATGGTCCTCCACAGAAAACAAAATCCCAGATTTCATCGGTCATTTGGTCTGGATTCGTGGGACTCAATCCATACATGTCCCCTCCATGCAGCAGATGAGCAATAGACCCAAGGAGATACTGCTCGTCCCAAGGAATGCGAGTCCCGAGACCAAAAAGACCGTGAGCAGGCCCATTGGTTGAGCCAACTCAAGGTGTGTTCAAAACCATGCCGGGTCTCATCGGAGTAGAGATTCATGTCAGCCAAGCACTCCTCGGTTAATTTCTTCCATTCAGATTCTCCATATGTGAGGTACCATTGATCGGTGAGAGCTACAATACATTCATCACCTGATCTTGACATAACCCGTTTCTCGGGCTCACTGTAAATAATAGCCTGGCCCCCATCAATGAGCATTTTTCTGATGATCTACTTTACTTCCTGGACTTTCCTATCTTTAAAGTCTGCAACCAGCATAATTCCTTCATTAAATCCCTTCAAGTACGTTTGCCTCTTTGCTTCAGCAGGCCTCTCTTTCTCATTCTGACTCTTGATCTTCTTGTCAGTGCAGACCTTCTCAGCAGGCTTATCGCCGTTTCCTGGGATTTGGATGATCGGTATAATCTCAAACGGCAAAACCCATTCGTTTTTCACACCATACTTAGCCCAAAGAGCCGGCTTTGCCTTTAAATCATGCAAGGCCATATAGTCATCAGGAGCATCACTAGGGACACTGGTAACTATCCCGGTACCTTTGTCAGTCAAAATGGTCAACATTGGGAGAGCATATATTAATTCATTGCATGTGAGGGGAGACATCAGAGGCAGACCAATCAAATCATGACCAGTAAGACCAACCAAGCAGGTTGGTTTCTGGGGTACCCTAGAAAACCCCTGATATGAAAGATTCAAGGCTGCCCTATAAATTAGGATAAATACATCAATGTCATTGATCTCAAAAGCTCCATATTTCACTTCAGGCAAAACCCACGCATTTGTTTGCCCAAACATAGTCTCTGGCCTCAAGGTTGCAGCAGCTAGAAAAACTCTTCTTCCTTCCAATACCCTCATTTTTTCTGTAAAAGGTGAGACCACTTTCATTTTAATTAGTGTGTACTCCTGGGGCTGAATCCCTTCACCCGATGCCCTGTCGTGATCTGCACACGTCTGTCCATCTAAAGGTGAGTAGATTGTGTATCTCATATCTTTGACAATCTTACCCGCAGCTTTAAGCTTCCTCATCTGCCATCTTACAAAAGAATCAATTAAGGGGTTTACATCCGTAGTGACAAACGAGCGCCTCCAGTCGACACCCAAGCCAAAAGCCTTAAGATTTTCCACAGCTAATGGTGGAAAGAAGGTCAGCCAATGATATTGATCTTTGAACTGGGAAATCTCACTATCAGAAAGGCCGTAACTTCGCATAATTTCCCACTGGTACAACTGTGTACCAGATTTTGCTGCAGCCTTAGACCTTTTGCCTTTAAACTTATCAGGAGCTGGCTGCGCTGGGGCATCTACATCATCCTGTTCTCGCTGTGGGCAAACTTCCTCCTCCCCTGATAAAAGGAATACTGGGGGATTCCCAAACTGTTTTATTTCCCTTGCAAGTTTATCTGCTGCAGCCTCGATGGGCATGCCAGTGCAGTGAAAACCGAAAGGGAACAGGACATTGGCGCCTCTCAATCTATGATAAGCTGAAGCAAATTCTATTTTTGACAACGAAAATGCATGTCCAAGATGCAAAAAACCGTTCATATGGAAATGGAAAGTTTCCAAAGAACTTGTCGCCAAACTCGGGGTTTTTCATGAGAATCAGCCACAAAAGCATCTTTTTCTTCCAGCAGCCAGATTCGTAGGAAGGCTCTCTCAAGAACAAAAAGAAATCAAGTGTGGTGTTGGAAAATGGAAAATCCCTTACAATGCATTAAAGCTTTTACCTCTTTCTGTATTTACTCCCAAGGAGCTAAAACCGATATACACAAAGATTATACAACGGTAAACAAAAAATACCAAAAATAAAATGTATGTTCCTAAAATCAAACATACTAATATTTCCAAAATACAAAATGCAAAATATAATATAAAATATTTATGAGATATTTTCTTCCCAAATGGAGCTAAAAATAATACACACTCTAGGACTAGTGAAAGTTAGTTTGTGATGTAATAAATAAATCCCCAAGATACCGAAAAACAAAATATGTCCGACATAATGAGATGACAATCACTTATATGTTTGACTTCAGGAGTCAGTTTTTGTCATAATATAACAAAGGATATCTGAAAAGAAGAAAAATATAACGCAGATAATTCAAAGAAGCCATGGAACGATAAACAGTAAACAATATTTCTTGCATTTCCAAGAAATAATACAAAACCGGTGAGTTAAAATAAACTAACAAACTGAGATTGTTGAAGAGAGCAATATTTGTCTTGAGTTTTAAAAGGAAAACTTATCATTTGATTCGAGGTAGGTTGATTCAAAAGAAAATTTGTCTTAAAAATCCACTGGCAGATAAAGAAGCGACAATGAGGCGCGATATCACACTCCTAAGAACCTTTGCTTACTTAATTTCATTTTGATCCATAAGTATTTGCGATGGTGTGTGTCTCATATGCAGCATTACTTTCTTTGATGATGTGAATCCCTTGTTGGGATGAGTGACCTCTATGGACCTTATCGTTAAGTCTTTGATTTTGAAGGTGTGATTAAGAAAGGTTTTAATTGTATCAAAAGGAGGAGAGCCGTAAATGATTTATTGTCTTTCCCTAAGCAAGTTGAGTGAAGCCGAGAGGATCGGAGGAATCAAACCAATACCAATTGTTCACTTGTTTAAGGCCAAATACAAAGCTCATGTTATTCCATCAAAACAAAGATTTCTTCATTTAAGGTTCCGTTTAACTCAAACTCATATAAATGCAATAAGCATGATTAGGCTGGGATTGATAAGTTTGGCAACCAGAGAAGGTTTCAAAGTAGTCGACTCCTTCACAGTGGATCATTTTGCAACTAATTGGCATTTGTATCTTTCAATGCTCCCATCACTGTTGAGTTTCAATTTGAAGACATAGCGACACCCGATAGCTTTCTTGCCTGGAGGAAGGTCAGTAACAATCCAAGTCTTATTCGATTCCAAGGCGCGTAACTCTTCATTTATAGCTTTGCGCCAATTTGGATCAGAAAAGACTTGAGCATAATTTTGTGGTTCAGTTTGGGAGGAGATGGAGGATGAAAAATAACTATAGGCTGGAGACAATTTTTGATATGATATGGAATGCTCAAGGGGATAGGGTTGCCCAGAAGTATGTGACACTGTTGGTTGGGCGGTTGCAGTGTGAGATGCGTGATGACAATGGAAGTCCTTTAGATATTCAGGGGCTTTTCTAGTTCTAGTAGTTCGACGAATGGGAGTTTTGTCTTTGACAGGAGATTGTGAGTTATTGATTGGCTCAAGGGGAACATTGGATTGTGGATCATCATTAGGATTTTCTTGTGTAGTGCCTAATGGTTCCTAGACAGGAGTCATGTTTGGTTCTTCGTTGTTATAGGATTCTGTGGTTGTATCAATAATGGTTGTTGGGTGCATGCAGTCATATTGGGCAATGTCAGGGGATTGTTCATCAGATGGCACGTTGGGACGATTTCGGTGTTACCTTGTTGGAAAGGGAAGGCAGGTTTCATGGAAGACAACATCCACTAGAATTAAAGGTCGTGTGGTTGTCCAAGTCCAGGAATTTATAACCTTTGACACCCAAGGGATAACCTAAAAATACACAGGTTCTACTTTTAGAATCAAACTTCTTTCGTCCGTGAGAAAGTGTAGAAGCAAAGCACAAATAACCGAATACACGAAGATGATCATAACTAGGTTTGATTCCAAAGAGGACTTCATATGGTGTTTTATTTTGTAGCACGGGAGTGGGTGTTCTATTAATAATGTAGGTAGCAGTCAAAATGCAGTCACTCCAGAATTTTAAGGGAAGGCCTGCTTGAAATATAATTGCCCTAGCCACATTTAATAAATATTGGTGTTTCGGTTCAATAACACCGTTTTGCTGTGGTATTTTTACACAATCGCGTTTGGTGGATAACACCGTTCTTGTAGAAGTCTCCCGGGAGGCGGGTGGACCCATTATCTGAACGAATAATTTTAATGTGGACATTAAATTGTATTGTAACAAGATTGTAAAAGGCTTCTAAGCACAATTTTGTGTCAGATTTTTGTCTCAGAAGGTAGATCCACGTACTTCTTGAAAGATCATCCACGATGGTCAAGAAATACTTATACCCATCGTAAGATACTTCTGAGAAAGGTCCTCACAGGTCACAATACACCACGGTAAAAAGTGTGTGTGACTTGTGGATGTTGGGAGTGAAGGGAAGGCGACGTTGTTTAGCCATGTGGCAAATGGAACATGGATTATTATTATTAAAAGACTGTAATGCTTCTTTTATAACTGGATCTTGAATCAATTGAATTCTAGAATGCGAAATGTGACCTAATCTGTAATGCCATAAATTAATTGGCAATGAAACAAAATTAACGGAAGGCGTCATAAGGGGCTTCGAACATTTTGAGAGAAGGCCAGCCAAGGTGTTCGGAGGAACATTCTTGTTCCGTAGATAATATAAACCATTTCACTCTTCACCCATCCCAATCGTTGTCCAGGAGGTAAGGTCCTGAATCAAGCAAATGTCAGCAAAGAAAATGCAGCAGCCAACAGAACCAGCAAGAGCTTTTACTGAAATTAAATTAAATGTGAAGGATGGAACACATAAAACGTTTTCAAGTGTTATCCTTGGGGTCAGTTTTATGTCACCAATGTGGGATACAGGGACTTTTCTTCCATCCGGCAGTTTTACCGAACTAGAAATGGGAATTTTCTGCTGAAAATACAAAGAGGAGTCGTAGATCATGTGGTCTGTGGCTCCGGTATCCAATATCCAAACATTATTTTTGTCACAAGCATAAGGGACAGAACAAAATTCTATACTGGTCATGTTACCCGTTTTGGATTGATCACCGGAGGGGGTCCAGCAGGGAGGAGATCTGCTTGGCCGTGTGAGCAGAGGGTCCCGTGTCCTTCGATTGGATCAAAGTCATCAGTTGCTTGAACTAGGCTTTGGTTAAAGCAACTTTATCTTCCTCATTGTTCTCGCAACCAGCAGCAGTATTGAAACTTGAATGATTGGCCAAAAAAGTCGTAGAACCGATCTTACCATGCAGTTTATGATTCGGAGGGAAGCCATGGAGCTGATAACATTTATCAGCAACATGCCCCGGTTTATGACAGTGAGTGCAAACTGGCATTTCAGCATTTCCTACCTTAAAGCACTGCTGGAGGGTGTGTCCAAAGACACGGCAGTGAACGCAGAAGGGCCGATCTTTCTTAGACATTGGATTGTTTTTAACAATACCTTTAGAGGGATTAAAGACCCGTTTTGTAAACAAAGCCAGCGTTTCTGAAGGATGAGCAACAGATAACATTTGATGTTGGCGTTCCTGTTGCTGTATAATGGAGAAGACTTTGTTTACAGAAGGCAAATGATCCATTAGCATAATCTGGTCTCTCACATTAGTGTAGGAATCATTGAGACCCATTAAAAATTGTATAACACAATCCCTTTGATACCGCTCGATGAGCACTCTAAGTTTACCACGATTCTGATCGGGAGGATCATACACAAGGAGCTCATCTCATTGTTTCTGGTTCTTGTAATACATACTAACTGAATCTTGCTCTTGCAAGAGATTTGCCAAAGCTTTCTTGAGTTGAAAAATACGGGGCCCGTTTTGTTGCGTGAATCGATCACGCAACTCCTTCCAAATTTCGGAAGCATCATCCACGAAAATCACACTGGATTTAATGGATGGACTGATGGAGTTTTGTATCCAAGACACCACCATGTCGTTACATCGTCCCCATGCCTCAAAAAGGGGATCGGTGGGATCGTAGGGTTTAGGAATCGTACCTTCGATAAAGGGAAGTTTGTTTTTCGCCCTCAAGGCTCGGCGCATGGTGCGGGACCAAGTCGAATAATTATCGGCTTGAGTGAGCAAATCGGTCACCGAAGTAACGGCCGGACGCCGCTTCCAATCGAAAGGGTTGCATGGATCGAAAGATTTTGGAGCGTAGATTTTTTGTGTGGATGCCGATTCGGGTTTTGGGTGGACGCCCGGATCACGGGTTGTCGTTGTGCTCGATGTGGGTTCGGCCGGTGTTTTGGTGTCCCAGATCTGCGGTGTGATGTGCTATCGTCTCTCTCTCTCTCTCTCTGATATCATGTAAGGAAACGCCTTTCAAACAGCAGCCGAAGACGAAGGAGGAAGACGAAGACGAAGAACAAAAAGAAATCAAGTGTGGTGTTGGAAAATGGAAAAGAAAACTTACAATGCATTAAAGCGGTTGAACAGCCGTCTGCATATTTGCACGCCACCCAAGGAGGACGCATACACTGAATATATACACAAAGATTATACAACGGTTAACAAAAAAATACCAAAAATAAAATATACACCAACCTAAAATACAAACATACTAATATTTTCAAAATACAAAATGCTACCTAAAATATAATATAAAATATTTATGAGATATTTTCTAATATCTTTCTCTTCCCACCAGATTCGTACTCCTCTCTCAATCTCAAGGAGACGATCCCTCCTTGCAAAGCTTTTACCTCTTTCTGTATTTACTCCCATGCTGCTAAAAGGGATACCACAGAAACTGTAAAACAAGTATGAGTAAATAAGATGTTCGAATCACATTACAAACAAGTCAATGGAATTTTATATATTTTCTTCCCAAAGCTAAAAATACACACTTCTAGGACTAGGAGTTAGTTTATGTAATAAATATCCCAAAGATACCGAAAAACAAAAACAGATATAAACACTTATAGGACTAGGAGTCAGTTTTTGTCATAATATGCAAAGGATATCTGAAAAGAAGAAAGCAGACACAGAGAAGCTTAAACAGTAAATAATATAAGAAGTAATACAAAAATTAAAATAAACTAACAAACTGAGATTCTTTGTCTTCCTAAAAGGAATTATCATTTTTGAAAAAGAATCAGCAAAAATCCACTGGCAATTACCTACAATGAGAACTATCACACTCCTAAGAACCTCCATAGTCATATCCCATGTATGCGATGGTGTGTGCTCATATGCAGCATTACATTTTCATGATGGAATCTCCCAACATGGACCTTGGTTGCATTGTTTAAGGATTTGGGATTGTATCAAAAGGAATTGTACAGCATTCCCTGCAAGTAAGGAATTCAAACCACTAATGTTCACATTGCCAAAGGCAAAGCTCATGTTATTCCATCAAAACAAATGAAAGATCAACTCAAACTCATAAAATCAATAAGCAAGATTAGGCTGGGATTGAATTTCACACAGAGCTTCAAAGCAATGTGGAAAATAATTTTTATCCAACTCACGTCCCTCCTTTCCATCCAACTTCATTTTTGTATATTTTTCAAATTTGAACTTACACTCATCAAACTTATAAATTTAGAACAACATTTATCAAAGACAAAGTTACAAAAATATATATTTTGTACCTTAATTTTAGGATTTAAATTTTAAGTTAGCTCTAATTTCCTTTTACAAATGTTGTTTCAAATATTTTAATTCGCCGAATATATGTTCAAATTGAAAAGAAAAATAAATAAGTTGGATAAAATGAGGGTATATGGGTGAGATGTGTAGCAAAATTCAAACAAAATACGAGCAAATATATACAGAGAAGAATATAGGGAAAAAGAACAACAGAAAAGAACAAAATACGAGCCGCACTCGAGCGCCGCAGCAACGGGCAAATATTTTAAAACTGTTTTTCATGCCCTCTATATATATGTGCATTATTTCTTTTACCCTAACTTTTGACTGAGTATTTTGACACACCTCTCATTGAGAAATATTCAGTTTTTGCTTCTCTAATCCTCCTACAATTGAGAAAACCGATCATTTATCATTGAGGTTCATGTTCTAACAAGTTTTTTCAACACCTTCTCTTTCTCGATCCCATATTGCTACCTTTTATCTTCGTTGGTGACGTTGGTACGTTGAATAAGGAGATCCGATCGTGTTCAACAATTCAAGTGGCACAAGAGGGAAGATTGACCTGAAGACCGGAATATGTCCGGTTCTGTTATCGCGGGAATCCAAGGAGTTCCTTAATATGGATCACAAGACGGGAGTAAGTCTGCTAGGTTAGTGCATCTTTACCACCCGATCTGTAAGTTAATTTTCACAATGCATTTCTTCCCTAGTTGTTAAAGCCCGGACGGTTTTTCTCCATTACCGTGGGTATCGAGTTTTTCCTTCGTCACAAAAAATCGTGACTTTTTATTATTGTTCATCAGTATATATATTGTTCATACTATTATTATTAGTATCTAGAAACAAATATTCATTACGTGTATTGAATATTTAGCTTTTTTACTACTTCTGCTATTGTTGCACAAGGTCGGAACATTGTTGCATAATTTAGGACGAAAAGCCCTTTTTTAACATAAATGTCAGATAATATATTGGAAAGTGAATCCCACCAATCCTCTAACTTCTCATTCGTTCATTATGGTATACAATATCCAAGCTATCAGGAATGAAAATCAAATTCGTTTTAATTCGACTTCCGAGAAAGATTAAGTGATTCAATAATCCGTACAATAATTCGGATCCAAAATATATCACTCCTTTCTCTAACTTATTGGTTAGACGTGATTAATGTCTTGAGCATCTAAAAATATATTGGAAAATTAGTCTTATTTATCTAAACTCTTATTTAAATTTATAGTTTGAATGACTCGAATTAAAAAGATCTAGAAACATAATCAAAAGCTATCAATTTGAATCCAAACATAAAATAAGTATCAACTATATATTTTAAAATATGAAAATTTACCCGCTAAATTCACAGACCACACAAAACCATTACGCACCTCTGCATAGTCACCCAGTGATCGGTTTCGTAGCTGTCCAAAGCCCAGATATTTATGTCACCAAAATGATCAAAAATAATTGCAATTTTTGGACAGATATTAATATACAAGTTAATATATGGTGGGTTTAATTTTATTTTTTTTACAAATAAGATAAATTTGTTAATATATTTTTTTTTTGGGTAAATGAGTTTCTCTTTTTTTTAATATTTATTAAATGTAAAATTTAAATATAAAAAATTAAAAAATATTATTTGTGTAGCTTTTTTTTTTTTTTAAAGCTCAAATATTATTTCATTAGATTTCTCTCATCAAATCTTACATGCAATATGCAGTTAAGCACTTTCATTTGCAGAAAATATTCTCAAAATTTTTACATTTAAACATATACTAAAAGTTAAATTTATAGTTTTTAATAATTTGGATAAAATTTTATGTAGAGTCGAATTAGTAATAAAACAAATTTAAAATATAATTTTAAAAAATTAAAATTAAAAAATTAAAACAAAAATACAAATGTTTCTGATAAAGCTTTCCCCTCATTTGTCAATGGTGTTGTGTAATTTTTACTTGTGAAGCCGTCTCTTCAATATGAAACTCACAACATTCCTCCCTCGTTCAATTACTGCAGAATTCGAAGGCTACACTTTACGGCACTTCACTCAATGGCTTTCATTCTTCCACACTTCACTTTGTCTCGGCGTATCAGTAGAAAATCAGCCTCTCCACAGGTAGCTATTTTCGATCAGAACTCACTGCAGGTAGTCCTCTCTGGACCGGAACCGACTTCAATAAAAGTACCACTATTGTGAGTATAAGCCATTAGGGCCCGAACCTTTTCAAAAATATACACCATGAGGGAGGAGAATCCTCCAACTTATAAGACAACTCTTATGGAGTTGCCTCCATAATGTAAGACTTGCAATAATATATGAAAAAAAATAACAATAAGAAAGAGAGTTTGACTCATATTGGGCACCCCAGTGAGAATTCGGTGTTATATAAATTCTTAAGATGATGTATTGGTATAACTTTTAATTTTGTTGTTAAATAAAATTTTAACAACAGAGATTTTAAGATATAAAAAATTATATGTATTAGTTTTATAGATTTTTATAACATTAACACCCCTTAAATGTTTAACCTAATATTATTTTTTAAAATAACTATTCAATTATTTTTTTAATATTAAATTTTATCTGTCAAATTTTTTTATCCAATGGATAACGAAAAGATATGCCAATTGTATCTCTCTGATTATATTTAGAGATACACTTTCCCTTCATTCATGATCATTTTCTTTTCTGTTATTTTATTTTATTAGTTTTTTCTCCCTGGTATACTCATATTTTCTCTCCGTCTCTGGGTTGGGGAGGGGGAGATCAAGCCCTATTTGTTTAGAATTTCAAATAGTAAAGCTCTTGGTCTTGATGGCTTTTTAGCTATGCTTTTTAAGAAATAGTGAGACTCTATTTGCTTGTTATTTATTTAAGCGATGATAAATTTTTTGCAGGAAAGCTTCTCAAGTAAATTAATATCACATTCATTTGTCTTGATCTAAAAGTTTGTGCTTTGGTACACTTACTTGATTTTGGATTCATATCCTATTTGTAATGTTATTTATAAGATTGTTCCAAGATCCTAGCTAATCGAATTTGGAGGCTTCTACTAGGTTTAATTCACTTCTCTCAATCAACCTTTGTCATTGCTAAAAGTATTGTTGATAATATTCTTTTGGCTCATGAACATTTCAACTGATTATATGGGGTCAATTAAAATGTACTCTTAAAATTGATATCCAAAAGGCTTATGACACGATGGAGTGGTATTTTGTTCTTTGTGCTATGGGATTTCGAGTTGCTTTATTAATTAATTGGGTGGGCTAATGTATCTTAACAACTTCTTTCTTTATTGCTGTCAATGGAGAGTCAGTGGCTTCTTTTGAGGGGTTGGGGGGCTTTGCTAGGGAGGCCCTTTGTCATCTTTTCTTTTTACCATTGTGATAGAAGTGCTTTACAATATTATTTCCATTAGGATTAAGGAGAATAGCCGGTTTTTATTCTATTGAAAGTATATTAATATGGGATTATTAGTTATCCTTTTGAAAATGATTTTTTACTTTTTTCAAGTACTGATTGATATTTTGTTTCTGTGCTCAATGAGTGTCTTCGTCTTATCTTAAATCTTTTGAAACTAATGCCTAATCTTTTCAAAAGCAAGATTTTAATATATACTATTGACCCATATTGTGTTGTATGATATTAATGACCTTTTATGATTTTGAATAAGTCTATTATCTATTAGATATTTTGGTGTTCTCTTTCTCACGACTGGATTTGGAATTGTGGATTGTAAACCTATCATTAGTAGGATCTCAAAGAGAATTAATTCTTGAAAGAATAAGTTACTGTCTTTTAAAAATTATACTCAACTGATCAAATCTATTCTATCCTCCATCCATTGTTTTCGGGCATTGATATTTCCTCTCTCGGAGAAAGTTCTCAAGAAGGCAGCTGCCCTTTTTGGTAACTTCCTATGGCATTGCTCTGTTGACACTCTGATAAGATGGTATGGGTTAGTGTTGTGCTCTCCTAAGAAGGATGTGACATGAGTTTACTAATTATTAAAGTTTGATAATTAAAATAATTAAATTTATAAGATAAGTTTAAAATTTTTTAATATATTATTGTGATTTAATTATTAAAATATTTCCTTAAAAATATAAAAAGATAAAAAATGAAATGAGGACTCTACATTTCAGAAATTCCATCTGAAATTTTCAAGCCACTCATATGCACAGTCCATGCGAGACCACCATGGATTCCTGGGGGGGAATATTTATATAATATACTAAAGAACAAAAGCGGGCAAGAAATATCAGCAGGACTGATAATTTTACATTGATTTCCAGCGAAAATTTGATTGATAAATAGATGGGTTATCCAAGTATTATTTGTAATCTTTTGCCCAGTTCAGTTTACAATCTGAATCACCACATTAACCAAACCGTCACGCTTACCCATTCACGATTTCTCCCCTCCAAATCACTTCTATGTTCAGGGAATAAAGTTCTGCTGCCCAAAATTCGAACTAAGGGTTTAACAAGTCGCAGTTATTTTGTGCCGCCAGTCATCTTCGCCGCTCAATCCAACTTCCTTCGAGGTACAACAGATTCACCCAGTTTCGTCGTTTTAAATGTCACAGATTAATTTGGAAGTTTAAATTTGTTCTCTGTTTTAGTTTATTTATGAAATTTTATGATCAGGGCAAAGTTTCGTTATTTAACAAAATGGATATGGATCGCCTCTGATATGAGATGGGGTTGGGGGATTCAATGGAAATGATGTCAAATTAAATTTGTCATGCGATTACATGGGGTTAGATATTTGCTCTTTCTCTGTGCAGAATTCTGTAGTTTATTGAGTTAGATGCCTAGTTTTTATTTCATATTTTCTTGCCATTTTTCCTGTTGAGATTAAATGGAAGTGGCGTTAGTATGTTGAAGCCATCATTCTGGCTGCTATGCTGTTGACTCGAATTGTTCTGCAAATAAAATAGGCCGGAGTTTATTCGATGACATTTTAAATCCTTTTTTTTTTTTTTTTTTGGTTTGGGTGGGCAATGAATATTTAGGTCTTGGTATTTTAGTTCTTTGCCTTCTCGAACATTTGGACCATTATGTGCTGCCTTCAAGACAAAATTGATGTTTTACAAGAAAGGTGCAAATCAGCCTTATTCTGTCTGGTTGCGGACTATGATTTGCAATACAAGTCGATCTTCCATTTAGGCAAGCCATCCTAGTAAACGAGGTGCTTGCTCCGTGGGAGCTAACGCTTTGTTGTTGTCGCTGTTTCTTTGTTAGGCTAGAAAGTCAGTTGATTAGTAAAGAATGCACTGGCCTTCTTTAAGAAAATCTAAACATTTTTGGTGGAACTAGTGCTCATCTTTATGTTATTGTAATGTTCTACAAGTTTTGGAAGGAATGCATCAAATGACTAACGAAAGGGGCTCAGTGAGTAATGTTTTTGATACTAAAGTTGCTATGATTGTGTATTGTCTTGCTTCTTGTCTTATGTACAAGCAACTTGGCTCATCCTTTGGACTTCTCGATTTGCTTACTTGTATAATTATCTTCAAAGCAGTCATCCAAACAGTTATCAAAGTTGGTAAAGATGGAGTTGATGCAGGGATCAATCTTGTTCCTGTAAGTCAACTTTTGTGTATCTTCTCCTCGTTTCTCCTTTCGTGCCCTGTGAAACAGTTATTCTTTTATGATATCAAGGCTCATTTTTGTGCTCAAATTATAAATGTCTTTTGATCTTCTTATGTTGTCAGGATTCAATACCACGACCGGTTGCCAGGCTTGCCATTACTATTGCTGCTGGAGTTGTTTTCCTCTTCATTCTCAGATCATTCCTGTCCACAATTTTCTTTGCACTGGTATGTTTCCCAATGATCCATTGCTACGTGGTTACATAATTCATACTTGCCTTTTCTCTGATTAGGCAGTGCCTTGCACGTAGTTGGATGCCATCATACCATTGATAAACATATTGGTATTGGTATTGATAATATTAGAAGATACGTATCAATATCGTGTAAGAATTTTATGAGATTTAAATATTTCATAGATTGTTAGAATTACATACTATTTTACTATTTTATGATGTAGAATTAAACGTTATAAACATATATGAATTTATGCTTAAAGTTCTTTTTTTAAAGAATTTGGAATCGATTCATCTCCCTTTACCTTTATCTCTCTTCCGTCATGAGTGTTCATTGAATTTTATGCATTGAGTTAGATCATTTATAGTTTTTCTAGAGGGTTTTTAAAATTAAAAAAAAAAAGGTAATTAAGAAATTTCATTCAATTGAAAAATGAAACTACCCTCATAATCCAAAAAAACATTTACTCATTATTTTCAACCAACAATGGGCGCTTGTTATTTACAAGATAGAAAAAGGACTAATGCCTTACAAAAATGCCCTTGTTTCATTAAAGACTAAGCCTATTGAAAGAAATAACTTCTAAAATAAAATATAATAAAACTATATAGGATCGAAACATTTAATTATTTCACTAAATTATTAAATACCAGCCACGTCATATATGACAATTCTAATATATCATATGCAAAATTTTGTTCGTTTATCAAAACAAAATGAACTCGAGGATATTGACTGATAAATATTAATACATCACCAATATAGCTATATATCATGATTTTTTCATTATTTTGGGAACTAATAGTTTCTGGAGGTTTATTATTTACATATCGGTTAATATTTCATTCCAAGCATTATAGCCTACTATGAATTTGTTCCAGAAAAATGTTCTATGTCCTCAAAACAAATTTGTATGGAAGTGTCAGCTGTGCTCATCTTTCTTCAAATAGAAAACTAGTGAAAGCATTTTACTTATAAAGCATAGTTATTTGTGTTGGGATGGAAGGTATTGTGGAAACATCAGTCCCCATTTATGTAAACAGAAACGGGACCAATTAATCACCAACAATGTGATATGGCCAGAAAAATAAGACGAATACTCACACAAAATTTGATGTAGGAAATCATTCAAAATGCAAAGGAAAAACCACGGGACACAAAATTGAAAAACTTCCATTATAACATTAATGTATAGATACACTAGACAACCTCTCCCTCTCAACTAGTGAAATACAACTTACATAAGTGAAATACAAAGCTCTATTTCACTCAAGTTTAGTGTTTAAAGAGTTGTTTCTGGGTGTGGCTTCCATCTGGTTGGAATCTTTACACCTTTCTGTGTTTGAATTTGACACTTGAAAACCATTGGATGTATCCTGAAACCTGAAAGCCTAAATATCGGGTCTATATGCGTGGCAAATTTATGGGATGGGAGTAAATGCACTTGGGTGGTGCATGCTTATGACTTTAGGGCTTGCTGAAGAATGAGTTGGATGTCGACAACCTTGTAGGAAAAAAATGGATCGCACAATCAACTACCTTTTTCTTGGAACTCTCCTAATCAACTTACTTTTGTTGGGGATCAGTGAGAAAGTTAGTTGGACCGAGAGAAAAGAGCAACGATGGCAACGACAAAGTAGAGATAAACAATAACCACACAGTTGGGAGAAAAATTGAGACACATAATTTACGTGGAAAACCCTTTTCTAAATAAAAGGGAAAAACTACGGGATGATTCATTTACAAATCTTTACTATATAAAATGGTTATACAAACCCCAAATATAAGAGTTCGACTCTTTGTACCTAATCGATTCGAGCAGCAGTGAGTGCGGAAGAAATATCCAGGCCAAGAAAACTTTCTGATGGGTCCAATATGAATTTGGGCCAGGACCAATAGAGCCCAACTGAGAGAAGACGGGCTTGATTGGTAGATGGACCGAGCCCAATGGCGGCACCCTAAAAGATTTGGACGAGAGGCCCTCTGGGCGCCCCTGTCATGCACCCAATCAACTTTGCCTGCGCCTTTGCAAAAGCGACCACAGACTTGCGCCGGCTCAGGAAATGTCAACCAATGGGAGACAAGGTCAGTGCTGCTAAACTGCAGCACACGCCACCGTAGCACACGCCGCCGCAGCACATGTTCAACCAATCTCTTGTAAAGTCAAGCAAGTCTACGCCGGCCACACCAAACGACGGTCCGCGCGCTACCACAAGACGACAACTGATACCACTAGCCACCGCCAACGCTCAACCGCTGGCGAATCCATGCAAACTACTTGTCAAAGATCCTGACTCCCAAAAGCCTCCTTCAATAAACCTACAAATACCTTCTCCATTAGTGGAGAAGAAGACTGAAATCCCACTTCCACAAAAACGGCCTAAGCAGTGACCTAAGATCGAGAATCAGATCTTAGCACCCGGCGCTCAAAGCAACGATGAGAAAGAATCAACTCTCTTTCTTCGAACTACCGCCACAATACGGCAACGAAAGTGAGCCACTCCTAGCAATGCAAGAAAGGGATCCCAAGCCTCCTTTGAACATCCCACACACTTTCCGCATTTCAGCATCCCTGTATTTTCATCACGTTTACTTCCAAGCGCACATCATTCCATTTTCAGGGAAAGATTTCTGATTTGAGCGTTGAAGTGTTTACAGTGGAACAACCTCCTGCCATCCTCTGACCTTTTATTTGTAATTTGCGGTGCGCAGGGTCCAGGTTGAAAGATGCAAAGATCGGACCCATTCGCTATCTGACCCAGCCGAGAAATCCGAAGGCTCCTTAATCCGCACGAGAACCTGGACTCAGGAATGCATCACTCTCCTCAACTCTTTTCTCTCTTTTCTTCACTTTCTCTCACTAGATGCACTCATTGATCTCTAATCTTACAAGCCGTACATCTCTTTCAGTCGCACTCCCTTTTATAAATCCTAAAGAAGTTTTGCGCTCTTTTCATAAACCTTAAATATGTCCGGCAGCCAGTCATCCTTCATCACAAGCAGTCCGGTCTCCCTTCGAACTCAGCAATCGGAACGCCCTTTGGTTTGGCTAGTTTGGTTGCCTCTCGGACTAGGCAGTCTGGCTGGTCGGACTTCAACTTGTTAGTCCGGCCGGTTATCAAGTTCTCCAGCCTGGCTAGTCTCCCTTCAGAATAGCAGTCCGGCTAGATGCCCTTTGGCTAGGCACCTGATTGCCCATCAGCTATTTCGCCATGCGTGCGCTCTGCACGAAAACAACGCAATACTCCGTCTAAGTATTGTACTTATGTGAGTCTGATGAAACCTCTGATCCGCCTGTCAACCGAATATAGGCCCACACGGGAGTGACCTATATCCCAACAACTTCTTTACAAAAAGAGGCCAAACTCTGATACTTTGGTCACTGTGCTATGATACCTCTTGGTCACTTCTCAGCCAGAGCTGGGCTTGTCCTCCTATGAGGCCGCACTACAGCCAGTCACCTGTGCCTCAGCCTTGGTCCATTTGTACTCCCTCTTCGTCCACGTGTTCCAGATTTCACTGCCTTCAGTCCAACTGAAGTATACTGGCCGTGGAATTCTCATAAGAATGATTCATGCGAAAAATTTGGGACTTGAACTGGGATGTTTATCTCAACAGCACAGTGCTAATCACTTTGTGGGCGAAACAGCCCTTTTTTTTTTGTCTTTCACAAATTCCAATCCGCCATTTCTTCTGAACTGTATAATTATGCTAAATGTCGTGATCTGCATTGTATAGAAACTTTATCGAACAATGGCTGATCCAGAAAAGTGATGCATATTGCATAGATTGATCCCAGGACGACATGGTTGTCATAGTTCATGATGCAGTTACAAATGGCGGCTAACACTTTATCAGTTATCTATCTGACATTAATGCCAACGTGTGCTTATTTAAGGTCCCAGAAATCAACAGCAGTCCGACACGTTTTATCAATATCCCATGAAGCATGCACACTAACATGGGACATCACACATTATCGACATGCCGATGTTATTTTAAAAATGATATATAATATGTTAGGGACTCATTAACTAAAATTCATTATTTATTTATAGATAAAAGAACATACTTAATGAACAATACTACTTTATATGAAATGAACAAGACAAAATGCACATTTGTTTCTCATCCCCCAAAATTCCCAATAAGCAGTATAGAACTATACAAGTTAGTGAGGAGCCAACACAAATGAGTTGTGCTTTATGGCTCCAATTTTTTTAAAATTTATACTACGAATCTCAGTTTTTAAAATTATAAATTACCTAATGTGTCTAAATATGTCCGAAATGTGCCGAAGTCCACAAAAATTAAACAAAAACGACACATGTTAGGCATGTCCAACACCAACACTTTCCCCCCGGGAGTGTTGGGGATTCTTAGGAGGTAGATTGGAGATAGTTACATGTGGGATTATTGTTACACACGAACTCGATGTATGTCCTCTCGGAGAATTACAGTCTCAAAAGAATCAGTTGAAGTGCAAGATATTTAAGTGCAGCATCTGCCAATGGAAATGGAGCTGCCAAATAAATTTCATGCTCAATTTTAAGCTTGAAAATTGTAGACTCCCAAATCTGCAAATCAATCGTATAACTACATATATGTGGCAGCAACCTCCTCTGAGATCTCGGTATAATAAAAAACTCTATACATAATCAATGTGAGCCTTTGCAAGCTGTGGATTATATTACATTTGGTCATCCTATTTCCCTTTATTTCTATTTTACTGTAGTTTTTCTTGTTTGATTTTCTCTCATGCTTGGGAATCAACCTTGAATGTTCTTTCGTAGATACTGAAAGTTGGTTATGAATGCTTGTGAAACAGGGGGTGATGGGATTTGTATATTTCTTGTATCTAGCCTTGAACAAGGATAAAGGACCAAGGGTCGACGAAGGCCCCACTTCCCCAGATGACGCCGTAGAAGAAGCAAGAAGAATAATGGAGAAGTATAAATAGCAGACTGGGTAACCTTGAATTCCCGTCTATTGTTTGATTCAAATTTTCTTCATTTCTCTGAAGTTTGTGGCTGCCATTGACATGAGCCTATGAGCTCCCTGACTTCTCTATGTGCATCAATATTTGAACTTGGATATGATATTTGTAAATTCTTCTGTTGTTGCATAAAGAGAATGCTGAATCTACTTTCTTGTAGAGCAAGTAACTAAGTATACTTGCTCGTAGAAAATCCAAACCCAAGATGGGGGTTTGTTTACCAGCTCTGACAAGGTTCAGGTAAAACGCAAAATTTATAATTGGGTTTGGGTATACTATGTTCCAATCCGAACTTGACCCAAATACAAAAATATATATGTAAGTACATAACCCTTATGTAAACTTAACCATTATTTTTTTTTTGGGGCATAATACAATATAAATTTTAGTTTTGAATGGGACATGCTTGATGAGTTGTTTGACACTGTGTTTTATAAATTTAAGATTCATAATATTTATATTCTCGTATGATAATTGAATTTTTTTTTTAATTATGAGCTAAATTGTGTTTAATGGATTATAATCAAATATGTATTGATATATTGTAGCGTTGGCTTAATATTGTGAAATTATTATTTTTTCTTTAAGATTTAAAACAAATAAACTAGTTATGGGTTGAGTTTGTGCTGTGCGTTAAAAGTAGTGAGTTGGGTTTTGGTTTCTCTCTCCCGGTCATATCTATAAGACAGTGGTATAATCAATCTTTATCCTTAATTCAATGGCCGGTGGTGAAATAATCCAATGATATGTTATTATATTGATAATATATTATAAATCATTTGAATAACACATGCTATGCTCGATATTTAGTTAATATATCAACTTATATGATCAATATCTTAGTTGAAATTTTTTTATTAACTTATAATTTTTATAATTTTTTTTCTAATATATTCTATATTAAAACATATTATCCGATATATTTAATATCAATAAGGCCATAATTAATATCAATATTAATATTTTCTTTACTAGAAGTATAAACTAATATGAATTGAGACTTTTTTTCTTACTTTTTTTTTCTTATATACTTCAATACCTAGGTTTAAAGCAAGATGACAAGTTTTTTAAGGTTGAGATATTGTGCATTATGAATAGCCAATACCTTTCCCGGGCGATCTTTGTTGGCACAACTCATGATATTAAAATTAGCGGTGCACATAAATTTTATAAAAATCAAGAAATCAACAAACTAACTATTTAGAACCAAATTGGTTTCGATATTATTGTTTTACATGTTTGTTCTCGAGTCTAAACTTACAAGAGAAAGGGAGATAGTATCGGAGAATGTAGCGATGCCATTCATGTGAAGTCACTTGATACCATAACTACATGCCAAATTTAGCTCATGTAATCCATTAGAATGTCATTAAACTTGGCACTCATCTTCATAAGGCAGGTGAGCCGGGTTGCTTGCCTTTGCATTTAAGAGAAGTGTAATTTTATCTTTATTCATCACGCTTATTTATTGATGATGAAAATAATATGATAAGAAAATGCCCAAAACAAAGCCTACAAAACCCCTTGCCTTCGCCACCGCCGCCGTGCCACTATTTCCTTTCCTTTGCCCATCCTTGGCATGTGTCTCCCACTCCCTTGGAGTTGCGGTGAATAAAAATGGGCGGCAATAATAATGATGAGCACCGGATTATTTTACTTGAGATAAATCATATTAATAGTGATTTTTTAAAGTAATTTTTTCATTGAAAAGTGAATTTCTAAGTGAATAGAAGGTATAACATGAATTCTTCCAATTCTATTGGGATTCTTGATTAGAAGGCTCTATTGAGATGGTGGCAAAGGTTGTGATAACGATGATATTCAGCTCAACTAATATTGAGGTGGTCAAGTGTTACATTAAATGAGAAATATTGGTTGTATTCAGGCAAAATTTATTGAATTTTTTTTTATGTGTTTTTAGATTTGAATTATTGAACGGATTAGAAAACTACTCGATCTCTATTGATAAGTTAAACTAGAGTTGGTCCAGTCCCCAATTCTCTTAATATAGATCTCACTCTACATAATAAATGTATAATAGGTCAAAGGATGGTGGAAACTCCCTTCCTAATATATCTTTCAACATTTAGATTAAAAATCTTTTCTGTGATGAGAGAAGGATAGAGAAATAAAGCAAATATGCGAAGATGCACGTATTGAAGGATTGAGTGAAGTTTGGAGGATTGGGTTCCGGTCAGTGCGCACAGCGTAGATGTAGCTATAGAGGAGCAAGCACTTGTAGGTGAGGCAGCTCATAAGGGGTTGCACTTGGAGAGAGTGGTTAGTTGCAATGTTCTTTTCCACATAATGGATGGGAGTATGGTTGGGTGCTTCAAGATACAGGAGCATTAGGAGCTCTCTTTTTTTGATAGGTCCCCCTTTCTCTGCAGGAATGAAAGTGTATATATGGAGCGGGAGTTTGTGCACTCTCACTTGAACTCCATGGCTGATGTCAGTAACCGTAGGCTAGGCTACTCATGTCGTCTCATTGAGCTTGTGTGAGGCAATCCCGATAATCATGGCTTCCATTGGGACAACAGAGGAAAAGGTTCACTTTCTCATAATGTCACATTGTGATAATGAATTTGTCGCTAATATTTCTTATGTCATTAGGAGAGCTGGCTTGGCCATCTTGGGCAAGTGTCTTCTCATGTCACGGGGTTTGGATTTGCCAGTGATTTGCACAGAAGGGGTTATCATAGCCCTGTACCGTGTGCTGCTTGATCACCAGATCTTGATGGAACAGTTCTGGTTCGACCTGTGTGCCTATTTGCATAGCCGTTTAAGCTTTTGGGTTGGTGGGCTGCACGATGGGCTATTGCTGACGAGGCCCTTCTTTTGCCATCATTGCGCTTCCTGGGATCAAGTTACGAATGCATACTAGTTGGGTTACGAGTTGCACCGGCCCTAGATCTAGGGTGCCCATCACTTTTAAATCTCATGATAAAATCTTTGAAAAAGTTAAAAAATACTATGATAATTCTTTAGTTTTTTTTAATATGGATATTTTAATATATTAATATTTTAAAAATAAAAAATAAAAGTAAACGTATTGAATGTATACTTTTAAAATATAAATATGAATTGTTAAATTTAAAGGGATCAAAAGTCTTTCCATACATTGGAGGCGCTCCAAAGGGCCCCTACTTACGGTTGTGCAGTTCCTCGCAATGGTCACTACTGAATTTAGGAATGGTTGCAGGGATAGTTTGATTCAGGGACTTAAACCCTAACCAATATTTTAAATTGATTATTTGTTTAATTTATAATATTTTGAGTCAAATAAAAATTTATTAATTATTGTTTTTCCTGATTTCAAAATAAATATTTTTTTTTCTTAAGGAAAACAAATGAAAATTTGACAATGTTATTATAACTTTTTACTCAGGATATGACAGTTTACTAATACTTATTTAAATTTATGATAAAATCTTAATTGAAACTCAGAATTTTTTAAAACTATATTGCATTGTGAAATGGTAATATAAATAATCTAAATCGATTTTTTACTAAATAACTGAAATTTTCATAATTCTCTGAATAACAAGCAATTTTTTATTAGACATTGTAACTCAATAAATAAAGTTCAAATTTATTCATTAGTTTCTGCCTCTGATGATTAGAAGACTTCAAATTTGTGTCATGATTTGGACACAAGAAAGTTGAGAATCATGAATTCTAACATCATATAAGCAATTAAACCGCACAATCGTATTTAAGGACTGATCTTTCAGTCGATTTCTCATCATGACTCAATTTTACTTTTTATCGAAAAGAAATATAATTTATATAACAGTATGATACACTAACAAAATAGGGAGTGGGGATGTGAAAAAAAGGTACCAATTGAAGCAAAATCGGCCAAAAGACCATAAAAGAGAACCCTTTCATGTCAACACAAAACACAATTAATCACACATCGGCCATATACCGGGCCATGAATGCGGTCCGGAGCAATAAGATGTTGAAAATAACCAAAAAATGGAGAGATGCAACTATGCACATATAGGAAAGGAAAGAGGATATTCCATTAACAAAATTGAGAAGAAACACATTATATTTTATTTTACTTGCTCTCTTCATACTCTGAAGCTTCCCTCCACTGCCCCAGCGCCAAAGACTTACTGCAATAAATTAACAACAGAAAATCATCTTTTGAAGAAAAGGGTATAATCTTCTAGGAAAAATGAGCACATATATTTATACATAATGTTTGATTACTTGATATTTTGGTCCTCCCCTCGACGGGAGTGCAGCAGACAAGGACCGCAGCTTGTTTGCAATGTCGGTGAATGATGGCCGGGAATTTGGGTCTGACGACCAACATTGTTCCATCAGCTTTCTCCACTCAGTATCACAATGCTCGGGAATAGGAGGCCGAAGAGTTTCCTTCAGGATACCCCCTGCATTTACAGTTTGTCCAATAGGACCCGGTATAAGAAGTTAGAACCCAATTTTGTTAGTCTCAACCATGTCATGTCAACTTTGAATTGAATGAATGCATTCAAGGGAAGACGTTCAGAACATGTACAGAACCGGTTCAACGGAGAACGTGCACTGAACATTTTGATTTTTTTTAAACATCAAACATGCTGAGCAATGCCTTCAGCTTCATAAGAAAAGCTAGCATAAAATGCTAGCGTATGTGTGACGGAGGGCTGCAGGCCATGCATAAGATAGCCGTGGCTTTATGCATATCATCATATGCCCCACAGTAGGATGTTCTTGCATAGCACAATAGAGAAGCCGATTAATCATTGTGTAGTACATCCAGAAAGTAACTGGAAGTGGCAAATTGATCCAAGAAAAGTGGTTACTACGTTTAACTTAACCTCTATCAAAACTACAATTATAAGCCGGTAGAATGCAACAATACTAGCAACAAAGCCTTACGTCTTATTCAGTGATGTCAACTATATGAATTTATTTTTGGCATTCCGCTTAATTAAGTGCAATATCCTCTATCAGTTCAAATTTTTCTAGGTTTATCTCTTTTATTTTTAACTCCAACCACAACTAACTCACATTTCTTAGTCAAATGCTTCCATTGGCCTATGTTTTAAGTGTCTAATATATTTGCTTGACTTTATTGGAAAATTGAGCTGCTAGAAGGGCAGTTGTTGTTTGTCCAAAACACCGTAGTAGCATTTATAAAAATTTCCCTCTAAAATTGATAATGCATTGCTTTGTTGAGATATACATCAATTGACAGCTACATCAGGTGATGATAGTGTTGTTGTATAGTACCATGTGTAGGGTGATGGCCAAATTTCACTGACATAAAATCGAGAAAAACTTTCTAACAATGATTGAATTTGTCAACCCATTGTTTGAATTTGGGAGAAGTAGCACATAATCACATATACAAGTACAATAATAAAGTACTTTTTACATAAAAATCATTTGCAACTAATAAAAAACTATAGAATTTTTTGTCTAAACATATCTCTACTATCATGAGAGATCCAGTTACAATTGACTCCACAAGCAACTTGATAATTTAACTCCTTCATTACAATATGCCTAAGAACCGGTTAATACTTACCCTTCAAGTTGATTTATTCCCATCACACCACAAGGTGATGTTTGTTTACCATTAACCGCCGCTATTTCAATTCTACAAACCAAAATCCCAGTTATTACTAACTTTAAACATACATCTTGGATGTACAATACCTTAAAATAAACAACTCGAGAGGAAAAAAAAATACAAGAGAAAAAGGACCGAAAAACAACCGGAAATACATTCTACCATGAAGCTAGAACAACATATCCAACGTTAGCAAAGAGTGGACTATAATTCGAATCTTAAACAGTTCACAATTCCTCCATCTTCTTCCTTTACTCTCTTCCTCTCTCTTTTCTCTCACTGCCACAGTGCCTAGGGCTTGAAATTATCTCCCTAAAGTTGCCCTAAAATCATGACAGGGTATTTATACCCATGCTGTCACATGTGTTTGTTGTGCGTTTATCAAGAGCAAATGCCACTAGTTTCACACACGTGAGCCCTCCAAGCGCACATCAGGCACCGTTTTGTCCACTTTGCTAGAAATTGTTTTCACTCGAGCGAACCTTGCATGAAAGGCTTTAAAAACCTCTTTCTAGATTTTCATTAAAATGAAACGTCACGCGAACCTTGTACTAAAAATCCTAATAGCTCCAGAAGTGAAAATCTACATGTCTAATATATGTGAGACTCAAAAAGGAGTGATCCCAAACTCGACAATATAATGCCATCACTTGCAACTGTGTCTGCCAAAGTAAACTGGAGATATTGGTGATTCTTGCAGTGGTAGTGATGACAGGGGCAGAGATGAAAGCAGCAATCAGTTTTTCTTTCTTCTCCTTATTTCCTAAATTTTGATTACAACAAGTGCCAAAACTAGAAAAGAAAACAAAATATTTGTTATTTTGGCTCCATGTCTTTGTGCTTGTTGCCATGGCATAAAAGATAGCCTCCTCAATGTAAATCAAGGTCAATATATGTAATAAGTTCAGCAGCTGATTTATCTCAAATAAGCTTTGGAGAGCTAATGCCTCCTCAATAGGTTAACTTTGCAAACAGCGGCCTAGTGCACGACATTTTCATATCATGGATTCTAGGAAAAGTCAGAAGTATTTGAACTCATAACTTCAGATCATATTGGAGCACCTGCATCATTATGCCAAGGCTTACCCAGTCCAACTTCAGTGCCTTAAGAGAATACTAACTCTAATGAAATCATATCATACCACAAAACTGCCAAGGAAGAACTTATTTTCAAGATGGGTAAGATTCCAGTATTTGGCAGTGTTCCATTACCTATGATTGCACCACAATGCATATTCTCATATGGCTCCTCACCAGTAAGGATCTCCCACATTGCAATACCAAATGAGAAAACATCAACCTGCCAAAGCCCATATTACCTTAGTACTTGTTATGAATTATGTACGTTATTTCCAGGATCTTCATGACAGAAGGATAGGCTTTTTACAAACCTTCTCAGAAACTTTGCTGCTGCTACCATTCAGCAATTCAGGTGCCATCCATGGCAGAGTTCCCCTAACACCACCAGAAACAAGAGTATTTCGCTTGATTCTTGACAAACCGAAATCTCCAACCTGCATATACTTATCATCTGTGATTGTGATCGACATTTTCTTTTAATAGCTATAAATTGCAATTGAATGAGAAAGGTTTTCCAGCATCACATAAATTTACGGTTCGCCACAAACTTTCCATGGTGAAAGAACTCCAGAAAATTAGTTTGGAAAACCAAATTGACAACCAGAGAACCTGCTCAGGTATGATTTGCTGTTTCATCAAATATTGCAAAGGTGGAAACTAACATAGATATCTGCAGGGAAGTTCACTTATGTTTTTTTTTTTTTTTTTTTTTGGGTAAGCTGAAAGACACATAAGAGTGCATTGGCATGTGAGCACATGCTTTTTACCCATAAATGAAAATATCAATCGATATTTAAAATATTGGCTCACATATATCGGTATTGGGCTCCCGATACCATGACAATATTATAATATATTACCGTATCGGTGATATATCGTAATATAATCAAATATCATATTATATCTCTTCAAATTTTTTAGCCCAAAAAAGGAGCAAAGCTTTAGTACTACCGAGACTAGAGCTAGCAAAAAGACTACAGATTGTGCTTTCAACCCCTCTAGAACATAGAACAGGAAATTCTATTGAGATGAATATATAAGTGCTTCTTCCTTATCATAGATACATCTGAATGTTTAGAATCAGTGAGTGGTTGGCTAATTTAAATAGTAGTCACTTTAGATTTCACTTAAGCACCCGGTAAGCATTACAGTCTCATAAACTATCTTCGTACGAAACTATCTCATCTCATATGAAATAGTAGCTTGGTTCTAAGGCTACATACCTTACATATGGGTCGTTGTGGATCCCTCAAATTAACAAGCAAATTGTCACATTTCAAATCAAAATGAACAATATTTTTTGAATGTAGGTACTCCATGCCAAAGGCTGCATCCATTGCAATAATAAGCTTCTTACGATGATCAAGTGATCTGCAAAGAAAGAATAATAAACAATCACATAAGTCAATCAGATTAGAAAAAAACTCCATGCAGTAAATTTGGAGAAATGGGTTGGAGGGTAGATAACCTATCCTTCTTGACTAGAACATTCCTCAGAGACCCATTCACCATATATTCTGTCACAGTTGCTAAGGTTCCTCCAGCCCCATCAGGAACCACCCCATAAAATGCAAGTACATTTGGATGATGAAGTTTTGAGAGAATCTGCGTCTCTCTCCAGAAGTCTTTGTTCTGGTACAAGCAAACAGAAATGTCATCATCGGGCAAAAACAATGCATATATCATGATGTTCCAGTGAATGCAAACACTTTTTATTTTAATGTAAACAAAAGGAAAGAATTGGAGAACCTACCAACCGGTCTTGCTCTGATAATCTTCCAGTGAAACAACTTTTTTTTATTCTCTTTATAGCAACATCAGTTCCCCGCCATTTCCCATGATAAACAGTTCCATAAGTACCAGATCCTAATTCTCTTAGTTCTTCAAGATCAGAATTCTTTATGATCTGTGAATCAGTAATTGACCATTGAATAAGAACTCCTAAAATGAACAAGTGTCAAAATTCAAAAGACAAAAACAACAGCATATTTTCATAGAAATTGACTTGTGAAAATGAAAGCAGTACAACATGGACACCACATTTTATACCCACATATCTAAGGCCAAACGTGTAGAAATTGAAATCAAGTAAAACATCAAAATGAAACTAGAACTCTGCCTTTTTCGAAGCAGCTAGGCCTATGAGATCATGTAAGTAAAGGATGGCTGGAACCAGGACTGAAAATTGTCTGAATAATTAACTGAAGAATAGTAGGTGGACCCAATGTTGGATGCACATAGATCCATCTACCAGGCACACTTATTTGCATTTTCTGACAAATTTGATAAGCTAAACATTGCCATAAATCATTTTAGCAAGTTAGTTTAGGTAAATCAATGGCACAGATAAGGGAAAGTCTTAAAGCATACATGGGTAAGGCTACATATACATGACACTCTCTTCCCTGTGCTAGAGGAACTTTATGCACTGGGACACTCTAAAGACAGAAGAATTAGAACCTGAAATCCATATATGCCAGCTTCTATTTCAGCTATTACTGCATCGTTGATTGTATCGCCCTTTTCTCCATCAAAAGCTTTAGCATCCTACTCAAAAGACAGCAACTCAGCCCAAAATATAGGTAAACAGATTATGAACTGAAACCTCCAACTAAAAGGAAGAGCAGTACATGAGAAACAATTTCTGTGGAGATGCCATATTCCTCTGTCACACTTGGCAATTGCAACTCATCACTGGCCACATCCACTACATGATGCATGACTGCTGATGAATAATTAACACCAGTAAGCATATCGTGGGTTGCTTCTTTTACTTCTTCAAGAACAAACAGAGATTCATGCTGATTCTGGCCAGCACTATCCAAGGTTTGTGATTGAGTCAACACACTATCTTCTGCTGACTTTTCATTAGTGCATTCATCTTCCAACTTCATAACATTCTGTCTCCCATTAGCAACATCATTATTTGAATACTGAGAAAGATGAGAGATGCCACATTGCTGCAAGTCGGAGACTGAATTGGCATCGTTACAAACAGTGGACGTGTATATATTAGTGGAATTAATGAGAAATGATTCTTGGAGAGTTCCATCTCTCTGGCATGCAACAGATGGCCATTTGGCAGAGACTGGGAAATTTAGGTCACTGGACAACCCAGAAGGTGGATCAGTATCTAAATTCTCCCTATAAGGCAGAAGGGTGGTGCTTGGAGGTCTCAATGATGTTTCAGAATATATGCATTGCGGTAAATTATTTCTGTCCTGGACAATCTTGGTCGTATTTAAATCCCATTGCTGACATCCAGCCCTTTTCAAGCTTGTGAAAAGATTATTAGATTCTTCCATTTGATGTTCATCCTGGCCTTTCATGAAACAATATGCAGAGGGTTCCGAGTCACTAGCAGTTGGTTCAGAAGCCAAACCCTGAAATACTTGTGGTTCTTGTTCATCAGTATTAAACTGATAAAAGTTTGCATTCTGCAACTTATATTCCATGGCAGTTGGAGGCAATCTATTTTGATCAAGCACACCCTGATACAAATGAGAACTTGGGCTCACAACCCTATTCATCATTGCAAGACTGAAAGGATTGGAGTCAAAGGTGTTCTGCATTGCATGATGGGATTTATGTTTATCTTCTTCAGCAGTGTGGAACTTCTCATCAACTGTTTTGCTACTGCACTCACTAAGTTGATTGCAGCCCAATGATTCTGAACAAACAGGACCCAGGAGCTCCACTTTTCTATGGGGCACAGTGGACTCTATAACAAGCAGCTTATTCTGAACTTCAGGCTGGCTAACATCAATATTATCTTGTGCTTTCTCTAGGTTGGCTTGTGAGGGAGCTGATACTGCCACTAATGGCCTCACAAAATTTAATGGAGAAAATGGGTTCATTCCGTCTTGAGAACAATAGGCAGATCCTTCTCCATACTGCTGCAGATGTGAATCAGAAAATGCATGAATCATACCATGATGAGAACTTGTTGAATCCACAGATCCCAACATAATGCCTCGATCATCAACTTCTGACATACACTTCTTGAAGTGTATTGCCCTACCTTCAGACATAGGCGTAGTTATGAAGCATCCATCAATTTTATTATGATTAGAGTTGATTACTGGAGGAGGTACAAATTCTCTACTTGATTGGCAAGCATGAAAATGTGATCTGCAGGCTTGTAAATTTGCTTTACCAAAGGAATGACCAAATGGCTGTTGAGCAGTGATAATGGATGTGTTGATTTCAGTACTTTCTTGACATGATTTATCCTCATTCCATGGCCTAATACCACCCTTGGAATTTCCTTGCAGACACAGATTTGGAGAGAAGGAAGGAGATTGATTTGGAGATATATTTGAAGAAGGGACTACCTTAGAAACCTGGGTCAAATGAGAGACTCTTGTGCCATCCTTCAATTCCAACCAATGCAGAGAAGAAGGTGAATCTTCAGGAAAGACTGGATTATGATCAAAATTATCACCATACTTATTTACTTCAGCTGCCACAAGTTGCTCGGTGGAGTTTTTCTTAGGGCTAGGATCCAAAGTACTATTTATAGCAACAACGTATTCATAATCAGGTTTTCCCTGCTGAATAGCGCCAGTCTCAGGAGAATATTGGTTTTCATTTTCATTGCCAGGAATCAAAAAAATTCGAAGTCTCTGCCCCCCAAGCCCATGATATTCCTCCATCATATTTTGAAGATCCTCATCAGAAGATACAGAAATAAGTGAATCAAGATCTTCATCCGGAAGTTGGTATTTAATAGTGTGAGGTTGATTGCAAATACAAGTTGTTTTATTCAATAGGTCTGCCAATGAAAAGTTCTTCTGGATGGAAATGAGGCGCGTCTCTCCCCCAACATATCTGAGCTTCCCATCACTTGGCCTGGGCAAGATTTTACCACCAAAGCTGCAAAGCATCCTCACCTTACCATTATGCGAGCAGTCTGAGGTTCCCGGTTCATAAAGAAGGCAGGAATGAGGAGAATTGGGTGCAGCAACAGGAGGAATCCTTGATCCCAAAGTAGCCTGGCCGAAATTCACTTCACCAATAGCCTCCCTGTGCCCACACCAGGTATCACCACTATCGATGGTGCATCTTCTCATTCCATCAGTACGAACCCAATCATCAATTTCACCAGGAAACCCTTTCGCAGAAACAACCTCGGAGACATCCGACCCACATTCAGAATTGATTCTACTCAATCCAAGCATTCTAGCAAGATCTTCATATCTTAATTGTCTATTGTGATCATTTAGGAAATCAGATCTTATCTCATGATTCTGATCCATAGGCAATCCCGTAGGATTTATCCTTGGATTAAGACGCTCATGAAGAAACTCGGCAGAAAATTCCTCTCCCGTCTGTGCACAGACATAATCATTTACGTTGTTTTCTGCAGATAATATGCTATTTGAAACACCTATAGCTGGGTCTTTCAGGATCCTTCGATCCCCTTGATTGCATATTTCACCTTCCATAGACTCAAGTCCTAATCAAACTGAAGTCAAGTATTTCAGAGACATCTCAGATCACAATTATTGCTTCTCCTTTCCAAATACTGGCACGTACAATGCTCAGGTGATGAATGTTCAATGAATCAACTCAATTCTTAAAAATGAACCCTATGCTTTGACATCTTTAATTACTGCTCTGAATCACAGACACAGTTAACCAGTAATCAAAATCGAACCACCATTGATTCTCTATTCACCCCACAATTCCAGTAATTACCTCAAATTCAAATGCCTATAAACACAAAATAATCCCCGGATATCTACAATAATTGCATAATACAGAAAGATAACAAAAAAAAAAAAAAAACCACTGGTTTCTGCCCCCTAAAAGATTGAAAAATGCACAGAATTTTGCAGTCGTGACAGATGATCAAATGCCCCCTTTCCTCAACAAATCCTCACCCAAAAGCACAACCATCAGACCATGGATCCAGAGGATCCATTATTTGGACAAGCATAATACACGAGTTCAACAAACGAAGACTCTGAATCAGCCAAATGACAGTCCTCTTCCATCGCCATTTCCAAACCAGAGCTAGACGGATTATACAAAAGCATCAAAACCTACAAACCTACATGAAATTTCGAGAACAGGAGCGATGAAAATTCAAAATTGAGCTAAATTTCAATCAAAATATGGAATAAAGATATTCGAATTTCATCGTACGTGTAAACATACCTCCCCTTTTAGACAGTTTTTCGAATGCTCCGTTTTCCATCTCTTCCACGAAATTCAATTCTTCGAATGATTTTTCGATAAACCCAGAAGCGGAATAACTTGAATTTCTTTTTCTCGTAATTTTATTATGTGGGATGTTGGGAGAAATGTTTGATTAATGGGATTGATCAAATAGGAAAAGGGTACAAAGATACCGTTGCTTTCGCTTGCAGCTTCAATCGCGGTTATCGGACGATGACACTGCCGAGAATTAGGCCACATTAACGTGGGAGGAGGTGCCCCATAGCAGATTCAAATTAACATATTCTCAATTCCAGTTCCTGAAATTTCCACCTCATTTAAATTACCTCTCGTACGTGGGCACTGTTTGAAGTTTAAAAAGCTGGCGAAGCGAATGGATTCACCGTCTGACAGAAAGGCGACAACAACGACAACGTTGAGACAGATGATCGGCAGTGCCCACTGTCATATAATTTTTTAGGTACAAACAAAATAGTATATTAAATGAGAAATATCCGGGCAATCGTTCAACCAATATTTAGATAATTTTAACAGACATGTTATTTATTTATTAATTTACTTTTATATATATCTGAATTTGAATAAATTAATAAAATATTATATCATTAATAATACTATAAAAATAAAAAAATATGTTTTAATAATAATTAAAGAGTATATATCTAAGATCATTTATGTTTAAAAATATCATGCTATTTTATAATATTATTAATTATAAAAAATTTATTAATTTTAAAATGTGTATTAGATTTGATAGATTATTAAAGTTTACAAACTCAAAATACATTTTAATAACCAATTAGTACTATATTAAGATGGCATTAGTAAAATAAATGTATCTTTTGATCAATTTTGAATTATCTCTAAATAAGAAAATCATTTGTTAAATTAATGAATTATTTAAAAAAATAATAATATTTAGACTATGGTTCTTCTTAATCAGCTCTTCTTTCTTTTCTTATCTTCATTCTCTCTTTTACTTGAACTAAGGTATATTCAAAGTGGTGGTTGTTTGATATATGATTCAAATTCAAATATCTTTATTTAGATTTTACATATCATAAATAATAAAATAAAGGGCCCAAAAGTTATTTCTAATAAATTTCTCTAATATTTAAATTAATATATATCTAATCTGAATAAGAGATTATAAAATTATCTGCTTTTAGAACCCAACTGCAAAACTCTTATATGAGGAGATTGTGGTAAGATCAAGCTCGAGCTCAATGGAAATAATGAGTTTGTGGAATGAATATTTTTACTAGCATGTGGGTTCGATATTTTTCCTGCCTCAAAGTAGGGAGAGCAATTCTTCAAGATACCAACAACTTGTCAATAGAAGTATTAGACTCTACGGATAGAGTTGCTTAGTCTCTTATGAGATTAAATACTTTTCTCTCTTATGATAATTAAAAATTAGTTAAATCTCTAAATTATAATTTAGTAGAGCAGCTTTTTTAATTAATGAACTTTAGTCTGTCTCAATAAAGTTTCTAGGATCCCTTTGCAGATAATTGGTGGCATATTTTTTGGTAAAGGATCAAAGAAGTGTCATTGGAGATGCTATCATTCTTAAATGGATGTGTATCCTAGATCAGAGGTAAGTGTAGCCTCTAACAATCTGTTCTAGATTCCACTACATTACCCAATCAATCTCCTTTTTGTTAACTTTTATTATCTAGTGTGTCTAATGCCTTTTGCAACATGATAGACATATTTATATATCTTGATAAACATGCTATTTATTGTCAAAATGATAACCAATATTTGTTACTTGTGGACAGACGTGATGCATATTCTTATCCAAATTTGGCAAATATTGTCTCTTATTATAACTAAGCCTCTTTAATACTGATAATTAGACTTGGATCGAATGAAATTAATCTGATTGAATATATGGTGATTGAGGAGGTTTTTCAACCTTGTTTTTGCTTTATTCAGATCTGAGACAAATATGATTCCACATCTTCTTCATTTTTTATAATATACTAATTCTGATTTTGTTGAACCACATTAGGCTCCCGTTTTTTGTTTTAATTTCAGATTTTGCTATCTTGTTAAATATCTATCTATAATCTATAAATTAATGTAAAAAAAACTCTAAATATATAAATGTCAAAAACTCTAGACTAATAAGTGATGATTTTTTGAATTATGATGGGTGATTTTTAGATTTTAATTTGAAAAAAATCTCTTAACTTCTCTCTCCCTCCCTTTTTTTTCTTTGAATTTAAGAAACCATCCATAAAAACCATACACTAATTAGTTTGGCACATAAATTTTACAAAATTTCATGAAGTAAAAGAGATCAAGTTAAACAAGAAAAAAAAAAATCAATTCTAAAAACCTTTAAGTAGGGATTAAGATATTTCATAAATATTGTTTTGTATCATGAAAATATAAAATGAAGAAAATTTTAACTACCTATAAAGATTTAAATCTCATAAAAATCATATATGTGCTATCAAAGCATAGTTTAAATTATCATATTAGTTCTATTCTAAATAATCTCACGATTATTAATTTTTATTTTTCAGATTCATGATTATCATATATTATGTATTTATTTTCTTCAAATTTTATATACGTAAAAACTTTTCATAAAAATTTTATATATTATTGTAAAACAATTATCATGACATGATATTTATATTATAATTTGACTAGCAGTTATTAAAGTGTTATAATTAGAACATTTGATAGATATGTAATCATTCAATTAAACTTAATATTAATATCCCATGTATTAAGATAATGATTTTATTAACTTATGTGTTGCAATTGATCAATCACAATATTTTTTGGCTGGCCCAAAAGAAGACTAATTCTGTGTGATTGACTAACTTATTATGATTAACGAGTGTCATTAGTTAGATAAATTTTGATACCCAAAAGTAATAAGCTTATTTAAATTTTGAATTTATATTATTAATTTTTTTAAATAAAAGTGAATTATTGTAATGTTTTATTAGTATATTATAATTAGATAAAAATATGAATTTGTTGGGTCCCATGTCACGGCCCATGAGAAATGGCCAGGCCATAAAAGCAGACGCTGGCAAGGAAATCTAGAAGCCCACGTGAAGCGATCGGCCGGTCCAGGTCAAAAGGCGAATCCACGATGGAAGAAACGCAAACAAACTGCGTGCATTATTAAATCGCTCGAACAGCGAAAAAAAGGCGGAAAGGCTAGCAACAGAGGCGTGTGGCGCGCGCGCGCCAACGGCACCCGCCCGTCTGCCCAGTGTGGGGCCACCAATCCCCGCACGGGGAAAATCGGGCGTGGTGCTGCGCTCAGCGCGTGCCACGGCAACAGGACAGCCGGCGTAACCGGCGGTCAACGACAGTGACTAGCGGCGCAATGACCCAAGCAACGGGTGTTTTGGCGCCCAAGAGTCCAACGGAGTAAGGCGTATAAGAGCCCTCACACCCCACAGAGAAAGGGACCTTCTCTCGACGTCTCTTCGAGCATCTTTCATCCTCTACTTCCCTTTGAATCAAGAATTCAAACGGCTAGTCACACTCAACTGCTCCCCTCTTCTCTAATTAAGAACACGAGAGTGACGAGTCGGAACGGAGCACCGTCTCATTCCCATCAGCAGTAGCTAACTCGCTCACCTTCCCAGTATCTCCTGAGATCACGGGAAAGTCAGCCACCCATTGCGGTGCATCAAGGAAGCCAGGCCTTCCACCACCTGCTCATTACATTCTCCACATCACCGCACAAGCACCTCTTACGCCTACACAGCATCCCTCCGCGCACCCCTTTAGCGTGCGCCATTTCCGTTTATTGCGGGAATTTGCTGACTTGAGCGTCGGAGCGACCTCGGTGGGAGAAATCTCTTAGGACCCACGACCTTTGTTTGTTGTTTGTGTTGTGCAAGTCCGAGTTCACAAGGACGGAGACCGACCCTTCTTTGGCTAAGCGCACGCTTAGGAATCAGAAGGCTCTAACCGTCACGACAATCAGCGTAGGACGGCCGCAACATTGACATTGCCCGTCTGTGGGAAGGCGACAGAAAGCCAAGTGTCTCCTTCCCACCTTGTTCCTCAATCATAAGCAATGGTGAACACCCGAGCACAAGCTAGTGCTCCTGCGATGGAAGCCATCGCCCAAAACGAAGTTCCCCGAGGGAACTGAGGCAAACGATCAACCGAGCGACATCCGCCGCTGGTTGCGGACATAAACGACACAAGCGAGTCCTCCTCGTCGTATCGAGAACACTGGGACCCATCGGCCCCGGGACCGCTCCTCCCGGCAACCAGGCCTCCACCTCCCGAGAGAAAGGCGTCGAGAGGCCGCTCGCGAGGCGAGCTACAGACTCGACCGCGGCGGCCCGGCGACCCCAGTGAAAATGGCGAGAATGGGGGGAAAGCCATCCAGCCCAGCGATGATAGGGAGGACTGACCTCGGCGCACCCGTAACTCGTGTGGCAATGAGAGGCCACCCACCGCAGCTCAACGGCGAACGCGCCACCCGAAAAGGAGAGTCGCCATCCTCGACGAGCTCGACACACCTCTGGGCAATACGAGCTCGTGACGTCCTCAATGCGCGGAGAGGCTCTCTACGGACCCCTCGATGGAGGAGAAAGTCAAGGTGTTGTGGGACACCCCGCATAAGGAGAAACGCCCTCCTCCGCCGACCTCCGTAGATCGCCCTTCGCCATGGACTTGCGGGGGCGCGGCAGCCGGGCGAGCAAGTTCAAAATGCCGATCCTGGAGGGATACGACGGAGCAAGGACCCAATGGATCACCTCCGACCGCTTCCGCACCCAACTCTCTCTGAGGGGGCAAGCGAGGCCCTAATGTGCCGTGCTTCCCGTCACCCTTAGAGGTGACGCTGCGCCTCTCAGTTCCACGCCTCCCCGAACTCCATACTCGTTTGACGAGCTTGCGATAGCTTCTTGAGCGATTCGCCTCCAACGAAGGGAGGAAAGACAACCTTGCACTGCTTACGCCTCAAGAAAGGCGGATGAGAGTCTCAGGCGGTTTTACGGACCGTTTCATTCTCAAGCGCGGCGGATCCCTCACCTCTCCGACGAGTAAACTTCAACGCCTTCGTCGCCACACTCGGCGGCGGGGACTTCTTCAAACATCTGTCGCACGCACTCGCCTCGGACTTTCCGGAGGTTGAGACCATTGCCCGGGCGTACATCACGGCCGAAGAGACCAATGAGGCGCGCCACGAGCGAGTGGACCGGCCCCGGAAGCCTAGAGCTTACGGAGGGAGAAAGAGGGACGAGGGGACCAGCGCTTCTCGGAGCGCTGAAAGCGGCCCGGCCCCCATCGGGGCCCAAAAAGGATTCTGGCCAGGACCTCTCGGCCCGTTTGAGCGATAGCAGCGCAAACATCCCGATGCGGATTCGGGATGAAAAGTTCTTCAAGTGGCCGAACGCCTAAGGGTCCTGCAGCAGCGGCGGCCAATATGTGCAGTACCACCGCACCACCGGCACTCGGCGGAAGCTGCGACCACCTGCGCACTTCGCGAGTGAAGATCTCGATCCGGCGCGGACACTTGAAGCGGTTCGTGAAGAGCCCGAGGCAGAACCTGCTACCTCCGACGGTGAGGCGGCGAGCCTCCGAGAGCCCACATACAGCTCCGGCGTAGTCCACATGATTTCCTCACGCCCGGCCTTGCAGAGCCTAGGCGTGGGCATTGGGAGACAACTTCCCGGCAACAAGTGGGCGAAGATAGGGGTTAAGAATGATGTCATTAGCTTTAGTAGCGGCGACATGGCTCATGTAACCTCTCCCCACACCTGACCCCCTTGTTGTATCGGCCCTTGTTTCGGTGGTGGTGATGACTACCAACCCAAACGGGTCTTCATTGATAACGGAAGTTCACAAAATTTGTTTGTATCTCACTTGCGTTCCTTAAACTTGGACTAAAAAGGAGCCAAATGAAAGTCTGCGGCGGACCATTGTACGGCTTGGACAACAAGCCGGTTAGTGCAAGGGATAGTGCGGGTGGAAGTCACGATGGGGACACGCCCGCGCTCCACGCCCAGCGAGCGTTCCTTGTCGTCGACCTTCCATCCGTCTACAATGCCATATTCGGCGAGACCTTTTGACCGCCTTGAAGCCATAACGTCCATCCATCCGCATCTAAAGGTGAAATTTCCCACCCGGGCGTGGGAGAAGTTCTTGGAGACCAAGAAATGGGACGGACTGCTACTGTCCCAAATCAACCCCGTGGCACCATGCGAGACCGAGCGAAGACCTTGATCTCCGCGACGAGGCGTCCCTGCAACAGCCCCGGTCGGGGAGGGAAGCGGGGCGATCAGCTTAACCCTTCCGTCCGGGCGGTGCGTCAGCGTTGGGAGATCCCTTGACACGCGGAGCGCGACGGGTTGATTACTTTCCTTAGGGCTAACTTCGCGTGTTCGCACGGGTCCCGGCCGACATGCCGGGATATCGGCCGAGGTCATAGTCCTGGCCGGGCCTTAACGCGAGGCGAAAACCGTCCGTGAGAGCGGAGGAACCACTCCGTCGAGAAGTTGGTCGCCATCGGGGAAGAAGTGAAGAGGCTCACCCGGATCTTGGATTCATCGAGAGAAGTCCGGTATCCCGTGTGGCCGCCCCACGCGTCGTCTTTGGTGAAAAAGAGCAGTGGCAAGTGGCGGATGTGCGTCGACTTCACGGATGTGAATAAGGCCTGCCCAAAAGATAGCTTTCCGCTTCCTAGGATCGACTAGCTCGTGGATTCCACATCCGGGCACGAACTACTGAGTTTCATGGACGCATACTCTGGGTACAACCAGATCAGGATGGACCCAGAAGACGAGGAGCACACCTCGTTCATGATAGATCAAGGGACATATTGTTATAAAATGATGCCCTTTGGTCTCAAGAATGCTGGCGCGACGTACCAGCACCTTGTGAATAAAATGTTCGAAGCGCAAATAGGACGGAACGTGGAGGTGTAAGTCGACGAAATGCTTGTGAAAAGCAGAGCCGCGAGCCACCACGTCAACGACTTAGATGAGACCTTTCAGATCCTCCGACGGCATGGGATGAAGCTCAATCCTGTCAAATGCGCGTTCGGGGTGACCTCTGGAAAGTTCTTAGGCTTCATTGTATCCCAACACGGAATAGAAGCAAATCCAGAAAAGATCAGCGCCGTACTCGACTTGAACCCTCCGCAACAATAAAAGAAGTTCGAGTGGCGCGGGGTGGATAACCGCCTCTCGCGCTTCCTAGCCAAGTCAGGTAGAAATATTTGCCCTTCTTGAAGGCGCTAAGGGGCACTAAATCGCACGGGTTCAAATGGAATAAAGAATGTGACGAAGCCTTCAGGGAACTGAAGACTTACCTCTCCAGCGCGCCGCTTTTAAGCTCGCCGCGCGAAGGGGAAGACCTCTATCTCTACCTAGCCACATCGGCGTCAGCCCTCAGCTCCGTACTAGTTGCGGAGCACGAAGGCAGGCAACAACCGGTGTATTATGTAAGCCGGGTGCTGACTGACGTAGAGGCCCGCTATCCGCACGCTGAAAAGATGGCGCTCGCGCTTGTCTATGCGGCGCGGAAGCTGCGACCCTACTTCAAGTCTCACCGGATCGTCATGCTGACGGACTAGCCGCTGAAGTCGATCTTGCAGAAACCAGAGACGTCAGGCCGGCTGGTTAAGTGGGCCGTCGAGCTAAGAGAATTCGATCTAGAATTCCGGCCCCGGCCAGCCGTGAAAGGACAGGCCCTGGCAAACTTCATCGTCGAGGCAGCGACGCCTGCACGGGAAGAGGATAGCAATCCAGGAGGTATGGAGGGCGACGATTCGCCTGCGTGGACCCTGAACGTAGACGGATCGTCTACCCAGACAGGCAGCGGAATTGGTATTGTACTGAGGACGCCCGAGGGCATGGAGATCGTATACTCCGTTACTTTGGCCTTCCCGGCCACGAACAACATTGCGGAGTATGAGGCCCTTCTCGGGGGCCTACGGCTGGCGAGGGAGTGTTCTGTGCGGTCGTTGGTCGTGCGTAGTGACTCTGAACTCGTGGTCAATCAGGTGAAGGGGAACTTCGAAGCCTCGAACCCACAACTTGTGAGGTACCTGGCGAAAATAAGGGCCCTGATCCCTGAGTTCGATCAGTTTGAGATCGAGCATATCCCGAGATCGGATAACGAACGCACTGATCGACTGGCCCGGGACGCGGCCGCCCGAGCAGTAGAACAGTACGCGAGGGAGCCCAGGGAAGTCCTGAATGTACCTAGCATCGACGCCGAAGACAAAGAAGTCCTCCACGTCAACACGAGGGACAACTGGATGACACCATACGTGAGGTTCCTAACTGAAGAAACCCTACCGGAAGACATCAACGAAGCCAAGCGAATCAAGAAGACGACATGATGGTACACGGTCCTTAATGGGAGACTATACAGGCGAGGATACTCCACCCCTCTCTTGAAGGGCCTCACTCAGGAGGAAGCCGACTCACGCGTTGGCGAGTACACACAGGGGCTGTGCGGATCACACATTGGCGGGAAGAACCTAGCGTTCAACGTCATGCGGCAAGGGTTCTACTGGCCCACCATGAAACGAGACGCTATGGAATTTGCCCGGAAGTGTGAAAGTTGCCAGGTCCATGGCAACATGACGCATCAGCCGCACACCGAACTGCACTATCTCTAATCCCCATGGCCGTTCGCACAATGGGGGCTCGACATACTTGGACCCCTACCAATGGCTGCCAGACAGAGGAAATTCTTAATCGTTAGCATTGACTACTTTACGAAATGGGTGGAAGTCGTCCCCCTCGTAAAAATCACAGAGCAAAACGCGACGGAGTTCCTCCGGCAGAGCATCGTTTGCCGCTTTGGGATTCCTGAGGTCGTGGTGACCGATAACGGAACCAGGTTTCGCCGAACGCTTTTACAAAGTACTGCGCGACCTTCGCATTAGCGAGTGCACACGTCCGTGGCGCATCCTCGGGCAAACGGACAGGTCGGGTCACCAATCGCACACTTTCTTTGCACGGGTTGAAACCAGATTAGAAGACGCAGGGGCTCTGGTGAGGAGCTACCATCGGTACTATGGTCGTACTCGAACAAGCTGAGAGAGCCAACAGGAGAGACGCCCTTGAACTTTGCTTTGGGCCGAGGTCAGTGGTGCCGTGGAGATGGGGATGCCACGCTGCGGATCGAATGCTTCAACCTAGCCACCAATGATGAAGGCTTCGGGAAAGTCTGGACTTGCTCTCAGAAGTTCGAGACGCCGCACGACTCCGAACCACGGCCTACCAACAGCGAGTCACACGGTACTACAACAAGCGAGTAAAGGCATGCCCGCTGGAAGTTAGAGATCTGGTCCTCCGAAGCGTAGAGGCGGCGGGAAAGATCGCAAATAGGAACAAACTCTCCCGGTGGGAGGGGCGTTCCTGCGTCTCCGCGCACCTCCGGAGCGGAGCGTCTCAAGCTACGCGCCCGAACGGCAAATCAAGGTCCCAGTCCCTTGGACACTGAACGCCGCCAACTTAAGGAAATACTATCAGTAATGCAACTCCGACTCAGGTAAGTCGCACACACATGCATCATAATGAGTGCTTGAACATGAGCTGTATCTTCAATTAGCATAATTACTCTCTCTATCATCCTGCATATCCATTTGTGTGAGTTAATGACATGCATCGCATTCTTAAATCAAACGACCTAGACTGCCCCTAAGTCGGGAGGACAAGCGTCCGTCCGTAAAATCAGTCCTTGGCTCAGTACCAGGCGGTCCGAAGTAGACCGTCCCAGGACTCCGTCCTCACTCCAGGTGGCCTGGGGACGGCTTTACTCACCATGGCTCCGCGCCAAAAGGCCCCAGCGGCCACCCAAAGACTAAGCCCCGCGCTAGACAGCCCGGAGGCATCCAGCCGTAGGGTGGGACAAAGGATCCAGGCGATCCATTCCAAAGGCTTCACGCCAACGACCCGTGCGGTCAAAACCTTAGGCCCGGGGGCTCCTCGAGTCCCCACTCTACGCCAACAAAACCTTAGGGGGCAAGAATCGCAGGCGTGCGGTGACCTTCTCCAACGAGAAGAGAGCACCTCGCCTCTGAATGGTCGTGGGCTAGGACCTCAACTTGGTGATTATAACGCTTTGAGCAGGGAGCGACACAACTCCCGCAATCGTGCGCGACCGAGTCCTAGACCCGGAGTCTGCGGTTACCCCGCGGCCCGACCAGCTGCGCCGACCCTCGTTGAGGCTCCAGGGGCTTGGCGATGACATCCGCTTCACCGGATCGAGCCCCCCAAACGTGTGAGCTGTGATAACATCCTCTTACGAAGGACAAGCACCACGCAAGAAGGCGCCTGGATAGGGCCTTAGCAACGGTGGCTCCAAAGAGCCCAACGTTCAAACATGAAGCATGATCCAACGGACGAAAACAAAAGCAAATAGCAAACAACACTCTGCGGTAGAAAAGGCACGGACGCGAAGTATAAAACGATGCTTCTCATTCATGCGAAAAAGCAAACATGATACAAAGACAAAGGCCAATCTCAAAAGCCAACATCAGCAAAGACTAATCAGGAAGACTCGATGGACCCGCTTCCTTGGGGAAAGTCTTCAGGCGGGACGCCTCTTCTACCCCGGCGTTCTCTGGATGGAGGACGCCCACTGGGATGTGAGGAGCCGCCAGGGAGACAATCCTGCGACACAAACGGATGTCGTCCCAATAACGAGCATCCATCACCAGCCGCACCTCTGATGGAGAATGCCGGCCAACCATATCTCCGATCAGCCTAGTAACACGGGCCTCCGAAGCGACAAATAAAGCTTCCAGCTGCGCCACTCTCTGCTGCAGGCGCCCATTCTCCTCTCTAAGAGATGCGAACTGGGCCCTTTCATTGACAATGGCCGGCTGAAGGAGGGAGGACAACGCGTCAAAAGGGTTGACCTCATCTGAATCCTGCATAAGAGGTGATGTCAAAAGCGCTACCGAAAGCATGCAACCGAGAAAGGAAGATCGTGTGGCGGCCCGTGCACGGCGGAGCCTTCTCGGAGAATGCGTGAGATCACCCGAAAGAGCCTCTCCACAGGGCTCGGCTCCCTCCTTTTGCGAGGAGGGTCGACCGGAAGGCTGGCCTGCCGTAGGAGCGCTCGAGGCTCTTGCGAAGGAGACGTCCGGCTTCCCCTTCGTCGGCATGTGCCGGATCGGCGGCGGAGCAAGGCCAACCTGCAAGGTGCGACCAGGTCTTCGGAGGCCCAGTGCTGCGAAATGGGCTCCACAAGAATCGCGGCGACCCCACAGATTCCTAGCCTCCCGGGGCGGCTCAGCCTTGATAGTAAATGGCTCCTCCGGGCTCTCGAGAACGACGACGTCATCCGTCGCCTCCGCTGTGGAGCTGACGGGTGGATTCCCAGCAGGTAGAGACTGCACCTCGCAGACTTCGCGAGCGGCTAGTCCCGCGATCGCAGTCGACGAAGGTTCGGCGGTTTCCCTCTGGCGACCCGCGCTCACAGGTCTCCTCAGAGCCGGACTTTCCACGATGGAAGGACCGGCGACCCGTCTCTTGGACCTCCTCAAAGAGGTCCCTCCGGCTTCCCTTAGCCGCTTAAGGGCGGCCGCATCCTCATCGTCGCTCGACGATGACGCCGGATAACGGCCTTCCCTCCTCGGTCTCCCCCAGGTAACGGGCGGTTGTATCTCGAGGACACCGCTTTACCTCGTCCAGCCATCACCCGCTGCGGGAGATCCCCACCTACGAGACCTCGAATGTGACGGACGTGAGGTAGTAGCCCTTGTCGAGTTCTCCTCTTGACCTTAATGGCCGCCAACCAGCGATGCGGCAAGTCCTCGGGGGGCGGCTTCTCCTGGAAATACTTGGAGATAGGGCCCCACGCCCTTGGGAGCTCAGAGTCAGGGGGCTCCTGCAGGAAAAAGAAGCGCTCCTTCCAGCCCTTCACTGAGTCGGGATTGGTGCCGCGAAGATGGAACCCTGCCTTGGGCGACATCGACACCCAATCCTCCGACTCCGTGAACCAGAAGATTATCCTTGCTGCCTTCGCATCAAAGGTGCATTGGTGCATGATGGAAAAGACGCACAGGGACACCAAATAGCGCACTGCGTTGGGATGCAGCCTGGCCATCGAGACACCCAACGCGTCAACCACCGCGTACAGTAAGCAACTTGACGGATAGCGAAGCCCCCCTTCAGATGATACTCGTAAACCGTGATGAAGCCCGTGGGAGGGGCGAAGGCTCTATCCAGCGCCCCAGGAGTGCGGCATTCCCAATCAAGGGGAAGGCCGTAATCAGCCATGAGAGCTGCGATGTCCCCAGCAGTGAGGATGGATTTGGTGTTGTAAACACCATGGCGCGGGACTCTGGGAGCGCGAGAAGAAGAAGAAGAGCTCTCTCTCTTGACCGCCATTTATCTCTCAGAAATCACGAGCGCAAACGGAGAAGGAATTGGCAGAAGAGAGGAAGTAGTTGTCGATCGGTTTAAATAGGCAACGCCAAGCCAAAATGCGGGAAACCAAAACGCCACCGCCACCGGAGATTGGGACACGTAGTGGCATCAAGGCGCACCACAGAATCTCAATCGATTGCAATGATGGCTAGACACCAGGCTAACGGGCGCAACCCTTCAGCTGCCTGGCTAGGGTCCACGCTGGCGCCGCCATATTAAATGAAGGCTCACGATAGCGGAGCCCCTGAAGACGCGCACGATAACGCAAAGTGAAAATGCAAAAAAAAAAAGAAAAAAAAAAGAAAAAGAGGGGGAAGAAAAACTCCTTCGGCAGACAAAGCGGAACGAAGAACCAACAACTCTTATTACGTCAACAAATTTTCGTTACAACGGCTACAACTAAAGGAGAAGAGCGCAACAGTGACAAAACGGCTAGTGGTCCCAGTGGCCAGTTGAAGAACTTTGGACGTGATAATCCACCAACTGGCGGCGAGTTCTGGCTTGCGAATTGCGAGGATCTAGAACCCCCACGCGGAAACCCGGATCCTCCAGCGAAGCCAGTCTCCGGGAAAGCCTAAAGGCATCAAAGTAAGACCGCTCCAATGCGGATCCACTCCTCCCACGGGAGCCTCATCCTCGGCTCCGACAAAGAACTCTGCGCAACCTCAGCCTCGTCGCTATAGCTTGAGCCGCTCGAGTTCTTACTCAAGTGCTGGTGCGCGGGCCTCGCGGTCCCTCGTTGGAACCCGCGAGGCAGTGATCTCGGCCTCCGTTCGCAGCCAGCAATCTCGACCTTGTGTTCTTTTGCTGAGCCGCTCCGTTTCTCCTTCAAGTGCCCGGTATGCGGCCTCGCGCCCACGTTGGCGCCTACCAGGCGTGTGGCCCTGGCCTCCGACTCGGCCAGGGGGTTCTCTAAATGCGCGACACGGGCCCTCAGCCACTCCACCTGAACCGCAGCAGCCCCTCAACGTGGCTGGACTCTCTCGAAACCTGGACGCGGTCCCCGGCTCCGTGAAGGGCCAGCAACCGTGGCTTCAGAGCGGGCCTCTCCTGAGGACTCAGGGGCGTGAGAGCCAAACTCAGACTCATCGGAGGAGCGTTCCGAGTCGCTGGATGTGTCCTCCATTGATTTTACGGCAAGGAAACACGCAGAGGAAGATCAAACTGCCAGTAGATGTACAAGTACAGAGACGTGCCAGATTTCGGGAGAAAGTGGCGTATGTAAATAGGCAAATCTTCTCCTGAAAGGGCTGCAACTCCAAAAGGCGGAAAGCATTTAAGCAAGGGCCAATGAGGATTCTCCACGTGGGAGGCCCCTGAAAGCTTGCGCGTTTCCAAGACGAAACGACGTCTCTTGGCCGCGCAGGAATTAAATGCGCTGGCTATCCCAGGAGACGTGACGGTTGACAGGGACTCCACAAGCTCCCAAAGGATGACGCGTGGATCCTCAGGGCAAAGCGCTGGCGACAGAAGAACATTCACGAAGACAAGACAAAAATTGAAGACAAAAAGAGGCTACTTCTTTTATTAATCAACGCTTTCTTACAAAGTACAAGATCTACAACCATGAAGCCGCGAGAAAGACGAAAGAAGACTGTGGTGCGAAGCCCCGTATGCTCCCTTGCCTTGCCCCAGGTGAGCTCGGCGAACGTGATCTGCACCAGATCTCGACGGCGGAAGCAGTCGGTATTTCACCGAGCGCACTGGTCTGGAGGCGAGGAGCATCCCCTCGTGGAGGTTTAAAGAGTCCAATCCACGAGGGTCCGAGAAGCACCAAGGTCAGGCACTCCGAGAAAATTGGGCAAGAAGCCCAGCTTCTGCGGAGGGCTACTGACCTCGCACTCCTTCCGCGGTTAGCGCCCTGGCGTGGCTCGCGGAGTGGTCCCCCTGCGGCCGCCGTCTAGCAGGCGAAGGCAACTGAGGAGATCCTCCAAGAATCCTCCAAGCCGGCCTAGGCCACAACACGGAAGGAAGCGTGGCGATAGCAGAAATGGCCGAGCCACTCTCGTTAGCAAAGAAGGCAAGTCACGGGGCATGGGCTCTGAATGGTCTCCACCGGAATCTCGGGCATGCAAGTGGTCCATCCAACTCCTTCTCGGGTGCCCGCCAAAGGCGGGAGAGCCGAATCTTCTCATTGCCTTTCGATTTCTTTGATAAGGGATGGACTCAACTCGCTCAAGTGCCCCTCCTATTTATGGGCAAGGAGCAAAGCTCTCCCTCACCCAACACAACACGGCGTCCAAGAAACGTCTTTTGGGCAACAAGAGAAACCGGGTCGTGACGCAACCCAAGGTGCGCGACCTCGCGATGAAGTGACGGGTCACTTGCACTGTAAAAGCCTGCCCTGGCTCCTGGGAAAGGCGCGAACCTAGAAGATGACAAAAATGGCGCGACACGAGGAAGGGTATGAGGCTGCGGAAATGGGCCCAGAGGACATGCCAGGCCCGACCACTTGCCGGCCCAGGCATGGGGGGCTAGTGTTGGGTCCCATGTCCCGGTCCATGAGAAATGCCTGCCCATGGGCAGCCGCGGCCCACAAGGAATCCGAAGCCCACGGAAAGCGTCGGCCCCTACCCAAGGGTCAGGCGCGAATCCACGATGGAAGAAGGCAATGAAACTGCGGCGTATTAAATGCATCGCCGGAACAGCGAGAAGGCTAGCAACAGAGGCGTGGTGGCGCGCACAACAGCACCAGCTGCCGTCTGCAGTGGCCAACCAATCCCCGCACAGGAAAAAATCGGCGTGGTCAACGCCTCAGCCATTGCAAGCCGGCCATGGCAGATGAGGATGCCGGCGAATCGGGCGGTCCCACGACAGTGACTAGCGGCGCAATGACCCAAGCAACGAGCGTTTTGGCGCCCAAGAGTCCAACGGAGTGAGGCGTATAAGAGCCCTCACACCCCACAGAGAAAGGGACCTTCTCTCGACGTCTCTTCGAGCATCTTTCATCCTCTACTTCCCTTTGAATCAAGAATTCAAACGGCTAGTCACACTCAACTGCTCCCCTCTTCTCTAATTAAGAACACGAGAGTGACGAGTCGGAATGGAGCACCGTCTCATTCCCATCAGCAGTAGCTAACTCGCTCACCTTCCCAGCATCTCCTGAGATCACGGGAAAGTCAGCCACCCATTGCGGTGCATCAAGGAAGCCAGGCCTTCCACCATCTGCTCATTACATTCTCTACATCACTGCACAAGCACCTCTTACGCCTACACAGCATCCCTCCGCGTACCCCTTTAGTGTGCGCCATTTCCGTTTATTGCGGGAATTTGCTGACTTGAGCGTCGGAGCGGCCTCGGTGGGAAAAATCTTGCCGGACCCCTGACCTTTTTGTTTGTTGTTTGTGTTGTGCAGTCCAGTTCACGGTGACGGAGATCGGACCTTCTTCCGAAGCCCGCACGCTTTAATCGAAGTGCTCTCTAATCCGTCACGACAAATGGACCGGACGCAACAACAATTATAACAACACTAATTATATTTACATTCCTCTATATATTTATTTATTTAAAGCATATAAAGTAATTCTTCATTATCCTAATTTTTGCGGATCAAATATCATAAAACATATATATATATATTTGATTTCTAATACAATAGTTTTAAAAACTTCTTTTGAGTTATAAAATAGTGACAGAATGAGTCTGAGACACCTATATATTTAGAATTGTCTACGGAATAATAGAATGCATAATCTACATGAAAATAAATTAGATAATAAAATTATAAGTGAATACTTTATAAATTCTTCAAAAAAAAAAAAATTAAATGATATAAATTTTATTATCCTAACCATAATATAATGATTATAAAAATAAAAAAAATGCCAAATTTATTGATCATAGTAACAAAGTGGAAGAATTGTTTGGCAAAATATAAAAATTGGAGAAGTAAGGAATACAAGTCCTTTTACTCATATCTTCTGAAAATATTATTATTTATACTATTATTAAACAATAAATTAATAATTAATAAAATACCTCATAGTGAGGTTATCACTATTAATCCAATTATTCAATAATCATAAAAATAATATTAAGAAAATCCTAAAAAAAAATGAGATTAATTATTTTGAATGATTAATGATCATACTAAATGACTAATGTCACATCTATTAAAGACAATTCGAACTTAATAACTTATAGAAAATATATGGAGTAGGGCATATATAACTTACCAATATGTGAAAAATGATGTAACTTAGAAATCAACTCATCTATTAAAAAAAATTTTTATACAATTTATCTTTAATTATAAAAATTAGATCAGAATTATTCTTAATGAGTCTACAAAAATATATATAATTTTTATTTGGGTCATAGTAAAGACCCATAATTTGAAGGTTTTAAGAATAAGTACAAAGCAAAAATATATAAAATATAGATTCAATAATTTCAGGTGATAACATGACAGGTAAAAATTAATGATGAAAGGATTCTTGATTGTATTATCTTAAATATAAATTCAACAAACTTTGGATCCTTTATTTAAAAAAAATACAAAACTTATAGATTAAATAAAATGGCAAATTTCATAAGTTATCTAATGTCCCAAATATCCTATGAATATGAATTACAATGTTTAATAAATTTAAAAACATATAAAAATATTAAAATGAGTTAGTCATGATATAAATTAAATAAAAATACCGTACAAAAAGGTAACCTAAAAAAGAAAGGTTATTATAAGCTTAGAGATGTAAAATATAATATTTTTTTCAGTCTCGTTCTAAATGATTTTGGCAAGTCATGCTCTAACAGTTTATTTGGTAAGATAAAATAAAAATTCTATTCCTACCTTATTCTTAATAGAATTATTATTCCACTATTTATTCCTCAATATGAATTAGGTGTTGGGATTTGATCCATTATAAGGCAGATCGTTGCCACCAAAGTCATCCTAAAAACATTCACCGAGTGGCTTTTCTATTTCTATCTTAGGCTATCCCAATTAATCCCACTTGCCCATTCATTAATAGGCCATAAGCATCCAATCAGACGACATAAATTGTGCCCCACGGCACAGGAAAACGTACAAGCAATGAAGAGTGATTATGAGACTCAATATGAAGCCCACATAAAAAACACAACAAATATAACTAGTAAATTGCAACATCTTGTCATTGGTACTCAGCCATCTCCGAATCCGCGGCATATAAATGAATACAATTAGGAAGTCGAACCAACTGATGCGTCCTTAATTTTCTGGTTATTGTACAGATTAGGGAGCTATTCTATTTTTCGCTATGATTCAAATTGAAGTGGGTCCAATTTTTGTTACTGTTAACTTAAAATCGACACACCATAAACTATAAATAAGAAGTCAGAAGATTGGTAGGATTGGTAAGAATGTGCCTAATTGGAGGACAGCTTAACGATGCGTCCAACTGGGAGGTGGCGTAGAGCGCGCCCCTCTGTGGAGCGGCTCACTAGGTGGAGGGCTGAGCTTCTAAGTGCGTTCGGCAGGGGGCAGCTTACTATAGAAGCACTTGGCAGAGAGTGGCTCATTATGGTTACACTTGACGGGGAGTGGCTCATTATGGTTACACTCGACAGGGAGTGGCTTACAAGGATGCACTTGATGAGAACTGGCTCACTAAAGATACGAGAGAGCTGTGCCGAGAAAGAGGGTCTTGTTCTTTGAGGGCTTTTGAGCCTCATTCGTGGTCGTTTTCCCATTGAGGGCTGCTTTCTACCGAGCGTTGCTCGCCCTTAAGAGTTGCTCTCAGAAAGGCATCATTGCTCCTTTTCTATTCTCCCCAAGGTTGCTTTTTTCTCCAAAGGTCTTCTTTCCGTCCCCCCCTTCATCCCATGTAGGGTGAAGGAGTTTATAGTGCTTCATTGAGGAAACTTTGGCACCAAGGTGATCCGCAGGTGTTTCGTCAGAATTTGCCGGCTGCTAGGACGTTGACGGGAGCCACCACGTCAGACATCACCTTGTTGTGATAAGGAGGTCGTGAGTGGTCCCTCAGCGAAGTCGTCAGATGGTTTCAGATGGCGCCCTATATACGCGTGCTCTAACTGCTCTACCAGCTGCCTGTTTGAGGGCCTTCCGGATTGGTCCGTCTCGCTGCGCTATTGTTGGACCATTGACGCTCATCTCCTTAGGCACATCGTTCAATGGGCCTCGTTCTGGTCGTCGTTATGGCCCCTGGGGTTGGGCCGGATGGACCTCCTTGTTGAGTCTGGACCCACCGCTTGTTAGGCCCCTTATTACGCTAATGATTGGGCTGAAATCTGTGCCCACCTAGGGCATTACTAGACCCAGCATTATCCCCCATATCGGGAAACTGCGCTTTGCCAGTTCTCAGTATACACAGTGATGAGACGTCTCAGTGCGGGCCAGCTTGTGCGCTCCTCTCCAAAACGTCTCCCCTCGAGGCTTTCCGCTTCGGTGTCTCTCGTGCCTTCCCATGCATGGCGTCAGCTAAGCTAAGCCTTTTTGGGAAAGATTCTGGGGTAACTCCAAGACTTGGGGCCATCCTCCTGTTGATGGCGCTGCAAACATGACCCTTCGAATCAATGGTCACATTGACCCCTGCTCCGACTATAAATAGGGGACTCTCCGTGCTTCATGCCACAAACCACCTTTTCCTCGAACAAGTGATGCGATCAATCAAACAAAGAGAGAGTCCCAGGCCGTCATGGTGGTTGACCTGTGAGCGTTTTCCAGAGTTGCAAATTGTGCTCAGAGCTTGCCTGAATCCCCGTTGCTACTGTTTGAGGTCGGTGAAAGTCTCGCGATGCTGGAAGTTGCGGTTGGAGCTCGCCGTTATGTCCCTGTTAGGATTGTTCTCCTGTCGTGACGGGGGTGGCTCATTTTTTCTACCACTACCATGATCCTCCTCTGTGCAGGTGTCCGGCAGCAAAACCTCTGAAGGAATTTCGAGGCGCAAGCATTTTTTTTCATCACCTCGGCTTGACAGGAAGAGCTTGGTCTTTAGTTCCTTCTATTAGAGGTCGCTTGTAGAGCTTACTGGAAGGGGTGCTTCTAAAGTTCAGCCATGGTCGGACCATCATTATTGTTGTGGGTCGAGTTTTACCCTCATAGACATTTATATAAAAATGTACACGAATTTTGCTTCGGTCGATCTCCGCCAGGGCATTTGGATTTGGATTAGATTAAGGTAGCAAAAGATCTCCCGAGTTGGGAGGCCTTTCCGGGGGGTAGCGACATCTCGCCCTCCCTCCCACTCGAGAATGGCATTCCATTCAAACCACATGGATTTTGGCCTAAGGTTCACGTGCGCTCGACCCCTAGTTCGGACGTTGATAACTAATGAATAGTTGTTGGACGCTCTATTCATTAGTTTCCTCCCAGAACCAATTTTGTGGGCCAGCACCACCTTGTATTAGTCCCATATGCTCCCTTTTTCTTTCTGTGTGTACATCTACTGATGTAAATTTTGTACTCTGTAAAGAAAATTAATGAATGAAACTTTGCTTTTTTTTTTTATTACCTTCTATCTCTTGACTTTTGACTTGGTTGCATAGTTTTTGTATGTTATAACTTTCGGTTGGATTGGTCTTGGAATTTGATTGTCACCCATTTGACTTGGATAATTGGACTTTTTTGCTAAGGATCCTTTGTCCCTTCGTTTCCTTGAAGTGGGTTCGGATACGAGATCGACCTGGTGGACATTCGTCCGAGAGTTGGTGATCTATTATGGTTGATTCTGGTTATGGAATTGGAGGCGGCGTTGTTATATCAACCAGTTGAATATTGTTTATGTTTGATTTTGAAAGATTGTAAAGCCGATGCATTTGAGGTCCTGGGTTTTAAATTTGTTGCGGTGTATATTTCGGGCACACCAATTTTGAGACTTGGTATTATTGGTTTTAAAATTTATTGGGATTTTAGATTTTAGCTAGCGGGTTAAATGACGAGATGACAAAACTTCGTAGATACTTTGGGTTATTTTGCGCCCTCATAATGAAAATGCCGCCTTGAGGTTTCTAGTGGATCATCTGAGGAGCTTAGGTTTGGATTGAAGCGGGCTCCCGTTGAATTAGAATTTTGTTTGGTTTCTACAAATGTGTAGAGATTTTGTTGGATTTTGTAATTTTGGAAGAATAGTGGCTTGGCTTCATCGGCCGTGAGTTTTCCCGTTAGCGAAGAGGGTCGAGTTAATCACAAGAACTCTTGGAGGCTTAGCTAAGTCGGAGATGAATAAGATTGGTGAATATAGGCCCTAGGGTAGCTGGCCGTCTGATTTCTAGCTAGCTTGTCAATCCACGCCCGAGAAAGAAAAACCGAGGGGGCAAGGCCCAAAGAGTTTGTGGTTCCAGCTGCGACTCTTCTCTTTGGCCTCCACTAGGGGGACTAAGATTGATTCTCGGGTCAGGCCCCGTGTACTTTGTTGACGTGATGGGGAGGTTTGGGACCGTCCCCTTTGTTCCGGGAGGCCAAAAGAAATTCGTTCGTGCATTGTTCTTCCTCGAGTTTGATTTGGCAGATCAACCTGTGTTTAGTGATCATTTTGTTCTTCCATCCTTTGTGGCTCTGGTCTTAGTTGTTGCGATGAGAAGAGCTCTAGACGCCTCAATCCTATTTCGACCCTCGGCACCTCATCTCGGTGCTTGGTCGGGGAGGTGTCAGAGTGCCCATGTTCAAGGTCATCCGTTATGTGGCGCTCCCTCGATGACGCCTCTGAGAACTGTCACCTACCGGTAGGCGAATCGGGATAGGTGTGTTTGGGAGCCATCTTTGAAGGCCGCGTAGTGGTTGCATCAATCATCTATGTTTGGATTATTTGAAATTGATATGTATCTAAGCGCTTCAAGATTGATCTCATTGATGAAGGCGACATAAGACATCTTTCAGTCGATGTGTGGCCATTATAAATTTTGATTGTGCTTTTGTTTTAATGTCTTTTATGGATTTGGTTACGCCATTATAACTCATAATGTTGCATGGGAAAGGATGCATTGGAGCGCACTAGGGTGAGAGCACATGTTGTTGCTATTATGGCAACAAAACCCTCCAGCTCCCTATGAACTGGTTATATAAACGCCGCATCCATCCCTTCTTCATGTCGTTCCTTTCGCTTGGAGTGCTCCTTCATTTCTTTCTCTGAATGCGCTCCATTTCGCATTACGTTGCTGTCTTCCCCACGCTTTTGTAGATGGCTCACCACGGTGCTGCTGGCGTCCCCGTTCCCATTGCTTCCTCATCAGAGGTGCCACCCTCTTCCACCCCTATGCCTTCGACAGAGGAAAGTAGCGATGACGACTAGTTGTTGAAAGAGATGGGGGCTACCCTATAGGAGAGCATCGTTGCTGATGGTGCTGGGCTCCGCCCAGCTACTCAGGCTCTAGAGTGCAAGGAGGCTCTGGAGGAGCCTCTTGACCTTGAGTCGATTGGATTCTCTCGCACTCCTGACTGCGAGGTAAGATTTCGTGCTTTCTGCAGTTGCGTTTCTGAGTGGCTCTTTAGCCTGTCTGACTGGTTCCTCTCCTCGATTGCCACAGGGGGTGCTCCAAAGGCTAGAGGAGAATGTCCGCTTTTTGGAGCAGAAAGTGGCCCACCTTTTACGTAACCGCATCGACATAGAAGAGATGGAATGGAGGGTCAATGCCGCTGTCGGTGAGGCGCTCCAAAGTCAGGAGTGAGCCAACTACTTTGTCCGGATTTTGTCCAAGTCTGAGGCTAGAACAGAGAGAATCTCCAAGGCCCACGCCCACTCCCTAGCCCGGATTACTACTCTTAAGGATGAGTCCCGAGTGAGACAGTTGCAAATCACTGACTTGATGGGCGCGTGTGCTGATCAGGAGAGGGAGCTGGTATCCAGGTTCCATCCGGAGGAGGTGGGCCCGTTACTGAGGGGATGATTTCAAGATGGCGTCTGCTTTGGTCGGCACATAGTCTCTCTGGCTGCTCTAGACTTCCCCGTCGGTTACCTTAACGCGAGGAACTCCAGAGCCAGATGCCAGGAGGATCTCATCATTTTTCCAGAGGAGGGACTGCACCCTTCAAAGGGTGATGGTTCGAAATGACCTGTAGGTGTATGTTGTTCTCTTATTTTGTTTTGGGTCTACCAGATATCACCATTGTACAAATGTAATTTTTAATAGAATTGTCTAGTAATACTGATTGTTGTTATTCTACTTTTTCCGCATATCAATCTCTTTCGCCCAACTTTGCTTCGATCATTATTGTATGCCAGGTGCAATTGGCCATGCCGTTGCCTTTTTGTTGTTCAATCATCGTCGTCATGGCTCGGATAGAGAGCCTAGTGTCGTTGAGACCGTCATAGGACCTCACTCCGAACCTCGAGCATTGGAGGCCTTTCGAGGCTAAAGGGGTTATCAGACCTATAGGGACTGATGTGGCGCCTTCTTTGGCATCTGCTCGAGAGAATGTCTCGATGTCATGTCGGATTCTCTTCTTCTCGGTCGACAATCCAACCAGGCATGCCAAACCTTCCAATTGCTGTTTTCCTTCTAACATGTGTCGGCGTCGATGGGCACCGAGGTTGAAGAACTTCAACAGAGGGCTTGTCTAACTCTTGCCTCATCCCGAGGGAGCCCCCCGGGCTAGTAATCGATCTTTCTCTGAACCAACTTGCAAATTCTCTGTTTCAAATGGGCGACCATCCTTACATGCCTAAAACAGGATGGTAGCTTTGCTATTTCTTGGGGCGATTCTTGCCCTCTTTTTTTCTGGGCACATTGGCTCTCTCGTACTCGTCTTCCTTGGAGGATGTCGTGGCACAGCAATGGATGAGCCTCGCTCAGAGTGATGGGTTTTTAGACCGCAGCTACCGGGCTCTAGCGAGGTCGTAGGTTGTCGCCCATATACTGCCACTTTGGTGCTCTTTCTAGTCAGGAGGACGTCGTTACTCGCATGCGTCTAAGCATAACCCCCAATTGTCGTTGATTGAGGATGCTCTCTCCATCAGAGGGATGTCGTTGTACACCTGCTGCAGAAGCCCCCTAAGGGTTTAGTGGCCGCTTAGTTGGGAGCTCTAAGAGCCCTCGAGCATGACTGTTTGACCACAAATGGGCCGGTCGGTGACAAGACTAAGGTTCAAATTCGATCGCTTGTGGGAAGCTCAAATGCTGGAACCAAGATTCAAATTCAACTACCTATGAGCTGCTCGGTTGCTAGAACTGATGTTCAAATTCAACTGCCTATTGGCCGCCCAATTGCTGGAACAGACGTTCAAACTCGACCACCTATGAGTCGCTCGGTTCGAGGCCGAGGTTGTGCAACAGGTGGATGTGGGTCCACCTAATTTAAGAGCAGTCTAGGTTGTTTGATGCAATGGGATAATATGTAGATATTCATATAAGCGGGTAAAATAACTATTCTACTAATAACAACGTGGTTTAGGTAAGAAGTATGATACATACGAGACTTACCTGGATTCAATATGAAATCATCATAGGTGCTTTGCGGTGGATGGTATGCTATACCCTTGGGACCAGTTCGTTGTCCCAGGTGCACGACTGGTGTGCACCGCTTCGAAGTGTCGTCGAGACGCTTCGACAGGCACTTTGGCCGGTGGCCTCTGTGCTCTGTGGGAAGTGGTTCTCTACTATGGACTGGCTGGGCGACGTCTTGCAAGGTGGTCTAATGGCCAATGTCTCGAGTTTCATTGTCACACCATGTCAAACGTTGCCTTGCTGTGATGAGGAGGCCGGGAGTGGTCCCTTGGCATAGTTGTCAGGTAGCTTCAGGAGGCACTTTGCATGCACGTGCTTTGACCGTTCTGCCAGCTGACTGTCTGAGAGTCTTCCTAATTAATCCGTCTAGCTGCGTTATCGATTGGACCGTTGATACTTGTCTCCTTAGGCCCGTTGCTCAATGGGGCCCATTCTGGTCACCATCATGGCCCTTGGACCTAAGCCGGATAGATCTCTTTACTGAAGCTGAACCCGCCACTTGCTAGGCCCCTTGTCATGCTAATGATTGGATTTGGATCTGTGTCCGCCCAAAACGTCATTGGACCCATTACCTACCAATACTATAAGAATTGAAATTGTTGGGTTATCCTATGTCGCCTTACCATCGTACTATTGACATACGACATGTTTTATGGGCAAAAATATCAAAAATAATTGAAATTAAGTCAAATTTATTAGTTTAAGGCATCACCAAAAATATGAAAAGGGCAGAATTTTTGCATGCCCATTTTCTCCCCTAGCCGGTCTCGAATTATCAGACATTTTTGCCGTGGGAACCTTGTCCAACCATTCTATTAAGAAGCCATTATAAAAGCTGAATATGGATCTAGAAGCGCATTTCTTGCATGGATGAGGCTGCAGGGCATGTCGTTTCTACTCTGCAACTGCCAGAATCCTGCACCTGCACACCGAAACAACAATACAATTCCTCAATTTTATTTTCGACTCAAATCTCGACAACCATATAAATCACAATTCACTTGAAGTCAAAAGAGAAGGAATAGAAGAAAGCGGGGAAAGTCGAAAGGAAACCCATATCCTATGAGTTGCACTTCGTCAGTTGTCTGAGCTAAAGGCAATGTAACAAGTTAAGGGACCGGGGATTTGATATTCTGTCTATCAATGAGGAAATGACTGTCCTTGGTCAGTCTTTTATAAGGAATTGTGAGGCAGACTGGATGTATAATCAAATGGTTTGTTCATGAAAAAGAAGAGCTGAACTACAAACACCTTCTTTGCTCAGCTAAAAAGTTGAAACTGAATGGTAATGAATTTTTCACCTAATAAGAGCATCCCTAGTTAATAATTTTCCGAAGCCAAAAGCTTTACTCAAATAGCTCTTCATCAAAAGCTCTGACGTACCAAACAGGCTCTAAACTCCCAAGCTACGAACAAGCTATAGGCCCTAGAACATTCCATTCACATGGGAAAGGCGAATTATCCACTTGAGTGATAGCAGCATGAAGTGACCACCAAATCCGGTGTTCCACAAAGATTCTAAAGGACGGAGACATTGGGAAGAGTTGGTTTCTTGATGAATTGTGGCATTGAAACACCTTTTCCCTAATCAAATGGTGACCCGGTGCATAAAACTCCCACATCAAAGAGTCTAGTGGGGTCAAATATATGTAATTTTATCCCTATGTAACTAAGAGGAAATTCCCATTGTTTGTACAAGTGACCTCCACGTCACAATAAAGAAACCTAACCTTTCTCATCAAATCCAATAAATTTTGATAATTCTTAATCTGAGTGTTATTGTGTTAATAATTTTAAAACGTCCAGTCACTAAGATGGCCAGCGTGGGTTTTTCAAGTCATTTTGGTCGAATAATGTGAGACACAATGACTGTAATTAAATTTCCTTTCCACGTAACTATATCGGAACCCTATTGTCAAATGCACCCGCTCAAAAAAACAGAAACATCCAATAATCAATATGCTTTCAATAGATGCGAGTTAATATATGACAGCACACCCTGAAGTCATGTAACAAAAGCACAATAGAGAATCTAGAAATATCACAAGTTATGGAGATGGAGATCACGGTTTTACCTATTAAAGGCCTTTATATAACAACTGGAACTTTGGAATTCTCTCAGGAGGCAAAGGACAGGTCACAATCAGCTTGCCTTTCATGGCTCCTCTGTATATTGCCTGCAACCACATGACACTTTTTGATGGTGCTAGTCTACGAATGAGACTCATTTACATTATAAACACTATAGTTACATGTTGAACTGAGGCACACATGAGAACCAAGAATATTACACGGACACAGATAAAGCAATGAAAAGAAACTACTAAAAGGGTGACCCACTGTAGGAAACTTTCTGTTTTGATAAGGACGCATTAATGCTTTCTGCGTAAAAAGATATCTTCTCTAGAAGACTGATAAGGAAAATGAAAAGGAACAAAAAGTGCTGAATCCAGAGACAAAAATTCTGTGAACAAGACAAAATGAAATACACTTCAGCATGCTTCTTCAAACAGAGAAATGTAACAAATTACTAGAATAAGTAGACAAACCAGCCAGCCAATCCAACTAAGGAATGAAATATCGATTGATATATACAAGTGTCGAGCCCTGCAATACAAAAATTTCTCGATGCTATAGCAAATTGGCAAAATATTGTGAAATATAGGGTAATATACTTAATATATGTTTATCAGCTTATAATTTGTAGAAAATTTTTTGCTTTTAAAATATTCGATACTGATATAGTTGTGACTAATGCTAATACTGATATTTTCATCTATACAGATGGTTGGCACATTTTGGCATTGACTTCTCTCCTCGATAATTTGTGTTCAGACCATCAATAAGATATACTTAGTAACCAGGTAAAAGACTCTGACAATGGTTTAGCAGAAACAAAACAAGACCATCCCAACCAGTATTACACTAGGTACAAGTTATCCATTTACTCTTGCAGTTAAGGTTAGTGATTCCCATCACAGAACCATGCTTATGAATGAGCAGTGCTCACAATCACTAAGAATCTGCGTGCCTCAATAAAATTCCTTCAATCATCTAATTCAAACATATTTCAGATAGGTTGCAGCCATCCTCATTGAGACAGAGAGTAAATGTGAACCAGAAGAGTGCAAATCCTAACAGCTTTTCTTTCCTTCCTTTTTCCTTTGGAGGTGGGGAGTTCTGACAGTTTACACAATTATATAGCTCATATAAGAGGCCATCATGATTCCTATCATCCCTTTTGGATTGATCAGGCATTAGTGCAAAACAAATTAAGTGTCCTGAAATTAAAGTAAAAGACATTGATGGAGTTTTTTTCCCTTTGCCTGTAATAAAATATGTTTCAGATATAAAAGAGCAGAAATATTAAGTCTTATCTATGAATGATGAACCAATTTTTAAAAAAAATTACAAATAATCACCTCCACCACATCAATGAAATCCTGTTTTCTGTGAAATGCACCTATCCACTTAGTATTATCTGCAGTCCTGTAGCAACAAAATTAAATAATATATGCATTATAATGTTTACATCCAGGAACAATAAATAAATGTGCAAACTTCAATGTGATCTTCTAAAAATGGAAAAGGGAAATGGCATTCAAAGCAGGCACGCATAAATCCTAAACATCATTAGCAGTTGAACATGAAAAAGAAACATCATTTCCATTTTTGTGTAAGAAAAGATTTTATTGCTCATAAAAACAAAGATTGCTGCTTTATTGAAGAAAACCAGTTATCAGGATTTTTTATACTATGTGTACTGCTATGCAGTACGCTTAAAAGTTTCCTTTTTTCCAAGGAGTTAACCTTGACAATCGCAGATTATACATGAAGCATGCGGGGTTTAAAGAATCAGGCTATCTGCCAGGTATAACTTCCCAAGTAAGAAGTAAAATGCTTAGAAAGAAAACCTCGTGCACACCCAGATGATGATCATCCAGAGCAATCACAAAGAACAAACCAAAACAACGAATATAACTAATTGCAATGCATGGCTATCATCTGAAGTATAATCTATAAAAATCGAGTAGGGGAACTATTTACATAGCCAAAAATCCTATTGTTTTTTTCTCTACAAAAATGGTAGATCATAGCAGCCAAAACAAATTTGATTCCTCATGTCGGCAATTATAGACCCTTGCTTTCCCTAAACAACTTGTGTCACCTCATTCCTCGAATTCTGTCAATGATGTACAATTCTCCAAATCCCTCCCCTCCAAAGAAAAAAAATGGAACATAAACAGCCACAAAAATGGTTCTCTCGTGTTTCTTCACCGCTTATACGAAGCAATCAATACATATTATATAAATATGTCCTCCATTCGCACTCTGTCACAGCAGTCTCTATTTCATAAGCAACTATAGAATTAATTTGTGTTTGGCATGCTGCCTTTACACAAGAAAGGCTCCACCATTGTGCTCTAGGTACTTTATTCCGGTGTTTATCATAAGCATTCTGATTCGAGAAATTACGCTTCCTCTCAGCTTGCAATATGATCTCTTTTCCTTCCTCTCATTCCAATATACCCTCAAGAAATGAATTCTGAATACTCAACCTAGTCACTCCATAAGAAATTCAGAAACTAAGAAAGTGGCCCTTCCATCCTTGCTCTGAAAAGCTTCTTTTCTCAACTGGTCAATGTCCTATCTAAATCTCCAAAGTCAGATACTATACCCTTCTTTTTCAAAAACGTTGCTCCAAAGGTGGCACAAAAATGTAACAAATAAAGCACCCTCTCAGCTTATTATTGAGTAGACTCAGTAATAATAAATCAGTATTATACAACACTCACTTCAGTTTCAGATGAAGGGGAAATAAAATCATTTTGTTCCATAGCCTGTACAGGTAGTACGGAAGAGACATGATAGCAAAACCGCAGATGTCTATGAAAAAATGGTATATAAATCAAAATGGCATAATCATTTTACAAGAAAGATTCATACCCTGAATCCATCTTCATATGGTGAGCATTAAAGAAAAAGACTGTTGATGGTATTAGTGTAATGTCAAAGTACTTGACATACACTTCTATGTCCTCTGAGTCAATATCAACTAGTGCTATATTTGCAAATTTGGAAACATCTCGGGCTGATTTAGATAACTGGATAAAACATCAAAAGAAAAGTTACTCAAAAGTCATGATGAGGAACAGAAAGAAACTGCACCATTACCATTGCTAACATCTAAAAATTTAATAAAGTAACGAATATATGCAGGAAAATTGATATAAGATGAACTTTATATATTGGTTAGTTCTCAGGAAAGCAACATAGGATGGCCAACTAGCAATTTTGATCTTCATACATACAAGGTGCTCCACAGGATCAATAAAAGACTGCCAAGAGAACTTACCACCATAAAAGAAAACAACATAATATTTCAAATCTCTGTACTACAAGATGCTACTATGTTAATCATGGAACTATAGTTTTAATTTTTATTTACATAAGTTTTTATTTCTTTACTTCAAAGAAATAAGATTCAAATGCAAAATAAGAGAAAAGTTTGAATTTATTGTCTAAAAGGTATAATCGAGTAAATAAGGTTGAAGCTCCCCCATCTCATACATATCACTGTCCATTTGGTTGAACCAACAAGATGGAAGCATGTTCCTATTATTAGTTATTAATGCTAACTCTGTAGCCATGGATTGGAAGGAAAGAAGCGGATTCCAATACAAGGGCCTCGGAAAGTGGTGAAGCGCTTGGAAGGGGAGAGCTGAAGGCAAAGTCTCCAAGTTGTTAGTAATTATAAAACATGTCACTTACATTCGCTATTCCATAGTGTAGTTATGAAAATATAAAATGTAGTAGTGAGCTATTCCATATTGAAGCTATGGAACAGTGAATGAAATAACATATTTTTAAACAGGTACTACACTCCATGTTAGCAGTGTCCTCCGGATGTTTGCTGCACCCAAACACCTGGAGTCCACCTTCAAACGCTTGTGGTAGTAGTACATGTATGCATATACACATACAGACCCACTTAAGAGTACATATGTCCGATAGATTTTACTACAAAAAATCTAGAGTTTTAACTCCCTTTTGGGTTATCACCTTAATAGAGCACTTTTCAACAGATCTCTTTTTCCGAAAAACTTTAAATCTAGCAAAATTGACAAAATCTGAAACTTCAATTTGACATTTTAAATTTTTGAGATCAGTCCTTATCTTATAACTGTCAGGAATAGTAGACTTATTTATATAACTCTAGTCTTTGTGCCTTGCTATTGTCCCTCACCCGAATGACACTCACGGCCCCATTTGGTTTAGGAAAGGTTGCCAGTTGTTTTTGCTAGAGTTCGTTTTATGAAAGGTTGCCAGTTGTTTTTGCTAGAGTTCGTTTTATGAAAGGTTACCAGTTGTCACATCGTGGAACCTCAGAGGGCGGTTATGCTATAGGTTCAGAAAAAGGGTAGTTTATATAGAACTACGTAATAGACTACCAACAATTAACAGGCATTACACACTTTCGATGATTTTAACACATTAGATTAGATGAGTCGCTTCTTTTCATAAAAGTTAGCTCATTTTAACAACTCAAAAAAAAAAAAAAAAAGGTTTTCCAATATCATTAAAGCCATTCAAACTAGTGCTTTTGGTCTATGAGTAGTAGAATTCATTAATCTCTCGAGTCTCAACAAAGGCCTTCCAAACACATTAGTGAAAAAATTTTATTTCTCGTTTCGTTTTTCCCGGGAAACTAATTGTTTATGAGCTTACATTGTATTTATCTTTCACCAAACAACCTCAAACACTAGTAACATTATTTCAGATATATTTACTGAAATATATTTTACACTTAATAGCCAATATGAGCCATCGGTTCAAATTAGTTTAAGTTCAAATTATTTTTCATTGTTTTCTTCATGGATAGTCCAAATAGACGTCGAATAAGTTGTTTTCTTTGAGCAAATTTGATTTTTAAATTACAGGACTTCAACAATAATTAAGGACGAAGGATAGGAAAACCACGTAATCAGATAAACAATAGCATCAAAATTCAAAAATCGTTCTCGTCAACAGCTCGTCATAAAGATTTCAATGACCACGCTAAAAGAAAAGAATAGGACAAAGAAAACACACGCACGCACGCGCGCGCGCGCGCACACACACAGATACAGAGAGAGAGAGAGATGCAGTACAATGTCATCCAGTTGGAGACAAATGGCGTCGGACGATCTTCCGAAGCGGAGCACAAGGACTTTGTCGATTGTTTCTCTGATGATCGAGTCCACTTCTCTCTTCTTCGTCAGCGTCGTCAACAGGAAACTCATCTCTCTCTCCGTCCCCCCCTTTCGTATTCTCCTCCAAATTTCTGCTTCCGATCTCAAATCGACATGTTAATTTTCGTCATTTTTAATTTATTCTCATATTTTAAAAAATTAAAATAATTGAAAGTATATATATATATATATATATATATATTAATTTTATTACATCCTGCGATTTGGACTGTCATACAAACGAGGATCCGGATGGATCCACATATCTTCATATCGCACTCTCCGAAACCCGGGCAACACAAAGTATGTGTTGAAATTTATTAGGGTAATGAAAGTGAGCTAGGAGGTGAAGAGAGAGGAAAAAGGAGCAACAACACACGAGATTTTTACGTGAAAAACTCTCTATTAAATAAGGAGAAAAAACCACGAGACTTTGGGTCCATGAAAACTTTCACTATCTTTGAACTGATTACCAGTGTTCGATTTTATAAAGGGGGAGTAACTTGGAGCTGCAGGTGGAGAAATCCTTTTGGTTTCTCTATTCTTGCTCCTTCTTAGGAGTTGTTCACAGCATACATGCAAAATGACAGGCGTGTCCCTCCTTTTTCAAATGCTTAGATGAGATATATATGGTGGTGAATCTGCTTTGGAAGGAATCCATGTGGCATTGGCGTTTGCAGGGAGGCTTGTCACCAACTCCACCAATCTAGCTTACAGTGTCAGGGTGATTGCGTGTGGGGTTGGTATGACATTACTTCTACGCGTGCTCTGCAAGTCATCATTTCCGTGCAGATGGCGTGTCACAAAGATTGCATGTTCCTTGACAAAAGTGAAACATCTGAGTTGGTGCTCTCGGTCGTCTTGGATTGTACCGTTCGAGACCTTTCATTGTTCGCGTCCTTAATGAAAGTTCTTGGTCTTTCCCTAGTCCGCGGACGTTTTGGTAGCGAACGCATTCGGCCTTCATCTGAAGGCTTGGTCAGCAAGGAGTCTTCGGACTTTCAGAGCCGTAACCTTAGCTTTATGTCCTCGGGGCTTCATTGGAAACATTGGTCGCTCACGGTGTCCTCGAGCCTCCTGAGCTAAACTAGTCTCTCGGACTGTTTCAGCTACTTTGGGGCTTCTCAGGACGCTAGCCCTTGGTCCTTGGACCTCTCGAGATGTAAACCATTGTCCTCGAACCTCTTGAACTAATTTAGGCTCTTGGTCAAATCAGCATCTCGGACTTCGTGGGATGTTAATCCAAATCCTTGAGCCTCTTGGGACGTGGAATTAGTCCTCGACATATTAAGTTATTTTAGCCCCTTAGGCTAAGTCAGTTTTGTGGGTCTCTTGGGACGTGGGCTCAACTTTTCGGCTGCTCTTTCTGGGCCCTGGGTACTGGGACCCAATACTAACCCTCCATGCCAAAGGGTCTAAGAATTTCAACCGTTTGGCATGTTTATTTGATGCAGTCAATTCTCTTGGGAAGGTCCTTTCCAGTAATATTCTGTTTGTGCTTTTGCTCTTTGCTTGTCTTTTAGCAGTTGCCTGTCTTTGGGGCTCGTTCCTTTCTTCTTTATTGTGAATGTTCGTGGGGTACTGTTTAGAACCAAAAGTCCAGGGGCACACTAACAAAGAAGTCCGGGGTGGTTTAAGGCCAATGGCCTTGCCCAAGTGTTCGAGGAATTTTTGGATTCTGCGCATTGCTGGGCACCTCTAGATGACGGCCGCCCTCACATATTAGTCCGAGACCAATGAATGTCCTTGGATATTTTGAAGCCAAAAGCTTGATGAAGGTGCCCCCGAGACATTCATTTGAGTCCGAGAATTTGTCTGCGTTGCAGTTTGGGCCACTACAGCATATTGAATGCGCAATAAATTGGCTGACGTCGCCTTGGGAAGCCAGGGCCCACTAACCATGGCAGCGTGCGGGGACTTGACGTGTGTCTAGGGCAATGATGGTGCACGCCTTTTGATTTTCTGTCTTTTTAAACGCCTGCCTTGCCATTTACCTACTTCCATTGCCTTAAAAATTTCCTAAGTACCAGAAACGCTCTCTGCGACTTTATTGTTATGCAATATTCATCTTCTTCTTCTCCTCTTATTTTGATGGCTCTAGGTATTGCAAACATTGCTTCCTCGATTACGGCCGTAGACCTTGATGCCATTCACGCAAGGTATCACATCCCTACTGAGATGGCCATGCTAGCTCTGGAGCCTCATCAGAGGGCTAGCTACCTACCAGATGGTTTCATGATCGTCTATACAGTCCACCTCAAGAGTGGGCTTCGCATTGGCATGCCTTTGAATTTGTACCATATCATGAGGGACCTCAAGGTCCCTATCGCCCGCCTTCACCAAACACAATAAGGTATCTCGTTTCCCTTTACATTTTCGCTCGTTGCCATAATAAAACTTTTGAGTCTTTGGCTGTAAAGGTGATTTTAAGGTTTACATAGAACCAAGATTGGTTTCCCATTACCCCATGCCTTGAGTTCGGGGCGATGAGTCGCGGCAACCCTGATTCCACCAAGAGGTAGAAAGATAAATTCTTTTTCCTAGTGGTCCGTGAGATTTGGGATGTCCCCAATAGTTGGGGAAATGTTGACCCCCAATTCTGCCAGGACACCACGCCTTAAGAGAGGGCATTGGTAAACGATATCATTGTCCTCGTACAGTCCAACCTCCTTAGCTTCAGTGCGAATAGGGAAAACAAGTGGCTAAGGCCTAAGAATTTTGCTAAGGCCAAGTCGGGGACTGAGTCCGAGGGCTCTGGCGCCCTCGCTACTGCTGCTGCCACTGCCGTCTCTTTAAAGAAGAAGAAGATGATGAAACACTGGGAGAGCCCCTGAGGATTGGGAAGCTGGCCGAGCGGCCAAGAAAGAGTTCTCAAACCGAAACATCAAAGCATCCGATGACTATTGTCAATTACTCCTCGTTCGATGATGAGGATATAGGTATGGCGCCTTTCGCAAGGAGGCCGAGACCCCCGTCTGTGATACCAGTCTGAGGGGATGAAGATGTCGGACCTTCTATGGCTGCTGAGTCTTCTGGTACTACGGGGCAGTCCGCGGATCTTCCTGTCGTCCAGCCTCCCATTGATGATCCAATTCCTGACGTTCCATCCGAATTCGCTGGTGAGGTCTCAGACTGGATTAATAATCCATCTGAGGACATCAGCATGGGACATGCCGTGAGGAAGACTAAGGCGACTCAGGCCGAGGAAGCGATGATAATGACTTCGACGAGTGCTGAAGCTGCTAAGGCTGTGGAAAGCCAAATTGCGGAGTGGCATACTATGGAGACTGCTGAGCCCCCGTGCCTTGCGATCCAACTTTTCAGTCAAATGATGACTCCACTTGCGGTCCATGAGAGGCCTCTGGCTGATGACGGTGCAAGGACTTCACGTTCAGCTGAAACGCAAACTGGGTCGGAGGATCATGTTGAAGCGGCTAAGCCCCCAGTCTTCAAAGTTGCTACTTCTGCGCTCGAGACCAAGGTTGAGATTTCTGTGGTGTAGTAGACTGCAACCGAGATGCTCGAGGAGCCTGAGGTCCCAGAGATGAGAGCAATTCAAGGAGCTCTTTTGTGGCCAAGGTACTCTCTCGTGTTGCTCTTGACCTTTTTTTTTTTTTTTTTTGCCTATGCCTCACTGACCTGCCTTGAATTCCGCAGCTTCAGGAGATGGCTGGTGGTCTTGGCACAATCATTACTGAGGTTGCCCAAACTTATGCAGAATTGGAAGCTTCTAAGGCCTTTGCTGAGGCCAACAAATGCTTGAAGGCAAAGCTTGCTGCTACCAAGGGAAAGATTGCTTCTCTTGAAGACACATTGAGGCTCCAGCAAGTTTATCACGGGCTGCTATGGGATAAGAACCTCCAGCTGGAGGAAGTATTGAGGATTTCAGTAAGGGCCGCGGACATAGCTCCTATCTGGAGGGCAAGTACTGGGATGATATTAATTTGTGCCGTCGGGTGATGAGGTTGTTGAGTCCTCGGTTTCCCACGGCCGTATTCAATCTTCGGAATGCCAGTGCCACATGTTCAGAGCACTTGTATGGTTTTTCGAGTAGGTTATTTCCTAGCCTTCCTCAGCGTGGCTCTTCAAGTGACCCTCGATCTTCTGAGCAACTGGGATTGTCAGGTCAAGCGGGGCCTTCCGGATCACAAGGGGCTCAGTAGCAGGATGCCTCTCTTTAACCTAGACTTTCTGAGGGTGGATTGCAGATTTGTAATAGTGTGTACGTGTGTATATATTTTCTTTTGCATATACATTGTGCATTGTACACCTTTAAGCATGAATGAAATTCATCCTTTGTTGCAATCTCTCTCTGGATTATTTTATGTGTTTAGCTCTTTTATGATATGCTGTTAAAGAAACATAATCTTATATCAACTTAATGTTTGAATCTTTTGACCATCTTAGGCTGAAATTGCTACCTCTAGGGTCGTCGCATACTTACTATTTTAAACCCCCCTAAGTTTTTGAATTCAACATCTAGGGTTGCTTGGCACCGTGGCCAAGTTTTAGTTTTAACCTCTTGGGTCATTCGGATAGATCTGAGTTTTAGTTTCGACCTTTTAGGCCTCTCGGATACAACTGAGTTTTAGTTTTAGCCTCTTAGGCTGCTCGGACACATCCGAGTTTTAGTTTCAGTCTCTTAGATCGTTCGAACACAGCCGAGTTTTAAAACAAGTGAAAGGGTTACTTTCACTTGATTTAGGAGCAGCCTAGGTTTTGTTGATCAATGAGATGTGACACAACCATTCAATAAAATGCAAGACGATGAACAAATTAAAAGGAAGTTTATTATACCAACGAAATGTATTACAAGCATTCCCAATGATGCATTTTGTCTTGCCTAGGCGTCTGCCTATACATTTATCGGTATGTTTTTTGGGATGAGCGCCTAAATCCCCGAACCTCTTAGGCCGATTTAGCCTCTCAGACAGAATTGACTTCTTAGACCTCTCAGGATATGGGTCATTGTCCTCGGGCCTCTTGGGCTAATTTTGGCATAGATCCAAATCCTTGGGCCTATGGTGCCAATTTTGTCCTCTGGGTCAAACCAGCCTTGCGGGCCTCTTGAGCTTAAGTCCTCAGTCCTTTTACCTGACTATAACAGTCTTTGGCTGCTTCCACTAGAATGCGGTTATCTGTAGTCATGAATTCCGCTCTAAGCTTCCTCGAGCACGCCTTGGCTTCCATGAAGACTTTGCGTGCTGCCATTTGGATCGATTGTGGAGATGTCACGCTTGTGACGTTCCATCTCTTGGCTTGTTCATTTCACCGACTCCTGCTGTCTCAAAAACTTATTTGAGTCTTTGTAGGAAATGGTTGAGGTAGCATTGTCTGATCAGCTTTTCAATCTCTACCTGCAGCATCTGACAGCTTTCAGTATCGTGACCTCGACGGTGATAGTAGTGGCAGTACTTATTCTTATCACCCCTATCTGGGTTCTTTAACACATTGGGCCACTTTAAGAATTCTTCATCCAGGGTCTGCTTCAGGATGCTGGTGCATGATTCGGTCAAGGGTGTCAAGGTCTTGAACTTTTCTTAAGCCACTTGTTCAGGCTCGTGCTGCTTTGACGATCCTCAGGGATCCAAATGGTCCCCTCTCTTTTTTTTTCCCTTCCACTATCCCCAAACGGGTATCCCCTTCACCTTTTGGCCTCTTTGCTCTCTGGCCCTCTTCTCCGAAGATCTGTTTCAAGATCTTCTTAAGCTTCTTCTTTCTTTGGGGTTGGGTAGCAGATTTCTTTTCGTTGAGATAGTCTTTCAACTCACAAGAAGCTTGCATAGCCTTTTGCTCCATGCGGCTCTTTTCTTTTGCAAGAATTCCTCTTTCTCAGCCATCCTCTTGGATCTGAGGACCTAAGTGACCTTGAAGTCATTGCAGGACTTTATTGCTCAAGGCAACCTGTGTCCCGGGTCCTCTGGTTGGCTAGCTAGCTTCTTGGGATGCTTCCTTCATTTTCCCTTTTTCTGGGACGCTGCAGTTTGGGAGGTTTTGGATGGCACTCTTGTTGACTGCCCGTCCAATTTCAAGTAGAGGGTTTGGACGGCTCTTGTGAGATTGCCTACTTTTACTGTCAATGCCTGTACACAAGGACCTGGGCGGTCATCCCTTCTGCTACCTGTTCGAAGGTAGCTGTCGCAGGATACCATATTCTAGACAGACACACTAGCTTGGGATCGTGTGTCCGTCATTTTCTGACTTCTGAAGTACCTCTGAAAACTTCTAGAAAATGTGTTAACCTGACTTTTAGTCAGTTTTCACAGACGCGCCAATGTTGGATCCTGGGATTCCGATCGTCTTATGAACGAGGATCCGGATGGGTCCGCCTATCTTCGTGGCGCACTCTCCGAAACCTGGGCAACACAAAGTATGCGTTGAAATTTATTAGGATAATGAAAGTGAGCTAGGAAGTGAGGAGAGAGGGGAAGAGAGCAATAACACACGAGGTTTTTACGTGGGAAAGCCTCTCTTAAATGATGAGAAAAATCACGGGATTTTGGGTCCCAGAAAGACTTTCACTATCTTTGAACTGGTTACTAGTGTTCAATTTTACAAAGGGGGAGCAACTTGGAGCTGCAGGTGGAGAAATCCTTCTGGTTTCTCTGTTCTTGCTCCTTCTTAGGAGTTGTTCACAGCGTACATGCAAAATGCTAGGCATGTCCCCCCCTTTTCCACTCGCTTAGATGAGGTATATATAGTGGTGGATCTACTACTTTGAGAGGAATCCATGTGGCGCTGGCATGTGCAGGGAGGCCTGCCATCAACTCTACCAATCCAGCTTATAGTGTCAAGGTGGTTGCGTGTGAGCTTGGTGTGACATCACTTCTGCACGTGCTCTGTAGGTCATCATTCCCCATGCAGATGGCGTGTCACAGAGATTGCGTGTTCCTTTAGAAAGGTGAAACATCTGACATAGCGCTCTCGGTCATCCTGGATTGTACCATCCGAGACCTTTCATTATCTGCGTCATTGATGAAGGTTCTAGGCCTTTCCCTAGTCCACGGACATTTTGATAGCGAATGTACTCAGTCTTCATCTGAAGGCTTGGTCAGCAAAGAGTCTTCGAACTTTCAGAGCCATGACCTTAGCTTCATGTCCTCGGGGCTTCATTGGAGACATTGGTTTCTCACGGTGTCCTCGAGTCTCTTGGGTTAAATTAGTCTCTTGGACTGTTTCAGCTACTTTGGGGCTTCTTGGGATGCTAGCCCTTGGTCCTTGGGCCTCTTAGAATGTGAACTATTGTCCTCGGACCTCTTGGGCTAAATTAGCCTCTTGGCCAAATCAGCCATTCGGACTTCATGGGACGTAGATCTAAATCTTTGGGCCTCTTGGGACGTGGAATTGGTCATCGGGCATATTGAGTTATTTTAGCCCCTTGGGCTAAGCCAGTCTTATGGGCCTCTTGGAACGTGGGCTCAACTTTTGGGCCGCTCTTTCTCGACCCTGAGTATTGAGACCCAACAAATTTCTTCTTCCTTCTATTTTTTAAATTAATAATAAATTCAAGAATATAAAAGGATGATCAAGAAATTCAGTTAAATTTAGTGGCTGAATTCAATACATTAATAAATATTTATATTTCCTATAATAAAAAAGAGCAATTTCATTAAAATAGATTAAGTTTATAGAGAACTAAAATTTCAAATTAGTTTGTCCTTTACAGCAAAAACCCTAGCATCTCATTTATTTTCTCAAATGCCATTCTGTGTTTTTTGGGGATGGTTCTCTATATTTTCTCTAAAAACATGCTTCTTAAGTCCTTATGAATTACTATTTTTGGCAATACTATTTTATATTATAGGTCTGATTAACTATAGAAGCCCTTCTGGGCAATTTTTCATTTTCAATTTAGCTTTGTTATTTTGATTTTTGAAACCATAATAATATACACTCTTTTGATTTATACGTATAAATTACTTAACCAACCATATAAATTGTAATATCCCGATATTTTGACTCGAATTATTTAGTTATTGAGTTAATTTAGTAATGAATAATATTATATTTTGATATTAATAAATATATTAATAATAATGGATATTATTAGTATTTATTTATTTAATAATTGATATAATTACTTATTATTTAGTTATTTAATAATAAGTAATTATATCAATTATTAAATAAATAAATAAATATTAATAATATCCATTATTATTAACAATATTTATTAATATCAAAATATAATATTATTTATTACTAAATTAACTCAATAACTAGATAACCTGAGTCAAAATATTAAAATATTACACAAATTCTTTTTAAATTTATTCATATAAATTACTTACCAAACCATACAAATTCTTTTTATTGTTGAACAATAAAATCGAAATATGTACTAGTATACCCTACAAATAGGGTATTACTAGGGTATTATACTTATAGGTGGGGCCAAACAAGCCTTACAAATAGTTGGGCATGTCTTTATCTAAATCAAATTCAATAATAAGTACAATAGTTCGGAGGTATTAAATGAAAGTCTCTACACGACTAATATTTTCATAATTTTAAAAGCACAAGTCTTAGTATGAAGATTAAATAATTAAAAAAAAATACCAATAGCAAGATTCATATCTGAAAAACTCTAAAAAATTATCGTGACTTCATATGATCAGTAGTAAGGCAGCCCAATGATCCAAATTATTACACGAATTAGAAAGTTGAAATTTTCTTTTTGGAAGTAGGTTAGATCCGATTTTTATATTTGTAAATCTTTATTTTGCGCACAATAACCAATCGAATAAGAGGTAGGGGTATATGAGATTCACTCTCCCATATATCTTTCGACACTTAAATTAATAATCTTTCTTTTAGAATTGAAAGATGTTAAAGGAAAGTAGATATTGAAATTGAAAGAGGATGAGTATGAATTGGGAAGACTTCACTTCGCTTGAATGCACTCGTTTATTTGAGTGTCTTTTTTGTTAGATTATCTCCCTTTCCTTCAATTTAAAAGGCATTTTATGACAGTTGTTAGGAGGCCTTATTCTTGGAATGGAACCTCCCTTTAAATTAATATTGAAAACCATCTGGTTATTAATTTTAATGGCCGTTTTGACTATTTTTTAATTGAGTCATTTACTAGCATATTATTATTATCCTTCAATTTTGAATATCTGTTCGTCAAAACTGAATATCCTAATTAATGCTTTGCATAATCATTATTTGGTTGACCTGTTATATTTTATACTTCCTCGTTTGTGCTGTTGATGTTTGGGTCGCGCCCAACAAGTAGTCTCAAGTGGATCTCACTCATGCAAGCACGCCACAAACGTTTTTATGAAACGAAATCAAATGTTCTGAGCCGGCAACCATCAAAAGTCAAAAAAAGCTCAAACCATACTAATTATTTACCATTGTAATTATACAAACAATAACCAAATTCAAAAAATTAGGATAATTATTATGAATTAAAATATCAATATTGATTTGTTTCCAGTCAAATTGATACCGGTTAGTGTTATGTATTTGAATCTAACTTTGCAAATACAAAATATCCTATTTCATTATGACTAAATCCAAAACTACTTTATGATTGCTGATTTTTGACTAAATCAAAATTGTTTGGGCAAAATTTCATATGATACAAGCAACAAATTTAATCTAAATGCAACAAAAAATAATAATAATATTGAAATCTTTTGATATTGATATATATTAACAGGTATTTTAAATATTGGCAAAGAAATTATCTGCAATTTGCATGATAGATTCTAATATAAATGTAACATGAAAATGACAAGAATTGAATAATTTGAAATCAACCAAGATAATATGCATTCTCAGCAAAGATGAATGGATGTTTATACGAAACCCAAAATTAAACCAGCCAGGCAGCAATCCTTAACCGAGATCATATCTCAGTATCAACTTAATCAGCGCAGGTTATCATTCTGAATCAAGGGAACCACCAGGAACAAACTGCACCAGCAAATGAAACCAGTTAGCCATCCTGTAGGCTATGGTTCATCGAATGACAAGCCGGCTTGCTTGGTCCAATGGAAGCAGCTCATGCTGTGGAGAAGACACTACACGAACCATCTGTTTTACGATTCTCTAAAGAATAGCATTCCATGAAGCAAGTCAATATCATAGATGAAAATATCGAAATTAGTATTTATATCAAACGTAATTATATTGGTATTGAACATATTAAATTGGTATTGGATACATAAAATGAAAGAAATTTTCTAAAAATAAAAAATTGACAATATTGTATTGGTAGATGAATATATCAGAATATTATCACATTATCGAGAAATACTGATATCGGGTAGTCCTAATATCAATACATATCGGTCAATATGCACCGACAAGAACAAGACAAAATCTTTACTAGAAACAAAATCTTGTAAGCCAAGCTCCTCTTCATCATGTAATTCAAAGTCTTCACTTCACACATTACCCAGCAAACAAAGATCAGTCGGCTTACTCACAATGGCAATGTTGTTTCCATTAAACAGAATCTGGTCAAGCTTTGTTATCCTTCTCCCTTCAGCAGTGATTTCACTGTGACATCGGGACTGAAACAAATTACCAATGGTAAGTGAGTTCAAGAAGGCTAAGTAAACAGGTTGATTTAATGGGATTAGCATCGACAGCGTAAAGGGACGGATGCATACCATAAAATATAGCAGGAGCTAAATAAACCTACATAAAAAAATAAAAATGAAACAGGTTGACAAACCATTGGTACAGCAATCTGCTGAAATTAAGTAAACTAGAAGTGAAATACTCAGCCCCATTATGCAGAATGGTTTTTGTCCCCCTCCCAGAGTTTTTGTTTGCTATAGTCATCATTAACACATATAAGCATTTCTCAAGGATGAAAAAAATACCAGTACTAATATTAATATCAGTCGTGATCATATTATATTGACAATATTAAATGACACGCATTGGTATGTGTTGCGTCCCGGGTCACTGGTTGTTGTATGGATTAGGGAGCCTTCGGATTCCTCGTCGTTCAGAGGTGATCATGAGCGGGTTCGATCTCCATCACTATTAATTTGAAACTTGCACAACACAACTAACAAATTAGAGGTTAGAGGTTGGCGGATTTCTCCCACCAAAACACTCCGACGCTCAAGTTAGTATCTTCCGCAATAAACGGAAAGGGAGGGACGCACGCTAAAAGTGCAGAAATGGAAGGAGTATGCGGTGGGAGTGTATGTGTGCGTGAGAGTTAATCTCGATGAAAGGTTGATGGGAGGCCTGGCTCCCTATATGTACCGCGACGGGTGACTAACTTGGGTTACCTGTGAGAGGCTGTGGAGGACATGAGCTAGCCACGAGTCTGAGAGCTGGAGCTTCAGGGATCGTATGTCTCAATGCCATGCTCAAACCACTGATTTGGTGTCCAATCCTCTCTCCTGTGGAAGGAGAGGGAATTTATAGGCTTCAAGGAATTGAGCTTTGGGTGCGAGAACCTTCCTATAGGGATTCGTTGGGTATCGCCCAATGGTGGTCGTCGGTGTGTCAGTTGTCGCCTTATGGTAGCAGGGAGACCGTCGCACGTCACAGGCCACGTTTGATCTACCTTTTGCGCTAGGATTGGTTGGAGAACTACAGGCAGCGTCGCAAGCCACGGTTGGCAGTGTTGACCTTTTTCTCATTGGCTCACCTTACTACTTTGAGTCTATTGCCTGCAATCGTATTAATGAACTGTAGGGAACGCTAATTAGCTGTGGGCGCTGGGCTACCACGTAGGCTATTTTTGAATATTGGGCTTAGTCGGCCACTTGGACTGCTGTTTCTTGGATCGGGCCTTGTGTTTCCTTTGGACCTTGCGGGTATTCGACCCAACAGTATGGACGTCACAGACGGCCATCATTAGATTATTTCATGACAAATCTTGATATATCTAACAAGCAAATCAGATTATTTCATGTCTCCAACCCCAATATTAAACCCAAATGAGCGAGAAAAACTTCCATTTGACACAACTACCAGATCTAGCTGACTGTTGTTTATTTCACTCTTTGCTGAGCCATCATTAGATCCTCGTAACAGCTATAACATGGACTAGCCCAAGACCCAGGTTATCAATAATTTCCTCCATCTCAATTAAAACTTTAATTGAAAAATTAAATATAAAAATAAAAATTTTTAACTCTAATCTTATATTATTTCCTTCTCTAATAATAATTTTCTATTTTTATTTTTTTATTTTAATAATCAAATATGTCGTAATAGATGGTGAAACAAACTTGATCATGCAGTTTTACCACTCCTCTTGGTGATCTGGACACTGAGGGTGTCATTGAAATTGAAAATTTTAAAGAAAATAAAAAAATAAAAAAATATTTTCTTATTTTCATTTGAATATTATAAAAACTTATATTAAAAAGAAGATAAATTTTTATAAAAAAATATTATTTAGTTACCAAATAAAAATTAAAGTGAAAAAGACACATATCTTTAATATGTTGATACCCTAATTTTAGTGACTATTTTATGTTGCTAATTAATTTTTGTTTTACATTAAATTCTATTCTATGTAAATGTTTATACCCAAATTAATTATATTTCAATTACTATGACCGCACCCATATAATTTCAAAAACTTCGAATATGTTTTAATATAACAAATTGGGACAAAATTTCATACCGGCTCCTTATAATCTTATTACAGGAAAATTGCAATTACAGTTTCAGAGCTTCCATCATTTTTCTTTTTTGGTAGTTAATCTCTCAATATAGAAATGTTCAAATAACCAAAAAAAAAAAATGCCCACACATCATTGGTCGTCAAATTCCACACCCGCCATGGGCACCTGAGCAGTGATTCCACCCACGCGATCGGCTCCTGCACTCTCATCGTCAACATTCATAGTCGATCCTCGCCCATAATCCACCTTGAAATCGTAATCGTTGTCGCTGTCCATGGCACCCTCTGATGCTGCCAATTTGCTGCCCTTCTTCCGCCTCTTCTTCTCCGCCCGCTTCATCTTGGTTTTAAGCATGCCTTCCGCTTGGTATAGCATCTCGTTTTGCCTGGTAGCGGTGTTTTTGGCCTTCATCTTGGCGTTGCCGCCGCCTTGTTCCTCATCCTCTTCTTCTGATCCCATCGATTGGTCCTCGCCATCTTCACTCCCTTCATTTTGAGCTGATGGCTGCTCTTCAACCTGCTCAACAGGGAAAAAGAAAAGGAAGTCCGATGGTTACACACAAATAAGAGAATCCCAATAGAAACAATCATGGCAATATGAATGGTAATTGGAACACAATAAGATGATAATATAATATATATTAGCTTCAAATAAAACAAAAATAAATATTTAATTGTTTTGATTACGTAGGGAATAACCATTTCAGATGGGGGTGGCGGCCGACATTTTGAGCCCCTAATATATAACAATATTGGAGCTCCTAATACTGCAGCAAAAATGCAATATGTTATCATATTTATCGATATTCAAAAGATTGACTAATATTTATCAATCAAATTATGATTATTCGAAATTTAGTTTTTATGATATATCTGATAATGATACATATCATCCAATACCGATATGATCACAACTGATTCTAATACCGATATTTTTATCTATGGGAAAAACATAAAAATATAATTGTTGTTCAGGAAAGGCAAACAAACCTCAGGCATCTGCTCGTCAAAATTAAGAGGGCGATTAGGAAGAAGTTTGACCAGATGGAAATCATCAACGGACTTGAGGCTGCCGATAAATGATGATTCAATACCATAGACATCGTCAACATTGAATTCCTTTCCGAGCTCAGAAACGATCCTTGCCTCCAGGACCTCCCCTTGGTTCCTAGATGGCGGCATCGTATAGTACCGTATTTTACCTGAAACCAATGAAAAATTCCCTAAGCTTCACCTTGAAATTCTATCATCAAAAATATCATTGACATGACCACCATGAGTAGACTTGATCAAAATTGGCCACGGGCTGGATTTAGGTGTAAATTTGGAGCCATTAATTACAATATTAAATTTGTCCGACTATAATCCAAATTAAGTCGGTCCATAAACATGCTTTATTTTAAAGTACTTTTATTTAAAAATTCATATTAACATAAAAAACCTAAAAATATAAAATATTTCAGTCATTAAAATATTATCTATACATATATTAAATGAAGAGTCATTATATAAAAAGTTATTAATTACATAATAATATAATCTATTGAAATAAATTTTCTAAAACATGGTATTTATTTGAAATTGAAAATATTTATAAAAAAAATTCACAATTTGAGGCGGGTTAGGAAGAATCAGTCAGTTACACCTATGACTATTTTCAACCAAAAAATTTAATCAGGCTTAATTTTTTAATCATATTAGTCCATAAGATAGATATATCTTAACCAAACCCTATAAAATATCAGGTCGATCGGACCACCAGGCAGCCCAACTTTAATCAGGTCTAGTTTTCATGATTAATCATTAGAAGGGCAAGCCAACAGAAATGTCTACTCAACAGCATACCCTCGTTCCAATCACGCAGAACAATTCTTGCAGTGGCTTCTGTATCAACAACACCACCCTTTTTGAGCTTTCCCCTAACAGTAGCAACCTTCTGCAGAAAGTCATCAGCTGACTCAAAGCTCGGGATCTTGTATAGTGTCACCAGCATTTTGGCTGGGCAAAGCTTCAGAATTTCCTTCACTGTGTTTAAACACACAAAGGTTAAGTACTACAAAACTTAAAGGGTCAATCAGTAAATCAACAAAACTACATTTACAAATGAAATGTTTCTTCAGCTTTATGAAACTGAAATCACGAACAGAGTCTAAAAGAATAGTGCCCAATATGAATAACGGCCATACAAACTCCACGTAAGTATTGGTAGCTCTGCATGATAAAAAGCAGGGATGGGGAAAAAGCTACATCAAATCTGACAAACATATCAAATGGCTTCCCACGTGAAAAAGTATTTTATAATCCCATTGCAGAAATGATTTATAAGCTAGCAGGTAATAAATGAAATTGAATTTCGGACACAACCATGGACGAAAATATCGGTATTGGTCATGGTCATATTGATATTGAGTATATTGAACAATATATATATATATATTAGATATATAGGAAGCAAACAATTTTTTGTGAATCATAGGCTAATAGGTAAATATCGGTCAATATAACAATTAAATATCGGGCCGATACGACATATTGTGATTTTTTTTTTTTTTTGGTATTGGAAAATATCATTTTGGGAAACCCAACATCGATATATATCGAACAATATTTTATTCCATGGACACAACACAGCAAACCAGCACTTCATTGGCATTTGAAAGAAAGCCCTTTACTAAATTCTTACAGTTCTTAACAAAACTATGGCTTTTGTTTAAGAGAAATGTTCGGAAGACACTCCTTAGACAACACTAGCAAGGATGCATGAGATGTCACATTATCTGAAGGTGTCCCAAGGTCATCCTCCAAACATCACTCTTTGCTTAAATGTGGCAAGGAGGGACATTTGTTAAACACTTAACCCTAACGAATTGGGATGCCTTCAAAAACTTTGAATGGGGTGACACCAGGTGGCATAAGCTTCAGAAAGTGAATTTATTTTCTCTTGCAAAATCAAGTATTCAAACCCTTAGGTTAAGGAATGTGTCAGCGTTTGTAGAAGAGAAATACAGAAGGGAGAAAATATATGAGAGAGGTGACTGAAGATGAGCAGATGTACCCGAGTGCCACAGATGGCACAACTCCACAATTACATTTAGACAAAAAAAAAAAAAAAAAAAAAAAAAGAAAGAAAACTCATGACACTCACAGCACGGATTATTTATAAACTCCCCAATCCCAACCCCTACAAATTTGGCAGATGATGACATTCTATTAGAGATGCCAATAAATGCGGATAATTATACAGTGGATTGTTATGCCGCATGTATTCTCCAGCTAATATGAGGGGCGTTATTTCAGAACAAGTCTGAAAACTGTGTTCACCTTGTGTTTTTGCCTCTATTCAAAAATTTTGATGATGTAAAAATGCACAATTGGGATTATTTTTTCATTAATCCTCTATTCCAAGATAATTGTTACGGTTATCTTTTCATTAATCACATAAATTCCATTATGCTTAAGTTGATTATTTTTTTAACAGTTCATGTGCACACCATCCATAGATGAGATTTTTCAGCACTTACTTGCATGCCACATCAATGGTTCATGGATTTGGTGCAGCCAGGTTCCAATGATTTGTTTCAATATTGTGAAGTGGCATTTTTTATACTGCACACTTCAACAATTTGGATTCTTACTACTCATTCCAATTCAACCTAATCATGATGACTCCCTCCACATTAGATGTTCAAGGTAAATAGAATGAGAATCGAATGACATGCCGTAAAATGTATGTCCATTGATGGAATCGTCATTACGAAGAAATTGTTGGTGGTATTGAGGATAGTCTGAGCAACTTATCTTACCATTCCGTCTACATGAAATGGTACTGTATGCACACTCTCAGATAGATTAGATCCATGGACTCACTAATGGAATCAATGATAAGAAGTAAAATTATGTGCAATTTATTCAAAATTATTTTGAATTATAACATAATAATAAAATGAATTTATATGCTACTAAAGTGAAGTGGTCATATCTTTTGTTTCCCAAGAAGGTGGAGGTGATGCCAATTGGGTCCAACATTCTTGAGGCACAGGATGAACACCGGTGCTTAAATAGTTCTTATCATCAAGCCCCAAGCTCTCAACATGTTGAACCCTTGGACATCACAAACTCATGTGGGTTAAAAAAAAGACTAATTTGCAATCAGTGCATAAGGAGATTTGGGTGAAGGGTGATGGGAAACAATAATACAAGACCTCCACCCTATTGCTCTTTTAATCAATCATCATTGTGTAGGATGGCTCATGGATTTGACTCTATTTATGGATTTTGGGCAGTCATCCAGAACTTTATTTTTCCAACCCATATATCAATTGCCCAAAATGCCAGCATAAAATATTTTCCAACATTTTCTACGCAATATATGTCATCAAGACCATCCATGCACTTTCCATCCACGTCGATGACAGGAAGATTTTTGTATTTGAACTTCGCCAATCTCACACCAGGGTGTATAACATCCTAATTTGAATCACGCATTACCCAATGGATACTTGAGAATCAAACATGTGGAAGAGTTGGATACTGAGGAAAGGCAACAGAATGAGAGTCCAATGATGAGAAAGAACCGCTAAATCCACCACTAGTGCCACAACAATGTCAATGTGAAACCCTGTCTTGTGAGCAGCCTCAAGCAAATGCAAATTCTGTAATTTTCAGGCTGTCAACATGTGAGACATAATTATTCTGTATTTTTTAAAATATTTACGCTGCAATTTTATATGAAATTAATGGATATATCACCTCACAGTGAATAGCTTGGTCACTAGCTTGAACCAGTTTACCATGAAAACTACCAGTACCATGAGAACCATATTCTTCAATTTAATGCATAATGATAATTGCAAGTCCATCGGCATCTTATGTTATCTTTTTTACTGCCCGCTAAAATAGCAGTCCTCAATTTCAACAAACCAACCAGCCCTCTTTTATTCTTTTGTAACAAACTGACTAATTTTGCTTGGAGACCAATTCAAGCCTCTTAAATTCAAAAGCCTTAACTCATTTCACATCAGTTGTTCCTCCAGCTAGGGGGTTCTCTACACTTTCTCACTCCTCTTGTCCACATCACCATGTGTATTGACAGCAAAAAGTTCTGACTTGTAGGCTCAGTAAAACTTTTCCTTGCTATCTCAATCTAACCGTCCATACAATGGATGAAAATATCCATATTATTTTGAGTCATTATAATCATATTAATATCAGACAATACGTGTCAGTATCAGATATATTGAAAAAAAAATTTCTTAGGAATCATAAGCTGAAACGGAAACATTAGCCAATATATTACAAATAGGATAACATATTGTGACATTATTGCAATATTAGAAATATCGGTATCAGACAGTATAATACCGATACATATTGACTGATATTTTCATCTTTGATCAACACATCAGCTTTTTGTCCAGAATTTTATTAGCTTTCAGCCTCTACATCCAGCTTTACAGAGGTTTTGTAGAGCACTCATTTTCATAATGACTAATTGCACCGTTTGTTGCATTTCACAGGCTGTCTTCATACATAGACTTTCTGCTTGATCATTTCCACTTCAGGATCTGCAGCTGTATAACCTCCTTGATAGCCTTCTTCACATTAACTTCAACCAGCAGCCAGGCAAACAAGACTCTCTCCCTCTAAGCTGTGAGTTAAACAGAAGTCCAAACAGTTGTCACAAGCAGCTACTCAGTTTACAGAAAACAGCTGTCCAGGAGTGTAGAGGTAGCTCATGAAAGTTATCCAAAGTGGAATAAAATTGAGCTCCTCATTTTCAAACCTAAAATGAACCCTCCACTTGTCTAAATCCTTACAATACTCATAATAAATTCTGCACATGCAAAAGACTATCAAACTCACAATGAAGAGCACTTGAAACATAATGAAAACTTTTTGATAAAGAGAAAACCCACCCTAATTGTTTTTCACTCGATTTCCATAGCTCTAAAAGGGATTTTCCTACTCAAGCAATAAGCTATAATTTGTTTTCTTAGTGCTTAATATCTTCATCAACATCAGATTGGGCTACTTGAGTTACCACTGTTGATTGCACCGCATAGCTCAATTGCATGGCTTTCACCACTCCATGATTATCAGCAAATAGTTAAACCCAACACTCTCTTCCTTGTCCTTAGCTGCTTTCTTCTTCTGCTTCTTTTGCACTGGAATCAGATTCTTCTGCCAAATTTTAACATCTAGCATCACATCCGATAATGAGGGATCTTGCACTAGCACACCAGACAACAGATTGCTTACTGCTATTATCTGTCATCACTAGTTGATTCTCTTCCTTCCTCAGACAAACCTAGGGAGTTTTTGTAACCTGATTGAACATATTTGGCAATAATTTTCAACCAGCCCTCTTTTTTTTTTTTTTTGGGGGTTGTTTGTACTCCACAAATTGAGCTCGTTTTCTGTGAATTAAGTTCTGAACTTGATGAACTAGGCTGTGAAGCATGAGGTTCATCAACTGTTATTTTTATATTGATGATCTTCCTGGAGATCTGCACCTTTTTCTTCACCGTTAAGGAGTGTGCGTGTTACCCCTAGCCTATGGTGCCAATATGGGACAAAGCTCCCGTAAGGATCGAGTTTTGAGTTTTATGATTATGCTGATTATATTAAAAACCTAGAAACCAGAGGCTCATCTCAGGATGCAGGAGTGACACGAAAATTATCCGATGGAATCGGTTAGCAACCGAATTAGTTCCGGTTGATCATAATATGACGCAAAGTTCATGGAATTGTCTTGTTATGCGCCACACATTGTTTAAGACGAAGTAAGAAAGGCAATGAAATTTCAGTTTGGATTGCGGGATGAGATTAGAAAGCAGCTGGTGACTTTGAAGCTGCGGACCTATGGGGATGTCTTGGACGGAGTTTAAAGGGAGCAATTTTTTAGGAAGAAACCGGGAAGTTGAGGAGGCCCAGTATCGGGTTCTGGTTCGATGCACCTTTAAAGATGGCAAAGATGGAAGAGAAGGGAAAGAAGAAAGTAGGCCCTCCGGTGAGATCGAGTTCAACGGCAATAGTAGCAACAACAGCATGTCCACAATGTGAAAAGTGGCATGGAGAAAGACCTTGCAATAAATCTTCGGGAGCTTGTTTTAATTGTGGCCAAATTGGTCACTTGATTAAAGATTGTCCAAAGCAGAAGGGGCCATTGGCGGCAAAGCCAAGTGCTCCAGGAAAAGCTTTTGCAGTCCAAGTTCAAGATGTGGAGGCAACCCCTAATATTGTGAAAGGTACTCTTTCTATTTTTGGTACTCCTGCACATGTACTTATAGACTCCAGTTCCACTCATTCTTTTGTGTCTCCAAGGTTTGTGTGTCATTTGTTGTCAACCCCGCATATTCTAGAGCATGTACTAGTTGTATCAACACCGGCGGGATCATTTATGATGACGGATATTATGTATCCAAAGTGTGAAGTATGGGTTGGTGAATCGCAGCTAGTCACGAATTTGATATTATTAGAGATGTATGATTTCGATATGATTTTGGGTATAGACTGGTTAGTAAGTTATTATGCTAACGTTGATTGTTTCCATAAACGGGTTCATCTCACTATACCGAGAAGTGAACCGTTTTATTTTCAAGGGGCAACACATAAGAAGTTGCCTTGTTTTATTTCAGCTTTGCATGCTTATTATTTAATGGAGGATGGATGTCAAGCCTATTTGGCTTATACAAGCACAATTAGAAGTCATGATGTGCTAGCAAAGGATATTTTAGTATTTTATGAATTTGAGGATATTTTCCCTGAAGAATTACCTGGTTTACCATCACATCGGGAGATTGAATTTGAAATAGAAGTTATTCTTGGATCAACCCCAATTTCAAAAGCACCATACAGAATGGCACCAACAGAATTAAAAAAACTAAAGTAGCAATTGCAGGAACTTCTGAAAAAAGGATTTTTCCTACCAAGCGTATCTCCTTGGGGTGCTCCAGTGTTGTTTGTAAAAAAGAAAAATGGATCATTACAACTGTGTATTGACTACCGAGAGCTAAACAAGATTACTATCAAGAACAAATACTCGTTGCCGATAATAGATGACCTATTCGATCAACTGCAAGGGGCGCAGGTATTTTCTAAAATTGATCTCCGTTTGGGATATCACCAATTATAGATTAAAAAGGAGGATGTGTCAAAAACTGCATTCCGAACGAGATATGAATATTACAAATTTTTAGTTATCCTATTTTAGTTGACCAATACTCCTATAGCCTTTATGGATTTAATGAATCTAGTATTTCAGCCATATCTGGATAAATTTGTTGTAGTATTTATTGATGACATATTGATCTACTCAAGGAGTTATGAAGATCACAAGGCACATTTAAGAATTATGCTTTGGACACTTCGGGAAAAGAAACTGTATGCTAAATTAAAAAAGTGTGAGTTTTGGCTTGAAGAAGTAGCATTCTCGGGTCAAATCATATCGAAGGGAGGTATTTCGGTTGATCCTAAAAAGATTGAAGCTGCTATTAATTGGAGTCAGCCTATAACAGTAACAGAGGTGTAGAGTTTTCTTGGAATGGTAGGTTACTATCGAAGATCTGTGAAAAATTTCTTAAGAATTGCTATGTCACTGATTCAATTGACAAAGAAAGAAGCTAATTTTGTATGGATTGATGAATGTGAGCAGAGTTTTTAAGAGTTAAAGAATCGGTTGACTACTGCTCCGATCTTGACAATTCCCGAAAAATTTGGTGGATATGTGGTTTATTGTGATACTTCGAAGATGGGATTGGGTTGTGTACTGATGCAGCATGGAAAAGTAATAGCTTATGGGTTGAGACAATTGAAGGTGCACGAGAAGAACTACCTAACTCATAACGTAAAGTTGACCGCAGTAGTCTTTACCTTGAAAATTTGGAGACATTATTTATATGATGAGAAATTTCTGATATATTTGGAATCATAAAAGTTTAAAATATTTATTCTCCCAGAACGGGTTGAACATTAGACAAAGAAGATGGTTAGATTTCTTGAAGGATAATGAGTGTGAAATCCAGTATCAACCTGGGAAAGGCAACGTGGTAGCAGATACTTTAAGTCATTAAACGACTTTTGTAGCTAATTTGAAAATCAAAGAGATGAAGATGCTGGAGTGCATGAAGCAACATGACATTAAAAGGTACGTTCAAGGTGATCATATGATTCTATCATATTTTCAAATTCAATCAGAGATATTAAAACGGATTAAGAAAGAACAGATGAATGATCCATTCTTAACTGATATTGCTGGAGATTTGAATTGGGATTCTAGAGTTGATTCTAATATTTGTGATGATAGAGTCTTGAGATTCTGGGATAGAATGTGTGCTAAACGTTGGAGAATTAAAAGAGAAAATTATGAAGGAAACTCATCGATCGAAATATACTATTCACTCGGGATCAACAAGATGTATCAAGATTTGAAAATATTTTAGTGGAGGAATATGAAAATAGAAATTGTAAGTTACGTAAGAAAATGCTTGGTTTGTCAACAGCTTGAAAGTCAAGCGCAAGAAGCCATCTAGTTTGTTGCAACCATTGCCTACTCCAAGTTGAAAGTGGGAAGATATATCAATGGATTTTGTAATGGGATTGCCAAGGACTCTGAAAAACCAGGATGCCATCTGGGTGATTGTTAACAGCTAATAAAATCATCACATTTTCTAGCCATTCGGGTAACTTATTCAAGGGATCGGTTAGCCCAAATGTACATTGATGAGATCATGAGATTGCATGGAGTACCAATTTCCATTGTATCGATCGAGATCCAAGGTTTGTCTCAAAATTTTAGGAAAGCTTGTACCGTGAATTAGGAATGGAATTGAAATTCAGCACAACTCATCACCCACAAACGGACGGATAATCAGAGAAGGCCATTCAGATTTTAAAAGATATGCTAAGGGCTTTGGTATTGGAAATGAAAGGTAATTGGGACGATTACTTGACGTTGGCTGAATTTGCATATAACAATAGTTACAAGTCAGCATTGGAATAGCCCCTTTTGAGGCATTGTACAGAGGAAATATCGATCACCAATTCATAGAGAAGAAACAGGTGATAAAAGGCTTATGGGACCGAACATTATTAAGGAGACATATGACAAGATCAAGATTATCCATGAGAAATTAGAGGTGACCCAGAGTAAACAGAAAAGCTATGTAGACCGAAAAAAATCGAACCTGAAATTTGAAGTTGGAGATTATGTTTCCTTGAAAATGTCGCCATCTAAAGGGATTTCCAGATTTGGGATAAAGGGAAAATTGAAGCCAAGATTTATTGGCCCTTTTGAAATTTTGGAGAAAATTGGTAAAGTAGCTTATCAGTTGACGTTACCACCAAGTATGGGGGAAGTACACAATGCTTTTCATGTATCTCTGCTCCAGAAATATATCCATAATCCGACCCACATTATTGAGTACGAGCCTTTGACAATTGATGAGAATCTAACATATATTGAGGAACCAGTGCAGACTTTGGGCCATAAAGATCAAGTGCTCCGAACAAAGACTATTCTGTTGGTGAAAGTTTTGTGGAAAAACCATTCACAAGAAGAATCCACATGGGAACAAGAGGATGAGATTCTAGACAAGAATCCTCATCCCTTCCATCATTAAGGTCTATAATTCTATTCAAATTTCGAGGACGAAATTTTGTGAGGAGGAAAGGATTGTAAGGATCGAGTTTCATGATTATGCTAATTATATTAAAAACCCAGAAACCAAAGGCTCACCACAGGACGCAACAGTGACATAAAAATTATCCGATGAAACCGGTTAGCAACCAAATTAGTTCCGGTTGATAAAAAGGCAGCACCCTCGATAAGAAGATAGCCTGATTGCCGAATTCTCAACCGATTAACAACTGAATTAAATTCAATGGGCTAAATACAACCTAGGCAGCAGTAGAAGCAGTTCAGGTAACAGTATATACATGACAATTTAGTAGCTTCAGCAACATATTTTATTTGATAATTCAGTAGTTTCAACACACATACACACATGGCAACTTCATCAAGCAGCATGTGAGGATCATGCTTCAATATCATCAACAGCACGGTAGCAGCAGTAAAGTAAGCAAACCAGCTGACAGTAGCATACCTCAGTAAAAGTCCATAGAGCTAATAAAAATTCAACAATTTCAGCAGCCACATAGCAGCATCTTAAGGTCAACAATTGCATAATGACTCAGCAAAATTTACAAAGGTAATTCAGCAAAAATCAACAACATTTGAAGGAAAAGCATATGTACACTTGCCCAAATTTCTGCTGCAACCATGGCTTACTAATTTTTCTCCTCCTTTCTTCCCTTTGGTTTTTCCTTCTGCTCAGTTTTCCTTCCTTTTTCTCTTCTCACATAACCCTTGTATAATTTGGGCTAGAATTGCTAAGTCACCTCATTTTGAAGGAGTTGTAGCACAATCCATCAGTTTTCCAAATTCAGATTAGTGTCCCATAAATATTGCTGATTTATCCCCTAAATTTGCTGAATTACTTTTGTAAATTTTGCTGAATCATTATGCTATTTTGTGGCCTTAAGATGCTGCTATGTGGTTGCTGAAATTGTTGAATTTTTATCAGCTCCATGGACTTTTGCTGAGGTATGCTGCTGTCAGCTGGTTTGCTTACTTTACTGTAGCTGTCGTGCTGCTGATGCTATTGAAGCATGATCCTTACATGCTGCTTGATGAAGCTGCCATGCGTATATGTGCGCTGAAGCTACTGAATTATCAAATAAAATATGTTGCTGGAGCTACTGAATTATCATATATATACTGTTGCCCGAACTGCTTCTGCTGCTGCCCAGGTTGTATTTAGCCTATCGAATTTAATTCAGTTACTAATCGGTTGAGAATTCGGCAATCAGGCTATCTTCTTATCGAGGGTGCTGCCTTTTTATCAACCAGAACTAATTCGATTGCTAACCGGTTTCATTGGATAATTTTCGTGTCACTGTTGCGTCCTGGGGTGAGCATCTGATTTCTGGGTTTTTAATATAATGAGCATAATCATGAAACTTGAAACTCGATCCTAACAATCATGGAGTGTGCTGGAAGCAGCTCCTTCAAAATAAGGTGACTCAACAATTTTAGCCCAAATTATATAAGGGTAATGTGAGAAGAGAAAAAGGAAGGAAAACTGAGCAGAAGGAAGAACCAAAAGGCAGAAAGGATAAAGAGAAAAATCAGTAAGCCACGGTTGCAGCAGAAATTTAGGCAAGTATACACTATGCTTTTCTTTCAAATATTGTTGATTTTTGCTGATTTTCCTTAAGTATTGTTGCTCCAATACTTAAATTCCTTAATCTATTATACTGTTTTATCATATCATCATTTTAGAACAGGAAATAAATTAGTTGAAGTTGCTGAACCTGTAGGTGCTGATGCTGAATTCTTCAGCTGTAGGATACAGCCTGAACCGGCAACTAAACCAATCCCTGAACTGACCATTAATTAAGAAATTGAACCGGCCAAAGCATCACAAACTGATGTTGAATTTCAGCAGTAGAATATATGCTGAACCGGCCCTTAAATCAGCAACAGAACCGGCCCAGTATCCATGCTGATGATGAACTTGGCAGCCTAGGAAAATAAACTAAACCGGCTGAGCGGTCAGCTGAACCGGCTAAGCCATCATGTGCGAAGGCTAAACTGTCAACCTGTAAACCGGCTGTCCAAAACACCTCGAATCAGTTACTGAACCGGGCTCTTAAACAGCAACAGAACCGACTGAACAGCATCCATGCTGATGTTGAAATAGCAGCCACTGAACCGGCCTTGAATTGGCCTCTAAACCAGCAGCCAAATCAGCTATGGAAATATGTGGTGATGTTCAAGTGTCAACCCGTAAAATTAGACTTGAACTGGCCACTGAACTGGGCCTTAAACCAGTAACCGAACCGGATGAAGCATGCTGAAATTTGCGGCCTAGAAAAATATGTTAAACTAGCCTCTAAACCTGCTGAACCGGCAGCCAAATCGGCCAAGGCATCATGTGGTGATGCTGATTTGTCAACCAGCAAAATTAGGCCTGAACCGGCCACTGAACCGGCCCTGAACTGGCCTTGCTGATGCAGAATTTTAATATGCAAAAATTGGCCCTGAACCGGCTGAAGCATCATTATTGATACTGTAAAATTCACCCCGAACCGGCCCCTGAATCAGTCCCCTAAACTGGCTAAAATATCAATTACCGATGCTGAATTTTAAATTATAAAATTAGTCTGGACTAGCCCCTGAACCAGCCCCTGAACCAGTCGAAGCAACAATGATGTTGCTGAATTTTAAGCTACAAAAACCAATCCGAACTGGCCACCGAATCGGCCATCGAACCAGAAGCGAACCGGCTTAAGCATCGAGTTTTCATTTTAGTCCATAAAGATCAGCCAAGGTCGGCCACTAACCCAGCCATTAAATTGGCTCCAAACCGAAACCGAACCAGCTAAATGCACCATGTACAAGTCCTGAATTTTCAGCATGTAATATATTATGAATTATTATTTCAGCATATGAATGATTTTGATGATTTGCTACATTCTAATATTTAAATGCTAAGTTTCAGCCCTATTTATGGAAAGTAAATGGAAGCTCTACACAATGATAAAAATATGATTATTTTCTTCTAAGTGGAGAAAATTCAGAAAAAGTAAGATTATTTTCTTCCGAATGAAAAAAATTCAAAATAAGTACCCAAAACAAGTGTAGAGTTTCCATAAGGAATTTGAAATGAATTAAAAAGCTGGACCAAAGATTGATCAACAGATAGTATTTTCTGGCAAGCATTAGTTTATTATAGTAAAAGATCTTTGTCTGATAAGTATTGCAATGCGATTTTGGCCCATCTATAAGAAGAAAAATATAGATGGCCCACCTCCGAGTTCTTAAATAGGAGGGTAGGCCTTTGTTTGTGTAAAAAAAAAACACAATTCAGATTTCGATCAATCGTTCCTTTCACTAGTAATGCCTACTCGCCCTAGTCCCTAAAGAAAAATAAGAAATGTATGTTTTCATCATATTTTGAAAGAAAGAACAAGATAAGAAACCAGAAGGAAAATTTTATAAGTATCATAACTATGTTTTAAATTATTATATTCGATGATGATATCTATCCCTACTATTATATTTTAAGTAAAAGAATTGCATGATTTTTGCTATATATTGTGCATTAATGAGCATTTGGCTCACTCTCTTACTGTTTTACTAACCCTTCAAATGATTTGCACGAGTTCTTGCCTGATGAGTAGGAGTGATGATTGAAAAATTTAGTATAAGTCTCTGGAGATATTATTTTTGTCAACTTATATTTTTGGGATAGTATGTACTGTATTTAGTTTTATTTTATAGCTGATGTAAAATTCTGACCAATTTTGATGGTTGTATAAATAACAATATATCTCAGTAATAATTCTATATCAAATAGGTAATTGTTGTAAATATTAATGCTTCTGCAAGTTGGTTTGTGTATGACTTAGCAGACATCTTTCTTTAACGGAAGTTGGCATTATATTACTAGACTGACGTCAAAGTCGTAGATGATATGGTAATGTATTTAAATCATGTGTATGTTGACTTATTATTTATGTATTGGTTAATTGGAGTATTAACAGGATAAGTTTACGTCCATTGGGTTAATGACTTACCATTGGTAAAATTGATCCTTAAAGAATAATGAAATATGATTAAGTTAAATGACGAGTTTTACAACGTAGTTCATCACAACTCCTCCACGTTATTTATATTTTAGTTTAGCCTATGGTGGACAATGGAACTTTTTTATTTATCTTTCAATTTGTTCTTGGATTTGAAGATGCCTACCACATGATTACTTAAAATAAGTTCAATGGAATATCCAACGTGAAAAAGTTCTCAACCACTTCATATGATGCATATATGAGTCCATTAAAGAACAAGGGGAGGGGGGGGGAGATATATAATCCAAGTGCACGACTAACAAAGAATGATGCCCTAAAATAGTAGCTATTTGAAAAACCTTTCATGAATAGAACATAATGGGGGAAACTAGTGACATAGTTTAAAACAAGTCGTGCAATGTACAAACATACAAAATAAAATTGAACATCTAAGTGCAGGCAGGCAGGCATACCTGGACCAATTGGATCTTCTAGCTTCTCAATCCTTTTGCAATTACGAAGTGTTATGGATGCATCATTCTGCCCAGATTTGAGCATGACAACCCCAGGGCAGTCCAACAACTTGACATTCTTGTCCAGCTGAACTTCCTGCACTGATCTTGTTAACCCTGGTGTAGCGCCGACGTTGACCACATGGCATCTCTTCAAACTATTAATAAGACTACTCTTGCCTACATTAGGCAGTCCAATTACACCTACTGTGATGGACTTCTTAATCTGAGAAAGCCCAAAATCAAGTCAACATCAGAACTACTTATAAGATATCACTGGCTTGAACAACATAATGTCAACCACTCAAGAGGGCCTAAAACTATGGGATGAATAAAGTAATAATATTCTGAAGTACCTCGTGACTCCTTGAGTAGTTCTTAAGCAGCTTGATAAGAGTTTCAGCACCAAGACAGTCACTAGTTTGCAGAAGGTGGCTAGGTTTGAAGGCCTTAGAAGACTTCCACCCCAAGTTTGCCCTTTGCACTTGTGTGCTGCACTTAAAGGCAACTGCAGGCAATTCCTCTCTGAGATACTTGAGCCATTTCTCAACAGCTTCACGAGGTATGAGATCTGACGTGAAGGAATTTGGATCAATAAAGAAAAGTGGTAGCAGAGGTTTAGAACCCCGGATATTGTCAAAAATGTTGTTGAATATCAATTATAGATAAATACTTTTTGAAGGAGGGAACCTGAAGCACTGTCATTTACAAGTATTAATACATGCTTTATAGCTTGAATGTCAAGGAAAACATAACCCAGCAAAATTAACTAGTGTATACAACTGAAAAATATAAAGGGTCATCAGTATTCTGTTTCATTCCATTTCTATTTTTCTTGTCGGTTGCGTTTGTTTTTATTGAGATCAGTAAGAATCGTCTGCTTCGATAAACTATTCTCAATTCACCTGCTTCTTGAAACTACAGAAAATAAATGTGCATTGAAATGCTGAAAGAAAGGGGAAAAAAACAGGAAATCAAAGTGGGGGATCCTTCAGAATAGGGAAGTGTGGATTTTTAGGAAATTGAGCATCGACGTACCAATTTTATTCAGGAGCAAAACAAGTTTCTTGTCAGGACCCGATTTTATCACCATCTTTTCCATATCTACACACCGAGTACCAAGGGGATCACGAGCATCGAGAACTTCCAAAATGACATCAGAAGCTTCAATCACTTTGACCAGTTCATTGTAAAAAGCCCTGTCAGAATTATCTGCAAGAAATCAAAATGTGTTACAGAATAAAAGTATATGGATCAAAAAAAGATTCAAGGACAAAAACTAACTTTATCATAAATCATGTTGCATATACCTCGATTTTTCCCAACTTCAGTGGAACCATCAGCATCCTTCTCGCCTGGGATAGTTTCTTTTTCTATGCTAGGGGTGTTATCATCGTCAATCAAACCCAGCTTTCTCTTTTGAGCCTGCAGAAGCATAGAAGCAAACAAACATACACATTCACTTAGGTAACTAATAGATGAAATGTTTGGAAAATGTAAGAACAGAGTCAACAAACTTATTCCATGAAAAGAAACATCAGCAGAAATCCATTCATCAAGAGACACTTTTAGAAGCAATATTATAGTAAACAGAACTTTAGCTCTTAAAGTCCTTAAAGGGTTCACTGTGGGGAAAAAAATGGCGTAGTTAGTCAGGTTTCATGGAAATGCCACCTTGTTTCAATTCAAGTATCAACTTGGAAGGATTTAAAGAATCCCTTAAAGGAGTAACCTAAATATAGCAGAAAATATAAACAATTGCAAAGAACATCATAAACAAGAAAGAAGAATCCGTAGAATAATTTATTTTATGCATTCTCCTCAAATGGTATTTGTATCTGAAAAGACAAATACTAGAGTTAGCAGCATCTCCTGGGGGTTTAGGTTTAGAATCGATGAAACTAAAACAACAAAGCCTCGGATTCAAATAATACCACTTCAACAGCCCAATTCCATATTGACACAGAATATCGAAAGAAAACAGTCATTCTACATAGGTAAGCCTTTAAACAAAAAGAACTCTCAGAAATTTAAAAAGAAAAAAAAAAAGATAAGCAAATGTAACCAAATGAACTCTGAAATTCAGGGTGAATATACATACACCCATCTAGAAGTACGCTAAAATGATTAGACTCGACCCAGAAACGGGAAACTTCAATCACATTGCTTATAATTTTCGATCAATAAACCCTTAGTATCAATCGAAGATTCAATAGATGGGTATTCAACGAATAATTAAAATATAACTGATCAAAAATCTCAATACCCTTTCTTTGCGGGCAGTTTTCTTCTGCTCCAATTCCTCAAGAGCACGAGCACGACGAGCCTCGAGAGCCTTAAGCTCCTGCTCCTTGAAGGGCCACTGATTGGGAATGCCAGGATCCTTCTCCACCTTCTTCTTCCTATTGAGACCTAGCTTCTTAGCTTCTTTCGCCTTTTTCTTATGGTGCTCCTTTACTTTCCGAATTATCTTGTACTTCTTTTTTAAGGGAATTCTCTTGCTCTTGCTCTCTACAAGAATAAACAAAAAACAAGTTAAGTAAAATTCAATTTTGTTTCCGTTTTTGAAAACAAAATAGCACTGTGCATATCGCCAAAAACAGTTATTGCCTGCTTACTTTTACTCTTCTTCACCATCTTGAAAGGGAAACGAGGAGAGTCGGAAAGAGAGAGACTGGGAATTGATTTTGCGGTGAGATTGAGACGTTAGGGTTTTGCAGTGGAGATATAGTGCTTTTGGAGAAGGGAGACGTCAGATGTAAACCGAATGGGGTGGTCCGACCCGATTTATTTTTTTGGGATGAAACCGACCCGTTACTGTTGGAATAGTGGGTTCGAATAAATAATCCGCTAGCACGAAAATGCTCCTCTTTTGGCTTAGGATCCGTTTGATAGTTAGGGTCAAACCCAACATTTTTGTGCCGGCTCCATAACCGTCGAGCCTCCTTCTTGCATGCAAGTTCATTAACACGAGCAAAGTTTATATCTAATTCGTATTCCACCCAAATGCCCATTTTCAAGTCTGAGCTTGCAGTCGGGTTACTTGACTGTATCGGTTGAATTGATTTAAAATTTTATAAAATTTGATTAAGATATATGATTATTATGTGTGAGCATAATTAAAAATTAGGCTCAATTAACTTTTAGATCGAACACAGAAAATAAATTTAATCAAATTCAGATTATAAATTTTATAAAAATATAGATTTTTTTATTTTTAAATAATATTTTAATAGATTACATCTTTATAGAATTTATGGTTTTTATTGTAAAAGTTTCTTCATTTAAATATATGATCAGTTAATGTTTCAATCTAAATATCATAATTTTAAAATATTTTGTAGTTTTAGACATTTTTATGTAAATACATATTTTTTAAGGTTCGAGTTTAAAATTTATTATAATAGTAACTAATTAAATTTAAATTATTAAATTAAGGTCAAAAAATAAAAAAATTGGTTCAAAAATTAAAATTGGATCGGGTTACATTGAATTGATGGATGCCAAAGCAATGTCCAATGCAAGTACGTACATAGGATGGGCAAAATAACCGCGCCTGATGGACACCTAATCAGAGTTTTAGTATGTTTTTCTAATATACGCATACTCGAAGCACATTTGAAGGTTGCCCGAATGTGCCTTTTAGAATATTCACACTCAATGAGTGTCAGAAGTGGCACTCGTGCGCCGTAATGTTCAGCTATGCCACCTAACACACTCGACCAGTGCTCAAGTATCAGTACTATTATAAATGGCGACATTGGTTGATTTTTATTCTTTTTTTTTACAGAATTTGAGAGAAAAGGAGATGAGGAAAAAAAAGATGAAGTTTGAAAAGCTCAAGTCAAGTAAATCCAAGTAAGATTTTTGGTAAATTGGAGTAAAGACAAGTGCATTTTAAATATTTCTTCTTTTGTTATTATTATTTCCTCATTTCTTTGAATATTTTTTATTTTAATTACTTATGTATGATATGATTTTATAACTAAGATATTTATATTTAATATATATGTAAAATTTTTCCCATTTTATTATAAAAATATGTAAAATTTATATCTTAACTCATGTAGATTGTATCACTTAGTTGATTTTTATAATATTTTTTTATACGTATTCTAAATTTATAATATAATGTTCTTATATATTTGAATTTTATTTATACAAGTTCCTACATGTTAAATTTGAAAAAAAATATACTTTACATGCTCTAAAAATTCATAAATTTGCCCTGCATGTTGTGATAAAATGTAGAAATTTCTATATTGTTGCCAATTTTTGTATTTTGTTGAATATTTTTGCACTAATTTAGCTAATAGTTGTGCTGTATGTTTAAGGAAACTATTATTTAGTATTTTATGTTAAGAATTTATAGAATTTGAAAAAAAAAATTTACAATTATATTAATAATTATGACTATTTTTTTCAGAATGAGAAAATTAAAAAAATATAAAAAAATATATAGAGTTTTCATAAGTATAAGTACTTGACCATGGTATTAGTTCAGCAGACAGTATATTATGACATGTCTTAATATATTATAGTGATAATCGAGATTTAAATTTATCATCTGTGGATAAAAGTGATTTTCAACCTTATATATAAAGTTATATATATAATAACACACATAAGAATTTTAAATAGTAAGTACAGCTTTTGGTTATGTAAAAATAAATATAATTCAAATTTTGATTATCCGTTCTTTTAATCGGTAAGACCCTACTAGCCCTTAGTCCTTAAAAAATTATATTTCAGTATGATTTGATGACATGAATTGAATAAGAATGTGATAGGTCAATATAAAAAGCTAAGAAAATGTATTATCTTGGAATCTTACTTTTGTTTACTACCTCTTTCAGATGAGAGACTCGAATACTTGTAGGATAATTAGAATTGAAGAAAAAACTATTCGAAGATCATAGAATTAGAATTATGAATTTTGATGTTGTATTTGATTTCTGATATCAGTTTATTTTATTTGTGTTAATCAGATTATGGTTTGTAAATTATGAGACAATTGTTAGTTTATTAGATATTTTTTTGATGCAGTTTATGTTATTTATGGTTTATAAGTCGTGGAATTTAGTTGTCCAATTATATGATAGTAGTGGAATTGTAGTTCAGTTTTGTGTACTTTGATTTTTGTATGGATTAGATATAACTTCTTACGTAATGCCCGACATTACGGTTTGATTAGTGTTGGAGCCACATGATGACGTCCAACTCGGATCCTATAATTAGGTCGTATTATTTTATTTTGAACAGTTGAAATATCGACGTGAAATTCATATCCAAGTTATTTAAACGGTTAATTAGATTGTTAATTGAATTATTAATTGTATAATAAATATTAATGATGGGTTTGGGACGTGATATTTTTTAAATAAAAAATATTTAAAAATAAAAAATATTTATAGACTGACTCGTATCAGTCCAATTTGGATTAGGAACAAACACAATTATATGTTTTGGCCTAAGTAACTAACCTATATATAATTTGACTTAGCAATCATAAATTTTTAACTAAAGTTGATCTAAATCCAATTTTGATCATATCGATAAGTTATATGAATTATAATTTTGAATAGAATATATGTCATGCATTTAGAATCTTGTCTTTAACTACAAGCCAACAAAGAATTTGAACCGCAGGGGGTGGGGGAATTAGAGTTGTAGTCTAAACCATAGTCTAAAATGTTCCTATAGGAATAGTTAAAGGCATCATTAACATGGTACTTACCTAAATAGTTGCCCAAAATGGCAGCATGATTGTATTGGGAGCCCTTATTTTAAGATAAGTGTACCTATTTTCTTGGGAAAATAGACTTTTGATCAATTCTCTTTTTAACAAGTAAATCTCTATATAAGAACAAAATAATTATGTACAAAGAAAACCCCAAATAAATAATGAATTGAACAAAACTATCAATACCTATTCAACAAAAAATCACAAAAGTAACAATCAAGTAAAAAAATATATATATAAGTCTGACAAAATATGGGATCAAGGTAACAAATATAATAGTAAGACAAAATTTTTGACCAATTCATTAGGTGAGAGTTTCAGTTTATGTGTAAGAATTTTTAATTTAAACTATCAATGTATCTATGGGTTTTTATTGGTAAAACATAGGTTAGTATTAAGTATATTAGGATCTACAAGCCTAAAGATTAGATTAGAAAGGCTATTCTAACAATTTGAGAAGCACTTGATTTTCTAATCTATAAATTATTTGCTAATTTTTTCAATAATAGCATTGGGAGTGAGTCACACCATGGACAATTCTAAAAATGAAGGGACTTGCCCAAAATGTTTACTGTTAGAGTCATTTGCCTAATTGGCATATTTCGTTACCATATGTATTATTGTATCTACGTCGGGTTGTGGGTTGTCGGTTTGAAGTCCGTTCTGTCCGCCCTCCAGTCGCTCGAGCCCGTCCAAAGCCCCCGCGCCCGCCAGGCGCTCGATACCCGCTCAAGCCGAAAAAACAGTAGGGTGCCCGCCCGCCAGGAGCTCGACATCCACTCGAGCCGAAAATCCAGAAGGGTGCCAGCTCACTGCTCGCCTTCTGGCCGCTCGAGCGCCCGCAGGGTTTCTCACGAAACCCTACGTTCGCCCGCCGTGGTCCGCTCGAGCGCCGGTGCAACGGGCATACAACGTTGTGCCTCATGTTCTAACGGTTTTTCTCTTCGTTTCTCTTTTCTATTTAAACTCTTACATCCTTCTACCTTCGTGGGAGACGTTGGTTCGTGAAGAAGGAGATCCGATCGTGGTTGGCACTTCAAGTGGCACGAGAGGGAAGATTGACGTGAAGACCGGAAGGTATCCGGTTCCGTTGCCGCGAGCAAATCCAAGGAGTTCCTTGGTAGGGATCACGTGACGAGAGTAAGTCGGCTAGGTTAGCGCATCGTTACCACCCGATCTGTAAGTTGATTTTCATAGTGCAATCCTTCCCTGGCCGTTGAAGCCCGGAGTGTTTTTCTCGATTACCGTGGGTATCGAGTTTTCACTTCGTCACCAAAAATTATGTCTTTATCGTTATCGCTCATTGTTATATATATTGTGCATGCTTGTCATCTCGTTAGCATCTAATATTAAATATCCTTTACGAGTATTGGATATTTATTTATTTTTACTTCCGCTATATTTTTCGGGATCAAAACTTGATTGTTCACGTTAGCACAAAACGTACTTTTTCAATTGGTATCAGAGACTTACCCCGATCCATGATCCCCAATCTAGATGTCTACGAGTGGATCGCTCTCCGTTCCTCCCTTCTTTGATGGGAGTAGCTATGCCTATTGGAAGGTCCGGATGAGAGCCTTCCTAAAGTCTCTAGATGAGCATGTTTGGGCACGTACCCAAGTTGGGTGGACTCCACCCACTAGTTTCACTGGTTCCGAACCAAAAGCCTTATCTGTATGGACCAAAGAGGAACTTGATGTATGTAATTGGAATAGTAAGGAGTTACATGCTATTTTTTTGACTGTATCTCCCGATGAGTTTAAACGAATCTCAATATGTGAGACTTCTAAAGATGCGTGAGATATTTTAGAAATCACTCATGAAGGAACTAAATTAGTTAAGAATTCAAAATTACAAATGCTCACCACTAGATTCGAAAAAATAAGAATGAAAGATGATGAGACATTTGATGAATTCTATGCTCAACTAAATGATATTATAAATTCCACGTTTAATTTAGGTGAACGAATCTCGAAAAATAGAATTGTTAGAAAAGTCTTACGATCTTTGCCTGAACGATTTAGATCAAAAGTTACTGCAATTGAAGAGAACAAAGATTTAGACAAATTAAAAATCAAAGAACTTGTAGGGTCCCTACAAACTTATGAACAACACTTCCACAGTCAAGGAAACAGAAATCAATTGCCTTAAAATCAAGTAGGGAAGAGAGAAACCGGGACTCTGATGAAGAGTCATACAGTGATGACGATTTTTCATTATTTGTTAAGAATTTTAAAAAATTCTTAAAAAAAATAACTCTTCATCAGAAAAACTAGATGTGGATTTAAAACGATCACATAAATTTGAGAAGAAAGACCGACGTGAAAGTAAGGATTCCAAATCAAAAACTTCCCAAGGAGTCCAATGCCATGAGTGTAAAGGTTTTGATCACTATAATGCTGAATGCCCAAACTTCAAACGCCAACAAGGTCAAGCCTTTAAAGCTTATGTGACCTTAAGTGATGACGAAGAAGAAGAGGGTGACAAATGTTCTGAAGAGGGCCCTGTCAAGTACATGGCTTTTATAACCTCCATGTGTGGCAATTCAGTAGAAAATATTAATCAATCTGATGACTCTGTGGATGAGTCCGAAGCTAAATTTGATGACCTTCAAGAAGTATATGACAAACTGTTTAGGGAATGCTTAAAAGTAAAGAAATAAAATAAAACCTTAAACAGTAGGGTCCTTGAGTTGGAACAAGAAAAATTAGTTCAACAATCCGAGTTAGATTATAAAACCCAAGAAATTCAGAATCTGAAAGTCTCATTTACTAAGCAAATAACAACTTTAGAATCTGAATTTGGGACTTCTCGAAAAGATTTGAAACAATTCTTAAATGGGTCCACAAAATTAGATCATATGCTCGGATTGGGAAAAAGTGGTGGAAATAAACAAGGTTTGGGGTATGCTGCAAATATTGTTCGAAATGACGTAAAACCTAAAACTGTATTTGTTCCCGCCACAAAAATTTCACATCAACACGCTTCCAAATCTAAACTCACTAAGCAACCGACTCGACGTGTGAAAAATAGCGTTCACTCCCATCATTTGACCAACTTATATAGTCTAAAAGATAGGGACAAATCTCCAAAATTTGTGCCTACCTGTCATGCGTGTGGTAAAGTTAGTCACATTCGTCATCGTTGCTGCACCATGAATTTTTTGTACAACCAAAGACCAGGGCTAAAAATGTCAAAACTTGTTGATCACATTCAAACTTTTAATGAACAAGTAAAAATATTGAATTCCAAAATGCATTCAGTGAGACAAGTCAGGGTTAAGAAAGTGAGTTCCATTACCCCTTGGCCATTCGTGACAAAAAGGGGGAGACTTGATTCATTTGTGATAGGGGGAGTTTAGGGGAGATTTGGGGCTCTTTGTTATTTATGTTAGGGGGAGACTCGTTGTATGTTATTTTCATATAAAAGGAAATTAGGAGAAATGTTATTACAGTTAGGGGGAGTCTTGTCGTTAGGGGGAGACTCGTTATATGTTATTTCCGCTTTAGTCAGTATTGCTTGAATCTCATGTTTATTTACAGTGCATGTTGTTCTCCCTTATTATACTTTGTCTTGTTGGTACTAACCTGCTTGTCCAGGCTATTCAGTTACACAGTCCTCGCAGCTCCAGGCTACTCAGTTACACAGTCCTCGTAGCTCCAGGCTACTCAGTTACATAGTCCTCGCAACTATCATCCATTGCCGCAGCAGTCCTGGTATAGTTGTTTACATTTTTTTGTGTCTCTTATGTATTACTAGGCGTAGGTTTTCATGTACACGGGTTTTATCTCGGTGGTGTCTGAACCCGTGATTCACTTGTATTTCTTTATTTTATGAGTTTTGTCACGGAATTGCCAAAGGGGGAGATTGTTAGAGTCATTTGCCTGATTGGCATATTCCATGACCATATATATTATTGTATCTATGTCAGGTTGTGGGTTGTCGGTTTAAAGTCCATTCTGTCCGCCCTCCAGTCGCTCGAGTCGGTCTGAAGCCCCTGCGCCCGCCAGGAGCTCGATACCGGCTTGAGCCGAAAAAACAGTAGGGTGCCCGCCCGCCAGGAGCTTCGACATCCGCTCGAGCCAAAAATCCAGAATGGTGCTCGCTCGCTGCTCGCCTTCTGGCCGCTCGAGCGCCGGTGGAACGGGCAAAATTTTTGAACGATTTTTTGCGCCCTTTATAAATACATGCCTTATGTTTTTGAAACCTTAAGCACGCCAGAGCCTCTTTTGAGAGTGTTGGAGCCATTCTACTTGAGAGAAGAGCATTCTTCTTCATTTTCATCTTGCTCTATTTGAGAAAACCGAACCTACTACGCTCTACAACGTTGTGCCTCATGTTCTAACGGTTTTTCTCTTCGTTTCTCTTTTCTATTTAAACTCTTACATCCTTCTACCTTTGTCGGAGATGTTGGTTCGTGAAAAAGGAGATGTTGGTTGGCACTTCAAGTGGCACGAGAGGGAAGATTGACATGAAGACCGGAATGTGTCCAGTTGCGTTGCCGCGGGCAAATCCAAGGAGTTCCTTGGTAGGGATCACATGACGGGAGTAAGTCGGCTAGGTTAGCGCATCGTTACCACACGGTCTGTAAGTTGATTTTCATAGTGCAATCCTTCCCTGGCCGTTGAAGCTCGGAGTATATTCTCGATTACTGTGGGCATCGAGTTTTCACTTCGTCACCAAAAATCGTGTCTTTATCGTTATCGCTAATTGTTATATATATTGTGTATGCTTGTTATCTCGTTAGCATCCAGTATTAAATATCCTTTACGTGTATTGGATATTTATTCATTTTTACTTCCGTTATATTTTTCGGGGTCGAAACTTGATTGTTCACGTTAGCACAAAACGTGCTTTTTTATTTACCATTTTAAAACAACAAATGGATCGGATCTCACTTACTAAGTCCTTAGAGGAAATTTAGAATTGAGGGATTTTAGTGGTAATAGACTAACTTAAGGCTTGGTAGGAGCTTTGAGAAGGGCATCAACTTACTTCATTATGTGTTCCATTTGGGAGGAAGCTTGTCGAGACCCGCCGACATTGCAAAGGAGACAAAGTCTTTGAATAATTATTTTTTCACTTACCTTGTATAAGACACTAATAGTAGGAGACGTGAGGCGTAACTGACTCTGAGACATTAATTATAGAAATAAACACTTATCAATGTAATGTATGATCGATCTGTTTAAATATTCGATTTAAAAAATTTATAATATGACTTTTATATGAATTTTGACAGGACGTTAGTAATGGTATTAATGGGATTAGGTTGTTATTTTGGTCCATCAATTTTATCTATACACTAGCATTTTGTAAAAGGGTTTAGATGGATTTTAAAAACCCACTGTAAAGGCCTCTTATAATTCTATCCGTAAATAGTGAAACATTTCTTCTTTTACTCATAGTTTTTTCTTATTCCTTTTCCTTATTTCGAAATTTTTTATGTAAACCTAATATTTTGTTATATGACTATTTATTATATTATTATTAATAATCATGTAAATTCATAATAGATTATTTTTATATGCTACAATACTTTTCTAAATTGCCTTACTAACCAGTTTGTGGAGATGGACTTTAAAAAGTTAGGAATTCTATAAGAAATTAGCATTGAGTACATGAATTCTATAAGAAATTAGCATTGAGTACATAGAAGCAAGTGCTTTTTAAGGGGCTTCATTGAGAAAAAAAAGAAAACAATTTTAGTTATGGCATCACAATGAGTTAAAAAAGAGAGCTAAAATGCCAAGACAATCCCCGAGAACACAAAAGTGAAACAAAACATTCAATTATAGCAAGTGAAACTGATAGAAGTAGAAAGATTACTGATTTTAGTATCAAAAGATGTATCAGATAATGAGTCTCGTATTCCTTTTACATTTTATTCGTTTGTTATGGTGTACAAGATTCAAATTTTGAGTAACGAAGATCAGAACCGTTTTTGTACAGATACTCATATAGGGCGGTTGCCTAATTTATTCAATAAATCAAATTTTAGAAGTGTATCAGGAATAATAGCACAACTCAATAAAAAAATGCTAAATAAAAGTTCACTTCAACTTGACTCTTGGCCCCACACTCTCTCCTTTGTCAGGGGTGCTAAATATATGAAAGTAGAAGGTTCTAAAACTTAAAAGTACTCAAATTTGTTTGTCTAAATAAATATTTATGTGTAAATATAGATATTTAAACTAAATAAATGTTATATTGGACAATCTAAATTTTTTTAGAATGTCTAAAATTTAAATATTATAAATAGAATAACTCGATTTAGATATTTTAAATTCTAATGGTATCAAATTTCTTCTCTCTCATCTCTTCTTTTCTAATCTTGTGTGTGCATGCTTTTTCATTCTCATTCTCTTTGATGATCATCATTTTCTTAATAGTTGTAGCTATTAGAATAATTTTTAATTAATCCCGATATATGGATCATATTGATAATAATATTTATAATTTAGATTTATATTACTTATTTTTGATTTATAATTTAATTAAAATTACTTAAAATAGTGAAACATATTTGATTCGTTTTTTAAATGGGAGGAATAAAAGTGTATGACCATTCATAAAATAATATATCAGATAAAATAAAAAAATATGACTATTCATGAAAAAAATATATCTATAAAAATATACAATTCTTGGTAAAATGATATGTCTTTTTTTATATTAAAAAGATACAACTATTGGTCCCTTAAAAAAAGTATAGTAAATAGAGAGTATGAGAGACTCTATCTCTTAATTTACATATAAAGTTCCTTTTCTCTCAACAAGGATTATTGTGTATTATTATTTCGTTAAAATTTTTCTAAAAGAATCATCATGAATTACATGAATTAAAGAACGAATTGATCTTTATTCTTTATCAGTTTGTAGCAGAGTAGGTTATATGATATAATTTTTATTTATTTATTTCTTTTATATTTTTCTTCATTAATTTTTTTTATATTCTTATAATATATAGATCGGTTCAGTACCATGGGCCGACCCAAAGTTCAAATTCTAACGGACTGATAGCCCGTTAGAAGTTTCTCCAAAGCCCAACCCGAAGTCTGCGCAGCTTGGCCTTGAGAAGGCCCACGCATGTAGCCCGAAATCTCCAACTCGGGAGGTAGACCCATACAGTCATTCAGCAGGCCCAACAGGCAAGCCGACATGCCCCTACTGGCGCATGGGCTGCAGTGGTTGCTCGACAATCTGGCCTGTTAGCGTCGGCCCAACAAATCTCCTCCCAGAGATTATGTGCCGCTCAAAATGGTAGGCGCAGCTCAGCGAATCTTCTCCAAAAGGCAGCTGCCATAATTGCAGCCAGAGAATAACCCAAAGAAGGAAAGAATATCTGCTGACATCCTTGGTTGCCTTGTTAGGCACCCATGAGCTTTGGTACCGAAGCAGCTTTCACCCTATATATCTCCTTCTCCTCGCAGAAGGAAGAAGAGAGCCTTGAGCACACAGGGAAGAAACCCTAAGGAAGCAATAGAGATGAGAGGCCAAGGGAGGAGTGACTCTTTCCCCCGATTACACAAAAAGGCCAAGAGCTCTCCATCGCTCTCGTGGTCACAGACTCCTTGTGCTATCCTTCTTCCTTTCTCTCTCAAGCTGCTCCCCATCGAATACATCCATCGGAACTAGGTCTTCCACCATCCCTTGGCTGTCACCGCCATTAACGGCCTCGTCGATAGCCTGCACAACTCAAAAACCAAAAGGGAGAAGAGAAAAGTTTCGCGTGGTACAAACCAAGGAGAAGATTCAAAAGACACGCTAGCTCCCACTCTCTCGAGATATCCTGTTCTCTTGCTCTTGCTCTAGCTAGTATTTGTGAAGGCCTCGCACCCACTCCGAATCCTAACACCGTAAGATTGGTGGAGTCGACACGAAGAGTAGGGTGCAAATGGCCACTTCACCTAAGGGAGACTTTACGGACTTCCTACCTTTATTGTTATCGCTCAGGAGTCGTTCCTGTCTCTCGTCAGCCAACCCCTTATGGGAGCACTATGTCCTTCCTTGCAGTAGTCACTCTTCCACAGGAGTCCTCCATCTCTCAAAGCCGCTCAGTGGACGTGTGGATCAGGAGCATATTCCTCCACCTCGCTAAGTCGCCCCTGGGCCGGACGCACCTCTAAATCCTCCCTCAATCGGGCACATCTCTAAGTTGTTTCTCAACCAGGCGTACCTTTAAGCAATCCCTTAATTCGGCACATCTTAAAGTTGCCCCTTAGTTGGACGTACCTCTAAACTGTCCTTCAAGCTGGCGCACTTATAAGTCACCTCTCAACTTGGTGCACCTCAAAATCGCCCCACAGTTAGGCTCACCTCTAAACCGTTTCTCAATTGGACGCATCTCTAAATCGCTCCTCAATCGGGCGTATCTCTAAACCGCCCTTCAGTCTATTGTACCTTTAAGCTGCCCTCAACAAGTGCACATCTAAACTGCTCCCTAGTCGAGTGCACTAAAATATTTAATCCCCCACTACATACATCTATACATTTCTCTTATATCTTCGTATCTTTCTATCTATCGGGAAAGATTTCTGACTTAAAAGTCGAATGATAAAATCGCCCCACAGTTAGGCGCACCTCTAAACCGTTTCTCAATTGAACGCATCTCTAAATCGCTCCTCAATCGGGCGTATCTCTAAACCGCCCTTCAGTCTAGTGTACCTTTAAGCTGCCCTCAACAAGTGCACATCTAAACTGCTCCCTAGTCGAGTGCACCAAAATATTCAATCCCCCACTACATACATCTATACATTTCTCTTATATCTTCGTATCTTTCTATCTATCGGGAAAGATTTCTGACTTAAAAGTCGATGATATATTAGGAAGTGAGTCCCATCAATTTCCTAATACCATATTTTTTAGTTGTGTAACGTAAGATTTAGATTCAAAGTGACGGGGACCGGACTAACTCTAGTTCGACCAAACATGGAAGATCGAGCAGCTCTTTAACCCATACAATAATCATGATCTAGTGACACATTATTGGCACTGTCTGTGGGAACAACTGAAAAGTCTACTATCACAACTACAAGAACAAACACGATCAGCATCTCCGGGGTGAGCCGACGCACCAACTAGAGACGTCGCCCTCATGGCAACGACCCTTCCTTAGGTAGCTACGTGGATGGACGACCGACTCCCAGCGTGCAGGCATTCGTGGCCTGATCAGAAGCCCTAATCCTATCGGCCACAAACCGTTTGCACCCATTCGAAGGTGCAACACTGGAGGGCTCCACCTTTCGTTTCTAGATGATCGGAGAAAGTTAGCATCCTTAGAGGATCTAGAGGCCTAATGACTTCGAGGCCCAGGCAACCTCAAGCGACAGGCCCAACCGCAACCAAACGGTTGACTGAGTCACTAGAGGCAGGTAGAAGGCTAGGATGCCCTTAGTTGCAAAGAGCTTTGCTCCTGCATGTGGCCTCCCACACCAGAAGACGTTGCCCACTTGTTGACCAAGGTTTTCTCCCTTTTAAAACCCGTGGTTCACACATCGACAAATAAGTGCAATCAATACTCATGCCCCAGTTAGCACATTGGCCGGATACATCACCTCCCATGGCAACAACCCTTTGGGTAGCCATGGTGATGTTCGGCCTACCTTTGGTAGGTGTGCATTTGACATAAAGTAGGACATCATGCTTGAATTGCTCCGGGCCCCATGCACTTGCTTGGACAAGTGACGGCTAGAAGGTCTTTCCACCCATGCACGAGTCTCAACACTCCCAAAAGGGAAAGTCGGAAGAAGAGACTGCTCACCAAGAAACATCTCATCTACCTGATGACCTTAGTATTTGGGAGGATTCGAACGATAGGGCTCACTTCCAGAAGGAAAGTTTAGCCCGATCCCGAACGCAAGACAAAGGTGCAAAGCGGTGACGCCTTTGCTATTCTCGAAATGATCGGTGACATTCTGACCTTCAAGAAGACTCTTGTAGTGCTGACAGGCACAAAATTATCCCCTCACAGGGGTTGGAGGATAAATCTGGAGAAACCTCCAAAGTGTTCAGCCCTCTACTCACGAGTGATCATGCTGGTAAAAAGAGGCCTAACTGGGGGCTTGGCAAGGTTGATTCCATGATAGTGCCCCACATCGGCCCCTCCTTAGGTAGCTATGTCGACGGATGAATGGCCCCAAAGTTTGCAAGCGATGGGGGTGTAGATAAGCACCCCATTTCAAACCATATGCATCCATCTGAATATGTTACGTTGGGGCTCCTCCCTCCAACAACATGATAATCGACGTGGATTAGCATCTGTAGAAGTGCTAGTAGCCTGATGACTTCGTAGCTTGGGTGGCCACGAGTGACAAGGCCTAATGCCGGCCAGAAAATAAACCAAGTCATGAGACGTGGAATGAAAGCCTAGAGTGACATGATCCATGCCATTCCTACAATGACAAGATACCCCCTACTTGCGAAGAAACTTCACGTAACCTCAAAAGACACTTTGCTGACCCGGCTAGGTCATCGATAGCACTGGAGATTCAGTTCCTACCATCCTCTCACAGTATCTGAAAATTGAATCCGGAGTCCCACATTCATAGCTCCAATCCGGTGTTTTGCTTAGATCATTCCTACACTTTGCTGGACCCTAGGGCCTCACAAGTTCCCAGAGAGTGTCAGAAGCAGGTTGGGACACCTTTAAGGATGGTAGTACTCTCATCCCCTCGCATGCGGCGTTCCAAGTCAAAAGACATTGCCATTGTGCTAAGTGCAGCAGCTAGTAGGTTAGAATGTCTTCGAGGGTAGCGGAGCACTCAACCCCCTGCATGCAGTGTCCCTTGCTAGAAGATGCTTCCTTCGCACTGACTGAACTCCACAATTAGAACCTACTAGTCGCATATCAACAGCGTGGGCCCGATGTCCAAAATGTAAGCCGCCTTTCAATCAGATGCACCTCTAAATCAGACAGTAATCAGTCAGCTGGCTAAAATGCCCCTAGAAATGGTAGAGACCTCAGCCCCATGATGTGACGTGCCACGCCAAAAGATACTGCCAGTGTGCCGAATAAGGCAAGCAGCAGGTTGGAGCATCCTTGAGGGTAGTAGAGCACTCAGCCCTCGACATGCGGCATCCCTCTCCAGAGGACGCTGGCCTTATGCCATGTTGTCTTGATCTGGAAAACCCCGCCTTTTGGAGTGTAGAGGTCACAGACACAAGACCATTAGCATGAGTAGCCGATCCCATTGCTGTTGGGGATGATTCTTAGCTTTGATGATCCTCCAAAGCAAGGCGCACTAGGCGCAACTCCTGGATAAAAGGCCGATTCAACAACGATGCCTCTCATCTGCCCATTGCATAGAAATGAACCCCACAGAAGCTATTGTGGTTCTTGCGATGGGGGGCTCACATGCTCAACCTGCTACCCATCTAGCCAAGTGCCATGCCAGTCTGGGTTACCCAAGATTGTGTTAGCCAATAATGGAACCTGAGCCACAGGTCAACAGAACACCCAACGTGGCAGCAAGGTGCTGCCTAGCTAGTCCATGGTGGAGGACCAAGTCCCACGAAGCATAGAGGCAATAGGCCAAGGTGCCCACCAAAGCACCTTGCCGACCCTCCAAAGCGATGCACGCCAGCCATGCACCCGAGACGGTAAACTGTTTCCAAGGGAATAGCATGCCATCCACCACAAAAGCACCTATGACAATTCCACGCCGAATCCAGGTAAGTCTTGAATTCATCGTGTAGAGTACTTGAATAATACTTTAACAAAATAACAGTTTGATTATTGTTTGTTTGCTCATGTGAGTGCTTGCATAACATTATATGAAATCAAATGATCTAGACTACCCTTAAATCGGGTGACTTCCCATTTACCTATTACCAAACCTTGGTCATGAACCGAGCGGCCCAGAGAAGGTCGAATTTGAACATCGGTTCTAATAACTGAGAGGTCCAGAGATGGTCAAATTTAAACCTTAGTCCCGTACTAAGCGACCCATCTACAGTCAAATTTGAATCTTGGTCTCATACCGAGCAGCCCATATGCCGTCGGATTTGAACCTCGATCTCGTTACCAAGTGGCTCATGTCCGGTCCGAATTCCGAACCTTAGGGGCTTCATCTGGCATGCGTCCGATAACTCCCTCTTGAAGGGACAAGCACTATAGTCTACAATGGTTAGCAAACTAGGACCTGAAGCATGAAAGTTACAATGTCCTCTAGGGGGATCGAGAGCCGATTGGTACTTGCGGGCGACTACCTAAGTAACGGCAAAACCCAGCAACGGTAGCTACAAGGCTAAGCTGGTAACCACATTTTCTCAACGCCGTGATCTCCTCCCAGCAGGAGCAAGCAAAACCAATCAGATGCATCCGAACAAGCTCGACGGCGATGGCTTTTGTGCTTAGTCGATAAATGGGGTATACCTATGCCACGACGTCCTCCTGATAGGAGCGTGCACAATTTGGCACGCATGCCCAAGTCATCCTTGGCAGCCTTGGCACTTAGCAATCAAGAAGAACAACATCCTTGAAGAAGGAGCCATTGAGATTAGGATCCCTAGCTCAACCGCAGTCATGACATTGATTTGTTTGCCTGACTTGCTAGCTGATGGGTCCTTTGCCCCAGCATCAGAGTCCGTTGGGGGCTCCTCGCCCCCAATCCCTTCAATCAACCCACCAGCAACAATGCATGACAAGGATCCTTTCGAGGAATGTAAAGTACAGCCTGGTTCTACTGCTTGGATGATCAACTATCTTGAGGTGGAAAGCCTCCAAGTGAAAGTGGTGAAGGCTTCCCTTCCATCTCTAGGAGATTGACCAAGTCAAATTAGTACCGAGTTTAATCACCAGAGGTGCCAATGGGAAAGTCCAGATCGACAAACTTTCTCTTGGGAGAGTTGAATCCTCAACCCTTTGACTCTTCAAGCATAGTTGCTATGGAAGTCAGCAAGTTGCCTCTCGACCACCTGAAGCACATCCTCATAGCGAGACGATTCGATCTCGAGCCTGAATTTTTCCTATATGAGCTCTTGAATCTCGCCTGAGATTCAGACAGCTCACGATTGAAGCCAGCAGTGCCCGCTCATGACTCTGGAGCCTCGGTAGCAGCAGTGCTCACTCATCTCTCTATCTCTCTCGCCACTTAGCCTCCCAAAGCACCCCCTCGCAATGAGACGATCTGATCCCAAGTCGAAGATCTTCCCTCTACGAGCACCGGGATTTTGCTTGAGACTCGAATGGCTTGCAATTGAAGTTGGTGCTTTATTTTCGACTCTATGGGGCCTCAACTCCCTGAAACTGGTCAACCAGGAATACCAAGCTTGTAGATGTTGCGGTTCCTGCATGACAGCTCCCCCTCCCAGTGTAGCTTGCTAAAAACCAATGACACCCCAGAGCACTATTTCCTAAGGATGGTAGGCTGACAGATCCAGGTCTTGATAGACTTGAGGCTGATCCAACCGGCCCGTACCCTGACCGCGGGTTAGGGTAGACCGTTGCTAGCTAGGTTGTCGGAGGAAAGAGATGGCAGCCGGCAGAATATCAAGTCATCAAGAGGTAAAGCAGTGGAAGGTGCTTAATTCTTACCGGCTCAAGGCGAGCTTGGTTGGCCCTTGTCCCTACCAAGTGTGGGGATGAGTAGCTGTGAGCCAAATTGCCATAAGAATGAGTTTTCAGAGCACTAGACTACCAGACCGGCATAGGCTAAGCAGCCGAAGGTATCATTCGACCGCTTCAATTACTCACACCATGCAAGAATATTAGAGCTATACAATAAAGTCAACTGATGCTCGGTTGTTGCATATATTAACCCCTTTTATAAAGTACGAAATCCACAATTGTAGACTTACAACTAAGAGGAAAGAATACGTAGAACAATGATTTGACTTCTAATGCCCTACTTCATTGGGCTAGGCACCTGCATAAAAAGCAGGCACATGACCCTGGAATGGAATCTCGGCGGCCAAAGCAATATGTTCAAGAAGGTTGAGAAGATCAAGCTCTTGCACGTCACCTCCCTTGGGCTGCTAAAGCATGAAATGCATCTTGGAAGCTCTCCTAGCAAGAGCTAAGGATCATCTGCTCACTCTTGCCTGGGAGGCGACCAGCATAGATCATCCTCCAAGGCAGGCTGAGCTATGCAAACTTGAGTCTTCACCAGACCTAGTGCAGTGAGAATGGTCAGGATCTAAGGTAGACCTAGAGAGCTCCTCCTCCAGTAGGCGCCAAAAGTCCCATCAGGGCCATAGATGGAGTATCCGTCTATCCAGATGGGAAGAAGAAGAAGTGACCCTCTTCCCTACCAAGGCCGAATCACCACTCCACTAAGTCACCCAAGCAAGGACTATGCGACGCGAGCTGGAAGAAGCATATGATGGTGACCCTATACTTGGGCCACCCTCTTCATCACCTAAGACCAATCAAAGTAAGGAAATCAAGGCAAACTTCAAATGCATCTTCAAGTCTCTTAGAACTTCCTTCGATCCCAGCCAATGGTAGTATAGGCTCCATACCTGCTTTGATTTCTCGTATCACTTGGTTGATGGGAGAATGGTTTGTGAAGTAAGGCATAGGAAACCCCTCCATCTAGAGCCGAGGGAGGAGGTCAGCGAGCAAGTAATATAGAAGATTTCACCCATCGGCGCCATCTGTAGAGAATTGGTAGGTTCAAAGAGCCAAATCACCACCAAATTTTGCCAAGAATTGCAAAAATTTATAGGACATATGGAAAAGAACATGCGTGTGGACCTACATAATGATGTCCCATCATTAATGCCGAAGGTGAAAATTTTAAATCTCCTGACATAGGGGACTAGTGATGGGTCCAATACTATGAGCCGGCCTAGAGTCCGAATTCTTGTAGACCAATAGCCTATCAGAAGTTTCTCCAAAGCCCAGCATAAGGCCCGCGTAGCTTGGCTATGAGAATGCCTATGCATGCATGCCTATGCCTGAGCACACAAGGAAAAAACGCTAAGGAAGAAACAACGATGAGAGGCCAAAGAAGGAATGACTTTTGCCCCCGATTACAAGAGCTCTCCATTACTCTCGAGGTCACAGATTCCCAGTGCAATCCTTCTTCTTCCCTCTCTCAAGTCGCTCCCCGTGGAGCGTACCCACACGAACCAAGTCTTCCACCAGGCCTCAGCAACCATCACCATTGACAGCATCGTCGATGGCCTGCACGACTCAGAAACCAGAAGGGAGAAGAGAAAAGATCCGCGAGGAATGAACCAAGGAGAAGATTCAGAAGGCACACCAGCTCCCACTTTCTTAAGATGTCTTGTTCTCTTGCTCCTTCTCCGGTTGACGTTTGTGAATGCCTCACGCCTGCTTTGAATCCTCACAACGTAAGACTGATGAAGTCAACTCAAAGATTAGGGTACAAAGGGCCACTTCACTTAAGGGAGACTTTACAAAACTTCTGCCTTGATCGTCATCGCCCAGGAGTCGTTCCCACCTCTGGTCAGCCACCCCTCTCGTTAGTGAGCTATGCTCGACCTCATAGCAGTCACACTCCCACGGTAGCCCTCTATCTCTTGAAGTCGCTCAATGGACGAGTAGATCAAGAGCGTAGTCCTCTGCCTCTCTAAACCGCCCCTTAATCCGGTACAACTCAAACTTGCCCCTCAATTGGGCACACCTCTAAGCAACCCTTCAATTGGGCACAGTTCAAAGTCACATCTCAATCGGGCATACCTTTAAACCACCACTCAATCGGACACACATCTAAATTGCCTCTTAGCCAAGCGCACCTCAAATTGTCCGTTAGTTGGGCGCACCTCAAAGCCATCCTTTAATCGGGCGTACTTCTAAGCCGCCTTCAGCCAAGCGCACCTCAAAATCACCCATTAGCCAGGCACACATCTAAGTCGGACCTCAACCTGGCATATCTCTAAGCCCCCCTTAGGTGGGCATATCTCTAAACCACTCTCAGCTGGGCACACGACTAAGCAGTTCCCTAACCGAGTGTCCCCAAATATTCAATCCCCCACTATATGTATCAATGCATTTTTTTCATATTCTCGCATCTATTTATCCATTGAAAAAGTTTTTTAATTTGAATATCAGAGGATATATTGGGGAGTGAATCTTGCTAATCTTTTTACATCTTATTTTTTAATTGTGTTGCACAAGATTCAAATTTAAAGTGACCAGATCGGCTCCTATTCAACCCGATGTGGAAGATCGAGCAGCTCCCTATCCTGTAAATAATCTGAATCTAGGGATGCATAATATATGTTTGTTAAATTAACTATTTGATGAGAAATGATTAAGAAAAGAGAAAAATACATTTTTCGTATATCATTCATCGCCAATTATGTTTTTCTTATCTATTTGCTTTAATTAAAACAAAATTAAAAATACATTTTATTTGTTGATTTACATGTTGAATTTACTAATATGAGTTAGCAAATTTAGATAAAGTTAATATGATTTTTTAGTATAAAAATTAATTATATAATTATTATTTTAGAGTATTATTTCCTATTATATAATATCCCAATCAACATATAATTTTTTGTTTAATGGATCAAATTTTGTTGAATGAAAAAATAAAATTACATTTTCATTGGGGTGTATGGATATGGATTAACATTTATGTAGACAAATCACCTGTTCCTTTGGAATCAAGTATACTAGAGGAGAGAAAATTGTATGAAAGATGGGAATAGTCTAACCGACTAAATTTATTACTCATATAAAATTATATCTTTATAAAGATAAGGGGCATTATCCTCAATTAAAAAAATGTTAAAAATTTTATAACTACAGTTGATGAATAATTTTACAAATTTCAAATAACACTTGCCAGCATTTTCATATAAAAATTTGCATATTTGAAGCATAATGGTTGTAGGGGCATAAGAAAACACATCATAGAATTATGTGATATTACAGTGCAACTAACATAACTTGAAGTTGATATGTTCAAGACATTTCTTATTCACTTTGTTATCACCATGTAAAATTGCATACAATACACATAAAAATAAATGATTTATAAATCAACGTCTTGTTATATGTGTTAAATAAGTAATGTCTATTTAACCTATCACAAGGAAAAAAGGACATAGTAGAAAGGCACAAAAGCATCCATAAATTCTCAATAAGGAAAAAGAATATGAAAATATTAACCGATTTTAGTCATAAAAAAAGGCCATGTGAAATGCATTTTCAATAAGAAGAATAGACATTTAAAGAAAAGTTCTATTAAGTATAACAAATGGCTCAAAAAGAAAGATATATTCTTTTTTTTTTGTGTATTATGAATCAAATTTCATAAAACCTTTTCATAATATAAGGTGGATTGATTCTAGTGTTATTATCCACATATGCAAAGCCATGCAAGAATCGATGGATATAAGCATTTTGACAAAACGGTCATATCATAATGGGTAACAATATGCGTTCATGTGTAGAAACTATTAGAATGTTTAGATTGGCTTTGAAAATTGGCCACACATTATATCAACCTAATATCTTTGATGTATTTAAGTTTTCTAGAAATCTTTAATCAGTATTTAGCCTAACTTTTCTAGATATTATATGAATTTTTTATTTTCTTTTATAAATATGTACTAAAATAATCTTATTATTGGAAATAATATATTTGTTTATGGTTTGTTTCAACAAGACCTTGATAATTCGTTTGAATAATCTCTTTCAATTGTAAAGTTGTGGTCTAAAGGGTGGCATGTTGAGAGCTCCTCTAAATTGTTGCATAGGAGATTTGCAAGTTTTCATAAAATGAATCAAAAAATTAGTAAATAATGAAATATTACCAATACCTTATTTTTAAGTATTTGCAATTTGTATAGACTGTATAAATGATAAATAGGCTAACAAGTTAAAAAAATGCTACAAAAATACATATTGATAGGGATGACAAAAATGGATTGATCCAACATGAAAGCCCATGGATTCAGTGGTGGACCTAAAAGGCATTCGGTCCACAGGCCCAAACGTTGGTTAATGTTTCTGTTAACCCAAAACAGTGCCCCAGCCGGTCAGACGGCCCAAATCTGCCTCGGCCCAATCCGAACGGCCCATAGAACTCTCCTCATGCGTTGGAGATTGCCTGCCTTAGCCAACCTGACACCCCGTATATTGCCATTGATCACGATCTCTCCATGAATATGACAATTCCAACTCAGCGAATCTCCCATAATGTAACTTTTAGCGGATCTCACATAATAATAACTTCAATATCCATCACGTTCAGCATCCCCTCAAAGAAGAAAGGAATTCTCTTAATTGATCACGGTTGCCCTAATCAGTACCCACAATTCTCGTGCTAGCTTGCCAAATTTGCACAGCTAGTTAGAGGTCAGCCTTAGATCCTAGGCAAGATTGAGTTAGCCCAAGGGCTATAAAAAACCTTGGAAACAAACTCCAATGGACGTGCTTATATACTTGCTTAGATACGTCCACAAAACACCTATATTCAAGAACTCTCAAAAGGCTACTCTCAGTCCAAAGAGTCTCTTAGGAATTCCTCCACAATTCTTGCTCCCTCGACATCAACGTCGCTCCATATCGAGTATAACCTTCTAGCTAGATTAAAAAACCTATATTCTTGCATCATCATCATGCATATCCCTCATCCCTGCATCTTTCCATCTTTTGAGGGAGATTATTGACTTGAGTATTGAAAGATAAATTGAAGAGCGAGTCCCGTCAATCATCTAACCTTTCGTGTACCATCCCAATATGAGTAAGTAATAATTAAATAATTAAATAAATTCAATTAAATTTTCTTCTCTAATGATTTAAAATCCAAATAAACTAAATATCGGGTCGAGCTAACAAATCAAAATCTAAAACAATGTAATACCTATAGTACTCGACAGCGGACAAAACCTAACTAAACCAACCCTATCTAGTCTTTAAATAATAAATATAATAACTATTCATATTAAATCTATCCATATAAAAAATTCAAAAATGATCCAAACCATAAAAATATAAAACTTATACAAACAACCAATTGATAACAGTTATCGGAAATTTTTACAAATTATGATAAACAAATTAAATAATAAACCTAATAAAATCTCATATACAAATTCTAATATAAATCTAAATATAAATGATAAATAAAGTTTTCAAATCTCCTCCTATCCAAATCTTGCAAGTAATCCAATGTCTTTTAATTTAAAAATATTAGAAGACATAATAAATTTCGAGTCTTAAAATTAATAAGTATATATATATAAAGTTTTCAAATCTCCTCCTATCCAAATCTTGCAAGTAATCCAATGTCTTTTAATTTAAAAATATTAGAAAACATAACAAATCTTGAGTCTTAAATTTAATAAGTATATACACACACACACACACACACACACACATATATATATATATATATATATATATATATATATATATATATATATATATATATATATATATAAAAACATATGCATAAAATAGATTGAATGACTATCAACTGAAAAAACCAATGAAAATCCAATATATTCAAAATTTTAAATTTATAGTCGAAATCATGATTTCATATTGGATACATATATAATTAATAAATAATACAAACTATATGAAATCATCCAAATGTCTAAATTATATGATTCCAAAAGTCTCTAATATTTAAAATTCAGGTAAATCTAAATATTATGTCAAAATCAATAAATCTCAAAGGTCAATTATTTAAAAATTTATAATATGTTATAGGTCAAAATTTTAAAAATCCAAATCATACTAAAATCTAAAAATCAAGAGTCAAAAGACTGAAGTTGAGAAAGGGATACATATATTTCTGTTAAATTTAGATCAAAATACTACTATATAAATTGGTAGTCAAGCTGTCTATAAATATAATGTATAATGGGATCAAATGATATTTTTTTATAACCCATAGAAATAGGTGCAGTCCCTAAGTATCCCTCATATAGTAAAATATCTGAATATATTGATTATATTCAATTCCTTACAATGGTTCATAACAAAACAAACGAGGGATTCAACAACAAATATTCAAGACCTTTTTGCTATTATGAAAAAAGTATAAATATCTGATCAAATATTCAAATAGAGTCCTTACTGAACATATGCACAGAATATCACATGTAAGGCTAAATGTACAAAATTCATGGCTTTTTTTCTCAAATATTTCTATATATAAATATAATATTTTAATTTTTGTTTATTTAGTAAAAAAAAAAATGAAACCTTTATATTTTCAATAAAATCTAATAAAATTTTAAAATACTTAGTAAAAACTATATACATGCAACAATATACAAAATATGAGGGTAAAAGGGTGATATACATATATATTGAAATAAGAATGTATAGAGAATCAAAGGTTAATGAAATAGATAAAAAAAAATGAGTTTAAGAATACTTACCTTTAACATCTAATTTTAGAGATATTAAAAAATAAAACTATAAAATCTCCTTCCTATTATTTATCTATCCTCTTCTTCTATCCTCTCATCTTTTTTTATCTTCTCTTCCTTCCTGTGTGAAAAATAAATGACAACGGGCGCTAGGATCCTTATACACAACAATGGGCTCATGAGCGTTAGATAGTCATACATCAAGAACTGTTTCACAACATAAGCACATATAAGCATCATATCAGATGCAGATCAAATGCTGCATGTTCTTCCCAAAACACATACAAACACCAACATAGCCACATTTCAAGTGCTATTACATTGACAAAACTATGCTTGAATGCTCCATAGGCACGCATCATGAACACAACTATTATCTCAAATACGCATAAGTATGGGACAAGTGCCCTTTAGGCGTTGAACTTATTTCCAAGTATTATAATTTTTTACAATTTTTAATGCACAATTATTTTTCAATTTGGCCTAAAATTACAATAATGTTGTTATAAGTTATAAATAAAAGTCGAATGTTACAATTCTTCCTACCGTATAAAATTTCTTTCTCAAAATTACGTACCTTAATAATTAAACTGGTAGGGATACTTTCCTTGACTCTTATAATTGTGCTCTCAAGTTTTTTTCTCAAAAGAATGATTTCTCCAAGGTATCTTAATTAATATAATCAAGTTAGTGCATAAAATATAATCTCTTTTTTTTTTTTATTTGAATCGAAACCTCAATATATATTAAAGTATCATCAATCTAAAATGGTTCATAGTTATTAATGTGTGAGGCATCAAACTCACATTTTCACAGTATCAAAACATGAATGATGTCATGACCATCCATGAAGTTTAGAGGAAACGTTAATTTGTAAGCTATATTTGCTACTCATAGCAAAATCATATGTTGTCCCATAAACCTCAATTTTAATTTTTCTTTCATCCCGAATCTCAAAATCTTTTTCCTTAGAGACACTTTTAGGAATACATAAGCACTCACATCAAAACTCAAATTAGATCTCCAGCGATCATTATAGCTCTTCTGATAATTTTGAGCAATTATTAGATATTCTTTAACTAACTTAATCTTATTAGATGTGTCTTAGATAATATTAGGGCCAATAAGTTTATGATCGTTGATCTTTCTCCCAATCAATATGAGATTAATTATCTTCATCCACGCAAAGCCCTAAAATGGTTCATCTTGATATTGATTAATAACTTTTATTATAAATGAACTCAGCTAGCAGCATGCAATTCTCCCAATTTTCTTCCATCTCCAAAATAGATGGATTCACTTACATTCTAAAATCTAGATTATCCACTCCGATTACAATCTATTTAGGGGTAAAATGCCGTACTAAATTTTAAATTTATATGCAATTCTTTAGATAGACTTTCTCAAAATTTTAACATAAATATGCGATTTCCGTCCAAAACAACAAAAGTAGGAAGTCCATGCAACTACACAATTTCACTAATATGCATGCTTACCAAAGAATCTCAAAAAAATGTCATCACCGATAGAAAATGGTTTGATTTCATCAATCTATCCACAATCACCCAAATCAAATCATAATTCCTTATTACCCTCTGAAACAAAATCTATCATAATATGCTTTTAACTTCCAACTAGGAATAGGAAATGAGTGCAAAAAATCTTGAAGGCTTTTGATGTAAAGTTTTAACTTGCAAGCACATTAGACATCTTCTCACATAAGCTACTATCTCCCGCTCATATTTCTTCACAAAAAATTATTTCTAATATCTTCTTCTTATTAATTTTGGGATGAATAGTATACTTCGATCCATGGACATCATTCAAATTTTCATTCTTTAGATCCTAAAGTTGGGCATGTAAATTCAGTCTCAAAACTCATAATTTGCTATTTAAATCTCCAACAATCTCCATTAAATATAGGCCATCCATTTGCAATTCATTAATTCTCCATAATCATCTGTTGAACTTAAAAATATGATAGAATCATTCTTGCGTTTTGAGAGTGCAAATGAATATTACAATTTTTCATCTCATTGTGCATTTTGACTCTTTGACCATCATATGGACCATCGAGTCGGAGGATTTTTGACTTAATGCAATAGTTGTAACGTTCACCTAATATTGAATTTCATAATCAAAATATTTTAAGAAATTTATCCAATAATGTTGTCTCATACTTAATTTCTTCTATGAGAATAAATACTTCAAAAATTTTATACTTAAGTATATAACTTCTCTCCATATAGATAGTATCTCCAAATTTTTAAAACAAAAATAATTGTGGCCACCTTTATATCATAGGTAGGATATTTTTACGTGTAGACCTTGTGTTGCTTTGATCTCTAGCGATAACCTTACCATGCTATATCAAAATACTACCCAATCCTTTCTTTGAAACATGACAATAAATCATGAATCCTCCCGAACCATCCCCAATTGGTAGAAGAGGTACAAAAGTCAATCTATTTTTCAACTCTTAGAAACCTTTCTTGCAATCCTTATCCTAATAAAAAATCAATCGCTTTTGAGTCAGACGTGTTAATGTAACCATAATCCTTGAAAAGTTTTCAACAAAGCATCTATAAGATCTAGCCAATCTAAGAAAACCTTGAACTTCTGTGACATTCATGGACCATTCCCAATTAGCCACTACTTTGATTTTCTTCGCATCAGCCAACACTCATTTTGAAATAATGTGCCCAAGAATGATACTTCCTTTAGTAAAAATTCATATTTCTTTAATTTGGCAAATATCCATCTTTCCCTCAAAGCCTACAAAGTGATCCTCAAATGTGCCTCATACTTCTTAAATTTCCTTGAATAACTCAAATTATTGTTAATAAAGACCTCCATGAATCGATTTAAGTAGGTTGGAAAACTCGATTCATATGATTTATAAATATTACAGGTGTATTAGTTAAACCAAATTGTTTCACAAAAACTTATAATAGTCATATATTGTTTTGAATACCGCCTAGGTACGTCCTCATACTTGATCCTCAACTGATAATACCTCAAATATAAGTCGATGTAGAAAATTTGTGCTCATGGTAGTTGATTAAACATATCATCAATGTGATCTTATTTAATTATCTATAATCAATATATAATTTTATTGATTTATCCTTTTTTCTTGCAAAAAGTATCGGTGCTCCTTACAGCGATACTCTCAGTTGAATAATTATTGCAGTTGTTGACCAACACTTTCATTCTAGAGAGGAGAATATATGGAGTACTCAAAACAGTTGCAAATTCCGATATTATATCAATGGCAAACTTAATTTTTCAATTTTGATGCAAACCAAGCAGCTCTTGTAGAAATGCATTTTTAAATTCACACACCACTAGAATTCTCTATATGGACATGTTATGACTCCTAATATATGTAATATAAGCCAAATAAATTTGGCATCTACCACGAATCAAATGGCTTGCATTTGAAGCCAATATCAATCCCGTAAACTCTTTTTTAATATTTTCTTGAAATTCAAATGATTTGTCCCCCAGCATACAAAACAAAACTGTCTTGTTAAAGCAATCATATTCACATGATAAGACGTTAATCAATCCATTATCAAAATAATATCAAATTCATGCATCTCTAATAAAATTGAATCCGCAGATAATTTAAATCCACCAACCCAAATTGAACATTGGGAATACATGGTATCCATGCCAAAAGCTTACCCATTGGAGTTGATACAAGGTATAGTCCAAATTTTGTGGGGATGATCGCAAATTACAAATAAACATAGTGGGTATAAATAAATGTATAAACCCAAGATCAATCAATATATGAGCCACATAATAAAAAATATGTATGTCACCTTCCACCACCAATGAATTTACGCAAGCATCCTTTGTTGTCGCCGCATAAGTCTTCACTAGGACGGTTAACTTCTTCTTTGTTTGTTTCGGCAGAATTGGCAATCCATCTTCATATAGCCTATTTAGACACAATTAAAATAAACTCTAGTTTGTTGGTAGTATTATCTCCTTGGGTGGTGCTTGCCACAATAATTTCACATTGGTTGAGAGTATTGTGGTTTTGTTGGTGAATGCCAATTGCCTTGCCTTTTTCGTGCACCTTGGACTTTGAATTGGATCCTCCCGACCTCAAACCTTGATGTACTCATCTCACCGATCTCTTCTCAAAGAGTTTGGTCCTCACCTACTCTTACTCAATGAGCAAAACTTGGCCAATCATTTCACTATACGTCCACAACAATAATGATATTAACTTCTTTTGAATTAAGACTTGGAGACCTTAGAAAAACATTGTTGCCATTTTGGATTCATCCACAACAATGTACGGGGCAAATCAATATAACTCCATAAATTTAATATCGTACTCCATTATTGATTAGTTCCCTATCCTGAAATGATTGAACTCGTCATCCTTCTACTTATGCATGATCGCTAGAAAGTATTTATCCATAAAAGCATCCAAAAATGTATTTCTAGAGATCTCTTTGTTCTCCTTATCCAAAAATTATCCACTTCATTGCCCATCAGTGGTCTATTTCTCCATCTAACTTGTAAGCCATAAATTTAACTTTATCTTCTTCGAGACATTTAATAACCTCAAAACACTTTCTCCACTCATTACATCTAAATCCCCATTTTGGCCAGATCTAAATCATCCAAAATTTCTGAAACACATTCTCTTAAGAAACAATCAAAAGGTGTCAAGCCTTGCCTAGGGTTGAGGTTTTCCATATTGGACCATCTAGTCCATAATCCAATAGTTGGGCCTTCATCACATAATAGTCATCCTCCTGACTAGATTTAATTCCTATTTATCCTGATGTTTTCGATACCTATCATGTAACAAATTTTTAAAGTTTTGTTTCTCAAAATTATGTGAGACACTTTTTTTACGACCTCTTTGATACCATTTTTATCATAACTCTGGTATAATCTAGAAATAATTACATAATTAAATAACCTAATTAAATTTTTTTAATAATTTAAAATTCAAATAACCCAAATACCGAGTTCAACTTGACAAAGCAAAATCCAGAACAATGTAATACCCATAATATTCGTTAGTAGAAACAAGGCTTGACCAAACTAACCCTATCTATATTTTGAATAAGTAACTTAACAACCTACTCATATTAAACCTATCCATAGGAAAAAGTATTTGAAAGTTATGCAAACCATAAAAAATCAAACATGTAAGAACATCCTTCTAATAATAATTATCCAAAATACATATATAAATATTGATAAATAAAGTCTTCAAATCTACTCTCACCAAACCTTACAAGTAGTCTAATGCCTTCTAATTTGAAAGAGTTAGAAAATATAGCAAATAATGAGCCTAAATGTCAATAGTCACATATATACATATATATTTAAATCATGTGCATAAAACAGATTAAAGTGCTAAAAACTGAAAACACATATGATAATTCAATATATCCAAAATTTCAAGCACATAGTCTAAATCATGATTTTGCACACAAAATTTGTAATACATAAGCAAAAAAATAAATAATAAAAGCTGTATAAAATTATTTAAATATCCAAATCATATAATTTCAAAAGTCTCCAATGTCTAAAATTCGGGTAAATCTAAATATCATGTTAAAACTTATGAATCTGAAAAAGTCAATTATTTTAAAAGTCTCATACATGATATAGGTCAAAATCTCAAAATCTAAACTATACTAATGTCTGATAATTAAATACTAAAAGACTAATTTTGAGAAAGAGTTGTACTTTCTTTTGTTAATTTCAGGTTAACATATTATTATTTAGACCCATAAGTAGGCTATCTATAAATATGCCTTATAAATTGGGCTAGTGGTTACTTTTTTACTAACCGTAGGAATAGGTGCAATCCTTTAACATGTTTGATAAATTTTAGCATTTAAATATATTGATTCTATTCAATTTCTTACAATAATTCTAATTAAATAACAAAAGGAGACACTATAATAAATATATAATCTCCACTTTCGTGAAAAAGTACTAATATCTAAAACTTTTTACTACGTAAAAAAGTATAAATATCAAATCTTTTTACTTTATAAAAAAATAAATATCTAATCAAATATTAGAATAGAGTTTTTACTAAACATATGCTTGGAATATCATATGTAATGCTAAATGTATAAGTTCCATTAGTTTCCTTCCCAAAGGTTTTTGTTTATCAATATAATATTCTAATATTCATTTATTTGGTGAAAAAATCAAATATCAAATTTCAGTAAAATTCAACAAAATTTTAAAACATTTGTTAAAAATTACATATATTCAACAATATTCAAAATATGAAGGTAAAAAGGTTATATGTATGTATATTAAAAATAGAATGAAAAAAATTGAAGAATATACGAAATCGAGGAAAGAACGGGTTTAAAAATAATTACCTTCTACATTTAATTTTATAGATTTGAAAAAAATAAAGCAATAAAATCTTTTTAATAATCTTTTTCTCACCTCCTTTTCTTATTTCCTCTTCTTTTTCTTTCTGTTCACTTCCTTCTCATGTGAAAAATGATTGATAGTTGGCCCTAGGATCCTTATATAACATAATTTTAAGGATTAACTTTTTAAATTATGTTAATTATGATTAATTAAACTAATATAATTAAAATTAAGGTCAAAACATATAAAAAATTGGATTAAAGAGTCAAAAGTTGGATCAAAAGATTTAGCCTTGATGTAGACCTAAGGCCTACCTTTGGCCCTAAAATAAGATTTGCATCCCCTTTGAGCTTGCCGAATCAGCGCCCCAAGGCGCCCCTTTGGCAAAAAATCTAGATTGCACCATCCTTGATGTTCGCAAAATCCATCAATGCAGAATTGTGCGAGTGAATGGTAAGTTCACCACTTGACGCTTGCCCTAGGCGAGCCATCAGCGTAAAATTGCGGGCCAGTGAATGGTAAGTGCACCATTCGATGCTTATCCTCAGTGAGCGATTGGTGCAAAATTGTGCGAGTAAATGGTAAGAACACAATCGAAGTGCGCCTCGGCGCCGAGGAGGCACTTGGCTCAAAACGTGTTTCGGTAGGGCAGGACCCTCGGCTTGCCCCGGTGTGCCCTCAGCGCAAAAATGTGAACATATAAGGCATAGAGTGCACTCGACGCACACCTCGATGCACCCTTGGCACAAAATCTAGAACTGACTTAGTGGTGGGCTATGCTCTACCCGTGCTCGAGGCGCCACTTAAGCATGAGTTGGGTATAAATAGCACCCGAGGGTTCGAGAACCACCATTTTTTACGCGGTGCAAGCACGAGAGAGAGAGACTGAAGGGAGAGAGAAGAAGAGAGAAAAAAAGGGAGAAAGCTTCCAGGTAGCTCGATTTGGGACATTTGGAGTACGAATCTTGGTAAATCAGGTTGAGGCAAGTGCATTCTAAACTTCTCATTCTCTTGTTGTTTCTTACCACTTTTTCTGGGTATTTTTGCTCTAATGCCCACCCAAACTCTGATTTCAAAGTTTACTTGTGTAAAATGTACATGCATGTCGATTTTTTATGATTTTACATAGTAATTTCTGATGAACTTATGAACAAGTGAAGTGTTATGTTGATATTGGTACTCTAGCCTAATGCGTGTTTTGATTTATAGTTATTTGGTGCATCATCACTTGTATTTTGTATATGATGCTTTTCATGTATGAGAAATTGTGTTAAGTCTTTTGCATGTGCAAAAAACCTCCACTAAACATCTTGCATATTAAGTGTATGGACTGATACCGTAAAAATTGCCCATTTTGCTGATTTTTGTTGGATTTTCATGAGTTTTTCTGAATTTTCATGAGTTTTTCTGAATTTTCATGCCTTAAATTCAACCTGTAGTTTATAATGGCTTTAAAAGATCGAACATATGTTATAGGTATAAGCTGGAAATGCAATACCAACTAATTTGTACACGACCATTGATTTTGGTATTCAATGTTAATTGTTTTTCTTACTGAATTTATAAGATTGTATATATATGCATTTGATTTGAATTTCATGAATTCCTACACCGTCTATTGCGGAATTTGCTGCATCAAATGTCCAAGAATGATTATTCATGTTCAAGGAAATCACATAAGTTAATTTTGTTAAGAAAAGTATGAACCATTTTCTAAAAGGGTAAAAAGTAAGAACTAAGAACAAAGTATAGAGTTTCCTAAGAAGTTAAGAAACTGGATCAAGGAGTATTCAACATATAGTATATTCTGGCATATATTAGTATATGATAGTGAAAAATTGTTATCTGAAAGTTAGTACACAATTCGATTTTGGCCCAGTATATAGAGATAAATGTAGATGGCCCACCTATGGATCTTTGAATACGAGGTTAGGCCTTTGATTGTGTGGAGAAGAAACACAATCCAAACTTCAATCGATCACTCTTTTAACTAGTAAGACCTACTATCCCTAATTCCTAAAGAAAAGTGAGTTTTTAGCATGTTTTGATAGATAAGAATAAGGAAGAACAATAAACATATTTTGATAACTAATGATAAGGAAAAGAATAAGATAAGAAACTAGAATATTGCATTTATATTTATGTTATTTCATCCTATATAATTCCTACCTCCTACTATATGATTTTAAGTATAAATATGTATATAAATGTCTTTGTTATGTATAGTTCTTTACTGAATATTTGGCTAACTTTCTTACTATTTTCTTACCCTTCAGATGATTCACATAAATTTTTACCTGACGAGTAAGAGCGAAGATTGAAAGATTTAGTTTATACTTATGGAGATATTATTTTGCTAAATATGTTTTTAGATAGTATGTACTATGCATAATTGTTAATTTCTACAATAATTTCAGTTGTAGATTACAGTGAAATTGAAGTAGAGTTTTGGATAGTTTTGATGCCAGGATAATGTAGTAGAGTGATATGTTAGTTGTTATGCTAAACATGTATAGCTATGTACGGATGTAAGTATAATGTATCATAGTAATAATTTTAGTTTTAGATGGACAAATTTTATAGATATTTATTACTTCCGTCATTTGATATATGATTGATCTTAGTAATGAGTAGGCATCTTTCCTCGATAAAAAGATGACGTCATATTGTTTGGATTGGTATTAGAGCTACAGATAAGATGACAATGTATTTGCACCCTGTGTATATTGTGTTACTGTTTATTTACAGTCGATTGTGATATTTATAAAGAAAGTTCACATCCAATGGTTAATAATTTATTTATTAGTAAAATTGATAAATAAAAGATAATAAGTTATAACTATAATTAATGACGGATTTTAGAATATAGTACGTCATAGGTGGTATTAGAGAATGGTTAAGGAAAATGCCTTAGGGTTTAGGTTGATTGATTTTTGCTTGAGGTTGAGTTTGATTGAGTTAAACTTGAGGTCCAGATTTCAGTGACTTTGGGTTGCGGTCTTATGTCATTTAATAATGATCTAACTTGAATAATAATATTTTTGGTGATGGGATTGAAGGAATGGAAAGTTGAGGAAAATGTACTAGAGTTAACTCTCAACCAAATTGAGAGGAAGAATATTTGAATATTATGAAAAGAATGGTAGATATTATTGAATAGATGACACAAGAGCAACATTACCACGAGCCAGCCCTAGCGAATCCAGGAACAATTGCTTATGATAGATTCACAAACGAGTGAGCACTGGGTTCGTGGGAGATCTAGATCTAACAAAGGTGGAGACTTGGATCAGAAGAATTGAAAAGATTTTCCCAGTGATTCGTTATCCAAAAGATGACAATATAACTTTTGCAACCTATAAATTGGAAGGAGAACTGGACCATTGGTGGTCTATGCAGAAGAGAGTTATAGGAGTAGCAGAAAATGAAATTTCCTAGGATATGTTTAAAGAAGTATTTATGGATAAATATTTTTTCGGCAAGTCTTTGGGAAAAGAAGAAAGATGAGTTTGCCTGGTTGAGGTAAGGAAAAAGATTGGTGGCTTAGTATAATGCGAAATTTACAGAATTGTCACGTTATGCGCCACACATCATCCAGGATAAAGTAAGGAAAATAATAAAATTTCAATTAGGGCTACGAGACAAGATCAGAAAGTAGCTCGTGACTTTGAAGCTTTGGACTTAAGGGGATGCTTTAAATCGAGCCCTTATATTTAAAAAAAAAGCTTGAAAGAGAACAATTTTTCGAAAGGAAATCAGGGAGCCATGGTGGCCTAGTTTCAGGTCGAGGCTCGATGTTAGAGGCACCTCTTAAGATGGCAAGATTGGAGGAGAAATGAAAGAGAATGGCGAGACCACAAGTTATACCAAGTCTATCAGCAGTAGTAGCTGTCACGTGTCAATATTGTGAAAAATTCCATAAAGACAAACTGTGTTACAAGATCACAGGAGTCTATTTTAATTATGGTCTGACCAGTCACTTGATTAAAGACTATCCTAAACCAAAGAGACTGTTGGCAACAAAGCCCGGTGTTCTAGGTAAAACTTTTTTCATCATAGTACAAGACGCGGAGGCGACACCAAACGTTGTGGAAGGTACCCTTAGTATTTTTGATACTCCCACTCATGTATTCTTGGATTTAGGTTCCATGCATTCGTTCGTGTCCCTAAGATTTGTGTGCCATTTATTAACACCCCTAAGAATTCTAGAACATGTACTAGTTGTGTCGATACTAGCGGGATCATCTATGGTAACGGATATTACGTATCCGAGCTGTGAAATCTGGGTTAGTGGGTTATAGCTAGTTGTGGATTTAATCTTATTAGAGATGTATGATTTTGATGTGATCTTGAGTATAGACTGGTTAGCAAATTATCATACCAATATCAATTGTTTCCATAAACAAGTTCATTTCACCATTTCGGAAAGTGATCCATTTTATTTCCAAGGGGTAGTGCGGAAGGAATTGCCTTATTTTATTTTGGCTATACATGCTCGTCATTTGATAAAAAATAGAAGTCAAACCTTTTAGCTTATGCCAGCATGATTGGGAGTCATGACGTGCCGGCAAAGGATATTTCGGTGGTTAATGAGCTTAAATATATTTTTTAAAAAAATTTACCTAGTTTACCACCCATCAGGAGATTGAATTTAAAATTAAAATTATACCTGGATCGGCACTGATTTCAAAGGTGCCATATAGAATGGCATTGACAAAAGCAAAAGAACTGAAACAGTAATTGGCGGAACTTTTAGAGAGAAGATTTATCCGGCCGAGTATATCTCCTTGGGGTGTCCCAGTGTTGTTCGTAAAGAAGAAAGATGGATTATTGCGGTTGTGTATTGACTATCAAAAATTAAATAAGATCACCATAATTATCGGAATCATTGTCAAGGATTGATGATTTATTTGATTAATTGTAAGGGGTACAAATATTTTCTAAGATTGACCTCCATTAAGGGTATCACCAATTGAGGATTAAGAAGGAAGATATTGCAAAGACCGTATTTCGAACGAGGTATGGACACTATAAATTTTTAGTTATACCATTTGGATTGATTAATGCTCATGTAGCTTTTATGAATATGATAAATTGGGTGTTTTAGCCCTATTCGAATAAATATATGGTGGTATTTATTGATGACATATTGATTTACTCCAAGAGTTATGACGATCACGAGGCACATTTGATAATTGTGCTTCAGACACTTTGAGAAAGAAAGTTGTATACTATGTGTGAATTTTAGCTTGAGGAAATAGCATTCTTGAGGCATATCATATTGAAGGGAGGCATTTCTATGGATCCTAAAAAAATTGAGGTTGTTGTTAACTGGAATCGACCTACTATGGTAACTGAAGTTCTTAGCTTCCTTAAAATGGTTGGATATTATTGGAGACTTGTGGATAATTTTTTAAAAATTGCCAAGCCGCTAACTCAATTAACAAAGAAGGAAATTAAATTTGTTTAGACTGATAAATTTGAGTAGAATTTTTAGGAGTTAAAGAAGCGATAGACTACTACTCCAATATAGACAATTCCTGAGGGATCTGGCAGATTTGTGGTTTATTGTGATGCATCCAGGATGGGATAGGGTTATGTATAGAAGCAGCATGGAAAGGTAATAGCGTATGGATTGAGGCAACTGAAGGTCCACGAAAGGAACTGCCTGACTTATAATTTAGAGTTGGTTGTGCTAATCTTTGCCTTGAAAATTTACAAATTCTATTTATATGGTGAGAAGTTCTTGGTGTATTCAGATTAAAAGAGTTTGAAATATTTATTTTTTTAGAAAAAGTTGAACATGAGGCAAAGGAGATTGATGGATTTTCTGAAGGATTATGATTATGAAATTCAGTATCAGTTAGAAAATAGCAAGATGGTAGCAAATGCTTTGAGTCGTCAAATGAGTTTTGTGGCAAATTTGAGAATTAAGGAGATAGAGATACTTGGATGGATAAAGCAATGCGATATCAAGAGATATACACAAAGTGATTGGATGATTCTGTCGTACTTTTATATTCAACCAGAGATATTGGGGTAGATTAAGGAAGATCAGATGAAGAATTCATTCTTAGCTGATATTACTAGAGATTTAAATCAAGATTTTAGAGTTGATTTTAATGTTTGTGCCAATGGAGTCTTGAGGTTTGGAGACTGAATTTATGTGCCGAATATTTGAGAGTTGAATGAGAAAAATATGAAGGAAGCTTATTGATCTAAAAATACTATCCATCCGAGAATCAATAAAACGTATCATGATTTGAATATTTTGGTGAAGGAATATGAAAAAAAATTTGTGGTGTTTGTGGAAATAATTTGTTAACAGTTAAAGGTCAAGCGTAGGAAGCCATCCGACTTATTGCAACCATTGCCTACTCCAAACTGAAAATGGGAGGATATATCAATGGATCTCATGATAGGATTGCTGAAGACTCCAAAGAATCATGATGCAATTTAGGTAATTATTTATCGGTTTACAAAATCGACATGTTTCCCGGCCATGCAGGTGACTTACTTAAGGAATCCGTTAGCTTGAATGTATATTAATGAAATAGTTAGATTACATGGGATTCCGATATCTATTGTGTCTAATTGGGACTCGAGATTTGCTTTAAAATTTTGGGAGAGATTGCACCGTGAATTGGGGACATATTTAAGATTTAGCATGGCTTAACATCCGCAAATGGATGGACAATTGAAGATGACCATCCAAATTTTGGAGGATATGTTAAGGGTTTCAGTGTTAGAGATGAATGGTAACTAGGACGATCATTTAGCATTGGCGGAATTTGCCTGTAATAATAGTTATTAAGCAAGTGTTGGAATGACCACTTTTGAAGCATTATACGGAAAAAATTGTTGTTTCTCGATTCATTGGGAATAAACGGGCTATAGAAGGTTTATGGGACTAGACATTATTAAGGAGACATTCGATAGAATTAAGTTGTTTCATGAGAAATTAAAAGTAGCCCAAAATGGGTAGAATAATTATACATATTGAAGAAGATTGGAGTTGAAATTCAAGGTTGAGGACTATGTTTTCTTAAAAATATCACCATCCAAGGGAATAATCAGATTTGGGCTAAAGGAAAAATTAAAACCGTGGTTTATTGGCTCCTTTGAAATTTTTGGAGAGAGTTGGTGAAGTAGCCTATTGGTTGGCATTACCACCAAATTTGGAAAAAGTGCACAATGTTTTTCATGTATCGATACTCTGAAAAAATGTTTATGATCCACTCCATATTATTGATTATGAGCCTTTCGTGATCAATGAAGATCTAACATATGTTATGGAATCAGTGCAAATTTTGGGTCGAAAGATCAAATACTCCAAATAAAGATCATTCCTTTGGTAAAGCTTTTGTAGAGGAATTGTTCAAAAGAGGCTATATAGAAGTGAGAGGATGAAATTCGGGACAAATACCATCATCTTTTCCTACGTTAAGGTGTGTAACTTTTATTCAAATTTTGAGGACGAAATTTTATAATGATGGGAGAATTGTAATGATCGAATTTCTAAATTATGTTAATTATAATTAATTAAATTAATATAATTAAAATTTAGGTTAAATGATATAAAAATTCAGTTAAAGAATAAAAAATTGGACCAAAAGATTTGGGCTTGATGTAAGCCTAGGGCCTACTTTCAGCCTAAAAATTAGATTTGCATCCCCTTTGAGCTTGCCAAACCAATGCCCTTTAGCGCAAAGTCCAGATTGCCCCCTCCTTGATGCTCGCTCGACACTCACCCTCGGAAAGCGATCAGTCCAAAATTGTGCAAGTTAATGGTAAGAGCATGCATGACATGCGCCTTGGGGCCTAGGAGGCATTGGGCTCAAAATTGTGTTTCAATAGGGCAATGCTCGAGGCTTGCCCCGACATGCCATTGGCACAAAAATACGAATGTACAAGGCATAGAGTGCGCTTGATGCATGCCCCAAAGTGCCCTTGGAGTGGGATCCGAACTAACTTAGTGGTGGGCTATGCTTGACTCATGCCTGAGACGTCACTTGAGCATGAGTCTAGTATAAATAGCATTTGAAGGTTTGAAAATTGTCATTTTTTAGGCGATGCAAGCAAGAGAGAGAGACCGAAGGAAGGGAGAATAAGAGAGAGAAAAGGGAGAAGGCTTTTAGGTAGCTCAATTCGGGACGTTCGGAGTAGAAATCTTGATAAATCAGGTTGAGACAAATGCATTTTAAGCTCTTCCTTCTTTTATTATTTCTTGCCACTTCTTCAAGGTATTTTCATTCTAATACTCACCTAGGCTCCAATTTCATAGTTTACATGTGCAAAATGTACATATATGTCAATTTTTTATGATTTTTCAAAGTAATTTATGATGAATTTATGAATAAGTGAAGTATTATATTGAGATGGTACTCTAGCCTAATGTGTGTTTCGATTTCTAGTTATTTGGTGCCTTATCACTTGTATTTCGTATATGATGCTTTGTATGTTTGAGAAATTTTGTTGGGTCTTTTGCATGTGTGAAAAACCTCCACTAAATGTCTTGCATGTTGTGTATGGATTGATACTGTAGAAATTGCTCATTTTGCTGATTTTTGTTAGATTTCCTTGAGTTCTTCTGAATTTCCAAGTCTTAAATTTGAGTTGCAGTTTATAATAGTTTTAAAACATCAAACATATGTTATAGGTATAAGCTGGAAATGCACTACCCACTGATTTGTACACGACCAATGATTTCGGTATTCAATGCTGATTTTTTTTTCTTACTGAATTTATAAGAATTGTATATATACATTTGATCTAAATTTTGTGATTTCTTTCACTGTCTATTGCCGAATTTGCTGTATCAAATATACAAGAATAGTTATTCATGTTCAAGGAAATCACGTAAGAGAATTCAGAATCACGAAATAAAAAAGTATGAACCATTCTCCAAAAAGGTAAAAAGTAAGAACTAAAAAATAAAGTGTAGAATTATCTAAGAAGTTAAGAAATTGGACCAATGAGTATTTAATATACCTTAGTATATTATATTGGAAGATCGTTATCTGAAAATTCATCCTGCAATATGGTTTCGACCCAATTTATAGGGATAAATGTAGATGGCCCACATCCGAGTCATTGAATAGGAGTTTAGGCCTTTGATTGTGTAGAGAAGAAATACAATCTAGGTTTTGATTGACCGGTCCTTTAGATAGTAAGGCCTACTGGCTTTGATCCCTAAAAAAGTATATTTTTAATATATCTTGACATATAAGAATAAGGAAGAACAAGAAGCATATTTTGATTACAAATGATAAGAAAAGAATAAGATAAGAAACCAGAAGATTATATTCATGTTTATGCTATTTTGTCCTATACGATTCCTTCCTCCTACGATACGATTTTAAGTATAAATATATATATGCATGTTCCTTGTTATGTATAGTATTTTATTGGCTTACTCTCTTACTATTTTACTAACCCTTCAAATAATTCAGACAAATTTTTACCTAACAAGTAAGAGTGAAGATTGAAAGACTTAGTTTATACTTCTCGAGATATTATTTTTCTAACTATGTTTTTAGATAGTATATACTATACTTAGTTGTTAGTTTTTAGTATCATTTCACTTATAAATTGGGGTAAAATTGATGTAGAGTTTTAGACAATTTTGATGCCTAGGATAATGTTATAGGGTTATGCATCAATTGTTATGCTAAACATACATAGCTGTGCACGAATATAAGAATGATATATCTAGATAATTATTTTAGTTTCAAATGGATAAATTTTATGAATATTTCTTACTTCCGCAATTTGATGTATGATTGATCTTAGTAATAAGTAAGCATCTTTCCTTAATAAAAGCTGACGTCATATTGTCATAATTGGCATCAGAGTCACAGATGAGATGACATTGTATTTGGATCTTTTATATATTGTGTTACTGTTTATGTACTGTCGATTGTGGTATTGGCAATAAAAGCTCATGTCCAATTAGTTAATGATTTATTTATTTGTAAAATTGATAATTAAAAGACAATAAGTTATGATTATGATCAATAATGAGTTTTAGGATGTGGAACATCACAAAATTAGCAAATGAACGCTAGATAGGTGCATATCAGGTCAGGTGTTGCTTTACTACATTGGCATCCACAAGTATCACATCAGACATATATCAAGTGTTATATATTTTGCTCAAAACACATACGAGCATATTTTAGACATATCTTAGGTGCCACTATGCTACCCAAACTACACAAGAGTGCTCCATAGTTATGCATTAGGTGCACCTCTAATGCCTCAAGCACGCATGAGTATTGACAAGCACCATTCAAATGTTGAGTTTGATTTCAAATAATTTAATTTTTTAAAAATTTTATTATATAATTCTTTTTTTTAATTTGATATAAAATTATAATAATATTATAAATCATAAATAAAAATCAAACATTATAATTAGTTTTTATTATCATATGTAATTTGATAATCGATCAATTGTTTAAAATACAACCAATCAACCAAAAATCTTATAATAATTAGAAACATATCCTAAAACAACTAAAAGAAGGTCCTCCATCCAAAAATATTTTAGGATTATCCAAATTTACCAATTTAAAATGTTATAAAATATAATAAGAATACGTTTAATACTAAACATAATTTGTAATATATATATAAAATATAAAAAAGGATAATAATAATCAAATGTGAAATGCTAAATGCATCAAAATATTGATAAAAAGGTTTGAAAAACATAATAATAAATGAGCAATGAAAATCTTTCTAACAAATATTGAATAACAAATATCGGACTATCAATACTTTCTTGCAACCCTAAGCTATACACTATTTTCAATATTCATAAGTAGATTGCCTATATTATTGACTATAAAAGGGGTTAAATGAATATTAAGTTTGATATTTAATTTATAAATAATATATTAAGATATATTTGAATATTTTTTTTGTTAAAAAGAATTTTTCAACAAATAACAAATATATAAATCTTTTTAATTGTGGAAACAAATAATATTTATAAAGTAAAATTTTTACTAAATATTTGTATAAAAAATAATATACAATGTTAACTATCTAAAAATTTTAAATTTCATAACAAATTTTATAAAACTAGGTACTAGTCTTTAAATTCTCAAACCATGAAAAGATGTATGCGCAGTATAGTAAAAAACGACAATGAAACATTACATGCATGTACATGTAAGCAAAGGTCAAAGGAATAATCTTAAGACTTAAGCTATAAATAAATAAAAATGATTTAGAAATACTTACATTAATATAAATAACACCAAAATCTAACATGAAAATACTTCAAATTCATCTTCTTTCACTCTCTTTTCTTTTTTCTATTCTTCTCTTATCTTTCCTTCTTAGAACGAAATGATCCAAAATCATGAATGATTTCTTATATAGCTTAGTTGGTACACAAGTACCAGTCGAGCACTGATTAGGCACAAAAATATTATCACGTATCATGCCTTTGATTTTGAGGTCTTATTATTAATTAAATAATCCTTTAATTAACTTGAAGTAATTTATATCCTCTTATTAGTCAAAAAATTAATTATTTAATCCTCTAATAGAAATTCAAAAACTTTGTCTAGATACAATCTAAAAATATTAGAAACTAATAAAAAGACTTGAAAAATGAAATGTTCAAATCATAGGATCCGATATGTCATACTTGAAAATGGTTCTAAATGCCAACAATCATGACAATAATCATATGCAAGAAAAAATATCTATATTAAATTAAAGTACATGAAAACATAAGTTAACCGAATTGCTGTAAACAACCAAAATCTAAACTCACCCTCCAACATAATACATCATCGTCAGCAGGAGACAACTCAATGCTAAATAAATAAAATCTATCAACATTAAATACTTTTAGTTCTAATAAATAATACATGAAAACTAATTAATTCTTAAATCTAAATCTCAAACAATTGTCCTTTAATCTAATCACATGTAAATATTGCCCCGAGCTCTTTAATTTGAAATGATAGTAAAAATCAAAGTAAAAATGAGCCAATTATTCAATAATGTACATAATTTTTATATATATTAAATTATAACAATTATGTACATTATTGAATAATTGACTTACTTTTTTTTTTTTTTACTATCCTTTCAAATTATATATACATTAAAAATATGTTAGAATAGAACATAATCAAAATAAAAAAACAATGGTATGAATTTATAAGCATATAATGTATAATTTGAAGTTGATAATGAAATCTCCTTCTTTAAACTATGCATTATCTAAATATGCTTGAATCATACAAAAACATGTGGACTAAGAATTAGTGGTGCCCTCACCGATAAAATGTAAATATTGAAATTTGGGTTATATATATTTCTATACAACTAAAGGTTATATACAACTATTTAAGACCTATAAGTTGGTCGTTATACATATAATCTTATAAACAGTGTCGAATATCGCTTTTAACTTACGAATAATAGGTTTGAACCTTAATTATTATTATAATATATCTCCTTTAATTTTTCTAAATGGTCCGTGTACAATTAAAATAAAAACTCTACTTAAATACAAACATCTCATTTATATTTTTTTACATTGGAGAAAATAGTCTTATTATTTATTTATGTAGATTTTTTAAATTTTTGATCAAATTTATGGCATATAGAAGAACATAAATAGGTAAAAACTTTTGTGAATATTTTTAAGAACATGTAAGTATAGCTAAATAAATTTTTAAAACATATAGAATTATATATTTAAAGATTTAAGATATCCAAGTATGACACTATAGGATTTTGGAAAAAAATCAGCGTAATTTATATAATTTTCTCACTTTATTTGAAGTATAAGACATGTAGGAGCATATATTTAAAAAATCAACAAATACAAAAGTATTTAAATATGATTTAAAGGCATATGTAAATATTATTGTAGAAATTTAAGTTTCACACACAATGTATACAATCCAAAAGCATGTATTTCATAAAAAATTATAAAATAAAAGTAGGATAACATAGATAAACTCTTTAATTGTGTAAATATCACTTACATGATTATTCAAAGTCATAAAAATATTCAAAGAGATAAAAAAAAATAGTAATAAGAGGGGCATGGATACACTTATATTATATTTGAAATCATAAAAAATTTTCTGAATCTCACTTAAATTTTCATTCTCTAATCTTGTCTCTCTCCTTCTCTCTCTTCCACTTTTCTATTTATCTTTCCTATCTAAATTTTACTAAAAATGATTGAAATTGGCTAAAAGGGACCTTTTATAGAAATTAACCCATGTGTGCCTATCATATGCATATTATGTATTAAAATAGAAATTGTATGGTATACGAGTGTCTGTTAGATGTGCATCAAATGCATGTCTTTTACCTTAAACATGAATGTGTATCTCTTGAGCGCATACTAGATGCAAAAATTTTGTCTTAAATACATATGAGTGCCCTAAAGGTGTCATTCAAGTGCATTCTTATTGTTGAAAATATATATATGCACATGCTAGGCATTGATTAGATGTCACTTTGTCCAATGTAACTTGGTTATAATATTGATGTTGACTCAAAATCTCATTTGATCATGATATTTTTATTAATTTAATTTATTATCATTTAAATTAAGTTTAAGATCCGCACTATAATTACATGCATGCACGAGCTATAAGGTTCAAGTTTAAATTTTATTATAATCATGATTAATTAAGTTAAAATATTTAAAATTGATATCAAACGAAGAAGAAAATTGGGATACAAGTTAAAATCGGATCGGGTCATATAGAATTGATGGATGTCCCAACCGATACCCAATATTCACCCATGTGTGGGATGGGTAGAGTAATCCCGCCTAAAGGACACCTAATTGAAGCCTGAGCACTTTATTGTATGTTCATGCTCGATGCTTTCTAGTAGTATCGATTGCGATGCTCAATTTGTCCTTGTGGCGCTCAATTTAATGTGCGCCTAATGTGCCGCGTCGTATGTTCAAGCACCAATTGCCTATAAATAGATGATCTAACTGAATTTCAATCATTTTTTTCACGAGTTTTAAAAGAAAAGAGAGACGGAGAAAAGAAGAAGAGAGGAAGATAGAGAAGCTCAAATCAAGTGAATCCAAGCAAAATTTTTAATAATTTGGAGGTAAGACAACTAGATTTTAAGCCATTTTTCTTTGTCGTTGTTCTTTTTTTTAATATTTAAAATATTTCTTATTTTAAATATTTATACATAATATGATTTCGTAATTAAGATATTTATATTTTATATGCATATGAAATACTCCTCAATCTTTTGTAAAAATGTATGAAATTCAAGTCCAAGTACATGTAAATTGTATATTTCAGCTAATTTCTATAATATTTTTTAAGTATGTAGTAAAATTATAATTAAATAACTCTTACATATTTTAAATTTGTATATGATACTCTACATATTTAAAATAGCTAAGTATATCTCATGCATGTGCTGTAAAGTCATATAATTGCCCTGCATGTCTTGTTAATGAGATAAAATGTAGAAAATTTCATAATATTATTGATTTCTGTATTTTTACTGAATATTTTTACACTATTTTGGCTAAGAATAGTTCTACATGTTTACAAAACTCATAATTCAGTCATAATAAGAAATGACAGAATTTTTAAATAAAAATTCTATAATTATATTAGGAAGTAAGAATATTTTTCTCTAGAATGAGAAAATATAATATTAAAAAGTATTGCATAGAGTTTTCATAAATATAAATATTTAAGCGTTGTAATAAGTTACCAAATAATATATTATGTCATATTTTAATATATTATAATAGTAATCGAGGTTTAAACTTATTATCTGCAAATAAAAGTAACGTTCGATTTTATTTATAGGGTTATATGTATGACGGCTCATTTACAATTCTTGAATAATAGCATATAACCTTCGGTTATATGAAAATAAATATAACACGAACTTCAATTATTCACTTATTTAGTTGGTGACATCCTACTAATCCTTAATCCTTAAAAATTTACATATTTGAGTATAATTTTATGACATGAATTTGAATAAGAATATTATAAAAAAATTTAAAAAGCTATACATATATTATGATGGAAATTCATAGCACTTTATTAAATCTGATGTATTATTCTTTCTGATATGTTTTTAATTCATGTTATATGTTAAATTATGAAATTATATATTTTATTGAGCTTTTAGCTCATTTTTACTTTTTATTTTTCACTAACCCCTTTAGATGAAAGGTTCGAACACTTGTAGGATGATTTGGATTGAAGAGCTGATTAAAATTATTTATAATTAGAATTATGAAATTTCTGATGTTATATTTAGATTTCAGATAGTAGTTCAGTATTTATATTATTCAGACAATTTTGGTTCTGTATTAGTTTTCTTATGGTATTATTGTATAAATGAGGTGATTGGATTACAAATTTTATTATGGTTGATTGAGTACTCTAATTTATATTTGGATTAGATATAACTTTTACATAAAGTCTAACATCACAATTTGCTCGGTGTAAAAAGACATGGCATTTTTGATCCTATAATTATGTCATGTTATTTTATTTAATCAGTCAATGTATCAACGTGAAATTTACGTTTACGATTAATTAAACGATAACTAGATAATTATTAGTGTCAATAATTATCAATGGCTGGATTCAAGATTTTGGTTGTGACATGAGCGCCTTTATTTTACATAAATACAACCCATTTTAAACCATGAATGAGCACTACCCATTTTGCCTAACCTTGCTCATGCACCTTTACCATGCATGAGCGCCACCTATAAGTAGATTAGATATTAATCTACTTATCTCAAATACTTAATTTTATTATCCAATACAATTATTCTTTAAAATTATCTAATATAATTTAATTTTGATATCACTATGTATAAATTAGAGATTGGATGTAAAAACATCATTATGCAAATTTGCAAGGGATGGAAGACAAAAGGATAAGTGGAATGAGAATAAGGGTTTAGTGGTAATTCATTAATAATTTAATTAAACATATTACCTTATTCATTCTAATTTGAAATACCCACAACAAAAGCCCCTTAGTGCTCTTGAATGCGAGCCGGGTGCTTAATCTGCCCAAGTTTACCCCACAAATGTGTTAGGATTAATATTGTGGGATGGACCAAGTGCTCCTCTTGAAGTTTTAACCTTGGTCAATATGTAGCTATTTTGAACTAGTGGAAGGTTCTCATGAATGCAAAAGGCATGAGGAGGTATGTACACGAGGTAGTAACCGATTGACCTTATAAATTCAAAAGGTAACTAGGCATCGGATGAGGTTTGCAAACTATCTATCAGCATTTATTCAGTAATTCCTTGTAAGAACTAACTATGTATAAATCTTCTGATACTTTTGGATCAAATGAATTTAGCTTGCATACTGTCACGTCCTAGCCCAACATCAAATGATTTTATTCCTTGATCCGTAATTAACTTAATATAGATTTTACCTTTGAGATCCAAAATCAATTGTTTATTTAACTAACTATGACTTAAACCAAATATCGGGATTCAAATTTGCAATTAAATATCATTAAATGATTCGAAATAATCAATAATGATTGAACCATAGGATTCAAAAGCCATATCTAAAAGTAATTCTAATCATCGATAACTATTTGACCTCAAATTATACATAAGAAAAAAATATATAATTTAAAAATCAAAATATCAAAACTATACTTTCAAAATTTGAAATTGAACTTAAACATATCTACCATCATTGGCCAACATAACCAAAGTAACTGAAAAACTAAAAGTTAACATTCTAAACCATTAATTTACAATAAAATATTAAACCATTTTAACATCCTAAAAACTAACTTCCGAATAGTAAATCTCACAATCTCAATCTCTAGTAAGATAATTTAAACCCATTAATTTGGAGGGGTTAGCAAAAATAAAGATAAGAATGATCCTAATACTTAACAAGGTCTATATAATTCCATATATGGATATACAATAACAAAACATACTAAGATAATAATATGATCGAAATTCTAAAAAGTTAAATAATATTATTTTTGATAAATTATATGAAAGCCAAAAGTAATGATCATATATGCCAAAATTAGTACAAATATGTAAATCACACCAAATCTATATACTCATGATCAAATATATAAAAAATGTGCAAATGTATAAATAATTCTAAAATCATACTAACATATATATGGGCTAAAGATTGGTGAAGACTTCACTAATAAAGGTCGAATATCAAAGTTATAATTCTTTTCATATAGTCAAAAATCATATATTACTATTCACAATTAGTTGGTGGATTGACTACATATAATCCTATAGTCGAGATTGAACTCCACTTTTTTCACTCGTAGATGGCTGGTTCGATCTTTAATTTACTAATAATATATTAAGACGTGTCTGATTATATTTCGTCAATTCTTTATAATGGTTTATATTAGTTTGCCATGTCCATGAAACAAAAAAATTTTAAACATATCCAGGCGTGACAAATCCAAAATAAAATAGGACTCAACAAAATAAAATTCATACAGGACCTTATCGGATAATTGTCCTAACTATATATATATTTATATATATGACCTATCCAAGACATCGTAAGGGAGGCTTCCAAACAAAATATCAACTCATGTACATAATATATATAAATTCAATTGTTCTTATTATACGATCTAAAGGCTTACTCTTGGCCAGTTACCAATATCCGATCTAAAGGCTTGCTCTTGGCCAATTACCAATATTCGAAATAAAACCCATAATGAACTCATCCAAATAGTAAGAAAATACAACCAATGCCAATTAAATCATACAATTGTTAAACTCATCAGATCATGTGACGCCGTATCTAATCTCGTCCAACTCCTACAAAGAATTCCAGCTCTCTAAAAACCTAAAGAGATGAAAATATGAGCTGGAAGCTCAACAAATACAGACATAACATGCACAAAATAGCATATGCAAATTAGAGGGAGAGTTCAAAAGCAAATATCAAAAATAGATAATAAATGCAAATTTGAATATCCTTTATCACACCCGAAATAGAAATATATAACAAAATGTCTCATTATACCCGAAGCAGAAATACATATCAAAAGCTTCATCATACCCAAAGCAAAAATACATATCAAAAGCCTTATCACACCCATATCATAATGGTTAATATTTTCGAATTTGCATATCATAATGGTTATGTTTTAAGCCAGCAGTTTTAGGCCATCCCATAGCATTGGCTATCAGCCCATCTATATTTTAGGCCTACAACTATCAATCATCTCATATCATTGACTATCAATCCGACTATATTTTAATCATGCAGCTCTCAACCACCTTATATTATTGGCTCTATTAGACTGACTATATTTTAGGCCTACAACTCTCGATCATTTCATATTATTAGTTATCAATCCGACTATATTTTTGGTTTGTAACTTTCAGCCATCTCATATCATTAGCTCCATTAATCTGACTACGTTTTAGGTCTGTATATCTCGACATTTTATATCATTGGCTATCAGTCTGATTATATTTTAAACCTATAACTCTTGGTCATCTCATATCATTGGCTCTATTAGCTCGACTACATTTTAAACCTACAATTCTCGACCATCTTATATCATTGGCTATTAATCGGATTACATTTTAGGCTTGTAACTTTTGGCCATCTTATTTTTAATATTGGCTACATTTTAAATATGTAACTCTCAACCATCATATAATGACCCACTAGGGCCTTGGACTGCCATGGACGTGATGCACTGACCTACCGGGTCTCAAACCCAGCTCATTATCCATACAATATATTGATATAATATATATAAGTAGAACATATCATATACTAAAATAAATTAAAGATAGGGAGAGAGTATACTTGCCTCAACTTTATTTCAAGTAGATTTGTCAAAAGGATACTTTAAGGTACCCAAATCATGCACTTCTCTCTCATTAGTCATGTGCTCCCCATCTCTCTCTTCCCTTCCTCCTTTCTACCAAGCGCCAGGTTCCCCCTCAACTAATGATGATCTAGCTTAGCATAGCGGCATTGACCACAACAGTAGCTCTAAAGCAGCTTTTAGTAGCGGCTGACGATGGTGACTCCAGCGGAGTATATCAACAAAGAGAAATGAAGAATTTGCTTGCCTTAATTTTACTCATTTCTTTCAGTGATGGCGGCAATGCTCTGTTTAGCTCGTGCGTGTCTCATTCCTCAATCCATGCCATTGCATTTCTCAAATGATGACCAGCAATGTTGTCTCCTCACCACTACACTTCCACGCCACCATCTCCCTTCGTCACCAATCGGCTGCAATGCCTCCCATGCCATTTTCCCCTTCCTCATTCCTTCTTTTCCCTTTCTTTCTTTCCGTTCCTTTCTTTTATATTTTTTCATTCTTTTTTTTTCTCTACTATGCCGCCCGACAACCATGTATATATATATATATATTATTTTATTTTTCTTTTTCTTAAAATTTATTGTCCCCAAAATAAATACAATAAATATTCAAGATATTACATAGTCAAACTGAAATTGTACTCAATTATGAATATTTCTTAGTTTTTCTTATATCAAAGAACATTCTTTATCAAAACTTATGTAGAATTCTTTTATATTTCTTATAAATATATGATATACATTGAAAAGTATAAATACAAAAAAATGTTAATATATAATTTTTAAAAAATATGCAAAAAATTTAATGTGTTATTTAAAGACATATTGAAATTATTTTACTAAAATTGAAGAAAATTATATAGTTAATATAATTTTTCAATACTTTCTCACAAATAGGAAAGATGTAGAAATATTAAACCTAAAATTTCAGAAATCAAACATAATTTATGTGATTTCTCAATTATAAATATGTATGAACAATTATATAATAATTCAAGACATGCAAAAGTATATATTCAAAATTTGAAAACATGTATGAATATTAGACAAAACTTAAAAGCATGCATGAATATTATTATGAAAATTCAATATTTAAATATAATTTATATAGATTTAAGACATATATTTCATAAAAGTTTATGAAATAAGAATAGAATAATATGCATAATAAATATAACTATTTTAAATACAAAAATAATATATGTACAAGAATTTAAAATATGAAATATTTAAAGAGATCAACAATAAATTGTAATGTAGGAAAAAAAAAAAAGCTTTGATACATTTGACACTTTATTTGATCTATACAAGATATTCCTTGATGTCACCTTAATCTCCCCTCTTCCTGCTTACTCTCTCTTAGTCTCTCTTTTCTTCATTTTTTTCTTTCTCTTCTTTCAAAAATTAGTTGAAAATAAACCAGATTCTATCAATGGCCCATTTATAAAAAAAAACTGATATATAAGTGTTAGTCATATACAGTTTAGACATTGAGACATAATCCACACCGAGCACAAGCATCCCAGAAATGTATATCAAGTATCAACATTTTTCTTTTAAACATGCATGTGCATTGTTCAAATGCACCTCATGTGAAAATATTCTACCTAAAATGCACTCATGCGTAAATTATATACAACTTAGATGCCACACTGTCTAACCTATTTCAGTCTAAAACTTTGATGGGTACAACTATTAATGGGCTTATATGACAAGGCCACTAAGGCCAAAATGTGAAATGGGCTAGATAGCATTGTGGCCTAGGAACACAGGCTCAACAAAATTTCATTCATTGAACTGCTGGGTCTTGCACACAATGCGCACGATCCCATGTCCGGAGACTATAACTGCTCAATTTAACTCTAGAAGCCTTAACTGCTTCAATTGAACTCTAGAAGTCTTAACCGCTTCGGTTGGTTTTGTCCAACATGACGTCACAAGTCATGAGAAAACGGACAAACAATAACTAAACTGTTTGGGTATCATATAAAAGGAAAGAATGCCCAAGATGAAAGACAGACCGAAAAATACGAACCAGACCACTCAAGTGTAAATTCCACTACTTGGATTGTTGCATGGACATAAACTGGACTAAAACACTTGGACAAAAAAATTCATTCTTATTTTCTCATTTAAAAATTTCTCTCTATTTTTGGACAAGAACTGACTTGAACGTCGGAGTACTTTTTGGGAAGCAAACCCCGATTTTACTCTGATTCTTGGTTTAGTTGTGGTGTGTAGGTCTTTGATTATCAAAGATGGAGTGGAGATCCTACTTATAAAGAGAGAGTGATCAAGACTTGTTATGAATCTGGATCCCTAGTACGCATCATTGGCATTGTCTGTGGGAAGCCTGAGCCAAAAAGGTTCATTTACCACTACACTCAACCAATTATGGTGAACACCAAAAGTCACACAAATGCACCTAGAGACGTAACTTTCCCTGGCAATGACCCTCCAATAGGTAGTCATGGGAAGACCGACAAATGATCTTGATGGAAGCCATAAATGATCGAATGGCAAACATGGCGGAGGCATTCCAAACCCGTTGTGACCAGTTGGGACAACAAAAACAAGCAGTTTTAGTTTCAACCGCAGGTACTCCTACCTTGAAAAGGATTTGGAGGAGGATACATCCGATGAGAAATGTAGAGCATCTTGTTGACCAAGGAAGGGAGTTTTCCAACAATAGAGATGGAGGCCGTTCACGATTAGAAGGCCGGTTAGGCCCGAAATCTGAGGAGGAAAGCCTTGATCGGCAAAATTCTCATTATTCGAGAAACGATCGAAGACCTCTAGATCACGATGGGGGCTCCTACAACATGCATCCCGCTAACGGAAAATCGTCACTCTAATCGGACAAACCATCTGGAGTTGAGGGATTACCTCAACGAGAAAAGATCAGCAGCTACCGCTACCCCTCATATAGATGACAGATTGGAGAAAGCCTGGCAAATGTTCGATGATAGTGCAAACAGGTACTATGCATATTTAAGAAGATCTCCTTTTACTATAAAGATTAGAACTTGTCCACTCTCGCATAAATTCAAGATGCCAACGTTGGACGTCTACGATGGAAGTGGTGATCCAATGGATCACATGGACAACTTCCATACGCACTTGAGTTTCCAAGGTTTAGATGAAATGAGTATGTGTTAGTGTTTTCACATGACACTAAAGGGGGATGCTTAAATTTGGTTTCATCATTTGCCACCAAATTCGGTCCGATTATTTGAGGAATTGACCGATTGTTTTCTGTCATAGTTTGCCTCCAGTAAGAGGATTGAAAAGCAATCTTAGCACTTGGCTCATATTAAGTAAGGGTTAAAGGAAAGTTTGAAAATTTTTTTGGGAAGATTCACTGTGAAAGCTCGGCAGATTCCTAACTTATTGATGAGGTTAAATTGAATACATTTATGAACACATTGAAATTTAACGAGTTTTTCAATCATCTGGCTCACAAAGATCCCAGGACCTTTTCTGAGGTAGAGGCCATCATTCGAGCCTACATAACAGTAGAGGAAGCGAACAAGGCAAAGAAGCCAATAGGAGATGATCAATCGTAGTATGGACCAAATGGAAGGAAAAGGAGCGGAGACCATGTTGACTCATGAAATTCGAAGAAGTAGTCTAGGTTTGACCTGGGGACTCGAAGGGAATACAAACCCTTAAACCTGACCCCACTGAATGACTCCAGAGCAAACATTCTTATGGAGATACAAGGACAGAAGTTTCTGAAATAGCCCAAACCAGTTAAGAACCCGAAGGGAGGTAATCAATCAAAGTATGTGATTACCATCGATATCTGGGACACAGTATAGAGGAATGCAAGACCTCACAAAGAGAAATTGATGAGCTTATAAAAAGGAGGCACCTCAAGAAATTGTGAAGAATCCATGATAAACTAGCAGAGAAGAAGGAGAAAAAAAGTAGGACCAGCAGTAATATCCAAGAAATAGAGTTGCAACAGAAGTGGTTAATATGATATCAACGATACCATAGAAGAAGCACTTTTCGGACAGGGTAGAAGCTATTGTATGAAACAAAAGATAAAGGGTAGGGGTTAGGAATGATGTAATCTGTTTTGATGAGAATGATATGTCTCATGTGCAAGTTTCCCATTCTAACCCCTTTATAGTAACCCCACTCATTTCAGATAGTAAAATTGATTATCAACTGAAATAGGTCTTTATTAATAATGGAAGCAGTAGTAATTTGCTTTACATGAATGCTTTATTTAAGCTGGGTTTAAAGAAAAGTCAACTAAAATTTGTAAATGGACCCCTTTATAAATTGGACAACAAATCAGTGTTTGTCCAAGGAACAATACAACTGGAAGTTACATTGGGAACATATCCCAAACAGCAACCCATGTACTCACCTTCTTGGTTGTAGATTTGCTTTCAGTTTACAACGTCATCTTAGGCCGGCCATGTCTAACGGCCTTTGGGGTAGTAACGTCAATTTTACACCTGAAGATGAAATTCCCAACGCTTTCAGGTGTTAGTGAAGTCTTGGATAACCAAGTCACTGGCCGTTTTTGCTACTTGATGCAAGTTATTCAAACAGTTTCAGAATGGCCAGTTGAAAATTTGGACTACTAAAATGAATTGACGTTACAATAGGCCTAATCCTGTGAAATAACTAAGCATATTCTTCTCAACCCAAATGATCCAAAGAAGTATGTACAAGTTGGGAGCTCTCTCTCAGGATAGCTGCGAGATCAACTAATCTCCTTCCTCAAACAGAATGCAGATGTGTTCGCATGGTCTCCCGTTGACATGCTTGGAATCCTAACAGATTTGATGGTCCACAAGTTAGGCAGAAATGAAAAAACCATTTCATAGAAAAACTTATTGCAATCCATGAGGAAGTGAAAAAATTAATCGACGCTGAATTTATAAAGTCCAATATCTTGACTGGCTCTCCAACGTGGTGCTCGTAAAGAAAAGTAATGAAAAATGGAGAATGTGTGTGGACTTCACCAATTTAAATAAGGCTTGTCCTAAGGACAGTTACCCGCTGCCTATGATAGATACGTTGGTGGATTTCCATTTAGGTATGAACTGTTAAATTTCATGGATGCTTATTTTGGATACAATCAAATCAGAATGAGCCAAAAAGATGAGAGGAGTGTACTTTCTTCATAACTGATCAAGGCATATATTGTTATAAGGTTATACCTTTTGGTTTCAAGAATGTAGGAGCCACTTATCAGAGGCTTGTAAATAAAATATTTGAGGCTCAAATCGATCAAAATATGAAGGTCAACATGGATAATATGCTAGTAAAGAGCAAGGCAACATGTGACCACATCCAAGATATGAACAAAGCCTTCGAGGTACTCCGAAAATATCAAATGAAGTTGAACCCAACTAAGTGTGTTTTCAGAGCAACCTCCAGAAAGTTTTTGGGATTCATAGTCTCACGGCATGGGATTAAAGCCAATTCGGAGAAAATAAAGGCCATAATTGATATGGCACCACCAACGACAGTGAATGATGTCCAGAGACTAATTGGGAGGCTTGCAGCTTTATCCCGGTTCTTGGCCAAGTCAGCAGAAAAATACCTCTCCTTTTTAAACACTTTAAACAAAATGAAAGCAAGTAATTTCATCTGAATAGTTGCCTGCCAGACTACTTTTCAAGAGTTGAAGGACTATTTGTCTAGTCCTCATCTGTTGACTTTACCAAAGCTGGGTGAAGATTTATATCTATACCTAGTCGTTTCGGAGACGACATTAAGTTCAGTGCTAATCCAAGAACAATCAAATGTGCAACGGCCAGCGTACTACATCAGTAAGATGTTAGCAGATGCTGATACTCGTTACTTACATGTGAGAAAATGGCCTTAGCACTTGTTCATCCAGCCCAAAAATTACAGCCATATTTCCAAGCTTATAGGATAGTTGTCCTCATTGACCAGCCTTTGAAGGCTGTGTTTTAAAGGCCTAATATGTCTGAAAGATTAGTAAAGTAGGCAATAGAATTGGGTGAGTTTCATATTGAGTTTAGGCCAAGGTCGGCAATTAAGGGTCAGGCCTTGATAGATTTGATCGTTGAAACCACGATCCCAATTTATGCCACCTTTGTTGGTAATAAAGACATCTGCCAGACAGTTGATCTGTCCAGTTGGACTTTGCATGTTGATGGGTCATCAACGCAATCCGAAAGTGGAGCCGGAGTAGTTATGAAGACTCCTGATGGAAAAGAAATCAATTATTCCTTGATGCTTGGATTCTCGGCGACTAACAACGTCACTGAGTATGAGGCCTTACTAGCTGGACTCAAGTTGGCCAGAGTATGTTTAGTGAAGCGTGTGATTGTGTACAGTGATTCCGAGCTAATCGTGAACCAAGTTTAGGAAAGTTTTGACGTAGCTAGTCCCCGCTTAAAAATTACCTCGCAAAGGTGAAAAGCATGGTGCAAAACTTTAATAAAATGGAGATCGTTCACATCTTCCGGGTGGATAATGAAAAAGCAGACCAACTTGCAAAGGCTGTAGCTACTAAAAACCTTGAGCAATATTTGAGATGTCCCAATGAAAATTGTAGAGACTTCAAGTATTGAGGAGTATGAGTAAGAAATTTTGTAGGTCATCGATCAAGAAAATTGGATGTCACCATACTAGAGGTACTTGACTAACAAAATTTTATCGAAGAGCCTAGATGATGCCAAACATGTGAAAAAGACATCTGGTTGGTATACTATTGTGGACGAAAAAATGTATCGTCGAATATATTCAACCCCATACCTCAAATGCCTTACTCCGAAAGAGGCAGATTATGTCTTGAGTGAGGTCCATCTCAATATATGTGGATCTCACATTGGAGGCAAAACTTTAGCCTTCAAAATCATGAGGCAAGGTTATTATTGGCCTACAATGAAAAAAAATGCAATGGATTTCATCAAAAGGTGTGAAAACTATTAACTACACAGGAATATGCTTCATTAACCACCGGCTGAGTTGAAAACCTTACAGACACCATGGCCATTTGCACAGTAGGGGCTTGATATCATTGGCCCATTTCCAGTTGCCTCCGATTAAAGAAAATTTACTATTATGGGGATTGATTATTTCACCAAATAGGTGGAGACTTCTCCCTCGGCAAAAATAACTGAACATAATACCGTGGAGTTTGTGCGGCAAAGATTATCTGCCAATTTGGAAACCCAAATGTTATAATAACCGACAATGGAACTCAATTTATTTGAAAGTGTTTCACCAGAGTGTGCACAAGCTTAGGTGTCAAACTGTTACATACATTAGTAGCTTATCCACAGGCTAATGGACAAGTGGAGATGACTAACAGAACTCTGTTGCATGGGTTGAAGACAAAAATGGAGGATGCTAGGAGCTCCTGGGTAGATAAATTGCCTTCAATACCGTGGTCTTATAGAATTATACCCAATGAGCCAAATCGAGAAACTCCATTTAGTCTTTATTTTGGGATAGAGGTAGTGATTCTTGTAGAGATTGGGTTATCTAGTCTCAGGGTTGAGAACTTTGATCCTCTTAGTAATGCCCAAAGACTCAAAGAACATCTTGACCTGCTCCATAAAGTCTGGGAAACAGCCAAGGTGAGAACGATTGCTTAAGAGTGAAGGCTCAAGAGTTTAACATTGGAGACTTGGTCCTACGCAGTATAGAGGCCACAGGAAAGATTATTAACATAAATAAATTATCCCAAAATTGGGAAGGCCCATTCAGTGTGTCAGCCATCCCCCGAGATGGTACATATAAAATGCGTAATCAGGACGATAAATTAGTACCGAGAACATGGAATGTCGTTCATCTAAAAAAATTTATCAATAGCTACATTCGAAGATCCAGTGCAGTGTAAGCTTCCTCATGTGCTTGTATTATGTTCAATATTAATGAAATCATTTGCCTTCTTACGAGATTGTTTGTCTTTTTCATCTGTTTATTTTATTTTTATTATTATTTCATTTGAATGTGTGTGTGTTTATGTAATAATGTATCAAACTAAACCGGCCTAAATTGCCCCTAAGTCAGGTGAGATTTCCATCTCACCTGTTCCATGACCAAAGATGGTCAAAAGAACCTCGATTAAGTTATCGAGTGGTCCACTAGCGATCGAAAATTTTAAACTATGGATCCATTCCAACTGACCAAGCATGTCAAACAATTAAACCTTAGGAGACTATTTAGCATACGTGCTTCAACTCCCTTCCTCAAAGATGAGCACTTTCAATCAACCATGGCATGCGAATCAAGATCAGAATAGTCAACGATCCTAAGTTTCACCAAAGCCCGACATCAATAAAGTATAAAGCAAAAGCGCTTGGCCGACAAAATGACTATTTACAGAACAAATTAGACAACCAAAAAAGAGCTGGTATATTAATACATCATTGAATCTTTTACAATATCAAAATTATATAATTAGATAAATGACTATCCTTGAGAGCTCCCAGGGTGGAGAGAGTTTGGCTCTCCGAAGTCAGAAGAGCCTCGCAAGTCAGATGAGTGGTGGACATGTCTATTTCTTTCATTAAAAAAGTTGACCGAAAATTATGGGTCAACCAGTAGGGCAATCTGTTTGCATAGATGGACACCATCAAAAAATCGGACATTCATCATGTGTCCTAACTCCTTTGACCTGAGACAAGTCCTCAGCTCAAAACGCAGGTATGAATTTTCACTCCGAAGCTCTTCGTTTTGTTAGTTTGCCTACTCAAGAGTGTCCTTGGCGCTATGCAACTTAGCTTGAAGATTGGAGATTTGGTCTTGGAGTAGTTACAGAGTGCCGGGATCAGCTTGGGTTAATCATAAATGGATGATTTCATCCTGTAATTGACGAATTCATAGTTTCCTTTGATGAAGGCCAATCTTCAATGGGTCAATCATTTTTTATTCTATGGGTGCACAAAATATAAGTACATGGTGTCAACATTTATACCACTTAATAGAAAGGATTAACTAAATACTTACTGTAAGAAATGTTGCTCTAAGAGCCACCTCATTCAAAGAAATTCTTGCCCCAATTCCCGGAGTGGATTCAAGTTGTCTCTCAATGGGGTTAGGGTGAGGCGTGAAAGCCGTTGAGCCCGGAGTGAACGGCCACGTAGGAGGTTGATCTCCAACCTCTGGTTGAGATGGGGGAGCAGTTGGATTAAATGCCGGAGACTCTTGATGAGAAGTCTCCTCTCCACCAGCCACTCCAGCAACTTCCTCTATAGTAGCCTGACAAGTAGATGGTCTAGCTTGCATGTGCAAAGAGGTAGGAAATAACAACTCTTCATTCTAGACATCTTCAGCCTCAATTTGAGGGCCACACTCACCGGATTGTCCAACATCAACCAACTAGCCCGTGATCCCATGAATGCTCGGGGGCTCCATGGAAGTTATTGGAGGATTCTCACCAATAGCGAATTTGGATACTGAACCCGCCTCCAACTCTAGCTCCAGACCCATTTAAACAAGAGGGTCTGAAGTTGGGCTCTGAAGATGTGAAATTTCTGGCCGAGACCTAGGAGGGTTTGCCTCAACAGATTGAGAAGTAACTCACCGCCGCCGTGATAAGCAGCCTTGGCTTTAGTGCCATTAGTTTTTCGTTTATGTATTTTAGGTGGAGACGCAGCGACAACCACTGTTTCTTCTTCATCAATCACCCACTCTGTAAAGATCAACGGTTTCGGTTAGAGAAAGCGGTCCTTATTTTTATCGGCGAAAGAATCACCCTTCTCCCTAAAAATCTCAATGAACGCTCTAACAAACTCCTCATCTTGAAAAGTAACCCTACCGGTAAGTGAGTCGGTGACACTTTTCCAGCTATCGGGAATACTAACAGATAATTTCAAAAAGAAAAATCTATCTTTTCAATCCTTTACGAACTCGTGGATCAGTTCGAAAAGGTTTATCTCCCTTAGAGACAACGAGATCCAATCACCGCTTTGGACAAATCGAAAATAACATTAACAGCGATGGAGTCAAACTTCAACCCACAAATACGAAAAAATATGCAGATGTTGCAAAGATACCTTACCGCGTTTGCAAGGAATCTGGCAATAGGAATGCCAAAATCCTTGAACATCTGAAGTAACTCGTGTGCAATGGGAATGCGAAGGCCACCCCTAAGGTGAATCTCGTAAATGGTGATGAAGGCATCGAGCGGAGCGCAAGCTCTGTCATCTTCGTCAGGCATAACATATGGGATTTCCCTAGGTATTCCAAACTGGGAATACAGCCTCTCGGTGTCATCTCTGATGAGCACCGATCGAGTGTCAGCAGCGTAAATGGCCATGGAGCGATACTCAGTGAAGAGGGGAAGTAATAGGAAAGCAAAGAGGTACGAGAGAGAGTTAGGGTTTGAGGATTGAAGACGAAGGTAAAAACTAATTTGAAACAGTGCTAGATTTATAACAGATTTTTTGGATTTGAAAAGGCGCCACTTTCGAATTGAAAGGACGCATGGTTTTGAGGAATGTCATGATTGCAAGTCCTCATTAATAATGTGGAGAACAGCACCCAAGGTATATCTCAAAAAACAAGCTGGTTGCATGCTACTGACAGAACCACTCCGAAGACCGTATCTCTATGAAGATCATGTCTCTTCGAAAATTTTGTTTACTCCGGAGACCTTATCTTTCCGGAGATATTTTCACTCCGGAGACCTTTTTCTCTCATTGAAGCATTGTTCTCTCCGGAGATCTCGCCACTCCAGAGACCATATTTATCCAGAGACCATGTATCTTCGGAGACCTTGTCCATTCGGAGATCTTATGTCTCCGAAAACTTTGTTCTCTCCAGAGACTTTTTCACTCTGGAGACATTGTGTCTTCGGATATATTGTCTCTTCAGATTTTTTATCTTTCTTATTTTTCTTATCTTCCTTGTCTTTCCGAAGACCGCATCTCTCCGAAAACCTTATCTCTTCGGAGACCATGCCTCTCTAAAGATCTTGTCTCTCCGAAGACCTTATCTCTCCGGAGATCTTATCTCTCCAGAGATCTAGGCTCTCTGGAATCCATATCTTTCTTATCTTCCTTGCCTTTCCGGAGACCGTATCTTTCCAGAAACTTTATCTCTCCGGAGACCGTGTCTCCTCAGAGATTTTGTCTCTATGAAGACTTTATTTCTCCAAAATTTTTGTTACTCTTGAGGATTTGTCACTTCAAATTTTTTCCTCTCACTCTAGACTTAATCCATTCTTGGAGTCTGATCACTCCCGTTCAGCTGCATCCTTAATTGGCTTCAAGAAAATCAATTACAATGTGATTTCGCCAAAGTAACAACATAGAACAGATGGGAAAGGAGTACACCATCGATGAACATATCAGAGGTTTAAAGCTCATAACCTCTGGCATAGGAGGCTAGTGATGAATATAGCTATTAATGGGCTTACATGAAGAAAGACCACTAAGGCGATAATGCGAAATGGGCTAGACCGCATCATGGCCCAAGAACAAAGGCCCAACAAAATCTCATTCATTGAACTGCTAGGTCATGCGCACGATGTGCACAATCCTACATTCGGAGACCATAACTGGTCAGTTTAACTCCGGAGGCCTTACTTGCTTCAGTTGGATTCCAGAAGTCTTAACTGCTTCGGTTGGTTTTATCCAGCATGACATCACAAGTCATGAAAAAACGGACATACAAGAACTAAATTGTCTGGACATCATATAAAAGGAAAGAATGCCTAAGATAAAAGACAAACTGAAAAAAAGAAACTAGACCACTCAAATTTAAATCCCACTACTTGGACTGTTGCATGGACATAAATTGGATTAAAACACTTGGACCAAAAAGAATTCACTCTTATTTTCTTATTAAAAAATGTCTCTCTATTTTTAGACAAATTGACTTGAGTAACGGAGTGTCATTCGTGATGTAAGTCCCGATTGTATTCTAATTCTTGGTTTAGTTGTGGTGTGCAGATTTTGAATTATCAAAAACGGAGTGGAGATCCTACTTACAAAGAGAATGCGATCAAGACCCGTTACAAATCTAGATCCCTGGTACGCGTCAAACTTAATTGTTGATCTGAATTTTAGTAAATTTTAAAATTTTATCAATTTAATTAAATTAATTATCGTTAAATATATATATATATATATATATATATGGATCCATTCACTAGACATACCACCAGATTTATTACAAAATATATAAATAATAAAATAATAAATTGGATGCTCATGGAGGTCATCAGGAGCCTCTACATGGGCCCATCGGGGAAATCATTCATCACTGTTGCTTTAAATGAAGACACTTTTAACCAATGTTGCTCTTCACTCGGTGATGTACTGTAAAGAAAAGAAAGGATAAGATACCAACACTTCAACGAAAATGCTTCATACTTCAAGTAAAGATAAAGACCAAAAGCAGAAAAAGGAGCAACACTAAGGCTTAAGGCTGCCGTATTATTTTCCAAAAGTTCACACTAAAACCAAAGCTAAAGATAGGAGTTATTATATTATTTTATGATTTTATTTATGCAGTATATAATATGGATGAACATACCTGAATTCATATTTAAGATTTTTTTTATAAGAATTTGAAACCAAATTCTCATCCTTCTCCTTTATATATTGTAATAACTTTATAAGAATGAAATTTTATACAGATTATTAGAATTATCATATTATTTTATAATTTTATTAATGTATAATATAACGTAGATAAACACACATGAATCAATGTCTAAATCCATTTTCTGGAAAAAAATTTAAAACCGATTTCTCTTGCTTTGTCTTTATATATATATAAAGAGAGAGAGAGTAAGAATTTTATTAGACTAAAACGGTTATGCAGATTATTAGAATTATTAAGTTATTTTATAATTTTGTTAATGTGGAATATAGTTTGAATTAACATATCTGAATGCATATCTAAAATACTTTTATCAAAAAATTTGAAATCAGTGTCTCTCTTCTCACCCTAATATCTTTGTTCTTGAGAATTCATAGATTTTACCTGTGAAAATATTATATATATATACTTGTAAAATTTTCTGAATAAGAATCTCTTAAATTAAAAATTAAAAAATTATCAATAGAAAACTCCAACTTAGAAATATAAAAATAATCGTATTTATTTTTTCTAGAAAACTATCATAAATTATATTTAGATTTTGGATAATTTTATTATTTATAAGATAAGAAAAGATTAATCACTTAAATATATAAATGTCCTTTTTATTAAAAGCTAGACAAATTAGTAAAATAAATTATCTAATAAAATATAACAAATCGTATAAAAATGAAGCTTTTAATTATTTTAATAAATTATTAAATATATATCATATTATATAAAATAATTTTGCTAGACATAAATGTATGCATGTATATATATACACACACAAATAATTATACACACACAAAATATTCTCTATTTTATTCTTGACTTTTTTTTTTCCTTTTTAAATTTTATCCTTTATTTTAAATTTTGAAATTATATTTTCAAATTTTATTTTAGTATTAATTTTGCACCATATAAAAATGCTTTGTCAATATGGTATGCACACAATGTATAAAAGAAAAAACTAAAAATCGAGGCTTATTTTAATTTTACATGTTTAAGTTTTTTAATATCATGTGTGTACCTATATAATAGCAAGAGGGCCAATTTAACGTAAAATTTGCAATGCCTGATTTTTATCTAATTTAATTTAAGATTAGTAGATATTTTGGATTTATTTTTTGGTATATTAGGATAAATTATGCGATATAAATTTGAAAGATATTTGAAGTAATGAAACAATTTTAGCGCTTAAGACATGCCCAACACACACTCTTACGTATTTGGCAATGTGGGAGAGTCCGATGAGCACCTGAGACAGCACTTGAGTGCTGATTCTAGAGTGGTTGTGCTTGAAGGGTGTTTGAGATAGTGATTGTATGCTAATTCGACTATATAAACGATGAGCGTACTATCTTTGGTCATTTCGATCAAGAAAAAAGAGAAAGGAGAAAGAAATAGAAGGAAAGGAAATACATGAAGAAGAGAAGTATTTTGAAAAATATTTTCATCAAATCTATAAGATCAGATGTTGAAACAAGTATCCTAAACTCTATTCTTGGTCTATTCTAGTTTCTGTTTAGTTTTTCATACATTTGGTACTTTTAGTATACATGCATGATATTTTTACTTTTTTCACTTTGTCTACTCATGCATGCATATAAATTTACCGGATGATTTAAGGTTTTTTTTTATATATTTGAGAAATTTACTTGTTTCATGGAAAAAAGAGTAAATGATTTGAGATATTATATTTATGTATAAGTATATTTGTAATAAAAATGTGCATATGGGTTGTGTATATGATATCCTTGTATGTGTTTCAAGTTGGACTCTATTTTGTATATTCAATTCAATATATGTACTTTTTTAAGATGAAAAGCTTTGTATTTAACTTTCTCAAGTGAAAATTTTGTACCTTTTTCATGTTAAAAAAGTTTTAAACTTATGATATAAAGACTCTCCTTGATTTATATTTTTATGAGAATTATTATAAGAAATTAAACAAAATTAGTATATTTGGATGTCCAAATATATTCAAACAAACTTGAAGAGTACACCAATTTTAAAAGAGACAAAATATAGTGGCTTCATCCCCGCCTATAGGAAAAAGTATATAGATGGTCCTACTACGGGTCAAAATAGTAGTAATATAACTTAAGGTTATCGGGATTAATAATAACACTTTCTCAAAATCAGTCTTTTGATATTTGATTCTCTAATTTGATTATATTTTAGATTTTGATATGTTTTTACTAGTATTGATTTAGAAATTTGAGATTTCGATTGAAATTTATAGGTTTTCTCCGTATTTAAGATTTAGTTGGTTTTGTACATTTGGAATTTTGGTCTTCATTTCAGCTTATGTATTGCGTACAATATCACATTTGAACTTTTATTGATGTGATATAGTGAACATTTGAATATTAGATTTTATGGAGTTTCATAAATGTTTTGATTCTCTTCATACTATTTATGAATGCATTGGTTTGTAATATATTATATACTAATACTTGTAGAGCTTTCAACTCATGTTTACATTGTTTTTTACCCTTTAGATTAGTTAGCCATAGATATAATGTGGAAAACTCATATGTGGATTTGATTAAAGTCTTGTTCGTATTTGGTGAGTATTAGCCCTGTATTTGGATTGCATTTGCATTAGGTGTATTTTGCTTATTGTTTGGGGTGACAGCCGAGATAACGATAGTATATTGTATTGTTGGAGAGACAGTATTTGAATTATTTAATAATTTGGATAGTCATGGCATTTGGTTGTGATGGACTTGTAAATGGTTTTTATTATTGTTTATCACATCTTTCTTATGAATTTTGGAGTAGGTTATAATAATTTATTTATCCAAATGAGTAGTGTTCGAAAAAATCCAGTGAATTATCGATAATCTTATTTATTATAATTGTTATTGTTGTGGTTGTATACTTATATTGTCAAGTCAAGTCCATATTTGAGTTTTGATTGAATGTCATACTTGAAATTTTATCTTATGGTTTTTAGTTATTGTTAATTTTTAGGACTTATTTTGATATGAGGTTGTGACAGAATTAATAAGTATAAAATTATTGTTAAATTGGAAAAAAATTAACAATGTTCAAAAATAAAAAGTTAAAAATAGAATTTTAAAAAAATAATAATAAAGTTGAAAATTAAAATGATATTTTCATAAAATCAAAGAAAGCCAAACAATTTTCTTGAGCAATATATTATTTTTTAAGGGCCCCTTTAAATTACAAAATTAAAATTATAATTTAAACGTATAAGTTTAATTTTATTTTACTAGAATTGAAATTAGGTAAATTTAAATTCTATTATCTAAATGATATAGGGAATTATAAGTCCAAGAGAAATAGTAAAGTCAAATTATGGTTAATTTTTAAATTTATGGATAAAAATACAGGAAAGAATTGCCTAAGATAAATTATATTTTTTAAAGTTTGAAATTTTAAATAATATTTTAAAATATTATTTTAAAAAATCAATTTTACATGATATTTTAAAAAATATTTAGTTCTAAATTTTTCTCAATATTTTTTTTTTGGAAGAAATTATTTTGATATATTTATATTATAAATGACCGTTGATCAATTTACCCCGGTTTGATCTCATTTGCATGATAGACTAATATTGAGAAGAGTTTTGACATAATTAATAGCCCCGACTTATAATATTAATTTATAGATTATACTTTACAAATATACAATATTTTAAAGCATTTTTACACTGTAACCTTTATTAAAATATTAATTTTTAAAAATATGAGATAATATTTTTATATAATTCTTTTAAAGAAATAGATTAAAAAGTAAAATCATAATCAACCTACCTCTATCCGTCCCAAACAAGAAAAAATATTTTATTCAATGGATATTTTATTACTTAAATTTTTTTATATCTAATTGATAGATAATCATTAGTCATATAATTGTTAAGAACTATCTAATGCTATTATTCAATTCCAAATTATTATAATTTTGAATTAGAAATTAAATTTTATTTGACATCCAACAATATAATTAGAATCAGACCTAAAATTTTAAATTTTAATAAAAAATAGAAAGCCTAATTATTTTTTTACTAAAAATTATTTTACTAAAAAAAGGAGAAAATAATCATAATTTTTGGACCATGAACAAGAGATAATATATATATATATATATATATATATATATATACATACATATGATGTGTCTCGAGATCCGAGTTGAATAGATTAAGTAGTCATTTAATCTTTCACAACGGGTTAAATTAGAGTAGGTTTGGTTTTCGTCATTGTAAATCTAGATTATGCACACCATAACTAATAAACAAAATGTTAGAGGATTGATGAGACTCACTTCCTAATATAATTTTTTACATTCAAATTAAAAATTTTTCTCAATTGATAAAAAGATGTGAGGATATAAAAGAAATACCTGAATGCATTTTATGAGGAATGGAGTGTTTTGGTTGTGTTTGACTAGGGAGAGGCTTACGGATGGAGAATTAAGTTCTGATGAGTGCATCCAACTAGGGACAGCTTAGAAATGGAGGACAAGGCTTCGACTAAGTGAGTCCGACTAAGGGTGGCTTTGAGAAATAAAGGATTGGGTTTCAATGAGTGCACTTGATTGAGGGACAACTTAGAGAAATAGGGAACTGAACTCCAGTGAGTGCGCTCAATTGAGGAGCGGTTTAAACAAATGAATGATTGAACTCTAGTAAGTATGCTCAGCCAGGGGCGACTTTGAGAGATGAGAGATCAAACTCTGCTGAGGTGCGTCCAGTGAGGAGTTGGCTTAGAGAAATAGAGGACTGAATTTTAACAAGTGCGTCTAGCCATGGGCAGCTTAAAAAAATGAAAGACTAAGCTCCAACGAGTGCGCCCAGTTAGGGGCAACTTTTAGAGATGGAGGATTGAGCTCGGTTAAGGTGTGCTTAGTCAGTGGACGGCTTTAAGAGATAGAGAATAAGGCTCCGACTAAATACGCCCAACTAAGGGGTAGTTTTGAGAGATGGAGGACAATGCTCCGACTGAGTGTGCCCAACCAGGGGATGGTTTTTAGAGATAGAGGACAAGGGTTCAATTGAGTGCACCCAACCAAGGGATAAATTTGAAAGATGGAGGATTGAGCTCTATCAAGAAGAAAGAAGTAATGCACTCATTAAGAAGTGGCTGATTGTCGAGTACACCCATGGAGGGGTGGCTAACCATAAGAGGAAGAGATTCCTGTGCTCTGATGGTGATGAGAGAGTTTGCCTGCCTATCTTTTCTCGACTGCATATGGAGGGGGCTCTTTGCGCCCTACTTTATGAGTCATTTTCACCGATTGGGATTAGTAATCGGCAAGGAAGAAGGATTCGTCTCTGGCAGGAGATAGCCCTGAGACTGATCGTTGCATGCTCTTGGTCATCTCTCTTGCTCTCCATTCTTGCGAGTTGGGAGAGAGTTCTTTTCTACAATTCTCCTCCTCTCCCTTTTCCTCCTCCCCAGGGTTTTACCCTTAGCCATATCCTCTCATCTGGGGACTAAGAGCACAAATTGTCCTTCCCTTTCTTTGTAGAGAAAGGAGGATATTTGTAGAGCAGGGGTCCTGCTTTAAGGCATACAATTGGTAGTGGTTGCTCACACAAATTTTTTGAACTGTCCGATGATTTCAAAAATCGAGTGCGGTTACCCTGGCTGTACGGGGATACTCTTTCCTTTTTCGGAGCAATTTGAGGTGCACCGTATGGTAACTGTTTTCTTGGTGGTGATTCTCCTCTGATATTTGTTCGGTTGCCTCAACAATAGTGGTAAGTATCTCCTGCATACGTGCGTGGCTCTGACCAGGCTGTCAGCCATTGGGTTAGAAGAGCACTCTGTGCCATGATTGGCTACATGAGCAAGCAAATGCTATCCGAAGGGCCACGTGCAAGTTGTAATCATGTGGGTATGTCTACTGAATTGGAGTCAAAATGGTGCTATTGAGATGCACACTTACGGGCTACATTTGGCGGGTGACATGGATAGCCCACGTCTTGATGCGTGATTTGGGGCCACGTGATCTTGGCCCTTCTCTTGGGCTATAGCTTTCAGACTATTCTTCTACTAAGAGCCTGGACTTGGAGCCGACCCATGGGTATAGGACCCATCAATATATATATTTATTTATTTATAAACAAAACAAAGGTGAAAATGTCTACTCCATTGACTTGTGTTATCAATTTGTCATTGGCATTGGAAGCATATCAAATAGATAAAGAACAACAGCATATGATCCCTTCTTTTAATTGGTTTTCCTCTCCACATTTTTGGTGGAAAATTTGTCATTAAACCTATGAAATTTCATATCATGTTACGTTATACATATATAAGACATAATTTAGTTACCCATTTTTATATAACATCCCATGTATTTTTATTTCCTTTTTGGGTTGTATGTTTATTGTAAGCTTTGTACTTTGTAAATAAAATTAATGAATGGAACTACTAGGGCATTCTTTATCTTTGTTGTATGGCTCTAATATTCTTGCATGTTGTGAATGATTGAAGTGCTTGGACATTGCTTGACTTTTGGTAATATGATGGTCAAGGCGGCTTGTGGCCCGGTCTTTTGGCGATCCAACCCTCGACCGGTCCTCACAATGCTTAGCCAGGGACATGAGCTGAGCAAATCAGCCTCGGGCCTGTCAGGGCTGCGCGCCGTCCGTCTATGACAAAAAGTGGTGCGGATGACTGAAGCATTCGGATGCCATCTATCTGTCGCTTGGACTTTGATACTCTGATAGTTCAGTCCAACTGATGACTCGATCTTTTGGTGGTTCGATCCTAGGCAGCTCGTCCCAACGCTTGGTTGAGCAAGGGGTTTGTTGAACCAACCTCAAGTCTATCTAGGTCTAGCATTGTTAGCCTACCATCTTTGGGGAATGGTGTGCCTAGCATCATTATCAGAGATGCACCACCCTCGTGCCAATTGATGCATCAAAACCCATCAATTGTCAGCGGGTTGCGCAAGGAGAAATTGCATCAATTGTCATAATGGCGCTAGTGCAAGGATGTGCCACTATACACCAAGGTGAGGGCATGTGTCGACGTCATTATAGGGGCGTGCCACTTTAGCATCTTTGAATGAAGTCATTGCCAGGTTATGATGTTGGCTATTTAAGCGTTGGTCCCCAACTATTTTTTCATCGATTGGCTTTTGTGGATGTCTTTGTTTTTGTTTTGCCATCTTCTAGCCTTGCCTTCTTGATGACTTTTCGAGATGTTATCAACATTCTGACTTTGCTTGCTTTGGCGCAAAGAGCATCATCTTCCTCCACCTCTCGGTCCTCGACGATAGAGGGAAGTGATGACAATCGAATGATGGAGGTAATTGAGGAAGAAGACTCGATAAGTGGGGCCGCCGCTGAGGGGACCCACTCAGGAGCCCCGATTCCTGATCCCCAGGGGGCTCTGAGGGCATCCCCAGGCCTTAAGTCTATTGGATCATCTTGCCCAGAGGTAATGCTCTACTACAAATCTTAGTTGGCGTGCTTTTCTGCTATAGCCAACAATTGACCACTTTTTCCTATTTGACAGCCATGGGGGGTGCCTAGCTACTTAGAGGAGGCTATGTGCTTGTGAGGGGATGATATTGCCTATTTGCTACACACTCGCACTAATTGAGTCGTCGGGGAGACGGAGCGTCAAGTCAATGTCGTTGTTACTGAGGTGTAGCAGTGTCTGGAGCGGGCCAACTATCTTGACCAAACTTTGTTCAAGACTGAGGCGAGATCACAAGAGCTCTCAGAGGCGGACTTTGGATCAGATCGCAACAGCAACCTGATGATCTACTAGGCATGTGCACTTGGCTAGAGGGAGAGCTGAGGACCAGGTTTCAACTTGAGGAAGTGGTCCCTATCTTGGAGGGGCGATTTCAAGATGGCATCAGTTTCTGTAGACAGATAGCCTCCTTAATGGCCCTAGACTTCCCTGTCGGTTTTCTAGACTCGAGGAATGCTAGAGATTCTCGTTACTTGGACCTGATCGGTTTCTCGACTAGAGAGGATAGAGGGCCTACGACACGTTCTCCGGGCGCCCACAACCATAGGTAATCATCTAGGTAGGCTGTAGGCATAAATAACATCTTGTATCTTTTGATGCCGTCAGATACCTTCAAATGTATATCCTGATTTTTAATGAATCAATTAGACTATTCTGATCATTGTTGTTGATGTTTTGCTTGTGTGTTGATTTGGCTCTACTTTACTAATTAAGCAATATCGCCATTGTGGTCAAGATTAAACAAGTGCATTTGTCATGTTGCGCTCGCTCCTACTAGAAGGAGGTTGTGGCACTAGAAATTTTTTGTCCGCTAGGCACTAGTGCCATTGTCGTTGGGTGTGGCTAGTTGCGCTCGATCCTAGGAGGAGGTTGTGGCGCTAAAAAAATATGGTTGTCAACTAAACCTTGTAGCTATCATTGCTGAGCTTTGGTGTAGTCTAGGTCATTACGTGCATGTATCCTTTAGCACCTAGTCCTGTTAGACGACGTTATTGCTTTCATGCATCTGGTCATTGTCCTCCGACCATTGTAGATTGATGGTGCTCGTCCCTATTGGAGGAAATTATTGCACACACGTTGAAAAATCCCCTAAGGTTTTTAGTATCCGGTCGCACATGAGCCACTCGATACAGGATCGAGGTTCTAATCCAACAGCAAATTAGCCGCTCGGTATAAGACTGAGGTACAAATTTGAGAGGAATGGGCCACTCAGTACGGCACCGAGGTTCAAATCTGATTACAAATGGGCCTCTCAGTTCGGGACCGAGGTTCTTTGACCGTTTGTAGGTCAAGAGGCAGGTGAGAGGTAGTTTAGGTCATTCGATGTTATGCAAGAATTCTTATGAGCAGATAAAATGACTATTTTATTAACAAAAGCATGGCTCAGGCAATTGACGTGATGCATGTGAGACTTACTTGAGCCTGGCAGGGAATCGTCCACAGCACCTCTCGGGGTGTAGGTCACTCTGGGCCTGTGGGACCTGCCTTCTGATCCAGGGCTGTAGCTTGTACGCCTCACTTTGGATGATTGTTAAGGCCAAGAATGGTTCTCATCGGCAAGGGGGATCTGCCAGTCTCTCCGGCAATTCCATGTCTATGACCTCTACTATCCAAAAGGTTGGGTCCACCATGTTAAGCCAACATGGCAGGATGGTAGCATCTTCTAGTGTGAAATGCCATAGGCAATGGGGCTGAGGACTCTAACACCCCAAGGGGGTTCCCTACCTGCCGCTTGACATGCTAGAGGTGCCGGCAGCATCTTCTGGCATGAAAAGCTATAGGCAGGGGGTCAAGGACTCTATCACTCCTGGGGATGTTCTGGCCTGCTGCTAGGTACCTGTCTAGCAGCTTAGTCTTGGATGTTAGGCTTACATTGTCGATATGTGGCCTACAGGTGTAACAAGGGACAAAGCCTTGCTCATTAAGTGAGTAGAGTCTTTTCGCGGGGGATGCCGCATACAAGGGGCTGAGCACTTCGCTACCCTCGAGGGAATTCCAGCCTGCTGCCTACCTTACTCGACACGTTGGTAGTATCTTTTGGATTGAAATGCCGCATGCAAGGGGTTAAGGACTCTACCACTCCTGAGGGTGTCCCAACCTACTATCTACATCTTGCAACTCAATCAACACTTCAGCTGCGGTTAGGCCCTGTCCCTCGTGGCTGCCTAGGCCCCAAGGTTATCAAACCGCTAAATCCCATAAGGATGCTAATTCTCTCTGATTGTTCAAAAATTGGAAGTCAGTGCCCCTAATATTTCACCTTTGGATGGGTGTAGATGGTCTAGAAGAAGGTGCTCAACTGAGCACCAAGTGCCTGCACTATTGGGGTCGATCTTCCACCGCATAGCTGCTCAAAGAGGGGTTGTTGCCATGACTAGTGCAATGGGTAGCTGGCCGAGCATGTCGAGCCCCCCATCATGAGGATTACAATAGCTTCTGCGGTATTTGCTGCTCTACACATGGTCGATGAGAAGCCTTGTTGCAAGATTAAACCTGCATAACCCCCGAGTTGGGCCTCTCACTCTAGCGAGGCCTTTCACGAGCAAAGGGCTAGACATTCTAGGAGCCTATCCCATGTTGTGCTTCTCGTCCCAACAAGGGGATGACAGAGAGCCTATTGCTATTGTAGGAGTCTTCCTTATGATCCGAAAATTACCGATCGTCTCGGGGATAACAAAAGAATCACCACTCTAGGGTTTCATCCTGTGCTCTAGGACCAACTTGAAATTTCTTCTAAGAGTAGGCCTTGTCGCTTGGATCCTCTCAAATATCGAGGTCATCATGTAGATGCGATTTTATCTTGGTGGGTTGTCCTTTCCTTTGGTTTCTCATTTTGGGTGCATACATTTACATGAGGGAGGAAAGAGCCGCTAGCCGCCGCCCATCTAGATGAGTGCATAAGGCTTAGAGCAATGAATGCATGCTCATTGAAGGCAAGTCGCACATTTCCCTGGTTACTCGAAGAGTCATAGCCAGAGGAGGCGATGTCTTCGCTCGACTGGCTAGCTAGAGCACGTGCCTTGACTGTGCTTGTTTTTGCATGTGTAGTGGTAAAACGTTTCGGTCATTTCCATAGATGATGTAAGTGATACGTCCCCAGATCCAGGTTATTGTATGAATTATTGAGCCACTTGATTTTTCATAGCGGTTCGAACTGGAATGGGTCTAATCTCTACACTATGAACCTAGATCCTGTACACCACAACTAATAAATAGGATGTCAAAGTATTGATCTGACTCACTTTCTAATATATTTTTTGATACTTAGGTCAAAAATCTTTCTCAATGGATGGAAAGATGTGAGGATATGAGAAGAATGTGAGAATATAGGTTATGGGAGATAGAGTGTTTTGGGTACGCTTGGCTAGGGAGTAGCTTATGGATGAAAAATTAAGCTCCGATGAGTGCGCCCGACCAGGGATGACTTGGAAAAAGAGGACAAGGCTCAAACTGAGTGTGCCCGACTAGGGGACGGTTTTGAGATGGAGGATTGGGCTCCAATGAGTGCGCCCTACTAAGAGGTGGCTTAGAAAAATGAAAGACTGAGTTCTGACAAGTGCATCTAACTGATAGGTGGTATAAAGAAATGGAACACTGAGCTCTAGCAAGTGCGCCGGGCCAAGGGGCGGCTTTAAGAGATGGAGGATTGAGCTTCGCTGATGTGTACTTGATCAGGGGGAGGTTTAGAGAAATGGATGATTAAGCTTCGACGAGTACACTCAATTGAGGGGCAGTTTAAAGAAATTGAGGATTGAGCTCCAGCAAGTGTGCCCAATAAGGGGGTGGCTTTGAGAGATGGAGGATTGAGCTTCGTTAATGTGCGCCCGACCAGGAGGCAATTTGGAGAGATGGAGGACACTAAGTATGCCCAGCCAGGGGATGGTTTTGAGAGATGGAGGACAAGGCTCCGGCTGAGTATACCTAGCCAGTGGACGACTTTGAGAGATGAAAGATAAGGCTTCGACTGAGTGCACCTGTCTAGGGGTGGATTTAAGAGATGAAAGATTGAGCTTCAGCAAGAAGAGAGAAGTGATACACTCGTTAAGGAGTGGCTGACTGTTAAACGCACTGGCGGAGGGCTGGCTAACCAAAGGACAAAGAGATTCCTGGGCTCTAATAGTGACAAGAGAGTTCACCCGCCAGTTTTTTCTCAACTATAGACGGAGGGGGCTCTCTGCGCCATACTCTACGGGTCATCTTCACCGGTAGGGATTAGTAATTGGCAAGAAAGAAGGATTTGCCTCTAGCAGGAGGTAGCCATGAGACTGATTATCCCATATCTTTAGTCATCTCACTCGTTCTCCATTCTTATGAGTTAGGAGAGAGTTCTCTTCTGTGATTCTCCTCCTCTCCTTTTTCCTCCTCCCTGGGATTTTACCCTTAGCCAAATCCTCTCCTTTGGGGACTAATAGCCTAGATTATCCTCCCATTCTCCGTAGAAGAAGGGAAATATTTGTAAAGCAGGGGCTATGAAACTTGCTTTGGGGCATATAGCTAGTGATGGTTGCTCACGCAAATTTCCTAAGTTGTCTCGGTGATTTTGAAAATCAATTGTGGTGGCCCTAGCTATATGGGGATACTCTTTCCTCTTTCGGAGCGTTCTTGAGGCGTGTCTCCTGCATACGTGTGTGGCTTTGACCAGGCTATCAGCTTGTTGGGTTGGAGGAGCACTCTACACCATAATTAGCTACATGTGCTAGCAAATGCCATCTAGAGGACCATGCACGAGTTGTAATCACATGGGTATATCTATTAAGCTGAAGCCGAGGTGGCACTGCTGGGACGCGCGCTTATGGGTTGCATATGGTGGGCGGCATAGATGGCTCACGTCTCGATGGGCAATCTTAGGCAGCGCAATCCTAGGCTATAGCTCTCGGGCTGTTCTTCTACCAAGAGCCTAGACTTGGAGCTAACCCATGAGTATAGGACCTATATATATATATATATAAACAAAAAAAAAGTGAAAATGTCCACTCCATTGACTCGTGTTATCAATCTGTCATTGGCATTGGATGCATATAAAATACATAAAGAAACAGCAACACATGATCCCTTCTTTTTCTTGGTTTTCATCTCCACATTTTCGGTGAAAAATCTGTCATTAATCCAATAAAATTTCATACCATGTTATCTTATCTATATATATATATATATATATATATATATATATATATATATATATATATATTATAATTTATGTTTAGAGATATTTTAGCTACCCATTTTTATATAATATCAAATTTATTTATTTTTATTATGTAAATTTGTTAATATTAATTGATAAATATATATTATATTATATTATTTGAGAATATACGAATAATATTCTTAAAAATTTTTCTCTCTCTTTAACATAGGAAAATTGTACGCATATTACATTTGTGGATCCTGATGTTTAAAATATGACAAATTTTGCCTTACATGGCAATTCGATGGACCACACGTCACTTTACCTTATCATAAAAATAGTACATAAAGATTATCCGTGCATTATTAATATATGTTAAAAGCCATTTCTAAAATATTATTTAATTTAAATATTTATTTTGATATAATATTTTATTTATTTATTTATTTATGGGTCCTGGAACCCAAGGCCCAGATGACAATCGCAGGCCCAAGAGGTCCACAAACCGAATCAGGCCCAATTGACTAGCCCATTTCCGAGCACCTGAACAATCAGGGTTAAACGACAAAGACGCTAGTAGTCCGAGAGGACGCTATGGCCCATTAAAGGACGAGGACCGCCCGAAAAAGCCAAAATAGCTGGGATGCCACGGATATTCAGACGGCGCATCTTCTTGCGGCGGCGACAGCGAACGACTTCTGCGACAATGGCACTGCGGTAAATAATGCGCTCTGAGTCATGTCTCTGCAAAAATGTGACAGTGTCCCCCATACCACGCCTAAAGTAGTGGCAATGGTGGCAGGCAGCCCTAACATGCCAGTGTCACGTGTCGCCTTCCTTACGGCATCACGTCCCTTATAAATACCCCATTTTAGCAACGGAGAAAGGATCCTGATTCTAAGTCCATCTACTCACACTCGAGCAAGAATCCTCAAGGGAAAAACTAAGGCAAAGAGAGGAGAGAAAAGAAAGAAGTTCATCTTCCTTACGCTGTAATACCCTGAGAACGTGAAAGTTTCCCAGGCATCCATTGTATCTTCTCTTTACTATAGTGAAATTTCTCGGACTGCTCGTCCGATTAAGGGGTTTTCCACGTAAACTAGCGTGTTCTCCCACTGTCCCCGTACTTTTCATTCTTTGTTCGAGTTCTGCTTATCTCATGTTGCTCCAATCTGTCCGTCCGCCCGCTTAAAAGTTGCTCGCACTCAATCTGACGTACGGCCACATTCATCAAACGCAACATTGGCGCCGTCTGTGGGAAGCGACTGAAAGTCTACTTTTCACACTTTTCAGAAGTACACAGCAACACAAGCTTCAAATCCCGAAATGGTGAACACAAGGGTGCAAGCAAACGCAGCTCCCAAAGAAGTGGCCTCACAACGCGGTGGCGCTAACCCCTGTGCTGGGGTTGAGGATCATCCCGACCCGGTGGTAAGGGGCTTGGCTGCCAAGGTAGACGGCATGTCGCAGGCCTTCGTTACCCTCTGCTCCAAAATTGACGAGCTTAAGCGGTTCCGGCTGAGCCTCCCGTGAGGTGCCGCAAGCCGGGAACGAAGGAGGCGAGGCGTCTGACGTCCTAGTCGACGAGAACACCCAAGGACCCAGGTGGCCTCCAGCAGCAAAGCACCACGAAGGGTTGAGGACCAACCAGGTCCCCGGGTTGGAGGTGAAAGCCCCGGGAGGCGCCATTCTGAGGCCCAACGGAACCGTCGCGACCACGACGATCAGGAGGCGGTTCCCCGAGATGCTCCCCTAAGAGGAGCCGTCACGGTCCCGAGGCGCCCCGTGGGTGGGAGCCTTACAAGTTAGGCACTACCTCGAGAGAAGGACGCTGCCCCACCTCAGTGGAGGCTAGACCGGAAAGAGGATGGAACCCGATCTTGCGAGAAAGCGGCGGAGGAGGAGCTAACGCGCTCCAATCTCCCGTTCTCCACGGAGATTAGGACGAGGACGCTCCCAAAGTTCAAGATGCCTAGCACGGAGTCAGTATGATGGCAAAGTGATCCCATGGACCACCTTAACCATTTCGGGAGCACCTGAACCTCCGAGGGCCTCGTCGAGACAACCATGTGCCGGTGTTTCCCTCGACTGCGAAGGGGACGCACGGATATGGTTTTATGGGATGCTCTGGGACTCCATCCGCGATTTTGGGAACCGCGGCGGCCTTCTGTCCCGGTTGCCTCTAGCAGGAGGGTAGAAAAGCAGCCCTGGCACCTCACTCAAATCAAGTAGGGGCCAGGGAGAGCCTACGAGGATTCCTGGCGCGGTTCGTAGCGGAAGCCAAGCAGATCCCAAGACTGACCGATGAGGTTAAGCTGAATGCCTTCCTCTCGGCCCTCGAAGGGGGTGCTTTCTTCAAGCACCTCATCCACAAAGGCCCGCAGACTTTCATAGAGGCTGAGTCTGTGGTCGAAGAGGCCAATGACGCCAAAAGGCCGGAGAGGGACGAGCTCCCTCAGCCAAAGGCCGCAGAGGGAAAAAGGAAAGCTAGGGACTATCAAAGTCCCCAGACGTCAAAGAAGCAGCACAGGGCCGGGCAGAGCTCCCAAAGAGAGACGCGACCTATACATCTCACGCCGCTGAACGACTCCCGTACTAACGTCCTCATGCAGATCCGGAGAAAAAAGTTCCTAAAGTGGCCCAAGGCACTGAAGAACCCGGACGGCGGGGACCAATCGAAATACTGCGACTTCCACCGCTCTCCGGGCCCGCAGCCTGAGAGGACTACGGGACTGCAGAGGAGATCAAGAGCTCATTAGAAAGGGTCACCTCAACTGCTTCCTCTAAAGACCCGGACAGACCTTAGGGCCCGTGGACGGTGGAGACGTAGAGCCCCGAGGCCGAGTGGGCTGCGGGTCGTGAACATGATCTCGGCCGGCCGGGCTTTTGGGAGGCAGGCGTGAGCTTGCAGCAAGAAGAGGCCAAGGACGGGGCTTGGGAGTGAAGGCGAGCGTTATACCGCTTTAGCGTGGGGATTTAGACCATGTAACTTCTCCTCACTCCGACCCCCTGATTGTAACCGCACTCGTTTCAGATGGAACAAATGACTACCAGATAAAACGAGTATTTGTTGATAATGGAAGCTCTCGTAATTTATTGTATCTTGATACTTACTTCAAATTAGGGCTTAAGAAGAATCAAATGAAGGCACCAGAAGGGCCACTCTACGGACTGGACAATGAGCCAGTGCCCGTCCAGGGTATCATCCAGTTGGAGGTAATCCTGGGAACCTATCCGAGGACGGCGTCTAAGGTCCTCACCTTCCTCGTTGTGGACCTGCCCTCGGTATACAACGCAATACTCAGACGGCCGTGCTTGGCCGCGTTCAATGCAGTAACCTACATCCCACATCTCAAGATGAAGTTCCCCACCCCGTGAGGGGTAGGAGAGGTCCTCGGGGACCAGTCAACCGGACGGATGTGTTACCTGGCACAGACCGAGCAAGTAACACTTCCGCAACCCATGGAAGACCTCAACCTCAGGGACGAGGCAACAGTGCAACACGCTCAACCAGGAGAACCAGTGGTCCGAGTCCCAGTGGATCCCATGGATCAGGAGAAATATGTCCAAATAGGAAGTTTGCTCCCATAAATAGTGAGAGACCAACTCATCAGTTTTCTACGGGAAAACTCAGACGTATTCGCATGGACCCCCAGTGACATGCCCGGGATTTCCCCCGAGGTCATCGTCCACAGTTAGGTGTCGATCCTCGGCATAAGCCGGTCAGACAGAAGCGCAGAAAGTATTCCACAGAGAAGTTGGTGGCCGTCCGCGAGGAGGTCAAAAAACTCCTGGACGTCGGATTCGTCCGAGAAGTTCAGTACCTGGACTGGTTGGCCAACGTCGTCATGGTAAAAAAGAGCAATGGGAAGTGGAGGATGTGCGTGGACTTCACCGACCTCAACAAGGCGTGCCCAAAAGACAGCTTCCCATTGCCCAGGATTGACCGACTTGTAGACTCGACGTCCGGCCATGAACTCTTAAGCTTAATGGATGCATACTCCGAGTACAACCAGATCAAAATGAGCCCTATGGACGAGGAGCACACGTCATTTATGACAAACCAAGGGACATACTGTTATAAGGTAATACCCTTTGGTCTCAAGAACGCAGGAGCGACCTATCAACGGCTCGTGAATAAGATGTTCAAAGACCAGATAGGCAGGAACGTGGAGGTATATGTTGACGACATGCTCGTCAAGAGCAGGATGAGGGCGACCACGTGAGGGACTTGGCTGAGACCTTCCATGTGCTCAAAACCCATGGGATGAAACTCAACCCCAGTAAGTGCGCTTTCGGTGTTGCCTCCGGGAAATTCTTGGGCTATATCGTATCACACCGAGGAATCGAGGCAAGCTCGGAAAAGATCCAAGCGATCCTGGACATGCGGTCTCCGCGAATGGTTAAGGAGGTTCAGCAGCTTACTGGGCGAGTGGCCGCCCTCTCCCGTTTCCTAGTGAAGTCGGCTGAAAAGCATCTGTCATTCTTCAAAGCCCTAAGAGGAACAAAATCCCGGGATTTTCGGTGGAGTGATGACTGCGAGGAGGCATTCCAAGGACTCAAGACCTACCTCTCGAGTCCGCCCCTCTTAGCTTCTCCCCAGCAGGGCGAGGAGCTATACTTGTACCTCTTCGTGTCCAATGCCGCCTTGAGCTCGGTGTTAGAACGAGAGCAATATGGCAGATAACAGCCCGTGTATTACGTGAGCAAGACTCTCGCGAGCGCCGAGACCAGGTATCCCCTCGCAGAGAAGGTGGCATTAGCATTGGTTTACTCAGCAAGGAAGCTCAGGCCATACTTCTAGGCACACAAGATAGTAGTCCTAACCGACCAGCCTTTAAGGGCCATTCTGCATAACCCCGAGATCTCCGGCCGACTGATCAAGTGGGCAATCGAATTGGGAAAATTTGACATAGAGTTCCGTCCGAGACCAGCCTTAAAGGGACAGGCGCTTGCAGACTTTCTCGTTGAAGCAGCACGGACACCCGCCCACTTGCGGCGGGGCGGGACTACCACAGGATTTAATTTAGCAGAACCTCCACTTGGGCCTTGCACGTGGACAGCTCCTCTATAAAGGACGGCTGCGGAGCAGGGATTGTGTTGCGCACACATGAGGGGATGGAGATAAAGTACTCGTTAGCTTTGGGGTTCTCGGCCACAAACAACGTCACAGAGTACGAGGCCTTGCTAGCCGGATTCCGGCTTGCCAAGGAATGCTTAGCTAGAGAGCTGATCATCTATAGTGACTCCGAGTTGGTCGTCAATCAGGCCCGCGGAAGCTTTGACGTCAACAATGAGCAGTTGTCCAAGTACCTTTCGAAGGTTAAGGACATGATCGTGGGTTTCAAGACGGCCGAGTTCATCCACATCCCGCGGGAGGAAAACACCAAAGCCGACACGCTTGCGCGAGCCGCGACTTCGGGAGATCCTGAACAGTACGCCAGGGGGATGCGAGAAATCCTGAGCAGGTCCAGCATTGAAGACCCCGAGCGGGAGGTGATGCAGGTCGCAGATGGGAGCACCTAGATGACTCCCTACCTGAAGTTCTTGTTTGATGGCTCACTGCCCGAGGACCCGAGCGAGGCCTAGAAGATAAAGAAAATAGCGGGTTGGTACACAATCTTGGACGGCCGGCTATATCGACGGGGCTTCTTGGCCCCATACCTAAGGTGCCTCACTCCAGAGGAAGCCGAATATGCCCTGCAAGAGGTGCATCTCGGAATATGCGGATCCCACGTCGGGGGGAAGAATTTAGCTTTTAAACTTATGAGGCAAGGGTACTACTGGCCGACTATGAAATATGACGCCATGGATTTCGTGCGCAGTTACGAGAGTTGCCAACTTCACAGTAACATGAGCCATCGCCCCCACACGGATCTCCGGGCGCTGCAATCCCCATGGCCGTTCGCCCAATGGGGGCTCGACATCCTCGGACCGTTTTCCCTCACTCCAGGACAGAGGAAATTCCTGATTGTCGGGATAGACTACTTCACCAAATGGGTAGAAGCAGTACCGCTAGCTAGGATAACAGAGCAACACGCGACGGAGTTCCTCCGGCAAAGCATCGTGTGCAGATTCGGAGTGCCAGAGTGCATCGATGACAATGGGACGCAGTTTCAGCGAAAGTAATTCACTGAAATCGCGTAAGCTGAGGATCAACTTAGTGCATACGTCCGTGGCATACCCACAGGCCAATGGGCAGGTGGAAGTGACAAACCGCACGATCCTACACGGGCTGAAAACCAAGCTGGAGTCTTCCGAGGGCTCATGGGTGCATGAACTGCCCTCGGTCCTTTGGTCATACAGAACAACGCCCAGAGAACCCACGAGAGAAACCCCTTTCAGCCTTTGCTACGGAGTCAAAGCTGTCATCCCAATAGAGGTATGCCTCACGAGCCCCAGGGTTGGGTGCTTCAGCGCAACGCATAACAGCCAAAGGCTCCGGGAAAGCCTCGATGCCCTTGAAGAAGCTCGCGACCAAGCAAGGCTTAGGATAGCAGCCTACCAGCAACGGGTGGCCCGCTATTGCAACAGGAAAGTAAATGCGCGACAATTCGAGGTCGGGGATCTCGTACTAAAAAGCGTGGAAGCCACGGGAAAAATCACCGGCAGAAACAAGCTCTCACCAAATTGGGAGGGACCGTTTTTGATCTCGGCTATCCTTCGAGGGGAAGCTTATAAGCTATGCACCCAGGAGAGCAAGCAAGTGCCCCGGACTTGGAACGCCGCTCACCTAAGAAAGTACTACCAGTGAAAGGTAGGTTGTCCTCGACAAACAAAAACTCGGGCGCCAACCCGAGCGACCCCAGCTATCGGACCCCGTGGTCAGGCAACAAAACTTGGGCGCCACCCCGAGCGACCCCAGCGGTCGGACCCCAGTGGTCAGGTAACAAAAAATTGGGCGCCAACCCAAGCGGCCCTAGAGGTCGGACCCCCGAGGTCAGGCAACAAAACTTGGGGCGCCACCCCGAGCGACCCCCGCTGTCGGACCCCAGAGGTCAGGCAACAAAAACTTGGGCGCCAACCCGAGCGGCCCTAGAGGTCAGAGGTCAGGTAACAAAACTCGGCTGTGACAGAGCGGCCCAAGAGGTCGGACCCTAGAGGTCATACTAAAAACTCGGCTGTGACCAAGCGGCCCAAGAGGTCGAGCCCTAGGGGTCATGCCAACCCCTCGGATTCATTCTAGCATACTAGAAGGTCGCAAACAACGCTCGAATCTGTCCGGGTATTCAAAAAAAAAAAAGAAAATATGAAGAGAAAAACGCTCGTGGTAATCTCAAGAATCTCCTTCTTATTCATATACGCAATACAACAAAGGAAAGGGAAAACAAAGAACAAAAAGTTAGCCCTCGCTAGGGCCCTGAGGCGGAACAGCTCCGGATTGTTCTGCTAAAGACGAAGAGTCTTCCCCACGACTCGAAGTTCCTGGCTGGACTGATGGGCAAGGGCCTGCTGAGGAAGTTGGGCCCGAGGATGTAGGAAATGGCCTGCCTCGGAGACCATACACATCCTCAGGGCACGCGACGCTTGAGTTGCGCGGATCGAACACAGCAGCAGGAAACCGCGGATACAGGACCCGCATCAACCGGCGGCGTAAATGAATGTCATCCCAGAACTTATACTCCAGAAGGGGAGCCATGTCAGCAACCTTCACCAAGGACCTTAATGTCTCCTCCAGCTGAAGGTTACATTCCTGCAGGAAGCCGTATTGAACCTCTATGAGCCTCAAAGCTTCCTCGGATGAAGCAAGCGCCGCGCGAAGCCACTGGCACTCTTCCTGGGTGGCCCTTGAAGACTCAGCCTCCCGGCGAGACCGGGCGATTTCGCCCACCAGTTGGCTAAGGCCATTGATTAGGACCTGGAGCTGCAAAAAGAACCAAAGCTACTTAGAAGCAGTCAACAGAAAGTGAGACAAAGGGGAAGGTAGCAAAGTACCTGAGAAACGACAGGATCCTGAGTGGGGGCAATCTCCCTTGAGACCTCGGGCACGAGCGGGCACTCCGCGGGCACCGCAGAAGCATCAAGAGCAGCCTCGGAGGAAGGACCTTCAGGGATGGGGGGCTCCACTACCTCCGGGACATCAGCAACGGCCGGGATCTCCAAGACTGTGACCACAGCCTCATCGCCGCTAAGAAGGTCAAAGATATCCCCGGTGGTAACAGAGGCGACGACCTCCATCTCATGAGGTTCTACGACCTCGTCCAAGGTTGCCTCCTCCGAGGCATCAAAAGCTGTAGGGTCGTCAGAAGGATAACCCGTAGGGATGGCAGAGGCCTCAGGACGGGCCTTGATACTAGAAGAAGGTGCTGCGGCGACCCCGGACTCCACAGAAGGACCAGAAGTCAGCCCCGCGGCCTTCTTAACCATGGGGGCTATGACGAGGTCATCCTCTGAGGAAGACTCACCAGCAACGCTCGGCGGGTCCTCAGGGGTCTCAATCCGTGGGCTCTTTGGAGGCCGCTCGGAGGGCTCCTGAATCACGAGAGGACCCTCTCTTTTCCTCAGCTTCTTCTTCTTCTTCTTCTTCGAAGCATCAATGGCAGAATCACCGGACAACACCGCCCACTTGGCTTCCGCCAGCTTCTCAGGGGACAGTCAGATGTTCTTCTTCCCCATGTTGAAGCCGCCCAGGTTTGCCAGCACTAAGTCCGTGACCTCCCTGGCTGCCTCCCTCTCCTCGTCAGTGATATCGGAGCCATATTTGCTCGCAACGTTCCCCCATACAGACGAAAGCTGCCAGTCCTCAGTAGCTTTAAGGAAGAAGAACCTGTCCTTCCACCTTTTGATGGAATCTGGGTTCCCACCGCTCATCTCCGCAAACTCAGGACGAGGGGTCATGGCGATCCAATCGAGGTTGTGAGTGAAGCGAAACATGATTTTCACCATGACCGCAACCTTGCTAAAGAAACAAATACTCCGATGGCGTTGGGCCGGAGCCTTGCGACACACTGAAGCTCAGTGGGAACAGGAAAATCCCACCTTTTTGAACTTCTTGGTTTTCATCTCTCTTCACATTTTCGGTCCGCTCGAGGTCTTGAAAAAATCTGTCATTAATGACAACAAGAAGCAAAGCAAAGCGGGCGAAAATTTCAAGGAAAGAAAGAGGAAGCGGGAGGAATGAATGAGGACCATGTTTTAAAGAAATTTTCAAATTAGTGAAAAGGCGCCCTCATATACCTTTCCACGTATATCCCCATACGAGATAGACCTATATATATATCACATCAATATATCATTTAATGCTCCATAATTTAAATGGCGGCGAGACATTGCAAAGAGATCTCGGAGTTTAGCTACCCATTTTTAACATATAAAAGTGTCCAATTTATTTATTTTTATTATGTAAATTTATTAATAACCCAATTAATATGATAGATAAAATATCATAGCCCATTATTTAAAAATTTATAAATAATATTCCCATTAAAAATTTTAGTCTCTCTGACTTTAACATAGGAAAATTGTACACATATTACATTTGTGGATCCTGATGTTAAAAATATGACAAATTTTGCCTTCTTCATGACAATAAATACGATGGACCACCGATTCTAAATCATCCACTACCTTATCAAAATAAAAATAGTACATAAACATTATCCGTGCACCATTAATATATGTTAAAAGCCATTTCTAGAATATTATTTAAATATTTATTTTAATATAATATTTTATCTATTTATTTATTATTATATAGGTATATCAGAATAAATTGTTGGATTATGTATCGCATTGCAAGGCAATGTGTGAAGGGTTGTCCCGCATATTTCTCTATCTCTCTATAAAATAGAAAAATGGGCATTATTTCAATCATTGTGGACCCCATATTTTACAACAAGAACACGAAATCTTTTGAGCTTTCACACTTGTGATTATGTGCTTGAAGTGTAAATTACGCATACACTATCTTCATGTCATATGTATTGAAAAAAAATTATACATGTAGGGCTTTAGAAATCAAATTTAAGATCACTTAATAAATAAAATTTTGATATCATATTAAAAAAAATAAACAAATTAAAAAGTATAGATTTTTAATTAAAATTTTAAGAATAATTTAATGCATTTTTCATACACTTTGAATGAGATCCTATCAAAGAAAATGGGTCCCGTGATATGCGGCAAAGTGTTTTTCTTTTCTTTTTTAAGAAGTGGAAAATATATATTTTTTATTAATACCCTATGAAGAATAACATTAAAATACTTATACAAAAAGACAAATTAAAGCATACTTATTAATTTACAAAATTATCTAAAATTATAATTAAATTATCAAAATTTCTTTTTAAAAATACTCTTATGTTGAGTATAATTATCAATAAAAAACACATATTTTTCATCTTCTATGACCAATAATTGGGTTAGATTATTTCATCATCAATGCAACAAGAATCCCATTTTCATAATTTATAATCATATAAATATATGTGTCAAGGGAAATTTGGGGTTCCATTTTAGAGGCAATAGGAATGGCAGTGGAACGGGCCGACTCTTTCGATGATCATCTTGGTAATATTGAAAATCAGGATTGATGATTAATTAATACTTATGACAAGTTCTAGTGGGGAAATAATGTTACCATTGAAACCTATTTTTGTTTTTATGATTTAAAAAAATACTTACGAAAAAATTTGTTTAAATATTACATCATTATACTTATTATTCACCAATGTATATTATATGTTGGATGTCATTGGCAATATTTGAAGTAGCTATAATTGTTGGGTCCTTCATTATTTAAGTTTATTCTAACCCATCAACCTAACATGTGGATATAATATGAGACCTAAAACTAATCTGTATGGGTTGATAAGAGCAAGTTTAATGGCTACCCAAAGAAGTACAGCAAAAAAAAATTGTTTAGTAAGGTTTTGGGTGAGTAAAATTTCAAAGTCAAACCATATTTTTTATAATGGTTAATACTAAATCAGATAGATAAGTTGAAAGATACCAAATTTGTTTCACTGGCAGTTGATTCCCTACACTTGCAAGTATTATGCTCCTTAACCAGTTGCCCATCAAGAATGCACCAACTGCACAATCTATCACAAAGAGCTCCTATCATGATTAACAATCCAAAAATTGTGTGGTGGTGAATTACCTGAATGACCAGTAATCAATTTAACTTTTTGATCGTAGTCTTTAACACCACTACAAAAAATTACTTGTACATTGATTTCCACACCGCTACAAATGTCAAGCCCCTTTATAGAAAAGGGAAAGTTCGAATCTAGTTTTAGAATCCAAAGAGATAATCATCTTACATCATTAAAATTTAAAAACCCGTGAAATATCAAATCACTAATTGATTATTACAATCTCTAAAATAAAGTCTCACAACACTCAATTTGTATAATAGAAATCCGAAACTTACCGTTCAACATATCTCATTCTTTCCACAAGTACTTTTCTCATTGCTTTACCTTCTAGTCCTTTATTTTTTTTTCTTTGAATTAAATATTAGATGTTATAACTTATTTAAAAGTCAAAAGATAATCAAAGTACTAGTCCCAAATCTTTGACGATCTTATTTTATTCCATGAAATGCATGGTTTGAGTTTAAAAGTCTAGAAGCTTGATATAAAATTCTTTAAATCAAAGTTTAGATCCTCGTATGCATCAATAATTTTAACTTATAAGAGTTTTTAATTAAATATGTTAAAATCTTCTATAACATTTTTTTATATAAATAATCACATGTATTTCATCAAAAATAGTCATGCACAATGATTTTAGATCATTCACAAGGATAGCAAATGAGCCAGTTATCACCTAAACCAAACCAATCAAAATTGTAATGTATGGTTTTTATTATTAAATTATAGCACCATTAATATAATTTTTTAAATTAATTTAAAAATAATTATATAATAAAAATTTAATCAAAAAATTAAATCATTTGAAATGAAATTTAGTACATAATAGACATCTGTATTGGGCTCGTACATGTCTAAAGTAGAAGTCACACACCTGAATACACTTCCTTGCAGTGTTTATGTACATTTATGGCAGAATTGTGGCACCTAAGAGAACACTCATACGCAATTTAGGCAATGTAGTAGTAATTAAGGTGTACAACTATTGGCACTTGTACAAGGATCAAGCAGAATATTAGTACCTAATTTGTATTTGATGCGGCACTCATGTGTGCCTATATAAGGAAGCATCACCTATGCAAGGAAGTAGAGCCTAATACATGCTTGTCCGCGAACTTGTGCATCGATTGTGATATTTAAGCACCTACACGCTTGTATTAGTCATTTTGTACAGGAAATGAGAAAAAAGAGAGAGAAATATAAAGGAAAAGAAGAAGAAAAGATGAGAGAAAGAATATTTCAAAACTATTTTGTATCAGAAATATTAGATAAGATATCAATTATAAGTATTTTTAAATTCATTCTTTAATTTATTATAGAATCTTTTGATTTTACTTACTTATATTGTTTCATGGTACATGTATGCGATCTTTAACTCCCCGTTTGAATATCATTATATGCATGTTATTTTTATTGATTATTTTGATATTTTGTTGGGTTTTATTGAAAATCTAAAATATTTATTTTCTTACAAATTAAGTGAATGTTTTTAGAAAATATATTATATATGAAAGAAAAGTTATGAAACTTGTATATTTAGTCCTATATGTGATATTTCACATAAATATTTCAGTTTAGACTTTATTTCATCTTGATGTAAGTTTGTTATTTTTCATAAGGTAAAAAGTTCTAATTTGTATTTTTTATGGAGAGACAAGCTTTATTATTTATTATAGAGTCTACCATTTAATATTTTTTTGAAAACCATTATAAGAAGGATTTAATATTCAACTTTCAAAGCATTCTAGTGATATTCATAAAGTAGTTCCTAGACAAGAAGAATATTATTCCTAATATACTTACCTTTCATGAAGGCTATTTGACAAGGACTAATGAGAACAAGAAAAGCAGTCTTAAGCCAATTCACAATAATTTTGAAAATAAATTTTTAATTCATATTACAACAAACAACATGTTTAAAGTCAACAATTTGGATTGAACTTTAACCTTAGAAATGAGATAAATATTGGTATAATTAATCTATTTTAAAAATTGTTCATTTTAAAAGAAATTCATAACTATATGGGAGATGAGTTGATCCAAAATATGTCTTCAGGATAAAGGGCCCAAGGACTTTTAGGTTTGCAAGACCACCCTTTAGGAGCCTCCCCAACATGTTTGAGAAGTACTAAATAATGATATTGTGTGTATCCGAGTCATAATCATCTTTTTAAGTATAGAAATAATCCTTCTATGATTCTGATTCTCTTTTATAGCATTAAAGAAATACTCAATACAACTATCACCATTTTCCAGCCACTTAACTTTGACCTTTTATTTGAGAAAATCCTCCTCCAGACAGTGATTTTCATAAGGTAGTATAAGCATGTGCTTCAGCCGAGGTGGAGATGGGGCAGAAAGGGGATCAGGAAAGATTCATTTGGGTTGCCTTGGGAGATGTATTGGCAGAAGCAATAGTGAGACCAATGTCTCCAACTCCATTATTTAGATAAATAGCCACTTTGATGCACTTAAACTTGAAACAACTTGAAACATATGCACACCACTTACCTAACTAGCTCATGCTGAGCCCACGACATCCAAAAAATGAGGATGATTAGTAAGAAAATTATTGAATTTGAAAGCCCCTTTTTGGTAGAACTTCTATTGCCCGGGAGGAGGCAAGTAGAGTGCCCAATTTAGAAAAGGGTGCACCATAATGGACACAAATAGCAAGCCAAGACAAATTCACTAGGATTTTATCTAATTTTTTGTAGTTACAATTCGGCCCACTACAACGGTTGTAGGATGTAAATGGACACTCTTTAAAACTATAAATTTGAAGACTTAAGAAGGTAAGATAATAAGTTTTCTGGAGCTGACAATAGAAAAATTATCATTATAGATCTCTGAGTTCCGTGGCATCATATTGAAATCACTCAAAAGGGCCCACAAGAGATTATTGCCACAGCTTGCCAGATCTGCAATCACATCCTAACGATCTCATCTTTTTTCGAGAGAGTAATAGCCTTATATAAAAGAGTAATGAATTATGATATCTTATCTATGACAATATCAAAGATAATTTGTTCTTAATCTCAAGATCAAAGAGCCCTACCACCGACGCATCCCAACCAATTCAAAAACTTCCATAATAAGCACAGTAATAATTAATAATTCAAGACAGCTGCAAAAAATGGATGATGAGACAGGGCCCGTATTGGAGTCAATCTTCTATAACTTCTTTATATCATATTATCTATATATGACCACCATTTTGCTTTTCAAATTTTTTATATTTCACATAAATTTATATAAAGAAAGAATATATAAATTATAAATAATTAAAATAAATAATATTTCCCTTGAATTTAAAGCAATCCGATAGAACTCGACAAAACAAGCCAAAATAAGACTAGAGACAGGACAGAGATGAAATTGTTCAGGGCTGAGAGGGGCCAGCTTTCGTGAAGTAAATGACGAAAATGCCCTTAACGTGCCATCCCTGTCTTTTGCAGAGGGCAGCAAGCGTTGTGGGGCTCACCGTGCCCTCTCACGGGGAGACCGGTCGTTGGCCACCTTCGCGCTACTGACCGAAGCAGTCGTGCAGAATACGATGCTTTGCTTTCTGCGTTTGTTTGCCTTCTTTTTTTATTTTTAATCTTTTTGCATAATTATTAATTATTAATATAATAAGAATATTTTTTTCACGCATAATTACATGCTTTTTCTCGAGTCGTTTTCACATTACATTAGATATTGCATTTTTAATCAAAAATATATTTCTATAAAGTTTCACAACGTCATGCCACTTTAAAAAAAAAAAAGTCTTCACATTTATCATTTTTACATTGAAAAATGGTAGGAAATATTTTCTATCTTTTGATTTTTTAAAGTTACATTTTAACTTTTATTTTTAAATTTTTTATTATCAGTTTTATTCTAGTAATTTTTTATATATAAGTAAAGGTGTTAAATGAGTTGGGTTACCCGCGACATAACACAACCCGACCCATGGTAAACAGTGTCAAGCTTTGTATAGTATGATCCAACATTTTAAATAGTACTAGGCCACACATTGAACGGCCAATGTGACATACATCTACACGAAACAGATTATGCCATATATGATCCAATTTAGAATAAGGTGGGGAAGCAATACAGAAAAAGGGGGATCAAGGTAATTATATTTTTAATATATAGGTAGTGTTGTGCCGGCATATGACATAGCACAGCCCATAAGCATGTTTGGCTGAGCACATAGTGGGATAAGTATCGTGTTGGGCCCAAATTTTCAAATTTCAGGCCATGTCATGCACCAAACAAGGGGGGCTGCAACGCGTTTCCCGCGTTACAGCCCGTACGTTTCCATCGCAGCCGTCGGATGAAATAAGCCGACGGCTACATATATATATATATATATTAAAAAATATGATTTTTTATTATTTTTTTTGTTTTGATAATTTTTTTAGTGCTTGATTTAAAAAAAACGTTTATTATTATTTTTTTTTTTAAAGTTTTTTTTTTTAAAAAAATCTCGACCGTCGGATTTTTCATCTGACTGCAAAATGCGCGCCGTACGGGCTGCGACGCGTTTCCAACGTCGCAGCCCCCCCCCCCACTCCCTGTCAGGCACTAGTCATTTATAAGTGGATAGTATGAATAAATGGGTCGTATCAACCTTGCTCGGTTCATTTAATACTTTTATATATATATATATATATATATATATATATATATATATATATATATATATATATATATGTAAATAACCCTACAAAATTCTAAGCCTAACATTTTTTTGAAATTGATTTGTACTTTTAAATTTTTTATCAACATAATATATTAATATAATATAAAAAATATGATTAATTTAATGTAATTTTTTATATAATATAAATCCAGTCATAAAATAAAAATTACAAATATGCCTTTTACATTTTTCCCTATATTTTTGGATTCGTTTTCTTCTTTTTATTTCCTGCAAAATTGGGGTTTTATTTCATTAAATGGGGGTTTAATTTTAATTACATATATACATAAATATACACACATACATATATTTATATTTATATTTATATTTATATTTATATTTATATTTATATTTATATAATAATGGATATTTGAGTAGACAACTACATATGAACAAAGTTGGCAGATTTGAATGTGACAACCGCCCGATGCGGGCATGGAGCTTGAAAGGGACGCTTGCTTCTATAATAAAAGAAAAGCATTCAAGCAACCAGCAAACAAGATCACCATGCAAGTCAAACAAAGATTTCTTGTGAAACCGACCAAGCAACAACTAAAGCCCACCCACGACTGCCGCCGCTGCCACCTACCACCGCCACCACCACCCTCTCTTCTCTCGTTTCCTCTCTCTTGCCATTCTCTCTGAACGGGTGGCTACATCTCATCTCTAAAGTGCAGTCTTTTTGTTTAAGTTATGAGACAATGTATTTACAAGATATCAAAAATTAAATCTTGCCATATTTCAATGAAAAGATGCTTTTAGCTAATAAGTCTTTGATGGATGAAAAAGCCTACCTACCCCTTTTTTTCAATATTCAAAAGAAAAAATAAGTCAAATTAAATTTAATCAGATTTAAAAAATTTTATTTTTCTTAAAAAATAGGATCCTATTTCTTTTATTTAAGTTATTAAATTAAAAAAATATAACAGCTGAAATTTAAGTATTAAATAGTACACTTTAAGACTTATTTTATTAAAAAAATTTAATATTTGATTTAATATTTAATAGATGTTAGTATTATAAATAAAAAACTTAAAAAATAATTATATTTATTTTTTTATTTTTAAATTTTGACTACTAAATTTTAATTCAATAATCTTATAAAAAAATATATTAAAAAAAAAAAACCCATTTCCGGATTCAACCTCAAAGAAACTTGATAAAATAGAAGTTCAAGGAGGACATAAACACTACTAAATATGAAGTGGCATTGTGTTCGATTTTGCCCTCATGGTAAGTAACATAATTGCCTAACAAACCTAAGGGAAAAACAAATAAATTAATTAATTTTGTCAGTAAATCAAAAGAAAAGAATTAATTGTACTCATAAATGCATATTGCTATCCAACCGGGAAATTCTGTCCCTAGCAAACAGATTAAAATTGACTCTGAAATTTCCAACCTCTCGGCAGGATCAGGGGGGCTGCGACGGGTGGGGCGTCGCAGCTTCCTGCGGTGAGTTTGGGAGCCATCAGATTTAAATTTGATGGCTCCCATTTTTTTTAAAAAAAAATTATAAAATAAAAAAAATTAAATTATTATTTTTTAAAATTAAATATAAAAAAATATTAAAATAAAAAAATAATAAATTTTTTTTTATATATAACATCCGGCCGTTAAAATTTTCAATTTAACCTCTCAGCAGTTCCCTTTTAGGGTATTTTAGTCACTCGATTCATCAGACCATATTGACTTCAAAACCCACGACTTGTTCAGTACACACCATTGTCATAGAGGGGTATCAAGGTAATTTAACACCATTCTACTCCATCGATGTATTTTTATATATACCCAACCAAGTCAATTTCTTCTATTTGCTCATCAATTTTCAAAACCACCTTTCCAATCTCTCCTGCTTCTGAACCTTCTTCTCTCTTCTTGTTCTTCTTCCCTCTTCCATCTTCTCTGATCTTTCTCCTTTTCTCCATCTATCTGCTGCTTCCATTCCTAGACTTTGAGAGGCTCTGATTGGTTCATGGATATTGATCCCTCGTGGGCTATTGGGGGGTGGTTTATTTTTCTTCTTCATCAAACTGCATGGCTGAAACCTACCACACTAGATCACACCCTTTCCTTCTCTTTCCCCCCCTCCTCCTTATCTTCCTCCTCCTCACTCATCCTGCCCACCAAGTTAGACCTTCTGCAAGTATGCTATCCTCATCCATGCCCACAAAAACCTCACCTTCTGAGTCAAACTTTGAACCCGTAAACTCCAAATCATCGCCTTCTTTGACTAGCAAAGAGCTCGAGGCAGGTGCCCACGAAGTGCCGAGCGGGCCGAATCCAATAACCAATTAAGGTAGATGCTGCTATTCGGATTGTGGATGAGGAAAGGGATCGTTTGTGGTTATGATAGTCAGTTATGTTTCATATTTCATGGACATTTAATTTGCACTCTTCATTTTGCCATTACTGCATCTTGTCCCTAAGTGAGAGGTTTGTTACCTTCATATTGCCATCGCTCTCCTTAGCTATGTAATTATTTTTCTTTAATTCCTCTTTTTTTTCTTTCTTTTTTTTTTTTTTTTGTTGGTTCTTTTGTTTTTGTTTTTGTTTTTGTTTCCCTTTCCCTTTGAACTTGCTCTAAAAATGTATAGCAAAGATAGTCGTAATTCTCTACCATCTGCTTGTAGTCACCTCTATTTTTTCATATAAATTATATATATATAGATAGATAGATAGATCAGATGGTATTTGTGCTCAGTGTCATTAATTCGATGTGTTATCCTGCCTGGGCTTGCTTTTGGGGTTATCATGATCTATATTTTCATCATCTAAATTTTAATTATACCACTGATTATGTGATATCCTATTTGCTCTCAAGAAAATTTGACAGAAAGGGGAAAGAAAGGAAGAAACTTTGGTTTAAAACTAGATAAATTTTGAGGAAAATTTCGTCCAAACTTCAATTTGTTTTTCTTGGGCTTATGAATATTTCCAGAATTCAGATTTATAAACTATAAACGTACATGAATTTCGAATAATTAACTTGGGTTGATGGCGAAAAGGAGAGAATATATTCCTTTTTTTCCCCCCTTAACAGTCATAATATCTCAGTAATATAATAATAAATCTAAACTTTTTGAAAACTTATGACATAAAAAATATTAAAAATTTCGTATATTCGACTGCTTTTTTTAAAGCTGTACATCTATCGTGATTGAGAGAAGAGATAGATGGTATATGTAGGGAGGAGAATCTGAGGCATACAGTAGTGTCAGATATGAGTATAGCGATTGTGAGGACTTTATTGTTTTGCTATTGTTTTGAGATTTTATTATTTGGAGGTAAGTGTATGGACTTTGCTTTTGTTTTTCTCCTCCCCCACTCACAGCTTTTGTTCAATCAAAGCTGCTGTCAATGTCACATATGATATGGAAACACCCTCTTATGATTTCACAATTATTATAACCTTCCCACAATATTATATTTTCTTTAGTTGATTATGCACAACAATCCTATGCTTTATCATTGATTTTGTTGCAATTATATAACTCTACAGACTTTGATAATGAGGACAAAGAATTAAAGCATGAAAAGCACTTTGATTTGCTTCTCACCATTAATGGAATGGCTTCCAGATGGCTTCCAGTTTTGCATAAAAAAAATGTTGACTTTTAAACATCTTCTAACTTATTTGGATAGTTTAATACCTACACAATAATAAATAAATAAGATATTATGTCGGAATAGAAATCTAAATAGTGGGAATTGATACTGGGTCATAATAAGGCAATTTAACATGAATGATTTGGTGGGAATTGATACCAGCATTTATTTGATGTTGCTGCATTGCTCAACAAGCTATATTTGTGTTATATCAAATAGAATTTTGCCTTACAGTTTGTTTATTCTTTGTGATTTATGCTTTATTATGATGTTCCCCTAGACAAGGGAACAAGAAGTTGTAAGTTGATGCATATAGAAGGAAGAGAAATCGGCAATCTTATTTAGCAAGAGAATCGGGTTTTTCTTTTTCCTTTATTTATTTATTTATCTTCGATTAAAAGTTGCATTAAGGTTAATGATTTCAGAAACTAGCAGTCATTAGTTGTTATGTACTTTCTATGCTCTTTAAATTCTATACTGCAAGAAACCGCATATATCGAGCCACACTTCTTTTAATGATGCAATATAAAACTAACAAAATCTATTAAAAAATGAACGATTGATTTTAGCTTGATGGGTGATCCTCATTCACTCATTCGCTCCCTCCAAATGGATCTTCAATCCTCCTTGCAGAATGTCAGATAGCTTGATGGGTGAGCCTCGCAACCGGCCAGGAGCTTGAAAGCTTGGCCGTTCCTGTCCATGTGGGTTTACCCATCAATGGAGCCGAAGGGACTTTGTTCTTGGAGGAGAGTAGGGCAGGTAAGGCCTCTGATCCCATAGGTATCGTCGACTTCCCTTCTCTTCTGTTTCCTTCTAAGGCCTGTGAGGCTCTCTCTGGCCCTGTCGGCGTGAAATCTTATCCTTCTTTTGTCCTTCCATTTATGATGGAAAGGTGACTGGTCGGCTCAGGTTGAGGTTGGGCTATTGGGTGCGAAGCTCTGGGAGCATGCTCTTAGTGGGATATTTCATTGAGAGAAAGGTTGGTTTTCCTTTTGTTGAAAGCTCCCTCCTGGAATTACGGGCCAGTTATGGTGTCTGTCATGCAAGGCTGGACGCTAATTGCTGCAGGCAACAACAGATCAAGCGAGGAGTTGAGTGGCAGAAGGGTGATCTACCAACGAAGGGAAGGGGAATGCAGACAGGAGAGGAGAGAAATGCAGAGAGTAGAAGGGAAAGGGAGAACACAGAACAGACAGAAGGGAATTGGTTGTAATTTTGTTAGCCTCAGAGGCCATTCCGTTTCATTCATATAGTCGCACGAAATAACAGAAGAAGGAAATAACAGAATACGGGAAACGGACCCACAGGAGTTAACAACAAAATAACAGAATAGCAACAAAATAACAGAATATCTTAGGGTCGGATGAAATCGTGATATTTTTCGGGTACTCGGGTTGGCCGGCTACTACGGCGGAGCTCCCTAAGAGGGCGGCCAACTGGGTTTGTAGGCTGGGCCGGACGCTGGGCTAGCTCTCCGGTGGCTAGGCCCGTAACACTAATGGATTCTTCTTTTTCACGACGAAGATGATATGATGAAGGTGATAAATGATAGCCCCTAGTTTTTGAGTGAAAAACCTTGCTTATTCAGATCTGGAAACCAGGTATGATACTATCCAAACTGAAGCACAACTCCTCCCTATTTGGGTTAATTTTTATGGTCTTCGTTCAGAAATCTGTTGAGATTTAACCAAATTAGGGACAACTTTATAACGGAACAAACTCAAGTTCTCTGTTAAACGTCAATTATCAAATATTTAAGTACAAGAAAAAAAACATTATACAATGATTTTAACATATAAAATCTTTCTTAATTAAGAAAAAGGTTATAAAATAAATTTCGAATAAAACCACTATAAATATATACCAGTTACAAAAACAACTATTTCCAAAATCTTTTTACTATAACTTGATTAAAGATTGGTTAATTATAACCACCTATATATTTAACAACTCATAAGCGAAAAATACATTGAGAAAAATGAGCAAGTGAGAGTTAGTATATCCTAAGAAATAACACGAGTGTAATATACCCGATTTTAACGAAAAATGGAATTTAAATTTGATCTTGTATTACAAAAATGATTTTAAATACTCTAAAATTATATCAGGCGAAATTTTATAGCAGTGTTGATGCACAAGTGCCTATCAGGTGTGACCTTTCTGGACAAATTACTCATATGTGCCGCCCAGGTATACATTACGTGCTACTCTTCTCGGCAAATAGCACACTTACTTTTTTCAGATGCCTATCATATGCCACTTGACTGATCCTCGATTGACATTCAATTGACTCTTGTACAAATATCATGTGACTCTTCAATATCATTTGTCACTCGAATGAGTCTCAACCAACATTTGCATAAATATTATGTAACCTTTACTTCTCTACCCAAGTGTTTCATGCATAAATGTGCATTCTTTAGATGATTCATTCGTTTATTATGATACCTATAATGGAGTGATTGAGAATCCAACAACTATTTCCTCATGACCTTATGGAAGGCCCATTGTCTTTATTAGAGACCGTCATTTCTTGCTTCTAGTAACTTCTCCTCCATGGGGATCCCAGCATCAACCTCTATAAGTTTGAACACCAATATCTTTTGTTTCATCAAATTTGGAATATTCTCACTTTGCTTCAACTTCTTTTTTACAGTAGAATCGCTCCCATTTACACTCTTCTTTGACTTCCTCATGTCGTTTTGACTAATCTGCCTGTTAATCAATGTAACGTTATCCTCGGCAATTGCAACCTCTATCAAATGCCAGATTGAATACTTGTTTCCTCTTACCATAATTGGAATGTCTTTAGTGAGTTTTCAATGACATTTTTCAAATATTATGCGAAAATCCTCCTTGTTAAGCTTCCAAATTGAAATCTTATTCAAACTTATATTCGTGATATGTTGTATGCCTCTTAACACAAATTTCATCTCATTATTTATTTATAAAATAATATCTCACTACCAACTACCCTTGAGAAGTCATTGTTACCCATCTTCAACATCTCATAATCTATGAGTGTATATGGGGTAATGAGGAACTTCATCAATATTATATAGTGTGAGAAACTATTATCCATCACCCATCTCATCTCATGGCTCATAAAGCTCTGCATCTTTTATGCGTGAAGGACTAAAAGGTCTTCATAGATAACGATAGATGTTCCATTATTTTCGTCATGATTCCTCTTCTCTAGTTGCTCACTACCACCCTCCTTTTTCTATTTTCTCTTGAAATAATTTCATTTTATGTGGCTCTTCTTACCACAATAAAAGTACTCAATATTCTAAAACTTGAATTGACTATTACTGTTTTCTTATTTAAAGCATCGATTACTAGATCTCCCTACCCCGACCACTAGTGGATATCAAGATACTCGACTCCTCTAAAACCTAATCACTTTCCATCCATTTAAACTCATTCATAAGTCGAAAAGTGATAACCATGTTAAGACTAATTGTATCATTTTTAAATAGTAGTATTATGACAATATGATTCTATGATGTTAGCAAAAAAGCTTACAGTAGCAATGCCTTATTTTAATCATTTATCTTCTCATCAAGTACTAATATTTTCATTAAAATTCAAAATACTTCTCAAAGATTTTCCCATTCAACTTCCAAATGGATATATAACTTTTTCTTCACATATAACTATTATTAAGGATTCAGACTTGTATCAACTCTCATTATTTATACCGCCGTTTGATTCAACAAGTCAATGACTTCTTAAAAAGTGTAATTTGTAGATATAATTTAATCATGTAATTAATAATATCTATCGTATCTTGTTACTTGTTATCCTTCATTTTTTTCTAACTTGTTATCTTTGTTCCATAGTGCTTTTACTATTTCTTTCTAAATCAAAATATTCATTACTCTTTCTTGACAAATAATAAAACTATTTTATCTATTAAATTGCTCAATATAGAATGAAAAAAACTCAATAATATCGATGCTATCAAATTATAGTTTTCACAACATTTGAAAACATATGCTCTAATACCACTTACTGAGATTTGACCAAAACACGTAAAACTAGTGTAGTAGAAAAATTCCAAACTTCTTTTCAAATATTAACTACTAAATATTTAAATACAATTAATGCAATATTACAAATCATTTTTAATGTGAAATTTTTTTAGTAAAAAATTTATATGATAAATTTTGAATAAATTTACAATAAAATAGTGTTAGTTATAAAAATAACTCCATCCAAATTCTTTTACTATAACTTCAGGTAAAAACCGGTTGAAAATGACTCTTAATGCACGTAACAACTCATAAATAAAAAATACATTAAAAAAATAAGTAACTAAATAATAATACATATTTGAAAATAATACAAAGTAATGTACCTATACTTTATAAAAAAAAAATAGAACTCCAATCAAATCTCAACTGAATATTAAACTTCTTTCTCTTTTCTTTGTTTATTTTCTTTCTCTGTGCAACGCTTGTAGTGTTACAAAAATAATTTTAGATGTCCTAAAATCATATTTGGCATGACTTTATAGTAGTGTTAAAATATGATCGCCACTCAAGTGTATATCAAGCGTAATTTTTTGGGATAAATTATACGCGTGTGCCTCTCAAATATATATAAAGTGCTACTCTTTCGGGTAGATAGTGCATGTGTTATCTTGAGGCATCTATCATGAACCACTTGGTTGAGCCATAACTATCCTTCACACGAATATTGGGTAGTCATTTAGCGTTCTTTTTCACTTAGACAACCATAGAGCAATCCTCACATGAGTATCATCTAACATTTACTTGACTTCTCTATGTAAACATTGTACGTCCTTCAAATTATTTGATATAATTCTCATAAGAAAGTGACTCAAAATTTAATAAATTTATCAATCTAAAAGTGCTCCGTTATATAGTTAATACTGTTGGTAAACCTTTATGCTGTGATAAACAAACTTAGTCTTTGGACAGAATTTGCTATGCTCGAACTTGCCTCGAAATTAAGGCTTGTGCTTCCCTTCCAGAATCGACTGCCCTGGTGGTAGGTTTGTTGGGATCAAATAGCTTATTTAAATCGTGAGAAAAGAATCAATGATATACAATAAATACAAAATAATCACATGTAATAAAGTAAAATACGATTTTTATGTGAAAAATCATTTTAAGAATGAGAGAAAAAATTACGAGACGATATATTTAAATAAATCTACTATAAAAGTGTAGGTTACATAAACCCTATAAATATAAAGATTAGATATTTTATAACAATAGTTATATAAACCCTATAAATATAAAGATTAGACACATTAGAATAATGATTACATAAATTCTATAAATATAAGGATTGGACACTTTACACAAACCCTACAAATATAAAAACTAAATATCTTAGAACGGATAGACCAAGCAACATTAAATATAAGATGAAAGAGTAGAAACAAGACTAGTAAAGATGTTCTTCACAACTCAAAAAATAGCATATTCAAGGTCGACGAAGTTTGGAATATGATTCAAAATTCTACCAGATATACAAATCTCCTTCTTCTTCCTTTTCTCTCTCTTTCTCTCCTTTTTATTTAACTCATGAATGATTACTTAATTGCTTGAATCTCTATCATTAAATTCTTTTATATAAAGCTTCCACTTTAGGTTAATTAGAAAGAAAATATAATTTTTTTAATTAACAACATCTCCAAATTAGAAAATAATCTCACCAAATATTTTTTAAAATCTTTTATAATCAACGATATTTCCAAATTGAAAAACAATCATACCAAATATTTCTCAAAATTAAAAATAAATCTTTCTTAATCAACAATATCTCCAAATCAACAATAAATCTAGCTATGTCGGCCATTGAATCTTCTTCCTCCAATGAGAAAGAAACAAACCCACTCTCCCTAATTATTGAATGATGGTTTTTTTGATGGTATGTGCTGGGCATCACTGGGTTCAAAAAAAATTAAGGGGATTTTTTATTTCATCCGAGACTCTGATTTTATAAAATTTCTTTCGTTTGTCTTTGGGGAGAATTCGGAGGTGCCCTAGGATCTTTGGAGACGGTTGGAACTCTTTAGGCAGCACCTCTCCCATCCTTGGGTGGTCCATGTTAATTTTAATATGGTTAGGTTTGACTCCGAGATTCCTAGTAGTAGTATTGTTAGGATTTTAACTCTTGCATCTTTTTCTATAGCCTTAGTTATGAAAGGTATTCTTTTGCTTTGTGTAATAGGACGGATAATCCTGACCGCATCTATAAAAAGTTTGATTGCATTGTAGTTGATGGTCTTTGGCTTTTGGGGTGAAATGACTACAAAGCCTCCTTCTTAGATCTTGGAATTTTAGACCACTCTCCTTGCCTTTTCATTCAGGAGATTTCTAGCTTGAAGAAAGGTAGGATGTTCAAATTCAACTAACCACTGGAGGTTCTCTGATGTGGTGGCTCTTGCTTGAAACTCCCTTGTCGCGGGGACAAATCTAAAATCAAGTGACTCTCTGTCACTGCGATTCCTGCCCTGTTAGCATCTCCAATCCGGGATCCTAAGCTCCTATTATTACTCAAATAATTCTTAATGAACTTAGAGGGATATTATATCCATTTATTAACCAAAAATTTATTTATTTAATGTACATATCAAAACTCAAAATTTTGTAAAGATGCAACCTAAAAATATTTAAAAATTTGATAAAAGATTTGAAATAAAAATATGTCAAATTATATGACCGAAAAATGTTATATTTAAAAATGGTTTCGAATATTAACCATATATGACTTCAAGTATACGTAAGGAGGAGTATTAGTACTAAAAATAAAAGTAATCAAGCATCATTATCCAAATGATTTACCGGAATAAACTGAAATCAACTTATAAACCAACATCATACTACATGACCACCTAAATTTACAATACTTGATAGTTGGAATAAAGACTAACAACTTAAAACTATGTTCTCATTTACATATTACAAAATTGATATCCAAAATCCAAAAACTAATACCAATTAGCCATCTCTTCGATCCAACCCCTATAAGTAAGTCATGAATCCTTTAATCTAAAATGGTTATAAAAATAAAAGTAAAAGTGAGCCAATTACTTAATAAAGTATGTAATTTTTATAATTAAACATATATATATCAAAGTTATATTAGATTAAGATATGATCAAAAATAAAAATAAAAAAATATAAATTTCATAAACATGTTATGTATAGTTTGAAATTAATAATCGATTTTCTTCTTTAAATTGTACGACATCTAAATTATAATTAAATGGTACTAAAATTTATGAATCAATGATCAATAATAAACTTACCAATAAAGAAGCGAATATCAAAACTCGGGATATATATACTTCTACATAAGCAAAGGTCATATATTATTATTCAAAGCTCATAAGTAGATCGTCATATATATAACTTTATAGATATGGCCGAACTCCAATTTTAAACGGTGAATAGTATGTTCAAACATTAATTTTATTTATAATATATTAGGACATATTATAATATATTTTATCAATTCTCTATAATAATTCATATATAATCGAATGAAAAACTCTATTTAAATATGAATATATTCTTTATATTTTCTCATACCAAAGAAAATATCACTTTCATCAATTTATGTAGGATTTTCATCTTTTTTTTTAAGATATGGCATCTAGTCCAATATAAATTATGTAGAAACTTTAATATCTCTACCCTTCTCTCTCGCCCCCTCTTTGCCTTCTTTATGTTTTTCTCTTTTCTCTCTGAAAATCACAATAAAATGACTAAAATCGGCCAAAGGGGACTTCTATAGAAAGTTGGTGCATGTACACCAAGTAGGCACATGTCAAGCACCAATACAAAAACTTTTCGGCCTATGAATTTCTATTAGGTGTGTATTAGGTTCTTACATTGTACCTAGATTTTGCACGTGCAATCTTTATGTGTAAATCGGATATGATCAATTTGTCTAAAATGTACTCAAGCATCCTAGAAGTATCATTTAGACACGATCTTATTATCCAAAATATACACGTGCATGCGTTAGGCACTAATCAGGCATCACTCGGTCTGATATGACTCGGTAAAAAAATTAACTTTGATCCAAAACCTCATTTTTCCTCGATATTTTTATTAATTTAACTTAATTTATTATCATTTAAAAATATAAATTTGATATTTGTACCTTACAATCTCTTATGGAGACATATCTCTAGATTCTACTTTTGCTCTCTATTAGGGAATATAACCGCAACAAAATTCAAACTCTTAGTAAATATGATGGTTCTACTACTTGATTGTTTAAGGAAGTCAAGGATGAGATTCTTTCTTATTTGTAACGGCTTCTTGGATTAACTCAAGCATCTGGTTTGCTCCATAAAGATTTGCTCAAGTCTTTATCAACATGTTTGTTCCTATGGATCTCCATGAGTCTCTCACAACCATTCTTTCCACGGAGGAGGTTGGATCTATCTGTTGGGCAATGGACGCCGACAAGAAAGTGGGAATCGAGATGAAAGACAATAACAACAATCACACATAATAGGGAGAGAGAAGAATAAGATACATAATATTTACATAGAAACTTTCTTCTGAATAAGAGGAAGAAAATCACGGGACACTTAATACACAAATCTCACTGTAGGCAAAATTTTGATTACAAAAATCTTTGGTTATAAAAACCCTCAAAGAATAGAGCACAAGAGTAAAGTACAACTCGTTATTTTTTTGTTTCTTACCAGTAATGAATCGTAGTGATGTACATATATACAAATGGGCATTCTCACAGGGTAGAGTCTACTCTACAAGTTGGTCACGTATCCTATAAAGCCTGTTACCTACGCTATAAGGCCGTCATCCAACTCTGAATTTTATAGGTAACCTATTCTACAAAGTTAGCTACTGACTCTGAAAAGTCAACTATTTATACTTGACTTTACAGGTGATTGACTTTCCAGACAGGCGTCTCCTCAGCCCATTAGTTAGGTCATCCTCAGCCTTCGCCCTACATTGATTCACCCTCGGCCGGCCTATGAATTAATATGGATCGGATTGGCCTCATCACTTCGACCCGATGGCACCACTCCAGCTAGCATCACCACTCTTACCAAGTATCACAACTCCGGCCCATACTTCACTCTGGCCAAGTATCACGACTCTGACCCGGCACTTCGTCATCAAGCCACATTGTGGCGAACACAATAATATTTTGCCTTAGTGTTGCACCCATGCGTATTTGGCCAAAACCTGTTATCTTGCTAATCGGATATGAGCTCACACGGGAATAATCTATATCCAAACACTATCATCTTTCTCATGGGGGACTCACGTGATTCGAGCTTGGATGATCTTTCTGTAGCTTTCTTCAAATCTTCATTGAAACTTGTGGTAAGGAAATTTCATATGCTATTGTTGAATTCTTTGTGCATGGGGGTCTCCTAAAATAGGTCAATGCCATTATCATTTGTCTCATTCCTAAACTGCCTAATCCGAGTTCTATGGTATATTTTGGGCCATTTAAAGCTACAATGTATATACAAAGCTATCTCTAAAGTAAACCGAGGATTGTTCTTCCCTTCTTATGGACTCAACCCTAACTACATTGATTAAAGGGCACTATTTCAATGACAACATCCTTTTTGCCAAGTAACTCCACAAATACTAGCTTCCCTCTAGGCCCACGAGATGTACCCTCAAAGTTGATCATTAGAATATTGAGTGTCACTCTCGTGTGGAAGTCTTGATGGCTCGAAGACTTGGGTGGAGTACGAGGACCTTACATGTTACTATGGTCCGCGGACCTATGCGTTGAAGAGTCCGCGGGCTATGCACGGGTTAAGCAGAAAGGAATTTCGGTCAACATAGTCGACCGAAAAATTGGACAGGTAACAATGACCGATCAACATAGTTGACTAAAAATATTAGATAAGCAACAATGACTGGTCAATAGAGGCATTGACCGGCCATGTGGAGAGGACGGTCAACGGGGTATTGATCGGCCTTGTAAAGAATGCAGACAATGGAATGTTGGCTGTCCACCAGAAAATCCAGAAGGGTGCAAGATCAGAAAATTTTCTTAGCATGTATGCACTCAAGAGGATTTGTAGAAATGATTTTTTGTACATAGCATATTCATATTGTTGGTAAAAATAGATTTTATCGGGAGAATAAAATATTTTAAAATTTGCTTAATATATGCGCTTGTATTAATAGAGCGGTGATTAGCACTTTGGTGATAAATCTTTCAAAGTGTGTGGAAGATTGAGTGGGTGAAAAACAGTGAAGAAAAGAGGAAGAATAGTGAGCAAAAAATAAAGTGTGTATTCTTTGTAATTCTTATACTCTATTCTTCGATTTTTCTTTTTCTTATGTCTGCGTAATTGTGAGAAAATTACTTCCAGCCTCATATAGTGAAATTGGTTTAGTGGACTGATCACCCCGTAGTTTTTTCCTTACTTGTGAAGGATTTTTCACGTAAAAACTCGTGTGTTTATTTTTTTCTTCCTCATTCCCTTTACTGTATCTATTTGTGGTGATAATCGGACGTCATCTACCCCCAACAAGTGGTATTATAGATAGGTTGAGAACTTTATCTAAATGGCATCGTCATCATCGAAAAATCTGCCATTTAGTGTGAAACAATTCGACGGATATGATAACTTTATCTTCTGACAAGAAATGGTAAAAAATATTCTAATCAGAGAAGGAACAGTGAAGGTACTAAAGAAGAAGAATGAGAAGCCTGAAATTCTGACTGAGGATGAATGGCAAGATAAAAGAGATCTTGCCAACTGTAGTATCAGACTATGCCCGGCAGACAACACTCTCCAAGAGGTCTTCGGATTGACTGAACGGGTAAAAATTTAGGAGAAGTTGGAGAGTAGATATAAGTCTAAATCCTTAACAATTAGACTACATGTAAAGAAGTAATTTTATGACCTGTGGTTGTCAGAAGATGAGAGTTTTCAGAAGCATTTGGACGAGTTTCACAGAATATTAACGCAGATGTCCGCCATTAATGAGGAAATCAAGGAGGAGGACAAGGTATTGGTATTGCTAGCCTCTCTGCCAGTCTCTTATAACCACATTATCACAACTTTGTTGTTTAAAAATGATACATTGAAGTTGGACGATGTTATTGTTTCCTTGCTCATGAATGAGTTAAGGCGGTCACAAGGGATTTTAACGTCTTCTCATTCTGAGGTACTTGGGACCGAATTCAGGGGAAGAAGTAGAGGATGTGGCCAAAAATCTAGAGAGAAATGCCGCAATAAATTACGATCAATGTATTAAAACCTTGAGTGCCATCACTATGGCAAGAAGGGCTATATCAAAATGTATTATTTTAAGTAAAACGTAAAAATGTAGAGAAAGAGAAAGGAGATAAGGGACAAGGAGAGGAAATGTCCTCAATCTTAGTGGTCACAGGAGGCGACCTCCTGCTGACATGTGAAAAAATGTGGCAAGCCTAACGGACCATGAGTCCAGCTGGGTGGTTGACTCTGGCGCTTCTCTGCATGCCACATCCAGAAGAGGCTTGTTTACATCCTATATTTTAGGAGACTTTGTAGTGATAATGATGAAAAATAAAGGAACATTTCCTATTATTGGCAGAGGTGATGTTATTCTAGTCACCAATAATGGGACGAAACTGATGTTAAAGGATATACGTCATGTCCCTGACATCCATCTAAATATAATCTGAGCCGATCAATTGGATGATGAAGGCTACTTACTGTAATACCTTTGTGAAGGTGAGTGAAAACTGACCAGAGGATCTCTTATTGTGGCAAAAGGGAAAAAGAGTTTTGGCTTATATGTGATGAAGGCCTATGTAGTGGCCGGAGACGTGAATGTTGCAATCAGCAAGGAGTCCGAGGACTTGTGGCACAAGAGGTTGGGTCACATGAGTGAATGTGGACTGTGTCATCTGGCCAAGAAGGGCCTTATCTTTGAAGTAAAGGAGGAAGGACTAAGGACGTGTCCTTATTGTTTGGCCGGCATGTAATGGAGAGTCTCGTTCCATGGAAACTTATCCTCTATGAATGTAAATATACTTGATCTCATCCACACAGATGTGTGTGAACCATTCAATGAGAAGTCGTTTATTGGAGCCTAATACTTTGTTTTTTATTGATGATTGTTCCAGAAAACTTTGGGTCTATCCACTGAAAATCAAGGACTATGTCCTCAGTATATTTAAGCAGTCTCATACTCTAGTTGAGCGTCAGACGGGGAAGAAATTGAAGGCCATCTAAAGTGATAATGGTGGCGAGTACATAGGGACTTTTGATACTTATTGATTGTCTCATGGCATTAGGTATCAGAAAATATCACAAAAAATGCCACAACTAAATGGAGTGGTCGAGCGGATGAACCGCACGCTTCTGGAGAGAGTACGATATATGCTTTTTGAAACCAAGCTTTCTGCATCTTTTTGAGCCGAAATACTAAAGACGGCCGCTTATGCCATCAATAAGTCGCCCAGTAAATCTTTGAAGGGTGAAGTGTCGGAGAAGATATGGTTAGGTAAAAAGTCATTTTATGATCATCTATGGGTGTTTGGATGCAAAGCCTTTTTTGATATCCCAAAGGTTGAAAGGACCAAGTTAGAGCCAAAGATGATACAGTGCATCTTTCTAGGCTATGGGGAAGGTAAGTTGGGCTACAAATTTTATAATCCAGCTGAGAAAATACTTGTCCGGTCAATGGACATGACCTTTGTTGAGGATGAAATGCTTGAAAACATTGGCAGGAAGACCAATATGATGGAGACCCAACGGACAAAGTGATTGTTAAAGTTGTCCATCCAGAGGATTTATAGGATGAGGACACTGGACCTGATGTGGCTGAGGATAGTAACGAGATCGTGATGGTACCGAACGAGGACCAAGATAAAATCACTCCTCAACCGGTGAGGACGTTCTTGTCAAATGATTCTCACGAAACAGATGGCGTTCGTCCGTTTGTCTCTTAGTGAGTATGTCTTGCTCACCGATGTCGGAAAGCCTGAAATATTTGAAGAGGCTGTGGAGGATGAGAATAATGAGAGATGGTTGGAAGCCATGAAAGATGAAATTAACTCTCTTCATGAAAATCAACCTTTGATTTGGATGAGTTGCCAAAGGAGAAGAAGGCTCTAAAGACTAAGGGTTTTCCATTTGAAAAAGGATGAGAATACCCTAAAGTTGAGGAACAAGGTACAACTAGTGGTAAAAGGTTTTAGTCAATGGAAGGGAGTTGACATTGATGATATTTTTACTCCAGTGGTGAAGATGTCCACCATAAGGCTTGTGTTGGGTTTGGCTGTTGCTTGGAATCTTGAGGTGGAGCAAATGGATGTCCGGATGGCTTTCATCCATAGTAAACTTGAGGAAGAAATTTACATAAAATAGTGGAAAGGGTTCAAGGTTAAGGAAAAGAAACGACTTATCCGTCATCTAAGGAAGAGACTTGTACGGATTAAAGCAGGCTCCTAGATAGTGGTACAAAAAGTTTGAGTCAGTTATGGTTAGTCAAAGGTACCGATGGACTACTTGTGATCACTGTGTATTTAAACAAAGATTTTTTGATGATAATTTTGTTATCCTTCTCTTGTACGTGAATAACATGTTGATTGTTGGATGCAATGGTGCTTGGATAAATGAGTTAAATGAACAACTTGGGTGGTTGTTTGCCATAAAGGAATTGGGGTTGGTCAAACAAATCCTTTGTTTCAGAATTGCTCGCGATTGAGAGGTAAGAAAATTATGGTTGTCTCAAGAAAGTTATATTGAGAAGGTACTCTAACGATTCAATATGGACAAGTCAAAACCTATGAATACACCATTGACAAATCATCACAAGTTGAGCACTCACTAGTATCCATCCTTGTATGAAAGAAAAGGCATACATGAGAGGCGTTTCTTATTTTTCAGTTGTGGAAAGTCTAATGTATGCCCTGATATGCACAAGGCTGAACATAGCACATGTTGTTGGCACAATCAACTAATTTTTATCAAACCAAGGAAAAGAGCACTGGTCCGCGGTCAAGTGGATCATGAGATACATTCGAGGATATTTCAAGAGATGCCTGTATCTTAGAAGTGACGAGCCTTAGTCGGCGGGCTACTCGGATGTTAATATGGCTGGGTACATTGATAGTCACGAGTCCACCTCGGGACACTTAGTGAACTTTACTAGAGGTGTAGTTTTCTGACACTCCAAGTTGTAGAAGTGCATCGCCCTTTCAATTGTTGTGGCCGAGTATATCGCAGTGACAGAAGTTTGTAAAGAAATATTGTGAATGAGGAAGTTCACTCAAGAATTGTGTCTCAAATAGGAAAAGTATGAAATACTTTGTGATAGTTAGAGTGACATACATCTCTATAAAAACTCTTCATTTCATTCTAGATCAAAATATATTGACGTTCGATACCATTGAGTGAGAGACATTATTGAGAAAGGTTTGCTGTTATTAGAGAAGGTCAGTACTGAAGAGAATAGAGCAAACATGTTGACTAAGATTTTTCCAAATGGTAAGAATGAAACTTGCTGTAAGTTTGCTGGGCTGATGGACTTAATTTTTCCATGGTCGTGAAGGAAAGTTTGTTAGAGGTCACTCCCGTGTAGAAGTCCTGATGGCTCGAGGACTTAGACGGAGCACGAGGACCTTGCGTGCTATTATGGTTCGTGGACCTATGAACTAAAGAGTCCACAGACTATGCACGGGTTCAGCAGAAAGAAATTCTGATCAACATAGTTGACCGAAAATATTGGATGAGCAACAATGACCGGTCAATAGAGGTAATGACAGGCCATGTGGAGAGGACGGTCAATGGGGCATTGACCGGCCTTGTAAAGAATGCAGATGATAAAATGTTTGCCGTCCACCAGGTAATCCAGAAGGGTGCCAGCTCAGAAGATTTTCTGAGCTTGCATGATCTCAGGAGAATTTGTAGAAACTATTTTTCGTACAAAGCATATTCATATTGTTGGTAATGACAAATTTTATCGAGGGAATAAAATATTTTTTAGATTTGCTGAATAAATGTGCTTGTATTGATAGAATGGTGAGTAGCACTTCGGTGATAAACCTTTCAAAGTGTGTGGAAGATTGAGTGGGTGAAAAACAGTAAAGAAAAGACGGAGAATAGTGAGCGAAAAATAAAATGTGTATTCTTTGTATTACTTGTACTCTGTTATTCGATTTTTCTTTCTCTTGTGTCTGTATAACCGTGAAAAAATTATTCCCAACCTTACATAATGAAATTAGTTTAGTGGACTAATCGTCCAATGATTTTTCCCTTATTTGTGAAAGGTTTTTCACATAAAAACTTGCATGTTCATTTTCTTCTCCCTTATTTCCTTTACTGTGTCTGTTTGTGGTGGTAATCGGACGCCATCTATCCCAACACAGAAGCCTTATCTGTTTAGTAGAATTTGATCCTCCTCACATTTGAGATGATGAGATTTCTAAAGCTTCTCATCATGTGATTTAGAGAGTGTATCTCTACTCCAACCTTTTCTATTGGGTTGAATGGAGATTGGGTGGTTTTTTTACTAGGTGTTGTGGGCTTATGCAAGGGGGTCATGACCCATTTTTGGTTTGTTATCTAGATGAAAGTTTTCTATCATATTATTAATTATTATTGGGTTTGGTTACTCTTTTGTGAGTAGTTTAACAAATAGATGCGTCATCAGAAGATTGTGCAATATTTATACAACGCTTGGATGTTACAAATTGGTTGTAACAAAAACCGGAGTGGGCATTTGCTAGAGGGGCAAATGTTGGAGTGGTGCATAAGGCCGGAGTAGATCGGCGGCTGAAGTGGTGCATTGCAAAAGTGGTGATGCCCAGAGGCCGGAGTGGTGCATAATTGACCTTCTAGAGCTAGTAGACGACCTTTCAGAGTAGGTAGCTGACTTGCAGAGTATGCGTTGTTTGTACTCGAGCATGTTGACTTGTAGAGCATGTAACATCTGTGGGAAAGCACAAAAACTAGTAAAAGTGCAAAAAACAATAAAGCTGGCGTGACAAATCCTATACAAGATCAAGGCACGTGAGCTAGCAGGATATTGGCCAAACGTTATTATCAAGCGCACCAAAATATCACGACTCAAGAATACAATATACACATGTCAAAAATAAAATCAATAATAATGTTTCCATTTACTACAAAAATCTAACATGGGCGTGACAATTATATACATATACAAGACCCGATATAATAAAATCTATACAAGATCTTATCGAATATAAATTCGGACAACCTATAACACAACCTGCTATTCACAATCGTAAGGGAGGTATTGAACATAATAACAACTCATCAATATAATTCAATAACTCCAATATATCCTATACATGGATCAAAGCCCTTATTCGTCCATAGATAAAACCATAATATATTCTCAAGATCAAAAACATACCCAACATAAATATCTCCACTCACTGGTAGAGATCTGCCCCATCAATTCACGTTCCAAACTCCTACAAGCGTATCCAAGCCACTGGTCTGAAGGGATAAAACATGAAAACATGAGTTTATAACTCAGCAAGTATCATATATATGAAAATAGTACATATAAATCAGAGAAAATGGATAACAATCACAACCATGTTAAAATAAAAACATAAGGTCCATGAAATCTCTGAAAATCGAGGAGATGTCTCGTCTAAATCGTCGTTTCGTATCAAATAGTTCCTCCGAGATATAATCGTAATAAATAATGATCCCGTCAAATATCATAGACGATATCATATCATATTATCCGAGGTCACATAGGACGCAAACATCACCACATCCGTGTGAGATACATACCATTGTCCAGATCTAAATCTCATAATGTGAAAATCAAGAGAAGACCGCCGAAATTAAAACATAAATCAAAACACGTTTTGGGTTTATCACATATTTATACGTACGAGACATTCCTATCGCTTAACTGTGGGCTAATCAGTATATCTCAAAATCATCATCCACCCAAATACATGTAGAACTACAAAGCATGCACAAAATCGGAGAACCAAAGATAAATAATATCAACTTAAGGAAAGGTTACCCTCGTCCGGTAATCACGGCTATAACGGGTACGATTTAGGCCAGTAGCTCAACGCCATCCATGTACTCTATCTTCCATAGATTAGGAACTTGATCATTATATTTTACCACCCGCGGCTTTGGGTGTAACTTTAAATTTTAGTTATATATTAGGACGTCTGAATATATTAGTTCCGTCAATTTCTTATGATGGTTCTTATTTAAATACACAATGGGAGTAGGTCAGCTACTAAATGTCTCAACCTTCCTTCCGGCGGAAGTGGACCCTATTATATACGTTCCTGTTGGGACTAAGCCTCCCCATTGGGAGCGGTACCAATATCTCTTGCCTCGGATTGCATATAATGACCCATCGGGTCTTGGACCACCATGGTCTAGTAGTAATCCCGCCCCTCGTAGCATGTATGATTAATGCAATACTTGATTCATAATTTCATAATATACAGATATACAAATATACATATATACCATCTGGGTATCTGAAAATCCTCCGAATCATAAATACCAGTATAAAACCGCCACACAATTGATAAAACATGCATGCATGTATATAATTAATAAATTTGGGATATATAAAAATACATGTATGTTAGTAAAATCTCTAACAGTAATAAAATATATTAAAAATTAAATTAGACCAAGAATAGAGTTAGAGGATACTTGCCTTGACTTTATCTCCATAGATCTGAAGAAAGGATGTCCCGAGGCACTCCAATCGAGCCTTTCTCTTCCTACTTCACGTGTGCCCACGCGCTACCCTCTCTCTCCTCGTTGCACACAGCGCCTCCGTGCTGCCGCTGTTGTCGGCTGGATCGAACGGCGGTCACCGGCCTTTCCGACAACTACCATCACCGCTGCAGCCTCCCATCATGGCCACCGAGCTCCCCCGGCGAGCTCTCTCTCTCCTCGCGACTTCTCTCTCCTTGCAGCGCTATGTGCACCGCACTGCTACACACCACCAATGACCACCAGCATGCCACAATATGGGTGCACTCTGAGTGCCACTTCGAAATTTCAATCATTCCTGAAAATTTTATAATATTTTAATTTATTTTCACAACATTTGAAATACCCAAAAATCATAATTAATATTAAAATAATTCAAATAGGATTCGAAATATTATACTCTCCCATTCTTATAAAAATTTTGCCTTCAAAATTTACGCATATCAATCATTAAACAAATAAGAACAATTTTTTTGAACTTAACCTCAATCAAAAGATTCCTCCAAAAATTTGACCTTCAACACCTTATCATTCTATCCTAGTATCGAAACCAAAACCCCAACATACGATAGATTTCCACTAATTTTCAACGACTCAAACTCAATCACGTAGGACGAATCATATACAAATTTATTAATCAAAAGATTTCAAAAAACATCATAATCAAAATTGTTATCTTATTTCTCACAACAAACATACGCAAAACATATCATAATGATTCCGCCAAACTCGGGCAACGCCAATCTGTTGGTCACCTCTTCATTCGCTGCAAAACCTCAAAAAGGCCTATCGAACCTCAAGCTCAATCCATCATTTGCCCCGAAAACTTGAGATTCTTTTCTTTATGATGCTTTCAAAAATATCTAATAACTCTTCTCGATTATCTAATTTGGCTGCAAATCTGATCACTTGCTTCAATCCTCCAATCAAATCTTGTAACCAATAGTTGTGAGTCAACATACTTTCACTTGCAACTCTGATCGATCATCAGCTTCCAATTGCAATCAAGGGCCTCAAAATTAGGATACCGTGCCATCTCCTCATCTCGATAGTATGTTGATGACTAAACTCGAGAATGACATTTTGATCAACAAACAAAGAGCCGACTTCATCAGTTTATCCATCGTCATCCAAGTCGCCACCAAATTTCTCACCGTCCAAAGAAGACCAAAACAAAATCTCGAAGGCTTCTTCCTTGAGGCACAAGATGCATGATCAACTCACCACTCCGCTGATAGAGAATCATTGACGTTCCTTACAAATTTAGACCATTCCAACTCCACGATAGCTACTAACAACCTCAACTGTTCCCCGAGCTTCCATCTACCAATTGAGGCTCTGCTTGACTCCGTCCAGCTTCATGACGGCTCGTCCAAAAAGACTTCATTTCTGATCTTCACAAAAGCTTCTTCTATAGATAGGAGCTTGGTTCAAAGCCCAATTCTTGTAAAGATTATTCATCGATAACTCTACAGCTTCTCTGCTCAAAACGAAAATAGAAGACATTGCAACATAAACTCTTATGCAACTCTGATCCTGAACAGTATATGCATAGACTGGGAATGGATCTACCAACCTACCACTTTGTTAGCAAAAATCTCTTCTACTCGGTGAGATTTCAGACGGATCCAATCGAAGCCACCACTTCTTCAAAATCGTAGGATTCAACAAAACCTACACATAATCAATGTCCTCAAATCGATTTCAAATCAGATTCTCTATCTAAAAATTCAAATTGAATCTTACAACCAAGGGTTACAGACCCACATGCTTCTACTGCATTACTCTAATTGACCACTTGACTGCGAATTATCACCATATTAAGTTTCAATCTGGTGCTCGAAATTCTTATACGAACATGCGCGGAAATGCAGCACAACATCAAATCACAATTGAAATCTTGAAACTAGAATATCCTGTAATCTCATTATCTAGTTAACATAATGACGAGCCAACCTTTCAACTAACAATATCACCCGAATTGGTAATAAATGGGTCAACCTCGATAGCTAATTCCACAATTATCCTAAGTGCATCCATATTCTCACCATTCTTGGTAATCCCCAAGCAAAATTCATGGAGGCTGCTCATGCTCCACTTTCTTATATGAACACATAATACATCAAACCTAAAGACTTCATCCCAAAAAATTGCCAATAACATTCTCCTTCTTGGCTGACACCAAAACTCCCATCACAACCTTTAAGCGATCCACCCACTTACATTGCCACATGATTAACTCATTTTACGAATTAATTTCTTTAAACCTTTATAATCAAATTAAATGACAACTATCTCCAAACAAATAACATTTCTAAATCCTCAAAGGAAATACCTCGGCTGCTAACTCCAAACAATAGATGGAGTAACCTTGATCACAGACATTCAACTGCCATAACCCATAGGCAATCACCCGAATATGTTGCATTAGAACACAACCTCAAATTTTCCTCAAAAGTATCACAACCTACCGCATATTAAGTTGATCAATTAAGGATCAAAAAAATTGACATTGTTGCTGATCCGCCCTTCATTTCTTGAAAGCTCTCCTCATAATTTCAACGAACCCCAACCGCTTCTAAGTCAAATGACCCATGGAAGCTTCAATTCTTGAGGAATCCTCAACAAATCGCTTAATAAATTCAACTAGACCCAAGAAATTGTGCACCTTCGTGATAAATGATGGCCTTTTCCAACCGGTCACCGCTTTAATCTTCTACAGATCCACAAACCTGCTATCGAAGAAACAACACACCCAAAATAACACTATTTCTAACCAAACTCGCATTTCCTTAATTGGGCAAACAACTGACTACCCTTCGCAGCTATGACACAGTCTTTAGACAGACCTCATACCCCACAAATTCTCTTGAACAAATCAAAACATCATTAATGAAGCCATCATGAAATCGACCCAATTACGGCTGAAAGATCCGATTCATAAGATCCACAAAAAGCCAATGAAATTGCTATCCCAAAAGACATCACCGAAACTCACAACGGTCATACCTTTATCTTAAAGCTATATACGACACAAACTCTCAATCATCCTTAATTGACAAAACTCTCATTACTCGCTTATCAAATGATTCATTTTTGAAACAAATTAAATTTTTTAATAATTCATAGATAAACTCATCGATTCATCATACTCATCCCAAAGACATTAAACACCCCATGGCAAAGCACTCGACCAATACCTCATCGATTCTATGTAGGGTCTTTGAAATCGATATCACTCCTGACATAACCTCAATTACCATATAATTAAAAATTCTTAAAGACCATAGAAAGACTCTAAGATGTGGCCACATATGCCAACTAAACTCGGTACATATTTTTATCAATTAGTTGCAGGCAAAACGATATCAATTTCATTGTCTCTCAATCGATTCTTCCTCATATTCAACATTCATAACCTACATTATAAATCAGAATATTATTACTGAATAATTCATACTAGCATGGTGACTCGCCAACCAAGTTACTTCTAATATTACATCAAAGTCTGGCTTATCAAATAAAACTAGATCAACCAACCATTGATATCTACAAACCTAGACCAAACATCGGAGTCCACAAATTTAACAGTTCAAAGGTTTATCCATCAGGGGTAGACTTCATCAAAGCTCATTCTAAAAATTGAAAAAACATACAATATTTATAAACAATTTTAAAGGTCACAAACTTATTTCCATGCCTTCATCAACTTAATTCACCTTTCTTACTATCCCGGATGCCAACTAAAGAATGACTCTTTCAAGAATTGCCCTCACAGAACATCCCAAGAAGTGGAATATGGCACTGAGAAGTTCACCACCGATTTACCTCACCCTCCAACTTAAGGCAAGTAAACCGAACTTTATCAAACCAACCAAAAACCTCAAACACGTCTTTCACTTTTTGAAATTCAATTTAAACCTTAATTGGATAAAAAATTTTAAAATTTTTGAAACTTGACTCACTCTTAATCATTCGAAGGACACTCCATCTTTTCCCTAACAAACCATCCTTCACATAGTAACCAAATTCTCATCCGATTGCTAGAACAAATAACCCATTATATCGCTCGCATGACACATCACATCCTATTAATCGACTTCCCAAGTTGAATTTAAATATTTACCACTCAAACTTCCATTCCTCACCATAGGATGCACTTATTATGCCAAATATTCGATCAATTTCTCACCCAAAATGACTCAAAAATACATCTCTTTACGACCTTTTTTCTGATACCACCTATATCACAACCCAAGAATATAATATACATAGGTCAAAAATAAAATTAATAATAATGTTTCCATTAACTATAAAAATTTAAGCCGAGTGTGACAATCATACATATATACAGGATTCGATATAATAAAATTTACACAAGATCTTATCGAATATAAATCCGAATAACACATAACACAACCTACTATCCATAATCGTAAGGAAGGTATTGAACATAACAACAACTCATCAACATAATTCAATAACTCCAATATATCCTATACATGGATCAAAGTCTTCATCCGGCCATAGATAAAACCATAATATATTTTTGAGATTAGAAATATACCCAACATAAATATCTCCACTCACTGGTAGAGATCTACCGCATCAATTCACGTCCAAACTCTTATAAGCATATCCAAGCCTTTGGTCTAAAGGGATAAAACATGAAAACGTGAGTTTGAAGTTCAACAAGTATCATATATATGAAAATAGTGTATATAAATCAAAGAAAATGGATAACAATCACAATCATGTCAAAATAAAAATACAAGGCCGTGAAATCCTTGAAAATCGAGGAGATATCTCGTACTAAATCGTCGTCCGTATCAAACAGTCCTTTTGAGATATAATCGTAATAAATAACGATCTGGTCAAATATCATAGACAATATCATATCATATGATTCGAGGTCACATAGGCCGCAACCGTTACCACATCCATGTGAGATACATAACATCGTCTGGATCTAAATCTCATAATGTAGAAATTAAGAAAAGATCATCGGAATTAAAATATAAATCAAAGCATGTTTCGAGTTTATCACATATTTATACATACGAGACATTCCTATTACCTAATTGTAGGGCCAATCGGTGTATCTTAAAATCATCCTCTACCCAAATACATGCAGAACTACAAAGTATATACGAAATTGGAGAACCAAAGATAAATAATACCAACTTGATGAAGGGTTACTCTTGTCTAGTAACCACGGCTATATCGACTACGACTTAGGCCAGTAGCTCAAGGCCATCCATGTACTCTGTCTCTCATAGATTAGGAACTTATTGTGTTTTACCACCCGCGGCTTTGGGTGTAATCTCAAATTTTAATTATATATTAGAACATCGAATATATTAGTTCTATCAATTCCTTATAATGGTTCTTATTTAAATACATAATGGGGTAGGTCATCTACTAAACGTTTCAACCTTTCTTCCGACGGAAGTGGGCCATATTATATACATCCCTCGGGACTAAGCCTCCTCGTCGGGAGCGGTACCAATATCTTATATCTCGGATCACATATAACGACCCATCGGGTCTCGGACCACCATGATCCCATAGTGACCCCGCCCCTACAGCATGCATGATTAATGCAAAGCCTGGTTTATAATTCCACAATATATGGATACAAAATATACATATATACCATCCAGGTATCTGAAAACCCTACAAATCATAAATATCAATATAAAACCACCGCACAATTGATAAAACATACATGCATATACATAATTAATAAATTAGGGGTATATAAAAATACATGCATATTAGTAAAATCTCCAATATTAGTCAAAATGCATCGAAAATTAAATCAGACTAAGAATCGAGTTAGAAGATACTTGCCTTGACCCCATACTCCGTAGATCTGAAAAAAGGATGTCCCGAGGCACTCCAATTGAGCCTTTCTCTCTCCTGCTTCAGATGCGTCCGCGCGTTGCCCTCTCTCTCCTTGCTGCGCGCGGTGCCTCTGTGCTGCCGCCGCTGCCAGCCTCATCGAACGGCCATCACCGGCCTTTTCGGCAACCACCGTCACCACCGCTGCCTCCCATCGTGGCCACCGAGCTCCCCCGATGAGCTCTTTCTCTCTCCTCGTGACTTCTCCCTCCTTGCAGCGCTGAGCGTACTGCGCCGCGTCGCCACCTCAGCCCATGCCACACGCACCGCTGCACACCACCGATGATCACTAGCATGTCACCATCGCCGCCAACCACTTCTTTTCCCTCCTCTCCCTTCTCCTCCTCCTTCTCCGCCTGCAAAAACCCTCCTCCCTCTCTCTCTCTTCTTCACCCTCTCTCCCCGATCCCCTTTCTCATTATTATTATTATTATTATTATTATTATTATTATTATTTATTTATTTATTTACTTTTCCTTTTTAAACCCAAACCCTAATCGGTATTCGGACAAGTCACTTCGAAATTTTGATCATTTGTGAAAATTTTATAATATTTTAATTTATTTTCACAATGTCCAAAATACCCAAAAATTACAATTAATATTAAAATGATCCAAACGAGATTCGGAATATTACAAGATGCTTCCGAAGACGGTGTGCGTGAATGGAAAGTGGTGAACCATGTGTGGAACGAAGTAGAGCCAAATGTGAAAGGGAGCCCTTGCCGTTCGTCGTTTAGTATCACACTTATAAAATTAGTGAGTAGATAGCACTATTAGTGAAAGGAATGAGAGAACAAAAACATAGAGAAAAAGACGGAATAAGAGTTTTCTTACTCTGAAAATTATTTTTCTTATTCTACATCGGGGGTTTTTGTAAGTGATTTTACATAGTAAATTTTTTTTTGAATTTATCCTGTGATTTTTTCCTTAATTGAGAAGGATTTTTCACGTTAAAAATCGTTTTACATTTTTGTATTCTTTATGCTTATATTCTTGGTAGCTAAAAGTCAACGTGTATTCGAGCTTTCTTACTATAGTCAAGTTGTGTGTGAATCCGAATACCGAATCCCTTCAATTATCATACTATATCTTTGGGTCAGATATAATATCTTGTTAATGGTGATACATGGTGTCTTCCCACATCTTCAAGTTCCATTAGAGATGTGGGAAGACTAAATTTATTTCATTATCTTTCTCGACTACATACTGCTTCTCAATCCAAATATTAAGCATCTATCCCTCTTTTCGAAGATTTTGGGTTTGAAAGTAGGTAAGTCCAAAATTGAGCTTTTCATTGGCACAAATGACTCTCAAATCATCAATGGCATCCAGGACTCGACTGGCTTTAGGCATGATCGGCTTCCGATTCAGTACCTTAGGGTGCCTCTTATCTCTTATCACTTGACCATGCTTGATTGCAGGAGCCTTACAGAAAGAGTCTCTAACCGTATCTCCTGTTAGAAGAACAGGTGGCTATATTTTATTATAAATTTGCAAATAGATTTCGACCCTTATCAACCACTAATAATATGTAATGTAAGCCAGTCATTGGCACCTTCCTTTCTTCCATGTCCAATTTAAAGTGTATTAAGCTTTTGATGACTTCTCATCCTCGTTGACTCTGGCTTCTACTTAGCAACCCCACCCCCACCAAAAAAAAAAAAAAAAAAAAAAAATGTTTAACTTTTGTATATTTACATAAAAAATTGTAAAGGTGATCATGTATGGTTGAAAATAGTAGAATAATTATTTGAATTCTAAAAAGTTGGTCCTTTGAGATAATTAAATTGAAATAACTTTGAACAAGCACTGGATTTTATTGTTTAAAATATGTGTGTATGTTGATCTTATATTATATAAAATCCATATTTTGTAATTAATTTTGGAGGAAAAGACTCCTAAAAATTACTTGCAAATTGTCATATCAATTTTAGTTGTTAGTTGCCTTGGAGTAAATTATTAAATACTAGATTTTTTTTAATTATCTTTGAAAGTTTTAGTTTTACGGTTAATGTATCACATCTTTAGCACAAGGCGATATTAAATATTAACAAATAAATTTAAATAATAATATATAAATAATTAAAATCTAAACAACCAAAATTAGATCAAATACAACAAGTCCACATACCAAAAATAAAATAACTACAAATCAAAACAGATATAAAATCTAACTAAACTAGCACTGTTTAGTTTTTAAATAAAATATATAACAACCTGCTTAATACCCAATAATCTGTAAGGAAAAGTGTTAATAAAATCCTAACCAACATGATATAAAACCTATAGAAATCCAAATGATATAATAATTTCAAATATATATAGACTAAAATAAATAAAATATACAACAATTTCAACTATCGGTCCCAAATATAAAATCCAAATACAAAATATAAATTAACCAAATCTTCAAGCCTCCACTCCTAGAATCTTGTAAGTATACATAACCATTAATCTAAAAGGATAGAAAATATTCAGAAAACTTGAGTCAAAAACTCAATAACTATATATACATAATAACAAAGATACATCCGTACAATAAATAGATGAAAAAAAATTAGTAAAATATATGTAAAATTTAAAATATCAAATGCCCAAATTATGATTTCGCACACTAAAATTTATAACAGATATATGAATATCAAATAATATGAGTTGTACTAAATTTTCAAAAATTTATATCACATGATTCCAAAGGATTCAAATGTTTATAGTTGAATAAATCCGAATGTTAAGTCAAATATTTAAATTTCAAAAGGCCAACCATTTTAAAAGTCATAAATATGATATTGGTCAAATTCGCAAAATCTAAATTATACTAAAATCTAATAATTAAAGACTAAAAGACCAACTTTAACGAAGAGTTGGATATACTCTTGATAAGGCCAAAATGTTGCTACTTATACCCGTATACAAGCTGTCTTACATAGGAAACGTCACTTTTTATTACATATAAAAATAGATACAATTATTAAATATGTCAAATATATTATGATATTTGAATATATTATTTCTGATCAATTACTTATAACAATTTTTAATAAAATAACAAACTAATAAGTTTATAATAAATATTTAAAAAATTTTTAGTCGCATGATAAAAGTACAAATGTCTAAAGTTTTTCATTATATAGGAAAGTATAAATATTAAATTTTTTTATTATATAAAAAAGTACAAATGATATAAAAAAATCAACATAGAGTCTGATCCAAAGTATTTACAGGGAATGTCAACATGCATTGTCAAATTCACAATTTTATATTGTTTTTTAAAAAATATTTTTATATACGAATGTAATATTTTATAATATTTATTTATTTTATAAAATATGAACAAACCCTCAAATATTCAACAAAACTCAACAAAATTTTAAAATCTTTAATAAAAATTATATATAAAAAGTGATATGTATGTACAATCAAACAAATATCACAAACAAAATTGAAAGATTTATGAAACCAATTAAAAAACAGGGTGAGAAATACTAGTTATAAATATTTGCTCTAATAAATCCAACTTTAAAAAGTTTTAAAATCTCATTCATTCTTTTTCTTCTCCTTTTCTTATTTTTGCTTATCTTTCTCTCTCTTCTCTCTCCTTTTTCCCGTAATGACAGAAATAGTGTGCAGGCTGCCTTAAATATCCAAATTAGCACACGAGCGCTAAATAGACATGCATCATGTGCCACTCGAAAATTTCAAATGCCATGAGCATCAAATTAGGTGCAAATCAGGCATTGCATATTCTGCACACAACATACACGAGCCTCAATTTAGGCATACCTTAAGTGCTATTGCACTGTCCAAACCACGTATAAATGTTCCACATCTGCATATTAGGCTCACCTCTCCACATCAGCATGGAATAGACATTAATTAAGCATTTGCCTAATTCCAAATAATCTAATTTTTCTTTTAAATATTTTATCATATAATTATTTTTTGAATTACCTGATGCATATATATATTAATAACATCATCTATAATAATTGAAAAAAAAATATTGAGCATTACATAATATAAAACAAAGTATAGTAAAGATGTCATTATATTTTAGAGGTGATTTGGATACATTAGAAATGATACATATATTAAACGTTATGTTTAGTAATAGAATTGGGCATGTAGAGAGACCTCAAACTTTGTAGTATGTGAAAAGCTCAATAAAAATTAAGATCACAAAAATATTATAAGGAAGTCATATGATAAAAAGCAGTCCACATCATATTTATATTAACATCCATACTTAAACTAAAGGTGGCTTTATGGAGGCCATCCCAAGTGTGGAAACCATGTCATAAGTACAGAGATCAGATGTCAACTAAAGATATAACGATTTGAAACCAATAAATTATCAATTGGAGAAAAGAATAAAGATATTATTTACAAAAGTATCAATAAATGGATAACAAGTACATATAAAAGGTCATTATTGTCGAAAAGACAAGAAAATAAAATGCCAAACGGGGGTACACCATTAAACAGGGCAATGATCAACCTTTTCAGTTATTGAATAAAAATCATCTATTTTAACAATGAGGGTAAAAAATTATTTATTTCAAAGATTAGGTAAGAGAGTCATCTATTTAAATAATTAGGATAAAGAGTCATTTATTTTAACTACTAAAGCAAATATTTATCTACTTCAACGACCAAATTAATAAGCCATTTTTGTCAACGATCAAGAATATATAGTTGATTTAGCATAACAGATATTTTTTAAATGTATTTTCTTTTATTTGTATATTATGATTTTCACGAGACATAAAAAGAAAAAAAAATACAAGTAATTTAGTTCCTTAATTTTATCATTGACCATTTAATTTTTGTTGATAAAAACAACGAAAGCTCGCGTGTCATAAAATAGAGATTATTGAGATAAATCTACTTTCATCATATTACTTGGATACATTCATATTATTTTCATCACTTCATTTTAAAATTTTAAAGCATATATTACCTTTTAATTTTACCTTCAACATTAGCTAATTCACCCCTTTTCACATTTGGGTGAGTTTCTCACTAGTGCATTTAATTTTCATTTTTTTTATCTCTTCTACCATAGATGTAATTTTTAAATGGTTCTGAATTCATTTATATTTAATTTTATCCATTAATATGGCCCCCATTATTTATCTTAGTTTTATTATTTATATAGTGCTTAATTTTTAATATATTATTGACTAATTGTGCAACATGAAAATCTACAAGTCACAATGGGCATAATTGTTCAATTTTATAATTTTTGCTATATTTATTGGTACCTTTCCATCATAAAATACCTTTAATATATCCATTTTTAACCGGTCTATAATCACTAGTTTTTTTCTAAATAGGCCCAAAGTAAATAAAAAATTTATATTTAAGGAATATTAATGATCATTAATTTATAATTTATTCATATTCTACCAAGATTTATATTACTATAATTATCATATTAAATAATATTATAATATCATAATCTAACTCGAATTGACCTTAGAACTATAAAATCATCTATCCCACAAGAATACGAAATACAAAATAATATTACCTCAGCGTTAACTTGATTTAATTTTTATCTTAAAACTTATTTGAGATAATTTTATTCTATACTTTAAAAATAAATTAATCTTACAAATTTAAATTTTTAAGGCAAATTTATTATAAATATTATCTTATATATGACGTGGCTTATATTAATAATTTATTAAAATATTTATATGTTATAGCTTCACATATTTTTTAATTATATTTTATTTTTTAAGATAATTTTTTAATTAACTCAATCTTTAATAAAAAGAAAAATATTTTCATAGTTAAAGGATCAATTATCTTCTTAAGTAAATTTATTATGTTTGTATTTATATTATAATATTATAGAATAATATGATAATTTTAATGATTTATAAAAATATTTAAATCTTATAAAATTTTTCTTACAAAATCAACTGACCTAAAGTTTCATATGTTACAAAAATAGTAATGTAACTTGGTAATTATATTGCTTCATTGCTAAAATTTTATCATACGAGAAAATATGCACACATGATAAAAATTAGTCTGTTCAAATTAAGTCAAAAAATTTAATAAGTTTAATTAAATAAATTAAACAATAAATTATTTAGCAAATACATTTTGAAATAATCACTTGATGGAACTCATTATATTAATTGGTCATAAAATTTTAAATCCATCAAATTAACCAGTCAAGTCTTAATATTTTATTTAATTATCAAAAATGATTTTTTTTTCAATATCATGGTATGTAAATGATAATTTCTAACTTATGGAACGTGTAAGTCCATAACGCAAACATTAAAAAACAAACATAATCAAAATCATATTGTTTGACTAACATGATTTAACCAACTCAATTTTTTAGAGTTTGATTAAGATATAAAAATATTATCGATAGTTACAATCACAAATCAGATTTGATTATTATTTTAGATTAGACATAGTTACAGATAAAAGTGTTTTATCTACATATAAAATTTTAGATATATACATACAAAAATAAAAAAATCTAACCGATTAGCTTCAATCGACCCGATTCTGCTCATGAATGAACATAGTTAAAACTTTTGACATGGATGGCTAGCTCTTATCTGACCTGACCCAATTTATGTTCATAAATTTTTATTTATATTCAAACCATTTGATTTTAATCATACCTATTGATGAGAATATATCTACCCTATATTTCTTAATTAACAACACTCTCAATATGCTCAAAACAAATTTCTAGCTATACAATATACACCACAGAATGTGTTCCTGATGCGTCCTAGATCCGAATTTTGGACGGAGTTGGGCTCATCTGCTCTTCGGGTCCTGTCATCATCCTGTGCGCCTAGAATCTTGCACACCACAACAGACGATGAGAAATCAGAGAAAAACAGCGGGACTTACTCTCTAATTTATCTTCCGATATTCAAATCAATAAACTGCCTTCCAAGAAAAAAATGCAAAAAAACAAAGTATGTAGGGATAAATGCAAGGTGAGAGATTTGAGAGTGAGAATCGGAGGTGCACTCATAGAGTGATCGTGGAGTGATCGTTGAGAGCGGTCTTAGTTGTGGAGTGATTGTTGAGAGCAGCCTCTATGTTTACTGAGTTCATTGAGAATTAGTAACAGAAAAGATGATAGAGTGATTGGACACTTTAGAGTTGGAAATATTATGTAAGTTTTAGTTTATCAGAGAGCGTGTCTAAGGAGTGAATCTCTTGAGCCTTTTATAGCCGTGGGCCTTTGCTGCTTTCCTTAGATGGTGAGGTGGGATGCCCGTATTTTGAGGGGATCCTTTCACTTCCTCATGTGGATGCGGGTGTCAGTTTGGGTTACAACGGTCGGAAAGGAGGATTATCTCCTTCCGCAGAGATGTCACACGCAGTGATCGTCGAGGTTGTCGTTGCGAGTTGTGCGCTGATCTGGGGGCTTTCCTTTCTGAATGTGCTCTGAATATGGGGGATTTCCATTACAGAACGGATTGCCATCTTGGCGTCACGGCCAATTAGGACAGATGACCGTTGCGCACAGGAAATGACAAGTGGGCCAATTTTGGTTTGAGCCGTGTCCGTTTTAGACTGCATCCGATCTACTTGGGAGCCTTTTTCGGTCAACTGGAGCGTTGACCGTCCTATGGGCAAGTGGGTCGCAATTCATTCTGGGCCACTTTTTCCTTTGGACCCGCCCTCTATAGCCGTTCCTATCACTAGCCCCCATGTCGGTGGCTCGAATTTTCAGCCTCTGGTATGTTCACGATGGGACATGATTAGCCGTATTGTTTTCTCAGATCTGACCCAGATTCGCCTTTTCACTATTCTTGGCGCAACTCTCCTGTTTTTCCATTCTCTTCAGATCCGTCAGGCTGGTATCTTTTAGAGTTTAGCACTTCCATCTACTTCCCTACGTGCTATAAATTGAGAGCTTTGACGTTTCTCAGCACTATCTTCCTCTTTTTTTTTTTTGGTAAATAAGTAAATTGTATTAAAATAAAATAAAAATTATAAAAATTAATATTCTATCTCTAAATGTTTTGCCGACTTAGAGTTAGAACAAAGACGCTAGGGTATCCTCCGAGCACCGTAAAATACGTCATGAAAAACCAAATAAAATAACGAAGGAAGTAGACAGAGATACAACCTCCAAAAGCATTCAACTAAACCATCCAAAATGCAAATATATAAGTAAGCGCCACTGAAGATGACAGGGATCTCAAGCACCTCGCCCCCCATATGCCAAGCAGAAAAGCATACCTGCATTCCAAGCATGAAAAGACATACCCAGCCAAGATGCTTTTTTTTTTTATCCGTTGCATTTCATCTCGGGAATTTCACACCTTGCATTCCATGCTTGGTGTTCCATCACTGGAATTTCATCGCTGGCTTTCCATATCGGGATTCCATGCCTGTCATTCCATCCAGGAATTTCATCCCTGTCATTCCATCCGAAAATCCCATCCCTGGCATTCCATCCCTACAACATACCCATACTGGCACAACACGGCAAACCAGGCAAGATGCTCACTTTGCCAACTTCTTCTTTTTTTTTTTTGGATTAGCCTTTAGTACCCTTAGGATTCTTAGAAGAAGATTTTCTACGTCTCCGAGACTTGGGATGCTTCAATGAGTCAGCCTGCTCGGAAGGAGAAGATGTAGTCTCATCAGCCTCCTCCTGAGCATGAGAGGAATGCACACCACCCACCCTCCTGTCAGATGGCCTCAGAGGACTATTGAAGAATACAGGAGCTCAAAGATTGCTCACTGCAGGGGCAAAGTCATTAGCTATATGATAGCCCTCCACTAATCCATCCCTTAGTGATTCAGTATCCACTTTCAAACAGATATCTAGAAGCCCATACACTGCCTACCTCCCATTAGGTGATAAAGAAGCAATGTATGGCTGAGAAGTCTTAGCTTCCACCAACATCGTGATGCACCTGATAATGTATCAAGAAAACCATTCTGATCCGCCACTACCAGAGAACGAGCCTCGTAATCAACCCTCTCTTCACTATCAGTAGAGATTTGTTTCTCATCAGTCTCATTAGGCAAACAATTTTTCAAGATACCACACACTGCCTGCCTCTCTTCTAGGGAGAAAGAAGCAAGATATGTCTGAGCAGCTTTTGCCTCCAACAGCATCTAGACAGCATCAAAGATAGTTCTGTGAAAACCCGCCTAGTCAGCCACTACCAATATAGGAGCCTCATGCCCTACATTTACCACTCCTGGAACAGAACCAAAAGCAGGTCGGCAGCAACAAGGCAATTGGTTACAAGAATGATCAAGTTGTTGCTCATCATTTCTATTGATCGTCCTTTGAAGAATCACCAAGCCAGGCGTCAATCCCTCCTGATCCCCAGCCAAGGAATTCCCTTGACCAATACTATCTAAGGCATCAAGCCCTCCCAAAACATGTGATGTGTCCACAGCACTCCCAGCACCTGAATCGGGTCGAGATCTGAAAATCTAACCGATATCAGGAACATAGACATCACAAAGTTGAAGAACTTCAAAGGCATTAGAGGTTTTCAATGAAGGATTGGGAACCTGGGCAGCCACCGGCCTAGTGAACAGAGTAGCAACGTCCCGAGCTTTCTGAAGACTCGTTTGCGCATCAGAGGGTTGCCCATCTAGTATAATTTTACCAGAAGGCCTATAAAACCTCTTAGATTTGGAAAGGGGAACAAAGGTGACCAGGATGGAAGGAATGGTCACCTCGATCAATCTTCCCCTGATAATCCACATCAACCTCCACATGAGCCGTGCCAGAATAAGACAGCGTCCCCAAATTTAACCTGACCTTAGAAGGAAATACCACACCAACTCCTACTTCAACACATACCCGAGCATATTACATACGGTCCATTCTAGCTGTATTAGCATCCAATTGGATGGATTTTCCAATAACACTAGCAATCCAACTAAGACCAAGAGGCATCCAGAATTCCATTGACACATTAAACAGATTTATCCATATGGGAAAGGTCTTATATTCCTCCTTACACAGAGGCATCCCTGGGAACTATCGCTTGAGGAACAAGAATTTTTCAGCAAAGGTCCAACGGCCAACACCCAAACACTTCTCCATCATAACTGGAGAAGCAAACCGGAAGAAAAAGAAACCAGAGGAATTACCAGCCACATGACAAATCCCAAAATGCGCCTAGATTTTTCGAGCAGTGACATTGACAGCATGGAAGTGTAGAGGTTTATCGAAGAAGTAGCCCACCAAAGTGGCATCCCAAATCTCCTCCTCTTGTTTGATAACTTCAGGAGGCAGAGAGATAAAAGTAGTACCATCTTCAACTTTCTGAGGAAGGAGGAATCTAATCAGCACAATAAGGGATGAATTTTCATTTTGGACCACAGCCGACCATGACGGAGGAAAAGAGTCATTCAAACTGCTAGGATGAGGGTTCACGGAAGAGCAAATAGACATATTCACAGGCAAAGGGTTTAGTCAATTGTTTGACAAGTCAGATTCAGTCACAACAGGACAAATCCCAAGCTGGTGAACGCCAGAGAAAGAAGCCAACACAGCAGGTTCACTCAGATATACCTCGGAATTAATCGCGTCAGAGACAGGCAAAGGACAAATCACTTGGGCCGAATCCTGAATACTTCCAGAAAAACCCAACGAATGAATAGAAGGAGCAGAAGGATCGCCACAACAATCAAGAAGATGAGGACATAATGGATCAGAAGCCAACCTCAAGTAAGAATCTATTGGAGTGGGACGAGGGACAGGCAGCGCAGGAAAGACACTCCCCGAAACAATAGGAATGGTAGAGGATGAAAGTAGCGACATAGTGGAGAGTGCCAAGCTAAAAGAGAGAGGAGACATAGAAGGCGGACAGGGGGTGAAGAAGAAGGAGACATAGAGGGCATATTGACGGAGGTCACGAGGGGGTGGAAGAAGAAAAGAGAAAAGATGAGGAGGAGGAATTAATTGAATAGGGGGGAGGTCTGAAAGTAGAAGAAGCAGAAGGAAAAAAACTCACCACTGAAGGAACTACGACATGGCCAAGGGGAAGAGAGGAAGCTTGATCTCTAGTAGACGGCGCTGCTAGAAGGCCGGCCATAGCCGGCGGATGTGCCGATCAGAAACCCTAGCAAGCCAAAGAAATTTGAAATTTGAATCCTATAGAAAAGAGAGAGCTTCTCTCTCTCATTTGAAATTAGAATTTACCCAACCATTAGAATTTGGCACTGTCTTCCTCAATACCAGGTGGGATGGTACGGGAGCTTAACATCGCTGGGAGATTTGCTGCTCCAGTTGCTGGCTTGGAGCTTAGGCTATTCGTGTTCTATGGTGTTACTGTTTCAAATCATGACGCTTAGATCGATTTAGTCGCTCCTTTTTGTGCAAAATGCCACTTTGGTCACCCCTTTTCACAAGGGTGGCTGTAGTCGAGATTTGAATCCGTATTCAAATCTTGCCACATTTGAATCTTAACAACTCTTTGAGGGTAGGGCGACCTCCTTATGTATTACTCTCTTTCTTTTCGTCACTATTGTTGTGTTGTGTGTTAGCCTCTGTTGGTTGTGTAACTTATAAAGGGAAAGTTAATGAAAAACTTGTAACCTGTTTATGTGAATAATGTTTCCGTTGGTTTCTTGTCTTTTGTTGCCATGCATATTTTTCTATTTCTATCATTGCCACTATTTTTTATTTTGTTCTCCGGGGTGGACGATGGGTTGCGGGTCCTGACCAGGTGGCTCATCACATGGAGAGGCCGTAATTTCGGAGTCAGGATGGTGTAGTCAGAGAAAAAGGAGAGGTTGTTGATCGGCGGGGTTGACTAAACCCTCATGACCCGGAGAGTGGGGCAAAGCCGGAACGTTAGTTGACTAGCTTCGTAGACCAACTCACTGGGATTCGTTGAAGAACTGGAGTCGGAATGTTGGTTGACCGGTTCTGTTGACCACGTCACTTTAATCCGGAGAGCAGAGCAGAATGAAAGTTGACCGAATCTGTTGATCGGCTTGAGTTCGGTGAAGAAGGGAATTATCTTTGACGCATTATTTTATTCTGCTGCTACCTGGGCACTTGATGAGTTGTAGAGCTGTTTGGGGACTCCTGCCTCTTTGTGCGCCATATTGTTTTTTGCCATGCAAGGCGTTGTATAATTTTCTGAATTTAAGCATACTCTTTCTTGGTTTGATCATGCTTTTATTTCAGGTGGCGGCGCCTAGGTTATTACTCCGGGCATCTTGCCTATTGTTAAAGCGTATGTTCTCTCACACTTCACCCTGATTTATTGACCATTGTGAACTGGCTGCACTATCTCCTATGAAAGGAGGTCATTACACGCGTGCTGTGAAAGCTCCCTAAGGTTTTGTGTTCGACCGCGAATGGCTCGCTTAGTATGGGACCAAGGTTTAATCCGACCACTCATGGGCTGCTTAGTATGGGACCAAAATTTAATCCGATCACTTATAGGCCGCTTAGTATGGGACCAAGGTTTAATTCGACTACTTTCGGGCCGCTTGGTATAAACTAAGGTTTAATCCGACTGCTTATGGGCTGCTTGGCATAGGATCAAGGTTTAATCCGACTACTTACAGGCCACTTTGTATGGGACCAAGGTTTAATCCGACCATTGACGGACCGCTTGATGTGGGACCAAGGTTTAGGCGCAAGCGAGTGAAGACCCGCCTAATTTATGGGCAGTCTAGGTCGTCTGTTTCCATACAATTTTCACGCAAGTATATGTATGGAAAAAGGAAAAAAGAGTAGAAATATAACATGTAGAAAGAAAAAAATATTTTATTAACAACCGTATGTTATTACATGCAAACTTTAAATCACATGCGTGACCTACCTGGACCTAGTGCGATCTTTATTGGAAATATCACTTTAGGTAGATGGCATTCCACGTCCTTGAAACCAGTTTGTCATTTTGGGTTCAGGGCTTGTATGCTTCGTTCTGTAGAACGGCTGAGACGAGAAACGGGTCTTCCCAATTCGGGGAGAGCTTATTCCTATTTGCTATCTTGCCCGTGGCCTCTATGCTCCGCAAGACTAGGTCTCCCACTTCAAATTATCGTACTTTTACTTTCTTATTGAAATAGCGAGCGATTTGATGCTAGTAAGTGTTCGAGGCATGCTGGCTGCATCCCGAGCTTCCTCTAACAAGTCTAGGTGCTCTTTGATCTTCTGGGAGTTGCCTTGCGAATCGAAGGCCTCGGCCTAGAGAGTTAGGAGCCCGATCTCGACCCGGATCACAATCTTAGCAAAGACTGAAAGGCGTCTCACGTGTTGATTCTTTAGGAGTTGTCCAGTATAACCATAATATTGAGGGCAATTCGTCTACCAAGAAGCCCCCTGCATCCTCCAATTTGGTATTTAGACAGTGCAATAGTGTTCGATTGGTGACCTTTATCTGCTCGTTCACTTGGGGGTATGCTACCGAAGTGTAAACCAATCTAATACTCAAACTGGTGCAATACTTTGTGAAGCGCTTGTCGGTAAATTGAGTTTTGTTATCTATTACAATGGCCTTGGAAACACCAAACTTGCTGACTATGTTCTATCTAATGAATTTTGTAGCATTCTACTTAATGATTTTGGCCAGTAGGGTGACCTCAACCCACTCATTTGATGAAGTAATTGATTCTCGCGATGATGTACTTCCTTTGACTGATTACAACGGAAAATTGGCTGAAAATATCGAGCCTCCAGTGCACTAACGGACAAGGCACCTAGAGGGCTCTAAGCTCCATGGGCGGTTGGTGGTGAAGGTTACCATGGAGTTGGCGATTCTCACACTTTTTCACAAAATCCAAGGCATCTTTTTTCATGGTTGGCCAGTAGAATCCTTAGCGCATTACCTTGAAGGGTAGGTTTTTCCTGCCCATATGCGACCCACAAATTCCAAGGTGAACCTCACTCGATGCGCAGTAGGCCTCCTCTGGAGTAAGGCACAGGAAGTACAATGTTGAGTATCCTCAGTAATATAGCTTTCCATCAACTATAGTATACCAGCCGGCCATCTTCTTTATATGTTTGGGTTCGTTTGGGTTTTTCGTTAGAAAATCGTCTGTGAGGTTCCTCCAATAGGGCGACATAGAGTTCTCTCCATCGGAGACCTACATCGCTTCCTACTCCTCTATGCTGAGAGTGCCCAAGATTTCCCGCATATCCCTCAAGTACTGCTCTGAATTTTCGGCCGTCGTCGACCTTGCAAGCTTATCGACCTTCCAAGTTTCATTCCTAGGGATGTGGACTAAGCCTAACTTGTCAAACCTCTAGATCGCACTTTTTGCCTTAGCTAGATATTCGGCCAAGAGAGGGTTGCAGGACTCGAATCTCTAACAGATCTGATTGACAATTTGCTCTGAGTCGCTATAAACAGCCAAATGATTAACAGAGGACTTTTTAGCGAGTCACAATTTCACCAAAAGGGTTTTGTACTCAACAACGTTATTGGTGGCTGAAAAATCGAGTTTCAATGAGTATTTCACTTCGAACTCATCTAGGGTCCTGAGGACAACTCCAGCCCCGCTATTTGAGTTCGTTGACGAGCCGTCCACATGGAGAACCTAATCTAGCACTTCAGAGTGATTGTCGGTGTTGCGGGCGCAGCCCATATCAGGAATTAGGGTCGTGGTTTCAATAATGAAGTCGGCCAGTGCCTACCCTTTATTGGCCGGCTGGGCCGAAACTCAATGTTGAACTCTCCCAATTTGATGGCCCATTTAATTAACCATCCTAAGATATCAGGATTTTGTAGGATGCCCTTTAACGGCTGGTCAGTTGGGACGACTATCTGATGAGCTTAGAAGTAGGGCTCAACTTTCTGGCCAAGAAGACGAGTGCCAGTGCGAGCTTCTCAGCATGGGGGTAGTGAATCTCGACATTGGCCAACGTTTTGCTCATGTAGTAGACCGGCCACTGTATATCAAAATCCTAGTGTACTAAGACGAAGCTCAGAGTTGTCTCTGAAACTACCATGTAGAGATACAGCTCCTCTCTCTCTCTCTTGGTGACGTTAGTACAGGTGGGTTGATCAGGTCCTATTTTAATTCATCAAAAGCGGCCAAAAATTCCGTTGTCCATTGGAATCTGTTCACCTTCGTCCTCCTTAAAGCCTTGAAGAAGGGGAAGTACTTGTCACTAGACTTAGCTAGGAAACGGGAGAGCGCTGCCAGTCTCTGAGTTAGCCTTCGGATATCATTGACACTCCGTGGCGGAGTCATGTCCATGAGGATTTTGATCTTTTCTAGGTTTACCTCATCCCCCGTTGAGAGACAATAAAACTCAAGAACTTCCTAGAAGGTATCCCAAAGACACTTTAAAGGTCTTAGCTTCATCTTGTGTGCCTGGAGTACCTCGAAGGCTTAAGCTAGATCGCAAATATGGTCATCGGTGGTCTTACTCTTAACGAGTATATCGACTACATACACCTTCATATTGCGGCCGATCTACTTCTTGAATATTTTGTTCACGAGCCTTTGGTAAGTAGCATATGCGTTCTTCAAACCGAAAGACATGACCTTGTAACAGTAGGTTCCCTGATCGGTCATGAACAAGATATATTCATTGTCTTCTAGGCTTATTCGGATCTTATTATAACATGAGTATGCATCCATAAAATTTAGTAACTCATACCCAAAAGTGGAGTCTACCAGCAGGTCGATTCAAGACAACGGAAAGCCAACCTTCGGGTAGGCTTCATTAACGTCGATGAAGTTGACATATATCTGCCACTTTTCATTACTCTTCTTGACTAGGACCACGTTGGAGAGCCAATCTAGGTACTGGGCCTACCTTATGAACCCAATGTCCAGCAACTTCTTCACCTTTTTTCGGATGGCTATTAGTTTTTCGACAAAGTGGTTTCTCCACTTCTACCTAATAGGTTTGCGATCAGGGTTGAGACCCAACTTGTGAACCATTACTCCGATCGGGATCCCAAGCACGTGGCGGGCATCCATTCAAAGACATTCACGTTACGCCTTAAGAAGCTGATTAGTCTATCATGCAAGGGTCCGGCGAGCAAGCCCCCTATCTACATATATTTATCCGGATTCAGAGCTACGAGGTCGATGGCCTCGCCGGATTGCGTTTGTTGTAGGATTACTTCATCTCGATGGTCCAACTCTTCTGCCGGCCTTTCACTGTCGCTTGGAGCTACCCGGGATTGGTAGGACGTTCGTCCGGTTACTTGGTCACCCAACACTTCGCCAATACCGCACGATGTTGAAAATTTTATTTTTAAGGGAAATATTGACGTTATGGCCCCGAACGCCGCCAAGCACAATTAGTCAAGTATGACGTCGTATACGGAGGGCAGGTCGATGACCAAGAAAGTGAGTGTGCAGCTTGCCATTTTAGGGCACGTGTCCAGGGTGACCTCTAGTTGTAGCGTCACTTGGACGGCTACTAGCTCATTATTTAATCCATATAGTAGCCTTTCGGCTAGTCTCAGTTGAATCTTTTTGAGTCCTAATTTAAAATAGGTATCGAGGTAAATTAAATATCTAGAATTTTTATTATCAATAAAGACTCGTTTCAATTAATAGTCTAGAGTATCGTCTAAAACGAGTGTGAATACAACCAAGGAGTCAGTATGGGGGAGATTATATGTGCCATATCATCGTTGTTAAAACTAATGACATCATCCCCCACCCTTTGCTTCTTGTGTCCAGTTTGTTTCTCCTAGCGATCCGCATGGTAGGCCTTGAGAGGTCAGGTAGTCACCATGCTGACCACCCTAACTGCAACCCGATTTCATAGTTGATGTTGTTCAGGCCTGTCCTCGCTTGAGGGACCGAAATTCTACCCTGAGCTCCTCAGGAACTTAGAAAGGTGGCCCCGATGAATCAACTCCTCGATTTCCCTTAATAGAGTCCGGCAATCTTTTGTGCTATGACCCAGAGATCGATGAAAGTCGTGGTATTTTGACGGATCTCATTTCTCTAGGTTCTTTATCGATTTTGGCCATTTGATAAATTTCTCCTTCCGAATTTGTATCAGGACATTCGCTCGGGTGTCATTTAGTGGAGTCAAGTTACGGGCCTGAACTCCCTGTGCGCCGGCGGCTCAGTTCTTGGCTGCTTCCTTCAGGGGTTATCGTTGCCCCAATTTTTCCTCTTTCCTTCCGCCGACAAGGAGCGAGGCTGATAGGGCCATTCTGGAGCTTCACCTCGTTGGCTTCCTCTACTGTTATATAAGCCCAGGTAATGAATTCTATCTTCTGGAATGTTTGTGGGTCCTTGTGGACCAAGTGTTTGAAGAAGTTGCCCAGACCCAGTGCAAAATGAAGTTGCTAAGCTTCACATCATCGGTCAACTTTGGTAATGAATCGCTCTAGGAACTTTCTCAAGTTCTTACCTGGCTTCTACTTGACGTGAGATAGGTACCACGGCTACTTCTCCTCGCGATGACTGGAGGCATATTGGGCCAGGAAGCTATTAGCGAGATCCCGGAAGCTCCGAATCGAATTTACCAAGAGTTGATAGAACCGAATCCTGGCATCCTCCTTCAGAGTGAGGAGGAAGCATTGGTACATGGAAACTTCCTCCAGGCCCTGGAAGCTTAGTAGAGTGCGAAAGTGGTCAATGTGATCCATAGGATCGGGGCTTCCATTGTAAGGTTTGAGGACCGGGATTTTGGACTTGGGTAGTAGCAGCTAGGTTCGGATCTCCATGGTGAAAGGAGATCTCTTCAAATTATCCGTGTGTTCGCCGACTTCTCCTTTAAACGCGTGGTTTCATATTTTTTGAATTTCCTCCACCCGCGAGGAGGTTGCGAACCTTTTAGCATTGAGGTATGTCCTCAACTCTGAGTGTCCAGCCATGCGGTGTGGTGCAGGCAGCCGCCGCCACTGGCTGCCTGATGACGCGAGAGGCCGCCTCTTGCACCCCGAGGCCTTTTTATTCCCCGGAGCATCGGGGGTTTCTTCTTTCCGGCTCTTTGATCCCATCGCTCAATTACCTTCAAGTCTTTAAATGGCTGCAGTTAAAGGCCACCGGTATGCAGAGTTGCTCACTAGGAGCCTTCTTAGTCGACTTCTTCTTTCTCGACCTTCCCACTTAGAGGCAATGCTCAAGCAAAGAGGAGTGAGCCCCCTATTTCTACTTGCCCTGCCACGTGCAAAGCGCCTAGAGCATTTGTGATATATTATTCATCAGCTCCGCCATTGCTAGGATGATCGGATCAGGTTATTCTCCTACTCGGCTACCAACAAAGTGATCGTTGTCGGGGGAGGTGACTTCTTTTGCGGGAATGCAGGCTTGCGTTCTTGTGTTCATCATGTTGGTTGATGATGCTGACACTGGTGAGGTAGTGGCTTGGCCTTTTGTTAGCGTTCTCACGAACGGCGCCAATGATGTGTGTCATGGATCCGAGTTTTAGACGGATTCGAGCTCAGCTGCTCTTTGGGTCCTATCACTGTCCTGTGCGCCTGGAATCCCACATACCACAACAGACAACAAGAAATCAGAGAAAAATGACGAAACTCACTATCTGATTTATCATCTGATATTCAAGTCAATAAATTGCCTTCCAAGAAAAAGAAGGTAAAAAACAAAATATGTAGGGATGAATGCAAGAAGAAGAATTTGAGAGTAAAAATCGGATGTGCACTCATAGAGAGTGACTTTAGTCGTGGAGTGATCGTTGAGAGTGGCCTCTCTGTTTACTGAGTTTGTTGGAAACTAGTAGCAAAAGAGATGAAGAAGTGATTAGACACTTGAGAGTTGGAAAGCTTCTGCAAGTTTTAGTATGCCAGAGAGCGTGTCTATGGAGTAAGTTTCCAAGGCCTTTTATAACCATAAGCATTTACTGCCTTCCTTAAGTGATGAGGCGGGATGCCTACCTTCTAAGGAGATCCTTTCCTTTCCTCATATGGGTGCGGGCATCATTATGGATTGCAATGGTTGGGAAGGAGGATTTTCTCCTTCCGCGGAGATGTCACACACAGTGATCGTTGAGGTTGCCATTGCGAGTCATGCGCTGATCTGAGAGCTTTTCTTCCGAAATGTGCTCTATTTTTAAAAAATTTCTGTTACAGAAGGAATTACCATCTTGATGTCGTGGCTAATTAGAGCAGATAACCATTGCGCATAGGAAAAGGTGCATGGGCCAATTTTGGTTTGGGCCTTGTCTGTTTTGGGTTACATTCGGCCTGCTTGGGAGCCTTCTCCTATCAATTGGAGCATTTACCATCCTATGGACAAGTAAACCACAATTCATTCTAGGCCACTTGCCCCTTTGGATCGGCCCGCTACAACCATCCCTATCAGTTCCAAATGAAACTTGTGTTATTTCTATCAGTTAGATTAAGATTCAATAAATAGAAATCAACCTTGAAAAATATTTTAAAAAAATAAAAAAAGTATATTTTTATTTTTTATAATATTAATATTTAGATGTTTTGATAGTTTCTTATAAAAAAAATTTAAATAAAAATACTTATATAATATATTATTTTAATATATTAAATATCACCCATTGAATTTATATTAATCTAACATATTATGTTGGTGTAGCAGAGACTGCAGCGCCCTGTGCATCACAACTCTCGTTCAGTATTGATGCGTCCCCTTCAAGCAAAAAAGGTCTATAATCTCAGCCGCTCTTCACCTTATTTGCAAGTGCGACGCATATCGAAGGCTAGAAGGAAGCAAGACCACCTTCAAGCTAACTAACTAGCACCTCTTCACCAACTTTAAGTATTCAAACTGGCTAGCAGACTGAGCCTTTTGTAATTTTACAAGGTTCCGAGCCTTATAGGGTGAGGCAATGAATTGAACTCAAACCGAGCCTTTCACATGACATCAGAATCAGATACCCTATGCCCCTAATTCATTTACTGTAAGTTTGATAGGAAAAAATTAGGTAAAAATAAAATTTTTATTTTCTGAAAATAAACATTCATATATTTGGTTACAAATTTAATTAGAAATAAATATTCTTAAAAATATTTATTTTTCACATTTGTGAGAATATATATTTCCACATAACTATTCCCACTATTATTATTATTATTATTATTATTATTATTATTATTATTATTATTATTATTATTATTATTATTATTACCTTATTCCTCGTACTATTTTATAAACCAAACAAAAAAATATTAATTATCATCTTATTCTATTTTAACAACCAAACATATGAATAAGAATTCCAACTCTATTCTAATCTAATTCTATTTCTTAGAATAACTATTATATTCTTACCTTATTTCATTCCAATAACCAAACGTACTGTTAGTATTAAAATATTGCATCTGGCACTCTTCCTTCTTCTCACTAAATATTCCTTCTCTTAGTCCTTTCTCTCTTGGTTGTGGGAGGTTTGTGGGGAGCAGGGCTGGCTTCTATTGCATCTACTTCTCTTGGTCTGGTTGATCTGTTGTAGCAGCCGACATAGTTCGCCTTGTTCTTGGTCTCTCCACTTCTGCACCATTTCGCTCTTGTGCTTTCTAATTTCATTTGGGCTGCCAACGGCTGTGTACGTTCAAGAAAACATAGTTTGGAGTCAGTGGAGGGGAAGTTTACCTTGCCCAACGGCAGAGTCTGTTCCCGGAAAACTCTTCTCTCACAGGTCGCTGTAGCATTCTTGGTTGGAGTCTGCTTTCGTGATCAAGCAGCAGGTGATTGGATCTTGTTGGGCTTTGACAGCAGGTTGGAGCTTTTATTGTATTGTAGCATCTTTGAAGTCTACTCTCGTGATGAGGCAGCAGGCGATCGGATCTTATTTGGGCTTTGACAGCAGGTTGAACCTTTTACTGTGTAAGTGTTCATTTCTTTGGAATACTGATAAAAGGTGGTAAGCATGTCGGCTCATCCATGACACGACCAACCTGACTTGTTATGGGTCATGTCAAGCACGGTCCATAATAAATAGTATTTAGCCATATATACGCTTCAAACCTCATGGTTCTTTGCCTATTTTTCACTTCTCTTCTAAAAGTACCAGCACCACAGTTAAATGATGTCAAAACTCCAACACTTCTATTTGAGTTCTTTAGGCTCGGTTAATTAGCAGATTCTAACAGTAATTATTAATTAGCAGTTTAGCACATAATACAAGAATTTTAGTTTTTTTTTTTTTCTCCTGGGCGGTCGTGGGCTCAGAGAAATCTACATGAACAATTACTTACAACATATGGCAGAGGTAGAGAAGTGGGTCTGCCGACTTCAATGACTGCAGTTAATTAGCACACTTGCTGCAGGTACTCTACGGATCATCATCATATAGAGCATCTGAAGCAGGCAATGGTGACAAGAGGACAACTGGTTTTCCGTTGTGTTGAAATTCAGCAAGCACAGAAGCTAGATCTGGCTGACAAAGCTTTTGATTTCCCCTCAAGTCCAGATGCTGAAGTTTACCTGAATTCATAGCACGTAACTTCATGCATATTACAAAAGTTGAAGCATCCAGTAACATCTAATGAAAGCCAATGAAAGTAGGCCTGCTAAGGGATTTTTTCAAATTGATGAAAATCTGGATATTGACATCCGTACAACATTGAGCATGGGATTATTTATCTCCTTGTAGGCACAATTAGGTTAGTTATAATCAAACAGTAATTGTTCTTTTATAATTCTAACGAAGTTTTAGATTATCTTGAATTTTTACAGAAAAAATTTACTTACAGAGATAATTTTGAGATAAAACTAGCTAAATATTTTGTATTAATTTACTTTTCAATGATTAATGAAATTTCATTATTTCAGCTATTGGATGGAGAATTCTGTCAGTTGATTTTGTGAGGGAAGATGGTTCTTACTTTTGGTGAGTTTGAAACCGGGAGTCAGAACAATTGAATGAAATTCCATTCAACTTTGAACAATAATGCATAAATAGCAATATCTCTGGATATCCTAGCTAGCATTACACGAGAATTAGATTTCTTAATCTACAAGTTTAAATTAATAAAAATCCAAATAAACAATCAAATAGCAGTTAGCTAAACAATAGAAAAGCTAAAATAAGTTTTGCAGATTAGTAAGAAAAGAATCTATTCAAGTGGCATCAGGGGATTGTCACCCAAGCACAAAAGTTACAACCTCCTTCACAAACAAAAGCAACAGAAAGAAAAAGCCAGCCAAAAGGAAAAAGCAAAAACAGAAGCAGTTCCTACTATAATTCACAATTCATTCCTGCCTCTTGAGTTCTGTCTTTTACACCACTTTTTGGTCCAAGACACTGGCATTCTTGCAACTAGAAACCTTAAGGTACTCCAACCGGATAATTTTATAGTTTTTCTTTGTCAGCAGCAAAACATTTCCAAGAATTTACTAGCTTCAAACGTTTCCCAAAAGACTGACTCATAAACATTTATTTGAACTTCAAACTGACCGTTCAACCATCAAAATTACCTTCAACTTTCCAATATCGTCTACAGTATCAGTCTCCCATTCTGGGAAGTGTTCAGCAAGTCTCCTCCATAACACTACCGAAGTTCCACAGACACCCTAGGAAGTAAGCAATTCACAAACCCCTTTCCCGACACAACATAAAAAAAAAGAAACATTTTCAAGGGAGTCTCATTGACAAATTCAGAGCCCACTTCAGGCTCTCGGTATTCCCTCATCCCAGTCAATGACATTGTACCCCACCAGTATGATGAGGACCCGGTGCATAAGAGTAACTGGATTGCGGAGACATGCTCTAGGGGTCAATTAGCTTGATCTGTGTACCAAACCACCATGAGGACTAAGGAGGATATGCTGATGCTGAATCTGGGCACCAAATTACGCTGATGCCGAACTACCAAGCTTCGTAGGATCCAGGCGCTAACTATGTTGATGACGAACTATGCTAACGATGAATTACTGAGCTTCACAGAATCCATGCACTAACAATGCTGATAGCCTGATACTGAACTACGCTGTGCCAAACTACAAAATTACTCCCCAGGTGAGTGAATGCATGGGCAGCAGGGCAGAGATTTGGTTATTATTTTACATCAAGGGCAATGATAAAATTAAACTTGAGGTGTTATTAGGACTACAATTGGGTCTATGGGTATCCAGTTATCTTGGGAATTGTACGGAGGATCTAAAAGCTTGTGATCTTTTCTGGTATTTTCTTTGGCATTCCTTGAATTTGTTCTGGGTTTGTTTGGGCTGATTTGGGTCAATTCTTTTTCTTTTTTCTTTTTTTTTTTTTTGGTAAGTAAGATTTGGGTCAATTCTGTGACCATAATATAGAGATTCGTTGGATTATCTCATACATTGATGTAGATGGATGAATCTGTCATTAAGTTACATTAGGTCTCAATTGGTGCACAAATGAGGCATCACCCAAGGCAGATTAAGATTAGAAGTTCAGCAATCAGATAGTAATAAATTTAATCTGTAGCAGCAGAAGGGCTTGCTACAGTCCATGTTCTTCCAGCCCAGCAATTTACTAGGATGATCAATAACTATTCATGAAGGCAAATGCAAACTTGAGTCCAACAAAGAACAAACCAGCTAACGTGGCAACAAAGTACACTTAATTAAGTCAGGGCAACAAGCACAATTCATCCTTTCAATAAGTGGAATGCGGTATTTCAGCATCAGCAGAAATTAATTCACTTCAGCATTACAGCAATGTGGCAATCTGTGTGATCAATGATCCAGATAAGCAATCCAAGTGCAGACATCTGATAACTTAAGCAATCTGCCCACATGAAGTCTTATTCAGCTATCATTGATCCTTGATGCAACCAATCAATTCCTTATCTTTTGGAGGGAATTAGTTATCATGGCTTTATAACTAATTTGTAGGGTTTCTTAGATACTAAGCTAGTTGACAACCGAGTAGTATAAATGAAATGCATTGTAATAGATCTAGGCATGTTGAAATTGATTAATGAAATACTACTTTGAATTCTCATCTGATTCTGCTCGTCGGTGACTATCTTCTTATTAATTCTGATTTCTCTTCTTGATTTCTTCCTTGTTCTTGCTCTTTCCTTCTTCAACCTGATTTCTATATCCTTCTTCCTCTAAATTTCATATTATCTTCCTACTTAGCCTGTCCTCTGTCCTTTAAATCTGTGATTTCTAGACTTCCTCCTCAGAATCAACCCACTTCATTAAAGTATCATCCATCTCCATCTATTACCTTTGATGAATCTCTATTTAGTTTGCATATTAGTGAGTGTTCTCAAATTTGTGGTTTGTGAACACGTCAGATTGAAACTCTGATAGCGGGTCTTGAAATGTGATTCTTATCACAATATCACTATCATTCTGACCTCCGGAGTCAGTGAAAGCTAAGCTAGCAAAGTCCTTCAAGTGAGAATATAATATGCCTGAAGGCAATAAATAGTTTTTTGTGTCCTGTGGATACATCCACTAATGGCAAACAAAACTTAAGCCAGTTATTAAAACAATCTATAACGATGTGTACAAAATAAATGAAGCCATTGAAGCCACTTTATCTTTTGATGGGTAAAAGACCCAAACATGAACTATGAGGACTACTAACAACAACTGCTTAGATTAAGTATGGCAAAGTCAAAAAACAATTCACTAAACTTCATAACACGTACCTCTTGTGACCTTAAGGGCTGAGCATATGAGAGTTATGGATTCTAATGGCATTAAATTATATCCAGCTTTCACTGAAATAAGTTGTGGCGCCTGTGAAATTAGTTTAACCACAAACTCCGCAGCATGAATCCCACCACGATTTTCGCTGCAAGGTAATGGTTTATAGAGTCATATTTACACTTAAATTATATGACAATCAAAGACAATTCTTTTATCATTTGCGGCAAGCTAAGGGAAAAGTTCTGTTATAAATTCAACCTTATGTTGATGCTAACCAGATTCACCACCTCTCTGAGACATTTTTGCAGTTCTAGAAAACCAGAAGATCCCAGTCCAACATCTCTAGCATCAAGTGATTTTATCGATGAGTGCAAAAATTTCCCTAAAGGAGCTGCTACTCTGCTGGAGAAGTTTCAGAATAAAATGAGCAAATATGAAACCTGATACATGCAGTAAGTTAAATGGCATTATATTAATCAAGGCTAACCTGCCAAGATCATTATCTGCAATAGAAAGAGAAGTCAGTGGATTCCTCAATGTCGAAAGAACTTCTAGAAGATCAGTTATTCCATCGCAAGATAGCTTACAATTCTTCAAGTTCAGATTGGCAAATGGAAAGTGCTCAATGGCCTGAGCAAAATATGGGATTAAACTCCTGAAATTTTGATCAGGGTTTGTGAGATCTCATGCCTGACCATTGAGATAGTGAGAATGATGACCAACTAACCTGATTCCTTCATCCCCAAATGGATTGTCGCTCAAATCCAGACTCTCTAGCACAGGCATATAGCCAAAAGCAGATTTAAGGTCTTCTACATCAGTTTTGAGCAAATTATTCCCCCTGTTATCAAAAAAGCATAAGCCAAGTCAAACACAGCCAAAAGTAGTGCTACTGTTTGCTTTTTTCTTCTCAAATAATATGCCCAATGAAATTCTTAAAATTGGTGCTGTGTGAAGCTCAAACAAACAAGCAGTCCTGCTAACAATCTGTGATATAAATGTGCATTTGATTCAGATACAGCAACGATTTGATAGTACTGTAATCAAGAGCTATATACACGAAATTGGTCAATACTATCCATTTTTCATCATCCCTTGACTACATTGTAAATGATATAGAGCACAGGAAAGAATATACATGCCTTAGATTAAGCACACGTAATGACTGCAATGATTTGGTGATTTGTAAAGAAAAGCAGTGTCCACCAGAGGACTTGGAGAAAAAATCAGAAAGCCAACCTGAAATCTGCAAATATTTCATGGAGTTTTACTTGGTGTTAGGTGAGTAAATAAAAAAAAATCCTAAGGTGTTAGGTGAGTAAACAAAAAAAATCCTAACAGCAAGAGGTGACAAAACTGCTCACGTTGTTTTCTGACAAATCAAGAGAGGAGAGATTGGATGAAGCATCAAGAAGTGTTTTGAATACCAATTTTGCATAACTACGCCCGATGTGGCAGTCACAAAAGCTTAAACTACTTAATGACCTGAGACCAAAATATTAAAGGTATTAAAAGTCAGAAAAAAACTGCATTTCAAGTCGACTGGAGATGCAACCCAACTGGCAGTGGGCTGGTTCTGGAATATCCCCGCATTTGTCAGGTTCTTCCTTAAAACTGATAACAATAAAACAATTAACTGCTAACTAAGAACTCTTTTACTTTGTACTTCCAAATCACTGACACCGCAGCCGAATTTTTTGACTTCAGTTCAAACAATCATCTTCTGATCTGAAATGACAAAAGATAATAGATGCAACAGCACTAAAATTTGAAGTCCCATCCCCCTACATGTGCTTAGCCATATGTATCCTCATATACAACTCCGCGTCGTCTAAGGCATAGACTGTAAACAAAAGATGACAGATAACATGGTGCAAGGGAGTAAAAACAGAAGTACCTTCCTGACAGAAATAAGGCTAGCATGTCAGAAAAAAAAGTCAAGTTCTCATCAGCAAGCTTAGATGCTTTAACTGCAAAGTGCATCACCCCAAATGCCTGTGTAGCCTTCCTAAATAAAGAACCACAAATTGCATCGATGAAAGGTGAAGAAAGCTTGCAGTTTGCTAATTCCAGTGATGTTAGTGTTTCACTATTCTGAACGAGAATTCTGCATAATCCATCAACCTGTGGGACAGGAAACATAAATCACCACATCCACAGTTGGCAGAAATCATTGAAGTAAGCCAATTCATATCTGAGAAATGATGGCTGAAATTGGTTCACTTTGTTTACTATCAAGATCAATATGATCCTCCTATGTTTTTTGCTTGGCTAAGACAGGCTATCTTGCCAAATCAATCCTGCAACACCATGAGCATTTTAAGAAAATATTATCCAACTCTTTTGTCGTATTTCTGATAATTCTTCTTGAATAGATTATCAGGGGATGCAGGTTTGTGCCACCAGCCCTCCTGACCTAGCACCATCAGAAGATTGGGCAGTTGGTGTGGTACAAAACCTTGACCCTGTGATAAACAAATATGGGGAATCGCAATGTGATTTGGTAATAGGAAATGATGTATATTGCTTCGTATTTGTTCCTCTTAGGTTCAGTTTGGATCCCAATAGAATTCCAAATTGGAATTGGAATTTTAGGCCTGATTCTAATTCAGTTGTTTGGTTTCATAAGAAATTGGAATTATAATTTAAAGTTTCAATTTCTAGGAATTGAAAAATAGTATGTATAACTAACTCTTTGCAACTATTAGGAGGACTGTAAAGATTTGAAAATCCAAAATGAATAATCATATATTAATTAGATATTTAAATATTGGATTAAACAAGTCCAAATGGATAAAATATTTCTAGTTGTTTGGGTAGCTAAAATATGCCGACCATGGTTTTATTTCTTAATTTATTTTTAAAAAAATTGCATAAGTATTATCTAAAAACTTAAAAACTAATATTCAAATGAATAGTGCTGCCTAAAAATAATTTAAATAATATGTATTTAAAAATTGCATCTACAAATTAATATTTTTAGGCCACGCTTATTACCCTAAACAAAACTTATATTAGTACTCATATCATGCACATTGAATTGAATTAGACTGACCAACAGTCAATTCTATATTAAAAATTATAATAACAGCATTCATACGAAAAAATTGCCTAGAAATAAATACAAAAATATTCATATAAAAGTATTTTCTAAAACACATAAAAATATATTATTTGCATAAAAACAAATATTTAAAAATCTATATATAAATATATATAATTTTATATATTAAAAAATTTAAAATTCGTGTTGGACTAATTAGTTTCTTTCTTTCTATGTATGGATTAAAATTTAATCAGGCCTCAAATTCCTTTTTTGTAAGAATTGCAATTCCTTATATAATCTAAATAATAAAAATTAAATTTCACCTAATCACAATTTCGACAAAATTGGGATTAGATTTATAGTTCCAATTTTTAACTCCAATTTCGTAATTCAAACAGACCCTTACAGAAATTCTATATTCTAGATGCATTCCACCCCTGCAATCATTCCTGAGACTTAAACAAAGGTCCAGATACAGAACTTGATTGGGAAGAAGATGCTGAATGTGACCCCATGCTGGAGAATTCAACAACTCGTCTTTCGTTCTCTTTTCTTTAAAAAGGATGGTAGGTACTGCCCCTTATCTTTGAAAAGTTTCCCATACATTCTTTCCCCAGTGTATCAATTTGGCTATTCCGCATGTTGCATGTCCTTTCCAAAAGGAAGCATAAATTTGTTTGTGCAAAAAATGATACATGGCTTCATCTCAAAGGAGAAGAATTGACCGTCTTCACGTTTACATTTTTTTATCAAGTTGCATGCTACGAAGGATGGACACCAACATGGAACTTGGACTCAATACAATAAGGACACACCAACATGTTATTTTCCTAGAAAAGGGGATACAATACTCTGGGAACATATTAACTAAATTCATACTTATATATATATATGAAAATGCAATTGATCAACAACTCTGATATTTCCTAAATTATCAATGAAATATATATTTCTTATTCCATCATATAACAAAATAAACAGATATGCAAGTGAGCCAATGTAAAAGAGTTGAGCCAAAATATACCTCACATAATAAAAAAAAATATAAGACAATGGGCACTTAGATTTTAATTATTTATAAATTACCAAATAACTCTAATTTTCTTCAATTTATATTTAAAACCCATTGTTTGAAAATTTTGAAATAGCCGAACATGTAGTAGCATGTCGGAGTAGAAAAAACAATAAAATATTTCAACACACATTAGAGATGTCAGCCAAGTGATGGTGTCCAACATGTGTCAAACATAGAAAACATTAGCCCGAGAGAAAAGCTGATAATTTTGAGGTTGTCTAACTTAAAATTCCTGCCTCCCAACCTTCTTATAATAATGGCAAGAGCTGAAAGAGAGACACCCACTCGGGCCAGGTGATGGTGGCAGTGTGAAGGGGCACATTGATCAAGCAGCTTCATATGATTGCTAGCACTATTTTCAATGGCCTGTTTGTTGCCTAGAAATTCCTAAATCGTTCATTTTTCTCTGCCCATGTTTTTTTTTCCTTTCAGATCAAACACAATATTGTCTAGGAATATGCACAAGACGGATAGAATTCTGCCAATTTGTTTGTCTGTTACATAGATTCTTTCAAAACATTCCCTTCCGTCCACTCCTTTCCCTACCAACCTTCAAACCCTCCTGAGCAGGAAAAAGAAAAAAGAAACCCCAGAAATGGAAAAAAGAGAGCAAGAAGAAAAGATGTCTACCACGTAACACATTTGCAACCCTGAACTTAAAATGGGTCATGATTATTAAAAATTCACTTAAAATACATCTAATAGTAAAGAAGAAGTTCACCTGCATTTCATTACAGATCCTCTTAACTATCAATCCTTGCAATTCGCTATTCCTCAACAAATTCTGCAACAGAAAAAATATGTTATAGCTGTATGTTGTCCTGGAAAGAAGAGAATACTTTATCCTTTAGCTCAATATTATAGAAAAGGATAAATGTTAAACACACATTTTATAGGGTGAAAAAGGTATAGGGTAAAGTTTTTCTCATCTGAATAAACCGCTATGTTGAGATAAAAGAAGACGGGGAAATTTCCTTCATAAAACCACCATTATTAACAACTGCAAACCAACATATTCACAATGTCACTGTCACCTCTCCCAAATTGGCGGTGTCATGTGTCGTGGGTAGAGTTTTTGGTGGTTGTCATGCCAGCACGGCTGTGATGATGTGTGATAGTGGGACTGATGAACAAGAGGGAAATGTTATTCATACCCATTTAGCCACTATTACTTGGCCTTTATAAATGGACATGTTTAATAACCATGAAATAAAATTGCAATTGTGGTCCCTGGGTCATGGAAGAAGTGTGTCATGGACACTATGTAACATGTTGCGTCCATTGCAGAGCTTTGCTTTAGGACTCTGATATTGATTCTATGATAGTGATGCTTGGATCATAATGTCCACATAACTAATAAAAGAAACCCAAATAAACAGACCTTTTCCCACTAGCCCAAGGTCAGCTAGATAGATTTGAAGCTTCCGTCTGTAGACCAAGTCCTCCATCATGTGTAATGATTTCCTATAACAGTTTCTTTGCTCTTCATCAGCCCCATCTCCTTGCATATGCACCCTTCAGTCTACATCTCACACAGCTAAACCACCTGAAAGATATCTCGTTTCAACCAGTGATACTCCAACCTTCTTCATATAAGATGTTATGAATCCATCCCCTATGCCTGATAGCATATCTATTGTGACATCTTCATTTCCACCACTACTATCTTTTAGATGCAATATTTAACCACCCAATACTCAAAACGATACAACATAGTGATATTGCAACACTCTTACGTGGAATTTTCTTTTGGGGCTTAGCAAGAATTCTTTTCCATTTCAGGTGCTATCTTATCAGGAAAAAATTGATTTTACCCGATGAAAAAAAGAGGAATCATTATAACATCATTGGTGATGTTGCATTTTCCATAAGCTTCATACAACTAATGAAAATGTTGTGCATCAGTTGTATCACCATTTTAACGTTGATACAATTGCTTAACAGCCATCTTGGCTAATACAGACAATTTTTCAAAATCTTGAAAAACCATGTCTGCTCCTCATCATGTCAGCTTTCTCAAAAACCATATGCATCAGTCAATACAATATATATTGACCAATGTTTTGTTCGCATCATAAATGGGTAGATGATAATCGTTATGGAAGCTTATTTATTTCTTATGGATTAACGGCATTTCAATACAAAATAAATTAAACATACCACCACCACACCATCAGTACTACACTATCAGTTCCCCCACCCGTAGCAACAAACCACTCAAAGCAACATTGCTGCCACCTATGTCCCATCATAATTGAAATATCGCCTCAGCACCGCCACTATTGTCCCAAGGTCACCATTGTTGCCCACCACTTGCCATTGCACCCACAACTAGCACCACTAGAAGTCCTAGACTCCTATCACCTAAAGCAATCTGCTTACTAAATTGGAACATCATCTATCCTTCCCCTTAAAGATAGTCAACCATTTTTGAAAATTCGGTATCATGACACTTTAATCAAGGCCTTTTAATTTGATTAATGTGATGATTTGTTGATAGTGGCCAAATGGCAGTGGTTGGTGGCCTGCATTACAGAAGTAAGAGGCAACACATAAAATTTTTTTGACTCAAAGCAATCTAATCGACCAAGGAGATGGGGGATTGGGTAGTGAGAGTGGTATTAATATGGTGTTGGGGCAATGGTGTTGGCAGTGGAAATGGCAATGATAATGATTATAAAGCAACAATGATAGCATCAATGGAGGGGATAGGTGGTGGTGGTTGGATGCAGTGATGGGGAGGGTAAAGGAGATGGCATTGGTGGTGGTGTCCCTATGGTGCTCATGGTTTTCCTCTAATTTTCTTCCCTCATCTTCTTTTTTAACTTCCACTGTATCCAATCCCCTTCTAGGATGACATTTACCCCTCATTTGGTAAACATTCTAAGATGACATTTGCCTCTCATTTGGGAAACCTGGATCCTTCAAGTAATTCTATACAACACTCAGTGCAATAACAGTTTTAGTGAATCACATGATTTTAGATGCTAAACCATCAAACACATGAGCATAACTTACTTTTCATTTGTGTAGGACCAAATTTTGAGTGAGTTCTTTTCTTTTTGCTTATTTCTTGAGTGTATAAGATAAAGAAGAAAAGCATAGATTTTTTTATGTTTTCTTTCATCAGGTCCATGTCACAAGTTACAGCACATCAACCCTAATTCACCCCATTCTATAACTGTGTTGAGCCGTATCAACCCATTAATTAATCATATCAGTTTATATTATTTTCTTGCTGATCTAGTTAACTTAGTAAAATACACTAACAAATTGTGTGAATATAAGTTATAAAACGTTATATATTTTTGTTGTAAAAAATATTTAAACATAGATTAGTTTGTTCGCAATAAGTTACCTTACATACGTCAGAAAAATAATTAACCATATTCTATCCAATTGCCTATGAATAGAGCTACAAAACTTCCCTGAGAGTGAAAATTAATTGATTTATTTGTTAAATGAGACAAATTATGTCATTCTTGATTATCCATATTGATTTCTTGTCAGCCTATTAATTCAATAGACCTAAATGTCTCAAACTGTTCAATAACCGTGCCAATATTTATCAAACCTATGCTAATTTTTAAGACAGCCTACCAATAAGTTCAAATAAAGATGTTGAGTAAAAACTACTTTTCCCCCTATCAATCTGAAAATGAAAGTATTAATGTCCAAACCCACCTAAAGCAGCATGTTTTGGTCATCAAAGGTCCATATGATTATATTAAGTTGATGTGATGTGACATGTTTAATAATAATTGATATGACACTAACCTGCCTAACCTCAAAAATGGCACAACTTGACCCAACAAAAATGAAATTAATAAACTATAGTTAAGTTACTATAATCCTATTGATACTGAGTGTAATAAGCCTCAAAAATCTTTATGTATTGAACTATTTAACGCTAATAACTCATTATATTGTAAAGACAAACAATCAATGTATAAACATATGGGTTTTGCATAACAAAAACTAGGACCTTTTGACATTTGTTCATGGATAAAAATATCATCCAATATCCAATATATTGGTATTTGGGCCCAATACCGATATTTCTCGATCTCGTAACAAAATCATGATTTATTATCTTATTGGTAATATATCGCAATATACCTACTGATATACTCAATACCGATATATCGGCCAATATTTGTTTGTTAGCTTATAATTTTTTTAAAATTTTTTCTTTCAATATATCCAATATAATACATATTGTCCAACAGGTCTAATACTAACATAGTTACAATCAATAGCGATATTGATATTTTCATCCATGCATTTGGTATAATATGTTTTGCTAAATGAGTTCAATAAATCAACACAAAAATCATCTGAATACCGACAACATTAATTAGCGGGTAAACTCAACATGATTATCAAATGTGCTGGGCTAGGGTTGAAGGTATCCCAACATCAACCCAATTTAACATAACCCAAACTCAACACTAAACAGAGCTCAACAAAACTCAACACAATTACACCCCTGATAAGAATGGAAAAAAGATACAGAATCCCAACAATCATTTCTTTTTTATGTTTTAGGAATACAACTGTTGGGAAGAGAATATGATTAATGAAGCTTGAATGGATCCAAGCTAGGATAAGGCGGCCAATTCATAGCCTCGGGAGACTAAAACAAAACTTTGCTAAGAGTTGAGGTTCTGCACAAATAAAATGGAAGGTAGGTTTATGTGTTTAATGGTCCTATCCAAAAGCATATGAAATCACCCAAGCACCATGGATAATTACCACAAGGAGTGCTTTAGGGACCCAGGCTCCTTTTAGGGGTAAATGTTACCTTTGTTAACCTTAATATGTTCCAAATATCACTAGAAGTAAGGGCTGAATTATTACCCAGATAGTGTCCCCAATTCCCACAATTCCCAACCCAAACTTGCTGTCACATATAAATCAATTAAAAGTATAACATCATCAAAAACTAATAAAAATATGAAAGATAGACCCAGGCCTGAGGACCTTTGATGCAACTTATGTAAATGACAAGTCATTCACAGTTGAGCAATATCAGCTGAAAAAGTTGAACATAATGCCAAAAAGCAACAATGAATATAAAAAGAAATTGAAGGTTGATATAATCTAAACAAAGATGCAAATAAAACTGAGCTTTTACAATCACTTAAGACCTAGATTAAGGCTTTGGCTTCCATTCATTCAAGGACCCAATTAAAACTTTTCCATGTTTGCCAATGATGGAAGGAGAAAGTTTACCACTAAATGTCATTAGCGGAAGCCTAACTAAGAAAAGGATAGGAAAATTACAGAATTGTCTTTTGAAGTGGACATTTTTCTCTCATGGAAACCCACAGAGGAGACAAGGATATCTCCCCACTTCCATGAAAAATGGAGCACTGTATATGTCAATCACATTTCCATTACAAACATACCAATTTTTACTGGTCTCTTGTTTGATAAGAAGGCAAACTTTAGTAGTGATTATACAATGCACCAAGAACAGCAACTGATAGTCCATCAAGCCATTAAATTGAGTCAGCCCAAGTATGCCCAAAACGCTTATGCCTAGTTACTTAGTATTGGATGTCTTAGTTCTTACATCCAGGTACACTAACTCCTAGAGAATTTGTGTGACCCAAGATCCTCCCATATGAAGCAGAATCCTCAAAGAAGCCATATTGGTTCTAGAACTGGCTCCCATCTTCTTTTGCACATGGTATAGCACATAGTCCATACACTTCCAGATGGGTAGAGCACTGATGCCATCAATAATGCCCCAAGTAAAAGCAAAATCATCCTTCTAGGCAGCTAAATCAGGCAAGCTTTACTAGTCCCAAAATGATTAAGCCTAGTTACTTAATTGATCTGAGGATCCTAGCAGATTCCCAAACTAAAGTCATGTTTGCTCGATACTTCTGGAACTTCTTAAATCACAGTGTAAGTCAAGCTCTTTCAGGAGGAATTTTTCCAATGCACCATCAAAAGCATTGCATCAAAAATATTGAGGCTACTGAATAAAAAGACATTAGAATCTGCCTCAATCTGCTTTTGTTTGGTTCCAAGTTTGACTTAAACAATCTTGTCAAATGAAAGTTGTGTCACTACTATAGCATTTTACTTACCAAAGTTTCTGCAGTGCAAAACACATTTTGAAGTCTCAGAGATCTGCAGAAAGAAAATTATCAGATAGTGAACTTTCAATTGCAAGACATCTACCTAATTTATTAAACTGCTGATGATGTAATGGCCCTAACTACACCAGTCATCCTTAAATGGTAGGAACAAGACTTCATCATTTTAGAAGAAACCTTTCAAGGTATAAAGTAAAATTAGAGCGAATGACTGATTCTGGAAAACCTGGAGTGGCAGCAAGATTACATGCGTGAAAAGTCACAAACGGTAAATCCATTTACAAAGGCCGGATATACTTCTTCTAACAATTTATGCACGAAAGCATGGGTGAACAAAATGAGTATAGAGAGAGAAAGAGAAAGATAGACATTATATATATAAGATTGCTTCTCAATGGCCCGCAAAAATATACCTTGCATAGCATCCGAATTGCAGGCAGTGATCATATAATTGTGAGTAGCAGTGAGCTACACCATCAATCTGCCTGTCACAACTTATAGCTTTGATCATGGCTTCTGCATGGTACAGTAAGATAACAAAAATATTTATGACATATAGCATATCATATGTGCCCTATGATTCAAAGGCACACCAAATGCATACACGTAAGAATCCCAAAATCAGTCTAGGAAGGATTTCAGAAGATAATTGGCATGTCTTTTATTTATTGATTTTTATCACATAGGTAAGAGTGATTTGTATTGGTTGATGTCAACAGAAAAACAAAACAACAAAAAAAAAAAAAAAAAACAAAATTGGGTGCCCTGTGGTTCAATATCCTGCACTTCCAAATTGATATAGTATCCAACAAATTTATCATCAAATTGGCATAGTCATTATCTAGCAAAAATGGTGATCAGCGCTCCAAATTGCATAATTATTACTGTAAACATAACAAAATGGCATGAACAGAGATGGTTGTGATTCCCATAAAACACAAAATAGGTGTAGCCACAGGCACCCAATTCACACATCCAAATGTAGACAAAACAAATTTCAAGCCCAAGAATGACTGCCACCCAAAACAGTGAAAATGACGGAAATAAAGAATTTATCTCAGGTGCATATTCACCCAAATCATATGAGGATAAGCCATGAAATACAGAAAGACAGATGCAAAGAATATCTTGCCTGGAATCTTTATTTCACTAATACATCCATCAAAAGATGGTAACAGCGCTCTCTCTGCAGCTGAATCAAAGCACCTGACAATCATGTAAACAGAAAGAATGTAATGAATGGGAAATAAGGCAGTGATAAACAGAATATTCTGATTTCATGAGATGGTCATACTGTTGTAGATGTGTTTCCCAGTACTTTTGTTGCCAATCACACATTGAGTTTATCACCGATACATTCACAATGGGGGATTGCTCAGAAAGCCCATGCCAACGTGATTGGTATAACGCCATCCATGCTATATTGAATTTCTCATATCTGTGCAATTGTAGTTATAATGTATTTAGAGCATTCCCCCTACTAGGTTGTACAAAACATCACAAATTAGAAACACCAAAATCATTACCTCATACGTTTCCTTCCATTGCCAAATAAATTATAGTGAAATGCATCATCCTCCCATTTCTCTTGAGGCCTGCCAAGAGAAGCAATAAATACAATTCAGTAATAATAAATAGCCCTGGTTAATATGCTATACCTCCTATAATAGAACAAAAAAGCTTCGAGAAAAGGGGAAAAGGAATCATGAGAACATAAATGCAGGTTAGCGATAAATCCATCAATAAAAAAAAATGTCAGGCATCAACAGACACCGGAAAGAAGGTTGGTTTTAATTTTAGCCCATATTATCAGGCTGAATAGACTAAGTGCTTGTTTGGTTGGGTTTGGGTGTAACGAGACAAAATATAATGTAATGGAATAAAAAATATTAGCAAACTCATGGCATTTTCTGTTATCATCTCAGTTGATTTACATTGCATTGCATTTCATAACTCCCGACAAAAGGAAGGGTAAGTGATTTGACATATCCCAGCTTCCTTCTCTTCTTGCATATTTTTCAGCTTCATATTCATCAAATGATATCATACTTCCCTAATGTTCACTATATAAAGCCTACTGCTGCTTGTGCTCATTAACTGAATCAAGAATACAATGAAAGATCAGCAGTCGGCCGACTCAAACCAAACATAGTGACTGCGTCAAACTAGAACTCGTTAGTCCTCTCAAAACAAAGGAAAACTATGTCAACTAGAGACAAATTCTAGATTTCCAGATTTTTTAATACAAAACAAAATACATATAATAGATTTCCACGGTTTTACTTCCAGAGTTATAGAGTTTAGCATTTCATAATTCTCATCATTAGAATCTAAACCAAACACAGAATAAGAATAGAAGGCTAGATTCCAGATATAGTTTAATTATATCAATGTACACAAAAAAATAACAACAATTTTGCCCCAAACAGAATTTAAATCAACAATGACAGATGCAGTACTAACATCTGCAATTGTAAATTCTGCAGCGCTAAAGCAGGTAATCGTTCCAACAAACAATCAAACAGCTCCGCAGGTAGTTCATACACGTCCCGCAAGATAGCATCATTATGCCCTGCCATAAAAATTTCAAGCGTCAGCAAAGCACTCCGAAATTCAACTTATCTGAAAAACATACTCCGGAATTCTCTTCTGAAAGATGCTGATTTCTATTTTAATTGGGACAGTATAGCATTAGACAGAGAATTCAGGAAGTAATTAATTGGGCAAATTATACCAGAAAGAAGTTGAATTTTCACGACATCCATGCATAAATCTATCAAAGAGGAAACTTTCGCCATTGTCACTATTTAGTCTCACAAAAAATACTTGTAATTAATCAGTTGATTCCTCCAATAATCCAAGTCTCTCCGTTCAGCTACCTTCAGCCCATAAACAATCCCCCCTTCTCTCTCTCTCTCTCTCTCTCTTCCGTCTACGCTCCTTCAACCAGATTTATTATAATTATTGAAAAACATTTATAAAGCCAATTTCGAGATTTTCTTTTATGTTGATTTTTTAATATTTTTTAATGAATTCGAATTTTTTATTTTAATAGACCAAAAGTTATTTATTAAAAACGTAATTAAAATATAATATGTTTTCAGATTCAAATTATCATATGAATTATTGATTATTTGATCTCACCAAGAGGGATGCACTAAAACGGATCCGATCTTTGTTTATTAAAAATCTAAGTTTTATACACCACAATAAATAAACAAAAGGTCAAGAAATGATAAAGTTCTTGACTCTCTTCAATATATCATTCGACACTTCTTAAAATCTTTCTTAAAATAGATGGAAGAATGAAAGAGTGTAATATATATATATATGCAAGTATGAGGGGATTGAGTATTTTTTGAAGAGATTCCATTTAATGCGCTCAGAGGATGCACGGTTTAGAGGAATTTGCACTCACAAGGGAGTGGCTTCGAGGATAAAATGCACTCGTCGGATAACGGCTTTAAGGAATTTGCACTTACAAGGGAGTAACTTTGAGGATGGAACACCCTTTGTCAGGGAGTAGTTTTGAGAAATTCGCACTTAAAGGGAGTAGCTTTGAAGATGAAATGCACTCGTCGGAGTGTGTTTTTGAGGAGAGTTATTCTCAGGATATCTAAGTGTCGAATTTTTTTTAGATCGATTATTTATTATCTCAAATTCTATCAAAATTAGAATCTAAATCCCCTTTTCCATAGAGGAAGGGAGGCATTTATAAAGTGAGCGCTAGTAGCCTGCACTGGGGCCTCGTGACTTTACAACCATGTGCCTACAATTGTGGGTTACAGGTGTTGCAACTCTATACCTCTGAGGGAGCCGCCATCGTGCTTCCACCTTTGGCACTCTGCACCATCATAATTCTCAGGGTGACAAGCGAGCGGCTGTCGCCTACAATCCCTACTTATGCAACCATCTGAGACCACGTGGTGATAGTGGCTGTTTAGGTTCATCTGCTAAGTTGGAATGGATTGAGTTGCATCTGTGGGTCCATCTTATAGTCGACTCCAATAACTCATATGTCATTAGGTAGATCTGAGTCGTGCTGTTTGGGTCCACTGTCACATGCTCTTAATTCTAGGCCTAGAGGAGTTTCTTGTTGGGCTATCACTTCTCGACCCATCTTCATTTTGCAACCGGGGCTTTGGGCCGACCCACCGACTACTAGACCCATCAAAATATATTTTTAATATCAATCAAAATATTATCCTTCTTTCACAATATTGAGTAAATGAATATAAACAAAAAAAAATTAAAAGTAACAAACACAAAATTTTTAATTTTAAATATCTTTAAAATATATGAATATTTTTAAAATATATTTTTATTTAGATATTTTTAATTTAAAAATATTTTTAAAATTAAAATTACTATAGACTGTTACATATTATGACCTTGTAAAGTGTAAAGTAATATTTCAAACTCCAATATAAAATACTAGAAAATTGTATATATAAAAATTTATACAATTAATATTAAAAAGGCCTAAACTCTTAAATGTATTGAGGAAAAAAAAGACACAAAACAAAAAATGTGAGTTACTTTTGTTATTTGAATATACAATAAATAAAAATAAAAATTTTCATGAATAGTTTTATCATTATATTGTTATAAAATATAATTGATGGGACGTCATTAGTAGGTGGCGAAAAGGGATAAATGGCCTCAAAATTCATAGCGGCCCATTTATTTTGGGATGGTTAACACTGCCGTTGACTGAAAAAGCACCCCAAGTAGGCCAAATGAGATCTAAAATAAACACGACTCAGATCAAAATCGGTTCACACGCACCTTCTTAAATCTCAATGGTCATTGACTCTAATTTTTCACATCTCCAAGAATGACAATTTCTTATGTAACGGAAACCTCACGGAATCGCAACACATCCTGAAAGAAATGCTCAAAAATTAGCGTGCAATCCTTAAAGGGTGCTTCAACGGTCACAACGAGCGAATCTTCATAAAAGGAAAGGATCCTCCTTTTTGACCGTTGTAGCTCAAAAGGACACCCGTACCCATGTTGGGGAAGGTAACAATCCCCACAAATGGCGGGCATCCCGCCTCGCCATCTTAGGAAGGCGACAAAGGCCCATGGCTATAAAAGGTTATGGAGTCTCACTCCATAGATATACTATTTGGTATACTCAAACTAATAGAAATTCTCTAAACTCTCAAGCATCCTAACATTCTGCTCTCTTTTCTCTCTCTCTCTCTATTGTTAGTTCCCTCCGAACTCAATACTTAGAGATACTGCTCTCCACAAGTATACACGATCGAAGCTACTCTCTCCACAAGTCTACCTCCGACCATCACTCTCAAATCCCACACCCGATATTCATCTTTGTATTCTCTACATTTACCTTATTATTCTCAAAAAGGTTGTTTACTGATTTGAGTGTTAGAATATTTACAGGTGAGATAACCTCTCACCATCACCTGACCTCTTATTTGTAATCATGGTGTGTAGAATCTTAAGCACGAAGGACGGTGACCAGAATACAAAGAGCCAATTCGACCCATATCCGTTCAAAATTTGAATTCATAACACATTAATAATTTACACAATATGTTATAAAACACTAAATTAATAAGACTAATTTGTATAAAAAAATATAGTCAATAAAATACTAAAATTGCCTTAAGTTTTAGATAGTTAAAGAAAAAGAAACCTAACCATGAAAATTTCAAACCATGTGTTTTTGTTAAACCATGAAAATTTCCTTAGGAGGTCTCTTGCCTCCTACCTAAACCTAACATTATATTTTGATCCATATTTGGATTTGAGTTATTGTACAGATTTAGAAGCCACCAGATTTTTCATGACGAGTCAAATTAATGTGGGTCCGATCTCTATCTTTACTAACTAGGGTCCTATGCCACACAAGGAATAAACAAAAAGTCAAATGATTGGTGAAAATCACTCCCAATAAATCATCTGACGTTCAAGTCAGTAATCTTTCAACAAAGGAAGAAAGATGGAAAATGTGTAGGATGCTAATGCATAGGTGAGGGGATTGAATATTGGTGGGAGGACGACGCTTTGACTCATCGGGGAGTGGCTTTTTCTGTGGATGCACTCAGGGGATGAGTGGTTGAAGAAATGGAGTGAGTACTTTGATCTTCCAAGGGTTCTTGAAGGTAAGAATTGCTCTATCATTCTCACAGAGGAAAAAGGGTATTTATATTGTTTGAGCCAGTTTGGTCTTACTTAGGTGCCAAGACTAGCTATCAGGTGCCCTAATAGTTTCACTGAGCTGTCTCAGCCATCACGTGTGGGGAGAGTATGGTAACTGTGGCCATCTGGAGATATTCCTTCCTGTATTAGGATGATCATAGAGGTCGTCGGATGGTAATACCCATCTAAGAAGATTTGCTGGGTCATTGTTACCGTTCTAGGAGCGATACGTAATCAGAGATGATATTTTTAAAATATTTTATTGAGCTATAACGGCTGTTTCAGGGGAGATTTGCGATCCTGGGCAGTTATAGCAAGTATTGTTTGCAGGCTGAGTTGTGTCGCACGCAGGTCGGTGAGCAAGATGGGTCCCTATAGATCAGCTCTAATTGCCCATTTCCCACCGGACGGTTTTAGGTTGATCCATCTGGGTAGATTGCATCCCCACCTGACTCTTGGGCTTATGAAGCCGCGCTGTGGGCTGCTTATTCTTGGGCTCCTCTCCCTTCAATGAGCTTAATTCTCAGGTCGACCCATCTATCGTTGCACCTATCACTAGCCCCCCCATGTCGGAAGGTTTGAATTTTTAGCTCCTGGTATATTCATTGATGGAACGTTGGTTGTCGTCTTCCTCGATTGCTCCTTCCCCATGTGGTCTGTCGAATCGTCATTCAATCAGCCAAGATTTGATTATCTGGGTTCGGAAATTCTCTATAGATAATGCTAGCGCAAAAAATCATTTACATTAATGGCTTGTCGATCCTTCTGTGTGCTATAAATGAAGGGGCACACTACGCCTTGCATCACAATCCATCTTCAACTAAGTGGTGCAATGGTTTGGAGCTGGCATGGAGCCTATGCTAACATTAGCTGGGATTAGAGGAAGGTCATCCCTGATGTTCGAAGGAGAGATCCCAAGACGCACAAGAATTTTGCTTTGGCTACCCTTTTTCATGTGGAAAACCGCTTTGATTATCCCTTTTTATGTCCATCCCAAAGCTGAGCTTGTCGCCTAGCTTTGGTGGGGTAAGGCTTTCCTTTCACTATGGCTTTCCTTACGAGCGATGGTCAGGCTTTGGGACAATCGGTCCTCTAATTCCTCAGTGCATGGTGGTTCTTCTAAACTCATGGGTGGTGCAACAGCTTTCTCAAATCTAAAATTCTTTTTCTTCCATTGGATTTGGAAATCTCCAACAACAACGCTTCTCGGATTGAGGGGAGACCAAGAATTTTGTTTTTTTGCTTTTGAGTAATATGTTAGCCGTACTAGGCTTGTACCTTGTGAAAGGAATTATTGAATAAAATATTTTGGGCCATTTGTACTTATTGCATGTTGTGAATGTTTGAATATTGCATTCTGCTACTTAACGATTGCTGATCAAATCGCTCGGGCAGCAAATGGCCAAGTCTCCTGCCGATCTTGACTCATTGCGGTCTGTCCTTAACACTAGGTTAGGTCGTGGGCCTGTTGAGTCGACCTCGAGCCCACCGGGGTGGCACGCTGCTAGTTTCACTGCTTTAGAAAATGGAGAGCGTCATTTGAGCGTGCTTCAAGTGTATATGATTTGTTTTTGGCGTTTTGGGCACGCCTCAGACCTGAGTCCAATGCACAAGCTATGCCGGTCCAAATTTGACTATTTGATCTAATTTTTACATCCTTCGACCTCAATTTTAATTATATCAACTTAATTAATCATAATTAACACAAATGTAGAAATTTGGACCTTATAATCCTCACATCCTTACACAAATTTTGTCCTCAAAATTTAAAGAAAATTACATACCTTATTGAAGAGATAGGTGGGGATACTTATCCCAAATTCATCTTCTCGCTCCCATATGGCCTTTTTATCTGAGTAATTCCTCCATAAAACTTTGACAAATGGAATAGTCTTCATCCAAAGCACCTAATTTCTACAACTTAAAATCTGAACGGGTTTCTCAACATATGTTAAATCTTCTTTGATCACCAATGACATAGGTCAAGTCATAGACATATTTTTGGAGCATTGACACATGAAAAATAGCATGCACTTCTTCCAAACTTGGTTGTAGCACTAAATGATAGGCTATTTCACCAATCCTCTCTAAAATTTTAAAAAGTCCAATAAACCTCAGTTTTAATTTTTCATTTATCCTAAATCTCGATATTCCCTTAGATGGTGATACCTTTAAGAAGACATAATCTCCGAACATGAATTTTAGTTCTGATCTTCTTTGATCTGCATAACTCTTCTATCTACTTTGATCCACCTTCAATTTCTTATGGATCAATCTTGTTTTGATAGAATGTCTCCATAATAACTTTTGGTCCCAAAAATCATCTATCACCAATCTCTTTCTAATAGTCGGGGAATGAGATTTTTTCTCGTATAATGCAAGAAATCGGGCCATTCCAATACTTGCTTGATAATTATTATTGCAAGCAAACTTTGCTAGTGCTAAATGATCATCCCAATTGCCTTTCATCTCTAAAATCAAAGCTATTAATTTGTCCTCCAAAATTGGATAGTTCGCTCCGATTGTCCATCCATTTGCGAATGATAAGTAGTGCTAAATTTCAAGCTTATTCTCAAATCATAATGCAAACTTTCTTAAAACTTAGAAACAAATCTTGGGTCTCAATCTGATACAATAGATTCTAGTACACCATGCAATCTATCTATCTCATTGATATATACATTTAGGCCAACTGATCTCTCGAAAACCTAGCCTGTACGGCTAGAAAATGTACTGATTTCATAAGCCGAACAATGATTACCCAATTTACATCATGATTTCTTGGTCATTTCAACAAATTCATTACAAAGTCCACCGATATATCCTCCCATTTTCAGCTAGGAGTAGGTATTGGTTGCAATAGACCAAGTTGCTTCTTACGCTCGGCCTTCAACTATTGACAAACTAAACATTTTCCCATATAAATTATAATTTTTCCCCTCATGTTTCTCCACTAAAATATTTTCTTCAAATCTTGATACATTTTATTGATCCCTAAATGGATGGTATACCTAAATCGATGGGCTTCATTCGTAATCTCCTGTTTGAATTCTCTGATATCTGGTACAAATATCCGATTTTAGAACCTCAAGACTCCGTTGGCACACTAAAATTAGCCATAGAGGTCTCAAGTAATATCTACTAAAAATAGATCATTCATCTAGTTTCCTTTGATCTTCTCCAATATTTCCAATTAAATTTAGAAATACGATAAAATCATATGGTTGCCTTAAATATATCTCTTAATATCACATTGTTTCATTTATTCAAACATTTCTATTTCTTTGATCCTCAAATTAGCCTCAAAACTTGCCTGGTGACTCAAAGTATTTGCCACAATATTGACTTTTTCGTGTTGATACTGAATTTTACAATCATAATCCTTTAAAAAATCAACCACTTCATTTGCCTAATATTCAATTCTTTATGAGAAAATAACTACTTGAGACTTTTATGATTTAAGTATTCCAAAATTTTTCCACCATATAAATAGTACCTCCAAATCTTTAATACAAAAATTACCACTGCTAACTCTAAGTCATGAGTCAGATAATTCCTTTCATGAGTCTTTAATTGTCTCGACCATAAGTTATCACTTTTTCATATTGCATTAAAATGCAAGCCCTAGTCCTAGATGCATCATAATAAACTACAAACCCACCAAATCCTTTTGAAATTGTCAAAATTGGAACGGTAGTCAGTCAATTCATTCATTCTTGAAAACTCTACTCGAATTTCTTTGTCCAAATAAACTTAACTTCATTCTTCACCTACTAAGTTAGAGACATAGAGATTTAGAAAAAATTCTCCACAAGCCTCCAATAATAGCTTGCCATCCCCAGAAAACTTTGAACCTTAATCACCGATGTGGGCGGGCTCCAACTATTAACAATCTCGATCTTTTTCAAATCAACCGAAATGTCTCTATTTGATATGACATGCCCCAAGAACGTTACTTTCTCAATAATTCACACTTTTTGACTTGGCATATCATTTTCTTTCTCGTGATTAGAACACAATTCACAAATGCATCTCGTGCTCGTTATAACTTTTTGAGAAAATTAGTATATTATCAATAAATACTACCACAAATTTATTTAAATAGGGCTAAAATATATGATTCATCAAATCCATAAAAGTTATAGGGGTATTGGTTAATGCAAACGATATAACTAATAACTCATAGTACCCATACCTAGTTCATAATGTTGTTTTCGCCACGTTCTCCTTCTAAATTCTCAATTAATGGTGTCCCAAACGGAGATCAATCTTTAAAAATACTTGTACCTCTTGTAATTGATCAAATAAATCGTCGATCCTTCACAATGGATACTTATTCTTGATAGTAATCTTATTTAATTTATGATAATCAATATAGAATCACAAAGATTTATCTTTCTTCTTTACAAATTATCACTGGGGCACCCTAATGAGATACACTTGACCAGATAAATTCTTTCTCTAAAAACTCTTGTAATTATTGTTTCAACTCTTTTAACTCTATTAGTACCATTCTATACAGAGCCTTTGAATTTGGTGTCAATCCGGGTATGGTTTCGATTTCAAACTCAATTTTCCAATGAGGTAGCAATCTCGGGCAAATCTTTGGAAAAAACATCTTCAAAATTGCAAACCATGACTACTAATCGTGTTGATATAAGCTAAGTAGGCTTGACATCTACTTTCCATTAAGTGTCGGGTATGCAAGGGCAAAATCAAATGGGGAAACCCTTTTGCACTATGCCTTGGAAATAAAAAGGTTCACACCTCAAAATAGTAAAATAAACTCTTTTATAAAAATAATTAATACTGACATGATAACTTGCCAACCAATCTTTATTTAAAATCATATCAAAATTGCACATGTCTAGCAAAACCAAATCTATGACCAACTGTAACCCGTTAACCCAAACATCACACCTCGAGTACACAATATCCATAATCATGGACGGTCCTATAAGTGTTACCACAACTAATGCATATTCTAAAATTATCGGGGGTGACAATAATTGACAAACAAACATTGAAGACACAAATGAAGGAGTATACCCCGAATCTAGAAGTGCATGAGTTGGAGTATTAAAAGTAGTAAGAGTACCTTCCATAATGTTAGACGACGCATTCACATCTTGCACTATGACAACAAAACCTTTGCCTGGGATATTAGGCTTCTTCACCACGAGCCTCTTAGAAAGAGGGTAGTCTTTGATCATATGGCTGGACTGACCACAGTTGAAACAAACCCATAAAATTTTATAACATAGCTTTTCTCCATGAAAATTTTCACAATGTGGACATACAGTTGCTGCTGCTACTGGAGGGCTCGGTATAGCCTAGGTTTCTACACTTTTCTTCCCCTTTTCCTCCAACTTTGCTCTCTTCTAGGGTCCTCCTAATCCTAAATTTGGCCTAAACCTGGGCGTCCACAGCTCCCCGTCCTCTTTGCCAAAAAATGTTCTCTTTTAAGCTTATTTTTAAACAAAAGAGCTCGATCCAAAGCATCTCCTTAAGTCTACACCTTCAAAGTCACAAGCTACCTTCTAATCTCATCATTCAATCCTAGCAAAAACTTCCTTGCCTTCTTGGCCCTCATCATTGACCATATGCGGAGTATAGTATGACAACTTCGTAAATTTAGCATTGTACTTAGCCATGGACCGGTTCCCTTGTCTAAACCATGAAAACTTGTCCTTCTTTTATTCTTGAAGGCTCATCGGAATGTATTTATCTATAAATACCTCCACAAATATGTCCGAAGAAATCTCATTATCCTCTAGACCTATAGCTCCTTTTTTTTCAATGACTACCAATGGTCTGCCTTACCTTCTAACTTGTATGTTATAAATGTTATTTTGTCATCCTCCGGACAGCGAATCAATGCAAAGACTTTCTTGGTCCTCTTGATCCATGTCTTCTCCTTTGATGGGTCTAGATTTTCCATGAACTCCAGCACTCGTTCATTTGTAAACCAATCGTAAGCGGCCGTCCCTGGATTTGCCTATACCATAATTAGAATTGGCTCTGAATTACGTTGTCCTTGTGCCATCAATTCCATGATGTTTGCCTTCCTTCCCATAAGATTTAGATATTCTTACTCCCTATTGGATCAAGTGTTAGCTCTAGCATCACTTTCTCGGCCAACCATCTCTTTAATCATATAGCCAAAGTATTACTATTCAGATTAGATCATCTCATCTTAGTTAATTAATCGACCTAAGACCTCAACCCAATGTTATAGAAACCTAGATATCAAATCTAAATCAATCAAACTTAAACCTCAAACAATAATTAATCAGTCTAAACCTTAAGCCATCTTTCTTAAATATTTTTTGATATCAATTGAGACGAACCACGTCTTAAAATTCGTCATTAATCATAATCATAACTAATTATCTTTTAATTATCAATTTAATCGATAAATTAATCAATTGACTAACTGGACATGAATTTTACATAAATACCTCAATCGACTTTACATAAACAACACAACATTATACACAAGATCCAAATACGATATCATATTATCTGTGGTTCTGATACTAACCCAAAATCATATGATGTTAGACCTTATAAATGAAAGATGCCTGTTCAATTGCCATCAATTATCTAACATCCTGTGGAAATAATAAATATTCAACATAACTTGCTATTGTCAAAAGCCACAAAATATCATTGTTGACATCAAAAGCTTACATTGTCTTACAACTCAAAATCCTTCATCCACAATTTACATCAAACTAAGTTTCAACATCTAAATACCCTATACATTGTTTGAAAGTATAGATCAACATAAAGTTTCTACAAAATTATAACAAATCACTTTGATCTTCACTTGTATTCATCTAATAAGAACTTGTGCAACTCATCTAAGAGGATTATAAAATAGTAAGGGATAAACCAAATACTCAGTAATGTACAATACATATCAAAAAATATGTATATTTTATAATTAAAAATATATCGAGGAAATAGAAATTATAATAGGATGCAATGACATAAAATATGGGTAGAAAAAACTTCGCAATATATTTTCAGATTTCTTATCTTATTTTTTTCTTAATTTTAACTATCAAAATATACTTAAATCTTATTTTCTTTAAAAATTAAGGTTAGTAAGCCTTATCAACTAAAAGAACAATAAATTAAAACATGAATTATGTATATTTTTACACAATTAAATGTCATATATTTCTATTCAAGACCCAAATATGGGCCGTCTACATATAACCTATAATGAGGCCAAATATTGCTTCTTAAATCCACGGTTTCATAGGTTCAGATATCAATTTTTATTATAATATATTAAGGTATACAATAATAAATTACCCCTGAAATAATACATTGGTCCAATCTTTCAGTAAAGAAAAATTCTGCACTTTATGTCTTAATTTCTTAGTTTTTATCCTTTTAGAGAACGATTCAATAATTCTTAATATAATTATAATGTTTCCCCAATAATTATTTATTTCCTTTTCTTTTTCTTGATAAACTTAACAAAGTTCGGTAAAACCAAGTAAAATCGATAACAACTCATGCAAAGAGAAATGTAAAACACTTAATCCATAAGATACTTTAAAGAATTTCAGAATATGCAGTGTATAACTTTATAGGTAATGAATTGAAGTCAACAACTCATAAACATACATGGGTATTGGGTTTGAAGTCTAGATAGGCAAGAACAAAATATCAAATTTTTAGACATTAAAAAGGGTTCAAAAATTAAAACACATCAAATATGACATGATACAGATATTTAGATATGAAATTTCTTCATAAAATTGTGAAAAATGGACATATATGCAAGATTAGCTTTAGAATCTTAGTGGGGATGAATACTAGAGTAAGAATACTCAAAATAATTAGCAAAAATCAACAACAAGAGAAAAAGAAAACTTAATGTGCACTTGCATTGACATGATTTATCCAAATCCTCTCTTTAATCTATCTGATTTGAGCCACCGAAGCCTTTTCCCTCTTCTCCTCTCTCCTCTTTGGCTTTTTCCCTTGCTTCTCTCAAACTTCTCTCTCTCTCGCACGAAAAAATGCCAAAACCCTAACTTCATGCACTTTTATACCCAACTCGCGCTTGAGCGCAAGTTGAGCATGCATCAAGTGAGCGGTTCGAAAATTGGCATTTGAGTTCCATGCAAGTACTACTCGGACACGACCCTTATGGAATTCATACACTAGTGTGACTTGAGCGCCTATCGGTTGGGAACTTTTTTGAATTCAAGTTCGAGCATGTTTTAAGCTCATATGTTCTATTTTTGGTGCTTTGGGCACGCCTCAGGAATGCATTAGGTGCCCAAGCCATGTAGGTCTAAATTTAACTATTGTACCCAATTTCTTACATTCTTTGATCTCAATTTTAATATTATTACTTTAATTAATTATAATTAACATAATTTTAGAAACTCAGACTTTACAACTTTTATTATCAATAAAAACTCGTTTTAATTGGTAGTGAAACACACTATCCAAAATAAGTGCGAATACAACCAGTGGTTCAGAATAGGAAGTTCATACATGTGTCATATTATCATTACTAAAACTAATGATATTATTTATAACTCCTACCCTTGATTTTTTACTAATGAAAGCATTCTTCTGATGGTCTGAGGTATTGCTCTTGGGTAGTCTTGTTGTTACCATGATGACTATCCCAGCCGCGGTTGATTCCTCAATTGTTATTGCTTCAACTTGCCTTCATTTGTTCTACCTAGGGCCTAATCCGGATTTTGTAGGAACTTAGTGAGGTACCCCTTCTGTATTAGGTCTTCTATCTCCTTCTATAAAATCCAACAATCTTTCGTATTGTGATTCGGAGATCAATGATAGTAACAATATTTTGACTAGTCTCCTTCCTTTGGGTTCCTGGTTAGCTTTGACTACTCTAGAAACTTTTTTATCTAAATCTGTATTAGAATGTTGGTCAAAGAGTCATTCAAAGAGGTTAGGTTTAGGGGTCTAAATTCCCTCTAAATGCTCGGCTTCGTCCTGGGCTACTTCCTAAGATCTTTGGAATCGACATGATCTCCATTCCTTTTTCTTCTGTTCGTTGGCCCCTGATGGAAGTAGTTTGGGCATTGCTTCACTTCGTTGGCCTCCTCAGCAGTTATATAAGTGCAGGCAATGGTTTTAGCCTCCTAGAAGATCTTAGGGTCTAGATTAGCCAAATAATTTAATCAATGGCCCGACTCTGGAGTCTATAGGCGTTCAATTTCACCTCATCAATGAGTCTTGGTATTTGTTGGGCCTCGGTGTTGAACCAGATCAGGAAGCACTTCAGGCTTTTGCTTGGTCCCTACTAGATGTAGGCGAGGTGCCAAGGCTGCTTCTCCTTCTTTCTACTAAAGGCAAACTATGATTGGAAGTTGTCAACCATCTCCTGAAATATCCGGATCAAATTTGGCTGCAAGCAATAAAACCAGATCTGAGCATCCCCTTGAGTATCAAAGGAAGCATAGGTACATGATGGCTTCATTTAGACCCTAGAAGCTCAGTAGGGTATGAAAATGATTCAGATAGTCTATCGGATCAAAACTTTTATAGTAAGATTCCAAGGTTGGCATCTTAAAATTGTGGGGAAGCAACATTCGTCAAAGGAAGCATAGGTACATGATCAATGGAATGAATACATGTTGCTCAACCATCTCTCCTCCATTCAGGGAGGATGCACTCTTCTTCGTATTGAGAAAGGTTCTCAACTCCATGTGGTTTGGAGAGAGACACTGGATCGGGCGGCTGCTAACTCTCACCGGCCTAGTGCTGCAGGAGGCATCCTCTAAAGTTGAAGGCCTTCGGTTGGCACGGGGGCAATCCTGTGTCCCAACTTAGTCGACCCTCCAACCGATCTCTTGTTGGCATGGTCGCCCTCGAGTCGTGAGGCCACCGGGTCATCTCTGAAAGTTGAGGTTTGAGAGGTAGTGGAGGGAGCCCCCAACTGTTGTCCGCCCAGACGTGCGTAGGGGGTCTATAGCATTTTAGACATGCTCTCCATCTAGGTGGCAAATTCGTGCATGTTCGGGGCTGGTCGCTTGCCTGTGTGCATACCTGCTGAGGGGTCATCGCCATGAAGTCAATATCCCGGATCTGTACGGTGGCTTGTACCCTGATGTTGACCATGCTCGTCTTTGCGATTGTGGTGGTTAGACTTTTTAGTCATTCCCACAGGTGATGCCAATAATGTGTCCCGGGATTCGAATTTTTTACGGATTAATCTTTTTTATAGTAAGTGAGTCCGGTTTTCATTTCTACTAACCAAGGTCCTGGCATCTTAAGAATTGTGAGACTCGCTACCGATATATTATCCAGCTAATATTTCAACGAATGTGAGAAAGATGGAGGATGTGAAAGATGCTAATGCACGGCTAAGAATTGAATGTTGGTGGGAGAAATGATGTTTTGGCACCATGTGGATGCATTTGGGGATGAGTGGCAAAAGAGATCTCTTCAGATCACTTTGTATTTCCCATAGGGAGAATGGATATTTATAATATTTGAGGCGTTTGGCCTTCCACCAGACTGATGTTAATCACTCATGTGTACTATCTCAGCCGATCAATCTTCTTTGGTACCATGGCTATCTAGAGATATTCCTTTATTGAGGCCATTCGGATGGCATGCATTATTGTTGCCATTTTGCGAATAATGCGTAATCAAGGGAGATATTTTGAAAATATATTGCTTTAGCTAACTCATTCTCCAGATTGATTTGGAGAGTAAGTATCGTTTGCAGATTGAATTGTGTCGCAGGGTAACTCGTGAGCAGGATGGATCCCTATAGATCAACCCTAATTGTCAATTTTTCACTAGAAGGTTTCAACTTGATCCATCTGGGTAGATTATATCCCCACCCAACTCTTGGGCTCATGAGGCCGGGTTGTGGGCCGCCTATTCCTGGGCCTTCCCTCTTCAATGGGCTTAGTTCTCGAGTTGATTGATCCATGACCGCACCTATCATATTTGATTATTAAAAAGAATTAAAATAAAAATAGAATCATGATTTTTTTAAAAAAAATAGAATAAAATAATGATAGAATTTAAAATTAACATGTTTTTATTCAATTAATTACTTTGAATAAGTAGAATTAAATTATTAATTAATTTTTTAATATTTACTACACAATAATAGTAAAAGTTATAATCAATTAATTGGTATAAAATAACTCTTTTATTCTTATCTAAAAAATAATATTTCAAAATATATTAAAAGATTTGAGTATATTTAATTAAAATCGAATCACTTGATTGACCTGATCTTACCGACCTAAAATTTTATAAGATTTTGTTAACATATATCAGTATTATAAACGGATACGATAAAAAATTTCAGCCTGATTATTTTTTGGGTAAGATATAGTCGCTGAAGAAAGTAATCAATCCAATTGACCTAACCTGGATTATAAATTTTTTTATAAGTATAATTTTTATTTCAAATAAAAAAATTTATAAATATCAAAATAAATAAATACATGTGATGGCCAAAAGCGTTACAAATATTAAAATTTTATCTAAAAATCAAATTTATATTCATTTATGATAATTTAATTACAATTTTTGCATTTGGAATACATCTCGACGGGATTGGTTAGCTTCAAGAGGCCGATATAGAATTTTATAAAATTTAAATTTATTTTTCAAATGATCGAATTATGTTATTATTTTATAAATTAATAATATAAAATTAAACATTAACAACATGGTTGAATCTATACTTAGGTTTTGGTTTTTTTTTAAGTAATTAGATTCTATTTCTCTTCTTTTATTTTTCTCTTTCTTTTTCAATGAGACTTGCAGAAAATAAGCATTCAAATTTTGAGCTAATTCCTCGGACGTAAAATATGAATGGGATAAGTGATCAAAATAACTACCACTGCACAACTTTCATTTTATTTTTAAGAAAATATATCATCAAATTTTTTAATTTATATTTATAATATTATAATTATTATATTTTAGATAAATATTAATAATAATTGTATTTTAGAAACTAAAATGAAGTATCTAAGGCATGAATGTCACCATCTGATAGGTGCAAGAGCCACGCCTGTATTTATTTAAGGTATAATTATCACATCGAATGTATGCTTGATAGGCACTCGTGCGTGGTTTAGGTGATATAAGTTGCGCTCATGTGCAGGAGAGGAGCTCATGTGTAGTCTAGGCAAAACAGGTCATGCGTGTTCAAGCATGCATTTGAGCATTGTGCCTGATAAATACTTATCTGATACATGTATATTGATCTTTTATAAAAAGGATAGTCGCCAAATTTTTGAACATTTGTATAGAGAAAGAGAAAATAAGAGAGAGAGAAGGAGAGAGAAGCACGAAGAAAAAGTGATCTTGAAGCTATTTATGTTGATCTGATAAATATTTAATTTAAAATAAGTATATTTAAATTTATTCTTTCATCTTTTGTTAAAATTTTTTAATTTTTATCTTATTTTCTATTTAAATATATATATATATGCCACCTTTTTGTCTCTTTTAAATATTTATTACATGTGTGTCTATTTTTTATTAAAATTCAAATGTTTTTAAAAGGTTATATGTATATTTGAGATATCAATCAAAAAAATCATGAAATCTTTAATTATTTAACCATGTATGCTATTTTTATATAAACAATTAACGAAAACTTTATTTTATGATATGAAATAGAGAAATTGCTTCTACTTTGATTTGAAAAAATTTTAGATATTGCTCATATAATGAAGAGCTTTCCGCTTTAATTAAATAAGAACTATAATAAAAAATTAACTGTTTTTATTTAAACATATCTTAATATATTATACACAATTTAAATATCAAATTTAACATTCACGATTAAAAAAAAGTGATATAACTTCATCTATAAAGTCTAAATATAGTGATCCACCAATGGATATTAAATAAATAGTGTATTGATATTGGGTTATTGAAAATATATATAGTTTGATTTTTAAAGTTGTCCTTTGATATAGTCGGTGTGTGAGTCATGATTATTAGTTATTAGGTTTCAAATATTTTTGATACCATCTTTTAATTTTATATTTTTTAATTTATTTTTGCACATTTATGTGGTTAATATGCGTTTTTTTTATGCTTCGTACGTTTTTATATATTCATACATATTGAATAATTTATAATCTTTCATGTTTTGAATATGTTTATCAAAAATTAAATACTTTAGATTTTTATATATTATTATGATTTGCTATACATTATGCCTATTTTACTCATGTATTTTCATATATTATATATATACTTTGTTAAATGTTAGACTCATATTTATAATATTTTTATTTATATTTTTGGGCTTGTAAATGGATTTAGATGTTGTGATTTAAGAATTATATTTAAATTTTTACTATACTTGTATTTGGATTATAGGCAGATATTTATAATTCAAATCGGGTTTATTTAGATTAATCTATTGACTTTTTGTTTATTTTAAAGTACTTTATTTGAAAATTTATATTTATGTAAAAATATCTTAAAATATAAAATATTTTTAAAAAATTGTAGTATTTATATTAAAACATTATATATGTATATATTCAAATGAAGAATTTTTATACAAAAATATATTATTCATAGAAAAATATAATATATTAAAATAATTTTTTAAAATTTAATATTTATTTAAAATAAAAAAATAAATTTATAAAAAAAATTATAATACAGGCTAAGCTGAAGTGCTTACTTTATCCTCAGTCGTGTCTAACCTAAGATAAATAATCGAGCTTAATTTTTGAACCACATCTATATAAAATATTTATATATTTTGATTGAATTTTTATAACCATGGCTATGTAGAGATATTCCTTTATTGATGATACATGCCATGAAATAGAAGGAACTCTGTAAACATTTTGATGGCAATACCCGTCATCATAGAACATTTGTTTCAAAATATCAACTAATAATCAAATTAGTCATTTTTAATTTTAAGAATATTAATATATTTAATTGTACGTAATCAAGAGAGATATTTTTTGAAAATATTTTGCTGATTATTAACCAAACTATTTTGCTTTTAAAGAGATTTGCGATCCTAGGCAGCTATAAACTAAATCAAGATAAAAGGTATTGTTTGCAAATCAATGATTTTTAATTGTGTTGAGGAAGAAAATGTAGATAATGAAAGATGATGGTGAGTAAGATGGATCCCTGTGGATGAACCCTAATTGTCCATTTTTCACTAAAGGTTTGATTTATAAATAGAGTACCGTTTAACTACTTGATCCATGTGTACGTTCGAAACAATAGTGATGCCATTGCCCATTCGATGGGCTCCGTGATATTTTCTATTAAGTCGTCGACATTTAAACCTTTTATTAAATTGAGCATTGGGTCGACCCTTTTCCAACCGTACTAATCAAATTTCATCATATATTAATTTTCACTTTTTCTATTCTCTCTCTTCGCACCAAAAATAATAATTTTAGTACAATTAAGCATACAATTAATTATATAAACAATATTACTATTCAATTATTAACACTTAATGTCACATTCCATAACCTGATTCCAATATCAACACTTAATCAATATTAATTAATTAAATAACTATTAAATAACCTTTGAACGCGAATTTCATATCAATGCCACGATCAACCACAAATAAAAGAACACATTATTATACTCAAGATCAACAGTGTGACTCGAATAAAGAACACATTATTAATGATCAATACAAGATCAAAATAAACATCATGCTATGTCAACAAAACTAAAATCATCAACAATATCAAACCGACTCAAGAATATATGATACTTAAAGATCCCAAACAAAACGACGTTGGACTTTTAGTAATATATTAAATACATAACCAAAACATAAGTAATATCAATATAATCAAATAAAATAAAGTATTAGACCTATTACCCGTCATTTGAATGCTATCCAACAATAACATAATACAATTTAAAATTATCTAGAATTATTAAACGGTAATAATCATCATCATTTCATCATTCTAAACTATTCTTATCAATTAGATCTTTCAATCCTAAATGCTAAACAAGGACTCATGCATCTCCTCTAAGAAAGTTAGTAAAAACAATAAAGAGTAAACCAAATACTTAATAAGCCACAATATATCAAAAAATATTTATACTTCACACTTAAATATATATCAGAAGAAAAATTAATCATAATAAAATGCAGTGGTATAAATCATGAGCAGAAAAATTTACATAATACGTTTTTAAATTTTTCATCTTATTCTTTTTTAATCTTAGCTATCAAAATATATTTAAAATTTATTTTCTTTAGAAATTAGGGTTAGTAGACCTTACCAACTAAAAGAATAGTAATTAAAACTTAAAATTATGTATATTTTTATAAATTCAAAGGTTATATGCTCCTATTCTAAACTCAAAGGTGGACCATTTATATATAACTTTATAAACAGAATCGGATGCCACTTCTTAACCTGCGATTCCATAGGTTCAAATATTGATTTTTCATTATAATATATTAAAATATGTTATAATATATTACCCACTAAATTATAACATTGGTCTAATCTTTAACTTAGAGAGGCTTTACGCTGTATTTCATAATTCTTGGTTCCTGCCTTTCTGGAGAATGGCTCATTATTTCATAATATAATTAAAAAATTTTCTTTCTTTTTCATAATAAATTAGATTTTTTTCTTTATCATGGTAATTCTTGAAGTATAAAATTTAGAACAATTTAAATAGTAAAAATTTAAAAAAACTTACTACAAATTTAGCAAATATGCAGTCTATAATTAAACATTAATAACTTAAAATCAACACTTTAAAATTCAGATATGTAGAGACAAAATATCATATTTTTAGATATGAAAAAGCGTTCAAATTCTAAAATATAACACATATTATATAATACAGATATTTAAATGAGTTCTTAAGAAATATTTTTATAAAATCATAGAAAATCGACAAGTATACATGATTTACATATCTTAACTTTAAAATCTTTATTTGGATGAGTATTAGAATAAGAATATATAGAAAAAATGATAATAAATAACAAGTGAAAGAAGAAACTTATGGTGCATTTGTTTTAACTTAATTTACTAAAATCCTTACTCTGATTGTCCTAATTTGAGCTATTGAAAGCCTTCTCTCTCTTCTTTCTTTTTCTTTTTTTCTTCTCCTTGATTTCCTCTCTCTTTTCTCTTTGTACTAAAAAAATTACTAAAACTTATCCCTCGTGCACTTTTATACCCAACTCATGCTCGAGCATGGGTCAAATGTGTATCAAGCATTGGAGTTTGACATTTGATATCTCAAGCATAAGTCAGGAGAGTCTCGAGCGTACACACATGCAAATCTGTGTCACTTTCTTGCCTACAACATATCTCGAGCGAGGGCTGAAATGGAGATATTACAAATTTCGTGCCTCTTGGACGCTCAAGTGATGGTCGAGCACACACTTTCACATACACTCATAAATTCACACTGATGAGGCACCTCAAGCACAAGTTAAGCGCCAAGCAGCCACACACTTTCGTGATTCTGCGCCTGACGCATGCCTCGGGCTTACATTCAAGAAGCAAATCTGATAAGTCCAAATTTGACTATTTAACCTAATTTTTCATATCTTTTAACTCAAATTTTAATTATATTATCTTAATTGATTATAATTAATGTAATTTAAAAACTCAATCCTTATACTTAAACTAAAAAACTTTCAGTATAATATAATCCTTAATCCCATAAATCAAGTGCCTAACAACATGTCTAACAATTTATAGTTGACATATTTAATAACATTAAACAATTTGGTCATATAAAATTGATATAACACTTAACACACAGATTTTATCAAAATTCCTCATTATATCTTCTTCCACCATAACACTAAAATATTACCACGTCCATCATATTTCTTTTAATCTATCAAACATGCTTTTATTACACATTTTCTTTTATAATAACACAACTTATGATGCAAATTGTTATTACTTGCACTTATACCACACAAAACCCCCATCTTGTACGCCATGTTCTTCTCGATAAAAATTCTCCAATATAAGCCATTTCATAGCATAAATTTTATATAAATTTCAACTAAAGTATGATTTTTTTTACTTTAGTGTATACTAAATCATCTACATTTTCATTATCACAATTTTGTCAGTATTTTATCACAAATATAGAAATATTTAAAGGAAGAATACGAAGGTCATGAAGTTCTTATGATATTTCCTTAAGGTTACTCACTTCAATTCAACTAAGTATATTGTAAAGTTAATAATTTAACATTTTTCAGATATTATCACTCCTAAATTTTATAGTAATCAAATCAGGTCGATTAAGCAATTTTGATCATGTGTAGCAACCCAATAAATATTACAAAATAACAATGCTTACTTTAATGATATATGATCATTCTTTTTTAAATTATAAGGGTAATAATTAATAAATAGGAGGAAAATAATAAATAACCATTCTTTTACAAATTACTGTGCAGTTTAATTTTCATGAGAAGGATGCAGTGAAGTTGTCTTTTCGGGGAGCAGCGAAGCAGGTGACACAGATTACACCATCCACATATAACAGATATGGTTGACAGATGGCAGCTTCACATTGGTGCAGACGATTCACACTTCTCCAAAGTTGATTAAGTCTTCATCAAAATCAGCGTTCAGAAATCATCATTTTTCACAGAGAGAGAGAGAGAGAGAGAGATGGCGAGCTGCTGCAGCATGGCATCAGCTGCTGCCGGGTTTGGCGTCACACCAAGCTCAACGGTGAGAACGTCCGGCGTCGTGTTCCCTTCCAAACACGCTTCCAGGGTTGTTGTGAGGGCGGCCGGAGAGGTGGCAGCCACGGCGCCGGAAGGTGAGGCTTCCGCGGCCGCTATTCCGGCACCCATTGGACCAAAGAGAGGCGCCAAGGTCAGCACCGTTAATATCTTACTCTGTGACGACTTGCTTAGACAATTACTGGAAATTCATAATCAAAAGAAGAAAGGGGAAAAAAATAAATATATTGTATTTTTTTTTCTCTTTTTAGCCTCACATTTAAAAAAAAAATATTCATGATTTTTATTTGTTTTTGATTTTATACAACATAAAAAAAATATCAAAATATATTTTATTTTAATTTTCTTTGTTTTTTTTTTTGAATATTTTCAACATTATGTTTATATTGTCAAATTTAAATTCACACTAAAATAAAAATTAGAAATTCAATTAAGGTCATAATTTCTCCAACCTTTTATTAATTATGGATTCATAATATAAGTTGTTATTCTATGCTGATTTTTTTACTTAGGTGAGGATTATGAGAAGGGAGTCTTACTGGTACAAGGGCATTGGATCGGTGGTTGCGGTCGATCAAGTGAGATGATTTCCTTTTGCATTTCATTTCCCTTTATTTGTTTGCTTAATTGACTAAAAATAATAAAATTATTCTATTATAATTTAAAAATTATATATTTATGAATGATTATGGTTTCTATAATTACCATAATAAGGATATCGACTACTTAACTCACATTGAAATAAACAAAGAGTTTGTAGGGTTTAGTAATGGCTGTTAATAATTAAGATAGCTAGTGGTAGTAGATATGATCAAAATCAGGCTAATAAATTGATCTGGTTCGATCGGTTTTAAATTTTATAGGGTTTAGTGAATTTATGAAAATATTGGTTTGGTAGAGTTAGTAGTGTCCCGCTTGATTTAATTTATCAGTCATAAATTTTTATTCTCGCTTAAACCATATCTGCCCGAATGCTATTTTGATAAGGTAGAGTCATCAGTTATATAGGTTTGAATTATTCTATTTGTCCTAGTGGGTGTGCTGATTAGAATTAAAAATAAAAAAAATTAAAAACTATCATACAACCACCATTTTCATGTGGCCATTGACATAGGAAATAGGTGATATAATATCGAAAATATAACACCGACTTTTGAAAATCTATCAGGCTCCGACTTTCTATCTACCCATATAATCTTATGTGAGCTAACTAATATAAGTAAATAGATAAAATGTCATATTATTCAAAAATATTAAGAGGGTATCCGTTAAAAACCTTATTTGCCGATTCTCCGGTTTGTATTTTTTAAATTGATCATACTATCATGATTTGTGTTACCGTTTCAATAGAATTTGGTAAACTCGGTATTAACCGTATGCATGTCTTTTAAATACGGCGCAGGATCCAAAAAGCCGTTACCCGGTGGTGGTGCGATTCAACAAAGTGAATTATGCAAATGTTTCTACCAACAACTATGCATTGGATGAGATCCAAGAAGTTGCAACGTGATCAACCTCATGAGCTATGCTCCCAACTTCATGTCATTTTAGCTGTCTTTGTTGAAAATATTCATCTGTTTTTTTCATCAACCAATGTCATGCAATGCAATTTCAATTCAATTAGCTGGATCAATGTTTCTTTGTTTATTTTTGTTAAGTTTTTTAAATAGAAATCGTGTTTTTTCATTCTTTCGGGTTCTTCAACACCTTAATAAACAATGTTAAGATTCTAATAAAAGTCACTTGTGAGCAATAATTTTCTTACATGTGCATATTTTTAAGTAAATCGTGAGCCTCTGTATGAAAGTAAGGTGACCTTACTATAATCTACAAGTCATAGAGTTTTTTATTTTATAGAATTAGACCATATATTTTCTTTTTCAGTAAGTAATTGAAATTACATTGATATTTTAAAAAATATTACAAAAAGACCAAGCTACCTTAACTGGGCCTAAATGCATTCCTTGAGACTATGCTTAGGAGCAAGGTGCTAAGAAATTGACCTAAGTTGACAAGGAACCCCCCCTCCCTCTCCCAAAAAAAAGAAAAGGTGTAGTATGAGATCTTTTTAGGAAGTCATCCATTTTAATACTACTCTAATCTAAACACGTTTAACTATAATAGTATGTTTGGTTATTGAAATGGAAAAAGGTAAAAATTGAATAGTTATTCTCAGGAAATAGAATAGAATGAGAATAAAGTTGAAATTGTTATTTATATATTTGGTTGTTAAAATAGAATAATATAAAAATTAATATTAAATTATTTGATTTATAGAATATTATGAGAAATAATATGAAAATAGTAATAATAATAATAATAATAATAATAATAATAATAATAATAATAATAATAATAATAATAATAATTGTCACGAACGAACTAAATAGGTCAATTTAAAATAATTAATTATAATTTTTAAAATTTAAAATCTCAAATAAATTCAAAAAATAATACTAAATTTTAAAAATTCGAAGTGATAATTCAAATAAATAGGACCCAACAAATTAAAATCCATATAGGATCTCATTAGACAATTGTTCGAACAAAATAAATAGTACCTGCTCTACAAATATCGTAAGAGAGGTAACAAATCAACCAAAATCATAATTAGACATAACATGATATAACATCTAAACTATTCCTGAAATATAACTGTGAGCTTATATCCGACCAATTCTATAATTCAATCATATTAAATATAAATTTAAGCCATAATAAAATTCAAACTCACCAAATCGAACGAATGGCTGACAGATCACGTCCATACTTTTGTAATGTATCCAAACCCTCTACTTTGAAGGGACAAAACAGAAAACGTAAGCAAAGCGCTCAACAGGTATCATATTTAATCAAAAAGAGTCCAAAAGAAACAGAAGAAAGGACAAATGGATAAAATTCCAACAACTACTAGGATAAATCCAAATTGCCAATAGCAAAAATCCAATAAAAATCCAAGATTCAAAATCTAAAATTCAATGCTAGTAATGTATTCAAAGCAAATATCCAAATTCAAAATAAATATTTAAATTTTGAAACAGAAAACGTGAGTCAAAGACTCAGCAAGTATCATATTTAATTAAAAAGAGTCCAAAAGAAATAGAGAAAAGGACAAATAGATAAAATTCAAACAAATGCTAGGATAAATCCAAATTGCTAATAACAAAAATCCAATAAAAATTTAAGATTCAAAATCTAAAATTTCATGGTAGTCATGTATTCAAAGTAAATATCTAAATCCAAAATAATATTCAAATTTCAAAAATAATCCTTATTGGAACGTGTATATATATATATATATAAACAAAATAGAGGTGATCCGGACCAATTTCAAAGCCGGTATTCAATCTGAGTCAGAGTTTAAGTCCAAATCCAAATTTAAGGCTTGATCAGCTTATGATTTGGGGTAGAATTCGATTGTCGGATGATCCAATAGCAGTCGCAGAAGTCTAAGCAGTATCGCGACAGATATTCTGAAGGTCCGGATCAAAACATATAATCAAAATCGTTATACGGAACATATCAAAACCCAACTGAAGGAAAAATTAGTGAATCTCAAATTCAAGTCTAAAACTCAAGTTCAAATCAAAATCCAATATAAATTAATGCAGAAATACAAATTATGCACAAAATTTGGGTTCTGATTATTTAAAGACTAATTTAAGGAAGGGTTATACATAATTTTGATAATTTTAGGCTAAATTAAATGCAAATTAGGCTAGCATATATGGTCATTCATGTACTCTGTACTCACTGATAAGATTGCTCACTATTATTTGTCACCCGTAACTTTGAGTGCAATTCTTAAGCTTATTAGATATATTAGGACGTTCGAATATATTCTAAGGTCAAATCAAATTATCCAAATATGAAGGGTCACTATTTCAAACCTTTCCTACTAGCAAAAATAGATTTTCAAATAACAATATCTCCCTGACGAGTATTGGCCAGAGTATCTAATTTCTAAATCCAAATGTAGTGACCATAACCCGACACATGCATGTAATTACATGGCTTATACAAAGTTTCATATTTATTTTCATATAAATATATTGATATAAAAATATATTATATTTTATAAAATATTTAAATTTTCAGAAAAATATTAAACCCTTCAAAATCATAAAATTTAGTACAAAAACTCTTAAATCATCCAATGAACTATATATATATATCCAGAATAAATACATCAAGTGTATAAAAATACATGTATGTTAGTAAAAATTTTAAATAGGATCCCAAATAAATTAAATACTAAATCAGATCAAAGAGGGATTTTCCAAATACTTACTTGGACTTCATACTTTACAAATCTGAAAAAATGATGTCCCAAAGTGCCCGAACGGCACCTCTCTCTCTCCTACCAACCCGCGGCCTTTCCTCTCTCCCTTCGCACCCGTCTCTGCCACACTCTCTCTCACTGTTGCCTTTACCGGTGACAACTCTAACAATGGCTTTGGCATGGGCAACGGAGGCGGCAGCATCCCGACGACAACATGATAGCGTTGGCAGTGGTAGCAACGGCTACGAAACTCTCTCTCCACCACGCCTTTAACGCCAAAATCCATCAAATTTCAGTTGATTTACACAAAATTGGTACAGACAATCCAAAAATCAATATCCACAAGGAGAAAGGAATGACTTGTCTCGATTTCACTGATTCTCCCTGGTAACGGTGGCAAACAGACGGCGACCATTTCACTTCGGCTCTTAATTTCTTTCTCTACAAACACCGAAGTACAAAACGGAGGGTAGCATCATGGAGAGGGCTTTGCCAGCTTTCATTCCCAGCATTAAAACCTCTGGCGATGGCAGCTGCAATGGCTACACCGATCTTCCTCTCTCTTCTTTTCTCCCCATTTTCCTTCTCTCTCCCCGAAACTCTCCTCCTAATCCTGTTTTCTTTTTTTTTTTCCTTTTTTGTTTATTATTATTATTATTATTATTATTATTATTATTATTATTATATTTTCTATTCTTTTATTCTAAATTTCAAATCAATATCCGGGAAATAATATGGGCTTACCTCAAACGTCAGTCTAACCAATCCAAATATAATTTTAAATTTTATAATATTTAATTAATTTTTTTATCACGCTTAAATTACCTAAAATTATAATAAATATTAAATTAATCTGAATAAAAATTTAAGATGTCACAATAATAATAATAATAATAACAGTATGAAAATAATTATTCCCACATATATGGGAATAACTATTACCTAATAAAATATAAAAATATTTATTTTCACATATTTATTCTTGATTAAATTATAATCAAATAGAGAAATATTTACTTCTCTTAAAATAAGGAGAAAATAAAATTTTTATTCCCTCCAATCAAGCGCTATCTGAAATTCTAATCCAGTTAAAGGGGGAAAAAAAAAGAGAGTGTGAGAGAGAAAAATGGGTGCAACTTGAGAGCTTGGCTATGTATAATTCATAGCTGAAGTGCTATATTTATGGCCATATCGTCTCTCCACTAGCAACTAAAAAGATCAAATCCCTTTAAAGCTTAGAGGCAAATCTTTAGATATAATGTTACTTACTTTAGAGTCAAAAAAGTTCAGAGAGGCAAATCTCCTCAGTAAAAAATGATCAGGTCAAATGTGGTAGAAATTGGTAGAATTTTTAGATATAATCATATTCCTATTTGAGATGTTGCTTACTTTCAAAACCTAGTGCTCTATCCAATGTGACTATTTCTTTGTCACATAGTTCTATCCTTGAAAATGTCACTAATTGGAAGAGGGGTGTTAGCCTTAACTAAGAAGTCACAGGCCATGTATTTATTCAATCAATATAAAATGGTCACCACTCAAACAAAATATATCTATTTGCAACAAAATTTCTGAGGAGGGATATATGAAAGCCTTTCTAATTCAAAAATAATTATAATAGCCTATAAGAATACTCCATTAGAGGATAAAGTGTGCTTTAGTTTTTAATATAAATTTGTCTAGAAATCAACATTCTCATAAGCTTAAGGTTAATTTCTTGTAAATGCACTTGGGATTGAAGCATAAACAAAGCAAATGTATGTTTATTGAAAAATAATTACAGGAAAGTCACAATAAACTAAACATGTTCCTTAACGTTACAATAAAAATCATAATATGTTATCATATCGGAGATATATCGATTTGTATTTTTTAATCGGTCTATGATTTTAAATTTTTTTTTATTTTATGATATTTAATATCGATATGTATTATTTGATATGTTCAATATCAATATGGTTACGATATAATACTAATACTCATATTTTCATCCATGTTTACTTCTCATAGCTCCTAGCTTGTTTTGAAGACATGGCTCAACACTTTCACTTACCATATGACAAAGCAACACTACAAATATGACTACATGCTTAGAAACCCAAAGCTAAAGCCCATAAATTCTAAATATCAGGCTTTTTGTTGCCTTTAATCTTATTAGTTTTTATAAAATTAAATGAGAATAAATATAATTTTCAAAACTTGTGTTAGCACTAAACCTAATTAAAATTAAATTCAAATCAAACACATATCAGATTTTGAATCAAATTTGTGAATCAGTAAGATGAGCAGGGCTAGACAAGGCTTGACCACGCGTGCAATAAATTATAACCTTATTTATCTATAATTCGAATCGGGCTAGTTCAAACAAACTTATAAACATTTTTTAGTTTTAAATATTAAAAATACCTAAAATTATAAAATATTTTAATATTTAGATTAAAATATTTTATAATTATTTATTTAAATAAAAAATTTTCACATAAAAAACTATCAATTACATAAAAATATAATTTATTAGATTAAATTCTTAATCTTAATATTTATTTAAAATAAAAATATATGTATTTGAAAAATATTATAACCATGACAATGACTGTACCCGACCTAAAAAATTAATGGAGCATAGTTTTTAACTATGCCATTCATAATATAAATATACATATATTGATCAAATCCTATAAAATTTTAAATTAATATAATCGAATCAATTAAACGGCCTAATTTTAATGTTGTGTAGTTAGCACTCATATGAAACACTATTCTTACAATTAGAATATGAAAACTTTTATTTCAACATTTAAAAAATTTTACTTTTATGTAATTACTTAGTCGTAATTTTATAGCACATAAGCTAGCAAATTCCAAAGTGACTTTCTCCCCTACACAATTTCTTAGGGATGGAGCTTCTCCTCCGGATGTCATCTTTACCTAAGTAAAAATCGAATAATATCATATTTAAACCTTACCTCTTATATAAATGAGCACATAAAATAAGTTTGATTTAACTTCTTAAGCTTCTTGGGTTATGCTTTGATAAGTTCTAACCAATAATTTCACACCAAATTTCAAAGTGCCTTAATTGATTAATAATTAGAAAAGTTATAAAGAAAAAGAAACCTAAAAGCATAAAAAAATTCTCCAAAATGAATAGGTCATGATATTTAACTTAATTTTTCTCCAGATAATTTTCATAGTTTTTCAATTCTAGCTTATAAACCATTTTTTGGATAAATTTTTGATATAAAATTGTGATTTTATAAGTTTATAAATACAAATTATGTTGAATGTAAAGTAAAATTTACTATATATAATAAGAAAATTCAATTCAAATTGTTAGTTAGCTTTTATTAGCTTTTTTTTTTCCCCATAAGAACGACATAAAAATTTTATATGCATTTTTCACCATCATAAATTATAATTTTACACATTTAAAAATGTAGTTGCCACTTAATACAATGAGCCACATATATAGTTATCATTTCAACATTTAACTTACTACTAAACAATTTCTTATAAGTTGTTACCCAACATAACCTTAGAAGAATTGATCAAATTTTCTTGTTAGATCCGGTTTTAAATTTGATTTGGCTAAACTTCAAGCTTTTGTAATCGAGTTTCGTCGAGATTCACGGAGTATTGAAAGTGTTTTCCTAGAACTTCATTTTTATAAAAGTAGTGCAAAAAGGAACACTAAAGCCTATTTTAATGCTCCTACTAGGCTTATATTTTAGCTATTATAGCAGTTCCTTCTAATTCTAAAAAAAAAATGTCTGCATTTAATTATCAGAGAACATATGCTTGATTCGTGGCATTCTTTGGTTATCCATCGGAAGAGTAGATTTCTGCATTTTTTAAAAACTACTCTTTAACATAGATAGATGTGTGACTTAAATCTAGATCATTGGATTTTGACTCAAAACATGGTGGATAGAGGGGTTTGAATTATGGGTTTAGAGTAGTAAGATTTAAATTTGATTCATCTGATTCAAACCCGATTTATTACCATCTGTACTCCAAAGTTGAGAAGCTACCAAATTATTGCCTATTGTTTTGATAGATTAGAAAGTTAGACAGTTACTAGCTACATAAAAAATTAGATAAACAAACCTCACAATATTAGATTGCTTTATCGGGTTTTTTATCTTTCAATTACATACTATGGTTTAGCAAGATTTTTCCTCGGCATGTCTTAGGAAACTAATGCCTAGATGCTCTCAAAGGACCTGATCAAAATTAAACTATAAATCAATTTGATTTGATAAACCTAAATTTTTATGGGATTTTGGTCGATGTATATCAATATTATGTACAGACACGATCAAAAAAATTATACCTAATTAATTTTTAAGGCCAAAAAGTCTCACAGTTGCAAGTAATTGATTCGACCCAACCCAGCTCAAATCATAATCTTTTTTTTTTTTTGTAAATATATATTTTTTATTTTAAATAAATTCTAAACATTAAAAATTTATTTCTATATAATTAATATTTTTTATATAAAAAATTATTATTTCAATATATATTTAGGTAATATAATTTTTATAATATTTTATTTTTTTAGGTGTTTTTTATTGATGGAAACGTTAGCAGTGGGATGGCCAAAAAAGGATAAGTGGCTCATAATCGATAGTGGCCTATTTACTCCTAGGATAGTCAATGCTGTCGTTGACCGGAAGAATGCAACAAGTAGACCAGACGCAACCCAAGATAAACACAACCCAAATCGAAATTAGCCCACTCACACCTTTCAAAGCCTCAACAGTCATCTACCCTAATTTTCCGCACCTCCAAGAATGACAATCTATTCCGTAACGAAAATCTCCCAGAATAAGAGTATATTCTGGAAGGAAGGCTCACAAATCAGCGAGTGATCAACTAATGACACCCTAACGGTCACTGCGCGTCTCTACAAAATGAAAGAAATTCTCCTTTCAAACCGTTACAACCCAAAATGACCCTTGCGCCCATACTAGGGAAGGCAATGAACTTCACAGAAGGCGGGCACCCCATCTCGCCATCTAAAGAAGGCAGCGGATGCCCACGACTATAAAAGATCATGGATACTTACTCCATAGACACACTTTCTTGCATATTTAAACTAACGAAAGCCCTTTAAACTCTCAAACATTCCAACGCTCTCTCTCTCTCTCTCTCTATTACTAGTTCCCTACGAACTCAGTACTTAGAGAAACTGCTTTACATAAGCATCCGTGACCAAAGCCACTCTCTCTACGAGAACACCTCTCATTATCGTTCTCTAACCCCACACCCAACATTTATCCTGGCATTCTCTACATTCACATTCTTATTCTTAAAAGGCCGTTAACTGGCTTGAGCGTCGGAGTATTTTTAATAGGATAACATTCTACCGTCACCTGATCTCTTATTTAAAATTGTAGCGTGCCGGATCCCAAGCTCAAAGGATGGTGACCGAAATCTGATGGACCAGTTTAACTTGAATCCGTTCGAAATTTGGATCTAGTACGCATCATTGGCGCTGTCTATGAGAATGCTAACGAAAAGTCGACCAACTACTTTTCCCAATTCAGCATCATCTGACGAAATAGTGAACACAATGGCTCAAGCTAGCGCTCCCGCTAAAAAGGTTTCCTCCCCCGATCACGACCACTCAGCTGGTAGTTGAGCCAGAGAATAGCCTGCTCCAATCGTCCTAGCCATAGCGTTGCAGATGAATAATATGTCACAAATACTCTAAATGCTCTGAATACACCAAGGTAGGAAGAAGCAAAGGGTTCAATCCTCCTCAACCTCATGCCACCTCCCCAAGCGGGGAGGCCAGAGGAAAAAGAGGAAGACCAAGAAGACCTCGAGGTCAAGCAACTCTCACATCCTAGTGGCCTCCAGCACCCAGAGCTACTCGAGGCTTGAAGGGCGCTTGGACCGTGGGACTCCTGATGGGAGTCCCGAAAGAAGGAATTCCTAATATTTCTGGGATGAACAGAGGCCTCCCGTGCAGGAGGGACTCTCAAGTCATCCGATCCACGAGAGGCAGCATTCGACCGACTCCACTCCGAATGGTAGAAAGAACAGAATTGAGGACTTATCTCAACTCCAAAAGATTTAGAAACTCCTCCCGAGTGGAGGAGAAAGTTTAAAAAATTTGGAATCGCGTGTTTAAGGACAAAGACGAGCACGCGTCTGATCTGAAAAGATCTCCATTCCATGGAGATCTAGATTGAACCGTTGCCGGCAAAATTTAAGATGTCAGACCTGAAACCCTACGATGGGAGTACTGATCCAATGGACCACTTGGATTACTTCCGCAATCTTCTGAGCTCCTAGGGCCTTCAGGAGGTATTCATGTGCCAGTACTTCCCTCTCACTCTTAAGGGGGATGCTAGAATCTGGTTCTATCGGCCCCCGGCGAATTCAATTTGAAGCTTTCAGGACCTCGTAGATAGATTCCTGGCTTAATATGCCTCAAACCACCGAGAGGAGAAGCAGTCGTGGCATCTAACCTACATAAAGTAGAAGCAGGGTGAGAACCCGAGAAAATTCCTAGAGTGGTTCGCGGCTGAAGCTCAGAGAATCCCCAAACTCACCGAAGAAGTAAAGCTCAACAGCTTCATTTCCGCGCTAGGGCAGGATGACTTCTTTAAGCACTCGTAGATATGATCGATTAGGCTAATCTAAGTTGTCTTGGCACCGATCTTTGATATGATATTAGTGATAATTTGGTTGGAGAGTCTCCATGTTGGTATAAATTATGTCGGTATGGATATTATATTTTGCAATCGGATTGTGAAATTTTGGGTATAAGGCATAGTTGGTCGAAGTATTAGGAAATTAGTGGTGTTTTGCTTGCAAGTCATTTAATGAGGATGTGTGTTTTATTTGTTTAGCATATGAGACCATATCTAGAAGTTATCTTGTTGTTACCAGGAAGTTCTAACTGTGTTAGTATTTGAGGATATTTTTTAGAGGAAAAGATTATGTTGAATTATCTTTTGATTAGTATTTCGAGGCTGTGTTTGAATCAATATTGATTTTTAAAGATTTTATATAGAATCGAGAAAGTATCGATCAAGTGCCCGCTATGGGTTGCTCTAGGACCTTCGAGGTGAGTAAGATGAACTGATAAGGTTATTTATGGATGACTATAATTTAGGTTATTCGTGAGATTAATAATTTGATAAGTAGGCATTATAAATAATTGAGAATTGTGCCTGTGGAAGCATTCAGGATAAAATGTGGCCATTACAAGCTTCGGTAATATCATTTGGGTTCGTAAGTTCATTTGTATTTTTGTAAATTTTATGGGTTTGATCTTTCAGTCATATTTGGATCAATAATATGATAGCCTTATCGATCAATTCAAAGAATTATGAGGGAGTATGAATTCAGTTTGAAGAATATAGTATAGATTGTGAAAGGTAGTTAGCCATGTGCTCAATTGAGAAAAAATGTGGGTTTGGTTAAGGAAAGTGTCATGATGGGTATGTAGTTTCTTTGATAGCATGAATGTAGTTTTGTAGAGACTTGAGTAATGGCTAACTTGGAAAAGACCGATTGATGTCACGTACGTTTGCGGTTATCTCGGGTCTAGATGAATCCAGTAAGATATCCATCAAGTGGTCTTGGAGGAATTGCAGTGTTCCTGAGGCGTTTGACTTGGAAATGATCAGTATTTGTCGAAGTGAGATATATGAGGATAGCTTTTAATGATTGAATAGTAAATTGTCGACCATATCATTTGGATTGATCCCTGAAGGATTGAGTGAATTGCAGTAAAATGTGATGCTTTAAGAAAGGTTTAGGTTTATATTTTTCCTTTAACGTATGTGGGTGGTTACCTTTGGATTAAGTGGGAGAGAAACCCATGATCAAAGTTACCCCACCCATGATTTAAAATTAGCAATTGAGATCTCTACTTTGAGAACTTATAGGTGTTACTTTTGGAGATATTTATTATCTAATGATTCTAAGGGTTTGAACGATTGTGTCATAAGGAGGAGATAATCATGCAATAGAGAAAGCGAGTAAATCTGCTGTAGGAGTGTGAAGAAGAATCTCGGTGACATTTAAGAAAGACGAGTATTTGTACCGATAATTTGATGTTGAGAGTCCTTAAATCTAATATGTCTTCGATGCACCATAGGAGAGGTTGAAGGATGAGCCGTGAGTAGGTCCTATTGTCTAAACCAATTGGGGGCCTTGCTTTTGGATTGATAGGAAGAGATGTATCTGAAGTATTGAGGCTTCAAAATTATAAGATGAGAGATCTTTATAGTTTTGTTTTGAAATTGTTAGAACAGCAAGGATATTGGGTGTTTAGGTAATGGGGAATTAGCTAACGAGAATGGTCCATTTATTGTGAATTTGAATGATATGATCAGATTGAGTAAGTTGGCTTACGGGTATGCCAACGAGATGATAAGTTGCTAAATGTTTAAGTTTTATGGTTTTTGTAGTGACTTAAGGTTGTACCGAAATTTTAGGATAATTGTTTCGATCATATTTTCTATGTTAGTTGTAACCTGAGAATTATAGGTTTTGCCTTAGATATATTGATATTTTTGATATTTTCTTAGATTTTTAGCGGCTGTGTAACCTAAGTGTCTGATATGAACTAATAGATAAGACTTGCTAGTTGATTTTAGTGTGCAAGTAATGATTAATCAGAGTAGCGCAGCGGTAGCACGTGGGCCCATGGCCTAGAGATTACATAATAAGATTGAAATTTCATGTGATCGATCATTTTTAAAGCTTACGATAAATTGAAGTAGAAGTTCATTGGTTCGTTCAAGGTATTTAATTAAGTCGGAAGAATAGCCAATATAAATCTGGATTGCCTTCAAATTTTGTGGATTGCCATGAAGTCTTCCATATGTCGATGATTAAGGAAATAAGTAAGTGACCTGGGTTAAGCCGTTTTGGATATTAGGAATTTGTTTTATAGTGAGGTTCTAACCTAAATTTGGATTGGAAACAGGAGATATTGGGAATTAGGATGATTCATTTGGATTAGGCCTTTCTAAATAAAGTCATTAATTAGGGATGTGATATAGCAACGTAAAGAAGGAATTCTGAAAGGATATTTCCCAACTGTTAAATTTTGAGGTTTGTTATATTTCAAGGACAAAATTTTTATAAGTGGAGGAAAGTTATAAAGTACCGATTTTCGAATATCGTAATTACAGGTAATTAAGATAGTATAATTAAGATTGGGCTTAAGTGTGTTCGGAAAATAAGTGAGGCCCTTTTGTAGCGCTAGCGCTCGACTAACGCTCGACTAACGCTCGACTGGTACTCGAGCGCTAGTGTGTTATAAAGTCGAAACAGCTCTTTCTCCGTGAAAAAATTCGCAAATCTAGGAGAAAGGAGAGAGAGAGAGAGAGAAACACGAAACAGAGAGAGAGGAAGAGGAGATCGAGGCTTTCGGGTTCGATTTTAACTTGGAGTTAGTTAGAGAAGTTGTAAATCGGGCTAAGACAAGTACATCCATACCCTCCTCTTTCGTTTCATTACACTTTTGTTTAATTTTTTCGGTATTATCGTTTTGATATTTTATTAAATTTATATTTTATGGAACCAATGACTTGAGCATGTATATATATTGATTTCATGTCTGATTATTTAGCTTTGACAGGTTTTTTGTTTGTAGAACCCTAGTCCACGCCTGGAATGATTTTTTTCATTTATTTTGAGATTTTTGTATGAATTGGTTTTAGATTATGGATACCCATGCCTTGTATATGTTTATTTATCAATTTGGTATCTGATTTGGTAGTTTTATACGGTTTTGTGCAGTTGAAAACCCTAACCTGCTCCCTGGCACATTTACCCATAAAATTTAGGGTTTATCCATGATTTGGTTTTAGAACATGAAAATCATAATTTCATGGATGTGAGTACTCCGATTATTTGGTATTTATGTACACATAATTTATATATGTTAATTTTACGTATTTTAAAAATATTGTCGGACATGAATTAAGATATTTATCTACATGTACGTTTCGTATGTTATCTTGTATATATTTCAAAAATTATGTTGCATATAATTATAAAGGGATTTATTGTTTGGAAGTTCTAGAGTTATGTCCGACGCTTTGTGGTAAGAGTTTCTTACATGCTTCAAATTTTATGATGATTTACGCATATAATTGAAAGCATTTGAAGTCATGAATACATAAAAAAATGATCATCTGTATCTGTATCATGAATTATGAAAGTTATGCAATGTATCTGAATAGAACTCCACAATCTGTTATATCTGATAATTCGTTCTCTAGGGAGTGAGAACTTCTGTATATATTTTCGGTGGAACCTTCATTAAGAATAAGTAATTAAGATTTTAGACCAAGAATTTACATTTCAAAGGGTAGTATTCTCTAACATACCTTAGGATATTACCATGACAAATCGAGAAATTGCACCTGGACTACGGAATATGCTCTAGTGGTGTATCTGTTATCTAGCCCAATATATTGGGTGAAAGGAATATCGTCCGCCACGGGACATTAAATTCAAAGTTAGTGGTTAGTGCCTTAGAATGTGTGCGTACATACAAATTCCTTTCCTCGATTTGTTTATACCGTTAGCTGGTAAGACCTACCAGCTCTGATTCACAAAGTAAAAAAGTTATATATGTTTTGGAACCTAAAGGAAAATAAATAAATCAGAAAAGACAAATGTATTCCGGAAAGTACATTTAATCATGTTTTATGTTTACGCACATTCATTATGCTTTTCTATCCTTCTTCTGCCCTATATTATGTATATCGTTTATTACCTTTAATTATATTACACTTGTTGAATATTTGACTCACCCTTACTACTCTTTTTCCTCAAAATGAGGACGAGCTTGTGTCCGCTGGGACAGGATAGAGGATTAGAAGTCTGCTAGGTATGAAGACTTGGAGGATGATCTTATGAACTTAGATTTTATGATTTTGTACCTTATGAAGTACTTTTGTATATTATTGATGGTCATGTACTAGTATATGGGTGATGGACAGATAGTTTTATTCCGCTGTGTATGTGATGGATGTATATACTTTCACAGGTTATTTATAATTTGTATACAGGTACCTAGTGGTATCTCTCTATCTAACATTATGTTTGAAAACACGATGTTGAGGCCACGAATATATTATGGCCATGTGGATCCTATGTTGTGATTATTCTGTTGAAAATTTGTTTACTGTATAGGGTTAGTACAGGTTTGTATTGGTCCAATAGCCATATTACAGCCGGGACTTTGCCGAATTTCTGTTAGGAAATATAGTACGTCACGGTACTACTGATGTGCGGCTCCTTGTGAGAAAGCGAAATCCAGTCCCCATTCTGGGTAAACTGGAACATAACCCTCACGGCCTTCACTATCAGCAGCCGTGAATGGTGGCGGAGAAATATACAAAGTGAGTAGAGATAACGCACAACATTCACATAAAGCCGTGTGATGGGGACGCAAAACTCCGTAAAAATGTGGAGAAGTTCCTCCAAGATTGGGAGATGAAGCCCACTTCGACGGTGAGCCTCGTAGACAGCAATGTGGCCTGCCGGAGGAGAGCAAGCCCTATCCAGCTCCCCAAGAATCAAGAACACAATATAGGACGAGATGTTGTATTGAACGTAGAGTTCCCTCACTTCATCGGGAAAAATGACGGAGAAAATTTCATTAATGAAGGTGCCATGGAAGCAGAGCAGAAAGGGGAGACGGAGACTTGAGATGTTTTGGAGAAGAAAAGAGCAAGGAAAGTTTTAACTGCCACGTAGCTTTTATAAAGATCACCACCGCCGAAGAGAAGCATCGCCTCAAAAAAGCGCAGCAATCATAATGGACACGTGTTAACTCCAAAGAGGGCACAGTCAAGTCGTATCTTCTGACGAATTAATTGTCGGGATTACAATTGCCGTGCGCGGCGACACGTGGCAGAAGGCAGCAGGTCGCTCAGAGTGGCGGGAGTCCCAAAACGGCTCTGCAGTTCTTCGATTGCCCATTTAGTGGCATAGCGGAACGATCCGTCGAAGGCAACCCCCTACGCTCTCCGAATTCTAGCGTTACGGTCAACGAATCCGGTCAATGTTCCCTCAGTTCTCCGGATTCAGACGTTTGGTCAACAAATTCGGTCAACATCTGCCAGTTCTTCAGATTCAGACATTTAGTCAACGAATCCGGTCAATATTCACTTCCACTCAACCCTCCAGATTCAAACGTTACGGTCAATGAATCCAGTGAAGATGTGCCTCCACTCTTTAGATTCAAGCGTTACGGTCAACAAATCCGATCAACGCTCACCTCTCCTCCGTTCTCCGTATTTATGCGTTATGGTCAATAAATCTGGTCGACATTCACTTTCAATCCGCTCACTGGATTCAAATGACACAGTCAATGGATCCGGACAACCTCCACTCCGGAGTAAACAATAAAAGATAGCGAAGTATGCAAGGCAACAAAAGACGAAGACCAAAACAACTGCAAGTTTTCTTATTAACTTCCTCTTTACAAGTTACAAGGCTAGCATAGACCAATACATGACAATACTCTTGGAAATGGGAGGAGAGATGCATAAGTAGACCGCCAACCCTCGAAGAGTTGCTAAGATTTGAATGTGGGAAGACTTAGATCCAGATTCAAATCTCGATAACAGCCACCCCTGCGAAAAGGGGTGACCAAAACAGCATCTTGTGCAAAAAAGGGTGGCCAAAACAGTTCAAGCTTCACGACTCAAAACGGCAGCACCAGAGAGTATGAACCGCCTAAGCTCCAAGCCAGCAGCTGAGGCAACAAACTTCTCGGTAGAGTCAGGCTCCCGTGACATCACACCAGACATTATGAAAAGACAATGTTGAGGAACGCCGAAAGCTCCCCAATTTATAGTACAAATAGAAGCACTAAATGCCAAAAGGCAACAATGCTGGCAAATCTACAGAGAATCCAAAAGGCAAGGGAATCATGCCAAGGACAGTAAAAAGAAGAATCTGGGGCAAACCCGAGGAGACAACACGACCAGTCACATCCCATTGTGAACATGCAAAAGGCCGAAGATCCAGGTCACTTGCATGGGGAGTTAGCGATAGGAACGTGAGTAGTGGGCCGGCCCAAAAACGGTAAGTGGCCGAAAATCGCTAGTGACTCATTTGCCCCTAGGACAGTAAATGTTGCCGTTGACCAAAAGAACGTAACAAATAGGCCGGATGCAACTCAAGATAAACACGGCCCAAATCGAAATCAGTCCACACGTATCTTCCCAAGCCTCAATGGTTGTTTGTCCTAATTTTCAACACCTCCAAGAATGACAACCTCTTCCATAATGAAATCTTTCAAAATCAGAGCACATTCAGAAAAAAAGGCTCATAAATCAGTACGCGATCTATAGAAGATACCCTAACGGTCACTACGCGCAGTATCTCCAGAGAAGAAAGAGAATCCTCCTTCCTAACTATTGTAGCCCAGAATAGCGCCCGCACCCATGCTGAGGAAGGCAATGATTTCTAAAGAAGGCGGACATTCCGCCCCGCCACCTAATGAAGGGAGCAAATGCCCACAAATATAAGAGGTCATTAAGACTCACTCCATAGACACGCTCTATTGTATACTTGAACTAACGGAAGCCCTCTAAACTCTCAAACATTCCAATGCTTTCTCATTCTCTGTTATTAATTCCCTGCGAACTCAGTACTTAAAGAAACTGTTTTCTACAAACATCCATGACCAAACCTACTCTCTCTACGAGTACACCTCTTATCATTACTCTCAAATCCCACACCCAACATTTATTTTTACATTTTTTGCATTCACCTTCTTATTCTCAAAAGACCATTTACTAACTTAAGCGTTGAAATATTTTCGATGAGACAAAATTCCACTGTCATCTGACCTCTTATTTGAAACTGTAGCGTGTAGGATCCCAAACTCAAAGGATGGGTGACCGGAATTTGACAGACCAGTTCAACCCAAATCTGTTTGAAATTTAGATTTAAGACGTATCATTTATGTATATATATATTTTTAAATAAAAACACATCAAAATTAGAAATGCCCATATACCAGTCCAAATTGTCACAATTTTGATAACTAACAGACATGATTATGATTTTAGATTTAACCTAATTTAATGGTCATAAATATTCATTAAAACTTGATCCATATTCAACCGAAATCTAAATTTGATCAAATTTATTCTTGAGAAAGGCTAAAATCAAAAGTTTTGCCAGCCCATGGAAGGAAATATGCAGGACAATATTCAAAATTTTGAAAAGCTTCAAAATAGCTTCTTGTTTGTTCTCATGTCAGTCTAGCATGGACTACTTTTGTAAACAATAACACTTGCTTGGAAATACAGATGAATATATTAATAGACAGATGCAAACTACAGAAAAATGCCTGTTGAAGCCATCAAAGATTTGCAATCAGCTCACGCCATTGTCTCTTTAAGTGTGTCGGTTCACATTTTTTGACAAATGAAGAGGATGGTCTGCAAACAACGTGCTGATTCTGGGGAAGGGCCTCAGTCAAATGAAGCCATCTGTTGTAACCATCTGCCCCCACAAGAAAAACAGGTATGGCATAAGAGGATGCCAACCTCAAGGATAGCCACAGCTGCCTGAATACAGAATTTGTGTAAACCAGACGTTAATGCAGCTTAAGGTCTGATGCCCCGGCTGCAATCACACCTTGTTTTCAGTCAACCATCAAATTAAAGACTCCATTAACTCATCGATATCATCTTCAGCCTTATTAGTGACCAACTGCGGTCTCTCTTGCATGAGATAATATATCTTATCATGCATGCCTTTCTTTCTATAAGCTTCTATCAAGATAGAATACGTTCCAGGATCAGGTTTGCAGTGCTTATCTTTCATCTTGGTGAAAACTCGCTCCATCTCCATCAAATCATCTGCCGATGCACATGCACCCAGCAAAGCATTATAAAACGAAGTGTTCTCCGGTATCTCCATCTTCCCAGCCAACTGAGCAGTACTTACCACTTTGTGATGCAGACCTGCATTGGCATACCCTCTAATTAGACAGCAAAAGGTCTTTGTGTCCGGTTTCATGTCCTCAGCACGCATCTGAGTGAATGCGTACTCCATGTTTTTCACATCCCCAACATCAGAAAAAGCTTCAATTATGTTATTGTAAGTGGAAGTAGTCCAGGGAAATGCAAGCTTTCTCATGTACTCCATCACCGTAGACATTTTATCATACATGCGTTTTTTCCCATATGCACCAATGAGAATGTTAAAAGTCCTAGTCTCAGGTTCGATCCCGTAATTCCGAAATTTCTCATACCACTTCTCCATCATTTCAATCTGACCCTTGTTACCGAACAGGCCTAGTATCGTGTTCATTGTCCACACGTCGGGTTTACAAGAGGTGCTCTCGAGCATTCCAGACAAAAGTTTCTCCATTTGGTCATATTGACCTGCTTTGCCATATCCACCCAATACAATATTCTGGGTAACGGTGTTAGGAGTTATTGATCGGGTATCCATTTCTTCATACAAAGACTCAACTAGATTGAATAGAGAAGCATCAACACAAGCCTTGAGCAAAATACTGTAAGTGTATACATCTGGTTGACAAAGTGGAAGGGCCTTCATTTTATTGAGAATTGAGAATGCCTCGTCAATCAAATTGCTGCGACAATAGGCAGCAAGCAAAGAGGTATACAGCTCAGAGGTAGGCTCTATTCCTTCTTCGACCATGGTGTCAAACAGCTGATGTGCACGCTGCGGTTGCCCTGATTTTCCAAGTAGCACAATGAGTTTCATGTAAGTCCCTTCTCTTGGTTGATAAAATGGTTGTTCTTTGAGCATCTCAAACACCTAAGCAACTAAAAAGAAACACCATCAGATAGACAAGAAAGGGGGGCATCCGATAAACATTCAATGAGTTGAAAAATAAGTTGGATATTTCTAAGAATAAAAAGAAATGGTTACTGTAACTTATAACAAAAAGAAGATAAAGTCATACTGCTATCGTAAACTTTACATTGAGAGACATCAGAATGGAATGACAAAAGGAACAGATGAACAGCTTGGAAAAGATTAGAGCATTTATTGTTGACGGGTCTGGCCAAATTCCATAGGAAGTGAGACTGGAAGAAGGAAAATGTGGCCAGGCAGTCTTTAAGTCCCAAGCCCAAAGGGCTACCTTAGCTCAAAGGTTTGAACTTGGACTCAGCAACTCAGTTTTGACAGATCAGCCTCAGCAACCCAGATCTCGGCTATTCTACTCATATTTTAACCTCAGCAAAATTGATTGCAATATAGTTCCACTAAACATTAGCTTCTCTCCAGACTTACACTTAGCCAGTGGTAGATCCGAGGACCTTTCTACCAGCAGTCTGGCACCACATATCATTATCATATACTCCAGCTACAACCATACCTCAATGAAAATGATCACTTAACGTCCGACGTGCAAAGGTCCACAGCTTTGCATCTCCTATCATGAGCCAACAAGCAACTTCACTGAGCTCACTATTCTTTGCAGGCCCTAATACAAGTTTCATCAACTTTATTAGGCAAAACTGGCTAACTGACCAAGGCAGCTAGCCAGCAAACAAGTCAAGATACATTCTAGCTAAATAATGACTGTCTACACAAGGTTCTGATTTAGGCATGTTCCCCTGATGAATTTTCCAAACTCTATGTAATATCCTCGGACAGACTCCCCCTCTCTTCTTTTTGATCAATCAAAAACCCTTCCCAAACTGTACAACTTCTTCCAAAGCATACAGTTTTTGGGGCTATATTTTTCCCATAAGCTAAATACTTACAGCCCTTACAAAAGATCCTATCCTATGATCCGTTAAATCATTTTATGATCTAACTTAGGCATGGATGAAATTTCTATATCATTATTGATCACGGCTATATCGATATTGGTCTATCTGCCAATGCATCGTGTTAGCTTTGTCTTTAGTATTGACAAATTTCATTAACATGGGTTGCACATTGAATAAGTGTGGACAGAAGATTTTCGCTCAATTTTTTCACTAGCGAGAAATCTGGACAGACACCATAGACTTTTTGCACAAGATTCGCAAGATACTTCATTGGAGCAAAATACTATTGCACAATTCCATCTGTCATCTGCTGGAACTATTTTTGTTCTGGAGTTTAATGGTCATGTATTTGTGTGCTCATGCTAAAAATTTCCAAAGCAAATCTGCAAGATGATTGCATGACAGTGGCTCAAGCACCAATGGTCCAAAGCTCATCTTGCAGGATGGCCTCAGGACAAAAGCTCAAGCACCAGAGGTCCAGAACTAGTCCACAGGAACGGATATGTGACAATCTCTTGTGCTGCAGAGAGACATAATCTATTTGAGTGATATCGATGCAACGTTGGTTCAAGCAAAAATACAATTTCTGGCCACTTCCCACTTCACTAAACTACTTAAAGCGGAAGTTATTCTTTCTTTATAAAGCCCTAACCTCCCCTGAACCAAGAGGTACAGGAGATTTAAATTGTGAGATCATAGAGCATTTTGTTTTGAGAGACCAAGTGTATGCCCCTTGTGAGATTTGAGAAAGCCACCATGTCCTTGATTGCTTTCATTCCTCATTGTTGATGATGTGTGCTTCAAAGACTTGAAATCTTTCGCCGTAATTTTGAATTGCATTTCCTTCCCAGCAATCATTCAGAATTCCAGTGTATAGCTAATATGTAGAATTAGGGTGTTGTTTGAAGTTGAAGGATCAGTCAACCAAAGATCCACTCAAAAAACCACAAGATATTTAGGTAGCTGCATATTTGCAAATCTAAGGAGGGTCTTAGTGTAAGATATGAATCCCAAAAGATTATTTTAACAATGCTAACTTTAAATTAATTGACAAATTTTAAGATTAATTGAGAATTTAGATAAAAAATTAAGTATCGGACCAAGGTATGTTAGACCAAGCAATGCCAAATATGTGCCTGACATGTACAAGTGCGTTTTGGATAGAATATTCGCAGCTGAAATGCGCTCAAATGGTGCATGTGGGTGTTTGAACCAGAATGTCAACGACTGATGCACGCTTGATGGCCATTCATGCGCAGTGCGAATTTAGCCGATGCGCCTAATCCGCATCTAACCTGCATAGATGCACTAGTTTTATATAAATAGATCCTCTGGCTGATCTTAACTCATTGTCAACCAAGTTTTGAGAGAGGACAGAGAAAGAGAAGAGGAAAAGAGAGAGAAGAGAGATAAAGAAACAGAAGGTGAATTTTAGGAGAAATTAATCAATCTTTTGGTAAATTCAAATGAATGCAAGTATATCTAAATCATTTCTTCCTTTGTTACTATTTTTTATGTAATTTCCTATACATTTATTATTCCAATACTCATGCATTTGCTATTTTCATACTGAAATTGAATATACTTTGCATACATGTAATTTTATTCTCATTTCATAAAATTTTATGAAGCAATGCCTTAAATTCATGCAAATTACGTTTCATTGTTGAATTTCTGTATAAATATTCTTGCATATTGTTAAATTTAACACTTAAAAATTTACACGTTAAAAATTTCTATATTATTGTTTCTGCATGCCTTTAATTTATAAATATATATTTCTATGTATTTTTTATTTATAAGAAATTAATAAAATTATATAAACTATGTTCAGTTCCTAAAATTTCTACATAAATGGTTTTACATATCACTAAATTATACATTTAAGTTTCTACATGTCACATATTTGAAGAAAAAAATTAATGAAAACTCTACATTGGCTTTGATGAAAGAATTCAATTTCTCCGGATGAGAAAATATATGTATATTTTTATTTTATGTAGAGTTTTCAGTTTTGATCAAATAAAGACCATTATAGTGAATTGACGAAATATATTTAGATATGTTATAATATATTATTAGTAAATCGAATGTCAAGCTTAACATTCAGAGTCAAAAGAGTGGCATTTGATCCCAACTATAGGAAATAATGTGTAGTCGACCCATCCACGGATCGTGAATAGTGGCATATGGCATTTGGCTACGTGTAAACATTCGTAATTTGAACTTTGATATTTGCCTCTTGTTCAAGAGGGCATTACTGATCCTTAGTCCATTATATGTTAGTACGATTTTTTGTATATTTCATACTTTTATATGATTTTGGGTATGATTTTAGTATTTGTACAACTTTTGGAACATCCGATTATTTGTGTACAAATTTCACATGCTTTATCAAAAATCGATGTTACCGGTATTTCAAAATTTGGAACATGCCATTATACTTTGTATGTTTTGTTTGATATATCCATATATGATATTATATATGTTCTGCTAAACGTTGGATTCACTTTTATCTTATTTGCTAACCCCCTCAGATTAAAGGGTTCGACTAAACTTGCAGGAACTTTTGGATGTGGGAAGACTATCGGAAAATAGTTTTTAGGATATTTAGATTGTTGAAATATTAATTGTACTGTATCAGATTGATAGACTTTATTTGCATCAGTTAATATTTGTATACGGTCAATAGCCAATAATGATGATGTTTAAGTTGAAATCAATACATTTTGGAAGCTTGTAGTTGATACTCTTAATTTTTTTTTATTAAGATATATTTTTTTAATGGATTGAGTCAATAGTTGTCGAGTTTTGAAGCCACTTTCGGCTGTGGCATGTAGATTCTATGATTAGACATCATATTATTATTCAGATGGTTTAATGGTATTTAATACAGGTTAGCATCTCAATATTCATTTTGGGTTTAACTTAGCTAAATTGAAGAAATGATTTTTGATCATGAATTTGGAGTCTAGTTTTAAGATAATCAAAGATTATGAAATAAGTAAAATTAAATTTTAGACCAGGGACATGACACTTAGATAGTCACATGTCAAGTGTTGGTACTAGGTAGGCAAGGGATTAGCATTTCTACTTGTTAGTTTATAAGTTAACTCTTCTCGTATAGTAATTTTTTAACTACCAACTCAAAACCTGGAGACTTTTTCTCTGAATGATCAGTTCAAGAATTTTCTTTTGTCGCCATATTACTTGGTCGCTATGTTTTTTGCAATTTAATTTATGATATATGCAGATAATGGTGATGGTTAACATTAGTATATTTAGATTTATAATTTCCTTGTGTGTATCAAGATTATGATTTTTAAATTTGCTCTTTCACATAAAAACACCTATTTATCACCTCCTCTAATTGTTCATGATCTAAATGCCGTTTACTCCCTGCTTTATCATTGTCTATTTTGATCAGTGACCGCATTTCCATGAAAGTTTACCTAGTTGAAATTAGACATGGCAAGCTAAAGTGCTAACTTCTCTCCTGGCTCATAATTACTATTCAGTTATTAGTGGCCGAGGACAGGAAATATCCCAAGAAGGCCATCTCCCATTGGATCTATTAATATAGTACTTCTTCAGGCACAGAAGATCCAAGGTTGAGTCTCTAACCACTGGATCAATCTATTTATTACCTTTTTAAGCTTGGCCGATTCAGGTTAAGCCTCTCTCCATTGGATCTATCTATCTATTTATTGCTTTTTGAGCCACAACCAATTTGGGTTGGTTTTCAACAGCAATCTTCAGTATATATGTCTACATTTCCAGCTCAACGTTATAAGGCAAATCTTTGGATTGTCAGGGTACTAAGCTGTACTATTCCAGAACCCATCCTTTATGACTTAGGACGTGGAGATAATTGATGATTCCAATCAAAATCCAGACAATATGGTTGAAACAAATGGCAAATGTGGGTCATACATACTTCAAGTCCATAGCCCAGAGGGCAACCTTAACCCATTGGTCAGAACTCGGCCTCGACGAATTATTCTCGACTCTTGAACCTCAACAGCTTGATCTCATCTATTCATCCTCAGTATTTCAACCTTAGCCAACTCGATTGTAGAACAGATCTACTCGCTGCCAACAGCATGACAATACATACACTCGGCCACTCACAGGTCCGAGTACTTTTTTAGCCAACACTCGAGCCTGTTAATCATCATCACGGTCGCACCCACCCCACCACAAGGATAATGATATCAAAACTTTCATCACACGAGGGTCTGCATCTTTCAACCTTATCCAACTTGATTTTAGAACAGTTCTACTAGCCGTCAACAGCTCAACAAGCCATACACTTGACCACTCACGGGTCCAAGTACTCTTTCAGCCAACAGTCTAGCCGGTTAATCATCATTATGGCTGCACCGACCCAGCCACAAGGATAATGATATCTAAAATTTCATCACGCAAGGGTCTTCATCTTTGTGGCTCCTGCAACAAGCCATCCAATATGTTTATGGCTGCTGACATCTTTTGCGACTCCTTCAACAAACTTCATCATATTTATATAGCTAAACTCCCCAGTGACCAAGGAAGCCAATCAACACTATCCATCAACTCCTATCAAGCGTCTTGGCTGGTAAACTAGCCAGGATCCATACTCCACATACTAATGTTAGAGAGATTATCTATTTATCTCTAGTGCTGTTACAGAGATTATCTATCTATCCCTAGCGCTATATTTTTCCAATCAGCTAAACAAATGTAGCTCACACTAAAGATCCTGTGTGCCTTGCTGACTCCATTAAATCATCTTAAAAACTTGCTAACTTATGCATCAGGGTGGGTGCACTATGGTAATCCTTGGTGCCTCTACCAACCTTTGTCTCTTTGTATGTTGTGATCTCAAGATTCAGAAAACAACCCAACAAGGCCTACCCAGGCAGCTGAGATGAGACCCACTATCTGTCAACTTAATGATTCTGGATGCTAAAATTATCACGTACAAAGATGTATAAATAAATAAAGATGAGACCCGCTTTATACTTGAACTCTACCATTTGTTTCTTTCTAAGTAAATTCACCAAAGCTCTCTACGCACAATTATTACACTCATAGAATAGGTTCGAGGAATGGTGCTAAAAGGACAAAAACAACCATATTAAAATAAAAAACAATCCCAAACTGATGAGAAGCAACACAAGGTTGCCAGACGATTCATGAATGATCCTGAGTAAGGCAGTCTGGATAACGCCATCTTACTGGGGATGATGTATTTCATGCCCATTTGTAATCTTTTTTTTAAATCTTTTTTCCTGAAATCCATGAATGTTAATGTCCGATTCCGACAAAAATTATCATCACAATACATTGCAACAACAAATGCAAAAAGGAAATTGAAGGATTTTACACATCAAGAGAGGAAGAGAGTAGTAAAAGATGACCTCAAGGGCTTGAATCCACAGTTTCTTCTGAATAAGGTCAGAGAGAGCTTCAGTAACAGTGGAAGCCCAAGCCTTAGCTTTGCCCTTTCGGTCGATTTTCTTCTTCACATTCTTGATCGGAGTTCTCTTCGAAGTTCCAGGAATCGAATTCTCTGAGATTCCAGGGAATTCTCCCTCTTTCCACAACCTCTTCTTCGGCTCTGAATTCGCGCGAAGCGACGAAGGCGAAGAGCTAATTACACAGACGATGGTCTTGGAAATGAAGGGTTCTGTTGTCAAGGCAGTAATTGTCAAAGTTTTGGAAGGAGAGATAGGAGAGAGAAAGGGGGATGATACAGAGGAGAGAGAAGCCGACGCCATTTCTGCCTCTCACCTCCCAGCTTGGGACTTCGGAGAGCTGAGGGACACAGAGCACGGGCCCGCGACGAGCAAAAAATATTATTTTAAAATATGGATTGTTTTATGATAAATTCAAAAAATATAAGAAAATAAAGCATATTTGCGGATTTACGAAAATATCCCGGGAGCATTATTGAACTATCGACTTCCTTTTGGAAAATAATTACATTTTTATATTTAAATATGAAAAATATGCTTCTCCACTTTCTTTATCAATTCTTGTTGAACTCATTGAATTGGCTAAGCACCATAGAATGGCAGGGACGCTTCTCAAATATTGTGGTATACGAGATTATATTATAGAGGGATGGTTAACCATCCAACAAGAGATCAATGAGTTCTATAAAAATATGATAGGACCTGAGTTCATAATGGTTGAATCGATTCCGAATTAACATTCGATGGGTAGAGGTTTCGACAACACAATTTACAAAAATCTATTTCGATTCATACCAGGCCATAAGATCGAGTGTTGAGGCAATTCAATCGATATGGATGGGATAGTGCAACGAAAGATTGAAGCCAACAAAATTGAGAAGACTGGCTGAGAGCTAAGCCGAGACGCAGAGCAAGAGAATATTCAATAAGGCTTATCAAGATTTGCAGAGTAACATAATATCATAGAGACAAGTGACAATGAATAAGTAAGCCTTCATAAACAAACTACAATGAGAATTTTTGGTCTCTCCATTAATGACATTTTTTTTTCTTACATTATTTTGAAAATAAACAATATATCTGATGGGTTCATTTTGAAAATAAACAATACATGGGCTGGCCCAACCCTAAGCCTAATTGTCATTGTGACAAGGGGCCCAATAGGTAATGGACGAAGCCTTAAGAAGAAGATCGATATGTTCTAATCCAGACGGCATTATAGTAACCAAGATAAGGCCCAAGAGGCTGTAAGCCAAATGGATAAGTGTCAAAGGCCCAAATGACAACGCAATCAGACGGACCAATCTGAAAAATTCTCGGTCAGGTATCTAGTAGAGCAATCAGAACATGCGTCTACGATGACTAGAGCACGCGCATGCTCTATGCTGCCAAAAGCCTTCTAACAACTTGGTCGAGGGGACAACGCACGACCTCCACACCAAAGCAAGGCGATGTCTGACAAATGCGGCTCCCGCCAATGCCCTAGTGGCCAGCAAACTCCGAAGTGACACCTGTCGCAGACCTCCACACCAAAGCAAAGCGATGTCTGACGAAGAAGGCTTCCTTCAATGCCCTAGTGGCCAGCAAACCCAAAAGTGACACCTATCACGGATCTTGGCATCAAATCCTTCCCCACAAAGTATTACAAATACCCCTCACCACTACAATGCGGGAGGGGGGGTTCCTACTCCGACAATGTCAAAGAGTACTACTCAAGCCTTCAAGGTCCCCTTTGGTCCAAGAAAAAGTCTTTGACCCCCAAGGTCGTAACAGGAGAACCCAGTTCTCCCTCAAATACAACTTCCTTCCTCTCTATCCATAGTAAGCCACCTACCAAGTGCATCCCTAATGAGTCACTTACCAATTGCATCCCTAGTGAGCTACTCTATGAGTGCACCTTTAGTAAGCTACTTACCAAGTACATCTCTAGTGAGCCACTCCATAGGTGCACCCTTAGTGAACTACTAATCGAGTGCAATTTCAGTGAGTCACTGATAGTGTGCATCCAAGTTGGAGCCCAAACCTCCATCTTTTTAAGTTGCCTCCCATCTGACGCATCATATGAGCGCAGTCCTTCTCTCACATTCCCTACATACATGCAACTCTATATTCTCTCACATCCTCCTTATATCTTTTTATCTCCTGAGAAAGAATACTAATTTGAGCGTCGGAGGATAAATCAGAGAGTGAGTTCTACCAATCCTTTAACCTCTTATTTGTAGTTTATAATATATAGATTTTAGGTTAGCAGATATAGAGACCAGACTCCCTCCAATTTGACATACAGTGTAAGATCGAGTGGTTCCTTAATCTATATCACAACACGGACACTATGGACGCATCATTGGTGCTGTCTACAGGAAACGACTAAAAGTCTGACTACCACTCACCAACTAAATAAGAATGGCCAATGCCAATACTCCAATACACACCTCAACTAAAAACGACACCTCTTCTGACAACGACCACCAAGGGTAGCCAAGGAGACATACAACCTGCACCTGGCGTGCTTATAGCTCGGGGCTGGGGGCTCCTCCTGCCCCCACGCAACGGTCACACTCAAAAGGACCAAATTTGAAGAAAGCGTGGCTGGCCTAGAGGTCTAGTTCGCTTCTGATTTACATGTTGAAAGAGATGCCACCCACCAGGGAAGTTTGCCATTCACAAGAGAGATTCGATCCCAAACCTCCCCATTTTAAGCTCTAGATACCGCCCAAACGCATCATGGTGGGGGATTTGACCTCTCACAATCACCCGCACCATTTTGAGTCGTGAGGGCTCTCTACATCCTTCGACATCTTTCTATCTCCCCGAGAAAGAATCCCTGGGAAGCTCCAAGGAGATGCTCGATTTTTGATTCTATCACTTCCAACCAAGCTCCATCCTCTTATTCCTAGAGTTTTGTGATAGTTTTGTATCACATTTTTACCGCTATCCAAAAATTTGATCCAAAAGAAGAGAAGGTGAACCCCTAACTCAGTGTCTCCACACAAACACTATGGGAAGGCACCAAGAACGCCGGACCAAAATAAAAAGAAAAAGTCCGAAGGACTCCGGACCACATCCTGAGAACTAAATAAGTACGAGTTTTGAATGCCAAACTCCAACGCACACCCAACTAAAAACGACACCTCCTGTTACAATTTCCACAAGGGGTAGCCAAGAGACATACACCGACACCCTAAAAAGTTTATAGCTTAGGGTCGGGGGCTTAATCCTACCCCCACGCAACTCATCACACTCCTAAGGACTAAGACAAGAAAGCCCACTAGCCTAGAGGTCTAGTTCGCTCGAACCACATGTTGATAGAGACGCCTCCCCCTCTATGGCCTCGACCCGTCACTGAAAAGACGGAGCCCAAACATCCATCAAAAGTCTCCATCCACTGAACGCATCATATGAGCACAGATGTCCAAGGGATCCTCTCACATTCCCTACATACATGCAACTTTATATTCTCTCACATCCTCCTTACATCTTTCTATCTCCCGAGAAAGAATACCGATTTAAGATAGGAGAGGATAACCTCGAGGAGAGGAGACCAACTTTAACCTCTTGTTTGTAGTTTATAACTCAATAGGTTTCAAGAGTCGACGTCGACTCAACCATCCAATTTGACATACAATATAAGATCTATATGCTCCCTAATCAGATTGCACAACATGGACACTATGGACCACCCACTAGCATGTGTCAAAAACGAGGTAAAGTCCTGACTACCACTCACTAACTAAATAAGTATGGCCACATTTAGATTAATAAATGCACACCTGTTCAACTAAAACGTATGTATTTGCATGAACGCTTACAAGGGGTAGCCATAAGACAAATGATTTCCGCACCCTACAAGATGCTTATAGTTTAGCCGGGGGCTTCTCCTACCCCCACGCAATGATCACACTCAAAAGGACCAAATTTGAAGAAAGCATGGCTAGCCTAGAGGTCTAGTTCGCTTCCGATTTACATGTTGATAGAGACGCCACCCACCAGGGAAGTTTGCCATTCACCAGGCAAGTTGGAGCCCAAACCTCCATCTTTTTAAGCCGCCTCCCGTCGGACGCATCATATGAGCACAGTCCTCTTCTCACATTCCCTACATACATGCAACTTTATATTCTCTCACATCCTCCTTACATCTTTCTATCTCCTGAGAAAGAATACTGATTTAAGTATCGGAGGATAAATCAGAGAGCAAGTCCTACCAATCCTTTAACCTCTTGTTTGTAGTTTATAACATATAGGTTTCAGGTTAGCAGAGATAGAGACCAGACTCCCTCCAATTTGACATATAATATAAGATCGAGTGGTTCCCAAATCAGTATCACAACATGGACACTATGGACGCATCATTAGCGCTATCTACAGGAAACGACTAAAAAGTCTGACTGCCACTCACTAACTAAATAAGTATGGCCAATGCCAATACTCCAATGCACACCTCAACTAAAAACGACACCTCTTCTGACAACGACCACCAGGGGTAGCCAAGGAGACATACAAACGCACCCGCATGCTTATAGCTGGGCCGGGGCTTCTCCGCCCACGCAACGGTCACACTCAAAAGGACCAAATTTAAAGAAAGCATGGTCTGCCTAGAGGTCTAGTTCACCTCCGATTTACATGTTGATAGAGACGCCACCCACCAGGGAAGTTTGCCATTCACCAGGCAAGTTGGAGCCCAAACCTCCATCTTTTTAGCCGCCTCCCGCTTCGGACGATCATATATGAGCACAAATTCCTCTTTCTCACATTCCCTACATACATGCAACTTTATATTCTCTCACATCCTCCTTACATCTTTCTATCTCCTGAGAAAGAATACTGATTTAAGTATCGGAGGATAAATCAGAGAGCAAGTCCTACCAATCCTTTAACCTCTTATTTGTAGTTTATAATATATAGGTTTGTGTTAGGTTAGAGAGATGAGACCAGACTCCTCCAATTTGACATACAATATAAGATCGAGTGGTTCCCAATATAGTATCACAACACGGACACTATGGATGCATCATTAGCGCTATATACAGAAATGACTAAAAGTCTAACTACCACTCACCAACTAAATAAGTATGGCCAATGTCAATACTCCAATGCACACCTCAACTAAAAACGACACCTCCTCTGACAACGACCACCAGGGGTAGCCAAGGAGACATACAGCTCGCACCCGCATGCTTATAGCTCCTGGCCGGGGCTTCTCCGCCACGCAACGGTCACACTCAAAAGGACCAAATTTAAAGAAAGCATGGCTGGCCAGAGGTCTAGTTCGCTTCCGATTTACATGTTGATAGAGACGCCACCCACTAGGGAAGTTTGCCATTCACCAGGAAAGTTGGAGCCCAAACTTCCATCTTTTTAAGCCGCCTCCCGTCGGACGCATCATATGAGCACAGTCCTCTTCTCACATTCCCTACATACATGCAACTTTATATTCTCTCACATCCTCCTTATATCTTTCTATCTCCTGAGAAAGAATACTGATTTAAGTATCGGAGGATAAATCAGAGAGCAAGTCCTACCAATCCTTTAACCTCTTGTTTGTAGTTTATAACATATAGGTTTCAGGTTAGCAGAGATAGAGACCAGACTCCCTCCAATTTGACATATAATATAAGATCGAGTGGTTCCCAAATCTGTATCACAACATGGACACTATGGATGCATCATTAGCGCTATCTACAGGAAACGACTAAAAAGTCTGACTGCCACTCACCAACTAAATAAGTATGGCCAATGTCAATACTCCAATGCACACCTCAACTAAAAACGACACCTCTTCTGACAACGACCACCAGGGGTAGCCAAGGAGACATACAGCCTGCACCCGGCATGCTTATAGCTCGGGGCTGGGGGCTTCTCCTGCCCCCACGCAACGGTCACACTCAAAAGGACCAAATTTAAAGAAAGCATGGCTGGCCTAGAGGTCTAGTTCGCTTCCGATTTACATGTTGATAGAGACGCCACCCACTAGGGAAGTTTGCCATTCACTAGCAAAGTTGAGCCCAAACTTCCATCTTTTTAAGCCGCCTCCCGTCAGATGCATCATATGAACACAGTCCTCTTCTCACATCCCCTACATACATGCAACTTTATATTCTCTCACATCCTCCTTACATCTTTCTATCTCCTGAGAAAGAATACTGATTTGAGTATCGAACGATAAATCAAAGAGTAATTCCTACCAATCCTTTAACCTCTTATTTGTAGTTTATAATATATAGGTTTCAGGTTAGCAGAGATAGAGACCAGACTCCCTCCAATTTGACATACAATGTAAGATCGAGTGGTTCCCTAATATGTATCACGACACGGACACTATGGACGCATCATTAGCGCTATATACAGGAAATGACTAAAAGTCTAACTACCACTCACCAACTAAATAAGTATGGCCAATGCCAATACTCCAATGCACACCTCAACTAAAAATGACACCTCCTCTGACAACGACCACCAGGGGTAGCCAAGGAGACATACAGCCTGCACCCGGCATGCTTATAGCTCGGGGCTGGGGGCTTCTCCTGCCCCCACGCAACGGTCACACTCAAAAGGACCAAATTTAAAGAAAGCATGGCTGGCCTAGAGGTCTAGTTCGCTTCCGATTTACATGTTGATAGAGACGCCACCCACTAGGGAAGTTTGCCATTCACCAGGAAAGTTGGAGCCCAAACTTCCATCTTTTTAAGCCGCCTCCCATCAGATGCATCATATGAACACAGTCCTCTTCTCACATCCCCTACATACATGCAACTTTATATTCTCTCACATCCTCCTTACATCTTTCTATCTCCTGAGAAAGAATACTGATTTGAGTATCGAACGATAAATCAAAGAGTAATTCCTACCAATCCTTTAACCTCTTATTTGTAGTTTATAATATATAGGTTTCGTGTTATGTAGATAGACCGAGACTCCTCCAATTTGACATACAATGTAAGATCGAGTGGTTCCCTAATATGTATCACGACACGGACACTATGGACGCATCATTAGCGCTGTCTACAGGAAACGACTAAAAATTCTGACTGCCACTCACCAACTAAATAAGTATGGCCAATGCCAATACTCCAATGCACACCTCAACTAAAAACGACACCTCCTCTGACAGCGACCACCAGGGGTAGCCAAGGAGACATACAGCCTGCACCCGGTGTGCTTATAGCTCGGGGCTGGGGGCTTCTCCTGCCCCCACGCAACGGTCACACTCAAAAGGACCAAATTTGAAGAAAGCGTGGCTGGCCTAGAGGTCTAGTTCGCTTCCGATTTACATGTTGATAGAGATGCCACCCACCAAGGAAGTTTGCCATTCACAAGAGAGATTCGATCTCAAGCGCTGGCCCATAAGATCTAGATACCGCCCAAGGAACAATATAGTGGGGGCTTTGACCTAGTCAATCACCCGCACCATTTTTGAGTCGTGGTAGGCTCATGGGGCTTGAACAAAGCTGTTGTATGCTTGAGCTTCCCCATGAAGCTCCAAGGATATGCTCGGATTTGAATCTATCACTTCCAGCCAGGCTCCAGCCAGACATTCCTATAGTTTTGTGATAGTTTTGTATCACATTTTGCTGCTATCCCGAAGAAGAGGAAGGTGAACCACGTTGATACTCGGTGTCTCCACTAGCAACTGGGGGAAGGCACCAAGAACCTAGGGGACCAAAATAAAAAGACAAAACCTCCTGAAGGACTCCCGGACCGACATCCTTGAGAGGATCCAGGAAGACGAGTTTTTGAATTGGCCGAACCCCGTTAAGAACCCAAAGACTGGAGACCCGTCGAAGTATTGCAATTTCCACCGGTCTCCGGGCCACGACACCGAAGATTGCTAAAAGTTACAAAAAGCGATTGAGAGATTAATCCAGAAAGGGAAGCTCATTGAATTCCTACTAAGACCGGGGTAGACCCCTGGTGTAGTAGGGCGAAGGCAGAGTAAGGGAACCACGAGAATCCTCAGCTGAGAGGCCTCACCCTTGCTATGGCCTCGACCCAGTGAGGAAAAGACGGCACAGCCATGAATCAAAAGTCTCCATCCACTCGACGGCCTCGGATGGCCGAGATGTCCAAGGGATGCGGCCAAGATGCGCAAGATCATTATCAACAATGGGCCTCGCAAAGTTGTGACCCAAGAGCACCGCCCTGACAATCTAAGATAGGAGACCTAACCTCGAGGAGAGGAGAGACAACCAGTGAGACTACCATCAAACACAGGCCTCTTACTCAAAAGGAGAAGGGTCGTACGTCGTCTCGACCATCCTCTAACATGAGGTGTAAGAGCTATATGCTCGGGGCAATGACTGGTCCTAAAGATGCCAGGCACCACCCACTTCCATGTGTCAAGTCTAGGTACACTCCATATGCATCACTAAGCATACTTGTAAGGTGTGTCACATTTAGATTAATAAAATAGCTGATGTATTCATCACGTATGTATTTGCATGAATGCTTACATGACATCGTATAAAATCAAATAATCTAGACTGCTCTTAAATCAGGTGAGCTGCGACTTGCTCTTAAAATCGACCTACAGATGATTAAAAAAACCCAGTTCAGGCAATTAAACAGCCCAAAAGTGGTCAAAATCACACGGCCCAGGGGGATCGCAGACCAGGCGTCAAACCCCCCATCGGGCGGCCATCAAAACCTTACAGGGTTCTTCAAGCATGCGTGTGGCGACTCCTGACGGGACGAGAACCATCAACCAACCATGGTCGGCGAGTTAGGCTCAGACGCATGCAGGCAATGACGTCCTCCAAACCGGATAGAGCACCAAAGTGGTAGCATGCGAGCGATGACCTACGATTCCGTCAGAATCAGGTGGTCGTAGCCTAAAATCTCGTCACCCTGAGCGAGGCTCACTTATTGTCATGCCATGACATTCTTTAGTGAGGACGAGCACAAGAGGGGTAAAGCGCCCAGAAAAAAAAAAAAAGAAAAGAGGCCAAAGCCACCACGAGAAACAACAACGCACCAACAAATGTGGTCACCTTGGCCAGTCTACCCCGTGGCAAACCGAAAGCAAGCCAAGCAGACTGCCCAACCGAGATGAAGAAGCCACCTGCCGATCCAAAGGAAGACCACTCTCCGGCCGAGGGCTCCCCTTGGACAGAACGATGGATAGGCGGCCCTCCTGGTGTAGCCCTTTAGCTTTGACTCCCATGGGCGCCAGCACTTGTCGGATGGGAAGCAATAGCTGAAAAATCTAATGTTATCAACCAAATAGCTTGCCAAAGGAGGTAGGACCCAACATAACACCGAGACCCTAGCTTGAGGAGGTGCCGAAGGAGACACCCGGGCAGTCCCTGCGAACTTGACGATTTCTTCGGCTTCAAAAGTCTCCAACACCGGGGGCTCAGAGGGGGACCCCGCGATGGCCCTAGCAGTGTGCTCAAATTCTCCAAACACTTGGGCCCTGATGGCTCACACACTCGGATGATGGCGGTTGCGCGACAAAGTCAATGCCAAGGATGACATCGCACGACATACGACAACGGACAAAGCAAAGTTTGGCAAAACAGGTCACCACATGAGGAAAACAAAGTAACAATAATCAACATCGTTAGATCCTTTTATTAATGGTTACACTATGCAATGACGGCGTCTAGCAAACTCGGAACAAAACAAAAGAACTACATGCTCCTATAGGCTATCAGGAGTGATTACCCTCAAAGAGCATGGACCCCCTCCCGAAAATAGTGAGATCCTCTCGAAGTCTCGCTCCAGCATTCCTCACGTCAAGAAAATCGGCAGGGAAGTCTAGAGAAGCCAAAGAGACTATATGCCGGCCGAAACGAACAATCTCCTAAAATTTCCCTCTCAACAATGGGTCTACCTCCTCTAGACGGATTCTAGACATCAACTCCTTCTCTCGTTCAGCACTCACGCCCATCAGGTCAAGGAGTCGCTGCTGGCTTGCCCAGAACTCGTCCTTGAGCATAGCAATCTGAGCTAAGGCCTAGGCATGGGCGTTCAAGAGCCCTTTTGCTCTGGCCTCAGACTCAGGCAGAGCTTAGTTAAGGTAGTTGGCTTGCTCCTAATTTTGAAGCGTCTTGCCAATGGTAGCATTGACTCTCCGCTCCATCTCCTCTCGATCGATGCGGTCTCATAGGAGGCGGGTAGCCTCCTGCTCTAGAAAGTGGACATTTTCCTCTAGTCTACGAATCATCCCCTATGACAACCAAAGAGAGCAACCAATCAATCGGGCGAGAGAGACACTGAGAAGTACAACCGCGAAGGGCAAAAATCTATAGAATCTTACCTCGTGACCAAGAGGCTGAGAAAATCCGATGGACTCATGGCCAGGAGGTCCCCTTAGAACCTCCTGATGCTCCAGAGCACGAGCACCTGAGTGAAACTCAATGCCATCAGTAGCGGTGCTCTCTAAAATGGCAGCTCATGTCTCCTTTGACAATCGGTCGTCGTCACTACTCCTCTTTGTCAAAGGCACAAGGCAAAGGAAGGCGGCACCTCCGATGAGGAAGCATTAAGAATGGGAATGCCGGTAGAACCATGGTGAACCATCTGTGAGAGTGCCAAGGAAAGCGATAGAGCAAAGCCCAGAAAATGCTTGCTGAGAAAGAAGTAAAGGTACACACAGAAAGTGCTAGGAAGCTGAAGGGCTTCCCTAGGAACGGTGAAGCAAGGGATTGGCACAACGTTTATATAGCCAATCCCTAGGAAGCTCAAGGGCCCTATCGCCATGATGGTAGTGACACGTGCTCTCACCCAAATGCGCTACAACGTGTCCTTTCCCATGCGTCATTATGAGCCATTATGGTGGTTGTTGCGTCGCCTTTACAATCAAAGCGCTCAGACGCCTTGGTTGACGCGATGGCTATGCGACACCCAAAGGTGGCTCCCAGACATGTCAGCCTCAACTCGCTGACAAGCGGGCAACAGTTCTTGAAGGCATCACTACAGGAGTACCACATAGCGATGGCACTCAACGACCATGAACCTCGGCTCGCGGACACCTCTCCGGCCAGGCGTTGGGATGAGGGGCCAAAGCCTAGACCAGGACCAAGGTGTCCAAGGCTCCTCTCGTCATTACGACAGAGATTAGAGCCATAGAGAATACATAATGAAATATTCCCACAAGTCAGAACGTGTAGTGGTGCTTGAGCTGCTCGGCAGGGGAGGCCCCAAACATTCATGGAAGCTGAAACGCTAGCATAAAGATCCTACGCCTCCAAAAAGATTACTCTTTAGCAAAGACCAATATGGAGGACGGCAAACCGACTGAAAACCGGCCTTCGGTTTTCCCCCAGTCTCGGGCACATGATTGATAGGTCAGCTAGCCACTGCCGGCACCCTCGAGGCACATTTTCAAGCAACACAATCCAATCTAAAGCCTCTAAGAGCTCTTAGGACCCTATTTCGCTCTCAAATAACCCTCGGCCGATGAAGCTAGACCGCTACTGACCTTGAGTCACCTCAGCCACAACAACGTCAGAACGGCAACCCATTGCTCGAAAGACAACACTCACTCGAAGGACGCGAGTAGTTTCGTCTTCCAGGCAAGTGAGGCACCCCCCGGCATGCTGCTCCCTAGATGTAATCAGTCGATTGTATCGGCTTGGTAGCCACGATCCGGCCATCCTCTGACCAGGTGTTAAGGCGGACCACCACACGTTGGATCCCCACAAAATTGAACCACCAAGTCAATGGATGACAAGCAGGTTACAACTACAGTAAGCATTCCGGCTATGCGAAATTCATGTAATAAAGTTAGAAGTCAAGAGACAAAAGGTAACAGAAACAACAAAGTTCAAAAGTCTTATTCATTAATTTCTGTTACAAAGTACAAAACCAACATCAACAGATGTATATGACAAAGAAGAAAAAAGGAACATATGAGACAACTACCAGATGGCGCCGGCCTGAAAATCTGTTCTGGGAGGGCAAGCTCGGGCAAGACAGCAGTGGCTGAGGCACCAAAAACTATTCACCACTAATCAGGCACCCAAACCAGGGGCCTAGTGTCGTAACAGAAGAAAGGGAAGCCATTCCCTGATGAGGGGAGCGGCAAGATGCCACCACCCTCATAGGGAAGGCCTCCTGCCCGGAGATCCCCTTCCGAGGCCGACCGTAGCCTATGAGGGTAAAGCCCGACCCATAACGACGACGATGGTCTGACCATAGAGAAACTCCGAAAGCACCCCCTCCAGCAAACTTCACCAACGATCCTCTGATGGGAGGAACCAAGGACCAAGTGCTTCCCCTCGAGCCGATATGGCATAGCAGAATGCTTGTACCTCAAAGTTCCTCTAGAGGCTTCGCCATTGGACGCTAGCATAGTGGAGGGGCATGGTAGTGGCCCGAAAATCGAGCCACCCCCATCACGACGAGGGATCAACCCTAAGAGGAACATAATGGCAAGCTCCAACCGTAGTGTCAAGCCTTCCGAGACTTCCACCGAACTCAAACAAAGGTAACATGGAGTCTAGACAAGCTCTGGGTGCAGCCCTCAACTCTAGAAGACTTCCACCGGTCCTCCACCATGGCGGCCAAGGACCCTCTCCTTACTCGATTGTTCGCATTATTTGGTTAAGGGAATGATGATCCATGGCATGGAGCACGGATGCTCCCCCTATTTATAGCCAGAGCAAAAGTAGAGGGGCCATTAATACGAAGGGTCATGTCCACAACACCGTTGGCAAGAGATCAGCGCCAGACCTCGAAGTTACCCAAAATCTTTCCTAGTAAGGCTTAGTTTAGATGATGCCTTGCGTGAAAAGAAGCGAGAAACACTAAAGGGGAAAGTCTCAAAAGGAATCATATTGAAAAGGAGCATGCAAATTGGCCTGCACAGAGACGTCCCATCACCTTACATGTCCGGAACTAGCGAAGCACAATTACCCGGCATAAGGGGCTAATGATGAGTCCGGTAATACCTTGGACTGACCCAACCCCTGGTCTATTCGTCATTGCGACAAGGGGCTCAGCAGGTAAAGGACAAAGCCTCGGGAAGGAGATTAATCTGGTCCAACTCAAACACCATTGTAGCAACCAAGATAAGGCATAGGAGACAATAGGCCAAAGAGATAAGTGTCAACAGCCCAAATGACAACGAAATCAGATGAACCAATTCAGAAGGCTCTCGGTCAAATAACCAGCAGAGCAATCAGAGCATGCGACTACGGCAACTAGAGCACGTGCATGCTCAATGTTGCCTGAAGCCTTTTGATGATTGGATCGGGGGGACCACACACGGCCTCCACACTGAACCAAGGCGATGCCTGATGAAGGTTGCTCCAATCAACGCCACCAATGTTCAACAAGCTCATAAGTGACACTTGTCATGGACCTTGGTACCAAATCCTTTCCCACAAAATATTACAAATACTCCTCACCATTACAAGGCGGGAGGGTTCCTACTCAAACATGTCATAGAGTACTACCCAAGCCCTCAAGGGCCTCTTTGGTCCAGGAAAAAGCCTTCGACCCCCAAGGGTATAACGGGAGAACCCAACTCTCCCTCAGATACAGCTTCTTCCCTCTCTATTTGTACTGAGTCACTTACCAACTGTACCCCTAGTGAGCTACTTACCAATTACATCCTTAGTGAGCCACTCCACAAGTGTACCCTTAGTGAGCTACATACCAAGTTCATCCCCAGTGAGCTACTCACCAAATGCGATTTTAGTGAGCCATCGACCACGTGCATCTAAGTTGGAGCCCGAACCTTCATCTCTCTAAATCGCCCCCCTTCGGATGCATTATAGGAGCCTAGTCTTCCTCTCATATCCCCTACATATATGCAACTTTACATTATCTCACATCCTCCTTACATCTTTCTATCTTCTGAACATTGGAGGATAAATTAGGGAGTGAACCTCGTCAATCCTTTAACCTCTTGTTTGTAATTTATGGTACGTAAATTTCAGGTTAGTAGAGATGGATACCGGACCTACTCCAATTCGACCTACAATGGAAGATCAAGTGGCTCCCAAATCCGTACCACAACTCAAATACCAATGGCGCATCAATATCAATCATTTGGAATTAACTTTACCATTATACGACCAAATAAGTATTATTCTATCAAAAGTTTTAGACAAAATTTATATAATTATCTTTATAAATATTCTTGATGGGTATAATGTCCGACATCCTAAAGAAGTCGGCCCAATATGACTTCGGGTCAAAAGATAAATCTTGATGGCCCAAAACGTCCACACGGCCCATTTCAACGAAAATGACCAAGACCAATTTAATGGCCCAGATGGTTCCCAAGCCAACGACATTGGACGTTAGTTAAAACCACAGTCTGGATAAAATTTAACCATTAGTCAATTATCCTAACAGTTAACCGGCGCCCATCTTCTATAAAAGGCCATCCTCTCCAACCAAATGGGATAACTTGATACTTCTCAAACAAAGTATACAAATACAAAAAATAAGCCGAGAGCACTCACTATCTTTTAATCTAAGACGCTACTTTAAGAGCGCAATCCCTCGGATATAAACATATGTTTTGCATCCTCTATCTTTCCTCTTATTTATGAAAGATATTGACTTGAGCGTTTGAGGATATACAAGAGAGTGAGTCACACCAATCCTTTGACAGTTATTTTGTAATTGCACAGGATTTGATTAAAGACGTACAGATGCCAGAGTCAACTTAACAATCAACGGACAATTCTTTTCATCCGTATAACAATCAAAGTCCTTGGACACAATATTGGCACCGTCTGTGCGAAGTATGACTAAAAGTCCGAACACCACAATCTTGATAAAAACATGGTAAACATTAGGGTACAAGTTAGTGCGCCCATCAGAGAGGCCACCTCTTGTGGTAACTATCCTCCCATATTCGATCGAATGAATGACCATCCTGACCTTTATGTACATGCACTCACGATGAAGATAGATGACATCTCTAAAGCTGTCCACACAATTTGCACGTGGTTGGATGAGCGGCCAAAAGGAGCTCCGTCTTTAACCTCTTGAACCGCTATGTCTAAGAGAAGGAATAGGGGAAGAAAAACACCCCTCTAAAAGATTGACCAACAAGATGATCACGAGACTAAAGCAGCCTCGAGCGGTAAAGTTCCATCATGACTTGAAGGTCGCTTAAGTTTTCGAGTCCAAGAGGATAGCCCTGAGAGGCAAAACCCTCGATACTCTCATGACAAGAAGGAGCCTACATTCTAGGAAGAACCCTCTCATAGTGAACGTCCTCCAAGGGCATTGAGCTACCTAGTTTCCCAATATGCGCAAAATCCCTCCGAATTGAAGAATGTTCTCAATGAGAAGAGGATGGCGGTTCTTCCCGGAATGGAGGAAAAAGTTGAGAAGATTTGGCAACGTGTCTTTGAAGAAGTCACCAGAGGAAAAGTCGTTGACTTGTGAAGATCTCCATTTACAATGGAGATCCATACACACTCACTTCCATGTAAATTTAAGATGCTGGCTTTGGAACCATTTGATGGAAGTTCGGACCCTATAGATCATTTGAACAATTTCTATACTCTCCTAAACTTTTAAGTTTTGGATGAGGTAGCGATATACCTCTACTTCCTCCTGACCTTAAAAGCGGACGCCCGAGCATGGTTCTATCGGCTTCAATCAAATTCTATTAGGACTTTCTAGGATCTAGCCGACGGCTTTCTGTCCCAATTCACCTCCAGCCGGAGGAAAGAGAAATAGCCATAGCATCTGACTCGAGTTAAATAAGGGCCAAATGAAAGTGTGAAAAAATTCCTAGCAAGATTCACGGTCGAAGTTGGAAAAATTATGAAGCTAACCAAAAAGGTGAAGCTTAGAGCTTTTATATCCACGTTGATACCCGGCGACATCTTTAGGCACTTGGCTCACAAAAATTCACAAACCTTCAGAGAAATCGAGGCCATTACTCGAGCTTATATAGCAACTGAGAAAGCTAATGAAGCAAAACGTACAAGGGACCAACCCACCAAAAGACAGTGGAGGGGAAGAGAAAAAATAGCGACAATATGGGTCCCCAAGGATCAAGGAAGTAGCAAAAGTCTGAGTCAACACCTAGATGAGGGTTTAGGCAGCAAGATCTGACTCCTCTAAATAACCCCTGTACCAATATTTTGATACAAATTCGTGATGAAAAATTCTTTAAATTGTCGAAGATATTGAAGAATCCTGACGGAGATGACCAATTAAAATATTGTTACTGCCATCGGTGTGGAAGACACAGTACTAAAGATTGCAAGACATTGTAGAAATAAATTGAAGAGCTAATCCGGAAGGGACATCTTAATCGATTTCTACAACGACCCAGACAAACTTTCAGAGGAGCAGATGAAGATGAGACTAAGCAGCCAAGGAACCGAGTTATAGCTTGCGTTGTAAGCATGATTACCACGCGTTTCGCTCGGAATGATATTTCAAAAAGCTCGAGAATGAACCTTGGCCAGAAAAAACCAAGGATGAAAATTAGGGATGATGTTATTAGTTTTAGTGATGAAGATTTAACTCATACAACGTCTCCACATTCCAACCCCTTGGTTATAAATGCGTCATTTTCGACGGTAATATAGACTATAAATTAAAATAAGTATTTATTAATAATGAAAGTTCTAAAATTTTACTTTATTTAGATGCGTTCTTCAAATTTGGATTAAAAAGAAGTCAATTAATGATCTTAGAATGACCCTTATATGGATTGGGGAACGAGCCAGTGCCTGTACAATGGGTGATCCAACCAGAAGTCATGCTAGGCACATATCCGAGGACGGCCACTAAGATACTTCCCTTCTTAGTTGTAAACCTCTCATCAGTCTACAATGTTATCCTCGGACGGCCCTACTTGATAGCATTCGGAGCAGTGACTTCGATTTCATATTTGAAGATAAAGTTTACGACTCCATTTAGCATCGAAGAAGTCTTAGAAGATCAAATGACCAGGCGAACATGTTACCTATTTTAAGTCACTTAGACGCCTACAAATCAACCGATGCAAGACCTTGCCTTCCGTGATGAAACCACGTTATTATAAGCCCAGTTTGGAGAATCAATAGATCAAATTCTATTGAACCCCAATGATCTTGAAAAGTACATACAGATTGGGAGTTTTTTGTCTGAACCACTCCGAAGTCAGCTTATCAATTTCCTTTGACAAAATTTTGACGTTTTTGCTTGGACACCTAGCGATATATCAGGAATACCGATCGAAATAATGGTTCATAAGTTGGATCTAGATCCCGATCATAAATCCATTCGGCAAAATGAAGAAAATACTCAATCGAAAAATTGAATGCTATATGAGAAGAGTTGAAGAAGCTCCTTGATACTGGATTCATTAGAGAAGTTCAGTACTTGAATTGGTTATCAAATGTGGTCATGGTAAAGAAAAATAATGGAAAGTGGAAAACGTACATTGATTTCACCGAGGTCAATAAAGCCTTTCGAAGGAAAACTTCCCATTACCGATGATTGATTTGCTTGTAGACTCGACGGCTGGACATGGTTTACTCAGTTTCATGTATACATACTCGGGTTACAACCAAATTCAAATGAACCAAGAAGATGAGGAGCACACGACTTTTTTGATCGACCAAGGGACATACTGTCATAAAGTTATACTCTTCGGTCTAAAAAATGTTGGTGTGACTTATTAACGGCTTGTTAACAAAATGTTTGAGACGTAGATCGGATGAAATATGAAAGCATTTGTGGATAACATGCTCGTAAAAAGCAAGGTGCTCAATGACCATATTTGCAATCTAGACGAGGCGTTTAACGTCCTGAGGGTATACCAGATGAATCTTAACCCCACCAAGTGTACATTTGGAGTAATCTCGAAAAAATTTTTGGGTTTCATTATTTCACATCGAGAGATAGAAGCAAACCCTGAGAAAATTAAGGTTATCTTGGACATTAATTCACCTCGGACAGTGAAAGAAGTCCAAAAACTAACTAGAAGATTAGCGGCACTCTTTCGCATCTTAACTAATTCAACCAATAAGTATTTGCCTTTTTTCAAGACCCTGAGGCGAACAAAGGCCGCCGGCTTCCAATGGATTACCGAATGTGAAGTTGCTTTGAACTCAAGGAGTATCTCTCACACCCACCGCTATTAACTTCTCCACAATGGGGCGAGGAATTGTATTTATATCTAGCTGTCTTTGAAATTACTCTGAGTTTGGTCCTGATTTAACAAATGTCTGATGGACAGCGGCCTGTATACTATGTCAGCAAAATCTTGACCGACCCAAAAACTTATTATTCCCCTTTCGAGAAGATAGCTTTGACACTTGTGACTTCCGCCAGGAAACTCCGACCGTATTTCTAGGTGCACAAAATTATTATCCTGACAAACTAACTACTGAAAGGAATTCTACAAAAGTCAAATGTGTCAGGACGATTGGTCAAGTGGGTCATTGAATTGGGAGAATCCATCATGGAATTTCGATCGAGGCCGTCCTTAAAAGGCCAGACTCTTGCGGATTTTATTATTGAAATGACGACACCAGTTCTAGAAACCCTTGATCCTATTAGGGCTGGCAGCCCCCAAAGTACTCCAACATAAACTTTGCACATGGATGGCTCTTCGATACAAGTTGGTTATGGAGTTGAAATGATACTAAAAATACTTGACAGGTCAGAGATAAAGTATTCAATGACCCTCGGATTCCTAACGACAAATAACATCGCCGAGTACGAGGTACTGCTTGCCAGACTAAAATTAGCTAAAGAGTGCCCGGCCAAAAACCTCATAATATAAAGGACTCGAAACTGGTTATTAATCAGATTCGATGAAGTTTTGATACCATCAATCCACTACTTTCCCAATACCTATCTAAAGTCCAAAATTTGGTTTCCACATTTGATAATATGGAGATGATCCACATTGCAAGAGAAGAAAAATGGGAAAGCAGATTGATCAGCCAAGGTTGAGGCAACCAGAGACCTAGAACAGTATGCACGAGAATTGCGTAAGGTTCTTGAAGTTCCTAGCATTAATGACCTAGAGTAAGAAGTCATACAAATAACCGGTACTGATAACTGGATGACCCCCTATGTGAAATATCTGTCTGACAACATATTACCAAAAAACTAGGATAAAGCCAAACGTTTGAAAAAGACAACAGGCTGGTACACAACTATGGATGAAAAATTATACCGATATGAGTACTCAATCCCATATCTACGATATCTTACATCGGAAGAGGCCGAATATGCCATCGGAAAGGTACACCACAATATTTGTGGGTCCCATATTGGAGACAAGAACTTTACTTTCAAACTCATTAGGTAAGGATATTATTGGCCCACCATAAAACACAATGCCATGGACTTTGTCTGGAAATGTGAATACTACCAAATGTATGGGAATCTTATCCATCAACCGCATACAGAACTTCAACCATGGACCACACTTGCTGGTCAGTAAAACTTAGTCATGTAACTTAGCGATCCATACGAGGTCGATGATTATAACTTAGTCATGTTATCAAGCGGCTCAAATGAGGCCGAAGACTAAAAACTTCGTGGGCTTCCTAAGAAGTATGCATGCAAAGGCCTTCAAGGTAGTATCGCCAGCTGAATATGGTCCTAGAAAAACTTAAATTAGACATACGGATATTTTGATATCCTTTGGACAATCTAAGGACAAAAGCTGTGAGTCAAGATTAACTTAAGTAGTACTTAAAGTCAGACATATAAAATATCCGACTAGAAAAAGTCACTAGGAAAAAAAAGAGAGCCAACTTGAAAAATGAATTTTCATTCATTGAAAAATCATTACAAGTATATATAAAACAAATACAAGTGATCTTTATGAGGAAGGACGTGGCCAACGAGTTTCTAACAGAGGCTCCCAAGAGTCCACATCATCCCTGAGAAGGTAAAACACATCAGAACTATGGTGAGCACTGGCATTCCTCGGATGAAGTCCAGAAATAGAAATACCAAGGGCCAGCATCTAAACAATATATCGGTATAAGTTGATACCTTCCCAATAGCTATGCTCCAACATCTTCGTAATGTCCTCAAGACGGATGGAAGCCCAAAGCTCACTCTCAATCTTAAAATTATGGTCTCTGAGGAGTGCGTACTTTTGCTTCATGTCAGCCATGTCGCGCTCAAATTGAGAGATACGCTCTTCAGCAACCAGACGCTTCTCTTTCTCCACATAATTGTGAGCAAAGTGGTTGGCAGCGCCAACAAGACGATTGGCCATCTCTTGAAATTACAAGGAAAATAAAGCAAGTTAACAAATATGAAGAGGAAAATATGAAAGTTAAAGAAAATTTCAGATAGTACCACGGAGATGAAAATGTTCCCAAGAGTTGCATCACCTGTATGAGTCTCCGAGACAACTTGGACCTCGTGTCCTGAAGACTATGAGCCAGCCGCCTCTACCTCCTCTTCAACTCCTTCAGGCACAATGTTCCTCTCAGACACAAGCACCTGGGGGTCGGAACCATATATTCCAGTAGTAGGTGCAAGGGTCGCCTCGGATTCGACCTCAACCGTGAGATCTCCCGAAAGTGGCATGTCAACCACAATGACTCGACCCTCGGTCTCAACTTCAAGATGGACCTCGGACTCTGGGGGCTCGGGAGAATGCTCCTCTGTAATATCAGCACGAAATTCAGAAGTGACAACTTCAGCCATATTGGTCACTGGGAACTCAAGTAATAGCATCCCCTCAACCTCACCAAATTGAATCTCGTTGATCCAAGAAGTGCCCTCAACAAAGATAGTTGGAATATCAGGCGGGGCTCCTTGGGCAGCAGTGACAAAACGGCCAAAACTCCATATGAGGCAAGAAGTGAGGCAGGGATCGGCATAACCTCGATCACCTCCTCAACAATAGACTCTACAGGCTCACCGCCTTCAACTGGCCCAACGGCCTCAGGAACTTGGGCAAAGGAAGATGTAGAGGTTGGGTCTAATCTGACCATCGGACACTTTCTCCTTATTAGCTGATCAATACTAGCCTTGTCCTCAAAACTAGATTCAACCGAGACCTCTTTATTTCTAGGTGCTATGGCCGATAGTTCCTTTATTACAATGCCCTTTGAGGCCTCCTTGTCATCGGGCTTTTTGGCCGAAGACTCATTTATTCTAAGGGCCTTAGCCTTTTTCTTATATTTTCTCCTATCAACAGACTTCCCCGCAAGGACCTCGGGCCCTTCAACAACAAGCTCTCACTTAACCTATATAAGGGACTCAGCGAAGAGCCAACGGTTCTTTTTATTTTCATTAAAGGTTGCAGTCTTTTTATGAATGAGGTTTGTCAACCTTTGAACTGCGGCTTTCTCGTGGTCACAAACATCAATCTGAAAATCGGACCCCACTCTGTACAAAGTTCCCACATAAAAGGAACCGCTAAATAAAAGAACCAGTCCTTTCACCTTTTCGTGGAGTTAAGGTTTCCTCCACTTAAGCCGTATTCCAATCTGGGAGAAACGATGATCCAATCTTGCCCATCCTGAAAACAGAACAAAACTTTCACAGCCGTGGCATTAAAAACAATGTCGTGAATTTGAGCAAAAATACATAAAGAGATAAGATACCTTATGTCATTTGGCTGAAGTCTGGTGATCAGTAAATAAAGCTCTACCATTATTTTATAAAAGTCTGGAGTCACAGAAAATTGGAGACCACCTTTCAAATGAGTCTCCTATACAATAATATACCCTTTCGAAGGAGAAGAGCTTGTCCACTCACCCCAGGCAAAAGACAAACCAAAGAACTCGGAATATTGTACCGAGCATGAAGGTTGTACCGAGCTTGAAGGTACTCGACGTCGGTAGAGACGAGGATTGATTGAACATCTTCAACTCCATGCTCTATGAAAAATCTCCAATAAGAAAAGGAAAGGGATATCTTCGAGTGAGAAAATGGAGGCAAAGAAATTGAAAGTATTTCTCTAAGTGTTTAACCGCCTATTTATAGGCAGAGGAAAAACTATGAAACGGCACCGTTTGAATTCAAATTTCAAAAGACGTGCCTCATCATGACCTTGATACATGTCAACTGCCCATTCACTCTACCAAATGTCAAACCGCCCTATGTCAATAATGATGGTTTGCGCATTTCCAACGAATTGTTCAGTATTTGAAGCAACGTGCATTTAATGCAACGATTGGTGGCAGAAACAAAAACTATCGAATTAATTCCCCGCATTCAATGGAAGCCTTCAAATTGAAAGTTTTTATCCGATGAGCTAATAAAGCTCGCCAGACAACTCTTCAAACTTAGATAAGAAGATGCTTTCGGATTACATACCAAAATGCTGAATTTTAAGCCTCCTAAGATGAGGGGCTAGTGATGGGTATAATGTCCAACTGCTCAAAAAAGTTGGCCCAATACGACTTTGGGCCAGTTCGACGGCTCAGAACGTCCGCACGGCTTATTTCAGTGAAAATGACCGAGACCAATTTAACGGCTCAGACAGTTTCCAAACTAACGATATCAGACGTTAGTTGAAATTACGATCGGGATAAAATTTAACCGTTAGTCAGTTTTCCTGATTGCTAACCAGCATCCATCTTCTATAAAAGGTTGTTCCCTCCAACCAAAGGAAATAACTTGATACTTCTTAAACAAAGTATACAAATACAAAAAAGATGCAAAATAAAAATATACGTTTTACATCATCTAATTTTCCTCTTATTTAAGAAAAATATTGGCTTATACGTCGAAAAATATACTGAAAAGTGAGTCACAGCAATCTTTTGACCGTTATTTTATAATTACACAGAACTTAATTAAAGATATACAAAAATCGGAGTTAACACCCGACGGATAATTCTTTTTATCCGTACAACAATCAAAGTTATCGGACGCAACAATTCCTAAGAAATCTGTCAATAAATCTATAGCTAGGTTATGATGCCTGTATAGATTTATTAATGTATTTATTTATTTATTATAAGGGGATATATTTTTGAAACCCATTATATTTTCTCGCCAGAAAACCCCACTATTCGAATTTCCAACAACTACACCCGTTGATTTTTTTTTTTTTATTTCCAAACGAGAACCTAGCTCATTTTCATAACCGAAGCCCCGTTTTTCTAATACTGGTCGGACCACAAGAAACCGGATAACCTGCCCGACCCATCAGCTTACTCTAATCAAGAGCAACAGACAATAATTATTAGCTCTGTGGAGCTTCGATATAGAAGCTACAAAATCAGCTCGACACTTCATTTCTACGGTCGAAATTCCAAACCATCACATAATAGATCCCGCAAAGTTGTGATAAGAGAGTTGCCAACTCTGCCAAAAAATATATATGATTTAAAGAGATCAAATTGCAAGCCTTTTCCTCACTTTGGGATGCTGAAAACCATGAAAATTTCATTTAAAAGGAACTCAAAAGACAGCATCTAGACTTAAAAGAGTTCAACGTTTATTGTTATTATTAGAGGGAGATTCCAAGATCGAGACAATTATAACAGAAAGCACCAAGGCATTAGTAACAACACTCAGAATCCTTGGTCTCTGAAGTCCAAAAAACACTTACGACGGTGTAAGTTTCAATCCATCCTGATTGACAGATCAGATGAGGTCAGCGCAGACTACCTCACTCACTCGAGCATTGTGAGCACACAGCGAAGGCAATCACCTTCATGCATCAGATCAAAAGCCTTGTTGATCTCACTAAGGCTCAAATTGTGAGTGATGTACTCGTCAACCTTAATTTCCTGCAATATTCAGGCAAACCAATATGGATTTTCATCAAAAAGCTCAACTACTATTTGGTATAGAGAGCTCTGAGCTAGGGAACTGAAAAAGTTCAGGAGAATTTGAGCATTTTTTGGGAATTAAACAAATCCAACAATTGTTGAACCAAGTTGAGGAGAATTGCTAGGTCCTCCCATCATTTTGGCTCCTTTGTAGACCCAAAGGCCAAAATTAAAAAGTATAAAAATAAAGAGTGTAGATTGCATTACCTATTATAGGGACTTGATACAATCTCCATCCTTTATTTCTCATCTTTTAATTTTGGCCCTTAGGTTTGTGAGAGAGCCAAAATAACAGGACCATAACAGCTCTTCAAGTTGAGCGCCTCCTAATAACTGAATCCCACAATCTAACTCATAAAAAATGTGGATCGGAAAGCCCAACGAAGGTGTTGTGTCATCCAAATCTTCCCCTCTCAAGAGTGTTGGCATCATATGTACAGTAGCAAAATTACCCCATAATAGAAATAAAAAATACCAGCCTCCCTTAACTATCATCTTGTCAAATATGAAGCACAAGAACCTTCACTTTGTTTTCCCACAAGATGGAACAAAAGTATGAAGTAATGCTCACTTGGCGAGTCTAGCTAGCTAACTAATCCAAACAAGTTTGGGGAAAACTATATTTGTTGAATACAATGATCATAGGTTGGTTAAAAGGCATTCCACCTTGATGATAGAAATCAAAGCAAATTTGAATTTGGCTTTCAATTACAATGACACTAAGTTGTTCAGCCTAACTGGCTAAGAATATTAGAGAGTAATTCCCAAACAGTGTTTAAATCACTTCAATAATGGGATTCCTCCAATATTTCAGCAATTCAATTCCCACAAGAGCATTAAGATTCCAGGAAGTCAACTCATTTGTACCAAAAGATGCCATATTTATTTTAACTTTGATAGTAATAAGGAATTGTGTTAACGTCACTTGCCTTTTTCATGTACTTCTCCACAAGCCAAGGTACCTGTGAGCGGCTCTTGAAACCACCAAAAGCTGTTCCCTTCCAAACCCGGCCAGTCACCAGTTGGAAAGGACGAGTACATATCTCCTGACCTGATGCTGCAACACCCACAATAACAGAGGTTCCCCATCCCTGCATGATTTAATTTCAATAGCCACATGAATGTAATTAACTATTTACTAATTAAAAACACTGCCAATTAAGCCATCAATCAAACCAAGCACCTTGTGGCAGCACTCCAGAGCAGCCCTCATCACAGACACATTTCCAATGCATTCAAAGCTGTAGTCAACACCACCATCAGTGAGATCGACGATTACTTGTTGTATGGGTTTGTCATGGTCATTTGGATTCACAAATTCAGTCACTCCAAAGTTCTTAGCTGTGTACAGGAATTTGCAATGTTAAAAGAATATCCATAAGTTCATAACCTCCTCTAACTCCTCAACAGGAGATAATCAGAATACCAATGAATATGAAAATTGTGCACTGTGCTGGCTTTCTGATTGATAAGACAAAACAATGTACAAAATATCAAAAGATGACCCGGTTGCCTTTGGATCAAAACTATATATAGAGAGAGTTCAAAGCGTCCCACAAAACAATCATTCTGAGCAACCATACCTCTGCCACATTGCAGGATTTGGGCAAACCAACAAAGTAGAGACTCATTTGGGCCAACCAACAAAGTAGAGATTCATTTGGGCCAACCAACAAAGTAGAGATTCAAATCTAGGCGAATGTATACAAACGGAATCAACTAAAATTTAACATGTCTGCTCAGTACTTTTTAGGGCAGTTCCTATATATCCTTTTTTTATATTTCAAATTTCACCTTGGCAAGCTATAGGTTTTTTGAGGAAGAGATGAGAGTACTTTCAGATATATAATACAAGCCCTTATCCGTGGTGAATAAAGTACATGACTAGTATGAAGAACTGGTGAAAAAATTTAATGCACGTTTGCTGATGATTATTTCAAGGAATGCTGGCATAGGCATATGGTGATTACTTTGCCAAGATCAGTTGACAACTGCTTGGCACAAACAAGTCTAAAAACTGCTTGCTACTCCAGCAAATATGATATCAAAGACTTCCATGGGCAAAAATAGAGTTCCACATCTTTCCGGGGCCAGGGAACAAGTTGGCGTGGCCAAGAGGGAGAGGTAAGGGACTCATAGCCCTCCTCTCCCGTTGCTGTTCCTGGACCACCCATCCCTTCCCCTTTTCCCAGCCTGGGGAGGTCCAATGGGATCAGTATCTCTCAAACAAAATGAAGTGATAGGAAGAGAAGACTGCCAAAAGGCGGGTAATTTTAAGAAGTTCATAATTTTCATTCCCTCAAGATAAAGCAGGTAGCAAGTACCCAAACACATTCAGGATATTGTCAAATTTACTTCTGTATGGTTGGAGCAAGGAAAAAGATCCAACTACTTTTTCACACTCTCCACTGACGGTTGATAAAAATAGTATAGTAATCCTACACCTGCAATTCCATTACTTTGAACCAGACATAAATCTAGTGGCAATCAGCAGTCACATTATGCTGCAAATAGTGCTAAGGTAATTGAAAGATGATACAGTGAGTTGTAAAAAAGTCCCCAAATGCCAAAAATTCTGAATGATTAATTCATTTTTTAAGATTGAAAGAGAAAAGGCAATTGGTCATCAGGCCGAATAGATGGCTGCTACATTATATATAATAAGTTTGACATTTTTACCAAAAGCAGTGTGATCGCGATCAGGTGAAGTCCCCTAGGATAAATGGTTCTAGAGAAGCATAGATAAGTAATCCTAAAACCATAATTGACAATTTGTTCCAATGGTCAACAGGGTAACCTTAAGCTACGTCCAACTAATTAGACTTTTGAAGCATAGAAAGAGTGAATAATCTATTACAACAGGTATCGCCAAATAATGTCATGTAAGAACTATATTATATTGACAACATTGATTGGGAAACTAAACATGCACCTATGTCAAACTTCTTTTTGTCAATATCTATGCCAATTATCCGTGAAGCACCAGCAGCTTTAGCACCTTCTGCAACCTATCAGCATACAGCCAATTGATTTGTAATTGATCAGTACAACAATCATAAAGAACAAAATAGTAGCTCATGATGAAAACTTACCGCAAGGCCTACAGTGCCCAAGCCAAAAACAGCAACATTAGATCCTGGCTCAACTTTTGCAGTGTTCCATACAGCTCCAAGTCCTATGGGAACAGATTTTCACATGACAAAACAAGGTTAAACTTAAAAGATCCTCCTCAATGTATAAATGGCCTGCCGAAAATATTTATTGGTCTTATCAAAATTTACTCAGAAATGAAACTCTTCTCAAGATTAAGGCCATCAGTTCATAAACACGCAGCCCAAAACATCCAAAGACAAGGGGTAATAATAAGTTGCTACAAGTTAAGCACACGCTCCAGGGGCAAAAAATAAGGAAAAAGAAGGAAAATAAGGCAAATTATAAAATCATATTGACTTTTTTGTTTTCTTTCTTTTTCTTTATTTTTTTTAAGTAAAATCGAATGACAAGTACCCTTGGTGAGCAATAGCTGAAACTAGAGATATTTGAAACCAACAACAAGAATTGTCATCTTCAAAAAACATTAAGGTCAAGAAAGCATCAAATTAATGATAGTAACATGTAGGTAACTATGTTAATAACCAGCAACTGTAAGAGAGAGAGAGAGGAAAAATAAATAAGAAAACAAATCATACCTGTAGGGACACCACAACCAAGAAGGCATACTTTATCCAAAGGAGCTTTAGGATCAATTTTAGCAACACTAACATCATGTACCACAGTGTATTGACTATATGTTGAAGTTCCCATAAAATGATAGATAGGCTTCCCATTGATTGAAAAACGACTCTTGCGATCATTTATCATAACTCCTACTCCTGTAGCTGCCCGAACCTTTCCACAGAGGTTTGTCTTCCCTGACTTGCAGAACTTACATTCCCCACATTCTGCCTGGTAACATGGTATAACATGGTCTCCAGGTTGCACTTCAGTCACACCTTCACCAACACTCTCGACAATCCTGCATCAACATATATAAACAGAAGTTCCCCTTCATCATCCAAGACATTGAAGCTATGACTAGATAGTATCACTTAGTAAACTACATACCCAGCAGCCTCATGACCAAGAATACATGGGAAGAGGCCTTCAGGATCCTGTAAGCAAAACAAGAAATATTCAAAATCAGTTGTGATTTGTCTTCAAAACTTCAATATCATACAACACCACAAGCCTTCCATAAGCTATTGCTTGACTACCATGGACCTACAATGAATAGCAGAGGAAATTAGCAATCAGCAAACAACATGGATGATACCAAATATTCAAAGTAGAATGCTAATTATTTTCGGGTAAAATTTCAATAATTTCCCTAGGAAATGATGTTGATTTCAAATAACTCATCATCTCTTCCCCTGATAAATGCAAAACAAATTCAGTAGAACAGTTCAATCTGACTTCCACAAGCTCTCCGGCACAAAGAATTTCATATAAATTCTTTCTTTGCTTCCTGCTTGAAGCCAAATGCAAGATAAGTCAGCAAGTACAATCACAGTGCATTCAACATAGTTGTTTCACAAGATTCTCTAAATTCCCAGCAATACCTTTAAGTCACAAACAGATGAGAAGTTGCCAAATGTACCAGTAATAGCAAATAGTTATTCATCAAACAGAGCAACACCAATCAAGAAACTGTCACAAAGAAGCAATCTATGAATTACATTTTAGCAACACGTGCACACTAAAAATAGAAGGGTTAAAAGAGGTACTTACAAATGCAAGAAAGTGATCATATTGGATCAATCAAGCGAGATATCAAATGAAATTCATTTGAATTCTGTGTATTCGAAGGAAATTGGAGATGAAATTGTTGATACTGATTTAACAGAGCAAAATTATGTGAAGGAGATTCCAAAGGGAATCTGCAGATTGTACTCCAGGAATCAGGGTTGAATTAGGAGAAATAGATCTTGAAAATTAAGAATCCTCAATCATTGGCTAGCTGGACTGATCTTGTAGAAGAAGTTCGGAAGATGGAAAATATGCCTACTGAGAGAGAATTGTTGAGTTGATCATTTTTGTATAAAATCGCAATTTGCAAATGGTACACAATTTCAAATCATTGAATCAACTGATGATTTTAGGTTGAATCAACTGAAGATTTTATTCAAATTGAAAAGGACGACATTCCTGATGAGATTGATCAATGGCAACATTAGTTGACTGCATATTGGCATGGAAAATTATTCAGGTTAGTGTGATACCAATGATTATGAAAGCTTACAAAAACTTTGTGGCTGATCAGCAGATCTTTTATCATGTTGAAGGCTATTATGTGCTCTGTTTCTAGAATGTTGAGGGCAAGGAACAGGGCCCACCTAGTGGAATGAAGTTTAATAACTCAAAGCCCTTCATACTGAAGGATAAGGATGCAATTATCTCCTTGAAAGGGTAGCTCAACATACAAGGCTTCCCACATTGCCAGATGGACGAGCCCATGTAACCTTATTTTGCAATGTAAAAAGGTTACACTTATCGGAAAAAATGGAGAAAAGTTGTTTCTGTATTTTGAACATGTAACTTCTATGTCACGATGGAACAATCTAAAAGTAGTGCCAAGACCACACTCTTGCAAATTTTTCTTTCACAAAGGAAAAAGCACAACATATGCAGGTGTGGATGTCCAATCCCAAACTGTGACTGTAGGGAGAAATTTCTGTTAGTAAGTTGGCTAGCAAGTAGCAAGATCAGAAAGACAATATGCACTGATGAATAAGTGGAAAAGAAGCAACGAATTTCATAAGATAGGGACTTGGAAAGAAGCTGAAATCACCAAGAATCTGGTTGATTTCATGCAATTTATAAGCCTAATGGTAAGACTGTGAATCAGAAGGTTGTATGTGTGTACAAGGAAGAATTCTCACTAAGGACAACCTTGTGCATTGGGTCAATAAGAATAATCTTGTGCATTGGGGGTTATCCAAGAAGATCAATGTCCAAGTGTTTTGAGTGTATTTTTGCCCAAGTAGTTGTCCGACAAGCACCAGGACTGATCAGCACAAAGGAAAACAGCCAGCTGGCAGCAACGGTATAAAACGCTTACCAGGGCAGTGAAAGATAAAATAGAAGGAAGTCAGTATCAGAGATATACTTTGGCAGCTATGGTATATCAGCTATGGACTGAAATACAAGGTTTCCATGGGCAGCAGAGAACAGCAGCAGCCATAGTAGACCAGATTAAATTTGAAGTTGTGTTATATAAGCAAAGCACCATCACTGGTAGGTTGGTTTGTTAGTCTGAATTAGTTCTATAGTAGTTTCACTTCCCAGAATTAGAGGGGATGCTTGCATATTGCTCACAATGAGCAATAAAAGCTTACCTACAAAAATGTCACGGGCTGATTTCAAATAGTAGATCATGTAAAAAGAAAGAGAAAATCCATTAATAGAAAATGGAGAAAACAATAGACCTTGCCGCTCCAGGTATACGCATCAGTGTGGCAGAGAGCGGTATAGAGGATCTGGATACGGACTTCGCCGGCTTGAGGAGGCGCCACCTGCACGTTTTCGATCGCTAGCGGCTTGTTGGGTTCCCAGGCCACCGCAGCTTTCCAATTTCAACATCCAACCAGATCGCACAGTTAGAACCGGATACAACGGGAAACGGCGAGGGAGAAGGGGAGAAACTACCTTTGCATGTGATGACTTGACCTTGAGTAGTCATTGAGTGCTCTGCTATGATCTATCTCTCTCTCTCTCTCACTCTCTCGCTGCCAAAATGCAATTTGTGAAGGAGAAGAGTATCTTATCAGTGTTCAAAGGTTTGAATCATGGGACGATCGTGTCGTACAACCCGATGGAGCTGGGCTGCTAATCCATTCTCGGATTCGGGTTCTTGGCTGCATATGAAGGGGTCGTGGTGGCTGCTACCCTAATATGTGGAAAATGAGAAAAGTAAAAGTAGGATCCTAATTTTTTAGGAAATTATTCCATTAAATTTAATTATTAAAATTTAAATACAAAAAAATATTTATATTTTTAATTTTTTAATAAATAATTAATAAAAATAATTATTTACACAATATTATTTAATATTTAAATTTCAATCATTAATTTATTTTTAAATTTAATTGCCCAAATGAAAAAATTAGTATTTTACTTCTCTTTGATAAAATGAAAAACTTCTTATCCATTAAATTTTTATGAATTAAATGGTCAAAATATACTATAATTTTATTATTATTATTTTAAATATTAAATATCTTGTTAGATTTTTATTTAAATTTGTTATATTAAATTATATTTTGAGTCTATTATTTTATATTATTTTTATTTAAGTGTAAATTTTAAGTTTATATTTGATTATTATGGAAGGATTCTTGCTCCTCCAAAGCTCATTCACACAATCTTCATGCAATTAAAGCTCAAGTAAAATTATAAACTAGCTTAACATGTATTCATAATATGTCTAGCATGTGACTACAAACTCTCAAAATTACACGCCAAGCCCATCAGATAGGGCCTTTTAAACTAACCGCGTTCAAAGACCAATCGCATTCTGTTGGCAAAATTATTGCTCAAGTTATCGGCGTTTCAGATTATATCTGCAAACTATTTACGTGCCAAAAGCTCAAGTGAAAAGTCGATGTCATGGCCCCAACTCTAATAGATAATTAAATAAATCCGTATAAATAAATTTTCATATTGAGTTGAACCTAAACAAAATCAATTTAAGAATCTACTTATATCAAACCTATCCATAAGAAAAATCATCTATCAAGCATCCAACAATGATAATATAAAGTTTATATAAGTATCTATTCTGATAATAATATTTTTAATAATACAGGCTATAAATAGATTAACTAAATAGAAATCCTAACAAAATTATCAAAATGAATCTAATTACATGTCCAATCAATAAAATAACAATAATGATATTTAATCTTCTCGGTTCAAGATCTTATTAATCACAAGATTCTCTAATTTGAAACGTTAGAAAATATCACAAATTATAAATATAAGGCTTAACAATTATATATATGAGTATAATAATAAATATATGTCCATAAGTTATTATGAAAACAGTAAAACATATTTGAAATCTAATATGTCAAATGTTTTAATTTGTCAAATGTTTAAAAATTAAATGTACATATATCGAATGTTCAGATGTGATTGTCGTACACAAATTTTTATAATTTATGTATGAATATCAAATAATACCAAATAGTATGAAATTGGTCAGACGTCATATGGTTTTAAAGGCTCAAAATACTAAAGTTGAATAAATTCAAAGATTGTGTTAAAGCCTACAAATTTAAAAATATAAAAATATTTTAAATGTCAAATATGATATAAGTTAAAATTTTAAAATCAAAAACATGCAAAATCTAATAATAAATGATTAAATGGCTAATTTTAAGGAATAATTGTACATACTTTTGATAATTTTAGTTCAAAATACTATCATATATTTTCTTTTATTGCCTGTGGGATAGATGTGATTCTTAAGTCTGTTTGCTGTATTAAGATAACCAAATATATTATTTCATTCAATTCATTATAATGGTTTTCAAAGTTTATAATAAATGGTGAACTCTATAATAAATGTCTAAAGCTCTTTCTCTATGTAGAAAAAGTATAAAATAAAATTTTTTACCATGTGAAAAAATATGAATCTCAAATCAAATATTATAATAGGGTCCAAGTCAACATACTTACATGGAATATCAATATATGAAGTCAAATGCACAATTTATGACTTTCTTCATAAATATTTTCATATATAAATATATTATCTCGAAATATTTACTTATTATATAAACAATGAATAAATTTTCGGTAAAACCAAATAAAATTTTAAAACCTTCGATAAAGATTGCATACTGATGGGGACGCCAATAGTAGGCTGACCCACAAAGAAAAAAATGACACAAATCCATAGTGCCCCATTTCTATTTGGGACAATCAATGCTGCCATTGATTAGACAAAAGGCAAATGGGCCGGAAGCGGCCCAAGACTAATGATGGCCTATCTGAGTTTAGGACAGTCAATGCTTCCGTTAACCGAAGAAGCAACAAGTAGACCGTTTGAGACTCAGGATGAACGCGACCCTTTTCTAAACTGGCCCACGCGTCCCTCTCCATGCCTTAACGGTCGTTTACCATAATTTTTCACATCTCCAAAAAGGCAATCTTTTAGAGAAGACATTCTTCATTATAACGGTAACATTCAGAATCCAAACACATCCCCGAAGGAAGGTGTCTGAATTCACACGTAATTCATAGGAAACCCTAACGGTTACCATACACAGAAGGAACGAGATCCACCTCCTTGACCATTACAGCTAGGAAAGGCACTCATGCTTATGCAGGAAAGGCAACGATCCCCCCACGGAAGGCAAGCATCTAATCTCGCTGTATAAGGCAGACAGTCAAGGGGCTATGGCTATAAAAGGTCAGGGAAGCTCCCTCCATAGACATGCCTTCTCCTACCCACACAAACCTTCAAGTAATCTCAAACTCTTAGAAGCTCTCAGACTCTCAAACATTCCAATGCTTTCTCTCTTTGTTACTAGTTTCCTGCGAACTCAGTACTTAAATAAACTACTTTTCATGAACAATCACAACCAAAGCTACTCTTTCTACTAGTGCAATCTCCACCTATAGTTATAAACGCACTCCTAGCATTTATTTCTGCATTCTCTGCATCCACCTTCTTAACACTAGAAAGCTACTTATTGACTTGAGTATCGGAGTATTTTCAGTGGGATTAAATTTCGCCATTATTTGACCTCTTATTTGAAATTATGGTGTGTAGGATCCGAAACTCAGTAGATGAAACCGGAATTTGACGAACAACTTGACCCAAATTCGTTCAAAGTTTGGACCTAGAAAACAGGAGACTGCTCCGCTGCTGACTCCTCCGACTCAGCTTGTAGTTTAACAGCCGACTCCAAGTTGGCGGCTCCAGGTGACGGCTCCACTAGTGCGGCTTGTGCCGCCAAGTATCCCGACTGCAATAGCGCAGCGACAACGCCTCTTGTGGCGGCTCGCACAGTGGCTTCAAAATCCTCCATAGAAGCCTCTACTCCGGAACGCTCTCTGACTCCAACTAGTCGTCCGACCATTTCGTAGTCCGGCTCTATAGAGGATGAGGAAGAAGGCTCTATTTTCACAGCCCTTTTCTGTCTTGGACTACTAGGAGTATCAGCGATTGAGAGAGCGCCAGACTCATCGAAGGCAAGAATGCCAGCTTTCCTCTTTCATGTAATGCCACTGGTGGTGGAGGTTTGATCTTCTAGACCAGTGAAGGAGGACCCCAACGAGCTTCCCGACTTCCTCCCTGGAAACCATGTGATCCCTCCTAAACTTGGAGAGATGCCCCTTCACCAGCTGCAACAACGGGTCAACAGCCTCCACCTCTTCCTTTGTGGGCTTCCCGGTGAGGCTATCGGAAACCTTGCCCTAATCTCGGGACAGAGGTCAAGTATCATTAACGTGCACGAAGAAGAAATGTTCCTTCCAATTCTTGAGGGAGTCGTATATCGCGCTGCTGATGCGTAGCTCCCTGGGGAACAAGGAGATCCACTCTCCGCTCTAGGTGAATCGAAACATCACCCTCACAACCTCCACCGTCAACATCCGTGAGTGATGATGGAGAAAAACGCATAGCGAGCAAAGATATCGCACAGCATATACATGAAACTGTGCGATAGAGACTCCAAGTGCCATGAAGATGGTGAGCAGCTCCTTTGGTATAAAAAGGCGAAGCTTACTCCTTAGGTGAGACTCGTATACAGTAATGTGGCCCACAGGAAGAGAGCAGGCGCTGTCCTGCTCCCTGGGCATCGTGAACATAATCTATGGCAAGATATTAAACTCAACGTACAGCTCTCTCACCTCGCCAGTAGAAATAATAGTAGCAATTTCTATAACGGAAGAAACCACGAAAGTAGGAGCAAAAAGAGAGACAAGGACTTAGAATTTTTACGAAGGAAAGCATGAGAATTTTGAACTGACGCACGGCTTTTATAAAGCATGCAACCGTCAGAGTAAGGCAGCACATTGAAAGGTGCGTCCATCATGACGAACACATCATTTTTGGAGAGGATGCAGTCAAATCGGATCTTCTAGTGAATTAATTATCATGATTGCAAATTCATTGCATGATGACATGTGGCAAACTTTTCGACTTCCAATCCGACGGCATAATAATGCGTCAATTCAATCCACATAAGTTTTCCAGATTTTGACCTGGAGGTCAACGAATCCGGTCAATGCTCTCCCTCCGACTCAGTTCTCCAGATTCTTACCAAGACGGTTAACGAATCCAGTCAACACTTTTTATAGCTTTGTTCTCCGAATCTTGACGTTACGGTCGAAAGTTGCAAGCAAAGTGATCAGCAGACCAAGAGTCGCTACTAGTTTCCTTATTAAACTGTTTTGGACAAGTTACACAACCAAACGCATCACATCATGAACATCTTGAAGGCCGGTGTCCTAGGCCACCAGTATAGGGGATTAGTAATGGGGACGCTAATAGCAAGCTGGCCCACAAAAGAGGAAATGATCCAAATTTACAGCGGCCCATTTCTACTTAGGACGGTCAACGTTGTCGTTGACTGGATAAGAAGCAAGTGGGTCGAAAGCGGCCCAAGACTAACGATGGCCCATTTGAGTCCAGGACGGTCAACGTTTTTGTTGACCAGAGAAGGGATAAGTAGACCGGCTAAGACTCAAGATAAATGCGGCCCATGCCTAAACAAGCCCACGCGTCCCTCTCCATTCCTCAACAGTTATCTGTCCTAATTTTTTGCATCTCCAAGAAGGTAATTTTTACTGTAACAGTAACCTCCAAAATCAAAACACATCCCAGGAGGAAGGCGCTAGAATCTACGCGCAATCCGCAAGAAACCCTAATGGTTACCATGTGCAGAATGAAGGAGATCCACCTCATTGACTGTTACGGCCAGGAAAGGCGCTCATGCATACGCAGGAAAGGCAACGATCCCCCATAGAATGTGAGTATCCAACCTCGTTACATAAGGAAGGCAACCAAGGGGCCATGGCTATAAAAGGTTAGGGAAACTCTCTCCATAGGTATGCTTTCTCTTGCCCACTAAAGCTCTCACGCAATCTCAAGCTCTTAGAAATTCTCAGGCACTTGAGCATCTCAACGCTCTCTCTCTCTACTACTAGTTCCCTACAAATTCAATACTTAGAAAAATTACTCATCACGAGCAATCACAACCAAAGCCACTCTCTTTACGAGTGCACTCCCCACCTACAGCCATAAATGCACTCCTAGCATTCATTTCTCCATTCTCTGGATCCACCTTCTTGATATCAGAAGGCTGCTTATTAACTTGAGTATCAGAGTATTTTTGATGGGATCAAATTTTGCAGTCACCTAACCTCTTATTTGAAGTTGTAGTATACAGGATCCAAAATTCAGTGAATGGACCAAAATCTTATAGACAATTCTACCCGAATTCGTTCAAAATTTGGATTCAGGACACATCACATACATATAATAATATTTAAAGTCAGGTAATAAAAGATTATATGCATGTAAAGTGAAACAAGAAATATAAGTAAAAATAGAAGAAATCTCAAATAAATTAAAAAATCAATTTTGAAATATTTACGTTCTATCTCGGATCTAATAACTCTAACAATATATAGTTGTAAAATCTTCTCCTCCACTCCATCTCATTTTCTTATTTTCCTATTCTCTTTTTTTTCTCTTCTCTCCCTTTTTTGCATGAAAATGACTTGCTACGATCACATTTGATCTTTTATAATACAATTGGCGTATGAGTACCAAATAGATAAGTATCAGTTATCGTTTCACCACATAGGTGTGTATGAAACACCACATCATACACAACTTAAAGAGCTAATATTCTGACTAAACTACTCATGAGCACTACAATAGGTGCATCTTAAATGCTATTTATTCTACCCAAAACACATATGAGTGCCATATAAATGCACCTCTTTTGTTTTAAATATGCACGAGCATGTAGATAGGTGCCCATTAGGCGCTGGGTCTCATTCCCCAATTATTAATTTTTTCTCAAATTTTTTGTTGTATATCTATTATTAAAATTAACCTAAAATTATATTAATGATATTAAAATTCTCAATTAAAAATCAAGCATTATATATCAAAATTTTTAGAGAATTGGAATGGGAAAGTGATAGTGAGTGAGAGTAGAATTCGAGAATGTTTTCTTTAAGCATCTGATGGGTCCGTCACCCATGGACCGATCTGGATATCGAAACCCATGGTAAAAAGGCCATCCAAGGGTCACAACTCAAGAGAAGGTCACCAGAGCCTAAAGTCTGAGATTGCCCAATTTAGGATCGCCCACTGAGGCATGGGCTAGCCCAATAGCCCGCCATGAACAACCCTTTCAGGTAGGCCCACGATCATTTTTTCCCGCACTAAGGAAACCTATTATAATTGGTCAGTACAAGCCTGACAAATATTTTAGAAATATTCATCCATGATTTGTACGATAGACAAAGTGGCAACTGTTACACCGAATGCCTCCCATTATCGCGTCAAAAAAAGATATCATCCGATCAGCCACGGTTGCTATGACAAGCACCCACGATCACGTAATTGTTTCCGAAAAGGGAACTGACATTGACTGAGGCATTGGTTGGCTAAATAGCCTGCCATGAACAACCCCTTCAGGTAGGCCGACGATTCTTTTTTCACACGCTAAGGAAACCTGCTATGATTGGTTAGCACAAGCCTAACAAATATTTTAGAAATATTTGTCCACGATTTGTACAATCTCTCCCAATGTGGCAAGTGTTATACTGAATGCCTCCCATGATCACGTCAAAGAAGGAAGGATATCCTCCGGTCAGCTATGGTTGCTATGACAAGCACCCACGATTGCATAATTATTTTTAAAAAGGGAACTGCCATTGACAATCACCATGATTATCTACACAACTCAATTATCTTGCGTGGATAGTCATCTACCAACCTTGGCACCTAACGGCCTATGCACTATAAATACCTGCTTACTCCCACATGCAAAGGGGGAGAAAGGAAGAAAAATGTACTACAGACCCCAAGTAACCCTACTCAGTTCATCAAGGAGGCTTGCCCATAAGTTTTCCTATTTAAGAGGACTGCCAACCAGTCCTCCTAGGAGGAGGATGCCCTCCCTCCAGGAAGCCAACTCTCCATCCAAAAGGCACCATTCGAGGAGTCTAATCCTCCATCTCGGAGTCAGGAGCCCTTCGTCTAGGAGCCTGGAGCCCTCCCTCCATGTGGCTTGCCTTCTATACTAGGAAACCATTCAAGAGATTTATCCTCTTTTTAGGGGTCCCTCCCTTTATTTAGGAGACATACCTTCCATCCAGGAGGTTTGCCTTCTAGACCTCTAAGTTGCCTCTCAACCGGGTGCACCTCTAAGACGCACCTTAGCCGGGTGCACCTCTAAATCGGCCCTCAACCGGGTGCACCCAAACACTCAATCCCCATTACATGTATCAACACATCTTCTTACATTCTTATATCTTTCTATTATCTTGGAAAGATATCTGATTTGAGTATTGGAGGATATACCGGTGAGCGAGTTTTACCAATCCTCTAACATCTTATTTTTTATTATGTTATGCAGGATCCAAATTCGAAGAGATGAGACTGGATTGTCTCCAATTCGACCCAACGTGGAAGATTGAATAGCTCCTTAACCCGTATAATAACTCGAATCTAGGGACGTATCATTGAGGTCGTCTGTGGGAACAACTGAAAAGTCTTCCTCGTCAACTACAAGAATGAACACGATTAGCATTCCAAGTATGAGCCAGTGCACCAATCTGACGTGAAGTCACCCATGGTGGCGACCCCTCATTGGGAAGCCATGTGGACAGATGATTGACCCCAAGCGTGCAAACACTTGCTGCTCAACTAGGTGTCCAAGCCACTATGCCCCCTTCTCGAGGACAGCAAATTGGTAGCAAATAGATGTGATGAGCCTAAAATTGGACTGATTGGGCGATGATCCACTCCGGCTGGATTTGTCGGCAATCCCATCTGGCATCCAGCCAACTCGACTAGTCAATGATCCATTTTGGTGTCAGGCCTGCCTGACAGATCTGGATCTAGTCCGGCATCCAGCCGGCTTGATGAGTGAAGGATCCACTTCGACGTCCGGTCTACATGACCAATGTAGATCCAATTCGGCATCCTACCGATTTGACCGGTTATTGACCCAATCTAGTCCAGCTTGTCTAATGGATTTACAATCCAGTTCAACATTAGAAAGAAATGACAGTAGTCTTGTCACCCTAACTCAGCAACCGATCACCCTTCAGATTCAGCAGTCCTACTGCCGTTAGAACTTGGCAGTCTAGTCACCTCGTTCTGGCAGTTTGAACACCCTTCGAATTCAGTAGTCCGATAGTCTAGTTGCCCTTTGAATTTAGCAGTCTGGTCGCCATTCAAATTCGACTCCGCCTGATCACCCCTCGGACTCGGCTTTGCTTGATTGCCCCTCGAACAAGATTCCTTGTCGACCTTCAAAATGGCAACCTGGTAGCTTCCCGCGCATGTGAAGATCACAATAGTCTATCTCAATATTAAACCTCACTACAAAAATAATAATTTTTAGTGACAAAAAATTAGTGACAAATATAATTTTGTCACTATTAATAATTAATATTTATAATTTTGTGATAAAAATATAATTTTGTCACTAAAATTTTAAAATTAAATAAATACTAATTCATAAAAAAATTAATACCAAATAATAAAAAAATGAGTAATAAAAATATATTATTGCTAATTATAAAAAATACATTCTAATACTTAAAAATGTTTTAAAAAAGTTATAAATTATTTATTAAATTATTATTTTAAAAATCTAAATCTTATAAAAATTTAGTAAATAAAATTTAAATTTTAACTATAAATACAGCCGTACGTGTTGAAATTTATTTAATTTAACATTTTAAATTAATTTAATTTAATATTTAATTTAATTTTCTCCTGTGATCTCATAGAAGCACTGGAAGCTTCTATCCAATCTTCCTCAGCCACATGCACGTTGATTTACATATATAAAAAAAGGGTGACATGTAGCCGTTGGATGGAAAAACATCCAACGGCTATAGGCATCTGAAGCAAATTAAGCCCTCGTCCCCATTCAAGCTCCCCATTTTGTTGAGCGTATCAATTTCTCTTTTTCACTTCCTCTTCTCCCCTTCATTTTGCTGAGCGCCATCATCCAGCCATTGTCATTACTTTTGTAGCCGTTGCCATCGCTTGAGAGAGAGAGCTACTATTGCTATGACCGTTATTTCGTATCGCCATTATCTATTGTCATTGTTTGGAACTGTTGTCACTGTTCATCGTCGCAAATTAGGTAAATAATCTCTTCCATTCCTTGAAGCAGCTGTAAATCAACCTTATTATTGTTAAAACATAACAATTTGTTTGTTAAAATTTTTATATTCATACTATTTTTTTGAACCTCAATTAATAAAATAAGATTTATTTTTATATTAAAATATTTTTCACTTATTTATCGTCACTATCGTCGTCTTCCATTCAATTGTTTTTCTTTAACCTTTTCTACTCCCTTAATTTGAATATTTTCTTCAAGCTCATAGTTGACAAAAAACCGTGACTGAAGCGTAGTGTTTGAGGTATCGTCGTCTTCCATTCAGCATAACTATCAAAGTAGCTGTTGTTCTCTATTCACTGTTCGAAATATAGTGTCAATTTTGAGTTATATTAGTCATTTTCTTGCCATTGAGGATTTATACTAATGATTTCATTTGATTTGTACTTGGCTGTTGAGAATGATGCTTATTTCATATTCAGTAGTCAATTTGTGTTTCATATTTGTTTCGTTGGATTTGCTTAATCATAACCTTTCTTTTTTTTTTTTTTTTGTTAGATTTGTGCTTAAATAGAGTAACCAGCTTGCTTTCTGCTCTGGTTATTTACTGTTTTTTATTTTCTTTTTTTCTCTCTAATTTTTTTGCTAGCTCTGCCAACTAAATGACAGTAATATAATTGGTAAAATTATTAGCCCTCGTCAAAAATATATGTCCGGACTGCTCACCTTCTTACGGGCTGCATGATTTTAACTCGTCATTTTGATTTTCTTGCATTTCAATCTTTTTTACAGGTGAATTTTACTGTCAAAGTCTGATTAATCTGGTGCTCTATGTTAAGCTGCAAATTTTCCTTCTTTTTTTTTTTTGGTAAACAAATTAAGCAAATCCTCAAACTCAAGAGAGCTTGGATCGACATGTAAACACTCCCACTTGATCTATTATGAAGCTCAAGCGAGCTATTCTGCTCAGGCATGACTTGAGAATGCATCGAGTAAAACTCATGCTCTGCTTGACTTGCATCATTCATGCCAAAATAGGCCTGACCGCTTTGCAACTCAAACAACAGCCCTTGTAGAAATTACTTGGAAGTGTCATGAAGGGCATTAGGTCCACTATGGGAATCGAAGAAATTACTTGCAGAAATTTTTTGATTATGCTTTTTAAGTGTTTACATTATCTATAAAGATAATTTTGATATGTGATTGCAGCTGTTTTTCTTCTTCTTTTTGTACTTGTGTACATTTGTTTTTGACGGATAGGATTGAAGTGTATTGTATGTTTTTGCATTATTAAAATATGTCATTATTGTCATAGTTTTCGGTATCTTCTAAAGAAATGGAATATAGGCTAAGCTAATTGCTTCTAGATGTGTGTTGGTGAGAAAGGGTTGAGACAGTGACTGGTGGGATATCTTTGGTGATATTAATATCAACATAAATATATAGTAAGAAAGGGGTTAATTACAGGTAACCTTCAGGTACGTGTAAAGTAAGATATAGTGTGATTCCACCCTATTTTGAAGTTTCTCCACTATTATTTTGACTTCCATGTATGTTCTACACTTTTAATCAACCTATGAATTCTCTTTGATCTCTAAAATGTTTGAAATTGTATGCTTAGGGCCAATAGACTATTTCAATCTGAATGGAATAATTTCCACTATGTTGAAGCATAGTTAATTAATGCATTTTATTTACTTTCATTTTTATATTATGGTTCACCTACAATTAGTTTATTAATACTAATGTTTTTCTTATTTGTATTACAGAATGGATAAGAGTTGGATAAATTATAAGACTGTTAATGATAAACAAAAGCCAAAGTATAGAAAAGGAGCCGTTGAATTTCTTGATTTTGCATTTTTAAAAGTTGGAAACGAAGATAAGATACGTTGTCCATATAATAATTGTAATAATCTCTTTTATCAAAATAGGGAGATGATGTTTAACCACTTAATCATATATGGAATATTAAGGGATTATAAACAATGAATTTTTTATGGAGAAGAAAATGACTCTACTAGTGATGATGGACATAATGATAATGGAAAAGAAAGTAAAAATAATGATTTCGAATATGATGATATTATTTTTTTGATCCATGATGCCACAAATGTTAACAATTTAGATTTTTGTGAAGATGTTGACCATGTCGGTGATGAAACTGATTAAAATGATACAATACCAGAAAAGTTTTATAGACTTATGAAAGATACTGAACAGGAATTGTTTCTAGGTTATGATCGTTTCACTAAATTGAAATTTATTTTACATCTTCTCCATTTGAAATATATTAATGGTTGGAGTGATAAACCTTTCTCAATACTACTGAATTTATTGAAGCTAATATTCTTTCATGGCAGTAATTTTTCAAGTAACTCTTATGAAACAAAGAAGTATATAAGAGATTTAGGATTAGATTATGTTAAAATTAATGTTTGAAAGAATGATTTTATCTTTTATCGAAATGTGTATGAAAAATATCAAAATCGTCCAATTTGGGGTGTTCGAGGTGAAAAAGTGATAATGATGAATGGAAAAAAGTTCCGTATAAAATTCTTCGTCATTTTTCACTAATACCTAGACTTCAAAAGTTTTACATGTATTCAAAAATAGCCTCTCATATGTGATTGTATAAGGAGAAATGTCCCGATGATGGAGTTTTGAGACATTCAGGTGACTCAAAAGTTTTAAAAGCTTTTGATGAAATGTACCCGAACTTTGTACTAGATCCCCAAAATATGAGGCTTGGCTTAGCTTTTAATGAATTTAATTCTTTGGACAACTTAAGTACATCTTATAGCATATGGCTAGTGATATTAGTTTCATATAATCTCCCACCGTGGATGTATATAAAAAGTGAATAATTTATGCTGTCATTATTAATTCTTGGTCCAAAAGCTCCTAAAAATAATATTAATGTATTCTTGGAACCATTGATAGATGAGTTTATGAAATTATGGTATATTGGAGTTGAAACCTATGACGCCTTCAGTTCAAATAATTTTAAATTACATACATTATTATTGTAGACTATCAATAATTTTTTAGCTTACGTAAATTTATCAGATTAGAATACGAAAAAAGAATTTACTTGTCCTAGTTGCAATGTTGATATTTTTTTTATAGATTGTCACATGGTCATAAATTATGTTATATGTGTCATCGTAAATTCTTAAATGCTAATCATAAATGGAGATTTGACAAAAAATCATTTGATAGGACTACAGAAATGTGACATACTCTTAAGCTATTTTCAGGGGATGATATCCTTGATCAACTTAATAGATGTGATAATGCGATATTTAGGAAGGCCGACATCAAACGAAAGCAACCTGAATATACTCTCAAGTATAATTGAAAAAGAAAAGGTATTTTTTTTCAAGTTGTCTTATTGAAGCAAATTTTTAGTTCGTCATAATTTAGATATTATGCATATTAAAAAGAATTTCTACAAAAGTATCATAGGCACTGTATTAGGTATGATAGGAAGATAAAGGATAATGTAAATTCTTGTCTAGACTTGAGGAATATGAAAATTCGAAAGAACTTGTAGCCTATTAAAATCGGAGATGAATATTTAATTTATAAAGCTGCCTATATATTGACATTGAAAGAAAAAAGGGTCATTGTAAGTTTCTTACAAATCTGAAAGTTTCAGATGGTTACTCTTTCTGTAATGTCCCCAGGTACTCGCATGTAAATATTGTCTGCTTTGTGCCAAGCCCGCACGGTTTCGTTCTGGTAGGCACTTGGCCCCTAAAACGTATCCACAAGGGAGAGGTATCCACGCTTTTATAAAGTACGCTTCGTTTTCGTTCCCATCCGATGTGAGACCTCACGTCCTACCCCTTAGGGGTCAGCGTCATCGCTAGCACACCGAATCGAGTCCCATCTCTAATACCATTTGTAACATCCCCAGGCACCTGCATGTGAATATTGTCCGCTTTGGGCCAAGCTCACATAATTTTGTTCTTGGTAGGCCCACGGCCCTCAAAACGCGTCCACAAGGGAGATTTATCCACACCTTTATAAAGCATCCTTCATTCCCCTCCCCATCTGATGTGGGACCTCACTGTAATGACTCGAGCTTGGATCCCCAAACTCGACCTGGACCGTCATGGTGAAAATCTGGAATCATCCAATATTATCAATTATACGTCATTAATAAACTCAACATTATTAAAAATATCATTAATGAATCTCATAAATGTATCATTAATTCATTATCTATAATAATAATAATAAATAATTTTAATAACCTCAATGTCCAAAATATCAATCATCATAATAAAAATCTAATAATCCACTGGATTTCATCGATGAGGTATATGAATAATCATGTAACCGACTGTTAGTATTTCAAGTATACCAACACACATGCATAATTTTATATAAATGTATTCTACTATCAATGCATGTCAACATAAATGTAATTATATACCATCCCATATATAATTATACATACTTCCTAAATATATCCAAGCATAATTATATATACAATTATATATATATATATATATATACACAAGCACACACATACAAAGCCATACTCACATATATATACATATACGTTGAAATATATACATATACCCACATACCCTGGACGCGCACACAGCAGCACACGCTACTCACCCTCACGCACGCACACTGCGCACATTCTGCCGGCCACCACACACACACACACACACACACACTAGTTGCGGCGCACCACCTCCTCATGGACTCGTTTACCACCGGCGACAGCAACAGTGCCACCTCCTTACTGCCCATTCACCACCGACGACAGCAACAACACCACCTCCTCGCCGCCTTCTCATAACCCAGCGCACTACACCAACTCCCAACCTCACACACTAACACTGCGATGCACCCACACGACACAGAATAGGGAGCACCCACACTCGTAGTAGCCCACAAAGCTACATGTATAAATAAATGTATAAATACATACACAAATGGTCACATATACATCCACATATACGTATATTTATAAACGTTTCCAAATCCCTTACTCCCAGTGCCAATTGCCAGAAATCCAACGATGCCCTGTTTTTCCCCAAGTCCTCACTTTGTCACCAAATTTGGATCGAGTGTCACAAAATCATGAAAACACATAATCAACAGCCGATAATGGAAAGGGAAGGGTTTACTTGCAAAATGGCGGGTCTTAACTTACATTGCTACCCTTGGGTCACTAGGCTCGCTGGAAAATGAGAACAGAGCATGGTGCTCTGTTTCCCACGGCTACGTCAAATCCCCCAAAATTAGGGGGTTAGGACATGTAAAATTATACTTGTAGTTCTATTAGACAATTTACGAAACCCGAGTTTATCATTAAGCCCTCAAAAGTCGGTCGTCCTCTAGCAATGCTGTGGCTCTGCATTCGGGTTCCCAAATCTGGAACTCTACGTTTCACTGATTACTCACCCAAATCAAGGCATACATAAGATATTTTACATTAACAATGATGAAGGAAGAGGTTATTTGGCAAGGTAAGAAGTTCACTTGCCTTGATTTTGTGATCGACGGCGGCGGCTCCTTCAACTTGGTGCACTCTTCCTTCCCAGTTTGTCTTCCCCCTTTTCTAACCCTAATGTCCCCTTAAATAATGAGAAGGCCGATTAGTATTTTCTTCAAAATCTTCTTCCTTCGTCGCTGCCATACGAGCGCCTTCCTTCTTTTCTCTCCTTCCTTTTCATTCTCTTTCCTTTCCTCTCCTTTCTTCTTTCTTTTCTTTCTTTTTTGTTTTTTCTTTTCTTTCCTTCGTTTGAAATTATTATTATTATTATTATTATTATTATTATTATTATTATTATTATTATTATTATTATTATTATTACACATATTATTATTATTATTATTATTATTATTATTATTATAATTATTATATTTACATATATTTATTAAAATCTCAATTAATTATTTATCTAATTATAATAATACTTAAAATTTTTAATATTAATTTTTAATATTTTGACCTCTCAAATTTAATTTTATAATTATCTTTTAAAAATTTCTAATATACTAATATTTAAATATATATTAGTTTTCTTGATTAATTAAACCTATAATTAAATTAATTCAATTAAGTACATTAATTATTTTAACTAAATTTAAGAATCAAAATACCCAAACTCAAATTACTAATTCAAATTAATAGCTTGAATATCTAAGCCTAATCACAAGATTTAATACCCAAAATAATTAATAAAATAATCAAATGATTATTAAAATTAATTAAATAATTTATTTTTATAAAATTATAAACTCAAAAATATTCAAGATATTACACTTTCAATATAGCTCGATGTGTAAATTGTGTTGATCGTAAAGTTTTAAGGATGAAAAGTCATAATTATTATGTGTTTATGCAAGACCTGATTATACCAACATTTCGTGGTATCTTACCTACAGAAGTATACGAGCCATTAACTGAATTAGGTGTATTCTTTAAGTAGTTATGTGAAAAAGTATTGTGAGTGGATGCATTAGAAAAATTAGAATGAAATATTATTTTGACCATTTGTAAAATAAAATGTATCTTTTTTTCATCTTTTTTTGATATCATGTTGCACTTGCCTATTTATTTAGCAAGTGAGGTAAAAGTTGTAGGACCAGTTTAATATCGGTGGATGTATCCTTTTGAAAAGAGAGATATTCGTAAAATTATAGCATATATATTTTGAACATAATAATTATGGCATTTTAAACTAATAAAATCTTATTTAGAGGTATATACGTAAGTTAAAATCATATGTACGTAATCAAGCTCGCCGATAAGGCTCTATAGCTGGATGTCATATTGCAGAAGAATGTCTTATATTTTGATCTAGATATTTGGGTAGGGTAGAAACAAGATCCAATCGTAAAGAAGGAAATTTTGATGGTGGTGAAGTACAACATGTAGGGTTATTTATATTTTCTAAATTTAGAAGACCATTCTACAAAAGAAGTATTAAAGAGTTGAGCTTTCAAGATTGGAGAAGAACTCAATTATATATCTTGTGAAATTGTAAGAAAGTGCAGTGTTTTATAGAGTAAGATACTTTATTATTATGGTATATAACAATATAATTATTATAGTATATATGTGTTTCAATCCACTACCTATTAATATAAAGAACTCTAATATTTGATGATGAATAGGGAGTATGAAAATATCAATCAAGATCGAAATGTTAATTTGTTAGAATAGTTTAAATATAGAGTAAGTAAAGTTTTATACATTCTATATGATTTGATATGTTTTATTAATACTTACTAAATTTTAATACTTACTAATATCTTTTAATACTTGTTATGTTTAATAGAATACAAATTTGATAAACAAAGGAGATGAAAGAGCAACCAAATATCTTTTATATTTGGCACAGGCTCAAATTAGAAAAGTGACTTGTTGTTCATCATATGTGATCAATGGATATAGATTTTACACAGAAAGTTGAGTAAGAAAGCGTAAAACATAGAATAGTATAGTGGTGGTGAAGGGTGATTTATATAGTGAAAAAATAGACTACTTTGGATCATTAAGAGAGATTATTAAATTAGAGTATAATGATGGAAGCATGATAGTACTTTTTCATTATGATTGGTATGATAAATATAATATAAAAAAAGGTATAAAGGAGGAACCAAATGGGCTTACAAAAATAAATGTCACTTGATTCTTACAAACTGATGATCATTATATTTTAGCATGCCAAGTTGAATAAGTTTATTATGTGATAGACCAAACAAATTTGAATTGGCAAGTTGTTGTTAGGTCAATGCCACGTAACTTTTATGATATTCCTGTTGGTGAAGAGATGAATGACCTTTATAGAACATATGTAAATAGTAATGAGCCAAGTTTAGAAACCAATTTGGATTATGTAGTAGAATTAAGTAATATGATGGTGCCTTTAGTTAAGACTGATATTGAACCAGATATTATAGATATGAATTATACCGGTGGATCTAAAGACACGTACAAGTCTAGTAGTGAAGAAGACTAGTCATTGATGTGATGATTATTCAAAATCCCAATTATATAATGTATAAAGGTTTACCCTCAAAACTGATGTAAATAGTACTTTACATTTATTGCATCGACACCCCATCAAACAAAACAAACCCTTCATGCATGTCTATTGTGTGATTCAGACTCTAGGTCGAGAGTTCTTTCTTTGTGTGTAATATATAAGTTCAATGACACATCATTCCATCTTTGGTTTATGCACATGACTTCTCACCTTTTGTGTAAACGTGATGGATGGGTAGGGCTACCTAATGTAATTGCTAAAGTCAAGGGCTATCTAAGAAGGCATTGCCCTTTTCGATCTCATTGTTGAACAAATACAAAAACTTAGCTTCCGGTCTCCCGTACTCGATTTATCATACACAAACTTAGTTATATGCTATTATTTTATTTGTCATGATTATAATATTAATTAATTACAAATCAATTGGTTGTATGTTGACAAGTTGGAGATGATGCCAAAGCTACTTGTGCTTCACAAATAATTGGTATAAATGTTGACAAAAAGAAGTTTAATAAAACTGCATGTTTAGTTTCCCTGTCAATGTTGTCAATATCATGTTTAGTTATTTGGCAATACCTATTTTACTAGTTTATACTTTCTTTCCATACTTCAAAAGTATAATTAGTTGGATATATATTAGAATTAAAATATGAAATCAATTACTAGTATAGTAGTTGCAATTATAGAAGTTTGACAGAACCGATTCTTATCTTATGTGTGTAGCCAATTATAATCATCACTTGGATTGATTTACTGTGTCACTTGATAAAGTTAAAGTATAATAAAATAAAATAAAATTTACTGTTGTTACTATAATAAAAGAATATGAGAGCAACTTTACTGATACTGTAATAATCAGCTTGTATACTGCTAATGCCAGATCATTGCCGCATTATTACTAACTTGTTGATAATAAATTATTTGCTGCTATTAATACAACTGATCTTTACTTACTCTCATTGCCCAACCCTCGCTAGAATCTTAGTATAAATATGTTTTATATCTAATGACATGTATATTGTGTTTCATAACAGTTTAACCAATGCGTGGAAAAACATATTGTGTCAAATGAAAAAAAGAGAGAGATGATAATCCAGAACCTATGAAGATTGATCTACCATCATCTTTACGACGTATTGTTGAAAAAAAATACAATAATTTATCACAGAAATAAGTTCTCTTGTTAAACAGTACTGTCCAATTAATGTTGAGAATTGAAAAAAAATGGATGATCATATCAAAATCCAATTGATGCAAAAAGTAAAGGTAAATTCATTTGTCATATGAATTTATATTCTCATTATTTTTTATATTCTCAATACTTGTAAGTGGTCTTATCTGCTTAGATGTAGATCTTTTGTTGCTCTAGTGTTTGAAGCAAATCCTCTCTTTTTTCTTGTTTGCTTGATGTTATCTCCATATCTCTTTGAAGAGCAATTATTGTTGTGTCCTTGAAAAGAAGGCCTAGTCCCTCATAAGACTCCGTTCTATATTTATTGTTATCTCCATACCGCGGTTTGAAAATCCGAGTACCCTTTATACCAAAGTTTGTAGAAACCTGTTATATAAGGTAAAACTTCTATCATGTAATTTAAGAATTCCATTTAAAAATCCTTTAATGATAACATAACAACTAAAAACCTGTTATATAAGGTTTTTGTTCCATTTTCAAAAACATATTGTTAAAACATTCAAAGCAAAAATCATTTCTTCTACATATCATCCAAATTAACCAGTACGAATGATTTGAAAGGTAAAATTGTCACCTTTGGATAACCAGGAAGATTGATCCCATTGTTTCCTTCATAGTTCATTCCTTGTTTGATGCCTTGTATCATCAAAAGCAATCATTAGTATCTTCAGGACACACAAACTTCTTCGGAGGAAAAAGCTAGTAATAACACTACTAATTACCTCTGCCGTTTGTGTTCAAATTCTGCCTTGTGTCCATTTCCCATTAAGAGTAGCAACAAAATTAATCCATCTCTTTGAATAGAGTTCTTTAGCTCATTTTGTTTACTGTAGAATTTTACAATAGCTTCACTGCTCGTTCATAGTGCAGAAGATATGTTCAAAAACCTGATACTCGAACAAATCCAAAACTCGTTCAAATCAGTTAGAATCTCATCCCGGTTCATCTAGTTTCATTTATATTACAGCTGATTATCCTCATGGATGGAATTTTTAGCATTTGATGCAACAGTAGATAACGAGTCAAGGTCACTGCATTTGATATACAATTACAGAAGTGTCACATTTCTGGACAGGTACTTTTATATGTTATAACTTCTATTAATAAAACTTCTCACATAATAGAAATTTCAATTTCTCCCAGTAGAACTACAAGAAAATAATGCAACCAGAGAAAGGAAAGGATTCCATGTATGTACAAGTGTAAATAAGGATTTCTGAAAATTCTAAACAGAAAAGGCAAAATAAAAGGTAGCTTTGGAAAAAATCTAAAAAGAATAGAGATGTATTTTTTTAGGAAATCTAAAAACTATATGTTGTCTCACTTTCCTCTTCTAAAGTAATCTGTTCTCATATTGCCCAATGAAATTTAGTTATTATAGAAAAAATACATATTGTCAAATGAAAATTATATGAATATGGCAATTCAAAAAGAATTGATGAAAAGATTTTGTACTTGGTGTTTTGGTTTGCGAAGAAATTACTAAAAGAAGTATAGAACTGACAATGAACGAATTGAAAACTGCCCTCCTAATGTAGATGTTAAACTATGAAAGTGGTTGGTACTCGAATATTGAGGAAGTCAAAAGTTTCGAATAAGTACATATCTTTTATATTTGTACTCATTCTCCAATCTTGACTTGTTACATTATTAATTGGTGCTTTGTTAATTTGTTTAATAATAAAATGCGGAATATGAGTGAAAATAATTCAAAGAATAGAAGTAAATAGAGAATGATGGGCTACATTGGCACAAAATCTGTTGCACGAACTTTACATGAGATGGTAATATCCATGTTTAATATAAATCTACTTATAGGCCATAAATATATTACATCTTTTGTTATTGGCTAATACTTGAAAATTTACAAATAGCGAAGCGCCCCACTTTCACATCTCGAAGAATTGATAGAGCCAATAGAATAGTTGAAATTGTTTATAAAAGAAAAGAAATGAAAAGATGAAAATTGGATTGATAATGAGTCGGAATATGCATATCATAAGCTTTTAGAATTACACGAGGCTCAAATTGAACAAAATGGTGCAAATAACTTGACGATAGAAGAAGCTTTCTCAATTGTTCTTGGATATAAATCTATGTACATAAGAGGGATGGGAGAATGTCCTCAACCAACTGAAAATGACCACAACTATTTAGAAAGCCTTTGTAGTGAGATGCCCGTTTGCCTAGAAAATGGCATTAATGCTTGGATTGAGGCTGAAGTACGACGGTTGACAGATTTGCTAAGTAAAAAAGAAGTCGAGCTTCATGCTAAATTGCTTATCGAGTTAAAAGTTGATCTATATTATGATATGCGATCTTTTATTAAAGAAGAATTATCTACAATGTAAATTTCAAAGATTGTAAGTTTATAACTATCTTTTTTTATTATGTTTTTAGGTGTTTATATTATCTATATAGATAATTTTGATAGCCATACCTTCAAATCTTAAATATGCTATGCCTCCTGTTAAAAACATTTCCATACATTTTGCATACTCTCATCTCAAGAATAGTGCACAATATAATCTGAGCCATAAATGGAAGATTGCAGTGAGGAGACGAGATATGAGAGTATTGGGCAATGTTGGTGATGTCACCAGTGGAGATTTTTAAAGTTTGAGATAATTATACTGTATGTTTGTTCAGGTTTATTCAAGTTGAGTATGATTTGCCTAAACACTCAATTCTGTCATAAATAACTGTATTATATAGATAATTGGATACACTGATTTGAAATAGTATGAAAAGGAAGATCAATGACAGTCTTCATCTGCATCTTCTTTGGAGTATTATTTTGGATGCTGTGCTTTTATTTGATTTTTCTAGTTTTGTTTCCCTTTAAATACACCTTTTCATACAATTTATTTGATTCTTGAAGATTGAACAATATCCTTCCTGGAATAATAAGCATAGTCCTAGTGCCTTTGTTGAAAGCCCAAATATCCATAGCGATTTAAGTTAAATGTATGACATAGAAACTTAAATGTATGATCATTTATCCTCCATAGCAACTTAAGTTGAACCATAAACTAGTAACTACTAGTCAAATTTATTGAAGAATACAACGCTATGCTTTCTATCATATTTCTATAGAGATTTCAGCCTATACTCTTTGAAAGAAACTTAAATGCATGACCATTCATCCTCCATAGCGGCTTAAGTTGAACCATAAACTAGTAGCTTATACCTTTTTTATCTGCTTACATATTTTTGTTTCCTTTTAAGTATCTGAATTAAATGCTACATGTGTTGAGAGAACTAAAACTTACACTAGGATTTTGACTGTGGATAGCAATACTTTTGATAGTATCAAGCATAAATATGTGCCAACTTTGGTGCATTTCGAAGAAGATATTTCCAAGAAAAATGGTCATAGAGAGACTTTCTAGGAATTTGATTTCAATAGGTATAGTAATGGTAGCAATATTCATGAGTGTCCAAGGCAGAATCTTATATTTACTAGGTAGAGAATTAAGATGAATAAAAATATCTTGCATTCAAAAACGGTTCTATATAATATAGCTCATTGTGTTCATTCTAAACATTTAATGATCACCAGTGTATTGATTGTATATTCATAATGTAGGCTAAAGAATAAACTATTCAAGTGATGAAAAAGGCTGTCCTTTCTTTTGGGGCCTTCATGAGGAGTTCTGACTTGAAAAAAGCAACTGATTACAGTAAGAATGCAAGTCTTACTTACACTTGCTTTTAAAATTGAATTATTTTACGAAGGAATTGAGCCCATCGTTGAGTTGGAATTATTCTTGTTGTATATCTGTATTTGCTTGCTTCAATTAAGACCAGTGGAGCACTTATTGTACTGAATTATTAATGCTTTGGTCACTTTTCATAAGCGATACATGATCTCCTGTTGCCCCAACAAAGATTAATGCAAGAAATTAATCTATTTCCATCCCATATTTAAGAAATACTATTTGGATGGTGTGAAAGCTCTTGAGGGTTAAACTAAAGTATGCTGCCACATTATCAAGCTGAAGCTCCAATTCCATGACCCAATAATTTTTCTTTTTCCGATGCTTTCATTCATTTGGAAGAGCCTATTCCCAATCATGAGTGCACGATTTTCTTGTGATTCAGTTTACTTCTTTTTTCATCCACTCATATGATTTCTCAGTATGGGGGATGCGGCATGACAAGCTGATGAACGTGGAATGGATTAACGTAGCATGACAAGCTGACAAGTTGGAGGCATTGATGCTTCACTGATCAATCAAAAGAATGATGTGGAAATTCTTCAAGGCCTTCTGAAAATGTATTAGAATTTTTTTTTTATTGTTATAAGACAATTTGTATTTTTTTGATTAATATAAATTTGATATGTGTTAGAATTTTGTCCATTAAAAGTATATAATTTAGAACTAAAATTATATACTTTTTTTTGATAATTATTTGCCATTAAATATATTATTTAGTGACAAATTAAGATATATTGTGGTGATAAAATTATTTTGTCACTAAAGAATATTAGTGACAATTTATTTTTTTCACTAAAGATACCTATTAGTAACAAAATTTAAATTCATCACTAAAGGTTTAGGACGGACCTTTAGAGACGAAATTATAATTTGTCACTAAATCTTTTAGTGATAATTTTGTAATTAATAGTGACAAATTATTTTATCATTAAATGTTAAAATTGTTGGGACCCTGTTTCACTCTCGGATAACCCTCGGCCGACGGAGCCAGCCCATTACTGACCCTAAGTCACCTCGGCCGCAGCAACGTCAGAACGGCAACCCATTGGCCCGAAGACAACACTCACCCGAAGGACGCGAGCAGTTTCATCATCCAAGCAAGCGAGATGCCCCTAGGCAAGCCGCTCCCCGAATGTAATCAGCCAATCGTATCCAGCTTGGCAGCCCTAGCGCCTATCCGACCGATCATCCCCTGACCAGGTATCAAGGCGGACCATCACATATTGAATCCCCACAAAATTGAACCACAGTAGGTCACAACTATACGTAAGCAATCTGGCCATGCAAAAATCATGCAATAAAGTTAGAAGTCAAGAGATAGAAGGTAACAAAAAGAGCACAGTTCAGAAGTTTTATTTATTAATTTATGTTACAAAGTACAAAGCTTACATTAGCGGACGTATATGACAAAGAAGAAGAAAGGAACATATGAGACAACTACTCGATGGTGTTGGCCTGAAAATCTGTTCTGGGAGTACAGGCTCGGGTAAGACAGCAGTGGGTGAGACACCCAACAACTATTCTCCACTAATCAGGTGCTCAAACCAAGGGCCGAGTGCCGCAGCAAAAGAAAAGGAAGCCATTCCCAGATGAGAGGAGGGTCAAGATGCCACGACCCTTATAGGAAAGGCCTCTTGTCAAGAGATACTCTGCCGGGGCCGATCGTAGCCTATGAGGGTAAAGCTCGACCCATAACGGCGATGATAGTTTGACCACAACGGAACTCCAAAAGCACCATCTCTAGTAAACTCCACTAACAATCCTCTGATGGGAGGAACCAAGGACCAAGTACTCCTCCTCGAGCCAAGATGGCATGGTAGAATGCTTATGCCTCGAAATTCCTCTAGAGGCTTCCCCATCGGATGCCAGTATAGTGGAGGGGCATGGTAGTGGCTCGAAAATCAGGCCACCCCCATCACAACGAGAAATCAACCCTAAGAGGAATATAATGGCAAGCTCCAACCGTAGTGTCAAGCCTTCCAAGATTTCCACCGATCTCGAACAAAGGTAACATGGAGACTAGACAAGCTCTAAGCGCATCCTTCAACACCAGAAGACTTCCACCGATCCTCCACCATGGCGGCCTAGGACCCCTCCTTACTCGATTGTTCACATTATTTGGTTAAGGGAAGGATGATCCATGGCGTGGAGCATGAAGGCTCCCCCTATTTGTAGCGAGAGCAAAAGTGGAGGGGCCATTAATACGAAGGGTCATGTCCATAGCACCGTCGGTAAAAGATCAGCGACAGGCCTTAGAGTTACCCAAAATCTTTCCTAGTAAGGCTTAGTTTAGATGACGCTTTGCAGGAAAAGAAGCGAGAAATACCGAAGGGGAAAGTCTCGAAAGGAAGCATCCTGAAAAGGAGCATGCAAGCTGACTTGCGGGGAGACGTCCCATTATCGTACATATCGGGAATTGGCAAAGCACAATCACCTGGCATGGGGGCTAATGATGAGTCCTGTAATACCATGGACCGACCCAACCCCAGGTCTAATCGTCATTGCGACAAGGGGCCTAACAGATAACGGATGAAGCTTTGAGAAGGAGATTAATCCGGTCCAACCCAAACGCCATTGTAGCAATAAAGATAAGGCCCGGGAGACAATAGGCTAAAGGGACAAGTGTCAATGGCCCGAACTGCAACGCAATCAGAGGGACCAATCCATAAGGCTCTCGGTCAAGTAACTAGCAGAGCAATCAGAGCATACGCCAACGGCAGCTAGAGCATGTGCATGCTTTGCGTCACCTGAAGCCTTCTGACAATTGGGTTGGGGAGACTACACACGACCTCTACACTGAAGCAAGGCGATGCCTAACGAACGTTGCTTCCGTCAACACCCCAGTGTCCAACAAACCCATAAGTGACACCTGTCACAGACCTTAGCGCCAAATCCTTCCCCACAAAACATTACAAATACCACTCACCACTACAAGACGGGAGGGTTCCTACTCGGACAATGTCGTAGAGTACTACTCAAGCCCTCAAGGCCCTCTTTGGTCCAAGAAAAAGCCTTCGACTCCTAGGGATGTAACGGGAGAACACAGCTCTCCCTCAAATACAGCTTCTTCCCTCTCTATTCGTACTGAGTTTCTTACCAATTACACTCCTAATGAGCCACTTACAATTACATCCTTAGTGAGCCACTCCACGAGTGTACCATTAGTGAGCTACTTACCAACTACATCCATAGTGAGCCACTCACCTATTGCAATCTTACTGCGTCATCGACCGCATGCATCCAAGTTGGAGCCTAGGCCTTCATCTCTCTGAACCGCTCCCCATTAGATGCATTATAGGAGCCCAATCCTCCTCTCACATCTCCTATATACGTGCAACTCTACATTCTCTCACATTCTCCTCACATTTTTTTATCTTCTGAAAAAGATTGTTAACTTAATTATTGGAGGATAAATTGATAAGTAAATTCCGTCTATCCTTTAACCGCTTATTTGTAATTTATGGTGCACAAGTTTCAAGTTAGCAGAGATGACCGAACCCACTCCGATTCGACCCACAGCAGAAAATCGAGTGACTCCCTAATCTGTACTATAACCTAAACATCAGGGGCGCATCAATATCAATCATTGGGAATTGGCATTACCATTATACGACCAAATAAGTATTATACTATCAAAATTTTTAGACAGAATTTATATAATTATCTACGTAAATATTCACAATAAATCTGTCAATAAATCTATAGCTAGGTTATGATGCCTGTATAGATTTATTTATGTATTTATTTATTCATCATAAAGGGATATATTTTTGAAACCCATTATCTTTTCTTCCCAGAAAACCCCACTATTCGAATTTCCAACTACACCCGTTGATTTTTTTTTTTCCAAACGAGAACCTAGCTCATTTTCATAACCGAAGCCCCCTTTTTCTAATACAAGTTGAACCACGAGGCACTGGATAACTTACCCAACCCGTCAGTTTACTCTAATCAAGAGCAACAGACAATAATTATTAGCTCACTGGAGCTTCCATATAGAAGCTTCAAAATCAGCTCATATCTTCATTTCTACCGTGGAAATTCCAAACCGTCACATAATAGATCCTGCAAAGTTGTGATAAGAGAGCTGCTAACTCTACCAAAATATATATATGATTTAAAGAGATCAAATTGCAAGCCTTTTCCTCACTTTGGGATGCTGAAAACCATGAAAATTTCATTCAAAAGGAACTCAAAAGACATCATCTAGACTTAAAAGAGTTCAACGTTTATTATTATTAGAGGGAGATTCCAAGATCGAGACAATTATAAAAGAAAGCACCAAGGCATCAGTAACAACACTCGGAATCCTTGGTGTCTGAAGTCCAAAAAACACTTACAATGGCGTAAGTTTCATTCCATCCAGATAGACAGATCAGATGAGGTCAGGGCAGACTATCTTACTCACTCGAGCATTGTGAGCACACAGCGAAGGCAATCACCTTCATGCATCAGATCAAAAGCCTTGTTGATCTCACTAAGGCTCAAATTATGAGTGATGTACTCGTCAACCTTAATTTCCTGCAATATTCAGGCAAACAAATATGGATTTTCATCAAAAAGCTCAACGACTATTTGGTATAGAGAGCTCTGAGCTAGGGAACTGAAAAAGTTCAGGAGAATTAGAGCATTTTTTGGGAATTAAACAAATCCAACAATTGTTGAACCAAGTTGAGGAGAATTGTTAGGTCCTCCCATCATTTTGGCTCCATTATAGACCCAAAGGCCAAAATTAAAAAGTATAAAAATAAAGAGTGTAGATTGCATCATTTATTATACGGACTTGATACAATCTCCATCCTTCATTTCTCATCTTTTAATTTTGGCCCTTAGATATGTGACAGAGCCAAAATAACAGAAGGACCATAACAGCTCTTCAAGTTGAGCGCCTCCTAATAACTGAATCCCACAATCTAACTCATAAAAAATGTGGATCGGAAAGCCCAACAAAGGTGTTGTGTCATCCAAATCTTCCCCTCTCAAGGGTGTTGGCATCATATGTACAGTAGCAAAATTACCCCATAATAGAAATAAAAAATACCAGCCTCCCTTTACTACCATCTTGGCAAATATGAAGCACAAGAACCTCAACTTCCCACAAGATGGAACAAAAGTATGAAGCAATGCTCACTTGGCGAGTCTAGCTAGCTAACTAATCCAAACAAGTTTTGGGAAAACTATATTTGTTGAATACAATGTGATGTAGGGAGGAGGGGAAAAGTAGGGAGAAGAGTTATAGAGGGATAGAGACAAGAACAAATACTAGAGGGGTAAAGACAAGAAAGGGAAACAACCAAGGGAGAGAGGGGGAAAGGAAAGCACAATTGTTCAATTGCAATCAATTTCTCAAACACTCATTCATCAAGCATCTCTTAAATAATAGAAGTATGGTCCTTATATAGAGAACTCGAATCCTAAATCAAGTTGAAAAGAAATATAATTTACTAACTAAATATGGCTTAAGTTCCTAAAATAAAAGAAAATCTCAATCAAATAAAAGTAAATCAAATAAAATCGTAATATAATAAAAGCAAATAAAATCGTGATCTTTCAAATAAAATAAAATAAAAAAATCAAAGTAAATCTTTTCTAATTTGTATAATTTGGATGTCCGCATCAATTCTCCTCCGGTGGTTAGGACTCAACCTCGTCGAGTAAAACCTCCGTTGACGGTAATAGACTTGTGTAAGTGGGGACGGAAAGCGGACAATGCGACCAATATCTCCGGAAGGGACTGGACTTGGCCCGAAAAAGTGTAATCCTACTGAGTCCGATAGAATTCCAAAAGATTTCAATCAAACTGCTGTAGTGCCTCTTGAGAAATCTAAGCATTCTTGGATTCTAATTGGCCAACCCAACCGAAAAAAAAGCGTTGAGTCATCCCATCCATGGCAAACATAATCTGGAAGTGATCTGATCCACTTGTATGAGACTGTCTTGTGATGATAATCTTCTACTAGTTAGATTTTGTCTGCCGTGTTTTTTTTCTTTTTTTTTCTCTCTCTTCTTTTTTTTTCTCCCTCTTTTTTTTCTCTCTTTTTTTTTTCTTTTTTTAACGGGTACCGTTTCCCTCTTTTTTTTCTTTTTTTTTACTTCTTGTTTTCACGCTACCGTTTGCGCTGTTTTGTTTTTGTTTTTGTTTTTGTTTTTTTTTGTTTTTCTTTTCCTTCTGTTTTCCTTACCTGCCTCGGTCAGGCCTCCAAGCCCACAATACGCAGAGAGAGAGCGAAATGGTGTAGCTGCTCATGCGGCGACAGCAACGACGATGACAAGGGCGACTGCGACGGCGATGAAAGTGACGCTGAAGATTAAGGTGAAGACGAAAGAGATGACGATGTGAACAAAGCTAAGGAAGTGAAGACGAAGCAGTAGATGGAAAAGAGGATGACGATGAGGAATTGGCACAACCCGATTCGGGACTTCTCTTTCTACTCCTTTGTGGATTTTTTTTTCTCTGAAGGAAGGTGGAGGCTACGGTTTTGGGTTGGGCTGTGGCGTAGGTGTTTAGGTTAGGGTTCTAGGTTTCGGGTCGTCTGATGAAGGTGGTCGTTTAGGGTTTTGGGTCGGTTCGTAGTATGGTGGGATTGGGTTTGGGTTTGGGTTTGGGCGTGGTTTGGCTTGACTGGACAGGTACTAGAGTGTTGGAGGTCGTGGTGGTTAGTGGGGATGTGGGTTCTTCCTCTGGTTGTGGCGGCGACACCGGCTACGATGGTTTCGTCGGCGGTGGTTACTGCGTCGAATTGTGCCGCCTCCTTGATGTCTCTAATTGATACAAGGAGGTAGAGAAACGGGTCTCTACCTCTCTTTGTGCTACTCCTCTTCTTTTTTATCTTAACGGAAACAGAAACAAACACATATATATATTTTTGGCTGTATGGTTCAAAATAATCAGAAAACAAAAATAGAGGATATACTGCTTGCGAGAAAGAGGTGAACTGGATGTGATGGTGTGGGATGGTGGGGCGGCGGAGTTGGTGATGCTACAGGTTGCACGGGGCAAACATGGCAGGCTAAACAATGGATGCTGGGGTGGTAACGGTGCTAGTGGGGATGAGGATGTTGCTGGTGGGGATAATGTCGTTGCAGGTGTGGTAGTGATGTTGTTGAAAGTAAAAATGGTAGGACTTTATCTCTGATACCAATTTGTTATAGGGTGGAGGGAAAAAGTAGAGAGAAGAGCTACAGAATGGTAGAGACAAGAACAAAGATTAGTGGCGTAGAGACAAGAACAAAGACTAGAGGGGTAAAGATAAGAAGGAGAAATAACCAAGGGAGAGAGGAGGAAAGGAAGGCACAATTGCTCAATTGCAATCAATTTCTCAAACACTTATTCATCAATCATCTCTTAAATAATAGAAGTAGGGTCCTTATATAGAGAACTCGAATCCTAAACTAAATTGGAAAGAAATATAATTTACTAACTAAATATAACTTAAGTTCCTAAAATAAAAGAAAAATATCAATCAAATAAAAATAAATCAAATAAAATTAAGGTATAATAAAAGCAAATAAAATTATGATCTTTCAAATAAAATAAAATTAAAGAAAATTAAAGAAAATCTCTTCTAATTTGTATAATTTGGATGTCCGCATCACAATGATCATAGATTAGTTAAAAAGCATTCCGCCTTGATGATAGAAATCAATGCAAATTTGAATTTGGCTTTCAATTACAATGACATTAATGGTACATTTGGTTATTGGAATGGAATGAGGTAGGAATAGATTAGTTATTCTAGGAAATAGAATAGAGTTGGAATTATTATTCCCATATTTGGTTATTAGAATAGAATAATGTGGGAATTAGTATTCTATTATTTGATTTGTAGAATAGTATGACGAATAAGGTGAAAATAGGGATAATAATAATAATAATAATAATAATAATAATAATAATAATGATAATAGTAATAATAATAATAATATGTAATAATAATAATAATAATACCTAATAATAATAATAATAATAATAGGAATTCTTCTTCCCACATGTGTGGGAATAATAATTCCCAAGAAATATTTATTCCCGATTAAATTTGCAACCAAATGAAAGAATATCTATTTCCAGGAAATAAAAATTCTATTTCCTTTTTATTCCTTTCAACCAAACATGAGGTAAGTTATTCAGTCTAATCTGGCTAAGAAAATTAGACAGTAATTCCCCAACAGTGTTTGAATCACTTCAATAATGTGATTCCTCCAATTTTTCAGCAATTCAATTCCCACAAGAGCTTAAAGATTCCAGGAAGGCAACTCATTTGTACCAAAAGATGCCTTATTTATTTTAACTTTGATAGTAATAAGGACTTGTGTTAACGTCACTTGCCTTTTTCATGTACTTCTCCACGAGCCAAGGTACCTGTGAGCGGCTCTTGAAACCACCAAAAGCTGTTCCCTTCCAAACCCGGCCAGTCACCAGTTGGAAAGGACGAGTAGATATCTCCTGACCTGATGCTGCAACACCCACAATAACAGAGGTTCCCCATCCCTGCATGATTTAATTTCAATAGCCACATGAATGTAATTAACTTTTTACTAATTAAAAACACCGACAATTAAGCCATCAATCAAACCAAGCACCTTGTGGCAGCACTCCAGAGCAGCCCTCATCACAGATACATTTCCAATGCATTCAAAGCTATAGTCAACACCACCATCTGTGAGATCGACAATTACTTGTTGTATGGGTTTGTCATGGTCATTTGGATTCACAAATTCAGTCACTCCAAAGTTCTTAGCTGCGGACAGGAATTTGCAATGTTAAAAGAATATTAATAAGTTCATAACCTCCACTAACTCCTCGACAGGAGATTATCAGTATACCAATGAATACGAAAATTGTGCACTGTGCTGGCTTTCTGATTGATAAGACAAAACAATGTGCAAATTATCAAAAGATGTCCTGGTTGCCTTGGGATCAAAAATACATAGAGAGAGAGTTCAAAGCGTCCCACATAACAATCATTCTGAGCAACCATACCTCTGCTACATTGCAGGATTTGGGCCAACCAACAAAGGAGAGATTCAAATCTAGGCGAATGTATATAAACGGAATCAACTAAAATTTAACATGTCTGCTCAGTATTTTAGTTTTAGGGCAGTTCCTATATATCCTTTTTTTATTATTATTTCAAATTTCACCTTGGAAAGCTGTAGGTTTTTTGAGTAAGAGATGAGAGTACATTCAGATATATAATACAAGGCCTTATCCGTGGTGAATAAAGTACATGACTAGTATGAAGAATTGGTGAAAAAATTTAATGCACATTTGCTGATGATTATTTCAAGGAATTCTGGCATAGGCATATGGTGATTACTATGCCAAGATCAGTTGACAACTGCTTGGCACAAACAAGTCCAGAAACTGCTTGCTACTCCAGCAAATATGATATTAAAGACTTCCATGGCCAAAAATAGAGTTCCACATAATTCCGGGGCCAGGGAATAAGTTGGCGTGGGCAAGAGGGAGAGGTGGGGGACTCATAGCCCTTCTCTCCAGTTGCTGTTCCTGGACCACCCATCCCTTCCCCTTTGCCCAGCCGGGGAGGTCCAATGGGATCAGTATCTCTCAAACAAAATAAAGTGATAGGAAGAGAAGACTGCCGAAAGGTGGGTAATTTTAGGAAGTCCATAATTTTGTTTCCCTCAAGATAAAGCAGGTACCAAGTACCCAAACAAATTCAGGATACTGTCAAATTTACTTCTGTATGGTTGAAGCAAGGAAAAAGATCCGACTACTTTCTCACACCCTCCACTGACGGTTGATAAAAGTAGTATAGTAATCCCACACCTGCAATTCCATTACTTTGAACCAGAGGTAAATCTAGTGGCAATCAGCAGTTACATTATGCTGCAAATAGTGCTAAGGTGATTGAAAGATGATACAGTGAGTTGTAAAAATGCCCAAATGCCAAAAATTCTGAATGATTAATTCATTTTTTAAGATTGAAAGAGAAAAGGCAAGTGGTCATCAGGCTGAATAAATGGCTGCTACATTATATATAATAAGTTTGACATTTTTACCAAAAGCAGCGTGATCGCGATCAGGTGAAGTCCCCTAGGATAAATGGTTCTAGAGAAGCAAAGATAAGTAATCTTAAAACTAGATTTGACAATTTGTTCCAAAGGTCAACAGGGTAACCCTAATCTACGTCCAACTAATTAGGCTTTTGAAGCATAGAAAGAGTGAATAATCTATTACAACCGGTATCACCAAATAATGTCATGTAAGAACTACATGATTTTGACAACATCGACATGAAAACTAAACATGCACCTATGTCAAACTTCCTTTTGTCAATATCTATGCCAATTATGCGTGAAGCACCAGCAGCTTTAGCACCTTCTGCAACCTATCAACATACAGCCAATTGATTTGTAATTAATCAGTACTACAATCATGAAGAACAAAATAGTAGCACATGATGAAAACTTACCACAAGGCCTACAGTGCCCAAGCCAAAAACAGCAACATTAGATCCTGGCTCAACTTTTGCAGTGTTCCATACAGCTCCAAGCCCTATGGGAACAGATTTTCACATGACAAAACAAGGTCATACTTAAAAGATCCTCCTCAATGTATAAATAGCCTGCCGAAAATATTTATTGGTCGTATCAAAACCTACTAAAAAATGAAACTCTTCTCAAGATTAAGGCCATCAGTTCATAAACACGCAGCCCAAAACATCCAAAGACAAGGGATAATAATAAGTTGCTACAAGTTAAAGCACACGCTCCCGGGGCAAAAATAAGGAAAAAGAAGGAAAATAAGACAAATTATAAAATCATATTGACTTTTTTGTTTTCTTTTTTTTTTTTAAGTAAAATCAAATGACAAGTACCCTTGGTGAGCAATAGCTGAAACTAGAGATATCTGAAACCAACAACAAGAACTGTCATCCTCAAAAAACATTAAGGTCAAGAAAGCATCAAATTAATGATAGTAACATGTGGGTAACTATGTTAATAACCAGCAACTGTAAGAGAGAGGGAGAGGAAAAATAAATAAGTAAACAAATCATACCTGTAGGGACAGCACAACCAAGAAGGCAAACTCTATCCAAAGGAGCTTTAGGATCAATTTTAGCAACACTAACATCATGTACCACAGTGTATTGACTATATGTTGAAGTTCCCATAAAATGATAGATAGGCTTCCCATTGATTGAAAAACGACTCTTTCGATCATTCATCATAACTCCTACTCCTGTAGCTGCCCGAACCTTTCCACAGAGGTTTGTCTTCCCTGACTTGCAGAACTTACATTCCCCACATTCTGCCTGGTAACATGGTATAACATGGTCTCCAGGTTGCACTTCAGTCACACCTTCACCAACACTCTCAACAATCCTGCATCAACATATATAAACAGAAGTTCCCCTTCATCATCCAAGACATTGAAGCTATGACTAGATAGTATCACTTAGTAAACTACATACCCAGCAGCCTCATGACCAAGAATACATGGGAAGAGGCCTTCAGGATCCTGTGAGCGAAACAAGAAAGATTTAAGCTGTTACTCCGGAATGACCAAACACAAAAGCTTCGCAATATGCAGACAAAAATAACTATGTGCCAAAGCACACAACTTGTTGAATGTAGTGTAAGTTGAAAACAACGGGAGCTAGTTCGGTCTCTAAAATAATCTATCGATAGTAAAACACTACACTATTTAAGAGTTAAAATCTTGTGTACAACTTGACAAACATAGACACAAGCACAGGTTACAGATATGATATGATACGACAAAAGACACATTATTTCTCTAAAAACTAAACATGACCTTCCTAAGAAATGTCATCAATAAATCCATAATTTTTATAAGTATGGAAATATAATTTATTAGACAATAGTTTTTAAACAAAATTAAAAATCAATACTTCAATTTGGACAATTTTATTGCACCAAGATATTTAGTAATAAAAAAGTTCAACATGCAATTTACCAAAGAAAAAAAGAGGCAAGGCAATCAGGAAAAAGGATACTTGTTACTATCATAACCAAAAAAGGAAGAGATTAAAAAACAGAATGGAAATTCTCACATGAACAGCTCACTTCAAAGGCTCCCAACTGTGCCGTGGTGGGTGCCCCCAACCATATCAAGGGTCCCACAGAATCTCAGGACAGTAGGCCAATTTATAGCCTCTCAAAAAAACCTACTTCTAGTCAAAGTAGGAAACCACGAACCTTGCAGACAGAAAATTCTAACTTCGATATCATTCAAAATCAGTTGTGAATTGTCTTCAAAACTTCAATATCATACAACACCACAAGCCTTCCATAAGCTCTTGCTTGACTACCATGGACCCACAATGAATAGCAGAGCAAATTAGCAATCAGCGAACAACATGCATGATACCAAATATTCAAAGTAGAATGTTAATTATTTTTGGGTAAAATTTCAATAATTTCCCTAGGAAATGAAGTTGATTTCAAATAAGTCATCATTTCTTCTCCTGGTAAATGCAAAACAAATTCAGTAGAACAGTTCAATCTGACTTCCACAAGCTCTCTGGCACAAAGAATTTCATATAAATTCTTTCTTTGCTTCCTTCTTGAAGCCAAATGCAAGATAAGTGAGCAAGTACAATCACGGTGCATTCAACATAGTTGTTTCACAAGATTCTCTAAATTCCCAGAAATACCTTTAAGTCACAAACAGATGAGAAGTTGCCAAATGTATCAGTTATAGCAAATAGTAATTCATCAAACAGAGCATTACTAATCAAGAAACTGTCACAAAGCAGCAATCTATGAATTACATTTTAGCAACATGTGCACACTAAAAATAGAAGGGTTAAAAGAGGTGGTTACAAATGCAAGAAAGTGATGATATTGGATCAATCAAGGGAGATATCAAATGAAATTCATTTGAATTCTGTGTATTAGAAGGAAATTGGAGATGAAATTGTTGATACTGATTTAACAGAGCAAAATTATGAGAAGGAGACTCCAAAGGGAATCTGCAGATTGTACTCCAGGAAATCAGGGTTGAATTAGGAGAAATAGATCTTGAAAATCAAGAATCCTCAATCATCGGCTACCTGGACTGATATTGTAGAAGAAGTTCGGAAGATGGAAAATATGCCTACAGAGAGAGAATTGTTGAGTTAATCTTTTTAGCATAAAATCGCAATTTGCAAATGGTACACAATTTCAAAACGTTGAATCAACTGATGATTTTAGGTTGAATCAACTGAAGATTTTATTCAAATTGAAAAGGACGACATTCCTGATGAGATTGATCAATGGCAACATTAGTTGACTTCTTATTGGCTTGGAAAATTATTCAGGTTAGTGTGATACCAATGATTATGAAAGCTTGCAAAAACTTTGTGGCTGATCCGCAGATCTTTTATCATGATGAAGGCAATTATGTGCTCTGTTTCTAGAATGTTGAGGGCAAGGAACAGGGCCCAGCTAGTGGAATGAAGTTTAATAACTCAAAGCCTTTCATACTGAAGGATAAAGATGCAATTATCTACTTGAAAGGGTGGCTCAACGTACAAGGCTTCCCACATTGCTAGATGGACAAGCCCATGTAACCTTATTTTGCAACGTAAAAATGTTACACTTGTCAGAAAAAATGGAGAGAAGTTGTTTCTGTATTTTGAACATGTAAATTCTATGTCACAATGGAACAATCTAAAAGTTGTGCCAAGACCACACTCATGCAAATTTTTCTTTCACAAAGGAAAAAGTACAACATATGCAGGTGTGGATGTCCGATCCCAAACTGTGACTGTAGGGAGAAATTTCAGTTAGTAAGTTGGCTAGCAAGTAGCAAGATCAGACAGAATATGCACTGATGAATAGGTGGAAAAGAAGCAACGAATTTCATAAGATAGGGACTTGGACAGAAGCTGAAATCACCAAGAATCTGGTTGATTTCATGCCATTTATAAGCCTAATGGTAAGACTGTGAATCGGAAGGTTGTATGTGTGTACAAGGAAGAATTCTCACTAAGGATAACCTTGTGCATTGGGTCAATAAGAATAATCTTGTGCACTGGGGGTTATCCAAGAAGATCAATGTCCAAGTGTTTTGAGTGTATTTTTGCCCAAGTAGTTGTCCGACAAGCATCAGGACTGATCAGCACAAAGGAAAACAACCAGCTGGCAGCAACGGTATAAATCGCTTACCAGGGCAGTGAAAGACAAAATAAAAGGAAGTCAGTATCAGAGTTATACTTTGGCAGCTATGGTATATCAGCTCTGGACTGAAATACAAGGTTTTCAAGGGCAGCAGAGAACAGCAGCAGCCATAGTAGACCAGATTAAATTTGAAGTGTGTTATATAAGCAACGCACCATCATTGGTAGGTTGGTATGTTAGTCTGAATTAGTTCTATAGTAGTTTCACTTCCTAGAATTGGAGGGGATGCTTGTATATTGCTCACAATGAGCAATAATGATACGTGCCTATAGTTTTCTAATTTTTCTAATTTTTTTCTTTTCTGTTTTCCCTTAGTTGTTACTAGTTTGCCCATTAGTTTGTTTCGTTTGTTGGGACACATGCAATACAGCACTGCCCTTTTCACCTCACTGTATTTAGCCAGCACTGCTGGGCAAGAGGAATAGAGAAGTATTTTCCTTTTCCCATTAATTCTCTCTCTCCCTATCTCTATCACTCTACCTTCCCTTCCCCTTCCCTCTCGACCCCTTTCTCCTTCCCTTTTCTGCCATCCTCTGCTCTCTGCTCTCTCTCTTGCACTCTCGGTCTCTCTATAATTCCATCTTCTCTTCTACCAGAACTCCCATCCCCTCAGCAATCTCCACGCATCGCCGATGATCTTCAGCGTGCGCCCATAGAGCACGTATCAAATGGTGCTTTCATTGAGATAAAAGTAGATGAGACGTTAGCGAAGAGCAAGCCCTCGCAACGCTGGAAAATGCCATTGCAAAGCTGTCCAAGGAGATGAAAGAAGCGACGGCAAGCATTCGGCAAAATACATCAAGAGTCGCAGCATTGAATTCCACCACGAAGCAAACACAGCACTCCATTGCTGCCATCCTTCCATCGCTCAACAAACTCGAGTGCAACCCTAGCTCACCCACGCACCTTTCGCCAAACACTCAAACCGCTGCTTCCACTAAAGCACAAATCTAGTATTTTCTTGATGCAATCCTTCAATCGCTCAACCGGATCGAGCACTAACATCATTCATCCGCAAATCTGCCATTGTTGTTCAACCCTCCACCATCTGTGGCTACTCCATCAGTCACTTTCCATCCTCCTACGTTGCTCCCAACCACTAATTTGTTCATCGAGCCTTCAAGCGTAAGTCCACAACTGTCTCCTCAAACTCCAACCCACACTTCTCTTAGAACGTCACCAACTCCACCAGACGCCACCACCACTCTTCATCTTCCCTTATCTCAACCAGAAATTGCTTCACTCGTCGCGTCAATACCACCACCTGCTGCTCGAATCGCTACCTCCGTGTCTACCACAGCATAGATTCAGCACTCCCTTGCCGACACACTTCCTACCATAAATAGAATCAACCGACCATCCTCTGTTTTTGCCTTGCTTCCAACCCCGTAATTGCTTTCCATTTCCACATCTGATATTTTACCTATGTCGCAAACCTTAACCCTCCTCCCACAGGCATCTTCATCCAAATCCACGAAGGACTCTAGTGGTGCTGGACTGGCTAAGACAGTGAAGAAGATTGTGAAATTACCGAGCATTGATAGCCGTGGTGGATCTGAGGTGGTGTTGCAGTCTAAAGAACTGACTCTTGCTCAGGCACTGCCATTCGCGACTTCCTCTATTCTTCCAACTCCTTCACAATTTACGACTTCAACCACTAGTGTGGAGTTAGTGACAACTCTTACTTCTATGGATTTGTGGATCGATGGATTTGTGAATTTTTGGGGAACTATCTAGCAATCGGGAATTTTCAGATGATGGCCTAGGCAATACTTTTGCTCTTATTTCTGCTCAAACGTTGCAAGAATTGAATGATTATCAGCTTAAGGTCTTGAAATTCAACCCATTACAAGAAGCATTTAAGGATCCTAGCGACAGAAAGTTTGGCAAGAGTGATCACGATGACCTTCGCCACTTCACCTTGGATGCAGGGACTGTTTTGGATTTTATGCCTGCCATGTTTGACGATATTGTTGGCCAAAACATTGTCACGGCCTACATCAGTAAGTTCCATCCCCCTTTTCTGTTCTTCTACTTCGATTCGTTCCTCTCAACACTTAGCCCCGAATGACTTCTGGCCCTTCCATATTGCTTTTGCCGCTCTTCCAAATGGTGCAAGCCCGGAAACAGCAAAAATATTTGATGACACTTCTTGAGAACGTTTCGTTGTTTTGGCCAAGGTCCTAGCTAATATTAATGCTAGGATCTGTAAAGATCAAAGATGTTCATACCGCCAGAAACATTTTCTGAAATCAGGAAGATATAAGTATGATCAGTGGCTGGAAGCAAACTAGTCTCTTATTTCCGCAAGCGCTAGAGGACCAGTATAACAACCGCTCAACCGCAAAATTCAAAGGTGAAATCCTTGCCCTGTCAAATATAGACCATCTAAACTTGGTAAGGGTGTATACGCATACAAAGCGAAGAGATGAAAGAATTATTGTTGTGGAATGTGTGAGCAATGGAATACTCAGGGAGTAATTGGATGGTATCCGAGGAGATGGGTTTGAGCTTGCTGTATGACTTGACATTACTATTGATGTAGCTCATACAATTACCTATTTGCACACTTACACTGAATCTCCAATTATTAGTTGTGATGATATAGGGTTGTTGAGTTCAATGTTTTCTACCCAAACATTACTTCATCTCAAGTCTAGTGAGTCTGAGGCTGCTGATCTTGATCTCTCTTTGTTTACTGTGTTTGGGATAAATGAGAACAATAGCAGGAAGTCACATTGGTCAGTTGCAAGCTCTTTTAATAGAGGCAGCAAGGAGTTCAAGATCACCACTGACAAAGAATCCGAAGACCAGATAATTGAGAATGAAGACTCAAAAGCGCTACTGATCTGTAAACACGACTGTCTTCAAGAAGATATTGCTGTGGCATCTGTCCGAATGGAACAAAGCATTATCACACTTGCAGAAGATTCAACTGTTGACTCAGGTATAAAGGTTATGCAACTGCCCTGCTGACATTTCTTTTGCAGGAAATGCATAAAGACCTATGCTGATTTGCATGTAAAAGAGGTGCACAAGAAGCAACTTGACACTGAGGCTGAGAATAACGAAGGTGCCCAACTATTTCTTGCTGATAATTCTCAGCTTGATGAAGCTCAACCACCATGTTCAGAGAACAACCTGTGGGAAAACACCAAGTAACCCACTACATATCAGCTTCACCATTTGACTGTTGCATTGCTTTTGCTAGGGAATTCTACTTCTGCGAAGCGCAATCCTTAATCCTTGATTCAGACCCTATCCCGAGAGATGGAGGTTCATAATAAGGATGAGGTTATTGGTGACAAAGCTGGTAATACCATTCAATTTCTGGAGAACAATTTTGGCGCAAAATTTCAATTCACAAGGGTGTTTGTAGGAATGTCCTGGGACTTGAAAACAAGTTGAGACTGTTACGAAACTTATAAAGGAAGTCATGAATCAGCCGATCAGGTCATCTTTTTCCAATAACTACACCAAGCCGGCCCATCGCCCATGTGGACTTGTTGAAATAGACAACCGAGGGCTCCAGCCCATGATCATCAGCCCACTTCTCACTTTCGAGCAATCCCTCAAATCCATTAGAGCTATTATGGAGAACACAGGTCAACAACTCAGTTAGGAGCTTACCATTTTCCAACGCAATGGCAACTCTTCACTTAGTTTCCTCTTCAACCATGAGGACAAGGTTTCTTTGATAAGGAAGACAATGATATGTGGCTGCAGTTTTCTAATTTTTTTATTTTTTTTTCTGTTTTTCTTGAATTGTTACTAATTTTTTTATTAGTTTGTTTCGTTTGTTGGGACTCGTGCAATATAGCACTGTCCATTTCATCTCATTGTATTTAGCCAGCACCGGTGGACAAGAGGAATAGAGAAGTATTTTCCTTTTTCCCACTGATTCTCTTTCTCCCTGTCTCTATCACTCTGCCTTATCTTCTCCTTCCCTCTCGACCCCTTTCTCCTTCCCCTTTCTGCTATCCTCTGCTCTCTCGCTCTCGTTATCTCTGTAATTCCATCTTCTCCTTTGTCAGAACTTCCCTTTCCTCAACAGTCTCCACGCACTGCCGGTGATCTTCAGCGTGCGCCATGGAACACGTATCAAATAAAAGCTTACCTAAAAAAATGTCACGGGCTGATTTCAAATAGTAAATCATATAAAAAGAAAGAGAAAATTCATTAATAGAAAATGGAGAAAACGATAGACCTTGCCGCTCCAGGTATACGCATCAGTGTGGCAGAGAGCGGTGAAGAGGATCTGGATACGGACTTCGCCAGCTTGAGGCGGCGCCACCTGCACGTTTTCGATCGCTAGCGGCTTGTTGGGTTCCCAGGCCACCGCAGCTTTCCAATTGCAACATCCAACCAGATCGCACAGTCAGAACCAGATACAACGAGAAATGCCGAGCGAGAAGGGGAGAAACTACCTTTGCAAGTGACGACTTGACCTTGAGTACTCATTGAGTGCTCGGCTATGATCTCTCTCTCTCTCTCTCTCTATCTCTCTCTCTCTCTCTCTCAAATGTTCTATTTTGTTAAATATTTAAAAATTAAATGCCCAGATGTAATTTTATACACAAATTTTTATAATTTACGCTTGAATATTAAAAAATAACAAATAGTACGAAATTTCTCCAACCTCATATGATTTCAAAGGCTCAAAACACTAAAGTTAAATAAATTTAAATATTGTATCAAAATTTATAAATTTAAAAATATAAAAATATTTTAAATATTAAATATGATACAAGTCAAAATTTTAAAATCCGAAACATACAAAATTGATTATAAATTATCAAACCGCTAAATTTAAGGAATGATTGTACATATTTTTGATAATTTTAGTTTAAAACACTATAATTTAGACTTATAGGTAGGTTACTAATATATATACCCTATAGATGGTATTAAATATTACTTTCTTTTATTATCTATGAGATAGATGTAATTTTCAAGTCTGTTACTGTATTACGATAACCATATATATTATTTCATTTAATTTATTATAATGGTTTTAAAGAAAATAATAAATAGCGAATTCTATAATAAATGTTTAAGACTCTTTCTCTATGTAGAAAAAATACAAATATAAATCTTTTTACCATGCAAAATAAATATAAATCTCAAATGAAATATTATAATAGAGTCCAATTCAACATACTTACATGGAATATCAATGAACATTTAATCAAAGCAAATTTGAATTTGGGGAAAACCATGTTTGTTGAATACAATGATCATAGGTTAGTTAAAAAGCATTCCACCTTGATTATAGAAATCAAAGCAAATTTGATTTTGGCTTTCAATTGCAATGACACTAAGCTATTCAACCTAACCTGGCTAAGAAAATTAGACAATAATTCCAAAATAGTGTTTGAATCACTACAATAATGTGATTCCTCCAATAATGTGATAGAAATCAAAGCAAATTTGAATTTGGCTTTCAATTACAATGACACTAACCTCATGTTTGGTTCAATAGAATTACAATTTTAATCCCGATTAATTCCTTCAAAAATTATAATTTTTTCGTTTGGTTGGTAAATTAGTTACAAATAAATATCTACAGAGAATATTTATTCCCACAAATTTGAGAATAACTATTCCGACAAATATGAGAATAATTATTTTCACATGAGATATAAGAATAGCTATTCTCATATATGTGGGAATAGTTATTCCTTATTATTATTATTATTATTATTAATACATATTATTATTATTATTATATATTATTATTATGTTTTATTACTAATACATATTATTATTATTATTATATTTTATTATTATCATCATTATTATTGTATTTTATTATTATTATTATTATTTGAACTTAATATTATATTTTATTATTATTATTATTACTATTATTATTATATATTATTATTATTATTATTATCATTATTCTAATTTTATTAATATTATATTTTATTATTAAATCAAATAATATTTTATTATTATTATTATTACATTATTCTTATTCTAATCACCAATTCTATGAAAATAAAATTTAATTTTAACTTTTTTCCCATTATTATTCTATTCCAAATATAAAAACTATTTTATTTTCACCTTATTTCATTCCAACAATCAAACGTATTTTATCTTCACTTATTTCATATTCCAACAATCAAACGTTCAAAACGCATGTTTATTCATCCTAATCTGGTTAAGAAAATTAGACGGTAATTCCCAAACAGCATTTGAATCACTTCAATAATGTGATTCCTCCAATTTTTCAGCAGTTCAATTCCCACAAGAGCTTAAAGATTCCAGGAAGTCAACTCATTTGTACCAAAAGATGGCTTATTTATTTTAACTTTGATAGCAATAAGGACTTGTGTTAACGTCACTTGCCTTTTTCATGTACTTCTCCACGAGCCAAGGTACCTGTGAGCGGCTCTTGAAACCACCAAAAGCTGTTCCCTTCCAAACCCGGCCAGTCACCAGTTGGAAAGGACTAGTACATATCTCCTGACCTGATGCTGCAACACCCACAATAACAGAGGTTCCCCATCCCTGCATGATTTGATTTCAATAGCCACATGAATGTAATTAACTTTTTACTAATTAAAAACACCGACAATTAAGCCATCAATCAAACCAAGCACCTTGTGGCAGCACTCCAGGGCAGCCCTCATCACAGACACATTTCCAATGCATTCAAAGCTGTAGTCAACACCACCATCTGTGAGATCGACGATTACTTCTTGTATGGATTTGTCATGGTCATTTGGATTCACAAATTCAGTCACTCCAAGGTTCTTAGCTGCGGACAGGAATTTGCAATGTTAAAAGAATATTAATACGTTCATAACCTCCACTAACTCCTCGACAGGAGCTTATCAGTATACCAATGAATACGAAAATTGTGCACTGTGCTGGCTTTCTGATTGATAAGACAAAACAATGTGCAAAATATCAAAAGATGACCTGGTTGCCTTGGGATCAAAACTACATTGACAGAGAGTTCAAAGTGTCCCACATAACAATCATTCTGAGCAACCATACCTCTGCTACATTGCAGGATTTGGGCCAACCAACAAAGGAGAGATTCAAATCTAGGCGAATGTATATAAACGGAATCAACTAAAATTAACATGTCTGCTCAGTATTTTGGTTTTAGGGCAGTTCCTATATATCCTTTTTTTTTTTTTTTTTTTTTCCCGAATTTCACCTTGGCAAGTTGTAGGTTTTTTGAGTAAGAGATGAGAGTACTTTCAGATATATAATACAAGCCCTTATCCGTGGTGAATAAAGTACATAACTAGTATGAAAAACTGGTGAAAAAAGTTAATGCACGTTTGCTGATGATTATTTCAAGGAATTCTGACATGGGCAAATGGTGATTACTATGCCAAGATCAGATGACAACTGCTTGGCACAAACAAGTCCAGAAACTGCTTGCTAGCCCAGCAAATATGATATTAAAGACTTACATGGCCAAAAATAGAGTTCCACATATTTCCAGGGCCAGGGAACAAGTTGGCGTGGGCAAGAGGGAGAGGTAGGGGACTCATAGCCCTCCTCTCCCGTTGCTATTCCTGGGCCACCCGTCCCTTCCCCTTTGCCCAGCCCAGGGAGGTCCAATGGGATCAGTATCTCTCAAACAAAATGAAGTGCTAGGAAGAGAAGACTGCCGAAAGGTGGGTAATTTTATGAAGTTCATAATTTTGTTTCCCTCAAGATAAAGCAGGTACCCAGTACCCAAACACATTCAGGATACTGTAAAATTTACTTCTGCATGGTTGGAGCGAGGAAAAAGATCCAACTACTTTCTCACACCCCGGTTGATAAAAATAGTAAAAACCATCGATAAAGATTGCATACATATAATAATATTTAAAGTCATGTGATAAAAGATTATATACATGTAAAGTAAAACAAGAAATATAAGAAAAAATAGAAAAAATCTAAAATAAATCAAAAAATTGATTTTAAAATATTTACGTTTTATCTCTGATCTAATAACTCTAACAATATATAGTTCTAAAATCTTCTCCTCCTCTCTATCTCATTTTCTTATTTTCCCATTTTCTTTTTTTCTGTTCTCTCCTTTTTTGGCATGATAATGACTTGCTACAATCGCATTTGATCTTTTATAATACAATTGGCGTATGAATACCAAATAGATAAACATCAGTTATCGTTCCTCTACACGGGTGTGTATGAAACACCACATCATACACAACTTAAAGTGCTAATTACTAAACCACTCATGAGCACTACAATAGGTGCATCTTAAATGCTATATATTCTACCCAAAACACACATGAGCACCACATAAGGGCACCTCTTTTGTTTCAAATATGCACGGGCATATAGTTAATCAAGCGTTGGGTCTTATTCCCCAAATTATCAATTTTTTCTCAAATTTTTGTTATATATCTATTATTAAAATTGACCTAAAATTATATTAATAGCGTCAAAATTCTTAATTAAAAATCAAACATTACATATCAAAATTTTTAGAGAATTGGAATGGGAAAGTGATAGTGAGTGAGAGTAGAATTTCGAGAATGTTTTCTTTGAGCATCTGATGGGTCCGTCACCCACGGACAGACCTGAATACCGAAACCCGCGGTAAAAAGGTCATCTGAAGGTCACAACCTAAGAGAAGGCTACTGCAGGCCAAAATCTGAGATCACCCAATCTGGGATTGCCCACTGAGGCATGGGACGGCCCAACGGCCTGCCATGAACATCTCCTTCAGGTCAGCCCATGATCCTTTTTCCGTGTGCTAAGGAAACCTGCTATAACTAGTTGGTACAAGCCTGACAAATATTTCAGAAATATTTGTCAATGATTTGTACGATCTCTCCCGAAGTGGCAACTGCCAAACCGAACGCCTCACATAATCACGTCAAAGAAGGAAGGATATCCTACGGTCAGCCACGATTACTATAAGAGGCAACTACAATCGCATAATTGTTTTTGAAAAGGGAATTGCCATTAACAATCACAATGATTATCTACACAACTCAATAATCTCATGTGGATAGCTGTCTACCAACCTTGGCACCCAGCGACCTATGTGTTATAAATATTCGCTTACTCCCACAAGCAAATGGGGAGAAGGAAGAAAAATATACTACAAACCCCATCCAAGTGACCCTACTGAGTTCATCAATGAGGCTTGCCCACCAATCTTCCTATTTAGGAGGACTGCTCAGCAGTCCTCCCAGGAGGAGGATGCCCTCCCTCCAAGAAGCTAACTCTCCATCCAAAAGGCAACACTCGAGGAGTCTAGCCCTCTATCCCGGAGCTAGGACCCCTCCATCTAGAATCCAGAAGGCCTGTCTTCCATCCCAAGAGACCATTCAGGAGACTTACCCTCTATTAAGGGGTCCCTCTCTTCATCTAGGAGGCCTACCCTCCATCCAGAAGGCCTGCCTTCTAGACCTCCCTCAATCGGGTGCACGTCTAAGATGCACCTTAGCCGAGTCCACCTCTAAATCGCTCTTTAACTGGGTGCATCCAAATACTCAATCTTTAATGCATACATCAACACATCTTTTTATATCCTTACATTTTTTTATTATCTTAGAAAGATATCTAATTTAAGTGTCAGAGAATATACCAGTAAGTGAGTCTTACCAATCTTTTGACATCTTATTTCTTATTATGTTGCGCAGGGTCCAGGTTCGAAGGAATGTAAATCGAATCATCTCCAATTCGACCTAACGTGGACTATTGAGTAGCTCCATAACCCGTCTAATAATCCGAATCCAAGGATCTATTATTTGCGTCGTCTGTGGGAACGACTGAAAAGTTTTCCTCCTCAACTACAAGAATGAACACGATTAGCATTCCAGGTACGAGCTAGTGCACTAGTCGAATGCGTAGTCACCTATGGCGATGGCCTCTCATTGGGTAGCCATGTGGATAGATGATCAACCCCAAGCGTGCAAGCACTTGCTACTCAACTAGGTGTCCAAGCCACTACACCCCACTTCTCGAGGATAGAAAAGTGGCGGCAAATAGATGTGATGAGCCCAAAATTGGACTGATTGGGTGACAATCCACTCCGGCTAAACTTGTCAGCAATCTCGTCCAGCGTCCAGCTGACTCGACTAGTCAATGATCCATTCCGACGTCAGGCCTGCTTAACAAATTTGGATCTAGTCCGGCATCCAGCCAGCTTGACAGGTAAAGGATCCACTTCGGCCTCCAGCCTACATGATCGATCTAAATCCAATCCAGCATCCAACTGATTTGACTGGTTATTGACCCAGTCTAGTCTAGTCTGTCTAACGGATTGACAATCCAATTCGACATCAGTACGAACTAAAAGTAGTCCGGTCACCTTGACTCCATAGCCGATCACCTTTCGAATTCAGCAGTCCTGCTACCGTTCAAACTTGGCAATCCAGTCACCTCGTTCGAGCAGTTTGGTCACCCTTTGAATTCAGCAGGTCGACCGTTGTTCGGACTCGGCAGTCCAATCACCCTGATCTGACAGTTTGGTTGCCCTTTGAATTTAGCAGTTTGGTCGCCATTCAAACCCAACTCCGCCTGATCGCCCCTCGAACTCGGCTTTGCTTGATCGCCCCTTAGACTCGATTCTTTGTCAATCTTTAGAAGGGCGACCTGGTAGCTCGCCACGTACACGAAAACTACAATACTCTATCTCAGTATTGAACCTCCTCAACCATGCCATTAATTAGGTATGGGTCTACACGAGAGTGACTTATAATCCAATATCAACATCATGTTGACCCCAAATCATCCGCACCCATCTAAAGGTGTAACATTGGGGGCTCCACTCTTCAACCTCCAGATGATCGGAGAGAGCTAGTATCCTCAGAGGATCCAAAGGTTTGACGACCTCGACGCCCAGGCAGCCCCGAGTGATAGGGCCCAACCATGGTTAGACAACCAACTGAATTGTTAGAGGCAAGCAAAAGACTAGGATGCCCTCAGGTGCACAAAGCTCTGCCCCTTGAACACGGGTTAGAGGCATGACGATATTTGGTCATGTCCTCAATGGCACAAAGCTCCAACCAACACGTCGGATAGAGGCATCTCCTCGATGGCAACGATCCTACAAGTAGTCATGACGATATTTGGTCTTGCCTTGGACATCACACTTAAGTGGCTACAGGTCCTATGCGCTTGCCTTGACGGTCAACATTTGGGGACTTCCTCTCCCTAGGCACGTATCTTGACACTCCCAAAAGGAGGAGCCAGTGGAAGAGATTACTTGCCAAGAAAAATCTTATCCGCCTGATGACCTCGACGTTTGGAGGGTCTAAGCGATAGGGCTCACTCCTAGTGTAAAGGTTAACTAGATCCCATAAATAGAACAAAAGTCCAAAGTGGTGACACCTTTGCTATTCTCGAGATGACCGATGACATTATGCCCAAAAAGAAGACTCCTATAGTGTCGACAGATATCGAACTGTCCCCTCGCGGGGGCTAGAGGATCAACAATAGAGGCCTTAAGAGTGATCGGCCTTCTTCTCAAGAGTGCCCTCATTGGAGTAAGAGTCCTGACCTGTGGGTTTGACAAGGTTGAACTCACGAGGATACCCCGCATTGGCCCATGTGGAGCATCAGATCCTACATAAGTTGTCACTATGCTCACAAAGGGGGCTCAACATGCTTGACTACTTGCTTGCCGAAATGTCCCTATGGCGATGACCAGATAACTATGCTGGCGATTGGCCCTAGGGCGTGCAGTCACTCGGAGTACAGATCAACTATCCTTTTCAGACCGCATACGTTCGTTTGAAGACGCTATGCTGGGGGCTCCGCCCTCAAACACGCTATAAGATTGGTGCGAACCAACATCTGCAGAAGAGCCAATGACTTGACGACCTGATGGCCTAGGTGGCCATGGGTGGCAAGGCCTAGCGCCGACCAAATGACTAACAAAGTCATGAGCATTGAAATTAAAGCTCAAAGCTACATGGCCCCTGCCATTCCAACAATGGCAAGGGACTCCCTGTTTGAAAAAGAACTCCATGGCCTCAGATGACACTTTGCCGACCTAGCCAGTAACCGTTCAGGACAAGGACTCGGTCATCACCATCTCCTTGTAGTATCTGGGAACAACACTTGGAGTCTTTCAATCAAAGTTTTGATCCAGTGTTCTACCTGGATCACTTTGCACTTTGCTGGGCCCTCCTAGCATCATAAGTTTCCGGTGCAGTGTCGGAAGCTATCTTGAGTGCCCACTGGAAAGGCCAATCCCTCAGACCCCCTTTGCTTGCAACATTACATGTCGGAAGACACTTCCCTCTCAACAACCAAAGTCCATCCCCAACACCTGTAGGTTGCGTGTTGGCTATGGTAGCTATCCAGTCCCAAGGGCATAGCGCACCATTCACCCCAAGTATTAACGATAATTTCACGCCGAATCTAAGTAAGTCTTACATACATCATATTGAATGCTTGAATAATACTCTAATAAATGAAATAACTGTTTATTTATTATTTATCTGTTCAAACAAATACATGCAAAATGTTGCATAAAATCATATAACCTAGACTACCCTTAAGTCGAATGAATCTCATTCACCCGTTACCAATCCTCAATCTTGAACTGAGCGGTATAGAGACGGTCAAATTTAAACCTTGGTCCCATACCGATCGGTCCATATGTGGTTGAATTTAAATCTCGATCCCATACCAAGTAGCCCATACGCTGTCAAATTTGAACCTCGATCCTATCATTGAGCAACCCACGTGTAGTCAAACTCAAAAGCTTAGAGGACTTGTTAGCATACACGTGACAACTCCCTCTTGAAGGGATAAGCACCATCTATCTATAATAATCGCAGGTTAGAACCCAGACGCATGAAAGTTACAACGTCCTCTAATAGGACCGAGCGCCGACGAATACATGTGGGTGATGGCCTAAGCTAGCAAAATCTCGGCAACGATAGCCACTATGCTTAGTTAGCAACCATGTGTTCCCTATGCCATGACTTCCTCTCGGCAAGAGTGAGCGCAGCCTAGGGTGCACGATCAAATCGACTGAGGTGGCGACAATGTCAACATTGCTCACCGAGCTCTCCATCTCTCTCACCACTCACTCTCGAAGTGCACCCTAGCAGCAAGGAAATCCTGTTAGAATGTGGTATTCCTTCTCAGCGGGTTCTTGGATCTCACCTAAGGCTCGAGCGGTCCATGGTCGAAGCGAGTGGCCGGCATTGGGCATTATGGCACCTTGACAACGGCGACAAAACCATTTAGCCGACGAGTAGAAAAGTATCGGACGAAAAAGTCCAGCACATAATAGAAACATCAGCAACAATGATCAACACGGTCTAACTACCTCATTAAGGAATCATGATGTACATCTGAAGGCATCTGACGACTTCAAAGATACAAGATGCTATATATACCTACAGCCTACCCAAATGACTAACCTATGGTTGAGGACCTCTCGGAGGACGTGATGCAGGCCCTCTAACCTCTCTAACTGGGTAGCCAATCAAGTCCGAGCAGTGAGAAGCTCCAATGTTCCTCAAAGTCAGGAAACCAACAAGGAAGTTGGGGGCCACTAAGGAGGCAATCCATCTGCCATAATAGATGCCCTCCTGAAACTACACCTCTAGAGCAGGGACCACCTTCTCAGGATAGAGCCTAGTCATCAACTCACCCTTGAGTAATGTGATCCTATCCATAGCCCAGGCGCGAGCTTCAAAGAGCTCCCACAATCTTGCCTCAGATTCGGACTAGGGCTTGGTCAAGGTAATTGGCACGTTCTTTACTCTACAGCATATACTTGACAGTAGCAACGACCCCGTGCTCCATCTCCTCAATGACATGATCGGTTTGTGCATGTAACAAGCGAGCAATCTTGTCTCCATACAAGAGCGCGAACTCTTCTAACCAGTACGTCACCCTCTGAGGCTGTCAAATGGAAAAGAGGAGTCAATTAGAGACAACATCGACAAAGCATACATGAAAATCCATACTACTTCTCAACGAGACGGGCATACCTGCTAAGAAGACCCAACGGATTCGAGGCCTTGAGGCATCCTCAGAGCACCAAGGCGCTCGAGCAGTGGAGTGCCAAGGTGTCATCCTTTATCGACAGTAGCCCCATTCACTAAGTCCTCTTCATCGTTTTCCACAACCATTCACAAGTCCTTGGTTGAAAGCTTGGGGAAGAGGAAGACAATGCTTCCTGTGCCAGGGTGAGCAAAGTCAAAATGTCAATAATGTCTCGATCAACAATTCAAAAGGCAATATCAAAAGCAAAATGTCTATGGAGGCCAAGTGGACTCCGGTCTCTAATAGATTTGTGTTAGTGGCGATGTCACGAACCGGGTTATGGTTTCGATGAGAAAATTTGTGAGAGTGCTTGACCCTTCATAGTCGGCCACGGTTAGAACTCCACGTTAAACTCACCTAGCTCAGTGGCCCATTTGATTAGCTGTCCACATGTGTCTAGCTTCTGTAAAATTCCTTTTAATGATTGATTGGTTAGGACATGAACTTGCGCACCTGTAAGTATGAGCGCAACTTTCTAGAAGAGTAGATAAGGGTTAGCATGATCCTCTCGGCATGCGGGTAGTGGGTCGTTGTGTCCATCAGGACCTTACTAATGTAATATACTGGTCGCTGTACCCCATCTTACTGCTGAATGAGGACTGAGCTTAGCGTCGTACCTGAAGCCACCAAATATAGATACATCTCTTCGTCTTCCTGGGGCGAGGTTAGGAGCAAAGGGTCGGAGAGGTACTTCTTGAGTTCTTGGAAGGCTACTTCACACTTGGCTCTCCACTAGAAGCTGGTGGCTTTGGTTCCCCTCAAGGCTTTGAAGACCGGCAGGTACTTCTTCATAGACTTTGTTAGGAAGCGGGAGAGAGCAGCAAGCCTTCTGGCTAGCTTTTGGACCTCTTTGACTAACCGAGGTGGGCGCATGTCGAGGATGGCTTGTATCTTCTCGGGATTCTCCTTGATTTCTAACTATGAGACGATAAAGCCCAAGAACTTTCCCGATGTTACATTGAATGCGTACTTGGAGGGGTTGAGTTTCATCTGGTGTACCTGGAGGGCTTTGAAGGTCTCGTTCATGTCGTAAACATGGTCGTCGGTGGCTTTACTCTTGACGAGCATGTCGTCTATGTACACCTTCGTGTTTCGACCAATTTGAGCTTTGAACATCATGTTCACAAGACGCTGGTAAATCGCCTCAGCATTCTTTAGATCGAATGGTATAACTTTATAGCAGCAGGTCCCTTAGTCGGTCATTAAGAATGTATGCTTTTCATCCTCCGGGCTTATCTTGATCTACTTATAGCCTGAATAGGTGTCCATGAAACTTAATAGTTCATGGCTAGATATGGTGTCCACTAGCAAGTCGATCATTTGTAACAGGAAGCTGTCATTCGGGAAGGCTTTATTCATGTCGATGAATGCGTACTTAGAGGGGTTAAGTTTCATCTGGTGCACCTGGAGGACTTTGAAGGTCTCATTCATGTCGTGAACATGGTCATCAGTGGTCTTACTCTTAAGAAGCATGTCATCTATGTACACCTTTGTGTTCTAACCAATTTGAGTTTAAAACATCTTGTTCACAAGATGCTCATAAATCACCTTGGCATTCTTCAGATTGAAGGGTATAACTTTGTAGCAGTACGTCTCTTAGTCGATCATTATAAAGGTATGCTCCTCATTCTCCAGTCTCATCTTGATCTACTTGTAGCCCAAATAGGCATCCATGAAACTTAGTAGTTCGTGGCCGGACATGGTATCCACTAGCAAGTCGATCCTTGGTAACAGGAAGCTGTTCTTCGGGTAGGCTTTATTCACGTCAGTGAAGTCGACACATATCCATCACTTCCCATTGCTCTTCTTGATGAGGATCATATTAGACAACCAGTCCAGGTACTGTACCTCCTTGATAAACCTTGTATCAAGTAGTTTCTTTACTTCCTCTCGAATGGCGATTAACTTCTCGATAGAGTGGTTCCAGCACTTCTATCAGATGGGCTTATGATCGAGATCAAGGCTCAACCTATGGACCATTACTCCAGTCGGTATCACCGACATGCCAGCGGGTGTCCATGTGAAGATATTAAAGTTCTACCTGAAGAAGGTTATAAATCGGTTACAGAGGGGACTCGGCAGGGAACTCCCAATTTGCACACACTTCTCAGGTTCGCTGGGTCTAAGGCAACTTGGTTTGTCACTTCTCCCGACTAGGTTTGCTATAGGGTGGTTTTGTCGTGGAGTCGAGGCCTTCGACTAGTGGTTGATGAGCCGCTTGTGTAATCCAGGGCAACTAACATGTCCGGCAGGTCACTTGGTCGCCTAAGACCTCTCCGACGCCACATGAGATTGAGAACTTTATCTTTAAGTGGGGGATCGACGCCATTGCTCTCGAATGCAGTCAAGTATGGCCATCTTAGGATTGCATTGTAGACTAAGAGAAGATCCACTATAAGAAATGTGAACATCCTGGAGGCCATGTGTGGGTGCATCCCCAACTTGACCTTCAATTGAACGACTTCTTGTACGGGTATTGGTCCGTTGTTCAGGCCATACAGTGGTCCCTCGATTGGTTTTATTTGGCTCTTTCTTAGTCCAAGTTTAAAGAAAATATCAATATATAGCAAATTTCGGGAGCCTCCATTTTAAGAATTCGTTTTAATTGTCTATTGTACCTTTGAAATGAGAGTAGATACAATCAGAGAGTCTGAATGAGGAGCTATTATATGAGTTATACCATTGTTATCAAAACTAATAATATTAGTTCTAACTCCTACCCTTGGCTTTTTGTTACTAGAAGTAGTCCCTGGGTATGTTGATGACCCCGATCACAGCTCGGTTCCTCAACTGCTCTTGTGTGTCTTCTCCTGCCACTTGGGAGCCCGTCCTGAGTTTTGCAAGAACCTCGTCGGATGCCATTGGTGGATCAGATTTTTGATCTCTTTCTATAAAGTTTGCTTGTCCTTGGTGCTATACCCTAAAGATCGATGGTAGTGACAATATTTAGTCTAGTCTCTTCCCTCCGAGTTTCTTAGCGCTTTGGTCCATTTTAGAAACTTCTTGTCCCGAATTTATATTAGGATGTTTTATAGGTGTTGTTTAGTAGAGTCAGTTTCAAAAGCCTGTACCCCTTCAGGCACCTGATTCAGACCGTTGTTGCTTTTAGGGTTCACAGGAGCGGTTACTATCCGTGTTCCTCTTCTTTTCGCCAGCTTGCCCCTCGAGGGGTTGGTCCATATACTCGGGGTGCTTCACCTCGTTGGCCTCTTCAATTGTATGTAGGCTGGGGTGATGGCTTCTTCTTTGAAGGTTTAAGAGCACTGGTGGGCCAGGTGCTTGAAGAACTCTCTTGGCTCCAGCGTGGCAATAAAGCTATTCAATTTCATCTCGTTAGAGAGTTTAGATATTTTACATGCCTCGGTGGTGAACTTGGTCAGGAAGCTCTTCAGACCCTTGTCCTGCTTTTGTCGGAGGTGGATGAGGTGTCACGACTGGAGGCAAACTGGTATAGAAAGTAATTAGTGAGCTTGTTGAATGATCGAATTGAATTCAACTTGTGACTGTAGAATCATATTCGGGGGGGGTCTCTCTTGAGGGTCAGGGGGAAACATTGGTACATGGTGGCCTCACCTAGGCTCTGGAAAGTCAGAAGCGTATGGAAGTAGTCCATGGGGTCATTACTCTTGTCGTACGTGTCCAAGGTTGGCATTTTAAACAGTGATCTCCTCAAATCAATGGATTGTTGTCTAGCATCCCCTTTGAATACGTGCTGCCAAATTTTATCTACCTTCTCCATTCTAGGGAGGACGCGTTCCTTTTAGTATTGAGGAAAGCCCTGTGCTCTAAAGTTTTTGGGGGCAATGTGCGGATCGTGGCGATTGCCGGCCTATGGCTATCGTGTATTGCACAAGGCCTCTCCTTAGGTCATGGGCCTCTTATTGTGCGAGGAGTTACTAGGTTTTGCCGCTCTGGGCTTTCCTTGCTCGTCTCTCGACTTGGTTGGCTGTACCGTCGGGTTCGAGTCCTGCTGCTCGAAGTTGCCTAGACCTCGATGTCGTCGGGCTATGAGGTCTTTACGGCAGAGTGTCTTTGTGTCCAATTCCTTCGTCTTAAGGCCGAGGCCTAAGTGATGGGGGGGAGCCCCCAACTACTACCCATCCATGCGAGCAAAAAATATATGGACTATCTGCTTCATGTCTCTCACCTCAATGGCAAATTCATGTACGTCGGACTCAGTCCTCTCGCCCGCTTGACTACCCACTGAGGGGTCGTCGCCATGGGGGCGGTGTCCCTTACCGACATGCTAACTTACACTCTGGTGTTGACTATCTTTTCGTCTAACAAGTGAATGTAGTGATTGGTGGTTAGACTTTTAAGTCGTTCTCACAGACAACATCAATAATGCATTTCTAAATTTGAATTTTTGTATGGATTAGGGAGCGATTAGATCTTCTGTATAAGGTTGAACTCAAGCAGGTCTGATCTCCGTCTCTTCTACTAACTTGGGTCCTGCGCACCACAAATAATAAACAATAGGTTAAAGGATTTATGGGATGTACTCCCCAATTTATCTTCACATACTCAAATTAGAAATCTTTCCCAACGAATAGAAAGATACGAGTATATAAAAAAAAATACATTAATACACTTATGGGGGGAAAGTGAGTTTTGTGGATGATTGGGCTATGTGAATGAGCTTGACGGGGAGCGAGTTTAAGGGTTGATGGAGGGTTAGGTTCTGGTGGTGCGCTCGACAGGGAGCAGCTTTTAAAACTGGAGTGAGAGGAAGAGCTGTGTGATCTAAAGAGAGTTTGATTCTTTTTGAGCTCTTGTATACTGATTTGGAATCCTCTTGTTCCTATGATGGCGAAGGACATTTGTAATGCTTCGCAGAGATGGTGTTGGCGTCAAAACTCACGACAAGTTTTTTGTTAGGATTTGTTGACCAATCTCGACGATGGTTGTGGCCAACGTGTCAATTGTTGTCTTGCGATGGTGGTATGATCACAAATGGTCATTTGCTGATATTGGCATGACCATTCGGATGGGTGATTCATTGGGTTATGTTGGTGGTGGCAGCAGCATCATCTTTTCTAACCGTTGACTATGGCCACCAAAGGCAGGCAATTGCATCGGTGGCCTGTGTGCTGTCAAGATTGTCGCTACAAGGTTGGAGGGTTCCCCATCGTAATTGGTCGCACTGCAAGGGTACTTGTTGGGTCTAACCAGTCTCTATCTCTAGCAGCCCACTTATGCGTTGTCATATCTCGACCTACTGTTTGCCCTTTTGGGCTCCGATTCTCTTGGGGATTTGTTACATAGATGAGTTTGGTTTGGACTTGAATCGGTCCATAATATAGCTACCCATCAAATCTAATAGAGGACTTTAGTCTATAAATTAGGGAAGCATTGAAGGCGTTGAAACGGAGAATTAAGGGAAAAATTATTCTATTTAAATATATTTTAGAGTTTAAATTTAATTATTTATTAAATATAGTTCATATTTTTTTTTAGAAAAAATTGCCTGCTAATTTTTGGTATTTATTTTGTCAGTGCATAAATTTCTAACCAATCCGATGGCATATTTAATTATAAAAATAAAATAAATTTATTATAAATAAGTATTATCGAAGATAAAATAAAAATAAGATTTATGTTTCTAATTTTACGTGAAAATAAATATTTTAATTAGAAAAATTATTTTATTACGTGAGAATTGTAATTTTAATTATGTGATAATTAATAGTAATATTGGACAGCAAAGTGGCCTGTGTGATTAATTAAAATTTATTATTGCTACATTTATTATTATATAATTTATTTGTGTTTAATTTGATATCAAAATTTATCTAATATATACTAAAAAATAAAAAAATAAAATTTAAAATATATAAAATATAATAAGATAAAAGAAAATTAAAAAATGTATTCTAAGGATTTACGTTACACGCGCATTATGAGGGCGTGTCGCGGGGTCTCGGACAACATTCCGATTGAAAAGCAGAACGGCCGGCGCAACGCCAGCAATAAAGCGCCACTCCACTCCACTCTCCTACCATCTCTCCTTTCTTACCCTCCGAAAATCTGTGGTGCTGAACTCCATTTCCGAGGATCTGACTTTCTCCTTCCGCTTCTCTCGCCACCCTCCCGCAGATACTTTCGTCAAATCTTTTCTTCTATTAGCGAGTTTAGTTGGCCTTCTATTCACAACTCACACTTACAGTTCCATATCTCTGCTGCATTTCATGGATCTATAAAATGCTCCATCTACATTGTCAGAATTCTGTGCTAGGGTTTTGTTTGAGGACAATGCTTGTTGGTTTTGTTCTAAGCTACCATGAAAAATTCGGTTTTGAGTAATGAGGACATTCCCTGTTGGCGAGAACTTCATCGGAGTCCTAGCAAAGAGGTCGCAGAAAACTTGTTCGAAGCATTGGAGCAGGGATGGTCTAGTTTCTGGCGATGGTTTTCTTGAATTCGTTTTAGTAACAGAAGATGCAACTTGTAGTTCTGCTGCTGTTCTCTCTATTCGGTGTGGTCTCCGCCTTTCCGGGTACTGACTCCCATGTTTTATCAAGTGTTTTTTTTTTTTTTTTCCGTTTGAATTTGGTTTATGGAATATTTTGGTATTTGTTACCACAAAATGATTGAGAAAAAATGGAGAAGAGGAAAGATTGATAGTTCTATCCTCCTCCCCCTCCCCTCCTTAACGGGGAAGGAAAATGCTATCTCGCAGTTCATATCCTTCTGTCAGGTGCATTATAGTTACTGACTTTGAAAAGTTGTCAGATCCTAAAGCAATGTGTATTGTGTCGAGAGGTACACCAATCTCTGCAAAGATTGATTTACAGTACCGTATGAATACATCGGGAAACAAATATTTCCAGTAATACACAAATAAAATCATAAAATCAAGAACACACGAGTTTTTTCATGGAAAGCTCATTTGTGAATGAGGGAAGCAACCAGGAGACTGCAAGTCTGAAATATGTCCACTATATCCAAATCCGGTTACAACTAACAGCAACAACAACATTTGGTTTTACCACAAAATATAGACAAACCAATCAATTGACAATAATAGAGCAAATGAGACAAACCATTGGTAAAATGTTCTAAACAATGACTGGAATAATATACGCTTAGATGGAAAAGATCTGAACATGATTTGAAGCCTAAACAGTTGAGAACTCTCTTCTTTCTTTTCTCCCTCTTAGTTTAGTGCTCAAGTGTGATTTGAAAATGAGTCCCAAATTGCCATAAAATTTGAACATCAAATTTATACCCACATTTGGTGCTCATGCGCTCATCAGGCGTAGATATTCTATCGGAATTGTGCATATACGTCCATCAGGCCTAGATACTTGTCTAAACTGAGCACATGTGCCCCTCACACTGACTCAGGCACGGTTTAGCAAAAATGAAAGATTGTATGTAAAAAGGGACATGGACTCACAATAGAGTAACCCATCGCAGCATATTAGTCTCCTACCATGGTGTTTTTTTATAATTCTTATGCCTCGAAGGACTAGGAAAATGAGATTTGTAATTGTTGATGAGATTAGCTTGGAGAGCTAGTGCATTGGCTGGTCATGCCATGATGTTGATAAGCCGTGTTGATTCACTTTGGGCCAGCTTGTAAGATACGAAACAAAGATAATAAGGGCTATGTTAGACCCAAATCTGTCAACCTTCAAAATGGAAAACAAAGGTAAATAAGAAAGAATTGATTAATCTAAATCAAGTGAAATAGCTGCCAAATTGCTCGTCTTTGCATGTTTACAAGCTTTAACTGTTGAGGCATAATATTGAATGTCACTCTCCTGGTCAAGTAATTTGAATTCCACTAACTTGCCACTTACTGAATACTATAGCCTTTGTGAACATGGAATGCATTGGTAGTTAGATATTTGTTCTGGGTGCCTGGCTTATGCTCTATGTATATGGTCTCATTTTGATGCGCTGTGATGTATACTGCTCATTGAATGACCCAGTAATTTTAGTGTGACAATAGTCCAATAAAAGTCTCTAATGAGTATTTCCAAGTGTTATTACAATTCACATGTTTAACACCTTTTCTCCAGAATTCATGTGATTTTTCAAGATGTACTATGCTATTCTAATTGTAGCTTCCTGTTAATTTGGTCCTTTCCACGGATCATTCCTTGTATAATGCACGGAGTTGGTGATATTGCCTCCTCCTTACCACCTTTGTGGGAACCATATTCACCAAGTCTTTAGATAAAGAGGAATGCAATTTGGGGGTCAGTTCATGCGAATTACCTTTACATGGCTAAAGTCAAAGATGCTCTCAAAGACTCAAATATGGAAGTACTTGGTAGGAACTGCTGTCTCTATTTGTTCTCTCAATGATTATAAAGGAAAAAAAATGCGTAGTTAAATTATTCTCAGTTATCAAATATGCTCACATAATATATGTGCTGCTCTTATAGTGAGGAAATGATGCTTAGACCCATAAAACCTAGAGATGGGTCAGTAGATGTTTCAATGCCAAAGCATAAACACTTCTTAGATTTGCAAGCCGGCCGTGATACCTGAACTTCTAGTTTCTTCCAATGGGCCTCCTTAAATGAATTCTTCAGGCTGAAAACATCGTCTCAATTCTATGTAAGAGCCACACTGCAGAATACCCTATGATTGCAGGCAAGTACATGTGGTTTAGAATTTTGAAGGGTGATTTCTTGGCTTTCAATAACACATGAACTATAAAGAAGCGTAGTCTCTCAAGTGAATTAGTGATTCTCTGAAGATCTCACAAAGATTGAACTCTAATGTTCCCAATGAGGCTCTCTAAAGAGGTTAAAAGATAGAAAAGTTAAGACAACTCCCAGTGAAATCAGGTCTAAGTGGTGTGAAGTAGCTGAAAAAAACTATTTTATGGTCGAGCGAAAATCTTGTGGAAATCATGCAGAAGCTCTCGGGCTGTCTTTCGCTTGATCAGACAGATGGGCAGTAATAATGTGGAGGCTCTTTGGCAATATACCATTAAGTGACGATCTAGTGGAAATCAAGTACAGGCTCTTGGACAGTCTTTTGCTTGAGCATGCACCATGATGAAGTTGAGCACGTGCTCTCAGGTAGCATTTTGCTTGAGCATGCATTATGGACTTGAATATATCCGCTTGGGTAGTCTTTTACTTGAGTAAACAGACACATGACCATCAAGCACAGGTTCCCAGGCACAACGGTGCTTGCGCGACAATCACATGGAACTTAGTAACCACATTTCTCTCTGCCGAAGTTTGAGTGAACATAGAGAAAAAATGCTCTGAACCCCTTCACACGAGCCAACTGCCAGTCAAAATTAGACCGGAAACAGATGAAGTCCATTTCCATACTTGGATAAAATCTACCCCTAAAACATGCTAGACAAGGACTCACAAAACATGAAAATAAGACTCAATGTACAACACAGAGTCACAAAATTTGCCAACACTAAAAACTGACCTAGCATGTAGTACAACTGCTATTATTATGTCTATTGTATCCTATTTTTGCCACACAATATCCTCTCAATGGTCAGACTTGTCCTCCTCCTCTCTAGAAATTGTGATTTTTTACTTCTATGAAAAGTTAACAGAGTAAGTCTGCTGTTTAAAACTACAGTTCTTGTAACTATACTATGTGTCTGAAAATTGAAGGAGTATCAGTTGAAGTTGTGTCTGTAGATTGAAGTTCATATATGATGAATCTATCCACAAATACTATTATCTTTACAGTTTGAGACTTCCTTTGTGATAAATTCATTGAGCTTTGTGTTTTACCAAAGGGGGAACATTCTCTAAAAATAATGGCTTCTAGTTTGTTATTTAGGAGAAAATCAAATGTGAACATTTGTTGACACTTGCTAGTCTGAGGCTTAGTTTGTCAAGTTATCATTCACCTTTATGCTGTATCACAATGGGAAGCATATTATAAAATAATAGCAAACAGGCTTTACACTGTCTTCACATGAAACCACCTGTCCAGTCTCATGAATCGGGTCACATGTGCATCACATTTAAAACTAGTAATTCGAACCAGTTGCTACAAATTTAGAAAGGCCAAAATATGCTCTTTGGTTATACAACAGCGACAACCTTTCCTGTTGACTGAATTGGCAGGGCTCTAATGATATCCTGAATTACTCATTAAAAGGGATCCCTTGCTTGGTATGGTATGATCAGCTTATCATTTGCAAGGAACCTGATCTCCTTCAGTATTCTCCTTGATTTATATTGAAAGAAAGCATTTTTTTTATATCATCAAAGGGAGAAGTCTTTTCTCAAATCTATATTTTTTATGTATAATGTATGATTGCTAAGCTTGTTGCTTATAACAGAATGGTGCTTGAAAATCATAGTTTGCCATGTTTTCCGTGATAAAAATTATGCTGCTAATTATTCAGCTACTTTGGGCATAGTTGACTTTTCTTATATTTATATTGATGATGAATTTTCATCCTAACATAGATCAGTACTTAAGTTTTTCTTCTTATGCTGAGGAGTTTTCAAAGTTAATGTTGTGCTCTCTTTCTCACTCTCTCTCTTTCCAGGACATCCATTTTCACAGATATACTTGTCTCCTGCTTCCTTGCCTGCCAAATTTTCACCTATGAGAAAAGTCTCACTGCAAGATGGTGAGGAACAGAATATTGTATTTATTTATCAGTAATTAAGTTTTTTTTTTCCTTGACATGCATTGTCTTGTTTTATGAAATTGACTGGAGACCTTTTATGGTTGAAAAAGTTCAGCAGACTCGATGAAGAAAGGAGAAAAGGGAAGTAAAGATATCACATGATATAAGATGCAAGAAGTCAAAGAATATGTTATTACTTGATTCTTGTGGAGATTCCTAGTTGGATTGGACAAATGATATTCTGATGTGTTGACGGTTTCTTCATACAGAAGAACTCTATTGCCCTATCTGTGCATAGTTAATGGAATGAAAAATAGTGGTGAAACAGAGGGTAGTGGACAAGTTGGAAGAAGGCATTGTTGCATCATGGATTTTCATTCTCATTTATTGGGATGCCTGAATTATATCGGAAGTAAAGGCAATACTTAATGTAATCAGGGGCTTTTCACGTCTACGGAAAAGACCAATGAGCAAAGATCATAGAAGGATTAAAAATAGTGGAAAAGTAGGTCCTAAAACAAGTCTGAAGGTGCTTACCCTATTGTTAGACTTTTTCAAGATCTGGAACTTGTGGGCAAATTTTGTTGAGAGTCCTAATGATAAGGATTTCTTGTATCTTATGTCATTTAATATAAACTGGAAGACACTTATTATTTATTCTGGCTCAGAAAATCTGTCTTGAATGGAGCAACATTAGCTAATTTAAGAATTAATCGGTAGATGACGAACTGGTGAGATGCTAATAGAGTTAGTCCTTTGTGCTGTAAGAAGGTCAATAGAAGAGGCAATCTGTTCTTTAGGGGAAATTTAATGTAGTATCCTTGGGACTGAATAATGGGTTTGATGTTAGATGTTTACATTTAAATTTTTGATCTGCTGTGAGTTACTGCAGCTTGGCCCTAAACTTTCTAATCCCTAGGCAATATATTTGAGGTCACTTAGCAAATTTGTTATTTCATAAACCCGTAGCTGATTATGCTTACGGTCCAGATTTTTTTACATAATATGTGGTTGCTTTCTTCTATTTGCTAGTGTATTCAGTTAGCATACTGTTGCCTCTACCAAGACCACCACAATCATGGAAGGCCGGGCCATCTTTGGGTCCTTCAATTGCACCTGCACCTTCTCCAACATATCAAGGTTACTTTTCTGTTGATGTACTAGAAGACATATTAATTTGGGCATTAATATGAATCTCTCTCTTTTTATTTGTTATTTTTTGATGTACTTCCTCTTTCAGGCCCTATTGCTGCTCCTCATTATAAATCCGTACCAAGACATCACCGACATCATCGAAGGAGACACTACATGGTCTCCCCAAGCCCTGCAGTTGCACCAGGTAACTATTTCGGAACAGTAGTAAACTACTTAAGTAAGCTCCCCCAATTGGGGGTGATTCAAGGAGTAGAGTGTCTTCACTTTCTTGATTAAAGATCAATGTTCAGCTCTCATTGAGCTTTCTGAATGAGTTCCTTGCTAAAAAAGTTGTAATTCCTTTTTTGCCCTTCCATTGGTTACCATGATCATTGCGTAGGTTTTAAATAGAGCTTTAGCTCAAATGAGCAATATTCTAATTAAAGCATTGGAAATACCAAAAAAAAACAAAAATTGATTTTTGTACAAGAAGCTCTTCTTGGCAAATGGCTTTTTGAGGTTAAAGTGGGAAGAGCAATCTTAAGGGTAATTATTTGGGGTGGATATAAGATAAAAATGGTGTAGGCTCCTATTGCAAGCAGAGGAAGTTACAGGGTGTGCCTATATCAGGATATTTGTCATATGCAATGGAATTTCTCTCTTCATATCTTGTGAAATTGGGGAAGCAGATTCCATTTTCTTTGTGAGAGACTGGGGGGTGGCAATGTTCCTCTTTATGACTGATTCCTTGCCTTATATCTTTTAGCAGATGAGAATGCTACAGTGAAGATTTTTTCCACTTGGAAGAAGGATGTCCACTAGGATCTTCTAATCAATTAGGATTTCTTGCTGGAAGAGCATGCACTAATTCCTTGTTTTTTTTACAAGCGTCACCAGTTGATGCACGTGAGAAACTGGCACCTATAGAAATGCAATCCATCTGATGATTTGGATACTTCTGGCTCAGTGTTATGTTGTTTTGATTTCGTACATACATTAACAATCTGCAACATGTCTGATGATTTGGGTACCTCTGGCTAAGTGTTCCTATAGTTCTTATTTGATACATGCAATAAACAATTTTCCATGATGCTGTTGATAAGAAAAAAACTGTGTTCACTGGTGTTGCCTTTCCTTGGGATGCGATAAAGATGACTGATGACCATAGCCTTCTGAGGGGCTTTTGGTTAAGCATTCAAACTATTTCAAATTTGAAATTGGTTAATTCTTGCTTCTTATCTTGGAGTAATTTTGGATCTATGAACAATCTTTTACTTTATTGCGTGATTGCTACTTGGTTTTGGGGAGTTGGCTGATGCAAGCATGGGCACATTAGGGTTTGAGGAAGATTGGCGTAAGAAGAATATGCTCAGCAAGGTTTTTAGTTTTCTTGAATGCAAATCACTGTGGCACTGGAAATTTTTTTGCAAAGTGATTAAGGCATCATCAGTTATTATATATCAGTCAATACATATTACTTTGGTCTAGATGTATTGGATTTTTGGCTTCCAATATGATATTTGTACTAATTTAGGGTCTGTAAAGGCTTGTAGCTATATCAGCTGATACAAATTGAGATGGTTGAGATCACGACTGTACTAGCTGATACAGATCGAACAGACCAATCATCCCCATCTCCGTCTACTTTAAATTGTTTGGCATGTCGAGTAGATTTTCCATTCCATTTCTTTCTCTTTTTGTCTCCCATATCATGTGCCTTCTCATTTCCTTTTGACCGTAGTCACCAATGGCCAGCTTTTACAATACAAGAAATTTCATTTTATTATTTGAAAATTTTTTGCCTTATTGTGATTGACTACTGATTAGATTTTTTTCCCCTTCATATATGATCATGTTAGTTACTTGAATGACACGTGATTTTTATTAATTATAATAATATTTATCTAATATATTGATGTATAATAGAATAACACATAAACAAAATTTACATAAGTCACACAATTTAAAGTTCAATTAAAAATACTCAAATTTTCAAAAAATATTCACAATAATGTATACTCCATATTATTAAAAAAAATACCACCAAAGTTCCTTAGTGACTTAAAAATCATCGTCTGTTACTCAAATTCTCCTATTTCTACGCCTTAGGGTCAGTTTGGAGCCTCTGCTAACCATTTATAGTTGCTGTAGCCGTGATCCATTTATGCCGGTGATGGGCCTCAACTGGGATACCGCAATTTGAAACTATGGAATCTTTTTATTTGATGTATTCTTATCCGGTGATCTAAAAGAATAGAAGCAGTAATTCCTTCCAGAGAGCCAACCAAAGAAAAAGAAAAGGAGGAAATTTTATTTTTTATACCTGCAAAGATGCTTTCATGAAAGTGTTCTTTAGGCGCTTCATTTATTCTGACCAGTAGCTTATAACTTACTAATAAAAGGCCACTTGAAAATCTCATGGAGTTTTTCGTTTTCTTTCTGTTTTATGATGGGTGTGGGTTGCAACAATCCTTTGGAATACACACACATACATATACATGTATTTGTGCATACATATACACACATACATTTATATATACGTACATAAACATTTCTAAAATCTGTCCAAGACTGGAAAAATCAGCTCAAAGTCCTGAAGAATTCTGTAAGGTGTCACAGTCCCATTTTTACTCAATGAAATTACCTGTGTGGTGCCAAGACTTCTCCAAGTCAAGGCTAGCCTTTCCCAACTAGATGACCCAATTGTGCCATTTTTTATATTCTGCCACACGAGGTTAGTTAGTCAAAACCTTCTCAACGAGTGTTGCATTATCCTCCATCCTGAACACTACTGACATTATTGAGCCCATCAGCTCTCATTGGATAGTGTCCACTTTGCACCAGGCTTTGTGGAGATTTTAGGTCATCCTCATGACATCCTAAGAGCCTATTCTCCATCTCAATGTATCTCATTTAGGTGATATAGCGCCTGGTCGCACTACGACACCCCAGCATGGTGGGGAGTGGAACACCATCTTCCCTCGTACCTTTAAAGGATATTAGATTTTTATGGAACTTCAACGAGTATACATTGGACTGCTCTAAATTCATAGTGGGGTATTTAATTTTTTTGCAATCCCAATGTTCCAACTAAATTGATCTAAATTCATGATCAAAGGATATGGGAAAAATTATTTTGGCTCGGTCGAATTTTGACACAAGGTCTCCTCAAGTTGGTTTCAAAGGTTCACCTAACGAGTGACTTTAAAAATAATATTTTCTTTTCGATAGAACACGGGGAATGTTCTCTTAATCACTCCATTTATGTGAATAGACACTAGAGAGGGAATCTATCTAATTGAAGGAAAATGTATTGCTAGTTGCTACTATCAATATATTCTCTTCCCTAGAAGCCAGTCTTTGGTATAATTTGCTGTAGCAGCTGCTGACTGGACCTTACCCTCAGCTGGAACAGTAACAACAGAACCATGTAAAGGGCTCTGGTTCCATATTTGCATCTCTATTGTTGCATGCTGAAAAAGGATGGCAAAGTTGAATTAGATTTGAGGAGGATACAGAGTACAAAGTGGCTTGTGCTTTTCCGATTAATATCCCCTACCTATTGGAACCAGGAAAACTAAAATAAAGTGCATATCAAAATTTTTGAATTTGCACCCAAATGATATTTGTAGTTTAGCAGATAAAAATTTAAGGATATCCTCCAAGACACTCCTTTTGGTGGTGAAAATTGAGAATAATTAATGACTTTGACTTAAGTATTGCCTTGACTTTGTTACAATACTCGTTTATTTGTACATGAACATTAACTTTCTAACATTTATCTTGTAAGTACTGTCAATTGAGCTGATTGCACTTAATTCCATATAATGAAAACCTAAAGCTCGCTAGCTCGCAACTTCTCCTACTTGGTTCTTAACAGTTGAATCAAACTTGTGATGGTCTGGTGGATCAAAATAGGACCACCAAAAACTCTATTATCATATCAATTTTGTGGAATCACTCTAAATTCTGTATAATAAAAACCTAGAGCCCTTTATATCGGCTAAGCTAGATAACATTTAATTCAAAATAATATCTTATCTCTAAGATCCTATTCCTAACTAAATATTGTGATAAGATTAATGGAAAATCATTTCTAGATTGGCAGTGCTTTTATTTTTGAATTGGATTGCTTCCACTTTTTTTAGACCAAGGATAATCTTATGGCACTTTTTACTTTAATTCTTCTCATTTGATTGATCTATGGTGTTCATTCATGTACTATTTTGAATAAGAAGGGAAAAATGGATATCACATGATCACTAAAAAAATCCTTATTTTTGTCCAAACAGATTCAATGATTAGTAGTTCCTATTATCTATCTAATCTTATCATAACAGTAACTTTTTTTGGTGGTTCACAATAATGTCCTTATTCACGAACAAGTATATGTATAAGAACACTACTCATTCTTCTTTCTTAAAACATAATATTATTTTGAAATTTACTTGCTTTATAAAAGATCAATTATGATAGATTTTTGGTATATGTTCATGTTATGTTCGTTATTACTTGTGTAGCCCATGATTTTTATTACTTGTAATAAGTTATATCATCTTCCTGCAGAATTGGTTTACATGAATAAAAGATTTATCTGAGTCAAACAATTTGAATTCAAAAAATACTTGCAAATAAAAATTCATTATAGTACACATTTCAAATTATAAAAATTTATCAGCAAAGTTCATTAGATGTCTTAGAACATATATTAATCAAATTTTTTTCACTTCTATATTTTATAATTGTGGTCATTGCAACTGACACGATATGTTCAGATGGGTCACAACTACGGCACTGTGATTTAAGCTATGGGTCATTTTGCAAAATTGCCTATATCAAACATGCAAAGGGATTAGGTGTTTTGTTACCTAATTCTCAAATATGTTCGAACCATTTCCTTTGTTATTACACTATTTAAGACTTTGAGCTCCTTTTTTCCCCTATTCTCATGTTACTAAATTCCTTACCTGTGAAAGGATAGTTCCTAATTAACCATCTAACTGATCCAAGTTAGACACCTCATTTGGATATTTGACCACTCAACTTGATGCTTCATTTAGCATCTGAATCCACATGAAGGTTGAATTGATTTAGGAATGCACGCTGTCGTGATGTTGGCCAAAGTTTCCCAACTTAAACACTTCTAAACTGTTCGGAACAAGGCCTTGGAGCATCTTTCTTGAAAATGGCTAGAGGTTATAATCCTTTGCATATATAGTAGTGGTGTTAACTGGTGTCAGCATGACACTAAGCCGCAACACCCACTCAACATGGCACTAGACCCGGTTTAGGACTGATTGTGTCAAAAAAAGAATGCAGGCCAAAAGGGCCTAAAAATATTATATTAAAAGATATAGACAAAGGGTTATGAATAAATTGGTCTTATTTATTAATCAAATATTTTCTGTTACATTATATATATTTTTAAAAAATTACGACTAAATGTACTAGTACTCACATTTTTATATTTCACTAGAGCTGAAGCTTTTTTAATCATCTTCTTTCCTGCTGCTCAATTATTGTATATTGTAATCGGTATTTTGCATCTAACAAATCTTTAAACAAATGCATGTTTCAATGGTTTCAATGTCATATTGCTTCATTTCTCATCTACTGCCTGACCACTTGCATTGAAAGTGGACTTGGATGACACGGTTGTTGCAGGTGGGGCTAACAAGTCCCATGCCATTGAAGCGAGTACAAGGGATGTATACTCTATAGCCATCCATCACTCCAAAATCTAAAGCTCAGATTGATTGCACTTCAAAACATGGTTAGACTACAAGTAGTGTAATGGTTTAGCCGGTGTTGAATTTTCATTGACCGATTGTGGTCCACATTGACATTGTATGAGGGAAATTATATCTCGTTTAGTGGGAAGATGATTGCCGCTGCTGGCTTCAGCGACTGGTGTGGATGGGTGTTCTGCTATTGATTGGGATGTGTACAAGTTGTTACATAGTGTGTATGCTGAACTTCACCAGTTGCTTAACTTCTTCAGTAATCTCATTCATCCCTAAGTTCGGAAAATTTTCTACGAGGCAGATGGACACCCCATCTCCTTTGCACACGAGTCCATTAGCAAGGCATGATATCATTGAAGTAATTCTCCAATTTTCAAAAACTTTCCTATAAAATTTATGTAGATAATATAAGCATATATTTCAAATTTGATATATTGGATTATTTTTTCAAATTTATTTTTTTAAAATTTTATATTTACCTTCATTAGTGGTATGACATTTTAGAAATCATAATCTTGTCCATATAAAGTGAAGTTGTTAGTAAATGACAATAGTTGTTTTTGTAGTAAATTGATATTTTATAATGCGTACCTGTAAATTCATTTATAGCAAAATAAATGTCATATGCCTTGAGTCTATTGTGCATCTTCTAGATATGCTCTGTTGTTATCTTTACTTATCAATATATATATATATATAAAAGTGCAAGGAGAGTCATTGCAATGTTGGGCTAAAGTTCCATATATTTAATCTCCCCAAACCCACAATATTGGAGCCTTGGGTAGCATGCCACCCATTTTAGTGCAAGGCACCCTGAAAAGTACAGCTGGATATTTTACAATGGATCAAAACTTTTAGCTGCCTATATAACCAAACAACTTTGCTTAAGAGAGCTGTATAAATCAGCAAATCCAGCACATCAACACAAGATAAATCAACATTCCCATCGTTCCAGAAATATATAATTAGGACCACAAAATCCATCATCTCTGGGAAAGGAGTCTTGTCCCCATAAGAGGCTCAATGATAACATAAATTTCCTGTTCCTCTTCTATGTTGCCCAAATATACCTTCTTTTTGCAACACCTCTATTGGCAAAAATGTTCCATGATGCTCCTCAAGCAGAGAAGGCACCTTCAAAGCTCCATAGATCTCCTGGTAGCTCTAAAGGGGGTTTCCACTGATCTATCCATGAAGTGGCACTTAGAAGAGCATCTTAGTAGCATTTATTCCATGAAGCTCTACTTTTCTGCTGACCCCCATGTAATTTGATTTTTCTCAAACATTTTTATCATTACTCCCTAGTTTGGTTGGACAAATGTCATAGTCATGACATCCTGTCTAGGAGCTTCTATCATCGGATAATGAAGAGCTTTAACAATTTCCTATTCTTTGAAGCTTTTATTAATTCATGGTCTTGCCTCCTCTCACAAGGAACGAAAACTGTATAATTTCCTAAAGATGGGCCCCATTCACATGGTAACCTTTGTGTTACACTTTCTGAAAAGATTGACAGCTCTTTTAACTTATTTCTACTAAATGCCAAAAGGCACAGAAGTGATGTGAGATAGATGTTGCCACATCCAACTGTTGTGTACTAGATGAGTCATGTTGGAGTGAAGTGGAAATACGTAAAATTAGCATGAAGCCCATTCTGTTTAGTACTAGTTTTTTCCAGCAGTTTTTTTCCCCATCTCATCGGCTTATTTCTAGTATTTTCTGCTTAATTATATTTGTTTGAAATACTTATTTTTCCTCTTATTTTCTCTACACAAATGAGCCTAAATTATATTAATCAAAATATATGCTTATGCCAATCATTCAAAACTATATTTTGAGATTAATATAAAATCGATATCCTTCAGGTTTTTGTTGTTTCTGCCTCCTTTTCTTTCTTTCTTTTTTTTTTTTTTCAAAAGCTCAAGTAGCTTAGTTAATTTCAGCTGCAAAATAGGAGTATTAAACAGAGCTTAAGAGGCAATCTGAGTCGCTAGTATGCAAGTTCTACATCCTCGACGTTTTGAATTATGGCATTTTGATCTATGTGCTATTGTGAACACGCAACGTAGTTTGATGAACTTAGCTTGAACCTGGTTCTCTTGTATTGGGGGAGGTGGTTTTAGAGATTTCGTGGTTTCTATTTGTATTGCGATGCTGCACATGAGAGTATATTGTTTCTGGCTTGCAGGTGAAAGTTTTACGGGTTGGTCATTGCGTCCTGTATATTATTTGGTTGTGTGAGCTTTATTTACTGAAGTGTATCTCCAAATAAAGCTTAACCCCAAGGGAGGCCAGGGCTATAAAAATGACACCCTTGGCATTCCCTATACGAGAGCAAATGCCTCTAATTTGCAACTATAGCTCAATGGGAAAAGCTTCAGCAGAAGCTTACAAAGGAGTATGAAAAAAAAAAAAAAAAGATGTTATACAACTGGTTAAGCAAACCCTGATCAGCAGAAGAAGGGCAAATTGTTTCTTGCAATGCATTGTGTTATATTCAACACTTTTTTAATTGTAAGTCATGGACATGGGTGAAGTGCTTAAATGCCTTGTTTTCTAAATTGTCTTCCTTTGTGTTCTCTCCCTCTCTGCCTTTCCATCTCTCTCTCTGTCTCTGTAAGTGTGCTCTTGTTACTTTGTGTGTGTATGTGTGCATGTGTCTGTGTGGGTTTTCTCTTGACATAGATTATACTGCAGGATGTGGTCAGACATGTTTGGAGCCGTTTACTTCAACTCCCATAGGATCTCCTTGTGGCTGTATTTTACCAATGAAAATTCGACTTCTTTTGAGTATAGCCGTGTATGCTCTCTTTCCAGAGGTTAATGAACTGGAGATTGAAGTTGCAGCAGGCACATATCTTAGACATAGTCAAGTGCAAATAGTGGGTGCAACTGCTGATGGCCAAAATCAGGAAAGAACAGTAGTGGATATCAACTTGGTCCCACTGGGCGATAAGTTTGATAATACCACAGCAACACTGATTTATGCGAGATTTTTGCGGAAGGAGGTACCACTAAATAGCACACTTTTTGGTATTTATGATGTGATTTCCATCAACTATCCAGGTACATTTTCAATAAAACCATGACTATCTCAGTACTAAGAATTCTGAGGCAAGAGAATCTGAAGCTTTGTCTTTTCAGGGATTCCTTCTTCACTGCCATCTGGGGGTTACACTGGGAGTGGTCCAAGTGGAAGCAGTGGAGACCAGCAGCAACCAATTACTGCTAATTTTCTTGGCAAAAATCCAAGAATGAATTCCAAAATTGTGTTCATTATTGTTTTCTCTTCGTTAGTTTTTTTGGTGGTTTGTTTGGCAGTTGTTTTCATCCTTATAAAGTGCAGGAAGGTTAGAAAACCGTCAAGTGTAGTCAGGCCTGCATTCACACCAGCTATCAATAAGAAAACAGGTTAGTTTTTATATTGATTTGGTCTCTTAATCTGCAGAGGAATTTGACCAATATGAATCAAATTAGGTGCTTCTGAAGCAATACTCTGATATTATTTTTGAAGATTTTGTTTGTTGATCTGGACACTACTTCGAGATCATTGTTCATGTCATTTATTGCTAGTTCTGTGTAGGCTCTTCTTTTTTATCATTTTGCAGCTTCTGCTCATGTCAGTATTTTGTTGTTACATGGTAAGTTGAATTCCCTCATTTATTAAGCAGTGCTTATTCTCTGGAACTTACTGGATTGCGATTCATGTTTGTAAAGTATTTCATTGGCTTAATGGTCTATAATGAGAATTCTGTTGAAGCTTACATTGTTTGTCTGAATGACAAATTCCATTACTGTTAAATTCTTCTGTCTTATCTGAGTCTCTATTCCTGCAACAATTTCCTCTGTGAATATCTGAATGTTTACATTTACAGTGGTATGATTTTATACTGTGAATTTTGAAGGCACCGCATCATCTTTATCAAGCAGTGTGGCAAGTTCAGCATCTATGTCTCTCTTTTCCACTACTCCAACTTGTGCTCTATCTGTCAAAACATTTTCTCTTACGGAACTTGAGAAAGCTACGGAAAAATTTAGCTCAAAAAGAATTTTAGGAGAAGGAGGATTTGGGCGTGTTTATCATGGCATTTTGGAAGATGGAACTGAGGTTGCAGTTAAGCTGCTTACCAGGGATAATCTGAATGGAGACCGTGAATTCATTGCAGAAGTAGAGATGCTAAGCCGACTGCATCACTGTAACCTTGTGAAGCTAATTGGAATATGCATTGAAGGACACAGGCGCTGCTTGGTGTATGAGCTTGTTCACAATGGCAGTGTTGAGTCGCACCTGCATGGTACAGTTCATTTTTACTTTTTGTGTTGCTCTGTTTACAAAGAACCACTCCACTTTTGCCATTGCAACTGAAGCACCCAAAATGATAGCACTTTAGCTACCTATTTGGATTCCTATATGGTATTGACTTTGCATTAAGTGCAATATCTTATGCATTACTCATCTCTTGGTGTTTCAGGTACTGACAGGAGAAAAGGACCTCTCGATTGGGATGCAAGGATGAAGATTGCCCTTGGTGCAGCTCGGGGATTGGCCTATCTTCATGAGGATTCTAATCCTCGAGTAATTCATAGGGATTTTAAGGCTAGTAATGTTCTTTTGGAGGATGATTTTACTCCAAAGGTAGCAGATTTTGGATTGGCCAGAGAGGCAACTGAAGGAAGCCATCATGTCTCTACAAGGGTCATGGGAACTTTTGGGTAAATATTGTTCCTCTATTTTTTCTTCCGTTCCATGATTTTATATCCATTTCTTTTCCCAGGTAAAGATCCTTGGAGGATATCCAATCACAATCTATTTTAGTTGCCCCTTGTTTTGCGAAGTGTTCAGAATTTGTGTTCCATACCCAATTTCTTCATACAAATAATAAAATGAGGTAGCCATTCTATGTGATAATTTGTTAAAAACATAGGCTTGTGACTATGAAAATGATTTAACTTGATTTAAGTCCTGACAGGCAAAAAACTTCATCTAATATCTAATGTTATAGAAACTCATGCATGAGTTTTCAAGATGAGCTTTGGGATTAGTGTATATTCTTTTTGTTTTCATGGAATAAAACTTGTGCCGCTACTCCATTGCTTAGGCTTTTAGTACTGTATTGTTGGCCAAAAATTATATTTTTCTGCACAATAAAGATGAGCCTTGGAACAACAATAAAATTGTTCCATTATAAACGGAAGATCATAGGTTCAAATTATCGAAACAATCTCTTTACATTGCATGGGAAAGCTGCTTCTATCTGATCCTTCCTAATACATAATGCGGAAAGCCTTATATACTAGAACATCCTTTTTAATATTTCAGCGCATGGTCTCTTGTGGGTCAACACTAATTTATGCTTTCAAGCCCAATGGGCTATTGCGTGGCTTGGGCCTGCTACCTGTTCTTTGCCATTGCAACTTACCTTCTTTGTGCGCAATTATCCTTTGATAGCTTTCCTTTGTCTAGGAAGATGGCTTTTGACTTGTTTTCTCTTAAGTTGGAACTGTTTATTATTATTCTTTTGAAAAAAAGAAAATTTAGTATATTGCTTTGGCAGCACTGTTTTCAGTTTGCTACCTGATATTTTTGCAGCCAGATTGCCTTATAGGTCCCCCTTCCTGAGGAATCCATTGTAACCCATGAACCGTTTTGTAAGTCTTGGTATTGTAGGTTTTTCTGTTGTCTCATAGAAATTACGGGTTCCAATCACAATGACTACCTCTTTGTAATGAAGTGATAGAGATAGTGCATACCTGACCATTCCCAGGCCTCATTTTTTCCCAAGCATCCCCATCATTTTTCCTTGATGGTCAGTTTACAAATTGTTCGCAGCTGCTACATAGTAGAGATTCTGAATGTTTGCTAGAGAAATTGCAGGTATGTAGCTCCTGAATATGCAATGACGGGGCATTTGCTTGTCAAAAGTGATGTCTACAGTTATGGGGTTGTCCTGCTAGAGCTTCTCACTGGAAGAAAACCCGTAGATATGTCTAAGCTTCCTGGTCAAGAGAACCTAGTAACTTGGGCCCGGCCACTTCTAACCACCCGAGAAGGTTTGGAGCAGTTAGTTGATCCTTCCTTGGCGAGGACCTGCAATTTTGATGACATTGCAAAGGTGGCAGCCATTGCTTCAATGTGTGTGCACCCAGAGGTGACCCACAGGCCATTCATGGGTGAAGTCGTGCAGGCCTTGAAACTTATCTACAATGACACCGACGAGACCTGTGCCGACTGCGGTAGCCAGAAGGATTCTTCGGTTCCTGATCTCGATTCCAGAAGTGATTTAGGCCCATCTGATAGCAGTTGGTGGAATGCAGGTGGAGTTTCCCCTCACTTAACCTACGGCCAACCTTCATCTCTGATAACAATGGAGTACAGTTCTGGCCCGCTTGAAGATGTGGAAAACAGACCGTTTTCTGCTTCGAGTTTGGCAGGAGAAAGGGTCGCCTTGCCGATAAGGCATGGGAATCGATCTGGTCCGTTAAGGATGGTCAGAAGCAAGCTGGCTTTCTACCGCTCAAGGGGAAGTATGAGTGAACACGGTGGACTTCTCTCAAGGCGAGGTTGTAACAATGGCTTCTGGGTTTAACAACTCCCGCGCGTGTGTGAATGTTTTTTGAGATGTACAGTTCAGATGACAATAGCCTTGCAGCACATGGGTTTTGGCAGCAACAGTGACGGTTACAGTGGCGGAGGTGGTGGTGGGTAGAGTAGGAATCTGACATTGTTGTGTATCTCTTATTTTGGGAGATTTAAACTTTAAATCCTAATTCATTACATTACAAGCTGGCCTTGCAAGTTGATTGTGGTATATATCTTGCTTCCCCAATAATGTGTTTGCCTGTGTGTCTGTTTCTTCTGTGGATTTTTGTTTGGGAAACTAGGTGAAATCTCCTCCTTGCTGGGATAGATCTGATATGGAAGAATACAAGTGTCCTATGGGTTAAATGCAATATGGTAAAAATAAAATAAATAATATCTAAACAAAAAAAATTATATACAAAGAGCTGGGAATATATATTTTCTTATTTGTTTGGCACGAATGAATAAATGTTTTTGCTTTATTTTTTTATTGGGTATTGATAAATAATGTGAGAATAAATAAAGAATATATATAAAAATTAAGTTATTTACTCCTATTTAAGTTAAATTTTTCATTAATTTTTTTACTTAAAATATATATATATCCTTTTTTATGTATAATATTTGCCTATATGTACTGTTGCCGCAGCAAAGAAAGAACAAACGCTATGGCGTTTTGTGAGGTACTCTTCTGAAAGCCATTATGGTGCTTGGACGCTCCAGTTTGGACGAGAATCCCCACTCTCTCTCTCTCTCTCTCTCAACGAAGAACGATATGTTACTAATAACATATCACGATTTTATTATTAATACGTTATTAAATTTATATTATTAAATAAATTAGGGAGTTACTTGATTTTTTTTATAGGTCAAAATGAAGTGGGTTCGGTTTTTATTATTCCGAACCTAGATCTTATACCACAATTAATAAACAAAAAGTCAAAGAATGGTGGGACTTGCTTTCTTGTATGTCATATGACGTTTAAGTTAAAAATTTTTTTGAGGTAGATAAAAAGATAGGAGGATGAGTGGATAATATGTAGATGTAAGTTTTGGGAGATTGAGTGTTAGCGGAGGGTTAGAATCTGGTGGACGTGCTCGGCTAGGGATTGGCTTAGAGATGGAAGATTGGATTTCAGAAAGTGCGCTTGGTTTGGGAACGGCTTAAATATGAAAGATTGAGTTTCAATGGTGTGCTCAATTGAGAATCGTCATAAATATAGAGGACTTAATTTTGACGAGTGTACTCGGCTGGGAAACAATTTTGAGATGAATGATTGAACTACGATTGATGTTCCTGGCTGGAGAGCGGATTTGACATGGAGGATTGAATTCTGATGAGTGTGCTCATCTGGAGAGCGACTTTGGAATAGAGGACTAAGTTTCGATAGTACACTTGGTTGGAGAGAGGCTTTGTTGGCTCTCAGAATGTTTGGACACCTAAAGTTCAAGATGTATTTAGTATGTGAGGATTGGCTGCCATTTCCTTCCTTTGAGAATCCCCGTTGATTATAGAGGCTTTGAGGAACTCGGGGAGAGAGATATATATATAGAGAGAGATGTCGCTTGAGCCTCTCTGTTTCAGAATTTTTCTTACCTGCTTGGGATTGAGAGTTTAGACCTCTATGAGAATGAGAGTCCACTTTTTCGAGGATGAGAGTCTAGCCTCCCCCTTCTGTAAAGGAAGGAAGGTATTTTGTAATATCTCTAAATTTTCATTCGAATTAATTAAATATTAATTATAACTTTTGATAATTTTGGTATGGTAAAAATTAATTAAATATTAAAAAATTTTGGAGGATATTTAGATTCATCGGGTTGGCACCCGAGGTGTGTCTATATTATTATCTAAATATCAGTTTAGATTTTAGGAATAAAAAAACTAAAATAATAATAATAAATAATATATACATATATAAGGAGAAAAGAAGAGATTAGTAGAAGATAAGGATTGGGGAGAGAGAAGCAGGGGGAGAAGGAAAAGGAAGAGGAAGGGAGGGAGAAGGGGAGGAAGAGGAAGGCCGACAGGAGGTTTTCAGCGAGTGTGGCGGCGTCATCGGCGAGGAGTCTTGGTCGTGTGTGATCGGCGGTGGCCATTTAAGGCAATATTGGCGACAGCGGTGATGCTCGGTGAGGAGGTCGACGGTAGCTGTCAGTAGAGTCAGCGGCGGCAATGCACAGAGGAGAAGGTGCGCCGGTGGTTGGCGACGGCCGTGAAAGAATCGACGGCGGCGGTGTGCGGCAAAGGGTCGCGCACAAAGAGAGAAAAGGGAGGGTTTGCAAGAAGAGAGAGAACGATGTCAGGAGAGACTGATGGTAGGGCTGCGGCGCCAGTGCCAGTGGGGTGACGCCGGGAAGGCCGGCGACGGCCACACGGGTGGCAGCAATAGCCGCAGCAATGCGCGGGAGGCCGTGCGCAGAGGAGAGTGAGAGAAGACACTCCTAAAGTGAGAGAGAAAGGGGTCCATTCGGGCACTTTAGAGCCTCCATTATTCATATATGCAAAGTATCAAATCCAAACAAGTATTTGTAAATTTTATCTTTGGTCTGATTTAATATCTGATATGTTTTGAGTATTATTTAAAATTTTTACTAACATGCATGTAATTTTATTTGTTTGATCTATTTAATTTGGACATGTATGTGTAGTTCTTTGGCTAATTTGGATGTTTCTAGACTGGGTTTTATTATTTTAGAAGATTTAATATTTTTTTGAAAGTCCAAATAATTTATTGAGCATTGTATATTTTATATAAGTATACTTGTATGAAAATATGCATAAAATTTTGCATAGTAGTGCGATCATACATCGTATGTTAGGATTGTGGTCGCCCATTTGGATTTGGATATTTGGAAATTAGATATTTTGGTCAACTCGCGATGGGAAGATATTTGTTATTTGGAAATCTCTTTTTGTCGGCAAAAAGGTTTGGAGTAGTGACTTTTCCATTTTGATATTTTGATTCGACCTTAGAATATATTCTGATATCCTAATATATATGATAAGTTTGAAGATTACACCTAAAATCGCGGATGGTAAATAATAGTGAGCAACCATGCCCATTGGTACAGAGTATATGAGTAGCCATATATACTGACCTAATTTACATTTGATTTTATCTAAGGTTATCGGGATTATATGTAACTTTTTCTCAAATTAATCTTTAAATAATCGAAACTTAAATTTAATACATGATTTATATCTCTGCATTGATTTGTATTAAACTTTGATTTGGATTTGCATTTTGGACCTGGATTTAAGATTTGCCGATTTCTGCCGACAGTTGGGTTTTGGTATGTCTCGTACAAATGATTTTGATTATATATTTTGATTTGAACATTTGGAATATCTATCGCGATATTATTTCGATTTCTGCACACATTGTTCGATCATCCAACTATCGGATTCTATCCCAAATCACAAGATGATCGGACATTAAATTTTGACTCGGACTTGGACTTAAACTTGGACTTGGAATCGGTATTTGTTTATTGGAATAGTTCCGAATCACTTCTATTATATATATATATATATATATCCAAATGATAATTGTTTTCTGATTTGGATATTTATTTTGAGTACGAGGCTGCTATTGAATTTTAGATATTGGATTTCTATTGGATCCATTTTATCGTCGATTTAAATTTATTTTGTTATTTGAATGAATTTTTTTCATTTAATATTATCTCTAATTTATCGAATTCTTTTTATTTAAATATGATACTTTTTTTGGATAAGTATATTTAAATATGATATTTTTTATTTGTTTGAAAACGATACTTGTTAAATATTAGGATTACTTTTTCTATTTTATTCATTCAGAATAGAAGATTCGAATGTATTGTAGGAGTATGGTCGTGATCTGTCAGATATTCGTCTAATTTGGTGAGTTCTAGTCTTATTATGGCTTAATTTGACAATTGATGTGACTGTATTATGGAATTTGTTAGATATAGGCCAATAGATATATTTAAAAATAGTTAATAGTTACCTTCCTTACGATAATTATAGAGCATGTTGTATTTATTTTTGTCCGAACAGTTGTCCGATGATATCCCGTGTGAATTTTAACTTGTATTGGGTCCTATTTATTTAGATTGTCGCACCTGAATTTTTGAGATTTAGTATTATTTGTTAAATTGATTTAAAATTTTAAATTTTAGAAATATAATTAGTTATTTAAATTAATCTATTTATTTAAATTATTGAAATAATTAATCTATTTAAATTAATCCGGTGAGTGGCTGACAATATGCGCCTGTCATTGGTATTCTAAACTATGGGACTTGTCGGCTGAGTTAGAACTGCTGAACTACATTTGCGAGCTTGCTCAACGGGTGACTCCACCGAATTTGTCAGATATAGGACAATAGATATATTTAAAAATAGTTAAGAGTTACCTCCCTTACGATAATTATAGAGTAGGTCGTATTTATTTTTGTCTGAAGACGGTTATCCGATGATATCCTGTGTGAATTTTAATTTGTATTGGGTCCTATTTATTTAGATTGTCACACCTAAATTTTTGTGATTTAGTATTATTTGTTAAATTTATTTAGAATTTTAAATTTTAGAAATATAATTAATTATTTAAATTGATCTATTTGGCCCGACTTCGTGACATATTTGTAAGGAGAGAGTGTGCTTGCTAACTGTTGTTGGGCCTTCGCTAGCGCTGCAGTGAGTAGCTGACAATATGCGCCTGTCATTGGTATTCTAAACTATGGGACTTGTCGGCTGAGTTGAAGCTGCTGAACTACATTTGCGAGCTTGCTCAGCGGGCGGACTCAATGGCCCATATGTAGTTGGGTAAATCTAGGTTGCACTATATAGGCCTTCTGTGGTGCTTTCTGAGTTTTAGGCTTGGAGGAACCTCTATCAGGCTGCAGTTTTTCTTGCAAGCCAAATTCTGAGCCGACCCAATAAATTGTCGAATCTATCAATTATGATATCAAAAAATATCAATATTATAGACCTGATGTATCAATAGGTATGCAACATACTGACATAAGAGCCTAGAAGCTCCAATTGAACAACATAATTCATTTTTTTTGTTTTTAAACTATGCTTGACTGTGTAGAATTGAAATTTCAAATTAAGTTTATTTTTAGTAAAATATCAATTTGATTGTTTAGGAATTACCATACTCATATGAATTAAGATTCATAAGAAATAAGTAAACTCCGAGATAGATATTTACAAATTTACGAATATGCTAAAATTATAAATTCAAACCAAATGACTGCTATACGATATAATGTGTACTGTGGTGGTGGTGCTGGCGGTTGCAAGGTGGTGTGGCAAGTTGATGGATGAGGGATGGTGGCGGGGGCGGCGGCACTGTGGTGTTGTAAAATGCGCAGGTGATGTATTAAAATATATATTGTGAGAAGGGTAAAAATATTATTTTATATTAGTTTATTATTTATCCATCTTGTTATTTTTCAATACTAAATAAAAAAATTTATTTTTAACTAAATTTTCTCCCAAACAAATAGATAAATATTGATTTTTAAATTTATTACCACTTTATTCTAATTTTTAAGAATAATTATTCAATTTTTGTTTTATTTTTTGACTGTAATCATACATATTATGAGCCCATTCCAAGAGTAGAATGGGCAACGCAATCTCTTCATTCAAACCCTAATCAACAAATGAGTATGAATCAAACATAGTCTTAGAGAAACATGTTAAGATCCTCCCACTGATGTCTTTTCTTGTTATCCCAATTATTCAGATTGAATGGTAAAAAAAATAATGTATAAAAATTTATTTTAATATTTAATATTTATTTTTTATTAATTAATCTGAGCCATTAAAATAATAAGAGAAGATGTTTTATAGACTTTTTGGTTGGCTTGAACTGGGAGGCTTAACTTAAAAGGTAACATTCATGAAATTTTGCTCCATTTTCCCCTTTCAATTCTTCATATTCTCTCTTACTCTTCTCCCCCTTTTAACTCCATCTCTTCTTTTCATTTCACCCTATTTACCATCAGCCAGTCTTCTCAACAAAATGATACAGTAGGTTGGTTAAGAATTTTCACAAATAGATTTGAGTTAAACTCTTACTGTATAATTTTTTCTATAAAATTAAAAAAAATGGGTAAATTTAGAAATATAACAATTAAAATTAATTACACAATTAAAGATTCAATCGAGTATCCTTACGTTGTTTTTATCAATCACGTTAAGTCAAACGGGTTAATCATTTTCTGATCTGTTAATGGTTGATGACGCCCTTCAAAATTCATTAGTGTTAACCCAACTAATCTTTGAGTTTATATCTTTTACCTCAAATCATCCAAAATCTCACTGTGAGGGATGAGTTTATTGAGCTAATAGAAGAACAAGTGCTACATGAGATCTAGCCAAAAGTTGATTTGGAAGCCTATTGGATTGGAAGCCAACATCTCTGCTTAATATATGTATATATATAGTTGTGGAGAAAGAGGAAAATCATCATCATTGATCTCAAATTCAATCATTAGAATTTGAATAGTAAGAAAGAGGGCAATTAAATTGCCAAGTTCCACTGGAATGCTACCAAGAAAAGAAGTAGGATAATTATAATATACGTATAGGAACATTTATCTAGATGAATAATGAATTGATTCAATATTGATAAATGGATGATGTAAAGTTACTGTCATCACACATGATGTGTAACTTGAATTAGATTCAATTCAAAACCTAATAGCAGCCCTGAAGCGAGACTAGATTAAAGTTAGAGGTCAATTTTATGCATGTCATAAGAGACTAAGAGATGTGAAAAAAATCTTATAAAAAATCTCCTAAAACTCTTCTGATACTTAAGTTAGGGTAACCTTTCAGATAAATATACTGTTATGATAATATACGGATATATAATATTTCATGGAATTGCTGAGTTGGAGTGGGATATGAGTTTATATTTTCATATGGTCCTTTGCGAGGAATTTAGCAAGCCTTGTTGAAGCATATACTTACCAAGCCCACATTAGATTATCACCTATGGGCTTGAGGTAGCTTTGGGTGTGCTATTAGCATAGCGTTAAGTTGGACAACCAGAAGAGACATAATGTCATCTTAGAAGTACCTTTTGGCTAACTTGCTGCAAGCAAAATCTGTTTGACTTCGTGGTTTATCAGAGCCTGTCATTGGCTTTTAGAAAATACTTCTGCGGTGAAGAAAATTTAAATTATTTAATCGATTAAAGTTTGAACCCTAAGACAATACAAAAAAAATAGAATTCACAAATATTTAATGCCCATAAAATAATAAATGATTTATGATGTTGCAACCATAACTTAACATGTATCATCATCAACATCAATAGTAAACAGTATATAAGATAAAATCACATATATATTTAGTGATGGAAGATAAATTCAAAAACCAAACAATTATTTAAGAAAAACCTATCAATATTTCAATTTAGTAAAATCAAATTTACTTATAAAAGTCAACTTCTAATTCAAATAATATGGATGTACTAACTTATAGTAGATTCATTCCTAACTAGTGATACTACCAAAAAAACTACCAAAATTTTCAACACCATTAGAACTTTAGTGTCCTGTCACTTATAAAATTTTGAAGGCTTACAACTTGAAATAATTATTTGAAAATGGTAAGAGGTTTGGAGAATAAGAAAACTTTGGCTATTCAATCTCAAAAAACAAAGTGAGGTTTTTTCCTTCAAAAACACCTCTTCTCTTAGAGCCATTAGCTTTAGTAATAATAGAAATAATGGTTAGATCAAAGCAAAAGAAGAATTTATATGTGCGTGCATTAGGCATAGGATTCTGCTTAATGTGTGTATATGTGTTTTTCATGCACACATCAAGTGGACAAATCATTCTAAAATATGCACGTGAGCATGTTATATCAAGCATACGATGATGTCTAAAATGCATATGAATACCTGTCATGCATATATCAAGCATATAACTGTGTCTAAAAATATGCTTGAGTGTATGCCGTGTATGCCATGTATGAATTTGGAGTAGTTTACCTTGATTATAAAATTTGACAATTACATATATTTCTACAACATAGTAAATAAAATCTTCTCCCTTGAAATTGAGGATTTCTCTCTTTGGGAATGTGAGTGAGCCAATGGGACACTTTGGAAGGTTTCTTAAGGGATAGGGTGGAGATTTGGCCTTTTTATAAAGATCTTAGGAGCTTAAGGCATACACCTTTAGGATGTGTATTTTTACTCTTTTTTCCAGTTTTCTTCTTAGCTCTATTACTCTGGCTACATCAATTTTGATATTTCTTTGATTTGAGAGTGAGACTTTGGGAGGTTTGGTCTTCCTCTGGATTTTGGTTGTTGTTTTGACTAGCTTTTTCATCTGCCCCAGAGCACCTCTTTCTATAATTGCTAGGCCTAGACAAACTTTATTTCATTAAAGTTTAGACATTCGATTCTATAATGGCTAAAATCAACAAATCAAAAGGCATTTTGTATCATCAAAGCAATTCATCCCACTCATTTAACTTGCATGCATTTTCATATATTTGTCAATTCTGCTTTCAAGTTCTACATATCTTGGATATTCCAACCCTGGATATGAGTTTTGAGTCTTTCTTGGCCGTAAGGGCATTGCAATCTCTTGATGGAATGATCCTTCTCTGCGACTTGTATCAATTAATAAGGGTAGCTACCCAAGACTATACATTATGTTTGTTCAAGCATAATGATTTGGCAGCTCAAGGATGCCAAAGTTTTTTTTTTATTTTTAATAAAAATAAAGCTTATTTATATTTCAATTTTAACTATTCATTTATAGACAAATAATTACGCTAGTTAATCAGTTATTTTTAAATAATTAAATTATAACTGTCAATTAAAAAATAGAGGGTTAAGATTATAAGATGGAGGAGCTCATCTCCCATAGAGATGTAGCCCACCAAATCCATTATACTGTCTACGAGTTGAAAAGGTGAGAAGTGCCAAAAGGATCACCATGGAGATGCAAGCAAGAGAAATAAGAAACTATAACCTACATCAATTGAAGGTCATCAACTTAGCCTATAAAATAATCTACATCAAATGAAAACTAAAATTTTTACTATATATGACCATCACCAATTAATAACCAAAATTTGGTTTTTAAATTCTTTTTAGCTTTTTTTTTAATAATTACGTTTAATATTAATTTAAAATGTGACAACTTATCAGTTGCTAAGTTGATTGAAAGTAAATAGAGATTATGTGTATTAAGATTTCTAGATGTTAACCATATTAGTAGTGTTAGAAATCTACTTTATATATATTTTAGAACACAAGGACCATGCGAATACAGCAATTACATAAAGATAAATATGAAAAAAACTTATACTGTTTTTTTCTATCTTACCAATAAAATATGACATGGTAGTATATATGACTCTCATGTTGTGTTGTCCTTGAATATAATTCTAAAAAGATTGGCCTGATGATAGGACCAAAGGCTTGGGGCCGAGTTTCTTTAAGGAGTTAGATTGTATAAAGTCTTTTAGATCATTTCCTCGTAGCCTAGCCTACTAAGCTCAAACAATCAATTTGGCCAAATGTCGCATCCATTTTTGGCATCAGTCAGTCCTAGAAGTGCTTGATCGAGGCCAAGGCAATGTTTTTAGGCTTAGATGGGCCCTCTTAGTACTCCAATTGTTCCTAGTTATGGAGTGGGCATGACTTATGTTTCAGCTTTGTAGAATCTATTATTATTCTTCCACATTTTAAACTTAATTGCTGTCACAACTGTTAAAATTATGTGATAAAAAATAAAGAATGAAAATTAAAGCACATCATTTGAAAAAAAAAAACCCAATCAGGATCCTCAATTTCATATCACATAATATTAACCGTTAAAATGGTATAAAAGTCCTAAAATGACAAAAGAGCCCAAAATTGAGAAGGCCATAATAGGTCTCCAACATCAAGTATTTGGCTTGAATTTTAACCAGGTCCATCAAGGATAAAACTGGCATTTCAGATAATACAAGTTTATCCCTTGTTTGGGCATGGATGCGCAGCACACTGCACAATGACCCAGGTTGATGATATTCCAACTGTTGATACAAGCTTAAGTTTCCCTTAGTATAATAGAAACATAGCAATCAAGTTGGGGATTTTCTTGTCAACTTCAGCCATGATACCATCAATCAAGGGTTTCTTCTCATTTAAATAATAAAAGGGACTCAGCAGTTACATTTCTCTATCAAAGTAAGCATCCCCTTTTTTCTGTATAAATGAAACTACACGATAAATATTACTTGAAAATTATACATATTAGCCAGATATATTTGCTTGATTTGATTGGATATGTTAAATTTTTGGACCACTCTTATGTGAGTTCCATACTTATTAGGTGGGTCATTTATAGGTCATGTGATGTTTACATAAGAGCCACTTCAATGAAGATGTTTACAAAATGTTGCATAATATTTGCGTGAGGTTTGCTGGAGAAAATGGCTTGCAGAAAGTTCCGTGAGCAGGCATGAACTATCTATTCAAGTACCAATATTGAAGAGATTTTCAATTTGTATTCGTCAGATGATCGCCTAAGCATTAGGATTGGGAGGGAGTACTGCAGGATGGCGGTATAAGCAAACACGCAGGATATTATAAAGGGTTTCTTCAAATATTTTAGGGTATTTAAAATTATTTTTCAACACAAAGAGTACTATACAAAGATAGAGAATAGATAAATGAGAGAAGAGAATAAGGTTTAATATTCAGTTGAGATCTAATTTGAGTTTCGTTTTTTACCAAAATTAAACACGTTACTCTAGTATTATTTTTAGGACGCGTTACCATTTGGTTATTTATTTTTCTTGGTATATTTTATCTAATAGATCGATAGGTATATTGAAATTATGTTCAATCAGTTATTCACTCCAGTTGTAGTCAATAAATTTTGGAAGAGATTATATTTATAACTGATCACTATTATAATAGATTCTACTCGAAGTTTATCCTATAATTTTTTTCATAATTGAGAAATCTACATTAAATATTGCTATGTGACATATGTATGCTAAGTTAAGTGAATTGATTCCTTGTATTCTAAAGATGTTTGGTAGTTAACAATTAATGAGGGATTCGAAGGTTCATTTCCACTACATCAATAGTGTGTGTGTGTTTTATGTACGAGAAATCCCAATAAGTGGTATTAGAGTGTAGACTTTTTAAGTTATAAAAACTACAATTTGATAACATCAATATTGAAGAACTTATCATTTTATATAGAGTAATTTAATAGGCAAAACATCATTCTTTGGCAAAAAAGAGAGTGAAAAGTTTTGACTCCTAAATGAATAATAAAAGCACTATGAAAGAAGAAAGATAAATTGGAGAAGCACTACAGAGAAGCATTGTGGAAGAAGGATGAGGTGTGCCAAAATATAAGGAATCTTACTAAATATACAATCAAGTCATATCTTGTGGATAATACTCTTCAAAAAAATCATCAATTTGTAAGATCTAGTAGAGGTGTAGATGAAGTTAGAGGTCCAGTACAAGTCCAACTTCCTGACATTGAGATTGTATGTGAAGAAGTAATTTTATGATCTACGTTGGTTAGAGGGGAAGCTTCAAGTAGCACTTGGATGAGTTTAACTAGGTCTAATGCAAATATTAGTGCTTGAAGAAAAGATTAAGGATGAAGATAATGAGTTAGTGTCGTTGGCTTTTTTGTTGACCTTATACGATCATATTATCACATTATTATTGTTTGAGAATGACACATTAAGTTTTGATAATATCATTACTTCCTTGTTTATAAATATGTTTAGATAGAAAAGTAGTGATAAGATTTTGGAAGAGTCAACTAGATTGGTGTTTACTAGCAACCAAGGGCACGAGATCAAGGGACAAAAGTGGCAAGTTGAAGAAAAGTAATAATCGGTCTAAATTTAAGGATATCAAGCCTTTTATTATGATAAGAAGTGTTATATGAAGTGAAATTTCTATTATGATAAGAAGTGTTATATGAAGTGAAATTTCTTCAAGAGGAAGCATGAGGAGGGCAATAATAAGTGACAAGAGAAGAACGATTATGACTACAATGATCGATCTGTATCACTACCTGTGAAGACCTTTTAGTTGTCCATATGGAAAAGACACAAAGTTTCACGAGTTATAAGATGAGTTGGGTGACGGATTGTAGATTGTCACACTATACAATATTGAGGAAGTCCCTCTTTATCATTTATATACTTAAAAACTATGGGATATTAAATATAGGCAATGATGGCTTGTCGAGAGTAGTGGATATCAAAAACGTTATCTTGTAGACAAATAACTGAACAAAGCTCATGTTAAGGAGTGTGTGATAGCTTCTAATGTCTGGTTGAATTTGATTTCAAACTGAAAGCTTTATGAGGATCACTTTTACACGGTGATTAGCAATGGCAAATGAAAGTTTATTAAAGAAAACTTGGTTATGGTATGGGGAAATAAACAATCAAATTAATACTTGATGGAAGTTTTCATCGCTAAAGGAAACACTAAGGCGAGTAATAGGAGGTTTGGTCAAGGTCATAAGGGGAGTAAGCTAATGAAGAGTGCAAGGGGGAACGAAACTAATACATAGAAGAAGCTAAAAGGGAGCGGCAATACTCTATGTTTGGTGGAGCAAAAAAGGGTGTCGTTCAAACTTATATAGGCTAACTCGAAGATGTCCATGGAAGAGAAGTTTTCAGATGGTAAAAGATGATGGATAATCGGAGTGACAAGGAGTCCTTTATAAGATTGTGAGAGAAAGTTTGTTGGGTTTTTGGACTATTCCCTTATGAATTTCACTCCTAATGGACGAATCATCTGAAGGTTACGTGACGTTCACGCGATAGCTACTTAAGTAAGGATATTCACTAAGGTCGCAAAATATTCGTGCGTTGTTTGCTCAAGCAAAACAACTCATGGAGGGTTTCATCAGGTAGGTGCTCTATCTGCTCAGGTGTTAGGATGAAGGAATTTTCAATAGGTATTTTTAAGATGGCCCCGAGATGGATGCTTAAATGCTAGGACTTGGTCAGAGAACTGCGAGATGATCACTTAAGTGGTTACACAAGATATAAAAGGGTATTTTCAGATTTTTATAGTATTCGAAATCATTTTTCAATACAAGAAGCACCATATAAAGAGATAAGAAATAAAAGAGGGAAAAAGAAGAGGTTAAATATCCGATTAATATTTAACTTAAGTTTTGATATTTTCTAAAGTCGAATATGTTGCTCTAAACTTATTTCTGAGACATATTACTATTTTGTTGCTTTTTTTTTTCTCAGTATATCTTTTCTAGTGGATTGTTAGGTATGTAAAAATTATGTTTAATCGATTATTCACTTAGATTATAGCAAACGTGTTTTGGAGGAGGTTAAATACGTAGACGGACAATATTGTAGTGGATTCTTATTAGAGTTTGGTCTGTGGTTTCTCCCATAATTGAAAAGAGTTTTTTTACGTTAAATATTACCATATAATTTGTATATATTTAGTCGTATGAATTAGTTCCTTGTGTTGTTATGGTATTTGGTTGCCAATGATTAACCAAGATTTGGGGGTTCATTTCTACTGTTTGGTTGTGTGTTTTGCTCCAGGGGAATCCCAAAGGATAATGGCAATGAACATCTTTATTAACTGTAATGCACATCTTCGGTAACATTACCAGTTGTCATGCAAACAAGAGAAATAAGGAAACCAGTTCAACATATGCATATCACCAAGATCAACAATTACTACTCATTGTGGGTCATTTACAGAGGATTAACCTCCTCTCACAATACATGGCAAAGCAGAATGATAATTTTCACATAATATCAGCTCCAAATAAAAGGCCACTGCTAGAAACTATTCAACTGTGTCAAGTAACACGAGACTTAATTCAACTGGATTAATAGCCACTCGGAATAAATGAATCTCATTGGATGTGTCATTGAATAACTTCATAGGGCTTTCCAACAAAAAAAAGAAGGATTCTAGACCGTAATTGTAATGATTCTACAGAGTTTGCTGTAGTTCTTTTTAAAACTGATCTAATCTGTTTTCAGTACCCTAAGAAAGATAATCCAATATCTGCATGATCAGAGATCAAAAATCAGTTGAAGGTTGTGAGAGACAGGCCTCTTTGCAAACCTTTATCTGCACCTGCTTGTTTTCTAACAAACCAAAGCTACTTGTTGAATACTGTTTGACTCGTGGGAAGCTTCATAGCTGAGATTCCTCGCTTCAATAATCTAGAAGGATAACGTCATTGAAAGATATTGGCGGACAACGGGTGGCCTACTGACCCGAATACAAGAACAATTTCTCTGTTGGTCGGAATGGGCGACCAACTGATAAACCACACAAGCACTGTGAAGTAGAGGTAAGAGAAGAGAAATAAATACCAAATTTTTACGTGGAAAACCTTTTTGAAATAAGGAAAAAATTACGAAACACTAAATTCACAAAAAATCACTAAGTATGAGAAAAATTACAGGGGACGAAAATAAGAACAGAGTATAAGTAAACAAAGCCCTCACACTTGTTTTTCTCTCACAGCTCTCTTTCTTTTACTTTCTCTCCTCTCTGTTTTACACACACAATCTTTTCTCTACTTATATGTGTCTACTTCTTCTCCTTCTTCTGTGTTCTATTGAGTGTACATATACACACATATATACACGTCCCTCACTATAGTCCAGCTTGGTGGTTTGTACTCAACTTCCAAGGTTTGCATGTATGCATGCGCACGCCCTGTCCTGCAGCAGGCTGCGCATGCCTGCTCCTGCAAACCGATCAGCCTTTGGAGTCCCAAGAATGACGTCTACCAACTACCCAATCGGGTAGGTCAACTGTACACCTTTTGAGGTATGACAGTAATTCGGACATTCTATATTCAGCCGGTTAACCACACCGTTGACCGATCAAAGTAGTCCGTCCTCGTTCCTCAACAGAGTCAGTCGTCTCATAACTTTTTCCAGTCAACATATTGATCAACAGAATTGACCGTCCAAAAGATTTCGGTCAATATAGTTGACCGGAATTCCTTCCTCTTAGTACACACACGTGCACCGTCCAAGTCCTTCGGTCACAATGACTTCCACACGGGAGTAATCCCCAACAAGCTTCCCCTCACGACCATGGGAAGTTAAGTCCATCATCCCGGCTAGCTTGCAGCATGCTTCATTCTTTTCCTTCAGTAGAAGTTTGGTCATCATATCTACCCCATTTTCTTCAGTGTCAATTTTTTCAGTGACAGTAAACCAGCTTCTAATACATCTCTCACCCAATGATATCGCACATCAATATGCTTTGATTTGGAATGGAGTGAGGAGTTCTCACAAAGATAAATGGCACTCTGGCTGTCACAGAGTACCACATACATTTCCTGTTCAAGGCTCAGTTCCTGAATGAACTTCTTCATCCACAACATCTCTTTGTAAGTTTCTGTCACGGCAATATACTCGGCTTCAGTAGTGGAAAGAGAGACACATTTCTATAACTTGGATTGCCAGGAGACTGCTCCTCCTGTAAATTTCACCAAGTATCCAGAAGTGAACTTGCGACTGTTAACGTCTCCAGCCATATCAGCATCCGAGTAGCCCACCAACTGAGACTTATCACTTATAAGACACAAGTACCTCTTGAAAGTTTCTCGAATGTATCTCATAATCTACTTTACCGCGGACCAGTGTACATTCCCTGAATTGGACAGAAATTGGCTGACTGTGCCAACAGTATGTGCTATGTTCGGCCTGGTGCATACCAGAGTATACATGAAGCTTCCTACGGCTGAAAAGTAGGGAACGCCTCTCATGTATGCTTTCTCTTCGTCCGAAGATGACACTTAGCGACTACTCAACTTGTAATGATTTGCAAGTGGAGTGCTGACAGGCTTAAACTTATCCATGTTGAATCGTTGGAGCATCCTCTCAAAGTAGTTTTCTTGAGACAACCACAATCTCCCTGCCTCCCGATCATGAATGATTCTAACCCCAAAAGTTTGATTTGCTTGTCCGAGGTCTTTCATGGCAAAGGATTACCCAAGTTGCTCTTTCAACTTCTTTATTCGAGCGCTGTTTTACCTAACAATCAACATGTCGTCTACGTAAAGGAGAAAGATAACAAAATTATCTTCTGAAAACCTCTGTGCAAAAACACAGTGATCACAAATAGTTTACCGGTATCCTTGACTAGTCATGATTAATTCAAACTTCTTGTACCACTGTTTCGGAGCCTATTTCAACCCATACATGCTTTTCCTTAGACGACAGACTAGTTGCTCATTTTCCCTAGCCTTGAACCCTTCAGGCTACTCCATATAGATTTCTTCTTCCAATTCACCATGAAGAAAAGTTGTTTGGACATTCATTTGTTCCACTTTCAAATTTCAGGTGGCTACCAAGCCCAATATAACCCTTATGGAAGACATTTTTACCACAGGAGCAAAGATCTCATTGAAGTCAATTTCCTTCCGTTGACTGAAATCTTTCACCATTAGCCGTGCCTTATACTTCGATTTCGTGATATTTTTATCCGTTTTCAACCGGAAGACCCACTTGTTCTTTAAAGCTATCTTCCCCTTAGGAAGCTTGACAAAATCAAATATGTGATTTTCATGGAGAGAACATATTTCATCATTCATGGCTTTCAGCCATTTCTCCTTATTCTCATCCTCCATAGCATCTTCATAAGTTTCAAACTTTTCGACATCAGTGAGCATAACATACTCACTAGGTGACAAACGGACGGACGACCGTCTATTTTGTGAGGATCGTCTAACGGGCAGATCCTCGACCGGTTGAGGAATGGCTTCATCCTGATTTTTATTAGGAGTCATTATTTTCTCTCCATTATAATCGACCACCTCAGGACCATTGTCATTGTCTTCCAGAGATACCGGACGGACAATTTTGACATTTACTTTATCCTTCTGCTCGCCATCACACTTGAATTTTCTGCGAATATCCTTGATCGTTTTATCTTCAACGAAAATTACGTCCATTGATTGGACAAGTCTTCTTCCAACTGGATTATAAAATCTGTACCCCAACTCATCTTCCTCGTAGCCCAGAAAAATGCATTGCATTATCTTTGGCTCTAACTTTGTCCTTTCATCTCTTGGGGCAAGGACAAAAGCTTTACATTCAAACACCCACAGGTGACCATAAGATGGCTCTTTTTTCGACCATATCTTCTCCGACACTTTACCCTTCAAGGGTTTACTGGGCGACTTATTTATAATGTAGACCACTGTCTTCAATGCTTTAGCCCAGAAGTGTCCGAGAAGTTCAGCTTCGGAAAGTATACACCGTACTTTTTCTAGAAGTGTGCGGTTCATCTGTTCAGCCACTCCGTTCAACTGTGGCTTCTTTAGAGGTGTTTTCTGATACTTAATATCATGTGATCGACAATAGGCATCAAAGGGTCCTATGTATTCACCGACGTTGTCGCTTCGAACGGCCTTCATTTTCTTCCCCATCCGTCGCTCAATAAGGACAGGAAATTGCTCAAATATACCGAGGACTTGGTCCTTGGTTTTCAATCGATAGACCCACAGTTTTCTGGAGCAATCATCAATGAAAGAGACGAAATATTGAGCTCCACCAAATAACTTCTCTTTGAATGGTCCACACACATCTGTGTGGATGAGATCAAGCAGTTCTGCTTTTTGAGCAAACAAGTCGTCATAAAATAAGACTCTTCTTTGTTTGCCAACCAAGCAGTGAGGACACGTCTTTAGTCCGTCCTCCTTCACTCCAGAAATAAGGCCCTTCCTGGTTAAATGATGCAGTCCGCATTCACTCATGTGGCCCAACCTCCTGTGGCCTAACGTCCTGTGCCACAAATTCTCGGTTTCCTTAACGATTGCAGTGTTTACGTCTCCAGCCGTTGTGAACGCCTTCATGATGTACAGGCCGAAATACCTTTTCCCTCTTGCCACTACCAGAGATCCTCTGGTAAGATTTCACTCACCTTCACAGAAGATATTACAATAACTTATATTATCCAGATGATTAGCTGAGATGATATTGAGCCTGATATCAGGAACATGTCGAATATCCTTTAACATCTGTTTCGTCCCATTATTGGTAACAAGTACAACGTCACCCTTACCAATAATTTAGGATGTTCCTTCATTGCCTATCCTTATTACTCTAAAATTTCCTGGAGTGTAGGATGCGAACAATTCCCTTCTTGACGTGGCGTGCAAGGTGGCACTAGAATTAATCACCCAACCGGACTCCTCGTCCGTCAGGTTTGCCACGTTCTCTTCAAATGTCAATAGGAGATCGCTTCCTGTGACCACTGAGACGGAGGACTAGTCCTCACCTCATCCCTTTTCTCCTTTCTCCTTTTCCGTGTTTTCATACTTCCACTTGAAGCATTACTTCTTGATGTGGCCCTTTTTACCACAATGATGGCACTCAAGGTCTTGATATCTTGAACGAGATTTGCTGCGTCTTTTCTCTCCAAGCTTTTGGTTTCGTCCTCTACTCTGTCCTCTAAATTCGGTTACAAGTACTTCACTATGAGAAGACGTTAAAACCCCTTGTGACCTCCTTGACTCATTCATAAGTGAGGAAGCGATGACCTCATCCAATTTGAGATTGTCTTTCCTAAATAGTAACGTAGTGACAATGTGGTCATAAGAAGCTGGTAGAGAGGCCAGCAGCACCAATGTCTTGTCCTCCTACTTGATTTTCTCCTCAAGAGCGGACACCTGTGTTACAATCCGATTAAATTCGTCCAAATATTTTTCAAAGCTACCACCTTCTGACAACCGCAGACCATAAAACAGTTTCTTTATATGTAGCCTGGTTGTCAAGGATTTAGACTTATATCGGCTCTCTAACTTCTCCTACACTTTCGCCGGATCAATCAAGCCAAGGACCTCCTGAAGCGTGTTGTCTGCCAGGCATAATTTGATAGTACAATTGGCAAGATCTCGTTTATCTTGTCAGTCCTCCACTGATAGGCTTTTCGGCTTAAACTCCTTATTTTTCAGTGTTTTTATTGTTCCTTCTCTAGTCAAGATGTTCTTCATCCTCACCTACTAGAGGATGAAATTGTCCTACCCATTAAACTGTTTTACACTGAATGGAAAGTTCTTTGAGGATGATGACACCATTCAAATTGAATTGTCAACCTCTCTCTGATACCACTTGTTAGCGGACAACAGACGGTCTACTAACTAGGATACAAGAACAATCCCTCTATTGGCCGGATGGGTGACCAATTGATAAAGCACACAAGTCTGTGAAGTAGAGGCAATAGAAGAGAAATAAATACCAAATTTTTACGTAAAAAATCCTTCTGAAATAAGAAAAAAATCACGGGATACTAAGTCTACAAAGGATCACTAAATATGAGAAAAATTACAAGAGGAAAAAATAAGAACAGAGTATAAGTAAACAAAGCCCTCGCACTTGTTTTTGTCTCACAGCTCTCTTTCTTTTACTTTCTCTCCTCTCTATTTTACACACATAGTCTTTTCTCTACTTATCGGTATCTGCTTCTCCTTCTTCTGTGTGCTACTGAGTGTACATATACACACATATATACAAAAGTCCCTCACCATAGCCCAACTTGGTGGTTGGTGCTCAACTTTCAAGGTCTGCATGTGTGTATGCGCACGCCCTGTCCTGTAGCAGGTGGCACATGCCTACTACAAACCAATCAGCCTTTGGAGTCCCAAGAATGATGTCTATTAACTACTCAATCGGGTAAGTCAACTGTACACCTTTTGGGGTATAATAGTCATTCAAACTTTTCATATTCAACCGGTCAACCACACCATTGACCGGTCGAAGTAGTCCGTCCTCCTTCCTCAACAAAGTGAGTCATCTCACGACTTTTTTTGTTCAACATATTGACCGATAGAGTTAACCGTTCAGAAGGTTCCGATCAACATAGTTGACCGGGATTCCTTTCTCTTAGTACACACGTGCTCCGTCCAAGTCCTTCGGTCATAAGGACTTCCACACGGGAGTGATCCCCAATAAAAGAAATAGCAGTAGTATGTACATTAGAATAAAGTATTCTCTTATCTTGAAGAAAGACTACCAAAAATCAGCAACAATCAATGCCATGGACATATGGATCTTATTATTAGCTCCTTACGGTTGAATCCTGATTGGTTGTTCAAATGTAGTAGACCATATCCGACTAACTCCAAACTGGTGAATATCTAAAACTTTTTTTAGATCTACCCACCCGAAGCATAAACCAGAACCTTTGACTTCTCTAGTGGACCATCGTTGGGCGAACTTGATCAACAATGCCAAAATTTGATAGCATGGGTACTATAAGAACTCTGAAGGTTAATATGCTAGGAAAATGTGTTTAGGTGGTATGTTTGAGAGATTCATGAGTATGGGAAGCAAATCGTAAGTGTATGACGAAATTCTCTCAACTTGATGGAACTCTTTTCACAAAGATAGCTCTCTCCCCTAATCAGATAGTTGTTTCACAATTCTAAATGGTTAAAGGGTGATTTTCATAAACAGAGCTTGGTCAAATCTGTTCAAAGAAATGGGAAGTGGGAGGTCACTGCCTTCTTCTCCGGCAACAGTAGAGCATATATCAAGAAGAAGCTGTCAACTAGTAGCTTGCTTGAGCAACAATCAAGCGTACATAAATCAGAAGCTCTTAGGTCAATATCTTGCTCAAGCAACAATTGAGTATACGCAAAGCAGAAGTTCGCGGCCAATATATTGCTTGAGCAACATTCGAGCACACAAAGCTGAAGCTCTCAATCAATATCTTGCTGGAGCAGCAATCGATCATAAATCAAACATGACATCTCTGCAATTGTATTTCTCAAGCAGCAAACATGCACAATTGAAGCACTAGTCTTGCCTGTCTTTTTTACCACTGCAGTGTTCAAGCAAAATTTAAGCACATATTGAGCATGACTCTACCAACACTTAAAGATCTATAAGGAGTGATTCAAACTAAAACATCTTATCATGGAATTTGCTAATACAAAAAGGCCTAACTAAATCCAAAGGAGATAGTAAAATTAATTGGGAAACTCCTAAATTCACTAACTTGTAAAGTCCATCACACTGAGTACAAAATTTATTTTGCCTCTGTTCCTATATAAACTTTATCAATGGCCAAAACTAGAAAGCCAAAATCAAGGAAACGATGAGAGGAAAAGAAATACATGCAAACAAAAGTATCCCCTTAAAACCCCACTTGGTAAAGAATGCATCCCCATTTGATCTCTTCTTGTTTCCTCCACCAGACATCACTCCCTCTAGAGAAAACCCGACACTGCATTCTACCATCTTCACGTCGCTGCCAACCACAACAGAGTTAGTCACCCCTTGGATGTTGTTGCTTATGTAAATATTGATGCAACAACGATCAAGATCGAGAGGCTCTTTCGTGTCTCTGCCTCCTCGATCAATAGTCATCGTAGAGCCAGCATTGCTCCCACCAACGTTTACATGATTGAAGGTGGCATGGGCATCGTAGTTCGGGGACATGAGGTGTATCTTTGATCTTTGAAAGTGTTCTTCACTGATTCCTCCTCCTACTTCATCGCACTGCTTAGAGTTTTTCATGCTTCAGGTTTTCTGTGGAACAAGACTCCTTGCATTGCTTTCATATATGTGATCGTAGAAGGATCTGGATTTTGCTTTTCTGATAATACAAGCAAAGCCAGCATTCTGCTGGAATGACTTGATGAGCACTCCAGCTGTTTATGTAGATAAAATCACACCTTTTCAATACTAAAAAAACACTTCAATAAGAAGCTTCTCACCGTACTGTCTTATTATACTCAAATGGAGCCTGCCGCCTGAAGTCGAAATTTGAAAAATGAAATCAAGCACATACAAAAGATAAAGAAAAAACAGAAGAAGGCGAATAACTTTCAAGAAAAACAGAAACAATCATCACGGTATGAGTGACATCATGAAATGAACTAGCGACGGCTATGGTGTTACCTACTCTTCATGCTGAAATATAGCGAAATGGGGTTCTTAGAGAGGGCACCGCAATTTATTTTATTGTTTCTTTTTTTTCTTTGGTTTTGCTGTTCTTTTGCAGCAGTTCAACCAAAAAAATCACTCTAGAAGCATCAGAAGGTTCTGCAATAGGAACTGTTTTGGACGGTTGTCATTTAATTGGTTATCTGCAGAAAGGCATTTGCTGCGGCAAAGAGCAAAATGCACCTCCTTACACAGACGTTCTGGAGATTGATGTGACGGAAATTGAATGATTTTCACGAAAGCCTGTGCTGAGGCAAATGTTCCATGAGATGATCACTGGTGGCCTCCTCTTTTGTCATGAACAAAGATTAATTGAGTCTACCTAATATTAATAAATAGTTTAATTGTGATAGTATTTAAAAAATAATTATAATTTATTAATATATATATAATTATATTTTAAAATATACAATAACTTAAAAAAATCAATTGAATTTATTACCTAACAATAAATATATGTATATCATAATACTAAATATTCTTAAAAATATGACTTAAATAATTTCTAAAATGAGTTTAAAATATCTTAAGAATTGGGTTTCATATGGCCTATAAGAAAAGGATAATTCTTTCTGATATAGAGAAAAAATAAAATTGAATCACATAACAAAAAAGTCAATATAAATGGAGCAGCTTAATTGAGAACAGAAAATAAAAGCCTTCTGCTGAATTGATCCTAGAAAAGTCCAACTGTTGGGGTCACTCCCTCGTGGCACTTATGTCCGCGGACTCCATTGGAGAAATGGGCGAGGACTTTATGGAATGGTCTGAGAAGCTTGTCATCATTGGACGAGGACTCATTGGAGGCGTCATGTTCGAGAGATTGTTGAGGATATGGACGAAGACCCTGAAAGCGTAGGCATTGACTCTATCTCCGTAGGCCTACTGTAGCCGCGTTTTGCAGGTGGGTTGCTCACCCACTCTGATTGGATGTTGAGGCGGCTGCAACTTTTCAGGTGTCAGATCTGTCATTCTGACACGCCGAACGTGTGCCTGTCATGGCAGGTCTAGGCGGCGTGGTCTTGCCACCCTAACACCAGTAGGGTGGCCGGCTGTCCACTAGGCCCATTGTGTATATATATATGGCTCGTGCCCTTACTTGTGTATGTGTGTTGCCATGAGGATTTGGAGTGCTTGTACCGTGTTTTTGAAAGCAGACTTGGAGTGAACCTTGAGAGAGTTGTGGGCAAATTTTGTTGTAAAAATAGAGTGAGAAACACTTTTAGAGAGAGATGTACATTTGAGATTGTTTTCTTCTTATTTGAGCTTGTATAACTAACATACTTGTAAACAATTCATTTTATAGCGTATTCTTTGGTGGTTTTTTTCTTGATTGAAGAAGAGTTTTCCACGTTAAAATTTCGTGTGTTCTTTCTCATTTTTCTATCTCTACTTTTATTGTCCGTCCAAAAGCTCTACTCTGTGTTGCTGTTCGAGAGTTTTGTCCGCTCTGTCACCGTGCCTTCTGCCTTTGCGCCAACAACAACCTCATCTCCTTCTGTCAATCTCCTCTTGTTGGGTTTTGAATAATGAAGTTTTACTTATAAAGTCGAGAACTAATGTCTATAAGTATCGTTTCAAAACCCTTTATTTGAACCAATTAAAAACAATATGATAATGTACACCACAAGATAATAAACACAAATGAAGAGACATAATATTTTATATGAAAAATCTTTTTGAAAAATATGGAGAAAAATCACTGAACTGTAAATGTAAAAATATGGACTATATTGTTACAGCTCTAGGCGTCAAAATTTTGCTCACGAAACCAAGAATTAATTTTTACGAGGATTGTTTTCGAATCCTTTGTTAGAACTTATGAGAAAATGATATGATAATATATAACGTAAAATAATAATAATTACAAATAATGTGATATAATTTTTTATGTGAAAAACTATTTATAAATAAGTGAAAAAATCACGAGATTATAAATTTAAGGAATATCCAATATATATTAAGATTTAGTTACAAAACCATCTAACAAAATAAGGATATAATACCTTATAATGATAAATCCGAATAATAAAACACAAAAGAAAAACGAGATATAGTAAGGGTATAATACCCTCCATATGCTACCCCCGCTAGGATTGATATACGATCATCTATCCTGAGCAAATATTTTTGGTTCTCTAGTAATAACTTTTGTTTAGCCAGCCCTCATACGATCATTGTACTATCTTCCAATGAATCCAATTACTCGTCTTACTCTTGAATAACACTCGGCTAACCTCTTACGAGTATCACGTGAACCTCCAGTGCACTCTATTTCTTGACCGACCATTGACTAATCCTCGATCGACTTTGTTTGACATTTCTACTCTAGCATGCCACTAAATAACAAGTCAATGGGTGTGAAATTTATAAAGAAGAGAGCTAAAAACCCAACACCTATTAATGAATTGCATTCTCCAATTGTCACTGAGAACGTAGCTTCAGATTGACTATATGTTCTTGGATTCTAATTGATATGAAGTGTCATTGTCATAGTCCCAAATCACCACCCATGAGCCATCTCTAGTGTGCATAGTGCATGCCTCATTCTCTGACAAGTGGGCAAGTATTTTTTCCATGGCTACTCCCTTTCCAATAAGTAGCCAAGATAGGTGGTTCATGTCATTTGTCGTGAGCCTTTTCTCGATACTTCAAGGGCAGTTGTTATAGGGTTCCAACTTTCTTGTTTGAACCCATGTAAAGATGAATTGATAATGCATAATAAAAAATAATGATTGTAAATAATTAGAAAAATAAAATTTTACATAGAAAATCCCTTTAGAAATAAAGAAACAAATTACGAGATTATAAGTTCAAAAATATTCACTAAGTATGAGTTTTATTTAAAAAAATCTCTAATAAATATAAAAATATAATACATTATAGAAATATGGCTAACACTAAAAAAAAAAGTTAAAAGGGAAGAAATATAATCAATAAAATGTCATTCACAAATATAAGAATAACGTACTTAAGGTTAGTGGAGAATAGAATACAATTCAAAACTCAAACGGATGGACAAATATTTCTCTTCTATTTTTTCTCTTTCTTCTCTTTTTTTTTTTCACTGTATCGGCACTCTGAACTCAAAGGATGATAGTGAATAATATTAAAATCACGTTAAGACAATTGTATATTAGAAACAGTAAACGAATACTCATCAAATACAAACACACTGTGTATATGGTACACAAGTGTCCCTCAGGTACATCTCGAATGCTAAACACTCAAGACAAAATGTGCATATGTGCCTCTTAAGCGTGTATCGGCCGACTCTATTTTGGATAATGTACATGTGTGCGCCTCTTAGGTGCTTTTTAAGCGCATCTAATCTAGACAATTGGCGCACATGTTAGGATCAGTCGCCAATCATGTGTCACTTAATAATTTCTTCCAATTTGGACAAGACTCGTGCAGCTTTGGATAAACTACTCGATGATTTATCAAATAAGTATGAAATTAATAAGGAAATAATCTAAAAATCTAATAAATTTTTTCTTACAACCTTATGGGGGCCACTTTTTTCGATTTTGACCTTTTTAAATATTAACAACTTCAAAACAAGAATATTTTTCACCTAATGATGTCCACATCAAAGTGTTTTGATCTAAAATAAAATGACGAGTTCCTACAAATGTGGATAGTGCTTTAGTTGTCACAAAATAGCATATATCGTTCTTACCTGAAGTCGAGTTCTTAGATGAACTTTCTTATTCATAACATCTCCTTACTTTCCATCGTCACTGTAATATAATTAATTTGCTTTGGTAGTAGAGAGAGTAACACACTTTTATAATATTGATTGCCATGATACAACTCCTTTCATAAATATAATTAGATAACCTAAGGGGGACTTTCGAGTGTTAATATTGCTCACAATGTCTGCATCTGTGTACCTAACAAGAAGCGGCTTGTTATTTTAAAAACACAAACACATTTTAGAAATTTTTTAAAAATACCTCTATATCTATTTCACTATAGACTAATATTCCTTTTTTGATTTGAAAAGGAATCAGTTGACTGTTCCAACCATATGAGTTATATCCAGTATCGTACATACTATTGTATATATCAAGTTGCCCACAATCAAATAATAAGAGATGTCTCATGCTTACTTTTTCATTATTCGTAGGACATTGTTGAGTGTTGAACTTGAACTAATTGGCCAACAGAATGCTTATCGATTTAGACTTCTTCATATTGAAGTACTTTTTTAATGTAACTCTCTTGCAACATGAACAACTTCTTTGCTTTCTATTCATAAAATATTCTTATATCATAAATCTGCTTTGCTAGCCCCAAATCTTTTATAGCAAAGGGTTTTCCAAGCTATTCATTCAACTCTATAATCCATGAGGCATTCTGACTCATAATGAGAATGTCATCTACATAAAGTAGAAGAATAATGAAATTATCTTTTGAAAACCTTTGGATGAAAATACAATAGTTTGAAATTGTCTTTTGGGGATCTTGACTTACTATTATAGATTCAAATTTCTTACACTATTGTCTAAGGGCTTGTTTTAACCTATAAAAGTTTTTCTTTAAATGGCATTGTAGATGCTATTTTCCTTTGACTCGAAATCCTTCTAATTACTCTATATAGATTTTCTCCTCAAGATCATCATAGAAGAATGCCATTTGCATATCTAGTTGTTAAATTTTTAGATCAAAAATCATAGCCAATCTAAAAATCACCCTGATGGAAGACATCTGCACAAATGGAGCAAAGGTCTCCTCAAATTCGATGTTCTTTTACTGATTAAACCATTTCACAACCAATTTCGCTTTGCACATTAATTGTGGATTGTTCTCTTCAATTTTTAAATGAAAAACCCATCTATTTTTCAAAGCACATTTGCCATTCAACAATTCTATAAACTTGAAAGTATGATTTTTTTGTAAGAACTTCATCTTACCTTATAAGACTTTCATCCACACTGACCTGTGCTTATCCTCTATCGCTTAATCAAAACATTCTTGTTCTCTATAAAAGGTAAACATCACATACTGATCAGCCAATAAGCAAGAGGAGAATATTTGATTTCTCATGAATCATCAAAATAGAATAGTCTCCGCAGGTCTAAGAATATCATGATGAGCATAATCTTCCACATTATCCCATCAAGGATGGGAGTCTCACGATCTTCATTACCTTTACTATCACCTTAATCATCGTCTTTATCTTGAATTGATATTGGTGTCAAAGATTTAGGATTCGTATCATAAAGTTGGTTGTTGTTATTGCTAGAAACTACCTTCTCCGCTTTGTCGATATCCTCGATAGTCTCATTTTTTATGAGCACCACATTCCTTAATCTCACAAGTTTCTTCTCTATTTAATCATAGAATCAATAATCAAAATTATATTCCTCATAACAGAAAAAGATGCGTTGTTTTGTCTTCGACTTGAGCTTGGGCCTTCCATCCTTTGAAATATGGATAAAGAATTTGCACCCAAATACGCATAAATAATTATAGGAAATCCCTTTTTCGGACCATACCTTTTCCAATACATTTCCATTTGGTAGGCTACTTTGTGAGAGGTAGGTAAATTGCATGGCTTATGATATTCAAAATGAATTGAGGAGTTTCATCTTTGAAAGCATGCAACGAACTCTTTTGGTTTGCATTTTATTCATCCTCTTGGTCAAACCATTTAGTTATGGTGTTTTTGGTAGAGTCATTAGGTGCCGACTTTCGTGCATTTGACTATACACATCAAATACTCCGATATATTCCTCTTTGTTATCACTCCGAATATACTCTAACTTCTTCATTTATCTCTCAACCAATGTTTGAAATTATTTAAAGACATTAAGAGATTGATCTTTTTGACTTCAAGGGATGCACCTATAACTTCCTTATATGATAATCAATAAATGTGATAAAGTGGAGTACTTTGTTGGATGTCTTAATTTTGAGAGGTTTGCATATGTTGGTATAGACTAGTTCAAGAAGATCTCTCTTCATTGTGGATGAGTTTCTATGACATAAAACTCTTCATTGTTATCCTACCAAGTAGTGAGTATAAGTCTTCAACTTTGCTTCATTAATGCACCAAAGAAAATTCTTCTTAATTAGGCAATTGAATCCTCTTTCACTCTTGCGGTTTAAACATTTGTGTCATAAGTCTAAAGGCTCATTACTTCTAGCCACGTATACATCTTTGGCTGAAACTAAGGCTTGCAACACTTAGAGCTCAAAAACGTCTTTCCTTGGGCCACCACTAGGAATTATCTAATTAGCTTCCATTCTTCTTTACAAAAGAGGTCACAAAATCTCTTATTGTCAAATTTACCCCTAAAATAATATTTAGCTAAATACCTCTGACATGCCTTACATTCCTCAATAATAACTAGATTCCATTGTCAATGATCAAATATATATCACCCCAACCTACTATTCAAGGTAAACATTCATTTCCTATCTTTAATGCTCTGAAACCATCGAAAATATTATATATGAAGAATTTCCTTCTTGAAGTAATACAGAGTGACATGCCTCTGTCAATAACTTAGTTTGTCTCATGGTCCACTAAGTTAATTGCTTCCCTTTTTTTGCAAATGAGAAGAATATTGGGTTTGGTGATAACTGAAACTCTCTTCTCATCTCAAGACTTTTCATCTTTTTTCTAGTTTTCATCAGCATTTTTATACTTTTATTTATAGTAGTGCTTCTTGATGTAACTATTTTTTTGATAAGAATAACATTCAAGGTTTTAATACCTCGATCGTAACTTATTTTGATTCTTCTCAGCAAATTTTTGGTCTCACATTTATTTCTTTCATATGACTACGAGAATAGCACTTCAAAGTGCGAGGAAGTGGAATAATGTGATCCTCTCCTCATCTCCTCATTCAGCACAACATTTTTTGATATATCTAGGGTCACTACTTCGTTAGAAATAGTGTTGGCGATGATGATTCGTATAACTTTTCATGAATTCGGTGGTATGGTTAACAACTATATGCCCAGTAGCTCATCATCAAATTCGATACTCAAACCATTCAACGGATCGATGCGCCATTGAAACTCATTTAGATAGTCGGCTTTAGAAGTGTTTTCCATGTATTCCACTTACATAAATTTTATAAAGTGATATAATTTATTATTACCAATTTTCGAAGTATAAAGTGTTTCAAACTTTTCATAAAATATTTTTGTATGTGTTTCAATTTGAATGGGATTGTAGACATTATCATAAATAAATTGTCCAATATTGCCACAAACTTATTCATATTCAAAAACACATTCCTCATCAGATTTAGATTCGGGCTTTTGAGCAATAAATATAGGAAGATGTATTATTTTAACAAATAATAAATCTTTCATTTTACTTTACCAAATATCATAGTTAGAACTATTTAAGTAAATCATCTTATTTTCACCTTTATCTACTGAAACAAGTTTTATCACAACAAGAATTGGTCTTTGATGCCACTTATTGGGTTCTAAACATACATGTTTGACCTGGGTTGAGATGAATCGGTGATGCACAATAAATAATAATAATCACAAATAATTGGATACATAAAATTTTATAAGAAAAATCCTTTTAGGAATGCAGAGAAAAAGCACAGGATTATAATTCCAAAAAATATTAACTAAGTAATGAGTTTTGATTATAAAAACCTCCAACAAAAATAAAAATACAATCTCTTATAGAAATAAACATCTTATTGAAATAAGTTTGAATAATAAAGAATATAAGATGAAAGAGGGAAAATATTACCAATAAAATATCATTCACAATAAGAATCAATGAATCCAAAGTCGGTAAAGAATAAAACACGATTCAGTACTCAAACAAATGTGCCAATCTTACTTTTCTCTCTTTTCAATTCTTTCTTTCACCGTGTCAGCACTCTAAATTGAAAAGACCATAATGAATAACGCTGAAATCATGTCAAGACGATTTTATATTAGGAATGACGCACGAATACTTATCAGGTGCTCATTAGGCATGAACACACTATATACATGGCGCACAAGTGCCCCTACGGCATGCCACAGGCATTGAATACTCTAAACAAAATACACATGTGCACTTAGATATGCATATCTATTCTGGACAAAGTGCACATGTGTACTTTCCAAGCGCTCCTTGAGTGCCTCTAACATGGATGAATGGTGCACATGCTTGGATCAAACACCGATTATGCACCACTCGATAATTTTTTCCAATTCAACCAAGACTTGTGTGGTCTTTGATGAACCACTAGATGATATCTCAAATAAGTGTGTGACTAACAAGAAAATGACTCAAAAATCCCAACAATCGTCAATATCCCGTTTCACTTGTATAGCCTCACATAATGTAATAAGGCCAATTCTTTTAGTATCATCAGAAGGCCATGATTTCCTCTTAAGGATGGTCCTAATTATCTTTTGTTGGGAAGAGTAGAAGAGCTTTATTTCAAGGCCGATAAAATACCCACTGGCTTCTCTTATGTAATTTCTGTAGGAGGGAATCGTGAAAGATACTTCATCATCATCAAAATCTCAACAACAGCAAAAATGGAATCAGAATGCAGGGACTTTCTCCTCTTATTGTTGCTACTCGGCAAGGAAAAAGAGAGGAAAAAATCAGGGGAATGGTTGAAGAGATCAAGATTGATTGATAAGCCCCAAACCGTATTTTCTTTAGCTTCTTTCGGGTGAAGGTGATGACATTTCAGCACCGACGTTTCAAAAAAATCAAGACAAGGGTAGCATTGATTTCATCACCTCACGGTAAATTTGCCCTTAATCATCAACCAAGTTATTCCCAAAGGAAAGAGAGAGTGTTGAACCAGGCTCCTTGTCAGAATTTTTTGTTTGAGCTTCCATTAATTTTCCTTCTTGTTGCTGGATATCTCGTTCTTTTCTTTATTTTTCAGGCCTCTAGTGGAGTACAGTGATGTGTGTCCATCGGATTCATCACGTACGAACAGCAACCGTAGACGAAATCGGAGAAGAAGACGGGGAAGGGGAAGTCTAACAGAAGAGAAATTATAGAAAAAAGAGGAGAATCAGAGGAGAGAGATAGAGATCAGAGAGACCGGAGGGCAGAAAGGAGAAGACAGTGAGAGAGAGAACAAGACAGAGAAGGAGAGTAGACGTGAGTAAATGAGGGAATTATCTTCTCCCCTTTCCTATAGCTTCGCACATTACATACATAATAAGATTCCAACTGAATTAGTTGAAGTCAAACGGAACCAAACAAAACAAAATCACGGGAAATGGAAAGCACACAACCAAAATGACAAAAACGAAAAAATAGAACGGAAAAAAAATTAGAAAACCTAAGGAACGTAACATTACCCTACTCATCAAAGAAACATTATCCTTAAGATTGAAAAGAAAAAATCTTGATGAAGAGTTGCCGCTGTAATGGCAATGATAGGCTCATAGCTGAGATGTCCTGTGTCCTCCATAGGGTTAGAGGAACCCGATAGTTCTGGTGGTGCGGCTTGAGAATGTGAAGTGAGTTGATGTCCATGGGTCGGAGCCCTTAACTATCTGTAATCATAGTTTGCTTGAGATTGAGAAGTGCCCATAGTGGTATGATAAGTTGTAGATGTTGAAACTCAACTCTATAAGAATAATAGACAAACTCATAGTAGCTTTTTGGTGGATAGTTATCATAAGATGGAGGGTACAGTTGATTCTGAGATGGGTAAGGCCTTCTCTACTGGTACCCATATGGCTGATCAAGAGAAATGAGGCTTGTCCACAGTGGTTTTCCAACAGGTCCACATGGGCGATGGGCTTGCTAGGTGTAGTTGTTGGAGAAAGGTGACATTACCGGTTGATTCATGACGTCCTTTATGAGTTTTGTAACAATCTCAACTTGTCTTCTATTTCCACTCACTCGTATTGTCTTCTCTTTAAATTTATTTCCAACAGGAATATGTAATGGTATAAACTAAATCCGTGTTACTGACCTTATCTGTAAACTATTTATTGTATCTCCACCTTTGGCTATGATTATCCCAATCTTTGTGTTTGAAAATTTTATTGGAATTACTTCTGCTGCTCCTGCAGCCCTTATCACAATGAATCTCCCAGCCCCAAAGGGAGTTGAGTCACCAGCATCAGCCATTGCTATGAGATTCCTTATCAGCTTTTATGTCGTGTTTATATTTTTAAGCATTTCTACAAGCACCCTTGTGATCTGAATTTTTGCTCCAAAATCGTATTCTAAAAATTGAATGGAAATGGTCTCATCCTTATTATGAACCGTCATCTCTTGGGATATGGTCTGAATCACAAATTCGGGATTGTGTTTCTCAAAAGTAGAATTTCCTAAGGGAGGTAATGCAACAGTCAAATTGTGAAGCTAATCTCTAGAGGGTTCCTCAGTTTTTCCCAAAGGTTTGTTCACTAACCATGGTGGTTTAGCTTCATTTGGTTGAGAATTATCAGCAAGGGACAGTTGGGCACCTTCTTTGTACTCGGCCCGATGAAAGGACGAGCCTCATGCACCTTTTGCACAGCTTCCTCAGATAAATGATAATCATTTTCTAACGGGTTATCAATGTTACATGGTTTGGTCAAAATGACTATGGTATGAGCTGGTTGCTTAATGAATGTGGGGTGATCGAAATTGGGTCGCTCTGTATCAATTGTATCCTCCACTAGTACTTGATGGGAAATGGCTGGAGTGTGTGTTGATGTTGGAGGTAAAAAAAAAATCAGCCTCTTGAATAATTGTCAAAGGAAAACCTGGGTTATTGGCGAGCGATGGAAGCTGGACAGGGGATCGACTAGCCTCTATTTGGTCCTCCACTAACATAGCCCTTCCACTTGCTTCAGGCAATGAACCAAGGTTCCATAGTAACAGTTCTCACAATATATCATCGCAAGGCCTGGACATGAAGCAATGTAAGAGAGTAGAAGTCATCAAACCATACGTATTAGTAGAAAGGAACTTGAACACGGTCATGTATGCAACAAGAGTGGGGTTCAAGTGGGGTTGGTACAGCAGGCTCTCCGAGGCCTCTGCCACCATTGAGTTCACAACGCTGCTACTAACAAAGCCACTCCCCGAACTCATCTGGTTCATGGTGCTTGATATCGTTTCCAAGAATGGGTCCGTCACCTCATAACACTCCAGATTTACTCCGGCGCTCTGAGAAAGTTTCAATCATTTAGGTTTCGACATAGCATCAGATCCACACTACTGTAGATGCTTTGTCGCGACTCAATCTACTTTACCATCTCAGCCAGTTCAACATCGTTGTTGTCCTCCTCGGATTTAGACGATGATGCATGTGGAAGGTGTAGGGTTTGAGCAGGTTGGAATAAAATCACAGTGGTGAAAGTCGGAAACGATGAGAGAGTTGGAAAGTCAAGGAGATGTGTGGATGGCAAAATCTGTCAATCACTTTGGTTTAGGGGCTGAAGCATTTTAGTGAGGGATTTTTGGGAGGGTGTCGTGGTCGAAACAGATATGGTGATAGGGGCAGCCTGTGATTATACGAACACAATGAAGGAAGAAATTTTCTGTAAAGGTAAGAGAAGAGGAAGACCGATGGTGGCGTCTGGGGACGTTGGTATCATTCTGGGTGAGGCTTGGGGTGGAGTTTGCGACGACGGTTGTGGAATCTCGCTCGATGGCGCCATGAACAAATCAGTGGTTGAGGGCAACGCGAGAGGATGGACAACAATTGTTGGAGAAGCCACGAATGGTGGAGGATTTGTTGGCAAGAGAGTATTTTGCTCAAGTCTTGTGAGTGATTGTCGTATGCCAGACGTGGAAAACTGGATCTGTGCCGTGGTGAAAGCCATAGAGGAAGTGTTTGCGACAAGTCTGTCTGTAACTTGCCGGAAGTCCTTCATCGTGTTGGCAAGCTTAGCGATAGAAGTTTCAAGTGCGTCGAGCACTTGTTCTTCAGGCGTCAGCACTATGTTTTCTGTTGTGTCTCAATGAAAGCACAAATGATGCGTGCCTATCGGCTTCATCATCTGCGAATAGCAACCGTAGATGAAATCGGAGAAGAAGACAGGGAAGGGGGAGTCCAGCAAAGGAGAAATTAGAGGGAGAAGAGGAGAAACAGAGGAGAGAGATAGAGATCAGAGAGACTGGAGGGCAGAAAGGAGAAGACAGTGACAGAGAGAACAGGACAAAGAAGGAGAGTAGTGTTGGGGCCACTCCCGAGTGGCATTTATGTCCGCAGACTCCATTGAAGAAATGGACAAGGACTTTGATGATTGGTCCGAGAAGTCTGTTATGCAGACGAGGGCTCATAAATGTGTCATGTCTGAGAGGTTGTTGAGGATATGGACGAGGACCCTGAGAGCGTAGGCGTTGACTCTATCTTCGCATGTTTCACCGCCACCCGTTTTACGAGGTGGGTTGGTCACCTACTGATTGGATGATGAGGGCACTGCAATTTCTCAGATTTCGGGCCTACCATTCGCACGTTAGGCGTCACTATGTCATGACTAGGGATTTAGGCGGCCTTGCCACCCGAGCGCGATGAGGGTGGCCGTGTCTACTAGGCCATTTGTGTATATACAAGGCTTGTGTGCTCACGAGGTGAGCGTGCGTGTGTGCAAGTGTGCTGCCAAGAGGATTTGGAGAGCTTGTGCCGTATCTTTGTGAGCAGCCTTAGAGTGAGCCTTGAGAGAGCTGTGGGTAAGTTTTGTTATAAAGATAGAGTGAGAAACACTCTAGAGAGAAATTGCACACTTGAGATTATTTTCTTTTCGTTTGAGCTTGTGTAGCTAACACTTGTAAACAATCCTTTTATAGTGTATTCTTTCGTGATTTTTTTCCTTGTTAGAAAAAGGGTTTTCCACGTTAAAATTTCGTGTGTTCTTTCCCGCTTTTATCGCTTTTCTTTGTCCGCCGAGCTCTGCATTACGTATTCTTATCAGGCAGCTTCGTCTCGCTTTGTCACCGTGCCTTCCGTGCTTTGCGCCAACAAGTAGACGTGAGTAAATGAGGGAATTATCTTCCCTCCTTTCCTGTAGCTTCACACATTACATATATAATAAGATTTCAACTGAATCAGTTGGGATCAAATGGAACCAAACAAAACAGGATCACGGGAAATGGAAAGCACACAACCAAAAGAACAAAAACAGAAAGGGAAAAAAATTAGAAAACCTAAGGCACGTAACACAGACAGATTTCGAAAAGGTTTTCCGGAAAGGAAACTTGTTAGGCATCTTGGAATATGCCCGCTTGAGGTTGATTTCACACAGATGTCTTCAAACTGCGGAAAACAGAGCATTCGGGATTTGATCATCTTCTTCCAGGGGAGGGTGAAGGAGAGGAGAAGAGTGATCGGCGAGGATGTTTGGATGCAAGTGTCTTTGTTGGAATAGTATCGCCGATCTCTCTCCTCCTGATCTCAAAATCTTCACATTGCCATCTTCGATTCCCAATTGGCCTGCAAGTATGCGTTTTCTTAAATGCTTACTACATGTATATTTCTATCTTTCTTTGGTCTTTTGAATTTTGGGAGTTGATTCATGCGTTTTGGCTAATTTATGTGTATAGATTGCCAATTTCTATCACGTAATTATCTATTTTTTATTAAATTCGCGGTTTATGGCTAATTTATTGTGTTGTTTGATTCTCGGGTAATGGATTTAGAGAGAAATTTGAGGAGAGTTTATCAATCCTTGTTTCTATTTGGCAGAATCTATTCAACCCAACCACACCAGCTTCTGGGCTGAGGATCAGTAGCCGTAGGTGGCTTTATAATCTGCAGTGATTTATCACTGGCATAATATTTGGATAACAATTCAAATTCAAAATAATGAAGAAAAAAAAGGATTTTTTTAATAAAAATATTAGTCATCAAGGAACAACTATTGCAAATATTTTTTCTATTCACCGCTACCTTTAAACTAAATCTAATTAAAATTGAATTCCGGTTGAATATGAACCGAATTTAGATAAAAATTTATGACCATTAAATTAGGTCAGGCTAAATATAAACTAGTCACTCTGACAAAAAAATCATAACTATGCCCATTTATAATCTAAATTGGGTCAATTCAAGCTAGAACATTGATATTTTTAATTTCTTTTGTATTTTTTTTATAATAATTCATAGTTATATAAAAATATGTTTTAAAATATAAAATATTTTTTATATTTATGATATATAGATTAAAATATTACCTAGTATTTTTAAATAAATAGTCTTTACATAAAAATGATTAATTGTATAAAATTATAATCTATTGAACTCATCTTTTAAACATTATATTTATTTGGATAAAAGTATATTTATAAAAAAATTTATAGTCTTAGCTAAGTTGCTCAACCAGCCTCTTTTACATATGATCCTGGCTAGGGACATGGGTTTCCACCAAAGAAAAAAGCTGTGGAACCACTATCCACCAAGATAATCATGGGTTGGCCACGGATGTAGCCTACAACCTCAAAGTGGAGGGAACAGTGGCCTTCCAACACGTGCGGTGAGATAGTCGGAGCATGTTCGGGGAGTAGGGGGAGGAGATTCACCTCGAGAAAGTGTTATGTTCCGAATCGCCTTCTACCAATTCAGCTTGGGACGGTGAAAGCAAATTGTGATGCTAGAGGGTCTTCTTCTACCAGCATGCACAAAAACTGTGGGGGTTTACACCTATGGCCGGGAGTAAACCGCTCATCACAATTGAAACAAAGCCCCTTTTCACATCTAGCAGCCATCTCTGTTGCTGTGAGACGCTTAATTGGCAATCTGTGTGGTGGGCTCTGAGGAGGTAGCTGTTTGAGAGGCGGAGCAGGAATTGCTGCCGGTGTCTTGGTCACTGGTGGCCGATGATGATTTGGACGGCTGATATCCATCTTTTCTTCCATGCCAATGGCCTCCGGTAGCGTATTTGGCTTTAACAGCAGTAATTCTCGTCGTATGTCATCTCTTAAGCCAGACAAGAAGCAATTCAAGAGATTAGTTGTCAAGAGCCCCGTAGTGCGAGTGGAAATTGCTTCGAATTCAGACATGTAAGCTGCCACCGATGAGGTTTGTCGAAGTTTATACAGGAGGGCTTCATGATTTAAGTAGGAAGAAGGACCGAATCGAAGCTCAAGATCTCTGGAGAAAGGCTCCCAGGTCGTCAATTGGTGAGTCGCATGCATCCACTGGAACCATTGTAGGGCCGCCCCAGTCATGTAAAAAGCCGCAATGGTGAGTTTGTGTTTTGGGGGGTGAGGTGATATTGGAAGAAGTGCTCGATCTGGAATAACCTTCCCACCACATTTTTCCCTGCGAAATAGGGAATCTCAAGTTTGGGCAACCTAATCGACAAATTGGCAGGTGGATCTAGTTGCGGAGAAGAAAGGAGAGGTAGGGTTATGGTGTGTGAGGTGGGAGTGACTGCAATCGACGTGGAGGTGGGCAATAAGGGTGGAAGTGATGGAGAATTTGAATTTCGTTCGAGACGATGGAGGGATTGGCGAATATCCATGAAGGACTGTTGGAACTCACTAAGGGTTTGCTAAATATTTTCCGTCGAGGTTGAGTGTGAGGTGAGGCATTCAGAGTGTTGATGCACGGTGACGGCGAGCTCCTTTACTTCCTGTGCTACCATGGCTAAGGACTCTTCGAGGGCTTTGTAGCGCGTCACCATCCCCTCTGCCATTGTCTCAATGAGAGCACCAAATTGATACGTTCACAGTCGATACCACAATGCCCAATCCAAGGAGGCGAAGTTCTGACAGAGAGGAAGTAAGAGGTAGAAGAAGAAGGAGGAAACAGGGAAGAGAAGAGACAAGAGAGAGAAGCGAGAATGAGAGGCAGAAGGTAGTAAAACTGTTCTGTATTCTGTTAACTATATCCCACACAGTACATAAAGCAAACAGAAGCATATCCCCCAAACAGAAAATAAAGGAAGCTGAAACAAACAACTACCCATGTGTAGTAAAATAAAAAGAATAAGAAAATGCTGAACAGAATAAAGAAATTGATGTGCAGGTTGCGCTGTGTGGCAAATAACGAAATTCTGGTGAACTAATCCATTTTGTCAAGCCCGGATGTAATCCCGCAGTTTCAGAGGAGGCTGTGTAGTCCGGGTGCTCTTCCTTGTGATTGGAGACTCCGTCGGTGTTGAAATGTCCCGATTAATTAAGCTGGTAACAATCTATTAATTTTCCTTCTTGTTGCTAGATATTTCGTTCATGCGTATCTTTTCTTTATTTTTCGGGCCTCTAGTGAAGTACAGTGATGTGTGTCCATCGGATTCGTCACGTATGAACAGCAACCGTAGACGAAATCGGAGAAGAAGACGGGGAAGTGGAAGTCCAGCAGAAGAGAAATTATAGAAAGAAGAGGAGAATCAGAGGAGAGAGATAGAGATCAGAGAGACTGGAGGGCAGAAAGGAGAAGACAGTGAGAGAGAGAACAGGACAGAGAAGGAGAGTAAACATGAGTAAATGAGGGAATTATCTTCTCCCCTTTCCTGTAGCTTCACACATTACATACATAATAAGATTCCAACTGAATTAGTTGGGATCAAACGGAACCAAACAAAACAAAATCACTGGAAATGGAAAGCACACAACCAAAAGGACAAAAACAGAAAGGAAAAAAAAATTAGAAAACCTAAGGTACGTAATATTACCCTACTCATCAAAGAAACATTATTCTCAAGATTGAAAAAGAAAAATCTTAGTGAAGAGTTGCCTATGTAATGGTAATGATAAGCTCCTAGCTGAGATGTCCTGTGTCCTCCATAGGGCTGGAGGAACCTGATAGTTCTGATGGTGCGGCTTGAGAGTGTGAAGTGAGCTGATGTCCATGGGTCGGAGCCTTCAACTATCTGTAATCATAGTTTGCTTGAGAATGAGAAGTGCCCATAGTGGTATGATAAGTTGCAGATGTTGAAACTCAGCTCTATAAGAATAATAGCCAAACTCATAGTAGCTTTTTGGTGGATAGTTATCATTAGATGGAGGGTACGGTTGATTTTGAGATGCGTAAGGCCTTTTTTGCTGGTACCCATATGGCTGATCAGGAGAATTGAGGCCTGTCCACGGTGGTTTTCCAACAGGTCCACATGGGCGATGGGCTTGCCAGATGTAGTTGTTGGAAAAAGGTGACCTTACCGGCTGATTCATGACGTCCTTTATGAGTTTCGTAACAATTTCAACTTGTCTTCTATTTCCACTCACTCGTACTGTCCTCTCTTTAAATTTATTTCCAACAAGAATATGCAATGGTATAAACTGGATCCGTGTTATTGATCTTATATGTAAACTCTTTATTGTGTCTCCACTTTTGGCTATGATTATCCCAATCTTCTTACTTCTGTTGCTCCTTCAGCCCTTATCACAGTGAACCTCCTAGCCCCAAAGGGAGTTGAGTCTCCAGCATCAACCACTGCTATGAGATTCCTTATCAGCTTTTCTGTCGTGTCTATATTTTCAGGCATTTCTACAAGCACCCTTGTGATTTGAATTTTTGCTCCAAAATTGTACTCCAAAAATTAAATGGAAATGGTCTCATCTTTATTATGACCCGCCATCTCTTGGGATATGGTCTGAATCACAGATTCGGGATTGTGTTTCTCAAAAGTAGAATTTCCTAGGGGAGGCAATGAAATAGTCAAATTGTGAAGCTAATCTCCATAGGGTTCCTCGGTTTTTTCCAAAGGTTTGTTCACTAACCATGGTGGTTTAGCTTTATTTGGTTGAGAATTATCAGCAAGGGACAATTGGGCACCTTCTTTGTACTCGGCCCCAATGATGAGCTGCTTTTCATGCACCTTTTGCACAGTTTCCTCAGATAAATGTTAATCATTTTCTAACGGGTTATCAATGTTACGTGGTTTGGTCAGAGTGACTATGGTATGAGCTGGTTGCTTAATGAATGTGGGGTGATCGAAATTGGGTTGCTCTGTGTCAATTGTATCCTCCACTAGTACTTGATGGGAAATGGTTGGAGTGTGTATTGATGTTGGAGGTAAAAAAAAATCAGCCTCTTGAATAATTGTTAAAGGAAAACCTCGGTTATTGGAATCGACCCCAGGACTTGGGGCTATAGTCGGGCCAGAGTCTTTGCCCTCAACTATCTTACATAATAATTGTGGAGGTTTACCCTAATGGTCTAGGGTGAACTGCTCATCATAGTGAGAACACAACCCATGTTCATTGTATGAAATCATTTTCGTAGGGAATAATTTCTAGGAGGTTACATTTGCAACAAGGTGGTCTTTGTGGGGTTGGTACAGTGAATTTTTGGTTGAATTGTGGTGGGGTGAAGTAATGGTTTGGCGAGTGATGGAAGTCATCCGGACATGGTCGACTAGCCTTTCCCGAGAATGGTCCTCACCTCATAACTTAGCCCTTCCACTTGCTTCGGGCAATTTCAACTTTAGGTTCCATAGCATCAGGATCCACACTCACAGTATACCATCGCAAGGCACGGACATGATCTATGTAAGAGAGTAGAAGTCATCAAACCTTGCGTATTAGTCCTCCCCTCGAATTTGAACACGGTCATGCATGTGGAAGGTGTAGGGTTTGAGGGGGTTGGTATAAAATCATAGTGGTGAAAGTCGGAAACCTGAGACCATTGAGTTCAGGAGATGTGTGGATGGCAAAGCCACTCCCGAACTCATTGGTTTATGGTGCTTGATGTCATTTCCGAGGGATTTTGGGAGGTGTCGTCACCTCATAACACTTGATTTACTCCGATGCTGAAGGAAAATTTTAGTCCTTTAGGTTTTGACAGGAAGACGATCAAATCCACGTTGGTATCGTGCTGTAGATGCTTTGTAGTGGAGTTTGCTACTTTACCATCTTAGCCACGCTTCGGCGTCACCATTGTCCTCCTCGGATTCGCGAGAGGATGATGCATGTGGAGAAGGTGTAGGATTTGAGCGAGGTTGGAATAAAAGTCACGGTGATTGTGAAAGTCGGAAAGCGATGAGAGAGTTGGAAAGTCATAGAGGAGATGTGTGGATGGCAAAATAACTTGGTCACTTTGGTTTAGGGGTTGAAGGATTTTCCAAGTGAGAGATTTTGGGAGGGTGTTTTTTGTGGTGTCTCAATGAAAGCACAAATGATGGTGATGGGGGCAGCCTTTGTGATTGTAGATGAAATCAGAAGAAGGAAGAAATCTTTGGTTAGAGGTAAAGAGTAAGGGAAGAGAGATAGGATCGCGTCTGGGGGACGTTGGTATCATTCAGGTGATGCTTGGGGTGGAGTTTGGGGCCCGACGGTTGTGGAATCTCGCTCGATGGCGCCATGAACAAATCGGACAAGGACTTTGGGGATGGACAACAATTGTTGGAGAAGCCACGAATGGTGAAGGATTTGTTGTTAGCAATAGAGTATTTTGCTCAAGTTTTGTGAGTGATTGCCGGATGTCGACGTTTCACGGAAGGTTGGATCCTACTGATTGGATGGTGAAAGCCATAGAGAAAATGTTTGCGCCTACCATTACAGGCACGTTTTGTAACCTGTCGGAAGTCCTTAGATCGTGTTTGCCAAGCTCGCCTGATGGAAGTTTCAAGTGCGTCTAGGCCATTTGTTCTTACACACTTGTTGTTCTTCCGAGGTGAGCGTGCACTATGTTCTCTTTTGTGTCTCAATGAAAGCACAAATGATGCTTGCATATCGGCTTTGTCATCGGCGTATAGCAACCGTAGATGAAATCGGAGAAGAAGACGGGAAAGGGGGAGTCCAGCAAAGGAAAAATTAGAGGGAAAAGTGGAGGAACAGAGGAGAGAGATAGAGATCAGGGAGACTGGAGGGCAGAAAGGAGAAGACAGTGAGAGAGAGAACAGGACAGAGAAGGAGAGTAGACGTGCGTAAAAGAGGGAATTATCTTCCCTCCTTTCCTGTAGCTTCACACATTACATATATAATAAGATTTCAACCTGAATCAGTTGGGATCAAATGGAACTAAACAAAACAGGATCACAGGAAATGGAAAGCACACAACCAAGAGAACAAAAACAGAAAGGGAAAAAAAGTAGAAAACCCAAGGCACGTAACACACAGACAGAGTTCGAAAAGGTTTTCCGGAAAGGCAACTTGTTAGGCATCTTGGAATATGCCCGCTTGAGGTTGATTTCACACAGATGCTTTCAAACTTCGGAAAACAGAGCATTCGGGATTTGATCATCTTCTTCCAGGGGAGGGTGAAGGAGAGGAGAAGAGTGATCGGCGAGGATGTTTGGATGCAATTGTCTTTGTTGGAATAGTATCGCCGATCTCTCTCCTCCTGATCTCAAAATCTTCACATTGCCATCTCCGATTCCCAATTGACCTGCAAGTATGCGTTTTCTTAAATTCTTACTACATATATATTTCTATCTTTCTTTGGTCTTTTGAATTTTGGGAGTTGATTCATGCGTTTTGGCTAATTTATTTGTATAGATTGCCAATTTCTATCACGTAATTATCTATTTTTGTTTAAATTCGTGGTTTATGGCTACTTTATCGTGTTGTTTGATTCTCGGGTAATGGATTTAGAGAGAAAATTGAGGAGAGTTTATCAATCCTTGTTTCTATTTGGCAGAATCTATTCAACCCAACCACACCAGCTTCTGGGCTGAGGCTCCCGTAGGTGGCTATAATCTGCAGTGATTTATCACTGGCATGGTATTTGGATAACAATTCAAATTCAAAATAATGAATAAAAAAAGGATTTTTTTAATAAAAATATTAGCCATCAAGGAACAACTATTCCAAATATTTTTTCTATTCACCACTATCCTCAAACTAAATCCAATTAAAATCGGATTCAGGTTAGACATGAATTGAGTTTAGATAAAAATTTACGACCGTTAAATCAGGTCAGATTAAATATAAACTAGTCACTCAGGTAAAAAATCATAACTATGCCCATTCATAATCTAAATTGGGTCAATTCGAGCTAGAATATGAATTTTTTTAATTTCTTTTGTTTTTTTTTATAATAATTCATAGTTATATAAAAATATACTTTAAAATATAAAATATTTTTTATATTTATAATATATAGACTAAAATATTACCTAGTATTTTTAAATAAATAGTCTTTACATAAAAATGATTAATTGTATAAAATTATAATCTATTGAACTCATCTTTTAAACATTATATTTATTTGGATAAAAAAGTATATTTATAAAAAAAATTTATAGTCTTGGCTAAGTTGCTCCGAACCAGCCTCTTTTACATACGATCCTGGCTAGGGACATGGTTTCACCAAAAGAAAAAGCTGTGGAACCGGTTCAGTCACCGCCTCTTCTAAAGCCTGTTGATTTGGAGCTCAAATGAGCAACCCGGGTACTTTTGGCTGCCTCAGCCTCCGGACTCAGGGTGGTTGCAACGCGTAGCCCCTGCAACGCGAAGGAGAGTTGTTGGATTAAAATCCGACGGCTCCCGTTTTTTTAAAAACATAATTGTGAAATTTAAAAAATATATATTAAAATTTTTGTTTTTTTAATTAAAAGCAAAAAAAATATAACTAAAAATATATTTTTTTATATATAAAACGGGAGCCACCCCGAATCCCTCAGCCTCATGAGGGCGATAAAGCCCTTGGCTCTGTCGTCACGAACAAGTCCAAGAAACCCGAATTGGAAGAAGCGAGATGTGTTAGAGAAAACCTCACAGATGAGTGTGAGACCTGCGGCCTCCTCGGAGAGGCTAGTTCCGAGTTCCTGAAGCTCCGACAAGGAGTGTGGAATACTAGACCGTGTCGTCAAGCAATGCTGGGGAGAGGTGTCTCTGTAGGGACTTTCTTTTGCAGCAGCGTCCCTAGTGTGCGTGAAGAGCTGCATATCAGGTGTTTGGAGAACTTGGATCCTAGCTTCCACGCAATGCCTAAACTCAATCAAATCCGTGAGCTGATAAATTACTACGGACCTACGATTTACTTCCATCCTTCTGATATCTATTTACCTTCTGGCATGTTTTTAGAAAACTGAGCACTTCTGTATAGAGCTGGGGGCTCAACTGGTGAACCCGTCAACCCTACAGGATCAAATCTGCCGGGCGGTGGTACAAACGATGGTGAGTTTTGGATGGACATCCCTAGTGATAATCAGGGAGAGATCATCATGCACGGAGAGTTGGACAGTGCTGAACTATGTGTCATGTGAAACCATCACTAGGCGGCACGTTCACTGATATTGTGATGTGGATTTTTGCCCCTTCAACGTGCTGGCCACCCTCAAGGTTGGGTTTGTTAACGTCCCTCTTAAAACGATAGGAGAGCACGTCGATGATTGGGTGCATTTGACACTCTGTATAAGCAACTTTACTGCAAACTTCATAGCATATACTTCTCACAAAGTGGTGGCCAATGGATTAATGCTTGTGAGTTGGGGGACATATTGGGGAATAAAGCTGCCGTTTACTCATCTAAAAGTGGCCATGGTAGCTACCCTTCGCGGGACTTACATCCAAGGGTCTGAAAGGCTCAGGATCGGGGTGAGAAAGAACTGCGCCCAAAGCAAGTTTTCTCTTGATTCAAGTGTCAAATACGAGGTTTTAATGGCCGAATATCTACAAGGCAAAGTTGTTGAGGTGTGTTGGCTGCAGTTTATAAGAGAGTGGGGGCCGACTATTGTATCTGATTTGAGGACAGAGCTGGATAAGGTGATCCGGCACCTGCCATTGACACTGAAGTATTTGTTGGGAATTTAACAATAGAATACATCTAACCCGACGCAGTGGATTAAACTCAAACCCTTCATCAACCGTCAGCTATCAAATATGTGGAGTACAATAAACAAATAGTACATAACTATTTTTAATATAGAAAATTCTTTTTAACCAAAGAAAAAATCATAGGATAAATTCTGAATAAATTCACTATAAATAGTGCTGGTTACAAGAATTTCCTCCGAACCCGAGTAAAGTATGGTTAAATACAACTCATTTTCAATACTCCCGATAATCCATAAGAGAAATATAATGAGAAAAAGAGTAATTAAATAAAAATACGTTTCTAGAATCACCTCCAGAACAACGTACATTATTCTTGGTGAAGAACGAAACTCAAATTAGATATTGAACGAATATCGAACCTCTTCCTCTTCTATATTCTTTTTTCATATCTCTATGTGCGGCGCCACTTGTGGGATTAGATTTCGGAAATGTGACAATAAAACCTTAAAATCGCGTTTGCATGATTTTATAAATCCTAGATGCGCTCAGGACCGGCAGGCGTCCCTCGAGCACTGAGCCTCTGGAATCAGCGTTCGAGCGCCAAGCAGGCGCGGATCTGGAGCACATGCACTGGAATTTGCGCCTCTTTACCGCTTGAGTGCTCTTGAAGCACTCAACTTGATTTTATCTCTTGATCTTTTGTTGTATGCGCAAACACTTTGATCATCATACGAATCTTGTGCGAATTTTCAGTTAAAGCTGTTTTCAGCTGGAATTGTACAGAGGGGAAGGATCGATGGGACCAAAGGAGAAGAATAACTGGTTGGGAGTTGAAAGATGGTAAATTGGCTGACTCAACTCAACGACTTACTTGAGTTTTGGTTCCTCATTTTTTCTCATTTGCTGTAGATAGCTTGGGTAGGAAGGAAATCATTTGTGTGTGAAATAGCATTGTTGTACCAAACGTACCCATTTGTACTTCTCCATTGTTGTCATGTCCCATAAGATTAGTCATGTAAATCTACAGGTTAGTGTGCCGATAGGCGATGAGATGCAGAGAATTGTGCATATATGCAAATTGACAATGCTACAATAAGAAGCTTTTTCCACATTAGTTGATAAAATGAATTAAGATAAGATTAAATGCTGATTATTACTAAGAAATAAAGTGGGAATACAATGAGATGAAATTAAATAATACATTGTTTGATTTATGTGAGGTGTAAATGTTACCTTAAGTATTTCTTTTGGAATAAACTCTCTCTCGGTGGCTAGGGCTGCAGGAGGAAGGGCAGTCGAGCCACCATGGCTGGTGATCTGCCTGGGAATACTTGTACCTTAGCTCTAATGATAAATAAACTATTTTTATGGAGTTAAATGTCTATATTTCTCTGAAACATTATAATTTGTCATACTGGTTATGTAATGGGCAAATTCTTATATTAAAGGGCCAGTCAATTAAGTGGAAGTATTAGAAAGTCTCTCCCAAAGGTAGTCAAGCCCACAGCCAGCTCACCTAGCGCTAGAATTAGTTGGAACTAAAAATTATGTATAATTTTGAAAATAAGAATAAAATTTTAGATCCAATTAAAATTTTGGGTTGGGTATTATAATTTGTCGAATTGGACTGACCCAAAATTTACTTTTCCAAAATTCTAATTTTTGTGTAAGTATAAATTCTAATAATTATTTTTAGAAAATATTATTTAGTATTTGAAGATATATTTTTTATGCATCTCATGGATTTAAATTATTACATAAATTAAGGAGTCGAAATTTTTCTTTAGGAGATGAGCCAGGTCTAATATTCGTTGTTACAAATTCTTATTCTACGTACCACGATAGATCGAATAATAAGTAAAAAATATACATGAATCATTTTTCAATATATTCTCTGATACTCATGTCAATAAACTTTCTCATTGAATTGAAAGATATAAAAAAAAAAATAAGCATTGAGATGGAAATAGGACGAGGGTAAGTATGAATTGGGAAGACTTCACTCCGCTTGGGTACACTTGACTACTTGAGTGTCTTTTCCTTTCCTTCTATAGATTTTCTTCTCCTGAATTTCCCCTCCTTTTGGTTTAGTTGGATGTATATTCATAGTTGGAGTTCTTATCTATCTAGTTAACCTTTGAAATCGCTACTTGTATTGAAAGACGTTTCAAGATAGTTGTTGGGAGACATTATTCATGGTATGTAACTGCCGTTCAAATTTAGTGAGAAAACTATCTAATTATTAATTATGTAACCATTTTGGCCATTTTTAGATAGGATTATTTATTGGCTTATTATAATCCTTTAGTTTTCAGTAATCGACCACCGGAATGAGGCATCCAAATTAATGTCCCGAAGAATTATTATTTAGTTGTCCTAATTTGCTTCATACATTCTCACTTGGGCTGTTGAGGCTCGCACGTTGATTCAGATTTAAATTTGGCCAATTTGTTTCAGTCCACACCAAACAATTTTAATGTAAATATTAGTTTCTTTTTTATTTTTAAGATAATATTTTTATGTGATTACAGATCAGTAATAAATAGTATTTTCATACTTTTTATTAAAATATTATATTTTATAAGCTATTTAGCAAGTAGTGTATTTATTACTTTATAAGCTAATACTTAAGGGTGAAAATCATATAATAAATCTTCACACATTGACCTCTAGATTGTGATCATTGATAATATTCAATCATGGTTGTAATTCATCCTCTAAAATCCATTTTTATATTAATTAAAATGATGATATGCATCTTTTCCAAAAATAAATAAATAAATAAATAAAACCCAAAATTTAATAATGGAACTTAACAAATTTTCTCAATAGGAAAAACCCTAATACTTTTTCCATTTTTTAACATTTTCAAAAATAGAAGAACCACCAAAACTCCATCTGACTCCAAAGGAACCGGACTGGGAACATTAACCAGGAAACTCCTACATCGAAGTATAAAATCTCCTTTACTTCTGTCATCATCTATCACTCTATCAATGGCCAAAACTACAATGCTAAAATCAAGGAAATAACAAGAGGAAAATAAATACATGCAAACAAAAGCATACCCTCAGAACCCCACTTGTTAAAGAATGCATCCCCATCTGATCTCTTCTTCTTATCCACACCAAACATCACTTCCCTAAAGAAAACCTGATCCCGCATTCTACCATCTTCACCTCATGGCCGAACACAACAGAGTTAGTCACCCCTTGGATATTGTTGCTTGTGTAAATATTGATGCAACAATGATCGAGATCGGGAGGCTCCTTAATGTCTCTTGCTCCTCGACTGATAGTCATCGAAGAGCCAGCATCGCTTCCTCCGACGTTGGCATGATGGAAGGTGGCGTGGGCATCGTAGTTCAGGGACATGAGGTGGTGAATCTTTGATCTTAGAAGGTATTCTTTAATGCTTCCTCTTCCTACGTCAATGTGCTTCTCGGAGTTTTTCATGCTTCAAGCTTCTGTGGCTCAAGACTGCTCATTATACATTTGCGTGACAGTAGTGGAATCTAAATTTTGCTTTCCTGCTAATACAAGCAAAGCCAACATTATGCTGGAATGACTTGATGAGCACTCCTGCAGTTTATGAGAATAAATTCGGACTTTTTTACTACTGAAAAGAGCATTTTAAGTAGAAAACCTCTCACATTTTTATGCTTTCACTTATAACAATATTTTTTAATGTGGCCTTTCTTACCACAATGATGACACTCGACATTTTGGATTCTCAACTTGGACTTACTACGACCATTTTCACCTTACTTTGGGCTGCGTCCTCTACTTATTTTCCATGACTTAGTCATGAGCACCTCAGAGTAAGAAGAAGTGGAGGTTCCCTGAGACTTCCTTACCTCATTCATGAGTAAGGACGCAACGACCTCGTCCAATTGAAATGTATCATTCCTAAACAGTAATGTCATCACAATATAATTATATGATACTAGTAAGGAGGTCAGCAATACCAATGCCTTGTCCTCCTCCTTAATCTGCTCATCGAGAGCTAACATTTGCGTCACAATTCTGTTGAACTCATCTAGATACTTTTCAAAACTTCCTCCCTCGGACAGACGCAGTCCATAAAATTGCTTCTTCACATGTAATCTCGTGGTCAAGGATTTGGTCTTGTATCTACTTTCAAATTTCTCCCAAACCTTAGCCAAGTCTGACAGGCTGAGAACCTCTTAAATCATATTGTCCACCAGACATAACTTAATGATACAGTTTGCAAAATCTCTCTTATCTTGCCACTCTTCCTTGATCAAGTTCTCCGATTTCTCATTATTCTTTCTCAATACTTTTACGATTTCTTCTCGGGTTAAGATATTCTTTACCATTTTCTAGCAAAGGATGAAATTACCCTACCCATTGAACTACTCCACGCTAAATGAAAAATTCTTTAAGAATGACGCCATTTAAACTGTAGCTTGAATTTGTCTCTAATACCACTTATTAGGACACGAAGTAGTATCGGCCGAGTAACAAGTAGGGATAAGCACACAATAAAAGAGAATGAAGAAGAAAAAGAAAAGGTCAAATCTTTTACTTGGAAAACCCTTCTGAATAAGAAAAAAAATTACGAAATTCTAATGCACAAAAGGATTGCACTATGTCAATTTTCGGTTTCACAAACCATCGGCCACATAAACCCTAAGAGTTGAAGAAGAAGAAGAATAGAGCTTTAAGAATGCACACACTCAGTTCTCTCTATTACACTTCACTCTTCTCTCACTCTCTATTTCTACAATTGTTCACATACACACGCACAATCAGCACCCAATGACAAAAACACACACACATATATACTGGCTTGATGAGGGTGATGACCATGTCAACGTGGAGGATATCCGTACAAGTAGCAGCCTGGTGATCGTACACCTCTGTAACGGCGCTGCAGACTATCGGGCCCAATGTAGATAGCGCCCACTTTGCAAATGCAGAGCACATTCTCCGCAGATCTTGTGTGCTCAGTAAATTTTCTGAGCTGGCGTTCACGTGTATTTTTTGTGTTGAAGTTCTCAGATAATCATGTTCTCGGACAATGCACAGCATTCTCGTCCATCTTCAGAGTCCTCAGTCATTATTGATCACAAGTCCATGGATCATATTCTCACGAGTGACCCCAACAGCAACCTCACATAATCAGAAGGCTTTGATTTCCTCTTAAGGTAGGTCTTGATTTTCTTTGGGTGGGAAGAGTTGAAGAGCTCTATATCAGGGGCCGATAAAATACCCAATGATTTCTCTTCTGTAATTTCTGCAGGAGGGAACCGAGGAAGATTCTTCATCCCCGTCAAAATCTCAGCAGCAGCGAAAACGGAATCAGAATGCAGGAACTTTCTCCTCTTACTGCTGCAACCCGGCAAGTTAAAGAGAGAGGGACAAATCAGGGGAATGGTCAAAGAGATCGAGGTTGGCTGATAAGCCCCAAACCTTATTTTCTTCGGCTTCTTTCGGGAGAGGGTGATGATATTTCGGCACCGACGTTTCAGAAAAACCAAAACGAAAACCAGAACCAGAGTAGCATCAATTGAATTCCTTCATCACATTGCGGTGAATTTTCCCATAATCATCAGCCGAGTCATTCCCCAACGATAGAGAGAGTGTTAAACCAGGTTCCTTGCCAGGATTTTTTATTTGAACTTCCATTAATTTTCCTCCTTGTTGCTGCTGGATATTTCGTTCGTAGGTATCCTCCCTTTATTTTTCGAGCCTCGAGTGAGTGAGAAACAGAGTTCGAAAAGGAAAGGCAAACAAAAACAAACAAGCAGCGGAAAAATTTGCAAGAAGATGAGCAATTTGAGAGATGACAGAGACAGTTGGGCTTTGATAATCTGAGAGGATTTTAGACAAAACCCAACAAGCAGGAAGGTTCCACAAAGATGACTGAGTGATGAAAGAGAAGCTTTTTTCTTATTTTCCGAGAGCTGGGGATTTTGCCCGGTGATACGAGTTATTCTGTATAAAAGCAAAGATCAGATGAAGCAGATGGGGATGGCAGGAAATCGGAATCCTAGGCATATCGTTCTACGGAGATCCTTGGAATATAGCTTCGTAGGCGGGAGAATCATGGCACCGCCTCCTCAGCTTCAATACCAACCGTCATATTTTGAACATTTGAAGATAGCTGTTGATCCAAAAACCGCGTAAGATCAACGATTTTGACTTGAGTCAAAAGTTATTTATTTATTTATTTTTAAAAAATAACACATACTGGTTTGTTTTGGCGGAAATTTCTCAACCAATTGTCTGAATATAGCCGTTGTCTACAGCTTAGGCAAGCTTTTTGTATAGATTTAGCCCAACATATTACTATGAAGAGTTTAGAATTTTATCTCCTATTCTTTGTAACCCCTTTCTTTGCCCTCCTTATTTTTGAGAATTCCCAGAAACTGGAAAGAGGAGCAAAGTTTAATCAGTATATTAACATTTGCTCTTGTGATAGCTTTTACAAAAGTAGCAGATGCTTAGTGAAAGTGGATCCTTTTTTTTTAGAATGTTTGCTTGTAGGGAATTCATTTCTCCTCATAGATTAGAATTTGGATATTTAAAATTTAAATAAAAAAAAAAGGTTAAGGTAAGAACACAGAAAGCAGCAAGCTTTTTTGCAAGCTCGTGTAGGCATGTTTCCTGTGCTTTGTATAAAATTTCAGCGATGGCTTAAACTTCTGGCAATCTATGCGTTGTAGTTTCTTTTGTTAGGCATTTCTTGATGCAGTAGGTAAACCTTTGTTCTTGTGCTTGATTCGTGCAAGTTCCTACAGAGGTCTAAAAAGTGTTCGATTTATTGTCTCAATGACATTTTCCTTTGATTTTGTTGGTCATATTTTGTTAATTTTATATGGGCTTTGTGAATCTTCGTATAAATTATTAACATTTCATTTTGATTGTTGATCAGTTGGTTCATATATTCTATATCCTCATTTGTCATGTTCTCATTTCAAACCGATGTGCTAGGTTTCACAAATAAGATAGTAAACTTCCCTACATATTTAGTAAGAATGACTCAAGTCTTTTGCCAAAGGTATAGGTTTTTACGATTAGTTTATTGGTTGAGAGCTGTACCGCCTTGCCTTTCAATTGATACATAGGTAAGGAGGTTAATCAAATCCTAATTCCCTCGTAAGCGGGATAGTTGCAAGTAATGATGGAATGATGTTAGAGGTTGCTCAAGAGCAAAGCATACTCTAGTTCCAGACAAAGTTTATAATGCATTTGTAAACAAGTGCTCACAATGAACTAATTCAAAAGAGAAAGGGAGAAAAGCAAATTGCACATTTAATTGGCAAAATCAAAACAAAGTTTTCTGTAACAAAAAGTAAAAAATAATTAGTTACAGATAAAGATTAATTGAACACACTATTTTTAATAAAAAAACTCAATTGTATTAATATTTAGAAGATAATCACAATCTATTGAAAAAAGCAAATATGTGTAACCATATTCTAGAATATACCCATACCTTGAAAGAATCAATTGACTTTATTATCCTAAAATAAATGCATGTATACCAAAATATTTAAATGTCCCTAGAAATAGGAAATAATTTTTAAAAGAAATTTGAAATATCCTATAAATGGGTTTCACATAGCCTAACAAAAAAAATGGATAAAATTCTTTCCAACGTAACACAAACAAAATTGAGTCACATATCAGAAGGTCTATGGAAACGGAGTAGCTCGATTGAGAACCGAAAATAAAAGCCTTCTGTTGAAATGATCCCAGGAAAGTCCAATCTCATCTCCTTCTCTGAGCCCCCTCCTATTAACGAACTGCTTTATCCAATTGTCAATGAAAACGTAGCTTCTAGTTGACACTATGTTCTTGAATACCAGCGGATGTGAGGTGTTGGTGTCACAGTCCCAAATCACCACCCGTAAGCCGTCCCTGGTGTGTACTGTGCACTCCTCGTTCTCTGTCAAGTGGGCAAGTATTTTTGCTTTGGCCACTTCCTTTCCAATCAGGAGCCGAGAAAGGTGGTTCACGTCACTGGTCGTGAGCCTTTTCTTGATGCTCCAGGGGCAGTTGTCAATCTCCCGTTTCACGTCTGCCGCCTGACATAATGTGATAAGACCAATTTTCTGAGAATCATCAGAAGGCCTTGATTTCCTCTTTAGGTTGGTCCTGAGTTTCTTCGGTTGGAAGGAGTTGAAAAGCTTCATTTCAGGGGCCAATAGAATACCCAATGGCTTCTGTTCTCCAATTTCTGCAGCAGGGAACCGAGGAAGATTCTTCATCATCGTCAAAATCTCAGCAGCAGCGAAAACGGAATCAGAATTCAGGGACTTTCTCCTCTTATTGCTGCAACCCGGCAAGGAAACAGAGAGGGACAAATCAGGGGAATGGTCGAAGAAATCGAGGTTGGCTGATAAGCCCCAAACCGTATTTTCTTCGGATTCTTTCGGCAGAGACCGATGATATTTGGGCATCGACATTTCTGAAAAACCAGAACCAGAGTAGCATCGATTGGATTCCTTCAGCACTGTGCGGTAATTGCGCCCGTCATCATCAGCCAGATTTTTCCCCAGGGAAAGAGTGACTGACAAACCAAGCTCCTTCACGGATTTTGTAACCTCAGCTTCCATTACTTCTCCGTAAACGGAAACGAGCGGCAGAAAAATTTCCAAAAAGACGAGCGCTTGAGAGATTAGAGTGACAGTCGGGTTTTGATAATCTGAGAGGATTTAAGACAAAACCCAACTAGTAGGAAGATTCAACGAAGATGACGAATCGATGAAAGAGGGGGGGTTTTCCTCTGATTATCTGAGAGAGTAATGAAGCAGATGGGATTGATTTTTGGGGGGAAATTCTAATTCACCGCGTTCACATATACCCCTCCAAAACTAGCCGTTATCAACTTTAATGGCTTCAAGATTTGAAGATCATAACTAACTCAATTGTGGTAATCATGAGAGTTTAATTTTTCTAATATTTATTATAAATATTACTTAGAGTAAATATAACTCAGTGGTCAAAGTTTTCTAAAATAAAATTTACGACAAATAAATTAAAATTTATTAATAAAACTTAAAAAATTAGATTTATAATTAAATATAAAAATTAAAAATATTTTAACCTATTTTCCTTGTAATATGTGATTTTTTTGTTATTGTAAAACATGACTTTCACAATTGGTTCCCATGTTATTTCAAAAATATTTCATGCAAAAAAAAAAAAAGAGAAAAAACACAACGTTTATTAAAATAAAAACTCCAGGTTACTTACCTAAAAAAAAATTCACAAATATAGAAAATATGACCGCTTATAACGGTTAGTTTGTGAGCGCATAGGTTTAGGCGGTGGAATTTCCAGCCAAAAAACAAATTTAAGAAATGTTACAGTGCCTGGCAAACCGAAAACTAACTATTCTTTCTTTTTGATTTGGGTTACATCGGTGATTCTAACTACTTCATCTCATCTCAACTTCAGACGTAAATGACTCTCGAAGATTTTTCTGCTCCTTATTGGGTTTGTTCGCATTTCTAGAAGATTAATGGCAGCTCATATTAATAGATTTAGTGAGTCGTCTGGATTTTCGCACTCCGTTTCTTTGCGCAGTAAGTCTGCTGGCGATGGTCGCCGCAACAACAGCAAAGGGATGAAGGCATCCAAGCAATGCAATTCCGTTTCCATTTTCTCAGAGATTTTGGTGCCTAACTATCATCTGCAACTGTTCACTGAAACAGAAGAAGAGATTGTTTTGGCTGCTGCGAAGATTTTGAGGACGAGGAACTATCATCCTCCTCTCCCTGCCGAAGAAATTGAAGAAGAGAGACTTTCAAAGCACTTCAACTCTTCCCACCCAAAGAAAATCAGGACCTCCCTGAAGAGGAAATCAAGACCAGCTAGTGATTTTGGGAGAATTGAGAAGTTCAGAAACTGTAAGGCAGAAGAACTGAAACAAGAGAACAATAACTGCCCTTGACTATAAGTGACATGAACACAATAATCTATCTCTGCTCTTAATTGGCAAGAAGGTGGTCAGAGAAGAAAATACATCCCCACGAGAGAGAAGATGAGGCCTGCGCTGTGTACTACAGAAACGGCTTAAGGGTTACCATTTGGGACTGCGGACACCAATTCCCCTCATCCACTGGAACTGAAGAACGTGGAGTCAAGCAGCAGCTATGTCACAAACGTGTATCAATTATAGGAGACTGCGCGTCATATGCATCTGTGAAGAACTCAGGCACTGAATAACATAAGTGATCAAGCTCGCGTGACGATGTTTAATATAGGCCCACCTGTCACGTGCTCATATACCACTCACCATTAAAGTTAAACTCTTATAATTATGACAGTTGTAGTTAGTTAAAATTTTCAAATCTTAAAATTATTAAAGTTGATAACGGCTGACCATAGAGTGCATATATAAATGCAGTCAAGTTAAATTTTTGCAAAAATCAATCCCATTTACTTTATCTCATATTTGTTTTATTACAGAATAAGTGGATTAATTTTTTGAATAATAAGACAAAAAAATTATGACTTTTACAAATTTTAATTTACAACGTTAAAAAAATTTGACAACTAAGTTACATTTACACTAAGTAGTTTTTGTAATAAATGCTGAAAAAGTAAAATTTTTATAATTATGATAATTATAATTAGTTATGATTTTCAAATCTTGAAATCATTAAAGCTAATAACGGCTAGTTTTGGAGGGCAAATGTTAACGAGGTGGAGTGAAATTTCCCCCCAAAAATCAATCCCATCTGCTTCACATATCTCTGTTTTGATACGGAACACGCCATTGCTCTCTCGGATAATAAGAGAAAAAACCCTCCTCTTTCAGCGATCCGTCATCTTCGTGAAATCTTCGTGCTTGTTGAGTTTTGTCTGAAATCCTCCCAGATTATCAAAACCCAACTGTCTCTCTCTTCTCTCAAGTCGCTCATCTTCTTCAAAATTATTCCGCTGCTTGTTTGCGTTTCCAGAGAACTTATGGAAGCTCAGGATACAAATTCCGTGAAGGTTCCTGGTCTGTCACTCACTCTTTCCCTGGGGAAAAATTCGGCTGATGATGACGGGCGCAACTACCGAACAGTGCTAAAGGAACCCAAGCGATGCTACTCTGGTTCTGGTTTTTCTGAAATGTCGATGCCCAAATATCATCAGTCTCTCGCAAAAGAATCCGAAGAAAATACGGTTTGGGGCTTATCAGCCAACCTCGATCTCTTCGACCATTCCCCTGATTTGTCCCTCGCTCTTTCCTTGCCGGGCTTCAGCAATAAGAGGAGAAAGTCCCAGCATTCTGATCCCGTTTTCGCTGCTGCTGAGATTCTGACGATGATGAAGAATCTTCCTCGGTTACCCACTGCAGAAATTGGAGAAGAGAAGTCCATGCGTATTCTATCGGGCCCTGAAATGACGCTCTTCAACTCCCCCCACCCGAAGAAAATCAGGACCATCCGTAAGAGGAAATCGAGGCCTTCTGATGATACTCAGAGAATTGGTATTATCACATTATGTGAGGCAGCAGAAGTGAAACGGAAGATTGACAAGTGCCCCTGGACCATCAAGAAAAGGCTCACGACAAGCGACGTGAACCACCTATCTCGGCTCCTGATTGGAAGGGAAGTGGCCAGAGCAAAAATACTTGCCCACTTGACAGAGAATGAGGCACACACCGTGCACACCAGAGACGGCTTACGGGTGGCAATTTGGGATTGTGACACTAACACCTTGCATCCACTAGTATTCAAAAACATAGAGTCAACCCGAAGCTACGTTTTTATTGACAATTGGATAAAGCAGTTTGTTACGAGGAGAGAGCTCAGAGAAGGAGATGAGGTTGGACTTTCTTGGGATCATTTCAGCATAAGGCTTTTATTTTCGGTTCTCAATCGAGCTACTTCGTTTGCATAGACCTTTTAATATGCCACTCAATTTTGTTTCAATGTTACATTGGAAAGAATTTTATCCCCTTTTTTTTTGAAGATTATATAAAGCCCATTTATAGGATATTTCAAACTTTTTTTGAAAATTATGGGTCATATTTTTTAGGACATTTGAATATTCTGATATAAATGCATTCATTTTAGGTTAATAAAATCAATTAATTCTTTCAAAATAATGGTATATTTTAAAATGTGGTTATCCATATTTATTAATTTTTGATAGTTTGTAATTATCTTTTAAATACTATTGTAATTGAGTCTTTCATCGGTAAGAGTGCACTCAATTGGTCTTCATTCATAACGTAAGATAAAGAATAATTAGTTATTATCTCAACATGAAAGTATGGATGTTTATTAACCGATCTATCTCCTAAAGTATTAGGAGGTAACAACTAATTACATTTTGCCTTTTATTACAAAAAATTTTGTTCTAATTTTGCCAATTGAATATATAGTTGCCTCTTCTTCATTTCCCTTTTGAATTAGTTCATTATGAGCACCATGTTACTGACAAAAGCATCATAAACTTTGTCAGAAGCTGATTGACTTCCTTAATTATATATCAATTGAAAGACAGAGCAACACAACTCCCAATCAACAGACTGATTACAGAAATTTATACAATCGGCAAAAGATTTGAGTCCTTCTTCCTAAATGTGTAGGGAATTTTATTAACTTATCTGTATAACTTGACACATCGATATGAAATAAAAATAAGACAAATGAGAGTGTAGAATATATGAATTAATTGATCAACAATAAAGATAAAATATTAATAATTTATATAAAGATTTATAAAACTCATATAAAATTAATAAAATATAACGAACCAAATAATAGAGAAATATTATTGAAATAATAAAACAAACACTTTGTAGACCGCCATAGGAACTTGCACAAATCAAGTACAAGAACAACTGTTTATGTTCTACATCAAGAAATACCCAATAAAGGAAACTACAATCCTTGGATTGCCAAACGTTTAAGCCCCTGCTGAAGCTTAACACCAAGCACAAGAGACATGCCTACACGAGCTTTGCTGCAAAAAAAGCATGTTGCTTTCTTTGCTCTTAGCAGAACTTTTCTTTTACTTGAGTTTTGAATCTCTATATTCTAATCTACAAAGAGAAATGAATTCCCTACAAGCAAACATTCTCAAGAAAAAAAACTCTTTTACTAAGAAGCTGTTATTTTTGTAAAAACTATCGTGAGAATAATTGTTTATCTACTGATGGAACTTCACTTTCCTTTTTAGTTTCTGGGGATTCTCAAAAATATGGAGGGCAAAGAAAGAGATTACAAAGAATCTGAGATAAAATTTCAGACTCTTCACAGTAATATGTTAAGCTAATTCAGACAAGTGGTCGAGCAATTTTCCGCCAAAACTCACCAATATGTGTTTTGTTTTTTAATAAATAAATAACTTTTAACTCAAGTCAAATGTTAATAATAAGACCGTTAGCAGCGGCTGAAACTGAAGCAGATGAAGACGCGGTGGAATGATTTCCGGCCTAAGAAGCTATATTCCAAGGATCCCCGTAAAATGATATTCCTAGGATTCCGATTTCTTGCCAAAATCAATCCAATCCCCATCTGCTTCATCTGATTTTTGCTTTTAAACAGAATAAATCGTATCACCAGGCAAAATCCCCAGCTTATTGAAAATAAGAAATAACCTTCTCTTTCATCACTCCGTCGTCTCTGTGGTACCTTCCCGGTTGTTGGGTTTTGTCTCAAATCCTGTCAGATTATCAAAGCCCAACTGTCTCTCACATCTATCAAATTGCCTATCTTCTTGCAAGTTTTTCGGCTGCTTGTTTGGTTTTGTCTGCCTTTCCAGAAAACCTTTTGGAATCTGTCTGACTAACTGGAGGCTTAGGAAACATCGAGAAGATACGTACAGCTAGAAGGAAAATTAATGGAAGCTCAAATAAAAATTATTGGCAGGGAGCCTGCTTTAACACTCTCTCCTTCCATGGGGAATAACTCAGCTGATGATTATGGGCAAATTCACCGCAAGGTGACGAAGGAATCCAATCGATGCTACTCTGGTTCTGGATTTTCTAAAACGTCAGTGCCCCAATATCATCACCCTCTCCCGAAAGAAGCCGAAGAAAACACGGTTTGGGGCTTATCAACCAATCTCGATCTCTTCAACCATTCCCCTGATTTGCCCCCTCTCTTTCCTTGCCGGGTTGCAGCCGTAAGAGCAAAAAGTCCCTGCATTCTGATTCCGTTTTTGCTACTGCTGAGATTTTGACGATGATGAAGTATCTTCCTCGGTTCCCTCCTGCAGAAGTTACAGTAGAAAAGCCGTTGGGTTTTTTATCAGCCCCTAAAATAAAGCTCTTCAACTCTTCCCACCCAAAGAAAATCAGGACCAACCTTAAGAGGAAATCAAGGCCTTCCGATGATACACGGAAAATTGGTGTTATCAAATTATGTGGGCCGACAGAAGCGAAACATAAAATTGTCAACTGCCCCAGGAGCATCAAGAAAAGGCTCATGACAAGTGACGTGAACCACCTGTCTCAGCTTCTGATTGGAAAGGAAGCGGCCAAAGCAAAAATACTTGCCCACTTGACAAAGAATGAGGCGCACACTGTGCACATTAGAGACGGCTTACGGGTGGCAATTTGGGACTGTGACACCAACACTAGACATCCACTGGCATTCAAGAACATAGAGTCAACCCGAAACTACGTTCTCATTGACAATTGGAGAAAGCTGTTCGTTAAGAGGAGGAAACTCAGAGAAGGAGATGAGGTCGGACTTTCCTAGGATCAATTCAACAGAAGGTTTTCATTTTCTGTTCTCAATCAAGCTTCTCCATTTGAATAGATATTTTGTCATATAATTTAGTTTTGTTTCTTTGCCATGTTGGAAAGAATATTATCATTTTTTTTTGTAGGCCATAAAAAACTCAGTTCATAGGATATTTCAAATTTTTTTGGGATGATGATATAAGTCCTATTCCGGATGACATTTGATATTCTAATATACATGAGTAATAATGCTAATATGGTGAGATATAAAAAAATTACCTGATCATTGTTCTGCACATTTGCTTTTTTTAATAGGTTGTGATTATTCTCTAAATATTGTGATAGTTGAGTTCTTTATCAATAATAGGCACACTCAATTGGTCATTGTTCATAATATAGAGGGCAATTGGTAATTACCTCAACATGAAAGGGTGGATCTTAAGTACTCAATGCAGCCCCCGAAGTTCTCGGAGGTGACGACGACTTGCATTTTGCATTTTACTGTAAGAAACTTTGTTCTGCTCTTTGTAATTGAATGTACGATAGCCATTTCCCCCTTTTCTTTTTGAAGTAGCTCATGAAAGAGCGGATTGTGTTGTAAGGAAGCATTGAGCGCCAATGAGATCTTCATATATATACCTAAAGTTTCAAATCCGCCAATCCTCAACCCAAATAAGCAAGCAGGTGCCAATAGCAAATCCTTCTGAATATTTTTAGGATCTTTTTTTGGTCTTTCAGTGTTTGCCGTCACACTTATAAAATCAGTAAGTAGAGTACACCACCAGTGAGAGAAATGAGAGAAGAAAAACAGAGAGATAAAAGGAAAGGAAAGTTTCCTTACTCTAGAGATTGTTTTCTTGCTCTGTCTCAAGTATATATTATTATTTTTCCTATTGAGAAATCAAGTTAAGTTCTATTATTAAATTTTGGGTATTATTATAATTATAATTATTATTATTATTACAAAAGGTGCATGTCATCATTTTAAATAATATTAGAACGGATTTTAGAGGATGAATTACAACCGTGATTGAATATTATCAACGATCACAATCTAGAGATCAATGTGAGAAGATTTATTATATGATTTTTACCTTCAAGTATTAGCTTATACAGATACACTACTTGATAAATGGCTTATTAAATAACATATTTTAATAGAAAGTTTAAAAATACTATCTATTTCTAGACTATAATCACATAAAAATACTGTCTAAAAAAATAAAAAGGAAACAAATGTTTATGTTAAAATATGTCTTCAAATACTAAATATTATTTTTCTGAAAATGTTATTAGAATTTATATTCACAAAAAAAAAATTACAATTTTGGAAAAGTAACTTTTGGTTGTGTCAATTGGGCATATATTATATTAACTAACCTAAGAATTTAATTGGATCTAACATTTTATTTAATTTTTTTTAAATTATAATTTCTCGTTAGCATAATTTAAATTCTATCCTAATTTTAATTCCAGTGCCGGGTAAATTGGCTGTATGCCACACTGCCTTCTGAAGAGACTTTCAAATACTTTCACTTAATTGACTCGCATTTTAGTACAAGAATTTTTTCATTTTAAAACCTGTCTGATAAATAATAATATTTCAGAAAAATATAAATCCATAAAAGTAGTCTATTTATCATTAGAGCTACGGCATAAGTGTTCCCAGGCAGAACGGCAAGGGTCACCACACCTCGCCCAAGCCGGTCACCGGCCATGGTGGCCCAACGGTTTGCCCTCCTACAGCACTAGCTAGAGAGAGAGAGAGTTTATTCCATAAGAAATACATAAGGTAACATTTATAATATTTAATTTCATCTAATTGTATTTCCATGTTATTTCTTAGTAATAATCCGTATTTAATCTTATCTTAATTCATTTCATCAACTAATATGGAAAATGCTTCTTGTAGCATTCTCAATTTGCATATATGCACAATTCTGTACAGATCGCAGCCTATATCAATACACTAACCTGTAACTTTACATGGCTAATCTTATGGTGCTTGACAATGGAGATGTACAAATGGGTATGTTTGGTACAACAACGCTATTTCACACACAAATGACTTCCTTCCTACCCAAGCTATCTGTATCAGACGAGGAACCAAAACTCAAGTGAGTTGTTGAGTCAGCCGATTTACCATCTTTCATCCCCCACCCAGTTATTCTTCTCCTTTGGCCCCGTTGGTCCTTCCTCTCCATACAATTCCACCGGAAGCTTGTTGAAAACAGCTTCAACTGAATACTTCAGCGCTAATGGCAGGTGTTGGATCACCTTATCCAGCTCTGTCCTCGAATCATACACAATAGTAGGCCCCCACTCTCTCATAAACTGCAGCCAACACACCTCAACAACTTCGCCTTGGAGATATTCGGCTGATAAAACCTGGTATCGGACGCTTGAATCAAGAGAAAACTCGCTTCCGGCGCAGTCGTTTCTCACCCCAATCCCAAGTCTTTCAGACCCTTGGATGTAAGTCCCAGGATGTGGGTAGCTAGCATGGCTGCTTTTAGATGAGTAAACGACAGCTTTATTCCCCTCTACGTACTCCAATTCACAAGCATTAATCCATTGACCGCCACTGTGTTGTGAGAAGTATATGCTATGAAGTTTGCCAGTAAAGTTGCTTAAACGGAGTGTGTAATGCTCCCAATCACCGACGTGCTCCCCTATCCTTTTTAGAGGGACGTTAACAAGCCCAACCTTGAGGGTGGCTGGCCCGTTGAAGGGGCAAAAACCCCACATCGCAATATCTGTGAACGTGCCGCCTAGTGCTGGCTTCACATGAGCATAAAGTTCAGCACTGTCCAAGTCCCCGCGCATGATGATCTCTCTCTGATTATCACTCGGAAAATCAATCCAAAACTCACCATCATTTGAACCACCACCGGGCAGATTTGATCCTGTAGGGTCAATGGGTTCACCAGTTGAGTCACCGGCTCTATACAGAAGTGCCCCATTTTTGAAAAACCATGCCACAGAAGAAGGTAAATAGATCTCAGAAGGATGGAAGTAAATCATAGGACCATAATGATTTATCAGCCCATGGATTTGATTGAGATTTGGCATCGCGGGGAAGCTAGGATCCAAGTTCTTCAAACACCTGATATGCAGCTCTTCACTAACTCTAGGGACGCTGCTGCAAAAAAAAGTCCCTACAGAGACACCTCTCCCCAACATTCCACGATGACATGGTCTAGTATTCCACACTCTAAGTCGGAGCTTCAGGAACTCAGAACTAGCCTCCCCAAGGAGGCCGCAGGTCTCACACTCATCTGTGAGGTTTTCTCTAACGCATCTCACTTCCTCCAACACGGGTTTATTGGACTTGTTCGTAACAACAAAGCCAAGGGCTTTATAGCCCTCAGGAGGCTGAGGCAGCCAAAAGTACCCGGGTTGCTCATTTGTGTCCTTGCCCCCATCATTGGAGCTCCAAACTAATGTATAGTCAACGGGCTTCAGAAGAGGAGGTGACTGAGCCAGTTCCACAGCTTTTTCTTTTGGTGAAACCATGTCCCTAGCCACAAGGACAAAGCCTAGCAAAGGCTTGTCACTCCATTGGCAATAGTGTCCAAAGCTGAAGAAGCCATCAGGTATATTGACAGGTCTATAGAACGATGCACCGTTTCTCCTAATATTCGACAACTTGAAGCTCCAGATGAATTCGAAATTTGTTATTTCAGCAACTTCTAGTTCTCCTAGCTTGATTCTTCTGGTGGCAAATCCTTGACCTGATAAACAGAAAGGAGGGATTCATTAATCATAATACAAGACTATAAGCACTATTAAGAACGAGCATCTTAAGCATATCAGTTGGATAAAAACTTTGATTCAGACCATCTCCGGATGAATTTACGCTTTTGGGCCCTATAAGCATATCGGTTGAGTCCAGGGTTTTTTCTTGACTAGCCGAATTCCAATGGTGTCCCAGCATACCTGCTCCTTGGCTGAATAGATCTAGCGCTCAAGATCTAGCCCAACTAGTAGATTGATTGGTGTTGCTTAAAAAAACCATTTTTCACTGAAAAAAATTATTATTTGACAAAGAAGTATTTTCACTTCAGTGCATGACGATGGTGGAGTTAATTTCTAACCCATGAAAACAAAAGAAAATGCAGAGATTGCACAAATACCTTACGACGTTAGCGTAAAACCTAGCAATAGGAATGCCAAATTCTTTAAAAATCTGGAGCAACTCCCGTGCTATGGTGATGGAGTCAGTAGGGAGAGCGCAAGCCCTGTCGTTCTCACCAAGCACCACGAACGAAATCTCCTTAGGAACGTTGAACTCGGAGTATAACCTCTCAATGTCGTCTACAGAAAGAACTGAGCGAGTATCAATGACTCTAAGAGCCATGAGAGCGGAACTTTGAAGAGTAAGGAGGACATGACCAGAAAGGAGAAAGTTAGGGTTTGCAGATTGAAGACGATGAAGAAAACTAACCCAAAACAGTGCCAAATTTATAGCAGATTTTTTGGAGTTGTAAAGGCGCCACTTTCGAATTGAAAGGACGCACGGTTTCGAAGAATGACATGATTACCGATCCATATGTGTCATTTGGAAAATCGTCCTCATTAATGACACGGTTGACAGCACCAAGATAAACTTCAAAAAACAAACGGATTACTTGCTGATGGATCCACTCTGGAGACTTAGTCACTCTGAAGACCTTCATCTTTTCCGGTTATCTTGTCAGTCCGGAGACCTTCATCTTTTCTAGTTATCTTGTCAGTCTAGAGACCTTCATCTCCTCCAAAAATCTTGTTACTCTGGAGACCTTCATCTTCTCCGGAGATATTCATCTCTGGAGATCTTGTCACTCCGGAAACCTTCATCTTCTCCGGAGACCTTCATCTTCTCAGGAGACCTTATCCCTCTGAAAACCTTCGTCTTCTCCAAAGACCTTCATCATCTGCGAAGGCCTTCATCTCCGGAGATCTTATCACTCCGGAGACTTTCATCCTCCCCGGAGACCTCATCACTCCGAACACCTTCATCATCTCCGGAGATCTTGTCACTCCGAAGATCTTCATTTTCTCCGAAGACCTTCATCTCCGGGGATCTTCATCTTCTCCGGAGATCTTGTTACTCCAGGGACCTTCATCTTCTCGAGAGACCTTCATCTCCGAAAACCTTCGTCTTCTCCTGAGACCTTCATCTCTGGAAACCTTCATCTTCCCCGAATATCTTATCCCTCTATAAACCTTTATCTTCTTCGGAGATCTTGTCACTCCGGAGACCTTCATCTTTGGTGATCTTGTCACTCCGGAGATTTTCATCCTCTCCGGGAGTTTATTATTCTGGAGCTTTCATCCCACTCCAGATTTTATCCATTCCTAGAGTTGGATCACTTCCGCTCAATTCCGTCCCTAATTAACTTCAAGAAATTCAGCTACACGCACCGGAGTAAAAACAAGGAGCAGATGGGAAAGGAGTACGTTATTAATGAACATATCAGAGGTTTAAAATTAAAAACCTCTGGCATTGGGGGCTAGTGATGAGTACGGCTACAGTTGGGCCCATCTGATGAAATGCCATCCAGGCCATGATGTGAAATGAGCTGGACTAATATCAAGGCCCATGAACGAAGCCCAACAAAGTCCCATTCTGTAAACCGCTGCACACAATCCCATGATTGGAGACCTCAATTGGTTGTCCTCATCCAGCGTGACATCAAAAGTCATAAAGCAGACAAGCGAGATAGCAGTTTGAGCGTCGTATAAAAAGAAAAAGACAGCCAACAATGGAGAGGAATCTAGAAAAAACGGATCAAACCTCCAAAATTGACATCCCATAACTTAGGCGGGTGTTGACAAAAAAAAAAATACAAGACAAAACACTTAAACTAAAATTCCCTCTCATTTTTTCCTTTAAAAATTTATCCTCTATTTCAAAACGGAACTGACTTAAGCGCCGAAATGCCTATCAAGGAGCAAACCCCGATTGTACTCTGATAGTTGGTTTTAGTTGTAGTGCGCAGGTATTAGATTGTCCAAGATAGAGTGGAGGTCTAGCAGGGCGTTCTCAAGACCCGTCACGAATCAAGATCCCTAAGACGCCTCAATTTCCAATTTCCAAATATATTCTTGATTTTTTTATTTTTTTCTAATTATATTATTTCACTTTTATTTTTATACCTATTTTACACATAGTACAAACTTTACAAAATCTATGATCTTTAAAGAACTTGTGATATGCATGTGGTACAAAAAACACCAAAATAGATATGCATTTTATTTTTATTTTTGTTTATATTTCGAAGTTTTGGCATCTTGTATTTACTACATATAAACTGGAACATGGATAATGGTGCTTGAAATTTTACATAATATAAGTTAATATTCAAATGAAGTTAAGAATAAAGTTTTACGAAAATAAGTTAGAACATCTTTAGATACTAATCTACTATATTTTTATGGGTATTACAGCCCGACTCAGCACAGAGGCACCAGCAAAACCTGAGTGTACGAGTGTGCTTTTGACCAAACCCAGAAAAACTGAACAATTGCATTATTATAAAAGCTGGACTTCGATTTGAAGCAGCTGAAGAGTTTGGACTGATTCACTATTTTGGCAGCACAAAAATCTTTCTCAATATTGTCCAAAGTGCAGATAACAAACTAAGTAATTGTCACGTCAGCTGTAACGTGCACTAGTGATGCCAATTGAAACTAGAAAACAAAACAAAAAGAAACTGATGGATCACAGGAGGGAGGGGGGAAGAGAGAGAGAGAGAGGACAAAGCCAAGGAAGATTGCCAGATATGTCCAAGGAGGATGTATCAATTTGATATTGTACATAAACTCATCGCAATGAATTTACGTAAAAGTTTAAGAATTATATTATACTTCATTGATTAAGTCCCTTCATAATAAAAAATTAAGGTGTTGCGTGCATGTCCAAGAATCATTTTATAGTACAATATATCTTGTCGAGTGAATGCCATTAGAATTAATTTACAACTCTAGGCTTGAAGTGTGAATCAACACAGATCAATCTCTACCATACGGTCAACTGTAACTTTAATATGAAGTCTAAATACATCTCAATAACTCAACTGCTAGGACACTCACCGAAAACAGAAAAAGGGAAACAACTTAATTGTGATATGATTGCCCAACAACTAATTTAATACTATTAGGTAAAAAAATTTCACAAACTCAAGCTTAAGCTCTAGAAACCAGAAGATGCCATAATTGTGGTTTCAATTACTCCAGGCTTTCACAGGAAGATTAGATAACCTATGTAGCAGCAGAGAAGAAAGAGAAGGAAACAAAACCAGTGATGGCAATTAAGGCAATCATTTTCGAGCCAATCCTGTAGATACTTTAGATAAGGATAGAATGGAAGCTCAGTGTATATGGCTTCACGTCAAAGAGGATCAAATGTACTTGTATAAAAGAGAGATTGTTTCTGCTGTTTATATACCCGTGTCTTCCGAACCACAATAAAGTACCATTGTATCAAGGCTCACCCGAGTATATAATACAGAGAAGTTATTATGAGGTTTGACTTGGATAAATAGAGAAATTCACTAAGTAGGATTAAAATCAACCCATAACTCACAAGCTGACAGGAATTTCACAACGAAGAAAAGGATTTTTTTTTACTTCACTACTTTAATTCTTTATGTTTTTACACAATGATTATTTTTATATTCTTTTCACTTAAACTACTTACAATTTATATTTCCCTTTAATTAGCCACTTTTGTCCAATTTCATCACTTTTTATATTTAAATTTTACAATTTTTCACAATTTATATGGCATCTTTTTTTTTTTTTACATGTTTCATCAATTAAATTATGAACGAAATTTAGCCCAAAAAAAAAAAAAAAACAATGCAAGCCATAAATTGAAAGGAAATACAAACTAGATGTTGTTAAGTGAAAGAACAGATAAAAATCATAATTAAGAAAAACATAGAAAAATGAAGGTGATCAGGTGGAAATAAAAACTCTAACGCTAGGTTTAGCTATAGAAATAGAATAAAATAGAATAGAATAATTATTCTATGTGAATTGAATAAAGTAAAAATAAAGTGAAAAATTAATATTCTCGTACTTGATTAGTCATTTGAAATAGATGAAATTAAATTCCTAATTAATTTTTTGGTGTTTAAAATACAGTAATATCAAAAGGAATAACTAATAAATTCATATAAAATAATTTTTTTTACCCTTACCTAAGAAGTAATATTCTAACACACACTAAAAGATTTGGGTTAAATCTAATCAAAATCAGTGCCTGATCTATATAGTACGACCTATCTAAAACTTTATAGTATTTGATCAATATATATTAATATTACAGACAAATACTATAAAAAAAATTAGGCCCAATGAATTTTTTAATCCAAGGACGATTATGGGTAAAAGAGACCAGTTTAGAGCAACCCAGCCTGGACTATAAATTTTTTTTATAAATATATTTTTTTATTTAAATAAATGCAATGTTTAAAAAAATTAATTCAATAGATTATAATTTCATATAATTAATCATTTTCATGTAAAGACTCTCCATTTAAAATATTAGATAATATTTTAATCTACATATGATAATTTTTAAATTATTTTATATCTTAAAGTATTTTTTATGTAACTATAAATTATTAAATGAAAATAGAAAATTAAAATTATCCATATCCCAACTCAAACCAACCCAATTTGGATTATAGACGGATACAGTTATAATTTTTTTAGCTGGATGACTGGTCCATATCCAGCCCGTCCCGATTTAGTGGTCACAAATTTTCATATAAACCCGGCTCATGTTCAATGCGGGTCGATTTTAATCAAATTTAGTTTAAGGGTAAAAGTAAATAGGAAAAATATTTGAAATAGTTATTCCTTGATGACCAATATTTTAAAAAGGGGAGTGGGGGAGTTGTTTTTTAATTCATTATTTTGAATTGGAATTGTTATGCAAAAATTTAAATCGGGTGGGAGGGGGGCAAGAGTTATTTCTTATTCATCATTTTGAATTGGAATTTTTATGCAAATATCATGCCGGTGATAAATCATTCCAGATTATAAAGCCACCTACGGCTACTGAGCCGCAGCCTAGTTGTGTGGTTGGGTTGAATGGATACTGGAAAATAGAAACAAGGATTGATAAACTCTCCACAAATTTCTCTCTGAATCCATTACCCAAGAATTAAATAAAACAATAAAACAGCCATTAACCATGAATCGACTCCAAAACATTCAAAAGATTAAACAAAAATAGAAAATTACGTGATAGAGATTGGCAATCTATACAAATACATTAGCCAAAACGCATGAATCAATCCCAAAATTCAAAAGATCAAAGAAAGATAGAAATACATATGTAGAAAAATGGAATAAACGCATACCTGTAGGCCACTCGGGAATCGGAGCTGGCAATGTGAAGGTTTTGAGCTCAGGAGGAGATATATCGGCAATACTATTCCAACAAAGGCACTCGCACCCAAACATCTTCGCCGATCACTCTCCTCCTCCCCTTCACTCTCCCCCGGAAGAATATGATCAAATCCAGAATGCTCTGTTTGCCGAAGTACGAAAATTTCTGTGCGCTATCAACCTCAAGCGGGCATATTCCAAGCAAGTTGGCTGATGGAGGATTTATCTTCCGAAATTCAAAGCTGGGCCTCAAGCATCAACATCTCCCCACCTTTTTACCCGGTCGCCCGTTCTCGAATCAATCTCATGCATTACACACAGCGCTTAAATACTAAGCAACACCCAAATTAAGCAGAGGGGCCCGAATTCCCCGATAACCCTCGGGGCCCATTTGGAACGAAAGTACGAAACAGAAACAAGAGCATGGACGTTCTTTATATATTTTTTTTATTTTTTTAAATCCTAATAAATTTTATATACAGATAATAAAGCTAAATATATATTACATATAAATGGGGCAAATACAACTAGCCAAACAGAAATTCATATCAGATGCTCTGGAGAGTCGAACATAATAAAAATCCGTGATTTTATTATTGTTATTTTTTATTTTTGTGATTTTTATGTTATTGTGTTTATATCTTTCTTTTCTAATGAATATATAAATGAATTAGTGATATTAGATAGTTATTTATTCATAAGATTCAAAAAAATAAAAAACTCAAATACAGGGCGTTAGCAAGCCCAGTCAAAACGGATAAAATCTGATCAATTCATGTTGGGTTATTTTCAGCCATCCCAAACAAAAAGCTCAGATTGCATAAAAAATTAAGACAAAGGCCTGCTTGACAAACAGAAACCCAGAATCACTCAAAAGGTGGGAAGGAAGCAGAAGCACCCCATGACGAAAAATTGAAGTCAGAAAGCTCTTCAGCCCTAAAAATGGCACAAATATATTCCCATTGGTTCAGGGAAGAAGAAAATTGTAGTAATTTTTCTTGGGAACAATCAAACACCTAAAAATTCTGTGGAAAGAACAAAGAAAGTCACAGCTCCATTGATCAGCTCCACTTTTACAGGAGATCTGATGCTGCTACTGCTCCTCTCTATTCAAAACTGCGAGGATGAAAACCGTTCCCTCTGATTCAGGAATAGTCACTGCCATCTGGGATGCTTCCTTGGCCGGGATTTCTAGCACCACCACGGCTCCTTGATGCATCAGTTTGGTTACTTCCTCTGCCTCGGCCCGGCCTCTTCCTGCTCCCATCAAAATCCATCAGCATGTTAATCATGATCCAAAAATAAATGAACCCAATTGATTTCACGGGACCCAGACTCTTAGATAAAAATATCAATATCGATATCAATGTCAATTAAGGCCATATTAATATCAGACATATCAAACTATAAATATGAATCGCGTATATAGAAAGTAAAAAATTTCAAATAATTTTAACATGATAGACAAATATCTACAGCATCAGCAACGTATCGTCATTTTGGCATGGTATTGGAAGTACCGGTATCGGCTGACTCCAGATCCGACATATGAGCTGATGTTTTCATCCACGGACCCAATCAATAAATTCACTCCTAAAAATGACAAGCCACAACAAAATGCTTTCATCTTGTAGATGCGTTACTCAAAAGTAAATATTTTCTTTGCGAAGTCTCTCCTTCTCTCCTCACATCAATCCTTAGCAACCTTTGTAAATACTTTGTAAATACCTTAGCTTTCCCTTATCCTTATATTTACCATCTCCCAAAGTGTGTTTGTATTCTGTTTTACTTCAAAGATTTGTGAGGTCTGTAACCTCTGTGTGTAATCTCTGTCTACTGTACGGCGTGTGAGTTATTATTATACATTTCCATGTAAAGAAAGCATTTGATCGAGGACACATATAGTGTTGTATTTTGGTACAAAAACTGCAGTAACTTCACAGGCAAGGCAGCCACGAAAATTCTGAACAGCTGCTGCATATAAAAGCACTCTGCCAGCCACAAGGCACAGAGCTCTAATTCAGTCTTGAACCAACTTTGATTCAGAGAAGCTAAATTAATATTCACACTTTATTCAGCTCAATACTCGGTTTAAAAATTGGAGGTCATATGTACCGAGCAACTGTTAACTGATAAATTAGAAACTAACGAAGAACAAGATGTACCCATACCTCCACCTCGAGAACTACTGTTACTACTTGCTCTTCGCTCCTCAATATAGACTTGCCTTCTGAGCAACTGTATCGGAGAAGCCTACAAATGACACAGATATAACCAGCAGTTATACACACCCTTAATTTCATCAGCAGTTTCGGGCTTTGGTGGCATTCATCATGCACTTCTGGGCACTCAGATTCTTGAAGAATATTTTCCAAAACAAAAAGACAATAGATAAAAAAGAATAGAACCAAAGCACATGATGGGCTTTAACTTTATTTCTTCTCTACATCTCTGTACATAAAAATATATTTCTTTGGAATTGGCTACATCAATAGCTTTTCAGATTGCCTGTATTAAGCCAATGCCTAAGACAAGTTAGGGCATAGAAATATCTTGGATGAGTAGAAAATTATTTGTCAACATCTTTCTTGTACTTCCAAACTTGGATCACATCATCTGATTAGCACATATAATAGATGTCCACTGCATGCAAATCCTCTTGTTCAATTTCAAACTTCCCTCACTAATAACTTTCAGAACCTCATTTCTACAACAGAATTTTCAAAGGGGAAAAGATGATGGCCTGACTTTGTCTGATTTTAAATTAAGCAAACACATTGGTTTTGATGAAAGAACTTCATTGTTAGAAACACCACATCTAAATGGTACAATACCAACCTTACATGGGATCCTAGAATAGGATCCCCTATAACACACACACAGGAAGCTCTATTTTTGCTACTAGAATAACATCTAAAGGCAGTTCAGATTCCACACAATAAACCCAACAAAGTCCCATTCTGTAAACCGCTGCACACAATCCCACGATTGGAGACCTCAAATAGTTGTCCTCATCCAGCGTGACGTCAAAAGTCATAAAGAAACAGACAAGCAGATAACCGTTTGAGCATCGTATAAAAGAAAAAGGCAGCCAACAATGGAGAGGAATCTAGAAAAAAACGGATCCAAACCTCCAAAATTGACATCCCATAACTTAGACTAGTGCTTGGACAAAAAAAAAAATACAAGACAAAACACTTAAACTAAAATTCCCTCTCATTTTTTCCTTTAAAAATTTATCCTCTATTTCAAAACGGAACTGACTTAAGCGTTGAAGTGCCTATCAAGGAGCAAACCCCGATTGTACTTTGATAGTTGGTTTTAGTTGTAGTGTGCAGGTCTTAGATTGTCAAAGATGGAGTGGAGATCTAGCAGGGTATTCTCAAGACCTGTCACGAATCAAGATCCCTGAGACGCCTCAATTTCCAATTTCCAAATATATTCTTGATTTTTTTTATTTTTTTCTAATTATATTTTTTTACTTTTATTTTTATACCTATTTTACACATAGTACAAACTTTACAAAATCTATCATCTTTAAAGAACTTGTGATATGCATGTGGTACAAAAAACACCAAAATAGATATGCATTTTATTTTTATTTTTGTTTATATTTCGAAGTTTTGGCATCTTGTATTTACTACATATAAACTGGAACATGGTTAATGGTGCTTGAAATTTTTCATAATATAAGTTAATATTCAAATGAAGTTAAGAATAAAGTTATACGAAAATAAGTTAGAACATCTTTAGATACTAATCTACTATATTTTTATGGGTATTACAGCCCAACTCAGCACAGAGGCACCAGCAAAACCTGAGTGTACAAGTGTGCTTTTGACCAAACCCAGAAAAACTGAACAATTGCATTATTATAAAAGCTGGACTTCGGTTTGAAGCAGCTGAAGAGTTTGGACTGATTCACTATTTTGGCAGCACAAAAATCTTTCTCAATATTGTCACAAGTGCAGATAACAAACTAAGCAATTGTCACTTCAGCTGCAACGTGCACTAGTGATGCCAATTGAAACTAGAAAACAAAACAAAAAGAAACTGATGGATCACAGGAGGGAGGGGGGAAGAGAGACAGAGAGAGGACAAAGCCAAGGAAGATTGCCGGATATGTCCAAGGAGGATGTATCAATTTGATATTGTACATAAACTCATCGCAATGAATTTACGTAAAAGTTTAAGAATTATATTATACTTCATTGATTAAGTCCCTTCATAATAAAAAATTAAGGTGTTGCGTGCATGTCCAAGAATCAGTTTATAGTACAATATATCTTGTCGAGTGAATGCCATTAGAATTAATTTACAACTCTAGGCTTTAAGTGTGAATCAACACAGATCAATCTCTGCCATACGGTCAACTGTAACTTTAATATGAAGTCAAGGTCTAAATACATCTCAATAACTTAACTGTTAGGACACTCACCGAAAACAGAAAAAGGGAAAAAGCTTAATTGTGATATGATTGCCCAACAACTAATTTAATACTATTAGGTAAAAAAATTTCACAAACTCAAGCTTAAGCTCTAGAAAACAGAAGTTGCCATAATTGTGGTTTCAATTACTCCAGGCTTTCACAGGAAGATTAGATAACCCATGTAGCAGCAGAGAAGAAAGAGAAGGAAACAAAACCAGTGATGGCAATTAAGGCAAACATTTTCAAGCCAATCCTGTAGATACTTTAGATAAGGATAGAATGGAAGCTCAGTGTATATGGCTTCACGTATTGTCAGTTTTAAAGAGGATCAAATGTACTTGCATAAAAGAGATATTGTTTCTGTTTATATACCCGTGTCTTCCGAACCACAATAAAGTACCATTGTATCAAGGCTCACCCGAGTATATAATACAGAGAAGTAATTATGAGGTTTGACTTGGATAAATAGAGAAATTCACTAAGTAGGATTAAAATCAACCGATAACTCACAAGCTGACAGGAATTTCACAACGAAGAAAAGGATTTCTTTTTTTTTTTTTTCTTCACTACTTTAATTCTTTATATTTTTACACAATGACTATTTTTATATTCTTTTCACTTAAACTACTTACAATTTATATTTCCCTTTAATTAGCCACTTCTGTCCATTTTTATCACTTTTTATATTTAAATTTTACAATTTTCCACAATTTATATGGCATCTTTTTCTTTTTTTTTTTTTACATTTTTCATCAATTAAATTATGAACGAAATTTTCCCCAAAAAAAAAACAAAACAATGCAAGCCATAAATTGGAAGGAAATACAAACTAGATGTTGTTAAGTGAAAGAACAGATAATAATTATAATTAAGAAAAACATAGAAAAATGAAGGTGATCAGGTGAAAAAAAAAAAACTCTGACGCCATGTTTAGTTACAGAAATAGAATAAAATAGAATAGAATAATTATTCTAAGTGAATTAAATAAAGTGAAAATAAAATTAAAAATTAATATTCTCGTATTTGGTTAGTCACTTGAAATAGATAAAATTAAATTCCTAATTAATTTTTTGGTTTTTAAAATACAATAATATCAAAAGGAATAACTAATAAATTCATATAAAATATTTTTTTTTACCCTTTTCTAAAGAAATAATATTCTAATACACACTAAAAGTGTTGGGTCCCAAATAAAAAATAGAATAGAATAATTCTCTAGCTGGCCTCTGTTTTGGGCGAGAGGAAGGGGCCGCTCATCTCTCTGATGTGCGCCGTCTCGGCTCATTGAATAAAGTAAAAATAAAGTGAAAATTAATATTCTCGTACTTGATTAGTCATTTGAAATAGATGAAATTAAATTCCTAATTAATTTTTGGTGTTTAAAATACAGTAATATCAAAAGGAATCCAAGGCTCTCCGCGAGAATGGAGAGCCCATAACTAATAAATTCATATAAAATAATTTTTTTACCCTTACCTAAGAAGTAATATTCTAACACACACTAAAAGATTTGGGTTAAATCTAATCAAAATCAGCCCCTGGGCCTGATCTATATAGTACTAAAAGCCTATATCTAAAACACCCTTTATAGTATTTGATCAATATATATTAATATTACTCGCAGACAAATACTATAAAAAAATCCGTCGGCCCAATGAATTTTTAATCCAAGGACGATTATGGTGTTAGTAAAAGAGACCAGGCAGCACAAAAGGTTTGGGTTAAAGCAACAAAATCCACGATCTATCTAGACTATAAAAACTTTATTTTTTTTAATATTAAATATATTTTTTAATTTAAATAAATGCAATGTTTAAATAAATTAATTTTAAAAAAATCAATTTATAGATAATTTCATATAATTAATCATTTTCATGTAAAGACTCTCCATTTAAAAATATTAGATAATATTTTAATTTACATATGATAATTTTTAAATTATTTTATATCTTAAAGTATTTTTTATGTAACTATAAATTATTAAATGAAAATAGAAAATTAAAATTATCCATATCCCAACTCAAACCAACCCAATTTGGATTATAGACGGATACAGTTATAATTTTTTGCTCGGATGACTGGTCCATATCCAGCCCGTCCCAATTTAGTGGTCACAAATTTTCATATAAACCCGGCTCATGTTCAATGCGAATTCGATTTTAATCAAATTTAGTTTAAGGGTAAAAGTAAATAGGAAAAATATTTGAAATAGTTATTCCTTGATGACCAATATTTTAAAAAGGGGAGTGGGGGAGTTGTTTTTTAATTCATTATTTTGAATTGGAATTGTTATGCTAAAATTTAAATTGGGTGGGAGGGGGGGAAAGAGTTGTTTCTTATTCATCATTTTGAATTGGAATTTTTATGCAAATATCATGCCGGTGATAAATCATTCCAGATTACAAAGCCACCTACGGCTACTGAGCCGCAGCCTAGTTGTGTGGTTGGGTTGAATGGATACTGGAAAATAGAAACAATGATTGATAAACTCTCCACAAATTTCTCTCTGAATCCATTACCCAAAAATTAAATAAAACAATAAAATAGCCATTAACCATGAATCGACTCCAAAACATTCAAAAGATTAAACAAAAATAGAAAATTACGTGATAGAGATTGGCAATCTATACAAATACATTAGCCAAAACGCATGAATCAATCCCAAAATTCAAAAGATCAAAGAAACATAGAAATACATACGTAGAAAAATGGAACAAACGCATACCTGTAGGCCACGTGGGAATCGGAGCTGGCAATGTGAAGGTTTTGAGCTCAGGAGGAGAGATATCGGCGATACTATTCCAACAAAGGCACTCGCACCCAAACATCTTCGCCGATCACTCTCCTCCTCTCCTTCACTCTCCCCCGGAAGAAGATGATCAAATCCCGAATGCTCTGTTTTCCGAAGTACGAAAATTTCTGTGCGCTATCAACCTCAAGCGGGCATATTCCAAGATGCCTAACAAGTTGGCTGATGGAGGATTTATCTTCCGAAATTCAAAGCTGGGCCTCAAGCATCAACATCTCCCTACCTTTTTACCCATCGCCCGTTCTCGAATCAATCTCATGCATTACACACAGCGCTTAAATACTAAGCAACACCCAAATTAAGCAGAGAGGCCCGAATTCCTCGATAACCCTCGGGGCCCATTTGGAACGAAAGTACGAAACAGAAACAAGAGCATGGACGTTCTTTATATTTTTTTATTTTTTTAAATCCTAATAAATTTTATATACAGATAATAAAGCTAAATATATATTACATATAAATGGGGCAAATACAACTAGCCAAACAGGAATTCATATCAGATGCTCTGGAGAGTCGAACATAATAAAAAATCCGTGATTTTATTATTGTTATTTTTTTTATTTTTTGTGATTTTTATGTTATTGTGTTTATATCTTTCTTTTCTAATGAATATATAATGAATTAGTGATATTAGATAGTTATTTATTCATAAGATTCAAAAAAAAATAAAAAACTCAAATACAGGGCGTTAGCAAGCCCAGTCAAAACGGATAAAATCTGATCAATTCATGTTGGGTTATTTTCAGCCATCCCAAACAAAAAAGCTCAGATTGCATAAAAATTAAGACAAAGGCCTGCTTGACAAACAGAAACCCAGAATCACTCAAAAGGTGGGAAGGAAGCAGAAGCACCCCATGACGAAAAATTGAAGTCAGAAAGCTCTTCAGCCCTAAAAATGGCACAAATATAGCCCCATTGGTTCAGGGAAGAAGAAAATTGTAGTAATTTTTTCTTGGGAACAATCAAACACCTAAAAAATTCTGTGGAAAGAACAAAGAAAGTCACAGCTCCATTGATCAGCTCCACTTTTACAGGAGATCTGATGCTGCTACTGCTCCTCTCTATTCAAAACTGCGAGGATGAAAACCGTTCCCTCTGATTCGGGAATAGTCACTGCCATCTGGGATGCTTCCTTGGCCGGGATTTCTAGCACCACCACGGCTCCTTGATGCATCAGTTTGGTTACTGCCTCTGCCTCGGCCCCGGCCTCTTCCTGCTCCCATCAAAATCCATATCAGCATGTTAATCATGATCCAAAAATAAATGAACCCAATTGATTTCACGGGACCCAGACTCTAAGATAAAAATATCAGTATCGATATCAATGTCGATTAAGGCCATATTAATATCAAACATATCAAACGATAAATATAGATCGCGTATATAGAAAGAAAAAAATTTCAAATAATTTTAACATGATAGACAAATATCTACAGCATCAGCAACGTATCGTCATTTTGGCATGGTATTGGAAGTATCGGTATCGGATGACTCCAGATCCGACATATGAGCTGATGTTTTCATCCATGGACCCAATCAATAAATTCACTCCTAAAAATGACAAGCCACAACAAAATGCTTTCATCTTGTAGATGCGTTACTCAAAAGTAAATATTTTCTTTGCCCAACCACTTACGAAGTCTCTCCTTCTCTCCTCACATCAATCCTTAGCAACCTTTGTAAATACTTTGTAAATACCTTAGCTTTCCCTTATCCTTATATTTACCATCTCCCAAAGTGTGTTTGTATTCTGTTTTACTTCAAAGTGTTGTGAGGTCTGTAACCTCTGTGTGTAATCTCTGTCTACTGTACGACATGTGAGTTATTATTATACATTTCCATGTAAAGAAAGCATTTGATCGAGGACACATATAGTGTTGTATTTTGGTACAAAAACTGCAGTAACTTCACAGGCAAGGCAGCCTGCTGCATATAAAAGCACTCTGCCAGCCACAAGGCACTGAGCTCTAATTCAGTCTTGAACCAACTTTGATTCAGAGAAGCTAAATTAATATTCACACTTTATTCAGCTCCAATACTCGGTTTAAAAAATTGGAGGTCATATGTACCGAGCAACTGTTAACTGATAAATTAGAACTAACCGAAGAACAAGATGTACCCATACCTCCACCTCGAGAACTACTGTTACTACTTGCTCTTCGCTCCTCAATATAGACTTGCCTTCTGAGCAACTGTATCGGAGAAGCCTACAAATGACACAGATATAACCAGCAGTTATACACAACCCTTAATTTCATCAGCAGTTTCGGGCTTTGGTGGCATTCATCATGCACTTCTGGGCACTCAGATTCTTGAAGAATATTTTCCAAAACAAAAAGACAATAGATAAAAGAATAGAACCAAAGCACATGATGGGCTTTAACTTTATTTCTTCTCTACGCATCTCTGTACATAAAAAATATATTTCTTTGGAATTGGCTACATCAATAGCTTTTCAGATTGCCTGTATTAAGCCAATGCCCTAAGACAAGTTAGGGCATAGAAATATCTTGGATGAGTAGAAAATTATTTGTCAACATCTTTCTTGTACTTCCAAACTTGGATCACATCATCTGATTAGCACACTTAATAGATGTCCACTGCATGCAATCCTCTTGTTCAATTTCAAACTTCCCTCACTAATAACTTTCAGAACCTCATTTCTACAACAGAATTTTCAAAAGGGGAAAAGATGATGGCCTGACTTTGTCTGATTTTAAATTAAGCAAACACATTGGTTTTGATGAAAGAACTTCATTGTTAGAAACACCACATCTAAATGGTACAATACCAACCTTACATGGGATCCTAGAATAGGATCCCCTACTCCAACACACACACAGGAAGCTCTATTTTTTGCTACTAGAATAACATCTAAAAGGCAGTTCAGATTCCACAATAAAATGAAACTTATACATGGCAGCCACCAAATCCTGCACTAGTGTACGCTCCCTGCCCGCAACTGACCAGCCCAATTGGAAAACAAAGAACTTTGAAGGACTAGTCCTATGATTAATCCCTCGCTTTTTTTGAAAAAAAATTAAGCTTCCTGGACTGGGTGTTAATTTTTCTGCATCTAATAATAGCAAAGGGCATGGGTGCCTCTGACCTATCTATGGTTAGCCTACTCAAATGGTTTGCAGAAACTTGGACTTTTGTAGCAGAAAGCAATGTTTAAATGGATATAACTAAAAGGAGACAATCGACAAACATAAGCACAAACAGTTGAAAAACCTCATCATGCAGACACAAGTTGCTTAAAAAAATTGGTAGGCCTCTTAAAAATGTAATTAGACTGAACCTTTATTGCATTTTGAACACCACTAATATCTTCAAACTCGACAAAAGCAAAGCACACGCCAACTTCCTGCAAGCCAAAAGTTAAGGCGGTAATGCTATCATATTTTCATCCTAAACAATCAAAACACATTGAGTTCCAAGAGCAGAAGAGGCAAGCTGACCTTCCGGTTCCTAATGAAGACCCCATTGGGTTTGATCCTACCAAAGTTCCTGAACTCTTTTTCAATATCAGCAACAGTAACATGAGCAGGCAAATTCCTCACATAGACAGACGTCAATTCATCTGGATAGTGAGAGGACACAAGATCAATGGAATGCTCCAACACAAGTAACTACAGATATAAGAAGATCTGGAAATCACTGGTAAATTAAAAGAGCACCCGAACTCTACAGCACATCTAATGAAGAGTAGCACAATGATTCCCTTTGATATTTCAAGAAAACAGACTTCAACCATGTTGATGGATATAGAGACTGAATTTTCTAGTCAAGCCAAGACCAAATTAATGCACTACATGCCGCTGACATCAGTGAGAAAAGTAATTTCTGAAAGACCAGGAAGCCACAAAAATAGTTGGAATTAGAAAAGCATTTGTGCAACCACCAACTTTCAAAGGGAATAACCTTAGACCTTAAGGAATGGATCCAAACAATCATTTGGTTGAACCCAACCAATTTTATTTTTAGTTGGTCCTATATCCATATAACGAGCGCACCATCATGAAGCACCTTTATGGCAATTACTATACAAATTGGCAAATAGATATCTCAGCTACATTTAGAATCTGTTATAAATTACATCTTAAAATTCTATAATAGTTTTTATTGCAGATACTAATCCCTTTTGTGACCAGGCTCAATATATGAGATTAATACCTAAACTGTATCACAGAACCCCATACCCCTACCCATTTGATCATTTGACTCTGTTTATGGTTTTAAATCAATTCTACAAATCCATGAGGACTAAACAATCCTGAAATACTCAATCAATAAAATGACGAAACAAAGGGATTGAGATACTGTGAATACAACAGCTAAATCTCTTCAAGAAATGTTTCCACTGGAAAGCAATGCACTACAGAAAGCAACTAAATCCCCGAGGTCATCCTGCAATAAAGACAGTGATCCACAGATTTGGCTTTCATCCTAGAGAAAGAACAAGAAAAGGTACAGGTTTCCTAATCTACAAAGTTCCGATTATCAGTCATAAGTATCTTAAAAAAGCCTCTAAGGCAAAGAAAACCAAAGCACTCTTGCAATGCAAAAGGCCAAACTCTATGCCAGCCCTGTTAAACTACAATGAACAATGACCCATAGATTCGGCTTCATTTCTTCCAAAATTATAGATGTCAATCATCCTTCCTATGGAGAACGCTGCCAAAAGAACCCAACATTTCTACAGACATTAGATTTCAAAACATGAGACAAGGATAGTCTTCCACAGCTGCATTTGCCAGCGCTTACAAACAAGCATCTCACTGTTTGATCAGCCAATCAAACTTCATACCTGCATTCCAGGAGCGGTAAATAGCTTCACTTTCATCCAACAGATTCACAACCACAACTACCACAATTAAAAGTCCTCCAAGATCCATAACCATTAACCAATCATCCACCTGCATTATACAAATATAGAAGTCCAAAGGGCTACCATTTTACAATTCAAATACTACCTTGCCAACACATCATTATTAGCAGCTAAGGCTGTTAGCATACTCTGAATTCTTGTTTACGCCCCAATAATGCCTTGGTCAGAAATATTTTGACGCCTAATGCAGCTCATTTAGTACAGTCTACAGTAGAGAGCCTTTTGAATATGACCTTGTTCACATATGTAAAGGACACGAGGTTTAAAAGCTTCTACAACCTTGTAATATTTCAGATTACAAGGATTCATCTTCTATTCAACAGTAGGTTTCCCATTTGTATAGAAAGATTGCCTATATAAACCATGTACCAATTTCTCTTCCCACTCCTTTATTTGCAGTAATTTGTGCAGGCAAATAAGTGGATAATTGTATTTACTGTTACAAAAAAATTAAAATAAAATAAAAAACTGAAAATTGTTCTCTGAAGAGGTTCCCTGGCCAGCCCATGATCATGCCAAACCAGAATGTGCCTTTTTTACAGCAAAAGCATATAAGGAACAAAGTCACATGCAGAGTGACCAAGACCTACTAAATGGACAATGTAGATGTTGGTTACCTTTTCCCATACTTCACTCCAAATTGTAGACAGAGGTACACACATTGCCCAAATATCCACATTTTAACTGAAAATTTTGAAGGTAGTGATACAACGTAATCGAAAATATGGATAGATAAAAGAAATAGAAGAAAAATATATTTTTTTTTTTGGTCTCCTGTCCATTCAGTTCATATGATTATGCAAAGCATTTGTGGATGGTAAAATATGCTACCTACTATCTGAAATATCAAATCAAATGGAAAGCTCAATCAATTAGTGATGCCAGCATATAGAGAAGCAGTTCTCCAATGCACCTATAGTATTTGTCTAAGCAACCCTGATCATCTCATTAACATTGCATCACAATCCAGAATAGAGTAGCTCATCATTAAGCCCAAGCTCTTCACCATATGTGAATGTAAGTGGCATACAAAATTCCAATAACTGTACTAAGAACAAGAATGTACAACATTCTAGATAACTATGGTCCTTCAATTTCTTCTGAACAAATAACAATAAAGAGATTTCACTACCCTAAAAGTTCAAAATTTTCAACTATTTCTACAAACTATATGAGTAATTGCAATCCCTAGAACCTTTGCTTGCCTATCATAAATCTTTCAAAGTACCTTTATGCCAAGAAAGAAATTACAGAAGACAACAAACATTCATCCTCCAAGCCACACCCTATGGATAGCAAGTATATTGATAATTGATACCTCATGAATCAAGATGAAACTTTCCCCCTGTCCATCCAAACGCATGCACCGACACAAAGAAAAAAGAAGCCACAATGGGAGGTGTTATAATACCACTTTTCAATAAGTGATGCTAGCTTCAAATTCCTACTAACCCATAACCTAGCCAATTGATAGAAGACAATGATGCCTTATCATACAAAATGGTATAGCCCCACGTTCCATATTATTAAGGCCTAAACTAGAATATTATCAACTCAAAAGAATGTTCACAAATGCCTGTTAGGCACACTATTGCATAGACAATCCACTATAGTTTTACTTGGTGCAGTGTACTTGGGACATAAAAATATCATATTATTAATCAGATTGAAGAAAAAGCAGCATAAACTAGACTCAGAAGCTTACCTTCCTCTTGAACTGCAGCTTCATCTCTCCCAGCCCCAACGGCTTCAGGTACAAATGATGTTGCAGATGGATTTAATTGTGGAGATGTAGTTTGTACCCTGTGATACTGCTCTGAGGTAGCTGAAAAGCTCTGCCTAACAGGAGGTTGCAATGGAACAGATCCCTTGGGAGCTCGCAACTGCCATATTTTAAAGTCAAACTATATTATATCGTGCAATCCAGGATAAATCTAATAGCCCAGACACGTCATGTATCTGACAAGAGCCAAAAACAAAGGTATAAAATTTTGTGAAGTTGTCATAGCATCCAAAAGTCAGATTAACTGTTTAATCCCGAGGGTAAGCAATGGTTGATTACAGCACACTATTTGCTGGTTTTCAATATGCATCTTAAGAAATAGAGGAAAAAGGTAAAGTATGATACCCCAAGAACTACAAGGTGGAACTTAAAAGCGTTATGAGGAGAAGCCCTTTAAAGGGAATATCCTAAAGAAAAGTAATTGGAATCTCAAAGGAAGTATTAGTGAAATCTGGAGTGCTATAGCTAATTGCATTTGAGAAGCATCCAAATAGAATTTAGGAGAATAAAACCATGTGTACCATGCAAAATGCGGTGGTGCAAAGAGGTCCCAAAGAAAGTAAAAAGATAAGAAACATTGTTGGAGATCATCATAAAGGGCAATGACAGGTAAATAAAAAGAGTTTCTATCATCAATATATCAACAGAGGTAAGCTAAAAAGCCATTGAAGATAATGAAGATCGGGAATGCAGTAAGATGGTGTCCCAGTGAAGGCTTCGAAATATACGAGAGACGATGGAATTTGATGGACTAGAATGAATGAAAAAATTTTATGTAGCATGATGCCGAATGAGTGGAGAAAAAGCGCATTGGTACTAGTTTAAATAAGAACAAAAAGGATATAAAAAGTTTTGCCAACTATAGAGGTATCAAGTAGATGAGACACATGATGAGTTATGGATATGAAAAGGAAGCAAAGGAAAGAATTCAAGTAATAGAAGCATCATTCTAAAACCATGCTAGGCTTATATACTATGGAAGCTACTAATTTGCTACATTGCATGATGGGCCAATTCAAGGAAAAGACATAAGGACCTTGACATGGCATTATCAAATAACATATAAAGCTCCCAATACTAATATTATGAAGATTCTTTGAAGGAAAGTTCCAATTGCATATATTCAAGTTATAAAGATATGTATAGCAGGGTAGCAAATTGTGCAAGGAGTAAGGATGCACACAACAGAAATGTAGGTTTTTTCCAATAACAGCTGGATTACACCAGGGTCAACTTTAAATTTGTATGTATTTGCCTTGGATATGGTTGAATTGGTCAAAAACATTCAAGATAATGTAACTTAGTGCATGCTTTTTTATATATGACAGTTTTGGTAGATGAGATGGGATGGCATTAACTCTAAATTAGAAGTTAGGAGAAAGGCTTTGGAGGCTAAAAGTTTTAGAATTAGTAGAACAAATACTGAATATATAGAAATGTAAGTTTATTAACATAGGTAATGATCGTCAAACAAAGATAAGAACAAAAAGCCAACCGAGGTAGAATTGTTTCAAATATCTTGGATCAATGGTTCAAAATGATAAGAGTGACAAATAAGAATATTATTCATTGAATTAAAGCAAACTAATTGAAGTAGAGAACTGCTTTAGGACTACCATGAGGGCAGAAGTACCTCACAAATTTATAGGAAAATATAAGTTGCTAGGCCAATCCAGCTGTATGAAGCAGAATGTTTAGTGATTACATATCAACAAGTGTAAAAAAATGATAGAAGCCGTGATGATGATGAAATACATGTTTAGTTATACTACAAACATAATTCAAAATGGTTATATGGGAGAAAGCCAAGATGACACTATAGAAGAAGATACAAAAGATGCGCTTAAGGTGATTTGGTCATACAAAATGGAGATCGCATAATGCATATACTAGAAGATGTGAAAGCTTGAAAGCGGCTCAGTATAGAAGACGCATAAGAATACCAAAGAAGAGTTTGAAGGAAAAGCATCTAGCATGATCTTGTACATCTAGATTTAAAAGGCGACAATGCCTTCAATAAAGCTATATGCAGACTAAAAAAACCTTATAATCTACCCTAAGAAAAGTATTAGTTTGGTTTGGATTGATTTAACATATCATATGCTAGAAGCCAAAGTAACAAGTGCTTTTTAAAAAGCTAATTCTCTTAAAGAAGAAAAACATCAACATATAAACTATTTAAAGGGAGGCCAAGTGCAAATGATACATTGTTGGGTTTAGGGAAGCTAGATGTACGCAATTTTATCCTGATATTGCAAAGAGGTTGTGCTTGCATTTTAAGCTTGTGAACTCCAAGTCATAATAGAGCAACTTCACAGTCATACCAACACTTGCCCTTTGTACACACAATTACTTATGTTAACGTCACATCATCAGAGACAGGAAATAGCTTGAAAAGCTCAGATCAATCGCACTCATGCACACTAGAGCCAAGAGTTTCAAACTCAGGTCCTTGCATACATACAGCTACCAAATATTGCTCTCTCCATATTAGTCTTATGGCTGGAGCTGTGCATTATATTGCTTCGCTGTCCATGTGACTCCCACATCACTGAAATGTGGTCCATAAATAAAGTACGCATAACCAAATGAATGCATGCATGCACATCAAATACATGATGAAACACACTTATCAAGAATTAAAACATGAAACAATGACAACACTGTGACTTAAGGAAGCAATCATACAATAGATGCGTAAGTTAATCTGGCAGATTCCCCAACAGATTCATTTATGGGAGCAGGCTGTGTGTCCAGCACAGCATCCATAGTTTCAAATGGTGGAGATTCTTCCACAAGAGCTTCCCCCACCACAGTTTCAGCCTCAGGCTCCTGGCTTTGTTGTTCGTCGGGAACGCTGTACTTGTCCACAGGACTATCTGCCTCAATATGAATTGAAGTCACATACTCCCTTGTCTCTTCGTCCAAGTCAAAGTTGGAAACTGCTCAACAAATACAGTCATGCAAATTACAATTAGAAGATCATAATATTACAGCATCCAGATGACCTATATAGGCAAGATCTTGAAAAAATAAATATTGCAATTATAAAAAGACTATTGTACTACCAAGAATAAGTGTCGAGCCTTACATTACAATCTTCCAAAATACAAAACTATAATACAGAGAAATGGAGAACAGGCACACCAAAAGGATCCACAACCACTAACATATTTTTTTAACATAATGACAAAGCCACAGTAACTGTCAACAGTTGCAGGCAAGAAATATTATCTTTTCCACATCATGCTGCTCCTGGCCCTCACTGTAACCGCTAAACTTATGTGACACCAATACAAAGAAAGTAAAGGAGCTACTGAAGGATCATCTAATAGATGAGTTGGATTTCTCTCTTCTTAGAGGGTGGGGGTCCTGGTTTTTGAGTTCTCAAAAATAGTACTCAAAAGAGCTTTGTTTTCTAATAAATAAGACTTTCATAATTACCTGTCTGCTGCACTAAATGAGGAGATGCATGTACTTCAGAATCAATTTTGATTTCTGGTATTTCAGGTATTCCTTGTTGGTTAGCGGAGTCCTCATCAATGAACTGGAAAACATCGTTGTGGACAAAGAAACCCTTCTCCTGGGGAGCCAGGAAAAAGGTCTGAGTGAACCTCCTCCTACCACTGAAATTCCGGGATTTAACATATCCTAACACCATGACTAGAATGCCTCCATTCCATGAGTTTTGACACTTGAGCTTCACTACTTCAATGCCAGTATAATTCAGAGAAGTAAGAAGTGAATGAATTTCCTGCCAAGCAAATGCAGAAGTTTTGTTAAAGTTATAAATATGCAGCTTAACATAAAAAAGAAAAAAAGAAAAAAAATGGAACGGAACGAACATTCTTCTGGATTCCAGCATTCAATAACAATAGCAACAAACAAATAACACAGGATAAAGGGGGTATAACAATGCATCTAACTCGATCAAATAAAGGTAGAAACAAAACTGCAAACATGCAATTGCACGAGCCAACGCCCATGGAGACACACACAGAGACAGACAGAGAAGAAAATGATATGTTGACAGCAATGAGTTAGCGAATAGAAAACATATTAAGAGTCAATTATCCTGAATTATAGAAACTTTGAGAACAGAAATAGGTGTCTCAATTCCTAAGGCCAAAGAAGGAGAACTTTGTCTAGATGGTAAAGTTGCCACCGTGTAACTTGGAAGTCACGGATTCAGGTGGTAAAAATGGAATCTTGCATAATGTAACTTGAAACCACATAAAATAAACTAAAAGTGATCCAATCCTTCCCTAGGCCCCACAGGTAGCGGGAGAATTATGCAACGGGTTGCCCCTTGACTGCCTCAAGCCAAAATTAGGTTAATCATAGTGCCCAAATGTTGAAACATGCAAATTTTACTTCAAACCAACGTAATATACTTTTCTACAGGAATAAAATTGTCATGCCCGCACACATGGTCTTCCAATTTAACCCTTTTAGAAGCTCCTTTAGGATAAGATGGTGTGGCATCAATCACACATCCCCTGAGAACGCCCAATTGGCATATATTTTTATATAGACCAACCAAACATGGCAAAATTGTCAATTTTATCCTCAAACTTATCAAATTAAGTCAATATTATTCTCATTTATGATTAGATTCTAGTTTATTATGTGCTTCTAAAATTGAGCCAATTTTACCAATCAACAATTTCAGATAAAATTGGACATATTCCAGCATCAAATTGATCAAAATTGATGTCAATTTCTGTTAATTAATGCCTCCTTCCCCGGTAATACCCAAAATTGTGGTTATTTTATTTATCCAAATCTCTTAAAGTTCCATCTCTTCACTCCTCATCACAATCACTCACTTTTCAGTGCTACTTACGATTTAAGATGCGTGAATTTGATACAAAAAGATCTTAATTGGCAAAACAGACTCGATCTTGGAAGCACATATTAAAAATTGTCAAAATTCAAGGTGAGATAAAATTGATTAAATTCAAAAAGTTGGGAATATTTTGGACAATTTTTCCAACCAACCAGACACCTATATAGTTAGAAAATCCCCACTGAATAAAACAGTAATGATCCAAAACAAGTCACTAAGACTACAGATAGCTTTCACATAAATTCTGCCATGATCTCAGAAAAACACGTAATGGAAGTGTTTCTGCATTGCAAATCTTGTGCAGATCCAGCAATTGCAAGTTCAAGTCAACAGATCAATGAGTTAAGAACCCAAGTGTAGTTTCCAGTGCTCATCGTATTACTGTGAAGTAAAGATAGGCTTGTTTATACAAAGCCAACAATGAGAAATACCTTCCAAGACAGTTTAGCAAATAAAGTGCGGGAGTCTGAGAACATCAAGTCCAGACCTTGATCCAATGGATCAGGCAACGAGGACGCCTCAGAACCCCCACCTCTGTTAACTGAGCCAACAGAGAGGGAAAAAAAAAGTTTCAGCACCTGGCCCTCTCAAATACTGTCCTTAGCACAATTCTGATCTGAGATGAGTCAAGGATGCAAGAACAAATCCACCATATCAATCAAAGTTCTGATTTGCTGAGAAGATCACAACTACCAAAGCGCACCACCAGATGATGGCCATTCTTCCAAGCTCAAAGGATGGCCGCCCTCAACAAATTGGATTGTGCCCGATGACACTCTATTAAGGTTCGTAACAGTGAATGCTTTGAACTTGGATTATAGTCATCCAATGCAAGTACTCCATCCAGCCTTTTACAACAAGGGAAAATCTCATTGGCATGTTCAATTAAATGAGCTTCAGCCGTTGTACCCCAAATCAAAGAGCCACCTACAACAAAATTCTTTTTTTATTTTAAGAATAAATTTATCATAAAATAAGATTTAAAATAGTATTTTTTAAAATGGAAATATTGATACATATTTTTCCTTTTCTATAAAATAAAAATTTAAATATTGTATGAAAGCCAGTATTACCCCTGAGGTATTCTTAAACATAAGCATTCACCAAAAAGAAGCTTATTAGTAGACCTAGACTTCCATTGCCAACAAAATAACAACATTGCCCGTTGATGTAGAGAATGGGAAGTGAGGAAGCGGAGCATTAGAGAATAGAACAGATGGGAGAAACATAGATGACTAGAAAAAGGAAAGAGATACATAATCTTCTAGTACTAATTCAATTCATCAATGACTATGCAGACAAGAAAACTAATGTCCATAAACGGATACCGCTGCTCTTAAATTATTTAAAAAATAAACATAATATCCCAATAAACAATCCAAAATAAGAAAATAAAAAAATAAAATATATCATTTCATAGGCATTTTAAATACTACCAAAACTAAAAAATTTCAGGAATCCTTGAAATATGACAATAAGTGGAAACTAAACAAATCGAATCTCCAGAAATCATTCTTTGATATGCTTGCATCAACACTCCTAGAGTGCCAGAAATTCAATCCCATAGAGTACAAATCTTGAAACTCTAGTGGTCAATTTCCCAATCACACGCTAAGTGGTTGTACAATCCATATTCCAAATCTGCAGACGTATAAGTGGTGACCAGAATCTAAAAACTCCAACTCCAGCAGGGTGAGAAAAGCTCAACTCAAGCAGTGGTCGATCCAACTAACACCAATAGAACTCCAATAAATATGGGTCAAGCTGCTAGAGTATTCTCTAGCAATCCATGCACATACTAAATCTGGTTCACCTACCTAGTGAACAAGGAAGGTTTGACCTTCCTTCACCAGTGAACACAAACTATTCATCTAAAATAGCATCAGCACATGTATCTGGTAATTGTGCAGGAGTGGATAAGGTCTCAATAGCATGCACAACTTAAGGGACTACAAAATTATCATCTAGTGGGCTGAAACTACCTTTGTAAGTAATTAATCCTCAATATTGAAAAAGGCAAAAACCAAAGTAAAATGAGATATCAATAGCACAGGCATTTATTTCACCTGCCATACAATTTTAAACGTATCAGCACTACAGGCCAACAATTTAGAAATGGGGCCAATTGGGCACCACTATGATCCAATCTAAATCATGATAATTCCTATCACCAAAATTCAATATGTTTAATGCAAATTAGCTCAAGTTTATATCATCAATTACTTGCTTGGTCATAAAAAAGTTGTGTAAATGCTTTGGCCAACATCGATACGGTAGCATACAAAGACATCGAGATAAGATATGAAGGTTTTGGAGGTTTGTAGCCATGCACAATCTCAAAAGGACTTATACCTATAGACCTATTAACAGAGATAGTACATACAAGATGGATCATAAAAGGAATCAAATCCCAATTCTTATGGTTTCCTTCAAACAAGCATCTCAATAGACTATCTAAACTCCGATTAATCACCTTAGTATCATTGTTTGTCTAGGGTAATGCAATGAAAAACCTTAACCTAGTGCCCAACATGTGCCATAAGATTCTTCAAAAGGAACATAAAATGTGGAGCCATATCATACACAATAGTTTTCAAAAAACCATGCAACTTGACAATCTCAACAAAAGAATCTGGAAATTCAAGAAGCATCAAGAGTCTCACTATAAGGAATGAAGTGGGCCACATTAAAAAAATAGTAGACAACAATAAAAATAGAATCATGCTCCATAGGAGTATGGAGGAGTCCAAATACAAAATCTATGTTCACATCCTGTCAAGGGCAACTAGGACCAAGCAAAGTAGTGTAGAGGACAATATTTTGCTTCTTATGCTTGGCTAATCGACATGTTCGAGAAATGCAAACTATATTAGCCACACCTTTCTTCAAAACAGGCAAATAAAAATATTGCTCGACCTCCTCTATTTTCTTATCACGCCCAAATGGCTAAATATGCTACCAACATGAATTTCCCAAACTATGAAATCTTAAACCAAAGTCCTAGGAAAGCAAAGTTTATTGGCTCGAAACAAAGAACCACCTTGAATATGAAAATCATCAGCAGTGTTGGGTTATCCACTCTGCAAATCTCAAAAATTTTGCTAAATCTGAACAAAATTTGTATTCTTCATTGAGTCTTTGGAACCCACAATGTCAACTTGAATGACAAATCACATGGACAATTAATGACTCGAGGCATTTTTTAATTCTCAACTCTTTTCTTATGTTACAAGATAAAAAATAGACCAACAAATATCCAATCCAACAAATATACCTATGGTTTAATTTCTTTTGGGAGCCAAAAAACAAAAGGTATCATGATCAGAATAAAGCACAAATTCTTGAGATGACAAGTAGTGATACTAATAGCATAAGGATTACACAACCTCATACATCTCCTTATCAAAAGTAAAGTTTCATTGCCTGCCATCATTCATCGTTGCACTAAATTACGCAACTAAATGACACTCCTAACTAAGGAACCTGCCCATACCTACCTAACATATCTCACTAAACCTCAAACACCTTAGATAAGTTAAGGAGCCGCATAATTTGAACTTCTGTCATCCTCTTTTCAACACTTCTAGCAATGTCAGAATACCAATAAAATTTACCTTTCTTTGAGCGCAAGGAGCAATAATCATACTAATAAACTAGCGATGGAAAGTACCTCAACCATAAAAAATAACACACGACCTTGTTGACAAATGGAAACTCAAGAACAAATTTGTTTGAAAGAAAACTCCTCAGGCCCCTCAAGCCTATAAAAAACAAATTCATTAGAAAGGCAACTTTCAATACAATAAATAAAGACACACTAGCCGACTCCTCTACCAAAAAGTCCACTGTATGGATTAGCTCTCCAAACCATGGATTTGAATTCCTTCCAAACTTCTCGGATCTTACTTCACAGGCTCTTGCAACCAAAAAATACACCTCAATTTTTCATGCAAGCCACACATCGAAACTCTATACAACTATGGTCAAAGTAATGTGTTTCAAAATCTGTGTTGAAATATTTTCTTAAGCTTCAAGAGAAAGCCATCGAGAAAATATGAAAATGTCTGAAATAGCTGATAACTCTGCAGAAGGTAGTGCTCTTTACAAGCCTTAAGAATCTGAGTCACTTGGAAGAAGTGTCAGTTAATTAAAAAAGGCTTAGTCAAAGTATTATTAGACGAGGGTCAACGCCGGTCAATCAAGGTAGTGCATAATGGGAAATAACTATTTGAAGTGGGCACAACTACCCACTGGTCAATCAAAGTAGATGCAGAGACCTGCATAGTGGGAAATAATATTTTTGCACGAGCCAAATTTCGAACACATCTTGAGCAGAGTCATCTACCAGAATTTAGTACGTGAGCCAACTTCAAGTTTATTTTGAGAAAACACCTAGACACTTAAGATCTGACCCAAAATACAATGCTTTGTCACAGAGTTTGTCAACAAAACGCCCCAACAAATTGTATAGACACTTTTTCCAGCTGTTATGATAAGCATAAATGCCCATTCACCCAAATTTACTTAATATACCAATAAATTTTGATGACATAGCAATCTCTGTAAACAACTACCCATAGATTAGCACAAAGAAACCCACTACGTATCCACCAATCTGTTAGCTTCTTTCGCATTAAAATGTGTCAATTTTTTAATTAAGCTACTCTTCATCGTGCTTTAACAGGATAATGAAATAACTACAAAGGAATTCATGATACACAGGTGAAACAAACCAAGCTTACAATATACCCATCAATATTTATAATCTTTCAGCTTGCATTTCTTCAATGCCACTAATGCAATAAAATACCAAGATCAAAGATTTAAAAAAAAAAAAATGCAGGCATCTAATAAATGAAACTGCATGAACATTTATACATCTAGACATTATTTTTGGGGGGGGGGGAGAAAACCAAGCAATATATACACACAGCCTCGAAAAACTTTAAGTACCTTATTCAACGTAAAGACTCGACCTTCATCCACAATATCAGACAAAGAAAGTGGAAACAAAAAAATTAAGGACTTCGTAGAATTGGAATTCTAGACAACTGTAAATAACAATTTCAATGGATACACAGATACAAACAGATCATTACCAAAGGCGTCGAAACAGTGGCGTCATTGGCATCTCCATCGATGCGAGTCACCGTGCTTGCATCAGTGTAGAATTGATGAGAAAAATGAGGAGATTCTTGAAGAATCTCGTAATATTGTTGGATGAAGTACGATCCAATCTAAAATAACACCACAAATAAGCAGAAAACACAGAAGGCTTATTTGACCCATAAAGGGAGGAAAACCCAGAATCAGAGCACACTTAAAACCACCGAAATCAAACCTGAAAGGCAGTGATAGTGCCACTCGCCATTAGCGCAACTGAAAAGCGCGAACAAATAGAAAAAACTCGAATACTTCCAGAAACTTCGATTCAATCCCCGATCCACAATATCACTCAAAGCTTAGCCTTCCAACTTAACAAAATCCACTGAGAAAAACCAATATATTAATTCATAAGTTATGCATATTCTTTATCAGTCATCAGCCGCAACTGTAGATAAACCTTCTAAACTGAATTTCGGTTAGAGAGCGTATGAAGTCGATGCCGTTCGAAGTTGGCGAGACAGGGCAGGAAGAGTACAGACTTCAGATCTGCAAGCTGAACTTCACTTCTCACTTGGGTCGCCTTCTGAGATTTGCAAGATTATATATATTCAGTATAATAGGGTTTATGTCGCATTAAATCACAGCCGTTAAAATCTCTTGAGGCCGTCAAAAACTGGCGTTAGTGCGATGAACTGTTTCCAGGCGTATATCAAGATGGACGGATGGCAGATCCAACGGACGACGGTTGTAGGAGCATGGCAAGGCGGTGTAGATGGCAGTAGGAAATGGAAGTTCTTAGCTGATTTGCTTACTCAAGCAAGGTGGAATTTTGCTGGTAGTATTAAAGGTAATGAGACAACTCACCCTTTTTTTCAAAAGTATGATATTATGAAGTAGTGATATCATTAACCATCATAAACTATAGTCAATGCTTTTAATTATTATTTGGTTCACATAATGATTTTCTCAAATATTATTTTATTTTTCTATAAAGTTTATAAAAATAAATATATTAATCCATAATTATAATTTTTTAAATCTGCCACTGTTCACCTTAGTTTAGATAAGACCTTATTTAAAGCAATTTGAAAAAATTCAACCTTAGTTAAATATATGAGAACCTACTTTGAGTAGGTCTAGGCTATCATTTGACCAAGGCATCCAGCTGAATAATCCACATCCTCTATAAATTTATTATTCTCTTGTGTGCATGCTAGGGGCTGATCTAGCTGTCTATGAATGGGGTCAACTCAAAAAATTCTATAAATAAAAAATTAAATATAAATATATTAACAAGTGAAGTATAATGTTGGATTGACCCAATTAAATATTTTAAATTGGCCCAACAGTTTATGTTATTAGCCACTATATTTCCACTGAGAAAATATCTTAATCTACCCCTAATGCAATCAGCATTAAAAAAATCTTAATCCTTGATAAAATAAGTAAATCTTCAATGTCTTAATGAAATCAAACATACCTAAAGTACACACAAAAAAAAAAAAAAAAGAAAAAGGGATGGCTTGAAATAAAATGGCAGAGGTTGCCAACAAGTATTGCAATTGACAGTGGAAGATATTTACTCTTTAGACACCAATAATAAATACCACATCCCCTGATACTAATTACTACAGCATTTTGGTAACAACATTTCAACCTACTAATTCAAAATAAATAAGAAACAAATATTCTCAGGCTGCCAAAACTACAGGTCTCAGAGGGCCGTCGATCAATTGATATTTAATTGATCAGTGTATCAATTGGTCAAGATATCCATAGGTCGGAGTACCCTGAAGGTTTAAAAAAGACGGTATATGAAGCTCCTACGTTGTAGAATTTGAGGAAGGTTGGAGTACAATTACATCAACAAAATCAAAATAGATTAGGGGCGTAACAAACTCTCCACGTTCCTAGCTCGTGCCAACGAGTCAGAAGAGTCCACAAGGATGCATTTTTCAGCACAAACAGCACGGCATTGAATGCCACCCATCTCGGGTTTTCTTCTCTAAGCACTCATTTTGCTCCGAGAAGCAAACAGCTATGAAAATTGCATGATATGAAACTGCACACCATCTCTGTCTGTTCAATAGTAATTCCCATAATATGCCGGCAGAGCAGCAGCAGGCGGCTGAGCTGGAGCTGGAGCTGGAGCAGCTGTCACTGGTGCCGCATATGTTTGTTGCGGGTAAGCCATCTGGAAATGCATTACTGTCAAAAGCCAAATTATGATGAAAGCAAACCATAACAGCAACACATTGCCTCAGTTATTTCTTTTTTTTCCAATTTCTCTAGTTGGCCAGGGTATGGGGTGAAAGAAAAGGTAAACCTAAGTCTAAGAAAACAAGTGTGGAAGGAAAAGATTCAAAGTAAACAGGGAAATTTCCAACCGGATTTCTAAGCTAGTGAGTACACGGTATATTTTTTCTTCCTTCAACACTTTTCCTGATTCTTTTCTTAGTTTCCTTTAATGGCGGTATAGAACTGACGCCATTGTGCTCAAAACAATGAAATTTTGACGGCATTTGGCCTAACTCTAAGTTCAATTAGAATTAGTGCTGAGTTATCATCCGTCCAAGCACCCTATTCAGTATTTACTCAAAAAACACCACCCTGATCCTCTACCAAATATAAAATCAGATACTAAGGACTCCCGTCTTTCTCCTCTCCCTCAATCCCCTGCACACCTTTCGTCTCTCTTATTCCACCTCCCTTGGCAGCCAAAGAGCCCAACTGCATCTTGGCCCAACACCCACTGCCACCCCATCCTTCCCACTCCTAATTCACCCTGCCCGTCAACAGTCAGCTATTTTACCCATCCCTATCGAGGGAATGAAGAAGGATATGATGGGGAGGAGGACACGGAGCTGGGGGGAAATCAAATGGGTCACATTATTTTTATTATCAAGTCAGCATTTTTATTTGTAAATTAACTAACAAATATTGCTCAAGTATTGTCATGTCACTGGCGGAAGCAAATAGAAACCAAAGGCAAGGCTGCCGAGGGAATTAAAAATTAAATCCTCAGGGTACAGTGTTGATAATGGCTTTAAGTAGAAATAACAGCATGAAATTAAGCTAAATCTTATGACATTTTCATGAAATTAACAAACCCCCAAAAAAAAAAAAAAAAAAAAACAAAAGAGTTCACAAGTAGTGAAACAAGGTGAAACTTCAGAGAAAGGTGACAGACAAGAAGGGACAAGGAACTTCACATTAAGTCTAGCAAAAATCGCTTGAATTACAGAACGCTTCTCAAAGTATGCTGAGAGATTAATGATAATATGTCCGGAATGAGTTTCATCCATTGTGCACTTTCACCAGACTAAATAAACAGTAACCTTGATGATGATAACGGAAGTTGACGACTAAGATTTCATGCAAACATAACAACTTCATTAGTTAAGCATCTACCTCACATGAAATGGAACAGTAAGTGATACCTGTACTGGGTATGTGGGAGGATAAGCACTGTAAGCAGCAGTTTGAGTAGCTATTGTGGGCAATTGAGGTTGGGTATAGCTTCCCCCATAATATCCACCGTATGCAGCCTAAAACATACAATGATATAAGGTCAAGAAAGATAAATAGAGAACTAATTATGCTATGATCAGTTATAATTTGCGTTCATAACTCAACCACGCCTTTCTCAGACATCACACACACAGATAACTGACAAGTTTCACTTTGCTCTAGATGGCAAAAATAGGTAGGATCATCTGTAATATCTGAGTTCAAGGAATGGTGATTGACATTGAACACAGCTTTAGAGTTGTATCAACAAATTGATACGTGATATACTGATCAGGAATTTACTGATTTGGAGAAACAGAAATTCACCCTAAACATTAGTCTTTATAATACTGGCAAATAGACGGGAAGAACATCCCCCATTCTGCTTGGATACACAACAGGATATTGAAAAGCAATAAGCATCAAATTAAAAAGAACATTAAAAAAGTTTGAGAACTAAGAAAGACTATACTACATCAATAAAGAAAGACATACTTGTTGGGCATAGCCAGGGTTCCATGGTTGCCCTTGGGCCTGCGTAACCTGAGGCCAGGATTGAGGCTGTGATACATAGCCAGCTGTCAATTGGCCCTGTGCACCAGGATATGCACCCATCACAGACAGAACAGTTGATGAAATGCCAGAGTAAGATTTTGCTAACTTCTCCTTGTCTGAAACTAGGAAGTTGTCTGCACCCCGCTTTCTCGACTGTGTCAAGCTCTTGTGGCATAAGAAGAATCTCATATGCCGATCCCTTGCCTTTTTAATAGACTGTGCATCGCCGAAAAGACCCAAAAACTGCATAATCATTCATAGACTATGATGCTAGCAGAACAACTGAGGCCAAAGAGGAAAATCAGAAAAGGATCATTAAGCTCAGTTTCTGATTTTTCCATGCGGTCACAACTATAAGAGGTCAGATGGGCATGGCCATACCTACAGGCCTATACCGGTCCAGCCAAAATATGTTTAGGCCTCACTCAAGCTTGGCTTGACACCTGGAAACCTGTATTTGAACTCAGCCGGAGCTCGAGTTCTGAATATGCCTACTTGAACTTGGTTTGACAATTACTTAATTTGAGTTTAAGAAGCACGGACATATCAAAATTTTCTATGGATGTAACAATCCTAAACTTTCACACTGCAAATTCAACAAGCTGAAAAAAAAAAAAAAAAAGCCTCCAAAAATAATCACTCTGATAAGTTCAAACATCGGGCCAAAAAGGGCCTAAAAGAAGCTCATGGCAATTCGAAATTCAAAGATAGGCTACTTCATTTTATAGGAGTTTCCCTTTATACCTCATCACAGATTTGACATGGGATGCCAACCAATGGTTAATGGTAAATGAAAAAGGAGGACTCCCTTTATCTAGAAAGAGTTCCTCCCATACTTCCTCCAAGTCTCAATGTTGGACTTGGTGTCCCAGATCACCAGCACATTAGATGTGCAGGCAGGCACCCCTTTCAGTTTGAGAAGGCAGCTCTTACACAACATCATATTGCTTTCGTTTGGTAAGAGTTAACTAATTCATTGTAATAGTATAAATATGAAATATATGTAATGTGATAATTTCACTTTCAGGAGATTACATCAAATTGATGAACTATTGTAAATTTATTATTTTATCATGATTATGAACTATGAAATATGTTAAAATATTAAGACCTTGAGTAGACTTGCAAGCACACAATCTAAAGTCACAGAAAGTTTGTGCCAGCCTATGAGATTACTTGAGTTTGATTCAAGTTCAGCCAGTTGAGTTTTTGACGAAGTTCAACACAGTCAACTCACAGGCCATCTCACGTTGTGCATGCCCCAAGCTACACCCATAGCAGAAATTAGGAAAAAACCACGGGCAAAATGTCAGGCAATCAAGAAGTCATGTTCATAACAGCCAAAACACAGAAATCTGCTGTGCCGGATGCAACATTCCAGATTTATGCAATCAGTGGGAATCCCAATACCAGGAACCACAACTTAAAACTCGTCCATACGCAAATAATCAAGCTCTTCATGTTCTGAACTAAAAAAATAGTGTATCAAATAAGAAAGAGAAAAGAAGACGGACCAATTTGACAAAAAATACTAAAATTAGAGAGGCAGCCAACAACTGTAACAATACAACAGATACCATTAGAAAATGTCAAGAATCATCAAATCCAAATATTGATATTTCAAGCCAATATATAGCACAAATCAGAGCAGTCCTTCCAATAAACAGTAACTTAAAAGGGGGGGGGGGGGGGGAACAGCTCTATTGCAGAGCATAAAACAGAATCGATTTTGGTACCTCCAGAAATATTCTCGATAATTCTTCTTGGTCAGCAATACTGGCACTAGTAGTGTTTAAGTTATCAGGATTGGGCATTATAAACTTATCAACCAATGAATCCAGATACTCAATACGTTTCGGAAGGGATTGAATAGATTCTAGATAGAGTAAAGCCTGCAGATATGAAACAGGAATCTCCATTATGTCAATGGAAAATATGAAAAGACTATCACGTATCAGTATGTTTATCAGTGACCATTATCTTCTATCCACATGTTTTTGCCTGTCTGAGTTAATAAGCAAAGGGGAGAACAATAGGCAAGGAGCACCTCCAGAATTGGCTTTGATAGTTGAACAAGTTCAAGTGCTTCAACTAGAATCTGTCTAGCTTTCTCTGCATTGCCATAACCCTGTCCACAAAATCAGTAAGACAACAGATATCATCAGACCATCTACAAAGTAACGGGCATGGACATCAAGGCTAAAGAGAGGTAATTTTCTGAGAAAGTATTACAATAACATTAACATGCTTCTGTCCAGATATATACCCTTACCCCTGCAAAGATAGAAAAACATGGAAAATCCTACAATGTGCCTGCATACAACCAACAAATCTTCTTTCTCTCTCTTTTCTACTATTCAATTAAAAATCAACAAAAGCATGGAAGATCTTGTGAAATTCACATAAAATACGAGAATTAATACTATTATATTCATCACTGGAAGCCCATTATCTACAAACCTTTTATGTAGAAGGCCAAATGAGAACACACTCACACTTCAAAAATACGTGTTTGCAACATTAAGGAACAACTCAACTGTGGAATTTAGAATCTTTGACATCTATAACCAAATAACTAAACAAATAACAATATTTTATTTTGGGATGTCCCTAAATCATTGTTCACTTACTATGACTTACCAAAGACCCCCTGTAGTTGTTAGTAAAATTTTTCACCTGCGCATGCACTAAAGAAAAAAACATGGTGATGTAGAAAAGCAATGCGCTGCTTAAAAATTGTGTTTCCTGAAAGGAAATGTCTCCATCCCATGGCCTACCACACTAGCTGACGTATCATGAATGGAAAGATATTAGAGAACTCGCCTAAATTAGAAAGACAGCAAGCTAAACAAGCATCATCATCTCTCAAGGTTTAACAGTAGCCTAGATAACCAGAAGTGAAGCACATGTCACAAAGGCTCTGAAATTGTACTGCGCTGAAAAGCCTGGGTAAGGCATGTAAACAGCCTGACACCCTTATTCAAATGGGATTGTTGCAGTTATTTGAAAGCATGGATAACTGGATATAGGTTATGATGGGTAAGGGTAACATTACCGTTCCAACAAGTCCTAACCTCACTAGATGCACGCCCAAAAGATTTTAAGTAAAATTTGTTGGCAAGAACCAATGTGACATGCCAAAAGAATAAGGCAAGGGCATAACAGTTAGAACTAAGCATCGATGAAAATGTCAGCCAATATGTATCGGCATCCGACCCTCCTAATACCGATATTTTTTGACATCACGATAATATAGTAATAGGTTGTCATATCAGTTATATATTGACCAATATACCCTATATTCAGTAGAGATATCGGCCAATATGGCATAATCAACTTATAATTTTTTAAAAAAAATTTCTTTTAGTATATTTGATATTGATACATATTGTTTGAAATATCCAGTACAAAAATAGTCACAACCAATACTAACATTTTCATCCATGGAACTACGTAATGACCGCCAAAATGCAAAAGGTTAAATGGTCATGGAGCCTAGAAAGGCCATTCACTCCACATAATTTTGCACATACCACAAAGCAAAATGCCACAAGGCAAGAATCCTCATAACACACAGCAAAGGAAGGCAACCCAATGACAACGTTGGGACTCACCAAGAACACAAACCGGGAGTACTGAGCAAATAACATTGGTAATGTTTGTGAATGTTCCTTCCCTTTCTCAATGGCAATAGCTTGTTCATATAAAGAAAAGGCACCTTCCATATTTCCCTGTAATTCCAGATCAAACAATGATAAGACAAGCACAGAAATAATAACTTCAACAGCTTGCAGAATTTTACCAGCCGCTTTTCCATATTAGCATGGTTAATAATGGCTTCAAGAAGCCCAGGTGAAATTTCAGTGTGCACAAGATGATAAGCAGCTCGAGCTTCTGGAATATCAGCATGCTGCTCTTTAAAACAAGCAGCAAAAAGGTGGATCTCTGGCTGCCTCTGCATTTGTTGCACAAAGTTAATGAGCAAACGAAAACCCATAATGAGACTGAAGTTGCATGTTCATGTGCCACAGAATAGAATTAAGGCAGAGAATAACAACATACGTGAAATCATCGTAACAACAGAATAGCAACAGTGAATAAAAACTTGTTACTTTCTTCCAGTTCTTTTTATCTATCTCCCTATAAGAGCTCTAAGATTTCAGACTTCAAACTTTAAACACTTACTGGTTATGGCACAACTGCAACCACTTATATCAAATTGGTTTTCGAACTAATGGTACTTAATTTTTTTTAAAAAAATAATTTTTCAAATTCATTTGAAGAAGTTAGTTTTCAGATCCATTTTTCTATAACTAATTTAAGGATTCAGTTTTTGCATCATATAAGATCTAATAACTGAACAGGTTAACCCCTTTAGATGTATAACATGAACAAGGATGGTAGCATAATAGGACTTAGGTCACAATGGTGAGAAGGTTTATTCAATGTAACCTGGATAACATTCAATGCCCACTTCACCGAGTCCATGCACATGGACCCCCCCCCCCCAATTTTCCTGCACGAATCAGTTTTTCCCCACATTTAGCAGCTACACTAAATATTTTAGAAAACATTGCAAGGGAACATAAATTGAAAGGATAAATATATTACTCTCGTTATGTATATTGATTATTGAGTTATCAGAATGGGCTAATTTTTCCCTATGTCTCCTAATCCTCAATTTCAGATTTCATTTTTACTCCAAAACACTGAAATTACACTCATTGAACTCCACCATCGATCATGACTCAGTACTATTATGTTAAACTAAGAGATTTCATATTCAAAAAGCTATGAGAGCAACTCATAGGATGTTAGAGTGGAGAAGGCTTGCACTTGGCCCTACGTTTACCCAAAATGCTTAAAAGCATATAAGAGTTTCAGTTTTTCATATACGGCTATGTCTACGTCCTTTCCCTACATCATTTTGCTACTGCTATGGTCATCCAATTTCTGATGATATGATTTGTCATTCCTTCCTTGAGAAGCATATCAGCTTTTTGAAGATCTTGTAACAGTCATTGGCATATGTCTCACTGTTGGGCAACCTTGAGAGCCTCCAGGAGCTCATTCATCTCTGTCGGAGGCTCGGCTGAGCTGCCTGGGTTCAGCCTGGGGGACGGATGACTTGATCAGGAACCCGGATGGCTTGTCTGAAAGCTCAGCCTACTTGAAGCTTGCTCGGTCTTGGTCTTAGAATTTGGCTGATCTGGTCTAGACTGGCCACTGGAGCTTGAACGCCTAGTCTGGAACTCAGCAGTTTTGAAGCCCGGCCAATTTGATATGGTGCTCTGCCGTTCTATGGTCCAGCACGAAGTGTCCGAGCAAAACAAAACTGATCCTTCTATTTCTGATGGACTGGCTGGCACAAATGTCTGCCGAAGGAACAAGTTGAATGACGGGAGAAAGGGCCAATCGAGCCTACGTCTATAAATCTTAAACACGACCTTTAACAACGTTGTGGATAAGCCTCTTCCCATAGAAAGAGAAGAAGACTCAGAGTCATTAGGGTCTTCACTGCATTAGAGTGATGCATACAGTCTGCTCGAACACAGTGATACATACAGCAAGAGGAGAGTTGGCCTCTCATTCGGCAAAGGAAGCTTGAGCTTAATTTCCTTGGGGATGGCATAGGTAGTATGCAACATAACAAAGTTGGCAACAGACAAGGACATGCCATCAAGTAAACTCGGAGATGGGCAAGTTTTGCTCAAGAGAATAAATTCTTGCAATTCTAGAGGAAAAGAGACGGTGATAGCAAGAAAGAACAAATCGCATCTAAAGTGTGAAAGCAAATGAGTGCTTCACTCTCCTATCTATATGTGAGGACAGTTAAGAAAAAAAGGGAGGAAAAATTTAATACATAGATAGTCAGATTGTTTTGAAAAAATGAAAAGTCATGATTGCTAATGTCACTCACAACAGTACAAGCAAGGGAGGGGTCCTAAATTCATGAAATCATTAACAGTCCACTAGAGTTGAAATCAAAGCATCACCAGATGATTTGAGCAACAGCCAAAAAGAAGTTTGGGAGAGATAAAGTCATCCAGCCAAATGAAGGCTGAATGGAATTAATGTCCTATAGTAGTTCGAGTAAGTCAATGACTGGGAAGGACTAAATGGCCTCAACACTACAAGCTTTTGAACACGAGCTTTGGATTCAAAAGCTACGGGATATTGATAGTCCAAACTAAAGGAGTCTACAAGAACCCGACCCAGAGATAATCGAGTTGGGCCTTAGATCAGCAAGCTCCAAAACAAGTCAGACAGTCTAATGGCAAACAAGACCAGCTAAGCTCCAGATCAACTGAGTTCCAGACCAGGTTGTCTGAATTGTAGATCAGACCAGCAGAAATCAAGATAGACCAAGCTCCACATCAGTGAGTTTTGAGCCAAGACTGGCTATGGACTAGATCAGCTGACCTCCAAATGGATTTGACTGAGCTCAGGACAAGTCATCTGGGCTCCAAATCAAGCCATCAGTCATTTCGTCCATCCCAATCAACCCCTAAAAAGCTCAGTTGAATCTCCAGCAGAAACAATGGAGAACCTAGAAGCACTTTAGATTGCCAGCCACGGCAAAGAGGCAATGTACACAAGCCCAAATAAAGTAGGCCTTACCCGCACGAGTTAGCACCATCTTTAACCTAAAAGCCTAAGCTATTAGGTTATATGCCAGCTCCAACAAACCACCAACCAATTTCGGCTCCAGCAGTTCAAGCATGGTTAGCGGGACAAAGAGTGGAAATTGAAGCAAAACAAATGTATAACACAGAGGGGATCTCATGAAACGTATAAGCTACTATTACTCTTAAATATTCCATGAGTCCTTACTACTTAACTAGCATGGGTTATAACAAATTATTTTCATAATGTGGTTTCTAAACCTAACAGTTCTGATCAAATATGATGACCATTGCACAACCCGCTTATCTACATACACAGAAAAGAACAACTCTTATTTTGTACAGATTTTACAGTTGCTTTGCTTTGTGGAAGCACATTGTTTGTGGTAATGGTGGAGAATTGGATTTCTTCCAAAACTTTTATGCAAGGTTTTTAGGAATTAGCATGCTACGAGCAGTTGGATCCAAATCAACAAGCAGCTAAAAAGAAAAGGAACTATTTGTTGGCAAGAAGATGAGGTATGATATAAGAACCAAAGAGTCGTATAATTCGAAAAACAAAAACACATACTTAAAAGCAGTTGTGGCTGAAACAAAAACTATAACAAGCATGAGGAGAATGCAGTTTGTTTTGGACCCAAAATGTAAGCCAAACACGGCTCAATGTGGATCGAGGTTAGAGTCAACAAAATGAGTAAACCTAAGAAAGACAATTAAGTGGGACATCTTTGAGAGAGAGAGAGAGAGAGAGAAGGGACTTGACAATTTAGCGACAATGCTTCAACCATTTGAAGGGTGTTGTTGCCTATTCATGAAGAATAGAATAAGTCTCATATCCAACTCCATCACTTTCGTTGTTCCTGTCAATATTTTAGCTTTCATTTTAGCAGTTTTTTACATAGTCTTCAGCCGCTTAAACTTGTAAAGGCCCTTTCCGTGTGTTCGCTAACTTTGGAAGTCTTCACTTGATAGATTTTCAGTTTTCTTCATTGTAAAGTTTGCAGCCCACACAATCAGCTCATGATCCAGTGCAATAGAAGCCACCAGACTTGTTGATCAACAAGTAGGGAAATAATAAGCATATGTATAGATTTCCAGGTTTTCCCAATGCATATTCCTATATCCTTGGCTAATCTGAGTTTTTTTTTCCCTTTTAAATAGAAAATTTGCATGAAACAACGTCTCTACATTGCAAGGATAAGGTTGTATACAAATAACCCTTCCCAAAGCTTACAATGCAAGAAGCTTTGTCCATTGGACCATCCTTCTAAATGGAGAATCAGCTGGCACAACAGGAAAACAGAATTGAAAGGCAATGGACAAGGCATGCTCACGAGATATTACACCAAAAAGAAATAATAGAGTTTAGAAGCCTTTGACTATGTACATTTGCTGAAACAATATAAATAGTCATGATTGTCAAAAACAACATATTTTGCGTAATTAAGAATTGATTAGATAGAAGGTCCAAATTATGACAATTTTGTACATCTCTGATATGATCCTAAGAAAATAGAGATAAATGTTTCATCGGGTTGTTCAGATTTGGATGATGATAACAAATCAAAACTCAACGAATAACAATGGGCTCTCGTTCTTAAACCCAAACCCAACCAATTAAAAATAACATCTTAACAAAACCTATTTATTTTAGCAGATTCTGACAAGCAATTGGGTTTGGGTTCGGCTAAATCCCCTTATTGCAATTTTTATATATATATATTCTCAACCAGCTAAAGCGGACATTATACCCTTCCAGTGCTTTGCACATTTATTTAACCATAAGAATTTATGCAGCTCACATGGAAGTTTTTTTCCTCCAGGTGTACATGATCAAATGACCTTATTGTATTCTACCAACTGGGTATTTAATCCAAGTTTTTATTTACCCCAACTATAATCACTCATGTACATGTAATTCATATTGAAAATTACATTTATCGTATTACATTATATCTCCTGTTCTGATGTACTTACATTCTTATTGGATCATTTTTCTATGTCATGCGCAGGTTTTTGCAAATACAAAACCATTTATTCAAGTTGAAGGCAGTTGGACTGACACGAGATAAAGACAAATTCTGCAAAGAGAACTCTGATAAACTCTAAATCATCCTTGAGGAAAATTATGTACCTTGACAAATACTTTGGTGGCACGTGCTAGTGCATTATCAGCAAGATCCATGCTTGCACTGGCTTCCATGCACAAAATGTACCTTATCCAGTACTCAGGATAATTAGCACATGCAACTAGGCATCTCTCATATAGCTTGACAACCTGAATTGCAAGATAGCATCACTCATTAACAGGAACTTTTTAGACGACTAATATAAAACAAAAGAATATTATGAAAACAGCGAGGAGATGCACATAAGGAATACTCCATTGGAAGACACAGGGAGGCCCCTCAAATATGAAGGGAGGGACCCTCCTCGCTTGACAGATACATGGTTAGGAAGTAAGAAGACACCTGCATGCATAACATGGGAATTTTAAAAAGAATAATAATTTACTATACAACACATCATGAACCCAGAACATTGACTCACAATGAGGGTTTGAAGTACTTAGCCTTATAGAAACCATATTGAAGAACCAGGCTGTAGTCTCAGTACAATATCCCGTTTTAAAAGTTGCTTCATCCAATGGTTTAGCCAAAAAAATATGGTGCAGCGCAGATTAATAAAGTGTCAAGTCAATATATAATAAGGAGTACAATTGATGATCTACCAAATTTTAGAAAATGAAACATTATTACATCAGAAAAAATTCAGGTACCTTATCAAAATTGCCTTCCCTTTCAATGAAATCCAGATAGTTATGCCAATTTTCAAGCTCAGCATCATTCAAGGGTCGCACATGAAAGTATGGTCGCCTTATAGCTGTTTCAAAACCAATAATCTTAGACTCGAACTCTTTAGCTTTCTTATACATCTCTTCTCTGATGGCAACATACTTCTCCAACTCCGCTGCTTCTGTTAAGCCAGCACTCACTGTTTCCAAAGTCTGTTTGGCAGTATCAGGATGGATGTCTCCCTCAATTAGTTGGCTTTCAGCAACTGAACTTGCGACTGCTGCAGCAGCAGCAGCTTCCTCAGAACTCCTTAGCTCAGCTAAAGGCCGACTTCCAGCAAGCTCCTTGAAGCTGAACATGATTACACAGAGGTTTACTGACAGAAATACCGAAATTATCTAAAGACGGCACAATTATAGAGCAAATAGTCACAACCATACATGCCTGATCGTTGGGATCCTTTCTGAAACAAAAAATATATATATACAGTACAACAACTACAAGCTCTGCATGAAAATCGCATGGGAAAAACAGTTACTAGTAACTGTTAGTCCAGACTATCTCAAAAAGCTTATCTACACCAGATATTTGAGCAAGGACAAACAAGGTTTCTACTCAAACAACAGTTCGCAAAATCTCTATCTTGAACACATACACAATTAACAATGAGATGACTCTATAAATGCCCATCCACTCATCAATCCATATCACAAATCAAATTGAATAAGCTTCATAGCAGAAAAATGACAGCATTATTAACCAAATGGAACAAGGGCACACCACCATCCAGAGCATTCACATTCTTCCTTTATAAGTACAAAGGCAGTTCAATGTCGTAAAAGGAAAAAAAAATGCAAGGGCTCCAATGTAAGATGCATGCTATGATTAATTACATCATTGTTGAAGCAGATATTGTTCAGCAGCGCTGTGAAAACAAACATAATTCTTCAGATTGTCTGATGGCTGATAGCCTCTCACCATAACAGGGACACTCATCGTACAAGTGCACTAGCTCACACATTGTTTCAGCTGGTACTTCACAGGACAACAATCTATTTGTATATTTTTCACATGAACTAAAAATAAGATGGATGAGCCTTTACCAACCAGTTAGGCTGATCCATTGTAACATTGAGATTGAATGGGTTTAAACCACAAAAACAGTCCTTCTGCAACATAGCACTGAAGCTGGATATTCCTGACCATAATAGAGGCCACAATGCAGGAAGCCCCATGCACTGGGCCACCCTTTTATAAATAACATAAAAACATGAGAATGAGGGGAAGAGGTACAAAGGCATAAAGACAGCAGCCATATGTTTTAAAACTAAGCATCAAGGTCGGTCATTGTATGTGAACTACATAATTATCCTCAGTACATAATATAGTTTTCTCAATATTGAGGATTGAAGAGACAATGGAAAAGCAAATATTAGATGTCAAATACAACGAAAAAGTGATGGGGAATCACCTATTATAATAACGGTCCAACTGCTGATTTGGATTCTCCAATATCCTTGTGTATATCATTGCAAGACGACCCCATTCCTGATGTGTATATTCGTATTCAATGTACTTATCCCAAAGGGGGTAAGATAGGTAATCTACACCAACATATGCCAATCCTCGTTCAAACAGCCTGAAACAGCACAATATGGTCAACAAATATAGAAAAATAACACCAAAGCCATGGTGATAATGCCCACTATTTGGGACAACAGCAGTGAAGCTGAAGGACAGTAAGAAATTCACTCTAAGGGCACAATACACTTCCAAACTCTAAGGGCACAATACCACTGTTAAGACCTATTAAGAAAACCAAACAGGCATGAGCTCCCCATACAGAAATGTAAGCCAATAAAGAGACATTACCTTCTTATGGTATCTGGATCTCCATATGTGCTAATAGCAAACACACAATAGTGCAACCAGATGTCTACAGAATATGTCACCCCTTGAACTGCGCGTTCATATATCTCCACAACTTTGTCTATGTCACCCATTAGTAATTCATGATCAGCATATTTCTTCCAATACCCATAACACAGAGGAAACTCCACTAGAAAGGCATCATAAACCTTACGGATTTTCCAAATATTATCCTGTGGGAGAAATATACATGGTCATGGGAATGAAAATGCAGAAAATGCAAAAGTAAGCACGAAATAATGCAACTATATTATGATATTGATTGATAAATAGTCAAACATAATGACGCTTTTCAAGAAGAAGATCAGAGAAGATAAGTACCTCAACAGGAAAGTCATGAAATGAAATCATTAATAAAACATAATTGCAATCCCTCGTAATCGTGCCACATGAAAATTTGGAGAAATTGCAGTCAATTTTACAGTGCATGGTATGGCTGCCTATATCTATCTCTCTCTAGACCCCACCATGTAAGAGCCTCACACACTATGCCACCTTATTTCAAAATCACTACAGCAATAAATTTCTATGAGGTATACCCAAAATTTGATGTTATCTACTCTATTGCCTTAATTGACAAGTGAAACGTGAAAATGCGAAGTGTCAACTCCCAAGAATGATATGACCAAAGCTAAAAAGGCACCCAAGCAGAAATGGTAACTCTCCTGCAAGGTACTTATTAAGGACCTTGTACTAAGATCCATATTTGTTCTCTCCACTTATCAGGTATCACTAACATACATAAACAGCGACATTCTACACACATACACATTCACAAGTTGCATATACACATAGGCACGCGAATATTTGTGTACAAAAGAATAGCTTACACACCTTTTTGCCCCTTAATGACTCTGTCAAAAAACAAACACAGCTGAATTCTATATGCGGCCGGCAACCGCACATGCATACAACCATAGGGATGCGTACATGCAGGCAAGCTGACGAGAGAGAGAGAGAGAGAGAGAGAGCATTCAGGTTGAATGGGTAGCGTTCAGGTTCGGTCATTGTTTCAAGTCAGGTTTATTCCCGGGTAGCTTGCTGATAGCCAAGCCATAACCCTGAAGTCAGGGGTTGAGGTGCCTTTTTCATAAGTTTAATTTATGTGAGAAATTAAATAACACATTTAATAAATAAATAGCACATTACTAGACCAGTGGAGAGGATAATAAGACCAAATTTTTTGGCAATCATAAAAGACTTCTTTCCCCAGCAATTTGCAACAAAAATTGAACAGAATATAAGGATGGACAATTGCAAGATAAAATAACCAAATGCAACATAATCATCGACATAAGCCATATATTTGCAGCAATTTATCAAAAGAAAAAGCTTCACAAGTACTGGTATCAGAGGTAGAGAATATTCTATAACTGCATCATTGTTATTTGCTTATTCCCTCTACACACAGTGCTCTGATAATTGTATCAATGACTTCTAAATAAATTACACACACAACCATCTTAGACATATAATGCACATGTTTAGCGGCACTTGTAAGTTTAATGCACAAGTGAGGAATCAACCACTACTTCATTCTTTGTTTCCAAATTTTGAGTTAATCTTAAAAGAACATCATCTTTTTAGCAGCCTATGACCCAAATTCAAGTTGTAGCATACATTTATGATTTCACAACATTATAAATTCCAATATTTTTGTCTCCGCCTCATCAAAATGAATTCATCCGACAAGTACTCGTATCAACGTCACCAAAGGCATATGTCCTAATATGGTAAGCTAAGCTATGTTGGCTTCTCTTCTTCAACTCTATTAAATTAAGCAAAAACATTACCAAAAACTGGAAGGCCATTAGGGCTTGTTGAGTATTACTTTTGAAACATAATTTTTCAAAAAATTACAAACTAGATATTTCTCAAAAAGCTTCCTAAAAAGCTAATCAATATTCTCTATAAGTCTGTCATGTTTTTTACAGTTTTAACTCAGAACTTTCTCAAAAGCAGCCCCAAAAAATGTTTTCAGAAGAAGCTACAAATTTTAGTTGGTTCCCTAAATGTACTTCCTAAAATCAGTAACAAGCACCCCTAAATCCGTCTTTTACATCTTCCCAGTCTTTGTCAGTGAATTATCTCTCTTTCCTACTGTTGCTACTCCAAACTAAATCAACCTTCCGAAATCCTAACTGGTGCACTAACTTTTCCAGGTCTCAAATCTTACTACAGATAATTCATTTCTTAATAATTTAAGATTATCCCCATCATTCAGTATTCCAGTTTACAAGTCAAGGAAGATATTCTGCTAAGTAATTGCAATGAAGCACCATATCTCGAAAGTGACAGCAGCAGCACAAGCATAATTTGTTGGTGCAGCCAAACTAGCAGTGAAACCTCAGAGAGACATTAGATTTGCCGCGTGAAAATGTAAAATCAGCTTGTTGATGCCGAAAACTTATAGTCGAGACACCACAATATGCATTCACAGATAATCTGATATTGGACAAAGTCAACAGGCAGAATTCGACCAAAAAGATTTACACAGCATCCAATATCTCATTACCATACCTCAGCTGTCTTTTCTGTTTCTTCAATTAGTGAAGTCCATGCATTAAAATCAAAAGAATTCGTCCTTACTATGCTCCACAATCGTTCTTCTTCAGCAGACAAGACTGGAACAATAAGTAAAAGAAACAACTTAATAATATACAAAAGGCATGTAACAAAATGGAGCTTGCAATGTAGCTATAAAGGAGAAATCAATAGAGAAATTACACCTAGACATTAAACAGCAAGACACTCATCAGAACTGCAACTGGCGCAATTTCCTGCAACGATAGATAGACTACTCTCTCGGAGTAGACTTATCAAAAATGTTGGAAGGATAACTCAAAGAAAGCCTAAAAAGGAACCAGGAAAAGGGAAAGAGGAAGCACCTTAAATAGTAGATTTTGTACATAAAATTGTTTGATCAAATTTTACAACAATAAATGACATTCAGCATATGCTAGTTCTAACTGCCACCAGAAAGAATATGCAGGTTAAACCTGCAATATGCTCTCAAGAGAATTTCTTCAAGTCAAACATCTATAACAAATTAGCGGCCCTCCAGCATTTGCAATTTAGAGGATCATAATGCATCTCATAAGCCGCTTTATAGTAGGTACTACCACATGGATCATGCAATGGGAAATTGCGATGATGTTGCGGGTGTCTAAATCGGATTTGTTAGATATGGAAGTGTCAGCATAATGGATTATTCCCTTTGCTGAAATTTTTTTGAGAAAAATGATCCGTGCAATCACAATGCAATATGGCAAGAGATGCAGCGATAAAACCCAAGCACCACTGGGATTTCATTGTATTCCCTGAGGAAAACAAAATTAAAGAATAAAGAGATGATGGCAAGAGAGCCTTAATGCAATAGTAAGGATGCTCAATTTTGATTTAAGGACATAGATTCAGACAAAGAACTCTCTTTTCAGTGCAGAGGTAAAACTGCATATATCTAATCCTACCAAGACCTCAAGATGCGAGAGCATCATGCAATGGGCTGCCTTTTTGGAAAAAGATGGAGATAGAGGATAGTAGAGTTAACGGAACCAATGCACCATCATTGCACATAAGCACTGCAGCAACCCACTAACAAAAGATTCTTCCAACAGAGTTGCTGGCAGCCCATCCCCCCTCTCTTCCCTCACAAGCCCCTCCACCTCCTTCCCCTCCAAGCAACTTCTTATGGATCCATGCCGCAACACCCTATTGGTGCAAGGCCAAATCTGCATCCACAACATTTAAGAAAGCCCATTGTGCCCCCCCCCCCCAGCCCACAAAGTCAGCAGCGAGGTGAAACTGAGCCTCAAGAGATAAATAGAGAAGGAGGAGAAGTTGAAAGAAAAATAATGGGCAATGTGGGGTTAGAGGGCTGGAAAATTATTCCCCCACCCCACCAACGGAGTCTACAACAACTTTACCAATGTTAAGGGGTGGAGAAGGTATGTGGGTGGGAGATGGGAAGTAAGAAGTACGAATGACGTGGGTAGAAGGATATTTATTTTGATTTTTTAATGCGAAATGTGAACCACGCACATAACCAACCAGAGTAAACCCATTATGTTGCACCAATTTCCCGTTATGTTTCAAAATGTTGACCCAAATGCACCCTCCATGTTTATCATGTGGAATAGAATAGAAAAAGCATACCAACACCATCTGCGAACCGATGCTCAGCAGTTGTCCCGTGGGCTTCGGTGGAAGTATCACCATTTTCACCACTAAGAGTCATCGAAACAAATTTTACATCATTCACAACATTGCCATTTGTATTAGAATCATAATTGGAGGTTTGATTCAACTCCATGGAAGTTCTTTCAGCTCCATCAAGAATCAGGTTATTATATGCTTCTCCAACAAATCCCATAGTTTCACGTTCGGTAGTATTGGGATTAGAAATTTCTAGCATAACTGAATCTGCATGTGAATCTTCAGCGGCCACATGAATTGCAGCTTCAGCGGCATCAGCAGGAGTACCAGAGGTATCATCTTCAACAGGCCCAGCAGCAGCAACAGTATTCAAGTAAGCATCAACATTACCACTAGAAGAAAAAACCATGGATGCACAGTCTATGGTAGAAGATTGAGCAACCTCTACTTCATTGTCACCCATGCTTAATAACAGGTACACACTTTCACGCTGCAACATTTAAAAAGCCCTCTATCAACAAATATAATCCATAGAAGCTGTTAAGCACTTTTCCAAATCAAACTCGTACACTACTAGAAATTCAGTTGTCCATGGAAGTGGTCTACTGCAAGAAAGAACTAGCTAATTACCGAACAACCAATCATCCAAGCATCACTATATATTTCATTTTATCACCATGATTGTGCACACTACTTAGTAATAACAATTTCTTTTCTTGTAAGAGAACAAAAAAATCGATAAGGGCAAACATTTTTATCAATCGATAAGTAGTGTAATCATACAATCAGTTGAGGATTTTCTTTTTGCATACAATACTGTAGTATAGGATAGGGCTATGTACTTCTAACTTCTTCAAAACTCTACAACCTAGGAGGCTTATACAATGGGCCACCCATTATGCAATAAGGCAACCAATTTTTCGTCCTCTGATTCTTGAAGTGCTTCTCCATTTACTTAATGGTGCATTTCCACCTCTAATGTGAACCCCAAAAGTGTATAAAAGAAAAGAGGGAAAGGAAAAGGGCTTCCTGAAATTTTATGAGCAATTTTTTTCATTGTTTGGGGGAAAATAATAGCAGCTACTTCATATTTCTACCCTTCTAGGAAGTTCTATTCAGCACATCTCGGACCCTAATAAACAGACAGGTCACAGGGTACATTTTCAACAAATATTCAGTTCTACACATTTCTACTCTCGAAGTCTGATGCACACATTTTCAACACATTTTGTTGTTGTATCTGACTTTACCCATTTTAATAAATTCAAAAGGTGCACAGCCACATGCTTGCTACAAGGATGAGATAATCTTCCGAAGTATGCAAATACTGGATGGCAATTTCACTTGACGAATATTAAAGTTCACCGATGTAAAACCAATTGAACAGTTAAACACACTTAAAACAGACAATTGGATAACTACAATAATTAGTAGAAGCTACAAAATACTTATCACATATCAAAATAAAAGGATCATTTAAAGGGGAAAAGATTATGAATTGCTCCAAAGATTTCAGTACTTTAAAATATGGCAATCCAGGAGTTGGGAGCACAGATTTATGTGGAACTCCAGACTGTCTTCCAGAAAAACCAAGAAAAAAAATATCTACTATTGAAAAACACTTGAAGTCCTGCTGCAGGATGGTGGTAGACCATGTGACTTGCTTCTTAATGGTGAAGGGTCTATAAACTTGCGATACAAACCCAGACCATTCTAGTAAATGGCCAGTTTAGGAATTTGGATCTTAGCCTGACTTTGTTAATTTGTGAAGTTTTAATCGCATCTCGTTCATTCAGTATTTTTAGGCATTATGTTTCTGATATCTAGAGACATAATCTGATTGTCTCATGCATCATAGTGAAGCTTCATCTTCTCCTCACTTGTTAATGTCCGCGGTAGGGTTCAAGTCACACCCTGTAATTCTGATAGCAATTTTTCTTTTCTTTTCTGCTCTCCTTACCTGTTGTTATTTTGTCCTGATAAAATTCAGAATTTTCTGGGTTTGTCACCAACAAAGAACACACCATATTTCATCCTTGCCATATGCATCCTTCATGGATAAAACTACATTGCATTAATCTAAATAATTTTGTTTGTCATCTTAAGATCAAAAGGCGCAAGGCATAATTTTGTTTGTCAACATCGATGCCTGATCATCTATTAATTCACAGAGAAGAAGTCCCCTAGAACGTGTCATGTCTGCAATGGGTATCCACTCATGCATACATATTTCAGCAAATTACGATTTATAACACTAAGAAAGCAGCAGCATAGAATTAAAATTTTGAGGTTTCTATCAGCATATACCGACTTCTGTGTCCGGGGTCACACTAGCTCCATGAAAGAGTCTATTAAAATCTTCACTCACCAAGATGGATTAACTGTTCTGAATGTATCAATCAAATCATTTCTTTTGGCAATCCCAAACTAACTCGGTCAAATATCTTTAAAAAAATAACCAAGTAAACCTAAAACATGACATAGGACAACTGGTTTGTAAAAAATTAAACCCACAACAACACCGAAATATACGGAGAAAATTGACAGCACTTTCCTAAGACAGTATCCACAGATAATAGCGAAGGTTCTGAACCCTAGTTCAAGCTGACATATCAAACGCAGATTTCGGTTTCGAAATAAAATTATACTAATATGTATTAGAAGTTACCTGCTCACAGGTAGCGTTGAAACAGAGAGAAGGAACAAGTTGCCAGAGAAAGAGAGAGCGAAATGGCGGCAATGTGAGACCCGTACAGAGAATGCGGAGGAGGACTCGAGCGTTGCGAGGGTGAAATGGGGCAATTTGAAGTTAACAGTCATAATTTTCAATTTTTTTATTTATTTTACAAAAAAATTAATTTTGGAATTATTTATTCTTAATAATAATATAATAATTGATAGATACGCCTATAATAAGCTGACCCAATAAAAAAAAACGGCTTAAATCCATAATGACCCATATGCGCTAGCGTTGACCGACTGGAAGGCCAAGTTGGACGGCCAACAGGCTCCCAGAGACGGTCAACATTTCTGTTGACCGAAAACCCCACAGTGAGCCGGCGTAAGAGCAAGCCTCACGTGAGTCAGGCCCAGTTGGGCCCAAATCTCCGTACACGACTAGCAACGGCTCTCCTCCCTAATTTCACGCCTTCTCAGAAAGCAATCTTCACTATAACGGGCACTAACAAATTCAGCACACGTCCTATGAGAAAAGCGCCAGATTTTCTCTTCCTATTCACAGCAAACCCTAACGGTAATAAAGTACAAATGGAGGCAAGTAATCCCTGGAGTCGTTACCACCATTAAAATTCCATGTCAGTAAAGGAAGCAATCCCAACAAATTACAGGAATCAAGCATTTTTGCCGAATGAAGGTTGCCCGACATTTTATATGTAAAAGCCCATAGAGTTTTCACTCCAGGGCATGCTCACTGTTTAGAACACACGTGCTCAATACTTTGACTACAAACGTTCTCTGCTCTAATAGCAAAAACACTCACAAGCTCACGTAGCGTTCAGCCAGTTCTAAAAGCTCCCACGCTTACAGAACTCCATCTCTCTCTCTCTTTTCTCTCACTATGTTCCTTGCAAATACAGTGCAGAGAAATAGCACTCCTCACGAGCCATAGAAGTCCTCTCACGTCGAGAACCCAACCCCCATCATAAGCACTTTGTTCATCTTCTCATTACTTGCATTTCTCCTTACATTCTTAAAAGTTTGGAAGGTCGATTACTAACTTGAGCGTCAAAGTATTTTCAGTGGAACAACCTTCCACCAACACCTAACCTCTCATTTGTTGTAGTGGTGTGCAGAGTCCAGATTCGGTGAACGTAGTCGGATCCGAACGATCAAATCGACTTGAATCTATTCGAAACTCGAATCTAAGGATGCATCATTAGCGCCGTCTGTGGAAAGCACTTACAAAAGGCCAACCACTTTTTCCAGAAGCCTTTCTCAGGTTCACCGATTAAGCCAACTAGAATGGTCAAATCCTTCGACCCACAATGTAACTCCCAGAAAATTCGAGAACACCTAGACTTATTAGAAGAAGCCTATGACGCTGTCAGGATGCGGACTGCATACAACAAGAAGGTAAAAGTGCGGCAATTCGACGTTGGAGACTTGGTCTTACGAAGTATCGAGGTTACGGGCAAGATTGCCAATCGAAATAAGCTTTCCCTAAATTAGGAATAGTCTTTCCTAGTCTCCGCCGTCTTGCGGAACGGAGTATACAAGTTTCGAAACCAGGACGGCAAGTTAGTTCCACGGACGTAGAACACGATCTACCTCAAGCGCTATTTCCAATAAGGGTCCAGGTTGGAAGTCCGCGTGTCTATATTTAAGTGTATGTACGCAATTTTCAATTAATAAAATAAGTATTCCCTTTTACATGCTGCCTTTTGTTTTCTCCTTTCCATATATGTTTGCATGTTTGTATGTCTTTTTTGTAGGGTTAAGCGACCTAAACTGTCCGTAAATCGGGCAAATTTTTACCCGCTCGTTACTAAACCCTAGTCATCCATGCGGTTCGTGAGCGGTCATATTTAAACTCTGGTCACCCAGGCGACTCATGAGCGGCCGTATTTGAACCTCGATCATTTAGACGGCCCATGAGCAGTCGTATTTAAACCTCGATCATCTGAGTAGCTCATAAGTGGTCAAATTTAAACCCTAATCATCCAAACGGCCCATAAGTGATCGTATCTAAACCTTAATCATCCAAGTGACCCGTTCACGATCGAAACCTTAGGAGACTTGCGCATCACACACAACCTTCTTTATAAGGAGATAGCGTGATCAGTCAAAGATTGTTGATAGGAGCAAAGCACTTCTCCAAAGCTGGCGGCTTAAGTCTGCACTTGGGCAGCGCGACATTACTCACGCGCGAGTATCAAGCAAGCTTGACACAATATCAACGTCAACCTTGACGTCTCCCCAAGGACCCAAGTCTTCAAAAAGCGCCAATAGCACCTTAAATAAGGTGGACAACCAACTAGCAAGCGATACACCAAGTTGGCCAGCCAGCGCAACGACGGATACTTTAAAAACATCAATAAAAGTAAAGACACACAGCGTAAATAAAAGCGGTCATTTTATTACTTGTGAAAATATATTTACATCAATGTACAAAAAGACAATAAGAGTACAAAAAGCTAAGAAGGCGGTGGTGGCGCACGACCACTCTAGGGCTCTCCCACAAGGCTCTCGTGACACTGGGTAGACAGGTTCACCGGGTCAAGGAACTCCACTGAAAATTTGGGATCAACCAGTTGTATAATACACCGGCTGATGTTGACCCCCTCCCATAACCATGCCAACAACATGTCGAGACCTCGTGAGGGCAAATGTGAAGGCTCAACTCATTCTCCAAAGTGGTCATCCTCCCCACGAGTTGGTCAATGGGTCTTGTGGCCCATTCAACCTCCTTTTTCAGGCGGGCGTTCTCCTCATTCAGTTAGTCGTTCTCCTCCACCAGACCCGCCACCACAGCTTCCCTTAGGTCAGCGTTTTCCTCTCTCAGCCTAGTGCTCTTTGCCTCCAGGCCGGCCATCACAAACTCCAAGGCGACTGCATCTTCCCGATGCTCCGCCTTCAACGCCTTTAATTCCGTGTCAAGCCAGGCGATCTTCATATCCCTATCACAGATCGCCTTATCTCTCTGACCAAATGCTTTAATAACTACTCTTGCGACTTTGTCAGTTTGCGAAACTGATAAAGGTCAGTGATGGCAAAATTAAAGGCAAAGCAAATTGCAAGAGTCTACCTGCCAAATCCTTCACACTAGCCTTTCTGGCTTGACGCGCAGCCTTAGCTCCAATGACAGAGGACTAGAAGTTGACCCCTCTTCGGCAGGCCTGACAGCAGCCTCCGCTGCAAGCTCCTCTAGTAGCTCCTCCGAAAAATCCTCTATCCCTACCGGCTCCTTGGCAGAGGGCTCCTCCTGCCTCTCCACAGTCGCACCAACAGCCTGAACAGGCTCATCGACGGTTGGGGCACCTTACACCTCCTGGTGCTCCCCAGCAGCAGGCTCCTCCAATGATATAGCGATCAATGTAATAGGAGGCACAGCAGACGCCTCATTGGATTCCCCGAATGGTATCTCCTTTGGCGGATCGACAACCCGCTCCACTATGGGCTCCGTGGGGGGCTCCATTGGCGCCAAGCACTTCGACTGCGACAAAGGCAAAACGACGCAACTGGTGGAGGAATGAAGTCTGGCCCTATAGGCCTCATCGGCAGACTCAACACTACCCAAACTGGAGCTATCACCAACTCCCGAAAGCTGGCCAGCCAGTACCCTCCCTGGCTCGAGGGAGGAGAATGAAGAGGGTATCACCGTTCTCTTCACCACTGCACTCTCGGGAGACCCCTCGTTGGGTGGCTCTCTGATAACGAGGGCCCCAACCTTTCTTTTCCTAGGAGGCTCCCTCATCCTTTACTCAAGAGAAGGAGGCCCCCACTTAACTTTCTTGGCCTCAACACGAGAAACCAGGTGGTCCATCCTGAACTCCACAAGATGGCCCTCTACCAACTTGATCAACCACTTCCAGGGATGCCATCTCCTCCTTAGAGGGAGTCCCGGTGTAGGTCTCGGGCGCCTTGCGCCACTTCCTAGCCAACAGAAGAACTCGCCCACGCGAATAAAGAAGAATCAATTCTTCCAATTCTTCAAAGAATCATATATGACGGTACTAACTTGGAGACCGCCACGTGGGGTCAGGGAGATCTACTCCGCACCCAAGTTAAATTTAAAGAGCCCTCTAACCATTGCCATCGTCAGCCGTCTAGAGTGATAACAAAGAAATATGCAGAAAGAGTAAAAATATTGCATTGTGTTTGTGTGGAACTGTGCGATTGGACTTAAAGAGCCGTGAAAATCGCCAATAACTCATTCAAGATCGGAACGCGCAACCCACTCTTCAGGCGCTGCAACAGATTGGCGGTAATCATTTGCTGATACTTCTTTCATGGTCACTGGAAACCACGCATTGGCAATAGCACATGGGTTTGCCTATTGGGTTGGTGCCGTTGGGCTATTTCTGGGTTGAGTTGTGCGTTCTGCTGATTGGACTTGCCATGGTACCTTCTGGGCTTTGAGCTTTATGAAATCTCGCTAGATTTTCGCTTCCTGGATGAGCAGACTGGTAGGCTAGATTCTAGATCGATCTATAGGATTGTCGAACCTTCATCGTCTTATGCTTATCAATATTGACGGGAACGCCCATAGTGGGCTGGTCCAAGAAGGAGAAACGGTCTAAATTCACAAGGGCCCATACGCGCGCCAGGACTGTTAACGCTAGGTGTTGACCAAATGAAAGGCCAAGTTGGGCGGCTAACAGGCTCCCGTAGACGGTTAATATTTCTGTTGACCGAAAGTGTTATAGTAGGCAGGCCTAGGAACAAGCCTCATGTGGCTCAGGCCCAATTGAGCCCACATATCCGTACACCATCAGCAATGGTTCTTTTTCCTGATTTCACGCCATCACAGAAGGCAATCTTCACTGTAACAGATACCAACAGATTTAGCGCGCGTCCCATGAGTAAAGTATCAGATTTTCTCTTCCTATCCATAATAAACCCTAACGGTAACTAAGTACAAAAGAAAGGCGAGTAATCCCTGGAGCCATTGCCGCCATTAAAGTTCCATGCCAGGAAAGGAAGCAAGCTCAACAGGATGTTGGAATCAAGCCTTCCTACACAATGAAGGCCGCCCAACATCTCATCTATAAAAGCCTATGAAGTTTACACTTCAAGGCACATTCACTTCTCAGACTACAGACACTCACTACTCTGTTAGTAAAGCTCTCATAAGCTCACATAGTACTCTAATGGTTCTAAAAGCTTCTAGGCTTACAAAACTCCAACTCTTAACCTCTCTCACTATGTTCATTGCGAACACAGTGTTGAGAGCTATCACTCCTCATGAGCCACAAAAAATCTCTCACGTCAAGAGCCAGCCCCGCATCACAAACACTCTCTATTTTCTCACTGCTCTCATTTCGTCTTTACCTTCTTAAAAGTTCGAAGACCAATTACTGACTCGGTAGGATAACTTCTCGTTGACACTGACATCTCGTTTGTTGTAGTGGTGTATAGGGTCTAGACTCGGTGAACAGAGTCAGATCCAAACGATCAAATCAACTCGAATCTGTTCGAAACTTAAATTTAGGAATGTATCAAATATATATTATAAAAATAACAATAGAAAGTCTCAATAAATCATATCGACTATTAAAAAATATTATAATGAAATTACTTAATAACAAGTGGATCCCATTATATGAAAGGGGAAAGCAAAATGATGTTATATTTTTAAAAATAAAATTTATTTGATTTTAAGTTATTTAGGTGATTCGTTTAATCGTTTGATAATTATTGTTAGATACGTGTCTCTGCAAATTCCATTTCAGCGGACCTACTGGATTAGCCGGACTCTCTTCCTTCGCCGTATTCGGTTTATCCAAGGCGGGAAAATCTAGAATAGAACAAAGAGCTTGAATTGAACTTGGACTATTTTATGCACATTCTCCCGGCTAAGCAATTTCAACGAAAGAGAAAAGATGGGTTCGGGCGGGGCAGAGATAACGGTGGGAGATCTAATGAAGCTGATAAAAGGGTTCGTAGATATGCTCATTCTGGCTTCTGGGTATCAATCTTCTGGTCTTCTCGCTTGTTGGGATTCTTTTAACATCAAGAAAGCCTTCAAATGGGGGCTCTTCTTAGAAAATGTATCTCTCTCTTCATCTCATTTATGATTGATTTCTTTTCCTTGTCCGATTTGTGGTATTTTTCCGTGGTTTCTCCATCGTTGATGAAATGGGGCATGGTAAAGGGGTGCTGAAGCGTGCAATCAGAAGTTTTTGTTACTTCTTTATTTATTTATTTTGAACAGTGAGCATGTTAATGAGTAGCCATGTAGTTACAAGTTGGTTCAAAACCAAATGTTTATAGTATACGCAGATCCGTGGGCTGTCATTTGAGTCTTTGGGATGAGTAGATTCATTGGGTGTAGTAACATAACTTCTTTAATCGAGCGATCCAGAGTTTCAAATAAAATATTGGGTACCATTTTTTCTTAAAGAAGTTACAATGTAGCTCATAGTAGATATTGACCGGTATTAGTTTAAGCTTTCACCTGGCAACTTAAATCCCTATGATAAGTTGGTTCCTTGAATACCAATTGTTTGAGACATCAAAATTTTTGTTTTTTTATCAAGACAATTTTAACATGCGGAGAATTCTTAAGCATTAGTTTGTAAATCCCAAAAAATTAGACATTGTCACTGATTGCAGCTATATTTGGTTGGAGGCAATGAGGATGGTTGTTTTATTGTTACCCCATGAGTTTGGTTTTCTTGGGATTCAATGCCAAGTAGTAGTTAGATTTGTTGAATTCCACTTCTGATTTCTCTGCTTGTTTTCTGGTACATCATTCTGAACATAGTGTCTCGCTAACTAACGGAATCACTCTCATAACTTGCTATTGGAGTTATATTCTAGTCTTCTGGCTAGAAGAGCTATCCCTAATTTATTCAATGTATGCTATTTGGGTGTTGGAATCTTGCTTTAGCAACAGGGTTTTAATATCTCTGAGGCAGCAAAATATTCTTCCATCATACTTGTGCGATAGTAGTTGCTTATAGGGGCATATTCTGTTGCCGTTCCTGTTGCTAAGTTAAAATTGCAACAGATACTGCAGGTTACATATTCTATGAGTTTATTACTAAGGAGATGAACATATATGTGTAGCTTTGATTGATATAACTGCTGTTGAATGAAGAACCCTGTTGTTAGGCTTTCCATTTTTCTGCAGCAGTTATTCAAATTTCTTGTTACATTTGGATACACCTTGATTGTTGCCAGAAAGTAATTGGCAGCCTTTTGTGCTGTTTCCTCATTGTATAATTTAATCTCAAATTTCTTAGTGCTACTTTAATTGCTCTTCTGGTTTGGTTCTGAATGCAATTAAAATTTAGTTTTGCATTTGGAATCTATACCTCACATTGTTCTGGTTTGCTAGATGTTTAGGCACTTGAATAGCTCACATAAATATTTAGACTTCATGAAGGAACTTGATGCAGCTGTATCTGAAATGAGATCACATCCAAGTTTTCCCCAGGTTTTGGATTCTATTTCTCAGCTTTATATCACGGTTATTATTTATTTTTGAATCATTGCAATGGATTTTAAATTGTTGAGTTCTCCTTGATGAACAGGGTCTCACTTATCTATCTTCTGCTACACTTATTAGAGCGAGGGTGTTATTAGCGGAACATATGATTCATGCATTGCCACTTAGGGATGAGCATCTCAAAGAATTTTTCATTGCAGCTACCGAGATGGATCTTGATGCACTTTGGGGGAAAGAATATGATTACCTTAATGTTTATCTTGACAGGGTAATGTCACTGAGGTCTTCACTTACTGTGGTTATTGATAGGAGCATATCAACAAAAGATCCGACGACCATATCGCACCAGTCTGTTGAAAATGTGGAGACAGGGAATTGCACTTTCAGTGATAATACAACGCTTGCTGTTCAGGAGCTATTGAAAAGACAGTCTGCAGTGTCCTGTCTATTGACAGCTGAGATTGGCTTGGACATTCTTACGGAGAGTATTAGCTTGAGTTATTTGACAAACAATGATTACAGCTGCAGATCAGAACATCTGAATCATGCTGCTGCTGTATTGTAAGTATAATATCAACTTATTAAATATTTCTTTATGCAAATATGAAGAGTGAATTGCCCAAGTAGCTGTCTGGGGGTGCAGGGGGAGAAACTGAATAGGTCAATTATGTGGACATTAAAAATTAAGCACAAATTAAAATGATTAAAGAATACCAATTAAAATAGTGTAATATCAACAAAAGATAAACTTAGTTATTAGTCAGTGTTACTGACGAGAAGAGATAAGCTGATTTTATCTTGATTTATCACAGATGAGCAGATGAACAATAAATAAAAGCAGATTTGCAGTTATGCGCAAATCAACAAATAGAGAGTGACAATCAAAGACAACAATATAAGGTAACTGAGAACCTTTCTCCTTCGGCCACACCCAGGAGTCTTGAGGCTTCAAATCTACTATATCAAAATCTTCTTTTCCTAAATGGAAGATGAAAATGAAAACCATTAAACAACTTAGGTAGTACAATCCTTGCAACAAGTTGAGTATCATAAATCACAATCCTATATCACCATGCAATCTCAAAGTAACAAAATTCCCAAAGAAAAGCTGATGGCTTAGATTTGCAATAACAACACTACAAGCTTCCTTCAAGAGAATTGGAATGGGTTTAGACAGTTTAAGTACGATGATCTTTCTCAAGGATTTTATAAAAAGAGCATGCAAAACAAAAAAAATTGTTCTCCTGGTTTTCAGAAAGAATGGATCAATGAACCCAATAAGCTTTCTAGATTTTTTTTTGTTCACATTTCACTCAAGAAGGAGAATGAGAGCTTAAAGCAATGCCGCCAACAAAAGAGTTGCCCTTCTTCCTTTGAGTTGAATTTATTTTCCAGAGAGAATAAAGATGATTTCGGCAATTAAAATAATAATCAATAAGAATAGAAATCCCATCATCAACTATTTTAGAAAAATCAGTCAGCTAAGTTCAGGTTGAAAAGTTGAGAGCTAACATTGTTTCCTTAAACAATCAATTTTGGTATAAAAATGGTGTAGTTTTTATCGGGTCAAAAATCAAGTTAAAATAGGTTTGGACAAACCTGCTGGAGGTTGAAGACAACCTAAAACGGCGTTGTTTTGTGCTATAATAACAGTAAATTAAAAAAAATAATTTTGTGACTGTGCATGTGTTGGACTATTTTTCAAAAAAGCTTCTTAGCTGGTCTATTGGGCTTTGCATCCGAAGTCTAGTGCTCAATTGGCGAGGCCCACTTCTGAAAAACGTGGCATCCAGCATGTTGCATGCGCAGGGCAGGAGTCAAACCTATGACTTATGGGTTATGTTAGACAAAAATCGGTCTTCTACGTTTAAAATTATACTATATGAAGACTGATTGCAGAAATAAAATTAAGGATAAAAACTAACCTCCCGCCATTAAAGCCACTGTAAATTACTCGAATGTTTATAAAATTTTCCACTTGTTTGAACCTTCTAATCCTTAATCCTCCTTAGCGATGATGTACAATTAGAATATAGATTAGGACCCAAATTGAATATCACCCACATATATAGACAATTCCTATCAAATTATCTCACGGTGGTTACAACAGAGGAGGGAGTTGGGCAATGGTTATCGGGGAAAAGATATGGGCCATAACTATTGGTTGGTCTTTATCCTTTCTTTTTGTTTTTTGAAAACAGAGTAACCAACAAGGCATTGTTGACTTTCCAAAGAATAATTCAAACACAAAGTGGGAAAAGATAATGAAGTAGAGAATTGATTCAAAAAGTCATGATAAGCTTTGAGAATATTTTGGGTTTTTTTGTCTTAAGGAAGAAACCAACATGGCAACTAGAGAATTAGGAATTTGAAGGTGGCCAAATAAACAGATCAAATGAGTAGATTTCTGAACTATGTAAGTTGTTGGGTAAGACTTATAAATTTAGTATGTATGAATTCTATTATATATGAATTTGATTTAGATTAGGGGCCTACTGTTGATGATTGAGAATTTCTTTTGCTATCAAACCAAATTAAAGCCACATGATGTATCAAGACACCGCTTAACATCATTAAAAAGAAAAATACAATAATTACAATCTAAAAATACTTGTCCATGAAATATGTCAAGAATCCTTTCTATTAAATTGTGTTCAAAAATTTGAATGCACAAGGTAAACAAATAAGGATTAGTAATAGTAAAGTAATATCAATAAAATTAACAAAATAGCAGTTAATATGACTTAAATACTTGAGGATGATGGGAACAAACCTGGTTCACAAAAGTCTCTTTAACAATTTGAGTAACAAGAGTGATATATAATGCTCTAAGTGCTTTTGGCCTCGTCGCAGCTTCGCCACCAAAGCAAAAATCTAGCTATGCCCAAGGGATGATCTTGGATCCAAAAACCCCAGGCATGATCCTGGATTAAAGGTCTGGAATTGTGGACATATGGTGGAGGCATATGAAGCTTAATAACTATTAAAATCCATTGGTTGACCGGGAAATAGCATTGAACAAATATGGGCTAAAATCATCTTCTACCAGGTTTTCTCCCATAGGCTAAGAAGAGGGTCAATAAGATTCCTTTGAGAATGAACAAAAATGAAATTATCATAGCCGTTATGGTTTCAATTTAAGGCACAACAATAATCAATAAATATATTTTGGATAACTTATCAAATAATTGGAATTCAAATCAAATCAATTTTAGGAACCAGATTTTGAATTTAAGGAAAAAGCAACCTAAAAAACAAGGAATAATATTTTGCACCAAAATCAAATCTTTTCCTATGTAAGAATGTATATTATTGCAACCAAACATGATAACCATATAAACATTGAAATCTGCAATATACATTTTTGCGCACACATTTTGACACTAATAAAAATTGTTGCAAAGATAAAAAATTGGATGAGTTCATCAGAAAGGCAACTTTAGATTAAGAAAGCCTAGTCTTAGTGCCTCTCTTTTCATCGTTATTACTATCTTTGTTCCATCACCAAGTTTGTTTAGTTCTAATTTTTTTTCCTTATATATATTCTCTTAAATTTCTTATGCTACACCCATACTACAATTTGCCGTTTAATGTCATATTGTTTACATCTTCTGTATCATCCACTATCCAACTATGTATATTAAACATTTCATTTCTAAAATTTGCTCTATTTTTTCCTTTCAAATGTCATCATCTTGTTCGCTGGCCTTAGAAGTTTCAAATTTTCTCTTCCATTTGTAATACTAACATCTAATACCAGTCTTTGTTGAGTAGTTAGACTCTCACCAATAATGATTTACAATCCTTACAATACCAACTATATAATTTTCCAGTTAGAAAGAAATCTATTTGACTACTATTAGGTCCACTCTTAAAAGTCGTTAAGTGTTCAATACTTTTTATGAGCTAGTATTCAGTTTTATTAGGTTGTAAGAGGTAGCAAACTCTAAAATCTTATTTGTAGAATCATTTTTATCTCCAAAACCAAATCCCTCATGCACCAGTTAGAAACCCTTGGTATACTCTCCTTTATGATTGTTTAAATCTCGCTCTATACAAACTTATCATCTCCACCTATCCTTAGATGATGGAAGGGAGCATTTGCTTGTTTATATAACGGATCGTCTGGGCGAACGACGAGAATTGAACCAGCGCATGGTGGATTCACAATCCATTGCCTTGATCTACTTGGCTACATCCGCCCCTCTAGTATTTACTTGCAAATGATTAAATTTTCACTTTCACTATTGATCAATTTATTAACATTTGTTAGACTGAAAGTTTATTAGATCTTATAGACAATTTAAACTTTTCTCTTTTATTTTGCATTTGAATCTTCTTTTTTTTGAAGTAAAGAAATAAAAACTATCCAAACCTTCCCAAACTTTTCTTTTAATGTTTTCTGAGAAGCCTATTTGAGGAGCAGAGGCACTAATAATGCTTATGGTTTTCAACTCTAAAACCAATTTAATAGAAATTACTCTTTCTCCTATTCTAACAACTTCTCCTATCATTTCCTAGGTACCATAGTTTATAACTTGTCTTTTTAATTTTTTGATTTTCCTCGTACCCATCTAGTTTCTCTAGAATTAGGAACTACCGGAAAAATGAAATGAGCTGAACAACGGCGGTGTGTTCCTATGTCAAACATGGTGATATCTTCAAAAGCCTAATGACTTTTTTAAATTGTTTTTTCTATAGCCTAGATTATTGAGTTAGGAGCATCATATCATATGATCAGTTCTTTTCTTTTTTGCCCATTATATTGCCTATGTAAGGAACAAAAAGGTCTCTACAACTGATGTAATGATTGTTCCATTGCTAGCCAAGGACTGATTCTCTTGACTGGATTTATATACTTGAAATCAGCCCTACATGTTCCTAAACTTATATGTAATTTAATTTCAATGAGAAAGCTCACCAAAGATATAAATTGTTCATTGACTTTCTCCTCTGTCTCATTATGTCCTATAGAACCGGGGTTGGGTGAAGATGATTAGGCATTCTAAGGAAAATGGTGGCATAAACCACCTTGAAATCTTAGGTGTACATGGCAACTTCTTGAGCCTGGCCTGCTTACTGAAGGAAGAAGATAGAGGTTTTTTTGGCACAGGCTATCTCATCATTCATTTTCCCATGAAAAAATTGTTTCCCCCTTTTTGTTAAGAAATTTGTGAATTGGCTAAACATCATTGAACTACTTTTTGACCCAGTAAATGAATGATTTTTTGTTCCTTTTAATCTTACTCATATGTATGGGGAAATCTTGAATTTCTAATATATATAATGCAAATTGGTTTTTGTCATTCATTGATAATTGTCCTAGATTTACATCTTATCTTCCAACACAAATTCTAGATAAGTCAAATTTCCTATTTTCCATAAGATGACATGAAGTAATTTTGGAACCAAAATCCATATACTCCATTGAGATAATGGGAGGGAGTACTTAAATAATGAGTTGGTATCCTATTATGAAAAGAAAGGGATCATAGATATCTTCATGTCCTAGTACTTAAATCAATGAAGTTTCTGAGATGAAAAACAAATGCTTGCTTGAAGTTGCTAGAGCATTCCTTTACCAAATAAGAGTACCAAAACATTTTGGGAAAATTCCATCATGAAAGCTACTCCTATAATAAATAGATTGCCCTCTATTGCCCTTTGTTACAAAGTCCATTAGAGTATTAAAGTCAAACTTTTTCTTAAATCAAACTTTGAAAACTGTTCTCCTCATGTTTTCAAATGTGTCATCTTTATTCATGTTCGTAGCCAATAGTGAACAAAACTCGATCCTAGAGCTCCAAGTATGTCTTCTTGTCTACTCTCCTAATCGAAAGGGGTACAAATGCTATCATTCTTGTATAATAATAATGTACGTTACAATGGATGTCAATTTTGTTGAGAGTTAACCATATTTTTCACAAATTAATCTCTAGGGGAGAACATTTATAAATTTGAGAAGTCCGCATATGTTTAGAGTCTTCTTCTTTGGATCCATATCTTGAGTTATAACTCGTTCTATCTCATGGTCGAAAACTTGATCCTATGCCTATTGTTCCCTGAGGACTTGTAGCCTAAAGATTGCGATGATCCATCTCCACTCGAGGTATACTTAAGAAAGAAAAGGCTTACCATGGACCTGATACATGCTCGAACATTAGAATCGAACCTTACAATAATGTTGATTCTATTCATTATGATTCAAGTAGCTCTTATGACTATTTGCTTCTTCCGGTTGCACTTTGGAACTGAACAAGGATGTGCAATAAATAATTTATATACAATTTTGTGTCATTCCACAAACTATCTCCTAATTATAATGCCTTTGTCGCTTTGTCTCTCACTTGTCCATTGTAGAGTTTCCTAAGAATGTCAATGAGGTGATTAGAATTTGAAATTGGAAAGAAGTTATGATGGAAGAAATGAAAGCTCAAAATACAAATAAAACTTGGTAGATAATAGATTTATCCAAAGGAGAGAAGATTGTGAGTTGTAAGTGGATTTTTTCCTACTAAACATAGAGCAGTTGTGTCTTTGGAAAGAGACAAAGCTGGTTTAATAGGTAGAGTATTAACTCAATCCTTTGGGATAGATTACAAAGAGACTTTTGCTCTAATGTGTAAATGAAATATCATCCCAATTTTTATTACTCTTGCTATGAATTTGATTTGGACATTGCAACAATTTGTTAAAAAAATTCCTTCTATCATGTAGAACTAGAATAGGAAGGATACATGGAGATCCCACCTTGATTCATAGAGAAGCATGAAGAAAAAGTGTGTCAATTCAAAAATTTCTATGAAAGTATATCTTGTTAGAATATGCTTATTACTAGTGGTAGAACATTCTTATTGTTAGAACAAGATATGTTTATAGTATATTGGTTTTAAGGATATTTTAGTCTATGTACTATGTTGTAGATAATCACACATATTGTCATGTTCCAATCTCGAAAATCTGATTATATTAATTTTTTAATATATAATTAACTTGAATAAACATTTAATTTTTAAAATTCAAAAATTTAATTGTTTATTCCACCAATTTTTAACCCGAACCGACATTGGGATGTGAACCTGTGAATCAGATACTGTTAAATGGTCCAAAATGACATTATAAAATCATTCGATTATAGGACCCAAAAGCCATAATAAACGCGGCACTGAAGAACAACTACTTGACCTCAAATTCATGCATAAGGAGAAAACATCTTAACCAAAATTAGAGTATCAAAGTGATTTCTAAAAATTTAGAAAATTAGACTCAAGTATCGCAATCCTAACAACATCGTTATCCAAAATTACAGTATAAATTGATTTAACTGAAATTAAAAATTCAAAGTGCATGTGCTATTCAATTAATACATCAAAATGTTCTAACATCCAAAAAAGCTAATCTTTGAACAGTCTACCTCTAATCCCGGTCATCTGTAAGTTAGCTTGAGTCCTCTAATCTAAAAGATTAGCAAAAAAGATAGAGTGAGTTAATTGCTCATCAAGGTATATATAATAACTTTCATATGTTGACACAAATCAAAGAAACATTCTGAATAATGATGTGATCTAAAATCCAAAAGTTACTATTTTCAATGTATAAATATATAATAATGCTCAAATTTTTATTTTCAATGTTAAACATGCAAAATTGGGCAAATATAAAAATGTACTCAAATTATGCTATTATACGAATATGATCAATGATTAGTGATAACCTTATCAACAAAGGATGAATATTGAAATTTAGATTATAATTGTTTCTACATAATTAAAGGCCATAAGTTACTGTTTAATATCCATAAGTGGGCTGTTTACATATAACCCTATTGACATAGTTGAACATCGCTTTTTTGAACTACGCATAATAGGTTCGACCTTTAATTTACTAATATTATGTTAGTTATGTCCAAATATATTCTATTAATTCTCTATGATGGTTCATACTTTGTCAAACTGACAACTCTAGTCAAATGTGAACATATCCTTAGATTTTTTCATACCGGAGAAAAAACTCTCATCATCAAAACTTATGTAGAATTTTTATTTATATTTTGTCAAATATAGGTCATACAGTAAAGCATGAATCATATAGGAACTTTAGTATACATTTTAAAAACATGGAGGGACTATATTATATAATTTATAAACATACAGAGATGGTCATTTTAGAAATTGTAAGAAAATTAACCTAGTTAGTATAATTTCATTAATTTCTTTCAAATATAAAACATGCATGAATAGTTAAGTGAAAATTCAAGGCATGCAAAGTATATATTTAATTATTGAAGATGTGTAAGAGTATTAAACACAATTGTAAGACATGTGAGTATTGTTGCAAAAATTCAACATTTAAACATGATGTGCATGGTTTTAAGACATGTATGTCATATTTGTTTCATGGAATAAGAGTAGAATCACGTCCATGTAAGGTAATAACCTTTGGTTATGAAAATAATGCATGCATGAATATTTGGAACAATAAATGCTCAAAAAAATCAGAAAAGATCAGTAATAAAAGAAAAATGGCTTGAATGCACTTGCCTTGAATTTACTCAAAGATCTCTTTAATTTCTCTTAGTCCCTCCCTCTTCTTTTTTCTTCTTTTTCTGCTCTCTCTTTCCCTCTTTTTTCTTTCTCCTCTCTTAAATTTTAGTTGAAAATGGCCTAAAATTGGCTAACGGGCCTATTTATAGAAAACTACGGATGTGCATCAATCTAGCAGGGGTTAGGCACTATGGCACAATTCATACCGCATTTGAGTGTTCATTAGGTACTACTATTTTGTGCTAAACGTGCATGTGAGTTGATTGGGCGCACATCGAGCATGGTTGATTTGCTTAAAATGTGCATGAGTGCTCGAAAGGCGTCCCTTAGGTGCATCCTTAATGTCCAAAGTACATATGAGCGTGAGTCAGGTGCCACTCAACTAACTTATTTTGGTTCAAAACTTTATTTAACTCGAAACCTCAAATAACCTCTGAAATGTATCGATTTAATTTAATTAATCATCACTAAAAAAATATTTTGGGATATATACCTTACGTATATATATATGTGAATAGATCCCTAACCCTAATTATGAGGGTTTCTACCAATATGGCTCCTTTCTTTTTCTTGATCATTTACAAGTCAAGCAATCCCCTAGAGCCTGGTTCGAAAGGTTACAAAAGCCATGGGAGCTTTGGTACTCTCTTTATCAAGCAAAGGCTTCCAAATAAGGTGGTTGCTTTCATTGTTTATGGAGATGATATGATAATAACAAAACTGATTGGAAAGAAAATGAAGATTGAAGCTAATTGCGACAAGAGAATTAGAGATCATGAATTCGGGAACACTTAATACTTTATTGGAATAGATGTGGCTAATTCAAAAGTAGGCATATTTCTATCCCAAGACACCGATACTCTTGATCTACTAAATATAGGGATGTCGGATATAAGCCAGTTTGTAGTCTTCTTTAGCTCAATCACAAATTGGTGGTGGATGTACTAAAAACCTAAAGCTAACAGAGGTACGAAGGGCTTGTTGGAAGACTTTCTCTTTCTTACACTCATTCTAATATTGCTTATGTAGTAAGCGTTAGTAGTCAACTTATGTTGTGGCACTAGAGAAACATATAGAAGCAAACTACAAAATACTAAGGTACTTAATGTTAGCATCAGGAAAACAAATTTTGTTTGGAAAATATAAGATTATGGGGATGGAACCTGATGTGTTGGAAAAAATGATTCAATTCGGATCCTATTTTAACTCGTTCAGAGCGAGATCCAAAGTCATTAACTGGTTTCTTGTGTACCACAAATAAGAGAATGCTTGGTTAAGGGCCTTGGGTTTGTTTCTGTAAAACGTTTCTGACACTCAAGTCAATTTATACTCAATCTGTTGAAGAAAAATTAAGAGAGCGATTAACCCTGATTTCTGGTGGAGGAGACATGGTAGTATTCCTGAGTATGAGTCGTGTTTGAGGTTAGGGATGATTATTGTAAGTGTTTAGCAGAATATTAAAAGAAAATCCTTTCTCACTGGCTCATTGTCTCTTCTTTTTTACTTGCTTAGCTTAATGGCTCATCGACTTTTTTATAGGCTAAGGGCTTCTAAGGAGAGTTGCATTCCCTCCTACATTCGTTGTCATATCTTGATGAAATGTATCTTTGGAGCATAAGATATCGGTTCTGTGCTCAGGTACTGAAAATTCAGCACCTGATGTGCCCATCTTACTCTTGGGAATAGTGTCTATGTCAGGTAGTGCCCCCAACCACAATCCTTGGTGACGCTTCCTTGCATGGTCAAATATAGTCTCTACCTTTGTCGATTTCCAATACTTTTTAAGGCTAGCTGCTATCAAGTAGTGCTTTTTAAGCCATGGGCTTAGTGTTTCAGTTGGCATGTTACAGTTGATCATGTTAAGATAAATAATTATTTATACATTTGGTCGAATCCTTTATATTGGGCTTAATCACATTATTTTAGAATGGCTAATTTTTCTATAAATTTGGGCTAAATCATTGAGCCAAACGCTTGGGCCGACTCGTTGAACCATCTTCCAACATTAGCCCCCCAACTTTTGAGTTTGAACCTTGGACTTTGAAGCTACGACCTCACCTTGTTTATCAAATTTTTTGTACATTCACACCATACGAGAATTTTTTTTTTCCTCATGACAGGATGTGTTAGGGTGATTACTTGGTGGAGGGTTTGGCTAGGTTACAATCTAGTGGTGGACTTGGTAACTCGGCCAAGAGCAGACCCTGGTGGCCCACTTAGGGTTGGCCAGAGATCGACCTTGGGTCAGCCGCCAACCGACCTAGGTTGACAATAGGCTGACCCTGGGTCGGCCGGCATCTGACTAGGGCATCCAAACTCGATGTTCAATTTTTATGGTTCATGCAAACTTAGTTCATTTGAATTGCCCGTTCATTCAAGTGGTTTTATTTTTTATGGTTCATCCAAACTCTTCCTTCACCTGAATATTTACTTTTTATGGTTCATTCGTCCGAACGACTTATTTTTTATGGTTTATTCAAACTTTTTGTTCGTCCGAACAGTTTATTTTTTTATGGTTCATTAGAACTTAGTTCATCCAAAAACTTTGTTCATTCAAATGGTTTACATTTTATGGTTTATCCAACTCTTCATTCATCCAAACGGTTTATTTTTTATGGTTACGTCTGAACTTTTCATTCATCAAAACGGTTTATTTTTATATGGTTCATCCAAACTTTTCCTTTATTCGAACAGTTTACTTTTTATGGTTTATTCTTCTGAACGGTTTATTTTTTATGGTTAATCCAGATTTAGTTCAACCAAATGGTTTAATGTTTTGGTTCATTCGAACTTAGTTCATTTGAATTCTTTGTTTATCCAAACTACTGACTTTTTTGGTTCGTCAGAATTTAGTTTATCCGAATGGTTTACTTTTTATGGTTCATTCGAACTTAGTTCATTTGAACTCTTTGTTCATTCGAACGGTTTATTTTTTATGGTTTTATCGAACTCTTCATTCATCTGAACGGTTTATTTTTTCCGATTCATCTGAACAATTAATTTTTCAATGGGTTGATTGAAGGTCAAACCTGGGTCGGTCAATACTTAGGTGATTGACCTGCTAGCCACCGTAGCCGATTGGGCTCAGCTGGGGCCGACACCTTGATCGAGGGGCTGATAGCTGGGCCGGTAGGTGTCAACCCCCCAAGCTCGGTGTGAGACTGGGTCGCAAGACATTTGGAATTTAGGTGCCCTTGATGCCTTTGATTTTGGTGGGAGTGATATTTGCACCTCGGATGATCTTGCCTTTGATCGTATTGATGCTACTCCTAGTTCAATCACAGGTGTCCCGAGTTAGCCTTTTGTTTGTCATTGTATGTTCATACAATTTTACCCTTGCCTGGGGCCATGGATAGTTTTTTCTTTTAACATTCAATATCTTGATTGTAAAAACATTTGACATAGAGAGAGAGATGAGATTTGCAATCTATATATTTTCTATGAAACGATAGATACATATCTAATTCAAGTTATAATATGCATGTCATAACACGCGTTGCTGCCTAGCCACATTGTCGGACCTATGTGGACTTGTTCTATTGTCCGACTCACCATTTACCAGCCTCGGTAGCCTATGAGGTAACTTACTACTAGTAGGGTTTCTTTAAATCAACGGCATTCCAAGTAGGAGTAACTTGCTTTCTTGATTTTGTCCTTAACTTGTAGGTCCCTTCTTGTACCTTAGAGGCAATAATGAATAGATTTTTCCAAGTATGAGATAATTTGTTGTGATTGGTTGCTTTTCTAGTAGCCTTTACGTTTTGGAGGACCAAGGTTCTTAATTTTACCCTCTTATTAAAATATCGCGCCACACATTATTGATAAGCGCTTATGCGGATCAAGGCCACCTCTCTTGGTTCTTGTAATAAGTTAAGGTATTGTTGCTGCATTTCTTCATTTTGTTCTGAGTCTTTGTTCATCATTTCTGGGCTTGGCAATTGATCTCAATTGGTATTACTACCTATACACTAAATCATAAGCTGTAGGGGTCTCTCCGGTCATGGACCATAAGACCTAAGAGGACCTAAGAGTCGTCCGATTTGCCCACAACGCATGGGGTAGCTCCTCTACCTAGGATCTAGCAGCCTTGTCTAACCTTACGTGCAACTCATTTAAAATTACATGGTTCGTTATATCGACTTACCCATTTGTCTATGAATATGAGACTAGCGTATGTGCGAGTTGGATATGTAGGTCTTTGCAACATCTTGTAAATGCTTTGCGTGTAAATGGGGTCTCATTGTCTGTGATCACAACCTTTGGTATTCCAAATCGACACACGTTATTTTGACTCAAAAATTTTATCGCGTGATGTTTGGTTATTCTAGCAAGAGGAGTCCTCTAGACCCATTTGGTGAAATAGTCGATCCCAACTATTATAAATTTGTGCTAGTCAAAAGCTATCGGAAAAAGGTCCTAATATATTGGGCCCCTTCTGTGCAAAGAGCCAAGGGCTTCATATGGGATTCAACTCGCACGGTGGGACCTTTTGTTTAGTACTATATATTTGACTTTTTTCACATTTTTTGACATAATTTATGGCATCCTATTTCATAGTTGACTAATAATAATGTTACGTTTTGAAATTTAACAGATTTAATTAATTATTATTTATAAAATTTAAATTCTAAATAAATTTGACAATAAACATTAAGTCTCGAAATCCAGGTGTGACAAACCACATATACAGGACTCGACAAATCAAAACTCGCACAGGACCTCATCGAATAACCATTCAGACAATATAAATATGACCTACTTCTACAACTAGTCGTAAGGGGAATAACCAAATAATACAACTCATCTACATAATTAGATAAAACCATAAGTCCTTAATACAAGGTCTAAAGGCCTACATTCGGTCGAATCCAATATCCGAATACATCCCAAACACAACCCAAACCAGGGAACCAAAACATAGTTGACTATCTAAACGAATATAATACTTGTCAGAATGTGCGGTGCCACATCATATCTCATCCAACTCTTGCTAAGTGTCCAATTTCTCTACTTTGAAGGGGTAAAAATAGAAAATGTGAGCCAAAAGTTTAGTAAATATCATCATATTTGTATATAAAACAACTCATATAGCTCAAAGGGAGGGTGAAGTCATATAATAAATTGTAAGCTAATATCACGTTGCATAAACTGTGACCAACTCCACACCCACAAGGGACGCAAATCAAAGCTAGATCTACATCTCATAACGGCTACATTTTAGGCCCGTATCTCTTGGCCAACTTATTATCATTTTTAGTTAAAATTTAATCCTGTAACTCTTGGTCAACTTATTATCATTTTTAGTTAAAATTTAATCTTGTAACTCTTGGCCAACTTATTATTATTATTGACTATAATATAAGCCTGCAGCTCTTGGCCAACTTATTATCATTATTGGCTACAATTTAGTGCTGTAGCACTTGGCTAATTTATTATCATTGTCGGTTATAATTTAGGCCTACAGTTCTTTGCCAATTTATTATCATTATCATCACATATCGACTCACGAGGGCCTCGAACCACCATGGTTCCACAAGGTAGTAGCCTCATCCCTGGGCAACATTCATGTACACTGATGCACAGCCTAAGGCAAGTTTTATGCTCATTTCCATATAAATATATATAGCATCAGATATTTTACAGGATTTTATAAAATAGTAAAACCCTCTAAAATCACAAAGCTCGACCAAAAATCCCCAAATCGACCAATAAATCATACATATATGTACCGAACAAATAGATAGGGTACATAAAAATAACATACATTTGCTGGAAGTTGGAAATCAGATAAGTTCCTGAAGTCTCTTTCTTTCTTTCCACCCCTGAATTTATTCTGAAACAAATTAGCATTTTGTCCCCAAAGTTGGCTGAAATTTTATCCTAACGTATTGTTAGAAATCAGACAAGTTGGCTGATAGATGGCAGATATAAACACAGTGCGGATTTCAGTTTCGTGGGTTTAGCACCTTAAGCTAATGGAAATTTCCAGGTCTGTAGATTGTAGATTTTTTTCTTCTTTTTTTTTCCCCACATTTTGCATATTCTAGCTTTTATCCCCTTAATCCAAATTTTCTAGCATCCTTTTGACCTCGATTCCACTAATATTAACTTAGTTAATTATTATTGGCATAGTTGTGAAACTCGATCCTTACAGGCGAAGCAGATGAGGTAGTATTTCTCAGTGTGAGTCATATTTGAGATTAAAGATGATGACTGTATGTGCTTGGCGGAATATTAGTGTAAAATCCTTTCTCACTAAATCAGTGCCTCTTCTTTTGGCTTCTCATCCATTTTATAGGCTAGAGGTGCCTGAGGAGAGTTGCATTCTTGTTTGCTTTTGTTGTCATGTCTTGATTAATTTAATTCTGGAGCACAAGATTTCGGATTTATGTTCAGACATGAAAAATTAGGTGCCCGATGTGCTCACTTGACACTTAGGGCCAGCGTCCAAGTCAGGTGGTATCCTAGTCGTAATCCTTGGCGACGCTCCCTTCTATGGTCAAATCCAGTCTCTGCCTTTGTTGATTTCCAATACTTTTTTTTGCCAGCCGCTATCAAGTAGTGCTTTTTAAGCCTTGGGCTCAGTTAGTGTGGTGAAGTTCATCTTGTCAAGATAAACAATTATTTGTATAGTTGGGTTGGATTCTGCATATTGGGCTCGGTTACATTATTTTAGAATGGCTAAATTTTCATTAATTTAGGTTGAACTGTAAAGTATGGATCTTAAATTAATTTCTAATAATGATTAATTACGTTAAAATAATGAATATATACCTTGATCAAATAAGATTTTGGGTCAAAGTCAATATTATGATTAGGTCACATTAGATCGCGTGATACTTGATCGATACTTGATATATGTATGTATGCATTTTGGATAATAAGGACGTGCTTGTAGGACGCCTCTGGGTTACTCGTATGTATTTTAGGTAGATTGGTCACACTTGGTATGCATCTGAGAGACGGACGTATATAGTCATGGCAGGATACACGTGCCAAATGTGTGCCTAATGGATGCTCGTGTGCCGTATGGTTTCTGTCCTAACACTTGAAAAACTCCTAACAAGCTCACATGCACTAGTTTTCTATATAAGGCTTAATTTGGCCAATTTCAGTCATTTTCTGTGAAATCAAGAGAGAAGAGAGAAAGAGAAGAGAGGAAGAGAGAGAAGGAGATCAAATGCTAGAGAAGAAGAAATTAAGTAAAATTCAAGAGATTTTTAGTGATTTCAAGCTCTAGTTAAATGCATCCAAGCCCCTTTTTCTTTTGTTAATTTTTTTCCTGATATCTATGAGTATTTATTATTCCAAATATTCATGCATGCTCTAATTTCGTATATGAAATGTTTAAACTTCACATACATATGCTCCCATTCTCATTTCATGCGACTTTTATGTAAAGCATGCCTTTAATTTATGCACATCATCTTTAGGAGCTGATTTTCTGCAATAATTTGCATCTATGCTTTAAATCATGTCTAAATGCTCTTGTGTATCCTTGATTATCATATATATGTTATTGCATGTCTTTAAATTTGAGTTATATGCTTCTGCATGTTCTAAGCTAACCGAGGACTGCTCTTGCATGTTTCGTAAATGAAAGAAATTGAAGAAACGACACTAATTTTTGTTGAATTTTTGCAATGGTAGTCCTTGCATGTTTTTAAAATTATAATCTAAAGTTTCTACATGATTAATGATGTATTGCATGTAATATATTTGAAAAAATAAGATGAAAATTCTATGTAAGTTAATGATAATGATATTTTCTTTGGTATGGGAAAATATAAAGGATATGTTTATATTTGAGTAGAGTTTTCCATTGATTATGCACGGATTATTGTAGAGAATTGATGGTGATATATTATGATGTATCCTAATATATTATAGTGATAATTGAGATTTAAACTTATCATTTGTGGGCTGAAAGCAGCGTTTGCCATGTCTATAGAGTTATGTATGATGTCTCACCTATGGGATTTGAATAGCAGCTTATGATATTTAGTTGTGTGGAAATATATTTAACCTGAGCTTGGATTAGTTGCCCCTTTGTCGGTGAGACTATCACTTATTCTTGTTTCACACAATTTAAAGAATGAAATTGATCACCAGCTTAAAAGATTAATGCATGATATGCTTATGAATTATGTTATTATTTCTGATTTTGGTCATGTCTGATTCTAGCATGTCTTGATGTGAAGTATATGTTCAATTATGAAAACTACACGCCTTATTGAGCAATTAGTTCATTCTTTGATTTTCTCACTAATCTTTAAGATTAGAGGGCTTGGGGTAATATTTGTAGGTGATATGGACTGAAGGGATGGCTGATCAGTAGTAGTTTAGGATTTTGGATGTGAGTTTTGTATTATTGAATCAGAACAATAGTCGATGACTATTTCAGTTGTTTAGATTATGTTGTATTCAACTTATGGTGATATATAATTTTGGTTAGTTTTTTGTAGTTCGATTGGATTTTGATTTAGTTTACTCTGATTTAATATAGATACTTTTTCTTATGATTGATTGAGGTCATGTGTATCGGTATTTGGAATTACTTTTGGGTGTGGCATTCTGGGTCTTGTGGATTGTGTTCATATTTCATTTTTGGATTGTTTGTCGATATTTTATTTTTTTTTAGGTTCACGATCAATGTTGATTTAGGTTTTTGTCAGTGTAAAGTAATTGAACTTTAAATGATTAAAGGTCTAAAAATTATTTAAGGTTAACAATTGTATTCATATAAAACAAATTCAATTTTAGGATTTTGGAATGTGACATGAACTGTTGTGCCAGTTACTTGGACTGATCTATTGAACCAAATTGCACTGACATTGAACTAGCTCCCAACTATACAATAAACTGATGCATACTGGGCTAAGTTTGTTATTGAACAAAGGTCTACTAGTGAATATTGCACTTCTATAGTAGGCAATCTTGTAACATGTAAGCAAGAAACAATTTGTTAAGCCCAGGTCTAGTCAGAAGATGAGTTTAGATAATTATTCAAGGCATCTGTGATTCTATTAGTTACTTTGGATAAAGATCACTTTTGATTTGGAAATAAAGTTGCATATGAAGTTGTATTTTGACAATCAAATCAGTCATAAGCATTGGCAATGATTTAGTTCATCATAATCAAACTAAATGCAGTGAGGTTTGATCATGATCAAACGAAATGCAAAGAGATCATCTGCATTTCATCAAGGAAAAATTAGAAGGTGAGGAGATTTGAGTATTCTATGTTCTTCAAAGTCAACCTAGAGACTTCTCACAAAGGGCTGCCAATATCATCATGTTACAGTGACTAAAACCATTATATATGCATCATATAGTTTATTGGTGTATGCAATACTTGTAGCTATAAAACATGATTGATCATTGCCTCCTTGTTTTGTTCAGATGTTGGGAGAGTGTCTGTATTGTCTATTGTTCATTTTTCTTTTGTAGTTTGGTGAATCTAAAAGTTCCTAAGCTAATAAATATGTGCAAGAACACATGTTTGAATGCTCTAAAGAACAAATTTTATAGTTCTTATGTAAATCTTGATTTTTTCTTTAAAGGTTCATCATTGCCTTAGGATGAACTTAAATATCCTTTCTTGAGTTTATTGGTCATAAATATGGTTGTCTTGTAAACAATGTGACTTTCTTGTACCTTAGCATTGAGTTGGTGTTTATTCACAGATGTGGAGAACAATTAGTTGATTATGCTATTTGGTCTCATTGGCGATCAAGGAATCTCTTGTATTTTCTTCAGAAGAGAACAATTAGATTAGTTTCAGGTGCAAGCATGATATTTTCTGCTCCAAAGGTCCAATTGATTCAAGTGTTTAAACAGCTGAATCTTTCATCAAAAACAGATGATGATGATTTTCTTGAAACATTAGTAAGTCATTCTATTTTGGAATTTGCTTTTATGGATTTGGATAAATTGTTTTGATCTCGAATCAAATGGGTAAAACCCACTTTGGTGGGATCGTCTTTGCACTTTCCGTTGATGTTATATCATGTTAGGAACTAAAGTTAAACCTAATTTCTTTTTGTAATATTTTATTGTATTGCAATTTATATTCTATATTATTTTACTTTTACTTGCAGTCAGATATTATAATTGTTTGTATTGTCTAAATCATCACAGGAGATCATCTTACTGGGGTGTATTTCAAGCCGATGGAACCATAATTCTCAACATCTTATGTTAGCTTCTTATGATATGCCTACTATCTCAAAGCAATACCAGCAAATGTGTGACTTACTTCAGGGTAGATCACAAAGTCTCCATGTCGAAGTTGAAACAGTGAATCCGAAGGTATATCTATACTATTGTCACATTGGTATTTGAGGTGGTGTTGTTTAAATGGAAAGCCTCACACAGTTTCACCTTGTACCTAGCATCTAAATTTCACAAACAATTCCCCTAATTTTTTTCATTCTTAGGCTTTGTAATTTATGATGACATAAGAAATGTAGCCTTATTGAACAACACAGATTAAGGACCTTTAAAGCCTAATGATGTGTTTCGTTAACGAAAAGGAAAAAAATAAAGTTACCCTCTCTTGCCTTTTCTCAGGTCATTTTCATCCCTCATAACGATAACCTTACCGTGACCACTCTCTCACGTCAATACTTCAGCTGCCACAATCGTTATCCATCGTAGCCTTATCCTTAGACCATCACCGCAAACAACCCAGTCTTGCACCACAACATACCATCACGGCTAACCACCTCCACCTTTGCGAAAATCTTGATAGTCCATGCCATTTGTAGAAAATCTATATGGATAGTATATGTGGTGAAGTTATACTTTCTTCTAGAAAAAAAAAAGAAAACATTGAATAGTTGAAAATACTTTAGATAGTGGAACACAACAACGACAAACACTTATTGAAATAAGATAACTACTCATGTTAAGAATCTTGCAAATGAAGTCACAGAAAAATCCAAAATAAAGTTGTGTGTGATAACGACTCCATACATATATCGAGAAAAATAATAGTAAAGGTTTGTGAAAATTCAAGGGGCTATGGTAATTTATTTGTTCCTTTTTGATTTTGGAGTGAACAAAGGGTAAGCATGGAAGTTCATGATCGTCATATAATAAAAAAGGAATAAATTGTGAGAAATATGGACAATACCAAAGATAGGAATGGTGAGATGATGATGATTTGCATGACTACAACAAGGATAATTTGGGATTAGATTAAGTTTACACAAATAGTTTGTTAATAGTAGTATTATAAGCTAACTTATGTATATTTTTACTCAGCTATGTTAATTAAAAGACAATTTATATTTATTATGCTTTGTTTATTTTATTTGCATGATAAAATTCATAGATTGAAGTAATGCATTGACAATTGTGATGAGATCATAATTATGAGCTTTATTGATTATAAGTTTTAATCTTAAATATTTTCAGTTATAGAATCTCTACGATGGGATATTAGCAATCTAGTTAAATTGGTGTATAATTTATAAACTTGCTGGAGGAGTGATTGAGCTTATAGTCACCTGTATGGATGACACTATGGTAAATATGCAGGTGCTCGTTAGGAAATGACTAAATGACTTGACTGAGGTTGTCTTGGTTGGAAGTTTTGCATGTTAACAAGATACCTTCACTTAATAGCTATACAAATCATCCTTAGACTTAAAACATCCTAGTGTTTCATATATAGATTGTTATGCTTCAATAATAGTTATATGTGTTCAATAATTAGATACATGAAAATCTTTATTAGTTATAATAAGTAGTATATGGGGATAGAAGGGTGCTCAACAAATGATCCATCATTCCTCACTAAAGAAAAGAGATATATCATCTGATTTGTTGAATTATTGATTTATAAATCCTTGGTTAAAGTAATTTATAAATTAGAAAGGAGTTTTCAATTAAATGAATCATTCATTCAAATATTATGTATGCATATGAGCACATTAAATAAGGCTTGACTTTTTCCATAACCTTAAGCTGTTTGGGACACATGATGATGGAATGATTAATTTTATATGATAATTGTTATGGAAAAGTTCTTTGAATGTGTTATTATCTACTTCATTTGTGTGATCATTATATATTATAGTAGGTGTTACTCATGATCTATAGAAGTCTTTAATTAAATATTATTAGTTAATTTAAAGATAATTGAAAGAGTTTAATTCAATTATAGTTTAAATTGTTAAATTAGTAAAATAAGATTTAAAATTTTTCTATTGTCAATTTAATATTGAACTTATAGATCACATATGTTAAAATAGCTTATTTGGTTTTGTAAAAATGAAAATACTAGGTTAAGTGTGAACCATATTCAAGGCACATTATTAGAAAGGGATAAATAGGATTAATAATGATTGGTGAGGGAGGTTTTAATGAAGGGAGTAGGCTCCTTTATTGATTAGTGGGGGAGCAGAACTCTCCCCTCCACTTGAATGCAAGGGATAGCTCCTCTTGCTTGTATTTGGAATCTTCCCCCTCCCCCTCATTATTTTTGGACGGAGCCAAAGAGGGCCCTTCTCCCTTCTTCTTTCTCTTTTTTCCCTTAAACATTGGGGAGTTCATGTGCCTTTGTAGGCAACAAAAGAGTTCCTTTTTCTGAGTGTTAGAAAATGATTATCAAGTGAGCTCGTACTTGGTGATTTTAGTTTGCATGACAAACACAACAACAAAACAAGGATAATATGTGGATGCCATGTTGATTGGACATTAGAATGATTTATCATTTTAAGGATGAAAGGCCTGTTTTGCATCAATTTCTTTTCTTCAATGTAGATATATATTTTCGTTTTTTCTGATTGAAAAGAAGATCCTGGCAACTGAAATAATGAAAATTAATATTTTCCTTTGCATTTTGTGTCATGATTTCATACACGGTCGACGTGGAGTCCTTACCTATTTGCTTTAGTTATAAATTAACTTTCATAGCGTGTTTAGGGGGGTCTTCATTATAATTGTGGTTTGTTGATAATATGACTAAAGAGATAGAGCCATATTTTGAAATAAGGAGATTAGATAGACTCTAGATTATGAGATCTGCATAGCTGTATAAATATAAGCATTTCTGCTTTTCTTCCCAAAATTTCATCTCAAGTTCTAATTTGCCTTTTTCAGAGAAAATTGGAGAAACATTTAGTTACTAGTAACCGGAAAGCATCCTCCTCTTAGAAAATTGCAATATGAGTCAACATGAGTGTGTTTTGTGCTTGGATAATGGGGTGACTTCCAATATTCCACAATTGAATAGTTTGTAAAAGTTTTGGGATATGTAGGATCTAACAGTTAATCTTATAGCCCATCAATCCTCTAGAGTAAAGTAGCACAATTTTCTCAAAAAAATCTCATTGTGGTTGTAATAGATAGGATGTGGTGGCCCTTTCTAATTTTCTTTCATGCAAAATTTTGATGTTACATGACAAAATAATGGAGTGCCATGACAACCATTGCCACCTGTGACTGGAAATCATGGCGTCATCAAGTTGAAAGGAATAGTATTATCTGGAATTATTTGGGTTTCTGCAAGTTGTCTTCTTCAATTTTCTTTCTTTTTGCTCTATTTCGCTTTGGCATAATGTTTTCCACTCTTTTCATGCACTTCTGACCTTCTGTTCCAAACAAGGAAAAAGAAATTGTCGAATACATTGGAGAGCTGTTGGCTGGTCAAGTAAATCAATTGTGCAAGCTGTCCCCTGCCCTTGTTGCTGCAGCAATTCCTACATGGTAGTCAATTTCTCTATTTCAGTATTCAGATCTTCTTTAGTTTAGCATCTTTCCACCCCTCACCCCTTCTGTGATCCACCTTATAGGAGGAAAGTGAAAGGAGGGACAATGGCACTGTATTAAAGAATATTTTAATCGTGCCCTGCTGCCATGAGTTAGGATTTGGTTATTTTTGTATCCCTTAATTGCTTATCAGCATCATTGGTTTATTGTCGGTATCCTTCTATTCCAAAAACAATAGAATATCTCCAGTTCCATGCTAGTCTTTCAAAAAAGTATCTTTAAGAACCTATATATACTTTTAATGCCTGTGGTTTTGTATGTTCTGCTACCAAAAGTGGAAATTATGATGCAGGTCACCTCTATTCAGATTGTACCTAGCAGAAATAAAGACTCAATTTAAAGGAGAATATTCCACAATTAGGTCTTGCCATTCTAAATTGTTTTATTTTTATTTTCTAGTCTATTTTAGTTTTTTTTTTTATTTTATTAGCCTAACATGTTACTTTTATCCTGCAGGCACTGTAGTTGTGCAAATGATATAAAGGAACACATAGACTGTGAGATCATATCAGGTTTAACTTTTGAGTGTTTCTGCGTGTGTGCATGCATGCTGGGATATGCGTACATGCATAATTATCATTCTCTTTCGGGTTTAGGATTTTCGGCTAAAGTATATGCATAATTTGCATTCATTGGTTCTTAACATGGATCTTCTACATGTTATCGTAGAAGGTTTTCAACAAAGCCTTGTTGATTCTTTGGTACTTCTTAATTCAATCATTTCACTTCTCAAATCTTTCAGTTCCACAACTTTGTTTCTGTTCTATTTTATTTCATGTCTGTAAATATCTTAAGTGTTATATTTGCTCCAATGAAAAATAATGGCAATGTAGTGGAGGATGCAATGCAATTAGGAGATAATGTCTGATAATTTTGGCTATATAGCGATGGAACTCTAAAACATAAAAACCATTACCTTGTAATAACAATAACATAGTGTTGAGGCAATCAGACATGGTAATGGATACTACCTTGCAATTACTGTTGCACTGCACACTTGATTTTGGGAAAAACATAGCCTCAATATGTGCTTGTAGAAAAAAAAAAAGAAAATTTCCATAATGAGAAATGTATCTCTCTGCCAATGCTCCCATCTGCGAGTTTCATTATGGCTTTATTATCTGCCGTTTTAGGTAGTATGGCATGTTCTAGCTCTTAGTTGCACTTGTAAAGGACATGTTAACTATTAGCTATGCTAGAAAATAAGACCTTTTTTTCTCTTCTTTTTGATCGGTAGCAAGGTTACTCGACTGTGACATAGAGGCCAGTAGTTCAAAATACAAAAGCATCATATCTGCAATGCAAATTAAGTTTGCAAAGATCTTAGCCAACCTGATTTTCACAATGTGGAAACATTGTGCTTTGAGCCACCCTTTCTGTTTTTGCATGAGGAAATGGGACTTTTTGTCAATTACATCATCCTCTTCCCATATAGGCAAACAAAATGTTACAGAAAAGGCCATTTCTATGATTTTGTAAATGATAGAAGAAAAAGGTGTTGCATTGGAACTTGGAAAAAAAGTGCTGGTGAAGCGAGTAAAAAAAAATTGAAGACTTTGGTGGTTTTCTGTGAAAGGCGCTGCTGCCTTTGGACTATGACACATTAGCAATTTGTAGCAATGAACAATATCTTCATGCCATCACTGATCATTCATTTTTTTCTTGGGTAAGAAAAAGGTTTGTTTTATTCCCCAATGAGGGAATAATTTTCCAAATGTACAAAATGATTTCTATATTCCAAAGAGAATGTAAGAGCAGCAGATGCCAACAACAAAGCTAACAAGCCAATCGTAGATTCCTATAAGCAACTCACATTTGGTTGGTATGGACTAGGTGAGTTGAAATAAGCTTTTATCCTTGAATTCTTGAGTTCATCTCCTTCCAGATATTATAGAAAGTGGATGCGGTCAATGCCTGCCTTCCCTTTGCTCCTAATTTGCTTGAGAAGCTAGTGGATCTCCCCTTCCAATGTTATATAACAACTCTGCCCACTCTCGTCATTCATTCATTCCCAAAGTTGCCACCTAGCTGACCCATTAAAAGATTATGGATGCCAAGTTATTTACTCCAACCCATCATATTGTGTGATGGTCAAAAAGGAGGTTGTCCATCATCACAGTTTAAAAAAGTCATGGATGAAATGTTCTAGTCAAGAGCTAAATTCTGTGAAACATCTTTTATGTACCCAGACTTTGGTGGCTTATTTTTCAGTTTTTCTTGTTGAAGTATTAGTGAAATAGCAGGGGAAAAAAATCTTTTAGTTATTTCAAGTAATATACATGGTTAAATGAGTGTTTTCATCCAGAATTTATTTACAATTAATCCATCAGAACAGTAGAAAGTCAATCGATAGATATTAGAATCGTGGTATGCTACATTATGGTAATTGCAACTCAGTATGCAGTATGTGGAAAGTTCATTTTTTATTAAGGGTTGTCATTGAGAATCGTAATCTAATGCGTGGTATAATATATATTGATATAAGAGTCAAATTTTCTAACAATTATTGCTTAAGTTGTATGATCAAATTCTTTGCCCCTATCTTTTAGTGGTTAGATCTTTTAGAAAGGAAAAGGTTCAGTCACATCTGTTTATTATTTTTGTGTTCTAACGAGAATAAGAAATCAATTGGAAATTTCTTTTTACAAGTCACTTTTGTTTTTCCCTATTAGGTTTTTAAAATGGCTTCAGGTAGTTTTGTGACATGATTTTATCATAAGAATTATTTATTTTAAATCTTTACTCAAAAAACTTAACAGTTATATTTTAGAAGCCTAATAAACTATCATATAATTATGTCCAATATGTGCTACAGGTGCCCTTGCTGAGAGGATCTGGTGTCTTTACATTTTCCATGTTTGCGAATCAAATAGAAGGCATGGTAAAACCAGCAGCACTTGACCAATTGATGTGTTTAGGCAAGTGCTTTCATTTGCATGCATTGCTTAGTGAACATTCTCATTTATTGGGCAACTTCAGCACAACAAGATGGTTCTTAGTATGATAGTTCAAATGGAGACATAACCCCTTGCATAATTTCACTTGTGTTTGGTTTCTCCTCTTAATCTGAAAGCGTATGAAAGTGTGAAAACTTGCAGAAAATTCAAATTTTGTGATGCATTGTAATCATATATAAAAATATTTGTATCACGTTGGGAGATACATATTGATATCCGACATATTAATCTTTAAATTGTTTTTGGTGAATCTAAACCTGGCAAGTAAATGTTGGCCGATATAAATATATCGATAGATATGTTATGATTTATTATCAGTATAACGACATATCACAATTTTATTTTGGTATTTGAAAATTCGGTATCATAGGAGTTTGATACCGATATATATCAAAATGTCAACCGATATTTTATTCTATAATCGGTGGAAAAACTGTAGACATTACAACTGTGTAGAACTGTGAAAACATTATTGTTTTAGGTAATGTCCCATGCAAATGTTGTTCTTTTAGGTAAGCCACTAAGTATATTTGTCAATATTCATGGCCGTTGTTCATGGCCTAATCAACAACTCCTTTCCCACAAATCACTAGCAATCAATATAAACAACTAAAGCATTGAGATCATTGCTTTTGTAACGTTCCCCATTTGCCATCGTCTCCTTTTGGCGTGATATGCTTTAACATGTATTTGCATCTCATATCGTCATATGGGATGCCAAACTTGTCACCATCAGATAATTGCTCAATTTAGCACCATGGAACTATTATGATATGATGAATTTAATTACCTTAGGCAATTTTATTGTCAATGAAGTCCCACAATGAAGATGTTAAACATCCCATCCTCCTTGAAGACGTAAAAGTTTGCAACTCTTTTGTAGCTGCAGGGTCACCATAATCCATGGAAAAAACCAAGTTTTTTGCCATTGGAAAAGAAAGCTAAAAAGAAGGCATACAACATTATTGTTGAGAAAGGAAGGAGGGAAAGCAACGAGGCTTATACAGATGGAGGTTCTGATTGCATATGATGAGGAAACATGATGATTGATGCCAGGTATAGCCATTAAAGCTGAAGCCAAGGTTTGGTAATGCTCATCTATTGTTCTTTCTTGTCCCATGAGAATGAGTACTACCTTTCTTCTACTATGCACTTAGATTTACGAAAGAAATTTATCTTGGATGAGTGAAGCTTTGTGTTACGAAGCATATGCTTGTAGTTTATGCATCATTGGCATTGGACAGGCAAATTTAGTTACAAAATTGTTAATTAAAGTAATCTGTGTAATAAGGTAGGCAAAAGTCTCACACTCGATGATTTCGGACTACCGTGTATTATTCATTTATAATTGAAATGTTTACAAGTAAGATTGATCATAATTACAACAAGGAAATAATAATAAATCGTAATAAATCAAGGTCTTGATTCATCCCTCTGATGAGGTGAAGAAATTGAAATCTTGCTAATATCCTCCCTCAAGAGCAATGGCAACGATGCCAAGTTAAGCTTGTCTTGTAGTTGAAGGAACCAAGGAGTAAGAAGAGGTTTTGTTTGTTGGAGTTCAACTTAGATACATACAACTCGACATAGCAAAACAAAACCCGAATCTCCCGTCAATCGTCAGCTACCAAACTCTTCAGAATAAGAAACACAATAATGGATAATATTTTTAATATGGAAAACCTTAATCAACTATAGAAAAAATACGGAATAAATTTTGAATAAATTCATTATAAAAGTTCCGATTATAAAGAACCTATTTCGAAATCTTTTCACAACAATCCGAGTAAAGAACGATTGATTGCAACTCTCTCAACACATCGAGTAACCCACAAGAGAAATATAACGAAAAATAAGAGTAACATAATGAAAATACGCTCTAAAAATCACATTTAAAATAACGTATCCAACCTTGGTGAAGAACGAAACTCAAATTGGACATGTTGAGTCTCTTCATTTTTTTCTTCTTCTCTTCTCTTTTTTTGTGCGGTGTTCTTTGTGTGATAATGATTTCATAATTAATCCTAAAACGTACTGGGCGAGTTTTATGCTGCGACCGCCCCTCAGGCGCGCCTCGAGCGTACTTTTTCTAGAATTGGTGCCTCAAGCGCCTCTCAGGAGCGGCGTCCTTGGAATTGGCACCTCGGCGCCCCTTAGGCGCGGGCTCCCTTGGTGCTTGTTGAGCGCACATCACAATTCTCGCACGAACTTTGTGCTATTTTTCGATAATTATTATTGGAAACCATAAGAGTGTAACTAAAATCCCAACATGGTTAGGGCATAAGCTATTTGATTACGACTAGAGAGGAATTAAAAGTGCAATGCTCCGTTCTTAACTTGTTTGCTAACAAAGTGGTAAGCAATTTCCACATGATTGGTGAGAGCATGGAAGACTAGATTGCTTGAAAGGTGAGTAACACAAATGTTGTCACACCAAAAAATAGGGCACGGGGGAGTCAATGTTAAGTTCAGAAAGTAAGGATTTCAACCACAAAAGTTCAAAAGCCACATTAGCTGTAACTTTGTATTCCATTTTAGTTGAGGAGTGAGCAATTGTAGGTAATTTTTTTGAAGGACTGGGAGATAAGATTGCGACCAAGAAAGACATAGTAAGTGCTTGTTGACTTATGATAATCAGGAGAATCGACCTAGTTAGCATCAGAGAAGATAGAAAGCTCAATGGTAGAGGAGTGATGTAAGAGAAGGCCAAGATGTATGGTACCTTCAAATATTGCAAGATCTACTTAACAATACTCCAATGTTTGTCGGTGGGTCTATGCATGAATTGACAAACTTTGTTGATAGAAAAAGGCAATGTCGGGATGTGTTAGAGAGATACATTACTACGAGCCAACAACACTATGATAAAGTAGCTATTAGAAGAGGAAACACCATCAAGTAATGAAAGTTGTGTGGAGGATGACATTGGAGATTCAATCAAGCTTGCCTCCAAAATATTGGTGCGTTTAAGAAGATTGTAGATGTAGTGCCATTGGATGAGTAGGAGACATTGAGGCTTGGGTAGAACATCCATGCCAAAAAAGTCTAAGATTGCCCAAATTCTTAATGGCAAAGTTAGCATCGAGGAGTGGTTGAAAGCTGAAATTATAGAATTGTAAGATTCAATAATAATAACATTATCGACATAATAAGAACAAAAAAATTTACATCCCCATGGTTGTAAAAGAAGAGAGAGGAATCTAACTTGGAGTTGAGAAAGCAACAGGGAAAAAACTTCTTACTTATGCGAGAATACTATGCTTTGGGAACTTATTTGAGGCCATATAGGGCTTTGTGTAAACGATAAACATTATTAGGATATTGAGTATTGACTTATCCTAGGGCTTGGCACATATAGATTTCTTTTGAGTGAACACTATGCAAGAATGCATTTTGTATATTAATTTTATGAAGAAGCCAGGCACAAAATACAACATAAGAAAGGACAAATCGGATGCGAGTGGGCTTGATATAAAGGTTGAACGTTTCATCGTAGTCATTGCTAGGCTATTGATGAATGCCTTTAATATTTAAATGAACCTTATGACAGCCTATAATACCATCGGAGTTTCATTTGGCAACAAGAATCCATTTGCATTCAATAATGTTAATAGGGGTAATAGGTGGAACAAGTGATCAAGTCCCATTGCGCATAAGTGCAGAGAATTCATCATCCATGGCAACATGCCATTCAGGATATTTGGTAGCAGTGGTATTGCATGTAGGTTTCTCAGGGATTGAGGAAATCTCACTGAGAAGGGCATGTGGGGGAGGATATCTAACTGTGCCATCCAAGTGAACTTAGGGCTTGATGATATAATTGTGAAATCTGGTGGTCATTTGGTGCATTTGAACCCTGAGAATGAATTGTTTAATTAGCAAGATTTAAGGGAAGGAGATCTGCATTGACTTGACTCAATGTGGCCGGAGACATTGGACTTTCAGAGGAAGAAGATGGGGAGACTGAAGATGTAGGGGTAGGTGCCGCGGCAGTTACCGGATTTATGGGGGCTGTTGGTGGGGAAAATAAAGGGGGTGGGATGGCTGAATTTGAAGGAGAGTTAGGGCTATGGGAGAGTGGTGGAGAAAGGGAGATTTGAGTGAGGATTTCCGTACGTCCCGACGGGCTAAATTGAGAAGAAGGAAATTGAATTGGGAGGCTTGAAAGGAAAGATTCAGCAAATAAGACATGTCAGGAAATAAAAATTTTTATCCATGAAAGTATCAAGACAAATATACTTATAATGATTTAGATTAAACCGATAAAGACATACTGTTTGGAATGAAATTCCATTTTATGACTTTTAAAAGGATGCGAAATAGGGTAACATGAACAACCAAAAACCCATAGGTGAGAAAAATTAAGGGGTGACCAAAGAGTGCGGCATAGGAGGTGCCAACTTGTAAGGTAGTGGTAGGAAGATAATTAATTAAAAGAACCTCCACTTGAAAAGAAAGCTTCCAATAAATGTGAGGCATGGTGGTGTGAGATAAAAGAGATAGTCCAGTTTCAACAATACATCGGTGTTTTTGTTTAACAACACCATTTTGGGCAGACATCTAATGACAAGTAAAGCGACAAGTGATTCCAACGGAATTTAAACACATGTCAAGGTGTCTAAGTTTGCCCCCACTTCCCCCTTCCCCCCAAATTTGTTTGCACAAATTTTGTTTTTTGATTAAAAAGCCGTCCGACATGTAATTGGAATAATTTGAAAATATTATAGACGTTAAATTTTCTTGCTATAGGAAAGAGCCATACATATTTAGAGAAATCATCAACAAAGGAAACATAATATTGATTTTCTAAAATAGACATGACAGGAGATGGTTTCCATACATTGTAATAAAATAAATCTAGAGGAATGTTAGAATTAGACACAGACGAAGAAGATAGATGATGACTTGTTCCTTGCCAACAAGCACACAAATGGTAGGAGTTTTATTGGGAAAAACCAGAAGAGAAAATTGGGAGACAACTTGCTTCATTGTGTTGTAGGAATGATGACCTAGGCGTAGATGCCAAACTTCAGAGGAACACGTTGAGCAGTAAAAGCTTGAGGAGAGGATGCACAAGTTGTGGGGGTTGGTAATTGGTAAGTATTGCCTTTGAACTGTTCCCTCAGCGTGGATTTATCCTTCATAGAAAAAATGACTAGCACGAAACTCAATAATAACATTATTATTGTAAGTGAATTGGCTAATAGAATAATAATTTTCTTAGTAAATAAAACATGAAGGATGTAATTTAGCCGAAAAGTAAAAAGGTAGAATCAATTGAGTGGTACCAACATTAATTATTAGCAAATCTGTACTGTCATGAACTTAAATTTGTTCGGCACCATGTAAGGCTCATGCGGATGTTGAGATTTTGTAGGTTATTAGTCAAATGATTGGTAGAGCTTGTGTCAAGGTACCAATTTAGGTTTCCTAATTGAGGCATAGCTGCATAGGCCATCATATTGTGAGGAGCACATTGGTAGGTGTCATCAAATCGTTGGTAACATTGTATGTCCAGACTTGCCACAAGCTTGGTAGGTGGGGCATGGGGAGGAGTAGTTTTGCCTCAGCCATGACACTACCATGACCCCGATTATTGTGTTGAGGTGATGCATGCTGGTTATGCAATTGCAGAGTAGTGCAAGCACCCCGTCTCTGGTTGGGATTGTTGCATGTAGCAATATTAGCTGAGCTAACATGGATTTCAATGATGAATTCGAGATGAGTAAGACAAAGCTCTTGATTCAGTGCATGACTATTGACGTTTTTAAGTGGCATAGGTTCACCCTTGGTTTGAATTGAGGTAACCAAAGTTATATAAGAGGAGTTTAAATTCACTGAAAGAAATTGAACCACTTCACTAATGGCTGTGAGGATATCTAAGGGAGATTCAACTTTTTGAAAATATTCTAAGATAGATAAGCCACCTTCTTTTGAAGGTGGCTAACTTATAATGGATTTGCATGGCTCGTGCTCGAGAGTGACGAAGGCATGTGTTCTAAGGGCACCGAGAGAGATTGGGAGGTGGTTAAGCTAATTACTTTTTCCATAACATTGTCCGAAAGAGAAGATAGAAGAATATTTAATAAAATTTGATCTTGATGAGAATAGAAGAAAAAGGCTCGATTGGGAGTTAGAGTTGGTGGTGGGGGGGGGGGATTGGAGTAGGAAGGTGATTTTATGAACTGGGGTGGTGGTGTAAGACTCCCATCTCAACATAGCTAAGCTGTTGCTGACCATGGAGATAGGGAATGAATTGTGTCTTCCAAAGGAGATAGTTTTTGGCAGTGAGTTTAACCATGACAAGGCTATGCATGTTGATTAGAGTAGCGATTTGGGAAGAGTTCGATTGGTTGGTGGCGGAGGATGGGGGTGTGTGGTGGTGGTGTAGATTGGTGGTGTGTTTTGGTTAGAAGAGGGGTTTGACATATTTGCAACGTTTATTGTTAAAGGCTTTGATACCATGGAACAGTCTGTGCATGAAGGTAGGCAAAAGTTCATACCATTGGTGTGATTGTGGATTGGTATTTATAATGAAAATATTTACCATGGAAAATTGATCGTGCAGTATAAGATTTGTTGTTTATTTGAAAAAGTGACTTAACGTCTTTATTATTTGTCACAGAATGATACTTTTTGTTAATCATTGGTACAGTATTTATTTAATACACTTATGTGATATAAACAAGTAATTTTTTTGATATTCTTACATCGAAATTTACAGAGATACGTAATTAGAGAAAATACTTTTTAATATAAAAGTTGAGTATAAGATTATAAAATACTTTTCTAACATGGATTCATTGAAGTTCACCCCAGAAGATTTTTATCGAGATGAGAACTAAATTCTATAAATACTTCTAATTTTACGGTTTATAACACTTTTGATTTTAATTTGTTGGATATGGCTCTAATTTTTTCCATAATGTCAAAGAGAGAGGGAGAGAGCAGAATAAATTTAGTGTCAAAAATTGTAAAAAATATTTTTTCATTTTTTTAGTTAGAATAAATTTTATTTTTATATTTTCCTTGAGCAATTTTATTTATTCAAATTTACTACTGTGTTCATACAAAATTAAATAGATCAATGAAATAATAATACTTCTGGATATTTTAAGAATGCCTAAAAAATATTTCTCATGTATTCCTTACAAAAGGCAAATCTCATTTACCAAAAAAAAGAAAAAAAGTGAATAAAATATTTTCTTTTTTCAAAATAATTTAAAAAATAAATTCTAAATGGTGTGTTTAAAAAACAATTTATTATTATTATTATTATTATCATTATTGTTATATATTACATAAATTTTTTAGTAAATTTTCAGCTAATATTTTAAGAATAAAAGTTATTGACCAAGGAATACTATATAGGTAAAAATATGAATTAAATTTATAATCATATACTTAATTATATTGTCCAAAATCACCATTGTCACTTTCATTATACAATTGACACTCTTAAAGCTTGAAATGCCACTATATTTTATTCTATTGGAATTTTTTTAAAGTTGTTACTGTTGTATATTATCAATTAAAAGAGCTCATTTTTTACAATTTAAAAGTATTTTTTAATAATATAATATTCTATTTATTTATTTTATATTATTAAATTCGAATAAAAATAAATAAATAAATAAATAAAATATTATATTATAATAAATACCTGAATATAACCAGACAAAATGAATCCCTCCAATGAACTGCCTCCTGAGGAGCCAAAGACAAATTAGAAAAAGCAAATAGATTTGCCTCCCCTATCAGGCCCACAAGTGGAATGCACGCACATACGGCGCATCGACAGTGATGCTAACGAGTGAGTTACAAGCGGTGTAATGGCGGGTGGATTAGCCAACTTGCACACTTCTAACAGGGAACCTAAAGGGCCAGAGCGCAGTCGCTGCGGTACACTTATTCGGGACGCCGGTGAGTGATCCGATTTATCAATTTCAGAACCCATTCAGATTCCCACCTCAATTATGTTCCTTGCTTCTTTGGACTTCTAATTCTGGGGTTTCTTGTCGAAATTTTCGGGTACGATTGTCTTGAATTATCTCTCATTTGCGATTTTTCTGAATTTTTGCTTTTCTTGGTGCGATTTGGTGAGGAAGAGCTAGTTTTTGTTTATTTAGTTTTAAATTCCCTATATTTCTTCTTGAGTTGGCTTTTGGTTTCAAAAATTTTGGACTGTTGTATTGCGTTGAACTACTTCAATTTGGATAATCGTTTCAGCTGGTTAATTTGTTTCCTACGCATCGTTTGTTCTGAGTCGGGTAGGATAAGAGTTTGTTTTTTGCATTTCGTGTTATTATCTATGATGACCGAATTAGGGAATGCTTTTTGAAGGATTGAGGGCCGAATCAGATTTTAGAAGTTATAGCTGATCATCATCATTTTCTGCGCAGCTTTTTCTTTTTTTTCTCCCAGTATTTCCTTTTGGGGGAGGCTGTGGGTAGTTTGACACTTGTTGGGTGGGGCTATACGTGAAATAGTATCCCTGATGGTCTGTGAACAAGCTCTTAAGAGCTTGTTTTTATGCATTTGTTAAGCTGAATAAACAGACCAGAACACAAAGTTTAGGTGGTATATCGACAACAAAGGTGCTTTTAGTTATTTTATAAAATATTGTGAACAAGCTCTAGATGGTTCAATAATTACTTGCTTAAGTAACTACTTACTTCAATAGGAAAGTTGACTAAAATATCAGGTTCACTTCTTTATAGATTGTAATACTTAGGGGTGCAAATTTTGGAGTAACTAGGTGTAGTATGCTCATTTTTTGACATCTCTGACCTCCAAGGTCGAATTGATTTCAGCATTTTAGTGCAAAATGCGGCCAGCTAGTTTAGGTAGTGAATACCTTTAATTATAATGTTTGATTACCTTTTGTTTGGATATTTGAGTTAGGAGATGTGAATTTTAACTTATAATCTAAGTCTCTAAGATCAAGGCAGGTCCTGACAGAGAGATTTTGGCTGAAAATAAATTTAAATATTGAGAGGAAGTATATAATTACAGCCTTGAATATAATAATATTTTGCTGGACTTTATTGCAAAATCTCGGAATGTGATACTGCCATTATGGAATAATAATGTGATATCGTTTGAATTCTCAGAATATAATAAAAATCTATATTGTTTGAATTCTTGTTCCAAATTGAATAACTTGTTTATTAACAAACTGACATCAAATTTTTAATGAGCGGTTTGGCTATGGGTTCATCTGTTAACATGTAAATGATACCGATGAACCCCTTGCAGACATGTAGCGTAGGGATTAAAGTTTGTTTGATCTAATAGGTTGAATTGTCCCAGTTTGGGATGGACAATTTATTAGCTGGGCTAACTTGAATCAGTGAATCAGTAGGCCGGGTTAGCACAGGCAGATATGTCGTATGCCCTTATAATTTAGTACATTCTAGATCTGCCTTTCATGGAAATAGCTACTTAAAATCAATAATTTCTTACAAACAATGGAATGACTCAACTTGGTGATGATGCTTGTATACAGAGTAGCATCTGTTCAACTTGTCATATCCTTTCTAGGCTTTTCCTGAATCTCTGGAAATTATGAGTTGCTTATTGGTTTACACTGTAAAGTCGTCTTTTGTCCTCTTGCAGAAAAACAACTAATTACTTGTCCCATGACATGGTCAAAGTTAGGAGCAAAGCTGTTACTGTTGCTTTTTCCACCAAGTGTTGTTGCAAGAAACTGAATTTTGGGTATTTTATTGGTCTTAAGCTGCTGAAATTGAATAGCTACTGTTGACTCTTTTTAGGCCAAACATGGATGGACATCCTGCCATATCTATTCAGAGATTGTGTGCAAGAGAGTTTGCTAATTTGGATGCCTCTGGGGCTCAGTCTTCATCATTGCCAGTTATTTCAAGCACAGCGGTAGGGAAGATTCAAAAGTTGTCAGGCTCGCATCAAGTCTCCATGGACAGGGATTTTGTAAAAGATCCACTGGTTTTCCATTCAAATTCAATCTCATCAAACGATGGTATTGTTGGTAATATATTCTCATCATTGTCAGGATACTCTATTGATCTTCATTTTTCTTCAACGTTCCATCAAACATTTTCTTGGAATTTCCCATAAATTGCTCAGTCTTCTAGTGATAGGTTATCATTGTCGTCATTGCATTCTTCTTATTCAGATGTCATTGGGTCTACAACAGCAAGTCATTGTACACGAGCAAACAGCAGTTATTCCTGGCCTGTGGATTCACTTCCAGGTTTTCATGATTTTTCTGGGCAGAACCCTGTCCAGAGTAGCCAAATGCAGAGTAATGGGAGCAGTGCTGATATTATGATAAATGAAGACCTTAGCAAAAGAAATTATTGGCAGGAGTGGGCAGACCAACTGATCACTGATGATGAAACCTTGAATTCCAACTGGAATGAGTTTCTTGTTGATGTCAATGTTATAGACATGGGACCAAAGGTTCTATTTTCTTATTCAAACAAATGTATTCTATGTTAGTTTCATGTCACTTGTTTCTGTTTATTAATTTGTTAAAAAACTATGCTGTCTCGGAAAAAAACTTGCAAGGCAATAACTTGTAATATATGTCCATGGTTATGCATCGTTAACAGTGTATTTTGCTTCTTTAGATGTCTTACCAGGTGTCTAAACCATCCTCTAATCTCTCAAATCAAGAAAAGCACAGTCAGCAGCAGCTTTCTGTTATGTCTGCAGAAGTTAATGCTGTTGTTGGCCCTTCTTCTTCAGCAGCTAGTGCTCCAACTAAACTACGCATGCGTTGGACACCAGAACTCCATGAGGCATTTGTGGAGGCAGTTAAAAAGCTTGGTGGCTGTGAAAGTATGCAATTTTCATTGTTTACTGTTTTTTCAACAGTCTGGTATGGCATGCGGAGTTTTAAATGATTTCAGTGGTCTTTACCTGCAGAAGCTACTCCTAAGGGTGTGCTGAAGCTAATGAACGTTGAAGGCTTGACCATATATCATGTAAAAAGCCATCTGCAGGCATGTAGGATATTGTCTTTTGCCTTGTTGTTTGCTATGTATGTGGCATTTAATTTAAAAAGTAATAATAGACCTTTTGTTTTAATGCAAATGTACTTTCAATTAAATAGCAAATGGTGACCCTGTGCATGAGGTTTCTGGCATTGTGGGATCTGGGAAGGGTCTGTTGTATGTAGCTTTACCCTTGTTATGCGGGATGCTGTTTTTGTAGTTTGAATATGTGACCTTCAAATCACAATGAAGTAATCTTAATGTTGTGCCAAACCTCCCCTCTACTTATTATTTGATTAGTAAAATTCTGTTGCTTAAAAGTAAAGCCAAATGTAAGCTTTATCCTGTTGCCTTTTGTTTTTCATTGGTTTATATGGTTTTTCTTGCTGTTCTATTTTCCTCCTTACAAATTTTGTTTGAATTACAGAAGTATAGAACAGCCAGATGCAGGCCTGAGTCATCAGAAGGTGCATTCAGTTTCTGTTAGATCTTTCATTTCCTCTTCCTGATGTGTTTCTTTGTAAAAGCATATGGTGGAAAAATTTGGATATATTTGGAGTCTGGATTTAGGATCATAAGCAAAAGAAGAAACTGTCACAAAGAAAGCCAATTAAGAGCAGGAAATCTTAAAAGGGCATTTAAGATGAATTATTTGGGACTGCTGCCTGTTTGCTGAAATAGTGAAATCACTTCATGAAATATGATATATAAGTTTCTCTCCATATATATATATATATATTTTTTTTTTTTGTGGCAGAAGTAGCAATTGTATGATTAGTGAATGTATGCCCAGATAGTCATAATGGTTGCTGGAAGAATTATCAATACTTTTGCATCGCTTTTGTTTCTTTGGATGTTGCAGTATGTTTTTTGACTGCCTCATCAATGTCTGAGAATAATGAGTGGGTTCTAATATTTGAAAAAGAAAGTGTAAACAATCAAAAGATAACTTTTGTTGGCATTCCAGCATTATCTTTCTAATGAGGAGCATGCATAACGAAATTAATTGGAATTTCTTATCTTTTGGAGTCAACCATAAGTTTCACAATTTTATTGTAAATAAGATAATCTTTTTCTGTTTTGATATTTTGGTAGGCTAGTTGATATGTTTTATTGGGATTTTTTTAGACTGTTATAGTCTTTTTCTGATTATGAAGCTAGTATCTTACCATAATTAGGCTGCTCTATTATTTTTCTTGCTTTCCAGTCAAATCAGTCTATTTATTGGCCTCCTATATTACTTTATTGTTTACCTTTGGATTAATGGAATTCTGGTGAATTTGTGTTTGTTTCGGTCGCACTTGTTCCCAATCAATTTTCTATTGGAGCCAAATTGATCCCAAGTCATCCTTTGGAATTGTTTGCCGTTGCGATAATCATTTTCCTGTCTTCATCACTTCATGTGGAGTCAACATCATCATATTGTAATCCAGAGTGTTTTTGAGTCCACAATTGCCACCAACAACAAAACAGACTACATTGGTGCACGCTCAAGCTGCAACAACTGCCAATTTCTCACCTAATCTCAAAATCATTTGCCGCATCATCACTGCATCCATCCTCCATGTCACTGAAAATATTAACCACAATACCCAACTATTCCAATGACAATATAGCACCCCGCCATTGCTAACCCTAGCTGTGAACTCTGTCATTCCAAACCTGCACATGCCCAAGCTGACAGCACAAATGCCCGCCGAAAACCTAGCCAGTCATGGCCTTCATAGAGGAGAATTAGACTGAATATGTATCTCCTCCTCTGCTCCTTCCTTTCTCTCTCTTTCCCATTGATAAGATTTATGTTCAGATTCTACAAGGAATGCCGGTCTTATTATGTCTCTGAGCTATAGGATTTTCTAAAAAAAATTTGTTAATTTAGTTGCAAGCAACTAGTGTGTTTATTTCACTTTGAGTTTATTTCTTCTTTTGCTTTTGGATATAGCCACAGTACTCTATGTAATCAATTGTTAATAGTATTTCTGTTAATGAATACATTCAATACGAGAATATCACTGATCCTTTAAAATTTCTCCCTCTTGTTTAATTTATTTTATTTCTCATCCCTTTCTTCCCTTCTCTCTCCTTTTCTTAATTCTGCTTCTTCTGCTTCCTCCAGTTCATTGTTTCTTCTTGACTGGGCCGCTGGGGAAGGGGGTATCTTGTGAATTAATGGGTTGTCCTGTTGCAATTAGTATTGTTATTGCCGATTTTCTTGTTTCTATTGGTTGATAACGGTCTTTTCCTTGTAAACCATTTCGTCATTGCCCTTTTCAACTATTACTTATTTGACATAAAATTTTGGTACTATGTGCCACCTTTTGAAGCAGGTCTACAATGCTGACATTGAAAATTTGTTTGATATATCTCTGACCCAGACAGCTTCTAACTGTCTTTTTTTTTTCTTGCGTAAATGTCTTTCTGATGTTACCTTCTCTTCAAGCTAACTTTGGATCTTGGAAAATTTTGTAGGAAAATTGAAATTTGAAGGAAAAAATGACCAAAATATACCACATTTTGAGATACAACACTGATTATTAGATACATTTTAGATGCATTTTTTCATTACCTTCCCCCAAAATTTCTTGGATGCAAACAATGGGTGAAAGTCTATCCTGAATCCAAAACAGGTCTTGTTCTGTTTCTTCTTTCTACATTTTATTTTTATCAGAAATGAGATAAATTTAGCAGAAGGTGCCACAGAGGCATAAAAAATTCAAAGCTGAACTGCTCCCGGTACAAATCATTCCGGCAATCAGAAGTATATTTCACCAATGAACAATAAGAAAGTTTAATTGATGCCACATAGATTGAATAAATGGAATCAGAAACTTCACACACCAAAACCTCTGTCTCACTACAATGTCATTTATCACCACTCAAATATACTCAAAATAGTTATTTCTTTTTTCGGACGATTGACTTCTGCAAAAAGTTATTTTTTGCTGATTTCAAAATCCATTTTGTGGTTCAGCAGCGAAGAACTAAGAGAAATGGACTTAACTTTAAATTTTTCCTTAATCTGGAGACTTTGTGATGAAAAAACAGATGATTGATTGATTCTCGATCCTGAAAGAATACAGCAATTTGCAAGAGAGAAACCAATATCATGTAGATTATTAAGCTTAAATAGCACTCACTCTGCTTCCCGAGGGATAATAGGAAACTTTTGGCACAGAACCTATCTTCCAAGGAGAATGATCCTCACTACCTCTCTTCAGGGCTGTATAGTATAAATTGATTGGAAAGTACCACTTTGCAGATTCTTTTTTAACTGTGTTTACTTCAAGCTCGGTATCTTTCTCAGCTGAAGGACAAAGAGGTCCTGCACTTCCGGGAATTCATCTTTGCTGCAGCAAAACTATATTGCTGGAGATTAACTCACAAAAAGTAACCTGCCAGAGTGGCATCTCTACAGGATGTATTTACGAAAATATTATAGAAGTTATCCTTCAACGCTAAATCCTTATTCCACCCTGAAAATTAGCAGAATAGCATTCTTACTTAAAGGTAAATATATTTGTAGCAGCACTACCTATTTTTCATTGCACATTTCCAAGTACAGACTCCATGGCTAGTGCAGGTTTTTCTCAGGAACCAACTGGAGTGCCAGGAAAGGAATTTATATGGATGACCAACCTTCAGAAAGCATGCATTTCCAGAAATCCGCTCTGTGACCACAATCACATGCCCAATAAAGCCGTACTGTGGGTGACCAATTGCTTTCCTATCCAGTCCATCTTGCAATCCTCAAGTGACACTGCCTTCACTTAATTTTTGAAATTTCTGGAATCATTCTTGCATCATAAATAATTTTTGACTGGCTTTTCAATAATCATACAATCAGTCCTTCAAAGTGAAGGAAGTAGGTTGAACTTAGATTCCATACTTTTCACATGAGTAAGACATCCCACCTTTAAGATATTTTATTTTTGTACTTTTTACAACTGAATCCAAAATGGAAATTCTTTAAAATTCGTCAACACCAAAATATGTACTCGGAAAAGAGAGCATGATAGAGCCAAATCACCTGGATTATCAATGTTTCAAACCAGTAGCCTTTCAGATTTCCTCGCATTTCTCTTGTGATCTCAAAAGTTTGTAGGACACAATAGTGTAAAATTATTATCATGTAACATAAGTTGCAACATACTGGTGTCCTTGTCATTAGTAGGCCAACATAAAATCCAGTCCAAACATCTGGTGGAAGATTTAGTAAAAAAGCTGATGTTACATGGGTAGAACAACAAAAGCAGGGACAGCAGATCATCCAGTCTGATGTTATTATCTTCAGCTCTCTTTTGTATGCTGGGAGAGGGCTATGTTCTTGTGGTAGAAAATGTTTTGCATTTTAGTTAGGAGTTACGATATTTCTTTTCTTGACACATTAGGAAATAATGTTTTGAACTTTTCCAATCCACAATGTTGCAAGTTCTAGGCAGGGGTGTTCTTTTTCTTCAAGTAGTCAAATGGGCATTTATTTCCATCAAATGGCTAGCCTAGTCTATAACATAGATGAAAATATAGGTATCGGTGTCGATCACAATCATATCAGTATCAGACATATCAAATAATATGTATCAGTATTGGATATTATTAGATGAAAAAAATTTTAAAAATTATAAATTAATAACGTTATATCAGCCAATATATCGGCTGTATCAGCTAATACATTACCTATATCAGCCAGTATATCGGCTGAAATATCATCTTTGTTGGCCAATACGAAAATATGTCAAAATATTGTATTAGGGGCCCCCGATACCGATTCATATGTGCCAATACTTGTCGTATCGGCTGATATTTCTATCAATAGTCTATATAGCAAATCTAGGAGCCACTTCAACTTGGAGGGAAGATAAGGTTGTTTAGAGTTCTTTCATAGATTGAGCATCATAGGCTTCTTGTTGTTCTGTGGCTGTATTATAGGCTTGTAGCTATGTTGAGAAGTTGGAAGTATTTTGTAAAATTGTTCGAGAATGAGAAGAAAACTTGTATCTTTCTCTTGCAAAAGTTGCATCTTAGGACAAAACAAGCTCTAAAAGCTTGCCATCCTGAACATTGGCCTTTTGCAAATGATGGTTGTTTGGGGAACTGTTTTCTGGCAGTTTTAGCTGGAAGTTACAACAGCTTTTTCAAGAAAGTTAGTTCACAATCCAGATGCAAAAGTTGTTGCGGTTTTTTCCTGACGTTGGAAGTCAGTGCCCGCCTTTCTAGCTTTTTAGTGGTTGCTTTTTTGTCCTAGAATACAAGTTTTTAATAAGAAGGCTAAAAGCTGTCATCCAAACACTATCATTGCTTGTAGGATTGTTAAAAACACTTCCCAGCTTCTTGGCACAGCCATAGGCTCACAACATACCTACAAACACTGACAGCATAATCATAGTGCTACTTGAGCTTCCCAAATGCATTCAAAAGCTGTAGCGGCTTTTGCCAGCTTGGACAAAAGTTGGGTCACCAAATACCAGTCACCAGCACTGTGAAAAAGCTGCCAGAGTAGTTTCCTAAATATGGCCCAAGTCCCCTAGGTCCTGGAAATTAAAAAGACAAATCTTTGTTTTTTGGAAAAGCACCATGCATTTCATTAAATCCATCTTGGTTGAATTCATCCTCTTTGAGAAGTATTTAAGGAAAATTCCTATTAAAAAGATCGTATGTTTATTCTGATATCCAATTTACAACACACACAGGCTGTCCTGACCTCAACTGGGCACCAATACAAGAAAAACGTAGCCCAATGCATGACTCTTGTGTCATTGTATATGGTGAGGATTAGGTTTATGCAGTCTTACTTGTAAATTGCAAAGAGGCTGTTTCTGTGAAACAAACATCAATACACGTAGGAAACTCTGACCTTGTTTAGAGCTTAATTTGTGGATATCTTACCTCAGTATGAGCAACCTCTATGCTAGTAGAGTTTGTTGTTGAGTTAGGGTTATCTTATTTTTTGCAGGACCCTCTGATAAGAAGTCAACTCCTCTTGCAGAATTGTCATCTCTGGACTTGAAAACGTGAGTACATGTGTCTTCCTTTCTTTCTATAAACATTCTTTCTTATCCTTCTCTAACTTAATTGATTAAAGAATTTTGCTGCTAATCATTCTTGTGTCTGTGCTGAGACATCCCATTGCCAATAGTACATTAGGCTACTGAAATTCAATAATTATCTTGTTCACTCATTTGCATGGCTGTCCTCACATTGCTTCTCTTAGCTCCCTTAGCATTACCTATTATTTTTATAATTATTCTGGATTGACATCATGCTTTAAACCATCCCTCTTGACCAAGAAAATGAATTAAAAGGGGGGAGAGAACACCATTCTATATTGCTAGGATGTATGGCTAAGTCCTTGTGCTTTTACTGAGGCAGCAAAATATATGCTTGTTCACTAATATTAGAGAAAATGAATAACCCCGTATGTTTATTTATTCTTTTTTGGTTTGGGGAGGAATATTGCTTTATATGTGGCAATCCTGCTGTTTCTTGCTTTGTATGTGGCACGAATACTCCTGTTCCCTGGACAATGTAACATTTATTGTGATCAGTAGGATAATTTTCTTTAATAAGATGCACGGATGGCATCAGCCAAGTGCAATTGTTGGATAGAATAAATAGTGATGGGAGGAAAAAAAAAATTTGCTGGTGTATACTGCCTTAAACTCTTGTAGGGATAGATGATTGAAAGGATACTGTGTGAAATGTTAACTCTCTCTCCCTCATGTTAATTGTGGGAAACTGGGAATGTTTCTCTGTTTTGTTCTTAGAAATTTTCAAATACCAATGTGTACATTTATACAATTACATGCATGTTTACATACATGTACCAACTCCTGGAGGGGATATCATTAATTCTTCCAATAGGCTTCAACTGAATTATGGTAGCATTATTTTCTGGTTTGAATATCTCATATGTACATCTCATATAACTCCTGTTCATAGTGTGCATTAGACAATCTAGCCGTTATGGAGATTAACTGGACTTATAAATGTTCTATGCAAGACGTAAGAGTGATGGAGAATGGTTATAAAGGTCAAATTATTAGTTTGTGTTTCTTCTATTATCTTTTTTCCTTTTATTTAGAATTGATATAGTTATGTATTTTCAGTATCTTTATAGGACGTTTAAGAAATTAAGGTGCTATATCCATTTTGTTGAGTTTAAGATTCCATTTCATATTTCTTAGGAAGTTATATTTAGTTCCTAATTATTTTAAGATTCAATGCCTATTAAAATGTGCCAAGTCCATTCATTCAGTTATTGTTGGATTAATTGTATTATAGGGAGAGTCATGTTTCTTTTCCACCCTTGGTGTGTTCTCCCTGTAGTTTTTGACTATTTCTACCTTTACTCCTCTATTTCTCTCCTCTCTGATTCCTCTTTCTTCCTGTCCAACATCAATGTGGTATTACAGCCGAAATTCCTGAAATCTTTTAACTTCTCTTTAACATTTTGCTGCTGTCAACCTTCGTCAAACATCCATGTTGTTGCCTCCACAATTAATCTTCATCAAAACCTTCTGTAAACCATCCTCCATTCTTAATACCCACAACCATGGGCACCATAATTGAAAAGTTACCATCACCTCACCAACACAACAATATAACAGAGTAATTATAAACTGTCACTGCTATATTCTTGCTGCCATCTTCTTTCATACTGTTAATGAAACAATCAAGATCAAAAAGATATCAATAGGAGTAAATCAAGGGAAGCAGGATAAGCAAGATTGTGACTGTAGTAAATCAAGGGATAATTATGCAAATTTGTCTCCACAAAAATGCCTTTGATGTATCATATGAGACTAGCCTTCTTGGTATTCCTCCAATCGTAATATGAAACTCCTAAAGGATGGAGGATAATTGCTTGAAGATTCAGGCCAGTATTGTTGACTAATTGAAAAACTGAATTATTTTACCATTACTAGACCTTATGTTTGATATGGTGTTAATGTGGTGAGTCAATATTTGGAAGCTCCATGAGTTCCCCATTGGGAAGATGTTATGTACATTATTAAATATCGAATAAGGCTCCCGAACTTGGAATATTACATAGATTAAGTGGACATCTTTTGGTAGAAGGTTCCCCAGATGCAGATAGGGCAATGCCTCTTTACAATAGATTATCTACTGTAGGGTATAGGACTTCATTCGGTGGTAATTTTGTTTCGTGGAAAAATAAAAAACAAACAGTGGTAGCAAGATCACATGTAGAAGCAGAATACATGGTAATGGCCCACATAATGAGGGAGCTTACATGTACAACTATTTCTCCACAATATTAGGTTTTCCCCACATATACCATTGCTTTTTGATAATTAAGTTGTAATATATATGATGTCCGATCTAGTATTTCATGAGAGAACCATACACATTGAAGTTAATTACCATTTTGTTCAAGAGAAAATATTTATATGCATATTATTTGTAAAGTATAAACCCCAAAAATTATTTTAATTATGTTAAATTTAAATAAATTAATGGATTTTCGATGTTAATTATTGATTCAGATAAAAAATTAAATCTTAGACCAAAGGGAGTTAGGCCTAAGTGGCGCTTGACATTTATCTAACCCATGCATAAGCATGTTTTGGATAGAATAGCCATGCCTAAGGTACGCTTGAGTGGCACTTGTGCATGTTTTGATTAGAATGTTGATGTACGATGCATATCTATTAGATGCTTGTACATAGTATGAAATTTGTCTTTGCATCTGATCGATGGACATGTGCCAGTTTATTATAAATAGGTTATCTAGTTGATTTCAGCTTATTTCCTATGGGATTTTGAGAGAAGACAGAGAGAGAGAGAGAGAAGAGGAAATGAGACAAAGGAAGAGAGAAATGGAAGGAGAAAGTGAATTAGAGGAGAGTGCAAGCCAATTTTTGATAAATCCAAGTCAAGACAAGTATATCTAAACTCTCTTTCTTTCTTTATTGTTGATCTTTTCCAAACTCTTAGAGTATTTCTTGTCCAAATGCTCATGTATGAGGTATTTTTGCATTATATATGATTTTACTTTGCATACATGTTAATCTATCCACATCTCATGAAATTTTCTGAAGCTCATTTTTTAAAGTCATGCAAACAATGTTGAAATTTTGATATTCCAATATATATGATCTTGCATGTCATTAATTTTCATACTTATGCTTCTGCATGCCTTTAATTTACATACAAATATTACTACATGTCACTTATTTGTAAGAAAATATAATAAAAACTCTACTTTAGCTTTCAAGAAATTGAATTTTTCTCCGGATTGAGAAATGTTTGTATATTTGTATTTTGGTATAGAGTTTTCAGATTTACCTGAATAAGGATTATGATAATGAATTAAGAGAATATATTTAAACATGTCTTAGTATATTATTTTCAAATTAAAAGTCAATCCTAACATTCACAGGTTAAAAAAGTAACATGATTCTAACATAGTAAATAATACGTAGTCGGCCCATCCACAAGTTGTGAATAGTGATGTATGGCCTTAGTCTATGTGAAAACAATCATAACTTGAATTTTGATATTCGACCCTTATTGGTAAGGTAATCACCGATTCTTGGTTTTTTTTCATCTAAACGATTTTTGTATGTGATATGTATTTATATGTTATTATTTGCTCATAGTATATGTAATGTTAGTATTCATTCATGATTTCCACAGCTTTTATATACGTAAATGCTTCATGAATTTAACATGTTTTTTGTGCTTATACAATTTTGGGCATGTTTGATGTTCTGACATTTGTATACAATCTTTGCATGCTTTATTGAAAGTTTGATATTATTTGCATTTTAGATTTCTATCATGATTATTGTTTCCTACATGTTTCTTTTGATATGTCTATATATAAAAATTTATACATTCTTTGCTGAGTGTTAGGTTCTCTCTTGCCATCTGTTTGCTAAACTTTTAGATAAGCGGACTTGTATATACTTGCAAGGATTTCAAATTGTGGAAAGGCTTTTGGGAGAATAGTTTTAGGTTGTTTTGGAAGTTTTAATTGTAGTATGATTATTAGGATTAGCAGTTATTGTTTGGGTTTCTATTATTGTTTGTATATGGTTACTGGCTGAGGATATTGTTTAATTTCGGTACCATGTTGAATTGACGGATACTCTGATTTTGATTTAAAATACTTTTCCTTTCATACGATTTAAGTCAAGCAGTTGTCGAATATTCGAATCTACTTTTGGTTGTGGCTTTTGGATTATGTGTTTGGATATTTACTCATTATTAGGACTGCTTAACAATACTTGTTGCAAATTCGTGTCGTAGCATTTGGTTTGTTTGTGTTGAAGTTGGTATATTTAATGCTTAATTATGGGTTGCAATTAAAGTGTAATTGATGTTAATGAAATTCAGTTTGGGGTTTGAATGTATTAAATTTGAGTTAGATTTTGTAAATATTCTGGTTTTGGGATTGAGGACGTGACATTATTAGTAAAGCCTAGAGATAAATTCGCCAATATGATCAATCTTTTAGTGGTAATTGGATGAAGTTCATTTGTTTTATGTTGGGTTTAAACAACATTTATAGACAAGCTTGAAGGGGAATAGTAAGGAAATAAGCAAGATTATCAAGATATCAGTTGGCATAAATCAATGGAATCAGAATATGCAAGATTGTGATGAGAGTAAATCAAGGGGACATTATTCTGTGTTATTTGATTTCCTTCATTTATGTATTTCCTTCCTTTATTGTAAGATCTTGTTATTCTATGTAATGGAGAGAATGGGAAGACTGGAATAATTCTTCTACCTCCCACATTCATAAGAATCCTAATTGTAGCACCTACAAACCGCTTGTTGAGCCTTGGATCGATGCCAACAACTTCATCTTTGCTTTCGCCTTATTTTCAAAAGATGGTCAAGCCCTAGCTAGTTATGATCACGATCACATTGATCAAGTCTCCTGGAACCTTTAGGCCCCTCAGTCTAGCTGAACTATTGGACTAGAACCTTGCCATTGCCGTTTACTGGTGGAGACCCCTATATTGTCATGACATTATAACCATCACTGAGCAAAATCACTTTAATCCCTTCTCTGATTTTCTCTCTGTTGGTTCAACACGTCAAAGAGAGAGAGAGAGAGAGAGAGAGAGAGAGAGTTTCTAATAAATTTGCCTCCTTTTCTCTTTTAGTTGGGCCTGGTCAATATTTGGATCCAATTCCTCAAAACACGTTAGTTGCCATTGTCTCAAGTTTTAATCTAATTTTCCCTAGTCCAACTATGACTCTTGAGTCTTAAGTGTAAGGTCTGTCATATTTTCTTTATCTTTCTTAGCCCTAACAAAACAATATTTTTTTATTAAAACCTTGATGGGTCTTATAAAAAGGTTGAGTCACAACTTTTAGAAGTTGGGAAATGGGAATCAACTTCTTTCAGATCATGATGCCCTCTAGATTTCTTAATTCATTTTAATAAAGCTGAAGTGCAGTTTTCAGTAGTCCGAGGAGGTACATGATGCAATAGCATTGTTGATGAAAGTTTTAGTTGTCATGGAAATCTTGAACCATCATGATACAGATATTATGAGTTTCTGTTGCTGCTTGTCTTAGTGGTTTTTTTTTTACTGTAATTATTTGCTTTTTCGAGCTTTGAATTTGGGATTTAAGTCTAGAGAATTCTGAACATTCATTAATGTCCAAAAGGTTTGATTACAATGGAATATATATCCCTTTCTGTGATCTATTCTGGAAATCATTTTAAATCACCAAGTTTTGTATTCATAACTAAGATTGGTGGTCATTTTCATCAATCATTTTCATTTAAATTACAAATATTATAGGAAATAAAATCTCTATGTCTGGGTACAATTGTAAACACTTCCCTTTCAAGCTAGTTTAAAAATATTCTCCATTCCTAGCATGTCTAGAATAGATTGAAATATAAGGCTTGGCAAGCGTTTCATGAGAAAGTCCACAACGTGACTTTCGAAGCAACATTGGGAATACAAATCTCCCTACTTCTTATTTTTCCTTGATGAAATGCCAATCAATCTTGGCATGATTAACTGTATTCTTGACAATGCTTATTGTTGTTTGTTGTCACAATACAACTTCATTGGCCCTTCTAGTTTTATTAACAAATTAGATAGATTAGTCTTTATCCAAGAGTAACTCAGAAAGGCCTTAAGCAATTGATCTTAGTTCAATTTTTGAACTAGACTTGGCCACACATGCTTGTTTATTACTTCTCCATGTTGCATGCTTAGTGTGCATATTCAGGCCATGCATACATTCTAGTCAAGAGTTGTGGGGACATCCAATGTTGAGCTTCTGCATTCCCCCATCTGTAAGCATCCATCTAGTGTTTCATGTGTCATTGCTAAAGAAACAAGTTGGGTTTAAATCTGAAGTGCTGCTATCCTTCCCTCCGATTAGTTGGGAAAGAGAAATATTGCTAGTGCCTAGATAGCTAGTGGGATAAAGGGTGTGAAAAATAGCGGGAAGGAAGTTTATGGAGGTCGTAGTCAAGTGGAAAGGGACTTTCACTATCTTAAATATAAATACCCTCACCTTGAAGGCAAGGTGGTTTAAAGGAGGGGGCTTTGTTAGCGGATCATTACAAATAAACCCTAAAATGTTGGCATAGAAGTAGAAAACAATGTAAAAGAAGACAAATAAACAAAGTAATTGTAGCAAGGGAATAAATTGCCGGGAGAAAATGGGTGAAGATCAAAAGCAATGAAGAGTTGCTGGGCCAAAATCGAAATGGAGGCTTGGGACAATCGTTGCCATCACCACCATCCAGTAGCCTGTGTAGTTCCGTTGGATGAGCGTTATGTTCTAAGATGGGCAAAGAAAATCAGGGCAACATGATTATAGCCACAGTAAGCAGACAGGCATGAAGAGGCATGGGGTGATCTCAAGCACCCGTTCGATTAAAAGGTGGTAGATTGTATTTTTGTTGGCCGAAGGAGAACATTATCACCATCCACGTGGATCAGCACCAAGCATTGGATGGAAAAGGGGTAGATCGTGTGTTTGTTGGAAATTCATCTCCATTGTTCAATGGGATAAATCTCTGTTGTCCAATGGTAGAGGTGGGGATTCAGTTGGTTATGTTAGCTCAGACAAAGGTGTGATCCGCACATAATTCCTGTCGAAGGCCAAACCCACACAACACGTGTCAAAGCATGGAAGAGTAGTTGCAGTCAATTTAACCACTTTAGTTATACATAACTAACCATTTAAAATCATTTTTTGTGTTTATTAGGGCATCTTAATTGAAATAGTATGAAATAATAACTATGTAGTAGAAGGAAGCTAGTTAATGAAGTACCATTGAGTAGCTCAAATGCGAAGACCTCTCTGCTCCTAAATTAGAAAAAGTATCTTCTCTTCAAGATCTTTTTGTCTTTGAAATTCTGTCGCTATTCTCTCTATCTATTTTCTTTGATCTCATTATAAGAAATTAATCCAGAAATCATGAATTGAGTTTTTACAAATTGGTATCAGTGAGGAATTGACCTTGAAGAGAAGATAGTTTTCCCAATTTGAGAACGGAGAGGTCTCTGAATATGAGCTATTTAAAGGTATTTTATGAACTACCATACTTCTACTATATACTGGTTATTTCATACTATTTCAATTAAGTTGTCCTGATCATTACAAAAGATGTTTTTGAACTTGTTATGTATAATTAAAGTAGTTAAATTAATTGTAACTGCTCTGTCATATTATGACACGTGTTATGTGGGTTTTGCCTTCAACTGGAATCATGTGCATATCACGCCTTTTGTCTGAGCTGGTGCAACCAACTGGATCCTCACCTCTTTAATTGGACGACCAAGTTTCATCCATTTGGATGGTGGTGGTGAATCTCCAACAAACACGTGATTTACCCCTTTTCCGTCAAATGCTTGTTGTCGATCCATGTGGACAGTGATGATGTTCTCCTATGGCCAACAAAACCATGATCCACCACCTTTTAATCGAATGGATGCTGGAGATCGCCCCTTGCCTTTTTATGCTTGTTGCGGCTGTAATCTTGCTGTCTTACTTTCTCTGCCCTGCTTAGAGCATGATTCTCAATCTAATGGTCCGATAGAGGCCATCTGGACAGCGGTGATAACAACGATTGGCCTGAGCTTCCATTTTGATTTTGGCCATGCAACTCTTTATTGCTTTCGATCTTCATCCGTTTTCTCTGCGATTTCTTCTCCTATTATGGTTATTCTGTTTTATTTTTCTTCTTTACATTGTTTTGTACTTCTACGCAACCCTTTTGGTGTTTGTTCATAATGATCTGCTATCAGCCGAGTTGTGTGGGGTATTCCGTGACACTTTTTGCTCACTCTTGTTGCATCCTGCATCCGTCTGAGTGCTAGTACTACACCAGTTTTTGTGGAGCTCGTGTGCTGCACGCACACATCAGTGTCATGCACAACACACATTATGCTTGTGCCATCTCGGTCAACCTTCCCTTATGTCACCTCATTTGAGCATGCCTATAGCCATGCTCCGGTCTGGATGTTAGCACAGGCGCAAATTGCATGTAGTCCCCAACTCCCTTCTAGAATTTACACAGCGAAGTATCCTTCTTCCAGCTTGCATCTGCTTCCAATTCTCCCTTCCATCTGACAGGGCTATATGTTCATTGATTCTTCTTGCGTTGACTCATAGTCCAATGCTCAAGTATCTGTGCTGCCTTCTCGTCTAAGTGCTTCCAAATGAGAGGAGGCTGCTTGCCTTTCCACCAGGATGGATCCTGCGTGAAAAGGCTTCAAGTAGCTAAAATGGTATGCAAGGTATACTTTCAATCTTTCGTGTAGCTTAAGTTGATAGGCCACAATGCTTACCTTCTTGATCATGCTAAAGTCTAAAGGAACCATTATATCTTGGAACTAGGCCTGATGAACGGTCTTGTGGTCAATCTTCTTCCAGATCTGCCGGTGAGGTTGAGCAACACCATGTCTCTGATCTCAAACTCTAGGGGCGGTGCTTGCAGTTCACATACTTCATGTGCCAGGCAGCTTTGCGCAAACTGTTCTGTGCTTCTTCTACAATCTCCTGCTTTTGCCTCACATATCGGTATGCATTTGGGCACTTCCCTCAGGTCCCCTGCTTCTCCACCTTTAGGGGAGTCCATGGTTGTTGGCCCAAAACCAACTCCAAGGGACTATTTCAGACACGGTAGACTGCTGAAATTGTAGCAGCACTGGGTTGAGTTGCTGTATGTGGCCCACTTCTTTTGGCATGCGGTCATTTAGTGCCTCAAATATTTTTCTAGGAAACCATTGATCGATTTGGTTGTCAATCTGTTTGAGGATGGTTGGCCATGGAAAACTTCAGGTCTGTCCATGTCATGTTAAAGAATGATGTCTAGAATTGGCTGGCAAATGTGGTATATCGGTCACTCTTGATGTCTTTGGGCAACCCAAAGTACTTCACCACATTTTTATAGAGCGTGTCTGCGGCAATATCCAAGGGGTAAGTCATCGGAGCAGCAAAAAAGACAACATTTTTTTAGAATCTATCTACAGCCATGACTTCCGGAATTCCACCAATGAATCCATGGAAACAGACATCCGTGGTTTCTAAGGAATCGGCAAATGCTGCAGCAATTCTGCTTCCTCCTCTTGATGTGTGGTTCCACCACATCCTCCATCTTCAGGACATGATAAATCAGCATAGAGTGCAATCATATTCTCTCTGCTTGGTGGCCATCCCATGCAGTATCACAAGTTTCACTTAGAAGCTCTTGTTGAAGTCCTCTGACACTCGTCAAGCATAGCCTATCTCCCTTAGCAACGAGGTAATCACCATCTTCAAGCCAGAACCATTAAATAACCCCTCCTGCACTTCCTGCGCAAATTTGCAGCAAGTGGCATCGTCCTTGGGCACACTTAGTACTTATCTCACATCTGAATGTTACTGTATAATGACATCAACAGCTGCTAAAACTTCCTTCGGCTCAGAGCATCAACAACCTGTTGTGGCAGGCAGGCTTGTGCTCCTATATGAATTCATATTCAGTTAAGAACTCTTGCCAACATGCTTTCTTTGGGGACAATTTCTTCTGCATCTTGGAAAAAAAAGTGTTGTCAACAATGTCCCTCTTTAATCTTTACTTGGGCCCCAACAGGTAAACTCGCTAACATGAAGAGAGTGCACTACTGCAACCATCCTTTTTCTTGGATATAATGGCACTGCTAAGCATTGTTGAGCTTTTGGCTTTCAAATGCAAGTGGGCATCCCTCCTGGACAAGTACACCATCAATAGCTTTGTCGGATGCATCAGTATGCACATTGACGGGCAACTCAAAGTCCGGCTGTCTCAACACTGTCTTGGATGCAATGGTAGTTTTAAGAATCTCAGAGGCTTTGTCGCATGAGTCTGCCCGTGCCCCTGATTGGCTCTTCTTTAACAGATCATTCAAGGGGATGCTTTATTCGAATGACAATAAAATGGTGATAAAACTTGGTAGTCTGAGAATCAAGCAAAGTTCAAGCATCTTTGTTGAAACTAGCCAATCTATGATTGCCTTGACCATCCTCGGATCCTTTTGTACCACAGTACTAGGCTTTAGCTCACCAAATGACTGAGAAACATAATCTCCATCCTCACACACTTGCACTTCTCCATCTTCACATAGAGTTTGTGCAGTCGCAGTGTAGTTAATTCTCCTTAAGTGTTTGGTTGTAAATGACAAAATCATCTCGATATACAACCACAAATCATCAAGCCATTTGTACAAAATGCATTCATTAAATTACAGAATGTTGCCGGGGTATTAGTGAGCCTTAATGGAATTACAAGAAATTCATACAACCCATATCTAGTTGGACAAGAGGTCTTCAATATTTCTCCTTTAGAAACACTCACTTGTCAATATCTTGATTGAAGATCTAGTTGTGTGAACCACACAACTTTTCTCAACCTAACGTCGGTCTTGCACCGAGGACACCAAGTGATCTTTCTGATGGTCATCTTGTTTTGGGCCTGATAATCAGCATTCAATATATACACAGAGAGCCATCCTGCTTTTTGTCTTAAAAAATGATGGGGGCACTGTACAGGGCTTTGAATGGCTGGATAAACCATCCAGCAATTTACCCCAACTATCTCAACTTGCCCAACTCCAGGGCTGATATCCGATAAGGGGAACATGTTGTGGAGGTGAGCATGTCTCCAGCTCAATCTGATGGTCTATAGCATGCCTAGGAGGCAACAAAAGGGTAGTTCTGGGGGCATTACATCGGCATACTGCTGCGACAGCCTAGCAACCGAATAGGGACTTTCAGCGTCATGTCTGGCTTCACTTCCAACATTGCGGCAAAGCAAGTAGGCACTTCCCGACGCAAATGTTTCTTGACATGGATTGCTGAGATGTGTGCTGCTCAGCTCAACTCAGCTGCCTTCCTGGCTGGTCGGCAGCAGCCCACAAAACTACGCCTCTGTTCATCCATGATCATGATTCCCTCAAGATTGGGGAACACAGCAGCCTTTGTGCTCCTGAAGAAGTCAAGCCCAAGGATCATGTCAAAATGTCCAAGGTAACTACCATGAAATTTACCTTTCCTATCCAATGTCTCATAACAACTGACAGATCTTGGGCAATACCCATGACTGTTTGTGCTTGTGCATTCACCCGCTTAATTTTGCTTGAGCTCGGGACCACCATCAACCATGGTTAGTCACCGTTCGATAAAAAATGAATGGTCATAGTGTCCAAGCCATTCACCTTGACATTGAGAAACCCAAATGGGGCTATCTCCACAGCCTGTAGTGTATCCGGTAACTGCAACAGATTCACTAGGGTAGCAACCTCCTGCTCCCTACCACTCCTCACTTCTTCTGCAACAATTGCATTCATTTTCTCACTTGGAACAGCCTTTGGCCCTGTGAGGGCCATTGCAAATGAAGCACCCTTGTTGCGCCTAGTCTTACCGCTGAAGGGGGTGAGTCTTCCCTCCTTCTATTGCTTGGCTTTTCCATTCTCGCACCTCTTACCATCCTCCCATGGGTTGCCTGTTGCCCTCTTTTTACTCTGACTTGGGCTTACTAGATCACTCACCAGGATTCTTAGTTGTTCTATAATCCGCCAAGGCATAGGCCGCTTCAATGGCACCCAGATCACATTCTTCCTCTGTTGTTCCACCTACGTCCACAATTGCAGACCCAAGAATAAGTTAAACAAGTTATCTTCCTCAATCATATTGTCTTTGTCAAAAATCATGAAATAAAATTTATTCACATAAAGACAATGAAGTCATTCACATTCTCTGGCACCGTGCCATGTTTCAAGTATTTTGGTGCATCCTTTGCAACCCACGACACATTGCAAGGCACTGATCCTTCGGCTCGTTTTTAAGTTGTTCCTGTCTTATTACGTGATCTCCCAGCGTTACACATAATCCGTCAGTAGCGTATGCCTCCATAATTTGGCGTCGCCAGTAATATACATATTATTATACATACTATTGGAGTTTACACAGTCCGGTCCAAAACTGGAGCAGTGTCAAAGTACTGCTTCATATCCCATAAAAAAAACATTGCCAACTCCTTGGCATTTTGTATGTCCTAGGAGGGTTTAGGCTTGGGTACCTTCATGGATATGCTGTACCCAAGTAGCATGCTGTTTGCACCATTTTTCACAGTATCACCACTTTTTTCTCTAGATTGGTCAGCTTCTTGAGGGTTCCACTGGAAAACTTTCCTAGGGTCTGCTAGTGAGTCTCTGGGCCTTCTTTAAGGTTGCCCACCCACTCCACCAGCATGGGCATCTCTTCATCAGAGATGGGTGTAAAGAAGTGGAGAACTTATTTAATTCAAACGATACTGTAGAAATTCAGGTATTCAGATGGGAAGAGAAGAGTGACACACTAGAGAAGAAGATAGAATTTAGAAGGAAACGTGGGACAACAGCTAGAGAAGAAGAGAAATTCATAAGAACAAAGGAAGGAGGACTATAGACATGAGGAAGAAGAACAGAGCAAGGGATGAGAATTAGACTTCAATTCATTTCACAATTCATTTGACGCTATTTCTGTATTGCATGGCTACATTTATAAGATACAATTCAGAGCCAACAACCTTTAACTAACAATCAGCTAATTAACTACTAACTGATTTTGTTGCTTTAAGACCTGCAGTCTCCCACTAGTCTGCAACAGGTGAGCCACAAGTCCAGTAGGCTTCTGCAACTCCCTGGTAAGCTGGCTGTGAGGACTCCTGATCTATATCAACAACTAGTAATATTCATATGGCTACTCAATATTGCTTCATTACAACGGGACTGATGATAGTCTCCAACTGAGCAAGTCATTCATGCACCTGCTCCCTCACAACACTTACCATGTGTGACAATTGAGCCCCTCATGCCAGCTGTCATAAGGATTGATAACCAAGTTACAAGATCGCACATTTGCTCGCACCATAATTCACAACCACCCGACAACCAAGCAGACTTAGTTAAACATACTTGATTACTAGTTTAACATACTAGATTACTTATGTTTGATTGTGTTTGTGAGACTAAGCCACTTGAACATGGAACATTGATTATAAGGAAAAACAACAGTAAAAAGGAACTCAATACACTTAAGTTTCCCCTCCCATCCTTCTCAATAGTGAGGGAACAACACATTTGCATTTAAGCACATGCAATCAATTACACACTTGAATGGTTGGGCAGTTGTGTTATGTGGCAGAGAAATGTAGGCAATTGCAACTGCTGGACTTGATCAACTCAAGTACCTACTTCATGTGCCTCCCACAAGAACCTTTGGCAACTCCCAAGTGACCTTTGAGTAACTGCTACAAACAATCTCAGGCAAACCCTGCTAACCATCTTGGGCAACTCTTGCAAACTGTATCTGTGTTCCCGCAAACTGGTGTGGGCAAATCCATAGAACTGTTTCCAACACTTGGCCTGTTGATGTGCATGTCTGCGGCATCCTTGTCTGTGGCCAAGTGCCTCTGCATATTTGTGGGACTATTGAGCCTCTTCTTATCTGAGAGCTCATGTGCTTTGCATGTGCTCTAAGACTCATCTGAATGCCCCAACAATGTTGTGTGCTTCACGCAATGATCCTTACCTGAGGCTATGCCTTGTACTCTCATGCTTCACGTGAATGTCAGGGCTATGCATACATTCTAGTGCCCAGCTGCGTGGGTTTTCTGAGCGGCATAGGTATTCCGTTTATAGCTGTGCGAGCACTCCATGGTGGAGCTTCTGTGCTGAGAAGTGTGGACACTCTACTGCCAAGCTTCTTTGCTGAGCTGGGCAGACTATGCATTGCCGAGGTTCCATGCCGAACTGCATGGGCATTCATTGTTGAGATTCTGTGCCAAGCTACACTGATATTCAGTGTCTCATTGCGCACACTCTTGTGAATCCCACATCCTTCTGAGTACGCTAATATTGTGCTTGCTTCTGAGGGACTTGTGTGCTACACACTCTACGCATTGTGCTCATGCCTTCTTGAGTAGGCTTCCGGCTTCCCAGGGCTCGCATCACTTGAGAATGCCTCCTGCCATAATTGGGTCCTGGTGTTCAGCACATGCATAAGGCTGAGAGCTGCCATAATTTCGGTCTTTGTGTTGTACTGTTAATTGGGTATTATACAGTAATGCATACCAGCTTGGATTACAAAGTAAGCATTTTCCTCTGAGACTGAAATGACCAACTAGCAGTCTGTGTGGTGTGGAGGGATGACAATTACAGGTCTTAATGTGCTGCTGTGGCAGTTTGAAATTTGTTTTGGTGTTTAGCATAGTGAGTGGAGGGAATATATTGACTGCCTGGTCCACTAACTTGTGACTTTTTCTATATGAGTCCATGACACCCCCCCCCCCTTTTCTTTTTTGAGGGGGATTACACTCAAGTTTATATACTTTTTGATATTTACAGTTACAGTCTAATGTTCAATTTTCACAAGAATTTCATTAAAAAAAGTTATGCTGACATCATATTTGAATCTTACAATGACCAAATACTTACGACATTGACAAACTAGAGATCCGCCTACAATTGATCTCGCAAATGAAGAAAATTTAATCACATTATTTCATTGAAGTGAAAATTGGATTAAAAATTGAAATAATTTAATGAACTTGATTATGACAAATAAAATGGTAGGAACTCAAAAGTTGAACACATCACATGTAATGACTGAAAATTCAGTTTTTTTCCTTTACCTATTTGGTGAACACATCTAAATCTCCTACTCTGCTTGACATGATAACAGAGGTATGGATCTCACAGAAGCATTGCAACTGCAGATGGAAGTTCAAAAGCAGCTTCATGAACAACTTGAGGTATGTCAAGACCAGAAAATCATCTTCCACATCTTGGCCATTTGTATTTACTAAAGATTGGAAAGAAAATGGTTGAAGGGGGGGGGGGGATGCTGTCACAGCATGCCTGCATGCAAACACTCTCATATTCTTTGGTAGCCATGGTTTGGGTTCTTTGGATATTATTTTGTGATTCTTGAGACAGCTCTTTTGAAATTTTGACTTTTGTCTTTATACTGATCAGAGAGGTATTGGTTCCAGTCCCTCTGTGGACAACAGCTATAGAACTTGCCCAGGTCCACTTTAAACCAAATATATATTATTAAGAAGTTCTGTACATTTTCTCAATTCGTTCTCAACAAGACATTACAGCAGTTTTATTCTTCGTTATAATTAAGGTCCTAATGCTGGGTCAAATCAGTTAGGGTAATGTGGCATTATTTTCTTCTGTGGACTGGAGGGAATTCCAACAGAAAAAAAAAAAGCTTAAGACCCCCCCCCCCCCCAAAAAAAAGGAATATGAAAATTATCCTCCCTTATTCATAGCTTCCTTCCATACTCCCTTGAACAAACTGTCACTATCTTGAGAACATCCTAACTATCTTTACTCAGCTGAATTTCCTTCTGGGGTCCATCATTAACGCTTTACTCCTAGACATGCCAACTGGATTTACAGTCACTCTGACGCACTGACATTTCACTGTAGCCATGCTTAGGAGAATGCATTATATTAACCTCCACCACAGTGTTATATACAACCGTCACTAGCCATTCGGGTATCAAACATGACCATCTCAATAAACTGGTCAAGGAAAACAATACCTGTTTATGTAATGTCAATCGGAAATTAGAAGTTAATGTGAAGGGGTTGTTCCATTTTTTCTTGCTTCTTTGAATGAATTTTAATTGGTTATAATATGATATTATTTGAAGAACTTCAAAGGAGAGAGAAATTATTCAATGGAATGTGTATGTGATGAGAGACACAGAGAGAGGCCTTGTTTGAAACAGCTCTCGGTCATCTTTTATGCTGTTGTAGTTGAGCATTGAAAAATGTATCTGAATGGGAGGTAAATGACCTAAACTTGGTCATTAATGGCATTCCGAGATCAAATTGGTGGCAATTAGGCTTGTTGATTGATGAAAGGAACAAGTTCCTATTGATAGGTGCTCAGGAAGCATCCAAGAAAAAAAATGGTGCTTAGCGTATAGGAGATGGATGATAAATTTTTGGGGTTCAGAATAAGAGCTTTATGGGATGGCTATTACTGAAGTAGAGTGTTGTAGACTATGTTTAAGCGCATTGAAATTTGCACAAGCCAGAAAACTATTGGGTTCAAGGCCACCACCAGTAGAATATCTTCTTTTGGCTTGAAAGAGTTACAGGGGGAAAGGGGTCTCCAAAAACACTTTCCTGACAGGACCCTTTTTTTTGGGGGAACACCTTCCTTTCTGAAGGATTTTCCTGCTATTGCTCACTTAAAAACAATATTATTAAAGGCTTAATGTGTATCAAAGCGGGGACAAGGCACAAGGTGCAAGATGTAGGTGCAAGTTTGATGGAATTGAGGCGCTCATTTATAAAATATGTACATATGATGTTCTTGTAATGAATTTTAAATATTAAAGCTATGAATAAAATAAAAACACAAAAAATATATTTGACAATAATAAAAAACTCACTATTTAACTAATAATATAAAAAATGGTAATTAATAAGTACAACTCAATATAAGCATACAAGAAAATAGAACTCATCGACAAATTCTAAATATTATCTTTAAGATACTCATTGCAAAGATCTGTATCCATTGTCATTAGCAAATAAAAGTTCATCTTCTTTTCTTTTGTATCTTATAGGCTTGAATGATTTCTTCATCTTTATATGTCTTATTAAGTTAAAATCTTCATTATTTATAAACTCCAATGGAGTAGCTTTAGAGATACATATTGTTTAAGGTTCACATTATTTCTCAATGTAGTGTGATATATTTCCTTATTTAGTGCGACAATTTTAGCTATAAAATTCTTTATTAGATCTCATTTTCAACTGCAAATTTATTATCATTATTATAATCTCCATTTATTTTTCAATCATCCACGCATCACTTTCACTGATCCCAATTTCACAAATATCAAGTTATTATTAAAAGTAACAATTGCATTTAATTGCTAATTCAAAAGAAACAATTACTTTTTTTTTCAAAAAATTCTATAAGGCATTCAAGGCTCACACCATAAGCCTCAAAAAAGATATGCATATTAGATCCTAGGTGTGCGCATCTTGGAATTATCCTCATCTAGGTATGTTGAAGTGTCAAGCTTTGGGCCCCACACCTAGGCATGAAAGAAGCATGCCTTCAACTAAATAGCATGAAAAGGAAAGGGAATTTTGACCCCCAAAAAAAAAAAAAAAAAAAAGAATAGAACACAATGAGACAATATGTTTCCAAGGTCAGATTAAATGGGATGTGTCACAACTAGTAGTTCAAAGGGTCAAGTCCATTTCTGAATGTTTTGCAATAATAGTAGCCAAGAAAATTCATGAGGGGTTTCATTTCCATGTTGCAATTAAAATAAAATTGCTTTGAAAAACAACGCCACTAAGCTCATAAGAAAGTTGTTAAATTTCCTGAGGGATGGGATCAATCTGAGGTGGTATAAGAAGACTGGGCGCCTCCGCTCCTATGGGGAGAGTACACAAGTGAGAAAATAAAGGAAAGAGCATAAAGCACAGTAGGAAGGGCACGTTCTAACATAGTTACTCGCTTTCTCAACAGGCGAATGATCTGAAACTTTGTGAATCGTAATGCTGTGGCTGTTTTGGATGTATCTGACTTTTTGACGGAGTTTGTATAGGAGAGTGTTTGGTTCAAGTGATGCCGTTCAAACTGTATTCATATCTACTTTAGCAGGAGTGGTCCTGGCAGCCATTGTCTGATTATTATCCAAGGACCCATTGCCAAGCAAGGGCATAGAGAGGGGGAGTGAATGCGCATTTGCCAATGATCTTTTATCTGGCAGTTAGTTCAAACTAAAGAATAAAAAAGTAAGGTGATGGTTTAGTGTCAACCTTTTGATATACTGAAGCTTGAGAACTTTAATCCCACATTGTGGGATCTGAATAAAGTTTAATGTATACTGCCTTATCCATGTATTGGAAAGAGACTGTTTCAACACACAATATAAGGGGAAAGTATAGTAATATCAATATTAGGGGAGAATATACAAAAATATTTTGTATTTCCACTTTTTTGAATTTAATTATCAAAGTTTATTTTTCCAGTTTTATTCTCAACTAATTTTTAGTGGCAATTTTACCTAATTGTAAAATTTTCATTAAATAACCCATTCTAGCTCCATGTACCATCATCATTGTTGCTGGTCCAACATGTTGGCCACAAGAACAGATTGTACTAATAAAAGAAAAAAAGTTCGTCGGAACAAAAGAAAAAAAATACTACTTAACCCCTTCTCCAGCCTGCATTACCTGTCACCTGCCCCATCTCCTAACCACTTTCAGCAAAATCCTTCTTTCTACTGGTGCTGCACTTTCAACATGCCACCACTCCCATCCTCAAGTGCAGCTCCTCTCTCTCCACGACTAGGTTGCTAATGAGCCAACTCATATATGAACAGTTCAGAGCTTGGATCCATAAAGAGTAAAGACTAATTCCAGCTTGTTGGTTTGCAAAAATGAGCGATACTTGAGTTTAATTTTGAAGCTCATTAGACAAACTAACCAAGCTTGAGCTTTATTGGGCTTAGTTGTCTATGATGTTGGGCAATTTGGTCTAGGTTAGGCATGTTTAAGGGCTTATGAACTTATGATGGGCTCCTGAATAAACACATGTATAGACTTGTTGAAAGCTTTGTTAGTAAACCTGTTTAAGGTCTTCAGTTCGGCTTGGTTGTGAGCATGGTTTGGCAAATAATATGATCTTGTCTTGTTTATGCATAGACAGACCAATATCCAAGCCAAACGTGGACCTATAAATTTTTCCCAAGTCCAGTTTGAGTTAAGAAACAAAGGCTCAGCTCAAGATATCTTATAAAATAAAAAGAGCTAAGCAAAGCCTGATGATCTCTAGGCTCAACTCATTTGCAATCCTACATGTGCCGCCTCTTGTCCTGTTCTCTCCCCCTATTTACTTGCTATCTATCAACGGTCTCTATGGCCTCTCACCTCCAATGCCTTTACCATCTAGCGCCATCTCCTACCTCCTCCGCCCCACATTGTCCCTTCTCTAACCTTTCACATCTCTGCAACATCATTCTATCTCTCTCTCACTCCCCAACATTGCAGTCTGTACAATCAGGATTCATTTTCACACCGCAATCTCTCTCCCCAGCCAGCAAGGATAGATCGAATCTTGTTGATGGTGACTCGAGATCTGTCAATGCCAATAGGGAAGGGAGGCATCATGGTATGAGTGTGATTGAAGGGATCTGGGGGGTGGCATTGTGTCGCTTGTGGTGCCGGCGGTGAATTGTTGGAAGGAGGGTGTTGGGTTTGTTGACTCAAGGAGGGAGGGATCTAGGGGAGGGGGTTTTCCTTTTCATTTTAACAAACTTTCTTTGCCATATTGGCTTTTTTACCACTTGGCAATTTCCTGCCTCATGTCCATGTCATGTAATGCCAGGATATGAGTTACTTCACTAGAGTTTTTATCTAATTTTCAATTGGTGTTGAAATATTTAGTTTGAAAATAAAATTGGAAAATAATAAGTTGTTAATAAAATAGGAGAAATACCTAAAGTTGAGGATATTTTGATAATTTTCCCGAACGCTTAGTAGATGGGATTTCTTTTGCTGGGCAATTGTCTTGTTTGGGGCGGATTGGTTGCTGAACTAACTGTATCTTCATGGAGGTATTTTAAAATAGCTTCTCAGATATATTAATAGGATTTTAATTTCGATTTTGTTTTACAGCAACCTGAAATCATTATAAATGTGAAGTAGCAATGCATTTATGAGCTGTGCAATTTGTGTTCATTTTTGTGTGTGTTTGGAGATCAGCATACTACGGCTCTTTCCTGATACATATGCTACAACCTGCGTCACCCCCTGCTTTGGATTTGTGCTTGATCTGGCATGGTGTTTTCTTTTAGTCAGTTGGTACTGGGTTAGTCAAAAGAATTTCTGACACATCTTGTTTGGTTCGTGGTATCAAAATAGCAACTAGGGGTTAGAATTTGAATTGTCCTGTCCAATTCAATTTCTGCTGTTTGACATCTCCTTGGAATTGCAATTCTTGTCCCATTACAATTATACTATACATGAAGGCCTCTTTCATTCCATCACTAAAGGATGGCTCAATGTGTGAGGCTTTAGGGAGGGTAGGTTGTTTGCAACTGTATTCTTGCATTGTGAAGAGGTTGTTTTTGTTGTTTGAGCCATAATTTTCAGGTCACAATGGAGCACTATTAGCATCATGCCAAGAGTCACTCTCTTGTGTTCTCTTTCTGATGTGGATGTATGTTGAGGAATCATGGGTTAATTGTTTGGATAAGGTTGTGTGTATCAAAGTTTTTCAGATCCCTCAATGTGAAAATTTTATTCACCAGCTCACCTTTTCTAGTCATGGGTTACTTGCAGAGCAAAGCTGATTGACCGTGTTTGTATTTAGGAAAGAAGTTTTATGTGTTAAATATGACTCCAATAACCTGGATTCTCTAATTTTTTATAAGATAAAAGGAACTATTTTCCATCCGTTGATTGGATCAAGGGGAAGAGAGGGGGAGGGAAAGATCTGGTTCACCTTGCTCTGCAGCTTTTTTGGAGGTGGTTGGTAAGGAGTATAATTCTCTCCATATCCCCCTCATCCCTCTCCCTCTGTGTCAGATTGGGTGCGAATGCAGGGGAAGAGGAGATCTTGTTGATGGATACTTTTTGTACTTCTCCTTATAACCTACTATAAATAAAAGAATCACCAATTTTTTTGATTTTTTTTGGGAAATTGTAACATTGACATTCCCCACTTAGGGTGGGAGGGGGGCCTCAGTTTTGTTTGGTTTATAAAATTCTCATTCTCACATTTAGATCATCGAAAGAGGGATGGTAAATACTGTCACTTTCCTTTCCTTACTTTTTAAATTATCCTCAACGTGGGGAAGATAGATCTTCTCCTCCCTACCCTTCCCCTCTGAACTCCCAAACAATTAAATGTTTGTGTCCAATGTATCAAACACGTCACACTCCAGTTTGCAATCCTTGAAAAGCTAATTTAAAGAGGGATATGACCCCTTGCTCTGTTCCCCTCATATTTCCTTCCTCTACTTCAAGGCCTGAATGACCAATGGACAACTCACTGCTCCTCATTGCAAATTTTAGAGGCTCTAACTCAAGTCTCAGCATAGTGGCATTTGAGCTGGGGTGGAGCTGGCTTTCAAATGCCAAACTCAGGAAAGTGGTGTTTTGGTGAGGTGTGAACTTGGATCCCACCACCACTGCTGCCACAGTCCTATTCAACTTGTTGCCCCACCTGCCACAGGCCTTCATCACAATGCAACCGTTGATTTCACTATTCTATCCTGCCTGATGCTCCTTTAATCTCTGTCCCCAATCGGAGCTCGAATATTAGGCCTCAGTTCTCACTATCACTGCATCCTGTCATGCATCTGCGATTCGTCATCATCATTGGCATACAACATTGTAGATCTCCTGTGTTCTTGAAATCGCTAACAACTTCTTTGGCTGCTTTGTTTCAAAATTGTATGTGTAAGCTGATTTTTGATAATCTTTCTCTAGCTGATGAATGAGTGCCTTCGGTTTAGTATGAGGATGCAGATGGGAGTTCAGTAATTGTTGTTTAATCAATTTTTTCTTTGAAAATTTCTCTTCAGTATCTTTCAATTTCTGGGCAATCAACGAGCCTAATTGTTTACATGCTGTGACTGCAGAGCATTTAAGAGAGTTCAGTAATAGACCAGTGCTCAACAAGATTTTGTTGAATGCTTTGCGAAAATGGTTTATATTGCCCAACTCTCCATGGTGATCATTTCAATTTGATCGACATATTCAGTTCGAAATACATGTTTACTTATGATCCCCTGAACAAATTTCTAATGCTCAAATCACCAATCCACAGCAAGCTTTCAAAACTGATGGATAATTAAGACAATTAAACTGGATTTGGCGGTAAACCACCATGGAAATGTGAAATAATTTCCTTATGAAAGTCATTCCACACGAAACACTCTGGTTTTGTATTTGTAGTTGTGCCATCTGAAGATTCCCTTGCGTGAGGGAGATTTTCCATTGAAGGAGAGGGAAGGGGACGGGCCATTCTTTTGGTGGAAATGGACATCATCGGTAGTAGGGTGTGAGAGGGGGAGAGGAGGGCTTGAAGGGAGAGACAAGCAGATGGGTAATGAAAAATCACAGATGTGGAAGGGTGAGAAAGAGTGATAGCAGGAGGAGAGGGAAGGAGAGGGAGAAAGAGAACAACATAAAGTCTCAGGGAGGTTACTGGCACTTGTTACAAATCCATGTTTTATTCCTAGCCCTTTTTTTTTCAGTTGAATGATAGAGATTGAAAGTTCTCATACAAAATGGAAGTTCTCATGTGCCACTCTTTCAGAGCCTAGCAAGCTCTTCTTTCAGGTTTTGTTGTGTTAAATATTCTGATTGTGAAAGCCCAAGTCTAGGCCAACTTACACCCATAGTGAGGTGAACAATTGCAAATAATATGGAATTGAAAATCAAGTCAATAATTCAAAACACAGTGAAGAATTATCAACTGTAGATGTGATAATTAATATATCAACCAGTTCACCCATACAACATTAATATGCGGAATAATTAATTAACACTAGATTTTGTTGACCAAGGAAAAATTCATGAACCAATTAGTCAAGTAAAAAACCCTATGAGCTGTCAATTGCCAAAATCACTACGTAAAAAGAGCCAACTTATAAACTGGTAGTTTAGATGTACTAAATCCTAACTGACCCAGAATCTTTTTTAGACTCGGAAGTTCAACTTTGTTGCCACCAATAGAACTTTGATTGATATCAACTTTGGATTGAGTCTTTGTGATTTTCGGATTGAGAGAATTATGTAGCTTGAAAATGATCAAGTTATCTCACAAATGGAGTTTTTTCCATGGGCAGTTACCTCTGCTCCCATTCCCACTCACCACGTTCAAGGAAACTGACTGCAGAGTGGGTCTATAGGTTTGATATATTTATAGTAGCCAAAACCAGTTCCACAAAAATGTACATAGTGGGATCGACTGCTGTGCGGCTTGAGCAGCCCTCGTGCTGTAACCTCTGGGCAACCCAGAGCTTGAGCTCTGGTTTAGTGCTGTCTCTCGGCCAGTTCACTGCTTGAGCAGCCTTTATGAGTTGATCATGTGGCACCCTACGGGAAACCCATCACTTGAGCTCTCAGCCAATTTGGCACTTGAGTGGCAGTCGTGCTCTGATCCACCTTCCTGCAACACAAAATTCAGAAATTAATGATTCAATTATAACTCAATTGACTCGTCCTTTAACATAGAAATTGCTAGCGGAAAAGAAAAAACCTAACAAATTGTATTTGCTAGTGAACTCAAATATTGAGTGGGTTGATGTGGAAATATTATGATTTATGGTAACCTGATTATGACTTTGTCACCTGCATGCATATAATATTGGGTCATGAAACATCTATTATTGGCTTATATGGTATCTTCATGTCTTTGCAGATTCAAAGAAATCTTCAGCTTCGAATAGAAGAACAAGGGAGATACCTCCAACAGATGTTTGACAAGCAATACAAATCAGGACTCAACAAGCTCAATGATCCATCCCCGACTGAGCCCTTTGCCCAGACAACGGATGCATTGTGCAATTTGCCTCCCAAAAATGACCCCCAAGTGTCACCAATTCAAGAAGAGAAGGCACAACAAGAGCCTGTCCCTGGCAAGCCAGCTTCTGAAGAAAATTCTGAGAAGTCGGAGTGGGCAGCAAATGGACCTGAAACCAAAACCACCAATGATGATGACCCTCCTGGCATCGGTCCATCTAATTTCCAGCAGTCAAAGCATCTAAAGAGCTGATAAGCCGGATCTGTCATTCCCAAAACTCCTCAGAGACTGAGTGGGTGAAATTGGGAGATAGGAAGTGCTGTTATCAGCCCTACAAAATTTTGCTAATTTACGGGGGAATTGGCTATAACATTTAGAAGCAGTTGACTAGTGAAAATGGAATACTAGCTTTTTTGGTATTATTCTTCCCTTTTCTTGTGTGAGTGTGTGTGTGTGTATTTGAGCTGAAAGATCTGGGTATTTGCTCCTATGTTGATGGCAAGAAACAATAGTGTATGGAAGTCAATAGATCTCTATTAGGGTTGATTGGACCTCTTGAGCCTATTAATGGAGATCATTTATGGAATTGATATCTGCAGACTTTACATTAGCAACTTCCCTGACATCAGCAACCAATTTTTCTTTTTAATTTATTTTCCCTGGCTTAATTGTATATAGTAGGAGGAATATCCTATGATTGTTGTTTGTTGTTGGAATTGTAATATTAGTTATTGAGAGTGATTCAATGAAGTGCAATCTGCTGAATTCTCTGCATTCTGAGGTCTTACTTTCCTTCTGTTGCTGTAGTCGTTGCTGCTGTGTTTCTCCGTGGTTGCTTGTCTCCTTTTTTCTTATTTGGTATCAGAGTGGGCTGACATCTGAAAAAATGGCAACTTACGCGAATGTCGATGAATCTTTGCCCCTTACACCAAACACAGATCCATTTTTGCTATATTTGAACTTGCTAACCCCTGCTTTAGTCCTTGTAGCAGATTTGTTGATACCAGCGAACTGTGTTCATGGTACCAGGGCTATGAAAAGGGCTCTTAGAGCCAAGAACAAGATTGGATATGTTAAATGGGGAATTCAAAGAGCCTACCAACTGGTATTTTTTTTTCGAGGTACTTGGAAATAATGTATTGATTTAGTTGTTTCATGGATTTAAAATTCAGTTAGCAGCATTGTTAGATCCACTATAAGCCAGTATTCTCAGCAAAATGACTCTAAAATTTGTGTGTTAAAAATATTGGCTAGTTTGATATATGAATAAGATTCAATCCCTACAATCAGGTGAGGCCTATATCATCACCTAATGGTTGCTGACTTCATTCTGCTCTTTCTAAAATATTCATAACTTGTTTTTCTCTTTTAAATATATCCACCCGAATGTTATTATTGTCATAGGCAATCATTGATTTGATCTTTGGCATTACCCTTTAGGACATTTGTCTAATTCTAGATTGAAATTCATTGATGATTATGTTTTCAAGAGCAATATTACTTACAATAATGAAATTTCATGTTCTATTTGTCATTTTTTTTTAAAAAAAAATTGTCTTTCTTTTCACATCACTCAACAGAAAATCCTTTTTTGAATTAGTGCATTGTGATATTTAAGGGTCATACAACTGATGAAAGTAGTCAGTGATGCTCTACTAATGGATGTAGTTGTTCTATATCTTTTTTTGACCATAGTAATGATTTGTTAAGCATCACTTAAATATATCATTTTTAAAGCAAACTTAGAAGTTAGAGTTAACATTAAGTCCTTTTGCAATCTTTTTAAGACTTAATTTGACACCATGATTAAGATTTTTCATATGGTGTTATTTTTGCCAATCAAACTGTGATAATACATCAAAGGATTTTTGTTAAACCCCTATAATAGAATGGAATAATAGAAAAAAAAAAATATAGACAACTGTTTAATATAACTTATACTATAAAAATTTAATCTAACATTTTTCTCAGGTATTAAATTGGGTGTGTTCTGAGTGCAACTTACATGACCAATGAAAACTGTTACACAATAAATACCTTACAAAATCTCTTTTGGTGTTAAATTTATATACAATTATTTAAAGGTGTTCGAATATTTCTATAATATTGGCATTATATCTTAAGATTATATTAAATTTGAACACAAAGGAAGAAAAATGTATTTTCCTTGAAACTAAGGGATACAAATTGTTAAATATACACACTCAAAGAATTTTCTTATCTTGAAATATAAATCAAAGTTGCAAAATTGCAAAACCAAAAGCAATCACAGTACGCTAATTCATACCTCTTGTGAAGCTAGTCATGATGCCCCTTGTTTACTGCATGATTCAGTTTTCTTTGCCCACATTATCGATTCTAGATCCCACAAATTATGATACATAATTCAGTTGACTTAAAATACTCCCGTGCCTCCCATCTTGGATGACATTTCTAATTTAAACCCAATGTTATGCTACTTCACCTTAACTTGAGAATATTTCTTCACCAAGGCGAATATCTACTCCTAGGTCAAATAATTAAGAGGGAATATCAATATCTTTAACTCCACATTTGGTTAGTAGGAATAGAATTTTTATTCCAATTTTATTCTTTTGAGGATATTTATTCCACTATTTGGTTTATTTGACAAGAAATAGATATCCAAAAAAATAGTTATTTTTATATATTAGGGAATAACAATTACCACCTTCCAATTGATATTAGTTATTCCCGAGTAATTGGAAATAACAATTCCCACATCAATTTTTTTATAATCTGAAAGTGCCGTTATATATACATACATATATATATATACACATCTGTATACATACACATAATTATTTGATATATAATTATTTAATAATTATTATATATTAGTATGTGATATATAGTAAGTAGCATAGACCACACATCCAAAGTGGCAACACACATTTTAATTTCAATCAAGTTGTGAAGGTTCCCAAATGGATTTTTTTCAGTCAAGGATGTTCTTCATTCACAATTTATAATCAAAGAACTCCAAATTTTTGGGTACTTTCTTGGATTTGAAGTTACTCTTTCCTCTGAAAATTTTTAAATAGTCAACGAAAATATTGAGTTACTAATTTTATCTTTTTCTTCGGCAAAGAAAGCCCGTTATTAAATTATTATATCTTATTTCAGAAAAAATATAAAAACATCTTATTCTTATCTTAAACATTTCAATTTTTTCTCAGCTAGTTGACATATTCACTAAAACTTTACCCTCTTTCATTTTTATTTCTCACTTCTTCATAATAGGTGTAAAGAACATTTATTTTTCACCTTGTCGGGACATAGTAGAGCAGGAAAGCTTAGATCAACATGAAAAAGGCAAGAGGAGAACAGGGTATAATCACACTGTCAGAGAATCACATCTGCAACCTCCCCAACATCATCAATCAGTTCTTATTGTTTTATTGATTTTGGCTAATTGTATATAGACAATTTGGGGCAATATTATGATTATTGTTTGATGATTAGCTTTTTGGAGTTATTATACATATTGAGACAAATTCAATGAAGAAGGTTATGCTTGATTCTCTGCATTCTGAAGTATCCCATTCATTCCTCCTTCCTGCTGTTGTGTTTCTTCATTGTTTCTTGTTTATTATTATTTTTCTTATATTAATATGCATGAATAGTAATAATGTCACTCCCTCTGGACTACTTAATTAGTAATATGTTAGTGCTTTTTAGCATTATTGTTACTATAGTTAGATTTTTACAAAAAAATCTGTAAAATTGGTTAAATTTTTATGTGAATTATACCCAATTGATTTTTTTCTTCATATTATGAACTTATTCGAACAGAATTTTAAAATTTTGATTACTCAAGGAAAATATAGAAACAAATAATCCCACGTTTTAGTCATTTATTTTTAAATAAGTGATTGTAATTTAATTAATTTTAAAAAAAATTAAAAAATTAATTATTTTATGATAATGAGATTATAGTTATTAATTTAAAAACAAAAAGTTAAGATATAAAAAATTTGCTTTTTTATTTTTATTTTTATTTTTAGAGATGAAGCTCCTCCAATCTACAGATTTGGGGTTCCTGCTTCTCCTTAAGAGAAGCAAGATCCTACTTCTCCACCTATGGTCATTAGATTTTAATCCAATGGCTAAGATTTAAAATAATAAAAAATATTAAATATAATTATATTTTTTAAAATTTTTTTATAATATTAATATTTATTAAATATTAAACTAAAAACTAAAAATATTTTTTTAAAAAATAACTTTTTAGATATTATTATATGATATTTAAATTTTAACATTAGATATTTTTTAATCTTATAATTAAAAATAGAAAAGCAGGATCCTGTTTTTTCTTAAGAGAAGTAGACCCCCTAACCCTCTACATATCTATCAGGCGCTGTGATTTGTTGTGGAGTGGAAACGGCATATTTACGGGAAAAATACAAAAATAAAAGAAGTAGGGAAAAAAGTTAAATAACATGGCCGCAGTTTCCGACCGCCGTGGAAACTGAAGCTTTGGTTTGGTGGTTTTTACTCAAACGCCGGAAAATAAGATTAATAAAAGTATATTCCGATATCAAATTAGAAGAAAATGGCGGCAGTGGCTGGTGTTTACAGGAGGGCGCTTCCTTCACCGCCGGCTATCGAGTTCTCTTCCCCTGAGGGCAAGGTAGATTTCTTTCTTCTAATGCTTTTCGTTTGTTAAATTTATAACTCATCCTCTCGTTGCCTACGACCTTGGATTAGATGGCATAAAATTAGTTAATAAATTGTAAGTCCTTAAGTCTCAGTGTTTGAGTCCTCTCACCATAGGTGATTTAATTTTTCTTCCTGGTTTTAGTTTTCCCATTTCCTTTGGGCCTGGGTTTTGTGAAACATGTGAAGAAAACAAAGATTCTTATGTCTAGGTGACCCAATTTTATTATCTGAGTCATTTGGTTGTTGGCTTTTGAAGTGTGATACAAGAACCAGCTGGCTAGTTTAGTTCTATCAAGGCTTTTTTGTTTTGAATGGCATGAACTATTTTCCCAAACTTGGGCTGCCTTTGCTGAAAAAAAAGTTTTATATTGGAAATATTTTCCTGGAAAATAGTGTCATTGGTTCTGAAAATATATTTTTTCTATGAAAATACTTTCCATTTTTTTTTTTTGGTAATGAACATTTGGTGTATTGGTGGATACTGGTAGAATGGTAGCATTGTGGAAGTTTTGGTGGTCTTAGGACTGTGACGATGGCAGTGATGCATGGCAGAGGCACGATGGTGGTGTGACTGTTGTAGCCATAGTGGTTGTGGTGCGGACTTAGCTTTTTCCAAAATTAATAGGAATTTAAGTGAAAAGGAAAGCAATTTTATTAGTCGGATGGAATTTGTTTTTTCAGTTGAAATTATTGTTCATTTTCCTAGTTCTGCTAAACAAAGCAAATTTGGAAGATTTTTTTTTTTCAGAAAATGAGAGGGTAAGCCTTAGTGTAACGGTAAGAATGCTCCACAGTGACATGAATATTATAAGTTCAAACTATTAAAACTGTCTATCTGTAATGTAATGGTCAGTTTGTATACATCCGACCCTCCCAGAATCTGCAATGCTGGATTCATGTTGCACTTTGGCCCCCTTTTTCTTGGAAAATGCTTTCCATCCAATCAAGTGGAGCATTAAAGGTTCAAAATCACTATCATGGCCACTCATTAAGTGTTCAACCAATTTCTCAGTGGCATTGCTGTTCCAAGAGATGGATATGTCAAGTAGGTGCATTATACAACATCTCAAACTGTAAATGAGCTTTTCAAAAGTGACAAAGCAGAGGTTTGCTACTTAAAACTAAGCAAGTTCTCCCTAACTCCTTATTATCTGCTTCTTCCTCTTAAGCACCAGCCTTCTGTTTGTTCTGCAGTATCAGGTCACTGACTGCACTGTTGAAAGAATAAAATTGTGTCAGATACTCAGATATGCAAATCACAAATGAACAAATGGCAGTAAATACATGGAACAGTAGTTTAACGATCACTGCCGCCCAACATTTAAAAAACACAATAGTTAAAAAATTGGATTTTAATAATTATTCATGGAAAGCATAGTAAACTACTTGCTTCAATGTAATGCCCTATGATGTGCTGTAATTTGGGGAAAATGAAATGCTTTCTAAGAAGGAGTGAAATGCTTGAGTCTAAGTTCAGATGCCAAGAATTTGGGGAAAAAGAAATGATTCCTAAGGAGAAGAAAGAAGTCTAAATCTTGAAATTTCTGGGAATTGGATTCATTGTATGACAACGCTAAAGTAATTACTAAGACGTGGAGACGATGTTTTTGTAGGCTCAAATGTTGTTGACATGTCCAATAATGCTACACTTAGGGATTAAAAACAAATCTATTTTGTGCTGTAGTTATTCTTTTATTAATGGAACATACGCTGATGAAATTTGTGTTTTGTAAAAATTTGTCTAAAGAGGTTTGTCTCCTCACATACAAGTGTGTTTCCTTCTTTGCAAAAGAAATGACTGAAGAGGTGCATACGCTTTTAGGCATGTGCGTGTGCTCACAATGCTTAGCAATTCAAAACTATCTAATTATGGTTTTAGGAAATGCAGTACTAAGGGCTTGTTTAGTAAGTGAAAAATTGAGGCCATTTTCTAAAAATATCTAAGCAAATAGAGAACATGTTTAAATCTATCTGTTTCTGTGGTGACTTGAGCCTAAATAATCAACACACGGCTCAAGCCGCACATGCGGGCTAAAAATTTAAAACAAAATATAACAATTCTACATTTTTAGACTATCTCATCCTTTTAATTTAACTAAATCAGAATAAATTTCTCCATCAACCACAAGAATATACTAAAGAAGAAATAAACTCAACAAAAGAAAATATATAAATCTCCATGCCAACTTAAACTCTTCAACTGGCTACTAGAACTTTCTTCTCTATCGAAACTTCTTCCTACAACACGGACGTGTTTCTTCCAAGCTAGACACTATCTATTCAATCTGGAGCTAAAAAAACACAAGGGTGAGCCAAAGCCCAACAAGTGATAATAATAAAAAATGCTAATAACAATAACGATCTTGGATATAATAACTACAAAGGTCTCAACATACTCTACAACCTACTATATCCGAGACAGATTATAACACGCCGTAAATATGATTCTAGACAAGATAGGTCTCACATGACCCGTACATCTAAAAACAATAAGAGTGCCAATAATCAATGGTAATCCCTTGGAATCCGACATCAACGATGATGGAGGATTTCCTGGTCCATATGTCAACGAGAACGACCGGCATAATCACGATAACAACCAATATGGATTCTACTGAGTCCGAATATTTCAGAATTCACATAAGGATACTGCAAACACAACTAACGAGGTACTCACAATCATAGAGTATCTCAAGGAATCTCCCAGATCTTATTCTGTCACTGTGAACTAAAGGCTGCGTATGTCCCTCTACTGCTGGGTACTGACACGGGCTACCTAATGCTCGCAAGTTTGACCTCTGACCAAATCTATGGTCCACGAAGACTCTACCCAACAAAGTACAGATGTCTCCCGAGCGTACTCATCATCTGACTCAACCAGGACAGATGACCTCATCTACATGGTCTTCTTCCGACTCTACCAGGTACGGAAGGTAACTCACACGTCAAATCCAGCATCTCCCGCCATGATACTCAGGATATCATGATCTACGATGATCACATGGCCATAAGCATCCCGTCAAGCTAAATAATGTACCTCGACCCACCAGGATACGAAAATCAGTATCTGGTAAGTCTAGACCACATTAAAGTACCATAGCCTCCCATTCGACCAAATATTTTAATATTTTCGTATATTCTCCTCAACTTTGACCGTAGGAAGCCAACGAATTCAAATACTCACACACCGAGTATAACGCAAAGAAAGCTTTGCAACATCAATAACAAAACGTTGTTCGGTGTTGACACAGACCGTACTTACACCACCAAATCTAACACAAAGGAACATATCTTAGAACGTCCAAAGGAAGTACATCAATCGAGTTATGATTTAAATAATCAGCTCAACTACTTCACTATTTTTCCATTTCATTCTGGTGGCAAGCCCCCTACTACTAAGGCCAATATTTAATGATCACTTATTAACAAGCCAAAATAAAGCAATTAATTCCAACATGAATAATATTTTATTTTATTCAATTTTAACTTATTACCATTATTATAATCAGTTGCCATTTGCTAATAATTCATCATTCATGGTCACATCACAGAGTTCTTGCGTACACAACCCATTTCTACATATTTTTATGTCAATTTTACAACCCACTCTCAAACATACATTCATACTTAATATATTTCCGCACACCGCCGCATACATACATTCATACATACATACATACATAAATATATATATATACACTCACGCATTCTAATATATATATATATATATACACACTCACGCATTCTAATACACACACACACACACACACATGTATATATATATATGCACACATATTACAAATACATACATATATTTGTATACACACATCAATACCCATGTATACCCTCACCACACTGGACACACACACCACATCCCTTACACACACCAACGCACACACACGACGGCACACACACCCACTACGCACTCCCAGCAGCACCTGCTGCTTCTCCATTCCACACACACACAATGCGCACACAGCACGCAGCAGTTCACCTGCTTCGTCACGCCCACACGCTTACACACACCCACAACACACACGCACACAGCGGCTCTGCTGCTACTTCTCCTCACCAACACACAGCACTCACCACACACACAAGACGCACACCATACACACAACCAGAGCACCCCACGCTTGCACACGGCTGTACACCCTGCTCACACACACACCACCGTCACTTACACACCAACGTACACGCACACAACGGCGCACACACACACTACTCACTCACAGCAATGCTTGCTGCTTTACCATTCCACACACACACACAGCAGTTCTGCTGCTTCTCCTCACCAACACACATACACAAATCACCCTCACGCACATAGCACACATAATTACAAATAAACCACAAATTTCCAAATCTCTCATTCACAAGCCACAGCCAGAAAAACAGAACACAAAGCCCCGTTTCCCGATTCCTTAATTCACCATGATTTTTTTTTCACCACTTACTCAAATTTCATTAGCATCAAGAAAAGTAATGGAAAGAAGAATCAGTTTCGTTTATTTATGAAGCAAGAAGGAATTTGTCACACGAGGAAGAAAATTAGTTGAACGAAGAAGCAGGACATGAAACGGGATTTACTTGCAAAAGTTCAAGGAGAAGATGACAGTATAAGGAACTTTACTTGCAATTTGAGTAGAAATGATAGAGAAGAGATTTCACTTGCCTGATTTCACCGTCCTTGAACACGGCTCGAGTTCGGCTTTTCCTTCCAAGCCAACAACAGCCAACACGACGGCACAACAGAAATCGGCAATGGCGATGAAGAAGGCACCTCGAGAATGAACCACGCCTCCCTTTTTCTCCCACTCATAGCTCGATTTCTTTCCTTCTTCCACTCGCCAGCACACACACATCAATGCTTCGATTAAATAAATCATGGAGGTGAAACGGTGGGGGAACAGAAGGAATCAATGGGTTGCCACGGAAGCAAATGGTTAGGGTGAAGATTCGAACGGCTCTGCTGAGGCCGTTGTGTGAGAGAGAGAGAGAATCAAATAGGAGGAGGAAGATGATGGTGGAGGAGAGAGAGACGTAGTGGGGCAATAATGAAACGGAAGGAGAAGGGTGATGTGGCAGGCAAATTGTATATATTATTTATTATTATTATTATTTATTTATTACGTATAATATTTATATTTATATTATTATTATTATCCTACAAATATTTTTACTAATACGTGAAAAAAAATCAAGTCCACCCAATTTAATTTCAATCTCATCGATAAAAATATCTGGGCATTATAATTCCTTCCCCCTTAAAAGAATTTCGTCCTCGAAATACATAATTCATCTACCAAACAAGTGTGGATATTCTTCCTTGATCTCGTCCTCTAACTCCCACGTTGCCTCTCTTTCAGTGTGATGACTCCACTGAACCTTTACCATTAGAATCACTTTCTGCCGCAAAATCTTATCTTGATGATCTACTATCTTCATCGGTTGTTCTTCAAAAGATAAATCTTCCCAAACACGCAATGCCGAATAATCGATCACATGGGTTGGTTCGTACACATATTTTTGCAACATGAATACATGAAAGATATCGTGCACTCTTGATAGAGCTGGTGGCAATGCCAATTTGTAAGCAACCTCACCGATACGCTTGAGTATCTCGAATGGCCCAATCAATCTAGGTCGAAGCTTCCCTTTCATGCCAAATCGAACCACACTCTTCTTGGGGAAACTTTCAGAAAGACGCTATCACTGACTTCGAATTGAAGATCACGATTCCGCTCGTCAGCATAACTCTTTTGTCTACTCTGAGCCTCTCGCAAGCGTTCTTTAATCAAACTGATTTTAGCGGTGGTCTCTTCCACTACGTCAGGACCCATGATCCTTCGATCTCCTACCTCTTCCCAACTAATCGGTGATCGACACTTCCGCCCTTAGAGTGATTCAAACCGGGCCATACCAATGCTAGCCTGATAGCTGTTGTTATAAGCGAATCCGGCTAACGACAAGTGCGAATCTCAACTATCACCCATATCAAGAATTGATAAGCGCAGCATATCCTCAAAAGTCTGAATGGTCCTTTCGGATTGGCCATCAGTTTGAGGATGAAAAGTTGTACTGAACTTTAGCTGAGTACCCATCTCTTGATGCAAACTCCGCCAAAATTGAGAGACAAATCGAGGATCTCTATCAGATATAATGGTAATCGGTACTCCATGCAACCTAACAATTTCCTCAATGTAAAATCTGATCAAACGTTCTAATGGCAACGTAACCATTGTGGCCAAAAAGTGAGCAGATTTCCTTAAGCAATTGATTACCATCCAAACACAGTCGTGCCCTCGAACAGTCTTAGGGAGTCTAGTCACAAAGTCCATGGCGATGTGCTCCCATTTCTAACCTGGAATAGGCATAGACTGAAGCTTTCCAGTTGGATGCTGGTGCTCAGCCTTGACCTGCTGACATATCAAATATTGAGCAACATAATCTGCAACATCCTTCTTCAATCCTCTCCACCAGAATAACCTTCTCAAGTCCTGGTACATTTTGGTACTACTAGGATGAATGGTGTATCTCGACTGATGTGCTTCCTTGAGAATTTCCTCTCGCAATTCTTTGACATCAGGAATACAAACAATCTTGAAATTTGAAAGCACCATCCTTACCGAGATGAAATCCTGCCCAGTGATCAGTGCCCAACTCTTCGCGAATCAACACCAACAACGGGTCTTCATGCTGAGTTTCTCTTACGTGGCTAATGAAAAGCGGTTGCACCTACAAGTATGACATCGTAGCTCGTGTATCTCCTAAGTGCAATTGCATCTGGCAATTCTCCACTTTCGCTAACATTTGCTGCTCCCTAATCATCATGTTGGCAACCAACCCTACAGACTTTCTACTCAAAGTATCCGCTACCACATTTGCCTTTCCTAGTTTATACTGAATGTCATAGTCGTAGTTTTTCAACAATTCTAACCACCTTCACTGTCTCGTGTTGAGTTTCTTCTGAGAGAACATATATTTTAGACTCTTATGATCCGTGTAGATAACAAAAGTCTCGCCGTACAAAGTGTCGCCAAATCTTTAAAGCAAACACTATGGCAGCCAACTCCATATCATGAGTCGGGTATTGAGTCTCATAAGCCTTCAACTACCTGGACCCATAAGCTACGATGTTCTCATGCTGCATCAAAACACACCCTAGACCTCTCAACGAGGCATTACAGAACACTTCAAAACCTCTAGAGCTATAAACTGGTGCCGATGTCAACCGCCTCTTAAGCTCTTGGAAAGTTGCCTCACACTAATCAGTCCAGGTGAACTTCACATTCTTCTGTGTCAACTTGGTCAATGGCGTAACAATGCTCAAAAAGTCATTGACAAATCTACGGTAATAACCGGCTAGCCCAAGGAAGCTTCGTACTTTGCTTGGAGTAGTGGGTTGCGGCCAACTTGGGACTGCCTCAGCCTTAGCCGGGTCCATGGATATTTCAGCTTCGGAAATAATATGGCCAAGAAAAGTCACCTGACTAAGCTAGAACTCATATTTCTTGAGTTTCCCATAGAGTCGAGCCTCTCGAAGAGTTTCCAATACAACTCTCAAATGCTCTTCGTGCTCCTCATCAGACTGAGAGTACACCAAAATATCATCGATGAATACCACCACAAAATGATCTAAGTAGGGCTTGAACACCCGGTTCATCATATCCATGAAGGCTGTAGGCGCATTAGTTAGTTTGAATGGCATCACCATAAATTCATAATGCCCATAACGCGACTTGAAGGCCGTCTTAGCAATATCAGACTCTTGAATGCGCAGTTGGTGGTATCCGGAATGAAGATCATTGTGGTTGTGAGGACGGTGCTCATTGTGGCTTGTAGCGTTAATCTTTCCCTCATTGGCTAGCATTTTTTGAGTTGGCTTCCGTCGCCTGTAGTCGCCTTAGCAGGTTGTGAAGTCGTGCTGATTGGTTGCTGACCTGGGGCATCACGTGGGCTGCACGCTGGGATCCTTTGGGCTTTAAAGGGAGGTCTGAACCTTACTGCTCGATCGGGCCCTTGCCCCTTCGATTAGGCTTCACCATTCTTTGCCCATACCTTCAATGGTGCTAAAGGGGAGCAGTGGTTGCTTCTTGGGCTTCTCTAATGCATGGACCAAACTTTGGAAATGGGCTTTCTTATTGGGTCATTGGTATCAATACCCATCATTAGCACCCTATGCCAGAAGGTCTGAAACTCAACCTTCTAGGATGAATTCGAAAGGCAAGCTCTTGCTTGGACTTGCGTTTTTGCACTGAGTAATGACATTTTTGCTTGAGGAATAACCATGACTGTCCAACGACATGCTCTCTTATTTAGAGATAATTTTTCAACTATCCGAGGACATAGTTATGTCCAAGGATATTACTTGAATCCAGCATTATGACTAAAATATCTTTGAGGTCATGATTTTAGTCTGCGGATATTCTTCGAATTCGAGATGCTGGTATATGCCGTCAGCTGAAGCATTAAATTGGATTGACATCGTCTCGAAAAGGTAACAACCATTATTATTCTCCGTCCAGTGAAAGGCCAACACGTGCCCTGATCATGATGAGGCGTGTTTTTTGAATTCATTCGACGTCTCAAATCCCTTATTTGTCTCTCTTCAAACATTTGAACTTCCATTTCCGTCTCTCCTTCTTCTTCCTCAGATTTTCCTACAATGGCTCCTAGAGTTAAGGACATTGCCTTTTCTTTTTCTTACGAAGATGTTGAGGCCATTCGTGCCAAATATAAAATCCTAAGTTCGTATGCCTTCTTGGTACTCGGCGCTGATGATAGGGTTTGCTCGCCTCTAGATGGGTTTGTCATCGTGTATGCGACCCATCTAAAAGGAGGTCTTCGATTTCCCATGGTTTTGGAGCTTTACCAAATAATGAAGGCTTTGGAAGTTCCAATTGCCCGGCTACAATCAAATGCTGTGAGGTATCCAGTTTCCTTCTGTCTTTGCATATTGTCATAGCAAAGTTTTTAATAGTGTGGCAGTCAAAGTTATTTTGAGATTCACTCACGAGTAGGATTGGAGTATAATCTCTCATCGCCTGAGTTTCTTGACATTAGTGATGGTAACCCGACTTTACCAAACGGTGGAAGAACAAATACTTTTTCCTTACTATTCCTCCTGAGTGGGGAGTTTCAAACGAATGGGGAAACGTAGCATCAAGTTTTTGAACTGATGCTACAAAGCAAGAAAGAGAAGCGGTAAAAGATTTCATTAGTTTAGTTTTGGCTAACCTTGGTTCTTTTAATGAGAATAAAAAGAATCGATAGTTAAGGAGCGAGGCCTTTGAAAAAGCTAAGTGGGATCCTTAGCTCGAGGGCTCGGAAATTCCCACTTCCTCGGTGGCCCAGAAGAAGAAATTAAAGAGAAAAGAAAGGCCATTGAGGATAGGAGAGCTGTTCAATAGAGAAAAGAAAAGTTATCGGATGGAGACTTCCAAAAGGCCAGAGACTAGAGCTGAGACTTCTTCCAATGACGATGAAGCCATCATCGAACAATTGGTAAAGAAGAAGGGTTCTGCTGAAATGGTCTCAGACCAAGGAGTTGAGGTGGTCGGTCCCTCAATAGGCAGCGAGTCTACTGCTCATCCTTTTTTGCCTGAGGGCGTAGACGTAGGGTCACTTGCTATTGTTTCATCTCTTGAGGAGCCCTTGCCTGACCTTCCGCCCACCTTTTTTGAAGAAGCCTCGGACATTGCTGTTGAAAATCCGACCGAGGACATAGCTGAAGTGCTAGCCAAGCATGTTGAGGTAGGGGAAGAAATAAGGGCAATTGATGTGCCCAATTCTGAGCTCTCTTGCCTTGCACTCCAAATATATGAGGAGAGGGATGTTTTATCCGAGGCCATTCAAAAGGCCATGACTGAGGACATTTTGGGAATTCGAGAGGCTTCATTTGTGGATCAAGTAGAAACTAGAGCCATGGATCATTTCGACTCAGCTGAGCCCTCAGTGTCAGTTGCTGATGAAGCTACTCATGAATCCCAGGTCATGGTTGAAGCTCATGAGTCTGAGGCAATTGTTGAGGCTTATGAGACTAAGGAAATGACTGCTGTTGTGGATGTGGCTCAAACATCGGGACTTTTGGAGTCCGATGTCCAGATAGAGAAAGGATTACCAAGGAGCTCTCCCTTTTCAAGGGTACTTCTCCTTAGTGTTTTTTCTAGTTCATTCACTTTAATCAATGCTCTACTCATTGGCTTTTTTCTTGCAGCTTTGCGAGTGGGTCAGCCGATATACTTGCAGCTTTGCGAGTGGGTCAGCCGATATACTCCAATTATTGATGAGGTTGCCTAATCTTGCGTGGACTTGGAAACCTTCAAGTTCTTAGAAAATCACGTCAATCGTCTCGAGCGTACACTTACTGAGGCAAAGAATAAGATTTCTTCGCTTGAGGAGTCATTAACGATCTAGCAACAGTAGCATGTCTCTCTTCGAAATAGATTTCTTCATCTGGAGGACTAGCTTAGAACCTCAATAAAGGCCGAGGACATCAGATTTGCACTGGAGCAAAAGTATTAGGATGGCATCAGACTTTGTTGATGCATAATTCGCTTAATAATTCCAAGGTTTCCGCTTTCTCTGCTTCATCCGAGGAATGCCAGTGCCGAATGTAAAGCTGATCTGATTGGCCGCCTGGAAGATGACTAGACTCTAGATCCCTTTGAGCTAGGATATTTCGGGAGTTAATTTGTTTTTTGTTTTAGATGTATATTCATTATATGAATAAAATACGTCCTTTTAATTCAGTTTCTTTTTTTCTCTTTCTTTGGATTGCCCATCGGCTAGGTTTTTTTTTTTTTTTGAACACATCATAAGGATGTTTTATGACTTATGAGTGAGATGTTTGAACCCAACGATTATGGTTGGCTGATGGCGCTCCCTTTAAGGTCATTGCATTCATGCCGTTTAAGCCCCCTAAGTTTTAAGACTCAACCTCTTATGGGTTGCTTGGTGCTCTTGCTAAGTTTTAGAATTTGACTTCTAGTGAGCCGCTCGGTCTCGCTGAGTTTCGCTAGCTGCCCTAGGGCAACTCTGGGAACAAGTGAAGAGGAATATTTTATTTGATTTAGGGGCAGCCTAGGTTATAGTTTTATGAAATGACATGCAAACATTCAAATGAAATATAAGACAAAGAATAAATAAAAAGAATTCATTTTATTAATTTAAACGTGATACAAGCATATCAAATGATGCAATCAACCTTATCTGACTGCTTATACATTCATTGATAATATTTTTTGAGGTGAGAAGCATTCAATGTCCGAGGGATTAGTTTGCCTTTTTGGGTGCGTAATTTATACGTCCTATTTCAAAGGATGGTGGAGACCAGGGACTAGTTTGCCTTCCCAATTTGGAAAAAACTTATTTCGGTTGGTATTTTTTCCTGTGGCCTCAATACTTCGCAGTACTAAGTCCCCTACTTCAAATTATTGTGCTTTCACATTCTTATTGTAATATCTGGCAATTCTTTGCTGATATGCCGTTGTTCGCAATCTTGCCATATCTCTGGCTTCTTCAAGTATGTCAAGGTTCTCCTGAAGTATTTGTGAATTGTCGCCTGGGTTGAAACTTTTAACCCGGAGACTGAGCAGTCCAACCTCTAATGGAATAACTGTCTCAATCCCATAGCATAGGCTAAATGGCGTTTTTTAGGTCAGTTCTCTTGGTGTTGTTCTATATGACCATAAAACCGACGGTTCATCTACCCATGAGCCCCTAGCATGCTCTAACTTTGTCTTCAATCCGTGTAGTATTGTGCGATTGGTAACTTTCACTTATCCGTTACTTTGCGGGTATGTAACTGACGTGTGGACCAATATTATCCTTAGGTTTGTACATTACTTGGTAAATCGTTTACCAATAAATTGGATCCCATTATCAGTTATAATACATTTTGGAATATCAAACCTTTACATGATACTTTGACGGACGAACTCTATGGCATTCTGCTTGGTTTTTCCGAACTAATGGTGTGGTTTCAATCCATTTTGTGAAGTAATTGATCCCGATAATAATAAACTTTCTTTGCCTAAAAGCTATTGGCAATGGTCTAAGGATGTCAAGCCCCCATTGTATAAACGACCAAGGTGATTGCAAAGCTCGTAGCTCTATGTGAGGTTGGTGGGTAAGGTTCCCATGGACTTGGCAATTTTTGCATTTCCGTACGAAGTCCATGACGTCATACTTTATGGTTGACTAATAATATCCTTACCTCATTAGCTTGAAAGCAAGATTTTTGTCCCTAATATGGGATCTGCAAATATTGAGGTACACTTCTCCGATAGCATAATCAGCTTTTTCTGGAGTAAGGCACCGTAAGGATGGAGCAGAAAACCCACGGTGGTATAACTGGTCGTCAATGATGGTATACCAACTTGCCATTTTTTTCACCTTCTTAGCCTCATTTAAGTCTTTGGGCGATATTCCATCGCATAGATACCTTAAATAGGGAGTCATCCAATTTTCCGTATTAGCTATCTGCATAACCTTTGGTTCAGGATCTTCTATACTGGGATTTCCCAGGACCTCAAGCATTTTTCGGGCATATTGCTCAGAGTCTCTAGACGCTGTTGTCTTTGCCAACAAGTCAGCTTTGCCATTGGAAAGTTACGGGCAGTTGACTTCAAAATTTCTTTGAACTTGGTTAATAACCAATTCCAAGTCATTGTAGACAACTAGATTTTTGGTCAAGTGTTCTTTTGCTAACCAAAGTCCTGCAAGTAGTGCTTCGTATTCCGCGACGTTGTTAGTTGCTCAAAACCCAAGGATCATTGTGTATTTAATTTCTAATCTTTCAGGTGTTCTTAACACAATGCCAACACCACAACCATCTTTCATTGAGTAGCTGTCCACATACAAAGTCCAAACTTGAGGGTTGAGCTGTTTATCATTGCTACGCAAGTCTGATGTGTCCAGAGTTAAGGTTGACGTTTTAATAATAAAATCCGCCAATGCCTGTCCTTTTAAAGCAGGTTTCGGGCAAAATTCTATGTCAAATTCACCCAACTCAATAGCCCACTTAACCAGCCGTCCTGACATATTTGGTTTCTGCAGTATTGCCCTTAAAGGCTAGTCTGTCAGGACAATAATTTTATGCGCTTGAAAATATAGCCTTAGTTTCCAAGCGGAATATACAAGTGCTAAAGCCATCCTCTCTGCATGAGTGTATCTGGTTTCTGTATCAGCTAGAATCTTACTAATATAGTACACAGATTGTTGCCTGTCGCGCTGATGTCGAGTCAAGACCGATCTCAAAGCTTTGTCGGTCACAGCTAGGTACAAATACAGCTCCTCTCCTTCTTGAAGGGAAGTCAAAAGAGGAGGGTTTGAGAGATATTCTTTAAGGTCTCTGAAGGCTGCTTCACAATCGGTCGTCCATTGGAAACTATTAGTCTTAGTTCCCCTTAGAGCTTTAAAAAAGGATAAATATTTCTGGGCTGATTTTGACAAGAACCGAGAAAGCGTTGCTATTCTTCTAGTCAACTTCTGGACCTCTTTCACTATCCAAGGTGAATTTATATCAAGGATGGCTTTGATCTTCTCAGGATTTGCTTCGATCCCTCAGTGTAAAACGATATAGCCCAAGAATTTTCTAGATGCCACTCCAAACGTATAATTTGTCGGATTGAGCTTCATTTGGTGTTGCCTAAGGACGTTGAACGTCTCTTCAAGGTCTTGAATATGGTGGTCAATCACTTCACTTTTGACGAGCATAGCGTCCACATAGACCTTTACATTTCGTTCAATTTGGGCTTCAAACATTTTGATGACGAGCCGTTGGTAAGTAGCACCAGCATTCTTCAATTCGAAGGGTATAACTTTGTAAAAGTATGTTTCTTGATCTGTCATGAAAGATGTGTACTCCTCATTCTTTGGGCTCATCCGAATTCGATTATAACTCGAGTATGCGTCCATAAAATTTAAGAGCTCATGTCCCGACGTTGAATCCACAAGCAAATCAATCCTCGGAAATGGGAAGCTGTCCTTCAAACATGCTTTGTTGACATCTGTGAAATTAATACACATCTTCCACCTTTTGTTGTTCTTCTTGACCATGACTACGTTTGATAGCTAGTCTAGATATTAAACTTTCTTGATGAACTCAGTATCCAGAAGTTTCTTTACCTCTTCTCAAATGGCAATTAGTTTCTCAACTGAATAGTTTCGTCGTTTTTGTCGAATGAGTTTGTGACTGGTATCTAAGTCTAATTTATGAACCATTACTCCAGTTGGTATCCCAGACATATCACTTGGTGTCCAAGCAAAAACATCCGAATTTTGTCTAAGGAAACCGATAAGCCGTTCTTGAAAAGTCTTTGGTAACGAACTTCCTATCTGAACATTTTTTTTAGGATCATTGAGATCCAGAGGGATTCGGTCGGTTGACTCTCCAAATGAGCTTGCTTGTAATGTTCTCTCATCGCGAAAGTCAAGGTCTTCAATAGGTTAGGGAAGAGGTGTCTGAGTGACTTGAGTCAGATAACATGTCCGTTCGACCACTTGATATCTGAGGACTTCCCCAATTCCAAACGGCATTGGGTATTTCATCTTTAAATGGGGAATGGATGTTACAGCTCTGAAGGTAGTCAAACAAGAACATCCGAGAATTGAGTTATAGAGCGATGGAAGGTATACTATCAAGAAGGAAAGAGTCTTGGATACAATCCTTGAGTAAATCCTCAGAGTGACTTCAAGTTGTACGACTCCCTGAACTGGTATTGGCTTGTCCAGTCCATAGAGGGGTCCCTTGGTTGCCTTCATTTGTTTTTTCTTAAATCCTAATTTAAAGTAGGTATTAAGATAAAGTAAATTGTGGGAACTTCTATTATCAACAAACTCTCGTTTTAACCAATAATCTATAGTGCTATTAAAAACGAGTGCTGATACAACCAAGGTGTCAAAATGGGGGGAAGTTACATGAGCCATATCCTCAGTACTAAAACTAATAGCTTCTTCCTTATTCTCTATCTTTGACTTTTTATTGGCAACAACCATCTTGAAACTTTCTCCAATGTTACACTTGGCCGGTTGTGTTGATATCATGCTCACGGCCCTAGCTGCCACTATGTTCCTTGACTGATTGGCTTTATCATCGTTTACTCCTCTAGAAGTCTATCCAAGTCTTTGCAAGAAATGGTTGAGGTGGCCTTCCTTGATCAGCTTTTTAATCTCCTTTTGCAGCGTCCTGCAATCCTCAGTGTTGTGCCATCCGTACCGATGGTAGTGACAATATTTCGATTGGTCACCACCATTAGGGTTCTTTAAGGATTTTGGCCACTTGAAGAACTTTTCATCCCGAATCTTTATCAGGATGTTGGTGCGTGAGTCATTCAAGGAAGTTAAGCTCAAAGGCCTGAACTCCCTTTGAGCAACTTGCTCGGACTTCTGCAACTTTCTTGGTCCTCGGGGACCTTGATGGTTCCCATTTTTTCTCTTTCCTTTCGCCGCCCTTGGGTGAGAATTCTCTCCACGCTCGGGCTTCTTGGCTTTATTGGCTTCTTCGGCCACTATGTATACTCCAGCAATGGTTTCAGTCTCCTTGAAGGTTTGAGGCTCCTTATGCACGAGATGATTGAAGAAGCTACCTCCCTCCAGAGCAGACAAAAATGCAGTAAGCTTTACTCCATTTAAAAGTCTCGGAATCTGCCTAGCTTCTGCAATAAACCTGTACAAAAAACTTTTCAAGCTCTCCCTGGATCCTTGTGTCACAAGAGCAAGGTGCCACGGTTGCTTCTCTACTTTTCAACTGGAAGCAAACCGGGAGAGGAAGTTTTCTACCAACTTGCCAAATGATCGGATTGAATTTGCTGGCAACCCATAAAACCAGATCCTTGCATCACCTTTTAGTGTCAAGGGGAAATACTGACACATCGTTATTTCATCTAAGCCTTGAAGGCTTGGATGTGTTTGGAAGTGATCCAAATGATCCATCAGATTGGTATTTCCATCGTAGACATCAAGATTTGGCATTTTAAACTTGTGGGGAAGTGGCCTCGTCCCGATCTCCGTAGTAAATGGTGATCTATGTAGGTCAGCAGTTCCTTCTTTAGCATTATCTCCAAAAACACGCTGCCAAATCTTTTCAAGTTTCTCCTCCATCTGATGGCCTCTATCCTCTTTTCGTTGATATAATCTCTCAACTCGTAAGGGTTCTGCTCAATCTGAGAAGCTGGACGACTTCGACCCTTTGGAGGAAACTCATTGCGAGAAAGCCTTGCTTGACTTGTGGGCTCCCATGAATATCAAGGATTTTGCTTCTCTGGGCTATCCTCCTGAATTCTGGAACTTAAGCAATCTTCAAGTTGCGATGGAACTTTGTTGCTCGAGGCTACTTGGATCTCGGGCTTGTTGTCTTGGGCAAACTTGCTTTGAGGGTGCTTCTTTTCCCTATTCTTTTTCTTGGATGTGGCGGTCTGAGAGGCGGAGGGCGGTGTCCCTTTAGGCCACTCGTCCAATTGCTAGCAAATGGTCTGGATGGTTTTTGAGATATCGTCCATCCTTATGGTAAATGCTCGTACACACGGATCAGGATGGTCGTCCATCCCACTGCCCACAGGAGGGTAATTACTACATGAAGTGGCATTTCGAACAGGCACACTAACTTGTGCTCGGGGGTTCACCATCTGAAAATTGTTGAAAGCGTGTGAATCAGATTTTCAGTTGATTCCCACAAACGGCGCCAATGATGCGTTCCTAGTTCCCGAATGTGGTACGGATTAGAGAGCCTATTATTTTCCGCTGCAGGTCGATCTAGATCAGATCCGGTTTTCGTCGCTATTAACTTAGAACCTACACACCACAAACTATAAACAACAGGTCAGAGGATGATCGGAGGTTGTCCAACCACGAACACTCCGATTCTCAAGTCAGATATCTTCCGTAATAAATGGAGGAATGCACGCTTAAAGGTAAACGTGACAGGAGTGCAAAGATGCAAGGATGAGGGGAGTGTGAGTGGAATGTGTTTGGAGGACCAGGTTCTGCGAGTTGCACTGCTTTGGGTGGCTTACTAACTTCGTCGTGAAATTATGGTGGCTCGAGGGAAGAGAACTAGTTCTTGCTCCTCGTGAAGGAAGAGTAAAGGATTGAACACTTGATTTCTGATCACCGTTTTTGCTTAAGATTGGGCTCTTCCTCTCTTCTTTGTAGGAGAAGGTATTTATAGGCTCCCTTTGTGAGGCTTTTGGAGCTGAAAATCCCGACAAGTGGTTTGTTGGAATTCATCGGTCACCGTGCGTTGGTGGTGGCCAGCGGTGTCAAATATCATCTTGCGGAGGCAAGGGGACCATCGTTGGGCCTGAACTATGCCTGGTCTGCTGCCTGCGTAAGGATTGGCCAGGTGGCTGTAAGGACGGCGCGCACTGTGGCTTGCAGCGTTGACCTTTTCCCTCATTAGCTGACATTTTCTGAGTTGGCTCCTGTCGCCTGTAGTCGCCCTAGCAGGTTGTAAAGGCATGCTGATTAGTTGCTGACTTGGGGTCTCATGTGGGCTGCACGCTGAGATCCTTTGGGCTTCACAGGGATGTTTGGGCCTTACTGCTCGATTGGGCCCATCCCCCTTCGATTGGGCCTCACCGTTCTTGGCCCATACCTTCAATGGTGCTAAAGGGGAACAATGGTTGCTTCTTGAGCTTCTCTGATGCATTGGCCAAACTTTGGAAATGGGCTTTCTCATTGGGTGATTGGCATCAGTACCTATCACATTTAATAAATGCTAAATTTTTGATTCAATTCATAAACAAATTTATTTGTATTTTTTAATATTTTTTTAATTATTAAAATGATATCAATTATACTTGACATTCAAACATGTAATTATTAATATGGAAAATAAAAAAATACTATCATTTAGATCAATATTTAAGTTATTTAATAATTATAACATTTAGGTTATCATTCAATATTTTTTATAACTTAACAAAATATTGTGTTTTGTTAATTTAATAAAAAAATTAATTAACTATATTGTAATAATTTAAAAGATCATCGTTATTAGAAATAATGTCATTAAGATGTACTTTTGGCTTGTTGATAACTAAATTTATAGGTGAAGCCGCAAAACAATTATATATTATTATGCTTAGACTTGAGTAATTAATTTTATGATGATAAAATTAAATTTTAATTTGACTCATTACTTTTTGAGTTTATGTCAAATAAGCTAAATTCATGTTTCTAAGAAAGTAATAGTTGATGATTAAATAATAAGTACATATATTGCATGTATAAAATATATAGATATGTATCATTTTATATAATAGATCATAATTTAAAACCAAATTCGGTATACAATTTGTTATTATATGGTACATAGGTTTTTTTGACTTTCGGTAATTTTAAAGTAAACTATCACAAAATTAGTTTGATTATTTAGTTATAAATGAATATTTTTAGTAAATTTATCAATTTATTTGTCAATTAATAATTTTTATCATATGTTGGATGATTAAAAATTTACAAGAAACTGTTAATAAACATTAATTTGTTAAAGTATTTATATTTCTAATAGAAACAAATGAATGTGTTTTTCAAGAAAATTTAGAAAATGAAAAAGTGAAAAAGGAAAAGAAAACTAAAAAATGGAAAACAAAAAATTATTTTTCCAACTAAGTAGGGCCTAAATAATTATCTTGTTGATTCAAGGCTGTATAGAACTCTTGTTGAAATCAGAAATTCCCATAGTAATACAATATTCACAGAACTCTAGAAGGTTGTGTTTTCTTAGCAATCAGGGAGATCACTAAAAATCTCTGTGGTGTTTTTTGCCTAGGAAACATTCTCTTTTTATCTGTACTCCACTATTGTAGTGTTCTTTTAACATCTTTCTTAATCTCGAGTCATTTGGTTTTTCAGCAACTTTTTACGGAAGCACTTGGGAGGGGACACATGGAAGGATTCTTTAAATTGATTTCTTACTATCAAACACAATCAGAACCAGCATATTGTGGACTGGCCAGCCTTGCTGTGGTACTAAATGCTCTTGCCATTGACCCAGGAAGAAAATGGAAAGGTGATCTTCTAAATGAATTAGTGAGATTAGAAGTTCATATTTTCAATTGCTGCCTGACTTAGTGCAATTAATATATTGTGCTGAAAGAACTCCTATGCCACACCAATCATCAGTATAATTGTTAACTTTCTATTGAATCACGAGTCACGTGCTACTAGTGAAGCTAAGCTCATCTCATAACAAGGAAGATCTTGAGGAGCTGGGGGCATGCTCCTCCCATTCTCTTCCTCATGTTTTGGACCAGTAGGGTAATAATACTCTTACCTTTGTGGGTCCCCATGTAAAAATAAAATATTAGGGATTTGTTACTTAAGAGAGAATACTGAAGAGTATAAAATAAAAGAAACAAAACCCAACCAAATTAACCCTTTTTCGACTAAGTGGGGCCGGTTGCAAGTATTCCTTGCCATCTTTTAGCTCTACTGGATGATGCTTTCTTTGCTAGCTCAGAATATGCTAGATTAGGTTTGATGCTTCCTACCTTTCTTTGGTTTATCTAAAAAGACAGTCCGGTGCACGAAAACTACCACTATGCTTAGGGCTTAGGAAAAGGTTTGACTACTTTGTGTCTATTGAACCGGTCTTACCTTACATTGTATAGGAAGTCATTTTCACTATTTGAATCTATGACCACTAGATTATATAACAACAACTTTACCATTGTGGTAAGACTCTTATTCCTTTTGGTTCACTCTATTACTTTATAATAAACCTATTCCATGCCTCGTTGTTGGTCTATTAGATGGTCTTCGTTTCACAATATCAATTCAACTTAAATGCATATTTTGTCTTCCATTGTCACCATCCATTGCCATTTTTGGACCATATTCATAATTTTCTGATAGTGTACTCACCTAGTACGGTTCACTTTTTAGTATTTACTCTCACGTTGAGCTTATTTTCAATCTCATAGTGCTAAAACAGTAAATGTTGTTAGAATGGTTTATGCTTGTGTACGGGCATTTTAGTCTTTGGTTATGTCACGACCTCGGTATAAGTTGATAATAATAGTAACGTCAGAAATAGAACTTATCCATAAATTCATGGTCCAATAAACAAAATCGGGTTGGATACTACATACTAATATCACAAGTAAGATAATTAGATAAAAATACTGCGGTCTCAGGAATGACTAAATTATCTCCGTCTGAGATAAAAAACAATACTATACCTGCTCAATCTATAATTCGCTATAAAGAAAAGTATCTAATCAAAATACCAAATGCATAAATAAAGGAAATTCATATATAACTTTATAATGGGACATTGACCCGAAGTAACAAAACTATGGAAACTCAAAATTAATCCTAATCAATACAAGAAATTTAAGTCCAAAAGCCATAAATAGAACTCCTAACGTCATTTCTTTTATTGTCTTCTGTTTAATCTTGCAAGAATCTAATGCCTGCTAATTTGTAAAGGTTTTTAAAATATTTGTAAATGTATATATATATATATATATATATATATATATGACATACGAATACACGTGAGTAAAATAGGTGAAAGAACAGGAAATCATAATCATGTTTATAAATCCAAAACTTTAAATTCTTGATAAACATGTTCTAAACCATGATTTTATATGAGATGCTCAAAATATATATGAATAATACAAAACATGAGAAGTGTACAAAAATATAAGAAGACCAATAAACATGTAAAATCGTATCTACAAACTAGAAAATTGAAGTATCATATTGGAAACACATGAAGTTTAAGAACTAAAGACTGGTGATTCACGTACTGACTAATTGAAGGGTAAATTTTGAAGAACAGGTTATACATATTTCCAATAGTTTTAGACCCATATACTACCATTCAAGACTTGTAGGCGGGTTATCTATAATATCTTATAGATGGGGTTTTATGTCACTTTCTTTTTCCACTGATGAATGATTAGTGCATTCTTTAAGTGTGCATAGCATATTAGAATATGTCAGAATATAATTTATTTACAATATAATGGTTCTTATTTTATCAAAACAGATAATCCTCCATCACATATTCGAAACGTTTTCGAATCAGGGTAAAAGTAAAATTTTTGTTCATTTCACAAAGTAGAGTCCTCATTAAATATTTGTATAAAAATGTATGCAATGTCAAATACTCAAGGATTTCATGAGTTTCTTTACAATATCTCAAATGTGAATGTAAAAATTCAAAAACACCTAAATATTCGTTAAAACAAACAAAATATCCAAATGTTCAATAAAAGCGAACATGCATGCAACAATATTTAAAAAAAGGGCGAAAAGGATGACATGCATGTACATTTAAACAAAAATCGGAAGATTTTAATGATTGACAAAAAAAATAGGTTTAGATATACTTACCTTAAACCAAAAATTTGCCAGATTTGATACGAAATAGTCTCAAAATTACCTTCGTTCACATTTTCTCTCCTCTTATCTCTCTTCTTTCTCCTTCTTCTTTGTGTGAAACGATTGAAAGTCTATTGAAGAGGCTTTAAATGCCTAGACCAATGCATGAGTACCGGTTAGGAGTGCATCAGGCACCTTGTGCGAACACATGAACGCATGTGCACCACTCATGCACACCTTAGACGTGATCTATTTTATCGATATCATGCACAAGCACCCCTCAAGCGCCGAGGTTCTGCCTCAAACGCATATATGCGCTACACTTGCATCCATCAGGTACTGAATTTCGTTCCTCAAATTTTGATTTTTTTAAATTTTCACTATACAATTATTTTTCACATTTATCAAATGCATAAAATTATGCCGTTATAAATATAATCAGATAATCGTGTGTCACAACTTTACCCTCATAAAATTTCATCCTCGAAATTTATTTTCCTTATTAAACAAATAGATGCGAATACTTTTCCTGAATATTGTCCTCGCGTTCCCAAGTTGCATCCTCAAATGAATAATTTTTTCAAGGTACCTTAGCCAACGGAATTATCTTGGTATGCAAAACTTGGTCACATCTTCCCAAAATCTAAATTGGTACTACTATATATATCAAATTGTAATCAATTTGCCGTGGTTCATATCATGTGATATGTGAAGGGCCAAAAAAGTGCTTCTAAAGCATCAAAACATGAAATCTGTCACGAAAATCGATTGAATTTAGAGGTAAGGCTAATCTACAAGTCACATCTCCCATTCGCTGTAAAATTTCAAATGACCTGATTGACCAGAATGTGACATAAGCATAAACCATAATTCTTGGTGTTGCACTAAACTTTCATAATCCATAATTAACAAAAACCGAATTCCTAATATATGCTGTCATTAAACATTCATTGGCATCATATTTATGCATTATATATGCCAAAAGCATATCTATCAAGCTATTCTTATACATATCTTTTCATAAAAGATGAAATACATGCAAAGCCATAAAATAAAAAAATGAAAATCTAACTCCATCGCTACGATTACCAATCAGAATTACCATCTTACTTTCACTGTTGTGAGGCTTCAAGCCTACTAACTTGAAATGTGGTGAAATACCGGGTCGAGCTGGTGGCTCAACATGAAATATGATGATTAGAGTTCAACAATAATATGATAGAGATATTGAAAAACGTATACGAAATGTACACAATTTTGAACCAAGGGCCAATATTTATCCTACTGGCAAGGCTGAAATAGAAGGTTGGTTTGTCTATGTATTGCCCAAGAAATTACTAGCAAAGCAAGGAAGGAAACATAATATGTACTTGCCTTTGATATATTAAATTTGCAAAGGAAATTCCTTAAAAATTCATCCCCTGATAAATCTCTGGAATCGTCTTCTTTCTCCTTTTTATCTCTTCTTCTGCTCTTACATCTCAGCTTATAAGTGAGAAAGATAAAGCCTTAGAATCTAAATAACCTATGCCTTAATTAAGCAAGCACCTCATTTGGGTGAGGTGTCAACAAGAGGCTGAGACTTAGCCTAAGTGGAGTTTTATTGTGCCCTGTTATCAAATAATCAGCTGACTAAAATTTTGGCATCATCAGATCGACCCAATCATGCAATATTAAGATGTTAGGCTTGGTGCTCAAACAAAAAATGCATGAATCCTATGCGAAATAGTACTGTTATTGACTTGCTTGAGCAGAATTCGAGCAAAACTATAACCAGTTGGTTTGAACAAAATTCTGAGCGCACTTTGAATGGAGAGTTCCTTGGACCTCCTCCGTTCGAATAAGACCCAAACACCTCATTTTAGAAGTGCTCTGTTTGAACAAGGCCTTGAATGTCCCTTGAATGCTACATTTTGGAAATGCATCATTCGAACAAGCTTCAAACGCCCCTTGAACAAAAGCAGTCATTTTGTTCACGCCAAAAAATAACCCGCAAAACTTGAACCCTCATCGAGCAAAATCTTACATTAGCTTCAAACGCCCCTTGAACAAAAGCAGTCATTTTGTTCATGCCAAAAAATGACCCGCAAAACTTGAACCCTCATCGAGCAAAATCTTACACTAGCTTCGAACAGATAAACAACAACCAAAACATTCCAAAACCTTACCTAAAACTGCAACTACCACAAATTTCCAACGTATAGACTATCAATAGCCCTTAAACACAAATCATACACATGATTTGTATGAGAGAGAGAGAGAGTGTGTGTGAGAGAGAGAGAGTGTGTGTGTGTTACACTCATGACACTCAACCTCAAGTGACTAAGCTTCATGCCAAATCACTGGAGTGTATTTACACGGTGTGTACTCGTATTCAGAAAGGATATAATTTCTTCTCACTTGCCTTAGGATGTTTTCTAGTGTTATCTAACATTTTATTTAGGAATCCACTCATTTCCTTCTCTAAGAGTTTCCTCCTTTTACCATATCTAATTACACTCTTAATGATGAGTTTTCTTTTTCTATAACCCATTAAGTTGTGTCTTCACCTCCTATGCCACCTAATCCAGTCACTCAATGCTATGTTCATGATCTTTAGGTATTTGATCCTCTCTTATAAGCTGCTCTTGAACCAGCTCTTGTTGAGTTGATCCTTCTGTCTATAGATCTATCGATGCTGAATTCGGCAATCGACTTGGACCTTCGTATTGCACTACAAAAGCGCTATCACACATGTGCAAAATCCTTTATTCATTATTATTTTCCACACCGGTGTTTCATTGTCTCTTCGTGCTTTTGGATCTGCCTTGGACTCTTTCAATGCGTTGGCAGGTCTATGAAGCTATTTCTCATCCCATTTGGTAGATAGCTATGGAGGAGGAGATATCTACACTTGAATAGGATCATACTTGGGATCTCCTTCCGTCACCTATTAGGAAGGCACCCATGGCTATATGTAAGTCAACACCATGAAAGTCAGTCCAGATGGCTTTATAGTTTGGCTAGAGGTTTGTTTGATAGCTAAGGAATATGTTCAGACATATGGGGTCAACTGTACATACAAATACTTTCCCTAATCCCCAAATTGTCCTCTTTTTCTCTTCTAATATTTATGGTTGCTACGTATCATTGTCCTTTACATTAGTTAGATGTCAAAAATGCCTCTTGCATAGTGATATGCAAGAGGAGGTTTATCTTTTTGCATGTCATCCAACCACGTGGACTTATTGTTTAGGAGGAATCTAGATATGTTTGCCTATTGAAAAGTCATTGTGTAGCTTAAAATAGTTCCTGAAGGCTCGGTATGGAAGTTTTAGTGAGGCTATTTCTTGGGTTTGGTAAGTCGGTTGTCAAAGTGATCATTCTATATTCTATCATCATTTTATTGTCGGCTGTGTTTTTCTTATTCTATATGTAAATGATATTATGTTTACTTATACCAACAATGTTGGCGTTTTTTACCTCAAAGTGGCTCTTCAGATTTAATTTGAAACCAAGGACTTGAGGAGCTTGCAAATTTCCTTGGTATTGAAGTTGTAAGGTTTTCTCATGGCATTTTTTTGTCGCTGTAAAAGTATACTTTGGATTTGCCTCTCATGTAATGAACCCATGGATCTAGGAATAAAATTATCTCTTGATGATGGGAAATTTTTTGGTGAGCTAGAGCAGTACCATCGATTTATTGGAAAACTTAATTATCTTTGTTGTGATTCAATCACATATTGCCTTATTCAATGTCTGTTGCAAGTTAGTCTATGTCCTTTCTTCATGTCCCTTATTAGGCGACTGTTATGCATATTTTGAGACATCTTAAGGGTACATTAAGATGATGCTTGCCTTACAGTGACCATGGCTATACTCGGGTATAGTTTTTTTGATGTTGACTAGCTGGGTCACCTTATGATCAGAATTCTACATGGGCTATTGTGATTTTGTTAGGGGTAACATTGTGTCATGGAAGAGACAAAAAAAAAAATATATATTTTTTCTACGTCAGGTGCTAAATTAGAATATTTTAACACAATATATGTGAAGTCATGTGGCTTTGTCTGTTGCTATAATAACTCATATGTATGAATTCTAGCCTGTCTCAGTTGTGGCACGATAATTTAAGCAACAATTCACATTACATCACATTACCTATTTCACAAATGTATAGAGTATGTAGAGATGGATTGTCACTTTGTTCGAGAGAAGTTTCAATGAGGTATTGTTCGCATCAAATATGTCTAGACTAGAGATCTGCCAACTAACATTTCACTAAGTTTTTAATGGGAGTTTGGGTTCCATATATTGGCAACAAGTTGGTCATGATTAACACCATGCTCCAACTTGCGGAGAAGTGTTAAAATAATATATATTGCTACTTTGGTCTTTGCTTATGTAATCGGATTTTGGTCTTTGCTCTTGTAAAGATATTTTGGCCTTTGGACTATATTTTGGACAAGTCTATGTCTATGTGAACGTAGTCCCCACACTAACCGAGTGGGTTTTACAATTCTTTCACTTTTACCTTTGTCTTTTTATCTTTTATTCTAACAAAGAATACATAAAGTCTTTTTTCAGTTTATCCAACCTGATTTGATTTCTTTGAGTACTATCATTGTCATTCGTTTTGTGATTTTATGTTTTGAGATCATTGATCCAATATATTCAAAATAGGCTTACGTTGGTAGAAATTTCATCTCTATTCTCTCGGTTTCCCACCATCTATTTGTTTGCTTGTATTAAAACTGCATTCTCTACTTACAATCTTCATTCTAGAAGTTTTGAAACATTTTACTTCAAAGGCCCATCATTGCCTTAATTTTAGCAACGTTTTCATCTGCCATTTCAACCGCCACTATATTGTATGTGAATACCATGCACCAAGGATGACCGTCTTGGTTATGCATTATGAGTTCATCTACAACCAACAAGGATCAAAATATCAACATATATTTAAATATTGGTTGATGTGTACCCATATTTGGAGATTGTGATACCACTGTTTCGTGAAATATGAAATTCACATGTTTTATAGAGTTATACTATGTAGATCAAAAGTTTTGAAGTATTTTTCAATCACTTGGAGGATATCAAGCTTAATTTTAATGAAATTATTTAAGCTCTTTAAATATGTAATTATTAGATAAAAGATTTTCAAATTTTAACATATAGTTTTGATTTGGTCCTGAGATTTTTTTTTTTTTTTTTGCATCATTGACATTCAACATCGGTATGCATTGCCCACTATGATCGGTATTAATGTGGCCAAGACCAAGACCAATATGTCCCTAGCTGAGACTGTTTCCTATACCGATTCTAATATTTTGAGTAATAATAAAAAAGGTACACAATTATAAACTCAATGATGAGCTTAGTGTGGTCAATGCAATTAGCAAACTCAGGATTTCCCTAAATGAGTCCGCATACATGTGTCTGAAAAGATGAGTGTGTACAAAGTTCAAATGGTAGAAAGAGGAGCGAGATGAGAATAAGTAAACAAAAGAGAGTAAAATAACTTTTCCCAAACTTCACTCAATTTCTCTACTTATTTATCTAAGATTCTATGGGGTAATTATTATGAATCTAAATTAAGTATTTATTTTTGTGGTACCTCTTATTTTCTAATGTTAATTATTTAATGTCAGGTCCATTTTACTAGAAAATTGTATCCATAATATGCAAAATGGTCAAATGTATTTTAGCTTTACAATGTACTCTAGCTTCACCCTAATGAAGTTTTCTAAAGTCTATCTCTGTCTGGAAATCATTAATAGCTTTCATTGTGTTCTATCCTGCTGTAAGTAGTTTATGAACATGGGCCTGAGGAGTCATATTGTTATTAATAAAAATCCTGGAAACAGTGAAAATGCTTCTGCTGATAAACTGGAAAGTTCTTACATTATATTTGAATATATCCGTGGAAGATGGGTTCAATTATTCATGCTGTAAGTAATGTCTCAACCTGTAGAAAATACTGGATTGCATGCTCGCCGGTTTCTGTCTTTTCATGCCCTGTCTTGTGTTCTGGCTGTATCTCTAACAGGCCCCTGGAGATGGTTTGATGATACTATGCTGGATTGCTGTGAACCTTTACATAAGATTAAAGTCAAGGGCATCTCATTTAGGAAGCTTGTGTGCTTGGCTTATTGCAATGGAGCTAAAGTTGAAGCATTTTATTCAAATGAAAGTACACTCGAGAGCTTCCGAAATTATGTGATATCATGTGCTTCTTCAGAAGATCATCACATAATTGTATCATACCACAGAGCATATCTGAAGCAGGTGTTGTTTGCTTATTGTAATTTGTCAATGCATCAGCTCCTCTTTGGAGTTGGCTGAAATTGTGAAACACTGCAATATTAATGTACTAGCGCATGAAGCGTGCATGCTGTAATCTCAAATTACATGGGTGAGTGACTAGAATAGCAGTTTGTAAGATACATGTGATGAGAACACATCAGAATTAAGACAAAAAATCAAAGATAAGAGAAAAATTAATGTGATTCATTCTCAAAATGAGAGTAGCATCCACTGGCAATAAGATGGTGGTGCTCTTTACTAAATCGCAAAGGCCCACAAAGTACAAGTGATGGAACAACTCCAACCCAAAGTCCCAAAGAGGGGAACAGAACTTGTACTAGCTCTCACCTACACAGTGTAATCACACATTCTTGGCTATTTGGATACGTAGTTCAAGCCTTCGTACTCAACTCTTTACGTAGGCACAGAAAGGCATACCAAGAGATGCAAGTACTTAATCCAATGGTGATTACAAAAAGTAATTTATCATGACCAAAAGATCTATATTTGACCGAGCCACTTCTTCAAGTTACTAAGAGTCATCCTTTATTCTTACTTCCCAATATGCTACCTTGAAACAAGACCAAGAAGTCCTATGATTTCATTAATCTCCACCTTGTTTAGGATAAGTTCTTACCACCATTGGTCCATCTCATTTCTAAAGTTGTATTTGTGATGAATCAACAAGCAAGATGAAGGCTAAAGAAATCTAAGAAATAGTTAAATTTCTCTCCTGGATAGTCTGCAAGATTCTCATTTCTGTGAATCTTCACTAAGGAAACTTCATTTTCTACTAACAACTCTTGAAAAAAATCATTCCGAGCTCAGACATGTTTTGTTTAGATTGATAAACTTGTTTTGTAGCTAAATGCCAAGCACTTTGACTATCATTGAAAATTTCAACATGTTTTGCTTAGTCCAAGCTCACCCAGTTATCTGGCAAACCTAATGGATTTTTTCCTGCCTCTGTACCTGCCATATATTTGGCTTAGCTAGTGGACAGCAATTATTGATTGAAGCAATTGACTTCCAATTGATAGTTCTGCCAGCAAGTAAAAAAAACATGTCCAATATCTGATATGCTACTATTGATATTCCATGCAAAATCAGCATTAACAAGGCTAACAGATGAATGTTTATTTGCATAATTTTTTTCTATCTGATATCATGCCATAATTTTGGGTGCTGTTCAAATGGTGTAGAATCCATTTTACAGCTTGCCAATGTGCTTTTGCTGTATCAACTACGACTTGGCTTGCTATACTTAAGGCTTGAGATAAATATGGCCGGGTATGGCTAAAGGAGTGGAAACATGTTAGTTTTCCATGTCAATTCTTGCGAGAAATTTTGAATATATTTTGGGATAAAAATGTTTACTACTCTCTTCGAATTTCCATTTTCAAAATTTTCTTAGCGGCCCTTAACTCATCTCAAATTCTTTGGGCACTTGATATTTCAAAAAATTGATCTAAAAAATATATTTAGTTGCTATTAATAAGTCATCAATAAAATCGCCAAGTAAATAATTAAACCATTGGGAAGAATCTTGAATAAATGCACCAGTTGTACTCACTTGAGGGAAGCCATTCTTACTGATTATCTTATCCAAGCTTTTATATCACTGCCTAAGAGATTGTTTGATTCCCTAGACTAGAGGGTCTCCTTTAATTTGCATACGTGCTCCTCCTTTCCTTTTATGTTGACCCCTTTGGAATGATGTATGTAGATTTCTTCTTCCAATTCTCTATGTAGAAAAGTTGCTTCTGCATCAAGTTGCTCCAGTGCAAGATTATACAAAGCAACCAAAGACAATAATGTACGAATGAAAGCATGTCACGCAAGGAGAAGAAATTTCAGCAAAATCAATACCTTCTCTTTGGGTAAAGCATTTACTGACCAACCCTGCTTTGTAAGTTTTGTTGGCCTACCGTTTGAGCATCCACTTACAACAAACCACTCTTTTTCCTTCGTAGTTTGACAAGTTCCCATGTTTTGTTCTTGTGAAGATACTGCATCTCATCTTTCATGGCTGTCCTCCATCAATGATCCTCGACATCTGAAAATGCCACTTACTAAGTATGTGGTTCACCATGTTTAGCTGACAAAGTATAAGCAACCATGGCTTGCATCTGTTTGGGCTTTCTGATTTGTTGAGGTCGCTAAGTTTTGTTGGTTTTCAAAATCTATCTGCTATTTTCAACTGGCTTACCAGAAGGAAAGCTGTCACACTCTTCTAAAAGATCAACAGTATTGTCACCATTTTCAAAATTCACCTATTAATCTTCCAATTTGCTAGATTTTGAATAGCCTTAACGTCAAACTTGACATCTTTGCTAATTATGAGTTGAGCCCTCTAGGGTCCTTGGTGTCATAATCTGTAAGCTTTAACACATGCATAGTCTAGAAAAATGCATTTCTTCGCTCTGGTCTCTAGTTTATTTGTGCTAGAATAAACATAAGCAGGACAACCAAGGACATGCAAATCAAAGTGATTGGGAGGTTTATTTGACAGCCTCACAAACGTTGAAGGTGACGCGTTGACGAGATAGCAAGCATATTTATAGCATTGGCCCTAAAAATCCTTTGACAATCTGGCGGCCCTCATCATACTTTGAGCCGTTCTAGAAGAGTTCTATTCATCTGCTCAGTGAAACAAGTTTGTTGAGAGGCGGAAGGTGCTATATAAGTGCTGAGTGATGCCCTATTCAGCACAATTTATTTAACTACCCTAAGCATCCAAGTGTTCGTAATTGAGAATATCTTTAACAGAATGAAGATGTTGCTCAACAAACACACAATATTTAAAAAAGTCTAAGTTGCAAGACTTTATACCTTTAAGGAGGCTACATTTGTGTAGTTTTTGAAATCCTCTCTTTTCATATTGTTACATCCTTGTTCCAAAATAATATTATCCAAAACCGGACTCTAATTTAATACCTAGAAATAAATTTTTAATTAACCGACTTAAGCCCAAACAAACACAGGGACACAATGCTGCAACAAATACCGTTAAACTATCTGATAATAAGTAAATGTCAAAGCATATGATCTAAATATTACATCCGAAGGTGGCTCCATTCACTCGTCTCCTAATTGACTTAAACCAAAAGTAAGAAAATGTATCGTAAACAAAATCAAAGCAACTAATAATATATCAAACATCATACTGTATTTTAACAACTCTCGGCCTGTGGCCATGATATAAACATTCTACAAATTGAATTTACAGCTTATTCTAAATATCAAAATACAATTAAAATATCAAATCAACTATTTCTTCCAAAAATATCTCTATCGTCCAAGTTCCCTACAAATATATCTGAGCCGGCTAGTTTAAAAGGTCAATAAAAATGTGGCAAGAGTAAGATCAATCCTGGGCAAAGCATGTATAAATTTTATATATGTGAATATAGCGAACGAATATGCAAAGGACAATATTCATGATTGAAAATCGATATATAGATAATATCAAAATTTGTGATAAACATGCGAACATCAAATACAAATATTAGAACGTCGAACATGCCAAAATCATGTAAATGCATAAAATCATACATGCAAAAATCCTTCAAAACATATAAGAATATGAAATATTCAAAAAGCTTCCAAGTATATAAGAATCAAGGATCGGTGATGACTTCACCAACAAAGGTCGAATATTAAGGCTTAGGTTTTAATTTTTTCTATATAACCAAAGGCTATACGCCACTATTTACAACCTATAGGTAGGCCAATTACATATTATTTTCTATAATTAAAGTCAAATGTCACATATTTGACTCATAGATATTAGGATTGACTTTCGATTTACAAATAATATATTAAGACATATTTGAATATATTATATTAATTCTCTAGAATAGTTTTTATTTAGCTAAAGCCAAAAACTATACACTGAAGCTTAAGAAAAAATGTAATCAAAGAGAGTAAGAAAAAATTTCACATATCTGAGCATTTGGATAAGAAGTACTTGGAGATTTCAACAAAGATCATTAATAATTGAAGAAAGGGTTTAGATGTACTTGCTTTTACTTAAATTTACCAAAGCGTTTCTTGGACTTCACTTAAGACAACTTGGATTCACTTCCTCCTTTGATGTAGGGAAGAGGAAATAGGGAAAGTGAAGAAGAAGAGATTGGGGAAAGGGGAAAGAGCAGGGAAAGAAACAAAAAGAAGAGAAGTAGGGATTACTATAGTGAAGGAAATCACAATTTTTAGTATTAATTTACTTTCATCAATCCACTTTTAAGAATAGAGTTATGGTCCTTATATAGAGGTACCTTACTTCTAAGTTAATTAGAAAATAAATATAATTTTTTAATTAACGACATCTCAATATGAGAAATAATAAAATATAATATAATATAATATTTTAATTAAAATATCTTGGAAATCTCCGAGATATTACAAAATTAATAAGCAAAATCATATAAAATAAAATCTCTCTAATTTTAGAATATTCACAATGTCTGTATCAACTCTACTGGCATAGCGTGGACTCAATCCCATCAAGTAAGATTTCTGTCGTCAATCCCTCAATCATAAGCTAAGTGATTGCACAATCCTCTTTTGACACTTGTAGACATGTATGGGTGGTGGCTAAAATTTGATAGATTTACTAACTCCTCTTACATGAGAGGAACTTAGCTTTGCTGATGATCAGTCCTACTGACTCTGATAGAACTCCAAAAATATCTGGATCTAACTGTTGGAGTGTTTTTCTAGAAATCTAAATATATTTAGAATATGGTCATCCAACCCAATAAACAATGAAATGTTGAACCGCCTCATCCTGATAAACGTAAAATGGTCATCTAGAATAGCATTAATTTTATTTTTATGTGCTAATAAGGTTGAAAATTGTGTAGGATTTGATGAAGGTTTAATATTTGGCACATCTAGGGATGCTTCAAATAGATCATTTGGTTGGCTGAAGTTACCTTTGTAAGTGATTAAGTCCTTGTATTGAAAGTATGATGAAAACTAAAATGAGATGGAATAATGATAATTTATGCATTTGTTCCAATCCTTTGTAAAACTTTAAATGGACTAGCACTACTGGCCTACAATTTAAAAACCGGCCTATGTGGGTGCCATTTTGGTCTAATCCGAATCATAATATAATCCCTAATATTAAATTAACATGTCTTTTATATATATCAGTTCAAAGTTTATATGATAAATTACTTCTAGTTATTGATTTTGATATGTAAATCATAAAAGTGCTACAAAAGTATCAGCCAACATGGACATAACTAGCATGCAGGGATATTAGGATAATGTTTAAAGGTTTTTTAGGTTGGTAGTCATGCACAACCTTAAATGAGCTTATACATATAAACCTATTGACAAAACTATTATATACAAGTTAGATTGTAGGAATAATTAAGTCTTAATTCTTAAGATTTTCTTGAACCAAATATCTTAATAAGTTTTTTAAACTCGGATTAACCGTTTCAGTTTGATTATTTGTTTGAGAATGGTAGGTAGTAGTGAAGCTTTAGTTCGGTACCAACTATGTGCCCCCGGATCTTCTAAAAGTGATGGGTAAAATGATCATCTCTATCAGAGATAATAGCTTTAGGAAAACCATATAATTTAATAATCTCATCAAAATATAGTTCAGCAATCCAAGAAGTATTAGAAGATTTACTATAAGGAATAAAGTGGGCTATTTTAAAAAAATTATTCACAACAATAAAAATGGAGTCATACTTTTTAGGGATACGCAGGAATTCTAGCACGATGTCCATGCATCCTATCAGGGGCAACTAGGTACAGGCAGAGGAGTATAGAGACCAATGTGTTGCTTCTTATGCTTCTCTAGCTGGCATGTTCGACAACTATTAATTGTTTTAGTTACATCTTTCTTTATATTAAGCCAGTAAAATTGTCATTCAACATCTTTTGTTATTTTATTTTGTCCAAAATGGTTAGATAAGCTACCGGTATGAACCTTTGAAACTATGAAAAATCTAACAAATATCCTAGGGATGCAAATTTTATTTACTCAAAAGAAATATTTGTCATGAATGCAAAAACCTTTTGTGGTGTCTGATTGTTAGTTTTGATAGCTAGGAATATCTTGTTAAAATTAGGACAAGATTTGTATTCTTCATTAAGTCTTTCAAATCAACAATTTTAACAGATAATAAGGACACTCGACTATTCAAGGCATCTATTGCTTAGTTTTCGACGCTTTTCTTATATTTTAAGACAAAGGAATAGGCTTGTAAATATTAAACCTATTGACCATGCCAATGATTCAATTTTTTTTGAGAGCTAAGAAAACAAAAAACTTTATGGTCAAAGTAGAGAACAAACTTTTATAATAACAAATAATGGTACTAGTTATGTAAGGATTGTACCACTACATATAAGTCCCTATCATAAGTGGAGTATCACTACTTAATATCATTTAATTTTTTGCTAAAGTAGGCAACAAGATGGCATTCTTAGATATATACTTCACCTATTGTAACACTTAATGCATCACACTCTACCTTAAACACCTTAGAAATGTTAGGGAGCCGCATGACAAGGGTTGTTGTCGTTCTTTCTTTTATATTCTTAGAGGCTTGCTATCATTTTTCTTCATACACTTAGTGAAGGGAGCCATGATTGTACTAAATTCCTTAATGTATCAACGATGAAAAGTAGTTAAGTTGTGAAAACTTCGAATATCGTGGGTGGATTGGGGTTCAAGCCAATCTACGATCTCTTGAATTTTTACAGGGTTAGTAGAGATACTATCAAAGGAGGCGATAAAGTTTAGGATAGCAATTCTATTTGAAAAGAAGGAACATTTCTTAAAATTAGCCAACAGGTTCTCTTTTATATCCCTTGGTTGAATTCTGATTTAGTGGTAACTATTCTTTAAATATATCTTAGAGAAGATTTTGGCACTAACCATCATATCTTAGAGAAAACGATACTTCACCATGATTTTGTTGATAACTCTACTATCCACACACATCTTTCATGATCCATCTTTTTTAGGTGTCAAGAGAGTGGATGTCAAATATGGACTTATACTCTCTCAAACGAATCCCTTGTGAAGGAATTCTTTGTCTTGCCTCTAGAACTCAGCATATTCAGTGGGATTCTTTCTATAATGAAGTAAATTTGTGAGGGACACTCGGGACAAAATCAATGGTATGTTGAATGTTATGTAAATACAGTAAATGATTGGGGAGGACCTCGAAAAAGATATATTGAAAGTTTTAGAGGACCTGATGGGCTTCATTGGGTATCAATACAAAAGAATTTGAAAGGATTTCGAAAACAGTAATAGCAAACACAATAGACTTGCTTATAGCTTCATGTTCAAATGCTGTAGGGCTAATGATATGTAATCATTTCATTTTCACCACATCCTTTCTTTTATTGTGAATCACAGGTTTGGGAGTAAAGGATAAATATGAATTTTCTTGTTCTTGTGAGTAAAAGAATGAGTTGGAGCAATGTTAGATTGTTATATCTAAATCGTATAACTAAGGCTGCCCTAAAATGACGTTACCCACATTCATTGGAGTAACATCACACAAAATATAATTATTGTATTCTAAGAATTGAATGCGTACAAAACAATGTTTCTTAGCTAATGTAGAAGTTGTATCAATCAACGAGATATAGTATAGATTAGGGTGTGACCCTAGATGAGAATTCGTATTACCCGAGATAATATTGATATAACTACTACTATTCACAATAATCTTACAAGCCTTATTGTTCACTTTAATATATGTATGAAAGATAGCACGACGACCCTAATCATCAGTCTCTTTGGATTGAGTTAAGATACATTGTGCAATATCTAATAATGGCATATTGGGGGAGGAAGAATGGGAACATAGGTTAGAGGAAATAGTCCTAATGCAGCCTAAGAAAGTATTATTATTATTATCATCCAAGTCATCAAATTTCTCTAGTTTGGATTCATACATTTGTTCTTTAAGAGGTTTCTTTTTTATTTTGTCTTAACCTTCAATAAGTAAGGCGAGCTTCCTGCCACACTAACTATCTCAGGCTTGTTTTCTCTGCTTTAAGCTTCCTGTAATCCTTCTGTATATGTCCACGTTTTTTTAAATAGTTGCACTTCATGTACTTCACATTTCTAGATGTAGACCATGATCAATTTTAATCGTCACATTTGTAATTAGTTCTACCTTTTACAATCAAATCAGCAGCCTGATTTTCGGCTACAGGCTAACATGCTCTTTTGATAATAAAGCTGTATCAGCCAAACTTTGTTTCTTTGTCATAAGTTAGTACAATTACAAGATAATAATAATAATAATAAGATGGTAGAGGTTGTAAGAGCAACAAAGCTTTGTCTTCTTCATCAATTGTAACAGTGGTTCTCAAATAAGTTTGTCAAAATTATTAAGTGCTGATGTATAGGTGTACCTTCCCTCACTTTAAAGTGCATAGCTGCCACTTCAGATAACGTTGATTGGTGAGAGACTTCACCTTGTGTGAGCTCTCCAACTTTGATCTCAATTTCACAGCCAATTTTTCCTTAGTGACATTAAACGTAGCTGAATAATACTTACTACAGGAAGGTCTAGATCTTTCCAATCCTCATCTGATTAGCTTTATTTGTTCTCCCTTTTGACACCTTACATTGCCCTTGTTCGGCAAGCAGATCATTCAACTTTACTACCGCAAACTAAAGTTCTTCCCATCAAACTTCTCCCACTCAAACATTGTATTAGATACTCTAGATTCCATGGTAAAAGCTCTGAAACCAGTATGTTAAGAACACTGTGAAATTAAGATAAGAGAAAATGTTTATGTGCTTCACTCTCAAAATGAGTGTTATGTCCACTGGCAAGTTGGGTGTGATCTTTGATAAATGGAAAAGGAGTGTAAGTGATGGAACAAGTCCAAGTCTCCAACACAAGTTCCTAAAGAGGCAAACAGAACTTTTCCGAACAATCACCTACTAATATAGGAGAATAATAAATCAATGAAGGATAAAAGTAACTGGCCATTTATTGAAGTTGAAACTGGAGCAACAGAAAAGAAATTTCGCTACATCAAGGGGAAATAAAGTGAGAAGGGAATCACTCAACCATTTCTTTGATCTACCTAGGGACCCACTCAACAAAGGGATTGGGAATCACTCACCAATCTGGGAGGATCAAATACTCCTGAAGGAGGCCAAATCTCTTTCGTAAGAAGGAATTCTAATCTACTGTGCCATACTCCTGGAGCCAAATTTACAAGAGAACCGGTGCATTGGGGAAATGCACTTCATCCATGTGCACAACAGCCTTTGGGAATATCTTCTTCATAGTTGTGCATTGATGGTACTGGGAACTCCTTTTATGGAGTCTCCTATTTTCCATTGGAATTCTCCCTTGTGGGCTCTGATTGCTCCATCTATGTCATGGACTGTGTTGCATCTTTTCTCCTCTCATTTATGGTGCCACCTGTTTTTTGGTGGAGTTGTCCATTGTCTGTTGTTCCATTTTCCATGTGGATCATGGCTGCATTGCCTGCATACACATCTCTCACTCTTGGCTACAAAAGGCATACCACCAGATACAAAATATTTAATCCAATGGTGATTGCCAAATAGCAAATTACCATAATCAGAGAGATTTATCTTTGACCATGGCACGTTGTCAAATCTCTGAGAGTCATCCTTTCATAGTCCTTACTTCCTTATGAGCTACCATGAATCAAAACCAAAAAGGCAATAAGTGAAAGAAGTAGTCCTTCTGTTCATTCATTTCCCAAGCTATACAATTGTTTTTTTAATAAAGAGTTGCACAAATTAAAAAGATACATGGAGATATTTTCTAATATACAAAATCTTGAAAGTGAAAATATTTCCCATATAATTGGGTAAACATCTTTGCCTATCAAATAAAATCAACAACAAATATTACCAAATATTCCAATTTCATTTGGGATATCAAATCAAATCAAGAAATATTGGATAGTTGTTTGGGTATCAATTTGACTTGTGTAAGATCTTCAACACTGTCTGAGTATTACATGGAATTCTTAACACTACCCTTCAAGGTGGTGAGTGGATGCCTTCCATTCCTAGCTTGGTAAATTTGTGAGTAGTTAGACTTCACATTAGTACATTTGCTAGTTGTTTGTTTGATGGATTGTTTGGAGTGTTTATAAGACCACTATTGAGCTTTTTCTTAATAAAATGCCTATCCACCTTGATATGTTTGGCCCAATCGTGTTGCATAACAATGTTAACTAATTTATTATCACAGTAGAGTTACATTAGTCCCTCAATTTTATTTTCATGTTACTAAAAATTATCTTCAGCTATAATAGTTCACATATTTATTGTGCCGTCAGTCTAAATTCGGCCTTCGCACTTGATCTTGCTACGACGGACTATTTATTGCTTCTTAAAGTGATTAGGTTTTTTCCAATGAATGTGCAGCAATTGGACATGGACCTCCTGCCCAATAAGGGACCTGAATAGCCTATGGCAATCCGGATTCAGCTCGCAACTGCCACCCAAATTCGGCCATGCAGTAAACCATAAATGTCAAAATCAACATTCATCTCATACTATAAATGATAAAATCGTTCTCTAGGGTCTGAAATATTTGATACATCTGAGATCTCATGGGGAAAACAGCCCAAAACCAGCAAAATAAAATAGGAGTATGTAAATATATCTCTCTTACATAAAATAAATAAAGACAACTCTAGCAAAGCTCTAAAAGAAGCCAAGGTCCACCGCTCTCCCTTAAGTCAGAGTCATCCATCTCTATCTTGCTACTATGGAAGAAAGAAATATTAAGAGTGAGCAAAAAACTTAATAAGTAACTTTGATTCGAGTCAATAACAGTACAATTGAGCTTTTAATGTAATTCATCTATCAAAACAAGCTCCAAAATAATATATGATATGAAAAATGCAATTATTATCCCTAGATATCAATGAACCAATAGTTATCAATGACATCAATAAGTAATATAACTCAATAATGATGTGAATAAACAACATCCATGATGTCAACTTTGTAAACAATCTTGATATTGCAAAGGACATTCATTGGATCCAAATGAATCCCAATAAGTATGAGTTCTCGAAGTATCAGTGACTAAGATCCTCCATTAATAAACCAGGAGAACAAAAAAAATGAGGAATCAATATTGGTACCTAAGTACCCTAAGTGGTCACCTCTCACTAAAGTCCACAAACATCATTAATACTCTTCTCATATTGGAATCTCGATCATAGGTCTCAAAGCCTATGATTTAAGCTACGATTACAAATCTACCACCCTGGAATTCGAACCTCAACTTTAGCGTTTGAATGGTAGCTTAGCCACCATCCACACTGAGCCTAAATCCTCGAGAAAACGAATCTAATTTCTCAATTAAATTGTTATTTCTACCTTTAAGGCCTCGTAACAATATATTCATTCTATCGTTCCTAAGATAATCGATCGAACCTCTCGTATTTACGAAATCTCTCAACCCATTGGCCGGTGTTCGAACAACCTTCGAACATCAGACAATAATAATTCTATTTCAAATCTATTGTCTTGCATAAAATTAATATAAATCAATGCACATCTATACTATAGAATAGTTGATCCAAAACATATATAAAACTGAATAAATATAACATACTATTATAAAAATCAAGTAAGTCATATATGCACAGCAGCATAGCTAGTGTTCGAACGGTGTTCAAACGTTGCCTGAAGTAGTAGCATTCAAATGTCACTTCAAACGGTGATCAAACGTCACGTCAAACTTGAATATTATATGCATAAAAATTATTCTAATCAGCTATCAATATTATTCTATTATAAATATAAAATTTATTGTTGTTGGAATTGAAAGAATGGTATGGATCGAATTATGGAAGAATAAAGAAAGAATGTCATAAAGTCATTCGTCTCAGAGGGTGAATGCTCTATACTTTCTATTCTTGCTCCTCTCATATAACCTCCTTGGCTAGCTATCTCTCCTCTCCTTCTATTAGATGAAATGGTAAAAACGGTGCAACAACAAGAGTCTCTAGAGTGATCTCTAGAACAACATAAACATATGCAAGTAAAATGGTTATTCTTCCGATTGAATGATTAATAAATAATGAGTGATCTCTTTGACTTTACTTATACCCCATGTTACACGTTGCCTTTGTAAATCTCCTAAACTAAGCTCAAGGAGATTGTTTGAAACCAGTCAAGGCCTTGTTTAATCGACACACCTTGTTATTACCAAATGAACCCCTAAAATTGGGTTTTAGTTCCATGTAAACTTCTTCCTCCAAGTCTCCATGTAAAAAGACATTTTTCATATTAAACTGTTGTAGGCCCCGGCTAAGATTAACTATAATGGACAATAGGATACGTACGATATTCATCTTTGCCATTGTGGCAAAAATCTCTTGGTATTTTATAACAGGTTTGTGTGTATTCCTTTGCTACTAATCTTAGTAGTTTTCTAGTGGCCTATTTGCCTTGTATTTAAGGTTATATACCCATTTGCACCCAACTAATTGTTTTGTTTTTAGAGGTTGAACTATCTCCCTTATTTAATTTTCTCTGGTGAATTCATTTCCTCATTCATAGCTTGTACCCAATTCTCATCCCTTAGTGCCTCATGGGTGATTTTGTAAATGCTAACGGAATCAATAGAGGTATTAAAGCACCTATGATTCAAACAAAGTTTATGAGGGGAAATATAGTGAGATATTGGGTATTTAGTATATGCCTCAATACCTTTCCTTTTGGCTACAGGACAAGTAGTTCTAAGTCTTGTAACCACACATAACCAATTTGTTTTTACTATTACAAGAGGGAGGAGAGTGAGTAGAATCATCACTTGTTATGGGCTCAAGAATCTATTTCAGACGAAGAATAGATATATTCTTTCTTGAGTAAACTTGTAGTGGATTTTCATGTTTCAGTTTTGGTTGCCATTGGAAAATATTTGGCTTGATTGCCCGCTGAATGGTTAGATTTGGTTTGACTAGCTGTTGTTAGATGGGAAGATCTGGCCACTGGATGGGTAGATTAGATGATACATCGGCCGGGTGAGGAATGGTTAGATTTGGTTTGACTAGCTGTTGTTAGATGGGAAGATCTGGCCACTGGATGGGTAGATTAGATGATACATCGGCTGGGTGAGGAATGAGCAGACTTGGTAAGGATGGAAGCTCTTCTAATTCCTCTAATTGATCCTTAACTTCTCCTCCCTTGAAAATAAGGGAGTGGGCCACGGAAGTAAGGCTTAGTTTCATGAAAGGTTACATCCATCGACACATAAAATTTTCTTATGGAAGGATGATAGCATTTCTACCCATTTTTTGTAATGGAGCATACAATAAAGACACTTCAATTCTCGTAGGTCAAGTTTGCCCTTGTTTTATGAGTGTATGTGAACAAACTATTCACAACCAAACACTTTTAGTAGTGGTTTGTTGGATATGTAGACGTCCTTGAAGAATGTTGCAAGGAAAGTTGTAGGGCTTTGATTTTCTAGCTTTCTAGTGGGCATCCTGTTAATGAGGTATGTAGCCATGAGGATGGCCTCCCCAAAAAAATTTTGGGACATGATTGTGAAGTAAGTGTACATGGGTAACATTAAGGAGATGTCGATTTTTATGTTTAGTAACTTCATTTTGTTGGGGTGTGTTTACATAAGAGGCTTTATGGTTAATTCCCTCTTTATGAAAGAAGGATTAAAAGGTCTGATTAAAGTAGTCATGTGTATTGTTGGATCTAATTCTTTTTATGACTATGTATATTTGCATCTAAACCGTTTTCTTGAAATGTTAGGATGTTATTGCTAGCCTCTAATTTGTCCTCTATAAGGATCACTTATGTTGTTCTAGTTCAATCATTAACAAATGTGATGAACCACTTGGATTGAATGATATTAAGAATTATGAAAGGACACCAAATATCGGTGTGAATCAATGAGAAAGGTATAGTTGAACCAGTGTTAGTTAAAGGATAGGACACGATGTTGTTATGCAAATTTACACATAGTGCAATGAAAATTATTGATATTAATATTTTGAAACAAAGAGAGGAGAATGGTTTGGGGAGGTGGAAAGGGGGATTCCCAAGGTTTAAATGTTAGAGCCAAATCTCAAAAGTGGCTGTAAATGTTATAGCCACTTAAATCTTCAAGATAGTAAAGTCCATTTCTTTCCCGAGCAAATCTAATCGTCCTTCCTATGGGTTGTTCTTGTAAAAGACAATGGGTATCAAAAATGTTACTTTACAATTCAAATCTTTAGTAATGCGATGGATAGAGGCAATATTTGTGGATAGTTTTGGAACATAAAACATTCTGTAAGGATGAAGAAGGAATTAAATTTATAGTACCTTGGCCGGCAATTGAAAAGAAGATTTATAGACCAAAATGAACCTTTTGTTCCTGGGACATGGTTTATAACTATTGAATCTGTTAGAGCAAGAGGTTATGTGATATGTGAATTCGAAATCTATTGCCTAGGACATCAAGGGAGAGGCGATTGTGGCACCTGAAGCATATGAACCAGAATACTTTCTTGAGTTCGTAAATGAGCATATGCCAGAGGGTGTATTCAAGGAATTTAGGAGTTCTTGAAATTTATCCATCTCTTCCTTCTTAAGGTCACCTTTCTTGATAGTGGGAGGATATTGATCTTCTCTATATGGCTCATCACCATTGGTGAAATTGGTAAGGTTGTGGTTGTCTCTTGAATCCCCCGTTCTAATTTGATACTTATGCCTTGCAATAAAGTTTGACGCAATTTTCTTATGTGTTCTGTGATTTTTTCAGTAGCTCCTCCCTATGTTGTTAAATGTGCAAAGTGCATCAAGGCAAAAGGAGTCCTTGGGGCCTAGGCACAAGACGTAAAATGCAGGCATAGGGCTGATAGAAATGAGGTGCCCATTTATAAAATGTGTATATTTGATATTTTTGCAATGATTCAAATTATTAAAGCTAATAAGATAATAAGAAAAACTAAAAAAATATTTTAACAACAATAATAAACTTATAGTTCAACAAATAGTATAAAAATGACAACTGATAAATACTACTTGCCACAAATACACAGGAGTAATAAAATTCATTAACAAATATGAAATATTGTCCTCTAGATATTTATAACAAATATCAATATTTATCATCATCACTAAATAAAAGTTCATATTCTTCTCTTTTTTCAGCTTATCTATTTGAATGATATCTTCTTTTTTCTATCTCTCTAAGTTAGCATTTTTTTCATTTTTAAGCTTCGATGGATTAGTCCTAAAGGCATTTATTGTTTAACGTTCATACTATCTCCCAATTGAGTATAATGTCTAGCATTATTTTCTCAAATAATTTTAGATACAAATTATCTGTTAAAGAATTATCTCAAATGTAAATTCATTATCATTGTAATATTCTCCTTCCAATCATCTTTTTTTCTAATGAGTCATTTATTACTTTCACTAATATTGATTTTACAAAACATAATTTGTATTAAATTAACAATTAAAATTGACCAATTTAGAAAAGAAAAAAATAATTTTGTTTTTTTAGAAAAAACTATAAGCACCCTAGGCGGACACACCTTGAGCCTCGACCAAAGGGTTGTGCTTAAGGTCTAGGCGCATGCTTCTCAAAATGAGCCTCGCCTAGATATGTTGAGGTGCCAGGTTTTGAGCAGCGAATCTAGGTGCACTTGAGACATGCCTTTAACAACACTCTTCTCCATAGCCCTTCCTGATTACGATTAGGTATCCTAGTTCTATTGGTCTTCATGTGCTCAATGGCTGTTCAGTGTTCTAAATAGGATTTGGTCTAGTCTCCTCCAAATCCTTATGTGATCATAGATAATGTCTCGAATGGTTGACGTTCAAGCATGCCTGGCCTTCTACTTTCTTCTACTCAAATAGTCGCAAAAACCTTAGATAGAGGTGGGAACTTCTCCTTGCCAAGAACTTCGACTTAGATATGGTTATATTCCAGTCAACCCCGCAAGCAATTCAAAGATCCTATTCTCTCCTCAAGATTTTTGTGCCCTTTGGTATCATCAGGACACTTCATCTTGAAGTCTTAATAATAGTCCATTTCTAACTGGAGCCCTTTTATTGGATTGTAATACTCGGACACAAAAATGCACCTATTTGGATGATGAGATCTTGGTCTTCATTTCACAAACTAAGGATGCATCTCTTGCCTTTGATTCAGTTTGGCATATAGTCTCCCATATTTCTTGAGCTGTAGTGAGAAATGTACAATTTTTGCTAATCTTTGGTTGTGTATAGTTCTATAGCTAAGACATGATCATCCTCCTCATCCCAAACTGGAAAACTTGGATCTTTATGGTTTGAACCTATGCCATTTTAATGGCTTTGTTTTCCTCTTCGAGGTTCTCACAATCTGTGACCACTGGAGATAGTTTCTTCCCATGAGTTTGTCTGATGGATTCATGCTTTGTAGGTTCCCAACTGATGACTTTTTTGACACCTCATTTATAACAGTGATCTCAGATACTTCAAACATACTTGTGATGACCTTTTGTTGGTACTAAAAAATAGGTCCTATAACCCTGGGAATCAGGGACATGGTAGACATAATTAAGGCTGTGGAAAAATAGAGGGAACAATGGAAAAACTAGAGGGGCAGTAATGAAGACCATGGCCTTTCTCTCTGCAATTAATGCTGGAATAGTCAGGATTTTCAGCAACAAAGGCTAAAATCTACCTTTGATACCACGAAAGAAGTTTTTGCATGTATTCATTTGCAAGGGTATATAATTGTTGTATACAGAGAATTTCACAGATTAAAAAGATATATGGAAATATCTTCTCATCTGAAAAATTGAATAAAATCAACACCAAATATTACCCAATACTCCCTAATCTATCCAGGATATGAAATCAAATCAAGGAATATTCCATAGCTGCTGAGGTAGCAATTTGACTTGGAAAATATCTTCAAGGCTGTCTGAGTATCACATGGGATTCTCAACTAAAAGTCATAATGACTCCAACAATACATGAACATATAGGATGCTGAGCTGATGAACTGAGGAGCTGTACATTGAAGCTTTGGGAGGATTTATGTGGTGCCATGAAAAACCCCATCAATTCACAGAATAAACTTTGCTCAAATAATCAAAACTCCAGTTTCATCACACTAAATGTATGGCCTTTTGGGTGGGAGATTAGATGAAGCAACTGTGAGAGAAGTAATTGTTGAGGTGTGTGGCAGTAGAAAGTTGAGTGGTAGGCCTAGAATAATGTGAAGTGAGGTAATCAAAAAGATTTTAAGATGCTTCACCTTTAGGAGAATGCTTCCATGCACCAAGCAAAATCACAAATGAAGATTTATATTGCTGACATCCATGTAGTAGGCCTTAAGGCATCATCGTAATCATCATTATTGTCATTGTAATTTGGACCCCACATACCTGCACATTGTTTGAAATTCACTGATTAAGAATATAAATTGCCATTAAACTGTTAAAGTCATTTGGAAGTTCTCTTAATGTTTGCTTAGATTTAGGAAAATCATAAAAAAATGGTAGCAAAGAAAGAGAGAAAACCTGAGAGGATGGAAGAGATCATGAAGAAGTGGACAATTTCATTTATATTTCAGACGTATAGTTTATTTAATGATGTTGCTTTGGGTCATTTTGTCTTCGACTTGACATTTAAGAAAATAAATGTTACAGATACAATTGAGATTGTAATTTTCTCAATGTTCTGCTTCTCCTTGTCTGAAATGTGATTTTGTGTGTGATTCTACATCTGTGTTTCATTGATCTATATCTGTGAACATGACTATAACTATTCAATAATCCTACTAATCCACTTAATTACTGGTTTTGTAACCTTAGGATGGATATCCTTATGCCTCTTTAAGTGCAGACAGGAACAGGTCATTTTTCACCAATTGGTGGTTACCATGCTGGAAAGGATTTGGTGCTCATTTTGGATGTTGCCCGATTTAAATACCCTCCTCATTGGGTTCCTCTTACCTTGCTCTGGGAAGCTATGAATACTGTTGATGAAGCCACTGGACGTCACAGGGGGTATGTTAATGTGCTTTTTCATAAATAATGCAGTTTCCTACTCACAAAACTTCAATTTTCTAGTAATTTGATTGCTTGGTCATGGAGGTTAATTTGCTATTTTCTCCTGGGGATCTGCTGGCAATAGCAACACAACTATGGTTTGGGAAAATGAGATCCCTATTATTATGATGAGTGGAGAATGAGTTTTTCCTCTATTTTGAACCTACTGCTATAATGGAATGAATAACTTTTCACTGGACCATCCAGGGCTTTCAATTCATCAACTATCACTTAGATTTAATTCTCCCAATTTTTACTTGATTGCTTATCAAAGGATACACTTTTGTGGATATTCTGGTTGTGGAATAGCTTCTTTAGGAAATTTCTGAGCCTCAGGTTCATCTCAGTTTCCATATGGATATAGTATGCAATCAATACTGACAGTAAACGGGTATTAGAGTCGGATTCTGTTATAGGCTTTAGGTCAACTGCTCATGCTGTTTAGTCTCTACAATATAAATGGTCAAATTTTGTGTTTTGAGTTCCATGTCTACATTCATTGTTTAGTATGCTGTGGGTGGGTCCACTCTGTGTGCATTCGTGTGCACGTGTCTTTGTCACTTTTGGGGAAATAATCTATTGAAACATGGGCGCCTTTATCTTCTAATCAGTGAATCTGATTGAATAGTAATTGATAATTCTTCATTTCCAAATCCTCATCCCGATTTTGTGGCATTGTGATTTCCTCCATACCTACCAAGAATCTTAGCGTAGCTCTCATCATTTTCAAGAATTGTACGCTGCCTGTAGTAATAAAACCTGATTAATGTTATCATGTGCATCTGTACTGGGGATTGATTTTGGTACTGCAATTACTAATATTGGTACTCTACTTTTTTTCCAAAATTGAATGGATTTTGCAAAATTACTCCCCACTCTGATGGCAATATCTTATAGCAGCATTAGGATGTGTCCTTAATAACTGCAAATTATGTTATTTTCAGGTTCATGCTCATCTGTAGGCCAGCTATGGCACCATCCATTCTCTACACAGTGGTATTGTGTTCCTTGGTTCTTTTTCCCGTGTATCACATTGTCAATTTGCTACCTTAAGTATTTTCTTTTGCTGATCTCTTTATGAATGTAATCTAAATTGTATATATGTAGTGTATGAATGTGTGAGAATTTCTTGTAAATGCAGCCGTTATTTAGCAGGATATAGCTTCGGTTATATGAAGAGGGTTAAAGTATTTGTAGTACCATTGCGGTTCTGAGCTTCATGCTTATGAATTTAACGTTGTTTGTTTTGGGGACACTTTGCCTGCCTTCTGCTAGCTCTTTTGTCAATGTTTTTGTATAAAGAGGGCACACTTTTTGTGAATTTATCAATTCTCTGCAGAGTTGTCAGCATAAGAGTTGGGCTGCTACAGCAAAGTACCTGACTGAAGATGTTCCTGGTCTATTGTCAATGAAAGAGGCTAAAGACTTCCAAGAGTTGTTAGCTGCTATATTTACATCAGCTCCTATGGATTTGAGAGATTTCGTCAATTGGATTGCGGAAGTCCGGAGACAAGAAGAGAGTAGTAAAACCATTAGTGAAGAGGAGAAAGAAAGGCTGGCCATCAAGGTTTTATAGTTCTTTCTGTCTTCTCTCCAATTTTCTTCTTCCTTTCCATCATTCATTTGCTGACATTTAATTAGTTATTCTAGTCTTTGAATGAAAGGTGAAATAGGAGAATTTTGAGATACCTAGAATTTGGATTTCAGGAAGAGGTCCTGAATCAAGTTCAAGAGACTGAACTTTATAGACGTGTGATAAGATGGCTGGCATCCAAGTCATGCTGCAAATACATCGCGTTGGAGAAGGATTCTTTAACTGAAATTGGTTCAAAACTTTGCTGCCAAGGATTTCAGCTTCTGCAGGGCAAAGTTGGTTCTTCAGATGAAATATGCTGTAGAATAACCAACTTGACGCTCCTGAATGATAATGGTGATAAACCTATTGCAGTTATTTCTGGGAATGTGATTACAGAAAGTGCTGAACAAGGAGTTGATGTTCTGGTCCCTTGTCAAACAAGGCGAGATGGTTTTTGTGGTTGTGGGTCAAGTAATTTATACAGAAAACATCCATCGATAGACGATGTTCTTACAGTAATATTGCTGGCCCTGCCTCCCAATACATGGTCCTGTATTAAAGATGAAAAGCTGCGAGATGAAATTCTTAGTCTTGCATCCACTGGCAGTTTGCCTCTTTTGCTCCAAGATGAGGTAACTTCGACCTATTGAGTGGTTTTTTTTTGACTATTTCCCTTAATTCTCTTCTGAAACCTTTCACCTGTTTGAATTCGTCTGCAATTTGATAGGCAAAATAAAGGTATGACTTTGAAGTTGGTTAAGGTTTCAGTGAACAATATTTTGGAAGCTCTGTAGTTATGCTATCCTTAATTTTCATATCCCCCCTTAAAAACAATGAGATATTGTCGGGGAGAAATAGCTTCCAAACAGATCTAGATGATGTTTGTGTATACATGTGTGTGTATGTGTTTTGGTTTGGAAAGATCTTTTCAATCAGTGGTAATGCCACTGTCTGTTGGTACTCTTGTTACCAGCGAAGTAGCTGCTGCTGCCCTAATTTGAAACATGTGGTTATGTATTTGTTTCACCAACTTCTTTAGCTGCAAATGATCAACAACAGTAAATTTAAAAGAGTGAACGCCTTTCTAAAAAAAAGTAGTAAAATGGGATTCCCTGTGCAGATGAAGTTTCCTTCCTCCCTCCTTTCCCTCTCCCATCTCTATATGCTCTTATACATGTTTATCTGTTTATGTCCATTGTTGCCATTGATTTTCATTGCTCAAATCATTGACAACACAAAATGAAAGACATGGTTCAATTGGTCAACTCTTTGACAACAAGAAATGACTAGGACCTGCCTACCTATATATGTCCAAGAGATGGAAGGATTTTTATTTCAAAAGAATCATAGATTGAGTAAATGATGCTATTAAGCTAGGATTAGATTTGGAATTTATCTGCTTTATAACAGAATTGTATGATTAGTGATTATACTTGATGAGGCTATGGTTTCCCTTAATTCTGGACGACCAGGTACATAAATCTTTGACATTGTGGGATCTCACTGTTAGATATATGTAACTTTATCTTATTATGAAGGGTACTTTTTCAAGTTTAAATCTGTGACTTTCATGTAAAAATGGAACAAACTTTATCTTGCACCAAGGTTCAAACAATGATCTTGACGCCTACTTTGTCATGACAGGTTCTGCACCTGCGCCAGCAGTTAACTTGCCTCTCAACAGAACTTGCTGATTCGCCCTTGTGATATGATTACCAATACTGGTCTTCATACTTGCTCAAAAACTCCAGAGCTTTGAAGACATTAAGAATCAAAATCTAATACTGTAAATAAGCTGAATCGAGTTGATGTTGTTGGCTTTAAAAACATTTCAGAGTCGACTGTTATTGTCTTAAGTGGAGCTCAACTTGGTGAAAAAGTCACCAACTTGAACCTAGCCCCGGCTTGGTTCAAAGCATATTTTATTTGTGCATTGATGAGCGGAGTTCGAACTTAAGCTTAGGCCTTTTCTTTAAAGCGTAAAAGAGCCGAGCCCACGCTTGACTCATTCGCATTCTTGAACTTAATTGATTAAACATGGTCAATTAATTAGTAAAAAAGAAAGCCTGCGCAAATATGTTCAAAATGAAGCTCCGGTTCTGGCTCTTTTTTCCTAAACAAATATGTTCAGACAAGTTTTATTGAGCCGTGCCTTCAAATTGGCTTGACTCTTTTGCATTCTTGTTGAATCAATGTGTCGAGAAGTGATAAATCTCATGAAATACACTCATACCCCATTCAGTAATATCATGTAGATCTCATGAAATACACTCATACCCCATTCAGTAATATCATGTAGATCGTGTCATCATCGGCACTTTCTCCAAAATAGAGTTACAGCAAGGGAAGACTTTGTAATCATCGATGTCTCATTTTCTATATCTGAACATTTTCTATATTTGAACCGTATTTGCAAGTTATCAAATAAGGGATCGATCAAACTTGAAAGTAAGGACTATGCAATTGGACTGTTAGACCATAAAAGCATCCAATAAAACAAGGAGTTAAAGGAGATAGCAGCTGAGGGGAATAAAAGAAGGCATGGCAACGGGAGTTGCAGAAAATTCCAAGCAAGGAAAAGGAGGCGAATGTCTATGCTCGTAGAAAGAATATGAGGCAATAGGAGGACCCTCTATGAAGAAAATAGCACAATATCGTTTCTATGCATGTTGGCAATTGTGGTACTGACTAATATTATCTGAATGTTGTTCTCTATCCCACAAGTTTTACCAATCGAGAAATAAGCTAACATATATCAGTATGCCATAGCTTTGTTTTTAGATTCTTTGATGTGGAATGTCTCCGTGGTGAATGAATCCATCCACATTGAGACCACTTGAACATAGCATTTCATTCATAGACTTTCCCATCAATGATTCCAAAAGTCCCAGCCATTAATTATGAGTCAATATGTAATTATGATCCGTCTCTAAAACCTGAATTAATATATGAATTAGGGAGTTAACTTGTCAAGATTTGCACGTTCAAACAAAAACGGGTTCTATTTTTGTAATTTTGAATTTGGATTTTGCGTACCATAACAAAACAAATGAGAGGTAAGAAATACGGGATTAAGTTTTTGATATATCATCTGATATTTAAATTAGTAATATTTCTAATCGAATGAGAAAAATATAAGTAAATGAATGTAAGAATTTAGAGATGATAGGGATGAGTATATATATGGAGGGTGATATTCTTTTTTGTACACTTATTTGGTTGAATAGCTTTTATATTTGTATATTCATCTGATAGAGTTTTTTTGTGTTTTGCACTCGTCTAGTGGAGTGCTTTTTTTCTTTCTTTTCGTCCCCTAATGTCGTTGTCGTTCCTCTCTTATTTGGGAAGATTGTTTATTTATAGTGAGAGGCACTATTTGGTTGGTAGGCACCTATAATTAATGTGCGGGTATGATGTTGCTTTGAATCAGTGGTGAAGTGTGCTAGTTGTATATATAACAATTGCCTCAATTTAATGATAAGGTCATTTGACTATCAACTATTGAATCGATTCAGCCGTCTTATGCATCCGACCATTAAGTAATTCATTATGATCACTTAATATTTGATTATTCAAGTCGTATCATTTATGCCATTTGCTTAATGGGCTTTAAGGTATCTTCTATTAGACTGTTAATATTTTGATCTCTTATCCACGTATGCATTCGGTCTGGCCTATTCCTAATACTACCCATCGAATTATAAGGTATTGTGTAATTTTGTTTAATTTTGTTATGCATATATTCTTTTTATCTTTTTTTTTTTTTTGGGAGGAGGGGGTAGACAGGGAACCTTTGGTAAGTTAATAGTGATCCTTGTTGGCCCATGGAGAGGTGAGGTATGATATCGTGGAAAGACATTATAGTTTTCTGAGCAGATATGTTTTTATATTCACCTAAAAATTAAAATTAAAAATTTAAAAAGTAAATGATAAAAATTAAATAATTTTATAAATTATTTAATATAATTTTTATCATTTATTTTTTATATTTAATTTTAATCATTGAATAAATATAAGAGCCTATCTATTAAAAGAGTAACAATAATACTCAACCTTGTGATGTCCACCAATGTGGGAAAATAAGGGCAACAGTAAAGATGGCAACATTTCAGATTTCAATTGCGGGAGTCAAATTCAAATCAAACCTAATATTTTTTAAATTTGTAACCCAAATTAAATTCAAAATGTTTTTTTTTTTTTTTTTGAAATTTCCTCAATTTTATCTCAGAAATTTCCTTGATGATTAGTTTTATAGAAATTTTCTGATCGCTTATTGAAATAGTGGGGGATAATAAATTTTAACTCCTAAGCTTGGCTTGACAAGATGATATATGCAAGGTTAAACTAGTAAGCTTTGGTATTAAATTGCTATTTTTACTTTCTTACTCAGTCATTTTAGAGTACATTTAAGTTATTCTACTATAATATATATATAACAATTCACTAGAAAAAAATATACTAAAAAAAGGCAATCAAACGGTAATGCTTCCTAGAATGAAAATAGAGTAATGTATCTATACTTGAAAAATAATAAAATTTGAATTAGATTTCAACTGAATATTGAATATCTTTTTGTTAAATCTTTTTTGACTTATTTTTCTTTGTACAGTACTCATTATATTAAATGATTTTAGATCTTTCGCACTAAATCACAATAGAGATTTTATACTTGGATCAACGCAGGTGCACTCTTCAGGCATGCATCAAGAGATCTCCTCATGCACATGCATTCTTCAAACGCTCCTCAGATGCAAATACTCCTATTATCCATGCATGAGCGCCCGTTCATGCATCCATCGGGCGCCCTCCTAGCTCTGATGATTTTACCACCCACTCTCATGTGAAATACAGACACGCGTCAAACAGACTTTGTTCGGGCAAAACTCATACAAAAATCAAATGACCTATTTATTAAGAGTAAAACTGATAAGATAGTGATTTGAAACCTAACAAATTTTTCATCAAGACCTTATGAGAGAATCCTTGCCTGTCTAGTGAGTATTATCTCTTATCATTTGATAACTTTTTCTCTATAGGAAACCTAATATTGGTCTCCATAAACTTATGCAATAGTCTCTTCTGGTCCACTTAAACACTTGGAGTATTACTACTTTCCTTTTATATTTTCACATTGATAAGATCACTCTTCTTCACGTGCCTCTACAGCCTCCAATTATTGTCTGGACTAAGCTTCCTGTTGTTCACGTTGACATTGCACTTGATAACTAAATCCTCCATCAAACAACAATTTGAACGCTTACTTCCTCTTATCACAATCCAAATGTCTTTGGTGAGTTTCTATTGACTTTTATTAATTGTCATGTCGAAATTCCTCCCCAGTTAAGCATGCCGTTGAAATCAAATTCAACCTCGTGTTCGGAACACGTCTAACGACTCTTAACATGAGTTTCATCATATTACTTGTCTGCAAAGTAACGTCATTGATGACAACTACACTCAATAAGCTATCATTTTGTATTTTTAATACCCCATAGTCCCCAAGTATGTCGTAGGTGAAGATAGACTTTTTCAATATTATATGCAATAATGATGCACTATCCATCACTCAATTCATTTCATGGTTCATAAAGCTTAACATCTCCACTATGTCAACAACTAAAAGGCTTCCATTGGTAGGTATAAAGGCCCAATAATTGATGTCACAGTCCCTTAGTTCTTACTGCATACTATTACGTACCTTCTCTTATTTCCATTTAAAGTAATCTTATTTCATATGACTCTTCTTATCATAATGATTGCATTTTATATTTTCAGGTTTGGATCGATTGTTACTCCTCTTCAACTTACCATCTCTTTTCAATTATTTCTTATGTCTCTGAATGCTAATGGACACTAATGTATTCGGATCACCTGAAATTTCATCATTTTCTTTTCATCTAAACTTAGTTGTAATCAAAGAAATGACGATCTCATTAAAGCTGAATGCATAATTTTTGGATAGTGGAATCATAATAATGTAATTGTATGAGGCTAACAATGGAGCTAAAAATACCAATACCTTGTCTTCCTTCTTGATTTTCTTATCAAGCAAGAATATTTGCATGAAGTTTCAGTTGAATATGTCCAAATTTCCTCTAAGTTTTCCCTTTCTGATAATCGAAACTAATCTATAGAACTACTTTTTTCATTTGCAATCTCATTGTCAATTACTTGGATTTTTACTAGCCCTTAACTTTTATCCAAACTTTTATTGGATTTGATAAATTGATGATAATTTGAAGAGTATTTGCTGCAAAATATAACATGATTGTGCAATCAGCCAAATCCTTCATATCTTGTTACTCATCATCCTTTATCGTTTTTAACTTATCATCCTTTCTCAATACTTTTAATATTCCTTCATAGGTTAAAATATTCATCACTTTATCTTATCAAATAATAAAATTATTTTATGTATTAAATTGTTAAATACAGAATGGCAAGCCCTTGTACATTGATATCATGAAATTATGATTTTTACACCAAATAACCTACACTTTGACACCATTGTTGGGATTTATGAATACCCATACTATTGGTGTAGTGAAAACAAACCTCTGAATCCCTTTCTCAACTATTAGCCACCAAATACTATGAGAATACAATGAATAAAAATATATGTAACCAAGGATATAAATTGTACGATAATATCTCGCATGAAAATTCTTTATTAACCTAGGGAAAAATTACATGATAATTTTTTAAAAAATCTACTATAAAGTATACACTTATAAAAAAAAAAAAAAAAAATTCTTTGAGATCTTTTATAACAATCCATGTGAATAATTGGTTGAATGCAATTTTAACACATCTAGTAACTTATTAGAAAAAAATACAACAAAAAAATAAGTAATTAAATGATATTGTACCCTAAAAATAATATTAGAATAACTTACCTGATATTGACAAAAAATGAAATTGGACGTCGTATGTTTTCATCTTCTATCTTTTTTTCTCTTTCTTCTTTTTGGGTGGTACTTTTTGTTTTAAATGATATCAAATCCTTTGCCCCAAATTGCAACAAAGATTTTTACAACTCTACTAACAAATGTACACCTGTAGGGTGTGCAATAGGGATATCCTCATGCATGTTGGGATTTGACTATACACAACCTAATACAACAGAACAAAATCAGAACTTTTCGTCAATCGTTAGCCATCAAACTTGCGAGTATAAGAAATATAATAATGTATAATGTTTTTAACGTGAAAAATTTTTTTCAATTAAGAAAAAAATTGCATAACAAATTTTAAAATAATTCATTATAAAAGTGTTGGTTATTAAAAAAAATTCACTTCAAAATCTCTTTACCATAACCTCAAGTGAAAAATGGTTGATTACAATCCTCTCAACACACTTAATAATTTACCGAAGAAATACAATGAGAAATAAAAATAATTAAATAAAAATATGCTCTAAAAATTACCTTTAAAATAACGTACCAAACCTTAACGAATAATAGAATTTAAATCGGACCTTAATTAGATATTGAACCTCTTCCTCTTCTCTCTTCTTCTCTCTCTTTCTCTTCTTTTTTATTCAACGTATGAATGATTGTTTAAATGCTTGATTACTGGTCCCTAACATAAGAGTCAAGCTTATTTATATAGAATTTTTACCCTAAGTTAATTAGGAAGGAAATATAAATTTCTAATTAGTAATATCTCCAAATTAGGAATAATCTCTCAAAATCTTTCCTAATAAATAATATCTTCAAATTAAGAAATAATCTCATCAAAATCTTTTCTAATCAAAGAGAATCAAATCGCTTCTAATTTGAAAAGTCCATGATATCAGTACAATATTCGTGTGATCTTATTCTAACCACTAGACAGCACAGCAAATGAGTATAGGCTCATACGAGAATGACTCATATCCCAACAAACTTTGTTTCACGATCATGTAGGGGATCCTTCGCCTTCATCGGCGATTGTCATCACCTACTCTTCAATAACTTTTCTTCAAATGGGATCCCAATATCAGTTTTCAAAAGTTTGAATGATGCTCTCTTTTACTCCACTAAATTTGAAATATTTTCACTCCCTTTGACTTCTCCTTGGCAATAAAATCATTCCCCCTTACACTCCTCCTCAACCTCCTCTTTCCGCCACCTGAACCAATACCCCTATTGGTCACCTTAGAATTATCCTTAACCATTGAAGTCTTCATCAAATACCGACTTGATTATTTACTTCACCTTACCATGACCGAGGTACCTTTGGTGAATTTTTACTGGCCTTTATCGAATGTCGTATAAAAGCCTTCTTCATTAAACTTTTCAGTTGAAATTAAATTCAATCTTAAATACGGGTCATGTCTCACGCCCTTCAACACGAGTTTCATCCCATTATTTATCCGCAAGCTAACATCTTCGACGCTAATAATCCTCGACGAACTATCATTATCCATCTTCAATACCCCATGGTACCCAGCGCATACCTAGTGAAAGGAGGCTTCCTTAATATTGCATGATATGAGGAATCGCTATCCATCACTCAATTTATCCTCTGACTTGGAAAGCTCTGTATCTTCCCCACATGGATAACAAGAATGTCTCCGTAGAAAGTAATAGAGGCTCGATTATCATCATTATGATCTATCCTCTTTTGACACTCGCCTCCGCCATCTTTCTCCTACTTCCTATTGGGACAATCCCACTTCATATGGCCCTTCTTATTACATTAAAAGCACTCTATGTTTTGAAACTTGATCAAACCGTTGTCCTTTTTGATTTTCCACCTTGGTCCCTCGATTGCCCATGTCTCTGACTACTAGTGGATACTAAGAGATTTGACTCCCCAGAATCCTCAACACTTTCCTTCTACCTTAACTCATTTATAGGCAAATAAGTAATAACCTCATCCAATTTGAGCGTGTCTTTCTTAAACAATGACGTTATGACAATATGATTGTATGAGGCCGTAAAAAAGCTAGTAAAACTAACACCTTGTCTTCCTCCTTAATTTTCTCATCAAGTGACAACATTTGTATTAAAATACAATTGAATTCATCCAACTACTTTACGAAACTTTTCCCTTCTAACAAACATAGGCCATAAAATTTCTTCACATGTAACCTCATTGTCAAGGATTTGGACTGATACTAACTCTCAAACCTCATCCAAACCTTCACTGAATCCGACAAGCCAATAACCTCCCGAATAGTGTCATCCGTAAGATACAATTTAATCGTATAATTAGTAAGATTTCTCATATCTTGCCACTTTTCCTCCATCATATTCTTCAACTTATCTTCTTTGTATTAAAATGCTTTTATCCTTCCTCACTAAGTCAAAATATTCCTCTTACCAAAGAATGAAATTATTTACCAATTAAACTGTTCAACACAGAATGGCAAGCTCCTCGATATCGATGCCATCAAATCAAAGTTTTACAATCTTGCTCTAATACCACTTGTTAGAGTCCGACTCGGATACATATAATATGACGTAGTAAAATAAAATCTGAACTCCAATTAACCGTCAGCTACCAAACTTATACGTATAAGAAACAGAATAATGTATAATATTTTTAATATAAAAAATTATTTTCAATTAAGAAAAAAATTACGGGATAAACTCCAAAATAATTCACTACAAAAGTACTAGTTACAAAAAACTCTTTTTAAAATATATTTATTGTAATTTTAAGTAAAGAATGGTTGATTATAATCTCCTCAATATACCCAACAACTATAAGAGAAATATAATAACAAACAAAAAATAGTTAAATGAAGATACGTTCGAGAATTCACCTCTAGAATAACGTACCCGATTTTAGTAAAAAAAAAAAACCTCAAATAGGATCTCAACCGAATGCCAAATCTCTTCATTTTCTCTCTTATTCTCTCTCTTTCTCTCATTTTCATTGAACTTATGAATAATTACTTGAATGTTTGATTACTTGTCCCCAACATAAGAGTTTGGTTCATTTATATATAATTTTTATCCTAAATTAATTAGAAATTAAGTATAATTTTTTAATTAATAATATCCTCAAATTAGAAAATAGTCTCTCAAAATCTTTTCTAATAAATAATATCACCAAATTAGAAAATAATCCCATCAAAATTTTTTCTAATTAAAGAGAACCAAATTTCTTCTAATTTAAAAATTTCATAATATCAGTACAATATTCATGTGATTTCGTTTGAACTATCAAACGATACGTTAAATGGGTATGAATTTAATATTACTAAATCAGGATTACTAAATATAAATATTGCCAAATCAATATTTGGTAAGATTTGAAATATAAATATTATTAAATATATATATATTCCTAAATGTTTTATTTAGGAATTAAATATAAATATTATCAAATCAGTATAAATAGGGTTTGCATCTCTCTTTTTATTCTTTATTTATTTAATATATTTATTTTTATTTTATTTGTATAATATGTGTCCCAACCTAATGCACGGCTCATTGATTAATTATTGGGACAATAATATATAATATTTTCTTTATATTTAGACAGTGACATTTAAGTTAATTTAGTTTTTTGAATCAAAACTAAAAATTATTTTTTACTTTATTTTTATATTTATTATATATATATATTTTTAATTTTTATAAATATGATAAGTATGATTCCATTAAATATTTAAATAAATAAGTAATATAAGATGCCCATTAAATTTAAGTCATATTAAAAATTTTAAATTTATCAGCCTATTTTATATTATAATTGATATATTAATTAAATAAAATCTATTATTATTTATATTTATTAATATATATATAAATAATTTACCTAGCATTAACTATTATAATATTATATATAAATTTATGTCACTGTTAACATTAATATTATAATATTGACCCTATAATTTTAACAAAAACTTGATTTTTTGGACTATATTAGTGTTACATAGAGCGAAAAAATATAGCAAAAATGTAAAGATAAATAAAATTGATTTGGTTTAATTTTGGGTTTTTTTTTTAAAAAAAAACGTTACACTTAATAATTAATATTTATTATAAATATAAAACTTTATAACTTTAATACATAAATCTATTAAGAATTATAATTTTAAAATAGTATTTAGTATCGAATAACATTAATTTATACTCATAAAAATAACCAAAAAATATATCAATATATCAATTAGAATATAAAATAGGTTAATAAATTTTAAAATTTTAGCATGATTTAAATTTAATACGCATCTTATATTACTCATACATTTAAATATTTAACAGAATTATAGTTATCATATTTATAAAAATTAAAAAATATATATAATAAATATAAAAATAAAGTAAAAAATAATAATTTTTTTTTTGATTTAAAAATTAAATTAACATAAATATTATTGTCAAAATTTAAGAAATAATATTATATATTATTGACCCAATATAGAAATAAAATAAAAATAAAAATATTTAAAAAAAAGAGAGAGATCCAAATATTATTTATACTGATTTGGTAATATTTATATTTAATTCCTAAATAAAACATTTAGGAATATTTATATTTAGTAATATTTATAATTTAAATTTTACCAAATATTGATTTTGTAATATTTATATTTGGTAATACTGATTCAGTAAATAAATTTTAAATTTTCTCTGAAATAAAACATTTGCCGCCATTTTCTTTACTGCTTCTCCGCCACTCTTCGACTTAGCCACTCTTACTTACCAAAAAAAAAGACTTAGCCACTCCTATGCCTCTCTGAAATAACAATTATTAATAATATTACTTTGTTAACAATTATTTTTTCTAATAAAAATAAATACATTTTTTAAAAAAATTAATTAAAAATAAAAACAAAAAAAAATTTAAAGAACAAAAAATGAGAAACGAAAAAAAAAGGAAAAAAAAAGGTAGCTAAATTACAAATGAAGGAAGAGGGAAGAAGAGAACAGCTAGCGTGACGACAATGGCTACGGCAACTCTCTCTCTCGGGCGACGGTAACGGCAATAGTAGAGATCCAATGCATCTGAATCATAAAAGGAGGACGAGAGAATGAGAGAACAGCTACGATGACGGCAACTCTCTCTCTTAAATGACAGCGATGGTAACGGCGATGGCAACGACGATGACAACAGCTACGATAACAACGATAACAGTGGCGCCACTCAACAAAATTAAGGAGAGAAGATGAAGAGAAGGAAAGAGAGAGACCAGCGCTGAATGGCAAATGGAGAAGATGAAAGTTCATTTTCATCCTACGGCTGCATGTACCTTTTTTTTTTAAAAAAAAATTATATAATGAAAATGGGAGCCGTTGGATTAAATTCAACGGCCTTTGTTGAGCACCCCTAAGATCCAAATTAACAACGGCTGATTGAAAAATAAGGAGAAGAAGAGGAATAGGTAGAGGAGAGAGTGTGTGAGAAAGGAAAATGAAGTGAAACGCAGCAAAGGAAAATAGGCTACCGCCAGAGATTTGGAGAACCGGCTGGAGACGAAAAGGACGGATACGAGCACTGGCTATCGGAGATTTGGAGCGAAGTAGTAGAAAACAATACAAATCGAAGCCAGAGAAGAGAGAAGAGGAGAGGAGAGGAGAGGGAGAGAGAAGTCCTGAAATCCTGCACCAAAAGAGCAGATTTGAGAGAAAGAATTCGAAGTTTAAAATTAAAATTATTATACATTCGTTTTTTAGCCGTCATATTAGATGAAATGGACGGCCAAGATCTTGTCAAGCAAGATTCAATCTCAACCGTCTAATTAATTTTAAAATCGAACTGTTGATATTATATCTTATTTAATAAACGCATAGGCCATCCAATCCCACATTAGGCGAAGGATGGCGTCTAACACCTATCCTCGAATCCCCACTTTCTCCATCTCTCCCTCTCTCCCGTCTTGCAACCCTCTCTCTGTCTCTCTCGTTCTAGTATTTTTCTCTCTCTCTCTCTCGCTTGCTCTTCTCTGTCTCTCGAAGCTTCTTCCAAGCCACATCTCCTTCTCTCTCATCATCCTCCAACAAATTTTGGTCGTTTCATTCTATTCGAATCTCCAACGGCCAAAACCTTAACAAATTTGCACCGTTTCAACCATTTGACTCCATTAGTCTCGCCACCATCTTTTCACTCCATGGGTCTATATAAGCATGGCTCCAGTGGGTTTGCGGGGGAAGAAAGAGGAGTCGAGCAGAGAGTGAGAGTAGATAGAGGCTTTGCTACTGGGTTTCTGTGAGCTGCCACCGAGGCACCTTCTTCGTTTGATTTTATTGCCATTGCCATCGTCGATTGGTGCCGAAAGAAGAGTCGTCGTGACTTTTCGTAGCCGCTGCTATAGCTGTGTTGAAGCCGACGTTGCCGTTAAACCCTACCCGTGATTCAAGAATCGGGTAAATTAGGCAAGTGATTTCCCTTTTTATTGTCATCCTCTTTTGCTCTACAAGTAAAATTCCTAATTTCTGCCTGTAAATCCTTCATTTCTTTTCATTGATGCTAATCTTCTTTTTATCGTGCCGTGATTTATGAAAATCGGCGGTATTTCTGTGAGGTAGAAATCGGGTTCGAAAACAGAGCATTGGCTCTCTGTTCGGCCGTATCAGGAAAGTGAACGGTGAAGATTTTATTGGGCTTTAGTTGCATAAATGGATATTATTAGTGGGTATAATCACGCGTAGATATTTGGGTGTATGTATTTATATGTGTATTTATACACCTGTAATATATATATATATTTATTTATCTAATGAGTGTATGTATTTATTTGTGTATTTACATGTGGGCAGTATATATTTATATATATAGCGTGAGTATCTTGGCAGCGTGAGTGCTGCTGGCTATGTGTGTGAATACGGTGTATTTATATTTATATGTGTATATGTGTACGGTTAGGTATGTGCAAGCGTGTGCTGTGTGCGGTGGGCGTGTGTTGCCTGCCTGCGCATTTAGTTGTGTGCAGTTGGGGGGTAAACTGCCAATGACGTGCTGGCAGTGTGTGTGATGTGTGTAAACAGTGTGCGTACGGCTGTGTATGTGTAAGTTAAATTGCCAGTGATGTGCTGGCAGTGTGTGTGATGTGTGTAATCATTGTGTGTACGGCTAACTGTGTGAGTAGCTGTGTGTGTTAATTGAGTGAGTGTAAATCATCATGGATGAGTCGTCTGGAAAAAAACCCTGTAATTTGACTTAGAATATTAAACTTTAGAGGGTGAGGTTGAGAATATAAGTTAATGGGTAGCATATAAAAAAATAAAAATAATAATAATAATATTATATACGTTTAAAATTAGTTGATTTATATTTAGGCTTGTTTATAAGTGATTATTAAATTATGGCCTTAGTAATAGGTGTCGCACCGGAATATAACGAAAGAATAGTTAAATGGTTGAATTAAGTAAAATAAATTATATCTCAATCCATATTTGTCTTTTTTTCGTTCTGTGATAATTTTTTTTATATTAGTTTTGATTGTGTGAGTACGGTCATTATCAGTATCGAGAGATAATTCTATTATTATAATTTACAAAACACACTTTATGTTATACTTAAATGCGTGAGTATTTAGATTATTAGCTTCCTATGATCAATGTTGAAGGGAGTGTATAAAAACATTGAGGTATCTAGTCGAATAAGATGTTACGATACTTTAATATGGTTTACGCTTATTCGATACTGATTTTCGTATCATTGCGGTGTTGAGATATATTATCTTGTATGGTGAGATACTTATGGCCATGTGACTATCATGAATCATGATATCAAGGATAGTATGGTGAGAGATGTTGGGTTTGACACATAGAGATGCCTTCTATATCATGTCGAGTCGGAAGATGAGCATGTTAATGAGATTATCCGTACTTGGTTGAGTCGGATGATAAGTGTGCGAGTAAAATCTTCCGTATTTGGTTGAGTTAGATGATGAATGCCCTGGTGAGACATCTGTACTTTGTTGGGCAGAGTCTCCGTGGATCATGGATTATGGTTGGAGGTCAAACCTACGAGTATCGATTTGACCGTGCAAGTACCTAGCTGTCAGGGAATGTACGCGGCCTTTGATTTACAGTAGTGGAATAAGATCCAAGGGTGTTCTTTTGTTATTTGATTGTCATGTATACCTCATGAGTTTCTGATTCAGTTAAATTCAGGAGTTGCACTCGGAAGAATCTATGTGTAGGATTCTGTAATAGTCTAAACAATGGAATATATGTTGTTTATTATTGTTTGATGTATAGGTCATTCATGCTGACATTTAAATTAGAAAATTCCTGTTCATCTTTTGATATCAGATTTTGAGAAATTTCAATTAGTTTATTAGTACTCTTAATATCCTTGTGATACGTGGGTGAAGGGCGACCTGTCTTGTTTTTGAGTCGTGTCTACAATGTATTGTGGTTCCTTGGATATAGCATATTGATATATAAATATTACGACCATTAGATTTGAATGCTTGAGATATTTATTGTTTATTAAGTATTTTTTATTAATATTATTTGTTGGACCTTGGCTCACCATTGTGTTTTTCTTGACTCCAGATTGAGTGGCACTTTTTACCTTGGTGGGAAAACATCAGTTATTGTGAAAAAATTCAGATAGAGAAGAAAGGTTCGGTGGCCAGTAGATTTATTTTCTATTAAGTCAATTGGATTTAAAATTGTCATAGAATGTGATGTATTTTCCTTTATTATTATTTTTCTTGGGTTGCAACCCAATTATTTTTCTTTTTTCTTTAATTATGTTTTATATATGTTCGATGAGTCTACCACTAGTCTATTATATATTACTTTATGCTTGGATTTTTGTTTTCTGCATATCATATATTGATTGCAGTTGAACTAGTGTGCATGTATGAATCATGTAAAATTTTCTATCTAAATTGTTCACATATGCCCACCATGCTCTTTCTTGATAGAGCTTGTTTGGGACTCATTGTAGAATATACAGACCTTAATACTTAAATATAGATCAGACATTAATCTGATATACCCTATCAAAGTAAATATATTTATATTTGATTATAATGATCATAAACACATTTATAATAGATAAAATATGTTCTAATTGAACTTAGTTATTTTATGCTAAAATAGATTATGTTGTCTATGGTTTCTATATTTGGTCCAAAATATGACATATGAAAAATAATATATAGAGCAATTGAAAGATATCAATTGGCACATAATTGAATGGACTTATCTGATAAGCCATTTCATATTTGGTTGTTAATTGTTTAAATTTTATAAACTTTAGGAAAAAAAATATATTTTAATGTGAATTTAAACATGTAATTCTTTATATCTTAATATAAATTGATCATATTTTAATATAAACAGTTCTAAATATTCTAAAAATAGACACATATATCTTTATGTTCATATATAATTTAGCAGTTAAAAAATTACAAAAATCAATTTTACGTGTGTTGCGTTACGGATTTTCGCGTCCGAGCAACACAAATGAGATGATGATTGAGCGAGAGAGAAGAGAGATTGAATACAGTATTTTTACGTGGAAACCTTCTCTTGAATGAGAAGGGAAAACCACGAGGCCTGGCCTGAAAAAGATTTCACTAAGTTTGTTATTGTTGTTTACAAGGCGGTGTCCGAGAACAATGGACGAGCGTTTCTGCCTTTGCTTTTGAATGCTTTGCTTTTCTCTCTTTTTGCTTAAGGAAAAATCCCCCCCATCTGATGCCCCAAATGGGGTATTTATAGGAGAGAATGTTACCGTTGGCTGCTAGGTGCCAGGCTGGCCACCTACTCTCCTGACACATCTCTGCTGTGTCAGATTTGTTGTCGTGAATGGGCAACTTTTGGCCTCCTGAGCCGTTTCGTGCCGTATTTGCCGCGAATGTCGATCACGCGCGGCTTCGCGGTGGTGGCGTGTTGCAGCCTTTATGCGTCTTTTGGACGGTTATGAAGCTGAGCTGGCATTCTCGGACGTATTGAAGAGTCCTCGTGCTTTTACTGGGTCCGCGGTCTTCAAAGCTTGATGAGGGTTCTTGGGCTTCAAATCCCTCGGACGTTTCTGCACTGCTATTCCGAGATCTTCTCTCGGACTGCTGTGAACATTCTCGGACTCCGATACACTTATCTTCCCGGGTCAAGTACTTATCCTTTTTACCCGGTGGATTGGGGACCCTGGGTACTGAACCCAACACTAGCCCCCCATGCCCAAGGGTTCGAGATCTTCGACCGTTGGGCATGTTCTTCTGAGGCTTCCTGAGATGTTTTTTTTTTTTTTTGTGAATGCTTGTCCGCGAACATGATGATTGTCCGAGGAGTCCTGCTGCTGATGAAGACTTAGATCAGAATTTGTTTGGAGGCACGTTTAAGTCCTCGTGACTTCTGGAGACTTCCTCTTGGTCCACGGACTTCATCGTCTGATATCTTTGTTGTTGTCCGAAAACCCTCATGCCGCCGTTTCAGGCTTCTGTTGGTATTAAGTGCGTGATTGACGTGCTGTCAGTCGCCTTGGAAAGGTAACGTTCATCATTTCGCTGGAGAGAACGGCCGGGTGACACGTGGCCTGCCATTAATTATTCTGACGGACGGTCAGACTTCACGCGGCCAATGTCCGAGTGACACGTGGCAAGGCTACTTTTTCTGATTCGAATGGCCGTCTGACGTGTGGCATGGTGATGATGGCGCATTTTCAAATTTTTCGGGCTATAAAAGGCGCCTCTTGGCCCTTCATAAACTTCCTTCCGCTGAACCTTTCTTCCTCGTCTTCCTCTGCGACAAACCCTTTCGTTTCCAAGCTCTTCATTTCCTTGCTTCTTTTGCTTTCAAATTCACAATGGTGGCGCCCGGAGTAAGAGACATCGCATCGTCACTGTCGAACGACAGGCTTGAGGAGCTGCGAGTCCTGTACGAGATTCCTGACGATATGGCCATGGTAGTGCCGGAGCCGCATGATAGGGCGTTGCGCCCTCCTGACGGTTTCATTTCTGTTTACGAGATCCACCTCAAGAGTGGTCTGCGGTTCCCAGTTCCCTTGGAACTTGACGAGATTATGAGGGACTTGCAAGTCCCTCTAGCCAGGCTCCAACCGAACGCCATGAGGTATCTTGTCTCCTTGTGTGTCTTTTTACGCTGTCACAAGAAGCTTTTAAATGCCACCGTAGTCAAGGTTATGTTTCGTTTCACCCATAACCTTGAGTGGATCACAATGACCCCACGGCCGGACTTTGCCTTGCTCTGTGGGGGGAACCCGGACTCCACGAAGCGTTGGAAAGACAAGTTTTTCTTTCTGGGAGTCCCACAGCTTTGGGCCATCCCAAATAAATGGGGGAAGGTGGTCCCCGAGTATTGCACCGAGCCCTCCCTCAATGATAAGGAAAGCTCGAAGGAGATCACGGATCTCATTAAGTCTAATCTCGGGGGCTTCCACTTGGACAAGCGCAATATTTGGTTGCTTCCCAAGAACCTCAAGGAGGCCAAGTGGGCCACGCGATCCGAGGACGTTTCTGCATCCGCCTCCACTCCCAAGGAGTCCAAGAAGAAAAAGATGTTGAAGAAGAGGACGGGGACTTTGGTAATCCAAAGTCCGCCCGTCCGAGTGGAGCCTATCAAGCCGCCTGAGGGCTTGAAGCGCGCGGCTCCTGAGGGCTCCAAACGGCCCGTGACTGTAGAGCTACCCTCTTCAGAGGGTACAATTTCGGACGAGGACGTACCTGAGGCTTTTGACGACGAGGACGTTATTGCTCCTCTCTTCAAGAAGAGAAGGTCTTCAGCGCCGAGGTCCTCGGGAGTTTCTTCTTCTGACCCTCCTCAAGATTCCACGTGGAGGGTGGTGGAGGTGATCGATCCCCCAGAAGTCCAAGTTCAAGCAGAGGGTCTTGCTCCTGGCGTTCCTCCTGTTTTACCTGTCGAGCATCCATCCGAGGATCCATGGGGCGAGGACTCTGTTATGGAGATTGTAGAAGAGCTGGCGACCGAGCACCCGGTCGTCTCAGTCCAAGAAGAAGCTCGTGTTGAGGTCCCGAGGACGTTCCGTCGAAGGAATCAGACCGCTCCACCTCGGTCCATCTCAAGAGGTGGCGCGGCGCCACAGCCCGCGGCCATTGCCGCTGAGCCCCCGACCCTCGCCGCCTCTCATGTTGACGTTTCCACTTCCGAGGCTGGGGCGGAAGTGTTCGTGGTTCTTTGAGGCCCCGAGTTCAGGGAGGAGCCCCCTTTAAGTGGTGGCTCCCTTGCTGCTGAGGTACTTTTATTTTTCTAAGTGCTTTGCCCTTCGCTTTATCTTTCTTGTTCCAACTAATCTTGCCCTTTGGTTCAGATCCACGACATGGCTGGGAGACTTGATGCCATTTCTGGAAGAGTTGCGCGGGGCTTCTCTCAGCTAGAGCAACTGGAAGCTGCCAGGGAGGCCGCTCGAAAGGATAGGGTGGAGCTTGCGGTTGCCAAGGCGGAGCTCGCGGCCGCAAGAGGGGAGATAGCCTCCTTGAACGAAGTCTTGAAGCGTCAACAGGAGAGGCTGTCTCGTCAGGATGCAAAGCTGTGGGCGTCCATCCCGACCGTGGACATTGCTCCTTTGCTGGACCGTAAGTACTAGGAGGGCATTCGCATGTGCCGCCGAGTACTTCGACTGATTCGTCCACGTTTCCCTAGCTTCATTCTCCACCCCCTCAATGCCAGTGCTTCAAGAGCTGCTGACTTGTTTGGCATTGTTGGGAGGCCTTTTCCGAGCGATGTCCGTCCGGGTCCTTCTGAAGATCCACTATCTCTAGGGCCGTCAGAGCCCTCGGATCTGTAAGTGTCCTTGGACCTTCCTGAGCTGGCTGAGCTGTCGGGGAGCCAGCCCCCAGTGCCTTGATGTACTTTTATTTTTTGTACATGTACTCTTCACCTTTGTTGAAATGAGAAAGAAGTTGTTGATGATTATTGTGCCTTCTTCTTTTCCTTCCTTTGTGTTTGCTGAATTCGACCTCTTGGGCCGCTCGGACGAACCCGAGTTTTTAAATTCGACCTCTTGGGCCGCTCGGACGGAACCGAGTTTCATTGCCTGACCTCATGGGTCCGGCCGCAGTGGGCCGCTCGGGTGGCGCCCGAGTTTTAAGTTCGACCTCTTGGGCCGCTCGGACGGAACTGAGTTTCATTGCCTGACCTCGTGGGTCCGACCGCAGTGGGCCGCTCGGGTGGCACCCGAGTTTTTAAGTTCGACCTCTTGGGCCGCTCGGACGGAACCGAGTTTCATTGCCTGACCTCATGGGTCCGACCGCAGTGGGCCGCTCGGGTGGCACCCGAGTTTTTAAGTTCGACCTCTTGGGCCGCTCGGACGATCCCGAGTTTTTGTCTTGACTGCTTCGTCCCTACTGGTAGTACTTTTTGAGGTGCGCTGCATTCCATGTACGAGGGATTAGCTTACCTTCCTGGGTTCGCAGCTTGTATGCCCCGTTTTGAAGTACCGCTGAGACTAGGAAGGGTCCTTCCCAATTCGGAGAGAGCTTGTTTCGGCCGGCATTCTTTCCTGTTGCCGCGATGCTTCTCAATACTAAGTCTCCGACTTCGAACTGCCGTGCTTTTACTTTCTTGTTGTAATAGCGGGCCACCCGACGTTGATACATTGCCACACAAAGTTGTGCTTTGTTTCGGGCTTCCTCAAGCAAATCTAGGTGCTCTCGGAGCTGGTGGTCGTTGACGCTGGGGTCGAAGTGTTCTACCCGGAGGCTTGGAAGGCCCACTTCTAGTGGTATGACAGCCTCGACCCCGCACGAGGCCGAACGGGTCTCTCTTGTAGGTTCCCTCGCCGTGGTCCCGTATGCCCCGGAGGATGGATGGCAGCTCGTCCACCCATGAGCCCCTGAGTCTAGCAAGCTTGGTTTTGAACCCATGCAAGATGGTCCTGTTTGTGGATTTCTACCGGCCGTTGGCCGAGGATATGCAATGATGTATGAATTAAATTAATTCGAAGGCTAGCACAGTACCTGGAAAATTGCCTTCCTGTGAACTGTGTCCCATTGTCTGTGATGACGCACTCGGGCACTCCAAACCTGCAAACAATACTCTACCGGAGGAACTCGGTCGTGTTCCGCTCGGTTATCCGTGCCAGTGGCGTTGCCTCTACCCATTTGGTGAAGTAGTCTATTCCCACGATGAGGAACTTCCTCTGAGCGGACACAATGGGAAACGGTCCGAGGATGTCAAGCCCCCATTGTGCAAAGGGCCATGGGGATTGCAGCGCTTGAAGCTCCACGTGTGGCTGATGGCTTATATTGCCGTGGACCTGGCAGTTTTCACACTTGCGCACGAAGTCCATGGCATCATTCCTCATCGTTGGCCAATAATACCCTTGCCGCATAATCTTGAATGCTAGGTTCTTGCCTCCAATGTGTGATCCACAAATTCCTAGATGCACCTCTTGAAGTGCATACTCTGCCTCCTCGGGGGTAAGGCACCTCAAATAAGGGGCCGAGTACCCCCGGCGATATAGACGATCGTCAATGACGGTGTACCAGCCCGCGGACTTCCTCACTTTTCTGGCTTCTGCGGCGTCCTCGGGCAGAACTCCACAGGTGAGGTATCTCAAGTAGGCGGTCATCCAAGTGTCATTTCCGGACACCTGCATGACCTCGGACTCTGGCTCCTCTATGGAGGGTCGCTCCAGAATTTCTCTCATTCCTTTGTCATACTGCCCTGGGTCTCTGGCTGCTGCTGCCTTTGCCAACGTGTCTGCTTTCTCATTTTCTTCCCTTAGAATGTGCACAAATCTGACCTTCTCGAAACGCGAGGCCAGCTCTTTCACTTTTGCGAGGTACTTGGAAAGCTGCGGGCTGTTGACTTCAAAGTTTCCGAGGGCCTGGTTGACAACCAGCTCGGAGTCACTATAGATCACTAGGCTCTTGACCGAGCACTCCTTTGCCAGCCGCAGTCCTGTGAGTAGGGCCTCGTATTCTTCTACGTTGTTTGTGGCCGAAAACCCCAAGGTTACTGAGTATTTGATCTCGGATCCCATGGGCGTTTGCAGCACAACACCCGCTCCACACCCATCCTTCATAGAGGATCCATCTACATGCAAAGTCCACGCTGGAGTGAACTCTGTTTCTTCAGCCCCCGTCGCTTTGGCGACGTCTTCGTCTTGAAGTGCTGTTGTTTCTACCATAAAGTCCGCAAGGGCCTGGCCCTTTATGGCCGGCCGGGGCCTGAACTCGATATCGAACTCACCGAGCTCGATAGCCCACTTGATCAATCGCCCGGAGACCTCGGGCTTTTGCAAAATGGTTCTCGGTGGGTCGGTCAAAGACCACGATCTTGTGAGCCACGGAAATAAGGTCTCGCTTTCTAGCCGAGTACACCGGTGTTAATGCGACCTTTTCGGCATGTGGATACCGGGTCTCCGAATCGGCCAGCGCCTTTGCCGACGTAATACACCACCACGATCTCCCGATGTTGCCTCACCAGACCGACCCTAGGGCTCGGTCGGTCACCGACAGTACAAATAGAGTTCCTCTCCGGTAGTGGGAGGCCAGAGAGGAGGATTGGCTAAGTATGCCTTGAGCCCCGGAATGCTTCTTCGCACTCATTGCTCCAGCGAAACCCTTGGGTTTTCGGTCCCCGAGTGCCTTGAAAAATGGCTGATGCTTCTCAGCTGATTTGGCTAGGAAATGGGAGAGGGCAGCCACTCGTCCCGTGAGCCTCTGAACGTCCTTCACAGTCCGAGGGGACTTCATATCCATGATGGCCTGGATCTTCTCTGGGTTCGCCTCGATTCCACGTTGCGACACTATGAAACCAAGGAACTTCCCGGACGACACCCCAAAGGTGCACTTGCTGGGGTTCAGCTTCATTCCGTGCACTCTGAGCACTCGGAAGGTCTCTGCTAAGTCTTCGACGTGACTTCCACCAATGGTGCTTTTGACGAGCATGTCGTCGACGTAGACTTCTACGTTTCTGCCAATCTAGTTTTCAAAGATCTTGTTGACTAGCCGCTGGTATGTTGCGCCGGCATTCTTGAGACCGAAGGGCATTACCTTGTAGCAGTACGTGCCCTGGTCGGTCATGAACGATGTATGCTCCTCGTCCTCCGCGTGCATCTTGATCTGGTTGTATCCGGAGTAGGCGTCCATGAAGCTAAGTAGCTCGTAGCCGCTGGTCGAGTCCACCGGGCCGATCCACCCCGGGAGTGGAAAGTCATCTTTCTGACAAGCCTTGCCGAGGTCTGTGAAGTCCACGCACATCCTCCACTTTCCGCGCTCTTCTTCACCATCACTACGTTGGAGAGCCAAGTCTTGCACCTCACCTCCCTGATGAATCCAGCGGCTTCAGAGCTTCTTCACTTCTTCTCGGATAGTTATCAGCTTTTCCGTTGAATAGTTCCTGCGCTTTTGTCTAACAGGCTTGTGGTGGGGATCCACACCCAGCCTGTGGGTTATGGTTTCGGGGGAAATCCCCGGCATGTCCGCTGGGGACCAAGCAAAAATGTCCGAATTCTCCCTTAGGAGTGCCGTAAGGCTTTCTCGGACGGACTCGGTGAGAGAGCTTCCTATCTGGACGCACCTCTCAGGGTCCTCGGGATCCAATCGGATCCGAACGGTAGGCTCACCGGCCTGCGCTTGTTGGAGGGTCGTCTCGTCCCTGAGGTCGAGGTCTTCCATTGGTTGGGAAAGGGGAGTTCGTGTGACCTGTGACAGGTAACACGTTCTCCCTACGGACTGCTCGCCCAAGACTTCCCCGACGCCAAATGGAGTTGGAAACTTTATCTTAAGATGCGGGATGGAGGTCACGGCTCCAAAAGTGGTCAGACAGGGACGTCCGAGGATTGCATTATGAACGGACGGGAGGTCCACGACCAGGAAGGTGAGGACCTTTGACGCAGTCCTCGGATACGTCCCCAAGGTGACCTCCAGCTGTACAATGCCCTGAACGGGGACTGGCTCGTTATCGAGTCCGTACAGCGGCCCCTCTGGGGCCTTCATTTGGTCTCTTTTCAGTCCTAACTTATGGTAGGCGTCGAGATAAAGCAAATTCCTTGAACTTCCATTATCAACAAATACACGTTTCAGATGAAAGTCGTTTACCCCATCTGAAACGAGTGCAGTTACAACCAAAGGGTCAGAGTGGGGGGAAGTTACATGGGACATGTCGTTCTTACCAAAGCAGATGACGTCGTCCCTCGAATCGGGTCCGAGGTCTCTTTGACGCTCCATGCTCTCGGCCTCCATCTCTTCTCTTGCCGTGTGGACACCATGTTTATGACTCCGGCCGCCACTGCATTCCTGGGATCTGCGCCGCCCTCACAAGCCCTCCGGACTGCCCGGGTCTCTGCAGGAAACGGTTGAGGTGTCCCCTCTTTATCAGCTCTTCGATCTCCCTCTGCAAGGATTTGCAGTCTTCTGTAGCATGGCCTCCGCAGCGATGGAAATCGCAGTACTTCGTTTGGTCTCCACCTCCTGGGTTCTTCAATGGCATGGGCCATTTCACGAACTTTTCCCCTCGAATTTGCATCAGCACGTTGGTCCACGTATCGTTCAAGGGAGTGAGACGTGTTGGGGGAACGTCTCTAGGCGTGGCCATCTCGGGCTTGTGGTGCTTTTGATGCCTGGCCACGAACGGGGGACTGCGATAGTCCCCGGCCTTTCTCTTCACTTCCTCTGTCCTCGGGCGGTAGTCCTCGCTCCTTGCTGGGCGCTTTGCTTCGTTCGCCTCCTCCGCTGCAATATAGGCCCTCGCTATGGACTCGGCCTCTTCGAGAAGTACGGGGCCCTTATGGATAAGGTGCTTGAAGAAGGAACCCCCCTCGAGGCCAGACAGGAAGGCATTCAGCTTCACGCCATCAGACAGCTTAGGGATTTGTCTGGCCTCGGACACGAACCTGGCTAGGAAGCCTCTCAGGCTCTCCCTGGCACCCTACTTCACGCGGGTGAGATGCCAGGGCTGCTTCTCTACCCTTCTGCTGGAGGCGAACTGTGATAGGAACGTTGTCGCCAGTTCGCCGAAGATGTTAATGGAGCCCGCGGGCATCCCATAGAACCAAACTCTGGCGTCCCCTTTCAACGTTAAGGGGAAGCATTGGCACATCGCCGTTTCATCAAGCCCCTGAAGGCTTAAGTGCTCCCGAAACATATTAAGGTGGTCCATGGGGTCGGCACTTCCATCATATGCCTCTAGGCTGGGCATTTTAAACTTCGAGGGGAGCGCCCTCGACTTGATGTTTATGGTGAATGGAGATTGTGGGGCCGCCTGCCGCTTCTCTCCAAAGACGCTGCCCATACTTTTTCGAGCTTTTCCTCCACCGAGGTGGAGCACGCCCCTTCTTGCGTTAAGAAGGTGTCTTAGTTTGTCGGGCCGCGTGAGTCCTCCTGGATCTCTGCGGGGATCCATGCGCATTTGCCACCTCCCGAGAGTGATGCTCCTGGCCGCCTTGGGATCGGGGCCCTCGGCGCTCCTCTGGCCCTCGAGGTCCTCTGCCGCTTGAGGCGACTTCAGTTCTGTGCAGGTATCGTTGGGTGGGCGCTTCATTGCGCCGTTCACGCCTTCCTCCTCTGCTCCGGGAGATCTCCGCCTGAGACCCCCTGGAAGGAGCTTCCCTCTCCTTTTTGTCCATTTTGGCGCAGAGGGCCGTGATGGCCTTGGACATGTCATCCATCTTTGCTGCCAACCCTCTAACGGCAGGGTCGGGGTGGTCCTCGATGCCAACGCAAGCGTTAGGGGCATCGATCTGCTGCTGCTGAGCCGCAGCTCTTTCCGGAACGCTCGCTTGAGCTCGGGTGCTTACCATTTTTGCGTTCTTTTGGTGTTTTTTTTTTGAGTGTTGCTTGAATGTTTGGTTAAAGTGTGATGAGGATGAGAAGTTGGCTTTTAGTCCTCCTTCCCACAGACGGCGCCAATGTTACGTTACGGATTTTCGCGTCCGAGCAACACAAATGAGATGATGATTGAGCGAGAGAGAAGAGAGATTGAACACAGTATTTTTACGTGGAAACCTTCTCTTGAATGAGAAGGGAAAACCACGAGGCCTGGCCTGGAAAAGATTTCACTAAGTTTGTTATTGTTGTTTACAAGGCGGTGTCCGAGAACAATGGACGAGCGTTTCTGCCTTTGCTTTTGAATGCTTTGCTTTTCTCTCTTTTTGCTTAAGGAAAAATTCCCCCCATCTGATGCCCCAAGTGGGGTATTTATAGGAGAGAATGTTACCGTTGGCTGCTAGGTGCCAGGCTGGCCACCTACTTTCCTGACACATCTCTGCTGTGTCAGATTTGTTGTCGTGAATGGGCAACTTTTGGCCGCCTGAGCCGTTTCGTGCCGTATTTGCCAGAATGTCGATCACGCCGTGCGCCTAAAGCGGTGGTGGCGTGTTACAGCCTTTATGCGTCTTTTGGGCCGGTTATGGTTCGAAAGTTGGCATTCCTCGACGTATTGAAGAGTCCTCGCTTTTACTGGATCCACGGTCTTCAAAGCTTGATGAGGGTTCTTGGGCTTCAAATCCCTCGGACGTTTCTGCACTGCTATTCCGAGATCTTCTCTGATCGACCAAACATTCTCGACCCGATACACTTATCTTCCCTTTCATCAAGATTTATCCTTTTACCCGCTGACGTGACCCCTGACCGAACCCAATAACGTGAATACGCACAAATGTCATACGTTTAAAAATTGTACTTGTTACGTATCTATTTTAGCTAATACTTTTTTTTATAATTAAAAAAATTGAATATTTTTTTTTATAGGAAGTGGACATTACTATAAAGTTTTCATACGTATATTATATAAATTTTTTTAATTTTTATTATGAAAATAATAATTCTTTAAAATTAGATATTATAAAAAGATGGGTACTGAAAATTGACACTGATTATGCTGTCAATTTTTTAAAGAGAACCGATCAGCCTATGAGAATATCGTTAACGGTCAACCAGATTCAATCTGATTGTAAAAAAATTACGTCGAGCCGTGCCGACACGACTGATATGTTTGCATGTGGCGCACGGCCTCATGCTGTGTTGGTCCATCCGGTACGGCACATTAAATACCTCTGTTGGTATTTCCATCACAATATTCTTATAATTTTTTGTTTTACTCTAAAGTTTTGTCTTATTTTACAAAGTTTGATGGCCAGTCGTCCCTTCCGATGGGCTGTCCCTCCCTCGAACAGAGACTTTCGAGAGCATTATGAGGCCTCTCAGCGCACAATAAATGCTTATAAATTGACTGACATCGTGGCAGAAAATGACTTAAGAGAAGTGTCGAAGTCACTGGCCAGTTGCTTAACTGATGTATTGAATATTTTAAGAAAAGTATCCCGATGCAGAGTCAAATGATTGATGTGAAAGACAGAGAAAAGGGAGATCGAGCAGAGGGTGAGAGAGAAGAAACAGACAAATTGAGAGGGAAAGAGAAGGTTCGAGAGAAAGTGATAGAGAGAGACGAGAAGTAAAAGGAGGGGATGAGAAATTTAGTACATTGCCTACTGTTTTCCCTATCAAAACTGGGCTAAATACAATGACAATGCACATGGTGGTGCATGTTCACCACACCAGAAAAATGAACACATCAGCAGAATATTTAATAGACTCATCAGTATTATAACCAACTAATCAATATACCAACTAAGAAAGAAAATATTTAACCGACTCTATAATTTATTTAAGTATAATTTTACAATTTCAGTGAACTGGGTCGTCCGATTGCTATGCCTCGTAGCTGTGGGATGTCCGAGTTGTGAAAACCCGTAATATTGTCGCGCCCATCAAAACCAACATTGTCCTCAAGACTGAAACTGGTAAACTCCTGTTGGAACTCCGAGACTGTCTCCCAGGTAGCCTCCTCGGCCGCTTGGATCTTCCAGTGCACCAAGTCCTGGGAGACAGACTGGTTGTTGAGGAAAATGTGCCTGAACCCGAGAGTCTAATGCGGCTGCAGTAGGGGTTGGGAGCCTAGAGCATCAGCCGGCAGATCCAATGTGAGGTTGCTATGATCACCACAACACCATCTGAGTAAGGACACATGAAAGACATTATGTATTTTAGAGTGTGGCGGCAAGTCCAGACGGCAGGCGACAGCTCCTACCCGATCTAGAATATGGAAGGGACCATAATATCGCTTCGCAAGTTTGTTGGTTTGCCGTTTCTCCACTGAAGTTTGGCGTAAGGTTGTAAACGCATGTATACTAGGTCGCCAATCTGAAATTCCCTATCTTTCTGGAGAGAATCTACTTGTTGCTTCATCCACAGCAGGGTGTGCTGCAAGTTGGTTTTGAGGGTGGCCAGTATAGTCATTTTTGTGGTCTGCAGATCGTCTACGACTACTATAGAAGAGGAGCCGTGCACGTAGGTGAGCAGGTTGGGTGGTGGGCGTCCATAGACTGCTTCAAATGGGTTCATTTTTATGGAAGAGTGTCATGCTGTGTTGTAATGCCACTCAACCTAAGGTAAGTATTGTACCCATGAGGAAGGAACACTGGTCACGAAGCAACGCAAGTAGTCCTCCAGGTAGCAGTTAACGGCTTCGGTTTGGCCATCCGATTGGGGGTAATAGGGGCTGTTGGTGGATAGTTGAGTTCCCTGCAATTTGAAGAGTTTCTTCTAGAACAGACTCATGAACAGAGGGTCACGATCAGGGATGATATCTACTGGAAACCCGTGCAACCGGCAAACGTCTTTGACAAATACGTCTGCTAATTGCATGGCAGTGAACTGGGTATCCAGGGCTAAAAAATGGGCATATTTGGAGAGCCTATAAATGACCACCAATATAACCGTCTTGCCACGCAAAGGGGTTGGATGCGTAATAAAGTCCATGGAGATAGATTCCCAGATGTTACCTGGGATGAGAAGTGGTTGAAGAAGTCCCTGCGGTGCGGTATTAAGTGGTTTAACCTGCTGGGAGATCGGGCATCTGTTGACAAAGTCCCGCACTTCCTTCTACATATCTGGCCAGAAGAAAATGGATGCAATGTGGGAAAAGGTACGGTGAATGCCGGCATGCCCTCCAAGTGGGGAATTGTGATACTCCTGCAAGATCAAGTCGGACAGAGCAAACTCATGTGGCACCCAAATGCAGTTCTGGAAGAAGATCAGGCCGTTGCGCTAGGAGAATTTTGCATGGTCACCCGACTACTCTTGAATGGCCCTAGCGAATGAAGCAATTGCAGGGTGCTGTGCAACAAATTTTCTCAGGGCTGTCAACAGAGCCATGACAGGCTGAGAAATTGCTTTGAGTGCTAGACAGGTCCCAGACTCGTGCCTGGATAGTGCATTAGTTGGTTCGTTGTTGTGCCCAGGCTGGTATTTCATGTCGAAATCAAATCCCAGCAGTTTGGTGATCCAACGTTGCTGGTTCGGGGTATGGATGGTTTGGATTAGAAGTGTCTTGAGTGATTGATGATCCGTTTAGATGGTGAATTTAGTACCCAACAAATATTGTCGCCACTTTTTTGTGGCCTCGGTGATAGCACGTAACTCTTTAATATAGGTGGAGGAGGCCTGCAGTTTCGGGCAAAGTTGTTTGATAAAATAAGCAATGGGGTGTCCCCCTGGAAGCAACACGGCACCGATGCCTTGTCCCGAAGCATCAGTCTACACAACAAAATTCTTGGAGAAATCTGGCAGGACGAGCACAGGGGTAGAGGTGAGTGTAGCTTTGAGGGAGGTAAATGCTTGCTCGGCTTCGGGGGGTCCAAATGAAAGCATTCTTGCGTAGCAACACCGTCAGAGGAGCTGAGATTTGGGCATACTGAATCACAAAGTGGTGATAATACCCTTTGAGCCCCAGAAACCCGCACAGTTGGGTCACGCTAGTAGGCAGCGGCCAAGTCTGGATGGCAGCAATCTTAGAGGAATCGACTGCCACGCCGCGCTTTGAAATAATGTTACCAAGGTATGACAGCGAAGTGCGTCCGAACTCGCACTTGGACAGCTTTGCAAAAAAAGAGTGGGTTTGGAGAATGTGTAGAACTTGGGCAAGGTGGTGAAGATGACTCTCCCAGGTAGAGCTGTAGACGAGAATATCGTCAAAAAACACCAACACGGATTGTCGATCCACTGGATGAAAGATCTCACTCATTTCCAATTGAAAGGAAGAGGGGGCATTCGACAATCCGTAAGGCATGACCATAAATTCATAGTGGCCGTCATGAGTTTGGAAGGCTGTCTTATGGATATCCTCCGGGTGAACTCTCATCTGATGGTATCCAGCTCGTAAATCGAGTTTGGTGAAAACTTGAGCACTAGCCAGTTCATCTAGCAGCTCATCGACCATACGAATGGGAAATCTGTCTTTGACAGTAATGGCGTTTAAGGCTCGGTAATTGACACAGAATCGCCAACTTCCATCGCACTTCTTGACCAATAAGACCGGGGATGAGAAGGGACTATGACTGGGTCGAATGATGCCTTCAGCTAGCATCTCTTGAATCATACGTTCCATCTCCTCCTTCTGAAAATGTGGGTATCGGTAGGGCTTGACGTTGATTGGTTCGGAGTTGGGCTTTAACGAAATGCGATGATCGGTGGCTTGGCATGGAGGTAGGCTACGTGGTAGGGAAAAGACTTCTCCGAATATAGAGAGAAGCTGTTGCAATGCTATTCGGATGGTAGGGTCAATGTCTAGGGATAAGGAGTCTGTGAAGGAGAGTGGCTCTGTTGTCGGTTCTTTTGTTGCCCGCCACACGGGAGTGACAGTCATGTGGAAGTAGGTAGCAGTGGCTTTAGTCGTGTCACTGCTCTTCAATTGCCTCAGAGTCATAGCCGAAATAGAAGCTGGTTACAACCCTCGTAAGGTGAGTCATTGGCCAGCATGATCAAAGGTCATCCACAATGTTTTGTAATCGAATAAGACGGAGCCAATTGTAGCCAGTCATTACACCTCGAAAACTATATCGGCCCCATAAATGGGCAGCAAGTAAAAATCCACATGGAATTGGGATTGATTCAACGTTATCAGAGTGTTGGAACAAATCCCTTCACAGTGGAGAGAATCGCCATTGCCAACGGTGACATTAAGGTGTTGGGATGGCTAGATTGTTAGTCCCAAGTTTCGGGCCACTCTGGTCTGGAGGAAATTGTGAGTAGAGCCCCAGTTAAGAAGGACGACGATCGGTCGGCCTGCAATCTGGCCTTGCAACCGTTGGGTGGAGGGAACAAATCGGTCTTCTAGAGCGTGCAAGGAAATTGTGGGAGCAAAATCTATGATAGGTAACATGGACTCCGTTTTTGGAGAATCTGTTGGATGGAATATAGACCATGCTAAAATCTCTTCTGAGTGGGGTGATTTAGTGAGAGAATTGTCTTTAGCCTCTGCAATCATACATAGAAATTGAGGATGGCAATGATGGCCTGGAGTGAATTGTTCATCACAATTTAAACACAAGCTCGTGCACGGCGAGTGGCCATTTTTACCGGCATGAGCCACTTGATGGGCAATCTCGGTGGCAAGTTTTGGGGGGACGATGGCCGTTGTGGTTGAGCTTGGGGCGGCTGTTTGAAAGTTAGGGGACTGTGGGAAGTGGAGTGACTCGGCTCAAATTTTTTCTCCACTAACTTGGCTATGCAAATGGCCTCTGGTAATGTCTGAGGTTTTAACAGTAAGAGTTCCCGATGGATTTCATCCCGGTGAACAGAGATGAAGCAATTGAGGAGGTTTGTTGTGGTAAGGCCTGAGGTACGGGTAGACAGAGCTTCAAATTCAGTCATATATGAGGCGACTGAGGTGTTTTGGCGTAGTTTGTAGAGTAAGGCTTCAGGATTGGAGTAAGTGGAGGGGTCGAATCTGAATTCCCGATCACAGGTGAAAGCTTCCCAGGTTGTGAGTTGGTGGGTTGCATGCATCCACTGGTACCATTGGAGTGTAAAACTAGCTATATAGAAGGCAACGATTGTTAGTTTCTAGTCGGAGGGGGTAGAGTGATAATAGAAGAACCGTTCAATTTGAAACAACTATTCGAGGACATTGTCACCAGAGAAAAAAGGGATTTCAAGCTTCAGTAGGTGTACGGGCAAGGAGGACTGGGACTCCGTTGCTGTATGAGGAAAGAGAGGTAGGTTTATGTAGGTGTGGAGTGTGTAGTTGAGGACGCTATGAACGATGGTGGGGTTGGAAGCAATTGAGGGTTTACTGTAGATCGAGGTTGAGCGTCGATTCGAGCAAGGGAAAGGAGGATTTTGGACAAAGATTTCTGTAAATGTTCACCGAGAGTAGCATTAGAAGCAATACCTTCAAAGTGGTGCTGGAGAGTGGTGATGATACTCTCGGATTGTTGTTGGAGAGCGACGGTTGTCTCCTTCAATCCTGCGATCGATTCTTCCAACGTTTTATACCATGTCGTCATACTCTATCTCATGTGTCAATGAAAGCACCAATGATGCAGAGTTAGTTAATTGATGCAGAAGATAGAGGGATGGGAGATCGAGCAGAGAGCTAGAAAGGAGAAACAGACAAATTGAGAGGAAAAGAGAATATTCGAGAGACAAAGATAGAAAGAGATGAGAAGTGAAAGAAGGGGATGAGAAATTTAGTATATTACTTATTGTTTCTCCTATCAGAACTAGGCTAAATACAATGACAATGCACGTGGTGGTGCATATTCACCACACCAGAAGAACGAACACATCAGCAGGATATTTAACAGACTCATTAGTATCATAACCAACTAATCAGTATACCAACTAAGAGAGGAAATATTTAACAAACTCTACAATTTATTTAAGTATATTCTTATAATTTCAGCGGACATTGGATTGTTCGGTTGCTATGCCTCGTAGCTGTAGGTTGTCGTGGGACGTCCGAGGAGGATCCGTTGTGAAGACCCGCAACATATCCATAAACCTTAGAAATTTTAAATTATGTAATTACTTATTATTTATTTATTTATTAATACAATTTAATTTATACAAAAATAAATAAATTAGATATTTTAATGATTTCCTAATCTACCTATGTAGCTCGCTCTCAGTCGGACCACACTTACTTGTCTTGTGGACTTTTAATTAATTAATCTTAACTTATGAGAATTAAGAAAAAAATTTCTCAAAAATAATAATAAAAAACTTAAAATTTTTCACATATACGTAAAAATTTTTAAAGAAGGTCTTCTTTCTTTTAATAAGTGAAATGAGGGCTTTCTTATTTTTTGTTTTTTTTAAATAATTTACACATTTTTATGTTTTAAAAACTATTTACCGAGAAAGACATTGTTGGGTCCCATATCCTGCCCATGAAATATGTCCAAGCACACGAAGCAGGCCGCGGCCCACAAGGGATCCAGAAGCCCACGTGAAACAGTCAGCCCAGCCCAAGGGTCGAAAGGCGCGAACCCACGATGGCGGAAGACAACGAAAACCTGCAGCGCATTAAATGCGTCGGTGAGAACAGGCGGAAAAGGCAAAAAGGCTAGCCAATAGAGGAGTGGATGGCGTAGCGTCAACGGCACCCGCCGCTGTCTGCAGGTGGCCAACCAATCCCCGCCCGGGGAAAAATCGGGCGTGGTCAACGACGCTCAGCAGCGTGCCAGCCACCGCAAAAGGACAATCGGTGTGACCGGCGGTCCCTAACAGTGACCAACGGCGCGATGGCCCAAGCAACGGGCGTTTTGGCGCCCAAGAGTCCAACGGGGGGAGTTGTATAAGAGCCCTCACACCCCACAGAGAAAGGGAGATCTCTCTCATTCAGCATCTTCATCTGCTGCTTTCTTTTGAATCTAGAATTCAAACGGCTAATCATACTCTAATGCTCCCCTCTTCTCTAATCGATAACACGAGAGCGACGAGTCGGAACTGAGCATCACCTCACTTCCGTCGGTGATAGCCAGCCCGCTCTCCTTCCCAACATCTCCTCAGATCACGGGAAAGTTAGCCATCTGTTACGGTGCACCAAGGAAGTCAGGCCTTCTGCTACCTGCTCACTGCATCCTCCACATCACCGCACAAGCATTTCTTATGCTTACACAGCATTCCTCCGCGCACCCCCTTTAGCGTGCGCCATTTTCGTTTATTGCGGGAATTTGCTGACTTGAACGTCGGAGCGGCCTCCGTGTGAGAAATCCCGCCGGACCCTTGACCTCTTGTTTGTTATTTGTGTTGTGCAGGTCCAGGTTCATAGAGACGGAGACCGGACCCTTCTTCCAAAGCCGCCGCACCCTGAGGAATCCGAAGGTTCTCTAATCCGTACGACAACCGTGGGCCCAGGACGCAACGTTGGCGCCGTTTGTGGGAAACTGACAGAAAGCCAAGTATCTCCTTCCCACCTTGTTCCTCAATCCCAGGCGATGGTGAACACCCGAGCACAAGCTAGTGCTCCTGCGATGGAAGTCATCGCCCAAAATGAAGTTCCCCCTGCCGGGACCAGACAAATGATCAATTGGAGCCTGATGTCCGCCGCCTGGCTGCCGACGTGAGCGATCTGAAGCAGGTTCTTCGCACCATATGCGAGAACACCGGGACTGCCTGGCCCGGGACCACTCCACCAGCATCCCAGGCCTCCACCTCCAAGAGAGAAAGGCGTCAAGAGGCCGCTTGAAGGAGGCGAGCTAACCGACTCGACCGCGTTACAGCCTCAGCGGCCCCAAGTGAAAACGGCCAGAATGAAGCGGAAAACCATCCCGCTGACGATGACAGGGAGGATAGCCCCGAAGGGCGCAACCCCTGTAACTCGCGTGGCAATGGGAGGCCAGCTTCTGCAGGCTCCAACGGCGAACACGTCACCCACGCGGAGAGTCGCCATCCCCGACGAGCTCGGACACACCTCCAGGGCAACACGGAGCTCCGTGACGTCCTCAATGCGCGGAGAGGCTCTACGGACCCCTCGATGGAGGAGAAAGTCAAGGTGTTATGGGACACCCTGCATAAGGAGAAACCAACACCCTCCTCCGCCGACCTCCGTAGATCGCCCTTCGCCATGGACTTGCGGACGCAACCGTTGCCAAGCAAGTTCAAAATGCCGGTCCTGGAGGGATACGACGGAAGCAAGGACCCAATGGATCACCTCAACTACTTCCGCACTCACCTCTCCCTACAAGGGGCAAGCGAGGCCTTGATGTGCCAGTGCTTCCCCGTCACCCTTAGGGGTGACGCGTTGCTCTAGTTCCACGGCCTCCCCCCGAACTCCATACGCTCGTTTGACGAGCTCGCTGATAGCTTCGAGCCACCCGCTTCTCAAAGAGGGGAGGAGAGACAACCCCGCACTGGGTCCGCCCCGCCAAAGGCCGATGAAAGTCTCAAGCGATTTCTCTGACCGTTTCATCACCGAGGCGCGGCGGATCCTCATCTCTCCGACGAATCAAACTCAACGCCTTCTGCCGCCACTCCGCGCGGGGGGGACTTCTTCAAAACCTCGCCGCACCAGCCTCGAGACCTTCCAAGAGGCTGAGACCATTGCCCGGGCGTACATCACAGCCGAGGAGGCCAACGAGGCGAAGCGCCCTGAGCAAGTGGATCGACCCCCGGATGCCCCCAGAGCATCTGGCGGGAGAAAGAGGAACAACAACAGCCAGCGCTTCTCGGAGCGCCGAAAGCAACAGCGGCCCCCGCCGGGGCCCAAAAAGGATTACAGCAGGACCTCCCTAACCCCTCTGAACGATAGCCGCGAGAACATCCTGATGCAGATCCAGGATGAGAAGTTCTTCAAGTGGCCAAAGACGCCTAAGGGTCCCAGTGGCAGTGACCAGACGAAATATTGCCAGTACCACCGCTGTCTGGGCACTCAACTGAGAACTCTCGGACCCTACAGCAGGAAATCGAAGATCTGATCCGGCGCGGACACCTGACGCGGTTCGTGAAGAGTTTGGGGCAGGAACCTGCTACCTCCGACGGTGAAGCCAACGAACCTCCGAGAGCCCGCACGGCGGCTGGCGTGGTCCACATGGTCTCCTCCACTGACGCCGCGAACGCCAGGCGTGGACAGCCGGAGACAACTTTCAGCAACAAGCGGGCAAAGATAGGGGTTAGGAATGATGTCATTAGCTTTAGTAGCGACGACATGACTCATGTAACCTCTCCCCACACTGACTCCCTTGTTGTATCGGCCCTCGTTTTAGCTGGTGGTGATGACTACCAACTAAAACGGGTCTTCATTGATAATGGAAGTTCGCAAAATTTACTGTATCTCACTGCGTTCCTTAAACTTGGACTAAAACGAAGCCAAATGAAAGCTGGCAGCGGACCCTTGTATGGCTTGGACAACGAACCGGTCCCCGTGCAAGGGATAGTGCAGCGTGAAGTCACGATGGGGGCACACCCGCACCATGACGCGCGAGCTGGCATTTCTCGTCGTCGACCTTCCATCCGTCTACAATGCCCTATTAGGCAGACCTTTCCTGACCGCCTTCGAAGCTATGACGTCCATCTCGCATCTAAAGGTGAAATTTTCCACCCGCTAGGGCGTGGGAGAAGTCTTTGGAGACCAAGAAATGGGATGGATCTGCTACCTGTCTCAGATCAACCCCGTGGCGCCATGCAACCCGAGCGAAGACCTTGATCTCCGCGATGAGACCTCGCCGCAATGTGCCCGATCCGAGAGGAAATCGAGGCGATCTCGCTAACCCTTCCAATCCGGAACGGTGCGTCAACGTAGGGAGATCCCTTCAACCTGCGGAGCGTGATAGGTTGATTACCTTCCTTAGGGCTAACTCCGACGTGTTCGCCTGGGTCCCCGCTGACATGCTCGGGATATCGGCCGAGGTCATAGTCCACAAGCTGGGCCTTGACGGGAGCCGAAAGCCCGTCCAGCAGAGGCGGAGGAACCACTCCGTGGAAAAGTTGGTCGCCATCAGGGAAGAAGTGAAGAGGCTCCTGGACGCTGGATTCATCAGGGAAGTCCAGTACTCGGAATGTCTGTCCAACGTCGTGCTTGTGAAAAAGAGTAGCGGCAAGTGGCGGATGTGTGTCGACTTCATAGACGTGAACAAGGCCTGCCCCAAAGACGCTTCCCGCTTCCTAGGATTGACCAGCTCGTGGATTCCACGTCCGGGCACGAACTCCTGAGCTTCATGGACGCATACTCTGGGTATAACCAGATCCGGATGGATCCAGAAGACGATAAACACACCTTGTTCATGACAGATCAAGGGACATATTACTATAAAATGATGCCCTTTGGTCTCAAGAATGCTGGTGCGACGTACCAGCGCCTTGTGAACAAAATGTTCGAAGCTCAGATCGGACGGATCGTGGAGGTCTACGTCGACGACATGCTTGTGAAAAGCAGAATTGCGAGCCACCACGTCAACGACTTAGATGAGACTTTTCAGATCCTCTGGCGGCATGGAATTAAGCTCAATCCTCTCAAGTGCGCGTTTGGAGTGACCTCTGGGAAGTTCCTAGGCTTCATTGTATCCCAACGCGGCGTAGAAGCCAATCCAGAAAAGATCAATGCCATACTCGACTTGAACCCTCCGTAGAGGATAAAAGAAGTTCAGAAGCTGACCGGACGGATAGTCGCTCTCTCGCGGTTCCTAGCCAAGTCGGCCGAGAAATATTTGTCCTTCTTCAAGGCGCTAAGGGGAACCAAATCGCACGGGTTCAAGTGGAATGAAGAATGTGACGAAGCCTTCAGGGAACTGAAGACTTACCTCTCTAGCGCGCCGCTCTTAAGCTCGCCGCGCGAAGGGGAAGACCTCTACCTCTACCTAGCCACATCGGCGGCAGCCCTCAGCTCCGTACTAGTTGCGGAGCACGAGGGCAGACAACAGCCGGTGTATTACGTGAGCCGGGTGCTGACTGACGTAGAGGCCCGCTATCCGCACGCTGAAAAGATGGCGCTCGCGCTTATCTATGGGGCGCGGAAGCTGCGGCCCTATTTCCAGTCTCACCGGATCGTCGTGCTGACGGACAAGCCGCTGAAGTCGATCTTACAAAAACCGGAGACATCCGGCCGGCTGGTTAAATGGGCCGTCGAACTAGGGGAATTCGACCTAGAATTCCGGCCTCGGCCAGCCGTGAAAGGACAGGCTCTGGCGGACTTTATCGTCGAGGCGGTGACGCCAGCATAGGAAGTGGACAGCAATCCAGGAAGTACGGAGGACGATGATTCACCTGCGTGGACCCTGAACGTAGACGGATCATCTACCCAGACAGGCAGCGGAGCTGGTATCGTACTAAGGACACCCGAGGGCATGGAGATGGTATACTCCGTTACTCTGGCTTTCCTGACCACGAACAACATTGCGGAGTATGAGGCCCTTCTCGCGGGCCTACGACTGGCGAGGGAGTGTTCCACGCGGTCGTTGGTCGTGAGTAGTGACTCCGAACTCGTGGTCAATCAGGTGAAGGGAAACTTCGAAGCCTCGAACCCACGGCTTGTGAGGTACCTGGCGAAAGTAAGGGCCCTGATCTCTGAGTTCGGTCGGTTTGAGATCGAGCATAGCCCGAGATCGGATAACGAATGCGCTGATCGACTGGCCCAGGACGCGGCCGCTAGAACTGTAGAGCAGTACGCGAGGGAGCCTAGGGAAGTCCTGAATGCACCCAGCATCGATGCCGAAGACAAAGAAGTTCTACGGGTCAACACAGGGGACAATTGGATGACACCGTATGTAAGGTTCCTAACTGAGGGAACCCTACTAGACGACGTCAACGAAGCCAAGCGAATCAAGAAGACGGCAGGATGGTACACGGTCCTGAATGAGAGGCTATACAGGCGAGGATACTCCACTCCTCTCCTGAAGTGCCTCACCCCTAAGAAGCCGACACGTGTCATGAGGTGCACCTGGGGCTGTGCGACTCACACATCGGCGGAAAGAACCTAGCGTTCAACGTCATGCGGCAAGGGTTCTACTGGCCCACCATGAAACGAGACGCTATGGAATTCGTCCGGAAGTGTGAAAGTTGCCAGGTCCACGGCAACATGACGCACCAGCCGCACACTGAGCTGCACTATCTCCAATCCCCATGGCTGTTCACGCAATGGGGGCTCGACATACTTGGACCCCTACCGATGGCTGCCGGACAGAGGAAATTCTTGATCGTTGGCATTGACTACTTTATGAAGTGGGTGGAAGCCGTCCCTCTCGCCAAGATCACGGAGCAAAATGCGATGGAGTTCCTCCTTCAAGGCATCGTTTGCCGCTTTGGGATTCGTGAGGTCGTGGTGACCGATAACGGAACCCAATTCACCGGTAAACGCTTCACAAAGTACTGCCGCGATCTTCGCATCAAGCTGGTACACAAGTCCGTGGCGCACCCTTAACTAAACGGGCAGGTCGAAGTCACCAACCGCACATTGCTGCAAGGGTTGAAAACCAGATTGGAAGATGCAGGGGGCTCTTGGACTGAGGAGCTACCGTCAGTGCTGTGGTCGTATCGAACAACTGCGAGAGAGCCAACATGGGAGACGCCCTTCAACCTTTGCTTTGGGGCTGAGGCTGTGGTGCCCATGGAAATGGGGATGCCAAGCCTGCGGATCGAATGCTTCGACCCTGCCACTAACGAACAAAGGCTTCGGGAAAGTCTGGACCTGCTCTCGGAAGTTTGAGGCGCCGCGTGACTCCGAACTGTGGCCTACCAACAGCGAGTCGCACGGTACTACAACAAGCGAGTAAAGGCGTGCCCACTGGAAGTTGGAGATCTGGTCCTCCGGAGCGTAGAGGCGGCGGGAAAGATCGCAAACAGGAACAAACTCTCCCCCAGGTGGGAGGGGCCGTTCGTTGTCTCCGCAATCCTTCGGAGCGGAGCGTACAAGCTACGCGCCCAGAACCGCAAACTGCTCCCGCGGACCTGGAACGCCGCCAACTTAAGGAAATACTATCAGTAATGCAACGCCGACTCAGGTAAGTTGCACACGCATGCATCATAATAAGTGCTTGGACATGAGCTTTATCTTCGATTAGCATAATCACTCTTTCTATTATCCTGCATATTCATTTGTGTGAGTTGGTGACATGTATTGCATTCTCAATCAAACGACCTAGACTGCCCCTAAGTCGGGAGGACAGGCATCCGTCCGAAAAATCAGTCCTTGGCCTAGCGCCAAGCGGTCCGAAGTTGACCGTCCCAGGACCCCATCCTCACGCCAGATGGCCTGGGGAAGACCTTAAGCATTGTGGCTCAGTGCCAAAAGGCCCCAGCGGCCACCCAGAGACTAAGCCCCGTGCTAGACAGCCCGAACGCATCCAGCCGTAGGCTGGAACAAAGGATCCAGGCGGTCCATTCAATAGGCTTCACCCCAACGATCCGAGCGATCAAACATCAGGCCTGGGGGCTCCCTAAGTCCCCACTCTACGGCCAATAAAACCTTAGGGGGCAAAGAATCGCAGGCGTGCGGCGACCTTCTTGAACAGAATAGAGCACCCTTAGTCTACAATGGTCGTGGGCTAGGACCTCAACTTGGTGATCATAATGCTTTGAGCAGGAGCGACGCACCTCCCGCAATCATACGCGACCGAGTCCTAGACCCAGGAGTCCGGTTACCGTGGCCTGACCGTTGCGTTGACCCTCGTTGCGGCCCCAGGGGCTTGGCGACGACGTCCGCTTTATTGGATCGAGCCCCCAAACGTGTGAGCTGTGATGACATCCTCTTACGAAGGACGAGCACCACGCAAGAAGGCGCCTGGATAGGGCCTTAGCAACAGTGGCTCTGAAGAGCCCAACGTTCAAGCATGAAGCATGATCCAACGGACGAAAGCAAAAGGAAATAGCAAGCAACACTCTACGATAGAAAAGGCATAGGTGCGAAGTATAAAAGGACGCTTCTCATTCATATGGAAAGAACGAACATGATTCAAAGACAAAGGACAATCTCAAAAACCAACACCAGCGAAGACTAATCAGGAAGACTCGACAGACCGCTTCCTCAGGGAAAGTCTTCAGGCGGGACGCTTCTTCTATCCCGGTGTTCCCTGGATGAAGGACACCCTCAGGGATGTGAGGAGCCGCCAAGGAGACGATCCTGCGACATAAGCAGATGCCGTCCCAATATCGGGCCTCCATCGCCCGCCACGTTTACAATGGAGAGTACCGGCCAACCATATCTCGACCAGCCTGGTGACGCGGGCCTCCGAGGTGACAAGTAGAGCTTCCAGCTGCGCCACTCTCTGCTGCAGGCACCCATTCTCCTCTTTGAGAGATGCGAACTGGGCCCTTCCGTTGACGACGGCCGACTAGTAGAGAGCGGACAACGCGTTAAAAGGGTCGACCTCATCCGAGCCTTGCATAAGAAGCAATGTCAAAAGCGCTTCCAAAGCATGTAACCAAAAAGAAAGGTTAGATGGAAATAGCCGTACCTGAGCAGGAGCCGTGCTCGGAGAACGCGCGGGATCACCCGAAAGAGCCTCTCCCTGGGGCTCAGCTCCCTCGTCTGCTGGAGGAGGGCTGACTGGAAGGTTGGCCGCCGTAGGAACGCTCGGAGGCTCTTGCCACGAGGACATCCCGGCTTTTCCTTCGTCAGCTTGTACCGGATCAGCAGCGGGAGCGGCGCCAACCTCTGAAGGTGCGGCCAGGTCTTTGGGAGGCCTGTGCTCCGAAATGGGCTCCACAAGAATCGCCAGCGACTCCACAAGTCCCCTAGCCTCCGATGCTGGCTCAGGCGCAGTAGCAAATGGCCCCTCCGGGCCCTCAAGAATGACGACGTCGTCCGTCGCCTCTGCTGCAGAGCCGGCGGGTGGATTCCCAGCGGGAAGAGACTCCACCTCGTAGACATCGTGAGCGGCTAGTCCCGCGATCGAAGTCAACGAAGGTTCGGCGGTTTCCCCCTGATGACCCGCGCTCGCAGGTCTCTTCGGAGCCGAACTTCCCCCCACAATGGAAGGGCCGGCGATTCGTCTCCTGGGCCTCCTCAAAGGGGACCCTTCGACTTCCCTTAGCCTCTTAAGGGTGGCCGCGTCCTCATTATCGCTCGATGACGACTCTAGCAATGAGCAGCTTCCCTCCTCAGTCTCCCTGGGTAGCGGAGAGGCGGCTGTATCTCCAGGACCTCCCTTACCTGGTCCAGCCATCACCCAGCCTGCGGGAGATCCCCACCTACAGGCCTCGAACGTAGCGGAGGTGAGGTAGTAGCCCTGAATCGAGAAGTTCTCCTCTTCAGACGTGATAGCAGCCAGCAGCTTCTCTGATTCTGCAATGTCCTCGAGAGTTGGCTTCTCCTGGAGGTACTTTGAGATGGGGCCCCACGCCCTCGGGAGCTCGGAGTTAGGGGGCTATTGCAAGAAGAAGAAGCGCTCCTTCCAGCCCTTCACTGAGTCAGGATTGGTGTCGCGAAGGTGGAACCCTGGCCCGGGTGATATCGACACCCAATCCTCTGACTCCGTGAACCGGAAGATTATCCTCGCTGCCTTGGCGTTGAAAGTGCATTCATGAATGAGGGCAAAAATACACAAGGACACCAAATAGCGCAAGGCGTTGGGATGCAGCCTTGCCATGGGGACACCCAAGGCGTCAACCACCGCGTATAGTAAGCAGCTTGACGGATAGCTAAGCCCCCCCTCAGGTGGTGCTCATACACCGTGATGAAGCCCGCTGGAGAGGCGCAGGCTCTATCCAGTGCCTTAGGAGCGCGGCTGTTCCAATCGAGGGGAAGACCATAATCAACCATGAGAGCAGCGACATTCCCAGCAGTAAGGACCGATTTGGTGTTGAGAACACCATGACGCACGGCTCTGGGAACACAAGAAGAAGAGGAACTTTCCCTCTTTATTGCCATTCATCTCTCAAAGGTCACAAGTATAGGAAGAGAAGAACTCGGCAGAAGAGAGGAAGCGATTGTCGATCAGTTTAAATAGTCGACGCCAAGCCAAAAGGCTGGAAACCAAGACGGCACCGCCACCGGAGATTGGAACACGTGGAGGCATCAAGGCGCACCACAGGACCCCAATCGTTTGCAATGATGGCTAGACGCCAGGATAATAGGCGCATCCCTTCAGCCGCCTGGCTAGGGTCCACGAAGGCACCGCCGCATTAAATGAGGGCTCACGATAGCAGAGCCCCTGAAGACGCGCACGATAAGCACAGAGCGAAAATGCAACTAAAAAAAAAAACTTCTTCGGCGGACAAAGCGGGACGAAGAACCGACGACTCTTATTATATCAACAAAATTCCGTTACAACGGTTACAACTAAAAGAGAAGAGCACGACAATGACAAAACGGCTAGTGGTCCCAGTGGCCAGTGGAAGAGCTTTGAACGTGATAATCCACCAACTGATTGCGAGTTCTGGCAAGCGAGTTGCGAGGATCTAGAACCCCCACGCCGAAACCCGAATCCTCCAGCGAAGCCAGCCTCCGGCAAAGCCTAAAGGCATCAAAGTAAGTCTGCTCCAAGACGGGATCTTCCAGTGGCAGTGGAAGATCAAACTGCCGATAAATGTACAAGTACAAAGAGGTGCCAGATTTCGGGAGAAGGTGGCGAATTTAAATAGACGAATTTTTCCCTAAAAGGGCGGCAACTCCAAAAGACAGAAAGCATTTAAGGCATGGCCAATGGGGATTCTCCACGTGGGAGGCTCCCGAGAGCTCGCACGTTTCCAAAGCGAAGTGACGTCTCTCGGCCGCGCAGGGATTAAATGCGCTGGCCACCCCAAGAGATGTGATGGCTGTCAGGAACCCCTTGAGCTCCCGCAGAATAACACGTGGATCCTTGGGGCAAAACGCCCGGTGACAGAAAAACATTCACGAAGACAAGGTGAAAATTGAAGACAAAAAGGGGCTACTTCTCTTATTAATCAATACTTTCTTACAAAGTACAAGATCTACAACAATAAAGGCTGCGAGAAAGACGAAAGAAGACTACGGTGCGAAGCCCCGTATGCTCCCCTGCCATGCCCAGATGAGCTTGGCGAACATGATCTGCATCAGATCCCGACGGCGAAGGCAGTCAGTATTTCGCCGAGCGCACTAGTTTGGAGGCGAAGAGCATCCCCTGGTGGAGGCTTAAAGGGTCCAATCCACCAGGGCCCGGGAAGCACCAAGGTCAGGCACTCCGAAAAAGTTGGGTAAGAAGCCCAGCTTCCACGGAGGGCTACTGACCTCGCGATCCCTCCGTGGTTAGCGCCCTGGCGCGGCTCGCGGGGTGATCCCCTGCGAAAGATTTCATCTAACAGGTGAAGGTACCCACGGGGATCGTCCAAAGATCCGCTCAAGCCAGCCAGGCCACAACTCGGAAGGAAGCGCGCGGCGATAGCAGAATGGCCGAGCCACTCTTGGTAGCAAAGAAGGCAAGTCACAAGACGAGAGCTACAATGGTCTCCACCAAGAGTCTCAAGCATCCGACTGGTCCATCCAACTCCTTCTCGGGTGCCCGCCAATGGCGAGGAAAGCCAGAATCTTCTCATTGCCTCTCGATTTGCTACTGAAGGATGAACTCAGCTCGCTTGGGTACCCTTCCTCTTTATGGGCAAGGCGTGGGCCATCCCCACATCCAGCGCGACACGGCATCCAGCAAACGTCTTTCGGGCAACAGTGGGGACCGCTGGTCAGACGCAACCCAAGGCGCGCGAATCTCGCCTGATGAAGTGACGGGTCATGGCAGCGCCTGGAAAGCCAGCCTTGGCTCCTGGGGAAGGCGCGAACTCGAAAGACGACAAAAAATGGCGCGGCACGAGGAAGGATATGAGGCTGCAAAAATGGTCCCAGAGGAGATGCCAGGCCCGACCACTGGCCGGCCCAGGCATGGGGGGCTAGTGTTGGGTCCCATGTCCTGGCCCATGAAATATGTCCAAGCCCATGAAGCAGGCTGCGGCCCACAAGGGATCCAGAAGCCCACGTGAAACAGTCAGCCCATCCCAAGGGTCGAAAGGCGCGAACCCACGATGGCGGAAGACAACGAAAACCTACAGCGCATTAAATGCGTCGCCGGGAACAGGCGGAAAGGCTAGCCAATAGAGGAGTGGCTGGCGTAGCGCCAACGGCACCCGCTGCCGTCTGCAGGTTGCCAACCAATCCCCGCCCAGGGGAAAATCGGGCGTGGTCAACGACACTCAGCAGCGTGCCAGCCACGGCAAAAGGACAACCGGCGTGACCGGTGGTCCCCAACAGTGACCAGCGGCGCGATGGCCCAAGCAATGGGCATTTTGGCGCCCAAGAATCCAATGGAGAGAGTTGTATAAGAGCCCTCACACCCCGCAGAGAAAGAGAGATCTCTCTCATTCAGCATCTTCATCTGCTGCTTCCTTTTGAATCCAGAATTCAAACGACTAATCATACTCTAACGCTCCCCTCTTCTCTAATCGATAACACGAGAGCGACGAGTCGGAACTGAGCATCACCTCACTTCCGTCGGTGATAGCCAGCCCGCTCTCCTTCCCAACATCTCCTCAGATCATGGGAAAGTTAGCCACCTGTTACGGTGCACCAAGGAAGCCAGGCCTTCCGCTACCTGCTCACTGCATCCTCCACATCATCGCACAAGCATTTCTTATGCTTACACAGCATTCCTCCGCGCACTCCCTTTAGCGTGCGCCATTTTCGTTTATTGCGGGAATTTGCTGACTTGAGCGTCGGAGCGGCCTCGGTGGGAGAAATCCCGCTGAACCCTTGACCTCTTATTTGTTGTTTGTGTTGTGCAGGTCCAGGTTCATAGAGACAAAGACCGGACCCTTCTTCCAAAGCCGCCGCACGCTGAGGAATCCGAAAGTTCTATAATCCGTACGACAACCGTGGGCCCGGGACACAACAGACATGCAATAAAAATCTCATTATTTCATTTCACATTTATTTATTTGCTTTTTATTTTTGAGATTCGTAACCTACAGATTAATTTTTATTTTGATATTGGGATTCTATAGCCTGACATTAGCTTATTACTTTTTTTCTCTTATCTAAATCTATAATTTTTAATATTATTTGTATATATATATATATTTCAAATATTTAATATCTTTAGTATTATTTAAAATACTTGTAATTTTAAATTATTTTTAACACATTATTTTATATTTTTAGATATATATATATATATTTCTATAATTTATTTTTTTATTGGTGTTTTATTTGGCTCGTAAATCATTATGATGATATATTATTGGTCTACACTTCGGTGACGTATCCCAAGCAAACAGACACGTGGAGGTTACCAACTTTATGCTGCTCCATAATCTGAAGACCAAGTTGGAGGACCCAATGGGTTCTTGGGTTGACGAGCTGCCCTCCATTCTATAGTTATATTGGACAACACCTAAGAAACCAACTCACGAGACACCCTTTAGCTTCTGCTATGGAATTAAAATGGTAATTTCGGTTGGCATCAGACTCCCAAATCTTAGGGTCGAAGCCTTCGATCCACTTGGTAACTCTTAGAAGATCAGAGAATACCTAGACTTGTTGGAGGAAGCTCATGATGCAGTCAAAATGCAAAAAGCAACTTACCAACAATGGGTCACTCGCTATTACAACAAGAAAGTGAAAGTGCGGCAATTTGAAATTGAAAACCTGATCTTACAAAGTATAAAGGCTACGGGCAAGACAATCAACCGGAACAAACTTCCCCCAAATTGGAAAGGCCCATTTCTACTCTTAGTTATTTTACAGAATGGAGCATACAAATGTCAAATCCAAAACAGCAAGTTGGTCCCACAGACGTGGAACACTGTCCACCTAAAATATTACTTCTAGTTAATGCCTAGGTAGGTCATCTGTATGACATGAAGAATGCTTGTAACATTTATTGTAATTAATAAAAGAAAGTTCCTTTTTTTCATTTGGATTGTGCCACATTTTTCTTTTCTTTCTTTTTTATGCGAATGCTTACTTATATGATACACAAAATAAATGACCTAGACTACCCCTAAGTCGGGCAAATTTTTGCTAGTTTGTAATTGAACCATAGTCATCCAGACGGCTCGTAAGTGGTCGAATTAAACCATGGTCATTCAGGCAGCCCGTAAAGTGGTCAAATTAAACTGTGATTATTCAGGCAGCCCGTAAGCGATCGAATTAAAATCTGGTTATCCAAGTGGGTCGTTCGCAGTTTGATTCTAAATCTTAGGGGGTTTAAACAGCACACGTGACAACCTCCTCAAGTAAGAGACATCGTAGTTAGTCTACAACGGTCAACAAAGTAGGAGCAAAGTACTCCGTTCAAAAGTTAGCTGCCTATAGTTATACTTGGGCATCACCACCCAAGCCTCAACTCAAACTCGAGTATAAAACCGGCTTGATATGATATCAGGATTCACCGTGATATCTCCTCAATGACTTAAGTTCATCTGAGAATACAACATTCGTCTCCAATGTTGCGAAACGGTCGGCCTACTCATACACAGTATACAAAGCCGGTTGGCTAGTACGAAAAGCAAATTGCTAATGAAGCAAAATTATGGATTGCAACATGTTGGTAAAACATTTGTTTTATTGATGGCAAAGATACATTTATAATTACAATAAAAGCAAGAATACAAAATCTCAGTTAAGGAGCAGAGCTCCCAAGAAGGGCCGGAGAGGCCCTTGAGCACCCCGGGACTAGTCCATGAGGTTCTCATGTCGTTGGGCGCTACGGTTCACGGGGTTAAGGAAGCCGATGGGAAAATGCAGTGACAAATGTTGACGCCTTCCTAAAGCCGTGCCCACAGCACCTGAGCAACTTCCTGTGGATGCAGGCAAGTGGATAGCTCGTTCTCTAATGATACTATCTTTTCCAAGAGCTCATTAGTGTACCCCACCACCTAGGAAACCTCCTTTTCCAATCTTGCAGATTTTGCTTTCAATTCAGACTGAAGAGCGGCCTTCTCCTCTTGATGCTGGGCCCTCAACAGGTCCATCTCATCCTCAAACCAAGTGATCTCTTCTTTGCGGTCGAAGATCACGGCATCCCATTGGTGCAATCCTTTGCTCACGGCGCCCAATATCTTTTCTTCATATAAGAAATCAAAGAAGTTAAGTAATAATGACAGAGGAATAAGAGAGGGGAAGCTTCAAGAAGTTATCAGCCAGACTCTTTGTTGCCTCATTGCCGGTCTGCCCCGTGACCCTGGGCTTGGTGGCGGATGGCTAGGAGTGGCAACCTATTGAGCCTGCTCTGCATAAGCTTCACCAACAATCTTCCCTGCCTGCTCAGCGCTGATGTCTACCGCCTCAAAAAGCCCTTCGGTGGCTGGCTCATCTAGCGCCACAGATGGCTCCATGGCTGGCTCCTCCGGCTCAGTTGGCGGCTTATCACCTAGCTCCATTTTGGCGGCTCCAAGCAGCAGCTCTATTGGCACAGCACGTGCCTACAAGTCCTCCGGCCGCGATAGCGCAGTGACATCGCCACTTGCTGTGGCTCATAATATGGCCTCATACTCCACCACAGCAACCTCTACTCTGGAGTGCTCTCTGGCCCCAGTAAGTCGTCCGACCGTTATGTAGTCCGGCTTTGTGGAGGATGACGAAGAAGGCCCTATCGTTAAAGCCCTATTTGTCTTGGACTGCTGGGAGCATCACCGGTGGAAGGTGTGCTGGACGCATCAATGGCAAGTGCGCCGGCTTTCCTCTTACTCTATGAGGCCGCCGGTAGTAGAGATTTGATCCTCTAGACCGGAGAAGGAGGTCCCCAACGAGCCTTCCTGGCTTCCTCCTTGGAATTCAGGTGATCTCTCCTAAACTCGGAGAGATGGTCCCTCACTAGTCGCAACAGTGGCTCCACAATCGCCATTTCTTCCTGCTTGGGCTTCTCGGTGAGTGCATTAGGAACCTTACCCCAATCCCGGGATATGGGTCATGTATCAACGACGTGCACCAAAAGAAATGATCCTTCCAATTCTTGAGAGAATCGTGTTGAGGTTCAAAACTTGAATTCACCCAATTCGGCGTAGGAAAAACCCGAGCCCCCTGTCATCGTTAGCTACCAATTTAGTGCGTATAAGGAATAAAAGAGATGCACAATATTTTTATGTGAAAACAGTTCATAACTAAAAAAAAAATTACTGGACACAAAATCCACATACAAAATCCACTATGTGAAGATGGTTACACAAACCCATGGCTACGAAAGTCTCTAGAAGTGATAAGAACAAAATAAGAGTAAGAATACAAATCTCTTTTTGTTTTTCTTTTCTCACAACTCTCTTCTCCCTTCACACACACACTTGGATTTCACACACATACAAGTGTAGTGGTAGACGGTTATTTATCGCACCTGCAGCCACTGGCCATGCAGCCCTCACATTGCCGCTGCTCCATGCACTCCTTACGTGACACACTTTGCCTCTCTTTCTCCGGAAGCTCCGCCTTATAGAGAGAGATCTGACCCAAATTTCACAACACACATGCTCTACATGCTTGGTTGCGTGCGACGAAAGCTCTTCCATCTACCACCTACTTTTTGCCATTTTGTAGGCAACTTTCGACGCATAGTCTACAAGTCACCAACTCTAAAAGGACAACTGTCCACAACGTCAGTCGCTAGCTTTTCACAATGTCCTTGGACCATTACTCAACAGGAAAACCTTCCATTGATCAGATTCTTCTCCCAATCAGTCAACATCCCGTTGACCAGATTCTACTCTTAGCCGATCAACATCTCGTTAACCGTCTTCTACTCCAGTCGGTCAACCTCCAAATGACTAGCTTCTGCTGCCAGGCCGCCAGCCGTACTCTTACAACCCTACCTGGCTACTCCAGCAATTGCCACTTCGAGATTTACGACTCCGGCAAATGGTCTCCTCATAGATCTGCCTTCTCTGATAAACGGTCTTCCTGGACTTTGCTGCAGCCAGTATGCAGCACTCCGACATCATACAAAACCTGTGTGATCCGATGATGCCCATTTGTTGAGTCACCTATAAATGAGTGGCTAACCCCAAAAACTTTCCCTCATAACCTTGTGGGGTAAAACTTTACCTTTTTTCGGCGACCATCATCGCCTGCCTTTTGACAACTTTTCCTCAATTGTAGACTTAGCATTGGCCTGTACAAACCTGAATGGCACCTTCTTCCGCTCCATTGAATCTGGAGTAGTCCAACTCCCCTTCAACTTCTTCCCCGCAGTTAAATCATTTTCCATTGCATTATTCCTTCGTTACCTTAGATCCGCCCTTGGCTTGGCCCTACTGGCTCCGTCCTTGGCCCTGTTGGCTCCGTCCTTGACCCTGCTTGGCTCCGTTGTGCTTTTACCGTTCCTTTCAACTCTATACTAAATGGTAAGCTCCACCACGACGTCGCCAGAATCCCACTTCGACGATCGTAGATATTGGCAGTTGCACTTCGTGGCATTTCACTCGACGGCTTTCCCTTTGTAATGCTTCACTCTGCCCTGGCGTACCGGCAGTAGGTTAGCACCTCCGCAGGTAGCCCTTTTTTGTCAACACCCACCGCAAGTAGCCCTTTTTGAGTATGGATCAATTTCAATTATCTCTGTTACCACTTGTTAGTATCAGAAGAGGGCTTGACCGCAATCTTATCTCTGATACCACTTGTTGGGGTTCAAAATCAAAATTTATCCGATTCGATGCAGCGAAAGCCCGAATCCCCCGTTATCATCAGCTATCAATTTAATGGGTATAAGAAATAAAAGAGATGTACAATATTTTTATGTTAAAATCCTTCACAACTAAGAAAAAAAATTAAAGGATACATAGTCTATATACAAAATCCACTATGTGAAGATGGTTATACAAACTCATGGCTACAAAAGCCTCTAAAAGAGTTGAGAACAAAATAAGAGGAAGAATACAAATCTCTCTTCGTTTTTTTTCACACAACTCTCTTCTCCCTTCACACACACACTTGGATTTCACACACACACACAAGTATAGCATTAGGCGGTTGTCTACTACATACAGCCCTCACATTGCTACTATTCCATGCACTCCTTGTGTGACACACTTTGCCTCTCTTTCTCTAGAAGTTGCGCTTTATAAAGAGAGAGATCTAGTCCAAGTTCCACAGTACGCATGCTCTGCACGCCTGGTTGTGTGCTCTGAAAGCTCTGGCATCTGTCACCTACTTTCTGTCACTTTGCAGGCAACGTTCGACACATGGTCTGCAAGTCTATTAACCCTGGAAAGACAACTGTTCACAATGTCAGCTGTCATCTTCCACAATGTCCTTGGGCCATTACTCAGCCGGTCAACCTTCCGTAGACTGGATTCTTCTTCCAGTCGGTCAATATCCTATTGATCAGATTCTACTCTCAACCGGTCAATATCCCGTTAATCGTCTTCTGCTCTCAATCGGTCAACCTCCTGTTGACCGACTTCTTCTGGCCGGTTGGCTTGTAGCCCTGCCTGGCTACTCAGACAATTGCCCCTCGAGTAATTGCCAATCTGAGACTTGTTACTCCGACAAATGGTCTCCTTTGAGATATGCCTTCTCAGACAAACGGTCTTCTTGGACTTTACTGCAACCAGTATGTAGCACTTTGACATCACACAAAACCTGTGTGATCCAATGGCGTCCATTTGTTGAGTCACCCACAAGGGAGTGACGAACCCCAATAAATCATATGTGGCGTTGCTGATGTGGAGCTCTCTTGGGGACAATGAGATTTAGTCCCCACTCTAGGTAAATTGAAACATCATCCTCACGGTCTCCACTGTCAGCATCCGTGAGTGGTGATGGAGGAAGATGCACAATGAGCAAAGGTACAACACGACGTTGGCGTGGAGCCGTACGACAGGAACCCTAAAAGCCATGAGGATGGCGAGCAGTTCCTCGGGTATAGGAAGGCATAACCCATTCCTCAAGTAAGCCTCATATATAGCGATGTGACCATCAGGAAGGAAGTAGGCCCTAACATGCTCACTGAGTATCGTGAATACAATCTGAGGTAGGATGTTAAACTCAATATATAGTTCTCTCACCTTACCAGTAGAAATCACAAAGGCAATCTCTAGAATAGAAGGAGTCATGGAAACGGAACTAAGAAGAGTAGTAAAGATTTAGAATTTTCAGAGAAAGAAAGCACGAAAAATTTGAACGGATGAACAGATTTTATAAAGGCACACAACTGTTGTAGTAAGGCAGCGCATAAAAAATGAGCACCTATTATTACGGACACATGTCGCTTCCGGAGAGGGCGCAGTCGAATTAGATCTTCTGGTGAATTAAGTACCAGGATTACAAATTTACTGCATGTTGACACGTGGCAAATTTTTTGACTGACAGTCTGGTGGTATGATGGCTTATCGATTCAATTCCCACAAGTTCTCCGAATTCTTATTTGGATGGTCAACGAATCCGGTCAACACTCCATTTGATCAATTCTTCAGATTCTTGTTAGGACTGTCAATGAATTCAGTCAACGCTCCTCTTCCTGGTCGATTCTCTGAAAAATATTTTCAATGAAGTCTGGGATGTTACATTTACTAGGACGGTTAATGAATTCAGTCAACGCTCATCTTCCTGCTCAGTTCTCTGGATTCCTATTAGGACAGTTATCGAATCCGGTCAATACTTTCTATAGCTCAGTACTCCAAATCTTGGGGTTACGATCAACAGTCGCAAGCAACGCAACTAGCAGACCAAGAGCTACTGCTGGTTTCCTCATCAAGCTGTCTCAGACAAGTTACCCAATCAGGCGTGTCCCAACGTCAACATACTGGAGGTCGGAGTCCTAGACCATCAATATAAGGGGTTAGTAATGGGGATGTCAGTAACAGTCTAGCCCACAAATAAGAAAACAACCCAAATCCTCAGCGGTCCATTTTTGCCTGGACGATCAACGCTGCCATTGACTGAACGAAGAGCAAATGGGCTGGCAAAGGTCCAAAATCAGGACGGCTCATCAGATCCCAAGATGATCAACGCTTCTATTGACTAGAGAAGCGGCCAGTAGATTGGTTGAGGCTCAGGACACACGCAGCCTAAGCCTAAATTGGTCTACGTGTCCATATTCGAGTCACAATGGTTATCTGCTATAAGTTTCAGCATCTCCAAAGAAGGAAAATTTTACTATAACGGTCGCTCCTAAAATCAAAGCACATCTTGAAAGGAAGCCGCTACAATCAATGTACAGTCTACTGGAAATCCTAATGGTTACAAAACACAAAAAGGAGATTGGCCTATTTGACCGTTATAGTCAGAGATGACGATCACGCCTATACTAGAAAGGCAACGATCCCACACAGAAGGCGAGTATCCTGCCTCACTGCATAAGGAAGGTAGCCCATGGCCATGGCTATGAAAAGTGATGGAAGCTCACTCCTTAAGGCACGCTTTCAATCACGCCTTCTCTTGCCCGCAAAAGCTCTTAAGTAATTACAAAGCTCTTAGAAGCTCTCAGATACTCGAGTATCCCTACACTTTCTCTCTTTCTACTGCTAGTTCCAAGCAAACTCAGTACTTAGAGAATCTGCTCCTCATAAGCTATAATAACTAAACCAGTTTCTCTACGAGTGCACTCTCCCATCTGCAAACACTCATCAGCATTTATAATGTATCCTCTGCACCCACCATTTTATCTTTAGAATACTGATTTGAATATAGGAATATTTTCGGTGGGATCACATCTCGCAGTCACCTGACATTCTGTTTGAAATTGTAGTGTGTAAGATCTAAGACTCAGTAGATAGAGCCAAAATCTGATGGACAATTCGACCCAAATCTGTCCGAAATTTGGATCCAAAATGCATCAATTATTGTTATAAAATTCATAGATTAAACTCTTATAACTCTATATTATATGAAGTAAATAAAATAGATTTCATCTGTCATCATAATTTGAATTGAATTTGTTTTAACAATTTCAGATCTTTTCAAAAATTTTCCAATTAATTTTCAAATTGAATATATTATAAACGTTGTAAAGATAGTGTTGAAAAGCAACAAAATTAGAATTCAAAAGTAATAATATCTTTGACAATGTAAGAGCGAGAGGGTGGGTTCCAGAATTAGATACTGTTGACATACTAAAGATCCCAATCGAATCATATTGCTAATAATTCACGCATTGTGCGAGGGAGAAAGAGCCAAGACGCAGAAACAAGCCGGCATGAGTGAAACCAGAAAACAGAGCCATCCCCTGTTGAGGGGAGGAAGGAGGGAGAAAGACGACAGAGCCTCCAGCCATGGCTTCTCATCTTCCCAAATCCAATCATTATCGGCCATGTGTGAAACTCTCATCCCTTCTCTTCCATTGGATAGTTTGAGCAAGGAAATCCCTGCACCTGACCATGAAGCCATCCATTCATTTTTCAAAGCTTCTGGATCTGAGAAATCAATCCCCATTGAGGTAAACTTAAACCATGGTTATCAATCCTTTTGCAGTTTCTTTTAACTCTCTTCCTATAATATTTTTTTGTTTTATTTATTTATTATTTTTTTTTCTGGGAACCAAGCATTCTCCTTTCTTTCTTAAAGGAAAGATGTCGTACTTAGGTTGGCAGGTTTTTCGTTTATGGTATCCTATGTATTGGAGTAGTGATATTTTTTTTTCAACTTCTGGGTTTTGATTTATTCAGCGGCTTGTCTGTTCTGCTGTCTCCGGATCAACATAATCCCTGAAAATTTTCGTTTTCCTTAGGTTTTTAGACTCTCGGAAAATCATCAATCACTGTCTTTACACATGGCGTGCAGGTGGCGGAGATGTTAGCAAAGAGAACAAGCAAAACACTGCCAGAATCTTTGGCTTTCGTAAAACTAGTACTTGTGCTTCTTTCAACCAGATTGGGGACACTGTTGTTATGTGGGTTCCTCTGTTTGGATTGGAAATGGCCATTTATTCATACTTTTTCAGAAATTGGCTTGGAGAATAGAGAAGAAATCCTCCGGAGATGGTCAAGGGGAACATATTTCAGACACCTAAAAATATTCTTTGTGCTCATCAAAGTGTGCTGCTTTTTCGTCTTCTTCACCAGGGCAAGCTTTCTTATTCTATTTGGTTTATTCTTCACAATCATCTTCTCATTTTCCTTTCCTTGCTATCTATTTTTTGGAGTCGGGGTATTGCTTTTGGTAAGGATGTCCATGCCTGACTTGTTAAGCTCCAGAAATTGACAAGTTTCTGACTAAACAATCACAAGTGAGACTAAACAATTTGATTTATTGTAAAGGAATGTATGAGGTAGTAATTTCCTCTACCTTAGCTTATTAGCTAAAACAAGCTCATTTTTAGACCCATCAAGGTTCTAAACTAATCGAGTAATGTCAAGTAATTAATTAGTAATGAGTCCTAAATTGGGTGACTATCCGATACAACGGTCAGAGCAGCTGAGAAAAATGGGACTGCTTCAAAAATTAGTTATATAAGTTACCCAAAAGGGAGGGAAAAAAAAAAAAAAAAACAGAACAAGTTTGGTTTATAGGCTGAGAACCACATGCTTGTTGTTAATTCTAATTTTCTGATGTCTTATATTCTTGTTAGGTGGCTCATTAATGATAATCACTTTGGATGAGAAGCTGAAAATTGAGTCATAAGGGAGTCAGGTGACAATAGGCTAAAAAATACCGGACCACTATAAGGATAAAAAATTTTCCCTGTCATGGTCCAAGCCAACAAATTTTATTAGCCCCATAATGAATCTGGCAGGAAATCCCCGCCCCATTAAGGTAGCGGGTTGCGGATGCTTTAGGTTGGTACCGATGAGCCCGACTATTTTTTCCCTTTGAAACCATCTTTTTTTAATCAATTTTCTTATCATTTTTTTTATTAGCTGAAATGGAGATTTTTTTATCAAATAATGCTTTAAATATTTATTAGCATTTAAAATTTACAAGTATCCCAGGCATAGATGGGATGAACTGTAATATATAAAGTATAACTGTTACATAAAAATTTTAAATTTATGTCTAAGATTGAACAATTAAAAAAAAGATTAATGTGACTTGTGTAACAAAAAGTACAGAAAAATGATTGATGTTTTTTTTTTTTTTTTTGTAGATGGAAATAGAATAATTATGTGAAGCATTGGTCGAATGAAGCATCATTATCGATATTGCTATTCATTTATGTATTCTCACTTCATTGGATTCTGTACATTGCGTTTTCATACCGACATATCCAGTATTACCTATCTGCAGAATTAGTGGTACTTTTTTGTTTGGGCATGCCTAATCCTAGTGAATTTTTTGAGCCAAAATCTTTGGACCAAGAGTATCTCATATGATTTAAAATCCTGTTATGAGAACTAAAATAAGATTTTGACACTATTCAATGCCAGAACCATTAGTAGATCACAAGCCATGCTCCCAAACAGAGAGACATTAATTGCCTAAATTGCTAAGAGAACTAGACTATACTATGGCCTTGTTCTCTTCAGGATGTCTAAATAATCTTGGTGATTATTTAATGTCAACATCTTTTTGGAGCAATTCCTTACTCTGGATTTACCGATTTTAATGACTTATGCTTTGGCACTAATTATTTCTATAAAATGTGTCGAAATCCAATTATTAGAACCATGAATGTATGCATTTACTTTAAATCCATATTTGTAGAGCTTTGCAATAGGGTAAGAATCATGTTGCCTTGTCTGTCTCAAATATGGAATAAGATTAAACTTTCAGCCTGATTCCAAAGTTACTGCGAATTTTGATATTAACAAGTGATAGCCATCATAAACAAGGCTCACTTGGTTCAATCAAATCGTTAACAAACTGATAGAGTAATGATGAAGAGGATGAAGAGCAAAGGATAATGTTCAGGATGGACACGGATAATACTATCAACTAAGAGGAGGATGAACGAAGAAGAAAGTGGAGGGTAAGCAAGGTTTAAGAAGATGTGCTTATGAGGACCAAAGGGAAGCTAGTTTTGCAGAAAATGAATGAAGCTGACCGAAATGATGAATTAAAGTAAACATGGTGTCTCTTCTACTTCATGCTACTATTCTGCATTCTAGGAAAACTATAACACTGAAAACCTTCTGTTGTCTTCTTTGTAAGAATCCCAAGTTCTGACAAACATGAACTTTTCTCTGGAAATAGAGGCTATGCATCAAGTCTCCATAGATTATCATAAATCAAACTACGCCCGAAAGATCTAGACAAAAATTAACTATGCATGTAGGAAAAATATGCAACTAGTGTAGCTCAGTAAACACGAATCAAATGCTGGCTAATGAATTTCAGTCTCAATATCAAACCAAAATTCATTTCCACCTCTTTTCCTGCCTTTTATTTTCAGTGACAAGTCGCCTCAAGATTAAATATTAAAAAGTTTGTCTTCCCTTCTCTCTCTAATTTATAACAATTAGAGCTCTGCAGCCTCCTTATCAATGGGAAGTATTTGACTCTAATCCTCCCGTGATCGTGATATGAAAAAAATCTTATGCCTGCGTGTTAAGAAGAAATATTGTTGTTCACTGTCTGAGGAGAATGATTATCCAGCATTCCCTTTTCATTCATGCAATTCAAAATGAACTCCCTGTTCTTATTAATCTTTGTAACTAGCTTGTTTGACTAACTGAGGCCTTCAATAGTTTGGAGTGCGTTTCTAAATCATCCAGAGAACTCAATTTCTTTGCTTCATTGTCACAGACTGATGAAAATTCAGAAAATCTTGCATGGAAAGCCATCGGATACAGTGTTGAAGCCAGAGAGAACTTGACTAAATCTGAAGAAGGAAGACCACTGCAAACGGGCATAGTGGAGTGCATGCATGCAAATGACTCAAATCTCGTTCAATCTCTTATTGGAAAGGGTATCCAAGTTATGGAAGATCACGACCAAAATATCATTAAGATTAAATGTGATGTTGTAATTGTGGGTTCTGGCTGTGGTGGTGGAGTTGCTGCCGCTGTCCTTGCAAGCTCTGGCCAGAAAGTCATTGTTCTAGAGAAAGGGAACTACTTCGCTGCCGAAGATTATTCCTCTTTAGAGGGCCCATCAATGGATCAGTTATACATGAATGGTGGACTACTAACAAGTCTTGATGGTAAAATTTTGCTCTTGACTGGAGAAACTGTGGGTGGAGGATCCACTGTAAACTGGTCAGCATCCATCAGAACACCGGAGCCTGTTCTCAGGGAGTGGGCTGTTAATCAGAAACTTCATCTTTTTGGCAGCTCGAGTTATCAATCGGCAATGGACTCTGTGTGCAAGAGGATCGGTGTCACGGAGAATTGCACCCGGGAAGGGTTTCAGAATCAAGTTCTTCGCAGAGGGTGTGAAAATCTTGGCTTGAAAGTTGAACGGGTTCCGAGGAATTCCTCCGAGGATCATTACTGTGGTTCGTGCTGTTATGGTTGCAGGCTAGGCGACAAGAAAGGAGCTGACACTACTTGGCTTGTTGATGCTGTTGCTCATGGTGCTACCATTTTAACAGGATGCAAAGCAGAAAGGTTTATGTTGAAAAATGAAAGGATCGGAGTGAGAAGAAAGATATGCGTGGGCGTCATGGCAACTGCACTGAGTCACAATGTGACAAAGAAGCTGCAAATCGAAGCTAAAGTTTCCATTGCAGCATGTGGGTCGCTCTCGACACCCCCTATATTGATCTCTAGCGGACTGAAGAACCCACATATTGGCTCAAATCTTCATTTACATCCTGTTTTACTGGCCTGGGGTTACTTTCCAGAATCTACATCGGAGATCGAAGGAAAATCTTTCGAGGGAGGCATCATTACTTCAATCCATAAGGTGCCTTCAGATAAGTCTGATGTTCATGCCATCATAGAAACTCCATTCTCAGCACCCGGCACACTTTCCGCATTAACACCGTGGGTTTCTGGGCTTGACATGAAAGAAAGGATGATGAAATACGCAAGAATCGCAAACCTTTTCACGATGGTACGAGATCAAAGTTCTGGGGAGGTGAAGAAAGAAGGCAGGATTAAATACTGGTTAAATGCCATGGACAAGAGCAAACTGGTTACTGGTTTGAGGCAGTGTCTGAGGATTCTGGTGGCAGCCGGAGCTGTTGAAGTGGGCACGTACAGAAGTGACGGGCAGAGATTAAAGTGCAAAGGTATAAAGCAGGAAGAGTTGGACGAGTTTTTGGACAACGTCACTGCTCCCGGAGGGCCAATGTCAAGAGGAGAGCTGTGGACAGTGTATTGCTCTGCGCATCAGATGAGCAGCTGCAGGATGAGTGCCGCCGAGGAAGATGGTGCAGTCGACGAGAATGGAGAAACTTGGGAAGCCAAAGGATTATTTGCTTGTGATGGAAGCGTTTTGCCAACTGCTGTTGGGGTTAATCCAATGATTACTATTGAATCCACTGCTTACTGCATCGCTAAAAGAATTGCAGAGTCAATGAAAAAGGAAAAATAAACTTGACTACCAGTTGCCTGTTATTTTTGCTGAATTAGGCAAGGATCTTGTAGCCTTGTTGCTCTTGCATTCACTGTAATAATGAGACATTAGTTTGGACTGATATTCGGTTAATTTGAATTTTAATAAGTTTTTCTCTCTCTCTCTCTCTCTCTTTTAAATTCTAATAATGTGTTATGTAAATAAAATATAATATCAATTTTGATGAATTTGAAGTTAAATTTATCCAACCCATTAAGGAAAAAAAGTTAATTGGTCAATGGAATCGATTTTATAAGTATAGAACAAAATTAAAAATCAAATCACTCGACTCAAAAATAGAAGATTACTTTTAAAATTCATAGATATGATACACATATTTGTTGAAAATTCTTACCATATTTACAATCACTATACAATCAAATTAATTGATAACCATTTTTTTTTCTTTCTCAAAAACATTATTCATATATTTCATAAAATTTAAAAGACGTTGGTGAAAGAAAAAATAATTCACTTCATTTTTTATAAATATTTTAATTTTAGTCCTTGTGCACTCTGAAAATGAAAATGACTTAACAATTGAACATATACAATATACCAAAATTTTGAGTGAAAAATTATTTAAAATAAAAGAAAAAAAAAACTATGGATAATTTGGGCAGTGGGAGCAAATGTACTTAAGGGGTACATGCTAACATACACTAACAACTACAATGATAAATTTCCCATTAAGAATGACTTGACGAGGTTTATCTCTTTTTTTAAGCCTTGCATCTTCTAAATACTATATCGAAGATCAACATACTATCTACATAAAATATTAAAATAATAAAAAAATTTAAAATTATTTAGAAATTCATAATGATCATAATTGGTCTTGTTGTATCTATGTTCTACCATTAAAATAATCAAATTTTTTGTACCATTATCTAAGTAACTGCTTAAGACATCGTAAAATTTTATTAAGTTGTACAGTAAATATTTCTTTTCACTGGTCTTTTTTTTTCTTTTTTTATCAAAAGGATTCCATGGCCTATAGCTGAAGTCTTCATGTTTGTACTCCAAAAAATGCACTACTTGAACTTCTCATCTGAGTTTCAACCTTTCATATATTGGGATATGCACAAAGGTGCAGCAGCCCAAACACTTAGATGGTCATACTAGACCTCCTTGCATGTCTACACTTTTTTAAAATATTAAAAATTTATTGATACAAAGGATTATAATGACCCTTATAGCTTTTTCTCAAAAAAATTTTAGTTGGCTTGTTTGAGAAAGCAATGCCTAGACTCACTCTATAATTGTTTAACTTGATTCATCTTTCAGCCACCCCATTATTCTAAGATATTTTTAGAGTCGTCTTCTCTAGTCTAATATCGTACTTCTGACAGTACTATTTAAAAAGATCTTATTGCTCACATTCATTATCCGATTAGATAATTCTTGACTTCTTACTAGTATATCCTTGTACATTAGTACAAATTTACGCAAACATGCTTTCTTTGGACTTTGCTACCAGAGTCTGTTTTTGTTTTCTCTTTAGAATCTTATATTTCTCAACTCAGGAGTATGTCCTAGTGTAAATGTTTATCTTCAATTTATTTGGAGATTGAACATCTGATTTGTATTATTTTATTTTTATTAATATATTTTAATTACTTACAAAAAAAAAAAAAAAAGGATTTCAAAGCAAAGGCAAATATTTCTTAAACGGTGAACAATAAAAAGTGAAATATTTTTCTCTACCAAGGGAATTGGCTCCCATAGAGCACACATTAATACTAGTTTGATCCTGCATCTTTGGCCTTTTCATTTGGGACTTCTAATATAATGCACCATCCCATGTTGATTCTCAGTAACAACATGTTTTTAGCAAAGTACATTACATGAAAAGTATATTTTTTTACCAGGACCTCAAAACTCTTCTCACTTATGTGATGATCTTCTTCAATTATAGATTGGCTCAACAATTTTATTTTATACTCACAATTCTTTGTCACAATTTGGAGCGAGTCATGTAAATAATAGTGTCCTTTCTATCATGGGTCATCACCATTTTACCTTTTAAAAACTCTACCTTTTATTATCAAAGGTGTTAAGGTATCCTTAATAGAATTTAGATTAAAGGATATCTTATGAAAACACCTTACATTATTTAGGATTAATTAGCATCCAACATTTTTTTATATGAAAATTTATCTGTACCAACAATTTTGACAACCACGTCATTTTTCGAATCATTAGTATTGTACGATAAAAATATTTTATGTCTATTAATGACATGGAATGAGATATCTAAATTAACCATCCGGGTAAAGTCCTAGCTCATCAAGCTCATGCTGCCATTGTAACAAATAACAATAACTTCACCTTCTTGTCCCCCAATTATATATCCTTCCCTTGATAACTTGCATGTAGCTTGTCCAGTGGGGCCAGCATTGTTGAGAGCCACCATGAGGGTCTCATAGTTGTCTGATAGGGAATCTAGGTGGATCAAGCTTGAAGCTCATCCTCGAACACCATCTTTTAAGCGTATGAGCCGATTTACAAGCTCCTTGAAAGCATTGAGGTGCTCGAACATGGTGCACCATTTCTAATTGTTGGGACCTCGTGCTTGCACTTACATTACTCCCAATTTAATCAATAATAAATTCACTATACAACATCTTCTACTCATTTAATAAAATATATCAACTCATATAGGTGATATATAAATATGATTAAACCTCCCTATCATTTTTATTATTTTAAAGTTATTCTTGTATGTGTTTTTACGATATTAAGTTTGTACACCCACGATAGCTTTTTGATTTTGCGAATGAGAATTCAATCCCCAACAAGTATAGCTTATGTCTCGTTATATAGTACAAGTACATGTGAAAATTTAGAATATGGGAGTAAATTAACTTAGACTGTACATGCTGAAAATTACTTAAAAAATATGAATATATGCTGAATAAATAACGACTATGAAAACAATATAACTCATATTATTAGTTACTTTTTCTTTGGAATTTTCAAGATCTTTAGCTCACCTTGTACCCAAGCTTAAGTGAACGATGGAGCCTCGGCTCAAGGGCATGACCGAAGCTTGGTCATGCCTCAGCCATACTCGTGATTCTCCTTAGGCGAAGTCATAACCCCCGTCTTTCCCTATCATTTACATCGGCCTGACTGAGCCTCGGCTACTACCTCAGCTAGGCACACCTTCAGCGTTTATACTTTGGCCTTTACTCCCTTATCCTTCCACCGGTATTAGACTCGTCTTGATTTTGGAAAAAATACACCTTATTCCGTATTTATCTTATTTGAAATTTTGATTTTTTTTTTAGATTCTCAAAAGTTGTATTTGATATCCATCAATTAGTTTTTTAGATTACCTAATTATCGTTTTGTCAATATCCACAAGGATAATGACAATACAAAAATTATAAAAGCAATGATCAATCGAATGCCCCACTCCTTTCTTTCCCTCAGTTGGGTGCCACCACATAACTTCCAGACAAAGATGACTACGTGGACAACGATGACAATGCAAATGCGAATAAGCCACTATCAGTCGTTATAACTCCGAGTCTAATATGACAATGGCGACAACAATAACAATGAAAAAAGACATTAGCCATTTTGACCAACTCATATTAATTGTAGCATTATTACGCACACAACATATGTAATAAATGAATAACAAATAACAAAATCAACCGTAAGAATAGGCATTTCATAATTGACTACCATTTAAACACTTTGTAAAGTGGGAGAACAAAGCACATAAATACTCGATTTACGTAAATAATATTTAATTTTAGATGACACAAACCCAGGTCAATTATCTTATGTACAAATCATCACCAATATTAATAATAAAACCAGTATATAATATAAAGCCGCTCCAATATTAGTAATGAAAAGAAAACTCAAGAATCCAATAGCTCGTGAAGGGAAAAAAAAACCTCTTCAAGCTTCTTAGGCCAATTAAAACAAAATTACTGGTGAAAATCAACTTACAATCAAGATAGTACATATGTACTAACTTTTAATCGACTTATTCTAAATTAACAACATTGCTAAAGAACCTTTGGGATTTATCTTTCGTAACGAAGTCGGATATTTTTCGGTCTTCTTATAAACATTATTTCATTGGCCAGTGAGTCTCTAATGCTATATGAACTCCAATGTCCACATCACCCACAGAATTTCGAAGGTATAGATGCGAAGACTCGAGTTTAAATCATTAGACCCAACTCGAACCGCTCACATGAAAAATCTCAAAATACATAACCATTAAATATCCAGAATAAATTTTAACACTCTAATTATAAAAACCATCATCTCATATTACATCATGCAAATATCTAAGAAATTAAAAATGACTTAGAGTTTTGGGTTGCAATCCAAGATAAAACCACCATACCTCTATTACAATATATCATGACCATTGCCAGAAGAAACGATAGTTACTAGTATCTAAAATCCTCTCTCAACAATAAAGGATCCCTACTGGTGCTGCTATTCAACTCAAATCTAGAACTAATAAAATGTAAATGTGAGTCCAATGTCTAACAATTAATAATAAACATAATAATACATAATAATCAATAATTATCTTCTATAATAATATCAAATATACGAAAACTAATAACAATAATGTAGAGCTCAATAATAAATTCTCTCTAAAATCTTATAACTCATTATAACTGCAGCTCAAAACAACAATAAGAAATATGTCTTATTAGACCATTGTACCACAAAGATAAAAAGGATTTCATAAATATTATTTCACTATTTAGTCTTTTATAGTAAGAATCATTACCAAAAAAAAAAAATCTGTCTACCGAAATGAAGGTATAACAATGGCAGCGAATGCACCAGTTCTTCATGTGAAGAAATAATTTCTACAATGGTTGTCGGGCCTGCACGAGTGAACGGAAAAGGTTGATATCCAAGGAATTAGAGGTGTAAGAATGCAGGTAAATTAGTAAAAACAAAAGCACAGTTGTTATGGTTCTCCTCCTAGTGAGGAGATTCTTGTATCCACCTAATAACTAAGATTAGAAATTAGATGAATCAAGGTGAAAATTGAATAGTCATTTAATTAACTCAATGGATTTTCACATTTTATCATTCCAACTTATAATCCTAACCGTTGGATTGATATAGGAGCATTTTTACTAGGAGGACCATAATATCACTAAACAAAGGACAACAGGTTCTCACATCGTGGGGCCTTAGGGAGTTACAGTACAGAAGCCTAACATCCAAACAAGTTGTTTTTGCATTTTGAACTAGTGACCTTTAAATTACAATAGAATAACCTTATCGAACTATAAGGTTTACCCTTAAACACAAGTCAACAATCGACCAGAAATACCTATTTGCAAACAGAGAAGAACAGAGATCTACCTTTTTCAAAAACTTTTTCTGGATGGTCAATGCTTCTTTGCATGCTTTCTTTGCATCTAAATTTCCTGTTACATCACCCAAAATCTGGAGAAAGACATGTCGTCAGACATAAAAAACGAGGTGTTTGTGTATGCACTTTGAAGGGTTCATGGCCCTTGTGAATATGCTTCATAGTGAGGAACTGGTTCTCAATGTCCTTGAATGCAAGGAGCGAGCTAACACTGCTCCTTTGACAGCGTGTGCATCTATGAGGAGACTTCATCCTAAACACAGGTTCCCACTTATATCAGTCAAGTCGTGACCCATAGGATTTAGAGAGTCACTGGTTCAACTACTACAGAAACCCTTTAGGGCTTGCGCATTGGGAGTCGGGAACAAGTGATGGGATTTAATGAAATCACGGAATCGGGTCTATAAGGGATGGTTAGACCGTGAGTTATATGTCAAGTCGGCTGAACTTAAGCAGAAAACATACAGTGGCTCAGATGAGGCCAGCAACAAGGAGGCAGCTGACAGCCTAGATACCATTAGTTGATAACTACCAATTGTGGTTGGAATCCCAATGAGAATTCAGCATCGAGACAATGCCCTTTGGCTGATCCCTTATTGAAGACCACGAAATCAGTTCATATGACAACACTGAAACATTTGGGTCTCTCTGAACATTTGCAGATACACATACTTGGACGAGTCCTTTACATTTCAACATCTACAAACCAGAGTTTTAATTGTCTTAAAGTCCCAGTAGACAACACTTAGGCATCGGAGTAGATACCTAGGGTGCAAAGCTCAGGCTCCATTAACCAAAAGTGCACAATAGTGGCATTGTGGGACATGTTTGAGTCTTCAGGTCTTTTTATCATTTTGTTTTTTCCACTCACATCATCCCAGCTTATAGTACAACAAATTACAAAAGTTCTCATGGAAGTTTTATCCATACTTGAGTATATGGACAGGCAGATATGGTGGAACGGTGAAGGGGAGAGGAGAGAGGGAGAGAGGGAGAGACCTTCATGACGTCATCGACACCTTTAGCCTCCCTCAGAATATGCTTGTGCTTGATCTCGAGGATGCTTGCAGCAAGAAAAACAGCGAGAGCACCCTGATAATCACTATTTCCAGCTTTCAAATTGTTCAATTCAAATTTCCCAAATTGCTTCAACTGTTTGTCATCTATTGCAGGTGGAGCACTTTTCCTCTTAGCCGCACTGTCCTCATAGAACGAGAAGGTGTTTGGGTTGTACTCCATGGCCCACATCAACTGAAATCAGTCCCTTTCAACTAAGACAACTTTACCACAGCAAATCAACATAAAACACTAAAAACAATTATAAATATTAGTCAGTCATGCATAAAGTTAAAAGTGCAACACTCTGATGGCTAAATTTCTTATATGCCTCGATTGGATCCAGGAAATAGGGTTTGAAATTCAGCATTAGGATTGGAATTTCAGGTCTTTCCAAGTTTGAATTCTTTGGAATTAAAAAATAGTACAGGAAACTCTTTGCAATTTCACAAAGGATGAGTGGAGAATTGTAATTTTAAAATTAAAAATTAATTATCAATTAGATATGATAAATTTAAACCAGACGACGCAAAATATATAAAATATTTCTAATTGTTTGGATTGGATAGAGGTTAAGATAAGCCGACTACATTTTTTTTTTAAATTTATTTTTTAAAATTGTATAAAAGTATCATATAAAAATTTAAAAAACTAATATTCATATAACAAGTGTTGCCTAAATTTATTTTAAAATAATAAATAATTAGCAAAAGTTATAGACAAATTAATATTTTCATCAAGCCAAGCCTACAACTTGACCTAAAACTCATGTTAGTACTCACTTATATGCTAATTAGATCAAACTGGCAAGATTGGTTTACTGTTATTTCCATTTTAAAGAATATTAAAATAATATTTATACAAAAAAAAAAAAAAAAACATTGCCTAGAATTAAAAATAAATATTTATTTAAAATATATTCCTTGAAAATCATACAAAAATATATTGTTTGTACAAGAAGATTTTTTTAATAACACTTAAATTTATATAAAATTTCACACAAATTTAAAAATTAGGCCAACTAATTCCATTGTTTATATACATATGGATAAAAATTTATTCCAATCTCAAATTCCATTTTTCCTCATAGAATGGTAATTTCTTATATAATCTAATCAATAGAATTTGAATTCCACACAATTTTAATTCCAACAGAATTAAAATTAGATTTATAATTTTAAATTTCAATTTCATTTCTCTAGTTTAAATGGATCCATAAGAAAATTCTTCTCTAACTCATTTAACAAAACCATTTTAGGAGAACCATTCACAAGCTTATTACCTCCCATAGATAAAATGTGTCAACAAAAGAGAACTCCCTTCGAAAGAGCACCATCAGCATCCGAAATGCAAACAAATACTCCCCCCCATCTAAGTCCTCTGCCCAACCAAAAAGAAAGACAAATGACTGCCTTCGTTTTGTTAGTAAAATTTCAAAAAAGAATGATCACAAGGGCAAAATGGGAAGAGATGAATTCAACAATGATTTAGATACGGAAGCAGGACATTCTTCTTAAGACAGCTTCAAGTAAATAAGACATTCAACACACAATAAAGATTCTTCTTTTTCTTTTCATCTATTTTTTATTTAAGATTATCGTCACATTCATGCAATTAGCAAGGAACGATGACACAAAGAGGCCTTTGTTTTCCATTTTATCTTACTAGCTGACAATTCTTAGTAGAACTCGGCGCATGATAGATTGTCACATCCTAGGACAAAGCAACGTAGATGTAAATACCGGCCAATATTGTAAATAGGCTACTACTGTAAATATCCACCTATATGTATCAGTACTGGGCTTCAACAATATTGATATTCACCAATATTGCGACACTATTATGATATATTGGCCGATATTTAAAATATTGGTCGATATACTTGATATTTGGCTTATAGGGCCTTGTTAGCATACGATTTAAAAAAAAAAATCTTTTAATATATTTAATACTGATATGTATTGTCTTATATATTTAATACCAATAAAATCTTAATTGATATCGATGCAGATATTTTCATAAATGGTAAAGCCACATGTAAGCAGAGATGGGAGGGGGGCATTAATTGCTCACCCTGTAATTTTTCTAATTACTATATACAACTAAGTGCTAGGGTATAATGCAAGGCATCTCCTTGTGGCAATTCAATGCAAAGCCACCCTGAAAGTAAAGGTTATTATTGTATTTAATCATCCCGCCTCTAAGCATTTCACTCTGCCCCCCCTCAACATAACCTAACATCATCTCATAGCCAGTAAGTGTTGGAACCAGAAAGCTCAATTTGGCTCCCAACGAAAATGCCATTTGCAAATGAGAGTGTGTTGTACTGTATTTTCTTACATAAATACACTGACAAAGACCAGGCCACAAAAAACCCACAAGTAGAAGCGCCACATACCTAGGCGTTGATGAAGTTTAGGATCAATGACTTTGATTATAGCTGAAAGTGTACTAAGTTGAGATTGCACTCCAATAGAAGTTGCAGTGACCTTGAAATTCTCTCTCTTTCTTGCACAAAGGGAAAATGCAGGAATGTCAGCTAAAACTGAAGGGTAAGCATTCTTTGATAAGCACCAAAAGTATGAAAATAAAAACTTACCTAAAAGTATCACAAATCAAAGCTGCATTAGCAACTAAAATGCCTAACTTAGTCCAGTAGTATGAAGAGGACTGTGGGGAATGGGAGCAGGTGAGAAAGCACACTGTTGGTTTTTAAGAAGGCAAGTAGAAAATAATAATTATAATAATTCAATTCTGGACTTTGGATCTTTCACACTACTGTTTATGTTATCTTCATCCTAATTTGAATCCTTCTATGCCTACTTGCTTTATTGTAACTTTTGCAACTTGACTTAGAAAGAGGTCCTAACCTACACTGAAAAATCAGATTCAATAGTTTTGAAACAAACACTTCCACCGAAGGAGAGGACCACAATGAAAATAATTAATCCCGGACAAAAAGATTAAAGAAAGAAATTTCACAATATTCTCACAAAATATGAACAGATATAAAAAAAGAAAAAATCAGTAAATGGCTCGGGAAACAAATTGCAGCAGTGCTCAAGTCCAAGTCATGCTCAATTGTAACAATTGACTTGATTTGCTGAATCTACTACTTAGAGGTAAAGTAGATAAGAACACCATCCAGCCGCATAGAAGAGTTTCATTTTCTCCCAGTTGCACTCCTGATAGTGAATTCTAAAATGTGATGTTTATAGAGATTCGTTTCCAATAATATGGAATATGTTTAACAAATTCATAAAAAAGGAAATTTGAGGATGAAGGTAAACATATATTTGTTTCTGAAATCTGAACATGATCTGATAACTTGGTAAATTCCATTGAGATTCTCATGCAAAATGGTTCGGGTACCCAGACTTGAAACCTGACCGTGGACAGCTTGGAACCATTCAGCCAGAAACTCCCATTAATGCAAGGGAGGCTTCCAAAGAATTGATTCCAAGGGAGACAGCCAACCTTGGAGCTCCCACGGCCAAGCTGCCACTGTCCCACTTGGAAACCACTGACCCGCTGCCCAACAGTATGAGCCTCAGCCTCCTCAAACCCCTGACAGAGTAGAGTAATGCCGCTTGGTTATTCCCAACACCATTTCTTCTTTAAATTGGCACTCTTTTTTGTTATGTGATAAGCTAGCTTTCCAAACTTGTAGAGTGATAATCTATAAAGAATTATTAGTCCTCTTATTGGTGAGTGAGTCTCAATACTTAGGTAATAGAGTCCCTAAGACAATTACAAAATGTGAGTAAATCCCCTTGAAGGATAAGTGATTCCCTACATTTTGTCCTTATAACTCCAATTACAAGTATCAATCAATGCAGGATTTTTTTTCCTGAAATCTGTCTTCATCATTTGGTATCACAGAATGAAAATCCTTTATTATAGCTAGAGGATCCCGGGATGTGACCCCAATTTTTGAAATCCCCTGTAGAGAAGAGATTGGAGAATTGCAACAAGTGAATGCTGAGCTACAACACACGATAGATGAAATCTTAACGTGGCTGCCCAGACAAGAACTTCCATGACTATGCCGTTCTTCATTCCAGAAGAGGCACATGATGTGTTAGAGACTGGCTAGTCCAGTTCCAATTCTCCCCAGTAGCCACTACACCCAATGACCACCATCTAGCTGCAGAGACAGCCGCTCCTAGTCATCTTTTTCTATGGAAACCTTCACCCTAGCACTTGAAAATCTTGATAAAATTATCCGGGTGGATGTTCCTAAAATAGCAGGAAAGATGGACCCCGAGGTCTATTGTGATTGGATCTCCAAGCTTGATACATTCTTTGAATGGAAGAACTCCTCTGAAAACTTAGAGGACACAGGTTATCGAGATGGAAACACTACTAGCTAAACTGAGATAGGAGGGGACACCCGTGCAACTCCGCCTCCTGAAACAAAAGGCCAATTAGGATATTGCAGGATAAACTGAGGAGTTCTACAAGTATCTGAGACGAGTCAACTTGTGGAAGGATGACAATCAATTTGTAGCCCAGTATTTAATCGGGGTAAAATAGTCCATCCATGAAAAATCAATGATGCATCACATAACAACCTTCAGGAAGCATACCAAATGGCTCTAAACCACTCAAATTAAAGAATGCCTCTAGGAGGACTGACCATGGATAGGACAATAGGAAGCCCTTTAAGCGGCCAACCTAGGAGTCTGCACAGTCCTAAGTGTCTTCTAGGGCCCTGCCACCTGTCACTCGAAGAGGGGCTTTGAAAGGAATGTTTTCAATGCGGAAAGGAGGGACATAGGGCTTATGAGTGCTCCTAGAAAAGTAACCAAGTTCGAGCCAATATGGTTGTCCAATTTCCACATGATGAGACCAAACCACCATTTTTCTTGATCATGAGGGAGAAGTGGAAGAGGTGTATGAGCTTGACACCACAGCTGAGTTCCTTGTCATTCAGAAGGTTTTGACTGTATCACCAGGACAACAAGAGGACAACTGGTTAAGGAACAATATTTTCCATACTTATGGCACCACACAAGGGAAGAAGTGCATTATCGTACTTGATTTTGGGAGTTGCACCAATCTGATTTCCTAGGAAATGGTGGATAAATTAAACTTAATGTGAAAAGCATCCAACATAATACCAGGTATAATGATTCAAGAATGGAGGAGAAATTGCCATCAAGGAATGATGTTGGGTAAAAATCTCCATCAAACACTATGAAGACAAATTTCTCTTTGACATATTTCCCACAAATGTGTACCACATTTTACTCAGGCAGCCCTGGAAATTTGAACACGGGTGCAAATGATGGTTACAACATATACTCCATCTACTCCTAAGGGGTGAAGTTCCTATTGAAACCATTAAAGGGGACAACCACTTCACTTACCAAGCCCATGAGCATTTTCTCTAGAAGAGAGTTTGAAGAACCCTACAAAGAAAGCTCCATTTCATACGGCATCATGTCCACAGTGCTGCACAAGAAGAACTGAACCACACCACCCCAGTTGTGCACTAAGTCGTGCAAGAATTCAGCAACTTAGCACCCAAAGAATTTCAGGATGGATTGCCACTGAGGGATGTTTAGCATCTCATTGAACTAGTTCCACAAGCCACATTACCAAACCTGCCCCTTTACCAGATGAGTCCCATCAAACATGCCAAGTTACAAAGCCAAGTGAAGGGCCTGTTACAAAAGAAGCTAATTTAGGAAAGCTTTATGTTGGGCTCAAAACCCACTCTCTTCACCCTAAAGAAGGATGGCACATGGAGAATGCATAAAATTACGGTCAAGTATCAGTTTCCATTTCCCCAATTGGACAATATGTTTTACATATTATATTGGTCAAAGCTATTCACCAAGATTGATCTTAGAACTGGGTTCCATCAAATTTGATTCAAACCCAAGGATGAATGGAAGATCATCCTCAAGACCAAAGAAAACCTATACGAGTGGCTTGTAATGCTGTTCGGATACCTAACTCTCCGTGTACCTTCATGCTACTCATGAACCAAGTGCAAAAGCCGTCTATCGGCAAATTCATCTTCACCTCCTTTAATGACATCCTCATCTTCAGTTTTAAACAAACCGAACAACTAACTCGTGTGTGCACCAAGTCTTTCAAGTCCTCTAAATAGAGAAATTATTTGACAACCTGAAATGGTGTTCGTTCATGAAGGAAAGAGTAAATTTTCTCAATTATGTGGTCTCCATCCAAGGTATTAAAGTCAATGAGAAGTTAAAGCAATCATGGAGTGGCTTACTCTAGGGACCATCAATGAAGTTCGGAGTTTCCATGGATGAGCTACCTTTTATCACTGATTCATCAAAAATTTTAGCACACTTATTTCACTCATCACCTAATGCATGAAAAGGGGAATTTTTCTTGGGACGGACACCATTGAGACCAATTTACACAAAGTAAAGAAGATGCTCATAGAGGCACCCATCCTAGTCTGACCTGACCTTAGTGAAGTTTTTGTAGTGGAGTGTGACGCTTCCCATATTAGCATATGTGGTGTCCTAAGCCAACAAGAGTGCCCAATATCCCTTTTCTGAGAAAAGTTAAATGAGGACAAGAAATGATATTCGACTTATGATTTGGAGTTCTATGAGGTAGTCCAAGCACTTCAGATCTAGAGGTATTATTTGATCCATAAAGTGTTTGTTTAGTTTTCCGACCACGAGGCCCTTCGATTCCTCCAATGCCTAGAACTTTAATTCTCGACACGGTAAATGAGTCTCCTTCCTCCATAAACACACCATTGCACTCAAACACTAAATAGGCACCATAGACAAAGTTGTTGATGCCTTTAGCCTCAAGCTATACTTGTTGAAGACCATATGAGGTGGTCAGATTTGAACTCCTTCTTGAACACTATCAAGCCAATCCATACTTCAACATGGTTGTGGGCAATGACACAGGCAAAGCTTCCTTCACAAAAATCAATGGGTACCTATTCAGGGGTAATTGACTATGTATCTCAGAGGGATCTCTCAAGTTGTGAATTATCGAGGAGTTGCATAGGGGAGGCATGGGAGGACACTGGCTATGACCAAATATTATCCCTTATACAAGAAAGTTATTTTTGGCTACAGATGTGCAAGGAAATTGACCAATTCATCAAACAATGTATGACATGTCAATGGGCAAAGGGGCGATGGTAGAACTGTGGCTTATTTCTAACCCTGCCCACACCACATAGGCCATGAGATGATCTTGGCATGGATTTTCGTACTAGGACTATGTTACACAAAAGTCAAGATGAGACTAACATGTAACTAATGCTATAGATCAAGTAGAAAATCAAGAGAAATCAGAGAGAATTAAAGGAAAGAAGATGAAGAGGAGATCTGGATGGCAAGAGGAAGAAAGGAAAAGAGGAAGGGGGACTAGGGGGAGTCTAACTTCACAAGGAGGATAGGAACTCATACACTTCATTCATCATATCACTTACTATCGATTACAATATAAATATGGTTATATATGTAAAGTCGTGCAAGCTAACACCCTAACTACAAGTGTAACAACTCTTTGCTTCTATTAGTCCCATATTGTACAATACTGCTCTTATTCTATATGGGTTACATCACAAACACTGCCTCATGAAAGCATCCTTGTTCTCAAGGATTGAATGTAGATAGGTACTTGTGTCTTGTATTTGGTGAAGTTGTTCCATGTGCATTGAAGAGTACAATAAGAAGGACTAGATACACTAGTGCTAGTCTATACTAATATTAGCATGTGTGGCATCTTGATTCTCAAATATAATTGTCAACTAGTAAGTGAACTTGTCCATGCCTTGATCACTATGGTGTTGTGCATGTATTGTAGCAGATATTGATGAAAAATTGACCTTTTTTCTTGCAATGATTGAGGAAGACGAAGCTGAAGTTGGGTTCATCCTTGTTAAAGGGTAATGTTTTGCCTTTGGTGTCCTGTTGTTCAACAGATTGGCAACATCTGATTCAAATTTTTGCTTATGTTCTCTGTAGTGATGGAATTGAAGCTTCGTGTATGTGCAGCAATCAGTTTTTTCATCTATATCTGGTATGTGTCTGAACTTTAGGAAAACTTCTGCTTTAGCAAGGAGTGATGGTGCTGTTGTAACAAGGTGTAGTTGGCATCTGAATTATGCTGGTACTGCTGAGATGGTTGATTTTCAGACACTTGTAATAATGCTGAAGAGGCATGTATATGGCTATTGTTTGCTCTGAATTAATTTAAGTTAAGTTGAAAATATGTTGATGCTATAACTCCCAGGTTAGAAGGGGCCTTCATATGATTCAGATCCGGTGCATCATAGATGGACTGTGTAGATTGGAAATTAGCATGATTGTCCGTGTGTTGAGTAGGGCACTTGGCTTCTGCCTTTACAGTTGAAGAACGAGAATTGCTGACTCAATAAGGAATATGCTGTAATGCCATATGATGTCTGAATATTGAAGGAGGAATGACAGCTTCAATGGTGGTAATAGTGACTAGTTCTGTGTCACAAAAGCAAGTATAGCCTTCCTCTGGAAAATAGAATAGCAAATTGTTAATGCAACATTGCCAATAAATTCTGCCATGCAGCATATTCTAGACACATCTAGCTTCATATGAACTCTTATACCCAATGATAATTAGCTTGTCAGTTTGTGAATGCATATGCAGATAGGAGATACTACTGTGAGGAGCAAATGCATCAGCCACCAGGTGATCACTCCAGTTTTGTAGCTTGTCAGTTTTGTAGGTGATCACTCCAGCAATTATATCGTCGGACCATAAAGTGCTCAAGAATTTGCAATTATATCATTTGATGTAACTGTTGCCATAAGGTCATGAAGACAACCGAGGGCTACTAAAGACTACTGTTTGGAACAGCAATTTCAGAATATTGAGTCCTCAACCAAGATTCAAATGACTTGTTGATGGAGAGCTTGCATAAGATATTATCAAGCAAAACAGTTCCAGATATTCTCATAATCAGGATATCAATCAGATCTAGCTCTCTTGTATAAATTCAGCAATAAGGAAGTATTGTAAACCAATGGAACAGTAATTTATAGCTCACTTCCCTGATTAACTGCTTCATATATACATTTGAGACTTTGCCAATATGGGATTTCCATCAGAATTCAGGAACATAGGGTTTCAAGGAGTTGCTGAATTAGCAAGAACACAGCAAGATTGTGGCACCCTAAAACTTCAAGACTCAGCAGAATTTATTACTGCAGCGTAATATCAAGAACTGTAACCAGAATGACCAAGAATGCACAAATCATCAAGAACTCAATAATTTGTCGTAGTACAAATCATGAAGAATGAACTGTTACTGAAGCATGAACTGAATTATCTGAAATTTTGAGTTGCTCAGCTTGAGAAAAAATATTATTGTGGAGTTTGGTAAAACAAGAAAAATTTCGGGATCCAAGGAAAGACAAGAACGAGTCTTTGATACAATTGTCACATAAAAGCCAAGATGAGACTAACATGTAACTAATGCTATAGATCAAGTAAAGGATCAAGAGAAATAAGAAAGAATTAGGGAGAAGAAGATGAAGAGGGGATCCTGACAGCACGAGGAAGAAAAGGAAAAGAGGAAGGGGAATTAGGGAGAGTCTAACCTCATAAAGAGAATAGGAACTCATACTACCGATTACAATAGAAATATGGCCATACATATGTAAAGTCATGCAAGCTAACACCCTAACTACAAGTGTAATGACTTTTTGCTTCTGTTAGTCCCCCATTGTACAACACTACTATTATTCTATATGGATTACATAACATACTACCAAGAACTAAGTCAAGACATGATTCCATCTGCGTAGTGGTTGACATATTTACAATGATAGAACATTTCCTTCCATGAATGGGCACAACCGATGCATTGCAAGTGGCTCAAATCTACTTCAAGGAAATTGTCTGACTACATGGAGTCCCTAAAATCATCACTATGGATAGAGACACCCGATTCATAAGTCATTTTTGCGGGGCATTAGGGGGACTTATGGGGACAAAACTTCATTTTTCAAGCACATGCCACCCCCAAACGGATAGAAAGATAGAGATTGTAAATCAATCAACCAGGAATTTACTCTTAAGCCTCATCGGTGACAACCCTTGAAACTAGGATTCCATCATAGCACAAGCAGAAGTCACTTACTATTTGTCCAAAACTGATCAACTTAGTTGTCTCCCTTGGAAGTTATTTATGGACAAAACCCAAGGCATGTTCTGAACCGTACACCCTTTCCTCACACCAAATCAAGTAGCATGGAAGCCGAAGAGTTAGCCGCACATATCTGCAAGATACACACTCAAGTATGGCAAATATGGAAGAAGCCAATAGTTGCTACAAGAAGGAGGCTGACCACCACAAACAGCATGTCACATTCTACGGAGACCTCATCATGGTTCGTTTGAGGAAGGAACGCTTTTCCACAGGGACATAACAAATTCAGTGACAAAAAGTTTGGACTTTGTCAAATGTTTCAAAAGATCGAACTCAACACCTATCAAGTCCAAATCCTAACAAGGAAACCCCAGCCACCTAGCTTGGTGAAAAGACGACACAAATGAAACCACCTTTCCTAGTAATCTTCAAGTCCTTGACACTCGGATCATCACCACTTTCGGAGTAGTTACATCTAATACTTGTTGAGATGAAAAGGCATGCTAGCGTTGGAATTTTATTGGGTCAGTTTACGACAACTTGTGGGACCATCTTGGGAAGAATTAATCCAAGTCAACCTGAGCCAAGGGAGGAAGATGATGCACAATGGATCGGGTACCCGGACTTGAATCCCAACCCTTGACAGCTTGGAACCACTCACCCGACAACTCCCATTATTACAAGGGAGGCTTCCTAAAAAATTAATCCCAAGGGCGACAACCAAACTTAGAGCTCCTAAAGCCAAGCAGCCACTTCCCCAATTGGAAACCAACCCATGGGCTGTTGCCGAGAGTGATCGGCCTTGGTTCCCCCAAGGCCCCAACCTAGTGGTGTAATGCCAGTTGATTATTTCCAACACCATTTTATTCTTTAAATTGGGCACTCTTTTTTTTTTTTTTTTTTGTTTTCTTGGGTTATGTGATAAGCTAGATTGACAAACTTCTAACCATGACTGATAATCTCTAAAGAGTAGTGAGTCCTCTCATTAGTGAACGAACCTCAATACCTAGGTGAGCAAGTCCCAAAGATGACTACCAAATGTGAGAAATTTCCTTTTAAGGGTAAGTGACGTTCCATATTTTGTCCTCATACTTTGAAATACCAATATTCAATCAAACGCTAGATATTGTTCCCAAAATCTATCTTCATCAAGTTCTCAATCATATGTGTCTAGGGAAAAAGTTGCTAGTTCAAATAGTGGTCTCACTTGCTGTAATCTCTAAGAAGCAGAAGGATGGAATAAATTCGAATGATACCAACAGTTAATGCTTAGCATTGACAATTGGGCTGCCAATTGTATGAGGCTTCCAACTCGAGGCTCTAAGGAGGGGTTTGTTTTATGCAATCACTTCCGCATTACAGAAAAGCTATTTTGGTTATTTGAGCATAACACTTCAGGCAAAATGAATAAATCTTACTGTCATACTATGGTTGTGGTTAATGAAAGGATTTTAGAGATTCAAGATAACTAATGCATTTTTTTAAGGTAGCATATGATTTGGAGGAACACCTTAAGCAAAAGCTTAAGTTGTCAAGTGCAAACCCAACAATAAGTTTTATACTTAACATATTTGGGTTTAAAGTGTGAACTAAAAATCAAGGTCGCTATTGCCATGTCTTAAATTTAACTATAAGAAATTAGAGTTTCTAGGATTCCAACTAAACAAATTGATCAAGGAGTCTCTAATACCAAGTCAACCAACATCGCAAACATTCATGAAAATATTGGTATTAGTACTAATTGTAACCATATCGATATCAAATAATACTTATCAGTATCAGATAAATTAGAAAAAAAATTCCTAAAAATCGTAAGTTACCATCGGCAAATATTGGCCGATATATCTATCAAATATTGGGTATATCACCTGATATATTAAATATCAATCGATATATTGTTGATACAGCAACTTATCGGAGAATACCCAAAAATATTGACCAATATTTTTATCCATGGCATTGAAAGCTTAAGCCATTAGCAGAGTTCCCAGCAATACATTTTAGGCTCTTATATTTGGTAAGTCAGACCATCAGCCAGAAAGTGTAAGATCAAAGGGTGTCTATTTCATGAAAAATCCAGTAATTTTGACTTGAGTCAAGAGCTGGTGAATCCAGGTTGGATCTTTGGAGCTTCATAATGAAGACAATTACTGCCATGAGTTAGTGGATCTATCAGACAAGTATAACACTTTCAGAAGCCAAAAGATGCCAAATTCAGATAGAACTCTCATCATAGCTCTAAACCTGGGCCACAACCTGTCGTTGGATATAATAATGCTATTTAAAAAACGGATAAAGATTGTGCTGCCAATCAAGGGAACATAAGTTAGTTGGCAGATGTCTTCACCAGGACATTTGCCAGACGTGCACTATGAGGGGTGTTTCAGAAAATAGAAGCTCTTGCAAGTCCAACAAAAAGCAAGTTTCACAAAATTTCAAATCATTAGCACTATTTCAACAGTTTTGTGTAATGCCCACCGTAAATCCATGAGGTCCCTGGAGGCTCATCCTTTTCCACCTCAAAAAGGTAAAACTGAAGGCGGTACAAAAATATAGATGTACCTATATTACAGTTCTTTTTTCCTTTTCTTTGATTTTAGACAAAATATTTTTGGCCTTTCTTTCAGTAGCACTACAATTCCAAAACTCTACTGTAGAGTTCAGAGAATCCCATGATCCTCATGATTTATCTTGATTATGTGAGGGTGAGACTCTGAGTCCCATTATCTATGTTAGTTTCTTTGATTATGTAAGGGTCAAGCTCTAACCTGTCTTATTATCCATCTTGGTTTCTTGGGGTGCCAGAGTTTCCCATGTGTTTTGTCTTTCATCTATATTTTTCCTCTGTCGTTCAAGTTCTATTGACGTTTGGTAGTTCCTAAAGGCATGCTTGGAATGTTTTGTATGGGGTATTCAGGCTTTACCAACAAATTCTGGGAGGACAAGTGTAGCATCGACATCAAGAACAAAGTCTGAAGTCCAAGTAAAGTATGGTTGGCTAAGTGAAACAATATATGTTATTCCTCTCTGTTTAGTGTAACAGTATCCATGAGTAATTCAATTTTATATCATTCTTTATTATCTCACTCCAAGTTTTTCAACATGCATCTTTCTTTCTTCTCACCTCTAATGTCATCAAACCACATATTTCTCATTGGCATAGGCCTAAGTTTTATGTATCCAAACCACTTTAAACTCCATTCTTTCAAATTACCTTCTGTAGGTGTTCTTCCAACTAGCCACGGATATCTTCTTTGATTTAATTCCTTTCACATCGTTTAAAGTTTAATATTCTCATAGCCACAATACTATTGTACATTTTTTCTGATTGATAGGTCAAACAGTTAAATAAATAATACTATCATTTCAATTTTAGAAGTGTTCTTCCAAATACAAGACACTCCTGATTCATTTCTCTATTAAAACCAATCTATGTTATTCAATCCAGCAAGTCATCGTCGGTCTTTCCATTTTCTAGAAGAGCCAATCCAAGGGAATGAAATCTATTATTCTTGGGAATCTCTTGATAATTATTTTTGAAATAGCAATTACAAACTATCATCAGCAACTAGAGAAATTGCAGTTCGCCGAAAATTGCACTTTGCCCTCCTTTAGATTTATCAGTCTCTGAGCATGATAACAGCTATATGACTACAAACAATATGCATATAATTTGGTGGTTTTTCATGATTGTGATGCTTTCTTAGTTTGAAGACATCAAATAAATGTTATTAGACCCACTCATAGGCCCGATCTTTCTTACTGCATTCTTTTTTTAAGCAATTGCACTCATGTTGCCTACTGCCCACTGAGCAATTGCTAAAAGTGGTTTGGGAAAACGTAGGCTAAGAGGAAACAACCAGATACATAAAGAGCCCATCTTAACACAGAATTATAGAGAAACTCAAGCTTTACAAATTATGAATCTAGTAAGCAGCTTTTCAAAAAGGATAACCAAATACAATAATGAATAACAGGCAATGAGGCTTGTTTATTACTTGATCTAATAACCAACCAAATCTAACAATCAAATACTAAAACTTAAGGGTTTTTCAAGAAATAGAAATATCATTCTTTAACAAGTAATATGACAAATACCACGTGATTAATTAATTATATTCATATCTCAAAAGATATGCCAATCAGCATTATGATTGGTTAAACTTTGATATTTCAACCCAATTGGCAATCATTTGGGCTTCTGGATTTTTTTAACCCCAACCTGAAGCATGTTTCCAGTAATAAAAAATTCCAGTCCTAGGATGAGTTCCTAGCATCAAGCATCTTACAACAAAAAATTGCCATCTCGGAGTACTAGAAATTAGGCATCTATGAACCAAATCTTCACTCAGAAGCAAATTCCATATTGAAAGGTAAAAGAAATTCATACCATTCTTCGCATGGCATGCTCAAAGCACCAGAAGGCATCTGCTTCATTTTCAAGAAGAATTACCATTGGAGAACAAATGTCATTCATCCCTGACCACAAATGAAAAGTAACCCGGAGATCTACATGAATGCTATTAAGTTGATAACACAATATTGCAACCAAAGTGTACTACTGCCTCTGTTCAATTTGGCATTCACGTTGAAAAACATATATTTCCGACATTTAAAGTTGTATAGTGAATGTGGTTCACATTATTCTCATTATTAATCTTCACTTCAAGGGAAGAGTTGGTTTGGTTACTTTGATATTTAAATGCAGATAAGATTGCAAACTTATCTAATTTGTGCACCGGATATGCATTGAATAAGACTATTCTGAGACAGTGGTGCAGACCAAACACTGCTGTCAAAATAGGGCAAAACGTATATTCTTTCTCGTTCCATTAAAAAAATGAAGTATTTCAATTGCAACGATCGTCATAAATGAATGTAGTGAGTATAAAAAAAAGTAGATAAAAACCTTAAGCCTATGTTTGATGTGTAGGACTAGGTCAACCACAATTCCAATCCTAATGGTTTGAATTGGAATTCCTTTTGCATTAAAAAAATTCTAATTGTGAGAGGCAAAGAAGGTAGAGAGTGAGGTGAAGATTAAAGCATATGAGAATTTGTATGTGTGACTTAACACAAGGAGCAACAGTGATTTCTTTATACTAGCTAAAGCAGGAGATAGGAGAACAAAAAACTTGAACCAAATGCAATATAGGGTGGAGAGAACTGAACCTGTTGGCATGAGGATATCAAAGAGAGAATTAGGAGATATTTCCACCCCCTTTTTTTACTAATGAAGATAGGAAGGACACTATAGTGCTTAATAAATTAAGTGACTCTAAGTAGAATTTAAATTGCTCTTTTTTTTTTTTGGTAAGTAAATTTGAATTGCTCTCATTATTGCAGTATTGGAAGAGAGGAAGTTAAGCATTGGAAAAGATAGGAAAACAAAAGGCTTGAACCAAATACAGTAGATGATGGTGAGAAGTGAGAACTTGTTGGCATGAGTATATCAAAGAGAGATTGAGGAGATATTTTTTTGATGAAGATAGGAAGAACATTATAGTGCCTAAAGAAGTTAGTAACTCTTAGAAGTAAAACTAAATCGCTCTTATTATTGTCATATTGGAAGAGATGAAATTAAAAGGCCTTGAAGATTATGAAGATAGAGAAGGAAGTTGGATCCAATGGAGACCAAGTAGAAAATTGAAAATGTATGGAAAAAGGAATTTCATGGTTGACTAGATTATTAAATAAAATCCTATGTACCAAGAAGACATTGAATGAGAGGAGAAAGAGCAGTTTGGTATGCATATAAAATAACAAAGGTGACACTGTCTTGTGCTGACTTAAAATGATGAGCTATACAATGACATCACGTTAAATGAGGCTAAGGTTGGATGAGAGGAGAAAGATTACATTGGTACCCATATAAAAGAACAAAGGGAATACTAAACTATGTTGACTTAAGAATGATTAGCTGTATAATGACATCATGTTAAATAAGGCTAAGGAAAGATATTAGTGTATCATAAATCCATAGGGATTCATGCCATATGGCTCTCGTGCCTGATGGACAAATTAAAGGAAAGAAGGAAGGAACTTTATATGCTGTATATTGGTTTAAAGAAACCATATATTGTAGTTCGAAGACATTTAGGAAAAAAAGGAATATCCATTGTATAATTGCATGTTATAAAAGATATGTACAGTGGAAATATACATATTTAAGGAGACACAAAGGAAAAAAAAAAACCATTTTTTTTTCCAAATGCAATTGGTTTGCATAAGAGGTCAACTTTTAGCCTATATTTATTTTTCTTGGCCTTGGATCAATTAACCAAACATATCCTCGATGATGTATCTGACTTCATTTTTTTTTTTTTTTTTTTTTTTCTTTTGTTGTTCACATAATTTGGGTGGATGAGACAAGAGAGAGTGTTAACAATAATTTGGATGTTTGGATAAAGACATTAGAAGCCAAAGGTTTAGAATCAGTATAACAAACACTTAATACTTGGAATGTCAATTTAATAGCAATTGAAAAGTAGATGTTGGGGATGGGAGGATAAGGGTTAATATCTACAAAAGGAATTATTTGAAATATCTTTGATCAATTGTTCCGCAGGTTCAGGTAAATAAATGAGAACATTGTTCATCTGATTAAAGCATGGAAGACAAAGTAAATGAATATATCAAGGGTCTTGCATGATTAGAGAATATTGCTCAAACTTAAAAAATGCTAAAAGGTGGCTAATAGGTTTAGACATATTGTATAGAGAGGCATGCTGGGCAATATAATAGCAACATGTGAAAAATAATAATAATAATAGCAACAGTGAAGATGTTGAAATGGAAGTGTAGTCATAAGATACAAGCAACATTCAAAATGATACTATAAGAAAGAAACTCCCGGTGTTGTACCTATAAAACAAAAGAAAGTTGCGAACATGTTTGGGGTATTTTGATCATGTAAACCGAAGTGTCTAATATGCTTTTTCGAAAATGTGAGAACCAGGAAGAAACTCAATAGAGAATAAGTAGAAGGTGGTCCAATTGAAGCAAACCACTAGGCATAATTTTAAACATTTGGACTTAACACAGGATACAGCCAATAACAAAGCTGAATAAGGGGTAATAATCCATGCAGCCACCCCCACTTGTGATAAAATGCTTAGTTTGGTTTGGTAATAAAAATTATAGTTGCTGATGCTGTAGGCTGCCAGTGTCAAGTATTAGTCATTGGTGGTGGATATGGGTAATGGGCAGCTTTAGTGTTGCAAAGTCTATCAACTATCAACAACTTGTTAAAAAATTTATCAACTATCACCAGTGCAAAAAACTTGTCACGAGCATTAATTGTCAATTATTAGCACTGTCAGTTTGTCAATATTAAGAATCTTTAACTAGTTCTAGTCATCTTAGTCCATTAAGTTGGTTAAGCAAGTCACAGATATTTAGTCCAGTTGAAGCACTAACATTGGCTTATGTCCTTGCACCTGAGGGTTTTAGGGATCCAGAGGGACCATGGAATTTGCAAAACACTTTTTCCATGGTTCACTTGATCTTTTTTAGTTCATAGATTCAAGTCATTCGGTTGTTTTTTTATGAGTTGCTTTTTTGATTAAAAAAGTGAAGGTTACCTGGAGTTAGGATCAAATCATTTCAGATTATAGTCTTTTGTTTATAATCAAGACAATTTGGTTGCTTTCAACGTCCAAGAGGTGATTTGGATTTCAGGGGTTGAAAAATTTTGCCACCTTTAGTGGTGGCAACAAGTAGATTGGGTCAATTTTGAGCTGGTCATTTCAGGTTTGGACCAACACAAATCTCTAACCATCTTGAGTTCAGTTTGTTTCCATTCTCCTGATCATCCAAGTCTAGGATCTTCCCAGGAAGAGAATTTCATGCATTGCTTTTGATGTTAGGTAAATTGAGATTCAAACTACCTCATGTTTGGATTATGCACGTGTTTAGTCGAATTAATTTTTATTAATTTTCAGCTTTGGTCCACATCAGGTTTCAGGTAGATCAGTCTGATCTTCCAAAACGAATTGGACAAATTTTCACCACCTCTACTGGAGATTACATGTGAAAGAGGTGTAGTTAACACAGGTTCAAGAGAGTGCCATAAGGCTAAATTCTCATGTTCAAATTCAGTCTTAGGGATCCCCCTAGTAATTGAATATGATAATTAGAATTTCAACTATGGAAACTGTCAAGAATATTTTGAAGTATAGAGAAGGGAGAAAAGTAGAGGCAAAGGCCTATTGCTCAATGAGCACAAAACATTCAGATTTATAGAAATATATGGGTATAATTACAATAATACCATTTACCCAAATAACACTCTCCCTCAAGATGGTGCATATATAACATATATGACAAGCTTCTTACAGATATATTCAACTCTAGAACCTTTTAAAGATTTGGTAAATAAATTAGCAAGTTGACAGTTTGAACTAACAAAGGAGGTGGCTTCCTCCTTTGTTAACAGTTTTTCTCGTACAAAATAGCAATTAATTTCGATATGCTTAATCCACTCGTGAAATATAAGGTTTGAGGCAATGTGTAAGGCAATTTGATTGTCATACATCAATTTTATTGGTGAAGAACAGTCCACTCCAAACTCCGTGAGGACTCTTTTTATCCATATCAATTCACAAATACTAGTGCCATCAAGCAGTACTCAGATTCTGCACTTAAATGTGATACCATTGAATACTTTTTGCTTTTTTAGGATATTAAATCTCCACCTATGAATTCACAATACTCGGATGTAGAATGACAGTCAACTAAAAATCTTATCCAATTAGCATCTAAATAACCTATAATGTTAGAATGCTCTCTATTCTCATAGAATAACTATTTGTCAGGAGCTTGTTTAATATATTGAAGAATATGCACAAAAACTTCCAAATGAATTTCTCTCGGAAAGTATAAGAATTGACTCACTAAATTTACTACAAAAGAAATATTTGGACGAGTTGCAGTGAAATAGTCAATTTTGCAACCAATATTCTATATTGTCCAGTATTGTATATCAAGTTTTCTTCATCAAGTAGCAATTTGATATTAGGATTCATTGGCAAGTCACATGGTCAAGATACGAACATAATTGCTTCACTTAATGTGTCAAGAGCATAATTGCATTAAGAAAATAAATATTCCCTATTTAGATCTTGCAATTTCAATTCCTAAAAAGTACCTCAATAGTGCTAATAAAATAAATATTCTCTTATACATTTAACGTCATTTCCGATAATAATTATATCATCCACATAGACGATTGTCATAGATGTTTTCTCATGGATGAATGATGATAAAATACTGAATGGTTAACACCACACTGTTTCAATCCAAATTGTAAAATAGCCATAATAAAATAACTAAACCATGTTCGAGGAGATTGCTTTAAGCTATATAAATATTTTGTAAGGTGACAAACCTTGTTAGACCTTCCTAAGTAACAAACTCAGGTGGTTACTTAATATAAACTTCCTCCTATAAATCACTATTCAAAAAGGCATTTTTGATATCCAATTAGTACAAAGGCCAACAATATATAGTAGCAAATGTCAAAAAGATACGAGTAGAAGGCATCTTAACAATTGAAGAAAATATATCAATATAATCATGCCAATAAACTTGGGTATAACCCTTTGCCACCAGGCAAGCCTTAAGGCAATCAGTAGTACCATTAGAAGAAAGCTTCATAGTGTAGATCTACCAACAATCTATGGTAGTCTTGTCAAGAGATAGAGAAACTAATTTCCAGGTACTATTAGAGTGCAAAGTAGATATTTTATTGAGCATAGTAGTACACCACCATGAATTTGCAAGGGCTTCATTAATAGATTTAAGAATAGAAACAGGAGATAAGGAAACAATAAAAGAAGAAGAGATTTATGAAAAGGCATTGTAGGAGACAACATTGGAAATGAGATATAAAGTTATACAATGATAAGTACCTTTATGTTGTGCCATTAGAAGGTTCAAATTGGATGGATGATGGGCTAGTGAAGGATCTAGAAGTGAGGTGACTGGAGTCGGCATGCCTTCTAGAGGAGCATAAGGGAGTCATACATACACATGGATATTTGATCTCTTCAATCAAGAGGAGTTCACTATATGTTTGGAATCAAATGTACCTCTAGGGTAGTAGATATTGCAAAAGAACTTGGAGGAGGAAGTAGAGGAATGGGAAGAGAAAGAGCCTTTGCCATAGAATTGGAAGAAAGTGAAAGAGAAATAAAGTAGGGGTAAACTCAAAGAATTTACATCTGCACAAATAAAGAACTTGTGTGGCTGAGTAACATTGATACCACTTTTGGTGTTTGGCATATCTAAGAAAAATACTTTTGAGAGAACAAAAGCTAATTTGTCACGACTGAGAGATACATTATGAACGAAGCATACGCATTTAAAGACATGTGGATGTGATGAGTGGAAAGGGTCATGGGGAAAAAGAATAAAAAACAGAATTTGGCCGTGGAGCACAGATGAGGATATATGATGAGTCATCCAAAAAAGTCAAAGGGGTATGCATAGGAGTAATGTATGAGCAGTTTTGATAAGGTGTTGATTATTTCTTTCAATCATCCCATTTTGTTGTAAAGTGCGAGCAAGACGACTGATCGATGATATTGTATGTAGGCATGAAGGAACAAAACGATGCATAAAAATATTCCTTGGCATTATCACTATGTAACATTCAAATGGAAATGCTGAATTATGGGCGCATCTTAGTACAAAAAGTGGTAAAAATAGAAAACACTTCTTACCAATCTTTCATTAATATAACCAAATCATTTAAAAATAATCATTAATAAATGTGACAAAATAACAATAACCAGTCTTGGAGAGAACACGACTAGAACCCTAGATATCCAAATGAACTAACATGAATGGGCAAAAGCCTAATTTACAAAAGGACTGTTTTCCTAATCTAACGAGAAATATGATTGATGGGAATGGCTGCAGTGGGCCAATCCAAAAGGGTAAGAGGCCAAAAATCCATAGCAGCCCGATTTTCCCTGGATGATCAACGACATGTATCCCAGTACAAAGAAATCGGCCTACAACCCTTTCTTATGTTTTCCTAATTCTCACGACTTCAAGATGTTAATCTTTTTGGGAAATCTTCTAGAATCGATAAAAGGCCTTTTCTAGAAATATGATTGATGGGACCGTTGCGACCTAGAATGGCGCTTGTATCCACAAGAGGAAAAGGAAACGATCCTCTTAGAAGACGGGTATCCCGCCACACCACCTAAGGAAGGCGGCGTAGGTCCACGGCTATAAAAGGGCATGGAGATTTATTCCATGAGGACACTCTCTTGCATACACAAAGTAGCTAAAGCTCTCCTACTTTCAAGATTTTTCTCCTCTGCTAGTTCTCTCGGTCAACTCCATGACAAAAACCACTCACCATGAGTGCACCTCCGATCTTCATTCTCAAATCCTCGCCCAACATTCATCTTTGCATCCCTTGCTTTTATCCTGACAGAGAATGAACCGATGAGCAATTCCTGCCATTTTTCTCTGATTCCTTGTCGTTTGTTGTGATGTGCAAGATTCTAGGCATGCAGGATGGTGACCTAAATTCATATCCTTTCTTGCATGCTCAAAATGCTAACGAAAGGCGATCAACTACTCCACAATTAGCATCATCTAAATTCTTGTTCTCACTAAGGAAGTTACCTCATTTCGAGTTGGGCTAAAAAAACAACCTGATCTTTTTGGTGGAATGGAAATCTGCTCCAAACGCTCACACGCGCCCGGGAAGCAAAGCACTCATCCTCCTCGGCCCACACGAAGGCTAGAGGAAGAAGAAGTCGACCCTCTGTGGTCGGGCAACTCTCACACCCCTGCGGCCTCCAACACCTAAAGCCATTCAAGTCTTGAGGGATGATTGAGCCGTGGACTCCTGAGGAGAGTCTCGAGAGAAGAAATCCCAAATATTCCCGAGATGAGCAGAGGCCTCCCGTGCAAGAGGGAGCCTCTCGCGTCACCCAGCCAACGAGCGGCAACAGCCAGCGAGCGCTACGCCGCATGGTTGGACGAGCAGAGTTGGGGACCTATCTCAACTCTAAAAGGTCTACAACCTCCTCCCGGGTGGAGGAAAAGGTTCAGAAGATTTGGAAGCAAGTGTTCAAAGATGAAAACGGCGAACACGCAGCTGATTTGAAGAGATTTCCATTCACCATGGAGATACGGACACAACCGCTACTGCTTGCCTGAAGTTCATGCCACACGAAACTTATGGAGGGATCACCTAGATCACTCCGTCGCTTCCAGGGCCTGGAGGAGGCTTCTATGTGCTAGTGCTTCCCTCTCACTTTGAAGGGAGATGCCAATATCTAATTCTACCGACTCCTGGTAAATTCGATTCGAAGCTTCCGAGATCTCGTGGATAGTTTCCTAGCCCAAAGACGCCTCAAGTCGCCAGGAGAGAAGCAAAGTGGCATCTTGTCCCACGTGAAAGGGCGAGGCGAGAACCTAAGAAAGTTCATGGAGATTCATTCCTTCATTTTTGTACTAGGGGCTTCTTCGCACTGCTTCACAAGAACCCGCAAACCTTCCAGGAGAGGCGTAATCAATCACCCCGACCTACGTAAACTAAGAAGCAACGAGGCTAAGCGCTCGGAAGAACTCTTCTTTCCCGAACAACGATCTCGAATGAAGTTTGCCTAAGTCAAACCACCGGGCACGAAAGGAGTTTAGGCCCATCTCCGACTCTCCATCTGATGCAAATAGTTAAATGGCTGAAGAACCCGTCCGTTGAAGTATTGCGGCATTCATCGATCTCTGGGTCACAATACGGAAGACTGTCGGATGCTACAATGGGAGATTGAAGAGCTGATCCGCCAAGGCCACCTCACTAAGTTCTTGAGGAACCCTAGGTAGAGCTTCAGTACCTCAGGCGATGACAAGACCGATCAGCCTCAATCGCAGAATCGGGTTGCGGTTGAAGTGGTGCACCTGGATCATTAGGAGAAGCCATCTTGTCATTAGTTTTATCTATGACACATGTAATCTCCCCCATACCGATCGCTCATTTCAAATGACAACATTCATCTTTGCATCCTCGCTCCACCTTGCATACTATAAATTAAAACTTAAAAAGAATCTCATTTTTATAGATAATGGTTGGCTATCCAAAGGATGATATAGCTAGAGGTCACTTGGGCACGTACCCCAGAACGGCAAGTCACATGCTCATTTTCCTTGTCATCGACCTACCCTCCGTATACGTCATACTTGGCGTGCACAAATCTTTGATTCCACATTTAAAAATGAAATTCCCAACAATATGCGGTATTAGCAAAGTGTTAGATGACTAAGTAACCAGACAGACATACTACATGTCCCAAATAGCACCAAGTGGTAGCAAAAGGCAAGCAGAAAGGCCACCGACCTTGTACCTCTGAAACCAAATGATCCGAAAAAGTGCATATAGATAGGGGGCTTGCTCGCCTGACCCCTGCATGATGAACTGATCAGCTTCTTAAGGCGTAACACAGATGTCTTCACGTGAATGCCCGCCGATATGCCTGAGATTCCTGCCAGAGTAATGGTCCACAAGTTAGGTATCAATCTCGACCGCAAACCTATCAGTCAGAAATGGAGAAACCGCTCCATCGAAAAGTTTGGATTCAGCGCCGAGTTCATCAAGAAGGTCCCAAGACTTGATCGACTCTTTAACATTGTCCTGGTCAAGAAGAGTAACAAGAAGTGACGGATGTGCGTCGACTTTACCGACGCCAATAAAGCCTGCCCAAAGGATAGCTTCCCATTATCCCTGATCGACCTGCTGGTGGACTCTACTTCTGGGTATGAGCTGCTGAGTTTTATGGACGCGTACTCGAGATACAACGACATCCAGATGAGTCCAAAGGACGAGGAGCACAACTCGTTCATGACCGATGAAGAGACATACTGCTATAAGGTCATACCTTTTGGTTTAAAGAACGCAGGTGCAACCTATCAAAGGCTCGTGAATAAAATATTCGAGAAGCAGATCAGCCGCAATGTGGACGTGTAAGTAGACGACATGCTCGTAAAGAGTAAGACCACCAACGACCATATTCACGATCTAGCTAAAGCCTTCGAGGTACTCCGTGCGCACCAAATGAAATTGAACCCATCAAAGTGCATCTTCAGGACATCCTCTAGAAAATTTCTAGGTTTCATTATCTCTCAATGAGGGATAGAGGTAAACCTAGAGAAGATCAAGTCCCTCATGGATACTCCACCAAAGTGTCGAATGTCCGGAGAGGGTGATCTCCCGGTCGGTGACAAGACCTTCACTTCTTGAAGTTAATAAAAATCAAAAAACCACCGCTAACGTCCAAGAGAGGGGAAGAGCTATATCTCTACTCCAAAGGCAGCTCTTAACTTAGTCTTGATGCAACGCACTGACAGCCGGTCTACTACGATGGAATGAACTTTTTGGCACTCCTTCTTATTCTAATACTCGTTGAATAGCCTTCTTAACCGACCCGGCCGTTGAAGGGCATCCTTCAAAAGCCTGATGTCTCGGGGCGACTAGTACAAAGAGCCAATTAGAGTTTGACATTGAATTTTGGCCTACGCTACCAAAATGGTAGACAAACTTTATCACCAAAATCATCAATGTCTAAACTACTCTAAAGCACCAGATTGGGTCCTCAACTAACTTAGCGGCAATGGGGCTCCTCACTAAAGGTCGATTTTTTCGCCACTAATATTCGGAGTATGGCCCAGCTGGCCGATTACGGGCGGCCAAAGAGTGCTCGGCTAGGATTATCTTCCCCTCTCTTGGTTAAATACTTGGCTAAGGAAAAAAGTGCGATCTAGAGGTTCGAGCTCAACTCGTCCACATCACAAGACAAAATCCTGTCCTCACTCCAAGCAATGTAAGTCTTTGACTGCGAGAACCGGATGCCACCCTACTAGAGATACCACGCGGACGGTTCCTCGAGAATGCCAAGACGACTAGGCGGGTACTATAATCGGAATACTCGACTCGAGGAGGTCGACTACGCATTTGAGGTCCACCTCTAAAAGCGAGATAAAATCTAGCATTCAAGGTGACGAGTGATGCAAGGATACTACGCAATGAATGATGTCTTGAATTTGTGAAGAGGTATGAGAATTGTCCTTTTCAAATTCTCGGTCTTTAGAGAGCCCTCCGGGCACTTTGGTCATTCGCGCAATGGGGGCTCGATATTCTTGGCCCATTTCCCATTGCAACCGGTCAAAGGAAGTTTATCATCACGGGTATTGACTACTTCACCAAATGGGTTGAAACCGCCCCACTAGTCAAGATCACTGAGCATAACGCAACGGAATTCATCCTACAAAGTATAGTCAGCAAATTTGGTATTCCCGAGGCCATCGTGACTGATAATGAAACTCAATTCTCAGGAAAGCACTTCACCAATAATTGCACTAGTCTGAGCATTAGATTTGTCCATACTTCGATGGCATACCCCAAACGAACGAGCAAATGGAGGTCACTAACCTGATGCTGTTGCATGGTCTAAAGACCAAACCGGGAGGACCAAGCTCCCTAGCCTCACCTTTTAGTTTCTACTCAGGCTACCCCGGGCTCCCAACTCGAAAGCCTTGAGGATCGGGAGCACCTTCTCCCCCTACCAACAATGCTCTTTATAACAAGAAAATAAAAGCATAGCAATTCGAAGTTAGAGACCTCGTCTTGCAAAGTATTAAGGCCACAGGTTTTAAGCTCTCCCCAATCGGGAAGGCCCATTTCTCATCTCCTTTTTTCTTTGAATTGGGCGACCTAGCCAAAACGGCAAGTTGATTCCATAGATGTGGAACACGGTCCACCTAAAGCACTATTTCCAGTGAGAGGTCACACGAGGTCCAGGTAGGTCATATGTATGATTCGAAGTGTGCTTGTAAAACATACGAATGTTAATAAAATATTTTTCCTTTTTTGCATATTATTATATTTCTGCTCTTTCTCTTTCCTCCATGAGAATGCTTGTTTGTAGGTTACATAAAAACAAACGACCTAGATTGCCTTTAAGTCAAGCGTGTTTTTACTCACTTGCACTTAAACCTTGGTCCCATACCACACCCGAAACGGTACCCTCGGCCGTCCTTAATCCCATACTAAACGGCCCATAAGCGGTTGAATTAAACCTTGTCCCATTCCAAGTGGCCTATAAGCAGTCGGATTAAACCTTAGTCCCATTCCAAGCGACTTATAAACGGTCAGATTAAACCTTGGCTCCAACCCAAGCAGCCCATTCATGGTCAAACATAAAATCTTAGGAGGCTTACAAAGCATGCGTGTAGCGACCTCCTACGGGAAATAGCATAGTCAGTCTACAACGGTCGATAAATCAGGGCAAAATGTAAAGAGAACACACACTCTAAAGAACACCAAATCCCATGACACTGGGCATTGTTCTCTCGAACGATCCAGTTAAAGAGTACGCTCATCAAGAAACTTATACAACTCCTTGCATTTCTTCACTTTTATTATGACTCATTGGTCTTAAGGGTTCCTAGCGAGCCTCCGCCAGCCAATCGGATATCCAATTAGCTTCATCTACGGAGGTCCGCATTCCTTGAATCCGTGAAGCCGATCAAAAAATGGGGATCCGCTGTGGAAATTATCGGCCCGATAAAACCGCTCCAAGGCAGAACCACCTATTCAGGGCAAAGCCTTATCCTCAACTCACCCTCGAGAACTGCGATCCTCTCCACTAAAACCACTGTCTCGTGATCCAAGATCAAGATAGTTGACCCGTCTCTAGACTGAAAGTGCATCCCGGCCTCATTAACGCGCGCTCCATATCTTCTCGTCAAGATCGGACCTCCATCGGAGTGATCTTGTCTCCCTACGAAGATAGAAGCTCGTCCAACTCACAATACCCATCGGGCCGCAAAAGTCGTGAAAAGAGCCGCAATCAGCCCAAGGCAAAGCGTGAGACTCATGGGATGGAGTTGCCCTTGGGACACCGTGGGGATAGAGACATGGGAGGCCTGGATGATTCCACTCATTGTCCGCAACAACATTAGTGGAATCTCTGTCACTGCTCTCGAACTGTGTCCTTCCATCGCTACTCTCCCCTTCAGAGGAGGATTCCGGCGTAGGAGGTGGGGACGCCTCCTTCCCAAAACTAAACAAAGTGGAAATATCAATCATATTTTTGTCAGCCATGATAAAGGCAGAGAAATTATTGAGCAAAGCAATGAGGTGAATTACAGGAAACGCCGCGATTATATAGGCAAGATTTTCAGCCAAAAAGGGCATCGCAACGGGGTTCAAAGGGACGCGTCGCTTCTATTTAAGGTGACACGTGTTTGTACCCAATTGAACCCACCTCAGCATGTAGTGGCAGACGTCAAATCGCGTCATTGCGTAGTTAGTTTGTGACGATCAAAGTTCTAATACGACCAGAAAAAGCACATGTACACAACAAGCCAGCCGGTCGGCTAGCAAGAAGTAAATAAAGGAGAAAAAAGAGGAAAGCCGGGCAAAGGCATAACAATCGACGCATTGATGGAATGAACTTTTTCCATTAATAAAAGCTTTGTATACAACAGCGATTACATGGAAAAACAAAATACAAAAGTCTAAACTAAGTGACGGGTCCACTAGGAGGGTGAGGCTCCCATTCCGCCTGCGAGTAGTCTACTAAGTCCTCGCACTCTATAGCCGTGCTGTTCAGTGGGTTGAGAATGCCAACTAGGAAACCGGGCGACACTAGGGAGATAATCCGCCTGCATAGGTTGACACCTTCTCAAATTCTGGTCTTTAGTAGTGGGCTCACCTCCTCAGGACGCAGGCGGACTGACATCTCAACTTTAAGCGTGGCGACCTTCACTCGAAGTTCGCCAGCCTACCGCTCAGCCCTGGAGGCCTAAGCTTCCAAGCTCCCCAGCCTCTCTCTCAATCCTGCCAACTTAGACTTGAGGGCAACATTCTTTTCCTGATCTCTTCAAGCCTGGGTAGTGTTCTTTTCCCTATCCCTTTGGACCTAGGCAACAATGGCGTCCGCACGAGTCAGGAGCTCCGTCAGCAGAAGAATTTGCTCCTTCCTTTGTTCGATCATTTCACCCTGCTAGCACAAGCCCTTCGCTACCGCACCAAGTACCCTCTAGTCTTGCAATTCCAACAAAATAAGAACAAAGATAAATCAAACCAGGTTGGCATAATTAAGAGAAAGAAGAAGCTTCTCTTGAAAGTTTACCATCAAGAACTTGCATTTCTTCCTCTTTCTCATTGGTCTTTGCGACCCTGAGCTCTGCAGTGGGAGGTCCTGTGATGGGCCAGCCAGCCAGGAGACTAAGTGTGGTGTCCATATGAGCCAACTCTCTAGTGATCATCGCTCTCTCTACAACTCCGGCTCCATCAGAAGGGACCTCCATTGGAGTGGCTTCCACAATGCCCGTCGCCGCAGGAGGCAGAGCAACGGTGAGACTAATGCCACCAACGTCCACCAGCTTTGCAGGCAGCTCGATGGCTGGCTCCTCCAACCCTCTGACCTCAGGCTCCAACTCCACCAGTGTGGCAGGTGCAATAGAATTGCCTTGCAACAGTGGCTTGACACCAACTTCTCTTGTGGCAGCTCCCTCAATGACTCCAAAATCCAAAAAGCTAACAAGAGTCTCCACCACAAAATGCTCTCCAACGCCAGGTCGTCTGGTGGCCATGCAATAATCTGGCTCTGTGGAGGATAAAGAGGAAGGCAAAACTGGTGCCGCACGCTTCTTTCTGAGGCTACTAGGAGGTTCACTGATGACAAGAACCCTAGCCTTCCTCTTGTGCTGCATTGGCACCGGCGGAGGAGCTCTAGGCTTTTGGACAAGTGAAGGAGGACCCCAGCAAGCTCTCTTGGCCTCCTCACAGGACACCAGGTGATCCCTCCTAAACTCGTGAAGGTGCAGCGGCGACAGTAGTGTGGCTAGGGTTTTTGAAACCCTAGCTATGATACCATGTTAGGTATATTATTAAGTATAGACAAGGGTGAGAAGTAGAGAACGGTTAGTGCTCATTAAGCACTAAACTCCCATATTTAAGACTCATATAGATACAATTACAATGCTACCATTTATCAAAATAACAGTAACCAAAAAACTAAACTAAAATTGGATTGCCTCATTCCAATTCTCAACTCAATTCATACCACGAATTTTGAATATAATCAACTCAATTCCAAATGCTGACTTATAGATAAAAGGTCCTAGACCATACAAGAGGTTTATTGCCAGAAAAAAAAGAAAAAGAAAATGATTCACCTTGAACATAACCAATGTCACTGTCCACCCAAGCATAAATTGAAAGAACATTCCATAGTTTTGCCCCTTTAGCTTCACTTTGATAAAAGACAAGCAGCTGATCTGTCCGTACAACATCTAACCCTACAGTAGATATTTAATAGTACATTAATAAATAATAAAAGAACATATAAATTTGTATCATGAAAGATAGAGAAAGAGAGTAACAAAGAGGCAACTAAAAGTGAGTTGATGCCATTAAGTGATCCCCCCTTGGCATCCTATGTTTGGATCTTTCCCGATCATTGAAAAACAGAAAAAAAGCAAGGAAAAAAGAGCAGATCCTATACTTCAATGCAAGTGGACAAATTATCCATATGGGTCATATGGAACTATGGATATAGCAAGCAAAGTTCATAAGAGACTCTGACTTACTGATTATAAGCTTGTCCGAGATAATTTCTTCCTAGATTAGCCAAGCTTGAATTTCAAGCTTATAAATTAAGCCAAGCTGGAATCAAGAGGCTTGGCTCATAAGGTTCACAAATAGGGTTGTTCAGATATCTTTCAATGAGCTCACAAGCTGCCCTGTAAATTCATTTGCTAATTGGTTTTTAAGAGAGCATTTATTCCTCCAAAAGACAAGGTAAATCACAATTATGTCAGACCAGTATTCATTCATCAAGCCCTGGTGCATCAAGGCCAACTGGGAATGTTTTTAAACCATTATTGCTATAAACTTAAACATGATTGTTGTAATATAGGGCACACATGAACATGCAAAAGTTTAGTTGACAGCAACACAAATCGAGCATTGAACAATGATAGCAATCTTTCAAGGCTCAAGTTTGCTCATGCTTATCACTTTTAAAATAGGATGATCCCTGAATTCCTTTAAACCTTAGATTGGCTAAGCTCAACTTAGCTCGTCCAAACCGCTAAAGTTACCCATTGAATGAATCAAGAATATCCGGAAAATGAGGAAGAATTTTGATGACACCAATGACAAGATCCCATAATAGCAAATAGTCTAGTAACTGTAAGACGGTTTTCCAGTTAACTACATGGCATCTTTGATAAATAAGCTATTTATTGCTGCTTAGATAATTAAGTTATTTTGAAGATGTATTTGTCTGTAAGCATGAGCTGGTACGTGGGCATCTAGAACATCAGCCAACTGAACAAAAGAATAGATTTACAGGGTGAAAACTCAAGTATAATTAACCCCCCCCCCCCCCAAAAAAAAAAAAAAAAATCCCCTCCCCCAAAAAAAAAAAAAAAAGAAAAACTCAAGCAGATGAAAGTGTGATGAACCCATTTCATACCAATTTGTGGCAAAAGAAGCTTCCATTGAATCACCTTCTTGTCTAAGGAAGATTCATTAACATTTCCTCCCTGAGCCCAGTTATCCTGTGTACTAGCATCAGTTAAACTGTCTTGAATTGGTTGCCCATCATCAGTTATGATAGGTGTTGTAATGAACTTTCCACTTCCAATAACAGGCACCATTTTGTGACATGCTGCTTTCCATTCGTCATACTGCTGTCTAAGTAAATATTAAATAAAACCTCCAGTCAACACAAAAGGATCAAGTGCACACCCATGCATGCATGAACACACCCACACAGAATTATGCATGCAGACACACATATGTCGACAAACACAACAAAAAAGAAGGATATTGGAGGCAGACACATATTTATAGTAACTTTCAGCATGGAACATTATAAAATATTCTAAACTGTCCACTTTTTTTAATTGTATTCTCAACTTTTATTTCTTCAGATTCCATAATGAACTTTTGAATTAGCACCAATTTAATACTAGGTAAAAGTTTATGCACATTCCAAGTTATATTTATGGTAGCATGCATGTGATGCCAATTCTCCACAAATGTAAAAACAAAATTATTGTAAAGGCCTTTTTTGATAATTTTGCATTATGCCCCTACCACATGACACAGGAAAATTGAAGACCTAGTTTAAAATTTTCACATTATGCACATATCACAAGACAACGAAATATGTTGAATGTGCTAGAGTTTTTTTTAAATAGTATAAAATTGGTTCAAAAACAAAACTTGAGAATAAACTCGGAAAAAATAATGTTGAAAATATATTGGTATTTTCCCCGTAATTCATGCTATATAAATGGAGGGTTTCAAGCAGACTACAGGCAAACATGTCAATAAGTGACAGGTTTTCTGTGATAAATGTGGTTTGCACTAAGCTGATTACATGTGATGGCCTATAGGAATTGGCTGATTTTGTATGGTCTGGGAAGGATTAGATATATAAATGGGCTTGCCTCCAAAATGGCTACCAAGTTTCAAGCCAATACGTGCAAGTTAAAAGGAGAAAATATTGCACAAAAGTTCAATCCCACAAATGAGAACATAAATGCATTAAATACAGTTTAAATCCCAAAAACAAGCAAGCAACCAGATTGCTCTGGAACAAATTATGTAGATAGTTAAGGATTAAAAGTAGGAATTTGAAAGATAAATTGATATCCAGCACAATTATATGCTACCTGCGGCGTTGCCGAAGCAGATTTCGCTCATCAAAGGTACTGTTGGGATCATAACAACCCAACAAAAACTCCCAGACTGCTCCTCTAATTGAAGGGTGGACACCCTAAAAAAGCACACAAAAACCAGAACAGGAACAAAATTCTATCAGCGGGGGATCATCAAGAAATAATAACACCAATATGTCATGGCCATAGGGCTATATTTGACTTAAGGAATAGGAATAAGAAGTTACAAGCATTATCGAGAAACACCTGCTGCCATACCAATCCCAAACACAAGACTTGCATATGCCTAGAGGGTCACAAGGCACAAAATCAATCTCCATGTAAGACCCTCCAAACTCCCCACAGAAGTATTACATATCCTGGATAAGCCCTAACCTCCATGCTCAAAGTATCAAGTCTAATAAATCCTCCATTGTTATCATTCAGCTGTATTAAAGTTTTATCTTTATTCCATCTACTATTTATGTTACTGACTTTAGTGTCAAGAGGTCTCCCAGAAAATCCTCCCAGGGTCCCTTTTACCTCTTGTTTCTGGTATGGTGTGCAAGAAACAGGTTCAAGGCTTTAGATCATGCTCAGATATGGCTTGTCAAAGTGTTCAAGTTGAATCACTTTTCTAGGTACATATCAATACACAAAACGTATGGTCTTTTATCTAATAACTCAAAGAATAAAAATGGTATATAACATAACAAAATCGGGGCACAGAGTACATAAGATTTGCACAATATGGGATTTAAGGGTTAGATGCATACAATCTCAACCTAACACTACAAAGACCCAAATTCTAGGACCTCCAAAGTTACAAAGATTGGGGCTCAAGAGTTATGGAAAACCAATATTTTTTCTACAAACCTTTTCTAGAAAAACAAAACATTTCAGTGTGTTTCAAATCCATGTTTTCTAACATTTTCCATTAGTCATAAAAAAGGGTTTTCTACAATTTTCTAAATCTAATTTATATACCAATATTTTGAAAATTTGTGATGGAAGAAACATGATTATATATGATCATAAATATAAGTCTATGGGCAAATATTAATAATATATAATGAGAATTTTAATTTCATTTCATGATGAATTTTGTTTGTTTTTTTTAAATCAAAATTACATAACAATTTTATGCAAGTTTTTGATCTTTATTAATGATAGTTGTACGAATTGTGTAATACACTAATATTTTGTTGAAACAAGATGCCAAAAATGCAATCCTCTTATTAACATTAGGATGTAGTGAAAGTCAAGCCTGGTCTTAAGGTTCAAAACTTCATGCCTCTTACATAATTCTAAGAGGTGTGTGCTTAGGCTCTAAAGTGCATGCCTTTAGCACCTTAGAATTTTTTCCAAATTTTTTTTATGTCATTTTAAATAGGCTATTGAATTTAATTGTTACTTTGAATCCTAACTTGGTATTTGTGAAATTAGGATTGATGAAAGTAATGAGTGGTTGATTAAAACAATGATGGAGACTATAATAAGGATAATGACCTTGTATTTAATAATAATTCTTTGACATGGGATTTTGTAGTTAAAATTATTGGAGCAAACATTGCACTAAATTGAGAATTAGTTTGTCAACCTTGTTAAACAAGTGTCTAAAAGGCTACTTCAATGGAGATTGTAAATCAAGAAAATTCTAATTTACATAAACATATAAAGATAAAGAAATTATTCAAGTCAATAGGTCTAAGGAAAGGGAGAAAGATAAACTATTGTTTGATGATAATGATAAATATTAGCTTTTTTTATAAATATCTTGAGAACAATATCTTAAGTTTTCTAACTAAATATTCCCGTGCACCTATGGTGAAGTGTGACTTATTATTACTATCCCTTATGTAGCCAATGGAACTATGATCCTATAACTATTGTCAAAAACATTTTTTGGTATTGCTTATTACATGTATATGTATATGTACATGTATATGTGTATGTGCATGAATATGTGTATGTGCATGTACATGAATATGTGTATGTGTATGTGTATGTGCATGTACATGTATATGTGTATGTGTATGTGTATTTCATGAATAACTTACTTCCAAAAGGCCTACGCTAGTACCTTTTGCTATGATAACCCCTTTGTGCCTTGCAGCTTCAACAATATTCGGTCAAACATTTTACAAAAAATACTATATTTATTATTCGTGCATCATCAGTTTAATAATAAATTTAAACTAATTATATTATTATTAACTTAAAGGTTGCTATTAAGGACTACAGTACCTATAATAGTTACACTAGACTAATTGATAATTACCTACACTTCATTGGTAAGGTTTTAAATAAATCAGGTATTATCTTACTTAGGCTCAGCTCGTTAATTTCATGAGCTTAAAATTCTGATTGAGATCAAATTTATCTTATTCTCTTCCATTTTTTTAATTGAAAAAATAATTGGAAAATAAAACAAGTACAAAAATGAGTAATACATTAACTTCACAAATCAAACTTGAACAAATTGAGCTCAAAATTCTAATTGGAATATCACAAATCAAGTTTGAATGCTTTGTTATTACAAATAAATATATTATGTAATTCATTATTTAAAATTGAGTCGTTATCTAAATAAGTTCAGAAAAATAAGCTTGACTCAACTTGTTAATAGTATTAAGTTATAAACAAGCTTTAACCAATTTAGAGCCCAATTATAAGTAATTTGGTCTTATTAACAATTCTAATCAAAGGTCAATTGATCTATGCATTGCAAACAACTACTAGAAAGTATTGACTTGGGGAAATGAGCATGCTTCTATTGATTCAAATGAATACATTTTCTGGCAAAATTGCAGAAGTAGAAAAGTGGAAAAAGATAAAAAAGAAACCAGAACGGCAGAAAACGGGAAACATTTTGCCAAAATGAATGAGCCCTTAATGTGATACCAAAGTTCACCCTCCAAAAAGGCACAATTTAGATGGAATACTAACCAGATGACTCGTATTCAGTGCGTATAAATTTTTTCACTCATACATATAAAATAAATGCCGGTTCACACTTGCAGCTGACAGTAATGACAATTATGCAAGTAAATTAAGGTTACAGTGGAGCCTAGAATAAGTGATCACATAAAGCATCAGATACACCATGATAAACCCTAAAAGGGGACATAATCATAAAAAGTAGAATTTGAACATAAACTGGAAGACTTACTAGAATCTATGATCCCATATTGCATAGCTCATACAACTGCATATACTTAACTCCAATGCTAACAAAGCACGGTCAATTAAGGGTGTTATATTTGAATTAATAGCAGGAATGTTCAACAAAAGTGGACGATTTCAGCAATTAAAGTTTGGTTTTAGGGGCAACAAAAAAAAACACATGAAGATATTCTTCACTTGATCATAATTTAGCCATTTTTTTAATTTAACTTCCTGCATGGAACTGTGCTTTAGATAATGGAAATAAGGAATTGCAATCTTGTAATTAATGCAATGTAACTCAACTGTAAGAAGTCATAGCCATTTTTTGCACAGGAAACCACTATGACAGATGTAAACAGTGTTAAAATTTTCACTCTGTTTGTTTCAAAATGCTAGGGATTGCAGGAAAAGAAAAGGAAAAGCAAAGGAGAGGGAACTCGAGAGATAAGGAGCCACGGAGTTCTATTACTTGGATAAGCCATGAGGATAAAAGAAAGGAAAGCAAATAATAGCATGTTAGCTGGCCTTAAAGCCTTCCTTGCCAGCATCATGCAATATAATGAAATGAGACAAGGGTAATCATCAAAGTACCATTGACTCTCAATGCTGCCTAAATCACACTAGTCATGAGGAGATTCCAAATCACGAGCTATGAGAGATTCAGGTTGCTTCCACATTATTTCTCTCGTACTAAACAATTGAAACAAAGAAAAGCCATCCCTCCCTTTTTTTCCTATTCAACTGAGATCATAAAATCTTTCTTTTTGTTACAAAAAAATGAGTTCTTATACATTAGTATCAAATTTATAAGTGATGGGTACGGCAAAAAATGGGCCAGGCCAATGCTCAGAGGGATAAGAGACCTAAATGCCAACGACCCAATAGAAAAACCACAAAACCCATTAGGTAATAACATACGAATGCATAAATCAAATGGCATGAATTAAACAGCCAAATATTAAATGATCATAATGAGCTACTTAATGGTCGCATGCAGAGAATGGTTAAATTGATCCAATAGTTAGTAGCCAGACGATCTTACTATTGAATTGAGACAATCGTTATATATATAAGTAACATTCCTTATCACTGATCCGAAGCGACATCAAGCACACGCATTGATTCTAGGTGCCAATCAACCAAATGGCCCCTTTTTCTATAAATAAACCCTTTCCTTCAAAGAAACAGACGAGGAGTAGAAAAGAGAAAAAATGCCACTCGGCCAAACAAGTATACAAAACAAAAGCCACTTAACCAAATGAATGCACAAAAAAGAGCATTATCCTTCATACATGCACTCATCCTCTCTAAATTCCTGCATTCATTTCCTTATATCTTTCACACCTTAATAGAAAGATAATTGACTTGAGTATCGAATGATATACTGGAGAGCGAATTTTATATACCTATTACCTCCAGTTTATTTTGCGGTTGTGCACAGGATCTAAATTTAAAGTTACGAAGACCGGACTCGTTATTATTCGAATATTCATGCGTGACAAGGTGGCTCCTTAATTTGTATATCAATTCAGATTCTCGAGATGCATCATTAGCGTCGTCTGTGGAAAGATAATCAAACCACCCAATCGAGAAGAAAGAACATGGCCAACACCAAGGCCCAAACAACCGTACCATCCAAGGATATCATTTCTCATTGTGATAACCCGACAAAGGGTAGCCATGGAAATACTCGCCTGACTACAAATATAAACATGAAAGCGCTAGCAGCCCAAGTCTACTCAATGTCCAAAGTTCTCAAGACCCTTTGGAACAAAGTGGAAGGACACCCACTGGGAGCTCCGTTCTCCAACTCTTAAACATTTGCATCCAAAAGGAGGATCTAAAGGAAAAAACAACCATCCAAGCAAGTGATTCTGCGGCCTAACAACCTTGAAGCCTCGAGCGAAAGGGTTCATAAACTAGAAGGGTAATTAAATTTTGGAGCATGAGATGAAAGCTCGGAAGGGCAAACCCCGCACTATTCCCGAGATGTTGGAAAACCTTCGGCTTGTGATGAAACTTCACGCAGCACTCTTCTGAGAAAAGTCCAGCCAATAGGTCCTGCACGTCTTGCCAAGCATTCGAAGATGAGGACATTCCTCAATGGGAAGAGGGTTGCATCCGCTTCCCAAGTGGAAGAAAGGATTTGAAAGATCAAGCAATAGTTGTTTTGAGGAAGCACGGACAGATATTCGTCCGATCTAGACAAATCATCATTTATAAGGGAGATTAGAATGCATCGACTCCCACTCAAGTTCAAAATACTGACCTTGGAACCCTACGACGGAATTTCTGATCCCATGGACCATTTGAATGATTTTCGTACCTTGTTAGGGATTTTAAGGCCTAGATGATCCGGCTTTATGTCTCTACTTTCCGCTAACCCTCAAAGGGGATGCCAAAATTTGGTTTTACCAGTTGGCACCAAATTCGATTCGAACATTCCAAGAGTTGGCCAACAACTTCTTAAAACAATTTGCTTCCAACAAGACGGAAGAAAGGCAGCCATGGCACATTGTCCGTATCTAGCAAGGGATAAACGAAAGTCCGAAGGGCTTCTTGGTCAAGTTAATGCGAAGGCCCAAGGAATTTCAAAAGATTGTAAATTCTTTGAAAAAGAGTATCTCGAAACTAGGGTCTCTCATTGAAATTGATAGATCTAGCAAGGGATCGGCCCATAAGAAAGGCAAAACTAACTCGGGAAGATGTCAAGTTAAATCTCCGCGCTCCAAGCAACGGCTCAAGTTGACCTCATCAGTCCAATTAGGATGGCCCACGATCTTCTTCCTACACGCTAGAGTTACTTACCATAATCGAATGACACAACTTTTAGATATTTCTTAGTATTTATCCATGTTCATGAGATTGTCCCCAAAATGACATTTCTTAAGGCCATAAATGATCCATCACATCAAAGGAGGACGGAATCCGCATACATTTGCCTTATTTGGTCCAAAAAGCCCAACAAAGCAAAGAGGCCAAAATATAAATACCCTTTCATGCCAATAAAGGAGGACATCTAACATACAACCAAAAGTTCCACCGATCAAACTAGTGGAAAAACGCATCCGTTGAGAGGATCCCACCCTCCGACGTGACAATCAAAAGACGCTCCATGGCAAGTACATCTCTCTCTGTAAGCCGCTCTCCTTTGAGCGCACCATCCAGAGCCCTGACCTCCAACCCAACACTCAATCCCCTCATTCGTTCATTCTTTCACATCATCTTCACCTCCATCTTTCTTTTCTTACAAAAAGATTTCTAATTTGAGTATCGAAAGATACACTGAAAAGTGAGTCCAGTAAATCGTTTGACATCTTGTTATTCAAAATAATCCGAAATTCCTAAAGATGGACCCTTCATATCAATTCGACGTGAAAATTTGGCTAGCGATTTTCTAATCCATACAATAAAGTGAATTCTTTTAATACTTAGTTTTCTATCATCATTTTTTAAGGCGGAAACTCATCCGAGCATACATTATCAAGAAAGCAATGAGGCCGAATGCACAAATCTGACCCGGAAAGAAAATTGAGACCCTCATTAAGAAAGGTTATCTCAACTCCTTTGAATAACACTGGTTTTGAATGTCCCGAAGAGAAATCCTAAAGTGGCCCAAATCGGTTAAGAATCCGGAAGAAGGAGACCAGTCAAATACTATTTCTATCATCAATCTTCGGGTCACAATACCGGGGACACTTATAAAAGAAGATTGAAACCCTCATTAAGAAAGGGTATGTCAATAGGTCTTTAAGAGATCCAATGCAAACCGCTGAGTGCCATCAACAGGTAGGCCAAGAACAACCACGTAAATAAAGCATGATATCAAAACAATCCAAAGCAAACTTGCATTGGCAAGAAATAGAGTCTAGGAATAAGTAATGATGTCATTAGTTTTAGTAATAACGATACGACTCATATAATAACTTCCCATTTTGACCCTCTTATTATACTTGTATTCGTTTCGGATGGTATCCAATTACCAACCGAAACGAGTCTTCATTGATAATGGAGGTTTCAAAGATTTGCCATATATTGATGCCTACTTTAAGCTCAAATTAAAAAAGGATCAAATGAGACTGATCAAAGGACCCTTATACTAGTTGGACATAACATTAGGAATATACCCAAAGATAACGTCACGAATGCTAACGTTCCTAGTAGTGGATTTACCTTCAATCTACAATGTAGTATTGGGACTACCCTACTTGGTTATGTTTAGAGCACTGACTTCAATGCCTTATTTAACGAAAAAGTTCATGGCAGCGTGTGGAGTCCGAGAGGTCTTAGGAAACCAAGTCATCGGCCGAACATGCTACTTAGCTCAAGTCAATCAAGCGGTTCTAAATCAACCGATTAAAGAATTCGACCTCCGGGGCGAAGCAACTGATTCAACAGACTGAATCCCGTTAGATCCGAGCGAGCCTGAGAAATGCATGTAGATAGAAGGCTCTCTGCTGGATCAACTGCATGAGCAGTTGATGACTTTTCATCTACAAAATTCAGGCGTATTTGCATGGACATCCGCAGATATACCAAGGATTCCAACTAAGATGATGGTCCACAGGTTGGGTTTTGATCCTAGATGCAAACCGATTAGGTAAAAGCGGAGGTTCTACTCCATAGAGAAATTGATTGCCATGAGAGAGCAAGTCAAGAAGCTTCTCGATGCAGACTTTATAAGGGAAGTCCAATACCCTGATTGGCTATCAAATATAGTGCACATCAAGAAAAGTAATGAAAAATGATGAATGTGTGTCGATTTTATCGGCATGAATAAGGCATATCCAAAAGATATCTTTCTGTTATCAAAAATTGAACAACTGGTAGACTTAATATTTGGGTATAAGCTATTAAATTTCATGGATGTCTATTCAGGGTACAATCAAATCCAGATGTGCCCTAAGTATGAAGAGTTTACTTCCTTCATGATCAATCAGGAGACATACTGCTACAAAGTAATGTCCTTCAGTCTAAAGAATGCAAGAACGATATATCAGAGGCTGGTAAATAAGATGTTCGAGGGACAAATCGAAAGGAATATGGAGGTATATGTGGATGACATGCTCGTCAAAAGCACATTAGTTGACGACCATATTCGCGACCTAGGTAAAACTTTCGAGATGCTACGAACACACCAAATGAAGTTAAATCCAACAAAATGCATGTTTGGAGTAGTTTCAGAAAAGTTCATTGGGTTTATAGTGTCTCATTGAGGAATTGAGATGAACCCCAAGAAAATAAAAGCAATAATGGACATGAATCCATATCAAATTGTAAAAGAAGCTTAAAGGTTAACCGGGAGACTCGCAGCACTCTCTCAATTCTTGGAAAAATCTATAGAAAAATACCTTCCATTCTTCAAGGCACTGAGAGGGACTATAGTGAATGGTTTTTAATGGACAAAATGGTTGTCAGACAGCCCTCTAAGAATTAAAGGAATACCTCACCAACCCTCCAATCCTATCCTCTCTGAAAGAAGGTGAGAAATTATACCTTTATCTGGCCATATCTGACATGGTGCTAAGTTTGGTCTTGGTTAGACAAGAATTCGAGGTATAATGGTTGATTTATTACATTAACAAAATCCTAACAGACATAGAGACTCATTACTCACATGTCAAAAAGATCACTTTAGCACTGGTCCACTTTGCTAGAAAACTTGAACCATACTTTTAAACTAATAAAATCATCGTCCTAACTAATTAATCCGTTAAAGGAGATCCTATAGAAACCCAAGGTGTCTGAACGATTGATCAAATGGACTATGGAATTGGGTGAGTTTGATATAGAATTTTGGGCACGATCAACCATAAAAAGGCAAGCCCTTACAGATTTTATAGTTGAAATGAAAACCTCAATTTTGAGTGATACTGAGAAGCATGAAGACCCTCGTCAACTGAAGAGGCATCAACGTGGCTCTTGCATATAGACGGGTCGTGTTCCCAATCAAGGAACGGAGTTGGTGTGGTCCTGAGAACTCTGGACGGGTTAGAGATGAAATACTTGATGACACTTAGACTTTTGGCCACTAAGAATGTCGTAGAATACGAAACATTGCTGGCAAGACTTATACTTATGAAGGAATACTCAACTAAAAGCTCGATCATTCACAGCAATTCGAAACTGATTGTCAACCAAGTAACCAGAAATTTCAAGGCATCTAGTCCATTACTTGTAAAATATCTTGCCAGAGTAAACGGCCTAACTAAGTCATTCGATAGGATGGAAATTTGCCACATCTTGAAGGAAGACAACTAAAAAGTGGATCAATTGGCAAAAGTAGTAGTGTTTGGAAACCTTGAGCAATACACCAGAGAGATGATGAAAGTCCTTGCGATCCCAAGCATAGAGGTCCCAAAAAAAGAGATACTCCAAACCTTGGACAGCAATACTGGATGACTTCATATAGAAGGTACCTTAAAAAAGGCCTTTTGTCGAAAAACCCGAAAGAAGCCAAACACATAAAAAAGACAGCAAGCTAGCACACCCTCATAGACAGAAAATTGTACCGAAGAGATTACTCTATTCCTTACATACGGTGTTTAACGCCAACCGAAGCTGACTACACTTCGAAATTTATGGGACACACATAGGAGGTAAAAACCTGGTGTTAAAAGTCATGCGGTAGGGCTACTATTAGCCCATAATCAAGATAGACACTATGGAATTCTTATAGAAATACGAAAATTGTCAAATCCATGGCAATGTCCCTCATTAACCGCACACAGAACTCCAAACCTTACAGTCACCGGCTGTTCGCTCATGGATGCTTGATATATTAGGCCCATTACCCATTGTGTCAAGATAAAGAAAGTTCACCATAGTCGCCATAGACTACTTCAAGAAATTAGTAGAGACCTCTCCGTTGGCAGAAATAACCGAAGCAAAATGCAACCAAGTTTGTCCGATGGAATACATTTGCAAGTTTGGGATTCCCGATGTCATAGTAACCAACAATGGAACCCAATTCACTAGCAAAAGATTCGCAAAGTATTGTGCGAGTTTGAGAATCAAACTAGTTCATACTTCTGTTGCCATTCCGCAAACGAATGGGCAAGTGGAAATGATGAACCGAACCTTACATACAGGTTGAAAATGAAATTAGAAGGTGTAGGGGCCCCTAAATAAACGAGCATCCCTCTGTATTATGGTCCCATTGGATGACCTCTAGGGAACCAACACGAGAAATACCATTCAAATTGTGTTATGGGATAGAGACGGTCATTCCGATAGAAATCGGACTACCCAGTCTCCAAGTCAAAAGTTTTGACCCACAAATCAATTCCTAACTTCCGAGAGAGCATCTCAATCTGCTTGGAAAAGTCTAAGACACGAAAAGGCTGCAGATAGCCACTTACAAGCAACGAGTGGCTCAGTACTATAACAAAAAAGTGAAGGCTCGCCAATTTGAGGTGGGGGACCTAGTTCTGAGGAATATAGATGCTACAAGCAAGATTGCCGACAAAAACAAACTCTCTACTAATTGGAAGGGACCGTTCCTAGTTTCAGCTATTTTCCAGAACGATGTGTATAAATTACATACTAAAAATAGAAAATTAGTCCTAAAGACATAAAACGTCATTCACCTTAAAAAATATTATCAATAAGCTTCCGCAGGAAGAGGTAAGTTTTGTACACAATATAAGGAGTGATAGTATAATGAACTCATGTTGTTAATAATAAAATTGTTATGCATTTGTTACATTAATTGCCCATTTGTGTGCTTACATGTCATTTTATAAATACAAACAACCAAAACTGACCCTAAGTCAGGTAAAACTCTCACCTGTTAAATCGACATGTTAAAAAGCACGGTCATAACTTCGGTTGAATTAACTTAGCGGCCCAAATGACAGTCAGACACAAACTATCATATAAAGACCCGGGAAGCTTGTAGATCAAAGTCCAACCCCTTTTTTAGAGGTTAAAATAAAAGAAAACTTATGGGACTTTCTCAACATTAGTGCAACGACGTTCTCTCATAGGAATGAGCACTATCAGTTAAATACACTCAACGGATTAGGGTTTGATAAAGCCCGACAGCAATGGCAACCACATCTAGTTGGCAAACAAAGAGCTTTCCTATCTAGAATGCTACGACGTCCTCTCACAAGAACGAGTACCATCAGTCAAAAACGGTCAATGGACTAGGGTCCAACAAAACCCGGCGACAATGGCAACCACGCCTAATTAGCAAACAAAGAACATGTTGAACAAGAAATTCAGCATGTAAAAAGAACAGACATCAGTGACAATAATTGGTACAATCTAACTGATTTATTAATGAATAAATATTTACAATACAAAGAACCAAACTTTCTAGAAAAAGGTTACAATTCTACAGTCGTTTGCCTACGCACGAGAATCCCAATTATCCTAAGGCTGAGAGCTGGTCGGAGATCGTGGCGATGGATCCCCACTAGTTCCGAGAAACTCTTAATGTCTGAATGCTGAGAAGCTTGGAAATTTCTCGGACTAAGGTAGCCTAGAGAAAAGTTGGGAGTAACCAAGGACACGATCCGCTTGCAGTAATAAAATCCATCTTGGAATCTGTCGTTCAAAGCAAGTCTAACCTATTTCGGTCAAAGATGTATCCTCAACTCTCCTTTGAGTTAAGCGCACTTGTCTTGAAGATCGGCAATTAAGCTAGCATCAGAAATCGATTAATGCTTAGCCTCTTGAAGCTTGTCTTCAAGTGAGACGATTCAATCCATAGCTATAGATTTTTCATCAAATAACTCCTAGGATCTCACCAACCACTCGGATAACTCTTTATCTAAGGTGCAACATCACCATGCCTAGTCGGCTATAAAATGGCAACATCAACTCGGATCTCCATCTCCCTAAGTACAGCAGGGTTGGCGAACATTTGAGACAAATGAGAAATCTCAGCATCTCGTTTGTTTAGTCCATTTGCGATCAAACAAACCAACTCCTACGACTGTCAAACAAAGCAAAATGGTTAGTCGAAAATAATAATGACAAAAAGAATACTTAAAGAAGAAGTGCTCCACAAGCGATACCTCAATCGGAAAAGATATCTCATGGAAAGAAAGGCCTGGATCGAAATCGGGCTCGGAGACTAGTGAAGTCCTCCAATAAAAAAAAGATAGAGTGCGATGTTGAAGAGGAGCTTCGAACCCAGGGGGAGGTGAAAAAGCACCCGAGTCCTCTGGGTGCCCAGATGCCAAAGCATCAGTACAAGGAATCTCTTCCACTTCTGCAACCACTAGATGATTATCAAACTCCTCCATCGCCCGACTATTATTAATAGACTCTACAACGAAATTAGCAGGAGGCATAGAAGTAGGCTCATCAGGTGACAGATCAACAAAAATTAGGAATTCTCAGCTATAGACGAACCATCAATCGGTTCATTCGATTCATTGGCAACGGGATCATTTATTCTGGAAACAATGGATATAGAAGCTTCACCACCCACAGTAAACTCGGACAACTCTTCAAAAACATGGCCTGGTGAAGAATGGACAAAAGCCGACCTCCGATACAACTCACCGGCTTCCAACGCAATCATCTCATTACAGGCCTTGTCAATCGCCCTGTCAAAGTCACTTGAGGAAGATGAGAGGAGGTCTACCCTCCTAGTCGCCCTTTCAGGAGAATCCCGAATGAAAAGTTTTCCCACTTTTCTCTTGAGATGGTGGAGAGGCATATCAACAATGGCTTCCCCTTCAACTCTCACTTCCAAGTCAACTTCAGCCAACGCCTGACAAGTCAAAAAATTATTTGTTCTCCGGAGCAAGAAGGCATTTTCCTCGATTAGCTCTGTCAAGGGCCGAGCCATAATATACTCATTCTCTGAGACATCTCCGGAATAAGCAAGATTGATCAACTATCATTCATTGGAGAGGGTCCAGCCAAAAGAGACCGTAATATAAAAATATCGGTCCTTCCAACCCTTTATTGAGTCTAAATTACCCCTGCTTATTCTATACTTTTTATGGGGATAAAAGAAATCCAATTACTCTCTTGATTGAAACGGAAAACAACTTTAATGACCCTAGCGTCCATACAAAGTTTCCACGGCGAAGGAAGATGCACAAGGAAATCCAGTACCTAATAGCATTGGAATGGATACACACAACAGGAATTTCAAGAGCCTCCAGAATCTCGTATAGTTGCCTCGCAAAGTGAACAAGAAGGACTTCGGGTGGATTTCGTAGATGGTAATGAAGCCAAACCAAAGAGAGCAAGCTCTCTTATTAAACGAAGAAATCTAAAAGGGAACGCTAATAGGAATATTAAACCTATCATAAATATCTATTATATCCTCACTGGAGATGACGGATGGGATCTCAGTGATGCCTTTAGAAATTGCTCGATGAGCCATGGAGACAAGGAGAAGTAAAGAGCAATTGGGGCTAAGAGACGTGAAATGTGAAGAGGTGCAGAGACGAAAGAGAGCCACATTTCAAATAGCCAACAATTTTATCCAAAAACAACGTTGTCTAAGAGCACTAGAGAGGCAAATTTTATAATAGTTGAGACATATGCCAGCACCAAGGTGTGCTGCAGTACATCTATTTCACTACGCTATTAATGATGACCGAAACAATGCCTCCCAGTGCAGCAGACTGATAATAGGCGGCACTAATGCCTAAATCAACGTGTCTACTTCACCGTGCAGGTAATGATAGCCTAATGAAGCGTTTCTCAAGGTGACAAATAAGCAAAGGGTGGCCCTGACACTAGGTTAAATGTGACAAAATGATTTGACCCTAATTAAAATCGATTCGATTGATTTGCGGATGCACATATATCACATTTTGACAAATTAACTCATTACACTCCGAGTTGCTAGAATCTGAATTGTCGAAAACCCAAGTTGTCAAAGGCCCAAGTCGTTATATTGTCAAAAATTAAATAGCAAAAAATGACATTCAAACACGACAACCACTCAAAGAACACAAGAATATTGAAGCCATACAAAGAAAGAAGAACATTATTCGAGTAGTTCTATTCATTGATTCCTTTCACAACGTATATACTTATAATAGCGAAAGTATAACTTGAGCAAAAAGGAAGAAAGACATAGGACAACAAACTTGATAAAAAAACTCTCTCTAGAAACTTCAACGGCATTGTGGAGGGAGGTAAAAAAGAACAAAAGTCATCCACCAAAGCCTACTGTAGTCACCCAGGTCACCTCGAGAATAAACATAAAGCTAAGGACTTTGTCACGACGATAGAGGCATGGTTTTGTTAAGGACATAAAAGAGGAAACCCAAGATGGTTTCCCATATAAAAGTGGGTAACAAAACAATCTTCAAACATTTCCTCAAATCCCAACTTTAAAAGCTAGAAGAGAACTCCCACAAACTCCGGCTCGTGGTAGCAAAGGCACTATGTTGGCTCAGAACAGCCATACCACTAGGCAAGATAAAGAATACCCCATGATGTAAGGTAGAGAGAGTTTCACAATTTATAGCCAAGAAGAATGCTCAATGGGTATTCAACTTAGGAAGATATCAAATCACAACATTGATGGCAAATAATAAAATCTTGCCAAACAAAACCTCAAATTAGTAGAATATCTTAGGAAAGGAAACGTATTGATGAAGCTGCAACTAGCATCCCACCAATGACATGTTAGGAGTTAAAATTCAAACCTCCCAACACGGAGAGCTAATGATGGGTATGGTAAAAAATTGGCAATGCTCAAGTGGATAAGAGACTTAAATACCAATGGCCCAATAGAAGATACCAAAAGCTCATTAGGTAATAGCGCACGAATGTATGAATCAAAGGATACGATTTGAACAGTCGGACATTAAAGGATCATAATGAAGTGCTTAATGGCCGCATGCAAATGGAGACTAAGTTATCCAATAGCTAATAGTCAGGTGGTCTTATCATTAAATTGAGACGGTTGTTACACATGTAAGTAGCATCCCTCACCACTGATTTGAAGCGGCATTAAGCACACACATTGATTCTCGGCGCCAGCAAACCAAATAACATCTCTTACTATAAATAAACCCTTTCCCACAAAGAAGCAGACAAGGAGGAGAAAAGAGAAAAAAAACACTCAGCCAGACGAGTGTACAAAAATAAAAGTCACTCAGCTAAATGAGTGCACAAAAAGGTGCATTACCCTCCGTATATACACTCATCCCTATCTTCTCTAAATTCTCGCATCCATTTCCTTATATCTTTTACATCTGAATAAAAAGGTCACTTAACTTAAATATCGGAGGATATATCGAGGAGCGAGTCTCGTATATCTTTTACCTTCATTTTGTTTTATTGTAGTGCATAGAATCCAGATTCAAAATTACGAAAACCGAACCCGTTATTATTCGAATGTTCAAACGTGATAAGGCGGCTCTCTAATTCATATATTAATCCAGGTTTTCGAGACGCATCAATAAGGTTGATTGAGTTGATTTCAAATTCAAAATAAAGCATCGTTGTTCTCATAATAAAACACAAATTTATAGATGTAAATAAACAAGAGATACATAGCTCATGAAAAGAAACTAACTTAAATGCATATGTTAAGAGCGCACCCCTCGCTGAATCCGCTGTAGCACCTTTGAGATGTTCAAATGACCATCTTCAGAAAATGAAGCATGCCATCTTCTTGCACTAAGAGTTTTTCCTGCCTGTAGAAACGACATGAAAAGAGCAGGAACTCATCAAAGTTCCACAGACATAGTAAACAAAGAAAAACAAATTTTCAGTTGCCTGATTGACCACAGCAAGACATGGTCCACCAAGTTTCCAGCATAAGTTGCAAAATTAGGTGAATAATCAGTCATTAAGAAGACTCAGAAAATAAAGCCAACAGGAAACGTATTAGAAGCACGTAATAGTACAACGGATTACAGAACTAGATATAAGCATATGTATATTTTCTCAAATGAAATTCAAATAGAGAACAACTGTCCCATAAGCAGATGGATTGCTTGAATAAATTTAAACCAAAAAAAAAAAAAACCTAATCGATTGAAGAAAATGCCAAACTCTCGCACCTTTAGCTTGAAATGGCTTTTTGGAACATTTTTTTTGCATTCTGGTCTAACTGTATAAAATGCCTCCAACTCAGCCTTTGCGGATTTTCTTGTAAACATCCCTGGCAATTCAACAAGCAACTAAATCAATAGCCAATACCAGCTACTCAATATTGAATTTTAGTTAAAAACACCAATCTACATAAACATACGAGAACCAAGTATAGAATTTTCAACAAACTCGATCCTTTTGGCAACAGAATTAAAGAAACCACACTGCCGAATGTGCATGATACGGACCTATTCTGTTACTTTAATTAGGTTTTCTCCCCCTCCCATCCTCTTAATAATAATAATCAATAAGAAACTCAGATAAAAAATTCGAACAAATACAATCCTTATAAAAAGGATAACTCATATGCCAAATTATCATATTCACAGCAAAAAGGTACGTATATACAATCAATAACTACCCAGACACAATAGATCAAACCAAAGTAAATATAACACACAAATTGACCAAAAAAAATTAGAACATACTATCGGCATTGCACCCGGATATAATCATCGACCAGAGACTAAATAACATATTACCAATTCAATTTGAAATGCTTGATCCTTATGAAAAGAATGGTTTTTTGGGGAGGGAGGTTTATTTTGGTGTGGGGGAGCGCAACCGCAGTTTAAGCCACCAATTATAGGATAACAATTTTTCTTTCGTATTGAAATCGACTTAGAAGGAGAGGCTGTGTACTTTGAGGTTTATGATGCTGTGAAACTTTTTGTGGAATATTTGCGATCTTTTAGGTTAATATGGTACCAATAAATTACTTTACAGAAAAGCGTCCTGGCGCATTGTGATTTACGGGGAAGGGGGAAGGGTAGAAGGAGACGATGGCGCTCACAAATCTGCGATTCCTATAATTGAAAGTGTATATATATATATATATATATATTTTGGGGGAGAATTACTATTTCCTAGTTAACGGGTCACCATCCATTTCTATGGGCACGCGTCTTCCTTATTGTCTAGCAGAAACCAGTTGCATATCAATTTTCCCCTGAATGGAGCAAGGAAAATTATTCCCCATTTATTTTCAAAACAGGAATATCCTTCTTCTTAACATGTTATCTAATACAATAGGTCAGAATTTGGGCATTGCCATGAGAGAATTTATCTTAATAATGAGCTTATCTAATATTTTAGACCATGTAGTATATAAAATTATAGATAGTCTTAAGTTTTATAGTTATGATGCTAATTCTTCTGATATTTTTAGAAAAGATATATAGTCACCTGTCTTTAATCATTTTCACAAAAACCACCTGATTCATTTTGGATCCAAATTTTGAACAGATTCGGATCGAATTCGATAAGAGCCAGTGAAACTAGATCCAAGCTTCTCCATTCAAAGTGAGTGGGAAGCACTGGCACATTGTCGCCTCTTTCAGGCCTTGAAAACTCAGATGTGTGCAAAAGTGATCCAAATGATTCGTAGAATCAGTGCTCCTATCGTAAGAATCCAGTGCTAGTATTTTAAATTTGGTCGGCAATGGACGATTCAAAATCTCAGCAGTGAATGTAGATCTCTCCAAATTGGCGGTGTGCTCGTTGTCGTCCTTGAACATGCGGTTCCAGAGCTTTTCGATTTTTGCCTCTACTCAGGAGGCGTTACCAAATTTCTTGAAGTTGAGGTATGTTCTCAATTTCATTCTTTCAGTAGTACGGCGCGTAGCCATCTGGCTACTACCGCTAATGGATATGACGATCCGAGAGGTTCCCTCTTGAGCCTAAGGTCTAAGCTCATCCTAAGAGTATCGGGTGTTCCTTCTCTCCGGACTCTCATCTGGAGTACCACGGCCTAAGTGCCCTTCGAGTCTTGAACAACTTTGGGCGTTGAAGGCTCCGGAGTACAAGAGCTGCCCGGCCTCGTAGCCTTTTTGGCCGGTTTCTTCTTCCTCTGGCCTCCTCGCCTGAAGGCCAGAATGGGAATTGAGGAGGGCGGGGCCCGTTACTTCTTATGGCCCTGAAGGGTGCAGAGCATCTGGAACATTCTAGAAATGTTGTTCATTTGCTCCGTTAGGTTTTAAAAAAATGGTGCTAGTTGCCCTCTGACCAGGTTACCAGCTGAGTGGTCTTGATCAGAGGAGGCAGCATTTCTAGCAGGAATGCTAGCTTGGGCTCTAGTGTTCACCATTTTGCTTGATAAAATCGATTTTAAGGATAAAAGTGGTTGGCTTTTTGTTAGCTTCTCATAGACGGAGCCAATAATACATCATGGATCCAAATTTCGAACAGATTCGGGTTGAATTGTCCGTCAAGTTTCCGTTCCGACCATTAAGTCTCGGGTCCTACACACCACAATTTCAAATAAGAGATTAGGTGACAGTAAGATGTGGTCCTACCAAAAATATTTTAACGCTTAAGTCAGTAAGTAGCCTTCTGAAAAAAGAAGGTAAATCTAGAGAATACAAAATGGATGCTTGATGAGTGTTTGTGGATGTAGGTGAGAGTGCACTCGTAGAGAGTATGGCTTTGTTGTTATTGCTTGTGAGCAGAAGACTCTCTCAGTACTGAGTTCGTTGGAAATTAGTAGTAGAGAGAGAGTGTTAGGATGCTTGGGAGTCTGAAAGTTTCTTAGAGCTTGAGATTGCTTGAGAACTTTAGTGGACAAGAAAAGTTGTGCCTTTGAAGGAAGTTTTCATGGCTTTTATAGAAATGGCTCCTTGGATGCCTACCTTCTGAGGGGGAATGTTGCCTTTCCTACGCTAGCATGAGTGTCGTTTCTAGCTGTAACGATCAAAGATGCGGATCTCCTTCCTTCTATGCATAGTAACTATTAGGGTTTCCTATAGATCACAAGTGGATTCTGGCGCCTTCCTCCCGAATGTACTTTGATTCTGGAGGTGACAATTATAGTAAAGATTGCCTTCTTTGGAGATGCAAAAAAATTAGGGCAGACGACCATTGTGATTTGAAGATGGACACATTGACCAATTTAGGCACGGGCCGCGTTCGTCCTGAGCCTTGACCAGTCTACTTGCCGCTTCCCCGGTCATCGGATGTATTGACCGTCTTAGACTCAAATGGGTTGTCTTAATCTTGGGCCTCTACTTGGCCCACTTGCTTCTCATCCGGTCAATGCTGCCGTTGATCATCCTAGATAGAAATGGGTCGCTGTTGATTTGGGTTGTTTCTTTTTTTGTGGGCTAGCATGCTACTGGCGTCCCATCACCACCAATACAAGCTTGCGCCACAAAATCCATTCTTACATCCATATTAAATATATATTGTATTGTCAAAGTAATATTATATTTACACTGTTCATTTTCTATGTTAGACTAATAAATTGAGCATGGTGGTAGAGTTTAATTGAACAACAAGACCAAAGACAAAAGACAGTATTTTTTGAAAAATTTTCTTCTATTATAGCCTATTTCTCTAGCTCCACTGCTGACATAGAATTGTTGTGAAAATATAGCAACATTTTTCTTTTTTCTTACTCAAAAGATTGTCTCGAATATATCTATTTCAGATAGTTAAACGTAAATTTTGTTTGGGTTCGACACCCGAATTCACACACAACCCGGGGAGCTTTGCGGGGAGCTTTGCTTTAGAGAGTACACATCTGACTTTCTCCATTAGCATACGGTTTATCCCCTTGACCACTCCATTCAACTGAAGCGTCCTTGGTGGTGTTTTCTAGTGCCGAATACCATGAAACCAACAATAGACATCAAAACCTCTGATGTACTCACTGCCATTATCACTTCGAATGTGCTTCAATTTCTTTCCCGTCTGTCGTTCAACCAGAAGCATGAAAATGCTCAAAGATTCCAAGGACTTGGTCATTGGTCTTGAGTGAGTAAACCTACAACTTCCTCGAGTAATTGTCAATGAACAAAATAAAGTACTATACTCCTCTAAATGACTTCTATTTGAACGGCCCACACACATCAGTGCGCACTAGTTCAAGAGGATTGGCCTTCTTGGTAGACAAGTCTCCTCGGAATGAGACTCGCTGCTGCTTTATCGCCTTATAATGAGGACAAGTCCTCAGGCCAGTCTCCTTTACTCCCGGAATGAGACCCTTCTTAGCAAGGTTGCTCAACCCTTTTTCACTCATATGGCCCAACCAACAGTACCACAAATCTAAGGACCCCTCACTACTAGCAATATTTACTTCTCTGGCTACAGCAGATGCTTACACCACATATAGACCGAAGACCTTTCTATGGGCAACGACTAAGGACCGTCTTGTGTCAATCTCCATACTCTTTCATAGAAGGTATTGTAATACCATTTGTTGTCTAATATGCCGAGTGAAACTATATTCAACTGGATACCAGACACACGTCGGACGTCTTTCAGCAACAATATCGTCTCATTGTTGGTGACATGCAATACCTTACCTCTGCCAACGATTCAGGACATACCTTCATTTTCCATCCTTATTATTCCAAAATCTCCCTGTGACAAAACGGGTTCTAATTTTTATAGGACTCTCTGTCAGACAGATACAGAACAGAATTTACATATTTTTATTAGTAATTTCTATAAAAATTTTGGCAAAATTTCATGTAAAATTGGACGAAAATTAAAATATACAACCTGTCAATTTACACATGTACAGACCATACTCAATATCCAAACCTCAGACTTATGACCACAACACAATCACAGGACTAGTACAAGCACGCAACTAACCAAATATTATAATTTACATCCTACAATATGCATTCATAGGACCACATGTGCCATCCGTGGCCTTAATTTAACAACCCTATCAACTATACCGAAATTCAGACAAGAGATGTCGTCTAAGACCTGTATAGAAATCACAAAATATATAGCGAAAGTATCCATATCCAAGATATAACCTGTGGAAGCATAAATATAATTTTAACAATTTACAGAACATACTACAGTCATTTATACATAGTTCCATCCACAATTCAGATGTTTACAATTAAAACTATCAGAATCTCCCCAAAGAATTACTCCAAGGTAATCTTCAAGGCTTCACCGAAGCTCCAGAACCTTCCTTACTAATCTCTAGCTACACGGGGTCCCCTAGTGTATTCTCTATATCCTTATCTGGGGAGAAAAAATAAAATAGTGAGTCAAAATCCAGTAAAGTACTAAAACATACAGATTATAATGGTCCCGTGTAGAACATAGATATCGAAGGTTCTATAAACTGTCAGAGAGTAGATATAATATACAGAAAGTATGAGAAAGGTACGATTCAATGTGAACAGGCTTTAAAATTCATTATTTATACTTTCATGCAGAAAATATGTGCAGATGAGCAGAAATACGTGCGATAATCATAAAGAAAGTATAATTTCATATAAACAGATCTCGAGAAACATAAGTCATGCTTTCAAGCTATAACATAAATATGTTAGGGTAGAAAACCACGTTAAAATCAAATCAAAAGAATAGAAGCAGTTAATGGAAATAGGAGCAAAGTATGATTTTACTTAAACATGTAATGGTTCCATAAAGCAATTCCAAATCTCAGTTGCTTTCATCAGAAAACTCTAGTTAAATATCCTAGAGACTCAACTAGCGTACCATACTAGCTAAGGGGGCAAATAATCGAGAATAGATTGTGTTTTCGCTACACAATCAAAGGCCAGTATCATTGACAATATAGGGACTGTTTGTGTTTACGGCACACAATTCAAAGACAACGGAGGATTATGACCTCCAAAATCGAAGGAATACTAGCCTCCACAGTAAACGCCCAGAAGGGTAGACCACGTTTGACTTTATGGATGGAGTTATCCTTAATTACCACCATAATATCCTAAGGTATGTTAGAGAATCTCATATGACTGCATATCAGTTACGGGTCCTAATTAATAGTATCGTAAATATTTTTCCTTCTTATTTCATAACTAAAAATCCCTTTTAGTTTCAGAAATCAGTCAGAGTTTCATAATAAATCTTTAATCAGTTTCAGAACATACAGTAACGTCTAAAACTCTTCAATTTAGCTTTAGAACATACAGAAATGGTTTCAAAACCCTTCAGTTTAGCTTCAGTAGTCCACAGTGATTTATCAGTATAAGTCCATGTAAAATTTTCAGAAACAGATTACAGTAGGAGTTTTATCTCAGTGCAAATTTACTTTTATATAATAGAAATTGCGGGTAAAAATCATTAAAACCCTTTATTTTTGTACCTAAGGTTTCGGTAAAACAATCCGGACAATAATCAAATACTAAATGCATGTATTTACATGAAATCAGAGATATACATGGCAGTACATACCAATAAATACGAAATCTATCCGATTAATTTACAGAAACAGGCTCTATTTACAGTAAATATATAGAACCATGTATTTAAAGTATAAATATAATATTTGAGGCATTAAAACACTATAAAAATGATAAATAACATCTGGAGTATATTTACCTGAGGTCAGTCTACAGTTATTGTAATCTGAATCGGAGTGGATCGGATTGATTTCCCCCTTTCTTCCATTTTCCTCTCCTTCCTCTCTTCTCTCCCTCTCGTTCTGCTGCTCGTCGTGCATTCTGCCTCCCCAAATCCCTAACCTCCCCTTTTTAAAACGAAGGAAAAGAAGGCACGTGAACTGTCCCGTGACTGTACGAGTGCCAAGTAGGCGCCATGTACAAATTGACGAGCGCGCTCAAGCGCCATCTGGGTGCTCTTCGAGAACTCGGTTCTGTCGAATCCGCTCGGGTGGCACATCGAGCGCCACTCGAGCAGCGCATTCTGCTAATCGGGCCCCGGTGGCGCCTTAGGCGTAACCTGGGCGCCGACACCCTGGGGGCTATTTCGCCTCTAATCGAATTTCTCCCATATTTTTCCTAATCCATTTACCTCAAACATATTCATATCAATTTAATAATTAGAAATTATCATATTTTCGGGATCGGGATCTCACACTCCCAAAATGTAAGATGTGAACAGTCCCTTTCTAGATGTGGCATGGAGTAAAACACATGTATCTACCACCCAATTAGACTTGTAATCAGTCCTATTTCCCACATCATCTATATCACAAGTCAATAGCAATCTCTTCCTATTACTATTGAGACTGAGGCCTTCTCCTCACCTCATCCTTCTTGGCTTTATTTTTCTTTCTTTCTCCATTATTGTCACGTTTTTACTTGGAATAATATTTTTTGATATGGCATTTCTTCCCGTAGCAATAACACTCGAGGTTTTGGTACCTTGATCGGGACTTGCTGTGGCCCATTTCTCCAGACTTTGGGCCATGCTTTTTACTCTTTTCTCGTGATTCTGTGACCAGCAGGTCAGAGTATTGAGAGGAAAAAAGGCCTGCGACTGATGCCTCATTTTCTCATTTAACACAACTAATTTTGTCATTTCTAGGGTCACCATACCATTTGGAGCAGTATTGGCTATAGTGATTGTGACAGACCGTCCTTATTCCACTGCATAAAGCCGCCGTCAAAAAATCCTTGCCTCAAAATAAATTAATAGATAATAATTTGGTGAACATAAAAAATTTTCTTTTACACACAGGATTGCTTGAGGCCGAACTATATGAGCTGGCCTTCCGGTTTTAATTTCATACATGGCCGGCCAACACTAAGGTTAGACGGACCTGAAAGCCTTGACATGACCTGAGATGCTTACTAGAATTATTAATTTCATTTATCCAAAAAGTAATCACGGAAACATGCTAACATCCATAGATTCTTATACAGCGGAACTGTTCTACTAGCCTTCTCAAAACATCAAAAGGAAATAAATCAAGTTCTTCATTTATCAACTCCGGCCAGCTATGCTTTCTAGCTACTTCATATGGTTCTATTCAACTTCGTCCTCCATAAGCCTCTTGTCATCTGAAAAGTGGCAAGAGTGAGCTACAAAGCCTAGCAAAATACTCACATGCAGGAAACATAAACATGCATATAATCAGATCAAAGTAAGGATTCATATCATAACTTTAATATATAAAATCCCCATATAATTTCTTCTTTAGTTCAGAATGTCCTTGTTCTTATTCTTATTATCTTGTCTTTAGAAAATTCATAAAAATCATTCAAAATTCTTATCATCTATAGGGATCAGACGGGAGCGGACAACATCGGGGAAGGATTGTGTGTTACCCCACAACCTAAGGTCGTATCCTCTCATTATGCTCCTCGAGGCGGGAGGTAATACCTTTAACCCGGCATACGGGGCCGTAGTCCAAAAGTCTTATGCCACCAAAAGTCTCCCCCCGTGGCCCAGGAGGCAGTCCTCGAGTGTCACTCCAATATCCTTTATCCATCTTTAACAGCAAGTTTAATGAAAACTCGGTTATTAGTTTATATCTTTTAATGGCCATCTGTCATAGTTCGAAAGTCGAAAGTCGTAGAGTTCCACTTGCAGTCCGGATTACATACATTTTTCTTGTTCTTATAGCCTTGATCTTAGAGGTTGGAGTCCATTTTCCTTAAAATTGGAGGTCTTTTCAACAAAAACCGAAGTTCAAAAGCCAGAATTATTTTTCAAAAGGTAGAGTTCTTTTCTTAAAAAGCCGGAGTTCAAAAGGTGGAGTTCTTTTCTTAAGAGACCGGAATTCTTTTTGTCAAAAGCCGGAGTTCAAAAGCCGGAGTTCTTTTTCAAAAGGCGGAGTTCTTTGCTTAAAAAAACCGGAGTTCTTTTCTTGCAAAGCCAGAGTTCTTTTCTCGAAAGGGCGGAGTTCTCTCCTCAAAAGCTGAAGTCCAAAAGCCGAAGTTCTTTTTCAACAAAAGCCGAAGTTCTTTTTTAACAAAAGCCGAAATTTCAAATTCGGAGTTTCTTTCCAACAAAGGCCTGAGTTCTTTTTACTGAAAGCTGGAGTTCTTTTTACTGAAAGTTGGAGTTCTTTTTCTTCAAAGCTGAAGGGTCGGAAGTCTTTTCTTTAAACATGCAATTATCGAAGTTCATATACAAATAATCATACTTTAAGCAGAATAAAAATTGAACATTATAAATAGCAGGACGATTCTTATAGATCAACAAATAATCATACTTTAAGCAGAATAAAAATCGAACACCATGAATAACAGGACTTCTTTTTAAACATGCGATTAAGAATGATTCTTCCTTAAATCATATGAACAGAACGAACATCATATATACTGGAACTTATATTCACTTGAACAGAATAAACATCATATATACTGAAATATAAGTTCATCAAAAATTAGATATACTTAGTTTGCAAACATGCATAATCATGAACTTAAAATAAGGGTAAGTACTCTTGCCTGAATTTCTTCGCCTTAAACTTTTGGTCTCCATTTACTAGAAAACTCTGTTGCGTGCCTTTTTCTCACGCCCTCTAGTTATTATTTATAGGCCTTGAGTTTGGTGGCCGTCGTTTGGTTCGGCCACACCCATTTACCAAACATATGTTATTTATGGCTTTACATTCAATTGGTTATACTAGGGGGAATATTTCCGCGTATGTTATTTATGGTTTTTCATTCCGAAGAATTTCCTCATTAAATTATTTAAGGGGGATGTTTCTCATTTAAATACATTCCGGTCAACTAACTGGCGTTGACCGGATTACTTTCCTCTTTCCCGTCCTTCCTTCCATTCACGTTTTCCGGTCAACATTTTACGTTGACGGGATCACGCCTTCCGGTCAACATTTTATGTTGACCGGATTACTCCTTCTTCAGGCCTTCCGGTCAACAAGTGTTGACCGGATTACTATCCTTAGGTAATTTTAACTTGACATCGGGAATTTTCTATATTCTAGGATCTGGGCCATTATAGTGACTCATATCACCTCCCAAGAGTTTGGCAAAGTTGTTAGGACCACAAACCCAACACTTCGTCTTCGAATTTGATACCTATGCTGTTCAGCCGGTCAACGTACCCTTGAAATTTATTTAGGTGGTCGGCAATGGGCAATCCCTCCTTGTACTTCACTTGTATTAATTTATTAAAGTGAAACAGCTTGTTGTTGCCGGTTTTAGAAGCATAGAGAGTTTCTAGCTTCTCCTATAGTGTCTTCGCATCCGTCTCATTTAGGATGTGATTATACACATCATCCATAAACTACTGAATGTTGCCACAGACCTGTTTGTACTCAAAACCCCATTCTTTATCTGATTTCATCTCAGGCTTTCGCGCAGCGAACATTGGAAGATGAATTGTCTTCACAAACAGTAGGCCGACCATCTTACTTTTTCAAGTATCATAATTTGTGTCACTCAAACAAATCACTTGTTTTCCACCTCCATCAACGAATTTTAACATCGGCATGAATGACCTCGCCCTTATACCACTTGTGAGAAATGAATGCCGATCGGTCAATAAAACCAAAAGTATAAAGACAACGAAGGCACACGCACACAATAAAAAAATATGAGAGAATTAAAACAAATAATTTTACGTATAAACCCTCTTCTAAATAAGAGGAAATGAATTACAAGACACCTTAGTTCACAAACTCATACTATGAAATTTTGGTTATAAAAATCCTAACTACACAAGCATCTAAAGAACAAAGAACAAGAGTAAAACATTACTCCTTTATTTTTTTGTGTATCTTCACACTTAAAAAAATACAACAATATACATATATATATATATATATATATATATAAAATACAAATGCACCGGATAGCACCTATTTTATAAAACGATTACGTACATGGCAAAGCCTACGCCTATGTAAAGTTACCTTCCTGCCCTAAACTTTGCAGTTAACCAACTTTGTAAGGTCAACTATCAACTCTGAAAGGTCAGCTATCTGTTCTACTATATGTACTAACTTTGGATGTTGTAACGACCCGAGCTCGAGTTCCCAAACCCGATCCAGATTGTCCAAGTATAATATCAAACTATCCAAAATTATCAATTACAAGTCATAGATTATAACACCAAACAACTTGATTGTACTCTAATCATCGCATCACTAATAATTAAGACACCATAAATGATTATCATAATTGTATCATAAATTAAACATCCATAATACCAATAAATTTCTCACAAGGAAGTAAATATCAATATCCATAATATCAAATCATCATAAATAAAAATTTGATAAATATCTAAAAGTTAATGAATAACAAAAATCTCAAATCTTTATTATGAAAGCCTTGATCTCTGATATCATCTCTATCTGGTAGCTACACAATAATCACGTGATCTCTCTTATTCTAATGTTAACCTATCTACTCTTGAGCTAATAAAATATAAGAATGAGCCAAATGTCCAATAAATAAAAATAATAACAATTGAGGAATACAATTAAGCATCCCGAATGATAACACAATTAATAAAATAATAATAGTAGGTGATGCACCAACTACTGCCTGAGACTCAATAACATGTCGTGTCCACGACCCGAATGCCATATGAATGGCTAGGTATCAAGGAAGCAATATGGATTCCATCGAATCCAATCATCAGCTCAATACGAGGTCACAACTGTACAAATAACCAAAAAAATCTCCAAGCACCTTATTTTACCATAGTGAACCAAAGGCCATGTATTTATACCCCCACCTGTTAGGTAAGTCCCACGAGATTATCCGGTATTCATGGTATCCCCATTAACCCTATAATCCTCCTAAAAGTTGTACTCATAGCATACTCATACCAACACTGATACCCCTCGCCAATGATATCCCTGATATCATCATCTACAATGGTCACTAGGTTATAGCATCCCTCCTCAATATCAACGACCTTAGTCTCTGGAATGAAAACAGTATCAAAAAAGCATAAACTATTCGAAGGTCTCACAGACTCCCATCCGTTTGGTTACCATGGAGTGTTCACACACTCTCTTTTACTTATTCATAGAATATCAATAAATATACACATGCGGTCAAAGTCAATGCAAAGATCGATCACCACTGGAATAGGAGAAAAAATCCAAGAAACTCTGAATATTTTGCCGACCCTTTTAAATGTCTGATTCAATTAACACTAATCATTCAAGTGTACCTAATATTATTTCTAAGGTCATAGAATCCCTTTTTATTTCATTGCTACCGAACAACTCACAATTCTTGTCTATCAAACTATCCTAATTAATTCCACGAAGGTCAATTAAAATAATAAATACTATTAATTTTCTCCTCAATATATATGCACATAAACATACATCATGCACATCTATTTTTCCCATACATATACATCAACTCATATAATTATGCACATATATATTATTATACACATTCTACTTTATATGTACGTGCCTGTATAATGCATACATATACATATACATATACATATACATATACATATACACATATATACTACACATTCACTACAGCAGCACCCACGCTATACCCCCAATACCCGCAAGCTGCACCCATACTGCCCATAAGCAGCACACATGCTGGAGTACATAGACGACACACACAAACTTACACGCACACTGTAACACTATCCTCAAACTCATGTTGCAACACACACAAAACAAACACACACAAGCATACCATCTTCATAACCATGCCAATCGGCGTACCCAAGTATTTATACATGTATATACATACATACAAGATTCTACCCAATGATTTGCTTGATCACGCGTGGGACTTGGTTGCCCTATTTTACTAGTGAGCTCGAATTTCCATCGTAATGAGGAGAAATTCTGGGCTTTTAGATTCACACAGTGACAATAAGAAATTGATAGCACAAACCTATTAGTTACATTGCCCAACTCATCCCGGTACCCTCGAATTTCTTTCATTTTCCTTCGCCCCTCTGTTTTTTCCCAAATTTTGATTTATCAAGGCAAGGCCACAATTCCCCCCCGAAGAAAGGTGTGGAACGATTTTCTTGCAACAATGGGAGATTTACTGACAAAATAATGGGGTTCAACTCTTCTTACCACTGCCGAGTCGCTAGACCTAACTAGAAATAAAAAACAAAGCACGATGCTCTGTTTCCACAACCGTACTAAAATCTCGAAAATCAAAACGGTGTAATGTGTAAAATCAATACTTTAGAACTCCATTATGCAAATTACTAGATCTCAATTCATCATCTAGCCCAAGAGATCGGTCGTTTTCTCATAGAGCCATGACTCTGCATTTGGGTTCCCAGTTCATAACCCTAAGGTCTCACCGGTTTCTCACCCAAATAAAGGCATAAATCAGATATTTGACATCAACAAGGATGAATGAAGAGTTTATTTTGCGAGGTAAGAAGTTTACTTGCCTCGATTTCGTGATCGATGGTGATGGCTCTATGTGATGCGTTCTTCCTCTTCGGTTCATCCTCCCCTCTCCTAACCCTACCGTCTCCTTATAAAATGAAGGGTGGATCTAGGGTTTTCATAGGGTTTCCATGTGATGGTCGATTCCTTCCTCCGTCGCCACTGCCCATACGCGCGCTTCTCTTTCCTTTTCCCCCTTTCCTTCCTTTTCTTTCTCTCTTCCTTTCCTTTCCTCACTTTCCTTTTCTTTTCTTTCCTTTTCTTTTCTTTTCCTTCCTTCCTTCATGTGATTTTCCTTATTATTATTATTATTATTATTATTGTTATTATTATTATTATTTACATTCATTCTTGTATTACTATATATATATATATTAATATGTCAATTTTAGTATTTTTTAATATATTTTAATATACTAAGACCCACCTATCACATTTAAATTTACTTAACTCGGTTCATAATTAAATTAACTTAATCTAATTCACTAATTAATTTAAATTTAATTTAGTGGCCCAAGTATTTATTCCTAAATCCCTTGATCTAAATATTTTAACTTATTGGGTTCACACATCAGTCCAATTATATAAATTTTAAGCCCAAGGATGATTAAAAATAATTATCATAATTAATTATATAAAATATTCATGGTGTTACACAAGTACTTTTGGATGCATGTCAGATTTATCCACCTGCTTATCTCTATTACCAAAATCACTTCGACAAATTTTCATCTTTCCAACTTTGAGAAGTTCTTTGAAAGTTCCACTCTAGATTTTTCACTTAGGAAATTTTTCTCTGACAAAGTAAAACCACTCTGACCTTTCTTCCAATCTGGCTAAATAAAATCACTCCGGTCTTTTTCCAGTCCGTTCAAGTGAAACTACTCCGACCTTTATCTATACCGGCCAAGTGAAACCACTTCAATCTTTTTTCATTCCGACCACTTCCCATATGGGAGTGACCTAAAATCCCAACAAACTTCCGCTCACGACCGTAGGAAAACTAAACCCGTCATTTCAACCTAAATGTCATTTCATTCTTTGGGACGTAGATGAAGGTCTTACATCTAAATACCCGGAGGTGGTTATAGGACACTTCTTTTCCTGACCACATCTACTCTAGAACTTTTCCATTTTAGACAGACTTTCTCTCAATTGGGTCATAGAGTTTAAATCCCAACTCATCTTTCTCATATCCCGAAAGACACATTACATTGTCTTTGACGAACTTTGTCATTTCATTTTCTGGGACAATGAAGATCCTCTAAATACCCGCCAAAATATTTCAAAGAGCTTTGCTTTAGAGAGTACACATTCTCAAGGCCTTTTCCATTATTTCGTAGAGCTTTGCTTTATGCACATCGACTTTCTCCATCGGGCCAGATGATTCATCCACTCGACCACCCTATTCAACTGAAGCGTCTTCGGTGGTATCTTCTGGTGCCAAATACCATGAGATTGATAATAGGCATCAAAAGCTCTGATGTATTTATCGCTATTATCACTTCGAATGCGCTGCAATTTCCTTCCCGTATGCTATTCAACCAAAGTATGAAAATGTTCAAAGATTCTAAGGACTTGGTCATTGGTCTTGAGTGGGTAAACCCACAACTTTCTCGAGTAATCGTTAGTGAACGAGATATAGTTTTGTACTCCTTCAAATGACTTTTCTTTGAATGGTCCATAGATATCAGTGTATACCAGTTCAAATGGCTCGGCCTTATTAATGGACAAGTCTCCTCAAAATGAGACTTGCCACCATTTTTCCCACCATGTAGTGAGGACAAGTTCTTAGGCTGGTCTTCTTTATTCCTAGAATAAGGCCCTTCTTGATTAGGTTTCTCAACCCTTTTCCATTCATATGGCCCAACCGACGGTACCATAAATCTGAAGACCCCTCACTACTAGCAGCATTTACTTCTCCTACAGCAGCAGATGCTTGCACCACATATAGGCCAAAGACCTTCTTTCCACAGGTAACAACTAGAGACCCTCTAGTCAATCTCAATACTCCTTCACAAAAGGTATTGCAATACCCTTCATGGTCTAGTCTGTTGGCTAAAATTATATTTAACCGAATATCAGGCACATGTCGGACGTCTTTCAGCGACAACCTCATCCCATTGTTAGTGACAAGCGATACGTCACATCTGCCAACAACCCAGGATGTTTCTTTGTTTTTCATTCTTATCACTCTAAAATCTTCTGAAGTGTAAGATTTGAACAGTCCTTTTATAGATGTGGTGTGGAGTAAAGTACCTATATCTACCACCCCATTGGACTCGTAATCGATCAAATTTACCACATTATCTATATCATAAGTTAACAGAAGATCTCCTCCTATGACTACTGAGACTGAGGCCTTCTCCTCACAATATGGTCTTTCTTCCCATAGTAATAACACTAGATGTTTTGGTATCTCAATCGGGACTTGCTGCAGCCCTTTTCTCTATACTTTGGGCCACGCCCTTTACTCCTTCCCCATGATTCTATAACTAGTAGGTCAGAGTGTTGAGGGGAAGAAAAGGCCTACGACCGGTGGCTCATCTCCTCATTTAGTATAACTCCTTCTGTCATTTCCAAGGTCACCACGCCATTTGGAACAATATTGCCTATGGTGATTTATATTACCCCCCAGGAGTCCGACAAAGTCGTTAGGAGTCACAAACCCAACACTTCATTTTCGAATTTGATACCTATGCCATTCGGCTGGTTAACGTACCCTTAAAATTTATTTAGGTGGTTGGTAATGGGAGTTCTCTCCTTGTACTTCACTTGCATTAATTTATTCAAGTGAAATAGCTTATTATTGCCGATCTTAGAAGCATAGAGAGTTTCTAGCTTTTTCCATAATGTCTTCGTATTTGTCTCATTTCAGATGTGATTGTATACGTTGTCGTCCATAAACTGCTGAATGTTTCCACAGACTGTTTGTACTCAAAACCCCACTCTTTCTCTGATTTTGCCTCAAGCTTTTGCGTAGCGAATATTGGAAGATGCATTGTCTTCACAAATAGTTGGTTGGCCATCTTACTTTTTTAAGTATCATATTTGGTGTTGCTCTAACAGATCATCTTGTTTTCCACCTCCATCAATGAATTTTAACACTGGTGCGAATGACCTTGCTCTTATACTACTTGTGAGGAAGGAATGCCGGTTGGTCAGTGAAACCGAGAAGACATAGATGATGAAGGCACATGCACACAATAAAGAAATATGAGAGAATTAAAATATACAGTTTTACGTGTAAAATTCTTTTTGAATAAGAAAAAAAAATCACAAGATACTTACTTCCACAATCTCACACTATAAAATTTTGGTTACAAAAACCATGACTACACAAGCCTCCGAAGAAGAAAACACAAGAGTAAAGCACTACTCTTTTATTTTTCTGTATTTTTCACACTTAAAAATATACAGCAATGTACATATATATATACAAATAAATCGGGCAGCACTTCTACTCTACAAAACGATCGCGTACACTATAAAGCTTGCCACCTACTCTGTAAAGTTGTCTTTCTATCCTGAACTTTGCAGCTAACTAGCTCTGTAAGGTCGGCTATCAATTCTAAAAGGTCAACTATCTACTCTACTGCATGTACTGATTTTGTAGGTACTTTTTAGTGCATATCAGTTTTGTCCACCTGCCCATCTATGTTACCAAAATCACTCCGGTAAATTTTCATCTCTTTGACTTGTAAAGTTCTCCGGAAGTTTCAATCTGGATTTTCCTCTCAAGAAATTTTACTCTAGTCAAGTGAAACCACTCAGGCCTTTCTTCCAATCCAACCAAATGAAATCACTCTGACCTATTTTCATTCCGACCAAGTGAAATCACTTTGTCCTTTCTCCATTCCGCCAAGTAAAACCACTTCGATCTTTTTTCATTTCACCAAGTGAAACCACTTTGACCTTTTTTTCATTCCATTCACTTCCCACACGAGAGTAACCTAAAATCCTAACATGAATAACCCTAATCCCAAGCACTCTTCCAAAGACGCTTCATTTTCAAATATAGCATAGTTCCGACTACCAGTAGTGAGCACAAAATCAACCACTTTCCAAGAGAGTTGATCTTCTGCGACACTAGTAGAGGCTCTATGGAAGAGCATAAAGTCCCTCAAATAGGGATTCATCCAAAAAGCTGTCAGCTTATAGGTCACTCTCGTGTGAGCCCCATATCAATTTGACTTGTCGCTCGATGGCTTGGAAGAGGACGCCATTGTATTATACTAATCTGGAGAAAATTCACGACGGGTGCCAAATGTGCATAGGAGCGCTGATTCCAGATTGGATGATGCCAAAGGAGAGCTTGAGGGATGCTCAGCGGGGTATCCAAAATGTCCAATGCCTGAGATACATCCAAAGGACACTCAAGCGGGACTTCTAGAATGTCCCATGCTATGATAAAGTGTTGTGTCCCTATAGTTTGTATAATCGAACTCATTACATAGTAGATATATTTCGGATGCATCGTCTCGTGATTTTTTTCTTATTCTTAAGAGGATTTTCTACATAAAATCGCATGTCACTTTATTATTTGTGATTATTATTTATTTATTGTGTGTTTTTAGTTATCTTCTATCTGTTCAAATAAGCACTTCGGGTCCCAACAATGTGTATTAGAGACATTGTTATTTGTCTCGTGTATTGAAACTTATTTGAATTGATGGAGGTTGGAAGCAAAATAGTTCATTTGAATGGTACAAATTATAATATTTAGAGGAGTAAAATGAAATATTTATTATTTATTAAAATGATGTATCATTCGGTATTTACTATGCAAAAGCCTAAGTTAAAATTCAAAGAAGAATGAGTTTTTGAATATAAGTAAGTTTGTAACTATAAATGAAAATTCGTTAATGATAACGTGTACAATTATAAATAGAATAAAATGAACGTAAAAATATTGTGGTAGAAGTTTGAGACACTCTATGTTTTAAAAATTGGTAACAATAAATTGTACTACTTAATAAAATTAATACAAATGAAATATAAGGAAGGAACTTTGATAGCCAATCACTTGAATGAATTTTAAGGATATGTGGACCAGTTAAATGGTATGGATATCAAGTTTGATAATGAGCTATCGGGCTTGTGGTTGTTAAATATCTTACTCAGACTAGTTGGAGGTGATACGGATTACTATCATCAATATCACTCTAAATGGTATGATGACTCTGAAAATAGTAAAGGGAGTCATGCTGAATAAGAAGATGAGACGTCAATCATCGGTCTCTTATTTTTCACAATCAAAAGTGCTAGTCACTAAGTCATGGGGAAGAAATAAAATGCGTGGCCCTAAATCTAGTGAGAAGAGTCGAAGTAAATCCCAATCAATGTACCAAAACCTTGAGTGCCATCACTATGGAAAAAAGGAGCACATTAAGAAATACTACTACAAGTGAAAGTAGGAGAATTCTTATAAAAATGAGAAGAAAGCGGATAAAGTCCAAAATGAGGAGAAAGCCACAGTTGTTACTAAGGCCGACCTTTTTTTGTATACAAGGAAGATGAAGTGATTAAGTTGGTGAATCATGAAATGAAATGGAGGGTGGACAGTGGTGCCTCATTTTACGTTATGTCACGAAAAAAATTCTTTACGTCTTACACTCTCGGTGATCTCGGAGTGTCAAAGATGAAAAATAAAGGTACATCCTAGATTGTCGGCTATAGTAACATGTGCCTTATCACTAACAATCGATCAAATTGCTATTGAGGGATGTTCGCCCCGTCCTAAATATTCAGTTTATCTTATTTCGGCGGGCAAGCTCAATGATGAAAGGTTTTGTAGTACTTTCTGTGAAGGGGTATGAAAGTTGATTAGAGGATTTCTAATAATTGCCTAGAGAAAGAAAGTTTTTAACTTATATGTGCTGCATGCCTTAATTACAGCTGGAAATGTGCATGTTGAGAGAACTAAGGAGTCTTTTTATTTATGGCACCAATCGTTAAGCCACATGAATGAGAAAGGACTGAATTACTCAGCCAAGAATGACTTCCTTTGGGATGTGAAGAAGGCCAAGCTGAAGGCCTATTCTCATTGCATGGCGAGGAAGTAATGATGAGTTTCATTTATTGGAAACTTGTCAAAAGAAAGGCCGTTCTTCTTAAGTAGGTCTATACCGATATATGTGGTCCTCTCAAGGTAAAAACACTCCAAAGAGCATTTCACTTTGTTACATTTATTGATGATTGTTCAAGAAAGCTGTGAGTATATCCGTTAAAATCAAAGGATCAAGCCCTTAATGTCTTCAAACAATTTCATGCCTTAATTAAGAGGCAAACGAAGAAGTTGAATTGCATCCGGAGTGATAATGGCAGAGAGTATATCTGAACATTTGATACATATTGTCAAACACACAAAATTTAACACTAAAGGATTTCACCGAAGATACTACAACTGAACGGTATGGCTGAATGGATAAATAGGATGCTGATTGAGAGAGTTCAATGTGTTCTTTCAGGAGGCGAAGCTCCTAGTACATTTTGGGAAGAAGTCTTGAATGTCATGGCTTTTATTATCAACCTATCACTGAGCAGTGTACTAAATAAAGAAATACCAGAGAATGTATGGTCCAGAATGGAGGTGTTTTATGACTACTTATCTGTGTTTGGGTGTAAGACCTTTATCCATATTCCGAAGAACGAGAAATTCAAGTTGGAGTCAAAGATAAGATAGCTCATCTTTCTCGACTACATGGAAGATGAGTTGGGATATCAATTTTATGATATGATAAAGAAGAAACTTATTAGATTAAGAGATGTGATGTTCATCGAGGATGAGGCAATTGAAGATATGGACAAAGCGATAAAGATCATTTCAAACAACGATAACAACAAGGTTTGTAATACGCATCTTGAATCCTTGATACCGGTGCCTATTCGTAATGAAGACGATAATCAAGGTAATGTAAAAAGAAAGAAGACTATGGGACTCCTACACTTGATGATGATGATGCTATTCCTTATGATATTGTTAAACCCGCCAACACCATTCTACTCCGATGATCCACGAGAGATCAAAGGCCTTTTGTTCGTCTATAGGCAGATGAGTACATACTAATTACCGATGAAGGACAGCTCAAAAGTTTTGATAAAGTTATGGAGGATGAATATAAATCGGGGTAGATGGAAGCCATACAAGATAAAATGAAATCATTGTAGGACAACCACACATTTGAGCTGGCCAAGTTGCCTTAAGGAAAATGAGCCTTGAAGAACAAATTGGTTTTTTCATTTGAAGGCTGATGAAAATAACCACAACCAAGGTATAAAGTAGGGTTGGTTGTGAAAGGCTTTAATCAGTGGAAGAAGATCAATTTCAAGGAGATCATTGCCCTGTTGTGAAGATCTCATTAATAAGGGTGATGCCCGGATTGGCTATTGTTCTTGATTTGGAAGTGAAACAATTGGATGTGCAGACAATATTTCTTCATGATAAACTTAAGGAGGAGATATAGATGGAGTAGTTGGAGGGATTCCGTGTTGAAGGGATGGAACGTTTAGTATGTCCTTTAAAAAAGCATATATGGGTTAAATCAGGCCTCGAGACAATGTATAAAAAGTTTGAGTCTGTTATAATGGGTCAATGCTATCAGAAGACTATTTTGAATCATTGGATTTTTGTTCAAAGATTTTCAAAAGATGATTTTGTTATTGTCTTGCTTTTTATGGATGATATGCTTATTATTCAACGAAATGCCTCTCGGATTACCAAATTGAAGTAATAACTTAGGAAATCCTTTTCCATGAAGGATTCGAGACTGACAATATAAATTCTGGATATAAAATTATTTCGCGACCGCAAAAAAAGGAAATTGTGAATGTCCTAAGAAAGTTACGTTAAGAAGGTACTTCAACATTTCAACATGAAAAAGTCCAACCTGGTAAATACTCTGTTGGCCAATCATTTTAAACAAAGCAACCGGCAATACCCTTCTACGGATTACGAAAGGATAAGTATGAGAAGTGTGCCCTACTCTTTAGTTTATAGACAGTTTAATGTATGTTGTGGTGTATATGAGATTGGATATTTCTCATATTATTAGAACAATCAGCCATTTTTTGTCAAATCCTAGTAAAAAATTTTGGTCAACGGTAAAATGGATATTGATGTATCTTTGAGGAACTTCAACTGTCCTTGTGTTTTAGAAGCGACAAACCATTTCGGTTGGGTATATTGATGCAAACATGACAGATGTCGACTCTCGGAAGTCGATCTCAAAATATTTAGTCATATTTGCGGGAGGAGCTGCCTCTTAATAATCTAAGTTGTAAATGTATGTTACTCTTTCTCAACCACTGAAATGGAATTCATTGCTATAATAGAGACAATGAATGAGATGCTGTGGATGAAAAAATTATCTTAAAATTTGACTTCAAATAAAAGTGGTATATACTACTTTGTATAATCAAAACACAATTTACCTTTGCAAAAATTCATCATTTTATTTCAGATTAAAGTACAATGATGTGCAATATCATTGCATATTGAATATCGTTGACATGGAAATATTACCAGATATGGATCAGATATGATGACTAAAGTATTATAAATAGGGAAGTGTAAAGTTTGTTGAATTATTACCAAGATGATGATTTTTCTCACATTGTTGTAAAAAAAAGTTACTTATTAGGACTTAAACCACTTATTTAAACTGGGATGAGATAACCAACGAAAGCAGTTTTCCTACAATCACCAATGGACAACTTGCTACCTCGTGTCACCAGTTCTCTAGTTTTAAGCTTACTTCTGCGTTTGTTTCAAATCCCTAGTTTGGTCTTAATAGACGAAAAATCAGTCTTCGTCAATATTTACTCCTAAAAAACTGTCCCAAGGCTTCACAGACCCACGCATGAGTTCCTATCCCAAATTTTCGTCGTAGATAATCTAAATCGTTTTCCTTAGTATTGCGCAGGCCTAGCCCATCCCTGTCATTTGGACAACAGATCTCCTCCCACAGCACCAAATGGCTCCTTCGTTCACCCTGAAGGAAATCTCTATTAAGGCGATCTAGTTGCTCAGAAGTGCCCTTGCGAAGCAAATGCCTTTGCATCGAATATATAGGAATGGCCCGAGTAACAGGAGTGGCTCGGCTTGCAAGAGATCAGTACTTCGTCTTCCAGTCCATGAATCTAGTGCCCAGATATTTGCGTCGGTCCTTTGTCCTTCTAATGCTTCAAGCCATCTAGATATACCCCGCTAATCTCCCTGTCAACACATTGAAATGAAGAAATTAGATTTGAGGAGGTTGACTCCTCCCCCGGAAGCTTGGCAGAACACCTCCAGGGTCCTAGTCACAGCAAGAGCTTGCTTTTGTCTTGGTTTGAAAAAAGATACGAAGATCATCTGTAGGAAAGAGAGGAGAGAAAACCAGGCCTTTGTTACATACCTTAACAGGCTTCCAACTTCCTTTGGCCACTTCCAACTTGATCAGACGAGATAAGTGCTCAATACAAAGAAGGAAGATATTGGCGGATAGGGGATCCCCATGTCTCAGCCCACACGAGGAGTGAAAGGTCTTAGAGATATCTCCTTTCAAATGAAAGCGAAGGAGGGCAGACGACATGCACCACAAAATGAGTTAAGTGAATTACCTCTTGGACCACTTAAAAATTGTCGTGTGGATTTCTCCATTGGATGAAGCCCGCTTGCCTGGGCAAATGATCCAGTCTAGAATAGGTCTAAGCCTGAGAACAATGATCTTGGTATTGACCTTGTCTGTCATATAGCAGAAGAAGATAGGCCTAAACTGGTTAAATGTCTTAGAACATTGTGTTAGATTATGAGTTACTCCCGTATGGACTCATATCCAATTGTTGGACCGTTCGAAGGTTTGATCGAACAAACACGGGTTCTATCCTAAGACAAATAATTGCAGTGTTTGTGCGCATGGCAAGTAGTCAAGGGCATTCCCACAAGCACCGATGCTTAGGAGCAACTAGGGTGTCGAGTCTGAGGAGCACTTGGGTGTTGAGATCGAGGAGTAACCAAGTGCCGAGTCCTAGAAGTGACCGTGCGTCAAGTTTAGAAGTGCTTGAATATGGCTCACCATTATAAAACGCGCCAACACATTTTAAGGTTAGAGTAGCAAAAAATTCACTTTGTAAAATCGGAGTAGAGAGTCATCAATAAGAGAAAGAGAAAAAGTGAGAAGAAAAAGATTCATCTTGCCCTCACTGTTACTCGGGTCCATCTGATACAAGGCGTTGAACTCTTTTATTCTATTTTTGGGATTTGTGTAACCGATTTTATATAATGGAGATTTTTGAACGTTTCGTCTCATAGTTTTTTACTTTTATTCAAAAGAGGATTTTCACGTAAAAATTATTTCTATCTTATTTCTTTATTTTGTGATTATTGTTTGCCTATTATCTATCCCCATCGTTAATCCCTTCTCTCCGTTCATCCAAGCTATCAACAAACCCAACAAGTGGTATCAAAGACCGATTGTCAGTACCCGCTATTGAACTTCGTTGAAATCGATAGAGGTCGAGAACAAGATGATTTGCTTGAACGGAACAAATTATAATATTTGGTGGAGGAAGATGAAGGACTTGTTGTTTGTTAAAATGATGCTTCTTCCGGTGTTTGCCGCACAAAAGCTTAAGGCGAAATCCAAGGAGAAAATGGTTTTTGAGCATGAACAGGTTTGTAATTATGCTCGGCAGTTTCTTGACGACAATATATATAATCACATCTAGAACAAGATGAACGTGAAGACACCGTGGGGAAGTTAGAGACACTCTATACTTCTAAAATCGGTAACAACAAATTGTTTTACTTGATGAAACTGGTGCAAGTGAGGTACAAGGAGGGCACGTCCATTGTCGACCACTTAAATGAGTTTCAATGATGCGTGAACCAATTCAGTAACATGGGTATCAAGTTTGAAAACGAATTGCTGGGGTTGTGGCTATTGACAACCCTACCCAACTCCTAGGAGGTGATACAGATTATCATCGCCAATACTGCTTCGAATGGTGTGGTGACTTTAGAAATAACAAATGGAGACGTGCTGAATGAGGAGATAACACATCGGTCACAGGGGTCATGCTCCTCTCCAGACTTCAAAGTGTTAGTCACCGAGCCATAGGGAACGAATAAAAGGTGTGGTCCTAATTCTAGAGAGAATAGCTAAAGTAAGTCTCGGCTGAGGTATTAGAACCTCGAGTGCCATCACTGTGGGAAGAAGGAAACCAACAAGAAGTATTATTATAAGTGAAAGTGCGAGAATGCAGAAAGTAGTGAGAATAAAGCCGACAAGGCCCGAGATGAGGAGAGAGTATCGGTCTCGGTCGTTACTAAGGGGTGACCTCTAGTTGGTGTGTTAGGAGGACGAGGTGATAAATCTGGCCGAGCATAAGACCGACTGGGTGGTGGACAGCAATGCATCGCTCCACGTCACATCGTGGAGGGGGTTCTTCACGTCCGACACTCCCGACGATTTTGGAGTGTTAAAGATAGGTAACGAAAAGATATTTCGGGTCATCGGTTGTGGTGACGTGTCCCTCATCACCAATAATGAGACTAGATTGTTGTTAAAGGACGTACAGCACATCCCAAATATTCGTCTGAATTTGATTTTAGTGAGTAGGATCGACAATGAGAGATACTTTAACATCTTTAGTGAGGGGTATGAAAATTGAACAAAGGATCTCTGGTAATTAATCAGGGAAAGAAGGTCTCCAACTTGTTTGTGCTGTAGCCCCCTGTCGTAACAGGAGATGTGCATGTCACGAGGAGTGATGAGCCTTTGGACTTGTGGCATCATTGGTTGAGCCACTTGAGCAAGAAGGGGATAAACAATTTAGCTAGAAAAGACCTTCTCTGAGGCATGATGGAAGTTAAGTTGAAGACATGTCCTCATTGTATGGCGGAAAAGCAATAGCGAGTTTTGTTCTACAAAAACTTATCTGCAAAGAAGCCCGACCGATACAAACATTATATCAAATATTCCAAGAGATTTTAGAAGATATTATAATTTTATTAGCCTTTATTTATTTTATTTATTGACAAGATTCAAGTTTTATTTTATTATGATTTCTTCTAATTTGATTTTATTCTATTATGATTTCTTATTTTTAGCAACATATAATTTGTTATCAAATTATTTTAGACATCGTATTTTTCTTTATAAAGACCTTATTCTCTAATTTTTGGATAATTGATGAATGAATGAATGTTTTGAGAAATCGAATGTAATTGGCTATTCGTAACTTCCCCCTCTCCCTCTTGACTTGACCTCTTTCTTATCTCTACCCCTCTAATCTTTATTCTTATCTCTACTCCTCTATTCATCTTATCTCTACTTTTTTCCTTCCCCCTACATCAAATTGATATCAGAGATAAAGTCCTGCCCTTTTTTTACCTTCAGCAACATCACCACCACACAAACAACAACATCATCCCCACCAGTATCGTTTCCACCCCAACCAGCCCCACCATCCACTGTCTAGCCTACCATGTTCGTCTTGTGCAACCAGCAACATCACCAACTCCGCCGTCCCATCACCAAGGGGGCAGTACCATTCGAAGCAGCAGCCAATGCCAATGAAGCATTCGCAGTCGGTGCCGCCGCCACAATCGGAGGCAAAACCCGTCCTTGTCGAAACCTCCTACACATCCCCGCTGATCACCACAACCTCCAACTCCCGGTCCCTTGCCAAGCCAAGTCACTCCCAAACGACCATCCAAACATTTTGAGACCCGCATCACCCACTCACCTTGAACCCTTATCAATCGCCACCATGTGCCCTAAAACCCTAACCGACCACCACCCATTGACCTAACTCCACCACCATCACCGAAACAAACCTACCCAAACACTCGAGTCGAAACCAACCGAAAACCCTAGCCTCCACCATCCTTCAAAAAAAAAAGAGCGAGAAGGAGTAGAGAAAGAAGTCATGAATCGAGTTAAGCTGATTTTTCATCCGCATCTTCATTGTCATCGTGTCATCATCCCCGTCTTCATCTTCTTCGTCTGTGTTCGTCGTCGTTGTTGCCTTCTTTGTCATCGCCATCGCAGCCGCTGCCTCTTCTCTTTCTCTCTGCATTTGTGCTTTGAGGCCGAGGAGGATAACGAAAATAGCAAAACAATGGACGTGTAATATAAGAAAAAAAAGAAAAAAGGAAACAAAAAAAAACAATGAAAATAGTTGCGAGAGAAAAAAGAGAGAGAGAGAGAAAACAAAATAAAAAAAAGAGAGCGAAAAAAAGTAAATAAAGATACAGCCAATAAAATTCAGACACTAGCAGATCTTATCACAAGGACAATCTCAAACAAGCGGATCGGATTATCTCTAAGGCAGTCTCAACCAGCGGATCAAATTATCTCCATGTGTGTTTGTTTCATTTTTCTTTTTGGATAACACATTTTATTTATCTTTAATAGTATTTAATTTTATCTGCGTGTATTATTTTATTACTCTAAAAAAATTCTTTCATGTCCTCTCACTACCTTATGTTTGACACACCCTAATTGTAATTCATTCTTGTTTTATAATTTTAATAGATTAGAAATACTGGTTTGTATGATTTGAGCCACACAAAATCTCACAAAAAAAAATTAATTAACTTGGATTATCTCAATTGTTTATGGATCTCAACTCCATTAGTTGTATTGGTGTTATATACACTTGCGAAGAGGTCGAATTATTTTTCATAATACCCCCGACCTAATCATGGACTATAAACAATTTAAAAATTTGAGCCAACAATTAGCCCAATTAGTTTTTCACCAACAACGATTGCAAGGCTACATGATGGCCATTCAAATTGACCTGGCTATGACCTATCAAACCAATTTAGACCTCGCAAATCAAGTTTTTACTTTGAAAATAGGGCATCACTCATCAAATGCTGACAATTCTGACGCATCCCATAACAAGGCTCACCGATGCAAACAAGGTAGTCAAGCCCCTCGTAGATGCAATCATAGACCCCGACACTCTGATCAAGAGTGGGACCCGAATGACCACCTTTTTAAAAATATCAAACTAGATGCCCCTACTTTTGATGGCTACTTGGACCCTCGAGTTTTCACTTAATGGGTCCGGGATATGGATCATTTCTTTGAAAGATATGGCGTGTCAGATGATAAGAGAGTTCAATTCGCTCGCCTTAAGTTAACCAAAAATGCTCAATTATATTAAAAAGTGTTGATGACCTCCTTCTTAGACATTAGGCCGCCCCTGTCCGGAGTTGGGTCGAAATGAAACAACGCCTTTAAGAGAAGTATTTACCTCGTTCCTACTGTAACAACTTACTCGGTCAATAGAATGCCCTTCGACAGGGTAATCGGTCCGTCACTAAATATGTGACTCAATTCGATGATTTTGGCATGAGATGTCACATTATTGAGGATAAGGCCATGACGCTTAGTAGGTTTCAATAAGTACTACACGAGGATCTTAGGAGAGAACTTGTCTTTCGTGGAGTTATGACTTTGGACCATGCGTATAATCTGGTTCGAGACATTGAATTAGTCACCAAGATACCCCACCGTCAACCCATAGTGTACACTCCTACTACCAATTCTAATTCTGTCTTAGGAACTCCACATTCCATAGTAATCCCTATAAGGGAAGCCCGAGGAAATGATGTTAAAGTCCCGAAAAGAAATTCTTTATAGTGTTTCAACTTTAAAGGTTTTGGGCATATTTTTTCGAATATTCGAGTAAATCTTTATCAATTGACGGACAAAATGAAATGATTGAGGAACCCCTTGAATGATGACTTGAATCCAAGTTAGAGGAGTTTGATGACTTGAATGATGATGACATTGACACATTTGTGAGCTACATTCGTCCAACTCCCTTTAGTCTAGACTCTTATTCTTCCTTCCTTAATATACCATTTTTGAGCGTTATGTGATACACCCTGGCACAATTCAAAGAGGCTGATGATTGACGTCATCACACTATCTTTCACATTTACATCAAAGTAAATGAGAAGACTTATAAGGTTATCGTGGATAGCGACAGTTGCATCAATGCGGTCTCCGCTAATACTATTTCTTGTTTGGTTTTAAAGGCGGTCCCACACCCTAGTCCATATAGCGTCTCTTAAATTGACATATCTTCTATATCCGTTAAATAACGTTGCCTTGTACCCATTCAATTTTTAAAATACAAAGATCACATTTGGTGTGACGTTATCCTAATGGACGTGGGTCATGTCATTCTCGGGCACCCTTTGCTATATGATTTGGATATCACAGTTAAAGATTGTTCTAATTCCTGTTCTTTTGTTCACAAAGGTAAGAAAATTTACATCCATCTTTTATCTCCAAAATCGATAACTCTTAATAGAAAAAGGGTAAAGACAAAAGAATTAGATATCATTAGTCTCATAGCATATGATCGTGTAGCCATCATTGAGCATATTGTATTTATTGATATTGTTCTCGGAACCTTTTCGAAACCATTAAGCCTTATCTCGATATCCTCACATGTCCGTACATCCATGACGGCCAAAATATTTACACCATATCTTCATAACTTGCACATTGAGATCAATACATATTTAAAAATAATTCATACCTCATATCAAATTTACACTGATGTGCATAAAATACATGTTGCATTTTATATTAGAGATTCAGTTATAGTTTGGATTAAACTAAAGCGGCAGCTATATGGGTCTGTTTCTACATTACATACTTGTAGTGCTAGTCCATTTAAGATTTTATAGCGGATCGGGTCAACTGCATATGTTATTGATATTTTATCTCCTTTTAATACTACTTTCTATGTTGACAATTTCTTTGGTTTTAACCCTTCAGTTGATCTCTTTAACGTGCCCCGCGACGCATCACATATTGCATATCCACCTATTTCTACACACCTCTCCACCCTCCCGCACACAATGATAAAATTGATACTATTTTAGATAAGCAGCTTAAGTCTTCCAAGTATAGAGCAATTCAACGCTTCCTTGTCAAATAAATTAGTCGAACAAAGCCCGAGACTGCTTGGATTGCTTGCGAGACACGCCACCAGTTTGACCTCGGTATATTGCAACTTTTTCAAAGTTTGCAAGATTGTACATCTCCAAGCTCTAGTCCTGTTCCTTCAAGCGACATTGGTGACTCAATTTGATTTCGGCTCCACTCCCACTTGTTTATCAACATTGACGGCCGCTTGCACCGCTGCCCGGTTTACGGTTGAAAAGTTCCCTACAGAAGTTTTAACTTGACGGGATCAAGTTCTAGCCACCCGGGAAGAATTGATTCAGATATCATATCAAATATTTTAAGAGATTTTAGAAGATATTATGATTTTATTAACTTTTATTTATTTTACTTATTGGACAAGATTCTAATTTGATTTCATTATGATTTTTTCTAATTTAATTTTATTTTATTATGATTTCTTATTTTTAGTAACAGATAATTTGTTACAAAATTATCTTAGGTCTCGTATTTCTCTTTATAAAGACCCTATACTCTAATTTTTGGATTATTGATGAATGAATGAATATTTTAAGAAATCGAATACAATTGGCTATTCGTGACTTCCCCCCTCTCCCCCTTAGTTTGTCATCTTTCTTGTCTCTACCCATTTAGTATTTATTCTTATCTCTACCCCTCTAATTTTTGTTCTTATCTTTATCCCTATATTCATCTTCTCTTTACTTTTCCCCTCCCCCTACATCACTGACCTTCTTGAGTTACTTCACACCGACATATATGGTCTTTTCAAGATTAAGACACTCGGAGGAGCACTGTACTACATAGCGTTCATCGATGAATGTTCAAAAAAAGTATCAGTGTATCCGTTGAAGTCAAGAGATAAAGTCCTAGGCATTTTTTGAACATTTCCATACCTTAGTGGAGTGGTAAATGTGGAAAAGTTAATGTGCATTTGAAGTGATAATGACGGAGAATATATCGGAGCATTTGATGTGTACTGTCGGTCACATGAAATCCGGCATTAAAGGACTCTACCGAAGATACCGCAACTGAATGGGGTGGCCGAGCGGATGAATAAGATGTTGATGGAGAGAGTTCGCTGTGTACTCTCAGACGTGAAACTCCTCGATTTGTTCTAGGGGAAAGCCTTAAAGGCCGTGGCCTATATTATTAACCTATTCCTAAGCAGCCCATTAAATAAAAAAGTTCTAGAGAAGGTATTGTCTGGGAGAAAAAAGTATCCTATGACCACTTGCATGTGTTCGGGTGTAAGAATTTCATCCACATCCCGAAGGATGAGAGGGTTGAACTATAGCTGAAGTCAAGGCAATGTATCTTTCTCGGTTATAGAAAAGATGAGTTAAGATATTGGTTTTATGACCCGACTGAGAAAAGGCTTGTCCGATTGAGGAATGTAGTATTTGTTAAGGATGAGACAATTGAAGATAGCGGCAAAGGAGCAAGATCATTTTCAACAACGATAGCAGTCGGTTTTGCGATACAAATCTTGAATCCTTGATACCAATGCCGGTTCGCCACGAAGATGGTGACCGAGGCTATATTGAGGAGGAAGAAGAAGACCGTCGAAATCCGATACTCGATGGAGATGAAGATGACACTATTTCTCATAATATTACTAAGCCTATCGAGACCATTCCACTCCGAGGATTCACAAGGGATAAAAGGCCCTCTGTTCATCTATCAACTAATGAGTATGTGTTACTTACCGATGGAGGGGAACCCGAAAGTTTTGAATAAGTTATAAATGATGAGCATAGAGTAGAATGGATGGAAGCTATACAAGATGAAATGAAATTACTATAAAAAATACACACTCAAGCTAACAAAGTTGCTGAAGGAAAAGTGAGCACTGAAGAATAAATGGGTCTTCCGTTTAAATGTTGATAAAAACAACCTACAAACAAGGTATAAGACAGGATTGGTTGTAAAAGGCTTCAATTAGCGAAAAGGTATTAATCTTGATGAGATTTTTGCCTCGGTTGTGAAAATGTCCTCAATTTGGATTGTGCTTGGATTGGCCGTAGTCTTTGACTTAAAAGTAGAACAGTTAGATGTGTGGACGATATTTTTCCATAGTGATCTTAAGGAGGAGATTTATATGGAATAGTTGGAGGAATTCCAAGTTGAGGGAAAGAAACGACTAGTGTGCCGTTTGAGAAAAAACCTATATGGGTTGAAACAAATTCTGAGGCAATGGAGCAAGAAGTTTAAGTCTATTAAACGGTCAAGGCTACCGGAAGACCACCTCGGACCATTATGTCTTTGTGCAGAGATTCTTTGAAGACAATTTCGTTATCCTTTTATTCTATGTGGATGATATACTGATTGTCGGGTATAATATCCCTCGGATCACCTAATTAAAGTAGTAGCTTGAGAAGTCCTTTGCCATGAAGGATTTAGGGCCAACAAAGTAAATTCTAGGTATTAGAATATGTTGCGATCGCAAGGCAAGGATGTTATGGATATCCCAAGAGAGCTATATTGAGAAGGTGCTCCAACTCTTTAATATGAAAGAAGTCCAAGCCAGTAAACACTTTGTTGGCGGACCACTTTAAATTGAGCAACCTAGTAATGTCCTTCCTCCGATGATGAAAAGGTAGGCATGAGAGGTTTATGCTACTCTTTGACTATGGATAGCTTGATGTATACCATGGTGGGTACGAGACCAAACATTGCTCATACTATCGCCACGGTTTGCCAGTTTCTGCCAAATCCTGGAAATAAGCACTAGTCTGCAGTAAAGTGGATACTTAAATATCTTTGAGAAACTTCCAAATTGTGTTTATGTTTTAGAGGCGACAAGCTGCTTCTAGTTGGGTATATTGATGTAGACACGACGGGAAATGTTGACTCCCAAAAATCTAACTCGGGATACCTAGTCTTATTTGCGAAAGGAGCGATCTTTTAGCAATCGAAACTACAAAGTGTGTTACTCTCTCGACCACCGAGACAGAGTTTATTATTACGACAGAGGCGAGTAAGGAAATGTTGTGGATGAAGAAATCCATCTAGAAGCTTAGCTTTAAGCAGGAGAGATACGTACTATTTTGTACTAATCAAAGTACAATCCACTTATACAAAAATTCATCATTTCATTCTAGATCGAAGCACATTGATATTCTATATCACTAAGTGCAGGATGTAATTGACTTAGAATTATTGACACTCGACAGGTCAAATCCGAGGAGAATGAATCGGACATGGCGATCAAGGCGCTAGAAAGAGGGAAGCTTGAAGTCTGCCACACTATTGCCGAGATGACGATGACTATCCCCACACGGTCGTAAGGCAAAGTTTATTGGGTTATAGGTCACTCCCGCTTGGGTACATACTCAGTTGTCAGATCGTTCGAAGGTTTGGTCAAACACACATGGGTTCTATATTGAGACAAAGGATTGTGGTGTTCACGCGTGTGAATGCGAGTGGTCAAGGGCATTCATATTCAAGCATCGAGCACCAATTCTAAGAAGCAACCCAGGTGCCAAGTCCATGGAGCAACCGGGTGCCGAGTTTCAGAAGCAACCGGGCATTAGGTCTCGAAGTACCCAAGCATGTCCCACCATTATAAAACATGCCAATGCGTTTTAGGGTTAGAGAAACGAAAAACATCACTTTGTAAAGTAAGACCAGAGAGCGCCATTAGTGAGAAAAAGAGAAGAAAAGAAAAAAAAAGTGAGAAGAAAAAGATTCATCTTACCCTCATTGTTGCTCGAGTCCATCAGATATAAGATATCGAGTTCTTGTACTCTGCTTTTTGGATTTGTGAACTGATTTCATATAATAGAAGTTTTCAGATGTTTTGCCCTGTAGTTTTTTTCTCCTATTCAAAAAAGGATTTTCATGTAAAAAATCCTCATATCTTGTCTCTTTATTTTGAGATTGTTATTTGCCTTCTCTATGCCGTCATCGTTAATTCCTTCTCTCAATTCATCCAAGCTGTCGGCGAACCCCTACACATTGCATATTTGGGATGAGGGTAATGTGAGTGTGATTTATGCCCTCGGGCAGGTTCCCATTCTGAAAAGCCCCCATCACCAATTTGTGAAGGTATATTGTAACTAAATCCCAGTTCTTTTGGAAAGAAAAAGGTCGAAAGCCATCAGGCCTTGGGGCTTTGAATGTCTTCATGGGGAAAGGGCCACTTTTACTTCCTCCAAGGAAGGAGGGGCTCCCAGGACTTACATCTCTTTGATTGTAATGTTTGGCCATTGGGAAGGGAGATATCCACGTTGATAGGCTCCAGGTCATGAAAGGAGATGAAAGTGCTCAACAGCCATCACCTTAAGTTCATCACTATTGATGATCTAATTCCCGTTCTTGACCTTTTAAGTGTAGTGATTTTGTTTCTCCTCCATTTGGCTCGCAGTGATAGAAAGAAAGAATTTAGTGTTTCTCTTCCCGTGGACCATCCAAGTGACCCAAGATTTCTGGAACCATAAAATTTCCACTATATCAGTGATCACCTTACCCATATCAAGGAGCCCTGTTTCAAGCCTCCTCATCCTTAGGGAGTCCACCCGACATTGCACATCTTGGATGCCTTGTATTCGTATGCCAAGGACCATTTTCACATGGAAAATGTTCCCAAACTGTGTCATGCTCCAATCTCTTAGTTTTTGTCTAAGGGTGTCAAATTTTCTGGAAGCATTACCACTGTCACTGGAACATCCTTGTTTGATCAACCCCTCTAACTCTCGGTAATTGCACCACATAGCTTCAAACTGGTAGGGCTTATTGATTTTTGGAGGACGGATACAATGTTGAGACAGATAGAGCCATGGTCTGAAGAAATCCTCTGAAAATTTTGACAACTAAGTTCTAGAATTTCAGGACCATTCCTCATGTGCAAGCTTAGGCCTTTTACATCCTAGGTCTGTGAGGCTGCAGATCTCCATCCAGTTTTGGAACTATATAGATACACTTGTTGGCAGGTTTCCTCCCTATTATTTCTTCAGAGTTAAGAATATCATAAAATCACCCATAGCACGCCACGAAATGTTTCTGCTTGTGATTTTTAGGGCTGGCTTATACCACTGAGAGCATACAATCAATCTGACCATTGTTGTCTGTGATACCAATGTGCAGCACCTGCTTCAGAATGGCCAGAACAACCACATCAGTAGATCCACGATTCCAAAGGATCCAAATCCCCCCCTCCCACCGGGACACTAATGGCATCATTTATTGCAGACCATCAAAATCAACCCTGTCACTCACTCTATCAGTAGACCAGCCACTGATTCCAGATTTGAGGATGGCAAACACGTCTGGCTTGTAGATGAGGTTAAATTCCTTAAATTCACTGTGAAATCCTTTTCTAGTTGCTCCACGTCAAATCCACATCATAAGAACATATTAAGAAACCAAGTTAGTGGCTGGGGAGCCTGCCTCCCCATGTAGACATCAGCCTTTAGCTACCCTTTGAAACTCATCTCTACATCTAAGCAAACAGGAACTGCCTTCTCAGTAAGATCCATGGAGTCATAGTTTTCTTCCTACAACCGTTTGTATCGCACGGCAGCATTTTGAAATTTCTCCTCACTATTCCTCTCAGCTGTTATGATGTATAAACAAAAGGAGAGGAAACCCTAGGGAGTGTAGGATTTAGAATGGGCGGTCAAGTGGTTATTTCCTCCAAGGAGTTTAATTCAAACTTCAAATTTTGCGTCACCAATCTGATGATCAAGCGCCCCCTCCAATCAGCCGAAATCAATACCCTTTCAATGCCAAAGAAAAAAATCTGAAATATAACTTGCCCTCCAATGCTGAATTCCGCTGAATAATCTATATGATTTCCAAGTCAGAAGTTCTCCAGATATCGTACAGGATATAAAGCTTCTAGTTTACTTGCCTTATAAAACAGGGGTCTTTATTAAACTGAGTATTCATGCTTCCCATAAACACCTCAACAAGCTGAGATCCTCCATATTATCCTTACAATAATCCTCGAATTTTAGCTTTAATTTGTTTTACTAGCTTTAATCCTCCAAAAAATAAGGAAGCATTGGGGCTGTTACACAAACACTCATTGCCTGGACCTTATCACGATTGAGGGGGTTCTAAGGAAGGAGTGCTCGGATACTAGATTGAAGAAGGAATCCATTTTTAGACAGAAGGCTAAGATCCATTGACTTAGAGAAGGTGACCATTGCTCCAACTTATTTTTTGAAACTAGTGCTGAGAGATACAATAGGAGGAACATTTTATCCCTGTTGAAGAAGATGATTGGGTTCCTAACTGCTTACAGGTCGTTCACAAGGAAGTTTAATCTTTCTTCTATAAAATTCTGGGTCATTCATCTACTTGTCTCCTCTGGATTCTAAAGCCATTTATACTCAACCAGGTACTGGAGGTGATGAGTGGATTTCTCACGACTCCGGTTATGAGAAAATCATCAACAGGTGCCTTTTTAGTATTAGGAATGACAAAGTTCATAATGATTAATTAAATTAAATTAATAAATTATTGATGATAATTAAGATTTTGGTTAAAAATAAATTTTGAGATGGTATAAGTTAGGTCGAGTGCTATCCGATTTACGTCTATCTCCTGCTCATGCATATTTTAGATGGTAATGGTGCATCTAATGAATATCTTTCGAGCACTCATGTGCATTTTAGGAAGAATGTCTGCACTTGGGGTGCGCTTGATTGACACACATGTGTATTTGAGATAATATGTTAACGCTTAACATGCATTTGAGAAACACTTATGCATGGTGCAGATTATGACTCAATACTTGTTCCACACATGATTGATACTCATGCACCCTTTGTTTTTTATAAATAGACATATTAGCCTATTTCATGTCATTTTTAGCTATACAGTGAAGCAAATGATGAAAAAAGAGAGAAAGAAGGAAAAGGGAATGTGTAAAGTGAAATCAAGTAATCTTTCACAAAAATCAAGTGAATACAAATACATCTGAACTATTTTTTTCCTTTGTTGCTATTCATATATAATCTCTTTAAATATTTTTTTATTCTCAATACTCATACATATGTTATTATTATGTGTATGCTTGTGATTACTTTTATTTCATGACATTCTATGAAATTCAAGTCTTATATTCGTATAAATTATATTTAAATACTAAATTTTTACAAAATATTCTTGCATAATTTTAAATTATATTTAGTGCTTTTATATGTCTTCAAATTTTAAATATATATTGTTACATGTCTTGAATTATCATATAATTATTCATAAATATTTAAACATGAGAAAAATTATATAAATTGTGTTCAATTTATAAAATCTTAGCTTTAATATTTTTTTGAGGTTTCATAGTCGTAAGAAAGTGTTTAAATTACCTATACTGTCTTGCTTTTCTAAAATTTCTATGCAAATGTTTTTACATATTTTTAAATTAAATAATATAATTTCTATATGTTTCTAAATTACATATTAAAATTTCTCCATATTGATAATTTTAACTACATAATACATATTTAATGAAAAATGCATTTTCTCCGAAATGAGAAAAATTTAAAAATATTTATATCTGAGAGAGTTTTTCATTTGACCAAAAGTAGATCATTGTATAAAATTAATAAAATATATTCGATATATTTTAATATATTATTAGGAAATTAAAGGTTGAACTTATTATCCGCTGTTTAAAAAAGCAGTGTTGGCCTTGACTATTGGGATTATATGTAGTTAGCCTATCTACTGATTGCGAATAGTAATATACAGTCTTTGATTATGTGAAAATGATTATAACTCAAACTTTAATATTCGTCATATATTGGTGAAGTAATCGCCGATCTTTAATCCTTTTAAATATTAGTATGCCATTAGTATATTTTATATTTTTACACAGTTTGACATGTTAGGTTATAAATATAATTTTCGCATGATTTATATTATTATATAGATTTTGACATAATTGATCATTAATATTTGACTTTCATATAATTTATCAAAAAATAATATTATTGGCATTTTGAAATTTTGATCATGACATAATTTTAACAATTTTTGTTCAATATAGATATCTATATATGAAAATATGTATACATTGCTAAGCATTAAGCTCACTTTTACCTTTGTTTTTGGTAATCTTCCATATTAGCTGGTTTGAATTTGTTTTAGGATACTCAAACTGAGTGATTTTGATGTTCAAAACATTATTTTTAGGGTAACAGAGTGTTTCAGTATTTTTAATGAATTGTTAGAATAGAATTATAGCTATTAATTGATGTTTTCGGTTACTTCGGTTTATGTTTGTTTTAGGATGATGATGGAATTCTAATAGTTTAAATAGTATTTTCAATTGAGTTTATGAGTTTGATACTCTAATATTAGTTTAAATACTTTTTTCTCTATGTATGATTCAACGTAAAATAACTATTTATCTCATTTCAGGCCATTTAGTGATATTTGATTTGCATGTTTATATTTCGGTGTTCATTTTAAATTTTTAAATTTGTGGAATAAATAATTAAATTTTTTATTCTTAAAGATAAAAAATCAATTTAATTCAACTGAATATTAAGGAATCAATAAATTTGAATATGAAATTAGAAACTTAATAAATTATTGTTAGATAGGAAATTCAAGATCAAATGGCAAGTCTGATCCCTGTTAAAGCAAAAAAAAATGCATAAAAAATACTTGCATTTTGGTCTCTCTATATAAAGTAAGTCATCATTGTCAAGACTAACCTGAAACGTAGGTGAACGTGGGAACAAGGGTTCCATCCAAATGCCACCTACATAGTAGCTCTGCTTCAATCGTTGTATGACAAAATATATCTGATATTAAATCAAACAACCCTCCAAATATTTTTAACAGATATATCTGTTAAATTGCTAACATAATAGTTCCAGCTTTCCCTGAGGGGTTTTATCTCATTATAACCTAAATTCATTTTGGCATGTAGGGCTCTTCCACAATACTATCTCTCATTAACAGACACGGGTTCATGAGATAATTAGGGAACATCACAGACCAAACAAAGCAATATCTCAAATAACAAAAATTGAACTCGTGATTACAGATCTAATTATACTATTCTTGAGCAACCACATTAACCAGTACAGGTTCAATTATATCTTTATTTATGCTGTTGACACATCAAGAACTGAAACACATGCATGCAATCAGTCTCTGTGGAGCCAAATACATAACCTCGTGAGAAAGCAAGAGGAAGTAAGAGGGTTCTTTCCCTGTTCCCATCGCCAATGGCTCATGTCGTTAGGCCTCCAACAATTATCCAATAACGACTTAATTGGATTAACTATCACTGTTCTCAATATCCTTTCTAATGGGCTGACGGGCTGCAAGCTTTACCAAGTGGGGAGTGGCTTCGCCAAAATGGCAACTTTCTAACTCTTTAACTTTGTCTAATAAATTTGTCATTTTCCTTTTTTTTGGCCATTCTGATTCAGGCGAGTGTGGCACGACTTTTCCTTGAATTTTTGGGCAACTATGGCGACCGATTGCTTTTCTGAATGCATGTTTGGTCCCTCATTTTCTAAGTACCACATCAGTTTTTATAGAATCCTATGTTCCTTCTAAGGTTAAACTCTACCTATAGCTTAGGTTTGACCGCTCTGCCCTGTTGGGCAATAGGCTTGACCTCATTTGCTGGTGAAATGAGTATTGTTTTAGACCTTCGGTTGATGCCAGGGTGTTTTTTGCTATGTTGTCCTTTGCTTGAAGCTCGGTCAAGTTGATTAGGAATCCTGCCGAGCTTGCTTCAATCTCAAACGACTCAATAAGAAGTTCAACTGAGCTTGGCCGATATAGTTTAAAGATTTACTGATTTTTGTAATGGCTTGTATATCTCTTGAAGTAACTTGAAACCTTTTGCTAGCGCTCGATTACCTTACCCAATCCATAAAATGTATTGAGTTTCCATCTTCCCATTTTGTTTGAATCCCAACAGAGATAACTCTATTACAATACCATGAGATTCAGACTTCATGGAATAATTTTCTTATTTAATATTTTTGGAAGCTAAGTTGGACCAACCCCATAACAACTCATGGACATAAATACTTGTAAGTTATTCTTTCTATAAGTTATTTTGGACCCCATCGGCTAGGACCATCAAAAATTGAATATTCCAAACCATGCGCTTATCAGGCCATCTGATATTAAGAATTATTTTTTCGAAGTGCTGTTTTTTTGTTTCTTTGCCAGGCCCTTTGTATCTCTTCAAACAACGTTAAATGCTGTTATTAAATACTATATAGTTTATAACTGCTACCTTAAAGCATTCCATTTGCTTACTTATATTGGAACGACAGATGCAAGCAACTTAGATGAAAACAAAGAACATAAATGACAGCCATGTCCAGCCAAAAAAGAATCCCCAATTGGCTTCCTATTCTTATGTGAAAAATACCCGAAGGACTTATTGATTTCTATGCATTCAGAATTTGTATCTTAGTTATTTCTGTTAAGGTAAAGCATTGCTTCAGACAGTAGATGAATTAGGATGTTGAGAATTCAATGGGAAGAGAAGCAAAGGTCGTTGCAGGTCTCAAAATTACTTATGATACATATTTTGATATTTAAATCAGCAAGTATGTGAGATATATGAAATAAAAATATCGCATAAAACATTGTCTATGATTCATAGGCGGCTATGGGGCTGTTTGGCTTTGTTGAGAGATACTTAGCCTAAAAAAATACGAGTCTCACATGGAGAAGAAACTTGTGGAATATGTATGAAGAATTGTTGAGAGATAATGTTTGCGTATCTAGGCTTGATTGCACATATTATGAGTAGGAAATAAAAGACAACAACTACTGCTTTCGGTTTGTTGTCCCAGACAACATCTAGAGACGAGTTTCATAAGCCCATGATTACTCATTCTTGTGAACTTCTTAGACTGAAACTTCTAGCTGCATGGCAATGGTAATCTCCACATAGGTAGCCCATGCGGAATATGTCAGTAGGTGTTTGATATAACTACATGTTAGATACGATCTAAAATGAAATTGACCTGACCGGATGATATATGAGGCTTTCGAACCGTAAGTTTATTAAAAAATATGAATCAACCGAGTTATTAGGCTCAAAATTAAAGAAAATCTGATCGAATTACTGAATATTTGAATAATAAGATTGTTAGAGATATAAAAGACCGAGTTGCCAAGTAACTGTGCAGTTGATAAACCTAGGTAGTTTATCTCGATGAACGATTATATGAATTGAGATATAAATGATCAAATCAAATAGTCTATTAAAGCACTTAAAGTTCAAGTATTAAATTCAGATTTCTAAAATAGTTGGACTATTTAAATCTTAACTAGTATAATCTTTCAATTAATACACAATCTTACCGCTTCTAGATGGATACAATGATTGACAATAAAGTTATAAATACGCATATTTTTATTGAACAGAGTTCTAGACATTTATATATTTAAAAAATCTCAAAAATTAAGGAGCTAAATCATTTATTTCTCACTCTCTTATACTCATATCCTTATTATCTTTCATTTCTTAAAAAAGATTTCTAACCTGAGTATCAGATGATATTTCAGAAGACAAGTCCCATATCTTTTAATCTCTTATTAAGTATTGTGGTCTGCAAAATTTAGACCAAAAAGTTTGAAGGCCTAACCCGGCTATATTTGGACAATTATCCAAGGTATGCATCGTCAACTCCGTATATAGAAAACGGGTTAATCCACAAAGCAAAAAAATGGTAAATACACAAGCACAAAGATTGTCAAGCCAGCAACCAAAAGATGTCCCATCCTGTGGCTTCGCCATGCAGCAAGGCAGTTTCGAAAGTACCCACCCATCAACCCATCCCAATATTAGGGCCTTGACCGCCCAGCTTGAAAACATGTTGAAGATATTGAAATCCTGCCACAAAGTCGAGAGCTAAACTCATAATGATGAGGTCCTTTAGATGTAGGCATTGACCTCTTAAAGAAGGTTGAAAGGAAAGATCATCTCAAAGTGAAGCCACACTTAGTCAAAGATCCCAAAGGCATCTGAGGCACCGTTCACATTAGACTTGTCTGGCTTGAAGGGCGTTTAAACTACAAAGGAAGAAAGCCCTAGCGGCAGGACTCCTTAGAATACTTGAGAGTTCAAGCTCACATCTAACTGAGATGAGGGTTCTTGCAACAACATGTCCAAAACCTTCCCAATTAAGCAAATACTAGGTATATCTATTGATCATTCAAAGTTAAGGATATTTCTCAACATCAAAAGAATCACCACCACAGCCAAGGAGGAGTATAGAATAAAAAGGATCAAATAATAGGTTTACCAAAAAAATACTGCTAGATAGATGATTGAATTTGATTGTACACCTTTTACCTTAGAGATAAAGATACATTAATTTTTTCACAAATTTAAAATGCCAATACTTGAATCATACAATGAAAGCACTGATCCAATGGATCATCTCGATAATATTCAAATATTCTTTAGCTTCTAAAACTTGGAGGATGCCACACTATACCTCCACTTCCCTTTAACTTCAAAGAAAACACGAGAATTTGGTTTAATAGGATAGAACCAAATTCCTTTTGATTTTTTTATGAATTGACAAACTAGTTCCTATCACAATTTACCTCCAACTAATGAGAATAAAAACAACCATGATACCAGATCAGGATCCAACATGCTCTAAAAGAGAGCCTAAAGCGTTTTTTGGTCATATTCAATGTTGAGCCTAGAGGTATATCAAAACTCATCAATGAGATATAATTGAATGCCTTTATGGTTATAATATAATTCAGTGACTTTTTTAAATATTTAATTCAATAAGACCTTAGGACATTTTTGGAGATAGAAGTTATCGCTGAATGATAACAACTCTTTCACTTGAGATCATAGAAAATAATAGAAAATTGAGTCGAGTATTCACAGATAATACAAGCCACTAAATCTCACACCACTGAACAACATTCGAACAAACATTTTAATGTAGGTAAATAATGAAAAATTTCTAAAGTAACCAAAGTTAGCTAAGAATTCGGAACGAGATGATAAATCTAGATACTAATTCTACCATTTATTTTCAGGGCACAATATTGAAGACTATTAGACTCTACAGAAGGAAATCGAGGCCCTAATATAAAATGAGTACGTTAAGAAATATTTACAAAACATTAGGTTTACCCTAAGTAATGATAAAGATGATGAGGAGTAGATTGAGTAACCATGAAATTGAATGATGGTAAGAGTAATTAATATGGTGTCTAATAGAGCCACGGGAAAAAAAGGTTCTAAATTATCTCTGGAAAGCTTCCTCTAACAAGAGACAAAAATTAAGGATGAAAATAATGTCATTAGTTTTAATAATGACGATATGACATCTTTAATCTTTTTCAATTCTGACCCTCTTGTTATATTTACACTTGTTTTTGATGGAGTCCACGGTTACAAATTTAAACAAGTCTTTGTAGATAATAAAAGTTTAAAAAATATTCTTTACTTCAATATGCTCATTAAATTAGGATTTAAAAGCAATCAGATGAAATTATCGAATTGACCATTATATTAACTTGACAATGAATCAATCCAAGTGAAGAAAATAGTGCACCTAGAGGTTACACTCGGGGCATATTTTAAAATGGCCTCCAATATACTAACCTCCTTGTTGATCTTTCCTTGATTTGCAACGCTATATTGGGCTGACCATGCTTAACTATATTCGGTTGGGTCACTTCAATTTCACATCTTAAAATAAAGTTTTCAACTAGATATGAGATCGGATAAGTCAAAGTAAACAAGGTTATCAAACAAAGTTGCTAGTTGTCGTAAATCAACAGCATGGAACCTTTCCAACCAATTAAGGAGTTTGATCTTTGGCATATGGCCTCTTTCCAATAGACACAACCTATAGAGTCGCCTCATCAAATTCCTCTAAATTTGACAGATTTAAATAAGTATATTCAAATCAGCTCTTTACTAACACAATATCTAGAATAGGGGTTAATTGAGTTTTTATGTATCAATGCAGATGTTTTCACCAAGACTCCAACTAATGTGCCAAGGTATTTTGATGAAAATGATGGTTCACTAGTTGAGCCTTACATTAGGATACAAACTGGTCAGACAAAAAGAAGAAACCGGCCTATAAAAAAAACTCATAGCAATTTGTATAGATGTCAAAATTTTAACTGATGCCGAATTTATCAAGGAAGTAAATTATCTGTATTGATTATATAGCATTATCCTTGTAAAAAAAGTAACAAGAAATGGAAGATAAGCGTCGATTTTACGAACGTGAATAAAATATATCTGAAAGATAATTTTTCATTTCTAAGGACTGACTAGTAATTAGATTTAACATCTGGAGATCAACTATTAAACTTTATGGATACTTGTTTCAAATACAACTTTATCCAAATGCATATAATATACAAAGAGATGATCTCGTTCATGACCAAGCAAGAAACCTACTATTATAAAGTAATATCATTTAAATTGAAGAATGTTGGTACAATATATCAAAGGTTGGTAAATAAAATATTTTAGTAACGACTTGAGAGAAATATAAAGGCGTATGTTGATGACATACTTATTAAAAGTATAATTGCCAATGAGTATAATAATGATATAGTCAAAATATTTAAGGTACTTAGAACATACTGAATGAAATTAAACCCAACCAAATGGTTCTTTAGGGCAACTTTTGGTAAGTTCTAAAGATTCATTATCTCACAATATAGAATAGAGGTGAATTTGAAGAAAATAAAAGCCATAATAGACATGAAGGTGCCTTGGACTATCCAGGAAATTCTGAGATTAACTAGAAGACTCATTACTCTATCACAACTTTTGATAAAGCCAACTAAAAAAATATCTCCCATTCTTCGAGGCACTAATAGGGGTGAAGACAAATGGTTTTTGGTAGATAAGTAGTGCCATCAAGATTTCCAAAAGTTGAAAGAATTTCTAGCATATCTGCCTTTATTCACTTGTCCCTAAGAGGACGAGAAATTATATCTCTACTATTCTCAAAAACAATTGTGAGCATCATTCTTGTCAAGGAAGAGGTAGGGATTCATCGATCAATATATTATGCTAATAAGATCCTAACGGACACAGAGACTCTTTATACGTGAACAAAAAAAGGTTACTTTAGTTGTAGTTTTTGTTGTGAGAAAGTTTCGATCTTATTTTTAAGTTTATAATATTATGATCTTGACTGATTAACCATTAAAAAGAATCTTGCAAATACCATAAATATCCAGACACCTAATAAAATGGTTGCGTAATTTGGGCAAATTTGGCATAAAATTTAGAGTACGACCCTCCATAAAGAGTCAAGTCATCGTGGACTTTATTGTTGAAATGATAATCCCAATCCCAGAAGAAATAAACGAGTACAAGGAGATAACTCTAGAAGGATCATCGCCTGTATAGACAATGCATGTTGAAGGACAACCTCATAGGCATGTAACAAAGCCGGAGTAGTGTTAACTTTACGCGAAAGATTCGTGGTAAAATACTCAGTCATATTTAGATTTTTAGCTACCAACAATATTACAGAATATGAGGCTTTGCTAACTATTTTGAAATTGGATAAAGAATGTTTTGTCAAAAACATTATTGTTTACAATCATTTTGAGAATCAAGTATTGGCTAAATTTTAAGTATCCAAGTCGAACCCTCCCAAATACCTCCACAAGATATAAGGTCTCTTGACATCCCACAATAAGGTTGAAGTTGGCCATACTCAAAAGAAATATAATTAGAAATTCAATTTACATTCTAAGATAGCAACATTCAATTATCTATAATAATATACCCGTGATATGAGAGAGATGCTTCAAAAGCCTAGCATCAAGGAATAAGATGAGGTTCACCACATGACAAATAAGGCAACTTGAATAACTTTATAGTTAAAGTGGAACACTTTTGAGCAATTCCACATAAGTGACATTTTAAAAAGATTGGTTGGTACACTTTGCTGAATGGGTTACTATACAGAAGAGGTTATTTTATACCATATATTTGCTATCTGACTCCAATGGTAGCTAATTATGCTATCAGAGAGGTAAATCTCGATATATATGGAGCGCTTATGAGAGATAAAAATTTAACCTTCAAAATTATAAGGTAAGGCTATTATTAGTTAACTATGAAAGACTTGATAAAATTTGTTAAAAATATAAGAATTGCCAAATTTATAGTAATGTATCTAGACAACCACATACAGAATTTGAAGCTTTGTAGGCTCATTGTCCGTTCGCATATTGACAACTGGATATGTTAGGTTCATTTCCTATAATAGCCAGACAGGAAATTCATTATTATTAGGGTGAGTTATATCGTAAAATGGGTTAAAATTTTTCTATTAGCCAAAATTACAGAGCATAATATGACAAAATTTGTGTTTCAAAATATCATTTGTAGATTTGGGATATTAAAAGTTATAGTAATTGACAATGATACCTAAATCCCCGGGATAAGCCTTACAAAAATATTGAAATTGCCTTAGAATTAAATTGGTTCTGTACATCATTTCACACCCACTAATAAATGGATAAGTAGAATAAACAAATTGGATGACAGTGAATCGATTAAAAATCAAGTTGGATAAAGTTGGAGGTGCTTAGGTAGACAAAATTTTGTTTGTACTTTGGTTATATTAAACTACTCTAATAGAGGCAATTTAGGAATCTCCCTTTTGTCTGTGCTTCGTAATATAAGTGGTCATCCAAGTAGAGATAAGACTGTAAAGTTATTGAGTAAAAAACTTTATTCTGCATCAAAACTCTCAATTCTTGACATGAAATTTTGATCTCTTAAAAAAAATTAAAGAAGCAACATACATTCAAGCAATAGACTATCAACAAATAGTCGATCAGTATTACAACGAAAAAGTAAAAGCATGGACTTTTGAGTTCAATGACTTTGTATTAAGAAATATTGAAGCAACTAAGAAGTTAGTATACAAGAATAAACTGTCCCCAACTTAAGAGGATAATTCCTAGTGTCAACAATACTCCGTAACAAGGCATGTACTCAAAATGAAAAGTTGGTCCCTCAAATTTGGAACATTCTACACCTTAAAAAATACTACCAATAAAAAGAGGTCAACCTAGGAATGTAGAGGCACACCTTGCCTCTACTCTGGAATGTTGTGTGCTGTAATTTTTTTTTTTTGAATTATTAATGAAATTAATTTTTTGATATATTTATTTTCAATTCGCATGCTCGTATATAATTAATATGACCATGGTTAATTCTGAGTTAGATGATTGGTTTAAATGTTTTGTATATAAACTACCTCGATTCAAGGGAATAGTCATAGTACATGTTTCATAAAATCACATGAATTTAAGCAATGTCATGTACTAAAAATTTTCAAGCACTCAGTGGCTTACAAACTGAACATTTAATTCTCATTTGAGAGATCTAAAAATAAGCTGGATAAAGTCAATTAAGACTTGACTAATAGATATGTAATATACTAAATCTTAGAGATGCTATCAATGCATAAGTTTCAATAAAACATTCCATAGGATATGCATGATTAGTCAAATAATTAAGGACCAGAGTTCTTCCTAACTAGTGGCAATAGTCCAAAGACTTAATTGATAGTCAATTTGGCCATCTGATGGTAAAAAATCTCAAATACATTTGCTTAGGGGTTAAATTGCTCAATTAACATCAGTAAAAAAATAATGGATATTTGAGGATGAAAAATCTAAATATATACATTAAAAAATAAATTATATCATCCTCATTTACAAGTACAATATGAGATTATGAAATCCAAGGACAAAAATTACTCTACAATCCTCTGCCGATGCCTAGGGCTAGATCCTGAGGCTAGAGAACTCACTTGTTCCTCAAAATTTATAACAACAGAAGTCATAGAAGCCTTGAAATTCCTAGAATCTAAGAGCCAACAGGAAAGTCAATGGCAACCAAGAAGTATATCCTCTTGCAAAGATCGATTCCCTCTTTGAATTGAGAATCGAACAAATAGTGATTTCTTCAAGTCAAATACTCCTCCATAATAGCTCCTTAATCTTAAGCATTCAATTTTTAGTCCATCCACAGCCTCAACAACTATTGCCAAGCATCATTTTGCTTCAAAAGTTCTATCTTTGAGAGAATTGGCTCAGTCCTCAACAATAGAAACTCGGTTAACATAATTGTGGGATCTAATTATCCGTTTGGCAAACTCTTTCTTGAGAAAAGTTGTTTAACCCTCAAAGAACAATGCCCTAGTGTTAGTGACAATAGCATTGAACTCCAAGCCTCGGACTATGGAAGGGTCAGTCTAAGACCGAGATAGATAATCAATTTTAATATATTGACTATATAGCCTATTTTTGATCTAAAACACTGGATTTTTTAGACTACAAAAGAAATAAGTTTTGAGCTAGCTATTTGATGACAAATAAATGACTCGGAATTGAAGACTTAGAGGATACCACTTGGATTAGACAACCCTTTGTTGAGTCAAGGTTTTGGTGTAAGCCACTATCTCCATCGAAGAAGAGTAAGAGGTTTACAATGCAGTGGAATTTCAATACTTAGGGCTCCTTGCAATGCCTCAAAACCAACAAAAGTCGGAGAGGATAGCAAAGAATGAATTACAAAGTCTTTAATAATGCATACATCACCTCCTAGTTCTTGCAAAGCAACTCGAGTTGGAGAAGGCATAAAAACTGATTAACTTGATGTGGGAGAGCTGGGTAAAACTAGGATCCCTTCTTCGACCATGGTAGGAGTATTGACCTACTCATCCTTATGCCAAGATTGATGCCAAAACCCATATTCCTCCCTAAAAGAAATGGTGGAAATCATTTCATCAAAATTCAAAATAGGCAACTCCTTAGAAATTTGGGTTAGTGAATGGACAATAATTAGTGTAGATTGACAACTAGATTCCTTAGGTCTCATCTCAACCACTGCCATGACTAGATCTCAAAATTAAATTTATTTTATATTAATTTAATTATTAATTTAAATCAATTTAAACCTATAGAATCAAAAATATATTGATAAAATAAAATCCTAAATGAAAAATTGGATGTAAACTTGCAAATTGAATATCAATAATCGATCTAAAATAAAATATTAATACAATTATAGCATTCAAACATCACACCCATAAGTAGCATCAAACCTAATAATATATGACCTCAAATTATTCGTAAGGAAAAATATCTATACAAAATTAGAGTACTCAACAATCACAACTCCGCTGAACTAATGAAAGAAAATCAAAATCAACCCAGACACCAACATAATACATCACCAATTTCTAAATTATAACAAGAAAATCCAAATAACCAAAACTAATAATATAAACCATTATTTTTATTAAATAATGATACATAAACTAATATAAAAATTTTAATCTAACTCTTTAAAATAGTAAAACTCCCAATCCACATTTCTGTAAGTAATTGAAACCTGTAAATTTGAAATATGTTAGTAAAAATAAAAGTAAGAATGAGTCAATTCTTCAATAATATATATAATTTTTATAATTTAATATATACTTCACATCAAAATATGTTGAAATAAACATGATTTAGTATGAGATACAATACCATATAATTTTTTTAATATTTTATGCACAATTTTAAGTTGATAATTGAATTTTTTATTTTAAATTGTATATCATTAAAATATACTCAAATCATTTTATAAACTAATGATTAGTAGGACCTCACCAACAAATAAGCGAACAATCAAAACTCATATTATATGTATTTTTACATAACAAAGGTCATACACTATCATTTAAAATTTATAAGTGAGTCATTATACATATAATCTTATAGATTAAGCCGAAGGCTACTTTCAATCTGCAGATGATAGATTTGAATCTCCATTATCATTATAATATATTAAGACATGTCATAATATATCATCGTCAAATTTTATAATGGTCCATACATAATTAAATAAAAATTTCTACGCAAATATGAATAATCCTTTATATTTTCTCAAATAAGAGAAAAAATCTTTATCTTTCAACATATTTAGAGGTTTTTACTTAATTCTTTAAATATTTAACATGCACTACATCATAATTCTTATAAAAACTTAATTATGTAATTTTAAAAACATATAAAAACTATAAATGTGAAATAAACTTAATTATGTAATTTTAAAAACATATAAAAACTATAAATGTGAAATCCCAAACATACAAAAACTGTTATTTCAGAAATTACAAGAAAAATTGGTATAATTAGTGAACTTTTGTAATGTCAATTCAATTATGAAACATGTATAACAATTTAGTATAATTTTATATTGTGTAAAGTATATACTTAAAGATTTAAAATATGTAGAAATATTATAAACGGAAATCAAAGCACACATGAGTTTTTAAACATAATTTCAAAATATATATAAACATTAATGCAGAAAGTTAGCTTAAAAATACAATATATATAAAATAAGGATATAAATTTCACAAAAATTACATGAAATGAAAATGAGAGTGTATACATATAAAGTATAAATATTTTAGGTATGAAATTTTAATATACATGTACATTTGAGATAATAAATATCCATAGAAATCAATGAAGAACAGCAACAAGAAAAAGAGAATTTAGATACACTTATATTTACTTAATTTTATCTAAAGAATACTTAATTTCTCTTTGATTTCTCATTCACCTTCTCTATTCTTCTCTCTTGTCCCCCTCTCTCTCTTCTCTATCAAGAACCAGCTCAAAATATCCAAAAATTGATTAGAAAGAATCTATTTATAGCAAGTCGGTTCGTCATGCATAGGTCATATGTGGATTACGCGCGGATAATAGCAACCGCGCATGAGAACCATTTAGGCGTGCATTAGGCACTAACACGCTGTCCTAATGACACACGTGCACCGATCGAGTGCACCTAAAACATGTACATTCTACCTCTAGCATACACATTTTCTACTGAACGTAAATTGGGTATGAACAATTTACCTAAAATATGCTTATGCATAGATTAAGTGCTTTCATACACTAGATATGATTCCTTAAATTTTAATTTTTCTCAAATTTTATTATATAATATTTTATAAATTGATTCAAAATTAATTTAATAATGTCATAACTTACAAATAGAATATGGAGTGTTACATCCATATTAACCCAAGCCTTACCCACAATCTTTAAAACCTTATCATCATCCAAATGAGGTGCTGTTGAAGTTACTGTCTGAACATCGAGCTAATCAATATTAGCCTAGGGAAGAGAAACTATAAAGATGCCATCCCTTCTTCTTTCCAAACGACAATGTAGCATATCAGTAATGGCTCCTTCTTCAAGTATAATATACTAATGGATTGCATCCAAGGTAGTGTGGGTTAAAAATTATCAATTTTATGCAACTTGGCTACAAATTTTTTTATAAGATTGGTTCGAGATCTAGTCATGACATGTTCATTTTTGAGAACCAAACCAAAAATTTAGTATTGACATCACTCTATTTATTTGATAAAATTCAATTATTGAGAACCTCGATGAAAAAAACCTTGTCTTTCTTGTTCTTCATCGAGTATGGGTTTCCTCCATTAATTTTAAATGCCTCCTTGAAAATTAGAAAAATCCAACCACTTTCTTGGTTAAAGTAAAAAAGCTATCTTAACCCTTTGGATGTCTAGCCTGAGACGCCATTGATGAAAGAAAATGAACAATGGCACAACGTATCCAATGGCTTTGAGATGGAGATGGGCGATTGGAGTCTCTAAGGTCTTTATTATTTCTACAAATTTTCTCTAAAATAAATTTCAGATGGCATCCTTCAAATGAGCCTTATATATTGCAATAAACCTATTCCTAGGAGAGCAAACTCTCACATCAGACCAAAAGACTTAAAATAGAATGGTTGAAGGAATATTATACCGTTTGTAGATACCTAGTACATTGTCCATAGTGAGATAAGAAGCAATATTGATAATGTTCTTCTGGGTACTTCAAGGAGCCATGGGAAATTAAAAGTTGGACTATCAGAGAAATCAAAAAGCTAGTATTTTGATACAAAATTAAGAAGAACACACTGTTAGGATTTAAAGAGAAAAGTAAAAGATGTTATAATTTAAAAGGACAATTGAAGTTGAAAATGATACGTTTCAAATGGTAAAGCTGATCCAAACAATGTATTTCTAAGATGATAACATGTCTTTGAACCTTATCTCAAGCCAACTTGTCATGTATTGAAATGATTTAAAAATTGCACAATTTTTAAGTTTCCTATCAACGCACTAATTACATTGCCAATGAGTCATTTTTTTTTTACCAAATAATGATGGTCCTAACATCACTAAGCTAGTTAACAAAGTTACATTCTGAAAGTTCAGTTTCTCTCAAAGAAAAAATATTTTTAACCCTGATAGTTTGAAGTTTTAATCAAAGATCTCAACTTGTTAGAAATCTTAATTAATAGAAAGTTGAGTTATTAGAAGTCTGAATTGTCAAAAGATAAAGTAATCTGAATATCAAATGATTAAATCTTTACCAAATTAAAATCCAAAAGATGTTGACATATTAAAAACAATAACCAAAGAAAAGTTTTTATTTAGATAGTTTTATTAATCTAGATTTTTGATAATTTATAATTTCATATAAATAAATAAAAATTTAATAAAAGATATTAAGAATTGTGATATAAATATAAAAAATAAAATTCTTTTTTATTTCATATATACACTCATATATAATGTATATTCTTACAACGTAGATTCTAAAATCATTCAACCTAAAAAAAAAACAAGGGGAAAGGGGTGAGCCAATAATTGGAAGCGCATGAAAAGGAAGAACACAACAAAGGTTCATCCCTTCATCAAATTCAGCATCTAGTTAATCAACTTTGACTGATTAATATGAAAATTTAACAAATGTGTCATAGCACAAGAGTTAACAAACACTGAACCATGTGATTTCCTCCAAGATGCCTTGAAATGAAAAGCCTCTGCGGCAGATGGTGACAGGCATCAAAAGTAGCAACCATAAAGTAAAAGCACTCCAATTTGAAATATTGCATAAAAAAAAAATTATGATAATTTTTTATATAAAAGAAGATAACTAAGACAAATTTCATAAACACCTCCCAAAAGAATGCAAAAACTTCTTAAAAAACTTTCTCTTTAATTCATTGAAAGTAAGTAACTCTATCAGATGTTGAGACTTAAAATTTAGTTAAAGAAATAATAAGGACAGGTAGTTTTATAACTTAACAAAAGTTAAAAAATAAGACATTTTGAAACAAAGAAAAGCAATCAAATGGTTAATGAATCTTGATCAATAAATCAAAGAATTTAGCTCTAATTGATAAGATCAATTAACAATCAATATTTATTGATTAAGATTCTATTGGGAATGAGCATTTAGACGACATTCAAAGCACACTACTCAAATTTTTATTCTAACATACTTAAAACTCAAATGTAACTTCTGAGCATGGGACTAGTCTTAGGTATGATATAGGATAAGATCAAACCGACCCATTTGTAAATGGTGTCCTAAAATTGTAAACCCATAGAGAAATATAGATCAACTTTGTTAGGCTTAGAACGGAAGATAATTTGACAGAACAACCAAATATCTAAATGATTAAAGTGTTGGAAATATAAAAGATAGAGGTGCCAAGTGGTCATGCAATTAATCTTAACGAATGGTTAATCCTATTGAATGGCTACATGAATCAAGAAATAAGGGTTGAATCAAACAAGCAGTTAAAGTAATTAAATGATAGTTATTAAAATTAGAGTTTATGAAACAATTAAACGATTTAATATTTAACAAATATAACACTTCAACTAATACATGATCACATACTTCCAAAAAGATACATTGATTTGTTTTAAGGTTACAGATGCTCCTATTTTCATTGAACAAAGGAAAATCAAAGTCACTTATTACGTAGAAGTATAAAGTTTTGATTCTCTATGCACTTACAAATTTTAAAAATTATAGAATCAAGTCATCCACTTCTCACTCTTTTATTTTCAACATATCATTATCTTTTAGTCCTAAAAAAGATTTCAAATTTGAGTATTAAAAAATATTTTAGAGAGTAAGTTTTGTATTATTTAATCTCTTATTAAGTATTATGGTTGCAAGATTTAGACTAAAAAGTTCAAAAGCCTAACGTGACTCCATTTAAAAGGTGCATATCATTATACCAAATGTATTATAGCCAAAGTTTCATGAAAGTCATAGTGATGCAGGCAGATGTTATCCTTGTTATCTATTCTTTTATTCTTGATGGACCATGAGGCATGTATCTTGTGCATCTAAGATCACATGTGTGGCGAAGTTGGAGTGGTTAGAGGCCTGCTCTCCGGTGCCAAGATGCCACGGCTTGGCATGTCCAGATGAAAACATGTGCAAAGCCTAAGCTTGTGTTAGTATGCCTACGAACCGCATCGTGCAGGCCGAGTTTGAGCCTTTCATCCTTATTTTGCAACTTAGGTTTCATCTTGCTGAACAATCGAGTTTCAACCTCAGGCCTGCTTTTTTCTAATAGAACTTATGCATTTCTTCAAAATGTAACAGTTGCGGCAAAGGCAGACCTCTATCATTGTACTTCCTACCAGCCCAGGAACACAAGATTAACGTGACTGAGATAAAATGGAGGGCGCCTATAGTTTTCTAATGGCCTTCCACATTTACTCGAAGGCAACAAATCAACTTCATTCACCCACCCTATGGCTTTAGCATTTATGTCCCTCCCTCCCTGTCCTCACCTTAATTCACAGGATTACCATGATCACAAAAGCCCTGGAAATGAAGATGACATTAAAAAAATAAAAAACATAAAAAACAAATCAAAACAAAAGACTTTGAGATGAGATTTTTGAATAATGGGATATTTTATCCGTTCATATTAATTGATTTATGTAAAAATAGAACGGGGTCATCGGTAGTATTAGTCTGAGTGTCCCACATTAAAGCACCCATCAATTGTCCTCTCTTTATTTGACACACCATGGGATAAAGAGACGTTTTAGAAAACTATCCCACATTAGCGGGACTCAAGGGGCACTCAATCGTGCCCCTATCTATCGTGTGTCTATCGCGTAATAAATGTGTGACGATTATCGATAGCATTAGTCTTAGTGTCCCACATCAATGCTCCCATCAGTTGTCTTCTTTTCGTTTGACGCATTGTGGTAGTAACAGAAGTCTTTGAAAACTATCACACATTAGGACTCAGGGCACTCCATTCTGTCCTCATACATCGTGTGCCTAATATGTAATTATTAGAGATTGAGATGATTCAATGGTCTACATTTTATACTTGAAAAAATTTATATATATATATATATATATTAATAATTATTTTTTATTCTTTTTTAATAATATTTAAATATTAGAATTCTCATATTATAAAAGAATTTATATAAATAAAAATATATAATCATTTACATAGTTATTTTTATTTTTTAAAATATATAAGTTTGTAACCTTTAAATTTTCATCTAATGGTCCATTATGGGTGAAAATCTGGTTCCATCGCTGAGAGTAATGGAGTGTTGGGAAAGAGGGCGTCTGACTTTCCTACTCAAATGACACAGTAAGGAATGAGAAAGAAAAAAAAAAAATTAAACACCAGTAATTTTACGTGAAAAATCCTTATCAATCAAGGGAAAAATTACAGGACGATCTGTCCACCAAACTGATTCCACTATATATGAGATTTGGGAGCAATTTTTCTCATTACACAGGCAGAAGAAAATAGAAAACAAAGAACAGAGTACAAGCAAAACACACTACGATTGCTGACAAATTTCACTCTCCTCTCTTCATAATTTTTTTCTCTCTTTTTCTTTGCCTTACAAGCTTTCTCATACACCGCACCATTCCCGCAAGTCACAATACTTGCTTTTAATATATATTGAGATCTTCATGCTAAAAATTGGGGCAATATTTCATACACGATGGCAGGATCTGTCCTTTCCAACAACATGAATATGCCCTGTCCAAAACTGGCTCCTGCATAACCGTCTGAAATCATGTATTTCCAGAGGATCTTCTAAGCTGGCGCCATTCTGGATTTTCTGGCGGGCGGCCAACGATTCTCCATCTACGTTTTTCATAAGACCAGTCAATATGATTGTTAACTGTCCATAAAGAATCCGGTCAACTTTGTTGATCGAAATGTTGACCGAAATTTTTTCGACTTATTCTGTACAAGTAACACATCTTTGCTCCACGTAAGTCTTCCGTCAAACAAGACTTCCACACGGGCGTGATTTTCAACATGGAGCCTCCCCGATTTCCACATTAGCATAGTTAATAAGATTAAGTTAAAATGATACCAATTATAAATTTAATTTTTACATTTAAACATGTCCACAGTTATTAACTAATAACACTCCTAAATTTATTTACATATGCATATATTAATTTTTTTTATTTTTTAAATTTATTGTAAAATAAATAAAAGCGTGGACTATGCTCGATCAAACAAGACAGAGATTTATTCTCAGTTGTATTTATAGAATTATTTCCTCTTTGAAGTCATAAAACTTGATGATTGTACGGCCTTCATGAATTACCATATACGCCAAAAACTTTATCACACATTTTCGTAATAAATGATAGAGAAAAAAAAAGATTAAAAAAACATGGAAAAAGAAAATAATAATTTCATCGGGTGGGGCCACTCATGTTGATGATTAGTCACTTCCCACGTAAAAAACAAAAAAATAGTGGGGCCCAACGTTCCCAGCTGTAAAGGGTTCAATTCGGTTCGATTCCCACAGAAGCGACGTCGTCCCTTTCAAAGGCAAGCCGATTCGTCCGTACGCCTCTCTTTTAACCTTTTCACCCAACTCTCACGTTGGTGCGTTTGAACGCCACGCAAGCCGCCGATGAAATAAACGTAGAATGGAAATATTCTTGAAGTTAACATTAATTTTATATTTATTTTTTATTATTAGTTTTCTTTATAAATATGAAAAACTAATCCAGTTTTTATATAATTTAATTTTTAAAAATAATATTTTTTTTTAAAAATATAAAATAATTTAAAATATAAAAAAAGAAAATTCCCCATTTGCCTTATTTTATATTTCTAGATTTTGGTGCTTCTTTGTCCCTGACACTGGCTCTGCTCGAGGCAGTTCGGCACATGTCGTTTTGAAATTTTGACAAATATGATATACATAAATATAATTATATACTTATCCATGTTAAAATTATTAAAAATAAAGATAATTTTTATCATATTTTAATTTTTAATTTTTATTATCTTTTTTTAATACTAAAAATAATATAATTTTAAAATTTTAAAACGGGAAATTAGCCTTTTTATATAATAACATATATTCGTCGAGTACCCAAATTCAAATTACCAAAAGGCGAACACCACGGGGACATCAGTCCACCGACAAATCCCTATACTTTTGTGTTATATGTTTTCTTTTGGTAGGTGATTATTGTATAAATAAAATAAAAATCGGTCTTTTAATTTTAAAAATCATGTCATATAAAAATCGAATATGAAAATAAAATTAATAATCGAACTAATCTTCCGCTGTTGAAGTCATTACAATACTGTTCAAATTTCTGTGAAATTATCAATTGATTTTAATATTTCAAACCTCAATATTCCTCGATGTTGATGTATAAATAGAGTATTAGATTTCGAAATCAAATTAAATATTACTTTTATTTAAAGATAATTTTATCAATTATTTTACGATGGTTACCAATAAAGGTTGGGTATGATGGTTAAACAGAAATTAGATTAAAATTGTTAGTTCTCATCCCTTTTCTTAAGAGAATAAAAACTCTACAACCAACCAGAAGAACCTCCATCATAAATCAAAGATGGCTTTTGGTATATTATTACGTTGCGTTAATCTTGTAAATAATTTTGTAACAAGAGAAGAGGGGTGGAAATATGATACTTTAGTAGGCGAATGAACTTTTGAAATAAAAAAAAAAAGTAAAAAAAAAAATGTATTCAAATTTGTCAGTTTTTTATTTTGAAAATTGGAAATTATATTTTTTAATTTTCTAATTTTGAAATAAAATTTTTAAAAAAAATTAGAAAATATTAAGAAGATATTTTTATAAAAATTTTTTTACGGGCTATAGAGCAATTTTTTCTAATTTTTAAATGGTACTTATATAAAAATATATTAAGAATGTGTAACTATTAAGATAATATTTTTTAAGTGGATAAAATATAAATATGTGTATTTAATATATTATAAAATTTTGATCAAATTCAAAATAAATTTATTTTTTTTTTTAATTTTTTCATTTGAGTTAATATTTTTATAAGAATTATTAAATAGACATAAATTATCATAAGAATTATTTTCATTTGAGTTAATATTTTCATTTGAATTAATATAATTATTGATATAAAAAATTAAAAATATATATTATTTTAATCAATATTTAAGTTATTTAATAATTATAATATTGATATCACCAATAAATATATCCTATGATTTAACAAAATATTATGTGTTATTAATTTATTTAAAAAAATTAAACTAACTATATTTTTAAAATATCACCGTCATTAAAATAATATACCATCAATATATATTTTTAAATTATTGATAATTAAATGCACTTGTGAAATATTGAAAGGTTATATATTAGCAGATTTTGATTCAAGTAATTGACTTTATGATGATAAAATAAAAATTGGCTTTTACAAAATATTTTTTTAAGTTTAGTTAAAATGAGTTAAACACATATTTATAATTGAATAATAATTATAAACAAATACTAAATATAAATATTATATGTATAAAATATATAGATATATATCATTTTATATAATATATCATTGTCAAAAATCATATTTAGTATATGCTTTTTTATTATATGATATTGATGCATGTCGAGGATTTGGATTATTATATGAATAAGGGAGCCATCTCGTCTCGAATAGAAACTGGTCTGATTTTTATAATTTTAAATTTGATCCTATATACCACAACCAAACAAATAAGATGTAAAAGATATATAGAACTCGCTCACTGATATATCTTTCAATATTCAAGTCAAAAATTATTCTTTTTGAGTGAGAAATATGCGAGGAAGCACGTGAGAGAATATAAAGAAGATACGGAAGAGTATATATTCGGAGGGCAGTACTCCTTATTTTGCACTCGACTTGTGGAGTGACTTTGGTAATTGTATACTCGACTAATAGAGTGTCTAACTTTTTCTCGCATTCTGTTGTCTATCTAACTTTGTCCCATGCCCTCCAAGGAGATGGTACATTTATAGAAAGATGCGTTATTTGTTTGGCAGCGCCTAGAATTAATGCGTAGGCTTGATACCTTTTCGATAGTGAATTGGGCTTGTCCATGTCTATTTGACTCTTGTTTGTGCCACTCGCCTGATGGATTCTGTATCGTCTTCCATTAGGCTGCTAGTGCTTGAGCCTTTTGACCAATTGTGCATTGGGCTGGTCCACGTTTGACCGTTCACGTCACTAACTCCATATATTGGAAGGTTTGAATTTCAACTCCTAACATATAACCAATGGGATGCTAGCTGCAACTCCATCAATATACATTTCTTTTTCAGATATTCTGCTAATTTGAGGTCTTAGTTGGCAAGATTTTATTCTCTACCATTAATATTGATATTCATTATCTTCTTGAATTTAATGCTCGTTAAGTGCTCCTCTCGGCTATAAATGACAAGGCACTCATTGCTTTGCATCATAAAGCATCATTTGTCCTACTTGACGGTATGATAGCCTTGAGCCAGTATGGAGCCTTCGCAACCACAAGTCAAAATCGGTGAAAATTCTCTTGTTACCTTTAAAGTTGAGATTTGAGGATATGCATGAAGATTTCATTGATTACCCTCTTTTATATGGGAAACTGCCTTAGCTTTTCTTTTTTATGTCTATCCTAAAAGTAGGCCATCATCATTGTGATAGGTTTTGCAATGACAATGCTTTAATAGCCACAAGTTGGGAGATTACAATAGGTTTTGACGGATGATTTTTTTCTCACTCCCCATCTAAAATAGATAGTTCTTAGAGTATTGTTACTATTTCTAGGGCAATGGCTTTTCTTTTCTTTTTTTTTTTTTCATGTCCACTCCAAGGTTGGGCCTGCATGTTATAAAGGTTTCCTTTATTTCACTAACCCTCATAGAGGTGATCGAAATATATATTCTCGATTTGAATGGACTTCTTTCTCTTATCGGGTCACCACTTCATGCCTTTTTTATCTCCTTTCGAGTTGTATTTTTGTTATTATAAGTTTGTATGTTTTGAAAGGAATCAACGAATAGAACTACTCGATTGTTGTTCCTTTTTTTTTTTGCATGGCTCCAATTTTCTTGTATTATTTGATTAATTGAAACACTTGAATGCTATTTTTTGCTATTTACTTTTTAACAGTCTAACAATTCGAACCACTGACAATTTAATCTTTTGACAATCTGATGTATAATAATTTACTCTGAACGCTTGATTTTTCACATTCGTAAATTAGCCAAATTAATCTTGAGTGATGTCAGGGTCACTTGTTGCAAGTCTGTCACTCTACGGAACGATATGTTAGGGTATCATAACCTACACTATGTTGTAGATATGTTGTTCTAGGCGTCAGAGCCGCCAACTATCTACCTGTTGTGTTGGGAGGTGTTGTGTTAGGCCATCATTATTGTTACAGTGAAACAGATGTGCCGTAACACACTTTAGTATGAACACGCGTTTCAACCATTAAGACGACACTCCTCTTTAGTGCTCTTAGACAATACTATTTCTCGACCAAAGTTTCCACTATTTAAACTCTGGAGCTCCTACGTTTTTGCACCTTTTCACATTCTTAGCCCTAGTTTGATATTTTCTTCTCGCCTTCATGACCTCTCGAGCAACTTCTTAAGGCGTTGCTACAATTCGATCCATCCTTACTGATAATGATGTGGACGACACGTATGAAATGTATAATATACGTATCGACATTCCATATCAAGTGCCTTTGCCTGATGATGGAGCTTGCACTTCTCGACTTGGCTTTATTTCCTTCTATGAAGACCATTTGAAAGAAGGCATTCACATTCGTTTTGTGAAGGAGTTGTATAAAGTTCTGGAGGCTCATTAGATTTCAATGGCACACCTCTAACCCGATGCCATCAGATACTTGATTTCTCTGTGTTTTCTTTTGCTACCAAAAGTTTCTTCTAGATGCCTGAACTGTCAAAGTGGTCTTTCAGTTTAACCAAGATGGTGATTGGATTTCATTTATCGCTACAAGAAGTATAAAATAAACGAGGATAATCCATACTCAATAAATGGTTTGAAGGACTAGTATTTTTACATTGTGATCCTTTTCCACTAGACTCTTTCCAATAAATGGAGTAGCGTAAATTTTGCCTACTCTGGAGATGTCTTTGAGATCGAGTCTCAAATGGCAAGGCCCTTGATGAAGCTCGTTGAGGTGAATGCTATCTCACTCTAGAGGGCGAGTACTTGGCTAGCCCGATGGGCGCTTGCTAATGTTGACTGGTAAACGCATACGAAAGGGGAGGATGTTGTCGTCATGTCATTTCATCGGCCCAAGAGAAAGTCAGGTGCATTTTTTATTTGGGACTTTCCTAAAAGGGTGACCGATAGGGTAGATCTTTTCTTGTCTTCCTCAAGCAATAGGGTCATAAATGAGATCTGTGATGAAATGACCGTATTGCAAGACGATGAGTTATCTCAGAGGTTTGTCTCCACTCATTCTCCACCAAGTCGTACAGTTTTTGAAGAGGTGCCCAGATTTTTTTTAAGGGCGGTGAGGCTTCAGTTCTACTGCTTTGAGAATAAATGACCCCGTCGACAACGGATCGGGTGAGCCGATCAATGCTCCATTTATAGCTAAGTACAGGGTCTCAAGTTTGGTTAACTCATCACTTGACATCCCTGTGTCTACCCTCCAGTTGTTTTCATTACAGAGGCCATTAATAATGATCGGGTGGTAGAATAATTTAATAATAATCCATAGGCTACAAATGTAGAGGTCCCTCGCACTAACGCTTTAGTATCTAAGCTCTCGGAGGATTCGGACGTTTCTTGTCTTCCACTCAAGTTTGAGGTCCCTCTTCATCATGGTGCTTTGTCTCTTCTGTGTTGGAGGTCTCCATCCTTTTTTGGATCCAAAGCTTTTCTCGTCTATCTTTCCAGGAGAGACCATCTCCCGTCGAGGTATTGCCTGTGGAATCCCTCATCTTTTTATTTCTCTTTTGTCATCGTCACTTTTGACTGACCATATCATCTTGCTTTTCAGTCATTGGAGTCGGATCATTTGGATGTAGATAGGCTGTATCAATGACATGTTGAGATTTTTTATTTGTCTCAAACATTCGCTAACCCTACATTTCTTAGAGAAATGGGAATCTGGGTTGATACTACCATTGCCGAAGCTCAACAAAGTCAAGATTGGGCCGCTTTCCAAGATAGAGAGTTGTTCGAGTATTTGGCAAGATCCCCAGAGCTGACAAATGAAAAATCCATAGCCATAGATCAGATCAAGTCACTCGAGGACACTCTCCAAGAGATTGAGAAGCAATTTGCTGATCTCCAAGACAAATGCGTTCGACTCAAAGGAGAGCTGAAAATTCATCTCCGACTAGAAGAGGTTCAGGCCACTCTGGATGACAAATTCAAGGACAGATTCACTAGTTTTTGGCAGTTCATGTCCTCTGTTTCTCCTGAATTTCCTATTGGGCACCTTGATTTGAAACATTTTGGAGCTTCTCACCATTCAGACTTTAAAGATTTCTCGAGACTAGGTGGGGATCTATCGCCAAGACTTCCAAGGGCTCCTGACCTTAAGATAGTCGTGATATTCAAATGTAGACAAATGGCAGTATCATTGTAACCTTTTCCTTGGAAACTTTGAGTCTCCATGTTGTAAATGTTTGTTTATAAATAAATGAACTAAATTGTGGCAATCATTGTTGTGATGTTTCTTTTTTGTATGTTGACATTTTTGCTCAGTATGTGCTTTGTTTGCCGACTAAGTGTAGTCACTATTGTCGTTGGGTTTGGTTAGATCCTAGTCGGTTGACCTTATTTGTTCGGTTGTGCTCAGTTCGTAAGATAATACCATGGAACTTTTTTTTATTGAATGGTGTTCTTTCTTGTGAGAGGACGTTGTAGCACTTTTTTTATTGGATGGTACGCTTTCTTGTAAAAGAACGTCGTAGCACTCTTTTTGTTGGATGGTGTTCTTTTCTGTAAGAGGACGTCATTGCACTCTCATTAGAAAAGCCTCTTTTTGACCAACTAGGTGTGATTGCCATATTTGTAGGGCTTTGTCAGGGCCTAGTCTGTCATCTGCATTTAATCGATGGTACTTGTTTTTGTGAGTGGATGTTGTTGCACTCATACGTCGGGCCCTAGTTTGTTGTCCATCTTCGACTGATGGTTCTCTTTTCAATGGGAGGATATCGTAACACGTATACTAAAAAGCCCCCTATGTTTTACTTTATTTTAACCTCTTTAGAGAGGGTTAGACTTTTGTCAGCCAGCCACCTAAGCCTTTATGTGATAATTTAAATTTAACCTCATTTAGACAGCTCAGTTGCCTTGACCGAGTTTTTGATCATGCCTTTGCAAGTCGATTCATAGGTAAAAGTTTCACCCAACTTAGGGCCAATTTGTGTTATTTGTTTTTATATAATGGCATGCAAGCATATAAATAGATAATCAATGAAATAATGCATAACAATATTATTAATTTTAATATGAGTACACCGTACATGTATTCCATATGCCACGTACAGAACTTACCTTTACTAGGTGGTAGTTTTATTGAGAGTATTTTTTGAGGTAGAGGCGTTCCATATCATCGGGATTAGCTTTCTATTCTGGGTGTATAACGTATATACACCATTTTTGTATAATTACTAATATTAAGAATGGTCCTTCCTAATTAGGAAACAGTTTATTTCTATTGATAATTTTACCTATTACCTCTATACTCCATAGAACTAGGTCCCACACCTCCAATTGGCGAGCTTTCTCCAATCTACTGTACTATCAAATGATTCATTGCTAGTACGCCGCTATCCGTAATCTCGCTACATCTTGAGTTTTCTCGAGCAAGTCGAGATGCTCTCTCAATAGTTAAGAGTTTCTTTGTGTGTTAAAATTTTCAACTCAAAGGCTAGCAAATCAATCTCTTTTCGGATGACTACCTCTAACCCACAATATAAGCTAAATAGTATTTCTTGTATTGGTTCCTTAGGGGTCATTCAATAGGACCACTATATAGAGGGCAGCTTTTCCACCTAAGAGCCCCAAGACTCTTCAAGCTTTGCTTTCAACCTCTGTGGCAAGGTCCGGTTCATCATTTCCACATAGCCGTTTTTCTTGGGTAAGTAATGGAGGTATAAACCAACTGGATGCCTAAACGCATACAATATTTGGTGGATCATTTACTAATGAATTGAGCTTTGTTGCCAATTCACTATAACCTCAAGACCCCCAAATCTGGAGATAACGCTTTACTGAATGAATGTTATCGTGTTCTACTCGGTTATTCTCGTAAGTAGGAAGGCCTCTACCCATTTTGTGAAGTGGTCAATATTGACTATGAAGAACTTTCTCTATCTTGATGCAATGGTAATGGGCCTAATATGTCAAGCCTCCACTGGCAAATGGACAAAGTGACTGTAAGGTTTAGAGCTCTATATGCAGTCGATGAGGGATGTTACCTTGGTTCTAACAATTCTCATATTGTTTTACCAATTCCATGGCATCTCGCTTTATCTTAAATCAATAATAGCTCTACCGCATTATTTTGAATACCAGGTTCTTGCTCCCTGTGTACAACCTATAAATTTTGAGATGCACTTCACTCAACACATAGTCAACTTTTCTAGCATTAAACACCGCATGTAAGGAATGGAGTATCCTTTTCGGTATAATTTTTTCTCCATGAGGGTGTACTAGTCTGCTATCCTTTTTATTCACTTGGCATCGTCGAGAGTTTTGATAGAAGATTTTCTTTTAGGTATCTTCTATATAGAGTCATCTAAGCATCGTCATCTGAAATCTTAAGCACCTCTTATTCTAGGACTTTTATTCTTAGGACAGTGAGGATTTTTCCCGTCTCTCTGACGTATTGTTCAAGATTTCTAATTGCTACCACCTTAGCTAACTAATCAGCCTTCTAATTACTCCTCTCAGGATGTGAAAATTTTCACTCTGTCAAATGACCCAATCAAGTCCTTCACTCTAGTTCGGTATCTTGCGAGTAATAGGTTAGACGCTTTAAAATTCTCAGTGACTTGATTGATGATTAGCCCCAATTCACTGTGGACAACCAGGTTTCGGCTGAACATTCCTTCACTATTCTGAGTCTAGTTAATAAGGGCTCATACTTGACGATTTGTTGGTGACCAGAAATCAGATTGTCATTGAATAATTTATCTTTGACCCATCCGAAATTCTTAAGACCACACCTGCTCTATTCTCTGATTAGGATGATGATTCATCCACATGCAAGATCCACATCAAAACTTCTTCTAGGTTATGAGTGTCTTCATGCTTCTTAAAATCACTTAGAATCAGGGTTGTCGTTTTGATTATGAAGTCTGTGAGGGCTTGACCTTTTATAGTCAACCGTGGTCAAAATTTTATATTAAATTCATATAATTCAATAGTCTATTTTATCAGTTGTTTGTGTGCTCTAGTTTTCAATATGATCCCCTTTAATGATTGATCAGTGAGGACAAGGATCTTATGAGCTTGAAAATGCAATCACAGTTGTCTAGCTTAGTGAATCAGTGCTAAAGCAATCGTTTTGGCGTGCGAGTAGCGAGTTTCAACGTCTATTAGAATTTTATTGACATAGTAGATTAGTCGTTGTATCTCAAACTCTTGCCTAACAAGGACAGAGCTTAGCGCCGTGTTGGATATCACTAGATAGATATATAATTCTTCGCCTTCTTTTGGAGAAATCGAAAAAGGAGGGTAGGCAAAGTATTCCTTTAGTTCTTCAAAGGTTGTTTGACAATCTTCCATCCATTGGAAGCCTTTTGTTTTAGTCTCTATCAATTCTTAAAACAAGGAAAGATATTTCTCTGCGGATCTCGCCAGGATTTGGGAAAGTGTTACGAGTCTCTTGAGTAGTCTCTGGACTTTTTCCACAATTTGAGGTGTATTTATATTTATGACAACTTTTATCTTCTTGTGATTTGTTTTGATTTCTCGATGAGATACAATAAATCCAAGGAACTTTTTAAAAGTTACTCTAAACACGTACTTTATTGGATTTAACTTCATTTAGTGCGCTCGGAGCACCTCGAAAGTTTCACCTGAGTGGCAAATATGGTCGTCGGCTAATGCTTTTGACAAGTATATCGTCCACATATACCTCAATATTTTTACCGATCTATATCACAAACATTTTGTTTACCAGGCTCTAGTATGTGGCTCTCACATTCTTCAGAACAAATAATATGACTTTGTAGCTATATATTCCCTAATCGATCATAAAGGAGGTGAGCACTTTATCATTAGGACTCAAACAAATCTAGTTATAATCTGAATAGGCATCTACAAAGCTTTTGTAAGGAGAATGTGAGATGTGGGGACCCTCATGGAGGGGAGATACATCAGATCCTTTTGGATGACCTGTTTCTTGCCAAAAGTAATCCTTTTGTAAGGATGTAGTGAGGCGTGAAAACCAGTGTGGGCCAAAGCTCAAGCATTAGTGAGTGGCTGAGTTAGCTTTTTATTCAGAGGAATGACAATATTCTTTCAATTAAAATAATATATATTTAAAAGATCCCCTAAATTTGGAACACTCTCCCTCGAAGGTTTTCTGATAGAGGGCCTTTAATGTGAATACGAATCCAAAGCTATTATAGTGGCATGATTGCCTCCATGATTTTTGACACTGACCCAAAATTGTATCATTAAATCTAGCCAATTGACAAAGCTATGGGCCCTTATTTTCCCTCGAGTTAGGAAGATTTAACCATGTCAACTGATCTATACAACTAGGGTTTTGGCTTTAGAGGTCTAGCCCCTGGGTGCTAGCTTTCTTAGGGTCCGCCCACTTACCTTGGTTCCTCGAATCATTCTTAAGTTTTGTATATACACGTTAGCATAAATGTTCTAACTTTTTAGCCAGTAAGTCCAAATATTTTTCTCAGCTTGAAAACAACCTTTTACTTTAAGTGAAAAATATCTTATCTAAGAGTCATTAGAAGGAAAATTAAGCCAAAAATTAGGATATATTCTAAAAAATTAAGACTTTTGACACTCACCATTTGAATTATGTATTATTTTTGCTAGTTTCCAATATGACCAATTGAATTAATCTTATATTTTAAAAATAATAATGTCTATAACAAAGCTTTTCATTGATTAACTCCAAAGCAAATAGGCTTGGAAGTGTGACTAATTCTATCTTAAAATTACTTTCTCTCAAACTATTTTGATGTCGCTAATATAATTTTAAATTATTTTTCATTAAATGATATCTTAAAAAATAGGCAGAGAAGAAGGCTCTGTATTTTTGAAAAGCTTCTACTTTCTCTCTCTAAATTTCATTGTAGTCTCTGAAAATGACAAACACCAAAATTAGCTTTTCAAAAGGTTAAGATACTTTATTAAAGTGGAAAATGTCATAAAAATATCAATCTTTGACAATTATTTTATTTTATTATCATCTTTTACTTTTGTTACTTATATTATTAACTTTTGTCTCAATGTTTATTTTATCAGAAAATATAAAAATAAAATTAGTAGTAACAAAAAGAGAATAAAATTTAAAAAATATATGAAAGTAGAAAACATTTTTAATTATTTCCTCTTAGCAATACTACTTAATTACTAATTGTCAAATTGACGTTGAGTTGAAGCCACACTATAAAATTAATGACAAATATGTTGAAGATAATGCATCCCTAGTTTGATACCTGATGAATTATAATGAATCTATAACTAGCAAACCCATATAAGAAACGGTAACAGTCGATTTTTTTTTTTATCAGGTCCAAAAGCAACCAATCGTGTTTTATCATCGAACAATTTCGCCCCTAAATAAGTTTGGCTTGGACAAAATCACTTATTAGTTGATTTTCTGACAAATGCTATCCATCCTGGTTAGATTAGACATTCTATATGTGATATTTCCAAGTAAACCCTACAAAATTAAATTGTAAAAAACTGAAAATGGATAAGATCTATGATGTGCAATTGGCCGAGCAATCAATATTAAAGTGAGAAATTATAACCCCAATCATTCTGGCATAAACGGGAACCAAAACTCCAAGCCGCCACCGATCTTCTTTCCATTGAAAATATTTGACTGTCCTACTAGTTCATGTGTGATGTGTTACGGCTTCATAATACATCTCAAGTCACCATATAATAATATTGAGAAATCATCCCAATTATTTTTCGACAGTGTCCCAATAATATATCTCTATCTTCACTGCTAACCTTTCTACTGGTCAAAAATCTCCTTCTACCCGACGAAATTTTGAGTAACCAACTTTATCACCTACCCCTGTGCCGACCAAAATCTCCTTCTACTCCGCGAGATTTCGGACCAGCTCCAATTTCAGACCACTACTCTTCCAAAATTACAAATTTCAACAAAATCTTCAAATATTTGTAGAAATCAAACAAAATTCTAATTCAATTGCTATATTAAACCATACATTATATCGCTTGTGCGACTTATTATTATCAGATGATCATTCTTCCAATCCATACTCAAACCCATACGATTCGACCTTTTGATTCAAATTCAAATTTCTATAACTCAAATTTTCTATTATCAACCAAAGGTAATACTTATTATACTCAAATATTCAGCTAATTATTTATCTAAAATAATTCAAAGTACCTCTCCTTACGACTTTTCTCTTATACTACTTCTATCACGAACTCGAACCAAGCAGGTCAATTTAAATAATTAATTATAATTTCTAAAATCTAAAATCTCAAATAATTTTAAAGCCAGTTAATAATACTAAATCCCAAAATTCGGGAGTAACAAACCATAATATACAACTCAACAAAATTAAAATCATCACAGGACATCATCGGACAACCATCCAAATAATATAAATACGACATGTTCTACAATTATCATAAGGGAGGTAATAATCTGACCCAAAAATCATAATCAAATATAACATAATATTCAAACTATTTTCAAAATATAATAATAAGCCCATATCCGGCCAACTCTATAATCCAAATATATCAAATATCAATATAAACATAATAAAACTGAAACTCATCAAATCAGACGAATATCTGACCGATCACGTCTTTACTCATGTACTGCATCCAAACCTTCTACTCTGAAGGGACAAAATAGAAAAATAAGCCTAATACCCAACAATTATTATATTTAGTCAAAAGAAGTCCAACAAATCAGATAAGAGGTCAATAGATGAAAATCCAATCAAATTTCAGAATAAATTCAAATCGCCGATAAGACAAATTTAACCGAAATTTAATACCCAAATTTTAAAATTTAATGGTAGTCTCGTACTCAAATCAAATATCCAAGTCCAAATAAATATCCAAATTTTAAAAATAGTCCTCGTCGGGAAGTATATATAAATATATATATAACTAAAACGGAGGTGATCCAGATCAATTTCAAAGTTGATGTCGACCCGAGTTCAAATCTGAGTCCAAGTCCAAGTCCAAATCTAAAGCCCGATCAGCTTGTGATTTGGGGCAGAATCCAATAGCTGGATAATCCAATAACATGCGTAGAGACCCAAGCAGCACTGCGACAGATATTTCAAAGGTCCGGATCAAAACATATAATTAAAATCATTTATACGAGACATACCAAGCCCAATTATAGGTAAAAATCGGCAAATCTCAAATTCAAATCCAAAAATCCATATCAAAATCAAAATCCAATACCAATTAATGTAAAAATATAAATTATGTATCAAATCTGAGTTCTAATTATTTAAAGACTAACTTGAGGAAGGGTTACACATAATCTCGGTAATCTTAGGTCGAAACTCATATACTGTATACCCATATATAAGGTTGCTCACTATGTTTTGCCACCAACGACTTTGGATATATTTCTCAAACTTGTCAGATATGTTAGGATGTCCGAATATATTCTAAGGTCAAGTCAAATTATCCAAATGAAAGGGTCATTACTCCATGCGTTTCCGGTAGGCGGAAAGGAATTTCCAAATAATAAAATAATATCCCCGTTAGGAGCTGGCCAGAATCCAATAATTTAAATTCAAATATAGTGACCACAACCTGGTACGTGCATGTGAAAATACATGGCCAATGCAAGTTTCGTATATATTTTTATTATACATACTGATATAAATATATATCGAATCCAATAAATTTTTTAGACTTCTAAAAAAATAATAAATTTCTAAAATCATAAAATTTATATTTAAAACCCCCAAAATAATCCAATAAACTACACATACATGTCCAGAATAAATTGAATAGGTGTACAAAAATTTATGTATGTTAGTAAAAATTCTAAATAATATCCAAAATATATCAGAAATCAAATTAGACCAAAGAAATGGTTTATAGATACTTACCTGGATCTTATACTTTATAAATTTGAAGAAATGATGTCCTAAAGTACTCGAACGGTACCCTTTCTCTCTCCTATCGCTGCATCATTTCTCTCTCCTCACCGCCCAGGCCACTACCGCGCGCCGTTGCTGCGCCTCTGCTTGCTCTCAACCACAGCCGCCCGACCTGCCGCCGTGCCAACCTGCCACCATCGGCCTTCCCGGCGTCATCCCGTCCGCGCCAATTCCGCCGCCGCAGCTCAAACGCCCCTCTCACTGTGCACATTTCTCTCTCTTGCACAACCCTCAACCGCGCCACCGCCGTTGCTCCCCCGGCCACCGCCGCTCCTCCCACGACCACCACCAACCACCACCAACCACCGATACACCATCTCTATCGTGCGCCGCCGTCGATGCCTCCTATGGCTGCTGTCGACATCTGTGATGGCCTCCTCATCGAGCACCGTCAGCCACCACAAATACCGACAACCATAGCGCCACCCATAAGCCGTCAACAACGATCGGCACCGTGTCGTCCTCACTGCACGTTGCTGTTGTCGGTTGTCGTCGAACGACCACCTTCCTCCCTCTTCTCCCTCTCTTCTTTCTCCTCCACCACCCAAAACCCTATCCCTCTTTCTCTCCTCTTTCTCCCTCTCTCACCGATCCCCTTCATCCTTATCTGCATTTTTTTTCTTTTTTTTCGTTTTTGTTATATATATATATAATATTTTTATTTTATTTTATTTTATTTTTTAAATTTTATTTTATTTTAGTTTTCTGTTTCTTTTAATACAAATTCCTAATTAATACCTGGGCAACAGCACGGGCGCACCTCGGGCGCCAATCCAATCGATCCAAATATCATCCTAAAATTTTTCAACACTTAATTAATTTTATCATGTTCAATTTGTTTAAAATTATAATTAATATTAAATTAATTCAAATAAAAATTCGGGATATTATAGACAGTCTACTAAACTTTCTACTTAATTATTTATGGAGAGTGGAGCAACTTTATCGTGCCTCCTTATGAAGTTCTTGCACAAACAACTCAATGACATTTCCATTCATTTTTTGCGTAAAAACTATGCATACATTGACTCAACTGACACATAAAAAGGTGTCAATAGGCTTCTCAAACCTCGCTCACTTATATCTCTTTACAATTATATGTATGTCGTCTCACTACAAATATAACCATACACAACAAATTTAAAAAATAAGAGGCTAATAAAAATATGACAGATTGATCTTGTAAGATTCTCGAAGGTTCATACTAATTTGACCCATTGCCCATCTTGCATTCTTTACGTTCTTAACTGCTTATTATTATCTTAGTAAAGTCTTGCAATGGCATATTTTGATTATTTTTATTATTATTAGAATTTTGTCTAAAATATATTTTTTAAAAATTTTTAAAAGATTAATAAATATATATTAAAATTTATTAATATGATAATATCTCAGTCAAAGTCAGTAGAGCTTGAAATATAATAGACAGCAATGGCGTATGAAATTTGCATCGAACATTAATTATACAGATGGCGTCGGTTGTCCAGTCCTCGTCACTTTGCCATCACCGAAGGAGGAGGCAGCGACGGGCCAGCAGTATAGAGCCAGCAGGACGCCGAACACGTGTAAACTGATGATAGGTTGAGTCGTCTTATACGTGGCGTAAGCGTGAAAGTTAGCATTAAGAAACAAAATTAAAGCCAATCATTGAGATTAACCAACCGACGACATGAAAAATCGGATAATAATTACTAACAAACGGGATTTTTAATCACTCAGAAAACGACCCCCACGTATTTTTATTAAAATTAATTGCGTAGGATTAGAGTTTATTTTTAGTAAAATATTGGATAAAAAATTAACGATTTATATTTTATATTTATAAAAATTTTAAAAATATACATTAATAGCTATATTTTAGGTTAATTTTTTTATAATATAGATATTTATATATTCTAATATTTTATATAATTTTTTCAAAAAAATAATTTATTTTATATTTTTATAATATAAAATGAAGACTTATTATTCTTTTTTAAAAAGTTAATAATTAAATGGGTAAAAGGTCGAATACCCGCTTCCCCAATAATTATTCATGGGTCCCTCTTTGTGGATTGTGGGGATATTATCTCTCAAAGAAATAGAGATAATTATTCTCTTATTTTTAATTATTTATTTAAAAATAAATAATTAAAATATAAATATAAATCTTTTCACACCAACAAATAACTATATTTATTTGAGAAAATTATTAAATATACAATAAAAAAACCTTTTTACTGTCGGTTGGAGTACAACATTTGAATTACTTATTACAATTGACAATTGAAATTAAAGTTTGACAGAAATTTTGATTATAAAGGTGTCACAAATATGGTAAACAAAATTGCTACCGATTCAATATTTAGGTTAATTTAATAATAGATTATTAAAAAAATTAGACCCTACTTGGCAAAATTTTATTTTTGTAAATATAAATTCTTATATATTATAGATATTAAAAAAATATTCTTTTTATGAATAATAATTTTTAAGTTTTAGTTTAGTTAAAAAAATCAAATATCAGTTATTTTTTCTTTTTTTTTTGTTTTTTTTACGTATGTATATACAATTTTTAGTAAAAATTTTTAATTCAAATTTTATATATTATAATAATAAATAATAACTTAAAGAAATTAATATTCACTTTTTCGTCTATCATCTGATATATAAATTAATAAATTTTTTTAAAATTTTGAATGTGGAAGAGATTGAAATAATGAAAAAAATGGCAGAAAAAAATATATATATTTGGCTTCATATTTTATAAAAAGACAAGTATATTAGTATGATAGGCTCTCACCTTACTTTTTAAAATTCATTCTCTTTTTTAGATAAAGTAGAGTGTATTTATATTTATATCACCAGTTTATTGTATTTTTTTTAAAATAATCGATCATAATTTGAGTGGTTTACTGAGTTAAAAATCGATTAGTACAACTATTATTGTGCATAGAGTTGATTAGAAGTAGTCAAAGCTTAAAGATTAAATTAATAATAATGAATATTTAATGTTAATTAATTAGAAGACCGTTGTTTAGATTAATTATAAGTATACAAATCGACCAGTTGCATTGACCATTTGGCTCGACATTCTAATATATAATAATTTGAATACATAATCCAATATGCTTAGTAATTGTCATATTTGTCGAATTTTAATTTTTTAAATTTATTATTCATGAAATACTAATTAATTAGATGAGCCCAATTGGTACTAATCTATAATAAAAGAATTTTTACCCAAGAAATCTGGCTGCATTATTTGATAAGAAATGCCTAAATTGTGCCCGTGTTAAAATATTTAGCATCTCAAATAATATTTTCTGTAACAAAATTAATTTATTATTTAGGTATTATTAATTTAGAGATATAATCGAATTAAATTTCTCCATAGTAATAGAAATGATTTTGATTATTTAGCTTATTGATAGTTAGCTATTTAATGTAAAACAATATTGAGAATACATCTACCACAACTCTACTCCGTACTAAAATTTAAATTGACTGACACAGCTAGGACAAACATTAAAATTTCAGAGAACGCCAGCAAGTTGCAGTGTAAATTTTTTTGATTCATATAAGGTTAAAATAGCTTATTTAATCTTATTAATTATTAAAAATAAAATTATTTTAAACATATATATATTTATATATATCACTGTTTATTAATTTGTAAAATACGTAATAATTATATGCACATTTTCAGTAATTAAATAACAAAAAATAAATTAAAGCAACGCTGAAATGGGAAGATGGGAAATAACAAATTGAACTTTTTTTTTTTTTTCCCTCTTTTTTATTTTTCTGTTTTTATTTTCAGAGGTAATGATAATAGAACAAGATGAAGATCGCCTAGGATTGATCAATATGATCCTGAAGATGATCGAAGCTAACAAATATGGAGATCAAGAACAAAAATAATAACAGTAATAAATCCCAAAAAAGAAGTGAACAAGGAAGAAAGGAATCGCAGTGATCAACGAGGGAAATAAAAATAATAATAAATATTCGAAAGGCATAGAAGTGGACAGTGAGGAATTTACCGGTGAGTCTGTCGCCGACCACCGGCGACGATACCGCGACCGTCACGGAAAGGGATGGTACAAATCGTATGGTGCCCATAGAGAATCCAACGGACAAGCCTTCTTGGAATCGAGCCGGATCCATGGCTTGCCGGAGCCGCTCCAATGCAGCAGGCTCACCGGTCCCGGATGCAGATCACGACAGCTTCCCCTCACATTATCCCCTCCCAAACCGTGCTGGTTCCAGCTGTGCTCGATGGGGGCTACCTGTCCCGCGAACAGCAGCAGGAAGGGCGGCAGCGATCCGAGCTCGTAGATCCGTACGCTCTTCTGGACCTCCATCCACCCCTCGATACGCTTGGTATACCCGGCGCGCCTCCATTTCACCAGATCCAGCACCATCACACCGGTGTTGAAGTAGCACGGCTTCCGGCCGTCGAACGCGGTAGAGAACCGCTTGTCTGACCAGAAACGCGTCGTGAAGTACTTTGAGAAGTCCGCGTGGCAGTATTCCGGTGCTCCGATTGTTCTGGTTCCCAAGTCCGTGCTCCAGAGCTTGGAAATATCGTCGACGACAACGAGATCAGAATCCAAGTAGATCACTCGGCGAACGCAGGGCTCGAGCAGATCTGCAAGGTAGTTGCGAGCGTAATTCAGCGGCTGTTCCAGTGCTTGCCGGACGGACGTCGAAATCAGGTTGCGAACGATCTCCGGATCGAAGTAATAGACCTCGAACTTCAGCTGCGGGAAGGTCGATCGGACTAGGGTTTTGAGATTCGTCTCGGAGACGAGGAAATGGAAAAAGATATTCTCCGGGCAGAGGGAATGCTGCAGGATCGAGTGGACGGCAGCGATTGAGCCGCGGAGGTACTCGACGTCGAGAGTTATCGCGACGTGGACCAGGGAGGGGTCGCAAACGTTCGATTCACTGGATTTTGACGGTTTTCGGAAGACACATTCGTCGGCATTCCGGAACGCCGGCGCTCTTCGGAAGGAGAAGCTATTGTCGACCGGAGATTTACTGCTCCGATGGCGATGGTAAGAATCCAATTGCGATGACGATCGGATGGCCTCGGCGGGAGGAAATGATTGGAGAGAAGGAGAAAGAACGATCATCATCATTGCCGCCGAGAAGAAACCGGAAAATTGCATTACCCATGGCATCTTCACGCGGCAATACTGCCTCCTTTTCTTCCTCGTGGATTTGAAATTGAATGTTTCGCACAACCTTGACGAGAGAGAAGGCAATAGGAACCCGAGGGTTCCTCTGATGTTCGCCAGAGTAGACAGAGAGATTCTTCGATTGTGTCTTCACCACTCGAATCCAGTCACTCCCTTCGTTTCCTTATCTTTACCTCCCTCTCAAAAATCGAATGCCGTAGGAACGAAGCGAACAGCGGAAGAGAGAGAAAATTGGGCCGCGGCGGATGGAGAATCCATGAAAGGGCAACCGGCGATTGGTCTCCGTGCAACTTTGCGCCGACGTGTGCTGCAGTCCCTTCACTCCCACTTCCCGCTGCCTTGTCCCTTTCTTCGATTCTTTCCTTCGTCTGCTGCCTCAATAGTCGCGCTCTCTCCCTTGGGAGAAGGTCAAGGTGCAAGACAGAGGAGCTTGTTCAGAAGCTCAGCCATGGAAATCTGCGGCCAAAACGGTGTAAATATTAATGGACCCCAATGACAGTGGAACTCTTTATTCAATGGTAAGAAATATATATATAATATGTTTTAAAAAAGAAATAAAAATTTATATTATAATATAAATATAGTTTAGAGAATAAATTACTCTTAAAATAGCAACAGCTAGGAAGTAGAATACCGATTTGCTGTTGTATTAAGAAGAATTTTCGTTCTCATGTAATTTAAAAGTAGAGAAAAATAATTGTGAATTTACCACACTGAAAAAATAATAATTTCTAAAGTCGGTGGTGGCACACCAGATACCTGGGGTAAGTGTACCCGAGGGATGCAAGTATAGGCTAACTTATCACAGGAAAATATTATTTATCCCACCTCTTATAATTTATTAATAATATATATATTTTTATATATCTATTGTCTATTAGAATTTAAAAATATTGATGGGTATCCTAGATTTGGATTTGTATCCAATTGATATTGAGTTAATTATTTTGACCTCTTTATAGAGATCTTACGCATTATAACAACTGACTTGTTGTAAGAAGAATACGCGATTTATTTTTTACTATATCTTTTGATATTAAAACTAAAAATCTTTTCAATAAAAAATTGAAAGATTAAAAAGGAAAATAGAGTAAGTGTAAAATTGAGTCCATTTGGAGGGCTTGGCTTCTTGGATTTGTAGAGTTAAGAAGGAGACTATTTGTAGTGAATGCACATAATATCTCTTTTTTTTTTCTTCTCCATCTTTTCGTTGAATGGGGGTTTTATATTTATAGTTTAAACACCAATTAGTTTGTCTATATGAAATTGGCACGGCTACTGTTTAAAGCGTTATGTTGTATTGGGCTCCAACCATTATATTAATTTTGTAATTATTCAACAGTTAATACTGGGCATTCATTTAACCATTATTACCTACTTTGATGTGGCTGATTATCAATTTTGTATAACCGTTCATCCAGATTTAATATCAATTTACTCTTCTATTGGGGCATTAGTTGCCTTGGTCTTTAATATCTCTAGTTATCCAGTCGTTTGGTTGATTGGTAAAATATATGTTTAAACTGGTTCTTGAATCAATTTGTGCCAGGTTAATCAACTCAAATGTCCGGGCAACTATCTTTGGGCTGGCAACTCGTGCACACATTGTATTATTATCGAGTTAAATTGACCAAATCTAAACCGTAGCCAACAAACATAAATAAATAAAATAGCTTTTAATATAAAAAAAATTGTAGATAAGTTATAAAAAGTGGAAGGTTTTACAATTCATATTCATATTTCTTTTGCTCGTGACTGAATTTGCGTCATAATGCATATTTAGGAAATCAGATCTAATGGACTATGAAGCAAACTCTACATTATGAAATTAAAGTCCTACAAGTCAAAAGACAAACAAGAGCTCGTAAATTAAGATATATTTTGAAAATTGTTTTTGGCACTTAAATTAATAACGTGCTAGATAAAATAAAAAGCATAACTATCGAAGCAATAGATACCTTTTTGGTTATGTTGAGATGAAATGTGAGATGCAAAAGCTCTTGTTGAAAGATATGGATTGAGTTATCGATAACTGATACATTTTTGGATTTGAATTACTGTACAGATTAGGAAACTGCCCGCACTCTCCCGGCAGATCAATTTAAAGTGGGTCCAATTTTTATTTCTAATAATTTGAATTCTACACATTACAACAAATCCATAAGAGGTTAGAAGACGATGGGACTTACTTCCTGATATATTCTCCAATATTCAAATTAAAAATATTTTTGTGACGGAGAGAAAGATAAAGGATGCAAGGAATCCATGGATATACGAAGGAGGAGGGATTGAGGATGGATTGGAGGATTAGGTTCAAGGAATGTGCTCGATGAGGAGCGACTTTTGGGTGGGTATGCATTCACAGGCTGAGTGGCTTGAAAGAAAGAGAACTTCTTTAATCTTTTTGGGGTGCTTGAAGGTAAAGATTTCTCTCTCCCCTTTCCCGCAGGAGTGAAGAGCAATTTATAGGATTAGAGTCGGTGAAACCTCCCTTAGGCTTTGCAGCTGATTGTCGGTTGTCCTGACAAATCTACCGAATTGTCTTAGACGATTGTGTGGAGGATGCGCATGGCAACCATGGCCATCAGGGAACATTCCTTCATTTTTTAGGATGATGCTGGAGGTCACTATATGGCAATTGTTTTTCGGAGAGATTTGCTCAGCCGTAACTGTTATCCTAGGGATATACGTAATTATGGGTAATACTTTAGAAATATTTATTAAGCTATTAGGAAAGCTTTCATGGGTACGTTATGGTATGTTCTGCAAACGCTACGTTGCCGGGGTGTCGGCGGTTGTGTAGGAGGGCCAATCATGGTTGTGGTAATAGGCAACTCTAATCGCCTGCTCCTTACTAAACAACTCCTGGTCAACCCACCTTGGCCATCCGTATCACTACATGGGCCTTTGATCCATCCGTCCGCTTGATGGGCCATTTACATTTGGGCTTTCCTCCTGTCGACACCGTGACTCGTCGACTTTCCTCCTATCGATGCTGTGCCTCCTCGGTACTAAAAGAGCATCTGCTGGGCCACTACCTTCCCCATGGTCTAGGTTTTGGGCCGGCCCAGAGTGTATTGGACCCATCAACAATGACTTTCTTTGTGTTGAAGTGAGTCCTTTGAAATCCTCTGTATGTTTAGAATTTTAGTCATAATGTTAATTTTATTATTTGATTTCCTATGTGTTGGGTACCGATCAATATAAGATCAAGCTGATCCATTGAAATATGGGGCCCACAAAAATTAAATCCATGAAGAGGTATAAGCTAGCTGAGTTGTTAGACCCAAACCATAAATGAATCTAACCGAACAACCGAATTATCGAATAGTCGAATAATCAAATTGTTGTCATCATTAAAGGCCAAGGAACTAAATGGCTAGATAGTTAATTAAAAGAAATAGTTGATCATGAAGAACGATTATATAAATAGAGGAAAAAATGGTTCAATAAAGTAGGTAGTTAATATATTCAACTGACAAGCATTAAATTCAGAGATTGCAAAATGGTTAGAATATTTAGTTATCAATAAATATAACAGCTTAGCTAATGACCAATTATAACTTTATAAATCTACTGTAACTTGATAATGAGGCTATAAAAATGCCTTCTTTTCCTAAAAAGAGGAGAGGGAAGGAAGAAAAAAAAAAGCAAAGTTAAGAACTTTTATCCTCTAATCATTTGTGAAACTAACAAATCATGGAGTCAAGCCTTGTAATCTCTACTATCTTTCATTCTTAATTTTTTGTTATCTTTTTGTTATTAAGAAAGATCTTTAACTTAAATCATTAGAAGATATATTGGCGTATAAATTTTGTATCTTTTGACCTCCTGTTAAATCTTGTGGTATGTAGAATCTCGTTATAAAAATTTAAAGATTCAATTTGACTTTATCCAGACCACTATATAAGTTCGAGGTATATATCATTGGTTTCATTTATGAGAACGTAGTTAAACCATTTGATCCTACTTAATCAAGATCATACTTGCCTGAAAAGCCTCTCTCCTCATGGACAAAGTAAAAATAGTGAAAGCGAGGACACAAAGACAATTGAGTCAACTGCCAAATGATATCCCATCTCATGGGTTCTTCCTATAGGAAGGTAGCTGTAGGAGTCCCACCCATTGGTCAATCCCGACATTAGAGCTTTGGTAGAGCAGATATAGGATATGTTAAAGTTGTTGAAATCCTTATGGGACAAAATTAAGGGCCAAACTGATAAGGTGGAGGTCTTTTAATCACAAGTATCGACCTTAAAAGGTGGCCACTCTTAATCAAAGATTCCGGTGGCTCCTGAGGTGTCTGTTTGCATTACTCCTTTTTGACTCACAAGATGCTTAAACTTCGAGACTAGGAAAGAAAGCCTTAAGTGATGAAATTATTGGTACATCTGGCATTTCAAACGCCCATCAATCTAAAAGGAAAAATCATGTAGTAACATGCCCAGAGCCTTGTCGACCAAGTAGATATCAGGCGTATTTACTAATTGTTTAGAATTGAGAATAATTATTAATGCAAAAAAGAATTGCATCCATAACTAAAGTAGAGAAAATAATAAAAAGAATCAAATAGAAGATTTTTTGAGAAAAGACTATTAAGCAGATGACTAAATTAGGTCGAATACTTTTTTCCTCGGAAATAAGGAGGCAATGACTTCTCCATAAATTTAAAATGTTAATGCTAAAGTTATATGACGGAAGTACTAATCTAATGGATTATCTAGAACACTTTTAAACATTACTTGGCTTCCAAAATTTGGAAGATACCATACTTTGTCTCTACTTCCTTTAACTTTAAAGAGAGATAAAAGAATTTAGTTTTATAGGTTAGAACCAAATTCAATTTGATCTTTTCAAAACCTAGCAGACTAATTCCTATTGTAATTTTCCTCTAGTCAGATTGAAGAAAAGAAATATTGGCACTTTGTCGAGTCTGATAAACTCTAAATGAGATCCTAAAGCCCTTTTTGTCTAGATTTAATGCCAGGGCTAGAGGTATCGTAAAGTTTATCAATGAGGTAAAGTTGAATGCCTTCACGATTACTATATAACTAGATGACTTCTTTAAATCTCTAATGAAATAGGATCCATAGACATTCTTAGAGGTATAAGCTATCAACTTTGCCTACATTATGACAGAAGAGGCTAATGATAAAAGTAGCCAGAGTGCTTAGATTATGAGCATCATTTAGGATCAAATGGTGGGAAAAAGAAGAGAAATAACAATAACCCATCCACTCAAGATTACCAAAAACAACAAAGTACCAAGTCAAGTATTCTGAGAGAATATAAGCCGTTAATTCTCACCCCATTGAACAACACTAGACGAACATTTTGATATAAATTCAAAACAAAAAAAATTCTTAAAATGACCAAAATCGGTTACAAACTTGAAAGGATGTGATCAATATAAGTGTTACTTTTATCATCATTATTCAGGGCATAATACTGAAGATTGCCAAAGACTTCAGAAGGAGATTAATACACTGATACAAAAAGGATACCCGAAGAAATGCCAGTGGAACCCTAAGTCTACCCTAGATAATGACAAAGATGACAAGGAGTAGACTAAACAATCATAAAATTGAGTGGTGATGGTAGTTATTAACATAATATCGACTAGATCTGCCAGCAAAAGGACTCCAAATTATCGAAGGAAAGCTTCTTCTAGTAAAAGATAGAAATTAGGGGTAGAAAAGACGTCATTGATTTTGATAATAATAATACGGCACATGTAGTCTCTCCCTGCTTTGATGCTATTGTTGTATCTATACTCATTTCAAACAAAGCTTGCGATTATCAATTAAAATGAGTCTTTACTGATAATAGAAATTTGATAAATATTCTTTACTTTAAAGCGTTCATAAAATTAGGGCTCAAAGGCAAAAAAATAGAACCATCAAATGGACTGCTATATAGACTTACTAAAAAACCGATCTAAATAAAAGAAATCACACATCTAAAATTACAATGGGAATATATACAAGGATAACTTCTGATTAACTAATTTTTCTAGTTGTTAATCTTCACTCGATTTACAATGCAATATTTATACGATCATATTTGATAATGTTCAAAGCGGTAACTTCAATCCCATATCTTAAAATAAAGCTTTCAACTAAATATAAGATTAGAGAAGTTAAAAGAGACTTGGTTATTACAGAAAGTTGTTACCTAACACAAATTAATGGCCTAGCTCCTCTACAACCAGTTAAGCAATTTGATTTTTGGGATAAGACATCTCTTCAATAGGTTAAACCCGATGAGACAACCCTCAAGATTCCTTTGAATCCAGTGGATCTGGATAAGTTGTTTAGATTGATTCCTCACCAAACCAAGATCTAAATTAGAGATTAATAGAGCATTATGGAACCACAGACATCTTTGCTTGGACTCCAGTAGAAATTTTAGGCATTTTGATAAAAATAATGGTTTATTAGTTGAGCCTGACACCCATATATAAACTTGTTGGACAAAAAGAAGAAATTATTCTGCAAAAAAGCTCATAGTGATATATGAAGAGGTTAAGAAATTAACTAATATTGGATTTATTAGAGAAGTAAATTACCTAGATTAGTAATCCAATGTTATCCTCGACAAAATCAGTAGCGAAAAATGGAGGATGTGTGATCTTTATAGATGTAACTAAAGTATATTTGAAAGATAGTTTTTTTACTTTTGAGAATCGATCAGCTTGTAGATTTAATGTCTAGGCACTAGCAAGCTTCATGGATACTTACTTTGAGTATAATCAAATTTGGATGAATCTTGAAGAGGAGAAGATGACCTCATTTACAACCAATTAGGAAACCTATTACTATAAAATAATTCCTTGCATATAAAAGAATGTTAGGACATATCAAAGATTAGTGAACAAAATATTTGTGCCACAAGTTAGATAAATATGGAGTATACGTTGTGACATGCTTGTCAAAAGAATATGTAACAACAATCATATTAATAATTTGGTTAAGATGTTTGAGGTACTCAAAGTATATCAAATGAAATTAAACCCGATCAAATATATATTCGGGGTAATTTTCAGTAAGTTTTTGAGATTCATTATCTCAAAATAGGGATAGAGGTGAATTTGAAGAAGGTTAAAGCCATAATGGATATAAAACCGACTTAAACTAGTAAGAAAATTCTGAGGTTGACCTAACAACTTGTTGTTCTATCTTGACTTCTAGTAAAGCTAGCCAAGAAATACTTGCCATTCTTTAAGGCATTAAGAGGAGCAAATCGAATGATTTTCGGTGGACAGATGCATCCCTTTGTTCTTGAAATGCAACATCCTGTGGATTGGCCCTTGTTGTACAATATATGCATTATGATAATGTCATGGCACATAAGCTAAAAGATATCGAACTAGCTAATCCACTCCATGTGTGCCGAGAAGATGATCAAGATGTTGCATAAAAAAATGATGTTATATATAATAGAGAGTAACCAAAACAAATTTATAAATACTTCCTGAAAGAATATGAGAGCATTTAGAAATGCTCTCTATTAAGATAAATCAAACATAGGTCATTTGATTTTGAAACTAGAGTCTTGGTTAAAAATCAAACGAAGCTTCACTAATGTTAAGACTTGTGATTTGCCTAAAAATCAAATAAGAGCAGCTCTTTTTATAGGCCATAAAATAGGATGTTTTGAAGTAAAGAAAAGTAATGAAATGATTAACAAATCTAAGTCAATGAAGCGGAGAAATAGGCTTTAATTGAAGATATCAATTAGTAATCAATGTGCTTTAATTAAGATTCCATCGGGAAAGTAGTGTTTGGACAATGTTCGAAATCACACCCTTTGGGTGTCCATTCTTATATACTTAAAGTTTGAATTTGACATTTGAGTATAAGGGGTTAGTTTTAGGTCTAGTTTAAAAAAAGATTGATCGAACCTAATTAAATACCAGTCCATTGAATTGCAAACTCATGGAAGAATATGAAACATATCTAGTTGTTAAACCTAGAACTGAAAAGCAACAAGAATCTATCTAAATGTCTAGTTTGTTGAACATCTAAATAGTTGGATGGTTGGAAATATAAAAGACCAAGACATCCAATGATTAGGTAGAAAATTATATTAGGAATTAAATTTTGATGAATAGTTAATGAACGATTATATTAAATAGGCAATTATAGCCGTTAAATGATAAGAATTAACTCTAAACGGCTATAAACTTAGTATAAAATTGGGTATTCAATACATGTAATGTCTCAATTAATACACGGCCATATCAATTCTAAAAAAAAATGTATTGATTGATAGTAATATTCTAAATATGCTAATTTTTCTCATTCAAAGAGAACCCAAATCTAAAAGAGAAAAAACGTAAATATAGAGTACTACCCATCAAAATACCCGTATCTTTCAATAATCATAAAGCCAAGCCCTCCAATCCTAAAATTCTCTCACATTCTCTCATCCCCGATTTCCTAATTATTGTTTATTTTTATAGAATGATTTCTGATATGAGTATTATAAGACGTTTTGGGAAGGGAGTCTGATATCTTTTAACCTCTTATTAACAGTTATGGTATATAGGATTCGGATTAAAATTTTCAAAGGTCCGACTCAACATTATTCAAATGATATTTAGATCCCAGGTACACATTAAAATTTTAATTTAAAAATGGTCTACTAACTACTTACACTAAAGCTTGGCCAGGTAGAATATTTTAGGATGTTCTAGTCCATTAAAGGTAACCTGGGCATGAATTTACTTTATTTCAATATATATTATCTTAAATATAAAATTATTATCAAACAATAGTTAAATGAGTAGTGTTTCCTGGAAACTGTTGGGATCAAATTCCTTCTCTATTAATCCCTATCGATGATAACATGACAGCCTGTTCGGGCCGCGTGGGGCCTCCAAGGATAACTCTTCTTAGCTTGGTAATCTTTCGAATACAAACATGGAGAACAAAAGACAACCTGTCCCAGGAAAATGGAGGTAAAGGCTCATGGAGTACTAGTGACAAGAAAGACAGCCATGGAACTACTAAGTCCAAACCAGCCTTTGGGGTGGTCAATGTCTTCCATACTTACCAAAAAAAAAAAAAAACAATGTCGTCCGCGTTGTGTAATATTTAAGCGATGTGCTCATAGTTGATTAGTGGAATTTCGTTTCCGTAGAGTTGCGGTGTGTTTTTTCTTTTTTTTGGATTCTATGTGTCAAGCGGACCTTTTCATGGGGCCTCCTCTAACCCGTCCCAATCCTAAAATATGATTATTAAAATTTTAATCTTTAATTAGCATGAATTTGATTTTTGTCCTCTATTATTTGAAATTCAATTACTCAATTTCATTGACCAAAAATCTCAAAAGAATATTAGGACGCGAATATAAGAATCAAATAGTGACATAAGACACGAAGTAAAAAATAATATATCAAAACACAGGACTTGAAATGCCACAATCGAAATGCTTTCAAACACCAACCATACGAGGTCCGAAAATATTTGTAAGGATGAGCATTTAAACTAAAAAAAATCAAAGTAATTAAAAATTATAATCTAACTAACTATTGAAAACAAACCGATATCAAACTCATATACTGACATCATTCGACATAACCACCTAATTTTAAAATACTTAGTAGTTGGAGTAATATTAACAACTTAACCAACTATTCTCTTAATAAATAAGATATAAAATTAAAATTTAATTGTAATATCTCAAATTTTTATTTTGATTAATTTAATATTAATTATAATGTTGGATAATTCCGATATAACAAAAATTAATTCGATATTATGAAATTTGAAAGGATATTTGAATAAGTTAAACTATTACCCGAGGTGCGTTTGTGCTGTCACCCAAGTATCAATTTGAATTTTAAAATAAATAAATATATATATAATAAAAGAAAACAAAAGGGAAAAGGAAAAACAGAGAAGGGTTTCAGGGAGAGAGAAAGAAGAGTGGGGAGAAAAAGAGGAGAGAGAGGGAGACCAACATAAGCTACCGTCGCCACCATCGCCAGGGGTCCCGATGTTGGGAATGGAAGCCGGAAAAGCCCTTTCCATGATATTTTCCCCCATTTTGTCCACCGATGTGAGTAGAGGGAGAAATTCTTGAATCGGAGCAAAAACGACTACCATCCATTTGCCGCCATTGTTGGAAGAAATCGATAAAGTTAAAGCAAGTAAATCCTTTGATTCTCTTTATGGATGTCGATTCTTGGATTACATGTATGTATTATGTGGAGATCGACTAAAATTTGAATGGATTTGTGACAGAGGTGCGATGGAGAGAGAGAGAGGACTAACATTTGCATGTGCCACCGTTTGACACTGTGTCACTGTCGTCAGGTGCTGTTGTTGGGGTCGCCGTTGTTGCTCATGCCGGAGCCGCCGTCGGTGAAGGAGAACATGAAGAGAGAGAGAGGCAAAGGTATTCACAAAGTAGGAGGAAGAAAGTGAAGAGAGAGAAGGAACGCGCATCGGTGGGAGAGAGATGGAGCTGTTTGAGTACTTGGGACATCCATTTTTTAGATCTGTGAAGTATAAAATCGAGATAATTGTTTGTAACCCTTTTTGATCTGATTTAATATCTAATTTGTTTTAAATACTATTTAAAATTTTTACTAACATACATGTATTTTTGTACATTCGATTTATTTATTCAAGACATGCATATATAGCTCATTGGCTGATTTAGGGGTTTCTGATATGAGTTTTATAATTTTAAAAGATTTAATATTTTTTAAAAAATCTGAATAATTTATCAAATACTGTATATGTTTATATCCATATGTGTATATGAAAATATGCATGAAACTTGCATGGGCCTTACATTTTTAGATGCATGTACCGGATTGTAGTCACTATATTTAAATCCGGATATTTAATATTCTGGTCAACTTCCAATGGGGAGATATTTGTTATTTGAAAATCTCTTTTCGTCTGTAATAAAGACTTGTAGTGACTATTCCTCTTCGGATGATTTAATTTGACTTTATAAAATATTCAGGCGTTATAATATATCTGACAAGTTTGGGGATTATATCCAAAGCCACAAGTGATAAAATATAGTGAACAACCTTATTCATGGGTACAGAATACATAAGTTGCCATATATGCTAACTTAATTTGTATTTAATTTGGGTTAAGATTATCGAGATTATATGTAATCCTTTCTCAAATTAGTTTTTAAGTAATTAAAATTTAAATTTGATGCATAATGTACATTTTTGTATAGATTTGCATTGGATTTTGATTTGGACTTTTATTTGAGACTTACAGATTTTTCCCACAGTTGGATCTTAGTATATCTCGTATAAATAATTTTGATTATATGTTTTGATCCAATCCTTTAAAATATTTGTTGTGATACTATTTCTATTTTTGCGCACGCTATGGGATCATCCGACTATCGAATTTTATCCCAAATTACGAGCTGATCAGGTTTTGGACTTGGATTGGACATTGGCTTCTTGGAATTGGTTATATATATATATATATCTCGATGAGACTACTTTCTGACTTAAACATTTATTTCAGATTTAGATATTTGATTTAAATACAAGATTACTATTAGATTTTCGATTTTGGATTTCTATTGGATTTATTTTATTGACGATTTGAATTTATTCCGTCATTTAAACGGATTTCTATCCATTTGACATTCCCTTTAATTTATTAGACTTCTTTTATTTAAAAATAACACTTATTGCGTATTAAACTTATATTTTCTATTTTGTCCCATCAGAGTAGATGATTAAACCATATTATAGGAGTAAGATCGAGTTATAGCACGGTATCATATTTTTCGATTAGTTTTATATTTATTTAAATAAATTATATCGGTCGTATTTGATTTATGGATAGATTCTGTGGAATTGTCTTTGGCAGTTAGAGTCGGCTATATGTGGGCATTTGGATTGCGTATTGAGATTTTTTGGGTGGATTTTTTTATATGTATGTATTCTTGTTATTATTTCGTCTTTCCCTTACGACTGTTTGACGGAGGTTATGATTATTTTGTCTAGATAGTTGTCCCATGAGATTCTGTGTAAATTTTTAATTTATCGGGTCCGATATATTTGGTTTGTCACACCCAAATTTTTAAAACTTAGTATGATTTATTGATTTTACTTAGAATTTTAAATTTTAAAAATTATAATTAATTATTTAAATTAACTTACGTGATCTGGAATAATGATAGAAGTGGTATTAGAGAAAAGTCATAAGGAGAGATACTTTCAGTCATTTTCGGTAAATAATTGATTGAATGTTTGGACGTGATAAGTACTATCTTTAACATATGGTAGAAAATTTGGGTTATTGAGGCATAAATTTGAATTAGAAGGTTGAACTGTGGAGGCTTGGGTTTAGATTGGAAGAATGATTATCTTATTATGATGAGTCGCGCAAGCGACATAATGCATGATTTGATATAGTGGTAGAATGAGGATTCTGTTTAGTTTCTACGGATATGTAGAGATTTTGTTAGATTTTATGATTTTGAAAGAGTAGTGGACCTGGGTATTGCTAGTCTGAAATCTCGCAGAGTAGAATAAGGTTTTAGTTGGCAGAGAGGTAGGTGATGGAATTAGTCGGTCCAAAATCTCATGGAATAGAGGGAGATTTTTAATCGGAAAAAGGTATGTGGTGGAGTAGAGATGATGAAGGGTAAGAGTAAAAGTATTTGTGTAAGATCGTGGTAATATGAGACCACGGGTTGGTCGATTTGTGATAATGATAGCCGAGTAGTTGAAAGCGAGCCGATGGTAGGACTTTTAGCGCTTTATCTTGGGTTAAGAGAATGAGAAAATTGTTTAAAATGTCTCTTCAGAGACATCCGATAAAATTAGAACGATATAGAAAAGATTGGCATGGCCTGCATAAGGATGGCACGTGTGCAAAGCAAGAAGTGATCATTGTGTTCGATTTAGAAAATGAAGATTCTTCAAGATTAGAAGTCGCAGATAAATATGAAGAAGGACATGTCAAGTCAGCTCGTTTCTCTTCGTAAGAGAAGTTGTGGAGACTTGGTGGATAACCTATGCAAGAAGAAAGAACAAGGAGTGCAAGTCTGATTTTACTGGAAACGACAATACTAATCGTGTAGAGGTTGGAAGCTACGACTGAAGTGAGAAAAATACACGAGGTTGTCCATTCCCACTCATTGTTGTGATTGGGTGGATAATCATCATCGCAAATCTTTCATCGTTGAAGAATTGATTGATGAAGAGTTCGAGATTCGACTTCCTAAAGCAACATTCAGAAAGAAGTTAAAAATCTAAAAGATTTGTTGAAGTATGATAGAAATTGAGGACTTTAAGATTCAATTTGGAAGCAGTCGGTATCATTCTGACTTTAGACTCATGCGAGGAGCACGACTAGGCCCTTTTGATTGAGTAGGATCAATTTCGGGAGAAGAGTTTCAAGAAGAAATCAGAGTATTAGAGCCAGAACTCGATGGACGGACTTATTTATCCTTGAATGAATGAGCTAAAGGAAAGTCAAATGAAGCAAGGTCTTCCTCCTTGAAATTCAAGTTTGTAAGGTCAGCTTGTGAATTTTGTCAGAGAATCTTGCAGAACAAGTTTGCTTCATCAGAGTAGACTCTGCTTCAATTGCGACAAGATATACCATTTGTCAAAGGATTGTTCAAATCTCAGGGGTCCAGATTCTATACATCTAAATAGGAGCTAAATGGTTCCAAGCGAAGTATTTGCAATTATAGCTCAAAAATTTAGAGTCGTATCCTTAGTCATGGAAGACTATTTCGATAAGTCTATTTATTCTGCATTCAGAATATGAGTCCTCTGAGTTCCAAGAAAGAATTAGTAATAAGGTTTAAGGGTTGATTTTTGACGTTGTAAGCAAGTCATCTATTAAGAGATGGGTGCTTAGCTTATATGATATATATGATTATATTTGGGAGTCATTTTGTGACCATTGAAGACATTTTGATCGCCTACGAGTTTGAAGATATTTTTCTAGAGGATTAGACTAGATTATTTCTAAATCAGGTGATCACTTTGTTATCGATATTGTACTTGAATTTGCACCTATTTCAAAGACTCCATATGAGATAGTCCCATCTGAGCTAAAAGAAATTAAAACGATAATTGCAGAATCTATTTGAGAAATATTTTGTTCAGCAAAGTGTCTTGACATAGGGTACTTTAGTGCTCTCTAGTGAAGAAAGATGGATCGATAGATTTATACTTGAATTATTTTGGAATCAAATATGTAACGCCTCTCAAGGATTGAGGATTTGTTTGATCAATTCCAAGAAGTTTGGGTTTCCTATAAGATTGAGCTGTATTTGAGGTACCATTGGTTAAGAATTAAGTGAAAGGATGTATATAGGACAGCTCTTAGGTCAATATGTAACCATTGCGAAATCATAATGGTGCTTTTGGGTTATCCAATATTTTAACATTTTTATAGATATTATCGATTCAATTTTTTACTGTGTTTGGGTAAGTTGTGGTGGTTTTTTTTTTTTTTTGTGGTGGGTTTGTTAATGATATTCTAATTTATTTGAAGAATTTTAAGAAATGTGTGGCCTGATTGGAAAAGTTTGCTCAGATTGTGAGAAGATAGTTAATTATTAAAATTGAAAGTGGTGTGAATTATGGTTGGAGAATGCATCATTTTAGGTCATATAGTTTTAAGGTGACATTTGGGAATCCAAAAGATGGAAGCAGTGGCAATTTGAAAAGACTAATCAAAGTTGCATAGTGCGGAGTTTCTTGGATCTGGTTAGTTATGATAGGAAATTTATTGAATGTTTCTTGATGATTGCAGTCACATTAGCAAATTGACTATTTAATTGATTGAGAAAAATATATTATCATCGGTGTCGATTTTGTCGATCCCTGATGGATTAGAGAGATTAGTAGTGTCCAGTGATATTCTTAAAAAAAATCTAGATATGTTTGGATTCTGTATAGTTGGGTGTATTATTCAAGGAAAGTTCTGTTGCCTTGTTATTAGGAGTGAATTTGAATGAAGGAGAGATTGGGCAAGAGGGATTTCCTCTTAACTATTAGGACAAGCTTTTATGAAAATCAGATATGAAGTTCTTTTTGGACGAACCATCATGAAATTGGACAATTGAGCCAATAACATTGAGCCTATGGTACAAAGTGTTTTTTTCATTGTATGATCAAGAGAAAGCATATTATCGAGAATTCTCTCATTAGAGTCTCAGTTGATTGGATGAAAGTTCAGAAGTTAATTGGATAGAAGCTCAGGAGTAAATGAGGTTATCAGTAGTTATTGATGAGCTAGAATCATAAAAAATTTGAAAGGAATGTGAAAGATCCTCTATCTAGCAGAGTGGAGAGAATTTGATGGCGATTTGATCATGTGCCATGGTAAGATGTGTCTCGTGTCTAAGAAAAGAGAGAAAAAGAAGCCTCCAAGATTTTATTTCGAGTTTGCCATGAACAACAAAAGATTTGGTATCCATTTGGATAAGGATGAGCTAGCTGATGGTGGTTTAGCTGATGAAGACGGCCCATTGTTTGTCGAGATTTGAGGCGGATGATAGATGAGCTAATGTAGTCGACTCATCACTTGCCTATCAAGATGTCGTTTCCGAGATTAGCCGTTGGCATATTTTCAAGATGAAGAGATTGTAAGATATTTTTACTTCAAAACTTTTGATTGTGATTTGAGGCTAAACATCGATCAGAGTGGCGCAACGGAAGTGTATGGACTTACGATTATCAATCACAAGATTTGATTTGAGCCTTAAAGTAGGAGATTAGATTTGTAACCCAATTGGAGGTCTGAAAAGAGTAGTCAGATGTTTCTGAAAGTTTCTTGAAGAGAAGAATTCTAAGTCTTGGAGTCAAAGGGTAATTTAAAGTAGAGGTTTATTGAGACATTTAAAATTTTTAGTAGATTGGAGAGATGGCCTACAAATTGACCTTACTTCTAAATTTGATCGATGGATGTAATATGTTTTATATAAATGATCTTTCACATGTGTTTGGGTTGGAGTTGTTTTTGATTGACGAGAAGTGTTTTAGGATGAAGTTGTAATTTTGATTTTTGGGATAGGAAGGATTTGGTGTAGAGGAAAAGATATTTCTTTTGACCATTATACTTTTGAGGAATCTTTAAATTGAGAAAGTGTTAAGAGATCTTGAGGACAAGTCTGGGAGAATATCTTTATTTATTGAGGATCAGATTTGGAGAAATTATTTGATCAAGAAAATCTACTGAGAAGATCGAAAATGAAGTTCGAAAGAATATCCTCGTTATATGATAATTGAAGTAAAGATCAATGAGCATACATATTTGAAAATGAAATTTTTATAAAGATGGGAGAATATAATATCTTGAATTTTCATTCGAATTAATTTAATATTAATTATAATTTTGAATAATTTGGGCGTTGAGAAAATTAATTTGATATTGTAAAATTTAAAAGAATATTTAAATCGGTTGGATTGGCGTCTGAAGTGCACATGTAGTGTCGCTCGAGTATCAATTTAGGTTTTAAAATAAAAAAAAAGAATATATATATATAAAGGGAAAAGGAAAAACAAAGAAGGGTTTCAAGGAAAGAGAAAGAAGACATTGGAGAAGAAGATGAGAGAGAGGGAGGCTGACGCGGGCTGCCGTCGTTGTCGCCTTCGTTGGGGGCCCCGACATTGGGAATGGAAGCCAGTGAAACCCTCTCCATGTTGTCCCCCTCTATTTTGTCCACCGGTATGAGTAGATGGAGAAATCTCGAATTGGAGTAAAAACGACTACCATCCGTTCGCCACCATTGTCAGAAAAAATTGGTGAAATCGAAGCAAGTAAATCCTTCCATTCTTTTTATGAATATTGATTCTTGGATTGCATGTATGTATTATGTAAAGATCGGCTAAAATTTTGATGGATTTGTGAAAGAGGCACAATGGAGGGAGAGAGAGAGAGAGAGAGAAGATCGATGGTTGCATTCGCCACCATCCGCCACCATGTCACCGTCGTTGGGTGCTGTTGCTATGGTCACCGTCGTTGGGTGCTGTTGCTATGGTTGCCATCGTCGCTTGTGCTGGAGCCGCCATTGGTGAAGGAGATCGTGAAGGGAGAGAGAGGCAGAGGCGCGAACGAAGCAGGAGAGAGAAAGTGAGGAGAGAGAAGGGATGTGCACCGATAGAAGAGAGAAGGTGTCGTTCGGGTACTTCAGGCATCCTTTCTTCAGATCTACAAAGATAAAGTCGAGGTAATTATCTATAACATTTTTTTAGTCAGATTTAATATCTAATTTATTTTAAATACTATTTAAAAATTTTACTAATATGTATGTATTTTTATACACTTGATTTATTTATTCTAGACATATATGTATAACTCATTGGCTGATTTGGGATTTCTAGTATGGATTTTATGATTTTAGAAAATTTAGTATTTTTTTAAAAACCTGAATAATTTATCGGATACTATATATATTTATATCAGTAAATGTATACGAAAATGTGCATGAAACTTACATAGGCTGTACATGTTCACATGCATGTGCCAAGTTGTGGTCACTGTATTTAGATTTGGATATTTGATATCATGGCCAACTTCCGACGGGAAGATATTTATTATTTAAAAATTTCTTTTCACCCGTAGGAAAGATTTAGAGTGGTGACTCTTTCTATTTAGATGATTTGATTTGATTTTATAATATATTCAAATGTCCTAATATATATGACAAGTTTAAGGGTTGCATTTAAAATCACGGATGACAAAACATAGTGAGCAACCTTATCCATGGATATAGAGTATATGGGTGGCTATACATGTTAGCCTAATTTGCATTTAATTTGCCTAAAATTAGCAGAATTATGTGTAATATTTTCTTAAATTAGTCTTTAAATAATCAAAATTTAAATTTGATGCATGATTTGCATTTCATATAGATTTATATTGGACTTTGATATGAGATTCACTAATTTTACCCACAATTGTTTCTTGGTATGTCTTGTATAAATTATTTTGATTATGTGCATTGATTCGGACATTTTGGAATATTTGTCGCTATTGGATTTTACCTAATCATCCGGCTATTGATTTTGCCTTTGCAAGGACTTTGAATTTGAATTTAGAATTGGACTTAGATTTGAATTGGATATCGGCTTGTTGGAATTGGTTGGGATCACTTCTATTTTATTTATATATATATACACGTTTCGATGAGAACTGTTTTTTAACTTGGATATTTATTTTAAATTTGGATATTTGATTTGAGTATGAGATTACCATTAGATTTTGGATCTTAAATTTTTGTTGGATTTATTTTATCGGTGATTTGGATTCATTTTATTATTTGAACGGATTTCTATCTATTTGGCATTTTCTTTAATTTATTAGACTTTTTTATTTAAATATGATACTTATTAAGTATTAGGATCATATTTCCTATTTTGTCCCTTCAGAGTAGAGGATTAGACCATATTGCAAGAATAAGATAGAGTTTCGACGCGGTATCATATTTTTTGATAAGTTTTATATGCATTTAAATAAATTGTATTGGTCGTATTTGATTTATAGATGGATTTTGTGGGACTGTCTTTGGCAGTTAAAGTCGGCAGCATGTGAGCCTTTGGATTGCGTATTGAGATTCATGGGCAGATTTCTTTATATCGATGTGTTGCTATTATTATTTGGTTTTTCTCTTACGACTGTTTGGTGCAAGTCATGATTATTTTGTCCAGAACGGTTATCCGATGAGGTACTGTGTAAATTTTTAATTTGTCAAGTCTGATATATTTGGTTTGTTATACCCAAATTTCTGAAATTTATTATATTTTATTAAATTTATTTAAGATTTTAAACTTTAGAAACTATAATTAATTATTTAAATTGACTTATTTAATCTAAATTTATGACATGAACGTCCTTGTCAAGCTCTCAAACAACCACCCTTCCAAACGATTAGTTACAAGTACCAAACTCTCTAATTTGAAATATTAGTAAAAAATTAAAATAAGAGTGAATCAATTATTCAATAAAGTATATAATTATTTATAAATAAATAAATATATATATTAAAAATATGTAAGAATATGACATACTTGAATGTTCAGAAAATCGATATAATATTTCATAAACCTATTATGTATAATTCAAAATTAATGATCAATTTTCTCATTTAAACTATACCACATCTAAAATATGCTTAAATCATGCCAAAAATTTAAAGGAATTAATGACTAGTAATGACCTCACAACAAAAGGTAAATAGTTGAAACATAGGTTATGTGTACTCATACATAATCAAAGGTTATATGTTAATATTCAAGATTTATAGATAGGTTATCATATATATAACCCTATAAATAAAATCGAATGTCACTTTTAACCCAAGGATAATAAGTTTAAACTTTAATTTTTACTATACTATATTAGAATATATGATAATATGTTTTGTTTATTCTTTACAATGGTCTGTATATAATTGAATTAAAATTTTATTCAAATATAAATATATCATTTGTATTTTTTATATTAGAGAAAATATTTTTATTATCAAACTTATATAGAGTTTTCTTTTCTTATTCCTTCAAAGATTTAACAAGCGAGAACACATAAACATACTGGAACATCAATATATATTTTGTTAAAACATATAGGAAGTGTATTATATAATTTACGACATATAAAAATTTTAAGATGCTTGTTAAAATTATATAAAAGTTATAATCTCAAGAATTTATAGTAATTTAGTAACTTATATAATTTTAAAATTTATTTTAAGTACAAGACAATAGAAATATATATTAAAAAATCAAAGACATATAGAGATATTTAAATATAATTTAAAGACATATATAAATATTATTATATAAAATCAACTTTTAAACACAATGTATATAAATTAGAGACATATTTTTATAAAAATTACATGAAATGAGAATAAAAGTATATATATATATATGAGGCATAAATATTACAATAATAAATTATAGAAAATATGAATATTTGAAATAATAAATACTTAAAGAAGTAGAAAAAGATTAGTAATAAAGGAAAAAAACTTTGAATGCACTTGTCTTATATTTAAAATTACCTGAAAATCTCTTAAATTTCACTTGGATTCTCCTTTAACCTCATCTTTCTTTTCTGTTTCTTCATTTCTTTTCTTTTTCTCTTTTCTCTCCAAAATCATAAGAAAATAACTGGAAATTGACCAATTTTTTTATAAAAAAACTAGCACATATATATCTGTTAGGTGCGCGTTAGGCTCTAAGTTATAAACCGTACGGTGCATGAATATCCTTTAAATGCACATCAAGTTTCTACATTTTTGCTTCAAATATGCACGTACATATTTTAGGTGTACATTAGGTGTGATTAATTTGCCTAAAATACATACAATCGTCCTAGAAGCGTCCTTCAAGTATATCATTATCATCCAAAATAAGCATGTGCGTGCGTTAGACGCTTGTCAGATGCCACCCAATTTGAGATGACCCAATCAAAAAATTAATTTTAACCCAAAACTTCTTTTAATCTCGATAATTTTATAAATTTAACTTAATTAATCATCATTAAAAATATAATTTAAAATCTAATCTTATATTCTTTGTGCCAAGTTCGATTTTAACACAGCTTAATTACTTAATAAAAGTAAAGATAGAATTTATTAAGCTAGAACTCATGGGAGAGTAGTTTGTCTCGTAGTTGGGCCATTGTAGGCTAAGTGAGAATGCAATGCTTGATAGGCCGACATGTCAAAGGAGACCAAAAGATAGTAAACAGCTGCTATCCTGTTCGGCTCAATGGAAAACACGAGATGATTAAAGACCTTATTTTCCTGATCTATTCTAAGTATTGATGCTCGCTTTGCAGGAAAGTTTAACATATTTTCAAGCATACATGCATTTTAAACCACATGAGAAAGGGATTAACTGAACAGATTGACAGAATAGTTTATCCAAAATGCCCAAATGCACAAGAAATTATTGGGTTTTGGTCGCCAGAACTTTACTCACCTGTACTTTCAGTGATTTGGTCATCATAATATCAGATCTCCTGGACTTTCCAAAGCAACATTTGCAAGAGATAACCCTTCACCTGTACGTCGGAACTTGCACTTTCTTTCTTGTGCGATGATCTAAGAGAGCTTGTGGAATACGAATAAGAAAATCTTCTTCACTTGTTATTGCCAAGTTGTTCTCCTGAGAATTGGCCAAAGATTTGTACTGCATTATGACTCGCAGAATGGCATGCCTAGCAGTGAAGATAGACAATGTGTCAGTGAACTTCTTTGGTTGTGCATGAGATTAGTAGTTTAATCCTTCTAACCCAGACTGTGTGTCCATTGTTATAGATTAAAAAGGATGGTAGATAAATTAATTTAGCTTCTCAATAATTAATTTAGCTTCTCAATCACATCTTATAAAGGATGAACCATTGAACTCCTGCATTTGGCTCTTAGTGAAGTGAAGTTACTTTCTGGTTATTATTTCATCATGTTCACTAACGCGAGAACAAGCCCGGGGGAGAGCCCACCCCAAAAAGTATGTCCTATGAGGGGTAGAGCCCTCCAAACTTATAAGTTGGAGGTTCTACCTTAAACTCTCCAAAATGGGAGTTGCATCATTCCTCCCCCTTTGACAACTGTCAACCTCGGCGGCTACACTCTACGGCTTTCACTCTACGGCTATCATTCTGCAACGCTTCACTCCACCCCAGTGTACCGGCAGCAGGTCAACCCCTCCGCAAATAGCCATTTCCAGTAACCCCTTCAGGTCAAAACCTTCCACAGGTAGCCTTTTCTAGGTTAGAACTGGTCTCAATGAGAGCACCAATAATGCGAGTACAAGCCCATAGGGAGAGCCCACCCCAAAAGAACGCCCTATTTGGGGGAGAGCCTCCAAATTTATAAATTGAAGGTTCTACCTTAAACTTCCTGATATGGCTTGGCTAGTCAATGGCTTATAAGCTGAGCTTCGCTAGTCAGCGGTTGTAAAGGGCTGGACAGTTGGGCTTGCCCTAGTGGAGGTGAGTGGAGCTACTGGGTCTGAAGACAGGAGGCCCGTAACATTGCCATCTGCATCGAAAATAACCTTGCCATTAGGGTTGAAAATCGGGAACTCCTGGCAGAAGTCAGCAATTGATTCCCATGTAGCCTCCTCGAAAGATTGGCATTGCCATTATACCAGAAGTTGGGGATTCCTTGCGAAGAACCTTTCGGAAGTCGAGTAGCCGTGCTGGAGACACAACCAGCTGAGAGCCCAAAGTCTCTATAGGTAAGTCAATTCGATGGGTAGTCGGGTCCCCATAGCATTTCTTGAGCAACAAAATGTGAAACACGTCATGAATTCGTGAGTAATCTGGCAGCTGTAATCGATAAATTATGAGGCCAATTCGCTCAATGATTCGAAAGGGTCCGTAATATCGCTTAGCTAACTTGTGGGGGTGACGGTTAACTACTATAAGTTGGCAGTAGGGCTGTAATTTAACGAAGATCCAATCATTCTCCTGGAATTCTCAATCCGTGCGGTGGGCATCGGCTTGATTCTTCATACGCAACTAAGCTCGCAATAAATTGGCTCAAAGGTTTTCTAAAATGGATGAGCGGTCCAGCAGTAGCTCATCCACGGCTACCACCGTGGAACTGCCTTGAACATAGTCTGTCAACGCGGGGGGAGACCGACCATAAACTGCTTCAAATGGTATCATTTTGATGGAAGAATGCTAGGAAATATTGTAGTTCCTTTCAGCCCACGGTAGGAACCTTACCCAAGTGGAAGGTTGATCAGTGGCAAAACATCACAAGTAATCCTCGAGATACCAATTTACTACTTTGGTTTGCCCATCGGTCTGTGGATGGTATACACTGCTGGTAGATAGAGTTATTCCCTATGATCAGAACAATACCCTCCAAAAAGTACTAATGGATATAGGGTCCCGATCAAAAATAATATTGATTGGAAAACCATGGAGGCGACAAATATCTTTAATAAAGATCACTGCCAAATCCTCCACCGTGAACTTACTACCCAGTGGGAAAAAATAAGCGTATTTTGGACAATCGGTTAACAATGATGAGTATACAGTGTGTCCACCGGAAGGGGGAAGATGTGTAATGAAATCCATGGAGATTTTTTTGGGTAATTAATGAGTATTGTGTATATTGATTTTCAAGAATTTACAAAATCAAAGTTCTAACTTGATATAGAGTATAACCTAATAGTTAGGGCATTCCCAGCTTCACAATCAGTGATGTATCTTAAATAAAACCAAAAAACTTGTGGAATCAACCAACACTACCAAAATGAAAAAAAAAAGAAAATTCCAGAAGGCACCCTACCGGTCAACGCATTGACCAACCAATTTGCTTATTTGCGGTCAACGCATTGATCGGCAAAATTCCACAAGCACCTTTTTCATCTCGGTCTTTTTCATCTCGACACTTTGCAGACTTCTCAACCAAAAGAAAATATCTCGGGCATTTGCATCCCAACTCTTTCATCGGCTCTTTGAAGACTTCTTGGCCAAAAACAAATATGTCAGTCGTTTGCATCCCGACTCTCTACAGACTTCACGGCCAAAAGCAAATATTTCGGATGTTTGCATCTTGGTTCTTTGTAGAGCTCATTCAAACATCTCAAAGCAGTCAATCACCAATCTTAGACGAGAATAGATGCACCATCCACGTGGATTCAAGGCACTCCTAAGATCCCTCGAACAACAGGCCTTGTATTCTATTTAGGGAAAACAGTCAGAGGACTCACAGTAAAGATTTTTTTTTTTGTGCATTATGTGCTATATTGGCACTCTAGGCAGGAAAAAGGCATACCTTGCTGGAATTTTTTTAAAAATATTTTTTTTTATATCCAACCGACTAGACACCCTACCAGCATAAACTAAATACCAACAAATAAGCCAAACCGGTAAAAAACTTGTACCGAGCAAAATGCCCAAGACCGACCAAATGTTCCCAAACTAGCAATTTAGACAATAAAAAAGCATTCCGTCCGGAATGCAGCTTCTTCTTCATTTTTTTTTTTTTTTATTTTTTTCTCGGAAGATAAATCCATACCGGCAAGTTACATAATGTCGACATACACTGAGTACCAACAATAGACCCAAACCGGTATAAACTTTATACCAGGTAAAGGCAAATGTATGACCAAAGGCTTCCATCCCAATGAAGGGATGCATACCGACAAACAATACAAAAATAAAGTATTCCGACCGGAATGCTTTTTTTTTTTCGGAATAAACCTCCATACCAGGAAAAGTACCATACCGATAACAACACAAAACCAAAAAAAAACCAAACCAATAAAAACAACATATTGGGCATAAATACATGACCGCCCAAAAGCATCCAGACCCGCAAAAGACACATTTCGACATTCCAGACATAACTAAGGCATTCCGACCGGAATGAACTTCTTTTTCTCTCTCCTTTTTTTGGGAATCATACCGAGCATTTGGAACCAAACTGGTGAGAATCCATACCGGCAAAAACTCCATACCGGGCAAAAATATCATACCGGGCATTTTTTTTTATACTGGCCATTTGGTACCAAACGGCTAGAATTCATATAGGAAAAAAACCAAACCGGGCAAAAAAATCATATCGGGCAATTTTTTTTTCTTCTCTTCCAAACCAACACTTAGCGCAGTCATAACGACCTTCTATATCTCCGGAGAACCAGGTGCCAGCAAAGAGCAAGATACTTAAAGTCTTTGACACAAGAGGCAGCAGAAAGTTCCAACTTGTGGCGGACGGTATTTGTAATCCGTAGCCACTTGGTGCTCATCTCTGACTTCTGGTTTGTTAAAGATGCGGTGATTCCATTCCATCCAGATGTAGTAGATATTTGCTACAAGTGTAAGGCGGAATGATAAGGCTCTTGCATTTGTACCCTTCTATCTATTTGCTGTCCACCGAATATTAGCTCCCCATTCTTCATATGGTTAATATATTCCAATCTTGAGACACATTTGTCGCCAGACTTTAGTGGTGAAAATGTATTGGAAGAATAGGTGATCATGATTTTCAATCTTATTACTGCACAAGGGGTAGCTGTCTGAAAGATTCATGAAGGATTTGAGACGGTCCAAAGTACTAAGCCGTCCACAAATACACAATCATAAAATAAAAGCATGAGTAGGGATGTGGTGAGGTCCCCAAACAAGAAAGGCCCACTCAACCTTTCTTTTCATGCCTTGAAACAAATTGTAAGCAGATCTAATGGATAACCTTCCATCTTTACTGGCTTGCCACTTGATCGAATTACACTTAGCCGATTCCGATACATACTAAGGCATGCTGTTAATAATGGTAGACACCTCCATATTATAAGCATTAGGCCATCTCCATTTGCCTTGATGAATAATGTCCTTAACCTTAGCGTCAAGGGGAAGACCTGTAAGAGTCATTAGTCTCAAAGAGAACGTTTCACAAAGCGGTCCTTTTGGGTGCCAATTATCGAGCCATAAGAACATCTCGGCACCATCACTAATAATATACTGAATGCATTTGCGAATCTCCACATGAATGTTCATGATCTTCTTCCAGGAACATGGAGCAGATTGCGGGACTTTGATGGTCCAAATACATCTATCTTTAATACGGTAGGTGTGACCCATGATGACCATATAGATCCAGATTTTTTGTGATTACACGCCAAAGATTTGGGAATCCATAGAGATGACTCCCAAATCTTACCTGGAATTGGTAGGGGTTGCAACAGTCCCTGCGATGCCATATTTAAGGGCTTGACTTGCTGATAGACAGTGCATTTGGACACAAATTGGCGAACATCATCGCGCATACGTGGCCAGTAGAAATTTGCAGGTATCTGTGCTAATGTGTGCTGGAAACCAGCGTGGCCTCCCAATGGAGAGTTGTGATACTCTTGCAATGCCAACACCTAGAGAGCCAAATCCGTGGGGACAAAGATCTGGTCCTTATAAAGTATCAACCCATCCCGTACCGTATAATACTCAAAATCCTTGGGACGATCTTGTAGAGATGCGAAGAAACTAGGTGACACTGGATGCCGGATATAATAATTGCATAAAGCGGCTAATAATGCCACCACAAGTTTTGACACGGAATATATAGAGTAATAGGGGTCTTCCAGCATCCTGGACAAGGCATTGGTGGGGCCGTTTTGTCGCCGTAGTCGGTAGATGATCTCGAAATCAAACCCGATTAGCTTGGTGATCCAACGCTGTTGTTCAGGGGTGTGTACCGACTGGGTCATCAGCGTTTTGAGTGGTTGGTGGTCAGTTTGGATAATGAATTTGGCACCTAGAAGGTATTGGCGCCATTTCTTTACTGCCTCCGTAATGGCATATAATTCCCTGATATGAGTTAAAGACAGCTGCATTTTTGGGCTCATTTGCTTGCTAAAAATGGCCACAGGTTGCCCGACTTGTACCAACACAGCTCCGACCCCATTACCTGAAGCATCAGTGTGGACTACAATGGTTTGGAGAAATCTAGTAAGGCTAATACCAATGTGGTGGTGAGGGCGGTTTTCGGGCATTAAAAGGCAGTGGCGACATCCTAGTTCTAGATGAATGCATTTTTCCTCAACAGGTGTGTGAGCGGTGCAAAAATCTAAGCATATTGAGCCACAAATCGTCAATAGTATCCTATGAGTCCTCAGAACCCGCGTAGCTGGTTGACATTTGTAGTTAGCGGCCAAAATTGGACAGCAGCTATTTTGGCCGGATCTGCAGCCACGCCTTGTTCGGATACCACATGGCCCAAATAAGATATGGAGGATCTACCGATCTCACATTTTGACTGTTTATCATAAAAGGAATTCTCACATAGGAGCTATAGTACCCATGTAAGATGTTGGAAATGCTGCCCTCAAGATTGGCTATATACCAAAATATCATTGAAAAAACTAACACAAATCTTCGGAGCATAGGCGGAAAAATGGCATTCATCTCGACTTGGAAGGAGGAGGGACCATTAGATAAGTCCAAAGAGCATGATAAAAAATTCGTACTACCTTTCGTGAGTTCAAAAGGTAGTTTTATGTATGTCCTTGGTGTAATATCCTCGAATATTTCTATTCGATTTAATTGGACTTATTTAATTATTTATTTGTTTATATTTGGAGAATTTATGGTGTGATAAAAATTTAAATAAATATTATATAGATTTTGGATAGTATTTGGAATTATTGGGCCGGTGCCCGGGGTGAGCCCGTTTAATTGCCTGAATACCGATTTGAGTTTCGGGATCAAAAGGAAAAAAAAGAAATGTATATATATATATATATATATATATAATGTAAATAATAATAATAATAACAACAACAAAATAAAAAGGGGGAGAGGATTCTGGAAGTAGGGGGAGGCAGAAAGCAAAGAAGAGAGGGAAGCTTCGCGTGGAGAGAGAGGGGGGAGAAAGAAGAGAGAGAAATGGCCTAACGAAGTTTCTCGGGTCCAGTTCTGAGCTTGAGCTAATTGGAAAAGTTGTAGCATGCGTCGAGGCAAGTGTTCTTATACTCACCTCTTATTCTCTTTCAAATTTTACTCGATTTTTATCGGGTATTTTTGTATCGATACCTACCATAAATATGAAAATCAGTAAACCAATGATTAGTGATCGATAAATATGTAGCTATGTGTCCAATTTGTTGTCTGATTCACTTGGTTCGGTATCACCAAACCCTAATCTCGTAGCTTGCTTGGGTCCCCCGTTTCCTCTTCGATTAAATGTCAAAATGACCTCACAATATAAATTATCAAGTCCTAATTATGTATATACTTTGGTTGGATGCTGATTTCATAAGAATCGACCCGTTCACAGCGTCCGAAAGCATTAAATGTATATTGTTATTGTTCATCCGAAAATAAATGGAGAAATTGCATGCTTCCACCTCCATATTATGTTGAATCAACCTCAAAATATGAATCATCATATCCCAAATATGCATATGTATCAACCGGACGTCCGATCTCATAAGTATCGACCTGTTCATGGCGTCCAAATGTTCTAAAATGCCCCCTAACACTGTTCATTGGAGTTTGAATGGGACATTTACATGTTTTTCCCCCATTTAATTGTTATGAAAATTATGTCTAATTGTTTAAATGTAAATGTAAGTTTCGAAATATGTATTTATGCTTTGTTCATAAAGAAATGTGTTATGAAGGACCCCTAAGTGTCAATTTGCATAATGTGATAAGAAATTCCTATTCCTCTTAAACATTATGATATTTGTACATTTGAATAGATTTAAGAGAGACTTAAGTCCAAAGGAAAGAACGTAATCGTAAAAGTGATCAAACATGTAATTTGAGAAAAGTCCACAATGAATATGTATGAACGTATTGTTCATCCGGATGGAGATAATATGAGTTGAAATGAGTTATGGTGGACGTTTCCTCACATGATCAAATGGAATACCGAATAATGAAACTAGGGCTATGGATTATGTTACAATGGGTGATATTCTTGGACCTGGCGTGAGTATCATAGTGGAGACTCAAAGATTACTCTGACCAAGTACCCTGGCTACTTATTGAAGCAGGTGATACTCTTATCAAGCTTTAGGATATTGTTGTGAAAAGACGAGAATTGCCTCTGGACCGCGGGAGGGAAGGGTAGTGGGTGACACCGCTACGCCACGTGACGCCAATGAGGGCAAATGATGATAGACATTGGATATGTCATATGACCATAGATCATAAAGTTCATGATCCATTTCTCGTCCTCCAACACCTTTTGTTAGTAAGGCCTATTGACCCTAACCCACAAAGAATAATGTAAATGACGAAAAGGAATAATACGTAACCGATGTAACCATGTAATCTCGATAATCCTAGATGTCCCCTTCCCCTCTCATGTTCCATTGTTATTAAGATTATATCTTCTTCATTTAGTTGTTACTTTTACTTTTATATGCCTTGTAGTTAGTAATATATGATTTTGTTTACTAAACTGTACGCTCACTCTTACTATATCTCTTTTAGATGAGAATGTATTGATATCCGATGAGACTGAGTAGGCCATAGAAACGAAATAGGGAGCTGATTACCTGGATGTAGCTTGAGAATTTAGCTTGATTATACGTATGAAATAGAAATTTTGCTTTACTTTTGTAAACTGTATAAGACATGTATGGTAGTGATTAATGGTATTCAATGTGGATAAACGATGGATTAGTTTCCGCTGTATATTGTAATTTTTATACTTCCGCAAATTTTTCTTATTGTGGTTATGATTGGGGTTCCTAGTTGGCATCCTTCCTGGGCCGACATTATACTGGAGCTATGATGTCGGTGCCACCTCTGTGGGTGTGGCGATTGGATCCTATGTAGTGTGTTGAATATAGAGATTTTGTTGTTCATGTTGTGGATTATTGTGCAGGGTTATTTTACAGGTATTTATATTTTAGCAAAGGTCTGATTTACAAACGAAATTTTATCCAATTTTCTGTAAAAATTTATAATATTATTATGGGTGCTAGTTTATATTTTTTATTGACGAAGGTAATTCAAGAATAATAACCCGGTTTGTCACACTTGGCATGAACTTGCATCTGATGGTAGCCTACACGCAGGTCCAGTTTAGAAAACACCTTGGCGCCATGAAGTTCGTCAAGCAGCTCGTCAACAGTGGGGATAGGGAATCAGTCTCGGACTGTGATCACGTTAAGGGCGTGGTAATCCACACAAAATCGCCAACTATTATTCTTTTTCTTAAGAAAGAGGACTGATGATGAAAAAGGGCTAGTACTGGGCGGAATGATTCCCTCCTTTAGCATTTCTTGTATCAGCTTTTCCATCTCCTCCTTTTGGAAATGAGGGTAGCGATAGGGCTTAATATTCATCGGTTGTACATTAGGCTTTAATGGTATGTGGTGGTCGGTTGAATGCTGCGGATGCAGGCCGTGAGGAATGGTAAAGACATTGGGAAATGGTAAAAGGAGATGGTAGAGGGCCGAGGAGATGGCCGAATCACTGATATGAGGAAAATGACCCGAAGTCCATAGAGCAGTCGTGGTATCTGCTAATGCTGTTTCTATGATCAAAACTACTATCAGTTGGAAATAAGTGACAGCCGAATTTGTGAAATCACTCTGTCGCAATTGACTTAGCGACATGGTAGAAATCACAGCTTGGTGCATTCCATGTAAGGTCAGCTGGGAGCCTTTATAGTTGAAACTTATCCATAGAGCCTTATAATCAAATATCACTGGACCAATGGACACCAATCACTAGACTCCCAATACCATATCAGCTCCATAAATCGGCAGCAAATAGAAATCAACGGGGAACTGGGTGTTCCCGTAGTAATGATAACATTGGTGCTCAAGCCTTCGCATTGTAGTGAATCGTCATTGCCTAGGGTGACATTAAGGTGGTGAGATGGTTCAATCAAAACTCCCATATACCGGGCTAAGCGTGTTTGTAGGAAGTTATGGGTGGAGCCGCTATCTCCCAGAATAACCACGAGATGACCTCTGATAACTCCTGCAACTGCAAAGTAGTTAGAGCATCATGGCCTTTTAATGCATGGAAGGAGATGGTTGGTGTGGAATCCTGTGCTGGGGGAACATGCTGGATTCCTTCAAGTGTTTCTACAGAGGTCTCCGGCATCAGTAAGTCCTTTTCAGAAGGCAACATTTCTGTTAGGGTAGGTCCCTCTTAGTCAGCCAGGATACGTAAAAATTGATGGGACTTACACCGATGTCTTGGAGTGAAATGTTCATCGCAATTGTAACAGAGCCCCTGTTCCCGGTGTGAGGCCATTTCAGCTAGAGTTAATCTCTTTATAGGCAATTTGGGTGGAATATTTGGAGGAGGCAAAAGTTTTGGTAGTGGGCTGGGGTTTGGATGTGAGGATTTAGGGAAAGGCTGATGGGCAAAACTTGGTTAGCTCGAATCGAGTTTTCCTCCACTAATTTAGCCATACCAATGGCTTCAGCTAGAGTATTAGGCTTCAATAAGAACAATTCCCGTTGAATGTCATCTCGTAACCCAAATATGAAACAATTTAATAGATTATTGGGGGTAAGACCAAGAGTCCTTGTAGAGAGGGTTTCAAGTCATTCATATAGGTGACCACAATGGATGTTTGTCAAAACTTATATAGAGTGCCTCGTGATTTAGGTAAGAAGAATGGCCAAACCAAAGTTCCAAATCGCAGGAGAAAAGCTCCCAAGTAGAAAGTTGATAGATTGTATGCATCCATTGATACTATTGCGAGGCAACCCTTGACATGTAGAAGGCCACAATGGTAAGTTTTGCTCGCGGGATTGTTATAATATAGGAAAAAGTGGTCGATCTGGAATAGCCATCCAATCACATTCTCACCCGTGAAAAATGAGATTTCTAATTTGGGTTAACGAAGGTGAGTTAAGATTGGGGCCTCTGATGGCATTAGAAGCAGTGGGGGTAAGGAGTGAGAAGATGAGTGAGATAGAACAGCAAACGATAAGGAATTTGGTGAAGGTGTGGTCAATAAGGGAGGATTTGGGAAAGGAAGGGATGGTCGTTTAGTTTGATGGAGGAGTTCAACGAGGGTTTGCTGGATCTGTTCCATACCCTCAGTATGTTGTTGGACTGTGGCCATTAGCTCTTTCAATTCTTTCGCCAGTATCACTATAGTGTCTTCCAAAGCCTTCGATCAAGTGGTGACACCCTCTGCCATGATCTCGATTATAGCACTAATAATACTAGTACAAACTCAGGGAGAGAGCTCATCCTAAAATGACACCCTATGGAGAAGAAAGCCTCTCAAACCTATAAGTTGAAGGTTCTATCTCAAACTCATCGGTATGGGAGTCGCATCATTCTTACTATTACATATAACATGTTCTTGTGTTTTCATTACTTTTAAAAAGCACCCACTAGCAGCATAAGTCTAATCTTTGATGCAAGAGGTAGAAGGTCATTATTACTTAGGTGAAAGATGCATTTAATATTGCTGCTTAGACTACACCAGGCAACAGCTGATTAATAAAATCTATGTATCAAAACTTGGATTTCGGGTTCCAAGACTCCTCAATAATAAAGAATAAAGGCTGCACTGACCAGGTCATGAAGAATCAGATAAGAAATATAACTAATTTTGTTGGTTCATTTTAAGATATTTGTTGGTTTATTAATATTACTAATTTTGTATAAACAAATTATGTATTTTGTATTCTGTTTTTATTAGTAATTCAATTGGAATCTTTCCAAATCCATTGCATTTTATCATTTTTTATTGGAGTTGAGACTAAATTTTTTAATTAATAAGACTAATATTTAATAGGTTAATAAAATTAAAACTAAAATCTGCATTAAATAAGAATCAGTAATGGTAAATTACTAATTATATTATCATTCCATCTAAATTTAATGAATTTAACATGTATCCTTTTAGTCTTAAAATCTATTCCAATTTACATATTTTTCATAATTAAAAATTCAAATTTATTCTTATCAATTCCATCAACATTGTTCTAAAGACAGGATTTTTTACAGAAAAAAAAATGAAACTTGGACAGAGAGAATGCTAGAGAGAGAGAGGGCGGCGGTTGTGGAGGAGATGATCGTGGGAGGGTAGGGACAATTAGCCGTGTTGATCGGCTTCAGTTATTCTGTATATCTCTCTCTGCTGCAACTGCCAACATTTTCCATTTTCGGTTTCTTTCTCTTCACCAAACAGCAGCAAAGTTTCAATGTTTCGTCCCTCTCCAGCTTTGTGTTTTGCTCTTCTGTTTCAAACAGAATAGAAGGAAGCAAAATTCTCTCTCTCTCTCTCCTCTCTCTAGAATCTTATACGCTGTACTGGTCTTCATTTCCAACTGCTGGAGTAGTGACAGTTTTCCTCAACACCTAATCGACACAAAACCAGAGCTGCTGGAGCCGGAGCTCCCCTCTCTCACCGACCAACCCATTCAATGTTTAACGACTTTTTAATCGATCTGTCGTCGGAGACCGACGAGCAGCCCTTTTACCTAGAGGACCTCCCCGACGCTCTTCTTCCCATCCACTCAAAACCTGCCACCATCGGAGGAATTTGACTCGTCCCGCTGCCTCAACCGCTGCAACAGCTGCCAAACCGACAATCAAACTGGTCATTCACAGTTTGAATTTTCGCTTCTAGCATTTCCCGCGTTAGAGATAATTACTATAACAATCATCAAATTTTAATTTATTATCACTTCTGACATATATTGTTAACTCAAATTATGGCAGAAAAACCCTAAATTCTCTTTTATTTCACTTTTTTACAATTGTAAAGTTTTTATCAACACATTTGTTTAAATTTCTGATTCAAAATATGATTGATTTCATATAATTTTCATATAAAATAAAATCAGCACTTAAATAAAATATTAAGCATAAAATAAAAATAAAGAAGCCTAACTTATTTTGAGTAATATTATTTTCAATGTACTGGACATCATTTTACATATTTATTGTATAATACATATGAGTTTTTGAAACAATATGATAAAAAATAATATTTAATACCTAATTGCAAAGCTACTTGTATCAAAATTATCAAAATTAATATAAAAAAAATGAAAGACAGAAAAGATTTAAAAAATCAAATTTATATTTATTTTTAATAATTTTGATACAAATTTATATATAAATACAAAAAAACATCAACCGGGTCTCAAAACATTAATCTTATACACTTTTTTAAGGGAATACCAAATAACAATAGTCTTACCTTTTTTTTTTTTAATTTTTTTTTAAATTTTATGACTAATATTTAATAAAAATAATGAAACTAAAACTAATATCTACATTAATCACGAATCAATAATAATAAATTGCTTACTAAAAATGGCATTAAATTTTTTCTACACCTTAGTTGAATAAATTTAAAATGCCTGCTTTCGGTTGTAAAATCTATCCCAATGGATTTTATAATTCATGACTATAAATTCAATTTTGTTCTTACCAATGCCATCAACTTTGTCCTAAAGACAGGATTTTCTCTCAGACAAAAAAAATAGTAAAGCTTGAGAGAGAAAGAAAGAGAGAGAGGGTGGCAAGGTGTGGTGGCGGCGGTTGTGGAGGAGGAGATGACAGTGGGAAGGTATGGACAGTTAGCCGTGATAATCGGCTTCAGTTATTCCCTCTCTGTCCGTTGTTGACTTCATGGGAGAATAGAAACCCAAATCTTAGTTGCCATAGTCATAAGTTACTTCAACTGCTGGAGCAGTGACAATATTCCTTAACACCTAATCAACACAAACTTGGAGAGCTTATTCTTACCACCCCAGCCAGAGCTACTGGAGGCGGAGCTTCTCTCTCTTCCGGACCAACCCATTCCAATGTTTGACGACCTTTTTGTCAACCTCGACAAGCAACCATTTCACCTAGAAGACCTCCCGGATGATGTCTCCCTACCCGCTCAAAACTTGCCACCCTCTCAGGAGTTCAACTCCTGCCACTGCCTCAAACGCTACAAGTGCTCCCAAATTGACAATCAAGCTAATTATAATCAATTTGACTTTGCACTTCTGGACTTTCTGGGGTTGGATAATTACTATAATAATCGTCAAATGTTGGCGTTCGATCCATACACTGGGGTACAATTGCCAGTTTATGGTAACAGCAACTGCAATAATACTGTAGCAGTTGACAGCAGCGATTGGAGGAAACAGGAAAGCACCGGCTGCAGTAGCGGTGGAAACAGAGGCGAAGGAGGAGGGAGCCCGTCAACTCAGAGTCTAGCGGCAAGGCAGAGGAGGAGGAAGATTAGCGAGAAAACTCAACAGCTGGCCAAGCTTATCCCCGGCGCTCAAAAGCTCAACACTGCCGACATGTTTCAAGCTGCTTTCAAATACATTAAATTTTTACAGGCTCAACTCACCGTTCTTCAATCTATGAATTCAATCCAGGTACTCCAACTTTTGCCATTGCAAAATTCATTGAATACAAGTTCAAATTCCAAAAACAATCTTTGGTGTAAGACCATAGATTTTTTTCCAAGTGTTTATGATAATGTCTTTTTATATTGTGAAAAGAACGATGAGCAAGGAGCTGGGATTGAAAGAGAAGAGCTACAGCTTATGCTTTCAAGTCCATCAGTGCAGGAGAAGTTGTACTTGGAAGAGAAGTGTTTGGTTTCCAAAGAGATTGCCAAGGAACTACCAAGCACCCATTGGCTGATCACCTCCAATGGAAGCTAATTAAAAAGATAAAGAGGATAGTCTTTATTTATGCTGTTTTGTTAGTTACCTCTGTTTGCTTTGTTCCTGTAAATGAATATTGTCTTCAGCAAAAGTCACCATTGTCCTCATCCATTTGATCATCAATATTGCTGTGTTCCACATTTGGGACTTGAACATCTTGAATACCGTAGCATCTGATCCATTCATCTACAACACATACCTACAAAATTAAATAGATGGGTAAATGTTTATCCAACTAATAATTTTAGATTTGTGCAAAATTGGAGGTTTTTGAACCTCAACAATTTTAATTCTAGCTTTATTTGGCTTATAATTTATTTAAGTTTTACTCTTGAAATTAAATCTGTTTTAAAGCTTATGATTTTGATAATTTAATCATATAATTTTAATTGTGATACAAATTAATCCCACTTAGTTCTCAAAAATTATTGGAACAATGCGTGATTTTGAAACTTTGTTTATCAAAAAAAATGATGTTATGCTCTTTTTGTCAGAAGCAAATCATGAGCTACAATTTATTTGGCCAATCAGTATAGGCTGCGTCCTAGATCCAAATTTCAAACAGATTCGAATCAAGTTGTCCGTCTAAGTCCGGCTTCCGTCGATTGAGTCTGGATCCTACACACCACAACTACGAACAAAAAGTCAGGTGTCCGCGGAATATTATCTCACCAGAAATACTCCGACGCTCAAGTCAGTAAACAGTCTTTAAAAGTAGAAAGTGAATGCAATGAGATGCAGTATGAATGCGGAGAGTGTTTGTGGGAGTGGAATTGCTCTCGTAAGTAGAGAGGCTTTAGTTGTTCGTGAAGAGCGAGATCTCTAAATACTGAGTTCGTTGGGAACGTAATAGCAGAAGTGAGAAAGCGCAGATGTGCATAAGTACTGAAAGCGTGAGAGCTTTGTAGGAGAAGGATTTTGCAAGCAAATGAGAACGTGTTTTAGGAGTGGAAACTCCATGACCTTTTATAGCCGCCGTGCTGGGCTACCTTCCTTGTACAAAAGGGTTTGATACTCACGCTCTGTTGGAACCGTTGCCTTTTCTGGCGTGCAGCCTTTATGGCTGTAACGGTCATTGGATTGATTGCTTTCCTTCTACGTTCTGTAACCATTAGGATTTCTAGCAGACAGAGAAAGGATTATGGCGCATTCCTTCAGAGATGCGCATTGATTCTAAAAGTAACAATTATAATAGTGGTTGCTTTCTGTGAAGAGCGCATAATCAGGGAAGAGGACCGTTGCGGCCCGAGGATGGACACGTGGACCAATCTGGGCTTGGGCCACGTGAAGTCTGGTCTATGGCTGGTCAACTTGGTCATGCTTCCAGTCAATGGAAGCGTTAACCATCTTGAGACCAAGTGGTCCGTCCTACTCTTGGGCTTTTATTGGCTCATCAACCTTTCGTCCGGTCAACGGCTGGCGTTGACGATCTAGGCGTAAATGGGCCGCGTGGATCTAGGCCATTCCTCTTTCGTGGGCCAGCCCGTTACTAGCGTACCCATCACTAGCCCCTCATACTGGTGGTCTAGGATTTCGGCTTCCAGCATGTTCACAATGGGACGCGTTTGGCAAGGACACCTTGGTGAGGAAGCTGACAATGATTCTTAGTCTGTCGATCGAGTTTCTTGGAGTTGTTGACCGCTAAGTTAAGATCCGGAGAACCGGTGAAGGAAGCGTTGATCGGTTTCGTTGACCGCCAGAGTTGGAATCCGAAGAATTTGTTGAAGGAAATATTGACCGGATTCATTGACCGCCAAGATTGGAATCCGGAGAACTTATGGGAATTTAAACGATATGCCATTTTATCGCCGGACTGTCAGTCGAAAAAGTTAGCCACGTGTCTGCATGGAGCGAATTTGTGATCCCGATAATTAATGCACCAGAGGATCTTATTCGACTGCATCCTCTCCGAAAACAACACGTGTCAATAATGATGGGCGTGCCTTTTCGATGCAAACCTTCTCCAATGTTCGCATACCTTTAAGCATTTTGTCCGTTTCGTTTCAAACTTCCCACACTTTCTTCCTGAAAAATATTATAAGTGTTATGTTTCCTTCTTACTTCCATTCCCATTGTGTCTTCTATAACTCATATCGCTTCATTATCAAGGCTAGTGAGGTGAGAGAGTTTCGCGTTGAGTTCGACATTCCTAAGCAGATCATCTTCCGGATGCCCAGCAAGGAGGACAGGGCATGCTCCCCTCCTGAGAGCTGCATCACTATATACGAGGCCCACTTAAGGAGTGGGTTTTGCATCCCCGTTCTAGAGGAGTTGCTGGACATCTTCGCCGCACTTAGGGTTCCTATCGCACGACTCCATGCTAATGCCGTGTGATACCTCAGCATGTTGTGCATCTTCTTCCACCATCATTCACGGCTGCTGACGAAGGAGGCAGTCAGGGTGATGTTTCGGTTCACCCAGAGTAGGGATTAGATCTCTCTGTCCCCCAAAGACCTTCCTGTTAGTAAAGCCATCTATGACTCGTTGAAGCATTAGAAGGACCGTTACTTCTACGTGCGTGCCAGAGACTTATGGCCCTTGTCCCGGATTGGGGCAAGGTCCCCTATTTTTTCACCCGGATCATCCAAGGAGGCTGAGGTGGAGGCTGTGGAGCCGTTGGTGCACTAGTGAGGAAGTACCCTAACGAGTTTAAGATGGATCATTTGGTTTCCAAGGAAGAAGTCAAAAAAGCTCGTTGGGGACCTCATTCTCCAATCTAGAAGATGAGGGTTCCTCCTAAAAAGAGGAAGGCTGGCGCCATCATGATTGAGCCTGTTGGCGCTCCTTCCACAAGAGAAACTTCCGGAATTCCAAAGTAGAAGGCGGCGGCAACGGTAGTGCCTTCTTCTTCTTCCTCCACAGAGACAGACTACGTCATGGCTAGTTGGTTCACTGGAACTGGAGACCGCTCCGGTGTAGGCAGTGTTGAGGCTGCTGCGAGTAGTGCCGTTCTTGCTCTACCACAGCCAGATCACTTGGTAGTGCCATTGAAGTCACTTGTGGAGCTTCCAGCTGTGTAGGCTGCTAAGTCGCCTGAGGAACCAGCTGCCAGAGAGCTCCTAGAGGCGCCCGCAAAGCTTTCCATTGCGCAGGCCACTGAATTGCCTTAGGAGTCTGTTGCCGGAAAGCTCCAGGAGGTGCTTGAGGTGCCAACCGCTGGAGAGCCTCTAGAGATGGTTGGCATCAGCATTGAGCTGATGGAGGAGCTTACCGCCAGAGAGCCTGCTGAGGCGGTTGGCCTTACTGTGGAGTTGCCGGAGGAGTCAGCCGCATAGGCTTCTGTGGATCCTGTCCAGGAGATTACCGTTTCCAGTCATCTGCCGCCAGGCCCAAGGTCACGAAGCAGACCAGTGAGGCCGGAGCGCATAGTCTGGCAGGTAAACCTTTGAAATCTTCCTTTTATTTTCTTTCTCTGCTGCTGTTACTTAACGTTTTTGGTTCTTGCAGGAGGAGAGAATAACGGGTGCAGTCAGCAACGGACTGTGCAAGCGGGACCTGGTGATCTTAGACCATGATAAAGAGATCGCCTGGTTTAAGGAAGAAGTGGAGCTACTCAATGTGGAGCACGAAGAGGAGACAGCTTCTCTTCAATCTGAGTTATTAAATTTGAAGGAGAAAAAATGCCAGATTGTAAGAGGAGAATGCCAGGTTGAGAGAGGAAGCTGACCTGGTGGTGAGGCGCACTGACCAACTCTCGGGCTATATCGCATCGCTGGAGAACAAGTTGTCCATTCGTATACACCCCCATGAGGTCTCTGAGATGCTATAGGCATGGGTGTAGGAAGGTGTCAACCTCAATCGACGCATTGCACGGCTGGTTCACCCTAACTTTCCAGTTGATATCCTTGACCCTCCAAACCGTTCTGCCAACCGTCGTGAGAACCTTTTGGGACAATCTCGGAGGGATCAAAGTCCACCGCCGCCTCCTCCTTGGAGCTTTTCTCCACCATAGACTTTTGTACCATTGCGCTTTGTGTATGTAGTTATGAATGTACAGACACAATCAATAAAATGGTTGTTTTAATGATGTTTTGTGTCTTTACCTTTGTTGTTGTCTTTCAGTTACTTGTTCTTGTGTTGGCCGGCCAACTTGGTGTATTGTACAAAAGTTGGCCATCCGCCTCGCAGCGTTTGAGGCGTTTGTAGCTTTCTCTGATGAACTTAAATCCTAGAGAAAATATCAAGGTAAATCCTAATATCGTATCAAGCCTATTCTATACTAGTGCGTGAGTAGAGGTTTGGTAGCGCTGCCCAGGTGTGAACTTGGGCGGCTAGCTTTTGGAAGAAACACTTTCTCCTATCGACTATCGTTAACTGATTATGCTATCTCCTTGCGAAGGAGGGTTTCACGTGTGCTATTTAAGTCCCATAAGGTTTTGACCACAAACGGGCCGCCTGGATGATCAAGGTTTAATTCGACCGCCAATGGGCTGTCTGGATGATCAGGGTTTAATTCGACTAGCAATGGGCCGCCTGGATAACCATGGTTTAATTCGACCGCTCATGGGCCACCTAGATGACCAAGGCTTAGTTCAACCACTCATAGGCCGCCTGGATGACTAGGGTTTAGTTACAAACGAGTGAAAATCCACCCAACTTAGGAGCAGTCTAAGTCATTTGTATAACCTTATAAACATACACACATGCACATAGAACAGAAAAAGAAAAGAGAGAAACATGGCACAATGGCAAAAGACTTTTTCTTTTATTAAATGACAATATATACATTAACATGCATACACGCGCAACATGGATGACCTACCTGTGCCATTACTGGAAGTAGCGCTTAAGGTGGATAGTGTTCCACATCCGTGGGACCGACTTGCTGTTTTGGGTTTAGAGTTTGTATATTCCGTTCCGCAGAACGGCTGAAACTAGAAAAAGGTTTTTCCAATTAGGAGAAAGCTTATTCCGGTTGGTGGTCTTGTCTATAGTCTTTATACTTCGCAAAACCAAGTCCCCAACTTCAAATTACCACGCTTTTACATTCTTGTTATAATAGCGCGGGTGACTCTTTGTTGATAGGCTGCAATCCGTATCCTAGCAACATCACGGGCTTCCTCCAACAAGTTTAGGTGTTCCCTGAGTTTTTGGGAATTACTAAATGGTTCGAAAGTTTCGACCCTTAAACTTAGGAGCTCGATCTCAATCGGAATTACCGCTTCAGTCCCGTAACAAAGACTGAAGTTCCTTTGGAATTGTCCGATATAACCACAGGACGGATGGGAGCTCGTCAACCCAAGAGCCCTCTGTGTCCTCCAACTTGGTCTTCCAACCGTGGAGTAATATACGGTTGATGACCTCCACCTATCCGTTTATTTGGGGGTATACCACTGAAATATGGATCAATTTGATGTCGAAATTAGTGCAATACTTGGTGATACATTTTCTAAAGAATTGGATTTCGTTGTTGGTCACGATGACCTCGAAAACGTCAAATCTACACACTATACTCTGACGGACGAATTCTAAGGCATTGTGCTAGGTGATATTGGCCAGCAGAGCGGCCTCAACCCACTTGGTGAAGTAGTTGATGTCCACAATGATGAATTTTCTTTACCCAATCGCGATGGAAAATGGGCCAAGAATATTGAGCCCAATTGCACAAAAGGCCAAAGAGCTTAAAGAGATCTTAGCTCACCGGACGGTTGGCGGTGAAGATTGCCATGGAGCTGGCAATTCTCACACTTCTTTACGAATTCAATGGCATTATTCTTCATCGTCGGCCAGTAATATCCCTAGCACATGATCTTGAATGCTAGGTTTTTGCCACCAATGTGGAATCCACATATCCCAATGTGGACTTCACTCGGCGTGTTGTCGGCCTCCTCGGGAGTAAAGAACTGGAGGTATGGAGTCGAGTAACCATGGCGATACGGCTGCCCATCGACTATGGTGTACCAGCTAGCCGTCTTCTTGATCCGTTTGGCTTCGTTTGCATTATCTAACAATGCTTCGTCTATCAGGAATCTCTGGTAAGGCGTCATCCAGTTCTCCGTGTCGAAGATTTGCATCGCTTCCTGTTCCTCAGTGTTGGGAGTGCTCAGGACTTCCCGCATGTCCCTCGAGTACTGCTCTGGAATTTCGGCCACCGCTACTCTTACAAGTTGGTCGACCTTCCCGTTTTCAGTTCTAGGGACATGGATTAGGTTCAACTTGTCGAATCTCCGGATGGCATCCTTTAGCTTAACCAAGTATTTGGCTAAGAAAGGATTGCACGCCTCGAAGCTCCTGTTGACTTCGTTAACGATCAGCTTTGAGTCGCTATAGACAGTCAGCCGTCTAACTGAGCATTCTTTGGCAAGTCGTAATCCAACCGACAGGGCTTCGTACTCGGCAACATTGTTAGTGGTCGGAAAGTCGAGTTTAAGGAAATACTTCACCTCAAACCCATCTGGGTCCTTAGAACCACTCTAGCTCCGCTTCCTGAGTTCATAAATGAACTATCCACGTTAAGAACCCATTCCGGCTCTTTTGGGTGGTGATTTGTGTCATCAATGAGGTGCTCATCGACAATTTGAGTCGTAGTCTCGACGATGAAATCCGCTAGAGCCTGCCTCTTGATGGCTGGTCTCGACCAAAATTTAATGTCAAACTCTCCCAACTCAATGGCCTACTTAACCAGCTGACCGAAAATGTAAGGTTTCTGGAGGATACCATTCAGTGGCTGATCGGTCAAGACGACCACATGATAAACTTGGAAATACAATCTTAGTTTGCGGACCGAGAAGGCAAGTGCCAAAGCTAGCTTCTCAACGTGCGTAGGTAGTGTGTCTGGGGCCGGTCAACGTTTTGCTCACATAGTAGACCGACTGCTAAGTGTTGAATTCCTGGCGTAAGAAAACTGAGCTAAGAGCCACCTCTGATACTGCCAAGTCAAGGTACAGCTCTTCTCCGCTCCTGGGTGATGTTAGCAACGATGGACTGGCCAAGCACTGCTTCAACTAATCGAAGGCTGCTTGGCACTCCATAGTCCACTGGAAATTGTTCACTTTAGTCCCTCTTAGAGCCTTAAAGAAAGGTTGATACTTGTCCCCCGACTTTGCCAAGAAGCGGGGCAGTCTTTGCCGCGATCGTTTGGTTAGCCACTAGACTTTCTTGACGCTCCGCGGCAAAGATATGTCTATAAGAGCTTTGATCTTCTCTAGATTTACTTTGATTCCTCGCTAAGAGATGATAAAACCTAGGAATTTCCTTGAGAATACTACGAAGACGTACTTTGAAAGAGTTTAACTTCATCTAGTGCGCACAGAGTACCTTGAAGGACTTAGCTAGATGGCAAATATGATCGTTGGTGGACTTGCTCTTAACGAGCATGTCGTCGACGTACACCTCATATTTGCGACTAATATGCTTTTTGAACATTTTGTTCACGAGTCTCTGATAAGTGGCACCCGCGTTCTTTAAACCGAAAGGCATAACCTTATAACAATAGGTGCCTTAATCCGTCATGATCGAGATGTGCTCCTCGTCCTCTGGGCTCATTTGAATCTAGTTGTACCTCGAATATGCATCCATGAAACTCAGTAGCTCGTATCCAGATGTTGAGTCCACCAACAGGTCGATCCTGGACAAAGGGAAGCTATCTTTTGGGCAAACTTTGTTAATATTGATGAAATCGACACAAATTTGCCATTTCACGTTGTTTTTATTTACCAGGACGATGTTGGAAAGCCAATATGGGTACTGGACTTCTCTGATAAAGTTAACATCGAACAACTTCTTCACTTCTTCCTAGATGGCGATGAGTTTCTCCATTGAGTGGTTCTTCCGCTTCTGCCTGATGGGCTTACGGTCGGGATCGAGACCCAACTTGTAGACTATTACTTCGGCCGTAATCCCAAGCATGTTAGTGGGAGTCCACACGAAGACATCAGCATTCTATTATAAAAACGCTATTAGCTCGTCGCGCAGTGTCCCGGTGAATAAGCCCCCAATTTGTACACACCTCTCCGGGTCTTCTAGATTCAATGGGATTAGATCGGTTGTCTCATCAGACTACGCCTGCTACAAGGTTACTTCATCTCGATGGTCGAGTTCTCCTACCGTCTTTGTACTACCACTTGGAGCAATTTAGGAAATGTAACATGTCCTCCCAGTGATTTGGTCATCCAACACTTCACCTATACCACATACTGTTGGAAACTTCATCTTTAGATACGGTATTGAAGTGACGGCTCCAAACGTTGTTAGACACGAGCTGCCTAATATAGCGTTATACACGGAGGGCAAGTCAATGACCAAGAAGGTGAGTGTACGGCTTACCATTCTTGGGTATGTGTCCACGGTGACCTCCAACTTGATCCTTCCTTGGACGACTACTGGTTCATTGTCAAGGCCATAAAGCAAGCCTTCGGCGGATTTTAATTGGCTCTTTTTTAAACCAAGCTTAAAAAAGTCATCAAAATAAAGCAAATATCTGGAACTTCCATTATCAATAAAGACTCGTTTCAATTGGTAGTCAACGCTATCATCCGAAACGAGTGCGGATACAATAAGGGGATCTGCATAAGGGGGATTACAGGGTCCATGTCACTAAAATTAATGACATTGTCTTCTGTGTGCTGCTTCTTGACCTAATTTGTTACTCCTTGTGATTTACTTGGGGTCTTGACCGATCGAGTTGTGATCATATTGACCACTTCAACTATGACCCATTTCATGGATAGGAAAGGCTCTGGTCTTTCCCCGCCTAAGGTGCCAAAGCTCTGTCTAGGGTTCCTGATGAACCTAGTGAGGTGGCCTCTTTAGATGAACTCTTCGATCTCCCGCTGGAGCGTCTTGCAGTCCTCCGTAGAGTGTCCGAAAAATCGATGAAAATCGCAATACTTGGCTGGATTTTGCCCCTCCACTTTCTTAAGTGGTTTGGGCCACTTATGGAATTTCTCCCCACGGATCTACAATAGGACATTGGAATGCATGTTGGTCAGGGGTGTCAGATTGATCTGCCCGTAATCCCTTCGCTTCGGTGTTCCAGTCCTGTGCTGCTTCCTACGGAAGTGGTCGCCGCCGTTGTGCTTCCTCTTTCCCTCAGCCGGGAAAGAGTGGGGTTGTTCGGTCCTCTTGGGACGCTTAGCATCATTGGCCTCTTCGACTGCTGCGTAAGCCCTGATGATAGATTCCGCCTCATGGAAGGTTTACGGGTTCTTGTACGCCAGGTGCCTGAAGAAATCCCCATGCATTAAGGCAGAGATGAAACTATGAGCCTGGGAATCCTTCTGACCTCTGTTACGAAGCGATCCAGGAACTTGCACGGATTCTCTCCTTGCTTCTGCTTGATATGGGAGAGATGCTATGGTTGCTTCTTTTCCCAGCGGCTGGAAGCGTATTGCGCCAGGAAGAGGTTAGTGAGCTTGTGGAAGCTCCGGATCGAGTCTGACGGAAGCCAGTTGAACCGGATGCGGGCGTCTCCCTTCAGAGTAAATGAAAAGCAACCGCACATCGCTGCGTCCTCCAACCCCTGGAGACTCAAATGGGTGTGGAAGTGATATAGGTGATCCTTAGGTCAGCACTCCCATCGTAAAAGTCAAGGGTCGGCATCATAAATTTTGCCGACAAAGGGCAATTCAAGATCTTAGCTGTAAAGGGAGATCTGTCCAAATCTATGGCGTATTCGTCATGCTTGAACACGTGGTTCCAGATCTTCTCCACCCTTGAATCCACTTGGGTGGCATTGCCAGATCTTTTGGAGTTAAGGTAGATTCTCAACTCCGTCATTTCTCTAACGTGGCATGTAGCAGGCCAGCTGCTACCACCAATGGATCTAACGATCCTGGATACTCCCTTCCGAGAGCCTAAGGCCTAGTTTCTACTTGAGAGTATCGGGGATTTCTCCGTTTTGGACTCTTCTCCGGAGTCCTGCTGCCTAAACATCCTTCGAGCCTTGGATGGCTCTGGGCTTGAGAGGCCTCCGGAGATTGAGTGTTATCCAACTTCCTGGTCTTTTTGGATGGCTTCTTCTTCTTCTAGCTTCTTCTCCTGGAGGCCAGAACAGAGATTGCAGAGGGTGGAACCCCTTGCTTCGTATTTTCTTAACAGGTGCAGAGTATCATGAGCATTTTGTTCATGTTGCTCATGTGCTCCACCAAATTCTGAAAAAATGGTGCGGGTATCCCATTGACCACCCCGTTGATTAGGTTACTAGCAGAGTGATCCTGGTTGGGTGAGGCCGCATATCAAACGAGACCGCTAGCTTGCGCTTTGGTGTTCACTATTCTGATTAATGACACTGATGATGGAATTGAAGAGGAAAGTAGCTATAAAAAGTGGTAGGCTTTTCGAAAGCTTGCCACAAACAGCGCTGATGATGCGTCATGGATCCAAATTTCAAACAGATTTGGGTCAAACCATCCTTCTGAGTCTGAATCCTGCACACCACAACTGCGAACAAGAGGTCAGGTGTTGGCGGAATGTTATCCCACTGGAAATACTCCGACACTCAAGTCAGTAAATAGTTTTCAAAGGTGGAAGGTGAATGCAATGAGATGCAGTATGAATGCGGAGAGTGTTTGTGGGAGTGGGATTGCTCTCATAAATAGAGAAGCTTTGGTTGCTCATAACAAGCGAGATCTCTAAGTACTGAGTTCGCTGAGAACGTAGTAGCAGAGAGAGAAAGCGCAGATGTGCATGAGTATTAAAAGCGTGAGAGCTTTGCAAGAGAAAGCTTTTGCAGGCAAATGAGAACGTGTCTTAGGAGTGGAAACTCTATGGCCTTTTATAGCAGTCGTGCTTAGTTGCCTTCTTTGTGCAGAAGAGCTTGATACCTGCACTCTGCTCGGACCGTTGCCTTTTTTGGCGTGCAGCCTTTACGGCTGTAATGGTCGTTAGATTGATTGCTTTCTTTCCGCGTTCTGTAACCGCTAAGGTTTCCAACAGATAAGGAAAGGATTCTGACACCTTCCTTTAGTGATGCTTATTGATTCTAGAAGCACCCGTTACAATGGTAGTTACCTTCTATGGAGAGCGCATAATCAAGGAAGATGACCGTTACAGGCCAAGTGGTCCGTCCTACTCATGGACTTTTATTTGCTCATCAACCTTTCATCCGTCAATGGCTGACGTTGACTGTCTAGGCATAAATGGGCCACTGTGAATCTGAGTTGTTCCTCCTTCATGGGTCAACCTATTACTAGCATCCCATTAGTATTAATGGGTGAAATTAAATTCTAATTAGAGGATCATAACTAAATTGACGAAATAGAAACTCAGTGATGAATTTCAATGGATATTAATATTTGAAAAAATTATTATATTTACTTTTTTATATTTTTAAAAAATTTACTCTTAGATTTTTATTTATGTCAAAAAAAAAACATAATATGATACTTAAAAAAAAAAAAAAAAAACCACTCAGTTTTTCTCATTGACTATAATAATACAGCAACATCGAAAAATACTAATCTTTCACAAGTCTTGGATTATACTCCAACCAAATTAGAAAAACATAAAATATTAATTTTTAACACCATGTAAACAGGAAAGTAGAAATTATAAAGGTAATTAACTTGCCAGTTGAAGTTTATGAAATTCAACACAATAGATGAGATGCAGATTATAAGGTAAATAGATGAAGGATGGTGGGTACTAAAAGAAAGAAAGGGACGTGACAATGGCAAGCATTTGCCTTATTGAGTCAATAAAAGTATTTTCAAAAGTATTTGATTTATTGAATAAAATATTAGCTAATATTTGTGAATAGAACGATATATATCGATATTGGACTTTTTCGATAATTATATTTTTTGATATCATAACAAATCAAGATATATCATCGAATCAGCGATATATCTTGATATTTCAATTGATTATTTGAACATCAACTGATATATATAATATTTGGTCATTATATCAACTAAGATAAGTCTCCACTGTAGAAGGCGATAACATAAGAATACTTAAACAAAACATATAAAGACAATATACATGCACAAAAAAGATTAGCCCTCAAAATAAAATCCTAATATATCACAAGACAAAAAAAAAAATTAGGACAAATTCACGTGGAATTCCAATAAAATTTCTACATTTAACATTATTATTCAAGTTATGTTCTATAAGTAACCTGCAAAATTATTAAAATGAAAGAATTTTTCCATTTTTTGGTCTTTTCTCTAAAAGGGCATTTAGGGTGCCTAAATTCAACATTGTCTTTATGCAAATGTATTCAGAAAACTAAGTGGAAAGGGAAAGAATGTACTTGGATGCCCTGTATGCTGCAATAAATACTATTGATGTGAGAAACTAAGAAACAAATAGGTTAACGTGTACTAAACGAGGAAAAACAATACCGCCACTGAACCTAAAGTAGTTGTAGCCCAAGCTTGCTAAAAGGTTTTTGTAGAACACTTGTTTTCTGACATGAGTTTGAACAACACAACTTTAAACAAAATATGAATAGAAGTTTAACTTAAAGTGAAAAACGCTTGAACCTTAGAATCTAGCACGAATACATCACCTCAGAAATAAACTGTTAGTAGCATTTGATAAACAAATCAACATTTTACCCTTTTCATGAGGGAAAAATAGACTATAATGCAAAAGAATTGCTGCAAATTAGGCAGCAGATCAGCTCCACTTTTCTCTTGTAGTACAAAGACTCAATACTTCTATTTAAATACATATAATACTAAAGTAACAAGTAAAATATTATTGGCACCAACCCTAGTCTCACAAAGGAGCTTCATATAATGATTTGAAATTCAAATCCATAGTACTTTCTATTATGGATGGCAATATCTGATATGGGCATCAAATCCATATAAAAAAGTGAACGAGGCTGAATCAATGCAAAACAACCAGCAAGAGAATGCAATATGCTTGAAGTACATAAGCCAGAATATAAAGAGATTGCACAACAAAGTCACGACTGAATTTGGCAAATCATAAAATTTACTTATGTTGCTCTGGTTGAGGAGAGGCGCAAACCATGATCCAATAAGTGAATATGCATTTAACCACCATAATAATAAAAAGAAAAAAAAAGAAAAAAAAACGTATATTGAACTTCATTTACATTTAAAAAATGCATTTCAGGGAAGTAATCATGAATTGGAAAGCAAGGGCGAAGGAACAGCCTACAAAACTCTAGAAATGACAGATGACAACGAATCAAACAAATTCAAGTGACTCTTCCACTGTTTCATGTTTCTTCATTTTATACATGAATTCCCAATCCAACCCAACAAAATACAACATCATTAATTCAACACCCAATAACATCATCCAAATATAAACCACCAAATCGATAATTTTGCAGTGCTAGTTTCATTTTCAACACTTCTGTTGATCCTGAATCAAATTTCAGTTGTAATGTTATGACTAGATTTTGAGTCGAGGTAGAATTTTGATTCTTCGCTAACACCCTTGACCAATAACCCTCAATCAGTATTATTTTCAATCATCTGGTACCTAAAAAAGGATGGGAATTCTAGAGAGAGATTTGGGTAATATATTGCATAATAACCATCAGTGTAGCAACAAGGATTGTAATGACCAGGCAAAAGGCACAAACTTTTAAGATTTGAACTCAAAGTCACAGCCTCATAGACTACATAGAAAATGCATTGTGGTAACAACTATTTGTTAAAACCTAACCTGCAAGCAATATTTTAAGAAAACTTGGTCCAACATCCTAAATGGCCATTTAATTTGCAATCAGCATTATGCACTCTATCTCACTTAAGATACATATTTGCATTTTATGTCTGCCCTATACTTAAATAGAGATTTGTACATACCTCCGCAGACTTAAAGAAACTCTAGAAAACCTGGAGCACATTCTGCATGAACCATTCTATAATACCTCCATGTCCCTAATCTTCTACAAGAAATGTACATCCAATACAGCTAATGCAAGACCAATCTAAAATCCATATCATTGCAAATGATGTCACTTTAAAAATCACATTACTCATCAGAAGAACAAAATTATTTGCATACTATATGCATATAGTACTTGAGGGTAAATTTAGGAGGGCCCTTGTGATTTTTTTTGTTTTTCTACAAGGACTGCCATAAAAAGAACCATCAAACAAACACAACGTAGATGATAAGTTCATGCATGTAAACATATGCATAAACACCAAACAATCAAATGAGTTCATAAGGAAACAATACGATGGGACGAAGTAACATACATATACGTAAAGTAAAAACTCCACTTTGGTAAGAATCACAATAGCTTTAAGCATGTGCAACAAGCCTTCAAAACCCTAGGTGGCTCTACTATGAGCATTTCCAGTGATATTGCCCGCAAATGTCCTCGGGTAGTTTGCAAAACTCTTCATACACTAAAATCTCAATGTGCAAATCGCATGCACAATCTAATTCAACATGTATCTTTGTATTAATTCATGCCTCGATCAACCTTAAATCAAACATTTCAATAGTTAAAGTGTGTGTGAAAATATTCCATCCAAACCCATTGTATGCAAGTAAACACAAACATCACCTATTTTAGCCTTAACTTCAAACTTAGTAGGAGCTCACTCTCGAAAGAATGTTGAACTCATAGCTTTATAAAAGAAAACTTACATCCAAAAACAAACGAATCATATCAAGTAAGAACATTCTCAAATCATCACACACATGGATCATGTCTCACCTTGGTTGTTTGGGTCTACTAGATTTACAATGGACAATACGTATGTAGCTATCAAAGAAAGCGCATAAACATTTTAAAAATGTCTTGAGAGCAATGTTTTATCTTCAAACCCCTTGTCATATTAAAATCTCCAGTTTTCCTTCAACTTACTTCCCTTCAAGTAGATTTCACAAGTACGAGGCATTTGCATCATCTTTCTCATTTTTTTTAGTTTTTCTTTCTTCTCTATTATCTTTTTAAAATCTCCATTCTTCCTTCATATTACTTTCCTTCCAGTAAGAACAAGCCATTTGCATTATGTTTTCTTCTTTTTTCTCTCTTCTCTCTCTCTCTCTTTTTTTATTCTTATTTTATTTCTTTTTAAATCTCCATTCTTCTTTCATCTTACTTTCTCTCCAATAGATTTTACACACTAATTTATGGTGCCATTTGTTGAAGCATCAACTTTGTGGGTGTAAAGCACCATTAGATTTCTATACCAACCTCCATTGATTTACCTGTTGATCAATGCATCTCAAGGCACAATGTTCAATAGAGTGTGTAACATTTTAGTACCAGTCCATAATATAATTTTTATTAATCAAAATAAAATATCCCAGCAAATTACACTTTGGTTTGCAAATATTACGCGCAACTCTGGTTTCAAAGTGGAAATAGTGTGAAGAAGAAAATAGACATAGGCTCCACAAATCAGGTACATGTATTAAGTCATTCTTGATGTAACAAATCAATAATCCACAAGCATAACAACTAAGGAATTCGTACTGAACTATGATAAAGCCATTGAGGATTATACGTACAAAGAAAATTAATGAAGCTATTCAAGAATCAAAGACAAAAGCAACCATGTTCTTTACAGTGTGTATATACTCTCCATGGAGGGATAATCTCAAATCTCCATTGGGTACAAGTCTCCACCATAACAATGTGATGATCAATGCATGCTTAAACAAAACAAATAAAACCAAGAATATGTTCACAAAAGATTTGTCCTTCTGGGAACGAAATCATAAGACATCACGAGACAAAAAAAATTAGAATGAAGTCATACTCAAATCCAACTATTCATAAAATTTCTAGATTTAACTTTAGCATTCCATTTAGGTTCTACCTATAAAATTCTAAAAATCTTTTTCAATTTTTCTTCTTTTGTGAAAGGACATTCAGTGTGTATCCCATATATGTACTCACCCTAAGCTAAATTAAATTTTGACACAAATACTTTCAGAAAAAAAAAAAAAAGTAGGAAGTGAAAGAATGTATCTGAATTCTCTACATGCTGCAACATATGCCATGAAATGCGAGAAAATAAGAAACAAAATAGATTAGCATATATGAAATTAACTTACAGTTTGAGCTAAAGAAGTTTTACCCCAAGTTCGCTAAAACCAATTTACGTGGAATATTTGAACACTTGACCAAAAAATGACTAGAAGTTAAATCTCAATCACAAAGTTATAGAAAGTCTAATTTTGCATGCAGATAACTTCTCCAAAATAAAGTGCTGGTAGCAAATAAACTGCTAGTAGCACCTGAGAAACATAACAACATACTTTTTCGTCAATCCTTGAGCAAAACAAATGAACTACAGTGAACTATAATGCAATAAATAAATAAATAAATAAAATTGAGCAGTAGATCCTTTCCACTTTTTACTTTGGTACGTGGATCCTAAACACATTGTGACACACAGATAATATCAAAGAGACACGTAAGAAAGCCATGGCAACCAACCCTCGTCCCAAAAAGAAGGTTATCTAATGATTTGAAGTTTAAAAAAACCAAATCATTCACCATTATCAATACAATGGTAGTTGTACAGAAAAATGTTCAAATTCATTCCATGAGATCATGAACAACAAATTTGATTATACATCATTAGAAATACAAGTAATATACACTCACATTTATTGAATCCCAAGGGGAACAAAATGATTCAAAACGTAGCTCTTTGATATCTTGCTGGACTTGAAAAAGAAAACCAGAGCATAAAAGCATCTCAAATAAACCATTCAAGCAGAAAATAAGAGGTAGAAGAGGCATGACAACTTTGATAATAATAAAGCTCAAGTCCAAAGTACTTGCTTCTTAGTTTGAGAACAGAAGATTAAGCTTTCAAGTTTGCTGCCAATATCATGAAGCAGAATATCAGCAAACCAGAGAAACATGAAATCTCTCCATCTCTAAAACAGCACCTTAAAACCATTCTATTCAGGCAAACCATGACAAGAATCATAATCACCAAGAACACATAGTAAGTCAGTAGATAAGGAAAAGAGTGAACAAGAGCAGATTTTTAAAAAAAGGAACAAAGGGCCTTCCTTTATGTTACAATGCTTAAATAATTGCAGATAACAGTACAAACACAGATGAGCAGACACAGGGAAGAAATTATAATAGTGCCCTTAAGAATTATTTTAAGATGGTTTACAGGAAGTGGAAAAATGCCACAAGTAAATAGATATTGTAAATGGATGATAAGGAGATGACAAGCAGCAGTTCTATAGAATGGAAACAATTTTCATTAGGTATAGTAACACTTGATATACATATTGACAATGAGGCCCCTTCACGTTGATTTGGAGGCTACAGTCCAAAAATTAATTGCTTAATTTTATTGAAGAGTGCAACTATAATCTCATGGGTAGCATGTCACGAACCGTGTGTCATGCCTTAAGTGGGTTTCATGATTCCACTTTTAAATCTTATGAGGTAATCGGCCTCACAGGGTTTCAATTGTCCCACTTAATTTCTTGTAACGCAACACTACTGCAGGGGCACCCAGATCATTACTATCAATTGCACACAAGAAACATTTAATTCTGTTCAATGCACTCATAAAAGAACCGTAAACTTGATAGCACAACAGCTTTGCTCCTGACTGAGGAGATACAGTTAGATATCATATGTGAGTCGAATAAATTGATTGAAATGGTTGAAATCATTTTTATATTTCATATCAAATACAATGTTGTCCAAACAAAATTCTTCATAATGTCAAATAAAATAATAATTCTTAGGAACAATAACAAACTTTATTGCTGTTATTATTGCTGCTACATTTAAAAAATACCAGCCATTCTTAACTTCTAAATTAGCCGAAACCTAAGCCAAACATTCACTGAGACAAAGTAATGAAGCCTTTTACTGGTTCTTGAGGCTCGCCGTAGACCAAGTAATTGAGCTTGTTTTAATTGTACTTTCTTTACTTTTAATGAATTGTTTAATTACTTTGGGGGGGGACACACTGAGATAATCCGTACACAGCGATAAGCATTCATAAGAGAGCAACGTCAAGATCATAAACTGCAACTCGAAATTCAAAGCTAATCGGACCCAATGCAAAATACTTGATTTAAACTCCATTGAAATTAATGATAATCCAACGCTTAAACTAACAATTTAGACAATGTTCCAGTAAATATCATCAACCCAAAAACAACTGCAAATTCAAACCTAATTGAGCTCAATCGCAAAATACCTGATTAAAGACTCATCCACATTCATGGTAAATCAACGCCAAAAACTTCCAATTTTAATTCTCAATCGCCAACGCCATAACCATTGCTTAGAATTTTCAATTCTCAATCGGAATGACTCAACGTTAGAATGCATACCAAAAAAAAAAAAAAACCAGAAAATCGGTAGCAAAAAGAACTCATAGCTACCTCCCCAGCATTAATTAGGCGATGAAATTCCTGAAGCCAGCGATCAGCTTGCCAGTGAACGCAGCCATCTGGATGGCGATACAGGGCATTTGCGCTTACTTGACTGCATTATGAAGCTCCATCTCTGCTGTTTCTCCACGTTGCTTTCTCTCTTTCTCTCTCCCTCCGAGCCGGCTTCGCTCGTCTCTTATATGGATCGAAGAATATTTTGTCAAATAATTATATTATACTCTAATTTTAAGATGTAAAATCTCATAAGTATAATTTTTAAAAATTTTCAATTATGTTGTTTAAATATAATTTTTAAAATTTTTAAGATGGATCGAGGAGGCTCCAGCTTCGCTCCCTCCGGGACTTCAGGTGCCAGAGCTTCCAAGCGAGGCACCTCATTAGCCGCCACCACCTCCGCAATATTTTCTACTTGAGCTTTAGCCATTCAGTCACTACTAAAACTCTCCTCAACAAAACAAAAATAGGAGGGTTGGGTGCATGATGCGTGCTTCACGGCGGTGGCTGACAAAATTATTGTCTGTGGCAAACGGAGTGAAGGGAGAGGGGAGTTCAGGCAGAAGAGAGAGAGAAAATTAGGAAAAGTAGAGGGAAAGTGAAATAGTCTGAGGGAAAGATCGGGAAGGAAGGGGAAGGTGCGGAGAGAAGAGGCAGAGAGAGAGAGAGAGTGTGGACAGTGGCAAAATAACATCCTTTTTCCATTATACTCATATCAGCGTATATATATGGGACACGGGAAACGGGTAATGGGTAACGGGGAACGGGAAATAGGAAACGGGGCATATACCATTACATAGGCAGAATACATAGACAAAATATAACAGCAGTATATATTAATAGACCCATATGTACCAGCTGAATATATTCTTTAAATTTAAGAGATGGTTGGGTGGTCCAAGAGTATCTATGTCCGATGATGGTCGGGGAGGGAGGTACCGCGGTTGCCGATAGTGAATTACTGGGCCCCGTATGTTCAGTAAGTGAACTCCGGAGCGGATATTGAGTAGTACGTAACAATCGTCAAGTGATGAATTGATAAAAATAAGAACCCCGTACTCGGCTAAGGTTGGACCGCTAATTAGCTTGGCTATCCTATTGGTCTCAAGGTCACTTATTCTCAAAGCAGAAAGAACAAGAGGCTCACCATCCTTGACAAAGCTGGCCATCTCCACAAAAACTTGGTAAACTAGAGAAGAAGGGATACAACCCGGCCTCCTAGATAACTCGCCAGCATTCTGTGCCACATCCGCAACAGCCGAGCTAGAGTCAGAGGAGGAGGAACAAGACGGAGCTGCCCGGCTAGCCGCCTTCTCAGGAAAGTCCCGGATGAACAACGATCCCGATTTCTTCTTGGGTTTGTGAAGTAGTAGAGTAGTGACATCTGCCTTTTCTGTCTAAAATGCCCACTCAGCTCGTGTGAACATCCTTGCATACAGCCAAAAGTCCTTTTAACAAAAAAAAATCCAAATACTTCTCTTCAAGCTCCATTAGCGACTTTGTCACGCATTCCTCCCAATCCAAGATATTGTTGGAAGGGATCCAATCGGAAAGGATCGACAAATAAAAGAACCGGTCATTCTAACCCTTTACCGATTCTGAATTCCCCCCACTTATTCAATATTGTTTGCAGGGATGAACGAAATCCAATTTGCTTCCTAATTAAACCAGAAGATTGCTTTCACGGTCAGGGCATCCAAGAAACGTCTATGGTGATGAAAGAAGATGCACAAAGAAACCAAGTATTGAACAACATTAGGGTGAAGGTGCACCACCGGAATGTCCAAAGACACCAAGATCTCTTACAGCTCCTACACAAGAGGGATATGAAGGCCTCCCTTCAAGTAGGCATCGTAGATAGTGATAAACCTGTGCCACGGAAAGCAAGCCCTATCGTCATCGACAAGCAATACGTATGAGGTGGCATTCAGGATATTATATTGAATATACAAAAACTCCACATCATGGGAAGTAAGAATAGATGGGATTACGTCGATACTCAGGGAAGCTATGGAAAGCAAGAAAGGCAAACTAGGGCAAAGCAATTCACGTCAAGAAGAGAAGTGTGAAAAGCGGCAAGGGCTTAGAGTTTAAATAACCAATGCACTGATCCGGAAATAGTGCCGCATGAGGAATTGAAAAGGCACGTCTTCATAATGGCCATGACATGTGCCCACACCGTGAAGTGCTGCTGCTCGTCATTTCTTTAGGGCAGTTATGATGACTGACACTACGCCTCTTTGTACAGCCTGCTGACAGCTGACGGCTCTAATGACTCGCAAGTAGGTAATATGGCACAGGTAATGATACATTGACACACCATTTATTAAGACGACAAACTGGCAGCATACAACCTTGACGAGCTTGAAACAAGTTCAGTTAGTTTACGTCCTAGCCATGCTTTCGAGACACATTATTACTAGTCGGATTGTTAGAAGATTGAGTTTTCAGTGGTTTGAGTTGTCGGACTGTCAAAAATCACACAACAGAAAGTAACATTTAAATGTTTTAACTATTTATATTATATAAAAATATTAGAGCGAGACAATAAAGAAAACAAATATTCGATAAATTCTATTCCTTAATTTCTTTCACAATGTACAAGTTACAATAATAAAAATATAACTTAAAAGTGAATATAGGGAGCGACAATCCAGCTACAGTATTTCAATCAACCTGGGGACGGGCATCTAGAGAAGGGAGGTACTCGCCTGAGGGAATCCCATCTGACCCAAGGATGGGCACTTGAAGAAAGCTCTCACCCCAAAGTGGAGTTTTAACACCTAGCACATCATACTTCAGATAGGCGAGAGCAAAAAAAAAAAAAAAAAAACACAAGAGAGTTGCTTCGTCTCCCTGCAACTGGGAGCAATGCTACAGAGATAACTGCCCATCACTGAGAAGAAGGATAGAGAGTCGTTGCCCAAAACCCAAGATTTTGCTCAAAAATATCGGGTTAGTTTTGGGATAGGCAAAAATGAGAAAAATTAAGACAGTATCTTGCATAAAATAGGGTAATCAAAGCAAACTTTAAGTGCCCTCAGATCTCGCTTTTGAACATTGGAGAGGAATTCCTTCTAATCCCAACGTACGGCAACATAGGCTTTATATCAACTCTGAACTCTCACACCTCCTGGCTGGTGAAGACGATTCGTAATATAAGGTGTCATGTCCTAATTCCCGAGTTCAAATTAATTCTAATTCATTTATTATTTTTTGTCAATTATTCTTTCTTTTTCACGATTTGGATGTGAACTCCACGTCAATACCTCGACCGACCACGCGAAAATATTAAATTAAATACATGACTCAAATACGTAACATCGAACCAATGATAAGGAATGATGCCTGCTCAAGTAACCGAAACAAGTTCAACATTCAAATCAATAGAGCAAGACCTCAGTTTTCCTTAAATGAAAGTAACAACCTACTATAGACTTTAGGACATCAACTATGAAATTTCATCCAACTCATTCCATAAAACTGTCAACACATATTAGTAAACATAGGATGTCATAATACAATACTTTAGGCATCTAAACTCTATCCGAAGCCAAATACATTACAATTCATTGTCCAAACGTTGAGATTAAACTAAATTACAGCCTAACGAAATATTAAACAACATCCGAAAACATGATAATAACATTAAATATCTCTAGAAAGACATAAACTACAACTCTTTGACCTTCATTTTTGTTCGCTAGACAAATACTTGTGTATCTTATTTAAATAATTAGTGAAATAGTAAGAGAGTGAATTAAAATTTTAACAAGACATGTAATATATCAATAAACATATATACTTTGCATTCAAAATATATCTAAATGCACTATGGAGCATGATCAATTGCAAATGCATAGACTTGTGTAGAGAAACTACATATTAAAATTCTTAAATTTTATTGTCTCATCTTATTTCAATTTTATCATCAAAATATACTTAAATTCTTATTTTCTTTAGAGATTAGTGCCAATAGGTCTTTAGGGACCAATGCCATAAGCTCTTATTTAAGGTCTAAAGGTGGATCGTTAACATATAACCTTATAGATGGGGCCAAATAGCACTTCTTTCTCGTGGATTATAAAGTCAAAAATCGATATACCATTGTAATAAATTAAAGCATACCAAAATATATTATCTGTTGAACAAAACATTTATCCAATATTTAATTTAGAAAAATTCTATACTCAACTTTATAATTATTAATTCTCACCCATTTAGAGAACGATTTATCATATTTAACATAATTGTATAATTTTCTTTCATAATTTCATCAATTTATACTTTTATAAAAGCTTAATTAGATTGCATTGAAGGTATGAAATGCTGAATTGGTGGCTAAATACAAAAAATTTAGCAAAAAAATAAAATAAAATAGAAGAAAATGTAGAATCAGCATGTATACTGAATTTCAGACAATAAATGCCAATATATTATTTTCTAACTTTCATAAAGCATATAGTTGATAAATTTTGGACCTATAAAAGGTACAGCACGAAATTAGAGTATGAAGTTCAGCAAAATTCAAAAAAAAAAAAAAAGCGTAGCAAAAATAGCAACATGACAAATTTTACAATATCAGTTTATACACTTCACATGCAAGACTTATTTCATCCATTTCTGAAACATGTAACCTATTTTTTTTAAGTCCAGAATCTAATATGTCATAAAGTATGAAATTTATTACATGCAAGCTTATTAAATCATGAATTGAAGACATGCATGTAGTTGAAAAGCAATATTCAGGATATGTATATAAATATGTGAATATGGATAGAAATTTACACAATTTTGCTGTAAGATCATGGAAACTTTACATGTATACTTAATATACATGTGATAGCTTCGAAATATCAATATAATTCAGTAATGGAATAAGAATTGCCTATGTGGGTAAAAAAGAAGAGTAACAAAGGAAATAGAGTATAGAGTGTACTTACATTTTCTCCAAATTTATCAAATTCTAGCCTCAAATTACTTAAATTGGATTGCCTCAAGCCTTCTCTCTCTTCTCCTCAACCCTCTCTTTTCTAAAAACCGCAACAAAAATGACAGAAAAATAAGCTCAAGGGTCATATTTATAATAAATTAGCACTTGAGTGCTAGTTGAGCGTGAATCGAGCATTAGGTAAATTTGAGATCAGTGCTTGAGCACTTATCGAGCGTACATCGAGCACCATGTCACGGGAATTAGCAATTGAGTGCAGCTCGGGCATGCATCAAGGGCAAGCACACTATTTTTTGACTTCAAGCACACGACAGACCTGATCAAGCTCAAACTCAATTCAGGTATGCATCAAGCTCAGATTCAATTTGTTTAATTTTGACTCTTTTAATCTAATTTTTTACATCATTTAACATCAATTTTAATTACATTAGTTTAGTTAATTAAGATTATCATAATCCAAAAACCCAGGCCTTACATAAGGTATAGAGTGCCCCTCCATTTATAGCCGAGAAAATAATTGGCAAGTAATTAATGCGAGGAGATTACCCATGCTAGCATTATCCGTAAAATATTGAATCAAATCCTGCCAAAATCCAGCCCAATTGAGCGGTGGGTCAACAAATCACCTGAGGAAGGAACACGCATGCGGGCCTACAGCTAGCGTTCCATTAATAAATATGCTGGGAGTTAAAAATTTAAACTTTTCGGTATAGGAAGCAAGTGATAGGTATAGTGACCGATGAGCAGGCCTAAAAACTCAGACCAATGAAAAAAGAAAGGCCCAAGAAACAGAAGCCTAACAGGACGCTCCCTTAGCCTAAGGTCTAGTAGACGCAGCAGTCAATCTGGGAGGTATGATCCAAAACCATCCTAAATAGACAATTATGGCTAATAAGTGATGTACCTCAACAGCAACAACCCCAAATTGGTTAATGTTTTGAAAGCTCAGCGCATATATTTGAGCAATAGTTACCATATTTTAGCTCCACCATTACCCTAACAGCTCAATAAATATATGTGAGATATTACCCAATGATTACAGATCACCCCAGAATGACAGTGATAATCAAACAAATATTCTAAGACGGTGGTTGCCATATATCGTTAGCGAGGATCACTCAAACAGTTGAGCAAATATATGCAGACAACTGTCACCAGTCGTGTGCCCTAAGGAAAGTTAAATCGGCGTTCGCTCTATAAATACCCCTTCTTCACCACGAGGAAGGGGATGGATCAATCAACTAGATAGTGTCACTAGAGAACCACGCATCAAATTCAGAGCATACTCCTTACACTCAGGTGTTCATACACACTGAGATCTTACAAAGCCACTCTGCGTACAAGTACACCCATCCTAAAACCACTCAACCTACGAGTGTATCCTTCCTAAAGACACTCTTTCCAAAAAAGTGCACAATTCTAAAAGTTACTCCCAGTCAAGTGCACCTTTTGGAGCCCAATCCCCCATAACACACTCAATCCCCTTCTCTCGCTTGCATCCATATGTTTTACATTCCTCCATCTTTCTTTCCATCAAAAAAAAATTTTGATTTGAATATCGAAGGATACATCGGAGATTAAGTTTTGTATACCTTTGACCTCTTATTTATTCATTGTGGTGTGCGAAATCTAAATTTTCAGGGATAAAGACCGGACTCGCTTTAATTTAACCTATCGGGTGAGATTAAATAGTTTCTTAATTAGTATGACAATTCGGAGTCGAAGACACATCAAAATTAAAGCAAATACTAGAAGAAAGAAGAAAATATATAATATTATGGGCTAAGGTATTGGTTTAGATAGTAAGTTGACTATTTAGGGACATTTTGGTACTAACCAATGTTCAAGTTAAATTCAAGTAAAATTTGAAGAAACTATTGCACTAATTCAAATTAGACTTACAATAGACAAGTAATTTCAAAGTCCCTCCAAAATTAACAATCACTTGGAATTCCAAAATCAAATTTAAGGGATCAAAATCCTTTCAGCACATAACATATAAAAATTTAAGAACAAATCACCCATTTAAAGAATTGCACATTACACTCTCTCCTTACCAAGTGGTAATCCTCACAAACTATCTGGAAGTAGAACGTTATATTCTCATGGACAGTGTTGGTTACAAAGGCAAGACATTTCAAACACCCATTCTACAATGGATGATATGCACAAATGGCAGAAACAAAAGAGGACACAACCACCCCATTTTCTCTAAATTGAAAATAATCTTGCTATTATTTGTATGTGAATAGTTAATTCATTCCTAGAGTAACATCAAATTCTACCAACTCTCAAGGAAATAGATCAACTAGCAGCTCATCATAAGCTAGCCTCAAAAAACACCCAAGGTATAATACCTCCACCAGCATCTACACTCAATGGGGTAGACACAACTACGACATATTCAAGAAGTTTAGATATGTTGTCTAAGTGAGGAATAAACTGAGACAATTGAGTAGGCTCTATATGTATTGGAGACTGAAATATTTGAAGCTTACCTTCTATAACTAAAGGTAAGGCTGTCAAATCTTATTTGGCTGCTAAAAACACTTTCCTAGAACTTTTGGCTTCTGTGGTTTATGTTGTGTTGCACGGATAGTCTCTTGGACGATCTCAAGTCACAACGAGATAGTGAATATCCTTTTCTAGGCGATGAACGACTGTATTGGCTAAGTAAGAGTGTTGTACAATATATTCCTTTGGGAAATATATTGGGTGTATAATTGAGATCAATATTTGATATAATAGTAAATGATCGTTGGAGGATTAATCATCAACCCTTTTTTCTAAGTATGCCAAGGCCACTTTGTTGAAAATATGTCTCATATGATAAGATATAATTTGTTGATTTATTAAATTATAATTAGATAAAGGCAATTTCATTAGTTTGTTTATATATTAAAGAAAAATTTTTTAGAAAACACATCCGTTTAAAATATGTCATTTGATGAAAATGATATATTATTTTTTAATAAAAATATCTTTTCGGGACATACCTGTTATGCGAATGGATATGTCATTTCTTAATTATTATATCCATTCAAAATGTATCTTTTAGGCAAAAGAATGGATATTTTAATAATTTGGGAATGATCTTCTCTCTCTTTTGAAATGTACAATATTTATATAAAGTCTCTACAAATCATAAGAAAAATAAAAAAAAATTATCTCCTGATTCTTTAAGAAAAATACGATATCAAAGTGGACAAGAAGTTTTAATAATAATGGATTCAGGTATGTGAATTATTTATATAGATAATTATTTAGTGAAGATATATAATATTGAAGATACTGTGTATTAAAATTTATCATATTAAAGTAACTTACATGTGGTATCAATGATTTGATTCTAATTATTATATTTTTTTTTCAGATTACATTGTTTAATTAATTATCATGATGTATGTAATATAATAATAAAATATTCATAAATTTTATATGTTCTGTTCTACCATTCAAGAAAGTTGAACAATGGTGTAGAACAGTCTAACGACAAAGTAGATGAAATTAGACATGGTAACACCAAACAATACACTGTCTTATTTCATGGCGTCAAGCGCCTGTCGCCATCTGCCACCACCATGCTATTGTCCATAATCTCTCATGTTAGAATTAAAAGCTTGTTTAAATCGTAAGAAAATATATGGTGGATGATGTCAATCACATAATAAACAATCACGAACAATAAAGACACAATTTTTACGTGGAAAACTCCCTCTGAAACGAGGGAGAAAAACCACGGGACACAGAGTCCAAAATTTTCACTAGCAGCAGTTGGTCGGTTACACAAACCCCAAATCACAAGAATCAATATCAACTAACTTTGGAAAGCCCGTACAAGAAGTATAAATAATAAGAGTAGAAATAAAACCCGGCAGATGTTCTTCACAGCAGCAAAAATCTCTTACGTATGATTACCGAAGACTGAAACTTGATTGAAAACCCAAACGGGGGTTCAATTCTTCCTCTTCTTCTTTTTCTTTCTCTTTTCTCTCTTTTTTCTTCTCTGGAACGACGCTCAAATTAATTGAATTAACCTAAAAATGCAAAGTGTGCGTTTTATATAATTGGCGCGCACTCGAGCGCTTGTCGAGCACGCAGCAGGGGCAGGCCCGCGCTCGAGCTCCTATAGAGCGCCGGGCGAGCGGCGAGCTTACTGGAATTCCCGCTCGAGCGCCTAGCGAGCGCACAGCGAGCATGGAGCATACTGAAATTTTCGCTCGAGCTCCATTCGGGCGTACAGCGAGCGGGGAACGTACTGGAATTTAGGCTCGAGCGCCCAATAGGTGCAACTCGATCTTTCTTCATGCGGAGAGGATATTTACCTCTGTCCGCCACATCAAGTGGGTATGGGCCCACACGGGAGTGACCCATAACCCAACAAACTTCCCCTCATGACTGTGTAGGGCCATTTATCATCATCCCGGCAATTGAATAACAAGTTTCAAGCTTTCCCTTTTGTAATGCCTTGGTCATCATATCTGATCCATTCTCTTCGGTCCCAATCTTTTCCAGCACCAATGAACCCCTGTCAATAACATTTCGCACCCATTGATACCTCACATCAATATGTTTTGATTTGGCGTGAAAAGACGAGTTCTTGTTAAGATGAATCGCACTTTGACTGTCGCAAAACAACACATACCGTTTCTGCTTGAGACCAAGTTCCCGAATGAATTTCTTCATCCATAGCATCTCCTTACTTGCCTCTGTAATAGCAATGAATTCCGCTTCAGTAGTAGAGAGAGCAACACACCTTTGCAATCTCGATTGCCAGGAAACAGCTCCTCCTGCAAACATGACTAAATATCCCGAAGTAGACTTCCGTGAGTCGACATCACCCGCCATATCTGTATCAGTATATCCAACCAGTAGGGACACGTTGCTTCCAAAGCACAAACACTGCTTAGAAGTTTCTCGGAGATACTTTAGAATCCATTTTACCACGGACCAATGCTCCTTACCGAGATTTGACAAGAATCGACTGACAACTCCAATAGCATAAGCTATATCTGGTCTCGTACACACCATGGCATACATTAATCTACCCACGGCTGAAGAATAGGGTATGCCTTTCATATGTGCCTTTTTATCTTCGGTAGAAGGACATTGACAAGTACTTAGCTTGAAGTGATTGGCCAATGGTGTGCTCACTGATTTTGCCTTTTCCATGTTGAAGCGTTGAAGCACTTTCTCCATGTAGCTCTCTTGTGACATCCATAGCTTCCTTGATTTGCGGTCGCAAAAAATTCTAATTCATAGAATTTGCTTCACTGGTCCCAAATCATTTATAGCAAAGGACTTCCCAAACCATCGCTTTAACTTCGTAATCTGAGAAGCATTACGCCCAATAATTAGCATATCATCCACATAGAGCAAAAAAATAACAAAATCATCCTTTGAAAAAGTCTGAACAAAAACACAATGATCCGAGGTTGTTTTCTGATAGCCCTGATTTACCATGACAGATTCAAACTTCCTGTACCATTGCCTTGGTGCTTGTTTCAAGTCATACAGACTCTTCTTGAGATGACACACTAAGTTCTCCTTCCCCTTGACAAGAAATCCCTTCGATTGCTTCATGTAGATTTCTTCTTCAATGTCACCGTGAAAAAACGCTGTCCGCACATCTATCTGTTCTACCTCCAGGTCAATAACAGCAGCCAACCCAAGCACCACTCGAATAGAAGACATCTTTACCACTGGTGCAAAGATCTCGTCGAAGTCAATACCCTTTGTTGATTGAAGCCCTTTACAACCAGCCTCGCTTTGTACCTCGGTTGTGAGCTATTTTCATCTGTCTTCAACCTGAAGACTCACTTGTTCTTCAATGCTCTTCTTCCCTTTGGCAGCTTCGTCAACTCAAATGTGTAATTTTCATGCAGCGATGCCATCTCTTCTTGCATAGCTTCCATCCACTTGCCTTGTGTTCATCCTCCATTGCTTCCTTGAAGCATTCGGACTCTCCTCCGTCCGTGAGTAACACATACTCCTCGGCCGACAGACGAGTAGGGGGTCTTCGATCTCTCGTGGATCGTCGGAGTGGAACAGTCTCGATAGGCTCTACAATATCAGGAGGAATAGCCTCATCCTCATCACTATCGGGCACTACAGTCTCGTGATCTTCTTCATCTTCAGCATTGCCTTGACTTTTATTCTGCTGACGAATAGGTATCGGCAGAAGATCTGAATCACATGCCCGGCTGTCATCATTCTTGGAGACAAACTCTGAACCTTTGCCAATATCCTCTATAGTCTCGTTCTCAACAAACACGACATCCCTAGATCGAACCAGTTTCTTCTCACTTGGATCATATAGTCGATACCTAAACTCATCTTCCCCGTAACCGAGAAATATACACTGTCTGGTCTTTGACTCCAGCTTAGTCCTTTCATCTTTGGAAACGTGAACAAAGACCTTACATCCAAATACCCGCAAGTGATTGTAAGATACATCTTTTCCTGTCCATATCTTTTCAGGCACTTTACCATTCAAGGTACCGTGTGGTGACAAGTTGACAACATGAGCCACGGCCCTCAAGGCTTCCCCCGAAAACGAGCCAGGGAGCTTCACCTCCGAAAGCACACATCAGACCCTTTCCATCAAAGTCCCGTTCATCCGTTTGGCTACCCCATTCAGTTGCGGTGTCTTCTGTGGAGTCTTCTGATGGCGAATTCCATGAGAACGACAATACTCATCAAACACTCCGATGTACTCCCCACCATTATCACTTCGGATACATTTCAGTTTCTTCCCCGTTTGCCTCTCAACCAAGGCGTGAAAATGCTTGAAGAACATAAAAGCTTGATCCTTCAATTTCAGCGGATACACCCACAATTTTTGAGAACAATCATCAATGAATGTGATGAAGTAAAGTGCTCATCCAAGAGTCTTCATCTTGAATGGGCCACATATGTCAGTGTGGACCAATTCAAGAAGATTAGTCTTCCTTGAAGATGAATTGCCATTGAATGAGATCCGTCATTGCTTTCCAGCCATGCAATGAGAACAAGTCTTCAGTTGAGCTGTTTTTACACCCCGAAGACAATTTTTCTTTGCTAAACAGTTCATGCCCTTCTCATCCATATGACTCAACCGACGGTGCCACAAATCTGAAAGCTCCTCATTTCTAGCAACATGCACATCTCCTGCTGTAATCGATGCTTGCATCACATACAAATTGAAAACTTTTCTGCCTCGAGCCACAACTAGAGACCCTCTAGTCAACTTCCATGCTCCTGCGTAGAACGTGCTACAAAAGTCCTCATCATCAAGCTTGCCAGCTGAGATCAGATTCAGTCGAATATCTGGGACATGTCTAACATCCCTTAATAGCAACTTGCTTCCATTATTTATGGTGAGACACACATCACCATAGCTAGCAATACGGGACATAGCTTCATTATCCATTTTCAACACTCCAAAATCGCCAGGAGTATATGATGTGAAGAACTCTTTCCGTGACGTGACATGAAGTGAAGCACCACTGTCCACCACCCAGCTTGTCTCAAGATCAGCCAGATTTACCACCTCATCCTCCTGGCACACCAACCAAAGATCACTCCCGGTAACAACAGTAGCTCTTTCTTCCTCTCGAGTCTTGTCAGCCTTTTTCTCATTGCTCTCAGCATTCTCACTCTTTCACTTATAGTAATGTTTCTTGATGTGGCCCTCTTTGCCACAGTAATGGCACTCCGATTTTGGTATCTGGACCGTGACTTGCTGCATCCTTTTTCTCCTGATTTCTGGTGGCGACCTCTACTTCTTCCCCTGGATTCGGTCACCAGCACCTCAGAATGAGAAGACGATGAGGTCCCTTGTAACCGTCTTGACTCGTTCATGAGTAGAGAAGCAATAACCGCATCCAACCTTAAAGTATCCTTGCCGAATAGTAAGGTTGTGATGATATGATCATAGGTGGCCGGCAGAGAAGCCAGCAGAACCAACTCCTTGTCCTCCTCCTTGATTTTCTCATCAAGAGCAGACATCTGTGACAATATCCGGTTAAATTCGTCCAAGTCTGATTGTCAGAGATTTGGACTTGTAACGGCTCTCCAACTTCTCCCAAACCTCCGCCGAATCAGTTAGACCAAGAACTTCTTGGAGAGTGTTGTCCGCCAGGCACAGCTTAATAGTACAGTTTGTAAGATCTCTCTTATCTTGCCATTCATCGTCGATTAGTTTTTAAGGCTTTTCTCCTTCTTCTTCAACGTCTTCACTGTCCCTTCTCTCGTCAGAATGTTCTTCACCTTCTCTTACCAGAGGATGAAGTTGCCCTGCCTGTTGAACTGCTCAATGCTGAATGGCAGGTTCTTTGACGACGAGTATGCCATTAAAAATAGAGTATGGAACCTCTCTCTAATACCACTTGTTAGAATTAAAAGCTTGTTTAAACCGTGAGGAAATACGTGGTGGATGATGTCAAGCACACAATAAACAATCACGAACAATAAAGACACAATTTTTACGTGAAAAACTCTCTATGAAACGAGGGAGAAAAACCACGGGACACAGAGTCTGAAATTTTCATTAGTAGCAGTTGATCGGTTACACAAACCCCAAATCACAAGAATCAATATCAACTAATTTTGGACAGCCCGTACAAGAAGTATAAAGAATAAGAGTAGAGATAAACCCCGGCAGATGTTCATCACAGTAGCAAGAATCTCGTACGTGTGATTACCAAAGATTGAAACTTGATTGAAAACCCAAATGGAGGCTCAACTCTTCCTCTTCTTCTTCTCTCTCTTTTCTCTCTTTTTTCTTCTCTGGAACAGCGCTCAAATTAATTGAATTAACCTAAAAATGCAAAGTGCGCTTTTATATAATTGGCGCGCGCTCGAGCGCCTGTCTAGCGCGCGGTGGGCGCAAGCCAGCGCTCGAGCTCCTATCGAGCGCCCGGGGAGCGGTGGGCTTACTGGAATTCCTACTCGAGCGCCTAGCGAGCGCACGGCGAGTGGGGAGTATACTAGAATTTCCGCTTGAGCTCCATTCGGACGCACAGCGAGCTGGGAACATACTGAAATTTAGGCTCAAGCGCCCGGCAGGCGCAACTCGATCTTTCTTCATGCGGAGAGGATATTTACCTCCGTCCGTCATATCAAGTGGGTATGGGCCCACATGGGAGTGACTCATAACCCAACATCTCGTTCATGTCATCCATGCTCAAGCGCTAATCACCTGCCGGCCGTTGATGGCCGAATTTTTTCCAAGCTATTGTCTGCTATAGTAATAGTAATGAAAGTTTCATGCAAAACAGTAGCGGAAGATTTAATGGCGGAAAAATTGTATATCCCAGCGTCAATTTGTTTGCTGCCATTTTCAATAGCTTTCCACTGAACCCATCGTTGGCCGCCCATGATACGGCTGTTTTTGCCGGCCGATAGGAATAGTTGCCGACTTTGGCGCCAAAACTTACGCTGAGGCGTTACCGTTTACCGACGGTTGCAATTGGTCCATTGTCTGTCTAATGGGCATCGATTGAAGCCAATGAGTGGCGACAGTTGGCGGCGGTGGTGGGAGAGGCGCCGATGGTTCACACTTACTGGCGCCGAAGGAAAAAGAAAATGGAGGATAGAGAGGCGCCGATCGTCTAAAGTTGGGAGATCTTTTTTTTTTTTTTGATAAGTAAGCAAAGATGTATTAAAGAAAAATAAGTGTACAAAATTATGTTCTAACTCCAAGTGTTTTGCCTACTTAGAGGTAGAAACATAGACGTTAAACCCTGTAAAAAATCATCTCCAAAATATCCACACATCAGGATACCAAATAAAAGTAACGAAATGAAAAATCGCATAAGGGAGCCACATCCTCGACCGCCCATATGCTATCATCAAATGCTAAAATATCAAGCCCATAATCAGCTTTTGCTTTGACAGACAAGAATTTAACCTCAACGAGCATGAACAATGGGAAGTGCATGTCTAGACAGCTTCAGTAACCTGTGACTATAATGATCATTCTCCAATGGCAATTTGGCCGGATCATGCTCCATCAATCAGCTTCATAAGCAGACGTAATCTTCTTCCATCAGCGTATAAGACCCCAAATTGCAACACGTGACCACCAGCCATCATTGTGTAAAGCTAGATGGACTATCTTCAATGGCACTTCAAACAGCTTCATAAGCAAATGATATCTTCGTTAACCATCGCATAGAGCCCATGGGAACACCAGTCCCGGGTAGCATCATTAACCAGTGGCTTGAATGGGCCACTTCAATGGCACCTTGTCCTGCAAGTTAGTAAACCAAATAGATTTTTTTTTTTTTTTTTTTTTCAAATGTGTGCTCAGAAAAAAAAATGGGAGGATTACCCCACACAACCAGCCATCCAATCTAAGGAATTTTTTTTTTTTTCCAAGTGTTTTTCCAACTTGAAGAGAAGACCGTAGAAACGATGACAATCTTAAGCATCAATACAAATCTAGTCTAAATCTAGACCATACCATACTTGCAAAAAAATGGAGGAAAGACCCCAAAGGCCAAAGGAATTAAACAAATGGGGGGCAGTGTGGGTCCAAAATGCAAGCAACCAGACAGTCGCCCAGCAACCAGAGAATATCAAAGAAACATGCCACATCGAAAGGAAATAAACAACAAAGGAAAATAACAAATGGGGAACAGCCAAGTTAGAAAAACTGGCAAGTAAAGAGATTTTTTTTTTTGTTTTTATTTTTTTTATAAGTTCTAACGAATTATATGCATTCCCTTGAAGTTGGGAGATCGAGAGTAAAGAGGTAAGGAAGAAGACAGTGGGAAAGAGAGGAAAGTGAAACAATATAATATAATATATTAATATTATATATTATATATATTTGTTTTATTATTTTTATATAATATAATTATATTATATAGAAAAGTAAATAAAATAAAATATCCAATGATTATTTATGTGATTTAATATTTATATTATATAAAAATTAAATTTATTATTTTATTATTAGAAAATATTATATATTCAGATTTATATAATATTATTTTTAATATTTTATAAAATAGACACGTTATCGGGTCTTAGCTATTATATGAATTAGAAAGCCGTAGATATGATTTTTTTTGTTGGGTTAATCTGAAATGGATTTAGTTTTTATAACCTTAAACTTGAATCATGTGCAATATAATAAGTAAATAAGATGTTAGAGAATTAGTAGGATTTACATTTTGATATATCATTCAATATTTAAATTAATGATATTTCTATAAGAAAAGAAAGATAGATGATATAGAATAGGAATGCTAATACATGTGTGAGGGGATTGAATATGATGCACTTCCACAGGAAATATCTTTGAGAGAGAGAGATATGCTCAGTGTGCTCTATATACCTTTTCTCTTCCTCTCCTTTTTCCTGCCAGAGTGAAAGATATTTATAAAGTTAGAGGACAGTTTGACTTTCCCTGACAACCGTCCACTGAACTGTCCAAATGGATAAGGAAATATCATTTGGCTTACGATTTTTAACTAGTTATTGTGGGTCTCTTCGGCGTGCGGGAAGTAGATCGTGTGCCTTCCTGATTGAGCCGATGAGCTCACTCATCCATTTGGGTTACCAGGGCCGACTGGGCCGGTTGGAACATTATTTAGTTCTGAGCCAATTCTTCTACTAATGGGCCCTCTTTTTAGGTCAGGTTGATTGAACCCATCACTAACTCTTCATATCGAAATGCTTGAATTTCAACCTTCCGGTATGTTCACCAAGGGGTCATCAATTGTTTGAACGAGTGTTCCTTGTCTGACGGGCATCATTAATTGTCCAGACATGTGCTCTCAGTCCAATGGGCATCGCATCACATGCTTACACTGCTAGCAACAGCATTAAATGCCTTAAGACTCGTGCCACCTCAGATTTAATCCAGCCGTGCAAAATGGGACTCCACACTAGTTATCATAACTGGCGCCGGACGCAGAGTCCATGTGCGGCCGGCACGTGACATGGTCATAATGAGGCTCATCCTTGTTTTTTTAAACAATGTCATTTTGATCCAGGGTTTCACGCTATTAAACCACTCGGATTTGTCGTTCCTGCATTTCTCTTTGAAATTTCTTGGTTCTCCTTTTCAGTAGCTTCAAACTCTTTTCATTCTTCTCTTATCTTGCTTCAAATTCTTTTCATTCTTCAACAGCGCCCAACATTAATGATACCAAGTTTGTCCTTACTTTTGATGTCATTGAGTCCTTGCATGCTTGATACAAGATTTCGAACTCCATGGCACACCTATTGCCAAGTGCAAGTGGTGGAGCTTGTTCCCCACAGGAAGGGCATATCACAATATACGAGGTCCATCTAAAAGGGGGTCTTCGCTATCCAATGGTGCCAGAACTGCATCAGATCATGGTGGCCTTGGGTGTTCTGATTGTGAGGTTGTAACCAAATACCGTCCACTACTTGGTCTCCTTTGGCGTCTTCGCACATCACCATGACCTCGAGTTAAACTCCATGGCCATAAAGGTGATTTTTCGGTTTCACCATGGAGTAGATTGGATTTCGATCTCTCCTCATCTGGATTTCATATTCAGTGGGAGAAACCCTGACTCAACGAAAGGGTGGAATGATCGATATTTTTTCTTGAAGGTTCATTCCAGATGGGACATATCCAATGAGTGGTGACGGGTACAAGCATCCTTTTTGTATTGAGGTGTTTGAGCATGAGAAGGATTCAGTGAAGGTGTTGATAGATCTCATCCAGGAAAATGCTGGCTTCTTCAATGAGAATAAGAAAAATTGCTGGCTATCGGTTGAGGCCTTAGCATGGGTGAAGTGGGAACCCTACTTGGAAGAGTTGGAAGCGAACCCTATGCTGTTGGGTCCCAAGAGGAAGCCCAAGAGAAAGTGGAGGCCGCTACATATCAGTGGCCCCTCGGACAGGGCATCCGAATGGCTAGCGGCGTCTTCCGGGTCCTCCTTCAATGATGATTGGGCTATTATCGAGTGGCCGAAATGTGCCAAGAAATCTTCGAGGAGGGTGGCCCCCGTTCTTTCTTCCTCATCAATCCAAGTTCTCGAGGTCGTCAAATCTTCTGAGGGAGACGAGCCTTTTGCCCTTCCTAGTCTGACTAAGGGCGAACAAGGAGTCGGTATAGGGGATGAACCATTTCCGAAGCTGGCACTAACTTCAAGTGGGATTCCGGCCGTTACCCCTTCATTGCACGAGGAGCTCGTGTTTGACATCCCAACTATCTTTACCGAGGATGTCCCCTATAAGGTGGGTGAGGTAGGTGAGGTTGCTAAGGGGCCTTCTACCAAAATTTTGGATCTCAAGGTCCAAGGAGAGGGCAAAGCTGGAGCAATTGTAGAGGCCGCTAAAGTGCCTAACCTCGACCCTACATCCGAGGTTATAGAGGAGATTGAGGCCAAGGGAACCTTGGAGGCAGTTGACGCGCCTAATTTTGAGTCCCTGCATCTAAGGGCCTAAAGGAGGTCATAGCCGAAGGAGCTGTGGAAGCAGCAAAGGTGACCTGATCAAAGCCCCCAAAGACTGAGACTCATGAACTTTCAATGGCCCCACCAAGTGATCATTCCATAGGGTGCTCATCCTTTTTTGAGGTACCGACTGAATATCTTTTGGATTCCTTCCTTGCTTTTGATATTATTTAACTAACTAGTTCTCCTCTTGTAGCTTCATGAGTTGGTCCACCAACTCACTTCCATTGTCGACCGCCTGACTTGAAGTCATGTTGAAATGGAGAAGTTCAGAGTTTCAGAGGGCGCATCTTCCCTTCTCGAATGAGAGCTATCTGAGACTAAGGCGAAGATCCACTCCATGGAGGATTTGCTCCAGGAGTATGAGCAAAAATACGCTCTTGTTTGGGACGAGAACCTTCGGCTTGAGAACGAGCTCAGGACCTCCATCGGTGTGGATGATATCAGGCAAGTATTAGACCATAAATATTGGGACGACATTGGTCTTTGTCAGTATATAATAAAGTTGGTGCTCCAAGCGTTTCAATTTTCATCTTTTATCCTAGGAACGCCAGTGCCCGACATCGATTAGACGTTTTCTAACGTCCGAGAGAGGATGTCGACTCATACGAGCCTTTTCCAAAAACCTCCCAACCTCATGACCGTCCTCCATCGGAGCTGTAGGGCATTTTTGTATATTATTGCAATAAAATGTACTTAGATCAATGAGATTGTTTTCATATATGTGATGAGTTTTCCCTTTGATCTCTCTCTCTCTCTTTTTTATGTGTGCCGGCTAGGCTCTACGGCCATCGTTACTAGGTTAGGGGGAATCTTAGGTCGTCATCCACGCTTAATCATTGGCATTTGGTCTTGCAAAAGGACATTGTGACTTTAGTGTGTTCAGACCTAAGTCTATTGACCATGGTTGACTGACGATACTACCTCCATTGGGAGGAGGTCTTTGCATGCGTGTCGTTAAAGCTCCCTAAGTTTTCAATGTTTGCCTCGTGTATGTTGCTCGATGACATAACCAAATATTAAAATCTGACCTCGTCTAGGCTGCTCAGTGGCAAGACCAAGGCTTTTTCACCCCCATGAAGCAACTTGAGGGACAGGAGAAGGGACTTCTCTTGACTTAGAGACAGCCTAGGTTGTGCATTTTTGTGAGATGACAAACAAGCACAAATATAAGCAATTAATAAAGAACAAACTAATGAAAAGTTATTTTACTAATTAAGTGTGATACATATTACAAGCAATCCAAATTATGCATGTTAACTTTACTTAGGCATGTGACCTACCAGTTACATCTCTAGACCTATTGGTAATATTTCTTAAGGTGGGTAACATTTCACGTCTGAGGGACAAGTTTGCCATTTTGAATGAGTAATTTATATCCTCGAAATTGTTGAGACGAGGAATGGTTTCTCCCAATTTGGGAAAAACTTGTTTTGGTCGGCGTTCTTACTGGTCACCTCTATATTCCGTAGGACTAGATCTTCTATTTCAAACTGGTGGGTTTTGACCTTCTTATTGTAATACCGTATGATTCAATGATGGTAGGCCACCTTCCAAAGATGCGCAACGTCTTGGGCTTCTTCAACCAGGTTAAGATACTCTCGGAGTTTTTGGGAGTTGCTGAGCAAGTATAAACATTTGACTTGGAGGTTGAGCAGTCCTATTGTCGCTAGGATGACTGCCATGGATCCATAGTATATGTTGAAGGGTGTCTCACGGATCGGTTCACTGGGTGTCGTTCTATATGATGAAAGTATGGATGGCAGTTTATCCACACAAGAGCCTCCGGCGTCCTTCAGTTTCGTCTTTAACCCGTACAGTAGTGTGCGGTTGGTCACTTTTACTTACCCGTTGGCTTGTGGGTAGGCGATGGAAGTGTGAACTAGCCTTATCCTCAAGCTCGCGCAGTACTTAGTGAACCGTTTACTGGTGAATTGGGTTCTATTATTGATCACTACAACCTCTAGAATATCGAATCTGCACACAATATTTTGGCACACAAACTCCTTTGCAATATGCTCGGTGATCTGCGTTAGTGGGAAAGTCTTGACCCACTTTGTGAAGTAGTCGATGTCGAATATGACAAACTTATTCTATCTGGACGTAATGGGTAGAGGTCTAAATATATCGAGCCCCTAATGTGCAAACAACCAGGACGATTGTAAGGTCTGAAGCTCCGTTTGTGGTTGATGGGGGATGTTCCTATGAATCTAACAGTTCTCATGGTTTCATACGAAGTCCACGGTATTGTGCTTTATGGTGGGCCAATAATAGCCCAGTCGCATGAGTTTGAAGGCAAGATTCTTACCCCGATATGAGATCTATAGATACCGAGGTGCACATCTCCCAGTGCGTAGTCGGCTTGTTCTGGCGTGAGATACCGCATGTACGGGATGGAGTACCCGTGATGGTATAGCCTTCCGTCCATGGTGGTGTACCAACCTACCATCTTTTTTGTGCGCTTGGCCTCTTCTAGATTATCTGGTAGCGTACCGTCAGTCAAATACCCTTCTATATGGGGTCATCTAGTTTTCAGCGTCAACTATCAGATCATTTCACACTCCGAATCATTTATACTTGGGGTGCCGAGAATTTCACGCATTTCTTGAGCATATTGCTCTGGGTCTCCGGTTGCTGCTGTTTTTTCCAGTCGGTCAGCCTTCCCATTCTCTTCCCTGGTATGTGGATTACCTCCACGTTGTCGAATGCCAAAGTCATGCTCTAAACTTTGGCGAGGTATTTAGAGAGCAGAGGGTTTGATACATCAAAATTTTCTTGAATCTAATTAACAACCAGCTCTGAGTAGCTGTAAATTATCAAACTCTTTGCCGAGTATTCCCTGGCTAGCCGGAGCTCAGTAAGTAACGCCACATACTCAGCGACATTATTGGTTATCGAAAAATTAAAGGTCATTGAGTATTTTATCTTTGACCCATCAAGAGTCCCCAGGATAACGCAGGCTCTGCTGCCCGCTTGCATCAAGGAACCATCCATGTGCAGAATCTATATTGACGTCGGACGCTAGCCATCGTCCTCGGTGAGGTGAGGTGGACAGAGTCAGGGTCATCGTCTCAACTATAAAGTCCGCCAAGGCCTAACCCTTTATGGCCAGCCATGGTCAGAATTCTATGTTGAATTCTTCCAACTCAATGGCCCATTTGACCAATCTCTCAGACATATCTAGCTTCTACAACATTCTTTTAGAGGCTGGTTGGTCAGAACCAAAATCATGTGCACCTGGAAGGGTGCAACTTCCAAGCGGGATAGCCAAGTGCCAGGGCTACTCTGTCAACATGCGAGTAGCAGGTCTCCAGATCCATCAATATCTTGCTGACATAATGCACCGGTCATTGCCAATCAGGTAGCTGTCGGATCAAGATATAGCTTAATAGGTATCAGACACTACTAGATATAAATATAACTATTTATTTTCTTGTGGAGACATCAAAAGAGGGGGATTGGCGAGATATTCCTTTAGTTCTCGAAAGGTGGCTTCACAATCAGCCGTCCATCGAAAACCGATAGCGTTCTTCCCTCTCAAAACCTTAAAGAAAGTAGATACTTTTTTGCAGATTTTGTCAAGAACTGAGAGAATATTTTGAGTCTCTTAGTGAGCTTTTGGACTTCTTTTTCAATCCGAGGTGGGTTCATATCGAGGATTGCCTTTATCTTTTTGAGATTCACCTCAGTCCCCCTTTATGAGATGATAAAGTCTAAGAACTTTCCTAAAGTCACACTGAACACACATTTGGCTGGGTTTGACTTCATTTGATGTGTCCAAAGGACGCTAAATGTCTCTTTAAGGTTGTGGATATGGTCATTAGTAGCTTTGCTTTTGATGAGCATATCATCCACGTACATTTCCATATTCAAACCAATTTAGGCTTCGAACATTTTATTCACAAACCGCTGGTAGGTCGTGTTGGTATTCTTCAATCGGAAGGACATAACATTGTAGCAGTACATCCCTTGGTCGATCATAAATAATATCTACTCCTCATGTTTCGAGTTTATTTGGATCTAGTTATAACCCGAATATGCGTCCATGAAGCTTAACAGCTCATGGTCGAATGTGAAGTCCACCAGCAAGTCCTTTGGACACTTATTAACGTTGGCGAAATCGATGCACATTCTCCATTTTTCGTTACTTTTCTTGATGAGGACCATGTTAGACAACTAATTTAGATATTGGATCTCCCTGATGAACCCGGCGTCGAGCAGCTTCTTTACCTCCTTACGAATGGCGACTAGTTTCTTGATGGAGTGGTTTCTTCATTTCTACCGAATTGCTTTATGATAGAAATCTAGACCTAACTTGTGGACCATTATTCTAGTTAGTATCTAGAGCATATTAGTGTGTATCCAAGCAAAAACGTCAAAGTTCTACCAGAGGAAGTCCATCGACTGGTCTTGGAGCGGTTCGGTAGGAACTCCCAATTTGTACATATCTCTTTGAATCGTCGCGATCCAAGGAGATTCATTCCATAGACTTGCTAGATTGGGCTTGTTACAATGTGGTCTTGTCATGGAAGTTGAGGTCTTTAATTGGTTGGAAGGGAGGTGTCTGAGTCACCCGAGACAAGTAGCATATCCAACAAGTTATTTGATTGTTGAGGACCTCTCCTATACCACCCTGATGGCAAGTCGACCTAGGATGATGTTGTAGACGGATGAAAGGTCTACTACCAAAAAGGTGAGCATCCTGAAGGTCGTTCTCTGATAAGCCCCCAGTGTGACTTCTAACTGGACCACCCCCTAGACGGGTGTTGGCTTGTTGTCCAACCCATACAGGGGTCCATTAGTGGGTTTATTTGACTCCTATTTAAATCCAATTTAAAGTATATATTGAGATAAAGTAAATTTTTAAAATTTTTATTATCAACAAATACTCATTTCAATTGGTAATCTACGGTACCATATGAAATGATGACAGATACAACCAAGGGATCAGAGTGGGGAGTTATTACATGAATCAAATTTTCATCGCTAAAACTAATGACATTATTTCTAACCCCTACTTTGGCTTCTTGCTACCAATGGATAATTTTGGGTGATCCGGGGAGTTATTCTTCATCAGTCGCATCGTTATCATATTAACGACCCTGACTGCCAATCAATTCCTAAACTGCTCGACCTTGTCCCTTCCTGCTCCACCAGCAGCCTGTTCGGGTCTTTGTAGGTATCGGGTAATGTGCCTTTTTTCTAATCAGGTATTCGTTCTCTTTCTGTAGCGTATGACAATCTTCAATACTGTGACTTGTAGAATTGTAATACAGGTAATATTTCAACTGATCTCCTCCATCTGAGTTCTTCATTACCTTCGGCCACTTCAAAAACTTCTCATCCTAGATCTACATCAAGATATTGGTATAAGTGTCATTTAGAAGAGTCAGGTTCAGAGATTTGTACTCACTCCAAACGCTTGACTCAGTCCGTGGATGCTTCCTGGGGTCTCGGGCATTGGCGCTATCTCCATTCCTTCTCTTTCTGGTCGTCCATCCCATTGGAAGTGGTCTACATGCCCCAACATTTTTGCCTCGTTGGCGTCTTCCACTACTATATAAACACAAGTGATGGCATTGGTCTCACGAAAGGACTAGGGTCCTTGTAGGCTAAATGTTTAAAAAACTCACTCGGCTTTAGAGTTGACAAGAAGGCGTTCAACTTTATTTCATCTGTAAGCCGGGATTCCGTCAAGCCTTGGTGACGAATCATCCTAGGAAATCTTTAAAATTTTCATTCGGCCCCTACTTGATGCAGGTGAGGTATCAAGGCTGCTTCTCCTCTCTCTAGCTGGAGGCCTAGCTGGAGGCAAATTAGGACAGAAAGTTATTGGCCAACTTGTGAAACGATTGGATCAAATTAGGCTAGAGACGATAGAATCAGATCTGGACATCCCCTTTTAGGGTCAGCAGGAAGCATAAGCACATAACAACCTCACCCAGGCCTTAGAAGCTTAGTAGAGTACGGCAGTGATCAAGATGGTCGATAGGATCAATGCTTCTATCATAAGGCTCCAAGGCCAGCATTTTGAATTTGTGGGGGAGTGGCTCTGTTTGGATCTCGATTTTGAATGGCAACTTCCTCAAATATGCAGAGTGTCCACTAGCTTCCCCCTTGAACACATGATATCATATTTTTTTCTACTCACTCCTCCACTTGCGGAGAAACCTCAACCCTTTTCACATTGAGGAAGGTCCTTAACTCTGAGTGGTGGGAAGCCGATTGGCTTCTACCCCCAGTAGGTTGAGTGTTGCATGAGGCTCCCTCTTGGACCGGGGGCTTTTGCTCGTCACGGGAGTAGTGAGGATTTTGCTGCTCCAGGCTTTCATCAGGGGACCTGTAATCGAGTCGACCCTTCAATTGTGATCTGGTCCCATCACTCGGAGCCGCTCGGGTCCTGGGTCCATTAGGGCATCGTGCCATCCTAGCTAGGAGCTTCTTCCTCCGGCTTCTTTGTTTGGATGCTGAGGTGTTGGCTATGGAGGAAAGAGCCCCCAACTGTTGCTGGTCTTGATGTGTATAGAGAGTCTGGAGTATTTGGGATATATTATCCACAAGGTTAGTGAGCACCTATAAGAACGGTGCCGGTTGCTCCTCCACACGGCTACCCGCGGAGTGGTCGTTGCCCTGGAGGGCGACGTATTTGGTCGAGGCACTCGCCTGACCTCTAGTATTGACCATGTTTTTTTCCATAATAATGGTGGTTAAGTTGGCCTTTCAGTTGCTTTCCACAAATGGTGACAATGATGCATCATCGGGTCTAAGTTATTATATGGATTAGGGAGCCATAGATCTTATTTTTCCATTTGATTGATCTAAAGTAGGTCTAATCTACATAGCCTTGAACTTAGATCCTATATAATACAACAAGTAGACAAGATGTCACAAAATTGGTAGGACTCACTCCCTAAAATATCCTCCAATGCTCAAATCAGTAATTTTTTTATAAAAAAAGAAAGATGGAGGATGTAGAATAATAATGCTAATGCATGTGTGAGGGAATTGAATGTGATGCGCTTCCACAGGAAACGTCTTAGAGAGAGAGAGATGCTCTCAGAGCATGCTCTATATACTTTTTCTCTTCCTTTCATTTTTTCGTATGGGAGTGAGGGATATTTATAGAATTAGAGGACAATTTGTCCTTCCCTAACGATCGCCCGTAGAACTATCTGGATAAATAAGGAGATATCATTTGGCTTGTGATTTTAGACTGGTTATGGTGTGTTTCTTCAATACACGGGAAGTGGATTGTGGGCCATCCTGACTGGCCGATGAGCTCACCTGTCTATTTAGGTCCTTTGGGCTAATTGGGTCGGTTGAAACGTTGTTCAATTCTAAGCCAATTCCTTTAATTGATGGGTTATCTTTTTGCATCAGACTGACCAAACCCATCAAAAGTAATTACAATTAAGTATTTATATAATAATGTAATTTGGTAGCCGTCAAAATGGTCCAACTAAATTTTTTTTATAATTATTAAATTATGGAATGAAAAATTAATATAGTTATCATATATATTAATTTAATTACTTTTTAAATTTAAAGTGTTATAATTTTTCAATAAGTAGATATTATAGTAGTCTCAAACGTGTACTAATTTCTACGTAATTGATTAATTGAATAGGATAATTAATAAATATTTATTATTTTAAATATGATTCTAGATATCCAAAGGTAACAAATTTATTTAAATTTTAAAATATTATTTATTATTTTTATAAGTGACTGAAAATTACTAAAATAATTAATCTATTTGTTATAATTACATTCAAAGATGAATTATAATGATACTATTTTTATTTTATATTTCTCCTATTTTGTCAATTTAAAATAATGTTTAGCATGTTAATGTATTACAATATTTATTTTAATTTCATTACATTCTCACGCTTTCTTTATTTCGATATTCAATGGAATTAATTTTTTTGATTGGTTTGAACAAATCTAATTTTCATTTAGGTGTACTAAATCTTGATATAGCATTATAATTAGAGAAGTTTGCTATTATTATTCATACAAGTAGTGATGAAAAAAAAGTCAAATTTTAGAGTATGAAAAAAGTTAAATAGAATAAGAATGATATTTATAAGAATGACTATGTGAATAATATTAAATCAATATTTTCTAAAACTAAAAACATTAAGAATTTACTGAAAATTATTAAAAATCATTTTCAGTCTACAGATAAGTCTCTTACGGAGATGCTGATGGTAAAACTTACTATCATAAAATTTGACGGTATTCAAGGAATATATGAATATATTCTTAAAATGATTAATTTGGTTATAAAACTTAAATCTCTTAGTGTGGATATGAATAAATTTTTTTTTTTGTTCATTTTGTAATAAATTCTCTTCCTCCTTAGTATGAATTTTTTTAAATTTATTATAATACTATTAAAGATAAATATAATATCAATAAATTAAAAGGTATGTTGGTTTAAGATGATATAATATTTAAATAATAAGAAAGTCATTCAATAAATTTAATAGGCTATAGTGGTAATGAAATGAAAAAGAGAAGGAGAGAGTATTAAGGTTAGACTATCAAAAGAAAAGGAGCCTTATTTTGGTGTAGGGACTTAGAAGAAGGAAAGTAATGAAAGGTGACACTTTTTATAAAAAAATATTGAGACACTTTAAAAAATATTATTATAAAAGAAATATTTGATTTGAAAAAAAAAAGGTGACTATTTAGCTTATATATGCTTTGAACCAAACCCAATTGAAATTCCTTCTAATACTTAGTTGTTCAATTAGAGCTTTAATATTCATATTTCTAAAACGATATAGGGATTCATTACAATACATATCCTAAACCAAACTAAAAATTTTATTATCTTGAGAAATGATATCAAAGTTTCTATTTCTACTATTAAAATATTTTATTTATTTCTTAATATTGGGTTGTATTTAGATTTATTATTCAATTTTTATAAATCTTATTTCAATTTCTAAATTTGATGTTTAAGGTTATTCTTTAAAATTTAAAAATAAAAGAGTAAGCCTATACAAAAAATAACCCTTCTTTAATTCAAGAACTTTTTCTAATGGCCTATATAAAGTTAACCTTAATCAAAATTTTATTGAAACTCTTATGACCCCATATTATAATATTGAAACAAAACATAATTGTATAAACAAGAACTCTTTTTTCTTATGGTATAAGAAATTAGGTCATATATCTAAAGATAATATAAAAAGGTTAATAAAACAAGAGATTTTATCAAATCTTAATTTTTCTGATCTTAATATATGTGTATATTATATTAAAGAAAAGCAAACCAAACATATAAAGAAGCGTACCATAAGAAGTACCAAACTTTTAGAGATTATCTATATAAATATTTATGGGTCTTTTGACTCTCCATCTTTAGATGAAAAAATATTTTATTATTTTTATTAATAATTTTTTACGTTATTATTATATCTATTTATTGTATGAGGAGTCTCAGGTTATAAATGCTTTAGAAGTATATATAATTAAGGTTGAAAGATAGTTAAATAAAAATTATGAAAGTCATTTAATTTGATAGAAATGGTAAATGTGATAAACCAAGATAATGTGCTTACCCTTTTGTTAAGTTATTAGAAAAGTATGGCATATGCACTCAATATGCTATGCCGAGGTGTCACACTAAAATGGTATTGTTGAACGGTGTAATTGTATTTTAATGGATATTGTTAAGAATATATTGAGTAATTTTTTTATCCAAATTTTTATGGATAAAAATCCTTAAAATTATGGTATATATTCTTAACTAAGTTCCTACTAAAACAGTTCTAAAAACGTCATTTTAGTTATGGGCTGATAGAAAATTGAGTATTCAATATCTATATATTTGGATGTCTCCAATAAAAGTTAGAATTTATAATTCATAAGAAAAAATAAATTTTATAATTGTTAATAGATACTTTATTAGTTATCTAGAGAAATTAAAAGGGTATACATTTTACTATCTTAACCATACTAAAAAATAATAAAAATCAATAATTTCATATACTTTCAGAATGATCAAATCAGTAAAAGTGATATTCCATAAAATATAGAAATTAAAAAAATTATGGTACAAGTCCCAATATCCGTGATTTCTAAAAAAATTATTATTTTGACTGCCGTTGAATAATAAACTAGTAATTCTATCCTTTATAATGAGAATGTTACCATTAAATAAAATGTAGAATAACTATAAGAAGTAACACTAAGAAAATATCATAGAGAAATGAGATATGTTATTTTAAACGATTATTTAGTTTATCTAAAAGAATCTGAATATGATATAAAGATATATAATTATCCGATTTCTTTTTAACAAGTTATAGAAAGAAATAATTCTTCTAATGGATTGATACCATGAAAGATGAGTTAAAATCAATGACACATAATAAAATCTGGGATCTCATTGAATTATCTGAAAGTTACAAAACATTTAATTATAAGGGGGTTTTTAAAATCAAACGTGACTCTAAAGGAGATATTTAATTACAAATCTGGGATCTCATTTATTATAAAGAGATATTTTTGTTAATTTTGAAGAAGTTTAGCTGAAGAAGTTTATGTGGAACATTTGAAAAGATCTTAATCAATGGATAAGAGAACTTAGCTTAAAAATTAAAAAAATTATTGTATCGATTTAAACAAGCCTTATGATAATGATATCTTATATTTTATAATACCGTTTAATTCTTCAATTTTATAGAAAATATCATTAATCGGTGTATACATCTAAAGGTCAGTGGGAGTAAATTTATATTTTTAGTCCTATATATTGATAATATATTATTTACAAGTAGTAATATTGGGTTGTTACATAAATTAAGGGTCACATTTTAAAAAATTTTGATATTAAAGATATGGTAAGGTAACTTATATGATAGAAATAAAAATATTTTGAGATAGATCATATGAATTGTTAAGATTGTCTTAGAAATGATATATCAAAAATATTTTAGAGAAATTTAGGATGAAGACTTGTGCAACTCTTATTACTTTAGTCTCGAAAGGTAATAAATTTAGTTTAAAGTAATGCCGACAAAATAAATAGAAATGAAATCAAATAAAAGACATTTGTTACGTATCTATTGTGAAAAGTTTTATATATGCACAAACTTATACTAGATTAGATATAAGTTTTACAGTTAGTATATTCAGACAATACCAAAACAATTCTAATATGGATCATTAGAATGCTACAAAGAAAGTAATAGGACACTTATAAGGAACTAAATATTATATACTTATTCATAATAAGTACGATAGTTTAGAGGTGATAAGATATTCAAATTTAGACTATATTGAATGTATAAATATTAGAAAGTCCATATTTGGATATATTTTTCTTTTGATTAGAAGGGCAATTTTATTAAAAAGTATAAAGCAATCTTTAATTGTTATGTTCATAATAGAAGTAGAGTTTATGATATACTTTAAAGTTACTATACATGTATTATGGTTATAAAATTTTATTTCAAAACTTAAAATTATCGACATATAGTCAGGTAGTTGAAAATTTATTGTGATAATTTTGTAGTAATTTTTTTTCAAACAACGACAAGTATTCAAATGATACTAAATATATAAAAATTAAATATCTTACTATTAAAAGTAAAATTCAGAAATAAAAGGTGTTAATATAGTATATTAACACTAAAATTATGATTGTAGATCCATTAATAATTGAAGATTTATCACCAAAGACATTTATGGATCATGAAGACAATATAGATCTTTATCATTACCCGTGATGTAATAATATTATTCTTGATATTTGAGATCTCGTATAATTTGTTTCTAATACCTCATATTTTTATATTATTTGAATTTAAAATTTTGGAATAATGATAATAGATATAGTCTTTCACCAAAATGTTATTGTTAGACCGTATGAATATTTCTCATTTAAGATTTAATCATATGATTTATAGGTACTGTGATACATGAAAGAAATTATATCACATAATAACATAAAACTAACATGACTCATATTTGTTGATTAATTAATTATAATATTATGATATTTAAACTATTAGAGAATTTTAATATTGCACTCTTAAAATTTATTTTAATTATTTCAATAAATATTATTGTCATATGGTTTAAGTAAAAAAATGTTAAAAATATGTCATACATAGCAATGTATATAATTTATTGACTTATTGAATTATGATTAGATAAAGACAGTCCTATTAATTTTTTTATTTATATATTAAAGAGAAATTTTATAAAAAATATCCATTCAAAACGTATTTTTTAATAAAAAGGATATATTAATTTTTAATAAATATATTCTTTTGAGATATATTTATTGAATGAAATGATATGTCATTTTTTAATAATTATATCTATTTAAGATATATCTTTTGGACAAAAAAATAGACATTTTGGTAATTTAAAAATGATTCTCTCCCCCTCTATAAAAAAATGTCTATGACTATTATTTTGGAATGTACAAGATTTATATAAAATCTCTATAAATCATAAAAAAAAGAGAGAGAAATTATTTCTTAATTTTTTGAGACAAAAACGATATCAAAATGGCATGAGAAGTTAAACAATAATAGATCCAAGTATATAAATTATTTATATACATAATTTTTTAGTGAAGAAGTATGACAATAAAGATCCTGTGTATTAAAGTTTATCTCATTAGAGTAACTTACACACTTTGTCTAGTGGCATGAAATCCCAAAATAAGGTAAGGATGTCAATACTCTTTCAAAACAAATATGTTTAGCTATGATAGTAACAATGACCTTGGCTAGAAAGGTTAGCAAGCAAAAAATATTAAGTTGGTTAGGCTGTAAACCATGGAACAATAATTATCACAGAGCGTTCTAGCTTAATCATAATGCATAGAGTTGTCTTTAAGATGAAAGATTTGGCCTTTCTGATTTTTCTATCCAATCCATGTTTTTGATGGCAAAGGGATCCTTTAAAGTGCAAGAATGATAAATAAGAGTCGTGATAAATGGTCCTCTTTATATTTCTTTTTTAATTACTGTCTAAACTTTATATTTCTTTGATGTGACTTTCCATCAACCGTTCCGCAAATTGTCATGTAAATAACCTTTGGATTCATCATTTTAGCCAAATATTATGTAAAATTATAAGTGTATGATATCATAATAAGTAATAAAAATAATAAATCGAGTATTTTATCACACGGGACTGAGTTTTCATCAACTACCAAAGTAATCATTATCATCTAAATAACAAAATTGAATAAGTGAATGACAAGTTAAGTAACCAGATAAGTAAATATTCAGTTACTACAAATATCAATTTTATAATATTAAATTATAATGACAATCAAAATAGTAAGATATTTAATAATCTTTCATGGGTTACATTGAATCTATGGCCATAAATCTATTCGCTAGATTTTTTTATGAATAAATATATAACCATTTTCTAATCTCAATCTATCTCCTTGAACAATTAAAAATTAGCATATCAAACAAACTTATCACTAATTTACTATAGTTTTAAAAGCATTACTAAATGGTTAGGTTTCAAATTTATTTTCCAGCAGAATGTTAAAAATGACATATAACCCTAGATGTGATCTTATTTCTTTTAGAAAAATGAATAATTTTTATTTGTAAAAAAACATACAATAGGCAAATTGGAACACATATCAGTAGAAATCAAACTCGAAATTATAAACCAGAAAAAAAAAAAAAAAGAAGAAGCTCCAAGGCGCCTTTATAGCAGAGGTTGACCTGTTTATCATCCTATTATTAGTTTATTATTCAAATTACACTGCATAATTCACATTTCCTTGGCCACTTTACCATTTTACCATTAAGGCACTCTATATACAATTTGTCAACTCTATACTAACATTTTAGTAATAATTTTAAACTAATATGCTAATATACGATGAGATATAAAGAGAGAATATATATAAAAGAGAAGAATAAAAAATAGGAAACATAGAGAGAAATGAAGAGGATGAAGCAATGAGAGATTAAAAGAAAGAGAATGAAAACAAATATAAGTGAAAAAAAGAAACTACAAAATGTTATGTGCTAATGTAATGGATTAAATAGTGAACTGATTATATTGGGGCTTTCTGTACTAATTTTTCTTGAGTCAAATTCAAGTAAACCTCGAACAAACAGCTGCACTTAATCAAATTAAACTTATAATAGACAACTAATAAAACAATCCCTTCAGAATTAGCAACCACTTCAAATATTAAGTATATTAGTGGATTAAGATCCTTTGAGAACATATTAGACGAAAATTCTAAGTACAAATCAGCCATAATCAAGGGATTGGGCATTACACTTTCTCAGGTGACAAATCTTTTTTTTTTTTTTTTGGTGAGTACTCAGGTGACAAATCATTTAGAAGTACATCTTTGTAATCCTATGCTGCATGAATATCTTCAATATTAGCTCCTTATGGACAACATTGGCTATAAATGGAAGAAATTCTTGACACCTATTCTGTGATAGATGATATGCACAAATGGCAAAAATAGGATGCAGCAAACCCCTTAACTCCTCCAAATTGAAAATAATCTTGTTATCATTTGGGTGCAAATAGTCAATTTATCCCTAAAATAACATCAAACTCTACTAACTCTAATGGGAATAAATCAACTAACAACTCATGATATGCTGAATTCGAAATATACACCAGGTATAACACCTGCATCATCGTTTGCTCATTCAATGTGGTAGACACAACTACAACATACCAAAAAAAGTCTAGTTATGGAGTCTAAGTGAGGAATAAACAAAGACAAGCGAATGTGTATAAGTAGGGTCCATATGCACGTGTTGGAAACGGATATATCTCAACTGTGTCTTGTACAACAAGAGGAGGGACTTTATCTTGCTTTGGTCAATGTGGAGATTTTCCCCCTGAACATTTTTGCTTTTGCGGTGTAGGTTGTGATGAATGGGTAGTTTCTTGTGTGATCAGAAGTCTTGGCAAGACAATGAATGCCCCCTTTCGGTTGATGAACCATCGTATTGGCCATCTAAGTATGTTGAATGATACATCCATTTTGGGAGTGAACAGAAAGGTTAATAGAGGTCAGTTCTCGATAAGATAGTGAATGCTTGCTTGCGGATCAATCCTCGACCCTTTCTTCCTAGGATGAAATGGACACCTAGCCTAGTGACTGGAGCCCAAAACAAGTTGATGACGTGAATACTCCAGCAAAATAAAATGTCTTGCTAGCATTACTGTGAAACACATTATCAAACAAGGTTTACGAGCAACAAATATGAAGATGGTTAAGCTATAAACCATGAAATAAGAATCGAGAGAGAGAATTCTTATAGAATCATATGAGGAAGGGTCACAACCATTCCAATTTTTCTATCTGATCCATGTTCCTGATGGCCCAGGGCTCCTCGTTATAGTGCAATAATGAAGAATAGCAGTCGTGCCTAACGGTCTTCTGGTGAGCTAGAGATGAAGTTTTAATCACGGGGGAATTGATCTTTTGGCTTCCAATACATGCTTTTATCCTTCTTTAGTTACTGACCAAACTTTATCTTTCCTCGATGTGGCATTTGTTGTATTTTTTGGTAAATTGTCTTGAGTTTCCTTTTCTTTTCATCATTTTTCCGATTGTTACAGTCATCCAATTTTGAGGATATGATGTGTTTCCTTCTTGGAGAAGTATTTGTGCTTTTTAAAGATCTTCTAACTGTTGTTGGAATATGCTTGATTGTTGAGAAGCTTAAAGTACTTTTAATTAGGAACTACAGCCAGAGGATGGATGACTTGTCTCAAGGCTCGAATAACTATTGGATTTGAATTACTCTCTTATAAATCTTACTCCCAATAAATGGATCACCTGAAGCTGTGCTTGGTTTTGGTGTACGGACTAGCATGAACAAAAGATTAAATTTGCAAGGGAGATGGTACATAATGAATGCATGGGCGTGCACTCATGTGTGGGTAGCAAGAATGGCAAGGCTTAAAAGGTGCTTGAAGAGTACATGTAGGTGCCTTCCAAAAAGTAGGCAAACCTAAGGGACACTTGATGAGCATTCGTACATCAATGAGAGAAACATGAGTTTGAGGAGCGCTTAAAAGCACACATATGTGAAATGGACGCCAAAAGCGTACCTTAAGGGTGCACATAAGTTGATGCAGGTATAAAAGTCCTTAATACAATTTTAGGAAAAATTTCCTAGGGCATTTTACAAAAAGAGAGCTATATGAATAGTGAGAAGAAAGAACAGAGAAAGAGAAAACTTTTGGCTTCCAATTGAGAGCTTGTCCAAGTTTTATTCTTTGCTAAATTTGGTTACATTACTATAATCTTGCTTTTTGAACGTATTATTATTTGATTACTTATTTTTTGGACATATTTTTTTTAATGAGTTGTTAATTGTATTAAGGGTTATATTCAACCATTACTCACATCAGTTACTTTAAAGGGTTCTTAGAGAGGATTATCTTATAACCTAACATTTTATAATGAATTTACTATAAGGTTGTCCTATGATATTTTCTTTATTTGAAAAGGTTTTTCTATATCAAATATTATTGTATAATTTATATATTTGATTATGTATTTTTATTTATTATATTTTTACAACGTTTAATGGTTATTGATAGAGGAATTCATAATTTTATTTGTACTATGTTGGTGTTGTGCATATTTCAAATTCTAATAAATGGTATTAGAGTACAGGTTTTTAGGTGTGAAAGCTACAATTTCATAGTGTTGGTGTCAATGGACTTGTCATTTTATTCTCCATTAAGCAATTTGGTGGGCAAAATTATTTCATTATTTGATAAGAAAAAATGAAAAATATTTTAGCCAGAGAAAAATAGTAAAAACATTGAGAAAAAGGGAGGGCAAGCTGGAGAAATTATTGGAAAAAGTGAAAAACATTAGGGATCTTTTTGAATTACATGATCAAGATATATTTTGTCGACAACACTGTTTAATAAGTCATTAGCTTATCGGATCTTACAAAAGTCTAGATAAAACTTGAGGATCAATACATATCCAAGTCTTTAAAAATAAGGTTATATGTGTAGAAATAATCCTATGATCTTTAGTTGTTAAAAAGGGATAACTCTAAGAAATATTTAGACAAATTCAACCAAATTTTAATATAAATATTCTTGCTCGATGAGAAGATCAAGGTGGAGAACAAGGTGCTAGTATTGTTAGCTTTGTTTTTAAGTTTGTACGATTATATTGTCACAATACTGCTGTCCAAAAAATACACTCGATTTTGATAAAATTATTGCTTATTTTCTTATGAATGAGTTTAGAAGGAGATGAAATGATGAGATTTTGTAAGACTAGGGTGACTTTGGTGGCCACTAGCAGTTAGAGGAATGGAAAATCAACAGAGAGAGGTGGTTAGTCGAAGATGAGTAACAATTTGTCCAAGTCCAAGGACATGGAATGCAATTATTGGGGAAAGAAAAATCATATGAATTAAGATTACTTTAGAGGAAGTAGAAGAAGACAAGTTGTAGAAAGTGATAAGAGAGAAGGAATCATAATAGTGATGATCAAGCCTCTATTACTACATATAGAAACTTCTAGTTATTAGCGTGAGAAAGACACAAAGCTTTATGGCACATAAGACAAGTTAAGTGATGGACGGAATATTGTCACTCCATGTGACGTTAAAGAAGTCATTCTTTAACTTCTATATTCCCTGAGGACTATAAGATATTGAAGATAAAAAATGATTTCTCGTCACGCGTAGTTAGCATAATGAACGTTTGCTTATAGACAAGAAATGGGACAAAACTTGTGTTAAAAGGTGTACGATGTATTCAGAACATTTGATTAAATTTGATTTCAATTGGAAAACGTGATAAGAGATTTTGCATGGCATTCAAAAAAGCCAATGAAAGCTTGCTAAAGACTCATTGATTGTAGTAAGGGGAAGTAAGTATTCAAGTAAACACTTGATAGAGAATTCAACTGTCAAGAATAACGCTGATGTGATGAATAAAATGTTTAATTAAGGTGGCAGGAGGAGCTTAATGTAATGTGCAGGAAATAGTGATCATGCCTAATGTGAAGATGTTAATGGGAAGCAGTTTTACTCCAAATGTTCGGGTGGAGTGGAAGAGGGTGATATTCAAAATTATGGAGGCCAATAGAAAGTTACAAAAGGGCAAGAATTGAAAATTGTTGGAGAGGTGTGAGGTCCCTTGCAAAGTCATGAAAGGAAGTTTATTAGGTTTTAAGTCTTTTCATAGTAAGTTCCACTTTCAATATGCTAGTTATTTGAAGGTTTTCTCTACGCTAGTGCAAGGACTAGCATGAGTGAATGAATGAAGTGGCATGGCAGAGGATGTCTGATAGACGCATAAGTAGGGGCCTCATGCATGGGTGGTAGAAGTATCAGCACTTGAATAATACGCATGCACATTTACCAAAAGGACTTGAGGGGCGTTCGTGTACTAATTGTAGAAGCATATGAGCCTAAATGTTGCCTAAGGGTTGTACATGCATGCAGTGAATATTTGATGAATACTTGAAGGGCGGACGTGTGCCAATGTGGATTTTAAAGTCATTGATACAATTTTTAGGGTAAAGTTTTCAGAATATTCAGTACAAGAAGTATCGTATGAAAAGATAGAAGGAAGAACAAAGAGAAAAGGAGAATTTTTGATATTTAATTGAGATCTAATTCAAATTCTATTCCTTGCCAAATATGAATTCATCATTGTAATTTTAAATTTAGAATATATTACTATTTGATTATTTATTTTATTAATATATATTTTTTAATAGGTTACTAGATTTGTCAGGACGTAATTAACCATTATTCATATGGGTTAATAAAAAGGGCTCTCAAAGAGGGTTATCGTACAATTTTACACTTCATACTAGATTTATGTGGAGGTTATCAAATGAGTTCTTTTTAATTGAGGTGGATTTTATATGTTAAATATTTTATATAACTTATATTTATAATTGTGTATTTTTATTTTTTATATTTTCACGGTATTTGATAACTAATGATTGATAAAGAGATTTAAGAGTTTGTTTTAGTTATGTCAGTATTATGTATATTTTGAATCCCAATAATAGCTCGTCCTAAATCTTGGTCGACTAAGGCTAGAGATCAATAGTTTTGCTACTTGGTCTGTCTTAGTTTCAAAACTCGGATGATCTGGATCTCAGTTGTTATTGTTATCGGCTGGTCTAATACGCTGCTTGGCTAACCTAATATGGAACTTGGCCAACTTTGTCTGCCGCTTGGAGGATCTAATCTCAAACTCCAGCAAACTGGTGCATAGATTCGCAAAACTATGGCCCAACCCGACTTGCCTCATTTAGTGGTTTTGGGTGGATCCATTTTAATATTCTTGATATTTTTGATTTAGTTAGTTGCTGAGAAATAATTATGTGCCTATTTTTTTTTGGTGATATTTACTTGAATAATTAGAATAAATTAATTTAGTTGATTAATTTAACTAGTAAATTTATTTTAACCTGGGCTTTTTGGGCCAGAAATTTTTTATGGGCCTTAGTACATTAAACTCTTGATTAAAAATTTGATCATAAGATTATCATTGTGAGCCAATTTTTATGGACTATTGGATCAAACTCATAAAAGCTAATATTAAGAATTTAATTAGGAAAACACTTGGTGGCAAATTTTGGGATATTGGTGTGTTGTGTGTGGCCTGATTTCACAAGATAAATTAAGATTATATATGTGGGTTAGTTAATATAGATTAAATTGTTGGAAAAATCCTTTAAGGGCTCATCTAATTATTAGGGTTTTTTTCCAGATTTATTAACTAAACCTTGTGACTTGTTATAATTTGATGTACATCTTAAACAACTATTTTAACTATAAGCTCTAGGATCAAGCATACTTATTCAAAGGAGTCGTTACTTAGTTATTTTGAGAAGTCAATCAATAAATTCTAAAACTATTAATTTGATTATATTATTTTAGGAAAAAATGTCTTAATATAAACATTTTTAGAATCCTAATTAATTATATGGAGGATTTCAGTTGTATGAATTTATGGGGCTTAATACTTTGATTATTGTTATAGCCTGAGATTTACTTCACAAACTAGCGGATTGTTGCTTAGCGTTACCACTCGGTTGCACCAAAGGAGGGATTCATCAACCTATTTCACATAGCTTTAACTAGCCACCCCATATGCCGTCTAATGTAGATGCCTATTTGTTAGGTTTGTTAGCTTGAATTTTGGAAACTATTCTCCTCATATTTCAAATCCCAAAGGAGGGAAATAACAATGTCCCTCCCTTCACCCTCTTTCCTATCTAAGCACTTTGTCTATGAATTCCTACCTTTGCAGTCATCCAAGTGGAGCTAGAAGAGAAGCCAAGGACATCATGATCCTTGTGAAGTGATGAACCTTCAATTTGTGAAACAAATGGGCTTGTAATTTTCTTTTCTTTTTTCCTTCATAATTCTATTCTTGTCGTTCTTTTGTTTTCAACCATGAAGAATTAAGAGTTATTATAAAATAAAATTTATAGCTAATTAGAATAATTTTTATATATGTAATATTCAAATTTGACATGATATTTCATCGTCATTTGAAATAACGTTCGAGTGCCACTATTTCAGGCAGCAACTCCCAAATATCATTTAAACACTAGATGTATTGCTATACATATATGATTGCTCACTTGATTTTTTTAAAAAAAATGTTATATTTATTCAGCATTACATATATTTTAAATGTACTATTTTATAGTATGGATGTACTGTGATTTATACTTATTTTATGTGTGATAGTAGATATAAAATAGAAATATATTGTTTGACGTTTTAAGGCAGTTTAAACGCCAACTAGTGGATTGAGAGATGTTGTAAATTTTATTGGTTTGATTATTTTTCTTAAGACTAACCGAATGATTAGTCGCTAATGGCCTTAGTAGTTAAAAAATAACCTGATTGAGGAATTATATCCATTTTCTTGGGGATTTAGGTTTAGCATGGGTGGTAGCATCTTATCATTTAAACATCATAATTGAGATTAGAACATTAGGGGGGCAGATGCATAATAGTAACTTAAATAGTAGATTTTAATACATAAGATTGAGATATCAGTTTGAGATAGTGTTAAAGGATGTTTATAAGCTTTAGTTAGAAGTGACCATGTGGGGTACTTAGGTACTTATATTGATTCATCATTTTCTTATTCTCTTAGTTTTATGAGTGTTACCTCAGGATACTTATACAACAAATTGGTATGTAAATACGCGGCCTTTAATCACAATGATAAGAAAAGATCCATAAGAATTATTGATATCTCATATTATCGTGACCTTATGTTGAGTTAAATTTTTAAAAAATATAATGGAGGATCTTAGTATTACAGATACATCAAGACCTTGTTGTATTTATTGCAATTTTTTAGGATTAGTGGATGTCCTTCAAAATATCGAGATTATTTATAGAGTTAACATTATGAATGTTATTTATTCACATCATTATTATGTTATTTGTTGATGTTATTGATATTGTTACTTTACAAACATCTGGCGATAATTATTGCTTTCTATATATCATATATTGTATTAGAGGTTGTTTTAACGAATGAGTTCACCGGATAATTTGATATTTACTATTATTAATTTGGATCAAAATTACTTGTTACACTTTTGACTCATTCTTGTTATATCTTTCTTTCGAAGTAGCAAAATGGAGAGAAATAATTCTATAGTTGGAGGGAGAGTTGTGAACTATAGCATATCTGAGAGCCTATGTTAGAGTTGTCTTTATTTATTTTATGTAATAGAGACACATTAAATTCTTATGCTTTATTTTGATTATTTTTGGGGCCATATTTTCCCCCTAAATTTTTGGATACATCAAATACTTTTAGTCCTTAGCACTCATATTTATGATTATGCTTATAAGATGTGATAGGTCAGATAACTATATGGGTTGACTCAGGATCTAACTTACTAGTAAACGCACCTAGAAAGTAGAAGCCAATAAGATTCTGTAAAATTTAGAACCCACATGGCACCATGGCAGGCCCAATCAACAGCTCGTGCAACTCGGCCTAGCGGCACCAACCCAGTGGGCGAGCCCATACGCCGCATGTGGTTCCTAGTGGCCATGGCAGAAGTATCAGTAGATAGTTACCACCAATCTGTCACAATACCCTGCAAATATGTGGACGGCGCTTGCCATAACAGCCCTAGATAGCTCAACAAATATTTTTGAAATATCTTGTCCAAGATTGCGCGCTCCCAAGATGGCAGTAATGGTTCAGCGAATTATCCCCAAGAAGGCAACTATCATAACGAAAACCTCTAAAATCCCATCGAGAAAGGAAGGAATTCACCCAACCAACCTTGACACCCAAACAATGTTGAATCGGCTTCAAAACTATAAATACCCCCTTTGTCCCTATGGGTAAGGGATCAATCTCCCACAAGGTAGAAGTAGAGAGAGAAGAAAGGATAGAAAAGAAGGAGCGTACAAAGAGAAAACTCAAGAGGCATGCGCACTCTCTTCTCATCTCCCATGAGGTCTTATTCTCCCAGTCTGTCTGATAGTTATGCAGGCCTCCCATTGACTCTAAGCACTCACGCCGTAAGACCGGTGAAGGTGATTCATAGAACGTGATGCAAAGAGCCCCTCTATTTGTAACTAAAGTGGAGATCAACGAGCATCTCTTTCCTCATCATCAGTGTCCAGGAATCTTTCCCTCATTTGATTAGCCCCCTAACTAAGAGTGCATTCATCAATAAGCTACTCTTCAATGGGTGTAGAACTCTCTTCATCTCTTAGCCATCCATCGGTCATGCACACTTGTCAGAGTTTAACCCTTCATCTCTAAGCTGTCCCTCGATCGAGCGCACTCATCGGTGCCTAACCCTCTATCTCTAAGCCACCCCTGGGTTGAATGCACTCCTAGGAGCCCAGTTTTCCATCTCTAAGCCACCTCTCGACCAGACACACTTATCGTAACTCAGTCCTCCATTTGTAAAGCCGCTTTCCGTTTGAGTGCACTCAAATACTCAATCTCTCATTACACGCATCTACGCATCATTCATTTACTCCTCATATATTTTTATTCATTTAATAAATATTTCTAATTTTAGTGTCAGAGAATATATTGAAAAACAAGTTCCTATCATCCTCTGACCTTTTATTTGTTAGTTGTGATGTGTAGGATTCAGATTCAAAATGACAGAGATTGGACGAAAAAAAATAAAGTCGCTCCCTAATCCATACAATAATCTAGATCCATGGACATATCAAAATGGATGTCGTTTTGAGATTTATGGTTTTTTGTATGATTGGATCAGAGTGACAATTGTGGGTTGGGTCCCGGTCTCGATCGCCACACATTTAATGTTGAACACATCAAATTTTTTGGTTATTTTGAGCTTCTTTGGCATTGATTTGGATGATGAAAAGGGTTACAACTGTCATATATATACAATGATAATGCAATGAGTAGTAGAATTCTTCCTCTGGTTTCCCTACTAGTTATTTCTTGTACCCTATTTCCAAAATTTTATGTAATCAAAAGTACTTCCACCACGATTTACAGATCAGGTTATAGTAGTTGAGAAGAAACTTTTGGAGATGAGAGTGTGGAAAAGGGATGGGAAACAAAGGAAGTGAAAAGAGATGAGAAATTAGGAGGAGTAAATTCAGGAAGTGGATATTCATTCATTTATGCCTTAGCACTTTCACCACCGCCGTATCAGCAGTTGTTGAATATTCATTCTAGAATTTAGTCGTGTTTTTGTCAAATGAGGAATTCATTATTGGAAGTAATAATAGGTAGTAATATTTGCACACACTATTGTGAGCCAATTTGCTTCTTGGGAATACTGACATGGAAGACAGCGTGTATCTTGGACTCGTGGAAACTGGAGCTGGTATGCAACTTGACCTGGTTTAGCATATGGAGGAATTAAGCTCGGCCATGAGAATATCATTGAAATCGGTTAAGGACAGAACAGCGGTCTTTGTCGGCTTCTTGATTAATTCATAAATATCCCTCATCCAAAATAATTCTCATCTCATTCAAGTATTACTCGGGGCAGTCTTGTTTGTCTCTTGACTGTTGATAGTGCTGCAACTATTATATTACCACTATGCACAGCTTTGTGGCGAAAAACTTCACCTTACAATCTTTGGCCATAACCTGCCAATCAAAAAAAGTGTCTAATGCTGTGATATAATTGCTTTAAGTGTCAAGATTGATTTTCCAATCAAAGTCGGGTACGTCAACTTGAATGCTTCTGTTAACATTCTCGAGGACCTTGGTAAGTGAATCAATGGTGATGACTTGTTGTGATGGAACTTGTTCAACCCTCCTAGAAGATACAGAGATTTTATCTTCATACCCTTTATCGGACTCAGGGCTTCAGTTGGGTTAAAGAAAGGTGGATTCTTAGGAGTTTCTGGTTGACATAGCTGCCTTGAGATTTCTCAACCATTTGCTGCGAATCAGCATTATACTGCCGCATCTCTCCCATCTCTTTGCGGATGCATATGTCAGATACTGAAGCATAGCATTTTCCATGGCCTGGAGTCTTGGCTTCTTCTTATACCAGTTGATACAGTTAAAGAATCGAACTAATGGCAATCAAAGCATTATGTAACGTTCGTTATAGAATACGGGTGATACGGAATCGAAAGGGACTCAATAGTATTTGTTATAGAGAATTAAACTCCATTATAAAATGAAATTCACTTCATTGCTTTCTTCACTAGAGATGTAGGCTCGAATTATATAGAGTCTTGACCAGATGGGGGTGCAGGGATGTAATCTTCGGCCCTGTTTTGTCAAGCCACTCATCCATGGGATCCTTTGGCTAGCTCACTATTAATTAGTGTTTTTATAAGTGTAATTAATTCATTAATGGTTTCTATAAAATGGGTAATAATTTTTATAATCTACTCATGTGTGTTGCTACAAGACCCTACATGCTCCCACATGAGACATCTATTTTGGTCTTTTTATTTCAATATTTTTTAATAATTATTTCACGAGCTTTTTCAAATTTTTTTAAAATTTTTAAGTTTAAAAATTTTATTTTTTTGGTGTAAGTACAATATAAGAAGTTCAAAGTTTTAACATTAGCACGTATTTGAGTGAAAAATGCCGTTAAAATTGCTAGGCATTTTAGTTAATGCATGAAGGACGTTAGCACTATATTAGACATTCACTTATCACTATATTAGACATTCACTTATCCAAAATCAAACACAAATCCATATAAAAAATTTTGGTTGACCCGAATGTAGAACCATTTGGTTCCGGTTAACCTAATTTTTTATTTGGTTTTATTGATTTTAATTTGAATTATCGGGTCAATAATTTTTTTGAATGCCCCTGCTTGGTATTATAGTGCATTAATAAAAAAATTAAAGGTTGTCATTCTTAAGCTTCAAAAATTTTAGTTACTCTATTATTATATCTAGTATCATACCATAGAAATAGGCTCCAAATCAAATTTCATTTTAGAGATAAAAATCAAATACTTAAACTTGAGTTAGTTCATAATTTTTTACACAGTCGATATATCATTTTGAAGTGTATCAAAGTTCAGTCTTCCGTTCATATTTTATCAACCAATCATTCCTAAATCACATCCCATGTTAGCCCCAAGGCATTGGTCTTTAACAAAAAAATAAATGTTAAAACTTGAAAAGATTTTAGGCTAGTGGACTTGTGAAACTCACACCCAATCATTTCAAATAATGCCTGTATCATTCATCTTACTACACCAATTGACATAGAATTAACTAATACTTATTTCTCAAATACACTCATTGCTTCTTTTTTGAAAAAAAAGTTTATGACCCTTGAAAAATAAATCATAACATGTTATTTTATAAGTCTAAATATAAACCATGCCTTTACAAAAAAAACCTAGTAGTGTAATTTCATGTCCACTTTGAATCCAAATTGAATTTCAATTCTACATTAAGTTATAAGTAATTTACAAAATAAATCTACATTATACTCTGAATCCAAATTTACCTTTGATAATTTACTAGATATAGTGTAAAATTTTATGAAAATATAAGTAATTTTAAATATATTATTTTAATTTTTTATACGTTTAACTTTTTATTTCTTTCCTCTAATAATAATAAACTAGCTTTTTTCTCACATATGTTTTATTTGGCTTGTGTTTTAATTGCCTGAACTATTTTAAATAAATTTTTTATTTTATTTTCTTTTATTTTCTATATGTAATATTTAAATATTTATGAATATGATATCTCATAATTTAGTATTACTTTATTTAGTCATATTACCATTTTCATCTTTATAATATTTTATTTTTATATATATTATAATTTGATTGTTTAACATTCTAAAACTAGTCCAAGTATTGTACATGTTAGACAAATCCACTCTAATGTGACAATTTTTAAAACTAATCAACAAATAAACAATATAAAAATGCTTATTAGGGGCACGAAATTCATAAAGTTTATTGACAAATTGTTTGTCTTTATTAACTCATGCCTCATTTACACAAAATAATTGAAATTTTGCTAGAATTATTGTATATGGTATGATACTTAATTAGTAATTTATTAAAAAAATTAAATATTATAACTTTTTTATAATTTTATTATATTTTATCAGAGAAATTATTTTATTAATTAACTTAATTTTTATAAAAACAATGATATTGATATAACTAAAAAATTTATTATTTCTTTATCATATAAATGAGAAAATTATCTATAGTAATTAAATATAAAAGATGCAATTTATTGAATAATATGAGGACTTTTTAATTTCCAAAATTCAAACTAATGAAAGGTTTCATAGCTTCTGATGTGATTTTTTCTTCTTTAAAAATAGCCCTCTAACTAAACTGAAAAATCAACTTCTTCAATATAAATAGTTCTTTGTAATTCTCATAAAAACAGAGAAATAAAAGTAAAAGAAGAAAAATTGAATCTAATTTTTTAAGAACAAGAGTTATAAGTATATATTTAAATATAATATTGATAGGTATTATATATGGAGGCTCAACGAAATTAACCCAACACAGTTTCGGGCTAAAAGGCAAAGTTTAACGGCCTAAAATGCCCGAGTGGCCCATTTCAGCAAATATGGCCAATGTAAGTTTAACGTTCCAAATGGTTGCCTAACTAACATCATCGGATGTTAGTTAAAACTACTGTCGTGATAAAGAGTAATCATTCGCTAGTTTTTCTAATGGTTAACCATCGCTCATCTTCTATAAATATTCATCCTCTCCAATTTAAGAAGAAAACTCAAGACATCTCAGATAAAAGTATACAAAGACTGAAAAGACGCCAAGAGCGTACACACTCTCTTTCAAACTAAGACACCACTTTAAGAAGCGCAATACCTCGGACATTATATACTTTTTGTATCCTCTATCTTTCTTCTTATTTAAGGAAGATACTGATTTGAGCGTCGGATGATATATTAGGGAGTGAATCCCGTTAGTCTTTTGACCGCTATTTTGTAATTGCATAGGTTTTGATTAAAGACATACGAGACTGAAAATGCCTTAACATCTGACGGTCAAATCTTTTTATCCATATAACAATCAAAATCCTCAGACGTAATATTGGAGTCGTCTGTGGGAACACGCAACTAAAAGTCCGAAAACCATAATCTCTATAATAACATGATAAACACTAGAGTACAAGTTAGTGCCCCAATTAGAAAGGCTACTTCATGTGGTAATTGTCCGCCCATTGTTGATCGAATAGATGACCATCCCGACCCTTGTGTACATGTACTTGAGATGAAAATGGACAACATTTCTAAAGTCGTCAAGATAATTTGCACACGGTTGGACAAGCGGCCAAAAGGGATCCCATCTTTGGCCTCTCAAACCGCCACTCCTGTAAGAAGATTGACTGCCAGAATGACCTCGAGACTAACATAGCCTCAAACGATAAAGTCCCATCACGATTTGAAGGTTGTTTAAGTTTTTGAGTCCGAGAGGATAATCCTAAGAGATGAAACCCTCAGTATTCTCGTGACGAGAGGGAGCTTACACTCCCTCTCATAGTGAACATCCTCCAAGGGCTGTAAGCCCCCCAAAATCCTTCCCTCCGAATCGAGAAATTTTCTCAATGATAAGATGATGGAGGCTCCTCCACGAATGGAGGAAAAAGTTGAGAGAATTTGACAACGTGTCTTTGGAGAAGACACTGGAGGAAGAGTCGTTGACTTGCAAAAATCTCCATTTATAATGGAGATCCATACGCATTCACTTTCTCATAAATTCAAGACGCCTACTTTGGAGCCATATGATAAAAGTTCTAATCCTATGAATCATTTGGACCACTTCTATACTCTCTTAAGCTTTCAAGGTTTAGATGAGATAGTCATGTACCTCTACTTCCCCCTAACTTTAAAAGGAGATGCTTGAACATTGTTCTATCAGTTTCAGCAAAATTCTATCAGGATTTTACAAGATTTGGCTAATAGTTTTCTATTCCAATTCACCTTGAGTATGAGGAAAGAGAAACAATCATGGCATCTAGCTTGAGTTAAGTAAAGGCCAAATGAAAGCATAAAAAAGTTCCTATCCAAATTTATGGTCAGGGCTAGGAAAATTTTGAAACTCACAGAAAATGTGAAACTTAGTGATTTTGTATCCACATTGGAACTTGATAACTTTTTTAGATACATAGCCCACAAGAATTCACAAACTTTGAAAGAGGTCAAGGCTATTGTTTAAACCTGTATAACAACCGAGGAAGCTAACGAAACAAAATGGCCAAATGACCAGCCCCACCAAAAGATAACGAAGGGGAAGAGAAAAAATGGGGACAATATGGGTCCCCAAGGATTAATGAAGTAACAGAAGTTCGACTCAGCACCAAGAAGGGGTTCAGGCAATAAGATCTGACTCCCCTAATGACTCCCACACTAATATCTTGATAAAGATTCGGGATAAAAAATTCTTTAAATGGTTGAAAGTATTAAAGAATTTTGATGGGGGTAATCAGTCAAAATATTGTCACTACCATAGGTGCGATAGACACAGTACCAAGGACTCCAAAACGCTGTAGAAAGAAATTGAAGGGTTAATCAAAAAGGGACATCCCAACCTATTTCTACAAAGACCCATATAGATTTTCGGAGGAGCAGATGGAGATGAAACCGAACAACCAGGGAACCAAGTGCCATCTAGCATCGTAAGCGATATTACCACGCGTCTCACTCAAGATGATATTCTGAAAAGCTCAAGAATGGCCATTGGCCACAAAAAATTAAGGATAGAAAATAGGGATGATGTTATTAGTTTTAGCGACAAAGATTTGACTCATATAATATCTCCACATTCCAATCCCTTAGTTGTAAATGCGTTCTTTTTTGATGGTAACGTAGACTGCCAATTGAAACGAATATTTATTGATAATAAAAATTCTAAAAATTTACTTTAATTGGATGCATTCTTCAAATTAGGACTAAAAAAAGTCAATTAAGATCTCAAAAGGACCATTATACAGACTGGATAACGAACCCGTACACATGTAAGAGGTGATCCAATTAGAAGTCACACTGAGTACATATTTGAGGATAGCCACCAAGATGCTTTCCTTCTTGGTTGTAGATCTTCTATTGGTCTATAATGCCATCCTCAGACGACCCTGCTTAACAGCGTTCGAAGTAGTGACTTCTATTTTGCATTTGAAGATAAAGTTTTCGACTCCATTTGGTATCAGAGAGGTCATAGGTGATCAAATGATCGGGCGGACGTGTTACTTATCTCAAGTCACTCATAAGCCAACAAATCAACCGATACAAGACGTTAATTTTTGTGATGAGACCATGTTATTATAAGCCCGGTATTGAGAGTCAACAGATCAAATTTCACTAAATTTCAATGATCCTGAAAAGTACATATAGATCAAGAATTCTTTGTTCAAACCATTCCGAATTCAACTTATTGATTTCCTTAGACAAAATTTTGATGTCTTTGCTTGGATACTTAGTGACATACTAGGGATACCGACTTAAGTAATGGTCCATGAGTTTGGCCTAAATCCTAGTAATAAACCTGTCCGATAAAAATGAAGGAACTACTCAATTTAAAAGTTGATTGCTATTCGGAAAGAAGTGAAGAAACTCCTAGATACTGGAATCATCACAGAAGTTAAGTGCCCGAATTGATTATCAAATGTGGTCATGGTAAAGAAAAGTAATGGAAAATAGATAATGTGTGTTGATTTCATCAACGTCAATAAAGCCTGTCCGAAGGACAGCTTCCCGTTACCAAGAATTAATTTACTTGTGGACTTTATGTCTAGACACAGATTGCTTAGTTTTATGGATGCAAACTCAGACTACAACTAAATATGGATGAGTCCAGAAGACGAGGAGTACATGACTTTTATGACCGATCAAGGGATATACTATTCTAAAGTCATGTCATTCGGTCTAAAAAATACCAGTGCAACTTATCAATGCCTCGTCAATAAAATATTCGAGGCACAAATCGAATGAAATATGTAAGTATATGTGGACGACATGCTCGTGAAGATCAAATTGCAAAATGACCATATTCGCGATCTGGACGAGAGATTCAACGTCCTAGGGACACACCAAATGAAACTTAATCTAACTAAATGTACTTTCGGAGTAATCTCAAAAAAAATTTTAGGCTTCATTATTTCACATCGAGGAATAGAGGCCAATCCTGAGAAGATCAATACTATCTTGGACATGAATCTACCTCGAATGGTGAAAGAAGTTCAAAAACAAATTGGAAGATTGGTTGCATTCTCTTGCTTATTGGCTAAATCATCCGAGAAGTACTTACCCTTCTTCAATGCCTTGAGGGGGACAAAGACCACCGACTTTTAGTAGACTACAGAATGTGAAGCCGTTTTCAGAAAACTCAAGGAGTATTTCTCACACCCATCACTGTTAACTTCTCCACAATAGTGCGAGAAATTATTTTTATATCTGGCTATATCCAAAACTACTTCAAGTTCGGTCTTGATTCGAGAAATGTTTGATGGACAGCGGCCTGTATATTACGTCAGTAAAATATTGACTGATGCCGAAACTCGTTATTCTCGTGCCGAGAAGATAGCTCTACCACTAGTGTATTCTACCAAAAAAGTCTGACCTTATTTCTAGGCGTATAAAATTATTATCCAGACAGACCAACTATTGCAAAGAATGCTTCAAAAGTCAGATGTGTCATGACGATTGGTCAAGTGGACCATTAAATTGGGAGAATTCGACTTAGAATTTCGATCGAGGCCGTCCTTAAAGGGTCAGGTCCTCGCGGATTTCATTATTAAAACGACGATACCAATTCTAGAAGCCATTGATCTTATTAGGACCTGTAATATTCCAGATTTTTATTCGAATCAATTTAATATTAATTATAATTTTAGATAATTTAAATGTAGTAAAAATTAATTTAATATTGTCAAATTTGGAAGGATATTAGGATCGGTTGGGTTAGTGCTCGAGGTGCACCCGTATTGTTGCCTAAATATTGATTCAAATTTTGAAATAAAAGAAAATAAAAAAAAAATAAAAAATAATAATAATAATATATTTTTTAAAACAAAACCAAAAAAAGAAAAAAAAATAGAAATAGGATAAGGACGGTTTCGGGGAGAGAGAAAGCGGAGGAAGAGAAGAGAGGAGAGAGGGAAGGCCGGTGAGCGCCGTCGCCACCGCCACTGTCGGACCTCCCGATGCCGGAATGAAAACTAGCGAAGCCTTCTCCATGATGCTACCCTCAATTTTATGCTCTGGTGTTTGTAGAGGACGAAGTCTCGAGGCAAAGCCAAACAGCTGCCACCGTCGCCACCGCCGTTTCCAGTGAAAATTGGTGAAATCGAGGTAAGCAAATCATCATATTCTCTTTGTTGATGCCAATTTGTGGCTTGCATGCACCGATTTTGTAGAAATCTGCTGATCTTTGATAGATTTGGCATTAGAGATGTAGTGGAGAGAGGGAGAATTTCACCGCCATTACTGCCATCGCCAACGCCGCCATTCTATCATCGGGATGCTGCCGCCTGGTCACCCACCATCGCCCATGCTAGAGCCGTCACCGGTGAAGGCGACAGTGAGGGAGAGAGTGGCAGAGTCGAGCACGAAGGGAGAGAGAGAGGGAGGAGAGAGATTGTCACCGGCAAGAGAGAGATAGGGTGCCGTTTAGGCACTTCGGGACATTCTTTTTTCAGATTTGTAAAGTATGAGGTCAAGGCAAATATCTGTAAACCTCTCTTTGGTCTGATTTCGCATCTGATTTATTTTGGATACTATTTAAAATTTTTACTAATATACATGTATGTTTATACACCTGATTTGTTTATTCTAAACATGCATGTATATTTCATTGGATAATTTAGGAATTTTTGGACTGAATTTTATAAATTTGGAGAGTTTAATATTTTTTTTAAAAGCTCAAATAATTTACTAAATACTGTATATTGTTATAACAAAAATGTGCACAAAACTTATGTATGCCATGCATTTTACATGCATGTATTAGGTAGCAGTCACTATATTTGGATTTCAAAATTAGACACTCTGGCCAGCTCCCGACTGGGAGATTCATTTAAAAATTTCTTTTCGTCGATAGGGAAAGATTTGGAGTAGTGACTTTTTTCCTTTGGATATTTTAATCTGACCTTATAATATATTCAAATGTCCTAATATATCTAATAAATTTGAGGATTGCACCCAAAGTTATAGGTGGCAAATATTAATGAGCAACCTTATCCATAGGTGCAGAGTATATAGATGGCCATTCATACTGGCCTAATTTGTATTTGATTTGGTTTAAGGTTACCGGATTATGTATAATACTTTCTCAAACTAGTCTTTAAATAATTAAAACTCAAACTTGATGTATGATTTGTATTTCTACATTGATTTGTATTAGACTTTGATCTGGATTCGGATTTTGGATTTGGAATTGAGATTCACAGATTTTGTTCATAATCAGGCCTTGGTATGTCTCATACAAATGATTTTGACTATATGTTTTGATCCAGACCTTTGGAATATTTATTGTGACGCTGTTTCGACTTTACATATGCTATTAGACCATCCGACTATCTGATTCTATTCCAAATCACAAGCTAATGGGACCTTAAATTTGAATATAAACTCGAATCGACATCGGCTTTGGAATTGGTCTGGATCACCTCTATTTTGATTATATATATATTTTTATATATATACGTCCCGACGAGGACTATTTTTAAAATTTAGACATTTGTTTGAATTTGAATATTTGATTTTAGTACGAGACTACCATTAGATTTTAAAATTTGGATCTTGGATTTCTATTAAATTTGTCTTATTGGCGATTTAAATTTATTCTGTAATTTAACTGAATTTTTATCCATTTGACCTTTCCAATGATTCATTAGACTCATTTTATCTAAATATGATACTTATTGGGCATTTGGCTCATATTTTCTATTTTGTCCATTCAGAGTAGAAGGCTCGGATGCATTATAGGAGTTAAAACGTGACCTTCAGCTATTCGTCTGATTTGATGAGTTTTAATTTATTATGATTTAAATTTGGCATTTGATATGATTAAATTATGGGATTGGCGGTATAGGCCTGTAGTTATATTTCAGGAATAATTCGAACATCGTGTTATGATTTCTGAAAACTTTGTTATCTCCCTTACGATATTTTTAGAGTAGGTCATGATTATTTTTGTTCAAACGGTTGTCCGATGAGATCCTGTGTGAATTTTTAATTTGTTGGATCTTGTGTGTTTATTTTGTCACACCAGAACTTTGGAAATTTAGTATTATTGGTTAAATTTATTTAGAATTTTAAAATTTAAAAATTATAATTAATTATTTAATCGACCTATTTGATCCGAATTCATGACAGGACCGACGATTCCCAAAGGATTCTAATATAGACTTTGCATATGGACGGCTCTTCAATACAAGTTGGTTATGGAGGTGTAGTGGTGCTAAAAATGCCCGATTGGTCAGAGATAAAGTATTCGATGACCATTGGATTCCCAACGATAAATAATGTGGTCGAGTACGAAATATTACTTGCCAGATTGAAATTGTCCAAAGAGTGTTCAGTTACGAACCTTATAATATACAGTGGACTGGAGTTGGTTATTAATCAGGTCCAAGAAAATTTTGATATAATCAATTCACTACTTTCCCAATACCTTTCTAATGTCTAAAATTTGATTTCCACATTTAAAAATATGGAGATGATTCACATTCTAAGAGAAGAAAATGGAAAAGCAGACCGATTAGTAAGGGCTGTCGCAATTGGAGATCCAGAGCAGTACGGATGAGAATTGCGTGAAATCCTTGAAGTTTCTAGCATCAACAACTCACAACAAGAAGTCAAGTAGATAACCAGTGCTGATAACTAGATGATTTCGTAGTCTTCGACTCGAATCTTTTGATTTATGTTACAACTCACAAAGATTTTAAAAAAAATCTTGAGCTACTTCAAAAGGTCCAAGATGAGGGAAAGTTGCTTATGATAGCATATCAACAAAGAATTGCTAGGTATTATAACAAGGTAAAAGCACGATAGTTTGATATAAGAGATCTAGTATTACGGAGCAGTGGAGCCACTAGTAAAAATGTCGATCGGAACAAACTTTCACCTAATTAAAAAGGACCATTCCTAATCTTAGCCATTCTTAAGAATGGGACATACAAATTACGAACTCAAAATGGTAAATTAGTTCCTCGAATTTGGAATGTCTTTCACCTTAAAAAATATTTTCAAAGGTTAAATGTACTGACAGATATGATTTGTATCATGTGGAGTGCTTGTATCGTTATGAAGTTTATAAATAAAATTTTAGTTTTTTTCTTCATTCTTGTGCTTGCTTGTCTTTCATTACATTGCATTACCTAATTTACCTCTAAGTTAGTTGAAATCTATCTACCTGTTCCGAGGATCATACATGTCGGTCTGTAAAACTCAGTCATGTAACAGAGCGACCAGAACGAAGTCGTTAATTAAAACTTAGTCATATTACCAAGCGGCTCAAATGAGGCCGAGGGCTAAAAAATTGGAGGGTTTCTTTAGAAGCATGCATGCAAAGACCTTCAAGGTAGCATCATTAGCCGAATATGGATCTAGAAAATTTTAAATTAGACACACGACTATTCTAACGTCCTTCGGATCATCTAAGGACTAGAGCCATGAGTCAAAATGAACTTAAATAATACTTAGTGTCAGACATATAATATATCCGACTAGCAAAACACATTGAGAAAAGAGAGAGAGAGTCAATTTAAGAAGTCAATTTCATTTATTGAGAAATGAATACAGATATGTATACAACAAGTGATCTTTATGAGGAATGATGAGGCCAAGGAGTTTCCGGCACAAGCTCCCAAGAGTCCACATCGGCCATGGGAAGGTACAACACCTCAAAATTGTTGCTAGAACTGGCATTCCTCAGATAAAGTGTAAAAATAGGAATGTCAAGGGCCAACATTTTTACAATATGTCTACATAGATTGATGCCTTCCCAATAGCTGCACTCGAACATTTTTGTGATGTCCTCGGGATGAATGGAAGCATGAAGCTCACTTTTAATCTTGAAATTCTTATATCTGAGAAGGGCGTATCTCTACTTCAGGTTATCCATGTCACACTCAAGTTAAGAAATATGCTCTTCAGCAACCAGAAGCTTATCTTTCTCCACATAGTTGTAGGCAAAGTGGTTGGCAGCACCAACAAGACGATTGGTCATTTCTTGGAATTCTAAGGAAAATAATGCAAGTTAATAAATATGAAGATGATGATCTGAAAGTTAAAGAAAATTTTAGATAGTACCTTGGAAACAGAAATATTCCCAAGAGTTGCATCACCCGTATGTGTCTCCAAGATGACTTGGACCTCGGCTCGCCTCAGAGTCAATCTCGGCTGTAGTGGCACGTCTGCCACAACAATTTGACCATCGATCTCAACTTCAAGATGGACCTTGGGGTTTGGGGGCTTAGAAGAATGGTCCTTTACAGTATCAGCATGAAGTTTCGAGGTGACCACTTCAATCATATTGATCACTGGGAACTCAAGTAGTGGCACCCCCACAGCCTCACTAGATCGAACTCGCTGATCCAAGAAGTTTCATCAACGAAGGTAGTCGTAATGTCAGGTAGGGACTCCTTGAACAGCGGTGGCAAAACAATTAGAACCCTATATGAAGCAAGAAGTGGGGCTGGGATCGACACAACCTCAGTCACTTCCTCAGCAACAAACGCTACAGGCTTGCTTCCTCCAACTGGCTCGATGGCCTTAGGAATTTGGGTAGAGGAAGACGTAAAAGTTTGGTCTAATGTGACTGTCAGACGCTTCCTCTTTATTATTTGATCAATAGTGGCTTCATCCTCAGAATTGGATTCAACTGAAGCCTCTTTATTTCTAGGCGCTATAGCTGACAGTTCCTTTATTTGAATGCCCTTTGAGACTTCTTTATCCTTGGGCTTTTTTGCTGAGGACTCCTTTATTCTAAGCTCCTTAGCCTTTCTCTTATGTTTTCTTCTAAGAAAAGACTTTCCTGTAAAAACCTCGGATCCTTCAACCACAGGCTCCCACTTAGCTTGTACGAGAGATTTAGGAAAAAGCCAGCAATCCTTTTTATTTTCATTAAAAGTGACGGCCTTTTCACGAATAAGATCCGTCAACTTTTGGACTGTGACTTTATCATGGTCGTAGACATTGGTCTACATAGTAGTAGAAACCTGACCCCACTCCAAACAAAGCTCCCATATGGAAGGAACCACTAAATAAAAAAAATCGATCCTTCAACCTTTTTGTGGATTCTGGATTTCCTCCACTCAATTTGTACTCCATTTTAGGAGATACGGTGATCCAATCTTGTCAGTCATGAAAACGGAATAAGACTTTTACGACCGTGGCGTTAAAAACCACATCATGAATTTGAGCAAAAATACATAAAGAAATAAGGTACCTCACGCCATTTGGTTGAAGTCTAGCGATCGATACATGAAGTTCCACTATTATTTTATAAAACTATGGAGCAAAAGGAAATCAAAGACCACCCTTCTAGCGATCGATACATGAAGTTCCACTATTATTTTATAAAACTATGGAGCAAAAGGAAATCAAAGACCACCCTTCAGATGAGTCTCATATACAGTGATATATCCTTACGGAAGAGAAGAAGCTCGCCCGCTTACTCCAGGCAAGAGATATACCAAAGAACTCAAAATCTTATACCGAGCTCGAAGGTACACAACATTGGCAGATGTAAGGATTGACTAAATATCGTAAACTCTAGGCTCTATGGAAATTCTCCAACAAGAAAAGGCAAGAGAAGTTTTCGAGGGAGAAAATAAGAGCAGAGGAATCAAAAGTGTTTCTTAAACATTTGAACGCCAATTTATAGGCAAAGGAGAAAGCTTCAAACGGCATCATTTGATTTCAAAATTCAAAAGACATGCCTCATCATGGCACTAATATGTGTCGGCCACTCATTCACTCTGCCAAATGTCAAATCGCCTGATATTAGTAATGATAGCTTGTGCATTTCCAACGATCCGTTCAGTATCCGAAACGATGCACATTTAATGCAACAACTGACAGCAGGAATAGAAATCATCAGGTTAATTGCCCTCATTCAATGGAAGCCTTCGAACTAAAATTTTTTATCCGAGGAGCTAGTGAAGCTCGTTAAACACGACTTCGGACTCTTACAAAAAAAAAAAAAAAAAGCTTTTAGACTTCATACCAGATGCCTAAATTTCAAGCCTCCTGGCATGAAGGGCTAGTGATGGGTATTATATCCAATGGCCCAAAGAAGTTAGCCCAACACAGTTTCAGGCCAAAAAGAAAAGTTCAACGGCCCTAAATGCCCGAGTATCCCGTTTCAGCAAATATGGCCAAGACAAGTTTAACGTCCCAGACAGTTATCCAACTAACGATATCGGATATTAATTAAAACCGCTATCATGATAAAGAGTAACTATTCGTTAGTTTTCCTAACGGTTAACTATCGTCCACCTTCTATAAATATCCATTCTCTCCAATTTAAGGAGAAAACTCGAGACTTCTCAAACAAAAATATACAAAGACTAAAAAGACGGCAAGAGTGCACACACACTCTTTCAATCTAGACGCCACTTTAAGAAGCACAATACCTCGGACATTATATACTTTTTGCATCCTCTATCTTTCTTTTTATTTAAGGAAAATATTAACTTGAGCGTTGGAGGATATATTAAGGAGTGAGTTTCGCCAATTATTTAACCGCTATTTTGTGATTGCACAGATATTGATTAAAGACGTATGGAGACTAAAGATGCCTTAACATCAGACGGACAAATCCTTTTATCCGTACAACAATCAAAATCCTGAGACGCAATAATTATAATTATTTAAATATTGTAATGTAAATTATAACATCAAATGATAATTTAACTATGATGCATCTCTGGATTCAAATTGTTAAATGGGTTAAGAAGCAACTCGATCTCTCCTAACGGGTCAAATTGGGGCCGATCCGATCCTCATTACTTCAAACCTAGATCATGCATAATACAACTAACAAATAAAAGGTCAAAGGATGGCGAAAACTCACACCTCGGTATATCATCCGATACTTAAATTAGAAATCTTTCTACGATTAGAGAAAGATTGAGGAATATAAGATATGTATACATAGATACTTGTAAAAGGGGAATTAAGTTGTTAGTAGAGGGCGAGGCTCTAGTGAATGTGCTCTCTCAGGGGATAACTTTAAAAGATTGAGAATTTAGCTCCGTTGGGTGTATCCGATCAGCAAGCGGCTTATAGAGATGGAAGACGAGGCTCTGAAGGATGCACCCAAACAGTGGGCGGCTTATAAAGATAGAGGACGAGGTTACAAAGGGTACGCCCAACCAGGCAATGATTTTGAGATGGAGGACGAGGCTCTGAAGTATGCGCTCGACTAGGGTGGCTTATAGAATGGAGGATGAGACTCCAAATGGTGCACCCAACCAGGGGCGGCTTTGATACAAAGGACTTAGCTCCAAAGGGTGCGCCCAACCAAAGGGCGACTCATAAAGATGGAAGAGGAGAATCTTGCTTTCAGGACCTAATTTGCTTCACCTTTCCCGAGAACTCCGTTAAATAAAGGAAGCACTGGTGAGCTTGTCCGCTTGAGAGTGAATGCCCCCGCCAGAATTTTCTCTTGGCTACGTACGAAAAGGAGCCTTCCGTGCCTAATTGCACGAGCCATCCTCACTGTCCTGGCAAGGGAGAATTTGGAGGGAGCACAGGGCGTCCACCTTTGCAAGACGGAATCGGATTGGTCGTTCTGACAGTTGAAAACGATACTCAGAACTCGACGAGAGAGTAAAATCCATGAGGATGAGTGTGCTCATCTTTACGTAGAGTTTAGCTAGAGCAGCTGAGCGCCATCCTTTTTTCTTTTTTCCTCTTATTTTTTTTGTTCGTTGTTGGGAGCTTCTTCCCTTTGTTTTTTTTTTTTTTTTTTTCAGAAGGCCTGAACCTCTTGGGCCTCCTTTTTCCTTTGTCTCTTCATTTTTATATAGGAGGAGGATGGATACCTGACTCCTAAATTCCAAAAACGAGCCATCACTATACCTTTTGCGCTCACCATTCCTCATAATTACTATGCAAAGGGCATCGGGCAAGCAAACCTGTCGGAGGTCGCACACGAGTCCTAATTCACTAAACCAAAGAAATGATGTGCTGACAGCAACTACGCTGGTTGGTCAACTGTGCGGCAATTTGGGGGAGCTGTTGGGCGGTGCTCACGGGTCCATCAATAGGCTAATTTTTGTCAGACCAACCTGAACTCTACTGTTTGGATTTTGGACTGTGCAGAATGCCTGTTGGGCCATGTGGTTCTTTTTGCAAACTCGGAATTGGGCCAGCCCACATATCTCTGGACCATCAAACTATTATAGAATGACTTTGTCATAATATTTCACATATTTTTCAATAACTCTTTTCTGTCACCTTCAGGCTTATCGTCTAGATTGGATCAAATAAATCTTCACAACGTAGAATATCCTCGAAATTTGGCTCACAAAATAGAATAATTTGAAGCCGTCAGTTCAACCATAGTGCCCTCGTTGCCGTCCATTCAACTTGCCCAATTATATTATGTACTATCTAAATTTAATAGACTAAATTGTGGGATTACGTGCCAAAATATATTTACTTAATTGTGATTTTTTTTTTTTTTTGATTCTTTATTGTGGGAGTCTCTCTTCAAAATCAGAGATGTTCACAATCAATCAGGGGAGCTGCATCTGTCAAAGGAGATATAATCTATTCATCTTATTTTTATCCGTCAGATTATAAAACTCTAATTAAAAATTGTTAAATTTAAATAATATATTTTTTATTTTTGTTATTATTGAGTTAAATATTTAATGATATAACTTTTTTTTATAAAAAGTAATTTTAAAACCTCGTCACAGCCCAATAACAAATAAATATACAGAGAGAAGTGACGAGAACGACATGGAAGCTATTCTTCGCAGCACAGCAGACAGGATGAAAAGGACAGAGATCCCTCAACCATGCCGCTGGCCCTCGTGGCAACGACTGTTTACCAGATTAAACAATAATACTTATCCATTAATGAGCTGGTTTTGTCTTCCTTTAGACAAGTTGATTGCATATTAAATGCTGCATTTGTCCTCTCTTATTCCATCATCCACAACTCCTAATGCTAGCAAGGGAGTGAGAACAAGACAAAGGAGGTGGATAAGTCCCTTTAAATAAGATTCTAAAAGCTTATAAGTATAATATTATTTATTATTAAAAAATTATTTAAATTTTATTTATTATTAAAAAAAATATTAACAACATCTGTCTAATATTAATTGAATGATTATGATTAGGAAAAACATAATAAACTTAGCTTTCACTAAGATGAGAACCCCAAATGCCTTTAAACCTTGATAATACCACTTGCATTTTTTTTTTATTTACATTGATAATCAACATAAAAAAAATAAAAAATGGATGAGACCCATACACCTAACAAGTATAAATTGCATGGATTAAAAGTCAATTATGTTACTCTTGATTTATAAATTGAAAGAATTAGGTGTTAGCTGCACTATTTATATGATCTATCTCTTAAAATTTTATCGGTAAATATTTATTGATTCAGTATTTGTATGTTTTGTTGATCCTTTTACGTGTTTTGACGCACAACTAGCTAGATTATTGAGATCCATTTACCGTGTTGTTATGAACTTATCGATCGAAAAAAAAAAACCCGATTGAAGTTTTCTAATCTTAATGTGGATGTATGCATGGAGCTTGTTGCGTTCGAGTCCGAGTGTCGTACGTAGCTAACGTGTGATGACGTCGAGTGGACGGAATCAAGCGCAACACAAGAGAAAGTGAGTTGTTCTTGGACGAGCGGGAGTTGTGAAAGAGAGAGAGAGAACACACGAGTTTTTACGTGGAAAACCCTCCTTTGAAATGAGAAAAAAACCACAAGGCTAGAAGCCTGAAAAGGATCTTCACTAGTTGATCGCTTACAAGATTACAAGATACAAAGTTCGAGAGGCGCTTTCTTTTCTTTCTTTCGACTTTTTCACTTGTCAGCCCAAATCCCCCTCGTATGCCTCAAGTGGATATTTATAAGGGCAAATGTAGCCGTTGGGAATGCCCATGCGGCTACCGAGGCCTCTTGGGATGGCGGCCACCAACTCCACCGACACGTCATGCCGTGTCGCACGCCCGGCGTGTTTGGTGAGTTAGAAACCGACGCGCCATTGGCCATGCTGCGTCGAATGTCGGTCTTGAGGTGACAGGGCATGCTCGGGGATTGTTTCTTGACGGCGGTGTGTGCGGATTTACGATTCCTCGTAACCTGTGAAGTGGCCGAGCCGGCATTCTCGGATACCGAGAGAAAGTCCTCGTCCTTTCTCGACTTGCTTTGGCGTTTAGCCGAGTCCTCGTCCTTCACGACTTGAATCATCCTCACGTGTGTTCTCTGACGGTCCATAAGAAAGTTCTCGGTTATTTCGCGTCGCATGAGGTCTCGGACATGTGATAGCTTGGGCTTCTCGGGTCAAAGCACTCGTCCTATTCCGTACTCCTTTTAGGGTCCCCGGATAATGGAACCCAACACTAGCCCCCCATGCCAAAGGGCTCGAAGTCCTCAACCGTTTGGCATGTCCTTTCGTCACCACTGCCCTTCAAGATGGGTTTTCCTGTGGGAGTCCGTCCGCGTGCATGCTGATTGTCCTAGGAGTGATGACGCTCCTGAATGAGGGCTTAGTTTCCAGCCTGGTCCGAAACAATTAATGTCCTCGGAGCTGCGACTAACCAAGGATCTGATGCTGTGGTGTCCGAGAATTTTCCTTTGTCCGGGAACTTGTGGCGCCGCCGTTTTGGATTCTGCAGAGCATTAAATGCGGGATTGATGCGTTGACAGGCGTCTCGGGACTGCAGAGCCATCATGTTTCTAGGACAAATGGCCGTGCAACGCGTGGCCAGGGTAATGATGGCGCCTTTCAAATTTTCAAATCTATAAATTGGCTTCTCTTTCCCTCGGAATCACTTCTGCTCCTTTGCGTTTCATTTTCCTCATTCCTCCGACGTTTTCCTATGTATTTTCCTGAGTCCCCATTTCTTACTTCCCATGGCCCCTGGTGTGGCTGATATTGCCTCGTCGTTGTCGCCGGAGAAGCTGGACGAGATCCGGGAGCGATATGCCATTCCTGATTCCATGGAGATGGTCGTTCCAGGGCCTTCTGAGAGGGCACGCAGTCTCGCAGATGGCTTCATCACCGTTTATGAGGTCCACCTAAAGGGTGGGCTTCGATTCCCCGTTCCAGGGGAGTTCCATGACATCATGGCAGTGCTTGGGGTGCCATTCGCGAGGCTTCAGCCTAACGCTGTTGGGTATTTGGTCTCTCTGTGTATTTTTCTTCGTTGCCATGGAAAGCGTCTAAACGCTCAGGTGGTTAAGATTATGTTTAGATTTACGCATAATCTTGATTGGGTCACTATGACCCCCTGCCTAGAATTTTCTGTAATGTGCGGGGGGAACCCAGATTCCACCAAAAGGTGGAAAGACAAGTTTTTCTTTTTGGGCGTCCCAAAGGATTGGCGCATTCCCAACGGATGGGGAAATGTGGCCAATCATTATTGCTCTGATCCCTCAAAGGAAGAGAGGGAGGCCGTCCAGGGACTCTTAGACTTGGTAACGGCCAACTTGGGGAGCTTTCACGAGAATAAGCAAAACGCTTGGCTGTTACCTGAAAATTTAGCTAAGGCTAAGTGGGTACTCCCTGTTGCCTCTTTGCCTTCCGGGAAGAAAGGGAAAAGGCCTAAGAAAAAGGCTGAGCCTTTGAAGATCAAGGGGCCGTCCGATCGTTCCAAAATAAGCCGTCCGAGCAAGAGCTCTAAGCGCCCGGTGACTATTGTTGAGGCGTCCTCGTCTGATGATGATGACAACGAAGCTATCGCTCCCTTGGTCAAGAGGTCGAGGACGCACCACTCCCTCTGCACTTTCTCTCTCGGATCATTAGAGACATCAGAGCTCCTGATATCCAGTCCTCCCAAAGATGTGCCACTACTTGACGCTCCTCTCGCTTTATCGGGTGAGGTCTCGGGATCGGATCGACTGTTCACCCGAGGACATTAATGCGGAGAACGCCAGCCGAGAGGAGAAGTAGGTGTAGCGCCCGCCTTGATTCTTGAGGAAGTCGGGTGGGAGCGGTTGTTGAGCAGTCCTCAGAGGTACCTACTGAGCTCCCGACCGCCGCAGTCCAAGATGATCAGGGCGAGGCCCATGATGAAGAAACTGAGGGTGCCCAAGATTTCTGCGCTGCTGAGGAGGAGACGGCGGTGCCCTTTATTGCTGTCGAGTCCTCGGGCGTCACTCCTCATGCTGATGTTCCTTTATCTGAGGCAGAGGTTGAGCTTTCTGTGGCGCCTGCCTGTGAGGCCCAACCACCCGAGGCCATTGGGGAGGCCATCGTAAGCGGCGACTTCCTCGTTTCTCAGGTACTTTCGTTGTTCTCTGAGTATCCTGGCCTTCTGCTTTTTTCTTCCCTGTTCTAATGGTATTTGCTCTTTGATGCAGCTCCGAGATGTAGCTGGCAAGATTGACGTGATAATTGGAGGGGTTGCCCAGGGTTTCTCCCAAATGGAGGCCCTGAGGACTGCCAGTGAGGCTGCCCAAAGGGCAGGACGGAGCTCGCTGAGGCTAGAAGTAAGATAGCCTCCTTGGAGGAAACTGTGAAGCTTTAACGGGCTCAGCAGTCGGTGCTTCAAGAAAGGCTGTATCTTTGGAGGAGAGGCTGAGGGCGTCCATATCGCCCGCGGAACTTGGGCCTTTAATGGAGAGCAGGTACTGGGACGATATTTACATGTGCCACCGAGTAATTCGACTTATTCATTCGCGGTTCCCTGCTGCTGTGCTTGATCCCCGGAATTCCAATGCCTTAACCGCGGAAGATTTATACGGGATTTCTGGGAGGCCCTTCCCTAACTCCTCCCAGCCAAGGCCGCCCCGTGATCCTCTTTCCCCAGGGCCTTCAGGACCTTCAGTCTCGGCGGGCACTTCAAGGTTTCAGGAGCTCCAGCCTCAGGAGTCTCTCCATCAGGCGGAATTTTCGAGAAGCCAGCCTCCAGCTTCTTAGATTTTTTTTTATTTTGTATATGTATTCTTTGATGAAATAAGACATAAACTTTTGACAAAGTCTGGCTGTGTATGCTTTCGTTAAGCTTTTCCTTCTAGTGGCGTTTGGATAAAACCAAGTTTTTGAATTCGGCCTCTTGGGCCGCTCGGACGGAACCGAGTTTCATTAAATTCGACCTCTTGGGCCGCTCGGGCGAAACCAACTTTCATTAAATTCGACCTCTTGGGCCGCTCGGACGGAACCGAGTTTCATTAAATTCGACCTCTTGGGCCGCTCGGGCGAAACCAAGTTTCATTAAATTCGACCTCTTGGGCCGCTCGGACGGAACCGAGTTTCATTAAATTCGACCTCTTGGGCCGATCGGACGGAACCGAGTTTCTCTACATTCGACCTCTAGGGCCGCTCGGACGGAACCGAGTTTTTTTTTTTTTATGTTGCGTCCGCGCACTTCTAGGCTTTTCTTGGCTTTTACTGATAGTATTTTTTGAGGTGCATGGCATTCCATGTTCGAGGGATCAGTTTACCCTCCTGGCTACGTAGCTTGTATGCCCCATTTCGAAGGATCGCCGAGACCAGGAAGGGTCCCTCCCAATTTGGGAAAAGCTTGTTTCGGCCTACATTCTTCCCAGTTGCCTCGATGCTCCTTAAGACTAAGTCTCCAACCTCAAATTGCCGTGCCCTTACCTTTTTGTTGTAGTAACGAGCCACCCGCTGCTGATATGTTGCTATGCTAAGTTGCGATCGGTCACGGGCCTCCTCAAGCAAGTCAAGGTGTTCACGGAGCCTTTGGCCATTGAGGACAGGGTCGAAGTGTTCTACTCGAAGACTTGGGAGACCAACTTCCACTGGTATGACCGCCTCTACCCCGTAGCAAAGGCTAAAAGGGGTCTCCTTCGTCGATTCTCTCGGAGTAGTTCTATAAGACCAGAGGATAGAGGGCAACTCATCCACCCAGGAGCCCTCAGAGTCTATCAGTTTTGTCTTAAGCCCGTGCAGGATAGTCCGATTCATCACCTCCACCTGGCCGTTGGCCTGAGGGTAGGCAACGGATGTGTGGACCAGATTGATTCTGAGGCGAGCGCAGTACTTAGAAAATCGTTTCCTGGTGAACTGCGTTCCGTTGTCGGTTATAATGCATTCAGGGACCCCAAATCTGCAGACGATGCACTGCCGGAGAAACTCTATCGCATTCTGCTCCGTTATTCGCGCGAGGGGCGTTGCCTCCACCCACTTAGTGAAGTAATCTATCCCGACAATCAGGATTTTTCTTTGAGCGACTGCGACGGGGAATGGCCCGAGGATATCAAGCCCCCGCTGTGCGAAAGGCCACAGAGATTGTAATGCCCGGAGTTCTGTGTGGGGCTGACGGTTCAAATTGCTGTGGATCTGGCAATTCTCGCACTTACGTACAAAGTCCATGGCGTCATACTTCATCGTGGGCCAGTAGTACCCTTGCCTCATTATTTTGAACGCCAAATTTTGCCTCCATATGAGACCCATAGATTCCAAGATGCACCTCATGGAGGGCGTATTCTGCTTCCTCGGGGGTAAGGCACCTGAAATAAGGGGCCAAAAACCCCCAGCGATATAAACGGCCGTCCACTATGGCGTACCACCCCGCAGTCTTCTTGATCCTCTTGGCCTCAACAGGGTCCTCGGGCAAAGTGCCGTCCGTGAGGTATCTCAAGTATACGGTTATCCAGGTATCACCGCTCGACACCTGCATAACGTTGGTCTCTGGCTCCTCTATCGTGGGTCGTTCCAGGGTTTCCCTCATTCCTCGGGCGTACAGCTCAGGGTCCCCGGACGCTGCTGCCTTTGCCAATGCGTCCGCCTTTTCGTTTTCTGTCCTCGGAATGTGTATGAATTCTACTTGCTCAAAATCTGAGGTCATCCCCTTTACCCTCATGAGGTATTTGGAGAGCTGAGGATTGTTGACTTCGAAGTTCCCGAGGACTTGGTTGATGACCAGCTCGGAATCACTGTAAACCACCAAGTCCTTGGCCGAGCATTCCTTTGCAAATCGTAATCCTGTAATCAAGGCTTCGTATTCCGCGACGTTATTGGTGGCCGGGAATCCCAAGGTTACGGAGTACTTAATTTCTGATCCCACGGGAGTTTGCAGCACCACACCGGCCCCGCAACCATCCTTCATGGAGGAGCCGTCCACATGGAGCGCCCATGCTGGCGCTGATCCTATTTTGCCCATTCCAGTACTCTCGAAATCACCGCTGGCAAGCGCAGTTGCCTCCACGACAAAATCCGCAAGGGCCTGGCCCTTCATGGCCGGCCTTGGCCTGAATTCGATGTTGAATTCGCTTAACTCAATAGCCCATTTTATCAGTCGTCCCGAGACCTCGGGCTTTTGGAGAACGGTCCTTAGTGGTTGGTCAGTGAGGACCACTATTTTATGCGCCTGAAAGTAAGGCCTTAGCTTCCTGGCAGAGTATACCAGCGCCAGTGCGATCTTCTCCGTGTGTGGATATCGGGTCTCCGAGTCTGCCAGGATCTTGCTGACGTAGTATACTGGCTGCTGATTCCCTTGGCATTCTCTCACCAAGGCCGAGCAGGGCCCGGTCGGTCACTGACAGGTACAAATAGAGCTCCTCTCCAGGTTGAGGAGAAGCCAGGAGAGGAGGGTTAGCAAGATATGCCTTGAGGCCCTGAAGTGCCTCCTCGCAATCGTCGCTCCAACGAAAGCCTTGGGTCTTAGGTCCTCTGAGTGCCTCGAAGAAAGGCAAATGTCTCTCGGCCACCTTGGCGAACGGAGAGGGCGGCCACCCGCCCAGTGAGTCTTTGGACTTCTTTTATAGTCCGGGGAGACTGCATGTTTAAAATAGCCTGGATCTTCTCGGGATTCGCCTCGATCCCGCGTTGCGACACTATATAGCCGAGGAACTTCCCGGACGTCACCCCGAATGTGCATTTGCTGGGGTTTAGCTTCATTTCGTGGGCCCTTAACACTCGGGAGGTTTCCGCCAAATCCTCGATGTGGTTTCTACTGATGGTGCTTTTCACGAGCAAGTCGTCTACGTAGACTTCCACGTTTCTGCCGATCTGGTCCTTGAACATTTTGTTGACCAGTTGTTGGTACGTCGCGCCGGCGTTCTTGAGACCGAAGGGCATCACTTTGTAACAGTACGTCCCTTGGTCAGTCATAAAGGACGTATGCTCTTCGTCCTCGGGGCACATTTTTATCTGATTGTACCCCGAGTAGGCGTCCATAAAGCTGAGCAGCTCATGGCCGGACGTTGAGTCCACCAACTGGTCGATCCTTGGGAGGAGAAAGCTGTCCTTCGGACATGCTTTGTTGAGGTCTATGAAGTCTACGCACATCCTCCATTTTCCACTGCTTTTCTTCACCATGACCACGTTGGCGAGCCAGTCCGGGTATTTTACCTCTCGGATGAATCCTGTGTCCAGGAGCTTCTTCACTTCCTCCCGACGGCCACCAGCTTTTCTGTCGAGTAATTCCTCCGCTTCTACCTAATAGGCTTGTGGTGTGGATCCATGCCAAGCCTATGCACTATTGTCTCGGGAGAGATGCCTGGCATGTCCGCGGGGGACCAAGCAAGCACGTCCGAGTTCTCCCTTAGAAATCTCGTTAGTTGTTCTTGGACGGACTCTTCGAGAGAGCTCCCTATCTGGACGCATTTCTCAGGGTCCTCGGGATCCAAAGAAATTCGTAGGGTAGGCTCACTAGGTTGCGCTTGTTGCAGAGTTGCCTCGTCTCTAGATCGAGGTCTTCCATTGGCCTGGGAAGGGGAGTTTGTATGACCTGCGACAGGTAGCACATTCTCCCGGTGGCCTGTTCGCGAGAACTTCCCCGACACCAAACGGAGTTGGAAATTTCATCTTTAAGTGCGGGATGGAAGTCACCGCATCAAAGCTAGCAAGGCATGGGCGTCCGAGAATCGCGTTGTACACGGACGGGAGGTACACCACCAGAAAGGTGAGGATCCTTGACGCCGTCCTCGGATAGGTTCCTGAAGTGACTTCCACCGTATAATGCCTTGGACTGGGACCGCTCATTGTCGAGCCCATACAAAGGCCCCCTCCGGGCTTTCATTTGACTTTTCCTCAAACCTAACTTAAGGTACGCTACGAGGTAAAGCAAATTTCTAGAGTTTCCATTATCAATAAAGACTCGTTTCATGCAAAGAGTCATTGGCTCGGCCTCAAACGAAAACCGCTACAACCAAAGGGTCACTATGAGGGGAAGTTACATGGGTCATGTCCTCTTTGCTAAAACATATAACATCATCCCTAGCACTCGTCCTCGGCCTTTTGGAGGCACTGGGCTCTAGGCCGCTTTCCCCAGCCGGCCGGGTTGACACCATGTTTACGACCCCTGCTGCCACTCGGTTCCTTGGGGGTTCAACTTCAGGCTCGACTGCTGTTCCGGAGGATTGTCCGAGTCTTTGCAGGAAACGGTTGAGGTGCCCTCTCTTTATCAATTCTTTAATCTCCCTCTGTAATGACTTGCAGTCTTCGGTGGCATGACCTCCGCAGCGGTGGAAGTCGCAGTATTTCGTCTGATCACCTCCATCTGGATTCCTTAGTGGCTTGGGCCACTTGACAAACTTCTCCCCTCGGATCTGCATCAGCACGTTCGTGCGAGTGTCGTTTAGAGGAGTGAGGTGCACCGGCGGTGTGTCTCTCCGGACGGCCGGCTCAAACTTACGGTGCTTCGTCGCGAATGGGGGACTATGGTAGTCCCCAGCCCTTCTCTTCATCTCCGACGTCCTCGGACGGTAATTTTCGTCCTTCTCCGGACGCTTTGCTTCATTCGCCTCCTCAGCTACTATGTAGGCCCTTGCTACGGTCTCGGCCTCTTCGAAAGTGTGAGGGCCCTTGTAGATGAGGTGTTTAAAGAAAGCACCCCCCCTCCAGGCCAGACAGGAAAGCGTTAAGTTTCACCCCATCTGACAGTTTTGGGATTTGCCTGGCCTCGGCCACGAATCTGGCCAGGAATTCTCTTAGGCTCTCCCTGGCACCCTACTTCACGCGAGTGAGGTGCCAGGGCTGTTTCTCCGCCCTCCTGCTAGAGGCGAACTGTGACAAGAATGCTGCCGCCAGTTCACCAAAGGTGCTGATGGAGCCCGCAGGCATCCCATAAAACCACACTCTTGCGTCCCCTTTCAGCGTCAAAGGGAAGCATTGGCACATAGTAACTTCATCTAGACCCTGGAGACTTAGATGTTCTTTAATGCATTAAGATGATCCATTGATCGGCGCTTCCATCATAAGCCTCCCGTGTTTGGCATCTTGAATTTTGGGGGGCGCCCCCTTGCCCCGACGTCCGTTGTGAATGGAGATTGGGGAATACTTGCTCCGCTACTCTCCCCGAAAACGCGATTCCAAACTTTTGCTAACTTTTCCTCCACATGGGGTGGAGCTGTCGCTCTCCTTGCGTTGAGGAGGTGCCTCAACTCGTTGGGCTGGTGGCTCGCTGGCCTCTCGGGGGTCCTTCTGGACCCGCGCACATGTGTTGCCTCTCGGGCGTGGTGCTCTTGATTACCCTGGGATCGGGGACCCAGGCGATCCTCTAGTCCGCGAGGAATCCTGCCGCTTGAGGCAACCTACGTCCTTGGTTGTTCCTGTTGAGCGGGCGCCCTATATGGGCGCTCACGCCTCCTTCCTCCGCTTCGAGATATTTCCGCCTGGGAGCCCCTGGAGGGCGCTCCCTTTGCCTTCTCATCCTCTTTGGCGCAGAGGGCGAAAATGGCCTTTGACATCTCTTCTATTTTCGTTGCTAAGCCCCGTACAACTGGATCAGGATGGTTTTCGATGCCGACACTGGGGTTAGGGGCACCCTCCTGCTGTTGCTGGGTTGCGGCTGGAGGTGGCGTGCTTGCCTGTGCCTTGGTGCTCACCATTTCAGGATGCTTAGGTGTAAATGTTGTGATGTGTTGTTAAACGTGGTCTGGGAGAGTGAGAAGTTGACTTTTAGTCCTCTTCCCACAGATGGTGCCAATGTTGCGTTCGAGTCCGAGTGCCGTACGTAGCTGACGTGTGATGACGTCGAGTGGACGGAATCAAGCGCAACACAAGAGAAAGTGAGTTGTTCTTGGATGAGCGGGAGTTGTGAAAGAGAGAGAGAGAGCACACGAGTTTTTACGTGGAAAACCCTCCTTTGAAATGAGGGAAAAATCACAAGGCTAGAAGCCTGAAAAGGATCTTCACTAGTTGATCGCTATTTTTCACAAGATACAAAGTTCAGAGAGGCAGTTTCTTTTCTTTCTTTCAGCTTTTTCACTTGTCAGCCCAGATCCCCCCCTCGTATGCCTCAAGTGGATATTTATAAGGGCAAATGTAGCCGTTGGGAATGCCCATGCGGCTACTGAGGCCTACTGGGAGGGCGGCCACCAACTCGCTTGACACAAATATGCCAGCATGTTTGGTGAGTTAGAAATCGACACCGCTATTGGCCATCTTTGCGTCGGGAATGCTGCCGCTTGGAGTGACAGGGCATGCTCTGAGGATTGTTACTGATGGCGGCGGCGTGTAGCGGGATTTACGCATTCCTTGGTAACTGTGAAGTGACTGAGCTGGCATTCTCGGATACCAGAGAAAGTCCTCGTCCTTTACTGACTTGCTTTGGCGTTTGGCTGAGTCCTCGTCCTTCGCTGACTTGAATCATCCTCACGTGTGTTCTCGGACGGTCATAAGAAAGTTCTCGGTTATTTCGCGTCGCATGAGGTCTCGGACATGTGATAGCTTGGGCTTCTCGGGTCAAAGCACTCGTCCTATTCCGTACTCCTTTTAGGGTCCCCGGATAATGGAACCCAACAGAGCTAATACTCCCTTAAACTCTCTTTTTTAGACATTCTTCTGCTCTATCTATGAATGATATAATTGAATAGTCAAATTTTCAGGGTTGATTATGATAAATGTAGGTCATTTTATCATAGGAAAAAAAAAGAGAAAAAAGTAAAAGATTTGGTGGTCCAACACTTAGATTATGTTTGGTTAGAGGGAATAGAAATATTCCCGTGAGAATATTTCTCCATTTTTATTTTCTGAGAATAAATATTTTTTTATTTAGTTACAATTTAATTAAAATAAATATTCTTATAAAAATATTTATTCCAACATATATGGGAATAAAAATTATCACATCTCATTAGGTAATTTTTATTTTCACATATATAAAAATAACGATTCTCATATTATTATTATTATTATTATTATTATTCTCACCTTATTTTTCATACTATTTTACAAACTAAATAATGAAATACTAATTCCTAACTTATTCTATTTAACAATTAAATATGAAAATAATAATTTTCACTCTATTCTCATCTTATTCTATTAACTGAAAATAACTATTCTATTTTCATTTTATTCCATTCCAATAACCAAATATATTATTATGGTCTATTTAATCGACTAAACTTTAAAAAAATTCTATATACTCAATCTCTCCCATAAAAGACTATTTTAAAAACATGATTAAAGTTCTCTGTAAATTACTTTTGTTTTTTAAAAACAATTTAGAACATTTTATAAAAAGTACATTTTTCAAAAAGAAAAAAGTTATATAACAAATAGGCCCTGCATATTTAACACCTTAAGGCCCTAAAACATTTTCAAATTAATCATATATGACTGGTTAGTAGGAACTTTAGAATTTTAAATTTTTAAACAGACATAAGAAAAAAAATGATAATAATTAAAAGAGGAGGCTAGCGTATGAAAGAAAGCATTATACTTATGTAAAATAAAGGTCGAATTGAACCCGTAATACCCTCTTTTTGTGGTTTTGGCAAATACCCTCTAATTATAATGGATTAGTCGTTAGCAATTTTATCTTATTAATAATGTATCTTTATCTATTTATTCCCGTATAAAAAGTACACTATCTCATAAAGGTGAAAAAAGGCGGCCTAACTGACATAATGTGTTGACCGAAAATAGGGTGGCCTACCAACACAGGCACAAAGGAATCGAAGAGAAAAAAATGAAAGCAAGAATATTAACAACCGATATTTACGTAAAAAACCCTTATAAATCAAGGAAAAAACCACGGGACTTTCAGTCCATAAAGTTGCACCATGTATGATATAAAGATTACAAAACAGGAGGCGAAAATACACACACACACAGAGTTAGGCCTTCTTTCTCTCATCTGTTTTTCTTTCTAACTCTCACACACTCACACTCTACTCAACTCTCTTTGTTTACGACAACTTCTCTACTTCTCACACTCCCAGCCTGCTTACACACACACATATATATATATACAAGAATATACAAAGGACTTAGCAGCAGCTGGACAATCACGTTGTCGTTCATGGTTGGTGCGCAGTTTCCAAAAAGCATGCCTCAGCTCAACAGCAGGTGGCGCATTTCTGCAGTATCAGAAGACAGGACTGTTGTCTTAAGTTTCGAAGGTTACCTAAACAGGTAGGTTAACCTACTCCCTTTCAGACACAACAGGTATTCTGTGTTGCCTTAATGAGACGGTTAACTTTGTTGACCGTCTTCCCATTTAGACCGGTCAACGTTCGGTTGACCGTCCTCTTAGTTGTTTTGAGAGTCCTTAGCATACCGGTTAACTTGATTCTTCAGTCGGTCAACGATGTTAACCGGAGCTTCTTCACGAGTGAGATTTCCAACAAAATGTTAGTCGATAACGATTCCATTGCCAGGAGTTGCCTTTGAGAGTAGGCTATTCTACAGTGGCATTATGAAGTTGCTGATGCATGGTTCGGCATCAATTGCTTTCTTAGTATTGCAGGTTCTGTGAAGTGAATAATCGGTAGCAGAGACAACTCACAAGCTACCAACTAATTCAAAGGGTAACGTTTGACAAAGGATTCACAAGCAGTCCATCATTCATGCTTATGATGCACGAACTGCCTTTACACAGAGACCGCTAGCAGAACACACAGGCCGATTGAAGTCAAAATGATGCCAATAGCTGTTCAACGTCAGAAATTCGCGAGAACTAGAAACCACGAGTCTCCCAAGTCTAAGCATAGTCAATACTAGAGCACCGTATTCATAACCGATCATGTCCGATAATGAGCAGTTCGGGGTGGCTGAGCTTCTCCTTCGAGATAAAGTCTTATCGTTTTACTTCAAGATTGTTGAATATAAACCAATAGTTGTGGGGTTTTTTTTTTTCTTTTAAAGCTACTTTAAATTTTATTTATTAATAATTCATTTAGACCATTAGTTTTATAACCAATAGTCCACGTAGTAAAGCACGGTCATTGCACCTAGCTACACCTCATTCAGTTAATGAGTATAGCCCAAGGGAGTACGGGTTCCAATACACCAATGAATTATAGCATATGGAAAAACATTGCTATAGGTGAAAGTTTGAAAATATAGATGACAGTGTGAGGAAGAAAAAGAAGATTTTTGATGACTAGCAAACCTCTATTATTACTGAGTTTAATCTTCTTGTTATGTGTGAAAAAATATAATTAATGTTACAAACAATGAGATGAGTTGATTAATAGATAATGATAGATAACTACATATTATATTGAAGAAAAAATCGTTCATATCTTATATACAATGTGACTTTAAGATATTAAAGGTGGGTAATAACAAATTGTTGTAAATCATGGGATATGACAACATATGCTTAACCCCCAACACAAGTACAAGGTTGGCTTTGAGGGATGTGTGAAATGTCCGAAACATTTGACTTAATCTCATCTTAGCCAAAAATCTCAACGACAAGGGCCTTTACAACACTTTTTATGATGACTCGTGAAAATTCTCTCGATGATCTCTACTAGTAGAGTGTAGAAAAAAGCTTTCAAGCTTGTATATGTTGTAAGCATTTGTATTTAATAGAGATGTAAACATAGCCAGCGATAGTGAGACTACAAAGTTGTGACACAAGCAACTCAATCATATGAGTAAGAAAGGGTTAATTTGTCTTACAAAGAATAACTTTCTTTTAGGTGTGAAAAAATGCTAAATTGAAGACTTGTTCTTGTTGTATGATCAGCAAGCAATGAAAAGTTTATTTCCATTAGAGGTCATCATTAAGAATTTGGACATGCTAGAGCTTGTACTCGCGGATTTATGTGGTTTACTTATAGTAAAAACTTTTAGATGTGAACTTTATTTTATCATATTTATTTTTGATTGTTCTAAAAATTCATGTCTCTATCACTTAAAATTAATTGACCAAGTTCTTAAGGCCTTCAAATAATTTCATGCCTTCGTTGGTAAACGAGAAAGAAATTGAAGTGTATCTGTAGCGAAAATAGTTTTGAGTACCTTAAACCATTTGATGCATATTTTTGTTCACATGGCATTTGAACCTAAAAACTCCACCTAAGTCTCCTTAATTGAATAAAATGGCCAAAATGATGGATAGAATAAAGATTAATAGAGTCTGATATATGTTATTCAAGGCAAAGCTACCATATTTTTTGGGGGGGAAAGTTTTGAATGTTGTAACTCATATTATCAATGTTTTACTAAGCATCTCATTTAATGGGGAAGTTCTAATAAGATGTGTCTAGGAAGAAGGTTTCTTATGACCATTTGAGGGTATTTAGTTGCAAAGTGTACATTCATGTTCAAAAAGATGAGAGAACCAAGCTTGACATGAAGATGTTGGAATGTATCTTTTTTGACTATAAGGAAGATGAGTTTGGCTACTTGGTTTGTGATCCATAGAGAAAAAGCTTGTAAGATCTAGGTATGTGGCGTTTACGAAGAACTATACCATTAAAGATATAGACAAGACCAAGAATGCGATTTCTCACAGCAACGACTATTGTTGTGATATCTACTCAACAGTGCTAACACTATCGCCAATTGATGTTAAAGACGGTGGAGATGGTGATGTCCCTACCCATGATAAATTAGATAATGAGCATGATGATGCTAATGACAACTCTCATGGTAATGTTTTTAAGTTTCACAACAATTCCGTTCTAACAATCCTTGAGAAAATGACGTTCATCCATTTGCCTATTGGTTGATAAATATGTGTTACCTACTAATGACAAAGAGGCGGAATGTTCTTAGGAAGCCATAGAAGACGAGTATAAATTAGAGTGAATGAATGTTATGCAAGATGAGATGACATTTTTACATAAGAATCACACGTTCAATATGATGATATTTCCTAATGAAAAACAAGCACTTAGAAATAAGTAGACGTACTAATTAAAGTTTGAGGAATTCAAGATTGAAGAGAAAAGGCATATAGTGTGCTATTTGAAGAAGAGCGTCTACAATCTCAACTAACTCCCAAAGTGATAGTATAAAAAGTTTGAGTTTATCAAAGTGAAGCAATACTACTAGAAGATGACTTTATACCATTACGTTTTTATACAAAGGTTCTTGGTGTGATACTTTGTAATCTTTTTTCTCTATATTGATGATATGTTCGTTAATTTAAAAAAATGTATCTTGGATTGATGAGTTAAAGAAGTAATCATGCAAGTCTTTTTCCGTAAAAAACTTGAGATCATAAAGCAAATTCTTGACATAAAAATTATTTACAATCGGAAGGAGAATAAACTATGGTGTCACAAGATAGTTACATTAATAAGGTGCTTTAATACTTTAACATGTAGAAATTCAAACCAATTGGTACTCCTATAGCAAATCATTTCAAGTTGTGTATGGAAAAGTTCTTCCACAAAAGAAAAGAAGGACGAGCTGAGTAGGGCTCCTCTTCTTTAGTCAATTGGTAGTTTGATTTACATTATGATTTGTACGAAGGCTGGATATTTGCTCATATCATGGGTGCGGTTAGTCATTTCCTTTCTAATATCAGAAACAAATATTGGCCAATGGAAAAATGGATTCTGAGATATCTCTAATGTGCTTTTAGAGTATGCTTGTGCTTTGGCATTGATAAGTCTATTTTGGTTGGGTTTATAGATATTGACATGTCATATGATATTGATTCTAAGATGTTCACATTAAAGTAATTGATGGTGAGCAATATTTTGACAATCAAAGTTACCAAAGTGTATTACACTTTCTACTAAAACCGAATTCATTGTGATATCATAAACAAGCAGTGAGATGTTATGAATGAAAAAGTTTATTAATGAGAACAACTTTAAGCATGATAACGATATATTACTTTGTGATAGTTAAAGTACAATTTATTTTTATAAAAACTGACCATCTATATTTGAATTAAAATATATTGATATGAAATATCATTAAGTGAGAAATTTTTTTAATTTGGAGTTATTAATATTAAACAAAGTTAAAACTAATAATGATAGGTTGGATATGACGAAGAAAAAAATTTTGTGATATGTTGAGAGATTACCAGAACTATGATGGCCCCCACAAGATCATAAAAAAATATTTATTTGAATAAGTCATTCATTTATGAATCTTATACCAATTGTATATATATATATACATTTAAGTTATTACCGGATATATGAATGGTCATGGGAGGTTTACCTAAGGAAAGCCTATGGGAAAGAGTTCTTTAGCAAGCACTAGGAACAACACATTGATTCACATATGATGGGCACATATGTGCATTTGGGATAGTATGTGTGTGCCCTTTTTGGCTATTCTCCATGATTTTTTGTGCTTGATGCGCCCCTGTTCAATGCATGTGCACTACAACAATTTTTTCTATGACATTTAAACGCCAGTAGCTAATATAAATGGCAGCTATTCATTTTAGGGTGTTTATTATGAGTTTAAAATATTCTATGGCTACCAACTTGAGAGAAAAAGAGAAAGAACAATAAATCAATTCTAACAAATTATTTGTACTCCAAATCTTATTCTAATTTTTATCATCCTTGGGTATGTAGTTTAGTTATTGTTTATAATATTTGCTTCTGGTTTTTCATCTTGTTTTCATCTTTTATTATTTTGTCCTAATTTATTAATATTATGGTAAAATTAAAAGAGGTGTTAGAAGTTTGTATACCATATTCGTATTTTTAGTAGATATTTTTTGGACTTAATATCCAGTAATTTTACACTTTTATTTCTGAGGAGTTCAGTATAAAACTTATTCATCTTGCATTGCTTGTGATTATTATCATTTTTCAAATTTTTTGTATTGTCATTTCATCTCTTAACAATTTCAAGTTACAAGCTCAATATTACAATTCAATTAGGGATTCGTTATTGTCTTTGTTGAATATGCTTGGCCCGTCCTGAGTCCAACAGATATAAATTTAAAGGTAGATATATCATTGTGAGGAGCTAGAAAAAAAAAAAAGAAATAGGCCGTCATATACATACAATTATATGATAAAAAAAAAAACATTAATAAAAGAAGAAGAAAGTATCAATAAGGTTTAAAGATATCATAGTTAATGTTTAATTTATGCACATCCATATTTAACACTTACTAAAGTCTCATCTTATTTGTCTATATTAGTTATTAGTAAATAAAAAAAAATTATGAAAGACATACACGAGTTATTAGCCATAGAAAAAAATGAGAAAGGCGACAAATCACAAGTCCTTGATCATGGGGGACGTAAAAGGAGTTACAAATATGCATGCATGCATTGATCCATGAGAAAAAGACGACAAAATTCAATTCTTCATACGTACATCACTTGCTATATTTTATTATGCTTTTTTATTGGATTTGAACTTACTTTTCGATTAAGTTAAAACTCTATTCATAAGGACACGAAAACAACCAAATTTTTGATGCAATAAACACATCAACGTTATTTATTCAGCAATTTGTAAATAAATTGAGCTAAAAATAAACTTCAAATGTTTATATTAAATAAATTAACCCCTCCCCCAACACTCAATTAGTACTACATGTTGGGGTTCGACACCCGGATCCATCCAATCCGGTAGCAGCGGAATATCCGAACCCCGCCGTAATCGTCAGCCACCATTTAGTAAGAATAATGAACATGAGAGATACACAATATTTTTGCGTGGAAACTCCTTCTCAATTAAGAAAAAAAATCACGGGATACGAAATTCATCACTAAATCCACTATGTAAAATGGTTACAAAAACCCAGAGACAGAATATAGCAACCACCCTGGCTATACAGGCCCTAGAGGCGAAAATGAAGAATAGAGCACGAAAATACAAAGCCTCACTCTTTGTGTTTCACTCACTGTCTTCTCTTTCTTCCACTCTTTCTCTCCTCCTGGGTGCTCTCTGCTCTCTTATTTTACAAGTGTTGGTGAAACGACGACCGTCGGTTCATTCCCGCCCTCATGCAACCGGCTATACAAGCTCCTGGCTACACAAGCCCTAGCGAATGCTCGCCCATGGTGATTTCTCTATCACCAAATGGTAACACCCATGACGCCTTGTGTGCGCACTCCACACAGCATGCCCAGCATGCATATATATAATGATCTGCCTGGAGACCTTCAACCAATAGGCAGGTTGCGTGTGGACAAACGTATGCCACTTACTCTGCAATCTGCCAACAACTTTGCCCACCCACTCTGCAATTCTGCCAGCTGTCCACAGCTTGCTGCCAACTTTCCACGACGTCCTCAGTCGTTGTTGCAGCTAAGTCCCCGGACCATCTGTGCCCTTTGGCCATCACAAGAGTCCTCCGGTGTTCCATGGTCTCCAGGCAGTGCCAACGACCTCGGACATCTCATGTCCTCGGTGGTCATTGTGCACAACCCATATCCCTGGACGCTATTGTGTACTCAGTCATGTTCATGGGCGATTCCATACCAGTAATACCAACTGGTAAGTTTCAGCCTTCCCAACCGGTCAACATCTCATTGGCCGTCTTCAGCATTCATCCGGTCAACCTCCGTTGACAGTCCTTTTCTTCCATTCGGTCGACATCCCCGTTGACCGTCTTCTACTATCCGTCCGTCATCCAGCAGTACTCCTGCAGCCATCAGACGGTCAACCTCCTGTTGACCGAAATTCATGACTGGCCAACATCCGACGGTCAATCTTCATTAACTGTCCACTGTTCTCCTCCGGTCAACGTCCCGTTAATCGGAATCAATTCTCCGGATTTGTTCTCCACAAATCCTCTGATAACAAATCAATTTGTTGAGTTACCCATAAGGGAGCGACCAGACCCAACACTACATGTCCTAAATTATTAGTTTACAATATAAATTGGTTGTGGTTAAATAAAAAATAAAATATATAAAATAAAAATAATTCAAAATTATTTTCAGTATCAAATGATACTATACTATATAAATCTAAATATCAAGAATATTTTGCTGCTGTTATTGTCCAAAATTATAGGTCAAATAATGTGAATAGACCTTAGGAAGAAATCACATCATACACTCAAAGTGTCATATGTTACATTAATTATTAAAAGCGACAAGATTATTCTAAAAATATTTATTAGATTTGATAATAATTACTTATATCAAAAAGTAACGTTACACTTGTACTGAATTATGTAAATTTTCCCTTGGCATAGTTAATCAAGTTGTGATATTCAGCCCAAATATCATTTGTTTACTTCCCCGTTGCAACAAAAACATTGAGTTTCGAGGATTTTTCTTGTACGGTTCGGTGAGGTGTCAACGTAGTAACGCATTTTATAAGATTTCACAGCGCCGTTAGGAACGCACACTGATTATTGAAGCTTTGTGCATTAGCTAAGGCTCGTGTACCGTAAGTATATTTTTTTAAATAATGAATAAATAATAAAGTTTGTCTTAGAGTTATCCTATTGGTTGAAATTATATTGATCTCGAACTCTATTATGGTGAAGACAAGATTGGAGAGTATCTGCAATCATTACATACTTGGTCGGATTAAAGTCATCTGTCCAGATTTTGGTTATTATTTTTACCTTATTCTTAATAGAATATTTATTCATGGTTTGATTTCTTTTTTACATGGAATAAGTATTCTTAAAGAAATATTTATTTCTTCAACATAAAAAATAAAAAATATCATTTACTCTTATGTATTTTTTATTCATTGGTTGGTGAAAATAGTTATTCCCATAACCTATAAAATTTATTCTCATTTTTTTCTTTATTATTATTATTATTATTATCACTATTATTATTATTATTATCATTATTACTTCTATTATTATTATTATTATTATTATTATTATTATTATTATTATTATTATTATTGCCGATGATATTATTATCATCGAGGATATTATTATGAAGGTATATAGGCGTTATTCATGCTTTCTAATCTTCAGAATCTTTTTTTATTAAATAAGAGTAAAAATATTATTAATATAAATTTTTATCATATTTTTCATATGATTAACACATACCAAATATTAGAATATTAATTTTTAATTTATTTTATTTTAACAACTAAATATGAAAATAAAAATTCTTAACTCTATTCACATCTTATTCTATTCCCTGAGAAAAACTATTCCATTTTAATTTTATTATATTTTAATAACCAACCGTGCAGTAAGTGTATATTTACTTGGTTGAAATAAAAATTTTATTTTCACATTATTCTTAATTGAATATTTATTCCATGATTTAGTTTCTTTTTAATATAGAATAAATATTTTTAAAGGAATATTTATACCTCAGCTTTAAGGAATAAAAAATATAGCATACTTTTAGATAGTTTTTATTCATTACATGCAAGGAATAATTATTCCTAAATCTTATAAATTTTTTTCTATTTTGCCATCGTTGTTATTATTATTATTATTATTATTATTATTATTATTATTATTATTATTATTGTTATTGTTACTGTCGATGATATCATTACAAAGGTATGTAGATATTATTTATATTCTCCGATTTTTAAAATCTTTTTTTATTTAATAAAGGTAAAAAAGTCATTAAGATAAATTTTTATTTTATTTTTTATACTATTACTATATATTAAATATTATATTATTAATTTTTAACTTATTTTATCTAGTAAATAAATATAAAAATAAAAATTTTTAATTATATTATCATTTTATTCTATTTTTTAAGAATAACTATTCTGTTCCTATATTATTCAATTTTAATAACCAAATATGCCATAAGTGCCTAAGAGATTTTGTTGCAATAAGAGATAGAGGCCCCTAGGCTTGAGAAAAAAAGATTTGTGCTCATTTGCAAGAAAAGACTATTAACTGTCCATTTGACTGGCATATGATGTGTTTATTAAACTTATAGTAATGTCTATCACGTTAAAAACGACACATTATAAGGAGGTTGATGAAAAAGAAGCTAATTAGATAGTATAGTAGTGTTTAACACAAATCAGGAAGTTGGTACACCCTGGCCTTTTACCCAACTATCTCTTTTAAACCATTTACCTATAATTGTATCACTAAATATCTACAAATTAAATCTAAAAATCTATTGAGAAAGAAAAAAATTTATTGATTAAAACTTAACTATTTATGAAATATTATAAGAGATAGAGACATTTATTCTTATCAGAAATCCAGTTACCTATTAGTAAAATCTAGTACTCTCATGGTTAGCATTCAAAAAAATATCTTTCTTCCTATTTAAAGACTAAGACCACCCCAACATCTTAGGTAATCAGGGATATTCCTCCCATATGTCATCTCCTTCCCATGGACTTCCTTTGCCCAACTCAACCTCTTGGCCACTGCCTAATACAAAAATTTTGTACAAAAAGCCAGATAATTTTTAATCATCTCATCTAACTCAACATTAAATTGACTTGGAAATCACAAAAATTTTTCTAAGAGCAATGTTGTAGACTTTTTAACTTTATTATTTGTAATAAACGAAATCTAAATAAAGGTATTCAAATTTGAATCATACATCGATTAATCATCGTTCTAAATAAAACATTAATTCATATATACATTACTAATCTAAAATCTTTTCAAACTTGATGATGTTATTATAATAATTTCAGCATTTAAGATTAGAAGATGAACAAATTTAAATATATTGTCAAAATTTAGATTATTTAAATTATTAAAATAAAATTAAAACCACTAAAAAATAAGAAAAGATAATATATATATATATATATATATATTTCAAAACTCAAATAACAAATTAAAATGGGCAATCGATTAGTGCTACAAACTAACATGTTAAAAATCAATTCTCAATCGGTTAAATTTTAATGTTTATTTACGAAAAATTCATAATAAACGTCAGATGTATCCCCAATTATCAGTAATAACACTGAATTGGCTAATATCCAAAGAAACACAGCCTTGCTGCTTCCTTCTCGCTCTTCGCATGCATTCTCTCTTGGCTGCTCACAATTTGCCTCAATGAAGAGAGAGGCGAGCTGATGGCTAAAAATTCGGATATTCAACCGTAACCTGTTCAGTCTTCATCGCGAAATCCCTCAAAGGTAATTACGAAGAAATCACAGGTTTTCGTTGCTTCCTCTCGGCTAATTCTCTGTTTATATACTCATTGCCTGGTTATATTCCCCTTCTCCTTTTTCTCGGCACCGTATACAGATTGTTCCAATTGAAGCAATTCATGGAATCGTTGGCGTCTTCACCAGTTTTTGTTGTCGATTAAAAGATTTTCTGTGAAAGAACTGTTCTATAATTTGCCTTCGAAAAAGAAAAAAGAATTGTTAGGTACTGTTCGTCGCAATTAAGACGATCGCCGTGCTTGTGTCGAGCAACTAATGTTGGGTCATGCACCAAAATTTCGCTAGGGCAAAGTCAGATAATAAATTTCTTTAATTATCAATTACCGGTTGAATTCGTGAGGACGTAAAATAGTAACGTATGTATACAAATTCGATCACATAATGAAGGATATGATGATTTTTACGCAAAAAATCCATTTGTGAATGAGGTGAAAAACTGAGCTGAGACTTTATAGAAAAACCATCAAACATGTAAGATTACAGTACCTTACGGTGAATAACCAGAACAATGATCAATATGAGAGTAAATGAGATGAAATAAACAAGATAAAAATTTATACACAATTGTTAGAAGAACACATAGGAGGCTAGCGAAAGATGAAATACCATTCAGAACCTAAAATAAATGGCAAAAGTCTTTCCATTTTTAAGTGATTTCCTTTAACAAAGGCTCATTGCAATTCTATTTGTGTGGTTCATTTCATTGAAGAATCTAACAGATTTCATGTTAGTCACATTTACAAGATTCAAAGAAAGAATAGCTGATCATACAGCACCAATTGCGCAGGATATTCAAAATATGTAAATTGATGTTATTTCTAATTATTGGGATTGTTGGTCTATGGTGCAACCGAGTCTTTACTCAAATACAAAGGGGCCGGGGTGAACCCATAAAAAACAGGCTAAAGTTCCATTAAAGATCCAATCGACAAAGGGGATGCTCGAGGTCCTAAACAACCAAAGCCAGCGACAACAACGAAGCTCCACGGCCCTAGATAGGATGTCGAGCTCCCAAGGGATCCTAAACACCCCCCCCCCTTCCGGGAGAAGTCAAGGCCCAAGTGCCCATCGGGCGCACATCACGCACAAGCACGACTAAAATTAATGCACGACCGCATGTCAGACACCCAGACGGCATAAGATTCTAAGGCCCGGACCTTTATCGTTAATGCCATTTCATATCAGCATAAGTCAAAAATCAAAAAATAATTAAGAAAGCATTGACCAATCATAAAATTCATAACTACAATATGTTCCATAAAGATTGGTCAATGTAATTAATTGACACTACAGTGCATAGTGCATAGCGCATAGCGCACAGTGTCGGGGCAGCAGGAACTTCACGATAAAGATTGCGGGCAGATTTCAAGTTGACCAATTAATTGATCTTGTAACTTTTTCAGCATAATTTTCATTAAAATTTTAAGAAATTTAAACCCAATTAAAAAAGAAGGAAGAGTTAATGGATCTGATTATAAAAAAAAAAAAAAGACTTATAAAAATAAAAGAGTCGAAAAAATAAAATAAGAGAACGCAAAACAAATCAAAATTTTGGGTTTTATAAATGAGGGAAAATCTTGGGAAAGTAACACAAAGAGCAATTCGTTAAGCTCAGTGAGTGGAAATTCATACCAAATCATTATAAAACAAGAAAAACATTACCATTTATTCATCATAAAAAATTTACAATTTCATAAAAGAAGAACCCTAAATAAATATCTTTATTAATAGGGGTGAGAAATGGGAGCAACAACGGGAAAAAAAAAGGTAAAAAAAAAAAAGAAGAACAAGAAAAAGAAGGTTCAGAATGATAAGACAGAGCATTGCGGTTTGTAGCCATTAATTACCGGCTACAAAATGATGGCAGAGCTAATCTTCTCTGCTTCGCGGGGAACCAATTTTCCCTGCGCCATCACCAAGGACTTGTAGATCTCCACAATCACCTTCTCATCGTACTCCTTCAGCGCTGGCCGCCCAAACGCGCCGTAATCTACCGCAAAGCCTGGGGTACCGCCGTAGAAGGCGGCGGAGTTGGAGAAGCTCAGCATCATCTTGACGTAGGCGTCCCTGAGCTTGATGAGCCAGTTCTTGGGCGAGCCGATCCGGATCTTGGGGCGGCTCAGCTTGATTCTCCACCGCCAGAACCGCCCCTTGCTCCGCCCCATCCGGGCCAGCTCCGCCTGGCCGGGCTTCCTCTGCTTTCTACCATTGAGCCTCTCGTAGCCTCTTCTCTTCCAGTATCCCCTCAATCCTCTGTACGCGTTCACCGTAATCCCTTCCATTAATTAAACTTTCTCTGTCTTCAGGTGCTTCGCCTTTTTATCTATGGGATTGATGAATCCGGAGCGAGAGAGGGAAAATGGACGGCGTTTGGCCGTGAGGAAGGTGGAAGAAGAAAGTGGTTGGTTGCGAGGAATAAATGAGAGGATGGTTGTTCCTCATAGCCAAGCTTAGCTAATGGCTATCTGTATTTTGCAGCGGCACTGCCTCATGCCAATTAAATATTCTATTCATTATTTTAATTTTTAAAAATAAATTCATCTTTTATTGCTTTTGTGGATAAAAAAATAAACTATAAAATATTATTTATATATTTAATTTTATATTTATTTATGTTAAAATTATTAAAAATAGATATAGATTTTATATTATTTTAATTTTTATCTTTTTTTATATTAAAAATAATACTTTTTATATAAATAATATATAAATAAATGTATAAATAAAAATTAATCATAGCGATGTATATCATTGTTAAAATACGGGGTGTAACGGGGGGATTAAGTTGGGTTGGATTTCGCCAAGGACGAGTAGCGTTGCCCACACACTACATATGTATAGGTGAGATTAGGGTTTACGATTTTTCAAGGGATTTAAGATAAAAAAAAAAAAAGGGTAAATTTTGTTTTATTTTTTTAGGTTTTTAAAAATATAATATACATTGGATATTTAATTTAATTTACAATTAAAAAAATTATTTAATTTTTTAACTTTTAAATTTGAGTTGTTGAGTTTTGTTTATCCAATGGTAAGGGGCCCTACGTCTTGATTTAGACATATCCTTGCCGATCATTTTCATGGTTGAATTTTGTTGTTTTAATTGGTTTTACCCTCTGTAAAAAAAAAAGAAGAAATAATTAGGTTGATTAAAATTATAAAATTTTTAATTATATTATAAAATTTTCCTTTCAATAAGAAACAATATTTGACATAAAATTATAAAATTTATTATCATATTTTATCATAGGAATTACTTTTATTTTCAATTTTAATCTCAGATAATTATATTTTACACGTATAAAATAATGTCAAATTGCCAACTGAAAATACCTAATCTACAGATATCATGATATGCAATGTCAAAAATAATTATCTAACTTTACACCCACAATCACTTGAGTAGGTAAAATTGAAATCAATTTTATAAAATCAAAACAAAACAGCATAAAATTAACTATGAGATAAAATTAGCTTGACAAGAAAAGGTTAATTTTTTTTTAATATTTTTGTCTTTTCTAAACCAATTTTATCCTACAAGAGCACGAATTATGGTAATTAGATGATTTCGAGATATTTTCATAAACAATTTCAAAAAGTTCATGAGAGAAATTAATAAACTCCTATTTATTATGGTTGAATAAATTTTATTTTTTTTCGTATAAAATTGAGTTAATTTTATAAATTTATAACTTTTACTAAACTATATATAATCTGTAATATTTAGGTTTGATGTGCCATAAATTTAAATTTCGAATAAATTCAAATCAAGTCGGTTGTCTAAATCCGATTCCATCCACTGAGTTCGGATTCTACATATTACAACTACGAACGAGAGGTCAGGTGACGGTGAAAAGTTATCCCACCGTAAATATTATGACGCTCAAGTTAGTAAATAGCCTTCGAATTAAGAATGTGAAAGTAAAGAATGTAAGAAAATACAAAAAGTGTTTGAGATGGATGAGTGCTTTGGTTGAGAGAGGCTTTGTTAGCTCGTGAGAAGCGATGGCTCTAAATACTGTGTTCGTTGGGAATGTAGTGACAAAGAGAGCGTTTACAATCTGAAGCGTGTGAGCTTATTGTAGGAGAATAAAGGCGTGCCATTGAGTGAGGACTCCATGGCTTTTTATAGGCGCTGCTTTGGGTACCTTCCTTGTGTAGAAGGGCTTGATTCTCGTGTTCTGTTGGAATTGCTGCCTTTTTCGGTATGAAACTTTTATAGTAGTAACGACCATTGGATCGATTGCCTTCCTTCTATATTTTATAACCATTAGGGTTTTCAGCAGATACCAAAGGGATTTTAGCGCCTTCCTTTAGTGATGCATGTTGAATCTGCTGTTGAATATTGCCATTGAGATTACCTTCTGTAAATGGTGCCAAATCAGGAGAGAAGATCATTGCTGGTCGAGGACGATCACATAGACCAAAATGGGTTTGGCCCACTTGAGACCTGGTCTATATGCGGCCTATTGGTCATACTTTCGGTTAATAAAAGTATTAACCGTCTTACATGATTCTAATTAATAGAAGTGTTGATTGTCTTGGATCCAAATGGATCATCCTACTCTTGAGCTTCTCCTAACTCATTGGCTTTTGACCAGTCAACAACAAGCACTGATCATTCAAGTGCTAATGGACCGTTATAAATCTGGGTTGTTTCTCTTTTTTGGACCAGACCGTTATTGGCATATCCAACAAGGATTTAAATGTGTTAATTTAATAAAATTTCATAGTTTATAAAATTAACTTGATTTTATATATCAAAAATTTGATCCATTCAACCTAAATCTAACTCATAGGTGCAATGTCCGATAAATGTGAAGTTAGTAAGATTGATCCAAAGAAATCATTGAAAAATATGATATATTATATGAAAGTCAAATCAAATAGCATTGTCATCAAACTTAATGTCAATACTCAACAGTTGTTCTATAATCCCATGAAATCTATTCGAATAATCATGATACAATCCCTTCTCTATACCTCAATCAAATCAACATCTTGAGCGAAAATAACTTTTCATTGTTGTCTTCAAAACATACAACATCTTAGGTTCATTTCATAGGATTGGTGCATGTGTATCATTACAAATGCTATTTTACATATTTTTGTCTATAAATTAATGGATACATATACAAACTAGCTTATGCTCAAAATTCTATGCTGTATCATTTTTGTGCTATGGTTTTAAATGGTATATACAGGTAAATGTATTATCTTTACAAACTGAAGTTCTTTTATTTTGTTTCTCTAATTAAATGTGATATTGACATTCAAATAAATCATTGTATATTTCACCATTCTCTCCATCATACAAAGAAATCTAGTAACAATAGCCAATGCACTCAAACCACTTTGTACAGAGAGGCCCCAAAACTCCCAAAGGTAAAGTTGTGAGAAAATCACCGACGATGGATTTCATTCCTATTTTTTGCATCAATGAGAAGGCAATTGATAGTATCACCACAATCCAAACATAAAAATTGAAGCAACTATAGACCAATCATATATAAGAGACCCCATTTTCTTTTAGATGGAAAAATCTTTCAAATCAAATGATAAAACCACTAGACTTGATATTCCAAATCAAGTTCTACTTTTATCAATCACACAAATCTTTTATTGTTGTCAATATGAGTATATAACTCACTTTTTAACAAATATTTAATGTAGCATTACATGAGTAAAAACTTAAAAATAATACTAAATGACAGTGAAAATAAAATAGCGAGTTGATAAGGTATTCTAAATGTGATTTAGTGCAATATACTATGAATTGGCAAAATCAAAACATAAATGGTTATCCAGTCAAGGCAATATCTTCTTCATTTGTCACCTTTCTTCATCCTCGTTAATTCCTATATTTCTCTCAAGAATAGTAATGATCTATTCAAAATGTTAGGAATCGGATCACTTATTTAAACTGTAAAAAAATAATTAATAACGCATAACAAATAAGTAATAATCATAAATAATAAATAACTCTTAATTTTACGTGAAAAATCCTTCCTGTTGAATAAGAAAAAAATTACGAGACTATACATTTGAAATATCAACTATATAATATACGTTCAATTACACAAACCCTAATAAATATAATAAAATAATTTTTTGTAATAAATAAACCTGAATAATAATGAGTATAAGACAAAAGAGAAGAAATAAGATTGATAAAATATTCTTCCCAACTTTAAGAATATGGTACCTAAGGTCTGTGGAGATTAGAATATGATTCGAAACTCATTCGGATACTTGAACATCCTCTTCTTTATTTTCTCTCTCTTTCTGTTCTTTTTCTCACGGTGCTCGAACATCCATCAAGCATGTATCAAGTATAAACCCACTATAATCGGTGCACAAGTGCCCTCTTGGACGCGGATCAGCCACTGCACAATCTAAAAATCACGCTTGTGCGCCCTCAGGTACTCCTCAGGTGCACTTTAATTTGAAATCAGCGCACAAGCGACAATCAGGCATACATTAAGTGCCACACTATAATTTTTCTAAATTAGTATAATACATGTGCGTCTTCATATGAGTCATTGAATAATATATCAAATGGGTATGAGACTTATTCGAAAGAAACTTATAACCTAATAAATTTTTTCTCACAACCATGTGGGGGTAATCATCATCTTGGTTATAGTCTGGCAAACTTTAAGCTTTCCTTCCATATAATTTTGGTCATTATGTCCGATCTATTCTCTTCGATCCTGACCTTATCAAACATTAAGAATTCTAAGTCAATGATTTTGATACCCAATGATATATTACATCAATATGTTTTGATCTAGAATGAAATTTCTTAGAAATACCTTAATATCCATTTTATTGCAAACCAATACTCCTTACCATGATTTAAAAGAAAATGGCTAACTGTTCTAACAATATGACTAATATCTGATATCGTACACACCATAGCATATATAACAATCCACCCACGATTGAAGAGTAGGAGATGATTCTCATACTTTCCTTTTTGTCATCCGTAGAAGGACATTATTGGTTGTCCAGTTTAAAATAATTAGCCAATGAAGTGCTCACTAATTTAGATTTCTCTATATTAAAACGTTGAAACACCTTCTCAGTGTAGCTCTCCTAGGACATCCATAATTTTCTTACTTTACGATTGTAAAATATTTTTATATCTAGAATTTGTTCAAAATAGTCTTTCAATAGCCTTAACTAACTATAACATACTCAAATTTCTGATACTATTATCTCAGGGTTTGTTTTAACCCATATAGACTTTTCTTTAGATAGCATACTAAATACTTCTTCTCGTCAATACATGATTCCTTTAACTGTTCCATGTAAATCTCTTCCTCAAGGTCATAATAAAGAAAAACCATTCAAACAGCTAATTGTTTAACTTTCTATAAGGTTTGAGTTAGAATATATTTCTAACCATAATTAATTTAATTAAGATACCTAAAATTAAGGTCAAATGATGAAAATATTTAAGTCAAAAGTTAAGATTTAATTAGATCACTTTGAGTTGATGAATGCCTAACCTGCGTTCAACATATGTCCATGCATGGGATAGGTAGTGAAGTCAAACACGATAGATACTTGATTGGCATATGAGCATGCTTTTCAGTATGTCTACGCTTGAAGCACATCCGCAAGATGCACGAAGTGCACTATCTAGAATGTTCACACTTGAAACATGCAAAAGGTGGCACCTGTGCACCGCAATGTTTAGCCGTAGTATCTAACGCCCACCCAACCAACACTTGAGCGCCATTCATTTTATAATAAGGAGATCCGATTGTGTTTTAGCCATTTTTTTGCAGAATTTGAGAGAGGCAAGAGAAGGAGAAGAGGAGAAGAGAGAAGAGAGAGAAAAGTTAGAGAAACTCAAATTAAGTGAATTCAACTAAGAATTTTATTAATTTAGAGTCCATATAAGTACATTTCAAGTATTTTTTTTCTTTTATTGTTATTCTTTCTTTAATTCTCTTAGTATTTTTTATTTTAAATACTTATACATAATATAATTTTGTAGTTAAAATATTTATACTTAATATGCATATAAAATTTATCTTATATAGTCATAAAAATACATAAAATTTATGTCTAAACTCATATATATTATATAATTTATCATATTTCTACAATATTTCTTTATACATGTTCTAAATTTGCGATACATTATTCTTCAATGTTTGAATTTCATTTATACAAATTTTTACATGCTAAATTATACTCTATATGTTCTATAAATTCATGAATTTGTCTTGTTTATTTTCTCAAAAGATAAAAATTGCTGATATGTTTTAAGTTATTAATTTTTTTTGTTGAATTTTATTATACTACCATACTAATTTAGCATTCTATATTTTAAAATTTATCATGGCCTAATTTCTGCAAAAAATTTAAATATTGTATGCTAAGATTTTATAAAATTTGAGGAGAAAACTCTACAATTATGTCAAAAATTATGAACATTTTTCTAAGGTAAGAAAAATAGAAAATATGAAGAAATGTGAAGAGTTTTTATAAGTATAAATATTGAACCATGGTAATAATTTAGCGAGTAGTATATTATAACTTATCTTAATATATATTATAGTGGTAATTAAGATTTAAATATATCATCCACGAGTGAAAGTAACGTTTGATTCTATCTACAGAGTTATATATATAACGGTTCACCTATGAGTCTTAACTAGTAGTGTATGGCATTTAGTTGTATAAAAATAAATATAACCTAAATTTTGATTATCTGCTCCTTTAGTTGGTGAGGTTTTACTGTCCCTTAATCCCTAAGAGATCATATTTTAACATAATTTGATGACATAAATTAGATAAGAATATGATAAATAAATCTAAAAAGTTAAGAATATGAATTGTCAAGAAATTTTATAGTATTGTATTGAAATCAATTACATTATTCCTTCTAATATATTTTAAATATAAATTATATATATTTAATTATATAATTATATACTTTACTGAATTTTTGTCTCACTCCTTACTTCTATTTTACTAATCCCTTCAAATGAGAAGTTTAGATACTTGTAGGATGATCAAGATTGAAAGATGAGCCATCCGACGAGTTTAGAATTTGAATTTATGAAATGTTCAATGTTGTGTCTTAGTCTTGGACAGTAGTGGATGTATTTACGTTAACTTTTGACAATATAAAAAATTTATGTTATCCAAATAATGGTCCGTAAATATTGAGACAATTGTTGGTTTATTTGGTATTTTATGGATACAGTTTATGCTATTTAAGGATTATAAATTATGGGATGTCAGTCATCCAATTTTATGACAGTAGTGAAAATTTCTATTCAGTTAATTGTGTACTCTGCTTTTATTTTGGATTAGACATATCTCATTTTGTAAGCTTCGACATCACAATTTTGTCGATGTTAAAGTCATATGAGATACAGCATTTTTCAAATTTTATGTTCGGTTTATATTATTTTATTTTGATCGGTCGAGATATCGATATATAATTTATATATAATATTAATTATATGACTAATTAGATAATTATTAATATTATTATTAATTGTTAATGATAAAATTGAAATTTAAGACGTGACTGCTTAACCTCCCAAGCACATGGAAAATGACAACACTACCATTACGAATACCATTGAGTGATCTCATGTGGGACGTGACTGCTGGACCTCCCATGCACATGGAAAATGATACCGCTACCATTATGGACACCGCTGAGCGATCTCATGATGAGTTGACCGATTGCAATGGAATAGTCATGGTCACTATGCCATTTTCATAGTCATTTCCCTGATAACTTCCAATTAGTATCCAAGTGTGAGAGAGCCAAGTGGGTTTGAGATTTTCTTGAAGTTACTTACAAGAAACAAGAGCTATAAAAAAACTCACAGCTTTAGTTCTTAATTTCTAAATTTAAAGAGTTAGGTGAGAGGCCATGAAACATTTGATAAATTATATAGGAAACTTAAAAGATATTGTTAGCTCAAATTTTAATCTTGGTGAGAGGATTTCTAATGATAGAATTATAAAAAACGTGATGCGGTTTTTCTTAAAAAAATTTAAACCTAAAGTGACTATTATAAAAAAAAAAAGTAAAGACTTAGACAAAATTAAGATAAAAAGGTTTATAAGATCTTTCTAAACATGTGAGCACTCATTGCCTCTTTAAAAAGCATAAGTCCATAGCTCTTTGAATTGTAAGAGACCTCAGTGGAGAGTTCAATGAGAAATCTTTTTGAGATGAGGATATATTCCTATTTGAGAGGAAGTTTAAAAAAGTATTCATAAATATTATAAAACTTTTATAAAAAGTACGGAGGTATAAAAAAATCGAAATAAGGAACACAATGACAAAAGAGACTCAAATAATCTCAAAAATACAAAATCTCAAGGAATTCAATATCATGAATGTTTTGAAAATGGATACTTCCTCTTTTTGATGGTGAAAGTTATAAAAGTGACAGTGACTAAAATATTTTGGGCTATCTTGATAATTACATGGAATTTTGTCACTTCCATGGTAGATAATATTCAAGAAAATAGAATTGATGGCTTTTATATGAATGACAATCTTGAAATTGACACGAATGAAGATGATGGTTTTGAATTGTCGGAGACATATGTCAATCTGTTTAAAGAAAGTTTAAAATTAAAAAAGTTAAATAAAGCCATTAATGAAAAGCTGAGTAAAATGAAAAATGATAAAGAACAAATTATTGATGAATAAGAAAAATCCTTGAGAAATCTGTAAAATTCTAAGGAGGTTACAACATCTATAAATGAAAAGATGAAAATCCTTGAGCACAATCTTGAGTATCTTATACTCAACTTGTAATCTTTATGAGTAGCATTAAGAAATTTGACCAAATATTAGGATTATGAAAAGTTATAAGAAATATAGATGTTTTGGGCTTTGATGAGTATGAGAAGGACTTAAAGGAAACAACCAACATAATCTTTGTTCGTGCAAAATTCAAAAATAAAAATCTTAGCAACTCGTGTCTCATACATTAAAAAAAAAAAAAAACAAAGAATCAGAGGACAAATGTGTTTTTCTAAGACTATCTATGTGGTGCCATCAAACAAAACTCGTCTGGTATCAAATCCATCCCATACATTTGTCCAAACATGTCATGTGCGTGACAAAAAGGAGCACATTTGTCCAAATTGCAATCAAATTGAAACAAGAAGACCACATGCAGGCCACAATCAAGTTTAAAGTTTTCTGAATCATGTCAAGCAATTGAGTGTTAACTCAAAAAACATGAATCAAAAGTTCAATTCATGCAAAGAAGTCTAGATTAAGAAAAGTGATTGTGTTAAAAAACATATACTACTTACAATGCAGTGAAATTGTCTTGAAATCTAAAAATTTAACTATGTGCTGTCTTAATAGTGACTATTCTGATCTTATATGTGGTGATAAATCTCATTTTAATTCTTATGCAAAGAAGTCACAGCATTATAGCTTTTAGTGATGGTGCCACATCACCAATCTTAAGCATGGGAGCTATGAAAATTTTTAATCTCCCTGTGTTTCAAAATGTTCTTCATGTTGAAGGCTTTAAGTCCAACCTTTTGAAGATAAGCTAATTCTATGATGAAAAATTTATAGTCAAATTTATGGCTAATAAATGTATGATATTGGATGCTAATGGAAGTATGGTCATGAAGCATTTGATAACCCCCAATAATTGCTAAGGTATCACTCCTTCACCTAATATGGGATGTCATGATGTTAAAGTAAGTAAAGCTAAACTTAGGCATAGGTGGTTAGGAGACATGAATTATAAAAATATGTCCAAACTCTCCAAGGGAGATATTATTAATGATCTTTTGAAAATCAAATGTGTGAAAAAAAATATGTGCAGTCCATACCAACTAAGAAAGCAAATTAACACAACACACTAAATGGTCTTAGAGATTATTATCAAGAAGCCCTCGGAACTCTCGCATAAGGATCTAATGGGGCAGTCTAAACCCAAGAGTCTTCGAGTTAAACATTATATTTTAGTTATTATTAATAACATTATTTTCTTTTCTTAGATAATTTTTGTTATGAGAAATCTAATACTTCTAAAATTGCTTAAAGAATTTTTAGAAAATATCAAAATAAAATTTAATGCAACAGAAGAAGAATCAAAAGTAATCATAGAAAAGAGTTTGAAAACTCTAAGTTTAGAAACTTTTCATAATAATGAAGGAATCAAGTAAGAATTTTTAGCATCAATCACGCCAAGACGAAATGGGATTTATGAATGGATGAACTATGTTCTTTAGAAAATGTGTAGAGCAATGAGATTGAGTAAAAATATGCCTATGCATTCCTAGGTTGAGGTTATAAACATAGCCTACTATATCATTTATTGGGTTTACCATAGAGCTTTAATGGATATAACTCCCTACAAATTATAGAAAGGAAAGAAGCCAATCATAAAGTGCTTCTATGTTTTTAGGAGCACATGATATAATATAAGAGATAGAGAGGATCTAAAAGAAGACAAATATTCATTTTTTGTAATTTTTAATTTTCAAAAATCAGATATATGGTAATATAAATATAAGATAAATTATTGCGTAATAATCATAAATTTTTAGTTAAAAACGTTATTTTTTCTATTAATTAGTAAATTAATTCTTATTTAAGTTGTAAAAAAAAAATAGTATCACCTTTAACAGTATATTAGCATATTTTTTTACATACTTGGGTTCTAAACTTGTCTACATATAAATTTCAAAACTCATGGTTTTCCACCATAAGAAAGGAGCTATCCGAATAAATGACATATTTTGCCAATCTTTTCAAAATTTACTTCTAATCATATTGAAAAATTTTTAATCAAACACTACTTAAAAATATTGGTTCAATTTGAATTGATAATAATTATTATCTTTCATATTTTTCATATGTCGCTTTACGTGTTCAATACTTTTAAAATATTCACAAGAATAACCTTTTTTATATTTTTTTATAAATAGTCTGTTCTTAACCGTTAATTAATTTAATTTTAAAAATTATCATACACTATTAGAATATTTTTGTAAAGTATAAATCACAAAATATTTTTTTAGTAATAATTGATTAATCTAAGTTAATAAATTATCAAGATCAAATGAGATTCTGGGTCAAATTAATTTTATAACTAGAATAAATCAAATTGAGTGATACTGAGCAATGCTAACCATGCATTTAAATATTTTGGATAGTAAGGTTGCACTTGAGGCTCTTTTAGGATACTCGTGTATATTTGAGGTAGAATAATAGTACTCAATACATGTCCAATTGATACATATACATGTTTGAAAAAGAGTATTTATGCCAGATGTGTACCTGAGGAATGTCCATACATAGTACGATTATGACATGGTGCTCAATGTGGGTCTAACTGCACATATGTCAATTTTCTATTAATAAGTTTCTTAGTTGAATTTCAGTTGTATTCTACAATGTTTTGAGAGAGATAGAAAGTCAAGAGGGAAAGAGAGAAAATGAGAAACAGAAGGCAAGAGAAAGAGAAATTTAAGAGATCTTTGCAAGATTCAACTAAAAGATAAGTATATTCAAATCCCATTTTCTTTATTGCTAATTTTTTCTAATCTTCTCTGAGTATTTATTACTCTAAATACTTATAAATTGACTATTTTCATCCTAAAGTTTTCTTACTTTACATGTATGTAATTTCACTCAAATTCCTAAAAATTTTATGAAAAATATGTCTTAAATCTATGAATATTATATTTAAATATTATATATCTGTAGTATTATTTTTACATGTCTTTCATTCTCAATTATATACTTCTATATGCATTAAATTTTTATCCAACTATTTATACATATTTTATAATTAAAATATATTGATTAAATTATATTAACATTCTAATTTCCTAAAATTTCTATAATGAATAATTTTTATATGCTTGTAAATCACGCAATATCACTCTTGCATATTTTTAAATTGCATGTGGAAGTTTTCGCACGAATTTGGTTTTACTGCATATCATATATTTAAAGAAATATAAAAATAAATTTTATATAAATTTAATAATAAGTATATTTCTTCAGTATGAGAAAATTCAAGAATATATTCATATTTTAAAGAGTTTTTATTTCAATTATAAATAGATTATTGTTGAGAATTGATAGAATATAATTAGATATATCCTAATATATTATTAATAAATTAATAGTTACATCTATTATTCATAGGTCAGAAAAGTAGCGTGTAGTCTTGTCTATATGATTATATATAGATAACTTACTTACTAGTATTAAATAATAACATATAGCCTTTGTTTATATAAAAATAATTATAATAAGAATTTTGATATTTATCTTTTATTGATGAGGTCAATACTAATTTTTAGTCCCTTATATTTTTACATGATTTAAGCATATTTTAGATATTTATATAGTTCAGTATAATTGAGTATCAATTTTGAATTTACGCATGATAAATTTACGAATGATATTATCAGTTGTTTGGTTTTGATCATGCCATTATTCACTATAGAGGATTCTTGGTCCCCTATATTTTTATATGATTTGAGTATATTTCAAATATTTATATAGTTTGATAAATTTAGCATCAATTTTGAATTTACGCATGATAAATTTACAAATGATATTTTCAGTTTGTTGGTTTGATCATGTCATTATTTAATATAGGGGATCCTTGGTCCCCTTATATTTTTACATGATTAGAGCATACTTCAAATATTTATATAGTTCGATATAATTGAGCATTAATTTTGGATTTACACATAATAAATTTACGAATGATATTATCGGTTTTTTTTTTTTTGATCATGTCATTATTCAATATATTCTTAATATCTACATATATAAAAATGATATATATTTTACTAAACAATTAGGTCACTCTTACATTTATTTTGTAAGCCTTTTAGATTAGAAGATTCGATGTTTACTTGTAGGTGACTGGATTGAAGGATGATTAGTTGAAAATTATATTAGGATTTTGATCAGTTTGTTGTATTAATATTTAGAAAAAGAATAATAGTTTTATATTGTTAGCTTTGGTTTATTTGGATTTTTGTGGTTTTTAATTGATGATAATGTATGGTAATGGTGTTAATTTTGATTTTTTCTTTTGTACTTTAATTGAATTATGATTTTTTGATTACTTTAATTTTAGTATAAATATTTTTTCTTACATATGATATGAGGTCCTATAATTGTTAGTGTTCGAAACTATTTTTGGATGTGTTATTTGGGTTCTATGATTTGAATATGATGCATCCTTAAATTCGAATTGTTGTATGGATGAGTGAGCCACTTGATATTATGTATTGGATCGAATTGAGGCGGGTTTGATCTTTATATCTGATAATCTGAGTCCTGCGTAATACAACTAAAAAATAATAGATCAGAGGATTGATAGAATTTACTCTCCGATTTATCCTCTGACCGTCAAGTCAGAAATCTTTCCCAATGGTTTGAAAGATGCAATGATAAAAGAATAATGCTTAGATATATGTTATGGGGATTAAGTGTTTAGGTGCTGCCGGTTGAAAGGTGGCATATGAGCTGTGCCTAGCTGAGGGTTGGCTTTGGTGCACTCGGTTGAGGGACATCTTAGAGATGCATCTGATTGAGGGGCATCTTAGAGGTTTACCCCGTTGAGTGCTGTCTTAGAAGTGTGTCCGACTTAGGGGCATCTTAAAGGTGTGCCCACTGATAAGCGTTTTCGGGGTGTATTCGGTTTAGAGTCGTCTTAAAAATGTGCCCTGCTAAGGGCGTCTTAGAGATGCACCCCGTTGAGGGGTATCTTAGAGGGATATAGGATTGGGCTCCTACTGAGTGCACCTGTCCATTGGGCAGTTTCGAGAGATAGAGGGCTTCTGCGGGAGAATGACTACTGTAAGGAAGAGCATAGTGCGCCCGTGAGGTGGGTGGCTAACCAAAGACGGGAATGACTCCGAAGTGATGATGATGTTGGCAGGAACTCCGTAAAGTCTCCCTTAGGTGAAGTGTCCCTTTGTGCCCTACTCTTCGAGTCAACTTCACAGGTCTTGCATTGTGAGGATTTTGAGCAAGCGTGAGGCTTTCACAAACACCAATTGGAGTAAGAGTAGGAGAACAAACATCTCGAGATGGTGGGAGCTAGCATGCCTTTTGATTCTTCTCCTTGATTCATTCCTCACGAAGCTTCTTTCTTTTCCTTTTTGGTTTCTGAGTTGTGCAGGCCATTGAGAAGGCCGTTAATAGCAATGGCCACCGAGGGCTGGTGGAAGACTTAGTTTCTGTAGGTGTGCTTGACGAGGAGCAGTTTGAGAGATGAAGGAAGAAGGATCGTATTGGGATCTTGTGACCTCAAGAGCGATGAAGAGCTCTTAGCTTTTTTGTGTAATCGGGGGCAAAGTCATTCGTCCCTTGGCCTCTCGTCTTTGTTACTTTCCTAGGATTTTTTCTCTCTGTGCTCAGAGCTCTCCCATCCTTCTACAAGGGGAAGGCGATATATAGGGTGAAAGCTATAAGGGCGCCAAGGCTTGCGGGTACTTGACAAGACAACCAGGGATGTTAGTGAATATTTTTTCTTTCATTGGGCGATTCTTTAGGCGTAATTATGACAACCGCCTTTTGGGAAAGATTCCCTGAGTTACGGTTGCCATCCTAGACGGTGTACATTCTCTGGGAGGAGATTTGCTCGGCTAGCATTGATAGGACAGACTGACAGGCAGCCACTGCAACCCATATGCTAGTAGGGACACGTGGGCTTGCTTGCTGGGCCTATTGGATCGTTGTATGGGTCTGCCTCCCAAGCTGGAGATCTCAGGCCACATGCGTGGGCCTTCTTGGGGCCGAGTTTTACAGACCTTGTACTGAACTTTGAAGAAACGTCTGACGGGTTATCGGTCTGTTGGAATTCAAACTCTGGGCCGCCCATGGTACTAGACCAATTATAACCATTATTTTATTTTGAGCCCTTTTTAATATTTGATTTTTATGTTCATATCTTGATATTTGTTTTGAATTTTAGTTGGTAAAAATTATAATTAAATTATTAATTTTAATAAAAAATATGATTTTAACTTAATTATAGGTTAAGAAATTAATATAATCTGCTTTTAAGATTGGAGATGTGATAGTTTTCTAGGGCGAAATGACTAGAACTAGTAGTAGCAATATCTAAGATAAGTTTTGATATTTATATTTTTAAACCACTATAAGTATGTCACATAGTTAGCATAGGGATATCATAGTAGTTTTTATAAATCCATTCACTACTAAAGCTAGAAAAATGATATGCAATAATTAATAATTAAGTTATAAAAAATAATATTAATATATAAATTATAAAAAATATAACTAAAAAAGTTATATCAATAATTCAATATCTCTTGTTGTAAAATAATAGTAAGAGAATTTAGAGTAGAGAGAAGTATGAATATGAATGTGCGATGAATATTTATTTTTTTTAGTTTTTTATTTTTTAAAATTATAACAGTTACATAACCATTGTATATACATATATATATATAGCCATGACACTGCTTGTGGACTAGCTATTCCCTAGCCAAGCATTGCTCATAGTGTTGGGCCGTGATTGACAAGGCTCAATACTGTTCATATCGGGTTGTGTGAGATCATGTCAAGGATGGCACGACCTATTTGCCACCTTTATTTGTTGTCGGACCTTAGGAAGTGTTTGTTGTTGTGGCTTATGATGTGTTCATTGTGAGGATGTCTTTGCTCAATCATGCAAGGTTGCTGGCACGAGTATAGAATGTAGATGCACTGCCACTATATTCATTTCAAAATTAGGTTGTGCTTGTTCTTTTCTTGCTATTATGCTTTGTGTACTTATTTTTGCAAATGGGTGACTCAAAGAAACAAGCTGTGAAAAAACAACGCCTTGATTTGGCTCGTGAACTTTCTCAATTTGTTAATTCCTACATGGTGTATCTATTCGTTAACCATCATCAGTTGACTCTTAATAGAAAAGTAGTTCTCACTTCTCTCGGCACATCAATTCTATCCATCTTTATCGATAGATACTAGGAGCCTATTCTCACAAATCTGATCACCCCTTCACTCCTATTGGTCTAAGAGTTCCATGCCACATCCATGGTGTTGATTCATCCTCCACTTATTTTATAATGCAAATTGGGGGTTTAAGGATTACTCCAAATGTTATTTCACATAGTCTCCACGTACCAATAATGTATCCATCGATTTATCCCTATCTTCTACCAAACATTCCATTATATAAACATATCGTCTCATTTCTACATGAAGCTCCCATTTAATAAAGTAGTCGCCCCTTCAAAATTAAACTTTTCTCTCATCGAGTTTTCTTGTGTGTTATGTCATGCTTACTGACATTTGTCCTGCTATGCATTTTGCATTTATATTACTAAACAAATCCTATTTTATGTGTGTTCTTTTTATGCGAGATTCGATTGATCTCCCTAAATATACATGTAAAATTTAAGGCCAAAAAGAATGACAACTTTCCTCATAGTTTTATCATCCAAAGACCAATGATGGATCTTAATATTGATTTTCCTAATCTTCTAAGATTTTTCCTTAGAAAACGTATTGATTGTGTCACATATGATCAAAGACTCTTCCATGCTCACCGTCAATCTTCGTACTAGGGAAATCCTTTGGCCAACCCCATGCTGGTTGGACCCCTATCCACATCAATGCTTGATCTATCCGAGACTGGTCTATCAACACCCCATTGTCGACTCCTAACCTTTCCTCAACCATCACGAGTCAGCCCTCCCTTACTTTTGACCTACTTATTCATATTGATTAAACTTCTCTCATGACTAGGGTTCTTCAACTTGAGGATAGGTAGGCGAAAAGCTTTACGCATCTTTTTAGCAAACTATGGGCAATTTATGATAGGTGCCCCTACTTTGATCGTTTGAAAGACTAGTTTGGCCCTTTGACTCCATGACAAAGAGGGGAGTGGAGTCTAAGTGAGTGACTGATGAGAATTCACAATGTTGCAACTATGTATTCTAGGTTATTTTGTTTCTTGTGTGTAACAATATAGTGATAACAAAATATTAATTCTACTTTGTTGCTTCATCTTGTAACATTCTAGTTGATTGACAGGAGATATGTGTCAATGTTTATATCTTATTACATTAAGTATACTATCTTATTATCAATTCTCATGACAAACTATTTATTATATTATTTGTCATCTACATGCTAATCTTGTTGAATAGAAAACACTGGTTTTGATGGCTATATCTTGTTACATTCAATGTACTATCTTACTGTTAATTCTCATAATAAAACTGTTTGCTGCATTATTTATTGTATGTTTGATAATCTTGTTGAACAAGAACAACAGGTGAACCTCGTAGAACTCTTATGAGCCTATTGTGATTAGTAAGTTGTCTCCCATCTTATATCTTAGGAGTATATTTTTCATGTATATAAGTTTTATCTTAATAGTGTTTAAATTGTTATTTATTTATTTTCTGACTTAGTGAGTTTTGTCAAAGAATTATTAAATGAAGAGATTCTCAGGAATAATATAATTGGCAATTTCTATAATAATATTAACGGCTTGTTGGATCTCGTATTCTCACAAGGTAAGAAAAGTTTGCCATATATATATATATATATATATATATATTTGTCAAAGAATTATTAAATGAAGAGATTCTCAGGAATATTATAATTGGCAATTTCTATGATAATATTAACGGCTTGTTGGATCTCGTATTCTCACAAGATAAGAAAAGTTTGCTATATATATATATATAATGACCAGCTTGAGGATCATTGAATATTGAGGCATAAGGGGTGCTTATGTGCCTATAAATTTGGTTCGTCATTTGACCGTGAACTTCTTCTTTGCGCATATGTGCCAAACAGCATGCCTCTTATCAAGTATGCACCAGAGGCACACTCATACACAATTGATAGTATATGTTGTGCTTGTAGTTTATCTGTTGTGTTGGGGGTAAAAGGCCGGTCGGATAAAATGACACAACATTATACACAGTGAAAGAGAGAAGAAAAAAGTACACATAAATTTTACGTGGAAGACCCTTTACAAATCGAAGAAAAAAATCACGGGATACAAACTCCACTACAAGTCCACTATGTGAAAAATTGGTTACAAACCCCCGAGATAGAATATCCGCCGCACACTCGAGAATAACAAAGAAAAACTTCTCTAGAGTAAATAAGAAAATACTCATCCGTTTTCACTATCTATTTTTCTTTCTTCTTTCTCACTGGTGGTGCACTCATCTCTTTTCTTTTCACATTTGGATCTCGCCCCCCTTAACTTGCTCACACATCTACAGCATGCCCAGCATGCATAAATATAATAATCTGTCTGGAGACTATCACCCACCCAATAGGCAGGTGCGTGTGGACAAATGTCTACCACCTACAACCTGCTACCAATCTTGCCCACCAATTCTACAATCTGACACTTCTCACAGATGGTGCACGCATTGCAGGTCTGCTACCTGTTCTACAAAACCTACAAAGCCAACTGCCTGATATGTCAGCTGCCACGATGTCCTTGGTGTATTCATGTCAGTAAACCAATCGGTAAATCCATTCATGCCAAATCGGCATTCTTGCCAATTGCTCCAAGCCGGTGAAATGTTTCATTCCGGGCAAAATACCCATTCCGGCATTTTGCCATCGTTCAACCAAAATCGCATACCGGGCAAAATGCCATTCCGGCATTTTGCTCCATTCCACCCATAATGGGCATTCCGAAAAAAATGTCATTCCGACATATTTCCTTCATTTTGCCAAAATGCATTCCGGCAAAATGGCCAACCTGCCATTTTGCCAAATCTTGCCAACCTGAAAAAATTGGGCATTTTGCTTTCTTTCAAAATGGCTAAATCTTCTATTTTAGCCAACCGGTAAATCATGCACATACCAATTATTTTGCCTTCACGATCGGTCAATCCATTGACCAGTAATTTGCTTCCTTAGCTCCATGGCCGGTCAACTTGTTGACCGGCCATTTGCCAATTTTCCAGGGAACTTCTATGCACCTTCTTCACTACTTGTCTTGCATCCTTAACCAATCAACTTAGTTGACCGGTAAAATACATCAAAAAGCCCTGCACGCTTTTTACCCGGCCTCCCTTGGCTGCTTGCCACCACCATCCGATCAACAGAGTTGATTGGAATCTATCCTCCGAATTTGTTCTCCGTTACAAATCCTTTGATGGCAAAACTTATTTGTTGAATCACTCACAATGGAGTGACTAACCCCAACATGTTAAAATGCCCGTGCATCCCTAACAGTATGTCTTATGCTTAATACGCACTTATGCATGAGTAGTACAATGCCATATGCTTACGGCATGCTAATGCGCCCATCAATATAGAAGATGGTGCCTAATATGCACTCGTATACTAGTTATTCTAGATGATACATCCTTTTGAGTTGGAAGATTTGGTGATTGTTCATAACTATTCTTATTGGAGGGATTGAAAAGAAAAATTCACGTGGAAGAGATGTCTTAGAGTATCAGTTCTATTGTCAGAAAACAGATAGAAGATTTTCTTTACTGGAAACACAAGTTTAGGTTTTAGTCAGAGTATATCTTATGTTTAAATTACCAGTCTATAATTTAGACATTTCATAGTGAATTTCCTATTTAACTTAGTTGTGAAAACCCAAAGGTTTTGCATTTTGATTTTTCATCTATCATCAAAAACCGATTCTTGATTTATCTTCTACTTATTTAAAAGTAATGATATATACACGAGTATGATTATTTTCTCATCTTGTTAATGAAATTTGTAACATGTTATTCATTATAGCAAAGTAATTTTTCATTCGTGTCTATTCAATTCCTCTAAATAATAAAGGGTCTAAATATAAAAATTTTAAGTTAGAAATACAAAAAAATTAGTAGCTCAATATTCACAGCTTTTGTGTTAGATTTTGTGTATTTTTTTTTATAAAAAAAGCATTGTGTTCGATCTTTAAAAGTACGGTTTAATTGTTTTCCATAAGTTTCCTTCATGGAGTATATATATATATAATCTAAAACTATAACTTGCTTCCAAAATAAAATTTTTGGGTAAAAAACAATATTTATTATACATAAGAAAAAAGACATTTTGTGAGTCAGTTGTAAAGGCCCGAGGTTCCCATCATCCTAATTCCAAAAAATAAATCAGCAAACTAGCACGCAATGTGTTACAACCTTAAATTTATATTTTATTGTTATATACTTTATAATTATGTTGTAAAATTATTGTTAATTTGATATATTATTAAAATAAATGATAATTAGGTATTATTTGAATTGATTGGTATTGTAGATATCTATCTAATACTTTTTAATATATTTTATAAATTTTCTCCTAGTTCATGAATTAGTTGTAGATTGTGAAATCGATTATATTTTGGTGTAATCAAATCCCTTAAGAGGGCATTTATTATTTATTGGAAATAGAAATATTTCTTAATCAAAATTTTTTATACCAATAAATAATCAATGCTTTGGTGGGGAAGGAGTGTTGGGAAAAAGGCCGGTCGTACAGGGATGCACATAAGCACACACAGGAAGAGAGAGGTGGAATACACAAGTTTTACATAGAAACTCTTCACAAATCGAAAGAAAAAATTACGGGTTATTTAATCCACTAATAAGTCCACTATATAAACAATTAGTTACAAAAATCTCGAGATAGAATATCCTTTACATACCCAAAACAGACTAAGAAAAACCTCTCCTGAGTAAGCAAGAAAATTCTCTTTTAGTTTTAACTCTTTGTTTTTCTTTTCTTCTTCCTCTTACTGGTAGTGTACTCCACTCTCTTTTCTTTTTCATACACGTTTGGATTTCACCGCTGTGACTTTACTGTCTCAACTATGTACAACAACATCGCATGCCCAGCATACATATATATATTGATTTTCCTAAAGACCATCTGCCCAATAGGAAGGTTGTGTGGGCAAACACTAGCCACCAACTCTGCAACCTACCACTTGCATAGACGGTGCACATACACTACAGGTCAGCTACATGCAATAATAGATGACGCATGCACTGTCCATAACGTCAGCTGCTAACTTTCTACAATGTCCTCTAGCATTCCTTGATATCTCCGGGTAATGACAATGATCTCGGACATTATCTCATGTCCTCAATCGTTATTGTGCTCAGCCCATATCCACAAGCGTTATTGTGCATAGCAACCTCAACTATTATCTGCACCTCGACTGTTTCCATACTGGTAATACAAACCGGTAAATTCCTGGTTTGCCACTTCGAAAATCCACTCTGAATTTTCTCTTCAACAAATTTCACTCTGAAAATCACTCCAAATTTTCTCTCTGAAAATTCACTCCGAATTTTCTCTCCGGCAAATTTCCCTATGGAATTTGCCACTCCGGAAATCACTCCAGATTTTCTCTCCGAAAATTCACTCCGAATTTCCTCTCCGACAAACGCACTCCAACATTTGCTCTCCGAAAATCCTCTCCGGATTTCCATTCCAGTAAACGCATTCCAACATTTGCTCTCCGGAGAATCCACTCCGAATAAATCCATTCTAGAGAAATCCATTCTCCTTTCTCAGCCGGTCAACATCTCATTGATCGGATTCTGCTATCAGTCCGTTAATCTCCAGTTGACCGACTTTTACTGCCCAACTTGTCTACTCCGGCAATTGCCCCTCCAGCGATTGCCACTCTGACTTCGTGCGAATTCTCTGATGACAAAACTTTTTGTTGAGTTACTCATAATGGAGTGACAAAACTTAATAAACTTTTCCTCATGACCTTGTGGGGGAAAACCTTTGCCTTTTTCTAGCAACCGTTATTTCCTACCTTTCGACAGCTTCCCCTCAACTAGGACTCTGGCGTTAGCTTCCGCAAGCTTGAATGATACATTCATCCGCACCACTGATCTTGGAGTAGTCCCACTCCCCTTTAACTCCTTCTCTGCGGTCGCATCTGTCTTCCTTACACTCCACCTTGACAACCTCCTCCTACCACATTGACCAATGCCTCTTTTGTTCATATTGACATTTTCTTCAGCAACATAGGCCTTCATTAGGTACCACTATGATCTCCTACTTCCCCTTACCATAATTGAGGCGCTTTTGGTGAGTTTTTACTAGCCCTCACCAAACGCCATCTTGAAGCCTTCCTCATCGAACTTTCCGATTAAAATCATATTTAGCCTTAGATTTGGGGCATGCCGCATGCCCTTCGGTACGAGTTTGTTCCCATTTCTTGTCCCCAAACAAACATCCCCGATGCCAATTACCCTTAACGAGCCACTGTTACCCATCTTTAATATCTAGTGGCCAACGGGCATATAAATCGTGAAATGGGACTTCCTTGGTGTCACATGGTGTGAGGCCTCATTGTCCATCACACAACTTATTTCTTGGCATGACAGGTTCTGTGCTTCCCCTGCGTGGAAAATCAGAAGGTCTCCACAGAAAGTGACAGTCTCCCGATCATTATCGTGATTCCTTTTCTCCTGACAATACTTCTGCCCTTCTTCTCCTGCTTTCTCTATGGGCAGTCCCGCTTTATATGACCTTTCTTGTCACAGAGGAAGTAGGTCTTCTCCTGAGACTTGCTCCGGCTGTTACTTATCTCTGATTTTCCACCTCCGCCCTGTTCTTGTGATTTCTCTCACCCTCAACCGCTGATCACCACAAGCAGACTTGGCTGAGAGCTTGAGGCCTCATCGCTTTTCCTTCGCCTTGATTGATTTATAAGTAGAAAAGTTATAACCTTGTTTAATCTTAGCATGTCTTTTCCGAATGACAGTGTCGTGACAATATGATCGTACGAGGTCGACAAGGACGCCAATAATACCAATGCTTTGTCTTCCTCCTTAATCTCCTCATTAAGGGCCGACATCTGCGTCACGATCCGATTAAACTCGTCTAAATGCTTTTCAAAACTCTCACATTCTAACAACCAAAGGCCATAGAATTGCTTCTTCACATGTAATCTGGTTGTTAAGGATTTGAACTTATATCGACTCTTAAACTTCTCCCAGACGTCCATCGGGTTAGACAAGCCTATGACATCCTGGAGAGTATTATCCACACAACACAACTCGATCATGTAATTTGTAAGATCCCTCCTGTTCTACCACTCCTCATCTATCATATTCTCTGACTTTTTCTCCCTTTTTCGAAGAGCTTTTACTGTTTATTCTTGGGTTAAAATATTCCTCACTCTTTTCTACCAAAGGATGAAATTATTTTACCTATTGAATTGCTCCATAATAAATAACACATTCCTCGATGACGATGCCATCCAACCGACAGTTCACAACTAGTTTTTGATTCCATATGTTCCGAAAAAGGCCAATCAGATAGGAATGCATACAAGCACACACAGGGAGAAAGAGGAGGAACACACAAGTTTTACATGGAGACCTTTAACAAACCGAAGAAAAAAATCACAGGATACTTAGTCCACTAACAAGTCCATTATGTGAAAAATTGGTTACAAATATTTTGAGATGGAGTATTTGCTATACATCCAAGATAGATTAAGAGAAATCTCTCATGAGTAAGGAAACTCTCATTCAATCTTAATTCTCTATTTTTCGTCATTTCTTCCTCTTACTGGTGGTGCACTCCACTCTCTTTTCTTTTTCACATACACTTGGAATTCACCACTGTAACTTTACTGCCTCAACTATGTGCAACATCACCGCATGTCCAACATGCATATATATATATTGATTTTCTTGGAGACCATCTGCCCAATTGGAAGGTTGTGTGGGCTAACACTTACCACCAACTGTACAACCTGACACCTGCACAGACGGTGCGCATGTACTGCAGGTCAGCTACCTGCTTTGCATTGATGGCGCATGTACTGTCCGCAATGTCAGCTACCAGCTTTCCACAATGTCTTATGGTGTTCCTTGATATCTCCAAGCAATGACAACGACCTCAGATATTATCCCATATTCTCGGTCGTTACTATACCCAACTCGTGTTCTCGGGCATTACTGTGTATAGCAACCTCAGGCGTTATCTGTACCTTAGCCGTTTCCATACCAGTAATATCAACTAGTAAATTCTTAGGTTGCCACTCCGAAAATCCACTCCGAATTTTCTCTCCAAAAATTCACTCCGGATTTCCACCATGACAAATTTCACTCTGAAATTTGCCACTCTAGAAATCACTCTAGATTTTCTCTCTAAAAAATTCACTTCGAATTTCCTCTTTGACAAATTTTAAATCGAAATTTGCTACTCCAGAAATCACTCCAGATTTCCTCTCTGAAATTCATTCCAGATTTCCTCTCTGAAAATTTACTCCGAATTTCCTTTCTGACAAATGCACTCCACCATTTGCTCTTCAAAAATTATCTCCGGATTTTCACTCCCACAAACGCACTCCAACATTTGCTCTCTGAAGAATCCACTCCAGGGAATTCTATTCTCTTTTCTCAACTGGTTAACATCTCGTTAATCGGGTTCTACTATCAGCCGGTCAACCTTCTATCAACCGGCTTTTTCTCTCAACTGGTCAACCTCTCGTTGACCGACTTATACTGCCCGACCTAGCTACTCTAGCAATCGCTCCTCCGGTGATTGCCACTCCAACTTCGTGTGAATTCTTCGATGACAAAACTTGTTTGTTGAGTTACCCATAAGAGAATGACAAAATCCAATGAGAAAATGGGAGCTAGCGCATTTTTTCTATTTTCTTGACTATATTAATTTCAAGTAGTATTCAAATTAAATCTAGAGGTCATATATATATAATTGTTATTAAATAAAGTTCGATGATGAATATTAGAGTATATAAAAAAATTATACATGGGATTTTTTATAAATTTATTTTTATAATACTAACCTTCATTAAATATTTAAACTGATATTAAAAATAAAAAATAAGTATTTAATTGTTTTTTCAATTTATAAATTTCATTAGTTAGATTTTTTTAATTTAAGAAGATATACCCACCAGAAATCCTATTACCTGTTGAGGAAATAAAATAAATGAATAAGTTCTCAATTCTAAATTTTAAACAATTAAGTAAAATTTGAACTACGAAAATTTATAAACAGATAAATAATTAATTATACTTATATAAATAAATAAATATATAAATAAATATATTAAAATCTAGTGAATTATTAAAATCTAAGGATGGCTATTTCAAAATCTAAGGATGGTTATTTTATTTAAGAAAATAATCTAGTAAATTATTTTTTAATTTATATATTTAAATTTTATATTTGGTAGATATTAATGTTTTTGTACAAAAACTTTAAAAATTCAGTCTTTATTATTGATATGTACCTGGATCCGACTTCGAACAGATTCGGACTCTTCTGGATAGTTCGACCTGGCTCTGTTCACTGAGTCTGAATCCTGCACACCACTAAAGTGAATAAGAGGTCAGTATGTCGGCGGGAGGTTGTCCTACCGAAAATATTCTGACGCTCAAGTGAGTAAAAAAGCATTCGAATCGGGGAAGGTAAACTGGTAAGTAAAAGAGAGTAAAGGAAATGAGTTTGTCGGGAGTGTTGACCCATTGAGAATGTAAATTCTCACTTACTGCTCACAGAGAGCGAGTGGAAGTGGCGTCCCAAAAGCGTGGAAGCTTTGGAAAACAGTTTTCAAAGAGCCGGAAAGGACTCCTGTGATCTGGAGGCCTTTGGTAGGATTAGAGGATAAACGCTTATGCAGAGAGAAAGAGAAGGAGAGTTTTTGCCCAAGCACTATAAGCGTTCATAAGTTAGACTGTAGGAAGTCTCTTTGTTGTTCCAGAAAGTGTGTTCTGAATGTTCTCTTGAAGGCAAGTTAGAGAGTGTGATCAAGAGCTTCTCCCTTAGAGCCTTATTTCAGAGCGTATATCAGAGCGTCTGTTTTTTTGTGTGTCTTCCAGAATGAAGACTTCAAGCTTATATTGATAGCAAGAGAGCCACCTTCTCTGGGCAAGGTGGCGTGTTCTTCTGGTCTGGCAATGGTGGCCTTCTCTAAGTTGGTGGGCTTGACATGTATGATTTGATGGATCCTTTTCCTTCTGAACAGTGCAACGGATATTCAAATCATCTGATCTTTTTTCATGCTTTTGTGACCGTTTTGACTCCAACGTTGGCGCTGAGTTTATTGGTGTCTTTTAAAAAATGATCAGATTTTAGGAAAGCGTGTAACCATGAAAGGATTGTTGCTTTTCATGCACGGGTTCGCCTATCAAATTGGGCCTGGCCCGTAGTAGGTTTACCGCCTTTTTGGGCCTACTGCTACAATACTTCCGGTTAACGCTCGGGTTGACCGTCTGTACGCGACTTGGCCTCCTACTGGCGTCTCGACGGTCAACGCGTTGATTGTTTTGGGCCTTTACCTCTTATTGGGTCATCATTGGAGTTGACCATCCAATAGGCTATTTGGGCCTTCTTTGACCGTTTGGGCAACCCACCTACGGTGCACCATCACTAGCCCCCCATGCCGGTGGCCAGAATTTTGACCTCCATCATGTTTATGATGGGATGCCCCTCACTGTCCTTCGTTGTTTGAGGATCTCGGAGGACTCTATGAAAGGCGAAGAGGAAAGTTGACATGATCTGTTGACCGTCTTTGGTCAGATTCGGAGAGGAAGATTAACCGGATTTGTTGACCGTCTTTGGTCAGATCCAGAGAAGAAAGTTGGCCGAAGCTGTTGATCGTGTTTGGTCAGATTCGGAAAAAAAATTGACCGGATCTGTTGACTGTCTTTGGTTAGATCCGGAGAAGAAAATTGACCGGATCTGTTAACCGTCTTTGGCCAGAATCCGGGAAACTTTCTGTAAGCCCTGATTGACGCGTGGCCATTAGCTGACTTGTGAGGCCAAAAGTAGACACGCGTCTTCTCTTGTTTAGACCGATATCCAGGCCATTAATGCGTCAGAGGATTTGCTTTTTAAGGGGCCAATTAAGGAGGCGACACGTGGCAAGAATGATGGCGTCCTTTCTGAGGCAATTTAAGGCGTCTCACACCTTGCCATTTAAGTTTCCCTCCTTATTCTGAGTATTCTTCACACCTCCTTACTTTGCCTTCTTCGTCTTCAACATTTTCTCGTTCCCTAAAGAAACCCTAGTTTCTCTGTTAGCCATGGCCTCAACCTCTGTTGCCGACATCTCCTCTGTTCTTTGAGAGAGTGATGTGAAGGCGTTGTGTGTCGAGTTCAATATTCCTAAGGATATTGTGTGGAGGGTCCCAGGCAAGGATGACAGGGCCTTCTCTCCACCAGTAGGGCACGCGACGATATACGAGGCCCACCTGAGAAGCGGTCTCCGTCTTCCTCTATTGGACGACTTGCAGATATGGTGAACTGGGGACTGCCTTCCCCGGTTCAGAAGCTCAGACCGCAGGCAATGATGGTGAGCCGCAGGATTCCAGGGGCCTCCTCATCTGCCCCCGTCCAACAGATGATGATTTTATCGGTCTGCGGCCCAAAAGGATAGTGTTGGAGACGCCTTCCTCATCGTCTTCGGAGCTTGATTACATTGCCGCCAAGATCTACAGTGGCCCCGACAGTACCACCGGATTGGAGAAATCTTTTGAGGACTTGCCGAAGGCCAGGGGAGAAAGTGTTATCTTGGCGCAGCCCGCGTCACAGGCGGTTCCTCAAGCGGTGCAGACAGAGACCTTTACAGAGCCAGCCTATGAGTCACCGGCAGAGGCACAGGAGCCATCTGTTGGCTCTCCGGTTATGCAGACGCCTACTGAGGAGCCAGTGGTTGATCATCTTGACCCTCTGACAGCTGCTGCGGAGGCCGTAGCCGGGGAGCCTGCTTTTGCTACGGATGATGTTGATGAGGGGCTTTTGGACAAGATTTTAGAGGAGGCTGCTGCTAGCTCCACTCGCGAGGGTGTCACTTTCGGTCCACCGTCGCCTGAGCCAGGTTTGGAGGCCAGGTCTGAGAGGCCCACGATGAGAGTCTGGGAGGTATAATTCTTCGCGATGCATTCTGCATACTTTCTCCTTTTAGGATTTCTAACTTGTTTTTCATTTGTCTTTTGTGCAGAAGGCGAAGGTGGTCGCTGCTATCATCAAGGTGATGGACCAGCGGGACCGAGTGATCTCTGACAGGGAGTCGGAGATCGCCTGGCTAGATGCAAAGTTGGCAGCTTCGGGGGCAGAGCACCGTGAGGAAACTGCTGCCTTAGAGACTGTTTTGGCGGGTGTTGAAGTGGAGAACACGAATTTAAAAGCTGAGGTTGCCCGTTTGAAGGAAGAAAATGAACAAGCCAAAGGGCACATCGACCAACTTGCTGAGCAGATGGCAACCTTGGAGAATGACTTGAGTCTCCGCATCCGCTCCCACGAGGTTGAGGGTATGATGCTCGCACGGTTTGTTGGAGGGGTCAACATCAGTGGCACATTATGCAGTTGGTTGATCCCGACTTTCCCATTGACCTCATCAATTTATCAAACCGATCAAACTGGTCGGTGCAGCGTAGAGACAGTCTTGTAGGGGAGCCCCGTGACAGCCAAAGGCCTCCACCTCCCTCGTAGCTTTTGTGGTTGTGCATTTTTGGACCTCCCTTCATATTTATGTACTTTGATGTACTTTGTAATATATTTGGAAACAATAAAATGAAAATTTTTTAACTTCGTGTCCATTTCTCTTTACTGCCTTTATGTTTGCATATCTGCCGTTTTGGACAGCCAACTCAGTTAGCTAGCGGCCATTGTAGAGCTGCCAAATGAGTGAGGTCCTTAGGCTCTTCGTAGGCGGCTATATTAACCAGCCCAGTAGTGGCGTCTTGTGAGTGAAGCCTGGTGGCGCTTCCCAAATGCAGACTTGGGCGGCCAGTGTTGGGGAAGAATTTTTCTCCCTTTGACCATCGTCAACTGATCACGCTATCTCCTCGCGGAGAAGGCCGCTGCGTGTGCTGTGCGCTAGCCCCATAAGATTTGTTACCGCTAACGGGCCACTTGGATGACCAAAGTTTAGATTCGGCCACATATGGGCTGCCTGGATGCCCAAGGTTTAGGTTCAACCTCTCACGGGCCGCCTGGGTGACCAAGGTTTAGGTTCGACCTCTCATGGGCCGCCTGAATGACTAGGGTTTGGTAACGAGAGGGTGAAGACCCTCCTGACTTAGGGGCAGCCTAGGTCATTTTGAACCTTTAATGAAAAACCACATATATGCACACATGTACATGCAGCATGCTAAGGAACCATTCATTTTACTTAGTCAAATCATGCACAAAAATGCAAGTCACATGCGGATTGCAAGGCACGTGCCTAGGTCCTTACTGGTAGTAACGTTTGAGGTGGATCGCGTTCCACGTCCACGGGACCAACTTTCCGTCTTGGTTTCGGAGTTTGTATGCTCCGTTTCGCAGGATAGAGGAGACTAGGAAAGGCCCTTCCCAGTTGGGGGAGAGCTTGTTTCGGCCGGTCACCTTTCCCGTGGCCTCGATGCTCCGTAAGACTAAGTCTCCAACATCGAAGTGCCTCGCTTTCACCTTCTTATTGCAGTAGTGGGCGACTCGATGCTGGTAGGTTATGGTCCGTATTCTAGCGGCCTCGCGGGCTTCCTCTAGCAAATCTAGGTGTTCCCGGATCCTTTGGGAGTTAACCTGCGGGTTGAAGGATTCCACCCTTAGACTCGGAAGCCCGATTTCGACCAGGAGCACTGCTTCAATCCCATAGCAGAGGCTGAAAAGTGTCTCACGCGTTGGTTCCTTCAGAGTTAAGACCAAAGGACCGAGGCGAGCTCGTTTACCCAAGAGCCCCTGCATCCTCCAGCTTAGTCTTGAGCCCGTGAGTAGTGTCCGGTTTGTGACCTCCACCTGTCCGTTTGCCTGAGGGTACGCTATCAAAGTGTGGACCAGCTTAATCCCAAGGCTGGTGCAATACTTGGTAAAGCGTTTTCCTGAGAATTAGGTTCCGTTGTCAGTCACATTGACTTCTGAAATGCCAAATCTGCTGATAATGTTCTAGCGGATGAACTCCAGTGCATTGTGTTCGGTGATCTTGGCCAGTGGGACGGCCTTGACCCATTTCGTGAAGCAGTCGATACCAGCTATTATGAACTTTCTCTACCCAGTGGCAATGGGAAATGGGCCAAGGATGTCAAGCTCCCATTGTGCGAAGGGCAAAGGCGCCTGAAGGGATTTCAGTTCTACGGACGGCTGGTGACGAAGGTTGCCATAAAGTTGGCAGCTTTCGCACTTCTTTATGAACTCAAGTGCGTCCTTCTTCATCGAAGGCCAATAGTAGCCCTGCCACATGATTTTGAATGCTAAATTCTTTCCGCCCACATGTGATCCGCAAATTCCAAGATGCACTTCACTCAAAACATAATCCGCCTCTTTCGAGGTTAGGCAACGGAGGTACGGAGTTGAGTAGCCACGGCGATACAGCCGCCCATCGACTATTGTGTACCAATCGGCCGTTCTCTTTATTCGCCTGACTTCTTCTGCTTCCTCCGGCAGCGTTTCATCTGCTAGAAATCTCAGGTAATGTGTCATCCAATTCTCGATTTTGGAAACTTCCATTGCCTCTTGCACTTCTATGCTGGGTGCGCTTAGGATCTCCATCATATCCCTTGAGTATTGTTCCGAAATTTCCGCCACTGTTGCTCTTGCCAGCTGATCGGCCTTCCCGTTTTCTGTTCTGGGGACATGAGTTAAGGTCAGACTGTCGAAGTTGCGAACCGCCCCTTTTGCTCTGGCCAAGTATTTGACCATGTGTGGGTTATTCGCTTCGAAGTTCCCATTGACTTGGTTGACAACCAATTCGGAGTCGCTAAAGATAGCTAATCTTTTGGCTGAGCATTCTTTTGCTAATCTTAACCCAGTCCAGAGTGCTTCGTATTCAACGACATTGTTGGTTGCCGAAAAGTCAAGTCTAAGGGAGTATTTTATCTCAAACCCGTCAGGGGTCGTGAGGACCACCCCTGCCCCGCTGTCTGTGTCGGTGGATGACCCGTCTACATGGAGCATCCACTCCAGAGCCCCCAGGCGCTGCTCTTTGTTCCACGTGGGATATTCTTCGAGGATCGAAGTCGTGGTTTCCATAATAAAATTTGCCAGAGCCTACCCCTTTATGGTAGGCTTAGGACTGAATTCAATGTCAAACTCACCCAACTCGATAGCCCACTTTAACAACTGCCCAAAAAGTCGGGTTTTGGAGTATGCTCTTTTAAGGTTGGTCAGTGATGACTATGATGCGATGCGCCTGAAAGTAGGGCCTCAGCTTTCGTGCGAAAAATATCAGGGCTAAGGCCAGTTTTTTTGTGCGCGGGTAGCGTGTCTTCAGGCCGGTCAACGTTTTGCTCATATAGTAGACCTGCCGTTGGGCATCAGCGCCCTGACTTACGAGGACGGAGTTGAGTGATATCACTGATACTGCCAAGTAAAGGTATAGCTCTTCGCCGACCTTGGGTGATGTTAATAAAGGCAGGCTAGCGAGGTACTGCTTCAACTCATCGAAAGCCATCTGGCAATCTAGTGTCCATTGAAAGCCATTTGATTTCGTTCCCCTCAACGCCTTAAAGAACGGCTGATACTTGTCACCAGACTTCGTTAGGAAGCGGGACAAGGCCGCCAACGCCCAGTTAGTCGTTGGACCTCTTTTACGCTTCGTAGGGGAGTCATGTCCACGAGGGCCTTGATCTTCTCTGGGTTTGCTTCGATCCCTCGTTGGGAGATGATGAAACCCAGGAATTTTCAGAGGCCACCTTGAAGACACACTTGGCTGAATTCAGCTTCATTTGGTGTTCGCGGAGTACTGTGAAGGACTCCGCCAGATCGTTGATGTGGTCGCTCATAACTCTGTTCTTGACGAGCATGTCATCGACATAGACTTCCATATTACGACTGATTTATTTTTCGAACATTTTGTTCACCAGCCGCTGGTAGGTGGCTCCTGCGTTCTTTAGCCCAAAGGGCATTACTTTATAGCAATGGGTCCCCTGGTTTGTCATAAACGATGTGTGTTCTTCGTCCTCCAGACTCATCCAGATCTGATTGTAGCTTGATTAGGCGTCCATGAAGCTCAAGAGCTCATGTCCGGATGTCGAGTCCACCAGCTGATCGATTCTGGGTAAAGGAATGCTATCTTTTGGGCAAGCTTTGTTAACGTTGGTGAAATCGACCCATATTCTCCACTTTCCGTTGCTTTTCTTTACCAAGACGACGTTGGAGAGCCAATCAGGGTACTGAACCTCCCTGATGAATTCGGCCTCCAACAGTTTCTTTACTTCTTCTCGGATGACGATCAGTTTTTTCACAGAGTGGTTTCTCCGCTTCTGCCTGACAGGTTTCTGATCCGGGTCGAGGCCCAGCTTGTGGACCATTATCCAGTCAGGAATTCCGGGCATGTCAGCCAGAGTCCACGCGAAGATGTCGACGTTTTGCCGCAGGAACGAGATTAGTTCTTCGCGCAACGCGCATGTGAGTGAGCCGCCGATTCGTACACACCTTTCTGGATCGTCCAAATTCAGTGAGACTAAGTCGGTCGCTTCACCAGACTGCGCTTGTTGCAAGGTTGCCTCGTCTCGATGATCAAGCTCTCCCGTTGTTTTGGCGTTGTCGTTAGGAGCGATTTGGGATGTATAACATGTCCGCCCAGTGACCATACAATTAAAAAAGAATTTAGGTAATAAGAAAGATAGACAGATTGCCGGCCATACCTTTTCTTTCTAAGCAGGGAGTCGGCTTGGTCACTCAGCAGTTTGCCTACGCCGTATGGCGTCAAAAATTTTATTTTAAGGTGCGGTATTGAAGTGACAGCCCCGAACGCTGTTAGACCTGGCCGGCCTAGTATTGCGTTGTACACGGAGGGCAAGTCGACTACTAAGAAGGTGAGTGTACGACTTGTGGTCCTTGAGTATGTTCCTAGGGTGACTTCAAGTCTGATTGTCCCTTGAACGGGCACTAGTTTATTGTCGAGGCCATACAATGGTCCTTTAGCAGATTTTAGTTGACTCTTTTTCAAACCCAGTTTAAAGAATGGATTGAGGTAAAGTAAATCACGCGAACTTTCATTGTCCATAAATACGCATTTTAACTGGTAGTCGACGCTACCGTCGGAAATGAGTGCTGATACAACGAGGGGGTCTACATGGGGGAAACTACATGCGTTAAGTCATCGTCACTGAAACTAACGACATTGCCAGTAGTGCGCTATTTCTTCCTCCCTGCATGCTGGTCCCTGTTGTCCGCCGGAGCCTTGACTGGCCGAGTGGTGATCATGTTGACCACTCCTGTCGTGACCCGGTTCCATGGAGGTGAGGCTCCTCATCCTTCGTCGCCCGTGTTGCCAGAGTTTTGACTGGGCCCTTGACGAACCTAGTGAGGTGGCCCCTCCTGATGAGCTCCTTAATCTCCTTTTGGAGAGTCCTGTAGTCCTTCGTGGAGTGCCCGAGAGATCGGTGGAAATCACAGTACTTGGCCGGATTTTCTCCCTCCGCCTTCTTAAGTGGTTTTGGCCACTTAAAGAACTTCTCCCCACAAATCTACATGAGGACGTTCGAGCGCGTATCAGTTAAGGACGTCAGGCTGATGGGTCCATGGTTCTTGTACTCCTATGGTCCGGCTTTGTGGCGTTTTTGGTGGGAGTAATCACCACCATTGTGCTTCCTCTTTCCATCCGGCGGGAAAGAGCGAGGCTCTTCAGGTCGATTTGGACGCTTTGCCTCGTTTGCCTCCTCTGTTGCCGCATAGGCCTTGGTGATGGCTTCTGCTTCCTGAAAGGTCTGCGGATTCTTGTGCGCCAGGTGCCTAAAGAACTGCTCGTGCGCCAGTGCCGAAATGAAACTGCCTAGTTTCACGGGCTCTCTTCGTGTTTCTGTTTGATATGCGACAGATGCCACGGCTGTTTTTTCTTCCTGCGGTTGGAGGCGTACTGAGATAAAAAGAGATCCAAAAGCTCCTAGAAGCTCCGGATCGAGTCTGGAGGGAGATGATGGAATCCGATGAGGGTGTCCCCTTTTAGGGTGAGGGGAAAATAGTGACACATGACTACGTCGTTCAGCCTCTGTAGACCCAGATGGATGCGAAAGTGGGCGAGATGGTCGACAGGATCTGCACTCCTATCGTAAGAGTCAAGGGCTGGCATCTTAAACTTTACCGGCATATGATGGTTCAAGATCTCCGCCATGAAGGAAGATCTGTCGACGTTGGCGGTGCGTTCGTCGTCTTTGAAGATGCGGTTCTATATCTTCTCCAGCCTCGGGTCTACTAGAGCGGCGTTAGTGGATCTCTTGGAGTTGAGATACGCTCTCAACTCCATTCTTTCTCGGGCTGGTGCAGCAACAGGACGGCTGCTGCCCCTGGCTGATTTCGGGCCCGGGAGGCTCCCTCCTGAGCCTGAGGCCTAGACTCCTCCCGGGAGTATCTAGGGTTCCTCCGTTCCGGGCTTTCATCTGGAACTGTGCTGGTTCCTCGCTCCTCGCGCGTTAAACGGCTTTGAGCATTTGAGGACATGGGCGCAGAAGCATTGACCAGTCTTCCAGTTCATTGTGCCAAAACTTTCTTTCTATGGCTTTCTCTTCTAGATGCCGGTGCTGAGGCCACTACAGGAGCAACCCCCAGCCGAGCTTGCTCCTAGCGGGTACAGAGTATTTGGAGCATCCTGTTCGTATTGTACATGTGCTCCGTCAGGTTCTAGAAAAAGGATGTCGGGATTCCACTAGCTATCTCGTTGACCACGGCGCCGATGGTGTGGTCTTGGTTTAGAAAAATCACATCTCGGGCAGGCTCGCTTGCTTGCGCCCTTATGTTCACTATTCTATTAATCAGAGAGAGTTTTTGGGAAACACGGTTGGCTTTTTGTAGCGTGTTCCCACAGACGGCGCCAATGATGCGTACCTGGATCCGACTTCGAATAGATTCGGACTCTTCTGGATGGTTCAACCCAGCTCCGTTCACTGAGTCTGAATCCTGCACACCACTAAAGTGAACAAGAGGTCAGTGTGTCAGCGGGAGGTTGTCCTACCGAAAACACTCCAACGCTCAAGTAGTAAAAAAACCTTCGAATCGTGGAAGGTAAACTGGTAAGTAAAAGAGAGTAAAGGGAATGAGTTTGTTTGAAGTGTTCACCCATTGAGAATGTGAATTCTCATTTACTGCTCACAGAGAGTGAGTGGAAGTAACATCCCGAAAGCGTGGAAGCTTTGGGAAACAGTTCTCAAAGAGCCGGAAAGGACTCCTATGATTTGGAGGCCTTTGGTGGGATTGGAGGATGAACGCTTAGCAGAGAGAAAGAGAAGGAGAGTCTTTGCCCAAGCACTGTAAGCGTTCGTGAGTTAAACTGTAGGAAGTCTATTTGTTGTTCCAAAAAGTATATTCTGGATGTTCTCTTAAAGACAAGTTAGAGAGTGTGATCGAGAGCTTCTCCCATAGAGCCTTCTCCATTTGAGAATCCAATGGTCCACATAAGACTAAAAGGAAAGAGGTAGCCCCGCTCAGCTCTAGACCGTAGGACTATTATTTTGTAAGATATTTATTTATTTATTTTTATATAAGTTTTATTCTCTATTTGTAACGTTTATTATGATTTAAATTATAAATAAGCAATTACCAAGATTAAAATATTTTATATATAAACAGCAAGTTATAAAATAATTATAAATAAATAAAAAGTTTATAAATTTTTATTTTAACATTTTCTCTGTGAAACAAGATGCTCAGATTGCTGCGTGTCTCGTGCATAATTTAATATTTTAACTAAAGATTTGCCTTCGCCGATACATTTTATTATCATTATTATTATTTTATTTTTATTTTATCGTTACGGGGTTTGATGCCGTAAGGCGACGGTGCATGTGATGAATGACCGCTCTCCAGCTAAGCACCGCTTATATTTAATGCCAAACAAGTTGGCTACGAACTGAATCATACATATACATATCCATAATTCCAATTGAAAATATTTGATTTTTTTAAAATATATATATATATTATAATTTTTTAATAGATATTTACATTGGAATCTTTCCCTTCCGTGTCTTTCGATATGGTGTATAGTATATTAGCATGTCATTTAATATTTAAAAAATTATAAAATATGTTGACTTAGAAACTAAAGTCTGACTCAAAAGTTATTAGCTTGGTTGGTGTTGGGATCTGACGAGCATACATACAATTTGATAAAATAGAATAAAATTAAAATTATCTGTTAAATGTCAGCTATTAAACTCGTGAGGATAAAAAGTATAATAATATACTTAAATTTTTTTTAATTTATCAATCGTACATTCAATTTAGAGTTACAATTTTTACATAAAAAATCTCTATCTTAAATTAATTAGCAAATATGACACACTTTCCATGATTTGATTGCGGTGAATGAGAGATGATATTATTTTGAAGAAGGGCTTTGGGCAGGAAGACGAACACTTTTCAAACACAAGCCTATAGTAATAATAATATTATTATTATTAAAATTAAGATTTATTCATAATAATTATAGTCTAATAATTAAAATTAAATTGATATCACAAACAAATACCATAAGTAACATAATTGAAAGTCATTATAGTGGTCATAGAAATGATTAAACTATTTCCATTTGTCATCGAAATAATACTGTACATGCTAAATCTTTGAATCATTAAAATGAAAAGTGTCTAAGCAAAATGTCTCAATATACGAATAGCAAAAAAATCATATATGACTTCCTAAAGGACTATCAGCCCCAATCTAAATTGTAAAATTTAAAAATAAATTAATTTTAATATATTAAATCTAAAAAAATTTATAATATTATAAATATATGTTGCGTTCCAGATTTCGGGGTCTGGTGCAACACAAGTGTTAGGGGGTGCGAAAATGTAGAGAGTGAGAGAAATGCACCGGGTTTTATGTGGAAAGCCTGATGAGGAAAAACCACGAGACTCTGAGCCTTTGAAATGATTTTATTATGAATGAAAGAGTTACAAAATACAAGTTTGTGGGAGTATCTTCCCTTTCTCTTCCTAGCCTCTCTCCCTTCAAAGCTCTCTCTTTTTTGAAACTTAAGAGCCTTTTTTTTTCTTGTCTTGAAAGAGAAAAAAAGGGTCCCTTGCTTAGAGATTTTGCTAGGTATTTATAGGGAAAAATTATGCCGTTGGGGAGAGAACATTAAATCTAAAAAATTCCCTATGGATGCGGCGCCCGCTTTCTGATAGGGACACCACCTATAATTCTTTATGGCGCTTGCTTATAATGGTGAAATTGTTTAGCAAAGATAGTCATCGTCCTTAGATGGCATGCTTTGTTCCTTTGTGAGTTCGTGGACTCGTTGAAGGAGGCAGCTCTTGGACGTTAACTGCCTTTTGAAGAATCTTTGGTCATTCGTGGAGGGTCTTCGGGTCTTTTTCCAAGTCATCGGATTTGTGTGGGCTAGGGTTCTTGGACGTTTCTCGAGTTTCCTTGATGATGTCAGTCCCTTGCGATGTCCTTGAGCTCCTTTTGATTAAACAGGCTTCTCCGACTTTTGTCGCCACTTGGGCTTCTAGAACACTAACCCACGTTTTTGGGCTAGTAAGGCAAATTTAGCTCAAGGAATTAAACTGGGCTTTTGGGCCTCTTGGGCCAGCCTGTCCTCTTGGTCCGTGGTCGCGACTTTGGGCTGTATTTTATGGGCCATAATATTGGGACCCAACAATACAATTTAGCAAAAACCCATAATAGTCATTTATTCATATCAATAAGAATTCCTTACATATTAATTTAGAAGGGTTTTAAAAATATTTACAGATATAAGTGTGACACTTACAAAGAACATATATATATATATGTATGTCAAAAGAATATGTGTAAATAAAATTGACAAAATGATATAAAAATAATAAATTAGAAGTAAAAGCTTGAATATCCAATTTTCGAGAAACATATTTCGTACTTCAATTTCATGCGAGTTGTTCAATATATATGAATATTTAAATCATATGGAATGCATGGAAAATATATGAAAATCAAAACATATAAATACATATCTAAAGTATAAAAATCAAAGATTTGTATCAAAAACATGTCAAAATTTAAGAACAAATAATCAATAACTTATACATCAATTAATCGAATGACAACGTTAAAAAATAGGTTACACAATTTTTTAAATATCTTAGGCCCATATATTACTATTTAAAATCCGTAGACGAATTGTCTATGATTTATTATAGATGGAGACAAATATTATTTTTTTTATCTCTGGATGATAGGTGTGTTTTCTAATTATACATAGTATATAAAAATATATTTGAATATAATTTATTTATTATACAATGATTTTTATTTTTCTAACAAAGTATACAAACAAGGGTGCCACAAGACAAAGAAGAAAGAGAAAAGAATGGGAAACTTTAGTCATCAATTTGATATTCAGTTTGTTTTCCTTCATTAGCTAAATTTAGATATATTGTTCTAATTTTTATTGTAGAATATATTTCTTATTTTTTGTTTTTTTGTTGTATTCTCTTATTTGGTTATTAACTATATTCAAATAAATATTAACCAAATTTTCACATATATTGTGGTTGAAAATGAGCTAATCTAAAAGGTTTATTTGCAACCAAATTTTGTTGGGATACGACCTACTTATTTAAATCACGAAGAAAATATTCAATAACACACAACTAGCAAATAATAACAATTACAAATAATGATGTGATATACGATTTTACATAAAAAATTCTTTTTAAAATAAGAGAAAAAAATTATGAAAAAATACATCTAAAATATCTCTACTATGTAAAAGTTCGGTTACAGAAGTTTCAATAAAATACAAGGACTTAATATCTTATATTAAATAAATTGAGTAACAATAGTATAAGACAAAAGAGTAGAAATACAACCAGCAAAACTTTCTTTTCAATTCCACGAACAATATACTCAATGTCAACGGATATTGGAATATGATTTGAAACTCAATGGGATATTCAGATCTTTCTATTTTTTTATTTTCTCTATCTTTCTCTTTTTTTTTTCTTTAGAGACGGTACTCTTTAGGTTTGAAAATTACAAATGGTTTATCTTGAAAATGTATCAACGCATTTTTATACTGTAGGCTGTATTCGAGTACCTGTCGGGTGCGAGTGTCACTGGGAATGGCCCTTTAAATGCTCTTCGAGTGCACCTCAAGTGTGCCTCTACTAGTTTTGGCACTTCGGCCGCCCCTCAGGCGCATCCACTGCTTTTGGCTTTTTAGGCGCACGAACATTGTAATCCACCCATGAACATCCCTCAAATGAGCGAGCAAAAGACATGTCAAATGGGTATGGGCTAAGAGGGGAGCAATTTGTAACCCAGCAATTTTATTGTAGTGAAAATTATTTTGATGTAAGAATCTATGAGTTTTCTTTAGTTTAGAAGTATTTTATTGTAAAATTACTCCTATAACTTACATAGTTGGTTACATATTATGTTTATTATTCCTCACTTTCAATTCAAAGAAAACGGATTTTATTGTAAAATCCCAAAACAGTTTTTCTGGTTTCTTTTATTTTTGAGCCCAATTTTTCTCCCTTTTCCTAGGTTGCGTTTGGAGTGATAAATAGAAGCCCGTTCAACCTAATTTTTTTGTTTCAAAAAAGTACTTATAAGAAATTATGATTTATAATTTTTAAAAAATAACTATTTAATATTTAAATTTTAATTATTTGATTTTTTTAATATAACCGTCCAAATAAAAGTATTAGGTACTTCCTTCTCTTTGAAAAAAAAGTAAAATCCCCAAAGTTCTAAAGAATTCTGTTGATCACATGCACTTTCATTTCCAACGTAACGTTAATTCTAACTAAAGTTTATGATATTAATTAGCATGCAAGTCAAATTATATATATATATATATATAATTAGCAATTTTATAATCAAATAGTTTCAATCCAAAACTTTCATGTCATAATAAAATAACCATTTTATTATACTAAAACTCACAAAAACTTAATCAAAAAATCCGACAAAAACCTTATCGGATTAGGTATATAGAAATATTATAAACATTAAGTTGGCCATAGAGTTAATAAATATAGGAGCTTGCCCACCGCCCATAGGTGGTGTCCCTTAACTTGTAAGTCACGCTACCCTTCTCCCATGGCTAGTTAATTATGGCGTACAAAAAAAGGTTGCAGTAGCACGGAAACCAAACTTTTATGGCCCGCATGGACCCCTACCCACCTAACTACTAACTTTTTACAAGTGACATTATTTCACAAAAAAAAAAAAAAAAAACTTATGTTGATCTTAGTCTTATATTTAATTGAGGCAATTTTATTGTTTATTTATAAAAAAAAAAAGGTCTATTTTAATTATTAAGAAACTCCTTGTTTAAATATGACCCAATTGGTGACTTATAACATAAATAATGTCAGTATTTGTTAATAAAACACATTATTAGAAATTGAATATGTAAAATAGTTATTATAAATGTCAGTTGCCACTTTGGTGGATTAGTTCCATAACAAAAATTGTAGCTCATAAAATTGGCTCATTACAACAAAATTAAGTTAGATTAAAAGTAGAAATAAATTTAACCTAATTTATAAATAATGAAATTATTGTTTGACTTGTTATTTAATTTAAATTGTTTCCTTTTCTAATCTGTTTTGATAATGGAGCTGCCGTAAGAGAGAAAACACATGCATGGTGCCGCCACCGGTACATGTGCACAAGCACTCATCTATGGCTCTTTCGCCATTGTTGTCTTCGTCTCATCTTCCATAAACTCAACCTTTCTGTTCTAACCCTGATGAAAAAAGGTCACGAAATTCCACAAATGGCGATGTCCGAGAGGTTCCTGCACCATTTACTCACCATACTTTTGATCTCACTCGCCACCTTTCCGGCCACCACTTCAGCTAGAGTAACCGCCGTCTCGAAAGAGCAGATTTCATGCACAATGTGTGATTCCTGTGACAATCCGTGCCAGCCGGTGCTATCCCCGCCACCACCATCGCCTCCCCCGCCATCTCCACCACCACCAGAATCCGCGTGTCCTCCACCACCAGCTCTGCCACCACCAGAATCCGCGTGTCCTCCACCGCCAGCTTTGCCACCCCCACCACCAGTCCAACCAGAGTGTCCTCCGCCGCCTAGTTGTGATTTATGCGGCACTGATTGGCCGCCGCCAGTCCCTTCATTTCCAGGCGGATCTGGCGGTTCTCCAGCCGGTGGAGTTTATGGAGCTGCACCGCCACCTCCCAACCCCATCCTCCCGTACTTCCCTTACTACTATTATTATCCTCCACCTGATTCATATAGCTCCGGCCATCGTCGCAAAATCCATCCCCTTGTTTCCTTTGGTTTCATCCTTGTTTATTTTCACGTCATTTTCACTCCATTCTATAGAAATTGATAAATATTGTATGTATTGATGAACTGCATTTATTTACACAGAAGAAAATCTCACGTTTATATAGAGTAATAAGCTCATGCACGACGTTTCCCCAGCGGCCGAAGAAGCTGCTGTCAAAGATGGATTGAAAGGAATAAAGGCTCGATCGGCCATGCATGGAGATGATTAAACTTCAATTTTATGGTGTTATCTTATGTATTTCTTTCTTCATGCTTCTATGAGAGGATGACAAACCGAAGCAACATTTTTGTTATAGTAAATGCATAATTCATTCTGACATTTTTTATTTTGATTATTTTTTTCCCTTATCGTTTGATTGTTAAATGAAATGGGTTTCTTTTTTGTTTTTGATCTTCGCCAATGAAGAAGATCTGATTTCTCTGTCATTGTCGCATTCAAGATTCACACATTTTCAAAGTAAGGCCCTCCTACTCCCCTCAGCCAAGGAGGCCCCCCCCGTCCCATTCATTTCGACACCTATGTTACTATGCACATGACTAGAATGGAGAGAGTAGTATAACTATAGGAATTCTTAGGAGACAAAGTCATCAATGTCGATTAATAGCCAGAAAAGTAGACGTTTGCCCTACTTTCAATAATAGTAGATTTTTGTGCTACTTTCGCGTTCGATATTTATGCTATCTTTGTTTGAGTAAAACTTTATTATTAGCCTATAGTTTTATAATTTTTTTATATATTTTGATAATATTTTTTTATTTTAAAATTCTAACCTTATTTTATTTTAAGTCAGTGAAAAAAATTTAAATTAAAAATTTCAAAAGATTTTTTTCATATTTTAAAAGTGGATCCTTACATTTTGAGAAAATCGTGACCTTATTGAGAAATCTTTCTATTGTGTTGTTGATAATAATTTAGATGACTTGATATTTCTTACCTATTCTAAATTTTTCTTTCTTAGCTTACAAACCTATAGATTTTAAACGTGAGATTTATATGTAAATTTAAAATGATCATTTTGTTGGAGGAGTTTGATAAATTAGAAATCCATTTTAAGGAATCAGAAGGTATTTGAGTAATTATATATTTGCAAATCTAAGAATAGTATAAGAAAATCACGCGTCAGGTATTTTAGTGTTTATAGGTCTAAATTTTATTTTATTTAGCTAAATTGCTTACCTTCTCCATTGCTACAATGAATCGCACCAGCTGGCTCATTCAATAGTCCCGATTGTTGGTGATGGGGAAAAACTTACTAGTTCTAAACTTCTTCCTTGCTACAAAAAGTTTCAAACTTACTTGCATGCTCAAAAGGGAACGAGTCTATTAAAGTTATTTAAATCAGGTTAATTCACACAATAACACTTTGGATGATTTATTTCAATCGAATAGTTGGTCCGACTAGAAAAATAATCGAGTGACAACGTGCAATTTGGTTTCAAATTAAATGAAGAGAGAGAAAAGGGTTGAATCTTCATTGGGAGAGAAGGTTCCTAGAATAGGGAGAGAAGAAGCGAGGTGAGGGAGAGTCATGCAGTGTGGGGTGGCAATATATTATTATTATTCTTAGAAGCAGGACAAGCATATCACGTGCGACACCGACTTATTAATTAGGCGGCAATATTATTATTATTATTACTATTTCTAAAAATAATTGATTATATAAAGAAAATGAAATCAATAATCAGATTATTATAGCTACGAATATTGGGGGAAAAAGAAAAAAAATACATTTAAATTAAAATGAAAAACTTTTGAGCACATTTAGCTGTCTTGGCATGGGAATTTACCAATGGTTGAGGATAACAGTTTTTAAATCACAACCATTTATTTAAAAATTTTAAAAAAATTTAATAATACATTTTTATATAGTTTTAATGAGGTTATCTGAAAGACTGATCCAAAACCTTTTAAAAACACATTTATTGTGGATCTTATAAAAATATATATATAGAATATTGCTATCTTAATCTACTATGTATTGAAGAGGGGATATATTATTCGAAAGGTGCCATCTGATTCATTCCTCGGAGCTGGAGGACCAACGGACTCTGGCCCAACAAATATGGTAACCTTGTTTTGCTACACATACGGCACCATCAACGGGCCTTGTTTAGTACTTCTTGTAATATGTATGATTTGGGAGTATATATAAAAATTATAGTTTTTTTCTTTACAAATTTTAAAATATTTTCATAAAAAGTATGATCATAACAACTCTCCTGATGCCCTATCTACATTAGTTTATCGGTTACATGACCCGTTCGATGGACCATCACACCGACATCTGCCTCAATGACTCCACATGCATGATCTAATAGGAGCGTTCTATCAAAAACTTTGTCATACAGTTGAGACAAAATTTATGTCAAGATCAACAATCAAACCTTTTATTTAAATTTGCAAGAAAATTATATGATAACATACATTTATAAAAAAACCATTATGTAACAAAATGAATATGCAAAATTTATATAGAAAACCATTCACAAATAAAAAAAAATCAAAAGAAGAAACTCTTTCCTATATAATATGAGTTTTATTACAATAAATTCTCAAAATTGCCTTGAGATTAACAAAAAACTTTGACAAATAAAGTAATAAATAATAAGAGAATAAATGAAGTAAAATTAATGATAAAAATATTCTAAATAACAATTAGAACATCAAACCCTAGATGATGATGATAGGAATATAATACCAAAGAATTGGCACGATTCCCTCTCTATTTCTCTCTCAATTTGGCACTTAAAATGTTTTGAATAAACTGAAACTTACATGCTACTCCAAAACAAAGCAAGCTACTTAAAAACATGCATGCTGTTTGAACGTTATTAGTTGGTGCCTGGATGTCATATGTAAAATATGCTTTTATGTACTTGTTGGAAATGGTGCATTGTGCTTCTAGGCATGCCAATAATTAGAAACAGCACATGAGTACCTTTCATGTGTAAGTCAGACGTCCTTTCCGTTGCTCATTGAATAATTCTTAAGCTCGAGTATGCTTTGGGTGAAACCTTAGCGAACCTCTATGCTAGTGCCAAAACCGAACATCAATATATATAATGAGTATATAATTTATAAGAAAGTAATTTAAAATTTAATGTATTCTACCCTCTCTTACTCTACCCCTAGTGGGGGAGAGCTGATGGATGGGTGAAACAACCCAAATTGATCTCATTGTGTGTTCATTAGGCAATCAATCACCGTACTTGTGGCTACATACCCGAATCTAGCCTAGTTGTTGCCCAAGAGCATAGAGTAACGGGCCATGGGTTGTCCTTTCAATTTTCCTTTACACTTATTTATTAAAAACAAGGAGAATTCTCAAAAAATACTTTTAAGAGTGATGATTTTAGAGCCTAGTTCCCATAGTAGAAGATATGTTTTTAGTAAGGTAGGAAACGAAACAACTATATTTTTGTAGTCTTATCATTGGCACCTAGACACCAGGCATACTAAAAGCTTCTCATCTGTTTTTACTTGACCAACCACAAGGAGAAGCAAATACAATGAGTACACTAATCAGTAAAATTGATAAAGTAGCAATTAATACAAAAACAGTCAATTGGAAAGATATAATCAAACTTATAATCCTTCAAGCTACCATATACATTTGATCCCTTTATCAGTCAAAAATTTTAATAAATTGCATTATGCAAGGATTTTTCTATGAATACATTGATTCTATATAATGTGACTTATTACCATTTACTTTATTCGAACACATAATTGAGGAAAATTTTTTTACTTCGCCAAATGGATCATGCATCCATACATACAAATAGATATAGATAAATATGGATTCACACCTAATATTTTTCTACCGATAATGATAGTATCAATTCATATGACCATGTTTCATTCGAGAGAATAAAAATAAAATAGAAATTGCCCTTTGGAGAGATGGTTAAGTGGTTGATAGCTCCGGTCTTGAAAACTGGTACGAAACTGTTCTTTACCCAACCCTACCTACCCTATGTATTCAAGGGGGAGGCTAGAACCGAAAAAGACGATACCTCTAGATCATCCTGTGGATATAAATATTTGCTCTATCATTGCCGCGATTCCTAAACTCATTTTTGTATATGTATTCATATTTTGGCTCGCTATTCGGTATATGCTCAATACTCCCATTCGCATCAAATTCTTTGCACCATAAGCATAAGTTGCTCCCCCTAGTCTCTAGTCCACTGTCCACGGGCCTGCTACGCAGGAGACACAACAACCTATTTGTGTCTTATCTCGATTATTAGATTGAAAGTTTTAATGGATAAGATTTAAATTTTAAAAATTTATTTAAAATAGCTTATTTTTATTTTTTTATATTATGTTTAATATTTAATGAATATTAATATTTTAAAAAAATACTATCTTTATTATTATTTTTCTAAACAAAATCTTAAGGGTAGACACCGATTTATTGGATATCTATGTCGAGAAAACCTAGAATATCGAAGAACTTTTACAATATTTTAAATTTTTTTCTTAACTGTCAAAAACTAATTTAAATAGGATATATCCAATGATCTATGGCTCGTTCCGACATTTGGTGATGCACTGGCAGCTGTCAATGTGGCCCAATAAAATTTATAACACAGCAAAAGATCTGCAGTCCATTGTGAACAAAAATATAATTAAAAGAAAATAAAATAATATTTACGTTATTTTTCAGTAATTTTACAGTTAAGTATCAGAGTTTGTGCATTTCTTGCATACTTGATTGATAAAATAAAAGGAAATAACAATCAAATAATTATTTTTGAAAGGAAAAAATATTTTAGGGGTATTAATTTAGTTATTTTTAATATATTTTTGAATAATGTGTCACACATTTTCTCATATCAATAATTTCAAAATAGGACTGAGAACAAAATAAGTTATTACCTAACCTTTTGCAGTAAAATAAGGTTGTGTCCACCAATTTATGTGATTTCCAATGTATTGAATATGATATCTTATATCCATTTTTGAGTGTCCAATTTGGTTCTTTTAAGAAAACTTGACTATATGCATAAAACTAGTATCTCGATGGCATATCACTTGTTTCATGTCTAAGCTTTGGTTTCTATGACTTGTAGCATGATAATTGATAACTTTTCTTTATCTTATTATCCATGGCATACCACAGTTTGGTGGTTGGCCGAGTTGCTTTTGATCTACATTTATGATTTTGTAGGTATAAGATGAAAAAGAGTGATCTTTAATGAGTTAATACATATATGTCTAAAGTTTCATAATGAAATAAAGGAGTGGCCGTCCAACTGGTAGAAGGAAAGGTGGCCGTGGCATGATGTGGGCATTTAGAAGCCAAGATGACAACTTTACATGCATATATTTTACTATATAGTAGATCTCCATATTTACTTATATTTACTAATATGTTTAATATGTAGCTTTTGTTTAATATGAGGAGCATGTTAACTATGATTTAAACATATAAGTTGGTAAGTTCATATGTTGATTGTATGCCTATGAAGTAATGTGATGAGGATTTATATGCATTCTAATAAATTGAATAGTTTGTGTAGGCAATTCGTAGAAAAAGGAATCAAAGCCCCTATGGCCAAGACCTTAGGATTATGTAAAAATGAAATGGTAATTACACCTTGTATATTAGTGAATTGGTTAAGTGGGATAAAGGCAATGTACGGCCTCTTTACACATCAATATTATGATAGAAATCAATAATCTTTAGATATGTATAGTAACTTAAATGGTAACTTTAGAATAGTGGGTTCCATGTTGAACCTAGAAGTGGCCATGGGCAATTGTATCTTAGTGGGATGACTACCTTAGTAATTTAAGCTATAAGGTTAAGCAAATTAGAAAACTTAAGAGATTTGAACAATCAAGGCATATAATATAAGGAATTAGACTGGTAAAAGTCATTAATTTTTTAGAGATTGAGAGATAGGCCTAGAAACAAGGGCAGGATGTTTCACATAGTATAAATGCACCTTAGAGACCCCCTACGAAAATGATTAGGTAGCTAACCTAAGGTTGATCTTGGTAGAGTTGGCATTGGCACGTGGGGAAGTGAGGCGATATTCCTATATGGACATTTATGGTTAGTTTTTCATTTGATCCAATGAATGATTATGACCTTTGATATCTTACTTCTTGTTATTCTATGAATGGGTGGAAGAGATTATATGAAGACACTATAGTTTCAAGAAATATAAAATCTACAAAATCATAATATAATCTATAATCATCTGACATCTACTTTATATTACGGTGGATTAAAGTTCATACTATTGGAGGAATACTTGTAGTCTTGTTAATAATGCATATTAAAATATCGATTGATATCATGGCTATGGGTGCTTGATTTGACATGATAGGATGTGTTTCTATACCATGTGTTGACAATAAGATGGGATGTATTCCCAAATTATATGTTGGTGAAGAGACAAAATGTGTTCCCATGTCATATATTGGTAAAGAGATGGAGTGTGTTTCCATGCCATGTATTACCAGCAAGGTGAGACATGTTTCACTGTATATGTCGACGAGGGAGATAGAATGTATATCTATGCCCTGTGTTAAAAATGTCTTGGAAAACTTTGTGGTTACATATCAAACTTGTGAATATTAGTTACCTTGTAGTTACTGCTCATTTATCAGGATATTAGTACGTAGTTATTAGTTTACAATATATAATAAGATTCATAGATATTTTTGAGACACCTTATAATAGTAATATCTGTTGTGATAAGATTGGTAAAACCTCACCAATTGTTGGTATTCAGATTCAGAGAAATCTAAGTTATTTTCATGGTCATATGAGTTAATAGAAACCTTTAATAGTTGATACTTATATTATTCTTAAGTCGGAATTACTTGGTAGTATAAAATCTCAGATAGTGGAAGTTAGTTGTTATGGTATAGATGTTGCTTATGCTTTCCAATGATATTGCTATCTGATATTATTATTATTTATATATTTTTTACTGTATTACTTATCGAGCACTCGATTCATAATTAATTTTATTGATTCTAAATTGGTATAGGGTAGTGGAGCAAATCAGAGATTAAGAACTTATCAAGGAGCATGCAAGTAGAGGATCTCAAAGATCAGTTGATGTTTTATGTAGAGTGTAACGAGATTTTATATTTTTGACATTGGAGTAATATTTATTTTTGGGTTGCCACCCTTAGTTTTGGTTGTATTTGGATGCTTATTTGATCTTATATTTTGAGGAGATGGATTTTTATAATTAGATATTATTATAAAATTGTAGTAATTATATATTATTTATGATGATTACTTATAACTTGAAGTTTTTGGCTGGCTGGTCCAGGTTGGATTCAAGTGTTTTGAGTCGGGGTCTCCACAAACAAGCTCAATAAAACATGAAAAATATAATGACAAATAATTCAATGAAACTAAAATATGAAATATCAAATAACATATAGAAACTATAATATTTGAGCTAAATGTCAACAAATAACCCTATTGGGAAGATTAAAATGGAAGGTCGAGCAATCATTGTATCTTTTCACCCAATAGACATGATCTAAAACCCCTATTCTATTTTGTAAATGCGCTTTTTAAAACCTTCGATACGTAATATAGCAGATATATTACCAACAACATTTGCTACAAGTTTGCTTATAATATTTTATATATACGATAGTGATATTTATAAAATAAATATTTTTCTAAAATTCAAAATCAAATAAACTTATCACATTCTTGGTGGTAGAAAATTTATTAAAAGTTCTGAAAAATCATCATGTACATGCAAAAATTTCTGATAAAAAATGTGTGGAACATAGGCCAAAGCCTTAAAAATTTTAGAAGTTAGGTAATAACTTAGTCATGCATCTATGAAAATTCAACCGTTGGCATAATGATTCTAGGCATGTAGGCATAACACAGTTATCTAATATTTTTAACAAAAGATGGGAAGGATTCTGAAATTTTACTTTGAAATGGAACAGAAAAAGACTTATAATGCACTTATTTTAAGCAATTTGTATAAAAAATTTTGTGATTTTCTTCAGAAGATCACACTAAGTTTTTCTTCTCACCTTCATTTCCCCTCTTTCTTCTTTCTCCTCTTTCACTCTCTTTCACTCTAAAATCCATTGAAAACCAGTAAAAAAAAGAAAAAAGCAACAGCTTCTTTTATAGACTGATTAGCATATGTGGGATGGTGAGGCACCCCAGCAAAATAAAGTTGATGCATATGCACCTTTTATGGGAGTATCTGCTGGGAGCAGTTTACTCAAACTATATCACACAATTTTAAGAATAAATTATCAAAAAGATCAATTATCGAAATATTTGTCTGAATTCTTGAGAAAGCAAGATAACAACATATATTCACTAATAAAGTAGAAAACATGCACAGGAGCTTTTCCATCGAAGTCCTTAGAATAAAGGGTATTTCACTGTCTTGCGTTTTTTCGATTTCGAAGGACTTTTAGAAGTTTTTTTAACGGCATCTATCATTAGAGAAGCACATCGAGGTGGACTTGCTGGCAACTTTGGAAGAGATAAAATTTTAGCTCGTGTAAGAAATCTTCCTGGAAACTGGTTGTTGACGTAATGAATTGGGAAAGTACTGGTTTATACACTCATGTCGTAGTTGCCAAATCTACATGGAAAGTTGTTGGCATGTACTTTGTTTTCAGATGGCCGGTAACGCAAAGAAGCAAGGATTATACTATGGTTGTTGTCAACAAATATTCTAAGAAGACACATTTCATTGCTTGTATTAAAACTTCTAAGACTTCTTAAGTAGTAAACAATGTTGAAGTTTCTCAGAGTTCTGCCGTCCATCACCACCTATGATATTTCTAAGTTCTTTTGTCGCTTTCCGAGGATGTTTTCACAACAGCTCAAAACTAAGCTCTAATTTAGTATTTATTGCTATTCCCTAACAATAGATGGCACAGCTCATGCTAAATTTGATTATAATCATTCATAAAGCCAAACTACTAGTTGTAGTCCATTTAAAGATATTATAGTCAAAATCCAATTTGTCATTCTAATTTAGTACCAATAAACATTTTGGCACAAATGCTGAAGACAGCACCAAGTTCATCAATAAATACATGATAGATTACAGATCACATTATCAAGCAAAATGAGCACAAGAATCAGGCAATCAAGCATAAAAGCGCTGTTGCGTATAAAGAAGAATATGTGGCATGAAGGTAACTTAGAAAAGGAAGATTTCTCAGGAAGAAAATAAAACAGTCCAAACTGTTTCCTCTAGTTGATTGTCTTTCGAAGGTACTCAACATGTTGGACGAAGTACCTGTAAAAGTGAGCTATGTTCAATTATTAAAAGGCCTTTCTCCCTGTCATAAAGAGAAGGCTACATAACTTTGAGGTAGAGTCCTAATCTATCGGGAGAGCCTCACGTAGGGGCAAAATCCCGCACTCTCAGCCGCATAAGCATACAGAGAATTCAATCGGCCAGATCAATCAAATCACATAGTTGACTAAAGCGAGATTAGAATCTAATTTATTGAGATATGCATCCTCATGAGTATTTCTGGAAAGAATGCAATTCATGGTTGCAGTAAAATGAGCATCCGTCTTGCAAATCAATTCCTTTGTTGGATACGAGTACGCCTATAGCCGAAACAAGACTTTAATCTGACGGTGCTGAATGATCTACGTTAGATTTGTAGCCACTGTTTCAGTCCAAATGAATGCACGTATAACTAGGAAACCACCTTCGCTCTAAGTTTAATGAGGCATTCATTTAAATTTATTGTGCCATTTATAGTTGTTGGGATTGTATGTATCTCAAATCCTGCAAAAGCAAAGTCAACATTGAAGGAACTCCTCGGAATACCCGGTCAGATTAATGCCACCCGAACAAAGTAGGGCTATAAGCACAGAGAGACTCGGTTGCCATAAGAGGCAAAGATCACAAAACTAGGGAAGGGGACATGTGGGCACCTATTCATAGACAATAACCATTGGCCGTCGCTCTTAACGGCTAGTGGCATTTCTACCTCAGTGACGCCTGTCATTAAAAAAAAAAAAAAGCGTCTATTACACCTGAAAAAGTGATTGACAAAACAAAAACTGATTGGATAGTCTTGAGGCATCCAATGCAGATCAAGGTGAAGGAACATTAATCTCTTGACCCGGGATACACTACCAATCACAAATAGTTGCATGCCCAATAACTCTTTTTAGTCATTTGCCTATAAATATTCGACCAAATATGCAGTAAAGGGATCCAAAAAAATTTTTTATTAAAAAGATCATTTATTGGGAGAAGCTTTACTGCTGAGATATTTCTGGGAGACTTAACCATATTCCAAAAAAAAAAAAAAACATTCATTCACTAAAGGAGATATAGTTAGTTGGGTAATTTCATTGGCAGATGATTGGCGCCTTACGAAAGTCTCTCTCCCTGCTTTAAGATAGAGGGATATTGCAACCCCAGGCCAGCTTTTTCCCACCGAGCTCCTTTGAGCAGCTCCGCCTCCCTAGCACAACCTGATGCGTAAGGCTCGCAATTGGATTCCAAGAGTTGGAAACCTTCCGACCACCATATCCAACTTAAGGATATATCAACTAAGACATTGGAAGGGCTTCTCCAAAACTAATGCCTGAATCTCTTCATTTTATTATTTGTTATTATGATTTATATCTTGTATTGGTTGTGATGTAGGGAGGAGGGTGAAAGTAGAGAGAAGAATAATAGAGGGGTAGAGATAAGAAATTAGACTAGATGGTAGAGACAAGAAAGAGATCAAATTAAGGGAAAAAGAGGAAGCGAAGTCACAATCGTTCAGTTGCAATCAATTTTTCAAGTATTCATTCATCAATCAATGATTCTAAATAATAAAAATAGCGGTCTTATATAAAGAACTCGCTGCCTCAGAAAATTGAAAATAAATAACTTCCTAAAATTAAAAACAAATCATAATCAAATAACTTCATAAAATAATAGGCTTACGATAATTTGGTAACAAATTATCTATCATTAAAAATAAGAAATCGTAGTAAAATAAAATCACAATAAAATAAAATATAATAAAATCAAATTAGAATCTTGTCCAACAAGGGAAGCAAATAAAAGCCAATAAAATTATAATATATTCTAAAATCTTCTTGGAATATTTGATATAATGTCCGCATCAATTTTTTCTAAGTGGTTGGAACTAGACCTCGTCGAGTAAACCAGGTAATCAATCCCCCAACCACAAGTTGAGCGGCTGGGCAACCCTTCGGCGACGGTGGTAGACTCGTATAAGGGGTGGCCGGAAGTTGACGGAGCAATCGATATTTGCAGAAAGAAGTGAATTTGGGTCTGAAAAAGTGCACTCCTGCTAACTCTGATAGAACTCCAAAAGATCTGGGTCAAACTGTTGTAGTGCCTTTCAAGAGATATAAGCATTTTTAGACTCTGGTTGGCCAACCCAACGAACAAGGAAGCGATGAATAGCTCCATTCCTAGTAAATATAACCTGTTCATCTAAAATAGTATCAATTTTATCATGGTGTGCCAGGAGGAATGGAAGTGGCGTAGGGGATGGCGTACGGTCAATTGGGGGTGTACGCGGGGGGATGGCAAAGGGATCCACAGGTGGAAAAAAGTTGTCTTTATATGCAATTAAATCTTCCACATTAAAAGTATGATGAAAACCAAAATGAGATGGAATGTCAAGAATATATACATTTGATCCAATCCACTATAAAATTTTAAATGGATAAGCACTACGAGCCTGCAATTTAGAGATGTGCCCAGGTAGGCGCTGTTCGGATATGATACGAACCATAATATAATCTTCTACATTGAATTCAACGTGTCTTTTATGGGAATCAGCGTGAAGTTTATATGAAGCAGTACTTACCTCTAGTTGTTTATTGATCTCGATGTGTAAATCGTGAAGGTGTTGTGCAAAAGCTTAGGCCATCATGGACATACTGACATGTGGAGATATTGGGATAAGGTCCAATGGTTTTTGGGGTTTATAACCATACACAACTTCAAATGGACTCATACCGAGGGATCTATTAAAAGAATTATTATATGCAAGTTGGGCAGTGGGTAGGATTAAGTCTCAATTCCTAAGATGCTCTTGGATCAAACACCTTAATAGATTACCTAAACTCCAATTGACGACTTTAGTTTGACCATCTGTTTGAGGGTGGTATGTAGTGAAAAATTTTAATTTGGTACCGACTATGTACTACAGGGTTCTCTAAAAATGGTTGGTAAAACGAACATCCCTATTAGAGACAATGGTCTTAGGAAGACCATACAGCTTGACAATTTCAGCGAAATAAAGGCAAGCGACTCGAGAAGTATCAACAATTTTACTACAAGGAATGAAGTGGGCCAATTTGGAAAAACGATCCCCAACGACAAAAATGGAATCATGCTTCTTAGGGGTATGTGGAAGCCCTAACACAAAATCCATACTTATGTCCTGCCATGGACCATTAGGTATAGAGAGAGGGGTGTAGAGGCCACTGTTATACTTTGTGTGTTTGGCTAGTTGGTATGTTCGACAAATACTGATGATCTTAGCCACATCTTTCTTCAAACTAGGCCAATAAAATTTTCGTTTAACCTCCTCAATTGTCTTATCAAGTTCAGAATATCTAGATAGAACTCCGGCATGAACTTCCCAAACATGAAGTCTTAGACAGACGTTTTTGGGATTTAAAATTTATTAACTCGAAATAAGTATCCATCCCAAAGACGAAATCTATCCATGGTGTCCAAGTTCCCACATTGAAAAGCGAGGAAGATTTTGCTAAAATCAGGACAGGACTCGTATTCATCTCTAAGCCATTCAAAGCCAATAATTTTAATTTGAACAGCAGATAGTAAGGTCAAACGACGGCTCAAAGCATCAGCCACTTGATTCTCAACTCATTTCTTGTGCTTCAAGACAAAAGAATAGGCTTATAGATACTCGATTCATCGACCATTCCTATAATTTAATTTCTTATAAGAGTTGAGAAATCGAAGAGCTTCATGATCCGAATAGAGGACAAACTCTTGAGGTAGCAAGTAATGGCGCCAATAGCGTAAGGTTTGTTCGACAGCATACAACTCCTTATCATAAGTAGAGTATCATCGCTTGGCATTATTCAACTTTTTACTAAAGTAGGCAATTGGATGACGTTCTTGACTAAAAACTCCTCCTATGCTTACACCTGATACATCACACTCTACCTTAAATATTTTTGAGAAATCAGGAAGCCGCATGACTGGAACTGTTGTCATCCTTTCTTTGATGAGTTTGAAAGTTTTGGCAGTATCGAGAGACCACGTGAAGTTATCATTCTTCATGCACTCAGTGAGGGGAGCCATGATGTGCTAAAACCCTTGATGAACCGACGATAGAACGTGGCCAAACTGTGAAAACTTCAAACTTCATGGATCGATTTGGGTTCTGGCCAATTTATAATTGCCTGAATTTTTATGGAGTCAGTAGAAACCCCGTCAGAAGAAACAATAAAGCCTAAGAAAGCCACCTTGTCTGAGAAGAAGGAACATTTCTTGAGGTTGGCAAACAAGCTTTCTTTTCAAAGAGTAAAGCAAACATGTGTGAGATGTTGCACATGTTGCTCATTGATCTTACTGTAAATAAGAATATCATCAAAATAGACCACTAGGAACTGTCCTATAAAAGGTCGTAAAGTCTGGGTCATGAAAGTGTTTGGTGCGTTAGAGAGCTAAAAGGCACGACCAACCATTCATAGAGGCTGTCCTTTGTTTTGAAAACTGTTTTCCACTTATCTCTTGGATGAATTCTGATTTGGTAGTAATTACTCTTTAAATTTATTTTGGAAAAGATTGTGACACTAGTCATTATATCTAACATGTCATCAAGCCTAGGAATGAGAAAAAGATATTTCACGGTGATTTTATTGATTGCTCTACTATCAACACACATCCTCCAAAACCTATCTTTCTTAAGTGTTCAGAGAGGGGGTACCACACAAGGACTCATACTTTCTCGAACGAATCCCTTGCGGAGGAGTTCTTTCACTTGTTTCTGGAGTTCAGCATGTTCAGTAGGATTCATCCTATAATGAGGGAGGTTCGGGAGTGACGCACCTGGAGCGAAATCAATGGCATGTTAAATTTTTCGTAAAGATGGTAAGTGATTGGGGAGGTCCTCGGGGAAGACATCTTGAAAGCTTTGGAGAATTTGACGGGCCTGATTAGAAATTGGTATGGAAGAGTTCAGAAGGGTTTCGAGGACGATAACGGCGAACACAACTGACTCGCTGATAGCGGCTCATTCAAATACTGTGGGACTAATAATATGTAATCCTTTGGTTGCTACCACAGTCCTCTCTTTGTGGGGAGTTGTCGATTTTGGGGATAGGGGGTAGAGGTGAATCTTTTTTCCCTTGTGAACAAAGGAGTAGGAATTAGAACGACCTTGGATTGTCACATCCAAGTCATAGAGCCAAGGGCGCTCGAGAATGACATGACCCACGTTAATTGGGATAACATCACACCAAATGTAGTATTTGTATTCTAAAAATTGAATGGGTACAAGACAACGTTCTTTAAAGGATATAGAAGATGTATCAATCCAAGAGACGCAGTATGGATTAGGGTGTGGAACCGCCTTTAGCTCCAAACGAGAGATAGTGTTAGCGAAAACCATATTGATACAACAACCGCTATCCACGATTACCTTACAAGTCTTCTCGTTTACTTTGATATAAGTGTGAAAGATAGCGTGACGACGTCAATCATCAGCATCTTTGGATTGTGTCAAGGTGCATTGCACAATGCCTAGAAATGATGTATTGAGGAAGGAAGAACGAGAGTCTAGACTGGAGGGAGTAGGCCGAATGCAGTTTACAAATGTGTCAATGTCAATGTCATTCAAGTCATCAAACTCTAACTTGGGTTCATAAACTTGTTCTTCAAGGGGTTCTCCATTGATTTCATTTTGTCCGTTAATTAATAAAGTTTTATTCAGATATTTGGAAGAAATATGCCCAAAACCTTTACAGTTGAAATACTGTAATTGAGAATTTCTTTTTGGGGCTTCAACATTCTTTCCTCGGGCTTTCCTTGTAGGGATAACGGTGGAAGGAGGAGTTCCTAAGACAGACTTAGAATTGGTGGCAGGATTGTGCACTATGGGTTGACGGTGGGGTGTCCTGGTGACTAATTCAATGTCTCGGACAAGACTATCCGCATGGTCTAAAGTAGTGACTCCACGGAGGACAAGTTTTCTCCTAAGCTCATCATGCAGACCTTGCCAAAACCTACTTAATGTCATGGTTTCATCCTCAATGATGTGACATTTCATTCAAAAATCATCGAATTGAGTCACATACTCAGTGACGGACCGATTACCCTGTTGAAGGGCATTTCACTGATCGAGTAAGTTGCTACAGTAGGAACGAGGTAAATACTTCTCTTGAAGGCGACGTTTCATCTCAGCCCAACTCCGAACAGGAGCGGCTTGACGCCGAATCAGGAGGTCCTCAACACTTTTTCAATACAATTGGGCATTGTCGATTAACTTAAGGTTGGCAAATTAAACTTTTCTGTCTTCTAACACGTTATACTAGTCAAAGAAACGATCCATATCATGAACCCATTGAGTGAAAACTTAAGGGTCCACGCAGCCATCAAAAGTAGGTGTGACGGAACGGATTTTTTTTTGCATTCCGCTAACGATCTCCCGGAACTGACACCAAGTTTCGGTGGTCCGGTACGGGCCGATCATGCCTTTCAAATCACAGGATCACAGATGCCATCTAGATCTCTTACATTCTAGTCATCAACATATAGCAGAAGTCAATCTAATATCATACTGAAGCATTCATATTCATTCCCATAAAATTCATTTTCGAATACATATAGCCATGAACGTCTAATCACAAAAGTTTATCAATTTTAACAGATCATTACATCAGTTGCTTCTTCGTGGCGATCGTCCAAAAGGTGTGCTTCTGAATCTTTACAAATCCTTCAAATAGGCTCTAGTCACTCCATCTCGTCAAGCACGAGCTCTAAATTTTTATCTGAGGGGAGGAACAAAAAATAGTGAGCTGGAGCTCAACAAGGTACATGTAGATTTTTCACAAAATGTTCGTGCTGTCAACAGTTACAGATATATATACAGAATATCATTTAGCCGGAATCATGCAGAACACTTAGAACGGTTAATGTAGAAAATCATGCATCATATATATATCATACGGTAGTATTTGACCGTACTATACAAAAGCTAATCAGAAAGTCGGAATAGATAATATTTGAGCATAAAACAAGGTCGGTCACAATATAGCTTCTTTTATTTATTGCTTAATCGGAAGGGGGGCTTTAATCAAGGATAGATTATACACATCTCCTCGCAATCACGGCAATACCTCTTTGTACAAAGCCCCGAGGACGGCTCTCATTTTCTCATTGTACAAAGCCCCGAGGACGGCTATCACTACTTTATTGTACAAAGCCCGGAGGACGGCTCTCACTTTAGTTATCCTCGATTATTACCATAAGGTCCTAAGGCATTCCGGAGAACCTTGTCTCCCAATGCTAAGGTCTTTATTAGTCTTATCATAAAGCCGGTTCACATTTTCTTTGTTCATTCCGGACGGCCATATCACAAGCCGGTTTCAAAATCACATAATAAGCCGGTTCCAAATTTATGTTACTAGGCCGGTTTCAAATTATAATTTTCATGCGTCAGTTTGCAAGCCGGTTTCAAGGTTTGTGTACAGATTCCGGTTTCAAATCATAACACAAGGTCGGTTTCAATTATAATACAAGGCTGGTTACAATGCAAGGGCCGGTTTCAAAATTACGATACAAGGCCGGTTTCAAAATCACAGAGCAAATGCCGGTTTCAAAATTATAAGGTCGGTTTTAATTATAATTCAAATGTCGGTTTCAAAATTGCAATACAATGCCGGTTTCAATCATAATACAAGGCCGATTTTAAAATCACAATGCCGGTTTCGAAATTACAATGCAAAGGCCGATTTTAGAATCACGGTGTAAATGCCGGTTTTAAAATTACAATGCTGGTTTCAATTATAATGCAAATGCTGGTTCCAAAATTGCAATACAATGCTAGTTTCAATCATAATACAAGGCCGGTTTCGAAATCACAATGCCGGTTTCGAAATTACAATGCAAAGGCCGGTTTCAGAATCACGTTACAAATACCGGTTTCAAAATTACAAGGCCGATTTCAATTATAATGCAAATGCCGGTTTCAAAATTGTAATACAATGCCGGTTTCAATCATAATACAAGGCCGGTTTGAAAATCACAATGTTGATTTCGAAATTACAATGCAAAGACTGGTTTCAAAATCACGGTGCAAATGCCAGTTTTAAAATTACAAGGGCGGTTTCAATTATAATGCAAATGCCGGTTTTAAAATTGTAATACAAATGCCGGTTTTGATCAAGGCCGATTTCAATTATTCTTGGCCGGTTTCAAATTAATATGCAAGTGACATACAAGCCGGTTTATCTTTTTTTGTTTTCATGTACTCCAATTTAAACATGAGTTTAGTAGAAAGCAGATGACAAAAGGCAGAAAGCAGGAATTCAAACTAGAATACAGCTTATCAAACAGTAATTAAAACGGCATGCATTTATCCTAAATCGGAAGGAAAAACTGGCAATTTTTAAAGCTGGAACTTTGGGGACGGAAATATAATTGCTAAGCATGAACTTTAAAATCTGAGCACACTTGCAAACAAACTTAAAAAGAATGATCGTCTAGTACACTTGCAATATTCTGAAGTTAAAAATAAAGTATCAAATCATGAACTTAAAAATAGGGGGGTACACTTGCTTGATAATCGTCCGCCCACCCTTACAAACTGGAAGCTTTCTCTCCTTCTCTACTCCTTACTATTCTTCTTGTCGGTCGCTCGTACTAGCTTTCTTGATCAAAGCTGAGTATATATAGAGGAGGGGTTAGGTGGAGTAAGTAGAGGTAAGCTACCTACTTGGTACTTCTTCTTAGAGGTTAGGTGGGAGTAAGTAGTTTAAGCTACTTACTTTGGTACTTCTTCTCAGATGGTCAACGAGATGGTTCACTTCATTTAGTTAGGGTCTAGTTGGGTTCTAACTAATTAGTAAAGTTGGTCCTTGTCTTTAGTTGCACTTAATTTATTCCGGTCAAATCTTTGCTCAGGGTCGGTCATCTCCTTTCTTAAGGCAGGTCAACTCTTTGGACGGTCAATATTTTGATGTTGGTCAACATTCGGTCAATATTATAATTTTCAGCCAACCCTTTACTCAAGCCGGTCAATATTCTAAAGCAGGTTAACCTTCTAAAAGCCGATCAACCTTATAAGTTTTGGTCAACTTTATCTATTCTGGACTTCAATCAGTCTGGTCTTCTGTGGCACAAACTACTCCGATTTTAAGTGGCGTAAGGCCACTACGGTATTGAAAGGTATAAGGCCATTCCGGCCTCCCGATGTCATTATACTCTTGGTTTTAATATTTTATTCCGATTTTAAGTTCTCTTTGGATTTCGGAATCTCACAATTCTCTCATACTAAAAAAAATTTCGTCCTCGAAATTTAGATGGTGTTACATACCTTAAACAAACAAGTGAGGATGCTTGCTTCGGATTTCTTCTTCTCGTTCCCAGGTAGCTTCTTCAGGTGAGTGATTCCTCCATAGCACTTTTACTAGAGGAATCGTCTTCGTATGCAACCTTTGCTCCTTCCGGTTGAGAATTTGTAGTGGCTCCTCGACATAGGATAGGTCCTTGTTGATTTCCAAGGGTTCGAGTTCAATCACGTGAGTAGGGTCATAAACATACTTTCGAAGCATGGATACATGGAACACGTCATGCATTTCCGTCAAACTTGGTGGTAGTGCTAATCTATATGCCGCTTCTCCGATCTTTTCTAAAATCTCAAAAGGGCCAACAAATCGTGGCTTCAATTTTTCTTTCATTCCAAACCGTGACATTCCTTTGGACGGCGAGACCTTCAGAAAGACGAAATCTCCTATCTCAAAGCTTAATTCTTTCCTCCTTCTATCCGCATAACTTTTCTGTCTGCTCTGAGCAACCCTCAAGTTACCATAGATCAGTTCGATTTTCTCACCCGTTTCTTTTACTATTTTGGGACCCAAAATTCTTTTATCTCTGGTCTCCTCCCAGTGAATTGGCGACCTGCACTTTCTTTCATACAAAGCCTCGAAGGGTGCCATATCGATACTAGCCTGATAACTGTTATTATAAGCAAATTCTGCCAGCGCTAGGTAAGTATTCCAAGTTTCCTTTATTTCCAGTATAGAACCCTTAACATATCCTCAAGAATCTGGATAAACTTGCCATCTGTTTGAGGGTGGTAAGCAGTACTGAATTTTAATTCAGTCCCCATTTCCTTATGCAAACTCTTCCAAAACCTTGAGATAAAACGGGGGCCTCTATCAGATACAATGGAGGCAGGAATTTCATGTAGTCTCATGATCTCGTTCACATACAGTTGAGCTAATCTATCACGTGAATACGTCGTTTTGATTGCCAAGAACTGGGCTGACTTTGTGAGCCGGTCAACTATAACCCAAACGGCGTCATGATTCCTATGAGTCTTTGGTAAACTCGATACAAAGTCCATGGCAATGTCTTCCCATTTTCAACTTGGAATTGGCATCGGCTGTAACAATCTAGAAGGCTTCCTCCTCTCATCCATCAGTTGCTGACATACCAGACATCTCTCCACATAAGCCATGATATCTCTCTTCATATTCCTCAACTAGAAGGTTTTTTTCAGATCCTGATACATTTTATTCGTCCTTGAGTGGATCGTATACTCAGACCTGTGAGCCTCCTTTAAAATCTTCTCCTTCAACCCTCTATCATCCGGTACACATAATCGGTCCATAAACCTCAACACACCATCAGTCCAGCCGCTAAAATCAGCTTGGGACTCCTTACTCATATCACTAACAATATCCATAAGGAACGGATCATTCACCTGCTTCTATTTAATTTTACTAACTACTTCCGATTGGATCTGAATATACGACATGAGCATTCTATTACCTTTAGTATAACGTTGGATATCACATTACTTCAGGTAATCCAACATCTCCATCTACTTGACCTGTAATTATGCCACATAGCCCGATCAGTGACTCAATGCGTCCGCAACTACGTTGGCCTTTTCTGGCTTATATTGTATTTCACAGTCATAATCTTTCAAGAAATCAAGCTATCTCCTTTGTCTCATGTTAAGTTCATTTTACAAAAACAGATACTTTAAACTTTTGTGATTCGAATGCACAAGGAACCTTTGACCATACAGATAATGTCTCCAAATTTTCAAAACAAAGACAACAGTGGCAAGCTCGAGGTCATGAGTAGGATAATTCTTCTCATGTACTTTCAGTTGCCTAGATCCATAAGCCACAACTCTACCGTACTGTATTAGTACACATCCCAAGCCCGCTTTGGAGGCATTACAATACACCTCATATCCTCCTGATCCTTCTGGAATCACCAATATTGGAGTAGTAGTCAGGCGATCCTTCAGCTCTTGAAAACTCTGATCACACTCCTTAGTCCATTCAAATTTGACTTTCTTTTTCAACAATCGAGTTAGGGACATAGCAATTTGTGAAAAATTTTCCACAAACCGCCGGTAGTAACCTGCCATACCTAGAAAGCTTCTAATCTCTATTACAGAAGTTGGCTTACTCTAATTAGTAACATCTTCTACTTTCTTTGGATCCACAGAGATACCACCACCAGAAATCACATGACCCAAGAACATCACTTTTTCTAGTCAGAACTCACATTTTTCCAACTTAGCATATAACTTCTTCTCACGCAGTACTTGGAGTACTATCCTCAAATGGGTTTTGTGCTCCTCATTGTCCTCAGAATAGATTAGAATATCATCGATAAAAACTACTATAAATTTAACCAGATACTACCTGAATACTCTAATCATTAGGTTCATAAAACCTGCAGGGGCGTTTGTAAGTCCAAAGGGCATAACAAGAAACTCATAGTGACCGTATCTTGTTCGGAAGGTAGTTTTGGCCACATCTTCTGGCTTAATCCTCAATTGATGATAACCAGACCTCAAATCGATCTTCGAGAATACCCGGGATCCTTGCAATTGATTAAACAAATCATCAATACGCGGCAGAGGATATTTGTTCTTGATCGTGACTTTGTTTAACTCACGATAATCAACACATAGCTGCAATGACCCATATTTCTTTCTCACAAACAAAATTGGTGCTCCCCAAGGAGACATACTTGGCCTAATAAAGCCTTTGCCCAACAGCTCCTGTAATTGCAACCTTAATTCCTTTAACTTAGCCAGAGCCATTCTATAGGGAGCCTTAGAAACTGGACCGACATTGGGAACAATAGAAATCTCAAACTCAATCTCCCAATGCGAGGGCAATCCAGGTAATTTCTCAGGAAATACATCCTCAAAATCACGGACGATTTGGATGTCCTTCGCCGGCATCTCATGACTCCCAGTGGTGCAGGCATAAGCCAAGTAAGCTTTACATCCGCTTTTTACTAGATGTTTAGTATGTAACGCTGAGATCATTGCAAGCATCTCCTTTTTCTTGATACCTTGGAGGAAAAAGGATTCCTTCCCGGGGATACTAAAATAAACCTTCTTCCTAAGACAATCAATGGTGGCATGGTTTTCAGCCAGCCAATCTATCCCTAGGATCACGTCAAAACCTCCCATGTTTAGTAACACCAAATCCACCACCAAACATCTCCCGTCTACTTTTACCACGCATCCAGGATATATAACATCAGTGACTATGGGGAATCCAGTAGGGGTACATACTGATAATTTATAATTCAATATGCAAGGAGTAGTAACAATATGACATGCAAACCATGGAAAAACAAAAGAGTGGGTAGACCTGGAGTCAAAAAAGATAGATGCAGGAACGCTACAAACAGGAAGAGTACCTTCCACGACATTTGGCGATACCTCTGGCTCCTGAATAGCTACTGCAAAGGCCTTAGCCGGGACAGTAGGCTTTCTCTCGTCCAATTTCGGGCAATCCTTGATCATGTGACCGTGCTGTCCATATTTGAAATAAGCTCCCATTGCCCGGCGGCACTCCTGCCCCGGATGTGTCTTCCTACAAGACGAGCAGTGTGCAACTGATACCCTAGAATCAGCCATTGACTGAGTCGGCGCAACACTCTTTCCCTTCTCAGTCGTCCTCATCTTTTTGGATAACCCAAAAGATCCCCCAGCAGATCCGCCACCAACACCTGCCCGGCTAGCTGCCCTATTCGCGTAGAATTTCTCTATCTCCACCTCTTGTTCGCAAAGGACCACCCTGTCCAGTATATGGCATACGTCTCAAGCTTTAATGTGATTAGTTGCTTCCGAATATTATCCCGCAGTCCTTGCTGAAATGTCTTCGCCTTTCTTAATTCATCTTCCATATAAAAAGGTGAGAATCGGGACAGCTCAGTGAATTTAGCATCATACTCCGTCACTGTCATGCTTCCTTGCCTTAATCTCATAAACTCCATTTCCTTTTGGTCCCGGAGACTAGAAAGAAATTATTTCTCCAGAAAAGCTTCCTCAAACATACCCCATGTGATCATCTCATCGGGCATTCCTAGCGCCCTCTTTCTTATGTCCCATCAGTTGTCTGCTTCGCCATCCAATTTATACATGACGAAGGTGACATTCTCCTGATCCGTACACCCAATCACTGTAAAGATTTTCTCCATCCTCTTAAGCCATCTATTAGCTTCTGTTGGATCAGATTTTCCCAAAAAGTCCGGCGCCCGCTCCACCTTGAATTGATCATACATGGTTGGAGCTAGGATGGCAGAAGCTAGGTCAGTCGCAGGAACTGGAGCCATGTGCCTATACTCGACGGATTCTACCACGATGGTCATTCTTTGTAATAAGTCTATGTAAGCGGCCTCCTGGTCATAAGGTATATTACGGCCATTTCTTCTTCTTCTTCCACTAGCCATCTAAAATCAAGACAGGTACAACATTATAATCTCAGAAAAAGGGAGTACACTTCAATTCCAATAAAATTATACTTAGTCTAGAAGCCAAGTTTTCTAAGGACTCTAATTGCCCTAGTTATCCTTAGCCTACTTCTTTCAGAGATTCAGTATGAAGATTCAAACCTATACTTTCGTATCTAGATCGATCAATTCCTAAGGCATCTTGTCTCTCTGATACCAATTGTGACGGAACGGATTTTTTTTTGCATTCCGCCAACGATCTCCCAGAACTGACACTAAGTTTTGGTGGTTCAGTCCTGGCCGATCGTGCCTTTCAAATCACAGGATCACAGATGCCATCTAGGACTCATACATTCTAGTCATCAACATATAGCGGAAGTCAATCCAATATCCCGTTGAAGCATTCATATTCATTCCCATAAAATTTATTTCCAAATACATATAGCCATGAATGTCTAATCACAAAAGTTTATCAATTCTAACAGATCATTATATTAGTTGCTTCTTCGTGGCGATCGTCCAAAAGGTGTGCTTCGGAATCCTTACAAATCCTTTTAATAGGCTCTAGTCATTCCGTCTCGTCAGGCACGAGCTCTAAATTTTCAGCTGAGGGGGGGGGAACAGAAAACAGTGAGCTGGAGCTTAACAAGGTACATGTAGATTTTTCACAAAATGTTCATGCTGTCAACAGTTACAGGTACATATACAGAATATCATTTAGCCAGAATCATGCAGAACACTTAGAACGGTTAATGTAGTAAATCATGTATCATATATATATCATACGGTAGTATTTGGCCGTACTATACAAAATCTAATCAGAAAGTCAGAACAGATAATATTTGATCATAAAACAAGGTCGGTTACAATATAGCTTCTTTTATTTATTTCTTAATCGGAAGGGGGGCTTTAATCGAGGATAGATTGTGCACATCTCGTCACAATTACGGCAACACCTCCTTGTACAAGGCCCTAAGGACGGCTCTCATTTTCTCCCTGTACAAAGCCCCGAGGACGACTATCACTACCTCCTTGTACAAAGTCCCGAGGACGGCTATCACTACCTCCTTGTACAAAACCCCGAGGACAGCTCTCACTTTGGTTATCCTTGATTATCACCATAAGGTCCTAAGGCATGCCGGAGAACCTTGTCTCGCAATGCTAAGGTCTTTATTAGTCTTATCATAAAACTAGTTCACATTTTCTTTGTTCATTCTGGACGGTCATGTCACAAGCCGGTTTCAAAATCACATAATAAGCCGGTTCCAAATTTATGTTACTAGGCCGGTTTCAAATCATAATTTTCATGCGTTACTTAGCAAGCCAGTTTCAAGGTTTCAGTACAGATGCCGGTTTCAAAACATAACACAAGGCCGGTTTCAATTATAATACAAGGCCGATTACAATGCAAGGGCCGGTTTCAAAATTACGATACAAGGCCGGTTTTAAAATCACAGAGCAAATGTTGGTTTCAAAATTATAAGGCCGGTTTTAATTATAATGAAAGTGCCAGTTTCAAAATTGCAATACAATGCCGGTTTCAATCATAATACAAGGTCGGTTTCAAAATCACAATGCCGGTTTTGAAATTACAATGCAAAGGCCGGTTTTAGAATTACGGTGCAAATACCAGTTTCAAAATTACCAGGCCGGTTTCAATTATAATGCAAATGCCGGTTTCAAAATTGCAATACAATGTCGGTTTCAATCATAATATAAGGTCGGTTTCAAAATCATAATGTCGGTTTCAAAATTACAATGCAAAGGCCGATTTCAGAATCACGGTACAAATGCCGGTTTTAAAATTACAATGCTGATTTCAATTATAATGCAAATGTCGGTTTCAAAATTGCAATACAATGCCGGTTTCAATCATAATATAAGGCTGGTTTCAAAATCACAATGCCGGTATCGAAATTACAATGCAAAGGCCGGTTTCAGAATCACGGTGCAAATGCCGGTTTCAAAATTATAAGGCTGGTTTCAATTATAATGCAAATGCCGGTTTCAAAATTGTAATACAAATGCCGGTTTCGATCAAGGCTGACTTCAATTATTCTTGGCCGGTTTTAAATTAATATGCAAGTGACATACAAGCCGGTTTACCTTTTTTTTGTTTTCATGTACTCCAATTTAAACATGAGTTTAGCAGAAAGCTGAGGACAGAAAGTAGGAATTCAAACCAGAATACAGCTTATCAAATAGTAATTAAAACGGCATGCATTTAACCTAAATCAGAAGGAAAAACTGGCAGTTTTTAAAGCTGGAACTTTGGGGACGGAAATATTATTGCTAAGCATAAACTTTAAAATTTGGGCACACTTGCAAACAAACTTAAAAAGAATGATCGTCCAGTACACCTACAATATTTTGAAGCTAAAAACAGAGTATCAAATCATAAACTTAAAAATAGGGGGAGTACACTTACCTGACAGTCATCTGCCCACCCTTACAGACTGGAAGCTTTCTCTCATTCTCTACTCCTTACTGTCCTTCTTGCCGGTTGCTCATGCTAGCTTCCTTGATCGAAGTTGAGTATATATAGAGGAGGGGTTAGGTGGAGTAAGTGGGGGTAAGCTACCTACTTCGTACTTCTTCTCAGAGGTTAGGTAGGAGTAAGTAGTCTAAGCTACTTACTTTGGTACTTCTTCTCAGACGGTCAATAAGGTGGTTCACTTACTTCATTTAGTTAGGGTCTAGTTGGGTTCTAACTAATTAGTAAAGTTGGTCCTTGTCTTTAGTTGCCCTTAATTTATTCCGGTCAAGTCTTTGCTCAGGGTCGGTCATCTCCTTTCTCAAGGCCGGTCAACTCTTTGGACGATCAATATTTTGACGTTGGTCAACATTCGGTCAATATCACAATTTTCGGCCAACCCTTTACTCAAGCCGGTCAATATTCTAAAGCCGGTCAACCTTACAAGTTTCGATCAACTTTATTTATTCCAGACTTCAAGCAGTCTGGCTTATTCCGGTCTTCAAGCAGTCTTGCCTTCTGTGGCACAAACTACTCTGATTTTAAGTGGCATAAGGCCACTTCGGTATTGAAAGGTATAAGGCCACTCTGGCCTCCGGATTTCATTATACTCTTGATTTTAATATTTTATTCCAATTTTAAGTTCTCTTTTGATTTCGGAATCTCACAGTAGGGGCATCCAGTTTGATATTTTTGAAGAGGTAGTCATCCAGATCCTACTCTTGATCATAGTATCTAGGCCTGTGATCGTGTCTACGAGGGGTTTGTCTATTGTGCCTTCGTTGAAGAGCCTTGTTATGTGATGCATCAGAGTTTTTAGCTTTTGATGAGTGAGACCCTAGTTCTAAAGTAGCAACTCGATTTGCGAGATCTAAATTGGTTTGACGAGTCGTAGTCAGGTAAGTTTGAATAGCCCTTAGGTGGTCTTGCAATTGGGCTAATTGTTAACTCAGAGTTTCAAATTAGTTAGAATCCATGATTAGGTTAAGGATATTATAGGAGATAATCCAACCGCTTCGCAAGTGTATACAACACCAATACAACTAACGAGGTTAAGATCAATAAGCAATTGAAACGATCTGAATCAAGCAATTTTTTTTTTGCGAGATTTGTATGGTTCAGATCATACAAACTAGTATTACTAATCCATTAAAATGATAAAGCAAGAATCAATTGCCATAAAGGTATATCAATGGTAGTGAGAGGATTTTTTTTTATAATAAAATGACAAACGCAGATAAAACTAAATACTATTAAAGATAAATAAAATATGCTACTTAAAAGAAGATGGAACAGATACACCTGGAGATGCGGTGACCAACTTGTTGAGACTGCCTCAGAGATGAGCTGACCCACTTATTTGAGATTGGATAAAAATCTGCTACTGCTTGAATTTTTTTTTTGAGATTGGATGAAAATTTGCTACTGCTTGAATTTTTTATTTTTCTCCTTTTTTCTCTCTCTCTCTCTCTCTCTTTTTTCTTTTTTTCTCTGTTTTTTTCCTCTATTATTGTTGCCCCTTTGTTTGCTTTACTTGTTCGGCCTCAGCCCATAGACGTAGACAGAGAGAAGAGAGGCATGGCTGCTCAGTCCGCAATGGCCCTCTCAGGCAGCGACTGCGACAGCGTTGGCGATGACGATGAAGGCGACAACGACGGCGATGAAGGTGATGATGAAGACGAATGTAGACAAAAAAGATGATGAAGAGAACGAATTTGATGAAGACGAAAAAGAACAAGGGCGAAGACAAAGACAGAGAATGAAGACAAAGATTCGGGACGCCCGATTCATGACTTCTCTTTCTATTCCCTTTCTTTCATTTTCCTTTTTTTTTTGTTTTTTTACTTTTTTTTTTCTGAAGGAAGGTGGAGGCTAGGGTTTTGGGGTAGGCTGTGGCACAGGCGTCCAGGTTAGGGTTCCTGGTGTCGGGTCGTCTGATGAAGGTGGTCATTTACGATTTCGGGCCAGTTCATAGTATGGTAGAATTGGGTTTGGGTTTGGGCGTGGTTTGGCTTGACTGGGCGGGTACTGGAGTGTTGGAGGTCATGGTGGTTAGTGGGGATGTGGGTTTTTCCTTTGGTTGTGGTAGGGGTGCCGGCTACGATGGTCTCGTCGGCGTTGGCTGCTACTTCAACTGGTGTTGCCTCCTTGGTTGAGGCAGGGATGCAGGGATGGTTCTCTGCTTCTGTGCCTGCTGCTTCTTCTTCTGCCTTTTTTTTTTTTGTTTGACAGAGGTGGGTACAAGAGAAAAAAAATCACACCTTTTTTTCCCTACTGAGATAGAAAAATTTTTTTTTTCTTTTTTTTGTTTGACAATATAAAATGAGGCAGTGGTGGTGGAGATGGACCTGCTAGCAGATGCATAGTAGAACTTTGTAGGGTGACGGGACAGTGGTGGTGGTGCTGGTAGGGTGGGCGGCTGGTGGCGAAAAGTTGTGTGGCTGGTTATTGGGTGCGGAAGATGTTTGCTGGAGGCAAAAAGATAGGATTTTTATCTCTAATACCAATTTGATGTAGGGAGGAGGGTGAAAGTACAGAGAAGAAGAATAGAGGGGTAGAGATAAGAAATTAGACTAGAGAGATAGAGATAAGAAAGTGATCAAATTAAGGGAAAAAGAGGAAGGAAAGTCATAATTGCTCAATTGCAATCAATTTATTAGGTATTCATTCATTAATCAATGATTCTAAATAATAGAAATGGTGGTTTTATATAAAGAACTCGCTGCCTAAGAAAATTGAAAACAAATAACTTCTTAAAATTGAAAACAAATCATAATCAAATAACTTCCTAAAATAATAGGCCAACGATAATTTGGTAACAAATTATCTATTACTAAAAATAAGAAATCATAATAAAATAAAATTACAATAAAATAAAATACAATAAAATTAAATTAGAATCTTGTCCAATAAGGGAAGCAAATAATAGCCAATAAAATTATAATATTTTCTAAAATTTTCTTAAAATATTTGATATGATGTCAGTATTAGGTTGCTTCCGCCTCAGGTAAACCTTGATTTAGGTACATATCATGGCTTATTTTGACTTTGATCTACTAAGTAGGTGTAAAATCAACCTTTTAATGTGAAAACCTTGAACGTATCTTCTTAGGGGAGAAAATATATTCAAGTGTAACTGCATTACAGCCCCAACTCTCTTCTCTCTTTCTTTCTCTCTCTCATTGCTATATTGCAGTTGCTCGCCATAAGGTTTTCTCTCTCTTCCTAGTCCTATTATGAATGATAGTGTACTTACAAGTAATGATATTAAATTACTTCATGAGACAAAGCAGTTTCATTCTAAGAACTTTTGAAAGGAGGTTTTGGATGAATCTCTTACATATCATTTCCATTGAGAATCATAGCAATATAGGTGACGACAGAGATGCCCGTGGAATCACCTTGAAGGATAGGATACATAAATAATGCCCTATAAAGTGGAAGGAACAATGAATGAGACACTCGAAGCATGTTGATGCTCAAAATATGGCACAAGAAGGAGAAGTCAGTTGATAAGGTGTTGGTCCTGATCCGATGACCATCAATACAAGTGGGATGTTACAATAGATACGAGAAGACATCATCCGGAGATGGCATCGTCTCCTCGGGGTAATGGTAGTCCTGTGAGGGAAGAATGGGAAGACTAAGAGTGTCCCAAATCACATTAGATGTAATTTAAATGGTTTATCCGCAGATGCAAAAAGAGAAACCAGTTCATTCGGGACAAATCTGGGAAATACTTGAATAAAATTCTTGGACAAGAGTAACTGATGGAGGTGACAAATTAGTAACAAGAGAGACCCACTCTCTAGAGATGAATATGTGGGATATATGGTCAAGGAGAGATGGGAACAACACCTCACGCTCCACTAAAACATGTCTAGTGCTCAAGATAGACGCGTAACGTTGTGCAGTGTCGCTACTCTAGGATCTCGAATCCCTGGAGCTTGAGTGTTGCAAGCACTCAAACTGCTCGGCACCAATCAATACCGCCTGTGTAAAAATCAGAAGTAAATGGGGAGGTGAAGGAGTTCAGCAGAGGGAAAAAGTTGGGAAAGATTTGAGAGAGTAGAAGAGAAGGGTCAAGAAACAGAGAAAGAATAGAGAGAAGAGAAAAGGGATGAACAGAATTGGGAAAGTAATTTCTTCTCAGTAATGGGTTTTTTGTACAAACTATATGCTGGTCAAATGGCCTCACGCGCAATGCACGTGTAACAGATGACTGCCATGAAATGAAAAGATAACAACTAGTAACTAATGGGAATCAAACTAATGGGAAGTTAACTAATGGGGAATAAAACTGGTAATAGCAAAATCTAATAATAACAACCGATAACTACAAAGTATAATATTAGATGTAGTCTTAGTATTTTCGGGGTGGGTGTATTGTCTTGTCACTTTTTTGAGAACTTGGCTGACTGGATGGTGTAGTAACCTCGGTAGCGATGAGACCAGTAACATTAACCTCCCTATCAAACAGAACTTTGTCCTCAACGTTGAAAGTAGAAAAATTCTAAATGAATTCAGTAGTCGATTCCCATGTAGCTTCTTTGGCGGTTTGAGACTGCCAATGCACTAGGAACTGTAGAACGAAAACACCCTGTTGCAGCACCTTGCGAAAGCCAATGATCTAGAATGGGAACAAAAGCGGCTAAGTTCCTAGAGCCTCTTGCGACAAGGATACGGGTTGGCTGGGTGCTTTAGCAGGACCGCATTTCAGCAAGGATACATGGAAGACATTATGAATACGAGAATAGTTGGGAAGGTTTAAGCAGTATGCCACAGGGTCAATATGTTCTAAAATGCATAAAGGACCATAATACTATTTAACCAACTTATTGGATTGCCAGTAAGCCACCGTGGATTGCTGGTATGGTTGGAGCTTGACATAGACCCAGTCTTCTACTTGAAATTTCCTATTGGAGTGATGAGCATCAGCCTGGTTCTTCATGCGCAGTTGTGCTCGTTGAAGGTTAGTCTTGAGCCTGGCAAGCAGGTTAGTGTGGGCAGTGTGCAAGTCATCGACAACTGCAATTGAGGAGGAGCCGTGTATGTATTCCACAAGAGAAGGGGGAGATATGGCGTATACCACCTCAAATGGACTCATTTTGATAGACGAGTGCCACGCCATATTATAACTTCAGTCCGTCCATGATAAAAATCGAGTCCAAGCCGAAGGGTTTTCGACCACAAAACAGCACAGATAATCCTTTAAACAATGATTTACTACCTCCGTTTGTCCATCAATTTGAGAATGATAGGAGCTGCTACTGGATAAGGCGGTGCCCTACAACTTAAAAAGTTCCTTCTAGAACTTGCTCATAAAAATAGGATCATGACCAGATACGATTTCTGTGGACTGGCAGTGCAAATGGCAGACCTCTTGCACAAAGAATGCGACCAAATCCTTTGTCGAAAAGTGGGTGAGAAGGGCTGAGAAGTTGGCATATTTAGATAGGCTGTCCACCACTACAAATATTACGATTTTTCCTCCCGAAGTTGGTAAATGAGTGATAAAGTCCATGGAAAGTGAATCCCCAATTTTTTCGGGGATCGAAAGCGGCTGTAGTTTCCCTTGAGGCGCCACATTAAGGGGCTTGACTTGTTGACAGGTAGTGCATTGGGAAATATACTCACGGATATCGTTACGCATGTGGGACCAGTAAAAATTTACGGATAGTCGAGCGAGTGTCCGCTGAAATCCAGCATGTCCACCAAGTGGTGAGTCATGATACTTATGTAAGATAAGGTCCTGCAAGGTAGAATCCGTGGGGACTAAAATTCTGCCCTTGAAGAAAACTAAACCGTCCCTTGCTGTGTAGTGTTCAAAGTCACCTGGCTGATCCTGGTCGGTAGCCAACAGATTAGTTGAAGTTGGATTCTTGGTGTAAAAACTACGGAGGGCAGCAAGGAGGGCCACCATTGTTCAGGAGGATGCACACAGAGCCTGACAAGAGCCTGCGGGTAGTTTAGACAGTGCATTGGCCGGTCTATTTTCCTTTCTGGGTTTGTAAGTAATCTCGAAATCATACCCCAATGACTTGATAATCCATCGTTGTTGCTCCGGAGTATGAATGGTCTGAGTTAATAAGACCTTGAGGGGTTGGTGATTGGTTTGGATAGTGAATTTTATTCCTAACATGTATTGCGGCAATTTCTTCACTGCCTTAGCAATGGCGCAAAGCTCCCGGATGGATGTGGAGGTGTTTTGTAGCCTAGAGCTTAACTGTTTGTTGAAAAATGCAATTGGGTGTCCAGCTTACATTAGCACAGCTCCCATGTCATTTCCGGATGCATTAGTTTGGATGACAAATGGCTTGGAGAAGTCGAATAAAGTCAGGGCCGGAGTTATCGTAAGGGCAGTTTTAACAACATTGAAAGCTGTTGTTGCCCCTGCGGACAATTCAAAGGTGTCCTTCTGTAATAATTGGGTAAGGGGGTAGTGATTTGGGCATAGTGGGGGACACACTGGCGGTAATACTTGACTAACCCCAAGAAGCCTCGTAGCTGCTTAACATTGGTGGGTTCGAGCAACCTTTGCATTGCCTCAATCACCCCGTTCGGAGACAATATGTCCTAGGTAAGCTATTGAAGTGCGCTCAAACTCACATTTGTTGTGTTTGGCATAAAAAACCTAATCCTGTAAAATCTGGAGTACTCGAGCAAAATGTTGGCAGTGTTGCTCCCATGTGGAGCTGTAAACTAGAATATCGAAGAATACCAGCACAAACTTCTAGAGAATGGGACGAAAACTGGAATTTATTTCAAATTGGAAGGTGAAAGGAGCATTCGAAAGACCAAAGTGCATTACCAAAAACTCGTAGTGTCCTTCGGGGGTTTTGAAAGCTGTCTTGTGGACTTCGGTAGCCTACACCCGCATCTGATGATAGCTGGACCGTAGGTCCAGCTTAGAGAACACGTGAGCACCATGGAGCTCATCCAGCAGCTCATCCACGGTAGGTATAGGAAACCGATATTTAATGGTAACAACATTTAGTATCCAGTAGTTCACATAGAAACGCCAACTGCCAATCCTTCTTTTGACTAGCAAAACTAGGGAAGAAAATGGACTAGTACTAGGTTGAATGATGCCTTCTGCCAACATCTCACGAATTAGTTGTTCCATTTTCATCTTTTAGAAGTGTGGATAACGATACGGTTTGACATTCACGGGCTTTATGTTGGGTTTCAGAGTAATATAGTGATCGGTCGAATGATGTGGAGGCAATCCATGTGGAATCTCAAAAATGTCAACAAAGGATGAGAGGAGTTGGCAGAGAGTATGAATCGTCTGAGAGTTAACGTTTGAGGGAAATTGGGTGGGGTCAAATGACATAGTCAAATGGGTGGTTCGTGGAGCTTCTGGTGAAGGTAAAATGGTGAGCTAGAAGTAAGAAGCCAAAGATTGGGTAAAGTCATCTCGCTTCAGCTGTTCCAACGTCATGGAGGAGACAGAAGCTAGTGGCAAGCCATGTAAGGTGAGTCTAGTGCTGGCGTGGTCAAAACTCATTTATAACGATCGATAGTCAAACAACACGGGCCCAATTGTTGCTAGCCACTGTACGCCGAATACAAGATCAACCATATATATTGGCAACAGGTAGAGATCAACATCAAAACAGGCTTGCCCTAAGGTAACCGAAACTTTGGCATACAATCCTTTATATCTCAGGGAAGCTCCATTTCTAATGATGACGCTGAGGTGACGAGAGGGCTCAATTGAAAGCCCAAAATACTTGGCCATGCATGTTTGCAAGAAATTGTGAGTGGAGCCGCTGTCAACCAGTATAACAACCGGTTGGCCCACAATTACTCCTTGCAGTCGTAAGGTGGAAGGAACAACATGTCCTTCTAAAGCATGGAGAAAGATGGTTGGGGTGGATTTGGGTGGTGGAGATGATGGGTCGACCTATTGGAGGTATTCATCCATATATTCGGAATCCATTGGACTCACCTCCAAACTTTGGAGTCCAGGCAGGGGCCTACCCTCAGCATCAGCCAACATACACAAAAATTTTGGAAGATTGCAACGGTGGCCTAGTGTAAATTTCTCATCACAATTGAAACAAAAACCTCATATTCTACAAGCAGCCATTTCGGCTGGTGTCAGTTCTTTAAGGGTAATTCGGGCAATAGGGATTTTACAGACATTGGAAAAGAATTACCAGTGAGTCTAGACAGGGGTGGGCGCTATGAACCCGGACAGCAGGCCTCCAAATTTTCCTCCACCAATTTGGCCATTCCAATGGCATCCAGCAAGGTCAAGGGTTTCAGCAACAGTATCTCTCGACGGATGTCGTTCTTGAGTCTTGAAATGAAGCAGTTTAACAAATTAGTGGTAGATAACCCTAGCATTCATATAGATAGGGGCTCAAACTCAGCCATATAAGCCGCCACCGTAGTACCCTGGCGCAGTTTGTACAAAGTAGCATCTGGATTCAAGTATGAGAATGGCCCGAAGCGTAGTTCAAGGTCATTTGTGAAGGCTTCCCAAGAGGTGACCTGATTGGTTGCATGCATTCATTAGTACCACTAGAGTGCAGCACTCGACATATAGAATGCAGCCACCATTAATTTCTGGATCGACAAAGTCTCATGGTATAAAAAAAATTGCTCAATCTGGAATAACCAACCAATAACATTGTTTCCAATAAAAAATGAGATTTCGAGTTTGGGTAATCAGATTTGTGAGGCGATTTGTGAATCAGGTTGTGATGTGAGAAGTAGGGCTAGGGTTTGAGGTGTAGGGTGCGGTAGCACTGCTGTGGAATGGGTAAAGGAAGGAGGAGTGGGTAATAATGGGAGATTCGAGAATGGCAGGGGCTGTCGTTTGAGTCAATTGAGGGGTTGGCGCATTTCAGTAATCGTTTGCTATAACTCATATAAAGATTGCTGGATTTGTTCTATAGTAGATGAAATGGTGGAGATGCAGTCTGCATGGTCCTTCAACTCTTGCATGATGCCAGAAATGGACTCTTCGTGTGCCTTGTATCTCGTCAGCATACCCTCAGCCATATCTCAATGAAAGCACCATATTGTTGCAAGCACTCGAACTATTCGTCATCAATCAACAACGGCTGTGTAAAAATCAAACAAAATCAGAAGTAAATGGGGAGGGGAAGGAGTTCAGCGAAGGGAAAAAGTTGGGGAGGACATGAGAGAACAGAAGAGAAGGGCCGAGAAACAAAGAGAGAACAGAGAGAAAAGAGAAAGGATGAACAAAATTTGGAAAGTAATTTCTTCTCTACAATGGATTTCTTGTACAAACTATATGTTGGCCAAATTGCCTCACGCACAATACATGTGTAACAGAATGCACGTGTAACAGAAGACTACCATGAAATAGAAAGATAACAACCAGTAACTAATGTGAATCAAACTAATGGGAAGTTAACTAATGAGGAATAAAACTGGTAATAGTAACATCTAATAATAACAACTAGTAACTACTAAATATAGTATTAGATGTAGTCTCAGTATTTTAAGGTAGGTGTACTGTTTTGTCACTTTTTTGTGACCTTGGCTGAATGGATGGTACAGTAACCTCAGTAGCAATAAGGCTGGTAACATTGAGTCACCTCTTAGACATTTTGGAGCACTTTTCTTGCCAACAATTTGGATGTCATCTGCAACAAAATACCAAGAAACTCTTCAAACAAGGACGAATCATCATATAATTTTTCCAAAACTTGAATCTGTTTACGGAGCAAATTGTTACTTCATCCGCGTTTGAACGCCTTTTTAATAGCATTCGGACGCCATAAGCCCTATCTCCACAAATCGGTTTAGAAACAAGTAGATCTGGCTAAATAAACCAGGAGTATGATGCAAACCTTAATCTCAAGAATGATTCTAGCAATTATTATGTGAAAATGGTGCATATTAATCTGAAAATCAAAAGAAACGTCAAAGTGCAAAATAAGTTCAAAAACAGAGTGAACTTCTAAATTGCAACGATTACCTTGATTAATGATAAAAAAAAATGTATAAGTTCCACTAGAATACGAAAGGAAGTTACTGATTTAGTGAGTGATTAGGGAAAAAATACTCGAAATGAAGCAGAGAATAAAGAGAGAGAGAGAGAGAGGTGCGGTGCGGTGAGGTGAGAGAGAGAGGGCTTCGAATGTGAGAGCGAGGAGAGGGAAACTCGTGACCTGCTGGACTTAAAAAGTAACCTGTGACGATCGAACATCTCAGTTGACGTTCAATTGCAATATAACTAAGTGAAAATAACAATATAATTTGTCACCAAGACACAAACAATAATAAGTGATAGTGGTAAAATTTATTATTTGAATTACAATTTTTTATTAATTTAATAATTATGAGAAAAATTTAACAACTAATTTTAAAACAAAATTAATGAAAATGGGGCATATAATATGCTATACATGAAGTGAAGAATTATACATAGTTATAAAATCACAAAACATTAAATTGTAGAGTAGATGGATTATAATTATGAAGTTTCCAATGTGTTTTGGAGAAACTCAAAAGAGAAGGCCAACAAATCCTGCTAAGTCTTATAATTTATTTCAATAACTTTACTCATTCTAAATAAATAAAAACCCTAATATTGAAAAACTTATTTTTTTTTAAAGATTTTTTTATTCTCTTCTATGAGCCTTAATTGAAAAGTTATCAACAATATTCAAATTTTTTTAGAGATGTTTATTTTTTGAGTTTTGGTTAAACTAATCTAATATTAATTCAAATTTAAGGTAATCTAAATACATTTAGAATTATCGGCTCAATGCAAAAAAATGCAATTAATGTTTCAAATAATAGAGTATGGTATGTGTGGCAAATATATATACAAAATAATATTTAGCGAACCTTTTTTTTACAAAGATATAAAAATGAGTTGAATAAACAAAGTCATTATTTATTAAGTGCATGATAAATTATTCATCTCCCAAAAAAAAAAAAAAACTTTTAGATCAATCAACAATTATTGAAACTTTCTCTTCAAACTTTCAATTTTCTTTTAAATGTGGGTGCATGCTCTTAATATAAATGCACTTTAATCTATATAGGTATGAAAAACCATGGTTTAGGAAGTCATGCCTTCCTTTTTGACCCAAGCCCATTATTTCAAAGAATAAGTTGGCCTTTGGTTTGCACACATGAATTGAACTAAAGTCATTCATTTTTAAGATCACATTTGAATATAATAGTCAAATTCGGTATTATCTCTCATAAACATTGCACATCACATTTAACTTTTACGTTTTCGAAGGTTCTACCATGAGACTTCTTACAAGCTGGTTTACAGAAATGGGGCCTGATTGGTAGTGAATACCCAAGGCTCAATCAAGAAACCTATTTCTGTAAAATGGGTCCGAGTTCATAAAAGGCCAAGAAGCCACTAGGGCCCGAGAGGCTAAATGGGCTCTAGAGACCCGAGGACTTAGGCTCACATCCCAAGAGGCCCCGAGAGTTAAAATAGTTCGAGAGACTGACTTAATTTTGGAGGCTCGAAAACTCTGTAAGAAACCAAAGTCTCAAATAAAGCCTAGAGGATATTTGTTCCCAAATGTCCGCGGATGTGATAAAGGTCAAAAGCCTTAATTAAGGACGCAAACTCTGAAAAATCTCCAACGGCACGAGCGCAGAAAGGAAACTAAGGACGGTTAAAAACGCTAGCTTAGAAGGATGACATTTGCAAAAGTATGTGCGATATCTGCCACACGCAATCTTCATAGGGAATGATAGCCTGCAGAGTAGGTGTGATCTCTACAGAAGTGACGTCTCACAAAATAGCCCACATGCACAAAATCTTTCTGACACGGTAGGATGAATTTACAGAGTTGGTAGTAGGATCCACTGTACACGCTACCTCCACGTGATTGCTCCACGCAGGAGGGCTCAACCACTATATAAGTATTCATTGTGTACCTAACAAAGGATTCAAACTTCTACATTAGCATTTACGCTCTTAGAGAGATAAAAGAAGGCATTCATGCTGTACCATTGAGAGGGCACTTGTAATTGTAAGAGTGGCCCTCGAAAGTCACAACACACTTTGCTCTCCATCTTTGTACTCACATTCAAAGATAGTGGAACTATTCTCGGACCTAGTATCTCATGGTTTTTTACTTTCATTTTAGAAGAGGGGTTTTCACGTAAAAAATCCACGTATCATCATCTCTCTCTCTTCATTCTACTAAAAAAGGTATATTTTGTGTTGCTCTGTATTCGGATCTTTATCCGTAAAAACCCTAGAACTCGAGGATGTAACATTGGCGCCATCTATGGGAACAGATTAAAAGTTAGGTTAACATATTTTCTAATAGACTAAAAGTTGAGAAATGGTGAACACTAGAGCATAGATTAGTGCCCTAACCAGATAAGCTACTTCATGTGGCAATGGCCGTGCTGCGGGTATTGGGGTAGAGGAACATCCTAATCCATATGTCCGAGCGTTGACTTTGACGATGGATGACATTTTCAGGGCTGTTCAGACCCTTTGCATAAAAATGGACAAGCGGTTGAAGGAAGTGCCATCCAAGGCCTCTCAGATCGCTACGTCTCAGAGAAAGGGTAAGGGGAATAAGTACCCCTCAAAGCAAGCTAGTTAGTGCGAGGACCTAGGGATACAAGTTACCTCGAGCAGCAGAGCTCCCTCGTGCTTTCAAGGTTGCTTGGGTCCTCGGGTTCAGGAGGAAATCCCGAAGAGGAAAAATTCTCGATCTTTATGAGAGCACCCCATTTAGGAGGTGTCTCCTCGTGACGAGATCCCCCAAGAGTCAAGAGCCTACCAGAGCCGCAAGCTACTCAAGATCCTTACGAGTTAAGGAACTACGTCAACGAAAAGAAGATAGCGGCTGCGCCTCAAGTAGAGGAGAAGCTCAAGAAAGTTTGGTAGCGAGTTTTGGCAGTGACAACGAGGGAGGAGCTACTGACCTGTGTAGATCTCCATTTACGATAGAGATCAAGATGAGGTAGCTTTCCCCGAAATTCAGAATGCCAAATTTTAACGTTTACGATGGAAGCACTGATCCAATGGACCACTTGAATCACTTCCGTGAGCATCTGAGCCTGAAGGGCTTGGATGAGATGACAATGTGCTAGTACTTCCCCTTTATACTTAAGGGAGACGCGAGGATTTGGTTCTATAAGCTGCCTGCGGATTCCATTCGCTCATTCAACAAGTAGGCAGAGACCTTTCTCTGCCAATTCGATTCCAGCCAAAGGATTGAGAAGCAACCATGGCACCTTGCTCGTGTGAGGCGAGGGTCAAGGAGAACTTGAAGAGTTTTCTGTCCCGCTTCATTACAGAGGCCAGGCAGATCTCTAAGTTGACTGATTGGGTCAAGCTCACCGCATTCCTGTCCACGTTGGAGGGAGGTAACTTCTTCAAGCACCCAATGCATAAGGGTACTTAGACATTTAGGGGGGCCAAGACTATAGCGAAAGTTTACATAGTGGCCGAATAAGATAATGAGGTGAAAAGGCCCGTCCAACAGGAGAGCCTTCCCCTAATGACGGTGGAGGGAAAAAGGAAGAATGAAGACCGATAAGGCTCCCGAGCGCCCAAGAAGCAGCAGAATTTTGAGTAGACCTTTCATAGGGAGTACAAGCCCTCGAACTTGACTCCTTTGAATAACTCGCATACCAATATCTTAATACAGGTTTGAGATGAAAAATTTTTGAAGTGGCCCAAAGTATTAAAGAATCCTGAAGGTGGTGACCAATCCACATACTGCCACTACCACCACTACGGAGGTCATGATACCGATGATTGCAGGACATTATAGAGGGAGATAGAGGAGCTAATTAAGAGAGGTTACCTCAACCGCTTTCTACAAAGACCCGGACAAGCTTTCAGAATAGTAGGAGATGGTAAGGCTGACCATCCGAGGAACTGAGTGGCCACGAGAGTCATCTGTCACGACCCTAGAACACAATATATGTAAGTCAAAAATAAAATCAATAATAATATTTTTATCAACCATAAAACCCAACTTGAGCGTGATAGTCATACACATAAAGGACCTGATATAACAAAACCCACACAAGATCTCATCGGATATAAATCCGGATAAACATAATACACGACCTATTATCTACAATCGCAAGAGATGTATTGAACATAACAACTCATTAATATAATTCAATAACTCTAATATATCCCATACATGGATCAAAGCCCTCATCTGGCCATAGACAAAACCATAATATATCTTCGAGATCATAAACATGCCCGATATAAATATCTCTACTCACTGGCAGAGATCTACCGCATTAATTCACGTCCAAACTCCTACAAGTGTATGCAAACCACTGTTCTGAAGGGATAAAATATGAAAACATGAGCTTAGAGCTCAGTAAGTATTGTATGTATGTAAATAGTACATATAAATTAGATGGAAGGGTTAAAAATCACAACCGTGTCAAAATAAAATACTAGGTTCGTGAAATCCATGAAAACCGATGAGATGTCTCATACTAAATCATCATCAGTATCAAATAGTCTCTCTAGGACATAATCATAATAAATACAATCCGGTCAAATCTCATAGACGATATCATATCATATGATCCGTTGTCACATTACATAATGTGACCGTCACCACTTCCCAGTGAGACACATGCCATCGTTCGGATCTAAATCTCATAATGTAGAAATTGAGAGAAGACCACCGAAACTAAAACATAAATTAAAATACGTTTTGGGTTTATCACATATTTACACGTACGAGACATTCCTATTGCCCAATCGTGTGCCAACCAATGTATCTCAAAATCATCATTCACCTAAATACTTGTAGAAATACAAAGTATGCACGAAATTAAAGAACCAAAGATAAATAATACCAACTTGAGAAAGGGTTACCATGGCCCGGTAACCACGGCTATATCGGCTACGATTTAGGCTAGTAGCTCAAGGCCATCCATGTACTTTGTCTCCCATAGATTAGGAACTTGCTCACTATATTTTATCACTCACGGCTTTAGGTGCAACTTTAAGTTTTAGTTGTATGTTAGGATATCCGAATATATTAGTTTTCCTTCAATTCCTTACGATGATTCTCATTTAAAAACACAGTAAAGTAGGTCAGCTATTAAACGTCTCAACCTTCCTTCCGGTAGAAGTAGCCATATCATATTTGTCCTTGTCCGGACTAAGCCTCCCCGTTGGGAGCGATACCAATATCTCATGCCTCGGATAATATAAATGACCTCTCGGGTCTCGGACTGCCATGGTCCCGTTGTGACCCCGTCCCCGGTAGTATGCATGATTAATGCAAGGCCTGGTTCATAGTTCCACAACATACGGATATACAAATATATATATATATATACCATCTGGGTGTTCAAAAATCCTCCAAACCATAAATATACATGTAAAACTACCGCACGACCAGTAAAACATATATACATGTACATAATTAATAAACGGGGTATATATAAAAATACATGCATGTTAGTAAAATTTACCACAATAATCAAAATACATCGAAAATTAAATCAGCCAAAGAATAGGGCTAAAGGATACTTATCTTAATATTATACTCCGTAAATCTGAAGAAAGGATGTCTCGAAGCACCAAAATTTGGCATTTTCCTGTCTTGCCTCGCACCGCCCCTTCCTCTCTCCTCCATTCTCCTCTGCGCACGGCCCTTTGCCGGCCGCTGCTGGCTGCTCCGCTGCCGCATCGCTTGCCTGGCTATCGTTGGCCTCCCCGGCACTACCCTGCCGCATCAGCGCCGTTACGCAGCCGCCTCTCTCCTTGCGTGACTTCTCACCGTCGATCTCCTCCGCGCACCCACACCGCGTGCCACCGTCACGCCGTCTCAGCTCACGACTGCCGCGACCACCCGCGCGCCGCCCTGGCTGCCGTCGATCTCCTCTCTTCTCTCTCCTTCTACCACTCCTCCTCCTTCTCCTACTCCGCGACAAACCCTAGCCCCCCTTCTCTCTCTTCTCTTTCTCCCTCTCCCCGATCCCCAATTCCTTTTTTTTTTCTTTCTTCTTTTTTTATCTTTTCTTATATTATTATTATTATTATTATTATTTTCTTTTATTCTAAAATCCGATCGGTACTTGGATGATAACATGGGCGCACCTCGGGTGCCACTCCGCACTTTCGATCATTTCTTAAATTTTTATATTATTCTAATTTATTTTTATTACGTCCGAAATACCCAAAATCATAATAAATATTAAAATAATCCAAATTTGGATATGGATATTATATTCTCCCCTCCTTATAAAAATTTAGTCTTCAAAATTTACGCACATCAATCCTTGAACAGATAAGGATAATACTTTCAGACTTAACCTCAACCAAATGATCTTATAAAAAATTTGATCCTCAACACCTGATCTGTTATATCCCAATATTGGAACAAAAGCTCAACAGATGATAAATTTTCACAAGTTTTTAACGACTCAAACTCAATCATATAGGACGAATCACATACAAATTTTATCGACTGAAAGATTTTTCAAAAACATCATAATCAAAATGGTTGTCTTATTTCTCACAACAAACATACACAAAACATGTTATAATGATTCCGCCAAACTCGGGGCAACGCCAATGTGAGATCTCGAAATTGAAAAAATGAGTTTAAAATCGGAATTAAATATTAAAACTAAAAGTATATATATTTTTTTGACTTAAAACCGGAAGAATGTTGAAATCCGGAGTAAAAATGTCAAAAATGAAATTCGGAGGCCGGAGTGGCCTTATACCTTTCAATACCGGAATGGCTTTATGCCACTTAAAACCAGAGTAGCTTGTGCCACAGAAGGCTGGACTGCTTGAAGTTCAGAATAGATGACAAGAAAAGGTTGACCGAAATTTATAATGTTGACTGGCTTTTAGAGTGTTGACTGGCTTTTAGAATGTTGACCGGCTTTTAGAATATTGACCGGCTTTTAGAATGGTTGACCGGTCTTAAATAAAAGAAGTGAAATATTGGCCGGCCCTGAGTAAAAGATGTCCGATTAGAATATGAAGTATTGACCAAAGAGTTGACCGGAATAAATTAAAGGCAACTAAAAAAAAGGACCAACTTTGCTGATTAGTTAGAACCCAACTAGACCCCAACTAATTGAAATAAGTGAACCACCCCGTTGACCGTCTGAAAAGAAGTACCAAAGTGAGTAACTTAAACTACTTACTCCCACCTAACCTTTGAGAAGAAGTATCAAGTAGGCAACTTATCCCCACTTACTCCACCTAATCTCTCCTCTATATATACTCAGCTTCGGTTGAAGAAGCAAGCGTGAGTGCCAGAAGAAACAGTAAAGAGTAAAAAAGGAGAGAAAACTTCAAGTCTGTGGGAGTGGGCGGACAACTATCAGGCAAGTGTGCACTCTATTTTTAACTTCAGAATATTACAAGTATACTTCGGATGATTATTTTTTTTAAGTTTGTTGCAAGTGTTTCCAGTTTTTAAAGTTCATGCTTTGCAAATATACTTCTGTCTCCAATGTTCTAGCTTTAAAAACTGCCAGCTTTTTCTTCCGATTTAGGTTAAATGCATACCGTTTTAATTACTGTTTGATAAGCTGTATTCTGATTTGAATTCATGCTTTCTGCCTTCTATCATCTGTTTTATGCTAAACTCATGTTTAAACCCGAGTACATGAAAATGAAAAAGTAGACCGGTTTGTATGTCATTTGCATTATCTAAATTTGAAACCGTTCTTGATTGGTAAAATAATTTGAAACCAACCTCATAATATAATTTAAAATAGGCTTAAGTAAATATCGAAACCGGCCTTGCACATTAATTTAAAACCGGCCTGGCATATTAATTTGAAACCGGCCTGGCATATTAATTTGAAATCGACTAAGAATAATTAAAATCGGCCTTGTATTTATAATTTTGAAACCGGCCAAGAATAATTAAAAACGGCCTTGTATTACAATTGAAACCAGCATTTGTATTGAAAATTTAAAACCGGCATTTGCATAGTAAATTTTGAAACCGACATTGTATTATAATTGAAACCGGTATTTGTATTATAATTTTAAAATCGGCGTTTGCATTATAATTGAAACCGGCCTTGTAATATAATCGAAACCGGCGTTTGTATTGTAATTTTGAAACCGACATTGCATTGTGATTTTGAAACCGGCCTTGTATTGTAAATTTTGAAAACCAACATTTGCATTATAATTGAAACCGGCCATGTATTATAAATTGGAAACCAGCATTTATAATGAAACCTTGAAACCGGATTGCCAAGTGACGCATGAAAATTATGATTTGAAATCGGCCTTTTAACATAAATTTGAAACCGGCTTTGTAGTGTGATTTTGAAGCTGGCTAGTGATATGGCCATCGGAAATGAACAAAGAAAATATGAACCGGCTTTATGATGAGATAAATAAGTTCAGACCTGAGCATTGGGAGATAAGGTTCTCCGGCATGCCTTAGGACTTTATGGTGATAATCGAGGATAACAAAAGTGAGAGCCGTCCTCAGGGCTTTGTACAAGGAGGTAGTGATAGCCATCCTTGGGGTCTTGTATAAGGAGGAAGTGAGAGCCGTCATCGGGGCTTTGTATAATGAGGTATTGCTGTGATTGTGAGGAGATGTGCATAATCTATCCTTGATTAAAGCCCCCTTCCACTAAGAGTAAACCTTACCAATAAATAAAAGAGGATTTCTATACTGTAACCGGCCTTGTTTTATATTCTAATATTAACTGTTATGGCTTTCTAATCGACTTCTGCATAGTCCGGCCAATTGTTACCTTATGATATTTATGTTGCGTGATTACCTACATTGACCGTTTTGGTGTTCTGCAAGATTTCGCCGAATGATATATTGTATTTGTAACTGTTGACAGCACAAATATTTTATGAAAAATCTGCACGTACCTTGTTGAGCTCCAGCTCACTATTTTCTATTTTTTTCCCTTCAGATAAAATTGTAGAACTTGTACCTGACGAGACAGAGTGACTAGAGCCTATCTGAAGGATTGTAAAGATTCAGAAGCACACCTTTTGGAAGACCGCCATGAAGAAGCCATTAATGTAATGATCTATTAGAATTGATAAACTTTTATAATTAGACGTTTATGACTATATATATTCAGGATTGAATTTTATGGGAATGAATATCAATGCTTTAGTAGGATATTAGATTGACTTTCACTATATGTTTGATGACTAAAGTGTATGAGTCCTAGATGACATCTGTGATCCTGTGATTGGAAGGTACGATCGGCCCGAACCGGACCACCGAAACTTTGGTGTCAGTTCCGGGAGGTTGTTGGCGGAATGTAAAAAAAAAATCCATTCCGTCATAGCTAATCTGTTGGCCACCTCTCGGAATCGCTACAAAACCTCAAAGGCCTTTTGAACCTCGACCTCGATCTATCATTTTCCCCCGAAACTCAAAATTCTTTTCTTCATGATACTTTCAGAAACATCTGACCACTCTTCTTGATCATCCAATCATGCTACACATCTGATCTTTTACTGCGATCCTCAAATCAAATCTTTTGACCGATAACTGTGAATCCACATGCTTTCACTACACAACTCTGATTAATCATCTACTTCTTATCGCAATCAAGGGCCTCAAAATTAGAATATCTTCTAATCTCCTCATCTTGATAATGCATTGACAGCCAAATTTGGGAATGACGTTGTGATCAACAAGCAATGAGTCGACTTCATCAGCTTTTCCATTGTCATCCAAGTCACCACCAAATTCCTCATTGTCCAACGCAGACCAGAAATGAATTCTCGAAAGCTTCTTCTTCTTGGCTTCTTCCTTTAGGCATGATACGCATAATCAACTTGCCACTCCGTTGATGGAGAATCGTCGATATTCCTTACAAACTTAGACCACTCCAACTCCACAATAGCTGCTGACAACCTCAACTGCTCCCCGAGCTTTCATGACCAACCGAGGCTCTGCTTGATCATGTCCAACTTCATGACCGCTCGAACAAAAAGAGCATTACTTCTGATATTCACAAAAGCTTCTTCTGCAAATAGGAGCTTGTTTCGGAGTCCAACCTTGGTAGAGATTATTCACCGATAACTTTGCAGCTTCTCTGCTCAAGACGAAGACAGAAGACATTGTAGCACAAACTCCTAATACAACTCTAATCCTGAATAGCATACGAATAGGTTGAGAATGGATCCACTTACCTACAACTTTGTCGGCAAAAATCTCCTTCTACTTCGTGAGATTTCAAGCTGATCCATCAAAGCCGCCACTTCTCCAAAATCGTAGGACTCAACCAAACCTCCACATAATCAAAGTCCCCAAACTGGATTTCAATTCAGATTCTCTACCTAAAAATCCAAATCGAATCTTACCACAGAGGATTACAGACCCACATGCTTCTGCTTCTCTTATGAACATATGACACATCAAATCCAAAAACTTTCAACCCAAAATGTTGCCAATAATATTCTCCTTTTTGATTGACACCGAAATTCGCCATCATGGCCCTTAGGCAATGCACCCACTTACATTGCCATATGATTAACTCCTTTTTCGAATTAATTTCTTGAAACCTTTATAATCAAATTGAACAACAACTATCTCCAAACAAATAATATTTCAAAATTCTCGAAGGAAAGACCTCAACTGCTAACTCTAAGCCATAAGTGGAGTAACTTTGATCATAAATATTCAACCGTAATAACCCATAGGCAATCATGCGAATACACTCCATCAAAATACAGCCTCAAATCTTTCTCGGAAGCCTCACAACCTACCACAGATTAACTTGATCCATTAGGGATTGATCAAATCGACATTGTCAATAATCCGCCCTTCATTTCTTGAAAGCTCTCCTCATAATTCCAACAAACACCAACCACTTCTGAGCCAAATGGTCCATAGAAGTTACAATTCTTGAGGAATCCTCAACAAATTATTTAATAAATTCAACTAGACCTAAGAAATTTCTGACCTCCGCGACAAATAACGGCCTTTCCCAACTGGCTACTGCTTCAATCTTCTACAAACCTACAAACATGCCATTGAAGAAACGACACGTCCCAGATAACACTACTTTCAACCAAACTTGCATCTGCTCAATTGGGCAAACCATAAACTACCCTTCGCAGCTATGATACAATCCTTAGACGGACCTCATGCCCCACATAAATTTCTCGAACAAATCAAAATATCATTAATGAAGTCATCACAAATAGACCCAAATACAGCTGAATGATTTGATTCAAAAGATCCATAAAAGATGCCAATGAAATCACTAACTCAAAAACATCACCGAATCTCACAGCGGCTGTACCTCTATCTTGAAGGCTATCTCTGGCATAAACTCCCAATCATCCTTAATTGACAATACTTCAAATGCAAATTGATTTAGAAAACATCGAGCCATAACCATTAATCAAACAAATCACCTACCGATTCCTAACATTCGCTTATCACATAATTTATTTCTCAAACAAATTAAATTTTTAATAATTCCTAGATAAACCCATCGATTCATTTGGCTCATTCCAAAGGCATTAAACACCTTATGGAAGAGCACTCGGCCAATACCTCATCGATTCTATGCAGGGTCCTCAAAATCGATGGCACTCCCAACACAACCTCAACAACAACCTTAATTACCGATCTGAAGACAATCCAGGCTAATCCTCCCCTTTAAGAAATAGCCTCGAATTACCATACAACTAGAAAACCCTTTATGACCATATAACGACTCCCAAATGTGGTCACATATGCCAAATAGACTCGGCACACATTCTCATCAATTAACTTGTAGGTACAATGATATTAATTTTTTCGCCTCTTGATCAGCTCTTCTTCATATTCAAAATTCATAATCCATATTATAAATTAGAATATTATTATTGAACAATCTATATTAGCATGGTGACTCGCCAACCAAGTCACTCCTAATATCACATCAAAGTCCGGCTGATCAAATAAAATTAGATCAACCAACCATTGATATCTACAAACCCAGACCGAACATTAGAGTTCACAAACTTACTAGATCAAAGGTTTAACCATCAGGGGTAGACTTTATCAAAGCTCATTCTAAAAATTGGGAAAACATACAACTTTTACATACAATTTCAAAAGCCACATACTTATTTCCGTGCCTTTACCAACTAAATTCACTTTTCTTACTATCCCAAATACCAAACAGAGAGTGACTCCAAAAAATTACCTCCACAAAAGCATCACAAGAAGTGGAATACGGTAATGAGAAGCCCACCACTAGCTTGCCTCACTTTCCAACTAATGGACAATAGATCAAGCTTCATTTGAACTATCAAAGACCTCAAACACCTCCTCCACTTTCTGAAGTTCAATTTAAGCCTTAATTAGATCAAAAATCTTAAAAATCTTCCAAACTAGCTTACTTATAATCATTCGAATGGTGCTTTATTTTGCCCCTAACAGACTGTCCTTCACATAGCAATAAAATACTCGTATGGTTGCTGAATCGATTCACCAATTATGTTGCTTGCGTGACTCATCACATCCAATTAATCGACGTTTTGAGTCGAATTCAAATATTTACAACTCAAACTTCCATTCTTCACCATAGGCTGCACTTATCACAATAAATATTCAATCAATTTCTCACCCAAGATAACCCAAAAATACCTCTCCTTATGACTTTTTCTCTGATACTACCTCTGTCACGACCAAAGAATACAATATGCACAGGTAAAATAGAAAATCAATAATAATATTTCCATCAACCATAAAACCCAATCTGAGCGTAACAGTCATACACATATATGACCCGATATATCAAAACCCACACGAGGTCTCATCGGTATAAATCTAGACAAATATAATACACGACCTATTATCCATAGTCGTAAGGAAGGTATTGAACATAACAACAACTCATCAACATAATTCAATAACTCCAATATATCCTATACATGGATCAAAGCCCTCATCCGGCCATAGATAAAACCATAATATATTCTCGAGATCAGAAACATACCTAATATAAATATCTCCACTCACCAGTAGAGATCTACCGCATCAATTCACGTTTAAACTCTTACAAGCGTATCCAAACCACTGGTCTAAAGGGATAAAATATAAAAACATAGGTTTAGAACTCAGTAAGTATTGTATATATGTAAATAGTACATATAAATTAGATGGAAGGGATAAAAATCACAACCATGTCAAAACAAAATACAACATCCGTGAATTCCCTGAAAACCGAGGAGATGTCTCGTACTAAATCATCATCCGTATCAAATAGTCCATTCGAGATATAATCATAATAAATACGATCCAGTCAAATCTCATAGACGATATTATATCATATGATCTAATGTCGCATTACATAATCACGATCGTCATCACATCCTAGTGTAACACATGCCATTGTTTGGATCTAAATCTCATAATGCAGAAATCGAGAGAAGAACGCCAAAACTAAAACATAAGTCAAAATACGTTCCGAGTTTATTACATATTTACACGTACGAGACATTTTTATCGTCAAACTGTAGGCCAATCAGTGTATCTCAAAATCATCCTTCGCCCAAATACATGCAGAAATACAAAGCATGCATGAAATCAGAGAATCAAAGATAAATAATACCAACTTAAGGAAGGGTTACCCTTGTCCGGTAATCTACACTATATCGGCTATGATTTAGACCAATAGCTCAAGGCCATCCATGTACTCTGTCTCCTATAGACTAGAAACTTGCTCACTATATTTTACCACCTGCGGCTTTGGGTGTAACCTTAAATTTTAGTTATATATTAGAATGCCTGAATATATTAGTTTTTCGTTAATTCCTTGTGATGGTTCTCATTTAAATACACAGTGGGGCAGATCAGCTACTAAACGTCTTTACCTTCCTTCCGGCGAAAGTGGCCATATCATATACGTCCCCATCGGGATTAAGCCTCCTTGTCGGGAGCGGTACCAATATCTCATGTCTCGGATCACATAAATGACCTCTCGGGTCTCAAACTGCCATGGTCCCGTTGTGATCCCGCCCCCGGCAGCATGCATGAGTAATGTAAGGCCTGGTTCATGGTTCTACAATATATGGATATACAAACATATATATATACTGTTCGGGTGTCTGAAAACCCTCCAAATCATAAATATCCACATAAAACCACCACACGACCAGTAAAACATACATGCATGTACATAATTAATAAATGGGGTGTATATAAAATACATGCATGTGAATAAAATATCTCACAGTAGTCAAAATATATCAAAAATTAAATCAGACCAAGAATATGGCTAGAGGATACTTGCCTTAATATTATACTCCACAAATCATAAGAAAAGATGTCCCGAAGCACCCAAATCTGGCATTTCCCTCTTTTGCCTCGCACGCGCCCCTTCCTCTCTCCTCCATTCTTTTTCGCACACGGCCCTCTGTTGGCCGTTGCCGCCTGCTCCACTACCGCCGCTCCACCACCGCGCCACTTGCCTGGCCGTCGTCGGCCTCCCCGGCACCACCCTGTAGGCACCGGTGCCGTTACGTAGCCGCCTCTCTCCTCGAGTGACTTCTTGCAGTCTATCTCCTCTGTACACCCACACCGCGTGCCACTGTTGCGCTGACTTATCTCATGACTGCTGTGACCACCCGCGCGCCGCCATGGCTGCCACCGATCTTCTCTCTTCTCTCTCCTTCTCCCTCTCCTCCTCCTCACCAAACCCCAGCCCCCCTTCTCTCTCTCCTCTTTCTCCCTCTCTGCCTGATCCCCAATTCCTTTTCTTTTTTTTTCTTTCTTCTTTTTTTTTCTTTTCTTATATATATATATATTATTTTTCTTTTTCTTTTATTCTGAAATCCGATCGGTACTAGGGTGATAACACGGGTGCACCTTGGGCGTCACTCTGCATTTTCGATCATTCCTCAAAATTTTATATTATTTTAATTTATTTTTACGACGTTCAAAATACCCAAAATTATAATAAATATTAAAATAACTCAAATTGAGATTTGAATATTACATCATCAACATGATATCGACTTGCCCAGTCAAAGGTGGCACCCTGGAGGATCTAATGGTAAAGCAGAAGAAGCCAAGGGTAGAGTCCAGGGATGAGGTCATTAGTTTTTGTAACGAAGATATGGCCCATGTAACATCTCCCTATTTTGATCCTTTGGTTATAACTGTACTCATTTCTAACGGAGTATTAAACTACTAGATGAAATGAGTGTTCGTTAATAATGAAAGTTTTCGTAAATTACTTTACCTTGATACCTTCTTTAAATTAGGATTCAAGAGAAGCCAAATGACGACTATTGATGGATCCCTTTATGGACTAGACAATGAGCTAGTACCAGTACAGAGAGTTATCAAACTTGAGGTCATGTTAGGTACCTATCCGAGGATAGCATTCATGACCCTGTCCTTCTTAGTAGTAGACCTCTCGTCGATCTACAACGCTATCCTCGGACGTCTTTGTCGGGTTGCCTTCAGAGCCGTAACCTCAATTTCACATCTGAAGATGAAGTTCCCCATGCCATATAGGATTGTGGAGGTTTTCAAAAATCAAACTGTCGGATGACATGCTATCTATCCTAAGTCATGCAAACTCTTCTTCCTTACTCCATTGAAGATTTGGACTTTCACGATGAAATGACACTGCAACAGGCTAAGTCTGGAGAAGCAATCGACTGAGTCCCTTTGAATTTTAGAGATCTTGAGAAATCTGTCCAGATATGAAGTTTACTACCTCTACCTCTCCAAGATCAACTCATCAGCTTCTTACGAAAAAACTTGGATATCTTTTCTCGGGCACCGAGTGATATGCCAGGGATATTGACTGGAGTAATGGTACATAAATTAAGCCTAATCCTTAATCATAAGCCCATTCAGTAGAAGAGAAGAAACTATTCGTGGAAAAGCTGGTGGCTATCCGAGAATATGTAAAGAAACTTCTGGACACCAGATTTATATCGAAGGTGCGTTATCCAGATTGGCTGTCCAATATCGTGGTGGTCAAGAAGAATAACGGGAAGTGGAGGATGTGCATAAACTTTACAGACATCAATAAAGCATGTCTAAATGGCAGCTTTTCACTGTCGAGGATTGATTCACTTGTAGACTCGACGTTCGGATATAAACTCCTAAGCTTCATGGACGTGTACTCGAGATACAATTAAATAAAGATAACCCCGACGACGAGAAGCACACATCATTCATGATGGACCAAAGGACGTACTGTGATAAAGTTATGTCCTTCGGCCTCAAGAACGCTGGCATCACTTACTAGAGGCTTGTAAATAAAATATTAGAAGGCCAGATCAGAAGGAATGTGGATATTTATGTGGACGATATGCTCATCAAAAGTAGAATAACTGACCACCACATCCAATATTTGGTTGAGACCTTTAATATCCTAAGAACACATCAGATGAAGCTCAACCCAGCCAAGTGTACATTAGGAGTGACATCAAAAAAGTTCTTGGGTTACATTGTTTTACGCAGAGGGATCGAGGCAAATCTAAAAAGATCAAGGCCATCTTTGATATGAAATCTCCTCGGACTTTGAAGGAGGTCCAGAAGCTCACTAGAATACTAGAGCGCTGTCTCGCTTCCTGGCCAAGTCAGCCGAGAAGTACCCACCATTTCTCAAGGCCCTAAGAGGGACCAAGACTAATGGTTTTCAATTGATAGACAACTATGAAGAAGCCTTTCAAGGGCTCAACGAGTATCTCCCAAACTCCCCTCTTTTGACTTCTCCCTAATCAGGTGAGGAGTTATACTTATACCTTACTATGTCCGACATTGCATTGAGCTTAGCCTGGATTTGACAGCAGCATGACAGGCAACAGCCTGTGCAATTCATCAGCAAAATCTAGGCTGACACTGAGACAACGTACTCTCACACAGAAAAGATGGCTCTGGCGCTCGTGTATTCTACTTGGAAACTGAGACCATTTTTCCAAGCATACAAAGTGATCATCCTGATTGACCAACCTTTGAGAGCAATTCTATAGAAGGCAGAAACGTTGGGACGGTTAGTCAAGTGGGCCATTGAGTTGGGAGGGCTCGACGTAGAGTTTTGCCCGAGGCTGGCCTTAAAATGCCAAACCTTGGTAGACTTTATTCTCGAGACTACGACACCAACTCTGGAGGCCTCGGACATTTGTGATGTAGAAGGATCACACAGCCCGGCAGCTTGGACTTTGCGTATGGACGGCTCTTCCGTCAAGGATAGTTATGGAATTGGCGTTGTGCTGAGGACGCCTGAGGGATCAAAGATATAGTACTCGATGGTCATCGGGTTCCCAGCAACTAATAACACCGCAGAGTACGAAACCTTACTTCTAGGATTTCGGTTAGCAAAGGAGTGTTCGGCCAATGATCTATCTACAGTGACTCCGAGTTAGTTGTCAACCAGGTTCGAGAAAATTTTAAAACAAACAACCTACAACTATCCAAATACCTCTCAAAAGTCTGCGAACTAGTCATGACTTTTAAGAAGGTAGAAATGGTCCATATCCCACGAGAGGATAACGAAAAAGTCGACTAGCTCACAAAAGTAGCAGCCTTAGGAGACCTCGAGCAATATGCCCGAGGAATGCGCAAGTTCCTCGACAAACCCAGTGTGAAAGATTCTAATCCAGAAGTAATGCAAATATTTGACGTCGACAGTTGGATGATCCCTTACCTGAGGTACCTGTCCAACGGGACAACGCCTGAAGATGTAGAGGAAGCCAAGAAGGTGAAGAAGACGGTAGGGTGGTACACTATCATGGATGGCCGATTGTATCGACGAGGATTCTCTACTCGCTATCTGCAGTGTCTCGCTCCGGTAGAGGCTGATTACGCCCTCAGAGAAGTGCACCTCGGAGTTTGTGGATCCGACATTGGCGGAAAGAATCTCGTCTTTATGCTGATGAGGCAAAGATATTACTGGCTAACCATGAAGTATGATACCGTGGCCTTCGTGTGAAAATACAAAAGCTACCAAGTTCACGGCAACTTTACCCACTAGCCGCACACAGAACTCCAAGCTCTACAAATGCCTTGGCCTTTTGCACAACGGGGGCTGGACATACTTGGGCCACTACCAATAGCGTCTGGGCAAAGAAAATTCTTTATTGTCTGAATTGACTAATTCGCAAAATCGGTTGAGGCCATGCCATTAGTCCACATAACTAAGCAAAATGTAATGGACTTCGTGTGCAGGTTCGGCATCCCAGAATGCATTGTGACTGATAATGGGATCCAATTTACTGAAAAGAGGTTCACCAAGTATTGCACGAACCTAAGAATAAGGCTGGTGTATACGTCAGTCGCGTACCCACAGTAGAATGGGCAAGTGGAGGTCACCAACCGCACCATACTTCACGGACAGAAGACGAAGCTGGAGCATATTGGGGGCTCATGGGTCGACGAGCTATTATCAATACTATGGTCGTACAGGACAACTCCAAGGGAGCTTACACGTGAAACTCCCTTTAGCATGTGTTATGGGGTCGAGGTAGTCATCCCAGTGGAAGTTGGATTGCCCAGCCTTCAAGTAAAAGTTTCAATCCACCCAACAATGTACAAAAACTCCAAAAAAAAACCTCGACTTGCTTGAGGAGGCCTAAGACACAGTCAGACTGCGCACGATGGTGTACCAACAGAGGGTCGCCCGGTATTACAATAAGATGGTGAAAGCGTGCCAGTTTGAAGTAGAAGATTTAGTGCTAAGAAGTATTGAGGCCACTTGTAAAAATATCAGTAGGAATAAGCTTTCCCCAAATTGAAAGGGACTATTCTTGATCTCAACCATCCTCCAAAGTGGGGCATACAAGTTGTGCACTCAGGAGGGAAGGCTTGTCCCTTGGACATAGAATGTTGCTCACCTCAAGAAATACTATTAGTAAAAATGTACAACACACAGGTATAGTTAGTTACATCATTTGACATGCTTGCATCATATTTCATTAATAAAATAACATTTTTTACTTAATTACTATTTTGTATTCAATTAAATGTTTGCATATCATCTCATAAATATACAAGATTTAGGCTGCCCCTAACTTGCCAAAAACTCGGTAAAGCTCGAGTGGCTCATTAAGAGGTCGTACTTGAAAACTTGGCAAAGTCCGAACGGCCCATCAAGAGGTTGTACTCAAAAACACGACAAAGTCTGAGCAGCCCATTAAGAGGTCGTACTAAAAAACTTGGCAACGATGCCAAGTAGCCTATAAAAGGCTAAATTTAAAAACTTTGGGGGCTTAAGAAATGGCAAGTACGCAGAGACTCCAGAGGTAACATCTTCAACCAACGATGGTCAAAAGGTTTGGACATTGTGCTCATAAGGGATAAATCTTTATAAGAGCCTATGTCTAAGAAAGAACTGTAAGAATAAGTAAATAAGAGAAGTTATGCCAGGAAAGAATAACTTTCATTTACATGTATATGTTATGTACAACAAAAAGAAGACAAGAACACATATATAATGATACACTAAGGCTCGGAGGATCCAGGCGCAGAAGGATCGAGGATCTCGTCCTCCTCCAGGCAGATAATCAAATCTACTTTGATATCAACGCTGGAATTCCTCGGATGGAGTGGGGAAAGAGAAAACTGGCCTACCAATATCTTCATTACATGGTGGCACAGTGTGATGCCATCCCAGTACTTCTACTCCACATATTTGAGGTCCTCAGCCTTTATTAAAGTCTTGAGCTCGTCCTCCAGACAAACATTCTTGCTCCAGAGGAAAATATACCACTACTATTGGGACTTTAGTAAATCCTCAAGAAAGGAAATTTTGCTCTTGGCCTCAACAAGTTCAACCTCCAGGCACTTATTACGCTCCTCAGCAGCCCTAAGGGTCCCCAAGCCTACGATAGACTGGGCGGCCTTATCAATAATTGGAGTAAATCGGATGACCAGTTCACAAAGCTACAAAATAGGGGTTAGTTATTAAAGTGCCATCCAGAAAGCAAAGGAACCTAAGGCGAAATAGAGATGTACCTTCGAGAAAAAGGAGCTATCTACTGGATTGTCTCCTCTAAGAGCTTCAAATTCGGCCAGCACCGTTGCAACTGCCTTCTGCACCACAGAAACCTCAGCCTTGGCCTCATTGCAGGGGAAACTTTGACAGAATCAAGGACTAGGGGGCTCAACCGCTTTAAAATTATCCGCAACCCCAGTCTCCACTTCAGCAGCGCGTGAAGTCCCAACGACGTCCTCGACAAGGACATCCTCATGGAGCTCGGGTAGAAGCTTAATTGGACTAAAAACTTAGATTGTTAGGCAAGGGAGCTCAGCAGTGGGCACCTTTGTGGCCCTCCTTCGCTTGGCCTCAGTAGTCTCACCAATCATCGTCAAAGTCATCATCACTACTTCCTTGGCCTGAGTCGCCTCAATCTCCCCCTCTGTCTATTCCTCGATAATGTTATCGGACGGATTGTCAATCCAATCTGAGGCCTCTCTAGTGAAAATGGAAGAGACATCTGGCATGGGCTTATAAAGAGGAGGAGGGCCAATAGGTGGCTCCATGGATTGTCCTACGACCTTAGAGGGCTGTTCGATAGACTCAATAATAACTGGCAGTTCGATGCTACCCGAATTGACACCTTTCTTATCAGTCGCTCAATAAGAGCTGAGTCGTCATCGAATGAGGAGAGGTACGTAATAATCACCATCAGATGCTCCAAAGTCTCTATTAGACGACTCTTCTTTGTCCGCTCGGACGGCTCATCGATCCTCAGAGCTTTTCACTACTTCTTCTGCTTCTACTTTTCCAAAGGAGCAGAAGGGACGCTAGAGTCCTCGGGTTGAGGCTCCCACTTGGCTTCCTCAAAGTACTCAAATATCAGCCATCTGTTACTCTTATTTTCATTGAAGGAACCATGGTTGGACAGTAGTAGGTCTGTGAAGTCCTTCGCTATAGCCCTCTCCTCATGCATGGCATCCTTGCATAGTTTGGGCTCCATGTTTCCACACCCATTGGAGAGAGCCCAATTCTCACAAATGCCAAGGAAGAAGAACTTGTCTTTCCACCTTTTGGTGGAATCAGGGTTTTCACAATTGATTTTCAGGAATTCAGGACGTGGAGTGGTGACAATCCAATCCTGACTATGCGAAAACATCAGCGTCACTTTCACTGCCAAAGTATCAAGGACCTTCTTATGGTAGCAAGCAAATATGCAAAGAGAAACAAGGTACCTGATAGCGTTTGGCTGTAGCCTCACCACTGGAACCTTAAGGTCCATCATGATATAGTACAACTCCAAAGCCATGGGATAACAAAACCCACCCTTGAGGTGGACTACGTATATGGTGGCAAAACCATCAGGTGGACTGTAAGCCCTCTCATGGGCATAAGGAACCACCATAGCCATCGAGCTCGGGATCTTGTACCGCACTCGAATAGCCTCAAGGTCTGCCAAAGTTAGTGAAGAAGTAATATCTTTTACTCCAAGAACCATGGAAAAGTCTGGAAGCACGAATAAGAAGAAGAAGAAGAAGAAGAAGAAGAAGAAAATCGCCAAGGAAAGTGTGGAAGCTACAGATAGTTTTGAACACTTAGAAGTTTTGAAATATGCAAATGAAATGGTGAAATGAAAGGAAACTTAAATAGCCATGAAAATTCAAAAAGCATGTCTCATTAATTGCCCAGCCACATGTCGACTCCCCACAGGTCACTGGCAATGATGGCCTTTCCCTTCCCTAGGCTGCAATTAGTGTGCATTTAATGTGCCAAATTAATGCACATTTAATAAGCCAATTGGCAGCGCAGGCCAGCGCCTCCGACCTAGGGAGAGAGTCCACGGACGTCTTCTCAAGCCATTGGTCTCTTTAAGATCCTCAGGGGCTCTCTCCTCAGTTGTCGAACTATGATCACTTCATCAGATGGATTTTGGCTGAGCCACTCAGGAAAAGTTTGCGGATACTTGGAAAGGTAGCTTTTAAAAAGAGGAGCATTAGGCCACGGACCAAAGAGGAATGTTCTGAAAGATCAGATCAATGTTAGAGTGATACATGCCAAAGGTTGAGATTCTCGAACCTCTTGGCATGGGGGTTAGTGATGGGTAGTAAATACCCAAGGCTCAATCAAGAAACCCATTTTTGTGAAATGGGTCTAAGTCCATACAAGACCTAAGAAGCCACCGGGGCCTAAGAGGCTAAATGGGCTCTAGAGTCTCGAGGACCTAGGCCCACGTTTGAAGAAGCCCAAGGAGCTAAATTGGTCCAAGAGATTGACTTTGCTTGGGGGGCTCGATGGCTCCGTAAGAAACCAAAGCCTCCAATAAAGCCTCGAGGACATTTGTCTCCAAACGTTCGTGGACGTGATAAAGGTCAAAAGCCTTCATCAAGGACGCGGACTTTGAGAAGTCTCCAACGGTACAAGCGTAGAAAGGAAGCTCAAGATGGTTAAGAATGCCAGCTTAAAGGATGACGTTCGCAAATGCACGTGTGATCTCTACCACACGCAATCTTCACAGGGAATTATAGCCTGTAGAGCAAGTGTGATCTCTGCAAAAGTGATGTATCACAGAATTAGTTCGTATGCACACAATCTTTCTGACACGACAGGATAGAATTGTAGAGTTGGTGGCAGGATCCACTGCACATGCCACCTCCACGTGGCTGCTCCACGCAGGAGGGCTCAACCACTATATAAGTATTCACTGTGTACCTAACAAAGGATTTAAACTTTTACTTTAGCTTTTATGCTATTAGAGAGAGAAAAGAAGGCATTCACGCTATACCATTGAGAGAGTACTTGTGATTGTAAGAGTGGCCATTGAGAGTCACCATATACTTTGCTCTCCATCCTTTATACTCGCATTCAAAGATAGTAGAACTATTCTCGAACCCAATATTCTGTGATTTTTTTCTCTCATTTTAAAAAAGGGTTTTTCACATAAAAATTCTACGTGTCATTATCTCTCTATCTTCCTTTTACTAAAAAGGTATATTTTGTATTACTCTACATTCGGTTCCTTATCCGTACAAACCCTAGGACCTGAGGATGCAATAGGGCCGAATATCGCCACATTGACCACATGGATAGTATGCAAGAACATATCTCAAAAATAATAAAACACATAAAAAATGATCTTGGTATCATCCTTATTGGAACATTATATAATTTTCTAGCTTGGCATTAAAATTTTTAAATACCTTTCTAGGATTTATAGGGGATGACATCCTATTCCAAACACTCTTACTCACTCAAATTCTCATATTCAAGTTATGTTTTGGGTTAGTAGATTTCTGTATAGAATATTAGTGATTAATTTATTCAAAAAATATCATAATAGTAATAAGTAGGTCCCTATCTAATGAAGGTAGAAGTTTTGGATGCTCTACTAACCCTAATAGAGTAGTGTTAATGTGGATTCAACATTGCTACACCTAATGCATGTGGATATAGATTTTGCACCGGAAAAGGTCTTAATAGTGAGTGTCTGGGGTTGAGTTTTATAAAAAGCTCACTTGAGCTTCTTTTTTTTTTTTGATTAATTAAAGTTTCCACATCCATTTTTTTGCTACTTTTAGTAATTGATACAAAAACCAAATCACTTATTGTTACTGCCTGTCCTACTGAGACATTATATGGTCAAGTTTTTTGCATACTCTCCATAAACATGAGCAACTAGAGTATGGATTTTTTATATTTAATTTCAGAAAATGTTGTCTTGTTCTTGAAAGTAAGATTTTTAACATAAATGTTTTAAAAGCATTTTCCTTTTTATTTAAATAATCTTTTAAATTTTTTCATTCACACCCTTATTCTTTGAACCCCTTTTTGAAAGAATCTTATTTGTTGTGTTGGTTAGGGCTATCATGGCATAATTTGATAAAATTCTCTTACAAGTTATTCAAACTATTTTTAAATTCGGTGTTTGAATGGTTAGAATCATTAAACCCTTCATTAGATACTATGATACGATTGTTGTCATTGTTGCACATAAAGTTAGGACATTTAATCTTAATATGTCAAAATCTTTAACGTTGACAATATTGAATGCCTTTGAAAATTTTATTTTTAAAATTTTTTAATCCATCTCTTTCTTATAATTAGGCGAGTCTTTAAGTATTTTTGTAAAATAATTTATTGCACTACAAAAATATTTTTAATTGTTTGGTGAAAAAAGCAATTTTCTTAGTGTTCATAAACTCATTCCCTCAGTCATCCCAAAATTTACTTTTTGTCAATTTAAGGGTAGTAGATTTATCTATTTTATTTTGTGGGAGAGAGAATTTATAAGTTCGAAAAGATCTAACTCCCTTTTTGATGTTAATTTTTTTGAGATCCTTACTCTCTATTCAATATCTATAACTTTCGATCAAAATTGCTCAAGTAAGGGTCCTAAGACTTTTTTGCAGAATTCTTTTAAAAATTTTCTCTCTTAGGTTAATACTCATGTTAACTATATCATTTTCATGTGTAATTGTAAAACACTCTAAGTTTACTTTGCAATTTTACTCATTAATATTTGTTTAAACTCATCAGAAAAGATTGTCATAAAAATAATATAAATGCCTTCATTATTCTAGTTGCTGTAGTTTAGCTCATCATTAGATTATGTCGTTTGATTTTTGGAGGACATAACTCCATTCTCGGCTATGGTGGGAGGAGTCTATCCTCATTATTCATATAACTCAATGCATTTATGTAATTATTTTAAAAAGACTCTTATGTGAATTTTCAAGAAAAAATAGTTATTTTTGTCATAATATGATAAAATTAAAAAAGAATAACTAGCGTTATCTTGACATATAAGGGTTAAAAGTCACGATAGTCTTTGATTTCCATTAAAAAATAGATAAAGTTAATTGACTATAGTTTAGACCTTTTGTGATGAACCACATTTACGATACCGGAATCCTGTAGATTTTCGACTAAAATATGCCCATTAAACTAATGCAAATTTGTACAAAAATTTCTGTACAGCACAATTTATAACCATACATCTCAACATAGGATCAAAAAATGGCTACAATAAATACGTGGTACAAATGTCATAACTTTAGGTATGATGTTGACTTAGATAAGATGTCACTAGGTCCCCAGACAAACAATAAATACCTACGAAAGTATATACATCCATCAAGAATAGTGAAAATTACACTACATATATATCATCTGACATACAACTACATCAATGTACAAATCCACCATAAAATATATAGAAGTACTCCATAAAGGTGCAAAAATCACAAAGCTAAGTCCTCAAAAGTATCCTCGAAGATCTACAACTTAGCCAACTTTTAATAATCTACCCTTCCTTATCGAGTATAAGTTCATACTCATTTGAAGGAAAGAAAACAGTAAGGGTGAACCTAATACTCAACAATGTATAATATAACAAAGATAATAAACAATATATACAAAATAAAGTAAATGGAGGGAATAAGAGTAGAATATAAATATATAATTATGAAATATGAATAAATACATTTTCGGAACACATTTATCTTTTTTATTTTATCTCTAATCCTTTTAGGTTATAAAATATGCAGAAATTTTATTATATTTACGAATCAAAGCTAGTAGGCCTTACCAGCTAACGATGCAATAGAACGATAAAAGAAATATGTATGCTTTCACACATTTTAAGGTGTAACCAACACAATTTGACACCCTGTGGTGAGCGGTATACCTTTAACCTGATATACGGGGTCATAACACATATGCCACCATGTCCCCTATGACCTAGAGGCAGTCATCGTACTACTACAGTAATATCCTATGATATGTCAGGGAATACTACTCTCTAAAATATAAATCGTTGATCCAATTCTATAATTACTTATTTTTAGGGAATTCCATACTTATTCATAAAACATTGTTCTCACTTCGAGAGAACGGTCCACTAAATATAACATATCATAGAATTTTCTTCTTATACTTTTCATAATTTGTACAATTCTTATAAATTTACATTTTCATGAGACATTAATTATATAAATGATCATCATAAAATATGAAAAAATAAAAATTTTACCACCGTGAGCCAAATATGACTTTAGAGCTTTCAGACGAGAAATCCCTTCATAAACACATACACAATAATTTCTGGAGCATATACAAGATAACATATATACTGTACATATGGTTAAATATATCAATTCACATCCTATAATATTTTTAAAACCCGTAAAATAATAAATACAAAATATATGTGAATAAATACTAAATATTCGAAGTACTCGCATCTATAAAGTTAGGGTTTATGAATTTTTAAAACCAAATCATATATAAGTTATAATTAATTCGAGTAAAAATAAAGGGGTCACGGGCTAGGATTTTCGGCGAGCAAAACCCCGTATAAAACTACCAAATCAGACACCCAATTAATAAATTAACATATTCAAAGTATGGGTAACAATAATCTAAAGCCAATTTATGCAAAACTTTCAAAATGTACGGGTAAAATCGTTCGGGTGCGGGTTAGGGTTTCACGTTTAAAAACCGATCAAAATTACGACATTGGACATGAAATTAACATATATACATACTTAAATCATGAGTAATACAAAATATAAATTTAATTGGGTATCGAAATAAGGATACTCGAAGAAAACAAAATAAAATTACAAAGAAACAAAAGAGGAGGGTGTGAGTGTACTTGCCTCAACCCGATCTACAATTTCTCTAGCTAGCTCTAAGCCGAAATCAAACCCAAAAACTTTGATTTCCTCCTTCTCTCTCTTCTCCTTTACGTTCTCACTCTCCTCTCTCTCCCTTTCTCCACATGAAATGACGCAAAAAAGAGAGTCATTAAGTTTTTATAATGCGGACCGGTGTGCAGCAGGTGTCCCTGGCCCGGGCGCTCGAGGACCCGGCGGACATTGGTGCCCAGGATTGGGCGCCCAACGGGCATCCCCTGGCCGCTGCCACCATCCCTCTGGAATTTGATTTTTTCATATGCATTAAGTCTAATTTTTATTATTTTACCTTAATTATCCGTAATTACGATATTCGAAATTCGATATATTACTTCTTTTAACGATATAGAAGTATAAATTATATAAATATTCCATACATATAAAAAATATTTATTTTTAAATATTCTGAAGATAAGTCCTAATCCTATTCATGTATTATCACTAATGTCAATCATAATTAAAGGTGTAGAAAATAAATTAATATAAGATATGATAATGAGTAAAAATTTTAAGAACTAAATATTTCTTGAATGAAACATTCTGATTTTCTCAAATCTATCAAAATAAATATATTAACGAAAGTCAACTTATAGATTAGGTAATATAAACGTACTAGTTCTTAACTAATTTACTTCTGAGAAATGATTCCTTATGAAGAATTCATCAGATTTGCTCTTTACCAACAAAGTATGAAGTTTTTTAGTCTTCCCATGAACTTTATTTTAGTCTTGGAATGTCCAATGATACTAAAATTTAATATACTAAAATTTAATATCGAAGTTACCCATAAAACTTTAAAAGCTCACAAGTCAATTCCAAAAGATGGCTTCTGAAAGCATGGAAGCTTTGCAGAAGATGGCTTCTCGTGGGCAAGTGGGAATAACAGGGGATGTAAAATTGTTGGAGTATGCAAGTGTTTGTGAGCCAATTCTAGCCTCTCCTGAAGTGAAGGCTTCAAGGCCTTTTATAAGTGTTGTTCTGGGCTACCTTCCTTGCATGGAAGGGCTTGATTCCCATGTCCTACTAGGATTGCTTCCACTTTTGGTGGAGAGCTTTTGTGGCAGCAACAGTCGTTGTATTGATTGATTTTTTTCTGTGTTCTTATAACCATTAAGGTTAGCAGCAGACAAGGAGAGGATTTCGTCCCCTTCCTTTCGGATGCACATTGGATATGCCAATGACCGTTGCTGAATGGATTTCCTTCTGTGAGGAGCACGAAACCAGGGGAGAAGACCGTTGTCAGTCATGGATAGATGCGTGGGCCAAGTTGGGCTTGGGTCGCGTTAAGCTTGGTCTTCAAGTGGTCAAGATTTCGGTCAATATAAGTATTAACCATCTTGGAAGTTGGTCGTCCGAGTTGTCCGTCCTGATTTCTCCGTTTGCTTTGGCTTTCAACTGGTCAACGTGGGGCGTTGATCGTCCTGGCGTAAATGGGTAGCAGTAATTCTGGGCCGTCATTCCTTTTTGGGCCAACCTATTACTGGCGTTCCCATCACTAGCTTCCCACACTGGTGGCCCAGGACTTTGGCCTCTAGTATGATCAAGATGGGACGCAAGAGGTTGGGATACCTTCCTAGTGATGATTCATAGTTGTCGATCGCTAGTCAATTTTTGGAGAGCTGGTCAAGAAGATTATTGACCGATTTTGTCGACCATCTAGGCCAAAATTTGGAGGACTGGCGAAGGAAGAGTTAATCGAATTTGTTAACTGTCTAGGCCAAAATCCGGAGGACTGGCAAAGGAAGTGTTGACCGAGTTTGTTGACCGTCTGAGCCAAGATCTAGAGTACTGGTGAAGGAAGAGTTGACCGGATTTGTTGACCGTCTAGGCCAAAATTCGGAGAACTTGCGAAGGAAGTGTTGACCGAATTTGTTGGCTATCTAGGCCGAGATCCGGAGCACTGGCGAAGGAAGAGTTGACTGGATTTGTTGACCGTCTAAGCCAAAATTTGGAGAACTTGTAGAGGAAGTGTTGATCGATTTGTTGGCCATCTGGGTCAAAATTTGGAGAACTGTGCCAGTTGAAATGATACACCATCATGCCATCAGATTGTCAGTTTAAAATCGGGCCACGCATCTTCACGCTGGAAATTCGCAATCCCGGTAATAAATATGGTGGAGGATCTGAATCGCTCGCACTCATTTTAGGGAGCATCATGTGTCAGCACTGATGGGCGCCCCTTTCCGAGATGGTTTGCTTCCTTTGGCATTCACGCTCTTTTAAGTTGCTAGTCAGTTACTTTTTGAACTTCCCATGCTTTCCTTCGTCTTTTTCTTCCTGAAAAATTCTAAGTATTCCATTTCCTTCCTCTATTTTCATAGCTTCTCAAATCTCCTTAGTTTTTAGTGCGAGTGATGTGAAGGAGTTGTACGTTGAGTGTCACATCCCTAGTGAGATCATCTTCAGGGTCCCTAACAGGGAGGATCGAGCATGCTCTCTTCCAGAGGGCTGCATCACGGTGTATGAGGCCCACTTGAGAAGTGGGCTCTGTCTTTTGGTTTCTCAGGAGCTGCTTGATATCTTCGCCACTCTCCAGATTCCCTTCGCATAGCTCCATGCCAATGCCATGCGATATCTCTGTTCCATGTGCATCTTCTTGTGCCATCACTCTTGGATATTGTCAGTCGGCGCCGTGAGGGTGATGTTCTGATTTATACAGAGTGCGGACTAGATTTCCCTAACTCCAAGGGACTTTTCGATTAACCATGCTATGTACAACTTGTTGAAGAATTGGAAGGATCGATTCTTCTTTGTCTATGTTGCTGAGTCATGGCCCATGTCTAGGGAATAGGGCAAAGTTTCAAAGGAGTTTGCTGGAATGCTAGAGAAGATGGGGATAGATGCCATGAAAGAGGCGTTGAAGTTTGTGAGAGAGCATCCTGAAGACTTTAGGAGAGACCACTTGGTTTCTTGAGAGGAGGCCAAGAGAGCCGATTGGGGTCCTTCTCCAACATAGAAGTTCAAGTCATTGTCTCCGGAGGCTTCTTGAAGGAAGAGGAAAACCGGAGTTATGATTATTGGGGAATCCTCCCTCGTTACTGTTTCCACCAGTCCATGGCGAAGGAAGGCTGCAACTTTGGAGCCTTCTTAGTCATCCTCTGGGCAAGACTGTGGTGGCTGGCTGTTTTTTGGAGTGGGGGATCGCTCAAGAGAGGAGATGGCTCTTGGGGGATTTGAAGTCATGTGGTGCAACGTAGTGGGCAGCTCTATGCTTTTGGTGCAAGCGGTGTCGGCGTTGGTGCCGCAGCTCAAGCTAGGGGAGCCGGCTCTTAAGCCGGCTTTCGAGTTGTTGGCTGAAATGGTGGAGATTGCCGATGAGCCGCGAGCAGAGCCACCGACTGATGAGCCACGAGCTGAGCTACTGGAGCCTGCTGATGGGCTGTGAACGGAGCCACTAGAGCTTGTTGATGAGCCATGAGCGAAGCTGCATGAACCATCTATTAAGCCGTTGACAGAGCTGGTTTCAGAGCCAGTCATCTGTTTGCCAGTTGTTGAGCCGCTAGCTGATCAACCGACATTGATTTTTGAGCAGCTTATGATACCGGAGGTGCTAGGTAGCAAAGAGCCTGATGAGTCGAAGGACTCAATGACTGAGCTTCTGGAGGAGTGTGTGGCAAAGGTCGCGGTTAGGCCTGACCAAGAGGCTACTATGTTCAGCCCCCCATCTCCAAAGTTGAAGTCCTGCAACAGGCCAGCAAGGCCTGAACGTCGAATCTGGCGGGTAAGTTTTTGTAACTCTCCTTTTCCTATTTTTCTCTGTTGTTATCATTTGACATGCGTGGCCTTTGCAGGAGGAGAAAGTTCGCAAGGCAGTCACCAAGGCACTGTGCCAACGGGACCTGGCCGTCTCCTATTGTGATAAGGAGATAGCCTGATTTGAGGAGGAGTTGGAGCTACAGAGAGCGGAGCGCCAGGAGGCGGCAGCCACTCTACAATCTGTGATATCAAGTCTGGAGGCGAAGAACATGAAATTGAAAGACGAGAATACTCTGTTTATAGGAGTTGTGGTAGCCAATGTTAGAGAATACTCTGAGGGAGGAGAACATCCTGTTAATAGAAGAAAAGGACAGTGCTGTGAGGCGTGTCGATCAACTCGCGGAGCAAATGACATCATTAGAGAATGAGTTGACTACTCGCATTCGCCCCTATGAGGTTTCTGACATGCTGATAGCACGATTGTGGGAGGGAGTCTACCTTTGCTGGCGTATAGTATGGTTGGTTGGTCCCAACTTTCCAGTGGAACTTCTTGACCCCTCAAACCGTTCCACCCAACATCATGAGAGCCTCGTCGGACAGCCACCTCCTCTCCTGGAGGCTCTACTCCTCCGTAGATTTTGTACTCCTTACTCCTTGTAATTGTATAGATTTTGATCAATAAAATAAATATTTTACTGATGTTCTATGTTCTCTCCTTAGCCGTTGCCTTTTATGCATCATCATTGCATTTTTCGGCAAATTTGGTGTGTTGTGAGCAAGTTGGTCGTCAGTCTTTTTCGAGGCGTTTGTGACGTTCATTAAAGGAATTAAGTCCTGTGGAAGTCACCATAGTAGATCCGGTCGTCAGGCAAAGCTTGTCCTTCATTTGTGATCTGGAGCTTGATGGCATTGCCCAAGTGTGAAGTTAAGTGGCCAACATTTTGGCGGCCAACTTTTTGGCAGCCAGCTTTTTGGTGACCAGCTTTCTTTTCTTTTCTTTCTTTCACTGGCTGAGGGATTCTGTTGCAACACTCAAACTGACCACTCATAACTGTGACGCAAGTATCGCTGGGTTCCAAAATGATGTGACTTGAAACGACGTGACCCTTTGATTCGCATGTTGTTCTTTTGGATGGAAACTCTGGTTTATAAATTGGCTAGGGTCTTGGGGTTTTGCCATAGCAGTTTTTCCCTTGAATCTTGTCCCTGAGCCGTTCTACATTCTTGACTTGCCATGGCTAAAGAGAATATGATAGGCATTCTGACTCTCCTCAACTGGGGGTTGGACAATATGCTTAGTCCTTGCCATGGTTCCTCTTCTAGGTGATCATTCTCTGAGAGCTCTCCAGAGCCTTTTTGTGCCGCCTAAGCCGACCACCCTGGGCATTCTCACCAAGTACTTCCTTTGTCTTCTCGTTTTAGGTTTTTATTGCAACGGTTTGTATTTTCCTTATTAACACCCCTTTGTTTGCCAGCCTCGTAAGGTGCAGGGCGACGTGGTCGAGATTTCGTCCTCAGAGGAGGATGAGGTGACTTAGGAGAGGGAGCACTCCATTCATCTAGGTCTAGCCTTTAATCATGTTGGGTGAGAGGATTAGGAGGTGAACCATCGGGCCTTGGATGGATCGCGGTGCTTGAGGGCAAGCTGAGGACCAGACTTCGCCTTGAAGAGGTGGCGTCTACTCTGGAGGAGCGGTTTCAAGAGGGGATCCCTTTCAGCCGTAGGATCGCCTCCTTGGTGGATCTTCGCTTCCCTGTTGGGTTCCTGGATTAGCGCAATACTGGTGCTAACAGAGATCTGACTTGGTGTGGTACTCCAGCAATCGCGGTTGGAGGTCCCGACATAATTCTCGGGGAACTTTGTCAGCCTCGGGAAGCCACCTAGCTGAGACATGATATCTCAGCAGCAGCGGCACCATCTGGACTCTTTTTGCTCCTTTTGCTTTTTGCGAAACATTATGAAGAACGTTGTATGCGCTTTGTATAATGATAACCATTTTGTTATGGTAGTATGCATCTTCTTTCTTGCACTTCAGTTCTTGTTTTTGTTTCCCAACTTGCATGCCCGTCACATAAGCTAGCTGACTTGGCATATTGTACGCGAGTTGGCCAATCAATGCTGCTTGAGAGGTTTGTTGAGCTCTCTGATGGTCTTAGGTCCTGAAGTAGACACAAGGTGTACCTTGATATCGGGTCAAGTTTGTTCTATGTTCATGCATGAGTGGAGGCTTGGCGGCGTTGCCCAAGTGCAAACTGGGGCGGCCAACTTTTGGACGGAGAGACTTTGCTCCTGACGATCGTTGTTGATTGATCACGCTTGCTCCTGGTGAAGGAGGTTGTGGCACATGCTGGTTGAGCCCCCTAAGATTTTGACTGCAAATGGGCCAATTGGATGTCCAAGGTTTAGTTCGACCGTTAGCAGGCCACTTGGATGACCAGGGTTTGATTACGACCGTTTGTGGGCTGCCTGGATAACCAGAGTTTAATTATGACCGCACACGGGCCGCCTGGATGACCAGGGTTTAGTTATAACCGCTCATGAGGCGTCTGGATGATAAGAGTTTTGTTACGAGAGGGTGAAAATCCTCCCGAATTAGGGACAATTCAGGTCATATAAACCTGCAAACAAACATATATATGCATATGAAAAGGAAAGAAAATGAAGTCTATCGTGTGGTGATATAAGAAATACAACGTAAAAAGTGTTCCTACATGCATGCATATGGTTGACTTACCTGTGCCTTTACTGAAAATAGCTCTTGAGGTGAATCGCGTTCCACGTTTGAGGAAACAACTTGCCGTTCTGGGTCTGGAACTTGTATGCTCTGTTTCATAGGATGGCCGAGACTAAAAAAGGATCCTCCCAGTTTGGAGAAAGTTTATTACAGTTGACGGTCTTGCTATTGGCATTGATGCTTCGCAGGATCAAGTCTCCAACTTTGAAGTGCCGCGCTTTTAACTTCTTATTGTAATAGCGCACAACTCGTTGTTGGTAGGCTACTATCCTCAGCCTGACGGCATCACGGGCTTCTTCCAACAAGTCTAAGTATTCCCAAATTTTTTGGAAGTTACCTTGCGGGTTGAAGGACTTGGCTCTAAGACTTGGAAGCCCGATATCAACCGAAATTATTGCTTCAGTCCCGTAGCAAAGACTAAAGGGTGTCTCACGAGTCGGTTCCTTTAAAGTCATCGGGTAAGACAATAGGATGGAGGGTAGTTCGTCGACCCAGGAGCCCCTTGTGTCCTCCAAGTTGGTCTTCAGACTGTGGAGTAGTGTTTGGTTTGTAACCTTCACTGGTTCATTGGCTTGTGGGTATGCTACTGAAGTGTTGATCAATCTGATGCTCAGATTGGTGCAATACTTGATAAGGCACTTCTCGGTGAATTGGGTTCCATTGTCAGTCACTATGACTTCAGGAATACCAAATCTACTGACTATACTCTGGCGGATGAATTCCAGAGCGTTGCGCTCTGTGATCTTAGCTAGCAGGGCGACTTCAACCCACTTAGTGAAGTAGTCGATGCTGACGATGATGAACTTCTTTTGCCCGGTGGCAATGGAAAATGGGCCGAGAATATCGTGTCCCCATTGTGCAAAAAGCTGAGGAGCTTGAAGAGTCCTCAATTCAGCAGGTGGCTAGTGGTGAAGATTGTTGTAGAGTTGACAATTTTTACACTTCTTCATAAAGTTGAGCGTATCTCTCTTCATTGTTGACCAGTAATATCCTTGGCATATGATTTTGAAAGTTAGGTTCTTTTTGTCGATATGCGACCCGCAGATCCCAAGATGGACTTCACTCAAGGCATAGTCTGCCTTCCTCAAGGTTAAGCTCCTGAGGTAAGGGATCGAGTAGCCATGGTGATATAACCTTCCATCGACTACGATATACCAGTAGGCCATCTTCTTGATCCGCTTTGCTTCGTCCATGTTGCCTGACAACGCTTCGTCTGCCAGGTACCTTTGGTAAGGCATCATCCAGCTTTTAGCATTGGAGATTTGTATTGCTTCCTGTTCCTCTATGCTGGTGGTGCTTAAGACCTTCTGCAAGTCCTTCGAGTACTGTTCTAGATTGTCTGCCGCCGCTGCTTTGGCAACTTGGTCAGCCTTCTAGTTCTCAGTTCTGGGAATGTGAACAAGGGTTACATTGTCAAATCTCCAGCTAGTTTCCTTTGCTTTGGCCAAGTGGGGATTGCATGCTTCGAAATTTCCATTGACTTGGTTGACAACTAGTTCAGAGTTGCTGTAGATGGTCAACCGCTTAGCAGAGCACTCTTTAGCCAGTCTTAACTTGGCAAACAGGGCTTCATATTCAGTAACATTATTGGTGGTTGGGAAGTCGAGTCTAAGGAAATACTTCACATCGAACCCATCAGAGGTCCTCAAGACCACTCTGGTGTCGCTATTTGGATCCGTAGACGATCCGTCTATGTTGAGAACCCATTCTGGTTCCACCCCATGTAGTCTTGTGTCCTCAGTGAGCTATTCATCAGGAATTGGGGTCATGGTCTTAACAATAAAGTCGGCCAGGGCCTGTCCCTTGATGGCCGATTTGGGAAAAAATTCAATGTCAAACTCATCCAACTTGATTGCCCATTTTACCAGCAGTCTGGAAACATTAGGTTTCTGAAGGATATTCTTCAAAGGCTGGTCGATTAGAACAACCACACGGTGCGCCTGGAAATAGGGCCTCAGTTTCTAGGCGGAGAAGATAAGTGCCAAGGCTAGCTTTTCTGCCCGTGGATAGCGAGTTTTTGTGCCGCTCAATATTTTACTCATGTAGTAGACCGGTCATTGAGCATTGGAGTCTTGGCGTACAAGAACGGAGTTGAGTGCCATATTCGACACTGCCAAGTAGAGGTATAGCTCCTCTCCGTCCTTGAGTGATGTCAGCAAGGCGAATTAGCCAGGTACTGCTTCAATTCGTCGGAGGCTACCTGACATTCTGTAGTCCACTAGAATCCATTTGCCTTTGTCCCCCTTAGAGCCTTGAAGAACGGCTGGTAATTGTCTCTTGTCTTGGCTAAGAAATGGGATAAGGCCGCCAATCTTCCTGTTGGCCTTTGGACGACTTTGACACTCCGGGGTGGTGTCATATTTGCGAGGGCCTTAATCTTCTCCAGGTTCGCTTCGATCCCCCGTTAGGAGACAACGAACCCCAAATATTTCCCCTAGGATAATCCCAAAGACGCATTTAGAGGGATTGAGTTTCATTTGATGCGTGCGGAGCACCTCGAAGGATTCAACCAGATCACAGATATGGTCATTGGTGGCCTTACTTTTGACAAGCATGTCATTAATGTATACCCTCATATTGCGGCCGATCTGGTTTTCGAATATCTTATTCACGAGCCGCTGATAAGTTGCTCTTGTGTTCTTTAGGCTGAAGGGCACTACCCTATAGTAGTAGGTGCCTTGGTCTGTCATGAACGAAGTATGCTGCTCATCCTCGGGACTCATTTGGATCTAATTATAACCCGAGTAAGCGTCCATGAAGCTCAGGAGCTCGTGTTCGGATGTCGAGTCCACCAAGAGGTCGATCCTGGGTAAAGGGAAGCTGTCTTTCGGATAGGCTTTGTTGATGTTAGTGAAATCGATGCACATTCGTCATTTTTCATTGCTTTTCTTCACCAGGATGATGTTGAAAAGCCAGTCCGGGTATTAGACTTCTTGGATGAAGTCAGTGTCTAGTAGCTTTTTTACTTCCTCCTGAATGACGATCAACTTTTCCACGAAGTGATTTCTCCACTTTTGCTTGATGGGCTTGCGGCCGAGATTGAGGCCGAACTTGGGAACCATTACTCCGACTGGAATTCTAGGCATGTTAGCCGTTGTCCATACGAAGATGTCAGTGTTCTATCATAAGAACGTGACCAGCTCCGTTGGCAATATCCCAGTGAGTGAGCCCCCGATCCGTACACACCTCTTCAGGTCTCTTGGATTCAATGGGATTAGATCGATGGTCTTATTAGACTACACTTGTTGCAGAGTTACTCGTCTCGATGGTTAAGTTCCCTTGTTGCTTTTAATGTGTTATTGGGTATGATCTGGGACATGTAGTATGTCTTCCCAGTAACTTGGTCGCTTGCCACATCACTGATACCGCAAACTGTTAGGGACTTCATTTTAAAGTGTGGTATTGAGGTGACGGCTCCGAACGCAGTTAGGTACAGGTGGCCTAAAATGGTGTTATACACAGAGGGTAGATCGACAACTAAGAAGGTGAGCGTGCAGCTTGATGTTCTTGGATACATGCCCAAGATGACTTCCATTTGGATTGTCCCTTGGAGGGTCACTGGTTCATTATCCAAGCCGTAGAGTGGGCCTTCGGCAGATTTCAATTGATTTTTTTTTAAACCAAGTTTAAAAAATGTTTCAAAGTAAAGCAAATCGCGAGAACTTTCATTATTAACGAAGACTTGTTTCAGTTAGTAGTTGATACTATCATCTGAAACAAGTGCAGATATAACGAGGGGATCAACATGGGAGAAAATTACATGGTTCAAGTCATTGTTGCTAAAGCTAATGACGTTGTCTTCCGTGCGCTGCTTCTTCCCCCCAGTTTGTTTCTCTTTGCGATCCGCTGGGGTCTTGGCTGGCTAAGTAGCGACCGTATTAACCACCCCAACTGCGACCCGATTCCGCGGTGGGGAAGGCTCCGATCGCTCCCAGCCTAAGGTCCCCGAGCTCTAGCCAGGATTATTGACGAACCTGGTGAGGTGTTCCCTGCGGATGAGCTCCTCGATTTCTCTCTAGAGTGTCTTGTAGTCTTCCGTGAAGTATCTAGGAGATTGATAGAAATCATAATATTTAGATGGATTTCCTCCCTCTACCTTCTTAAGTGGTTTTGGCCACATAAGGAACTTCTCCTCACGGATGTGCATGAGAACGTTGGCGTGTGTGTCCATCAAGGGCATCAGGTTGGTTGGCCCGTAGTCCCTCCTCTCTAGCACTCCGGCCTGGTGTTACTTCCAGTGAAAGTAGTCATCGCCATTATGTTTCCTCTTTCCCACAGTTGGGAAAGAATGAGGCTGTTCGGTTCCCTCGAGATGCTTAGTCTCGTTAGCCTCCCTCGCTGCCGCATAGGCCTTGGTGATTGACTCCGTCTCTCTGAAGGTCTGCAGGTTCTTATATGTCAGGTGCCTAAAGATGTCCCAATGTGTTAATGTAGAGATGAAACTGCCAAGCTTCATCTCCTCTGTCAACCTGAGGATTCTTCTCGCCTCTACTACGAAGCGATTCAGAAACCTCAGTGGATTTTCTCCTTACTTCTGCTTGATATGGGAGAGATGTTGAGGTTGCTTTTCTTCCTGACGGTAGGAGGCGTACTGTGCCAGGAAGAGGTCGGAGAGTTCTCGGAAACTCCGGCTAGAATCTAAGGGGAAGCCATCGAACCAGATATGGGCGTCACCTTTAAGCGTGAAAGGGAAACAGTAGCACATGGCTGTGTCATCCAACCCTTGTAGACTCAGATGAGTGTGAAAATTATTTAGGTGATTCATCGGATCAGCACTCCCGTCATAAGAGTCAAAGGTTGGTATTTTAAACTTCGTCGGCATGGGACGATTCAAAATCTGGGCCACAAAGGGTGATCTGTCGAGATCCGTGGCGTGTTCGTCACCCTTGAGCACGCGTCTAAGGATCTTCTCTACCCGCATATTCGTTGGGACGGCGTTGTCAGTTCTTTTGGAGTTAATGAAGGTCCTCAACTTCATCCTTTCTCTGACATGGCAGGCAGTCGGCTGGCTATTGCCTCAGCCGATCTGACGACCCTTAAGGCTCCCTCCTGAGCTTAATGGGTGGCATCTACCCAAGAGTATCGGGGACTCCTGCGCTCTGGACTCTCTTCCGGAGTCCGGCTACCCTGGCGTCCCTCGAGCCTTGATTGGCTCTGGGCTTGTGAGGCTTCTGGGGCTAGAGCGTTGGCCGGCCTCTCGGACTTCTTGGTCAGCTTCTTCTTCCTTTGTCCTCCTCTTTTGGAGGCTGGAGTAAGGGGAGCCACAGGCGGAGCCCCTTGCTGAATGTTCTCCTGGTGGGCATAGAGGATCTCGAGCATCCTGTTCATGTTGCTCATGTTCTCCACCAGGTTCTGAAAAAATGGCGCTGGCATGCCATTGACCTGGGCACCAATAGCGTGGCCCTGGTCAAGCAAAGTTACGTCTCCGATGGGCTCGCTGGCTTGTACTCATGTGTTCACTATATTGGCCGATGGAAAGAGAAGTTGAGAGAGCGAGATCATGCAAAGTCACTTGGGAAAGCAGTTGGCTTTTTGGAAGATTCCCACAAATGACGGCAATGATACGTCCTGGATCCAAGTATTGAACAAATTCAGGTCAAGTAGATCGTCTGAATCCGTCTCCGTCCATCGAGTTCGGAGCCTGCACACCACAACTAAGAACAAGAGGTCAAGTGATGGTAGAATATTTTCCACCAAAAATACTCTAACGCTCATATCAGTAAATAGCATTCGAGCTTGGAAAGTAAAAATAACGAAAGTAATGAAAATGTAGAGTGTTGGAGTGGATAAGTGCTCTCGCTGAGTGTGGCTTTTGGGGCGCCCGTGAGAAGCGCTAACTCTAAGTGTTGTGTTCACTAGGAATGCAGTAGCAGAGAGAGTGAGGATTGCGCTTCTGAAAGCATGGAAGCTTTGCAGAAGATGGCTTCTTGTGGGCAAGTGGGAATAACGGAGGGCGTAAGATCGTTGGAGTATGCAAGTGTTTGTGAGCCAATTCCAGCCTCTCCTGAAGCGAAGGCTTCAAGGCCTTTTATTGTCGTTACTCTGGGTTACCTTCATTGCGTGGAAGGGCTTGGTTCCGTGTCCCTCTTGGGATTGCTTTCCCTTTTGGTGGAGAGCTTTCGTGGTAGCAATGGTCACTGCATTGATTGTCTTCCTTTTACGTTCTTGTAACCGTTAGGATTAGCAACAGACAAGGAGAGGATTCTGGCCCTTTTCTTTAGGGATGCGCATTAGATCTGCTAATGACTATTATTCAATGGATTGCTTTCTATGAGGAGCGTGAAATTAGAGGAGAAGGCTGTTGCCCGTCGTGGATAGACGCGTGGGCTAAGTTGGGCTTGGGCCGCGTTAAGTTTGGTCTTCAAGTGGTCAAGATTCCAGTTAAGAAAAGTGTTGATCATCTTAAAAGTTGGTCGTCCAAGTTGTCCGTCTGCTTTGGCTTTCAACCGGTCAACACCTCATGTTGACCATCTTGACGTAAATGGACAACAGCGATTTTGAGCCGTCACTTCTTTTTGGACTAGCCCATTATTGACATATCCATCAGGATTATTTTTTTAAAAAAATTGATCCGTATAATCCCTTTATTGGAATTATTTTATCTGAGTTTTTGATTCTTCTACTGAGTGTTAACTATTGAGAGACCAAGGTGACTGCCTTCTCCATCTGAAATTATCAGTGGTAATGCCATCAAAATCAATTAGCCCATAGAAATTTCTTGTTGAAATTATTATTATTAGACTTTTTTGTCGATTATAGTATAGTTATTGTTTATAGATTTGACAAGTGAATTTTGCTTTAAAGCTTTTAGTCAATAAATTTGAACAATGAATCACAAGAAACAACAAGACTTGAAGAAAAATTCAAAATTTTGGAATGGCAGATAACGTGATCAATCGTTGTTAGCTTCTCATAAATAATGATGATTTAAAAATTAATAACCAAATAACTAAATTTGCCCTCTAGTTATTGGATTATTTAAGATCTAATAATTATATTTAATATATTAAAATAATATAGTATAAAAATATTTTTCTAGAAAAATTTATAGAATATTAAAATATCTAAATAATAGCATAAAAAATAATATAAAAATATGTTATTTTATATTTTTAAAATATTTTTTAATGCCAAATCTTATCTGTTGGATTTCAATCTAACGGATATGTGAGAAACGTTTGAACTGTTACCCCCTATTTCCATCCTAACAAGGCCAAATTTTGCTGCTCTAGCATTTCTAACAAAATTTATAGAATGGGTTAGTAAGGAGATTTAAAGAAAGACTAATTTTAATGGTATGATATTTAATTTATTAGATAACCAATTTTTATACTAGAAAATCATATAATTTTCTAGCTTATTTTCGGACTCTTGACTTTTCTATTACATTTAATTTTCATATAAGACCAACTATATAGCAGTGTAGATCAAAATCAACCTCGTTGACTTGTTTGGACATTATGAAACTTTAGAAAATTCAAACATTCATTCAAATATTATATCTCATTATTTATTACACTCATAACACTTAAAAAAAGAAAGCAGAAAAACATAGAGTTCCACCCTTTTAGCTTGACAAATGATCATAAACATGATCAAACTAGAACGCAAAATACTTATTGTTGATTGAGGTTTAAATTCAAGATTGTGGACGAATACCTCGTCGCCAACTCTTTGAAAAAGGAATCAGAAAAACATAGAACTCTACCGTTTAAGCACGACAAATGATCATAAATATGATCAAACTAGAACACAAAACACTTATTGTTGATTGAGGTTTAAATTCAAGCATAGGCTTGAGGATTGGCAACGAGGTATTCGTCCACAATCTTGGTCATCTCCTTTACTTTCTCTTGTCCCACCTTGATTCCCTCTTCATTAAGTGCAGCGCCGGCTGCCGGCTTGAAATGGGCGGTCAGCTTGCAGACGCTACCGGTGCCGGAGGCGACGATCTTAATCTCATGGACAACGTACTCGTACTTTCCATGAAGTACGTCCCCCTCAATGGTTGTGTACTTGCAGTAGAAGCTGGCCTCGTCGAGCTCATCAATCCTGTGTTTTGCATACTTGTAGGGATGCCCTGCCAAAATAATTGCATGTCATGCAGTTTGTTTATGATTATCATTTTTTGGAAAAAAAAATTAAAGCAAGAAATATTATTGTGTAGTCAAATTTTGAATATGGTGTGCCAAAATTTTGAGGTCAAGCAACGTTAATTTTATTTATTTAATTTTTAGTAAATTTTATTTGTTTAAAGTCTTTAAAATATATGTTTGGGAACTTAAAAAATTAGTCAAATAATTATATAACATGTAGAATAATAATTAGTTGGCTCTTTCGATCTTACCCACAAATATTATTAATCTAAGAGAAATATCAAATTTGCGCCGGCTCATCATTTTGGATTTCGAATATTATTTATTTTAGGCGATAATTTTTAACATTACTTTGACTTATTCTAGTGCTCCTTTCAAAAGAAAGAGATTCCAACAATTTTAAATTTATACCAATTAATTAAAATTAAGACATTTAATTATATTTGAAGATTATTTCTAATAATTATATTAAAAAAAAGTATAAAATATCAACCTTCAGGAAAACAGATCTTCTTTACACTGCCAACAGCATTACAATCGCCTTGAACAAGCTCAACACTTTTAAATCTGTCGGGCATGACCTTGGGGAAGACGTTGTGGTTGTCGAGACACAAAGCCTTGAACAACCGAGCTGGGGCGGTTGAGCATTCGACCTCCTGGGTGTATGTGGTGGTTGCCATTGTTGGCTTGAAAAGAAGAAAACAAGCGGGGATTAATATTGGTTGCTTGAGTTGGATTAGCAATGGAGGGAAAGCCGTGGATATGCAGAGATGAGTTTCCTCTGTATTTATAGAAAGGCAGGGCATGATTGTTCTACTCCCCCTCTCTTATTATTTTCTTTTTCTTTTTTACTTTTATTTTTTTTTCTTTCTCTATTGGCTATCTCACCGACCTTTAAGTGGGCCAAACAACCCCCCTTACAAAAAAATAATAGTAGTTAACGATGAATAATCTCTTTCATCATCTATATCATTGATCAGAGACGATTTTTTAGAATAACAAAATAATTTATTTATTTATATAATTTTATATAAATCTATTAATATGTATCGATGAATTAACATGAAAAATTATACTATTTAAAAATATAATCCAAATATCTTAAGAATATTTCTAAATATTTATATAGACACAATAATTAAATAAAAATAAAATTATAATTTGATCATATAACTTAAAATTATCATTATCAGAGATGGATTTATGGGTGCCGGTGAGGTGGGTCAATATGATTACATAAGCCGCAGTCTATGCCGAAGAAAACGCACAGTTCTTTTAGAAAAGGGATAAAGAGGATGTTTGATTTTCCTCCAGATTTCATTTTTATTATGTTTGGGCTCTTTCTCAAGTGGGTAATTTTTTCATTTAAAAAAAAATTAATCCACGAAAAATCATCTCATATATATATATATATATATATATATATATATATATATATTATTTAGTGCAAGGTTTATAGTAAATTTAAGATACATAGTTAGAGTAAAATATATAACAATGAAAATATAAGATACAGTTATACATCTGGTTACATTATTTCAAAATGTAGTTATCAAATTTATGTCATTAAGTGTTTGTTGGTTCAAACGGGTCAGTATGAACTGGAAGAGTCTACGCTGATTAAATGCACAATCCTTCTAGATGATTGACCATTTCAGCTTTGATTGGATTGGTGAGGATGTAGATGCTTGTCAAACATGAATTTGAAAGTGAAATCAACGGATAATATTAAATTATAAAAATATTTGAGATTAATTTTTTTTTATTATTTATAAGTAGCTACTTTTATATATATGAATAAAAATATTATGTACAGGATTTCAAAATATTTAAGGATTTAAAACCATCTAGCACATAATATGTTAATGCTCAATAGCTTACTCTTAAAATACGTCTAAAAACAAGTGCCAAAAAATAAAACATACATGTACACACATACGGAAAGGTATGTAATGAAAGTGTACAACTAAACAAATAAGCTATCGATATTGTCACTCTAAAATGCCGTTGCATCATTGACTCGGAAGTGTGGTATTGTTATAGTTAATATTTTTGCTAGATAAAAAATCTATAATTGATCCAATTGTTTTCTTTTCATCAAAATATAAGGATGCCTCAAAAATATAAGTAGTACAATCTTTATAAATAAAATAAATTATGACTCTAAGGCCAAGCTAAACTAATGTTGTAGCGGGAGTAAGCATACCATTTGATGGCTCTAGTCTGGTTAATGTATGGTCAGGCGCATTTGATACTAGATCAAATATTTCTTTAGATTTTCTTTATCACCTTGCATTAGAAAAAGAGATGATGCGTGGATTGCCCTATAGACCTGCGAAACATGCATTAAGAGGTGAGATAGAGGAAACAACATTTATCCAATGTCACAAGTCTGTCCTTGATAACCAATTAGAAAATAAAAGCATGAAAAATGTGATAGCTGGAACCCAAAATAAGGAGGCCTAGTGGTCATCCGAACCTACTAGTTAGAAAATCTTTTATGTCAGCAGAAATAAAAGAGGCCATTGTTCTTAGGATCCCAGTGAATCGAGCCCATAGAGGACAGGTAGGGTAATAAGATAGCCATGTTCTGATAAATCATCCCATAGAAAGAATAGTAAGAGGCAGCCATATTCAATGATTACTTGAGGCAACAGTGTCAAATTTCATGTTATAGTGAATGTCCGTACCAAGGGTGATTTAGTCAGAAAAAAATAATAGTGAGAGCACCTAGTGGGTGATGAAAATTGAACCACAAAAATGTATCATTCCCATTACCTACAATATGGCGCATAAGGGTCTAAGCGAGTCGTGCGATTTCATAATTTTAGAGAAGCTTTAAGGGGTAAATTAGAAAAGTTTAACAGCCTAGATATCTTTATCTTTAATATAGTAATATTAATCCAATTCATCAAAATTGAATCACCAGCCTTTGCTTATAGACACTATAAGTACTTGGCAAGGAGGGCTTTGATCCATACAATTGAGCTCTTAAGACCAAGGCCACCTTCCTTTTAGGGCTTACAAACATCATTCTATGCAACCTTGGTAGAGTTCCACATTGAGTTAGGTCCATGCCATAAGAATCTCCTAGGAATATAATCAATTTTTTAGAACAAATTTGAGTAGATGAAAGAAGGAAGCTCAATTACTTTGAATATTAACAAAAATTGATGATACGAGCTAGAGGCAACCACCAAAGGAAAGCCAACGATTCCTCTAGAACATAGTCTTGGTAGATATTTTATCAATTAAGCTCTAATAGTCAAATATAGTTAAGCGAATGAGAAGACGGGGACATCTAGATAGCAGATTGGAAGATTATCAAGCCAAAAAACAGGTGATGCCCTTGATAATACTAGGAAATTGATCATCTTAGCTGCAAACAAGGTATTCGTTCTTCTTTTGGTTAGGAGTCAATTCAGAAGAAATTAAAAAGATCTAGAAGCATTGATGAATGGTTTTCACTGAGTCCTGGTCAGCCCTACAAAAGAAGAGAAGGTCATCTATAAAAGTATCATAGTGTGGAAATCTTTCAATTTTTAGTGATACAAGAAATTTGGATTACTAGAGGTTTTAACTTTGATGATGCCATAAAGAACATCCATATTGTTAGGTCTAGTATTGATACAGCTCAAAGACCGCAAGACCCAACCCGAACCATGTTAGCCTGCGCAAATCAGCGAGGCCCAAAATCCTCAACAACCGATGTGGCAACCGATGGGCCGTGACTAATCAGCACCCCCTACAACTCATTAATGTGGTTGTGGGCGGCAGGCTCGAGGATAGGAGAAGCAAGCCAATGGGATGAGAGTCAACACTGCCAGCCGATGCTTGCGCCGTTTTCGGCCATCGCCCAACCAATCCTCATGCGAAAGGTAGACCAAGCGTGGTTGGCAGTTCACAAGGGTCTCCTCGCCACCGCTAGGCGACAACTAACGCCGTTGGCAATCGCTAGTGGTCAGCGGTCGGCGAATCCCCTTTTGCCACCAATTGGGGGAGTCTCGTGCCCAAAGTTCCTCTCCATGCAGCCAATAAATTTTCCCTCCCTCTACAGGAAAAGAGATTCCGATTTGATCTTAGACATTTAGACACACGCTTCCAAAGCTCCTGATCTCAAACCCACTCCTAGAATTGAACTCCAAAAGCCTCTCTCAAGAGCACTCGTAGTGAGCCACTTATCATAGTACAACCACGGAGCCTAGCCTCCCACAAACCACTCATTAAGTCCTACACTCTTGCATACTTGCACTCTCACTCGATAATTCACATTTACCTGCGCATCTCTACGCATGTGCGCCTTTCTGTTCATTGCGGGAAGTCACTGACTTGAACATTGGAGTTTTTCAGTGGGAGATATCCCATTGACCTCTGACCTCTTATTTGTATCTGTGTTGTATAGGTTTTAGGTTACCAGCGACGGAGACCGGACCCGTTGGAGATCCGACCCAGACCAGGAATCCGAAGGTTCCTCAATCCATACAATAATCCAAAACCCATGATGCAATATTGGCACCGTCAGTGGGAATGCGACAAAAAGTCTAGCGTCTCCCCTCGACACTCAATCTCTTACACGAAAATGATCAACACCGGGGCGCAAGTTAGGACACCACCTAGAGACGTAGCCGCTTACGGCGATGACCCCTTGGTGGGTAGCCATGCTGATCAGCAACCGCAACTGAACGTCCACAAGTTGGCCGCCGAGATGGGCGACATGAGGCTAATGCTTCAGGCACACTGTGACCGAACGAAAACACAATAGCAGGGGGCTCCTCCTCTGGTGCCCCACGCGTCAGCCTCTAGGTGAGGAAGACACCGCGCTAGAGCCCCTGAGGCCAAATAAGATTGGCCTGACAACGCCGGGGCCCAGGTGGCCTCCGGCAGCAAGACTCAAACGACCATTGGAAGCCACCCTAGCCGGGACGAGTAGGTGGAAAGCTCAGAGCGACCCAACCCTTGCAAATCCCACAGCGAAAGGAGGAAGACAGCCGTAGGCTCGTGTAATGTGCGGCCATCGCATGTGGATAGTCGCCATAACCAGTGCGACCAACAGAACCCGCAAGACAACACTGAGCTCCGAAATGTCATCAATGCGCGAAGGAGCGGGTGGAGGAGAAGGTGGAGGTGATTTGGAACCACCTGTTCAAGGAGAAGTCTGGACGATCCTCTGTTGACTTACGAAAGTCACCCTTCGCTATGGATATCCGGACCCAGCCGCTCCCCCACAAGTTTAAAATGTTGGCGTTGACTTACAATAGGAGTAAGGACCCGATGAACCACCTCAATTACTTTTGCACCGACCTGTCCTTCCATGGACCGAGTAAGGCTGTGATGTGCCGGTGCTTCCTGATTACTCTTAGAGGGGATGCGCTGCTTTGGTTCTACGGCCTCTGGCCAAATTCCATCCGTTCGTTCGACGAGATTGTAGATTGCTTATTGAGACAGTTCGCCTCCAGCTGGAGGGAGAAGAAGCAACCCTGGCACCTGATTCGCCTCCGCCAGAGGTTGGACGAAAGTCTTAAGTGGTTCTTGAACCGCTTCATCAACGAAGAGCGCCAGATCCCCCACCTCTTTGATGAGCTAAAGCTCAACACCTTCGTCGCCAAGTTAGCAGCTGGGAACTTCTTCAAGTACTTGTCACACCAGCATCCTCAATCCTTCCAAAAAGTTGAAGCTATCGCTTGAGCTTACATCTCGACAAAGGAGGCCAACGAGGTAAAACGTTTGAAATGCGCAGACTGCCCACCAGAATGACCTAGGCCTGCCATCGAGAAGAGGAGGAACAGTGTCAGCAGCCGCTTCCAGAAATGCCGCAAGCAGCCAAGGCTCGAGCTGGGATCCAAGAAGGAGCACGAGCCAGTGCCCCTGACTCCCCTAAACGATACCCGCATGCAGAAAGGATTGCCTTAACCCTCATCTATTCTATGCGAAAGTTGAGGCCCTGCTTTCAGGTGCATCGGATCATCATACTGACGAACCAGCCCTTGGAGGCAATCCTCTAGAAACGGGAGATGTCTAGATGGCCGATCAAGTGAGCTATAGAGTTGGGTGAGTTTGATGTGGAGTTTCAGCCATGACCGGCCCTCAAGGGCTAGGCACTGGTGGATTTCATTGTCGAGGTGGCGACCTCAATTCTAGACACCCCGAACCATCCAGAGGGATTGGACACGCCAGACGCCCCCATGTGGATCTTGAATGTTGATGGATCTTCTACCCATGCAGGCAGCAAAGCAAGAGTCATGCTCAGAACTCTGGACAAATTAGAGATCAAGTACTGCATCACACTGGCTTTCTCGGCCACCAACAACGTGGTGGAATACAAAGCCCTTCAAGCGGGACTCAGTTTGGCCAAGGAATGATTTGCAAAGTCGCTAGTTGTGCAAATTGACTCAGAGCTAGTGGTCAACCAAATCTAAGGAGCCTTAGAAGCATTAAACACGTAGCTGACAAAGTACCTGGCGAAAGCAAAGGCCCAGATTGAGACGTTCGGAAGATTTGAGATCGAACACATCCTCGGAGCTAAAAACTGAAAAGCTGATCAGTTGTCGAGGGATGTAGCAGCGGGATCTCAGGAGCAATATGCTAGGAGCATATGGGAAATTTTGGCTATGCCCAGTATGGACTGTCTGGACCAGGAGGTTTTGCAAGTAAGCAAATGTGATGATTGGATGACCCCTTACTATAGATACCTAACGGACAGGATGCTACCGACAAACATCGATGAGGCTAACCGGATTAAGCAGATAGCAGGCTGGTATGCAATCGTCGATGGTAGGCTATACCGACAAGGGTATTCAACTCCCTACCTGAAGTGCCTAACTCCAGAAGAAGCCAAGTACGTGCTGAGTGAAGTTCACCGCGGAATACGTGGCTCGCACATTAGAGGGAAAAATCTTGCATTCAAGATCATGCGGCAATGTCTTTTATGACCCACGATGAAATAGGACGCCTTGAAATTTGTTAGGGAGTCTGAGAGCTGTCAGGTTCACAGATCCATGGCCCATCAACCTCATACGGAGCTGCACAGCCTTTAATCCCCATAGCCTTTCGCACAATGAGGACTCGACATCCTTGGACCTATGCCCTTGGTCTCCGTACAGAGGAAGTTCCTCATCGTCGGTATTGATTACTTCACCAAGTAGGTCAATGCAGTTCCCTTGGTGAGAATCACTAAGCAGAACTTAATGGAGTTCATCCGCCAGAACATCATTTGTTGCTTTGGGATTTCCGAGGTTGTAGTGACTAACAACGGAACCCAATTCACCAGCAAGTGATTCACCAAGTATTGTGCAAGCTTGCGCATCAGGTTGATTCATACGTCTAGGGCGTATCCTCAAGCAAACAAACAGGTTGAAATCACCAACCGGACACTGCTGCACGGACTAAAGACAAAGCTTGAAGATGCAGGGGGCTCCTAGACTGACGAGTTACCCTCCGTGCTCTAGTCATATCACACCACCCTGCGGGAACCCATGAGGGAGGCGCCCTTCAGCCTTTATTACGAGGTCAAAGCGGTTGTCCCTGTCGAGGTGGGATTTCCTTGCCTATGGGTCGAGCACTTTGACCTAACCATCAACCCTTAAGACTTAGGGAATGCCTAAATTTGCTTCCAGAGGTTCGTGACGTAGCTTGCCTGAGGACGGTAGCCTATCAACAACGTGTCGCGTGGTACTACAATAAGCAGGTGAAGGCGCGCTTGCTTGAGGTTGGGGACCTAATTCTCTGGATCGTAGAGGTAGCGGGGAAGGCCACTAGCGGGAACAAACTCTTCCCAGGCTGGGAGGGTCCGTTCCTCATCTCGGCGATCCTCTGGAACAGAGTGTACAGGCTGCGCACCAAATATAGCAAGTTGATCCCTCGAATATGGAATTCTACCAACCTTAAGAAATACTACCAATAGTCCAACACCAAGCCCAGGCAAGGCATCCACACACATGACAAAGAGTGCTTGGGCATGTATCGTGTTCACATTTAATGGAATTGACTATCTATATATTCTTGTGTGTCATTGCATATGGGTGTTTTCTTGCACGATATTTCAAAAATGGAATGGCCTAGACTGCCCCTAAATCAGAAGAATTTTCATTTGTCCATAAACACAAAACCTTGGCTCCACATCAAGCGACCCAAAAGCGGTTTTATCCGAATTTTAGCTATGCACCGAAAGGCCCTTAGCGGCCCTCAAAACCATGGCTCCATGCCAAGCGGCCCAGAAGAAGTCGTATCCGAATTTCAACTCTATGCCAAAAGGCCCTAAGTGGCCCAAAAACCTTGGCTTCGTGCCAAGCAGCCTAGAAGAGGGCATATCTAAATTTCAGCTCCGCACCGAAAGGCCCAGAGCAGTCCCAAAGCCTCGGTTTTGTACCAAGTGACCCATGTGGTTGAAATATCAAGCCTGAGGGCTTTTGAAGTCCCCAACATGCAGCCATCAAAACTTCAAGGGCAAGAACGGTAGGCGTGTGGCGACCTTCTGTTGAAGAAGAGACCACCCTTAGTCAACGATAGTCATAGGCTAGGACCATGTGCATGAGAGCAACGACGCCTTGAGCGGGGCCGTGCGCCCAAAATAGGTATCGTGCTCGAGAAGGTCTAAGACCCAGGGTCCCGCCACTGTGCCTGAAACCCAGCTGGCCCTTAGCATTGCTCCATCGGGATGGTGATGACGTCCACCTCACTGGATCAAGCTTTCCACTAAATGCATGAGATGCGACGACATCCTCTAATGAAAGACAAGTACAGCACAAGAAGGCGTCGGATTGTGGCCTTGGCGACAATAACTCAACAGCTTAGTTGTTCAAGTACAAGTTGCGAGACTAAGAGAGATTACAAGTATTCAGAGACAGCGAATGCGAGGAAAGGGGGTGCCTTTCATTTATCATGTACATACAAGATTACAAGGAAGCAACTGAGCAATGAAAAAGAAAAAAATGTAGAAAAACTCTAAAGGCCCTATGGATCCGATGGACCAGCCTCTTCGGTAAAGTCTCTCTAGCAAGAGCTGTCAGAGATCCCCACATTCCTCAGATGAAATATCCCCACGGAAGCACCCTGAAATGCAATGGAGGCAATCTGGCGGCACAAGCAGATGCCATCCCAGAACCTGGCGTTAAGCACATGGCCCACCTCCTCTGGGTTAAACCACAGCCTGAGGTCCGTTAGGATGCAGGCGATGTCGTCCTCCAAGTTGGAGATCCAACCTCTTAGCCACTAGTTCTCCTCTCTTAGTTGCTCACTATCCTCCCTAAGCGTTGTGATCTCAACTCCCACTCACTGGATCACCTTTTGCTCGGACTCTTTCCTGATCCGACAGAAGTGCCTGCGTAGTTGAGCGCACACTGCATCAATGAAGTCAAGCTCCTCGGGAACCTGCATGGGAAAATATTCAAAAATTCCCAATGCACCTAGCAATAGAAGTATGCCCATTCCATGATGATCATACCTGAGTGAGGGGTGCATCTGTTAGGCTCAGATCGTCTCTTGGTGCAGGCAAGCTTGGGGGCTCGGAGCGCTTAGCAACAACCTCCACAGAGCTGGGAGCATCTGGCACCACAGACATCAGGGGGACGCTTGGGGGCTTCGGCTCTTGGACCACCTTCGCCGCATCCACCTCTTGGGTCATGCTTCACCAATAGCCCAAACAGCCTTGACACCCTCCTCAGGGATGGAACTCTCTCGAACGCACACCTCAGAGGTTGCCCTGGCAGGTGAACCAACAAACTCTGGAGCCTCCGCTAGTCCTAGTGCGGGCTCCAAGGTGCCCACCTCAACGGGCTTCTCAGATCCTAGCACGTCGATCTCCAGGATCACAGCACGTCCGACTGCCACCTCTTGCGGTTCCTGATTGAAGAAGGGGTCTGTAGGAGACTCCCCTCCAGGAGGAAGCTCCACCATGGGAACTCCGTACTCTGCCAATGCCATGGCAGGAATCAGGGAATGCTTCGCCGTTCCCTCCTGTGATTTAGAATCAAGCACAGACTCCGGCCTAAAACTCTCAACATGTGCAGCTGGCCCAGCGACCAACCTTTGCACCCTCCGGGTGGAGATGCCTCCGGCTGCCCTTAGCCTCTTCAGGGAGGCCTCCTCTTCGTCTAAAGAGGTCTTTAGTAACAAGTCACTCTCCCTGGAGGACCCCCTCGTCGGCTCCCGGAGAGCGATAGCTCTGGCCCTCCTCTTCTTCTCTGGTGCGCCTGTTGCCTAGCCACACAATGGTCACCACTTGGTAGCAGAAAGAGTAGTGGAGGTCAAGTAGAAACCTTGCACAGAAAATGTCGCCATCTACGATTGAATGGTAGCGACCAGTTTCACTTCTTTGCTCACTTCTTCGCTCACTTCTTCGACGGCCACATCCGTCCAAAAGAAGTCAGAGATCGGGCCCCACTCGTTGGTAATCTCCTACTTCGGAGGAGACTGCAGAAAGAAAAAATGACCCTTCAAATTCTTCACTAAGTCAAGGATAGTTCACCGAAAGTGGAAGCCAGCATGAGGAGACATTGAGACCCAATCTTCGGATTCAGCAAAGCAAAAAATCACTTTCGCTGAATTTGTAGTGAACTCACTAGGGTAGAGAAAAACGAAGATGCATATGGTCACCAGATAGCGGACGTTGTTGGGGTGAAGCCTTGCGATGGGAACACCCAACGCCTCGATAATCCTGTACAAGTCGACAGCCAAAGGAAAGTGAAGTCCTCCCTTCAGGTGGTGCTCGTAGACAACAATGAAGCCCTTTGGGGGAGCGTTAGCCCTTCCAATTGGGCTATGGGCGAGGTAAGCCCAACCGCTAGGAACACCGTAATTGACCATTAGTGCAGCAATGGCGCCCATCGACAGGACTGGCACAGTGTTTCCAACATCCGTGGTGTATCGAACGGAAAGCACGGGAAGATGAAGGGGAAATCTTCTTCGTCACCATAACTCTTGAAGCAATATGGGATGCTCACATTGCAAGGAAGCGTGAGGTATGGAAAGTTGTCAAGACATTGCTTAAATAGGCAATGCTAGGAAACGAAGAGCCAAGCACGCAGGAAACACAATTGGCACCCTGATTGCTTTCCATGACATGCGCCTGTTCAGCAGAGCACATTAAGTCCCAAGCGCCAGCAAATCATGGCGCTTTTTAGACTGCAGCTTATCACTTCTTCAGCCGCCTGGCGAAACCCTGGCTATCGCTTGTTAGACTGCAGCTCATCACTTCTTCATCCGCCTGGACCCTGGTTATTGCATCAGTATTTAATGCGGCGATCCTAGTTCCCAGAAACGGCGGCGACAAGCCTTCCCAAAGCACAGAATAGGAAGGATGAACGAACCATTCAAGCACAACAAAAGCCATGAACAAATTACTCAGAAAAAAGAAAAATTTTTATTATATGATTCACTAATAAATTTTTCTTTACCGAAGGAGGCAGCTGGCAGCCACACAGTATATCTAACTGCTTTCTTCGGGCCTTGAAGAGTCGAGATTCATGAACTCTGTCAATTCCACGTGCATCTTGGCACTTGAGTCTCGAGATTCCAGGAGGCTGATGCGGAAACTTGGCTCCTCTAGTGAAACTATCCTCTAACTGAGACGAATTCCCTCCTAGAACCTCCTTTCCGGCGCGGAAACCAGCTCTTCCGGACCAAACCTCGACCTCAACTCGGCTTCTAGCAGCATGTGTTCATCCTCGGATCGTGCCCAAAATCGCTCGAGTTCTTCCTGAAGGGCCAGAATGTGGTCTCGAGCCTGCACGTTGGCAATGGAAGGTCGTGATGCCCTTACTTCAGATTCCGTCCAAGCTCGCTCAAAGTGAGCTGCGTGCATTTGAGTCTACTCGACCTCTCCAACGAGGCCCCGCACGTGAACCTCCATCTCTTCCACCTCTCTGGTGATGCAAAGGAGGGCTGGGTCTGCCCTTCTTGGCCTTTGATGCCTTGAGGAAGCAGACATCCCATCCGCCTCGAAGCTGGGCAGTGTCCTCAAAAATCTCATCAGCGTAACAACGGTGGCCTCTGAATGGCAACCCCCTGCTACCACAGCGTCAGATGCAGCATCATTGTGAACCCTGGGGTGTGTGTGTCCCTTATAGACTCCTCAGAAGGCGGCTCAGATTCTGAGGAGGAAGATGATCTCTCCATTGACGCTGCAACGGTGGAAGAAGGGAAGAATAAAGCAATAGCAAAGCAAGCTTAACGCTCTTGGGTAGCCGAAAGACATAAGGATTGGGAGAGATTTGGGTGCTTAATTAGCCAAAAATCTTCTAGGAAAACAGTGTTGTAATACCCCGATATTTTAAATCAGATTATATAAAGATCAATTTAATATAGTCATAAATAATAGGATATATTATATTAATAAATATTATAAATAATAGGTATTAAATTAATAATAATAAACTTAAAACGTATAAGTAAAATAATAATATTATTATTATAATAATAAATGTTATTATAATTAATATATTATTTCCTCATCCCATATCTCGCCTCTACTCTCGAATCTTCTTCCTCAACTAACCCTCTCGCCTCTCCCGTCTCTCTCTCTCTCTCTCTCGCAACGGCCCTAACAATATCCGTTCAAATCTTTAGCAAATCCTAACAAATTTGCCCTCCATGTAACATTTTGATTCCCTCTGTCTCACCACGATTTCACTCCATGGGTTTGTTTAAACCCCAGTTCATAGAGAATGCAAGGAGAGGAAGGAAGAATGAGAGTAGAGTGAGGCGCTGTTTAGCACCGAGGCATTTCGTTCGATGGTCTTGCTACCGTAGATGTGGGCGATTGTTGCTGCCGTCGCTTGGACTTGTTGTTGTTGTCGTTGTCGTTGCTGTAGAGTCAAAGCCAACGCTGCTTCAACCCTAGTTGTGTTCAGGAACCGAGTAATCAAGCAAGTGAATCCCATTTACTGTCATTTCTACTCAATTTGCAAGTGACCCCTCCACTATTATTTCTCCCTGAAATTTTGCAAGTGAATCCTCCTTGTGTCAATTTTCCTTTCTATTCTGCAAATCAATGTTCCTCTTCTTCTCCTCTTACAATTTTCTTGTTGTTGTGAAATTGGGTGAATGTTGTTCGGAAGATAGAAATCGAACAATGAACAAAGCACCGTGTTCTGTTTTGGGCCAAGGTTGTGTGATGAAAGGATGCGATAATTTCGGGGTTAAATGTGTTGGGGAGTATGTATACGGTTTATTTGTGTAGCCGTATGGGTGTATTTGAGTGTGTGTGTGTGTGTGTGTATATATATTTCTATATAATTATATATAAGTGATGTATATGTGTATATATATTGAAATAATTATTTGATTGAAGGAAAAGTTGTCGGTAATTATTATTCGATTGGATTTTTGTGAAATTAATCAGGATAGTTAAATAAGATGAGAATCGCGAGTTAATTCGATTGAGGATATTTGTGACCTTAGGAATGATATTTAATATGTCGGAGGGGCCAATTATGACCGAGTATAAAATCAAATAGATATTTTTCGATTCTCTGTTATTCATTTATCGTTATGTGATAAATTTATTTGTGTTGATCTTAATAGTATGAATACGGTCATTGTCAGCACCAAGCTACATTTCTATTATTGTAATTGCAAAGCCTCTTTTGCGTTATATTCGATTGCGTGAGTCTTTGGATATTTGGCTTCCTACGGTCAAGGTTAAGGAGAGCATATAAAAACACTAAGGTATCTGGTCGAATGGGAGGCCACGACACCTTAGCATGGTCTACACTTATCCGATATTAATTTTCGTATCTTGGTGATAATGAGGTATGTTTATCGTGGAGGGATGCTTATAGCCATGTGACCATCATAGGAGATGATATCAGGGATATCATTTGGCGAGAGGTATCACGGAGAGTTTGAGCATGCTACGGGTGCAGCCTCTGGGAGGACTGTAGGGGTAGTTGGATACCATAGATAATCTCGTTGCACTTACCCAACTGTTGGGGGCGTAAATACGTGGCGTTTGATTTACGGTAGTAGAATAAGGTCCAAGGAGATTCATTATGACAATTCATCATTGTTGATACCTCATGAGTTTGGGATTCGGTGGAATCCACGAGTTATATTCGGTAGAATCCATGTGTCGGATTTTTCGCTATCCGGATTCAGTGAAATCCATGTTGTTATTGTTATTTAATATTCAGGTTGTTCATGCTAACATTCAGATTAGAGAATCCCCACTCATCTGTGATATCGGATTCTAGGGGATTACCGCTATTTATTGGTACTCTTATTATCTTTGTAATATATGGGTCAGATGTAACCTATCTTACTTAGAGTCGTATTTACGACGTGTTATAATTCGTCTCGATTATAGTAGATTATTAGAATAATATTGAGACCTTTATAGTTTGATATCCGAGATTATTATTATTATTAGTGTTTTTGATTATTATCACTTGTTAAACTTTGGCTTACTCTTATATTTTCTTGACTCCAGATTGAGTTGATTGCATAATGCGGACCATGGGATCCTACTTTTGTTGCAGGACTTTCAGGTAAAGTGATTTATGGAGACTATATATTATTTCTCAATGGAAGACAAACTAGATTTGTTATTAATGGAAGTTAAGTAGTTTTCATTTGGGCTGCGACCCATGATCCTTAGCAATTGTTATTTCGAAATAATTATATGATGTAATGATGAATTTCATAGCAGTTTAATTTAATTGGATTGTCATTATGAAATATTATGAATAATTTGAAATTTTGAGGTTTCCGCGTGAGCGGTCGGAGCTATATTTGATATTTTGGATTCCGATCGTCACAGATATGGTATTAGATAGTTAAGGTTCTGTGAAAATATTTGAGTATTTTAGGAATCACTCATATTTGAGAAAAAAATAATTAGTGATTTAATAGGATTTATGGGTGTAGATTATTCTAATAGTTCTAAGTTTTAATTTATCGCCGTAGGTCCTTAGAGGATGTATAGGATTTAGTAAGGCAAAGAATTGTGATGTGTCAAGTAGTTTGAGGATTTAGGAATCGGAGAATCTCGAGAAAGTTTTGGGATTCTTTAAATGAGTTGGGAACTTATATCATGGTAGTGAATTGTTATTAATGGACCGAATGTGTATCTTGGGGCTTAGAATCGGTTGAGAGTTTAGATAGATTGTATTTGGATGACTTTTTTTTCTAAAGTTAGATTAGGGTTACTTTAAGCTCTTTATTTTTGTAGGATGTTACGACCAAAAACTATGAATATGACAGACTCATCAAGAGCTTACGATGGCAACCATGCGAAGAATTCTGAAGTTGTGCAAGCGCTTCAACAAGATGCCCAACTTGTAGACCAAGCCACTTACACCTTGACTTGCAATTCACCGATGGCAGAAATATTAATTTCTAATGCTTCAATACTCGATAAAAATGGACAGTCAAAGCTGGTTATTCCATATGCTGGGAGTAAGCCATCACCATCATCATCAATTAAACGGCAAAAGACTAGCGAGCCCCACAACAATCGACGTTGTTTTAATTGTGGGAAGACCGTCCATTTTGTCAAAAAAAATTGCAAGACAGTGACTTCAATTACTATAGTAGTAGTACCTCTAGTGGACCAAAAGATTCCTACATTGTGTTACTTTTGTCGTCAATAGGGGCATAATGTCAAGCAATGTACAGCACGACATGATAGATTGAAATCTCAGAGCTCGGATGGAACTTTCACCAATCCTGATCAAGAGGAACTTCATTCGGTTCATTCTAATAGATATATATATATATACATCCTGGTTTTTGTACGATAATTGAAATTTAGTTCAACATATTCGGTTCATACTTTCACCAAACAGCATCCTGGTTTTTTCCTACCTTATGAATCATTTAGGTATTGTTATGAGACTCTGAGACTTTGTACAAGTAGTACCCATTCTAGACAATAGAAGTTATTTATCTAGTATTGATCAGCAGCACTTAAGTACGTATCTATGGGGTCAGTGTTGTATGTTAGACATTTGTTTAGTATAAGCATAGAAAAGCCCAAAAATTTTTATATCCCATTTAGGACAAGAGTCTATGGTTGGGAATATCCTTAATGATTTGATTTCTCCTAAAATAAAAAAGGTTAAGCAAACATTCCTTTACTGGTGGATTATACAATTAACTACATTAGGGTTAATACTTTGCTATGAGTTTTTGGAGTATTTAGAGATTTCCCTGAAAACACCTAAGATATAGAAAAAAAAATGAGGATTGTCGAAATTTGAGGTATATATTTATATGACCAACTCTATGGTTTAATTTGTTTAGGTTTAGGGGATGGCATGCTTGGATGATCTTATTAAAGTATTAAGCGTACTTGTAAATTTATCAATGGTCGAAATAGTTGTTAAATAGATTTGCCCCAAATAGAGCCCTAAGATTGGTGTTTCATAGATTATGGATTGTTATTTTTGAATAATTGGAATAAGTTATCCACATTTGTATTTATAACTCTTGGATTATGCTTGACTAGTATTTGGGAAGATAAAGTTTTAAATTCAATTATTTAGATCAAGAAACTTAAAGTGATCAATTCGTGATTTGGATCAGTAATGATTGCAATTATTTATTGATTATGAGTCTCAAAATTTGGATATTTAATTCTTAGGAGTTGTCATTCTCTAACAGAATTTAATCTAAGCGAGAAGGTGGAATAAATTATTGAAACGAGGCAAATGATGGTATAAGGGAAACCCATTTGTGGTATTTAAAATAGAGATGATTAATACATGGGTCAAAAGACGATAGTTTTAGTTGAAGGTTATGAAAATAATTATAACTTTGGATTGTATCCTATAGGGGATGTAAGATATGCAATTTCGAAATTCTATTGAGTTATGATGCAATATTAGAATGTGATGTCAATCAAGTGTATGCTAATAAGGATTAATCATCTATTTATGATTGATATTTTTGAAGGTTGAAAGTTCACTAATTCATGTGATATTTTGGATGGCTATATTTTAATGATGAACTATATTAAGGATTCGGAGAATTCAATATGAGCAATTAAGGATTGCTTGTAGAGTTGATTCGGATAGGATAGTCAAGAGCATGTGTAGGACGTAGAACAATTTTAATTTTGAATGCTGTCATGGTTATCAAGGTTGATGACGTGGTTATCAAGGTTGATGACGTGTAAATTATATCAATATGATCAGATAGGATACCAATGCATCGAATAATAATTTAAGTTATTTATCTAGGTTGAATTGGAGTTGCATTGGGGAGGATAACTTTAAGTATGGTTGTTGTTAAGTAAAAAAATGTAATTGCTAGTTAAATATGAGGATATTAGAGATCCAAAAGATTTGAACTTGATTTGTGAATTTTATTTTTAGAAAAGAGAGACTATTTTGATATTAATGTTTTTGGTAGTATAATCATGAACTATTGCATGTTGAGATTTTTGTGTCGTTGAATTTTGAGGGGAGCAAAAGTTTGATGAATGTTTGATTCGGAGAGAAATGATTCTTTGGATTAAGATATCGACAATTATTTGAGGATCAATACCTATATTTTGAGGATAAAATTCTTTTACGGGGGAAGGATTATAATACTCTGATATTTTGAATCGAATTATATAAAGATGAATTTAATATAGTCATAAATAATAAGATATATTATATTAATAAATATTATAAATAATAGATATTAAATTAATAATAATAAACTTAAAACGTATAAGTAAAATAATAATAATAATAATAATAATAATAAAAATGTTATTATAATTAATATATTATTTCCTCATCCCATATCTCACCTCCACTCTCGAATCTTCTTCCTCAACTAACCCTCTCGCCTCTCCCGTCTGGTTCTCCCTCTCTCACGGTCTCCGGTCTCTCTCTCTCTCTCGCAACAGGCCTAACAATATCCGTTCAAATCTTCAACAAATTCTAACAAATTTGCCCTCCATGTAACATTTTGATTCCCTCTGTCTCACCACGATTTCACTCCATGGGTTTGTTTAAACCCCAGTTCAGGAAGAATGCGGGAAGAGGAAGGAAGAATGAGAGCATAGTGAGGCTCTGTTCAGCACCGAGGCGTTTCGCTCTGTGGTCTTGCTGCAGTGAATGTGGGCGATTGTTGCTGCCGTCGCTGGGACTTGTTGTCGCCGCTGTCACCGCTTTTGTAGAGCCGAATCCAACGCCGCTTTAACCTTAGTCGTGTTCAAGAACCGAGTAATCAGGTAAGTGAATCCCGTTTACTGTCATTTCTACTCAATTTGCAAGTGACCCATCCACTGTCGTTTCTCCCTGAAATTTTGCAAGTGAATCCTCCTTGTGCCAATTTCCCTTCCTATTCCACAAATCAGTGTTCCTCTTCTTCTCCTCTTACAATTTTCTTGTTGCTATAAAATTGGGTGAATGTTGCTCAGAAGACAGAAATCGGTCAAAGAACAGACCACCGTGTTTTGTTTTGGGCCGAGGTTCGGTGATGAAAGGATGCGAAAATTTGGGGATTAAATTTGTTGGGGAGTATGTATACGGTTTATTTGTGTAGCCGTATGAGTGTATTTGAGTGAGTGAGTGTGTGTGTGTGTATATATATGTGGATATTTGTATATAATTATATATAAGTGATGTATATGTGTATATATATTGAAATAATTATTTGATTGAAGGGAAAGTTGTCGGTAATTTTTATTCGATTGGGTTTTTGTGAAATTAATCGGGATGTTAAAAAAGATGAGAATCGCGAGCTAATTCGATTGACGATATTTGTGACCTTAGGAATGATATTTGATATGCCAGAAGGGCTGATTATGATCGAGTATAAAATCAAATAGATATTTTTCGATTCTCTGTTATTCTTTCATCGTTCCGTGATAAATTCATTTGTATTGATCTTAATAGTGTGAGTACGGTCATTGTCAGCACCGAGCGATATTTCTATTGTTCCTACCCCACTGTGATAAATTCAGTTGAAGGACCAGCACCCATTGTAGCAGTCCCACGGGGTTGCGACTAGCTCGCACACACCCCACGGGTGCTCCGGTTCTTACCCCCTCTCATGGTAGCATGCACGATCCTCTAGCTGCGGTCGAGACCAACGACAGTGCGCCTCCCGAGGGACAAAGCCCTAGTGACAGCTCCACCGTTATCCTCCCGCCGACTGGAGGCCATACCGGCCGCGAGGGAGGCATATGACTATGGCAGAGTGGCCGAGCCACCCTTATCGGGATGAGGAACTGCTCATATAATGGGCGTGATGACAGTCTTCAATGGTAACTCTGGACCTCCGATGAGTCCCCTCGATCCCTTCGCGTACCCTCTACAGGAGTAGAGTAGGCCAAGGACTCCGCATCGCTCCTCCAAGGGTTGGCTAAGTGATGGAACTCACCAGTTGGGAGGCTCCCCCATTTATGGATGAGCCAGTACCCTGCTAACATCCAGTAGGACACGCAGCACAACGACCATCATTCATGAAATAGGAAAGCCATCAGAGTGAACATAGGCTTCAGCGTGCGAGTCCTTCCATTCAAGGCACCGAATCTCTGCAGCGACTGAAAAGCCTACGTAGTTACCTGGGGAAGGCACGACACCAAAAGAGGACAATATCCAGTGCGTCTCGAGGAAGGATGCGCGACAACCAACCAGACCTGCCATGAACATGCTAGGTCTCGGCTACAAGCCGGCCTAGGCATGGGGGGCTAGTGTTGGGGCTAGTGTTGCTATAGCCCGAAGACCGCAAAGCCCAACCCAAACCATGTCAGCCTGCACAAACCGGTGAGGCCTAGAATCCTCAGCAACCTATGTGGCAGCCTAGGGGCCGCAACCAATCAGCGCCCCCTGCAACTCATTAATGCGGTTATGGGCGGTAGGCTTGAGGACGGGAGAAGCAAGCCAATGGGATGAGAGTCAACACTGCTAGCCGGTGCTCGCGCCGTTCGCGGCCATTTCCTAGCCAATCCTCGTACGAAAGGTAGACCAAGCGTGGTTGGTAGTTCACAGCGATCGCCTCACCACCGCTAGGCGACAACTGATGCTGCTAGCAGCCGCTAGTGGTTAGTGGCCAGTAAATCTCCTTTTGCCACCTATTGGGGGATTCTCACGCCCAAAGTTCCTCTCCATTGAGCCTATAAATTTCCCTTCCTTCTACAGTAAAAGGAATTCTAGTTCAACCTTGGACATTGAGACACACGCTTCTAGAGCTCCTAATCTCAAACCGGCTCCTAGAATCGAACTCCAAAAGCCTCTCTCGAGAGCACCGTAGTGAGCCATTCATCGCAGTACAACCATAGAGCCTAGCCTCCCACAAACCACTCATTAAGTCTTGTGCTTTTGCATACTTACAATCCCACCGCATACATCACATTTATCTGCGCACCTTTACACATGTGCTCCTTTCCGTTCATTGTGGGAAGTCACTGACTTGAGTATCAGAGTCTTTTCGGTGGAAGACATCCCACCGACCTTTAACCTCTTATTTGTAATTTGTATTGCACAAGTTTTAGGTTGCCAGTGACGGAGACCGGATCCGCTTGAGATTTGTCCCATACTAGGAATCCAAACGCTTCCTAATTCGTACAATAATCCAAAACCAAAGACGCAACACATACAAAGGCTAAAAAAGGTAGGGAGACGTAGAGTCTCCTTGGTGTAGCCCCAATGACCCACGAAGGAGCTTGACAATTCTTCGTTAACGGAGATAGAAAAAGTTGGAGAGGTAATGCATTCTTTGATCCATTTGTCAAAAAGGGCCAAAAATTCTCATCGGCTTCAATGAATTAACGATAAAGTTCCATTTTACCAAGCCAAGGACTTTCATAATATCAACTTTTAAGATGGATCAGTTTGGGTTTTTGTTCCACTGATATTTGTGGAGTAATTTTTGTCATAGAAGGATACTATTACTAATATGTCTGCCTTCCACAAAAGCTATTTGATAGGGGTTGACAAGAGTTAGGAGATTCGATTTAAGATAATTGGCAATGATTTTAGCAATGATTTTGTAGATCACATTATTGCAAGTAATGCACTTGAAATCAAGTAATACACCTAATATACAAGATTTTGTATATCACATTGCAAGTCTGTTTACAGAAATGGGGCCGAATATTGCAACATTGGCCACATAAATAGTATGTAGGAACAGATCTCGAAAAATGATAAAACACATAAAAAATGATCTAGGTATCGCCCTCGTTGTAACATTATATAATTTTCTAGCTTGGCATTAGACTTTTAAATACCTTTCTAGGATTTAAGGGAGATAGTATCCTATTCCAAATACTGTTACTCACTCAAGTCCTCATATTCAAGTTATGTTTTGGCTTAGTAGATTTCTGTAGAGAACATTAGTGATTAATTTATTAAAAAAATATCATAATAGTAATAAGTAGGTCCTTATTTAATGAAGGTAGAAGTTTCAGATGCTCTACTGACGCTAATAAAGTAGTGCTAGTGTGGATTCAACATTGCTACACCTAATGCATGTGGATATAAATTTTGCACTGGAAGAGGTCGTTATAGCGAGTGGCTTGGGTTGAGTCTTATAAAAAGCTCACTTGAGCTTCTTTTTTTTTTTTTTTTTTTTGATTAATTAATTAAAGTTCCCACGTCCATTTTTTTGCTACTTTTAGTAATTGATACAAAATTAATTTTTGTAAGGTGAATTACTAAAGAATTATAGCACGTTTGATTGTTGGAATAGAATAAGGTGGGAATAGAATAGTTATTCCCAGGGAATAGAATTGGATAGGAATAGAGTTGGAAATTGTTATTCCTATGTTTGGTTGTTGGAATATAATTAGTTAGGAATTTGTATTACAATGTTTAGTTTGTAGAATTGTATGAGGAATAAGGTGAGAATTTATCGGAATGACGCTTTTACCCTTATTAATTATGAAAATATATTATATAAAATAATACACACGTTTATATGTACATATTTTTATATATATTATATGACATACATATACATAATTATATATATTATGTACATATTATTATAAAATATTATTTAATATATTATATTATTGTATCATGTAAAATACATATTTAATAAATATATAATATATTACATATTATAAAAATAAAAAAAATAATAATAATAATAAAAATAATAATAATAATAATAATAACAATAATAATAATAATAATAATAAATGGCAAATTTAGGTTTATAAAAATCTTGTGTGGAAATTCTTGTTCCTTCTTAACAATGAATAAAAAATACCATATATCATTAAGGAATAGTTATTCCTTATAATCAAGGAATAGTTATTTCTTATAATCAAGAATTCCTAATTCCTAAATAAAGTGCAACCAAACGGTGGAATTCTTATTCCATCAAGAATAATGAAGGAATAGAATTTCTATTTCTTCCAACCAAACATGGGTTTAGTTTTTTAAAAAACCAAATCCCTTATTGTTATTGACTGTCTTATTGAGACATTATATGGTCAAGCTTTTTTCATACTTTCCATAAACATGAGCAACTAGAGCATGGATTTTTCATATTTAATTTCAGAAAATGTTGTCTTGTTCTTGAAAACAAGATTTTTAACATAAATGTTTTTAAAAGCATTTTCCTTTTTATTTAAATAATCTTTTAAATTTTTTTTATTCACACCCTAATTCTTTGAACCCCTTTTTGAAAGAATCTTATTTGTTGTGTTGGTTAGGGCTATCATGGCATGATTTGTTAAAACCCTCTTACAAGTTATTCAAACCATTTTTAAATTCAAAGTTTGAACAGTTAGAACCATTAAACCCTTCACTAGATACTATAATGCGGTTGTTGTCATTGTTGCACATAAAGTTAGAACATTTAGTCTTAATATGTCCAAATCTTTAGCATTGACAATATTGAATGCCATTGAATTTTTTTTTAAAATTTTTTTAATCTATTTTTTTCTCAAAATTAGGCGAGTTTTTAAGTATTTTTGTAAAATAATTTATTATACTTCAAAAATATTTTAAATTGTTTGGTGATGAAAGCAATTTCCTTAGTGCTCATAAACTCATTCCCTCAGTCATCCCAAAATTTTCTTTTTGTAAATTTAAGGGTAATAGATTTATCTATTTTATTTTGTGAGAAAGACAATTTATAAGTTTGAAAAGATCTAACTCTCTTTTTAATGTTAATTTTGTTGAGATCCTTACTCTCTATTCAATATCTATAACTTTCGATCAAAATTGCTCAAGTAAGGGTCCAAAGACTTTTTTCCATAATTCTTTTAAAAAATTTCTCTCTCATGTCAATACTCATGTTAACTATATCATTTTCATGTGTAATTGTAAAACACTCTAAGCTTACTTAGCAATTTTACACATTAATATTTGTTTAAACTCATCAGAAAAGATTGTCATAAAAATAGCATGAATGTCTTCATTATTCTAGTTGCTGTAGTTTAACTCATCATTAGATTATGTCATTTGATTTTTGAAGGACATAACTCCATTCTCAGCTATGGTGGGAGGAGTGTATCATCTCTCTTCACATAACTAAATGCATTCATGTAACTATTTTAAAAAAACTCTCATGTGAATCTTTCAAAAGAAATAGTTATTTTCGTCATAATATGATGAAATTAAAAAAGAATAACTAGCGTTATCTTGACACATAAGGATTAAAAGTCACGATAGTCTTTGATACCCATTAAAAAATAGATAAAATTAATTGACTATAACTTAGACCTTTTAATGATATAGAAGTATAAATTATATAAATATTAAATACATATAAAAGAATATTTATTTTCAAATATTATGAAGATAAGCCCTAATCCTATTCATGTTTTATCACTAATATCAATCATAATTAAAAGTGTAGAAAATAAATTAATATAAGATATGATAATTAACAAAAATTTTAAGAACCAAATATTTCTTGAATGAAACGTTCTAATCTTTTAAAATCTATCAAAATAAATATATAACGAAAGTCAACTTATAAATCAGGTAATATAAACGTGCTAGTTCTTAACTAATTTACTTTTGACAAATGATTCATTCTAAAGAAATTCATCAGATTTGCTCCTTACCAACAAAATAGGACGTTTTTAGTCTTTTCACAAATTTTATTTTAGTCTTGGAATGTCCAACGATACTAAAATTTAACATTTAAGCAACAAATTAAACTTTAAAAGCTCGCGAGTTGGACCAATTATTGATGATGATAAAATGATTTTAAGATGAGAAAATTAAGCTTTTAAATAACATAAAATAAAAGAGATTTCTCTTCTTCTCCCTACTTATCTAACTCTATATCTTTTCAATATTGTCCAATGTAACAATTAAACTGAGAAAAAGAAGTGTATATGATGGTTTAAATTGCAATGTTGGCCAAAGTTTTGTGTATAAGTGGAAGGTATCTCAAATGCCAGCGTGCATGAGCAAGTTTCATATGCACTTTATGCATAAAGCTGTTGAAAAGTATGAATGTGCATATTTCATGCGCCATTCATATGTGAATCCATAGTCCCGAATGTGTATATACATCTTTTATAAGTCCTAGTCATTTTCATTTCATAAGAATTTATTTTGAATCATAATTTAACACTATTAATTAATAAAAAGATTTAAGAATAATATAAGTATGGGCACATTTTATCATAAAATGAATCAATATAGTAGATTAAATAACCATAAATGGTCTACTAAGAGAGTCCGCCGTCTGGTATGCGTTTGGCTAATTTGAATTGTTGTCTTTGTCTCAATAATAATTCCTGCAACCAATCATGCCACCATGATGCTGCATAGATTTTTTAGTGTATAAATCTAAAATTGAAAACTGATAATATTCTAAGCATATTTTTATATTTATTTGATAAAAATTATATTATTGAACAAAAAAAATTGGATAATCACTTATATTTGTTTTATTCATTTTTAATATCGTATGAGGTTGTTGACATACAAATAAAGAAAAAATAATTAAAATAGAATAAAAAAATTAAATAGTTATCTCAACTAATAAATTTTAAGTACTTATCATCATTAGTTTTTGTTGTCACTTTACAACTATTCCTCATGGTTACATCCCCAGGCCAAAAAACAACTACAAATTGTTATGCGCCTTCGTTTTTTTTTTTTTCCAATTTTTCTAATTTTTTTCCATTTATTCTGCTATTTTACTCTAGTCCTTTTAAATTTTTATTTGGCTTGTCAGTTGAATTCCAACCAATTCGGTTGGATGTTTAGTATAAATGTAAGAGTCGTGGCTACAGTAAAAGAAAAGAATAAGAAATATTTCATTTTCCTCATCTCTCCGTGTGTGTCCTCAATTTCTCTCCCTCTCCCCTCTATTTCCTAAGACCTCGGTCTCTCTCCCTCCGTCCTCTCCTTCTGCTCTTCTATCCTCGGTCCTTTTCCCTCTCCGTTTACCTTCTCTCTCTCTTTGTCTTTTCCCTACTCCTATCTATATCTCGGCCTTTTCTCCTTCTTTTTTCCTAATTTCCTTTGTCAAAACTCTTTGTCCCCTTCTACTTCCCCGAACGACCTCGGTCGTTATTGTTCATTGCAAGCCACGGATCTATTGCACGCATCATTAATGCTTTCATTAAGACAATGGTAGAGGGCATGGTGTTGATGTCTGAAGAATGAGCGCTTGACGCACTCGATGCTTCCATCGCCGAGCTTGCGAATGCGATGAAGGACTTTCGGCGGGCTGCCGACAAACTCATCGCACACACTTCCTCCATGGTGTCCACCATGGCACAGATCTAGTCTTCTGTGCCTGAACTTCGACAATCGCTCACACGACTTGAGCAAAAAACTCTCTTATCAGTGAATCCTTCACCATCCATTGCTTTTTATCCTCCACCTCAAACCATACTCCTATGGCTCATGACGCCACCGCCAGACAGACAAATCTCACTCTCCAAGTTACCGAGAGCCATCGGCATGGTACATTTGGTAGATGACAAAGTGGATGAAAGTCGAGCGAGTCCTCCATCGCAGTCGCAAACCCTACCTCTCCTTCCATATGCGTCCTCATTTGAATCCGATGAGGACAACGGTGGTGCTGAACCGGTTGAGAAGGCAAAGGAGATGGTGAAATTATCGAGCATCAATAGCAGTGGTGGATCTAATGTTGTGCTGCAGCCTAAGAGACTGTAACTTTCTCAATCCATCGGAGTGAATTTGAGTGTTACAAGGCGACTGCCATGTTTTCGATACCAAATCTAGTGTCGTGAACAAGATGAGTACGAGAAGCGGCATCGCCGGTAGTGACGCTGACAACTCAAAGAATGAGGTATGGGCTGGTGGTTTAACAGCAACATTTCGCCACAATTTTTTCTTGTTTAATCATGAGGATAAGGTTTTCTTAATGAAGAGGATAATATTATGTGCCTTCTATTTTTTCCTTTTATCTTTTTTTCCTCCCTAATTTTTCTGATTTTTCTCCATTAGTTTTGTTATTTTGCTCTATTCTTTCTAAATTTCTATTTGGCTCATTAGTTGGATTTGAACTAATTCGTTTGGACATTTAATATAAACGTAATGGTCATGGCTACAGTAAAAGAAGAGAATAAGTAATATTTTATTTTTTTCATCTCTCTCTCTGTGTGTCCTCAGTTTCTCTCCCTCTCCCCTCTCTTTCCTGAGACCTTAGTCCCTCTCCCTCCGTCCTCTCCTTTTTCTCTTCTGTCCTTCGTCCTTTTCCCTCTCTACTTACCTTCTCTCTCTCTCTCTCTCTATCTATCTCTTCCTTGTTCCTCTTTGCATCTCAGCCTTTTTTCCTTTTTTTTCTAATTTTCTTTGTCAGAACTTCCCATCCCCCTCTACTTTTCTAAACAACCTTGATCATTACTATTCATTGTAGGCCGCGGATCTGTTGCACGCATCACAAATTCAGCTCATTTATTTATACTTAATTCAAGTAATGAACATTTAATATTAACTATTGGGGTCACTCTCGTGAGGAAGTGACTTATAGTTTGAGGACGTAGCCTGAAGACAAGGATGAAGACTGAGCATGGTGTCCACGAACTCTGTGGAGGAATTCCGATCAACGTCTGTTGAGTAGCAAAGTGGCAAATAGGCCATGGGGGCAAAACAGCCGAGGGTAGAGGCGCAGAATTTGCCAATGAGGAAAGTGGATGGTTAACAAGTTGACCGGTCAATGTTGCAATTAGAAGGCAAGCGGATTTGCCAGTGGCATTATTCTGGTCAACGGGTTAATCAGTATATGAAGCAAATGGTCGGTCAACGTGTTAACTGGCCAAGAGTAGATAATGGTTGAAGGCGTTCGTGGCAAATTGTCGGTTAATGCGCTGACAGGCAAAGAAGCAAATTAGCCAGTCAACGCATTGACCGGCTAAGGTCTCAAATTTTTGGGCTGGCATAGCGGATGCTCCTGAGACCAATGGCTGGTCAATAATTGACCAGCCAAGGAGTCAAGCGGCGATAGGAACTCGAATGGGTAATTAGAGTTGGGCCAATTTGATACTAGCTCAGAAGATTTCTCTGACATGTGTGATCTCAGAAGAATATTGCATGATCTCTGTTGAGTGCGTGCCATTACTATAGAGCTCTACAAATTTGTAGAGTAAATTTATATTGTTGAAAATGACAAATTTAGTCGGGGAATAGAATATTCTGTAGATTTTCAAAATATATGTGCTGCATTTTCAAAATTTATTAGATAACCAATTTTTATACTAGAAAATCATATGATTTTCTAGCTTATTATCGGACTCTTGACTTTTCTATTACATTTAATTTTCATACAAGACCAACTATATAGCAGTGTAGATCAAAATCAACCTCATTGACTTGTTTGGACATTATGAAACTTTAGAAAATTCAAACATTCATTCAAATATTATATCTCATTATTTATTACACTCATAACCCTTAAAAAAAGAAAGCAGAAAAACATAGAGTTCCACCCTTTTAGCTTGACAAATGATCATAAACATGATCAAACTAGAACGCAAAACACTTATTGTTGATTGAGATTTAAATTCAAGATTGTGGACGAATACCTCGTCGCCAACCCTTTGAAAAAGGAATCAGAAAAACATAGAACTCTACCATTTAAGCATGACAAATGATCATAAATATGATCAAACTAGAATGCAAAACACTTGTTGTTGAATGAGGTTTAAATTCAAGCATAGGCTTGAGGATTGGCAACGAGGTATTCGTCCACAATCTTGGTCATCTCCTTTACTTTCTCTTGTCCCACCTTGATTCCCTCTTCATTGAGTGCAGCGCCGGCTGCCGGCTTGAAATGGGCGGTCAGCTTGCAGACGCTACCGGTGCCGGAGGCGACGATCTTAATCTCATGGACAACGTACTGGTACTTTCCATGAAGTACGTCCCCCTCAATGGTTGTGTACTTGCAGTAGAAGCTGGCCTCGTCGAGCTCATCAATCCTGTGTTTTGCATACTTGTAGGGATGCCCTGCCAAAATAATTGGATGTCATGCAGTTTGCTTATGCTTATCATTTTTTGGAAAAAAAAATTAAAGCAAGAAATATTGCTGTGTAATCAAATTCTGAGTATGGTGTGCTAAAATTTTGAGGTCAAGCAATGTTAATTTTATTTATTTAATTTTTAGTAAATTTTATTTGTTTAAAATCTTTAAAATATATGTTTGGAAACTTAAAAAATTAGTCAAATAATTGTAATTGTTAAATAACATGTAGAATAATAAAGTTTGCTCTTTTGATCTTACCCACAAATATTATTAATCTAAGAGAAGTATCAAATTTGCGCTGGCCCATCATTTTGGATTTCGAATATTATTTATTTTAGGTGATAATTTTTAACATTACTTTGACTTATTCTAGTGCTTCCTTCAAAACAAAGAGATTCCAACAATTTTAAATTTATACCAATTGATTAAAATTAAGATATTTAATTATATTTGAAGATTATTTCTAATTATTATATTATAAAAAAGGTATAAAAGAACAACCTTCAGGAAAACAGATCTTCTTTACACTGCCAACAGCATTACAATCGCCTTCAACAAGCTCAACACTTTTAAATCTGTCGGGCATGACCTTGGGGAAGACGTTGTGGTTGTCGAGACACAAAGCCTTGAACAACCGAGCTGGGGCGGTTGAGCATTCGACCTCCTGGGTGTATGTGGTGGTTGCCATTGTTGGCTTGAAAAGAAGAAAACTAGCGGGGATTAATATTGGTTGCTTGAGTTGGATTAGCTATGGAGGGAAAGCTGTGGATATGCAGAGATGAGTTTCTACTCCCTCTGTATTTATAGAGAGGAAGGGCATGATTGTTCTACTCCTTCTCTCTCTCTCTCTCTCTCTCTCTTTTTACTTTTATTTTTTCTTTTCTTTCTCTATTGGCAGTCTCACCTACCTTTAAGTGGGCCAAACAACCCCCTTACAAAAAAATAATAATAATTAAAGATGAATAATCTCTTTCATCATTTATATCACTGATCAGAGACGATTTTTTAGAATAAAATAATATTTTATTTATTTATATAATTTCATATAAATCTATTAATATGTATGGATGAATTAAGATAAAAAATCATATTATTTAAAAATATAATCAAAATATCTTAAGAATATTTCTAAATATTAATATAGACACAATAATTAAATATAAATACATAATTATAATTTGATCATATAACTTAAAATTATCATTATCAGAGATGGATTTATGGGTGCCGGTGAGGTGAGTCAATATGCCGCAGTCTATGCCGAAGAAAACGCACAGTTCTTTTAGAAAAGGGATAAAGAAGATGTTTGATTTTACTCCAGATTTCATTTTTATTATGTTTGGGCTCTTTCTCAAGTGGGTAATTTTTTCATTTAAAAAAAATTATAAGATGCAATTATATATATATATAATATATATATATATATATGTTATTTAGTACAAGGTTTTATAGTAAATTTAAGATACATAGTTAGAGTAAAATATATAACAATGAAAATATAAGATAGAATTATACATCTGGTTACATTATTTCAAAATGTAGTTATCAAATTTATGTCATTAAGTGTTTGTTGGTTCAAACGGGTCAGTATGAACTGGAAGAGTCTATGCTGATTAAATGCACAATCCTTCTAGATGATTGACCATTCCAGCTTTGAATGCATTGGTGAGGATGTACACACTTGTCAAACATAAATTTGAAAGTGAAATCAACGGATAAGATTAAATTATAAAAATATTTGAGATTAAAATTTTTATTTTATTGTTTATAAGTAGCTACTTCTATATATATCAATAAAAATGTTATGTATAGGATTTTGAAATATTTATGGTACGTTTGATTGTTGGAATATAATAAGATGGGAATAGAATAGTTATTCCAGGGAATAAAATAGGATGTGAATAGAATTCGAATTGTTATTCTTATATTTGGTTGTTGAAATAGAATAATGTGGGAATTAGTATTCCATTGTTTAGTTTATTGAATAGTATGGGAATGAGGTGGAAATAGTAATAATAATTGTTAGAGACTTTTGTCTAATTGACATATTCCGTGACTATATGTATTATTGTATTGATGTCGGGTTGTGGGTTGTCGGGTTAAAGTCCGTTCGGTTCGCCCTCCAGTCGCTCGAGCCCATCCAAAGACTGCCCGATCGCCATGAGCTCGATTCCCGCTGAAGCACAAAAAACAGAATGATGGCTGCCCCCCTTCCGCTCGAGCCGAAAAACCAGTAGGGTGCCCGCTCGACGCGCGCCCTCTAGCCGCTCGAGCGACGGTGCAACGGGCAAGAATTTGAAACGCATTTTTGGCTCCACTATAAATTCATACCATATTTTCTTGAAACCCTAATCACGCCACAGTCTCAACTGATAATTTTTGAAGTCTTCAAACTTGAAAGAAAAGCCTTTCATGCATCATTGATTTAGTCTCTCTTAAGAAAACCAAAAGACAAAACCTTGAGCTTCATGATCTAAGAAGTTTTCTCACCATTTTTCTTTTTTTTTCCCATTCAAACCATCCATCCTTCTACCTGTGTTGGAGACGTTGGTTCGTGAAGAAGGAGACTCGTTAGTGATTGGAAATTCAAGTGGTTCGAGGAAAAATTGACTTGAAGACCGGAAGGAGTCCGGTTCCGTTGCCGCGGGCAAATCCAAGGAGTTCCTTGGTAGGGATCACGTGACGGGAATAAGTCGGCTAGGTTAGCGCATCGTTACCACCCGGTCTGTAAGTTGATTTTCATAGTGTATTGCTTCCCTGGCCGTTGAAGCCCGGAGTATTTTTCTCTATTACCGTGGGTATCGAGTTTTCACTTTGTCACCAAAAATCGGGTCTTTATTATTGTTGTTCATTATTATATATATATTATGCATGCTTGTTGTCTCGTTATCATCTAGATTTAAATATCCTTTACGTGTTTGGATATTTATTTATTATTGCTTCCGCTATAATTTTCGAGGTCGAAACACGTTAGCACACAACGTGCTTTTTCAATTGGTATCAGAGAATTACCCCGATCCGCGACCCTCGATCTAGATGTACACGAGTGGATCGCTCTCCATTCCTCCCTTCTTAGATGGGAGAAATTATGCCTATTTGAAGGTCCGGATGAGAGCCTTCCTAAAATCTCTAGATGAGCGTGTTTGGGCACGTACCCAAGTTGGGTGGACTCCACCCACTAGTTCCTCGGGCAACGAACCCAAAGCCCTATCTTCATGGACCAAAAAGGAACTTGATGCATGTAATTGGAATAGTAAGGGGTTGCATGCTATTTTTTTGGCTGTGTCTCCCGATGAGTTTAAACAAATTTCAATGTGTGAGACGTCCAAAGATACACGGGATATTTTAGAAATCACTCATGAAGGCACGAAACTAGTGAAAATTTTAAATTTGTAAATGCTCACCACTAGATTCGAAGAAATAAAAATGAAAGATGATGAGACCTTTGATGAGTTCTATGCTCAATTGAATGATATTGTAAATTCTACATTTAATTTAGGAGAACGAATCCCGAAAAATAGGATTGTGAGAAAAGTCCTTCGATCTTTGCCTGAACGCTTTAGACCTAAAGTTACTGCAATTGAAGAAAGTAAAGATTTAGATAAATTGAAAATAGAAGAACTTGTAGGGTCTCTACAAATTTATGAGCACACATTGCCATAATCAAAGAAGAATAAATCACTTGTCCTAAAATCAAGTAGGGAAGAGCAAAACCGGGATTCTGATGAAGAATCGTGTAGTGATGACGACTTTGCCTTATTTGTTAAGAACTTCAAAAAGTTTTTAAGGAAAAATAAATCTTCATCAAACACACAGGATGTGGACTTAAAACACTCACCGAAAATTGAGAAGAAAGACTGACGTGAACTCAAGGACTACAAATCAAAAACTCAAGGAGTTCAATGTCATGAGTGTAAAGGCTTTGGCCACTATCGGGCTGAATGCCCAAACCTTAAACGCCAACAAGGTCAAGCCTTTAAAGCTAATATGACCCTAAGAGATGACGAAGAAGAAGAGGGTGAAATATGTTCTGAAAATGGCCCTGTCAAGTACATGGCTTTTATGACCTCTATGTGTGACCACTCAGTAGAAGACTTTAATCACTCTGCTGACTTTGTGGATGAGTCAGAAGCTGAATCTGATGGTCTTCAAGAAGCCTATGACAAACTGTTTAGGGTATGTTTGAAAGTAAATAAACAAAATAAAACCTTAAACAGTAGGGTCATTGAGTTGGAACAAGAAAAATTAGCTCTACAATCCGAGTTAGATTCTAAAACTCAAGAAATTGAGAATCTAAAAGTCTCATTTACTAAGCAAATAACAACTTTAGAATCTGAACTTGAGGCCTCTCGAAAAGATTTGAAACAATTCTTAAATGGGTCTACAAAATTAGATCATATGCTCGGGTTGGAAAAAATTGGTGGAAATAAACAGGGTTTGGGGTATGTTGCGAATTTTGTACAAACTGATATGAAACCTAAAACTGTGTTTATTCCCGCCACGAAAATTTCACACAACCATGCATACACACCCAAAGTCATCAAGGCCGTGCCTCAACGTGTGAACAACAGATTTGGCTCAACTAATCTAGGTAATCACAAGGCTATGAACACTTCTTCCATCCCTAAATTTGTGCCTACCTGTCATGCATGTGGAAAAGTTGGTCACATTCGTCCACGGTGCTACACCATGAATCTTTTGCACAACCAAAGACCAGGGCTAAATATGAATAAACTTGTTGATCACATTCAGACATTAAATGAACAAGTAAAAAAATTGAATTTCAAAATGCATTCAGTGAGACAAGTCTGGGTTAAGAAAAGTGAGCTACATTACCCGTTGGTCATTCGTGACAAAAAGGGGGAGACTTGATTCACTTTGATAGGGGGAGCTTAGGGGAGACCCTGCTATTTTGGGGGAGTTTTGTTATTTGCATATTAGTTCAAGTTATTATTACTGTGAGCGGGAGTACTGTCTATTTTTGTTAGGAGGAGGATTATTGTATGTTATTTTGTTACATGTTGTTAATGCCTGTCTCTCATGCTTATGTACCATGCATGCTGTTATGTTGTTATTATTTTTGCTTTGTTGGTACTAACCTTACTTGATCAGGAAACTAAAATTTCACAGGCTGTCAATGCAAGTTTTCATCAGATCACCTCAACAGTTCTCGTATAACTATTTATTTTTTCTGTGTATCACTAGGCGTAGGTTTTTATGTATACGGGTTTTATCTCGGTAGTGTCTGAACCCGTGATTCTCTTGTATTTCTTTATTTTATAAGTTTTGTCACGGAATTGCCAAAGGGGGAGATCGTTAGAGACTTTTGTCTAATTGACATATTCCATAACTATATGCATTATTGTATTGATGTCGGGTTGTAGGTTGTCGGGTTAAAGTCCGTTCGGTCCGCCCTCTAGTCGCTCGAGCCCATCCAAAGACTGCCCGCTCGCCATGAGCTCGATTCCCGCTCGAGCACAAAAAACAGAATGATGGCCGCTCGCCTTTCGCTCGATATCCGCTCGAGCCGAAAAACCAATAGGATGCCCGCTCGACGCGCGCCCTCTAGCCGCTCGAGCGCCGGTGCAACGGGCAGAATTTTTAAACGCATTTTTGGCTCCACTATAAATTCATACCATATTTTCTTGAAACCCTAAACACGCCACAGCCTCAACTGATAATTTTTGAAGTCTTCAAACTTGAAAGAAAAGCCTTTCATGCATCATTGATTTAGTCTCTCTTGAGAAAACCAAAAGACAAAACCTTGAGCTTCATGATCTAAGGAGTTTTCTCACAATTTTTCTTTTTCTTTTTCCCATTCAAACCTTCCATCCTTCTACCTGCGTTGGAGACGTTGGTTCGTGAAGAAGGAGACTTGTTCGTGATTGGAAATTCAAGTGGTTCTAGGGAAGATTGACGTGAAGACCGGAAGGAGTCCGGTTCCATTGCCGCAGGCAAATCCAAGGAGTTCCTTGGTAGGGATCACGTGACGGGAGTAAGTCGGCTAGGTTAGCATGTCGTTACCACCCGGTCTGTAAGTTAATTTTCATAGTACATTGCTTCCCTGGGCGTTGAAACCCGGAGTGTTTTTCTCGATTACCGTGGGTATCGAGTTTTCACTTCGTCACAAAAAATCGGGTCTTTATTATTGTTGTTCATTATTATATATATATTGTGCATACTTATTGTCTCGTTATCATATAGATTTAAATATCCTTTATGTGTATTGGATATTTATTTACTATTACTTCCGCTATAATTTTCGGGGTCGAAATACGTTAGCACACAACGTGCTTTTTCAATAATAATAATAATAATAATAATAATACAAAATAACAACACCAATAATAATAATAATATGTAATAATAATAAGAATAAAACAACAACAACAACAAGAATAAGAATAATAATAATAATAATAATAATAATAATAATAATAATAATAATAATAATAATAATAATAATAATAATAATTTATGGGAATTGTTATTCCCACATATGTGGGAATAACAATTTTTATATAAATAGTGAAAATTATTATTTTCATATTTGTGGGAATAACAATTTCCATTGAATATTTATTCTTGATTAAATTTGTAACTAAATGAAGAAATTTATATTCCTACTTTATTTCCTCCAACCAAATATGAGGTTAAGGAATTAAAACTATCTAGCACATAATATGTTGATGCTCAATAGGTTACTCTTAAAATACATCTAAAAACAAGAGCCCAATAAAAAAAAAAAAAAAAAAAACACATACACACATGAACAAAAAGGTATGTAATGAAAAGAAGTGTGAAACTAAACAAATTAGCTATCGATATTGTCGCTCTAAAATGCCATCGCATCATGGACTTGGAAGTGTGGTATTGTTATAGTTAACATTTTTGCTAGATAGAAAATTTATGATTGATCAAATTGTTTTGTTTTCATCAAAACGTAAGGATGCCTTAAAAATATAAGTAGTACAATCTCTATAAATAAAATAAATTATGGCTCTAAGGTCAACCTAAAGTAATGTTGTAGCGGGAGTAACCATACCATATAATGGCTCTAGTCCAGTTGATGTATGGTCAGACACATTCGATACTAGATCAAATATTTCTTTAGATTTTCTTTATCACCTTACATTGGAAGAAGTGATGATGCATGGATTGCCCTATAGACCTGCGAAACATGCAATAAGAGGTGAGATAGAGGAAGCAACATTTATCTAATGTCTCAAGTCTGTTTTTGATAACCAGTTAGAAAATAAAAGCATGAAAAAGGTGATAGTTAGAACCCAAAATAAGGAGGCCTAGTGGTCATCCGAACCTACTGATTAGAAAATCTTTTATGTCAGTAGATAGAAAAGAGGTTGTTGTTCTTAGGATCCCAATGAACCGATCCCACAGAGGAGAGGTAGGGTAATAAGAAAGCCATGTTCTAATAAATCATCCCATAGAAAGAATAGTAAGAGGCAGCCATATTTAATGATCACTTGAGATAACAGTGTCAATTTTCATGCTATAGTGAATGTCCGTACCGAGGGTGATTTAGTTTAAAATAATAATAGTGAGAGCACCTAGTCGGTGATGAAAATCAAACCACAAAAATATATCATTCTCATTACTTATAATATAGTGCATAAGAGTCTAAGGGAGTCGCATAATTTTATAATTTTACAGAAGCTTTCAGGGGCAAATTAGAAAATTTTGATAGCCTAGATATCTTTATCTTTAATATAGTAATGTTAATCCAATTCATCAAAATTGAATCACCAACCTTTGCTTATAGACGCTATAAGTACTTGGCACGGAGAGCTTTAATCCATGCAATTGAGCTCTTAAGGCCAAGGCCACCTTCCTTTTGGGGCTTACAAACATCATTCTATACAACCTTGGTAGAGTTCCACATTAAGTTAGGTCCATGCCATAGGAATCTCTTAGGAATGTAATCAATTTTTCAGAATAGATTTGGGTAAATTAAAAGCGGAAGCCCACTAACTTTGAATATTAACAAAAATTGATGATACGAGCTAGGGGCAACCATCAAAGGAAAGCCAATGATTCTTCTAGAACATAGTCTTGGTAGAGATTTTATCAATTAGGCTCTAATAGTCAAATATAGTTAGGCGGGATGAGAAGACAGGGACATCTAAATAGCAGATTGGAAGATTATCAACCCAAAAAACAGGTGATACCTTTGATTATATCAGGAAATTGATTATCATAGCTTCAAACAAAGCATTCGTTCTTCTTTTGGTTAGGAGTCAAATCAGAGAAATTTAAAAAGATCTAGAAGCACTAATGAGTAGTTTTCACTGAGTATCGATCAGCCCTACAAAAGAAGAGAAGGTCATCTATAAATGTAAGTATCGTAGTCCGAAAATATTTCAAGTTTTTGTGATACAAGAAATTTGGATTATTAGAGGTTTTAACTTTGATAATGCCATGAAGAACATCCATACAAGGGCTAAAAAGGTAGGGAGACATAGGGTCACCTTGGTGTAGCCCCTATGACCCTCGAAGAAGCTTGACAATTCTTCGTTAATGGAGATAAAAAAGTTGAAGAGGTAATGCATTCTTTGATCCATTTGTCAAAAAGGGCCAAATAATCTCATCAGCTTCAACGAAATAATGATAGAGTCCCATTTTACCAAACCAAGGGCTTTCACGATATCGACTTTTAAGATTGATCGGTTTGTGTCATTCTTCCGCTAATATTTGTGGAGTAATTTTTGTCATAGAAGGATACTCTTACTAATATGTCTGCCTTCCACAAAGCTATTTGGTAGGGGTTGAGAAGAGCTAAGAGATTCAATTTAAGATAATTGGCGATGATTTTAGCAATAATTTTGTATATCATATTATAGCAAGTGTAACACTTGAAATCAAGTAATACACTTGATATACATGATTTTGTATATCACATTGGAAGCTAGTTTACAGAAATGGGGCCAAATATTACCACATTGGCCACATAAATAGTATGTAGGAACAAATCTCAAAAATGATAAAATACATAAAAAATGATTTAGGTATCATCCTAGTTGTAATATTATATAATTTTCTAGCTTGGCATTAGACTTTTAAATACCTTTCTAGGATTTAAGGGAGATGGTATCCTATTCCAAACACTCTTACTCACTCAACTCCTCATATTCAAGTTATGTTTTGGCTTAGTAGATTTCTATAGAGAACATTAGTGATTAATTTATTAAAAAAAATATCATAATAGTAATAAGTAGGTCCTTATCTAATGAAGGTAGAAGTTTTAGGTGCTCTACTGACCCTAATAAAGTAGTGCTAGTGTGGATTCAACATTGCTACACCTAATGCATGTGGATATAAATTTTGCACCCAAAAAGGTCTTAATAGTGGGTGCCTTGGGTCGAGTCTTATAAAAAGCTCACTTGAGAATTTTTTTTTTTAATTAATCAAAGTTCCCGCCTCCATTTTTTTTGCTACTTTTAGTAATCAATACAAAAATAATTTTTGTAAGGTAAATTACTGTCTTATTAAGACATTAAATGGTCAAGTTTTTTTCCTACTCTCCATAAACATGAGCAACTAGAACATGGATTTTTCATATTTAGTTTCAAAAAATATTATCTTGTTCTTGAAAGCAAGATTTTTAACATAAATGTTTTCCAAAGAATTTTCCTTTTTATTTAAATAATCTTTTAAATTTTTTTATTCACACCCTAATTCTTTGAACCCCTTTTTGAAAGAATATTATTTGTCTGTGTTGGTTAGGGCTATCACGGCATAATTTGTTAAAATCTATTACAATTTATTCAAACCATTTTTAAATTTAGAGTTTGAACAGTTATAATCATTAGACTATTCATTAGATACTATGATACAATTGCTGTCATTGTTGCACTTAAAGTTAGGACATTTAGTCTTAATATGTCCAAATCTTTCGCATTGATGACATTCAATGCCTTCAAAAATTTTACATCTTAAATTTTAATTGAGCAAGTGTTATATTTTTTTTATAAAATTATTTATTACACTTCAAAAATATTTTAAATTATTTGGTGAAGAAAGCAATTTCCTTAATGTTCATAAACTCATTCCCTAAGTCATTCCAAAATTTGCTTTTTGCAAATTTAAGGGTAGTGGATTTATCCATTTTATTTTGTGGGAGAGACAATTCATAAGTTTGAAAAGATCTAACTCTCTTTTTTTTGTTAATTTTGTTGAGATTTTTACTCTCTATTCAATATCTGTAACTTTCGATCAAAATTGTTCAAGTAAGGGCCCCAAGACTTTTGTTGCATAATTTTTTAAAAGGTTTCTCTTTAAGATTAATAGTCATGTTAAATATATCATTTTCATGTGTAATTGTAAAACACTCTAAGCTTAGCAATTTTACACAATGATATTTGTTTAAACTCATTAGAAAAGATTGTCATAAAAATAACATGAATATCTTCATTATTTTAGTTGCTAAAGTTTAGCTCATCATTAGACAATGTGATCTGATTTTTGGAGGACATAACTCCATTCTCAGCTATGGTGGAAGGAGTCTATCCTCAATCTTCACATAACTAAATGCATTTATGTAACTATTTTGAAAAGATTTTTTTGTGAATCTTCCAGAAGAAAAAGTTATTTTCATCATAATATAACAAAATTTAAAAAGAATAACTAGCGTTATCTCGACACATGAGGGTTAAAAGTCAGGATAGTCTTTGATACCGATTAAAAAATAGATAAAGTTAATTTACTATAGTTTAGATCTTCTAACGATATAGAAGTATAAATTATATAATTTTTAATACTTATAAAAATATTTATTGACAAATATTATGAAGATAGTCCTAGTCTTACTCATGTATTATCACTAATATCAATTATAATTAAAGTTGTAGAAAATAAATTAATATAAGATATGATAATTTATAAAAATTTTAAGCTCAAAATATTTCTTGAATGAAATGTTCTGATATTCTCAAATTTATCAAAATAAATATATTAACAAAAGTCAACTTATAGATCAGATAATATAAACGTGATAGTTCTTAACTGATTTACTCCTGACAAATAATTCTTTCTGAAGAATTTATCAAATTTGCTCCTTACCAATAAAATAGGGCTTTTTTGGACCTCCCATGGACTTTATTTTAGTCTTGGAATGTCCCACAATACCAAAATTCAACATCCAAGCTACCAATAAAACTTTAAAAGCTCACAAATTGGACCAATTATTGATGATAATAGGAAGATTTTAAGATGAGAAAACTATATTTTTAAATAACATAAAATTGAAGAGATTTCTCTTCTTCTCCCTACTTTTCTAACTCTATATCTTTTCAATATTGACCAAGGTAACGAATAAGTTAAGAAAAAGAAGTGTGTACTATGGTTTAAATTGTAGTGTTGGCTAAAGTTTTGTGAATAAGTGATGTTAAAAATATAACCTATATGACATATAAATTATTGATTTATTGAATTGAATAAATAATCCTGTTAGTTTATATATATAATAAAGAGATATTTTTTAAAAGACACGCCCATTCAAGACGTATTCTTTTATGGAAAAGATATATTATTTTTCAATAGATATATCATTTATTGAATAAATATGTCCCTTTGTGATATACCTGTTGAGCGAATGAATATCACTTCTCAATGATTATGTCTGTTCATGACGCATCTTTTAGACGAAAGGAGGGACATTTTAGTAATTAAAAAATTGTCCTCTCTCCCTCTATAAAAGGACGTCCTTAACTATCATTTTAGGGACACACACATGATTTGTTTTAAGTTTTACAAATTATAAAAAAAAAGAGAAAGAAATCATCTCCTAATTCTTCTAGACAAGAACAATTATAGTTGTACATAAAAGTTTATCGATTATGGATCCAGGTACGTACATTTATTCTTTATACTTAAATGTTTGATGGAGAAAATATAATAATTAAGATCATATGAATTAAATTTTATCTTACTAAAATTTTTCTTACATGTGATATCACAGTCAATGATTCTAATTATCATATTTTCTTCCGAGTGTATCGTTATATGTAAAGTTAATTCAAATTTTATGCATTCTGTTTTCCGAATAAAGAATTGGATTATGGTGGCGGCGAATTGCAATGACACCGACCATTATTGGCATCGGATGCCTGCCACCCTCACCCAACACTTTCTGCAGTCCATCTTCTCATGTGCTTTCTATCCAGCCTGTATCGCCGATGATGATCATGTTTTCCCACAATATTATCTGCTGCATTCTGCATTAAAAAAAAATTATAGTGGTAGCATAGTGACGCCAAATGTTTCCAGTTTTCATGGCTTCAGACGCTTGTTACCGTCTGCCGCCGTTTGACGACACAATTTGACCCCACTACGTTTTCTTTCCACCAAATCCGTCGTCGGCCATGCTGTTTTAGTCATTTATTTCAGGCCGACGTGAACAGTTACCGGATTTTGACGCCAAAACACAACGTCGTAATGTCACCAATTTTTGACGATTGAAATCGATCGATTATTCGCCTAATAGGCAACGACTGAAACCGATTAATGTTGTCGGTTGGCTGCGGCAGCAAGTGCGGCACCAGTTGTTGCCTTTGTTGGTGTCGCAGGGAGGAGAAATTTGTTACAGTGGCATTCTGGAGAAAAATGAAGATGAACAGTAACGAAGTGATGACGACAGAAGGCAAAGAAAAGGTTAAATGAATTATATAATATTTATTCTATATATAAAAGGCAAACAGGAAATCCAGGAAGAAATGAATGAAATAAAATAATATTGATGGGTGTTTGTTTCAAATAGTCAACGTAAAATGGCGGTTAATACTTTAACGCGCCAATATATAAATAAGCCCAAGGGCTAAAAAGGCTCGGGGCGGTCATTGACCGTTTATGTTTATATATTAATTCAAACGTTATTTCGCGTTTTTTATTTAATATCTGTAATTTATTTAAGCCCCTCACGAATCATCAAAAGGCCAACAACGGCTTTCCAGGGATTTTCCACGGTCCCAGCTGGCATCAAAAGGGATACTGACAATATTAGCGCCCTTCACATAAGGAAGGCGCCAGATTTCCCCAAATCCTTGCCAACCTGGTCTCTCCAACGGTAACATGCACAGAAGGAAGGGATCCGGTTTGGAAAGCTGTTGGCCGCCTCAGAAGAAAACTATCTTGCATGGCTTGGCAACTGGCGCCTACTCCCAAAGGCAAGCCAGCCAGCAGATCACGGAGGCAATCACTCTTTCCAAAGAAGGAGGATCGTTCTCTCAACCATAAAAGAAACCTTGATTCACCATTCAAGGCACGCTTTCATTGACGCTCTTAAACTACGTCTCTTGAACTACGCTTTCAATTACACTCTCAGACATTGAAACTCTGAGAACTGCCCAAGCTCTCGGCTACGCAAACACACTCACAAGCAACCCTAAGACAAACAAGCGAGCCCCTCACGGCCGTTTACTGCCTTCCCACCTTTCAGATTCAAGAAGGTCTCACGTCTCTCTTACATCTGGATAAAACACTCTGTCTGTCTCTCTATTTCTCTCAGTTTTCAGTTTCATCCTTTCAAAGACTGTTTTACTGACTTGATTGTCGGAGTGTTTTTGTCATGGCCCGGGACCACAATATTCGCAGGTCAAAAATAAAATCAATAATATATATTTCCATCAACAATAATAACCCAACCCGGGTGTGACAATCAAACACATGCAAGACCCAATATAAATAAAACCCGCACAAGATCTCATCGGATATGAATCCGGACAAATAATATATGACCTGCTATCCATAATCGCAAGGGAGATATCCAATTTTACAATAACTTATCCACATAATGCAATAACTCCAATATTTTGCATACAATGATCAAGGTCATCATCCGACTATAAATAATAACCATAACACATCTTCGAGACCAGAAATATACCAAATGTAACATCTCCACTCGCCAAAAGGAATATCCGAGCCCGATCACGTCCGAGCTCCTACAAGCATATCCATGCCACTAATCTGAAGGGATAAAATATGAAAACATGAGCCTAGAGCTCAGCAAGTATCAACAATCGTATAAAACGGTACATATAAATCAGAAGCAGGGATATCGCAAAGCAATCACGTAAAACAAAACACTATGTCCGTGAAATCCCTGAAAATCGAGGAGATGTCTCGTACTAAATCGTCGTCCGTAATAACTCGTCCCTCCGGGACAAAATCATATAAACCACGATCCGGTAAAATCTCGTAGACGATATCATATCATATGATCCGAGGTCACATACGTCGCAACCGTCACCACATCCACGTGGGGACACGTACCGTCGTCCGGATCTAAAACTCAATTGCAAAAATCAAGAGAAGATCGCCGGAACTAAAACATAAATCAAAACACGTTCCGGGTTTATTACGTCAGCACGTACGAGACATTCCTATCGCCCATCCGTTGGCCAAACCACGTATCTCAAATCACCGTACACCCAAATACGTGCAAATATACAAAGCATGTACGAAATCGGAGAACCAAAGATCAATGATACCAACTTGAGGAAGGGTTACCCTCGTCCGGTAACCACGGCTATATATCAGCTACGAATTAGGCCAGTAGCTCAAGGCCATCCATGTACTCTGTCTCCCATAAATTAGGAACTTGCTCACTATGTTTTACCACCCGCGGCTTTGGGTGCAACCTCAAATTTTAGTTATATATTAGGACGTCCGAATATATTAGTTTTCCGTCAATTCCTTACGATGGTTCTCAATTAAATACACAGTGGGGCAGGTCAGCTACAAATATCTTCCTTACGGCGGAAGTAGCCTCAACCTCAATCTTCCTTACGGCGGAAGTAGCCTCAATCTTCCTTACGGCGGAAGTAGCCAATGCCTCGGATCACAAATCGACCTCTAGGGTCTCGGACCACCATGGTCCCGTAGTGATCCCACCCCTATGACATGCATGGTTAGTGCAAGGCACTGTTCATGGTTCCACAATATACGGATACACAAATGTACATATATATTGTCCTAAAGTGTCCAAAATCTCTCCAAATCATAAATACCAAAGTAAAAACCACCGCCTGAACCGATGAAACATACATGCATGTATACAATTGATAAATTGAGGGTATTTAAAATTACATGCATGTTAGTAAAATCTCCCACAGTAGTCAAAATACATCGAAAATTAAATCAGACCAAGAATAGGGCTAGAGGATACTTGCCTTAACATTATACTCCACAGATCTGATGAAATGATGTCCCAAAGCACTCGAATCTGGCATTTCTCTCTCCTGCCACCACGTGCCTTCCTCTCTCCTCCGCTCTCCCCGTGCGCGCAGCTCCTCCCGCGCCACTGCCGCTGCTGCCGCCACTCCTCTGCCGCCGATCGACCACCGCACCGCCTCACGTGGCCGTCACCGGCCTCCTCCGCCTCACCCAGCCACCGTCGACGCCGAAACCTGCCGCCTCCTCTCTCCCGCGCGACTTCTCTCCTCTCACAGAACCGCTGCCGATCTCCTCAGACAACCCACACCGCACGCCACCGCGCCCAGCCGAGTCACACGACCACCGCACACCAACGATTTCGCCGCTACCACCTCGAACGGCCACCGTCGACTCTCCCGACACTGATCTCCTCACCCATCGCCGCCGCCTCAATCCACCACCGCCGCGGCCTCACCCACGACAATCACAACCTCCCCACAACCACCGCACGCCGCCGATTCCCCACTTATCTCCTCCGTCGCCGCCGCCGCCGCTTCCTCCTCCCTTCTCTTCTTCTTCCTTGCGCAACCCTAATTTCCCCCTTCTCTCTCCTCTTCTTCCTCTCTCCCCGATTCCTTCTCCCCCTTTCTTTTTCTTTTTCTTTTTCTTTTTTTTTTCTTTTTCTTACTTTTTATATTATTATTATTATTATTATTATTATTATTACTTTTATTATATATATATATATAACTTTAATTTTAAAATCCCAAATCGGAATCCGAACAACAGCACAGGCGCGCCTCGGGCGCCACCCCAAAATCCCGATCATTTCTCAAAATTTTAGAATATTTTAATTTATTTTCACCACGTCCGAAATACCCAAAAATTACAATTAATATTAAAATAATCCAAATGAGATCCGGAATGTCACACTCTCCCCTCCTTTTTAAAAATTTCGTTCTCGAAATTTACGCACATCAATCCTTGAACAAAATAAGAACAATTCTTTCAAACTTAACCTCGATCAAAAGATTCCTCCAAAAATCTGATCATCAGCACTTGATCTTTCTATCCCAATATCAGAATCAAAATCTCAACATAAAACAGCTTCTTGAAGTCAGCAACAATTCACACTCAATCACATAGCAAGGATCAACCCATATTTCTCTCAACACGCATACACAAAACACATCATCATGATCTGCCAAACTCAGGACAACGCCAATCTGCTGGCCACTTCTCCAATTCATTGCAAAACCTCAAAAGCCCATCGAACCTCAACCCCAATCAAACACCTGCCCTAGAAACTTGAAACTCTTCTCGATCATCCAATCAGGCTACAAATCTGATCTCTTACTTCAATTCTCAAATTAATTCTTGTAACCGATAACCATGAATCCACACGATTCCGCTGCGCAACTCTGATCAATCATCTGCTTCCAATCGCAATCAATGCCTCAAAATCAGATTATCATGCAATTTTCTCATCTCGATAATATGTCGACGACCAAACTCAAGAATGACTTTCTGATTAGCAAGCAATAAGCCGACTCCTTCAACTCATCTATCGACATCCAAGATGCCACCAAATTCCTCGCTATCCAACGCAAGCCCAAACAAAATCTTGAAGGCTTCTTCCTGATTTCTTCCTTCAAGCACGAGACGCATGATCAACTCGTCACTCCGCTGATAGAGCATCTTCGAGGTTCCTTATAAATTTAGACCACTGCAACTCCACTACAGCTGCTGACAACCTTGACTGCTCCGCGAGCTTTCATCCATCCACCGAGACTCAGCTTGATCACATCCAGCTTCATGACCACTCGAAGAAAAGGAGCTTCACTTCTGATCCTCATAAAAGCATCTTCCGCAGATAGGAGCTTGATTCGAAGCCCAATCCTGGCAGGAATTATTTACCGATAACTCTACAACTTCTCCGCTCAAAACAAAGACAGAAGACATTGCAGCCCAAACTCTTAACGCAACTCTGACCTGAACAGCATATGCATAGGCAGAGAATGGATCCACCTACCTGCCACTTCATCGGCAAAAAATCTCCTTCTACCCCGTGAGATTTCAGACCGATCAAATCAAAGCCGCTACTTCTCCAATATCACAGGACTCAACAAAAACCACCACCAAATCAAAGTCCTCAAACCGACATTCAAATCAAATTCTCTATCTAAGGATCCAAATCGAATCTCACAACCAAAGGCTACGGACCCACATGCTTCTACTGCACTATTCGGATTGATCACCTGACTGCGAATTATCGCTATAACAAATTTCGACCCAAAACATTGTCAATAATATTCTCCTTTTCTAAAAAATGATTTTCTCAAGCCTTTATAATCAAGTTAAACAACAATTATCTTCATACAAATAACATTTCTAAATCCTCAAAGCAAATATCTCAAGTGTTAACTCCAAGCCATAAATGGAGTAATTTTGATCAAAACATTCAACCGCCATAACCCATAGGCAACTACCTGAAAACGCTGCATCAAAACACAACCTCAAATCTTTCTCAGAAGCATCACAACCTACGACATATTTAACTTAATCCAGCGGGGATCAACCAAATCAACTTTGCAGACAATACGTCCTTTATTTCTAGAAAGCTCCCTTTATACTCATCATTCTAACGAACACTGATAGCTACCAAGCCCAATGTCCCACGGACGCTACGATTCTCAAGGAATCCTCGACAAATCGCTTAACAAATTTAAGCAGACTCAAGAAATCACGCACCTTCGCAACAAACGATGGTCCTTCCCCAACCGGCCACCGCTTCAATCTTCTGCAAATATACAAACATGCCATCGAAGAAACAATATGCCCAAACAATACTACTTCTAACCAAACTCACATCTCCTCAATTGGGCAAAGCACAAACAACCCTTCGCAGCTATAACACGCTCCTCAGACGAAACTCATGCCCCACATAAATTCATCGAACAAATCAAACTATCATTAGTGAAGCCATCATAAATAGATCAAAATACGGCCAAAAGATCATAAGATTCATAAGACCTACCAAAGATGCCAACAAAATCACTAACCTAAAAATATCACCGAAGCTCACAACAGCCGCACCTTCGCCTTGAAGGCAACCTCAGGTATATTCTCCCGATATCCTTAATTGACAATACTCTAAGTACAGATCGATTTAGAAAACATCGAGTACCAACCATTTATCAAACAAATCACCTACCATTTCCTAACATTCGCTTATCAAATAATTCATTTCCCAAACGAATTAAATTTCAATAATTCATAGATAACCTCATGGATTCATCATGCTTATCCCAAAAGCATTTAACAACCCACGGCAAGGCACTCAACCAATGTCACATCGACTCTATGCAAGGTCCTCGAAATTGATGTCACTCCTGACATAACCTCAACAACCTCAACTATCAATTAAAATACAATTCAGGCTAATCATCTCCTCAAGAAATAGCCTCGAATTACCATACAACCAGAAGACCTTTTATGACCACATAACAACTCCCAGATATGGCCACATATGCCAACTAAACTCGGCACATATTTTCATCAATTAACTTACAGACACAATGATATCAATTTCATCAGCTCTCGATCAGCTCTTCCTCATATTCAAAATTCACAACCCAAATTGTAAATCAGAATATTCTTACCGAAATCGTTTACACTAATGTGGTGAATTGCCAACCAAATCACCCCCAATAACACATTAAAGTTCGGTTTATCAAATAAAATTAGAACAACCAATCATTGATATTTACAAACCCAGACCGAATATCGGAGCCTACAACTTAATAGATCAAAGGTTTACCCATCAAGAGTAAACTTTATCAAAGCTTGCTCTAAAAATTGGGAAAACATACAATCTCAAAGGCCACAGACTTATTTCCATGCCTTCACCAACTAAATTCATCTTCCTTACTATCCCGAATGCAAAACAGAGAATGATTCCCAAAATAGCTTCCACAAAAATATCTCAAGAAGTGGAATACGGCACTGAGAAGCCTACCACTGGCTTGCCTCACTCTCTAACTTATGGTAATAGACCAAACTTCATTTGAACTGTCAGAAACCTCGAACACCTCCTCCACTTTCTGAAGTTCAATTTAGGCCTTAATTGAGATTAAACATCCCAAAATTTTCCAAATCGGCTCACATTCAATCATTCGAAGGACTCTCCATCTTGCCTACAATAAACCATCCTTCGCAAAGCAACCAAATTTTCATCTAGCTGCTGAACAGAAACACTCAAAACATCGCTCGCGTGACTCAACATAGCTTATTAATCGACTTTCCGAGTCAAATTTAAACATTTACAATCCAAACTTCCATTCTTTACCAGAGGCTACACTTATCACGCAAGATATTCCATCAATTTCTTATCCGAGATGACCCAAAATCACCTCTCCATGCGATCTTTTCTCTGATACCACAGCTGTCACGGCCCGGAACCACAATATTCGCAGGTCAAAAATAAAATCAATAATATGTATTTCCATCAACCATAATAACCCAACCCGGGTGTGACAATCAAACACATGCAAGACCCAATATAAATAAAACCCGCACAAGATCTCATCGGATATGAATCCGGACAAATAATACATGACCTGCTATCCATAATCGCAAGGGAGGTATCTAATTTTACAACAACTCATCCACATAATGCAATAACTCCAATATTTTGCATATAATGATAAAGGTCATCATCCGACCATAAATAATAACCATAACACATCTTCGAGACCAGAAATATACCAAATGTAACATCTCCACTCGCCAAAAGGAATATCCGAGTCCGATCACGTCCGAGCTCCTACAAGCGTATCCATACCACTAATCTGAAGGGATAAAATATGAAAACTTGAGCCTAGAGCTCAGCAAGTATCAACAATCGTATAAAACGGTACATATAAATCAGAAGCAGGGATATCGCAAAGCAATCACGTAAAACAAAACACTATGTCCGTGAAATCCCTGAAAATCGAGGAGATGTCTCGTACTAAATCGTCGTCCGTAATAACTCGTCCCTCCGGGACAAAATCATATAAACCACGATCCGGTAAAAAATCTAAGTAGACGATATCATATCATATGATCCGAGGTCACATACGCCGCAACCGTCACCACATCCACGTGGGGACACGCATCGTCCGATCTAAAACTCATAATGCGTAAATCAATAGAAGATCGCCGAACTAAAACATAAATCAAAACACGTTCGGGTTTATTACGCGCACGTACGAGACATTCCTATCGCCCATCCGTTGGCCAAACCACGTATCTCAAATCACCGTACACCCAAATACGTGCAAATATACAAAGCATGCACGAAATCGGAGAACCAAAGATCAATGATACCAACTTGAGGAAGGGTTACCCTCGTCCGGTAACCACGGCTATATATCGGCTACGAATTAGGCCAGTAGCTCAAGGCCATCCATATACTCTGTCTCCCATAGATTAGGAACTTGCTCACTATGTTTTACCACCCGCGGCTTTGGGTACAACCTCAAGTTTTAGTTATAATTAGGACATCCGAATATATTAGTTTTCTGTCAATTCCTTACGATGGTTCTCAATTAAATACACAGTGGGGCAGGTCAGCTACAAATATCTTCCTTACGGCGGAAGTAGCCAATGCCTCGGATCACAAATCGACCTCTCGGGTCTCGGACCACCATGGTCCCGTAGTGATCCCACCCCCGGCAGTATGCATGGTTAGTGCAAGGCCTGGTTCATGGTTCCACAATATACGGATACACAAATGTACATATATATCGTCCGGGTGTCTAAAATCTCTCCAAATCATAAATACCAGTGCAAAACCACCGCACAACCGATAAAACATACATGCATGTATACAATTGATAAATTGAAGGTATTTAAAATTACATGCATGTTAGTAAAATCTCCCACAGTAGTCAAAATGCATCGGAAATTAAATCAGACCAAGAATAGGGCTAGAGGATACTTGCCTTAACATTATACTCCACAGATCTGATGAAATGATGTCCCAAAGCACTCGAATCTGGCATTTCTCTCTCCTGCCACCGCGTGCGTTCCTCTCTCCTCCGCTCTCCCGTGCGCGCAACTCCTCCCGCGCCCGCTGCGCACAAGCTGCCACCACTCCTGCGCCGATCGACCACCGCACCGCCTCACGTGGCCGTCGCCGGCCTCCTCCGCCTCACCCAGCCACCGTCGACGCCGAAACCTGCCGCCTCCTCTCTCCCGCGCGACTTCTCTCCTCGCGCAACCGTCGTCGATCTCCTTGCACAACCCACACCGCACGCCACCGCGCCCAGCCGAGCCACACGACCACCGCACACCATCGAGACCACCGATTTCGCCGCTACCACCTCGAATGGCCACCGTCGACTCTCCCGACACCGATCTCCTCACCCATCGCCGCCGCCTCAATCCACCACCGCCGCGGCCTCACCCACGACAATCACAACCTCCCCACAACCACCGCACGCCGCCGATTCCCCACTGATCTCCTCCGTCGCCGCCGCCGCCGCTTCCTCCTCCCTTCTCTTCTTCTTCCTTGCGCAACCCTAATTTCCCCCTTCTCTCTCCTCTTCTTCCTCTCTCCCCGATTCCTTCTCCCCCTTTCTTTTTCTTTTTCCTTTTTTTTCTTTTTCTTACTTTTTATATTATTATTATTATTATTATTATTATTATTATTATTATTATTATTATTATTATTACTTTTATTATATATATATATATAACTTTAATTTTAAAATCCCAAATCGGAATCCGAACAACAAGACACGGGCGCGCCTCGGGCGCCACCCCAAAATCCCGATCACTCCTCAAAATTTTAGAATATTTTAATTTATTTTCACCACGTCCGAAATACCCAAAAATTACAATTAATATTAAAATAATCCAAATAAGATCCGGAATATCACAGTTTTCGGTGGGACAATATCTCGCCGATACACTGACCTCCTATTTTGTTCAGTGGTGTGCAGGATCCAACTCATGAAATTCGGATCATCCGAATTTGTTCAAAATTCGGATCCAGAGACCCATCAAATATATATATTTGTTTCATATTAACGTAAAAGAAATTAATACAATATATATATTTGTTTATGTTTATATATATATATAAAAGTTAGTATTTGTTTATTTAATATCTGTAATTTATTTACATGATATGAAATTTAAATTTATCATGATTATATACTATGTGTTTAGATTTGTGTAAATATTATTTGTGATATTGTATGAAGTAATTGTAATTGAATATCTGTATAATGATGTAGCCTGATAGCCGCCAAAATGACCCGACTAAGTAATTTTATAAATATTAAATCATAGAATGAAAAATTGGTATAGTTATGCCATATATTAATTTAATTACTTTGTAAAATTAAAGTGTAACAATTTTTTGATCAGTAGATGTTATGATAAGCCCAAAGGTGTACCAACTTCTACGCGATTGATTAATTAAATAGGATAATTAATAAGTATTCATTATTTCAAATAGGATCTTAGATATCCAAAGGTAACAGACTTATTTAAATTTTAAAATATTATTAATTATTTCTATAAGTGACTGAGAACTTTTTTAATAATTAATTAGTGTGTTATAATTACACCCAAATATGAATTATAATGACATTGTTTATTTTTTATATTCTTCCTAATTTTATTAATTCAAAGTATTAATATTAAGTATGTTAATTTATTGCAGTATCTGTTTTGATTTTGCTACATATTCATGCTTCTTTTGTTTCGATATTCAATGGAATTAATTTTTTCGATTGGCTTGAACAAGTCCAGTTTCATCATGATGTGCTGGATCTTGATATTACATTACAATCAGATAAGCCTATAACTATTATTGGTACAAGCCGTGATGAAAAAAAATCTTATTTTAGAGTATGAAAAAAATCAAACAAAATAAGTGTGATATTTATGAGAATGACCATGGCGAATAATATTAAGTCTACACTTTCTAAAACTGAAAATGCCAAGGATTTACTGAAAACTATTGAAAATCGTTTTCGATTTACGAATAAGTCTCTTGCTGGAACACTGATGGCAAAACTTACTACCATCAAGTTTGATGGTACTCAAGAAATGTATGAACACATTCTTGAGATGACCAATTTGGCTGCCAAACTCAATGCCCTTGGTATGGATGTAAATGAATCTTTCATTGTTCAGTTTATAATGAACTCTTTTCTTCCTCAGTATGGGTCTTTTCAAATTCATTACAATACTATTAAAGATAAATGGAATGCCAATAAATTGGGAAGCATGTTGGTTTAAGAGGAGGCAAGACTCAAATAATAAGGAATTCATTCAATAAATTTAATTGGTTATGGTGGTAAAGGGAAGAAGAAGAGAAAGAGAGAGTTTTAAAGCTGGACCATCAAAGAAAAAAGAGCCCCATTCTGGTACAGAGACTCAAAAAAAGGAAAGTAATATAAAGTGTCACTTTTATAAAAAGGTGGGACACTTTGAAAAGGATTGTTATAAAAGAATAGTTTGGTTCGAAAAGAAATGTGAGTCTCTGGCTTATATTTGTTTTGAATCAAATCTAATTGAAATACCTTTTAATACCTGGTGGTTCGATTCAGGCTCTAACGTTCATGTTTCTAAATCGATGTAGGGATTCCTTACAACCCAGATGCTAAACCAAAATAAAAATTTTATTGTCCTTAGAAATGGTGTCAAAGTTTCTGTTTCTACTATTGAAACTTTTCGTTTATTTTTTGATACTAAAATGTATTTAGATTTACTGAAAATACTTTATATGCCTTTGAATTCTAAAAATCTTATTTCTATTTCAAAGATTGATATTCAAGGCTACTCTTTAAAGTTTGAAAAATAAAAGAGTAAGCATATACAAAGATAAAACCTTCTTCGGTTCCGAAATTTTTTCTGATGGTCTCTACAAAATGAACCTTGACCTAATTTTGCTAGAACTCTCATGACCCTGTATTATAATGTTACAACAAAACGTAAATGTATGAATGAGAATTATTCCTTCTTGTGGTATAAAAGATTATGTCATATATCTAAAGATTGTATAAAAATATTGGTAAATGAAGAAATCTTACCTAACATTGATTTTTCTGATCTTGATATATGTGTGGATTGTATTAAAGAAAAATAAACCAAACATACAAAGAAGGGTGCTACGAGAAGTTCAGAACTTTTAGATATTATCCATATAGATATTTGTAGACCTTTTAATTCTCCGCCTTTAGGAGGAAAAAATATTTTATTACATTTATCGATGATTTTTCACGTTATTGTTATATTTATCTATTGTATAAAAAATCTCAACTTGTAAATATTTTGGAGGTATATATTACTGAGGTTGAAAGACAATTAAATAAAAGTGAAAAAATCATTCGATTTGATAGAGGTGGTAAATATTATGGTAAATATAATGAATTAGGACAATATCTTGACCATTTTGCTAAGCTGTTAGAAAAGTATGGCATACGTGCACAATATACTGTACCAGGTACGCCACAGTAAAATAGTGTTGCTGAGTGGCATAATCGTACATTAATGGATATGGTTAGGAGTATGTTAAGTTATTTCTATTTACCCAAATTTTAGTGGATGGAAGAACTTAAGACTGCTATTTATATTTTTAACCGGGTTCCTAATAAAGTAGTTTTAAAAACTCCTTTTGAATTATGGATTGGAAGGAAACCTAGTATTCAACACCTACATATTTGGGGGTGTCCAATAGATGTTAGAATGTACAATTCACAAGAAAAGAAATTAGATTTTTGAACTGTTAGTGGATACTTTATTAGTTATCCAGAGAAATCTAAAGGGTATAAATTTTACTGTCCTAACTACAGTACGAGAATAATAAAAATCGGTAATATCAGATTCTTTAAGCATGGTGAAATCAGTGGGAGTGATATTCACAAAATGTGGAGATTAAAGAAATTAGGGTACAAGTTCCTATACCCATAATTTCTAAAGAAATTTTTATTCCGACTATTATTGAACAACAAATCGACAATTCTATCCTCTATAATGAAAATGTCACCATTGAACGTAATGTAAAATAGTCACAAGAAGTAGTATTGAGAAGATCTTATAGGGAAAGGAAATCTTCTATTTCAAATGACTATTTGGTTTATCTATAAGAATCTGAGTATGATATAGGGATATATGATGATCCGATTTCTTTTCAACAAGCCATAGAAAGAAGTGATTCTTTTAAATGGATTGATACCACGAAAGATGAGTTAGAACTAATGGCACATAATGAAATTTGGGATCTTGTTGAATTACCTAAGGGTTGTAGAACAGTTGGTTGTAAATGGGTATTTAAAATCAAGCGTGACTCTAAAGGTTATATCGAACGATATAAGGCTAGATTTGTTGCTAAAAGTTATACTCAAAAAGATGGCATTGATTATAAGGTGACATTTTCTCCAGTTTTTAAAAAGGACTCCTTAATAATCATAATGGTATTAGTAGCACATTTTGACTTAGAATTGTACCAAATGGATATAAAAACTATTTTTCTAAATGGAAGCTTAGATGAAGAAGTTTATATGAAACAGCCTAAAGGATTCTCTATCAAAGAACAAGAGAACTTAGTTTGTAAATTAAAGAAATAAATATATGGATTTAAACAAGTCTCACAACAATGGTACATTAAGTTTCATGATACCATTATATCCTTCGGTTTTACAGAAAATACCGTTGATCGGTGTACATACCCGAAGGTCAGTGGGAGCAAGTTTATATTTTTGGTTCTATATGTTGATGATATATTACTTGCAAGCAGTGATCTTGGATTGTTACATGAGACTAAGGGCTATCTCTCTAAAAATTTTGATATGAATGATATGGGTGAGGCAACTTATGTTATATGAATAGAAATATTTTGAAATAGATCACATAAATTATTGGGATTGTCTCAGAAAAGATATATCAAGAAAACTTTAGAGAGATTTGGGATGGAGAACTGTGCAGCCAGTATTACTCCAGTCCAGAAAGGTGATAAATTCAGTTTAATACAATGTCTACAACATGAATGGAAACGAAATCAAATGAAAGATATTTCTTATGCGTTTGCTGTAAGAAGTTTGATGTATGTACAGACTTGCACCAAATCAAATATAAGTTTTGCACTTGGTATGCTCGGACGATACCAAAGCAATCCTGGTATGGATCACTAAAAAATTGCAAAGAAAGTGATGAGATACTTGTAAGGAACTAAAGACTACATGCTTACCTATAAAAAATTTGATCATTTAGAGGTGATAGAATATTCAAATTCAGACTATGCTGGATGTTCAGATACCAGAAGTCCACATCTGGATATATTTTTCTTTTGGCTGGAGGAGCTATTTCACGAAAAAGTGTAAAGCAATCTGTAATTACTATGTCCACAATGGAAGCAGAGTTTGTGGCATGCTTTGAAGCCACTATACATATATTATGGCTACAAACTTTTATTTCAGGACTTGGAATTGTTGACAGTATAGTCAGGCCACTGAAAATTTATTGTGATAATTCCGCAGCAGTTTTCTTCTCAAAGAACAACAAGTATTCAAAGGGTACTAAACATATGAAAATTGAATATCTTGCCGTTAAAAGTGAAATTCAGAAACAAAAGGTGTCTATTGAGCATATTAGCACCAAACTTATGATTACAGATCCATTAGCTAAAGGTTTACCTCCAAAAGTATTTATGGATAATGTTGATAGTATGAGTCTCTGTCGTTACCCATAATGTAACAAAATTGCTCTGACAATTGAAATCTCACATAATATATTTTGATATCTCCTGTTTATTCCATATTGTTCGAACTTAAAGTTTTGGATTAATAATAACAGGAATAGTCTCTTACTAAGATATTATTGTTAGACTGCATGATATTTCTCATTTAAAACTTGATCATATAATTACCAGTGTTGTGATACATGAAAGGATCTATGTCGCATAATGATATGAAACCACCATGACTCACATTTGTCGATTACTTGATTATAGTATTATGACATATAGACTATTAAAGGATTATAATGTTGCGCACTTAAAGTTTATTTTAATTAATTCAAATAAATATTATTGTCATATGGGTCAAGTGGAAGAATGTTAGAAATATGTCCCACATGATATATGAATTATTGATTTATTGAATTGATTAAATAATCCTGTTGGTTTATATATATAATAAAGAGAAATTTTTTAAAAGACACGTCCGTTCAAGACGTATCATTTGATGGAAAGGATATATTATTTTTCAATAGATATATCCTTTATTGAATAGATATGTCCCTTTGTGATATATCTATTGAGCGAATAAATATCACTTCTCAATGATTATGTCTGTTCATAACGCATCTCTTGGGCAAAATGAAGGGCATTTTAGTAATTTAAAAATTATCATCTCTCCCTCTATAAAAGTATGTCCTTGGCCATCATTTTAGGGACACACACAAGATTTGTTTTAAGTTTTACAAATCATAAAGAGAAGAGAGAGAAATTATCTCCTGGTTCTTCGAGATAAGAACAATTAGCTTGGTCTTCAAGTGGTTAAGATTCCGGTCAACAAAAGTGTTGACCGTCTTAGAAGTTGGCCATCCAACTTGTCCGTCCTGATTTCTCCGTTTGCTTTGGCTTTCAACTGGTCAACGTGGGGCATTGATCGTCTTGACGTAAATGGGTCGTAGTGATTCTGGGCCATCACTCCTTTTTGGGCCAGCCCATTATTGGCGTACCCATTACTAACTCTCCAAATTGGTGGCCTGGGACTTTGGCCTCTATTATGTTCAAGATGGGACACGAGAGGTTGGGATACCTTCCTGGTGACGATTCATAGCTGTCGATCGCTAGTCAATTTTAAGAGAGCTGGCAGAGAAGATTATTGACCAGTTTTGTCGACCGTCTAAGCCAAAATTCGGAGGACTGACGAAGAAAGAGTTGACCGAATTTGTTGACCATTTAGGCCAAAATCCGAAGGACTAGTGAAGGAAGTATTGACCGAGTTTGTTGATCGTCTGAGCCAAGATCTGGAGCACTAGCGAAGGAAGAGTTGATCGGATTTGTTGACCTTCTAGGCCAAAATTTGAAAAATTTAAGAGGAAGTGTTGATCGGATTTGTTGGCCATCTAGGCCGAGATTCGTAGCACTAGCGAAGGAAGAGTTGACCGGAGTTATTGACCGTCTAAGCCAAAATTTGGAGAACTTACAGAGGAAGTGTTAACCGGATTTGTTGGCTGTCTAGGAGAAAATCTGGAGAACTGTGCCAGTTGAAATGACACGCCATCATGCCTTCATATTGTCAGTTCAAAATCGAGCCACACGTCCTCACGCTGGGAATTTGCGATCTTGATAATAAATGCGGCGGAGGATCTGAATCACCCACACTCTTTTAGGGAGCGACACATGTCAGCATTGATGGGTGCCCCTTTCCAAGATGGTTTGCCTCCTTTGGTGTTCACACTCTTTTAAGTCGCCAGTTAGTTACTTTTTGAACTTCCCACGCTTTCCTTCGTCTTTTCCTTCATGAAAAGTTCTAAGTATTCCATTTCTTTCCTCTGTTTTCATGGCTTCTCAAATCTCCTCAGTTCTTAGTGTGAGTGATGTGAAGGAGTTATACGTTGAGTACAACATCCCTAGTGAGATCGTTTTCAGGGTCCCTAGCAGGGAAGATCGAGCATGCTCCCCTCTTAAAGGCTGCATCACGGTGTATGAGGCCCACTTGAGAAGTGGGTTCCTCAAGAGCTGCTTGACATCTTCACCGCTCTATAGGTGCCCTTCTCACGGCTCCATGCCAATGCCATGCGATATCTTTGTTCCATGTGCATCTTCATGCACCATCACTCTCGGATATTATTAGTCGGCGCCGTGAGGGTGATGTTTCGATTTATATAGAGTGTGGACTGGATTTCCTAGACTCCAAGGGACCTTCCGATTAACCATGCTATGTACAACTTGTTAAGAATTGGAAGGATCGATTCTTCTTTGTCCACGTTACTGAGTCATGGCCCTTGTCTAGGGAATGAGGCAAAGATTCAAAGAAGTTTACTGGAACACCAGAGAAGACGGGGATAGATGTCATGAAAGAGGTGTTGAAACTTGTGAGAGAGCAACCTGACAACTTTGGGAGAGACCACTTGATTTCTCGAGAGGAGGCCAAGAGAGCCAATTGGGGTCTTTCTTCTCCGACACAGAAGTTCAGGTTGTTGTCATTAGAGGCTTATCGAAAGAAGAGGAAAGCCGGAGTTATGATTGTCAGGGAATCCTCCTCGTTACTGTTCCCACCAGTCCATGGCGAAGAAAGGCTGCAACTTTGGAGCCTTCTTCGTCATCCTCTAGGCTAGACTATGTGGTAGCTGGCCGTTTTTCTGGAGTGGGGGATTGCTCAGGAGAGGAGATGGCTCCTGGTGGATTTGAAGCCATGTGGTGCAGCGGAGTGGGCAACTCTATGGTTTTGGTGCAAGCGGCGTTGGCGTTGGCGCCGCAACTCGAGTTAGGGGAGCCAACTCTTGAGCCGGCTTTCGAGCTGTCGGCTGAAATGGTGGAGATAGCCGATGAGTCGCGAGCGGAGCCACCGGCTAATGAGCCACGAGCTGAGCTACTGGAGCCAGCTGAGGGCTGCGAACGGAGCCACTTGAGCTGGCTGATGAGCCATGAGAGGAGTTGCATGAACCATCTATTGAGCCATCGATAGAGCTGGTTTCAAAGCCAGTCATCAATTTGCCAATTGTTGAGCCACTAGCTGATCAACCAGCGTTGATTTTTGAGCAGCTTACAATGCCAGAGGTGCTAGCTGGCAAAGAGCCAGATGAGTCGGAGGACTCGATGACTAAGCTTCTAGAGGAGTGTGCGGCGGAGGTTGTGGCTGGGCCCGACCATGAGGATGTTGTGTTCAGCCCCCCGTCTCCAAAGTCCAAGTCCCGCAGCAGGCCAGCGAAGCCTGAACGCCGAATCTGGCGGGTAAGTTTTTGTAACTCTCCTTTTCCTATTCTTCATCATTGTTATCATTTGACATGCTTGGTCTTTGTATGAGGAGAAAGTTGGCAAGGCAGTCACCAAGGCGCTGTGCCAATGGGACCTTGCCATCTCCAATCGTGATAAGGAGATAGCTTTGTTTGAGGAGGAGTAGGATCTACGGAGAGCGGAGCGCCAGGAGGAGGCAGCCACTCTACAATCTGTGATATCAAGTTTGGATGCGGAGAACGCAAAATTGAAAGATGAGAATACTTTGCTTACAGGAGCTGTGGTAGCCAGTCTTAAAGAAGAGATCGCCAGACTGAGGGAGGAGAACGTGTTGTTAATGGAAGAAAAGGACAGTGTTGTGATGCGTGTTGATCAACTCATGTAGCAAATGACATCATTAGAGAACGCGTTGACTACTCGGATGCGCCACCGTGAGGTTTTTAACATGTTGACAGTGTGGTTATGGGAGGGAGTCTACCTTTGTCGGCACATAGCACGACTGGTTGGCCCTAACTTTCCAATGGAACTTATTGCCCTCTCAAATCGTTCTGCCCAGCATCGTGAGAGCCTCATCGGACAGCCACCTCCTCCTCCTAGAGGCTCTACTCATCCATAGATTTTGTACTCCTTGTTCCTTATAATTATACATATTTGGATCAATAAAATAAATATTTTACATGTTCTCTATTCTCACCTTAGCCATTGCCTTTTTTGCATCGTCATTGCCTTTTCTGGCAAACTTGGTGTGTTGTTAGCAAGTTTGTCGTCGGTCTTTTTCGAGCCGTTCGTGATGTTCATTAAAGGAACTTAGTCCTGTGGAAGTCACCAGAGTAGATCCCATCGTCAGGTGAAGCTTGTCCTTCATTTGTGATCCGGAGCTTGATGGCGCTGCGTAAGTGTGAACTTAGGCGGCCAACTTTTTAGCGACTAGCTTTCTTTTCTTTTCTTTCTTTCACTAGCTAAGGATTTCTGCTGCAATACTCAAATGACTACTCATAACTGTGACACAAGCATCGCTGGGTTCCAAAATGATGTGACTTGAAACTACGCGACCCTTTAATTCATGTGTTGTTCTTTTAGGCAAAAACTTTGGTTTATAAATTGGCTAGGGTCCTGGGGTTTTGCCTTAGCAGTTTTTCCCTTGATTCTTCTCCCTGAGCCATTCTCCATTTGCTAAAAATGAGAATTTGACCACTCAATTGATCTCACGATGGCGATGCAAAACAATGATCAAAACTTGGTTCCTCCTCCTTCATTTTTGAGCTATGGAAAGTGTGCCTTCACATGCGAGCAATCCTCTTCTGGCCCAGGCCATGAATGGTGGGATACTAGGATTTTTTTTTCAAAGATTTATATTTTCCTCGAAATTCCTTTGTTTGAATTTTTATCAATTAGGGCTTTTGAATTGGAGTGTAAGAGGAGGATGAGGCGTGGCAAGCTGATCGATTTTGATTATGGTGTAATGAAGAAATTTCCCTTCACAAAATGGCATTGAGAGGATCGCGTCGTCAGAGTGTGTGAGTTCATCGTCGCCTTGAAGAGGTGGCATCTGGAAGATTAAGATCTATCAATTTCAGTTTGTAGATTTCCTTGGAAGAAGTTTAATTTGATCTGCGGATTCGAGCTTCAATGCCGTGTGACATGCGATCTCTTATGCCCGCATAGAGCTTGCCCCCTCGGGAAGCCACCAAGCTAAGAAAACCCCGCAACAAACCAGACTCTTTTTGCCCCTTTTGCTTTTTGTGAAACATTATGAAAGAATGGTTTATGCGCTTTGTATAATGATGACCATTTTGTTATGGCAGTATGCATCTTCTTTCTTGCACTTCTGTTCTTGTTTTTCATTTTCCAACTTGCTTGCCATCACATTGGCTGGCTAACTGGGCATATTGTACGCAAGTTGGCCGATTAGTGTTGCTTAAGAGGTTTGTTGCGCTCTCTGATGGTCTTAGGTCCTGAAGCAGATATAAGGTGTACCCTAATGTCGGGTCAAGTCTGTTCTATGTTTATCCATGAATGGAGGTTTGGCAGCATTGCTTAAGTGCAAACTAGGGTGGCCGACTTTTAGACGGAGAGCCTTTGCTCCTAACGACAGTTGTTGACTGATCACGCTTGCTCCTAACGAAGGAGGTTGTGGCACGTGCTGATTGAGCCCCCTAAGATTTTGACCGCGAATGGGCCACTTGGATGTCCAAGGTTTAGTTCGACCGTTAGCAAGATGTCTAGATGACCAGGGTTTGATTTCGACCGCTTGGGGGCCGCCTGGATGACCAGGGTTTAATTACGACCGTACACGGGCAGCCTGGATGACTAGGGTTTAGTTATGTCCACTCATTGGTTGCTTGGATGACCAGGGTTTAGTTATGTCCACTCATGGGTTGCTTGGATGACCAGGGTTTAGTTATGTCCACTCATGGGTTGCTTGGATGACTAGGGTTTAGTTATGTCCACTCATGGGTTGCTTGGATGACCAGGGTTTAGTTACGAGAAGGTGAAAACCCTCCCGACTTAGGGGCATTCCAAGTCATGTAAACCTGCAAACAAACATATATATGCATATGGAAAGGAAAGGAAAGGAAGTCTACCATGTAGTGATATAAGAAATACAATGTGAAAAGTGTTCCTACATGCATGCATATGGTTGACTTACCTGTGCCTTTACTGAAAATAGTGCTTAAGGTGAACCGTGTTACACGTCCGAGGAATCAACTTGCCGTTTTTGGTCCGGAGCTTATATGCTCTGTTTCGCATGATGGATGAGACTAAAAAAGGACTCTCCGAGTTTGGAGAAAGTTTATTACGGTTGACAATCTTGCTTGTGGCCTCGATGCTTTTTAAAATCAAGTCCCCAACTTCGAAGTGCCACGCTTTTACCATCTTATTGTAATAGTGCACAACTCATTGTTGGTAGGTTGCTATCCTCAGCTGGGGCATCACGGGCTTCCTCCAACAAGTTTAGGTGTTTTCAGATTTTCTAAAAATTACCTTACAGGTTGAAAGACTCAACCCTAAGACTTAGAAGCCCAATCTCAACCGAAATTATTGCTTCAATCCCGTAGTAGAGACTAAAAGGTATCTCATGAGTTGGTTCCTTTGGAGTCATCCGGTAAGACCATAGGATGGATGGAAGTTCGTCGACCCAGGAGCCCCCTATATCCTTCAACATGGTCTTTAGACCATGAAGTAGCATTCACTTCGTGACCTCCACCTGTCCGTTGGCTTGTGGGTATACCACTGAAGTGTAGACCAATCTGATATCCAGCCTGGTAAAATACTTGGTGAAATGATTTTTGATGAATTGGGTTCCATTGTCAGTCATGATGACCTCAGAAATGCCAAATCTACTGACTATACCCTGGCGGATGAATTCCAGAGCAGTGTGCTCTGTGATCTTTGCTAGCGGGGCAACTTCAACCCACTTTGTGAAGTAATCAATGTCGGCGATGATGAACTTTCTTTACCCGGTAGTATAGGAAACCGTTCGAGAATATTGAACCCCCGTTGTGTGAAACGCCAAGGAACTTAGAGAATCCTCAATTCAGCGGGTGGCTGGTGGTGAAGATTACCATAGAGCTGGCAATTTTTGCACTTCTTCACAAAGTCGAGTGCATCTCTCTTCATTGTTGGCCAGTAATATCTTTGGCACATGATTTTGAAAGTTAGGTTCTTTCCACTGATATGCAACCCGCAGATCCTAGGGTGGACTTCACTCAAGGTGTAGTTTGCCTCCTCAGGGGTTTAGCGCCTGAGGTAAGGGATCAAGTAGCCACGAAGATATGACCTTCCATCGACCATGGTATACCAGCCGGTCATCTTCTTAATCCGCTTTGCTTCGTTTGCGTTGCCTGATAGTGCTCCGTCTGCCAGGTACCTTTGGTAAGGTGTCATCCAGCTTTCGGCATCGGAGATTTACATTGCTTCTTGTTCCTCCGTGCTGGGGGTGCTTAAGATCTCCCGCATGTCCTTCGAGTACTATTCTGGATTGTCGGCCACCACTGCTCTGGCTAGTTAGTTGGCTTTCTTGTTGTCAATTCTGAGAATGTGAACAAGGGTTACTTTGTCAAACTCCAGCTAGTTTCCTTTGCTTTGCCAAGTGAGGATTGCATGCTTTGAAATTCCCATTGATTTGGTTGACAACCAACTCAGAGTCACTGTAGATGGTTAATCGCTTAGTGGAGCACTCTTCAGCCATTCTTAACCCGGCCAATAGGGCTTCATATTTGGTAATGTTGTTGGTGGCCGAAAAGTTGAGTCTAAGGGAATACTTCACATTGAACCCATCAGGGGTCCTTAGGACCACTCTGTGATGTTGCCTGAATCCGTAAACGATCCATCTATGTTGAGAACCCATTCCGATTCCTCCCCGTGTAGTCTTGTATCCTTAGTGGGCTATTCATTAGGAATTGCGGTTGTGATCTCGACAATAAAGTCCGTCAGGGCCTATCCTTTGATGGCCAATTTGGGTAGAAATTTGATGTCGAACTCACTCAACTTGATTGCCCATTTTACCAACAGTCCAAAAATATCAAGGTTCTAGAGGATATTCTTCAAAGGCTAGTTAGTTAGAACAACCACACGGTGCACCTGGAAATAGGGCCTCAGTTTCCGGCAGAGAAGATAAGTGTCAAGGCTAACTTTTCTACACGTGCATAGTGGGTTTCTGCGTCGGTCAATGTTTTACTCACGTAGTAAACCGGTCGTTGAGTATCGGAGTCTTGGCGTATGAGAACAAAGCTAAGAGCCATATTCAACACTGCTAAGTAGAGGTACAGCTCATCTCCGTCCTTGGGTGATGTCAACATTGATGAACTGGCCAGGCACTACTTCAATTCGTCGAAGGCTACCTGGCATTCTATAGTCCACTGGAATCCGTTTGCCTTTGTCCCCCTTAGAGCCTTGAAGAATGGCTGGTTATTGTCTCTTGTCTTGGCAAGGAAACAGGACAAGGCCGCCAGTCTTCCCGTTAGTCTTTGGATGTCTTTGACACTCCGGGGTGGTGTCATGTTTGCAGGGCCTTAATCTTCTTCGGGTTCACTTCGATCCCCCATTGGGAGACAACGAACCCTAAAAATTTCCCTGAGGATACCCCAAAGATGCATTGTGAGGGATTAAGCTTCATCTATTGCGTGCGGAACACCTCGAAGGATTCAGCCAGATCACGGATCTGGTCATTGGTGGCCTTACTTTTGACAAGTAAGTCATTGATGTATACCTTCATATTACGGCCGATCTAGTTTTTGAATATCTTATTCACAAGCTACTGATAAGTTTCTCCTGCATTCTTTAGGCCGAAGGGTATTACCCTATAGCAGTAGGTGCCTTGTCTGTCATGAACAAAGTGTGCTCCTCATCCTCGAAACTCATTCGGATTTGGTTATAACCCGAGTAAGCGTCCATGAAGCTCAGAGCTCGTGTTCGGATATCGAGTCCAACAAGAGGTCAATCTTGAGTAAAGGGAAGCTATCTTTTGAACAGGCTTTGTTGATGTCAATGAAGTCAACGCACATTTACCATTTTTCATTACTTTCCTTCATCAGGACGATATTGGAGAGCCAATCTAGGTACTAGAATTCTTGAATGAAGCTGGCGTCCAATAACTTTTTTACTTCCTCCCGGATGACGATCAACTTTTCCACGGAGTGGTTTCTCCACTTTTGCCTGATGAGCTTGTGGCTGGGATCGAGGCCCAACTTGTGGATCATTATTCAGGCTGAAATTTTAGGATTGTTAGCGGGTGTCTATGCAAAGAGGTTAGCGTTCTGTCATAAGAACGTGACCAGCTCGTTGCGCAATGTACCAGTGAGGGAGCCCCTGATTCATACACACCTCTCCGGGTCTTCCGGATTAAGTGGGATTAGATCAGTGGTCTTACCAGACTGTGCTTGTTGCAAATTTACTTCATCTTGATAGTCAAGTTTCCCTGCTACTTTTAAGGTGTCACAGACGCGATCTGGGACATGTAGCATGTCCTCCTAGTGACTTGGTGGACCGGCACTTCACCGATACCGCATACTATTGGGGACTGCATTTTGAGGTGCGGTATTGAGGTGATGGCTCAAAACGCAGTTAGGCAGGGTGGCCTAGAATGGTATTGTACACAGAGGGAAAATCGATGACCAAGAAGGTGAGCGTGCAACTTGCCATTCTTGGATATGTGTCTAGGGTGATTTCCAATTGGATTGTTCCCTTGAACGGTCACTGATTCATTGTCCATGCCGTAGAGTGTGTTTTTGGCAGGTTTCAATTGATTCTTTTTTAAACTAAGTTTAAAAAATGCTTCAAGGAAAAGCAAATCGTAGGAACTTCCATTATTAACGAAGACTCATTTCAATTGATATTCAATTACTACCTGTTGAAATGAGCGCAGATATAACGAGGCAATCAGCATGGGGGAGATTAAATGGTTCAAGTCATTGTTGCTAAAGCTAATGACATTATCTTCTGTGTGCTACTTCTTCCGCCCAATTTGTTTCTACTTGCAATCCGTTGGGAGTCTTGGCTGGCCGAGTAGCAATCATATTGGCCATCCCAGTTGCGACCCGATTCCATGGTGAGAAAGGCTATGACCACTCCTAGCCTGAGGTCCCCGAGCTCTGGCCAGGATTTTTGACGAACCTTGTGAGGTGTCCCCTGCAGATGAGCTCATTGATTTCTCTTTAGAGTGTCTTGTAGTCTTTCGTGGAGTGTCCAAGAGATCGGTAGAAATCATAGTATTTAGATAAATTTCCTCCCTCCGCCTTTTTAAGTGGTTTTGGTTACTTAAGGAACTTCTTCCCATGGATCTACATGAGGATGTTGGCGCATGTGTCTGTCAGGGGCGTCAGGTTGGTTGGCCTGTAGTCCCTCCTCTCTAGCGCTCCGACCCGATACTTCTTCCGATGAAAGTGGTCATTGCCATTATGTTTCCTCTTTCCCATAGTTAGGAAAAAACGAGGCTATTTGATCCGCTCGAGATGCTTAACCTTGTTGGCCTCCTCCGCCGCCGCGTAGGCTTTGGTGATTCACTTCGCCTCCCTAAAGGTCTACGGGTTCTTGTGCGCCAGGTGCCTAAAGAAGTCCCCATGCATTAAGGCAAAGATGAAACTGCCAAGCTTCATCTCCTCTATCAACCCGGGTATTCTTCTTGCCTCTGCTACGAAGCGATCTAGAAACCTTCGTGGATTTTCTCATTACTTCTGGTTGATATGGGAGACATGTCGAGGTTGCTTTTCTTCCCGACGGCTGGAGGCATATTGTGCCAGGAAGAGGTCAGAGAGTTCTTGAAAGCTTCAGATAGAATCTAAGGTGAGGCCCTGGAACCAGATATGTGTGTCACCTTTCAACGTGAGAGGGAAACAGCAGTACATGGCCGCATCATCCAATCCTTGTAGACTCAGATGAGTGTGAAAATAATTTAGGTGATTCATCGGATCAGCACTCCCATCATAAGAGTCAAAGGTTGGTATTTTGAACTTCGTCGGCATGGGATGGTTCAAAATCTAGGCCACAAAGGGTGATCTGTCAAGATCTCTGGCATGTTCGTCACCCTTGAGCACGCGTCTAATGATCTTCTCTACCCGCACATCCGTTGGGACGGCGTTGCCAGTTCTTTTGGAGTTAATGAAGGTCTTCAACTCCATCCTTTCTCTGACGTGGAGGGCAGTCAGCTGGCTATTAGCCTCGGCGGATCTGACGACCCCTTGAGGCTCCCTCCTGAGCCTGATGGGTGGTGGTGGCATCCACCCGAGAGTATCGGAGATTCCTATATTCTGGACTCTCTTCTGGAGTCCGACTTACGGCATCCCTCGAGCCTTGATCGGCTTTGGGCCTATGAGGCTTCTAGGGCAAGAGCGTTGGCCGGCCTCTTGGTCTTCTTGGTCAGCTTCTTCTTTTGTCCTCCTCTTTTGGAGGCCGGAGCAAGTGGAGCCGCAGGCGTCCCCTGCTGAACGTTCTCCTTGCAGGCGTAGAGGATCTTGAGTATCCTATTCATATTGCTCATGTTCTCTACCAGGTTCTGAAAAAATGGCGCTCGCATGCCGTTGACCACCCCGTTGACCTGGGCACCAATAGCGTGGCCATGGTCGGGTGAGGTTACGTCTCTGATGGGCTTGCTCACTTGTACTCTTGTGTTCACTGTATTGGCCGATGGAAAGAGAAGCTGAGAGAGTGAGATCGTGCGAAGTCACTTAGGAAAGTGGTTGGCTTTTTGCAAGATTCCCATAGATGATGCCAATGATGCGTCTTGGATCCAAACTTCGAACAAATTTGGGTCAAGTAAATTGTTTGAGTCCGTCTCCGTCCATCGAGTTCGGAACCTACACATCACAACTAAGAACAAGAGGTCAGGCGACGGCGGAATATTATTTTATCGCAAATACTCCGACGCTCAAATCAATAAACAACCTTCAAGCTTGGAAGGTATAAGTAACGAAAGCAATGAAAATATAGAGAGTGTTGAGGTGGATAAGTGCTCTCGTTGAGAGAGGCTTTTGGAGGGCCCGTAAGAAGCACTAACTCTAAGTGCTTTGCTCGCTAGGAACGCAGTAGCAGAGAGATTGAGGATTGTGCTTCTGAAAGCGTGGAAGTTTTGCAGAAGATGGCTTCTCGTGGGCAAGTGGGAATAACAGAGGGTGTAAGATCGTTGGAGTATGCAAGTGTTTGTGAGCCAATTCCAGCCTCTCCTGAAGCGAAGGCTTCAAGGCCTTTTATAGTCGTTGCTCTCGGTTGCCTTCATTGTGTGGAAGGGCTTGATTCTTGTGTTCTGTTGGGATTGCTTCCCCTTTTGGTGGAGAACTTTTGTGGTAGCAATGGTCGCTGTATTGATTGCCTTCTTTCTACGTTCTTGTAACTGTTAGGGTTAGCAGTAGACAAGGAGAGGATTCTGGCCCCTTTCTCTAGGGATGCACGTTGGATCTGCTGATGACTGTTACTGAATAGATTGCTTTCTGTAAGGAGTGCGAAATTAGGGGAAAAGACTGTTGCTGGTTATGGATAGACGCGTGGGCCAAGTTGGGCTTGGGCCGCGTTAAGCTTGGTCTTCAAGTGGTCAAGATTCCGGTTAATAGAAGTGTTGACCGTCTTGAAAGTTAGTCGTCCAAGTTGTCCGTCCTGATTTCTCCGTCTGCTTTGGCTTTCAACTAGTTAATTCCCCGTGTTAACCGTCCTGGCGTAAATGAGCCGCAGCGATTCTAAGCCGTCACTCCTTTTTGGGCTAACTCATTATTGGATTACCCATCAGGATTTTTTTAAAAATGATCTGTATAATCCGTTTGTTGGAATTATTTTATCTGAGTTTTTGATTCATCTATTGAGTGTTAACAATTGAGAGACCAAGGTGACTGCCTTCTTTTGAAATTATCAGTGGTAATGCTATCAAAATCAATTAGCCCTTAGAAATTTCTTGTTGATATTATTATTATTTTACTTTTTTTTTGTCGATTATAGTATAGTTATTGCTTATAGATTTGACAAGTGAATTTTATTTTAAATCTTTTAGTCAATAAATTTGAACGATGAATCACGAGTAACAACAAGACTCGAAGAAAAATTCAAAGTTTTGGAATGGTCAATAACATGATCAATCGTTGTTAGCCTCTCATAAATAATGATGATTTAAAAATTAATAACCAAATATCTAAATTTGCCCTCCAGTTGTTGGATTATTTGGGATCTAATAATGAATATTTAATATATTAAAATAATATAGTATAAAAATATTTTCTTAGAAAATTTCTAAAATATCAAAAAATCTAAATATTAATATAATAAAAAAATAATATCAAAAGTATGTTATTTTATATTTTTAAAATATTTTTTAATATTAAATCTTCTCTGTTGGATTTTAATCCAACGAATATGTGAGAAACACTTGAGCTGTAGCCCCCTATTCCCATCCTAACAAGGCCAAATTTTGATACTCTAGCTTTTCTAACAAATTTATCGGGAAGTATAAAATGGGTTAGTAAGGAGATTTAAAGAAATAATAATTTTAATGATATGGTATCTAATTTATTAGATAATTAATTTTAAACTAAAAAATTATATAATTTTCTAACTTATTATCGGACTCTTAGACTTTTCTATTGTATTTAATTTTCATATAAGACCAACTATATTGCAGGATAGATCAAAAGCAACCTCTTTTGACTTGTTTGGACATTATGAAACTTCAAAAAATTCAAACATTCAATTAAGTGTTATATCTCATTATTTATTATACTCACAATCCTTAAAAAAAGGAAGCAAAAAAACATAGAACTCCACCATTTAGGCATGACAAATGATCATAAACATGGTTAAACTAGAACACAAAACACTTACTGTTAATTGAGGTTCAAATTCAAGCATAGGCTTGAGGGTTGGCGACGAGGTATTCGTCTACAATCTTAGTCATCTCCTTCAATTTCTCTCGTCCCACCTTGACTCCCTCTTCATTGGGTGCAGCGCCGGCCACTGGCTTGCAATGGGTGGTCAGCTTGCAAACGCTACCGGTGCCGGAGGCAACGATCTTAATCTCATGGACAACGGACTCATACTTTCCATTAAGTACGTCCCCCTCAATGGTTGTGTACTTGCAGTAGAAATTGGCCTCGTCAAGCCCATCAATCCTGTGTTTCGCATACTTGTAGTGATGCCCTGCCAAAATAATTGCATGTTATGCAGTTTGTTTCTGTTTATCATTTTTTGGAAAAAAAAATTAAAGCAAGAAATATTATTGTGTAGTCAAATTTTGAATATGGTGTGCTAAAATTTTGAGGTCAAGCAATGTTAATTTTATTTATTTAATTTTTTGTAAATTTTATTTGTTTAAAATTTTTAAAATTTATGTTTGGGAACTTAAAAAATTAGTCAAATAATTATAATTATTAAATAACATAAAGAATACTAATTAGTCTACTCTTTTGATCTTACCCACAAATATTATTAATCTAAGAGAAATATCAAATTAGCACCGGCCCATCATTTAGGATTTCGAATATTATTTATTTTAGGTGATAATTTTTAACATTACTTTGACTTATTCTAGTGCTTTTTTCAAAAGAAAGAGATTCCAACAACTTTAAATTTATACCAATTAATTAAAATTAAGACATTTAATTATATTTGAAGAATATTTCTAATAATTATATTAAAAAAAAAGTATAAAATATCAACCTTCAGGAAAACAGATCTTCCTTACACTGCCAACAGCATTACAATCGCCTTCAACAAGCTCAATACTTTTAAATCTGTCGGGCAAGACCTTGGGGAAGAGGTTATGGTTGTCGAGACACAAAGCCTTGAACAACCGAGCTGGGGCGGTTGCGCATTCGACCTCCTGGGTGGATGTGGTGGTTGCCATTGTTGGCTTGAAAAGAAGAAAACAAACGAGGATAAATATTGGTTGCTTGAGTTGGATTAGCTATGGAGGGTAAGCTGTGGATGTGCAGAGATGAGTTTCCTCTGTATTTATAGAGAGGAAGGGCATGATTGCTCTACTCCCCCTCTCTCTCTCTCTCTCTCTCTCTCTCTTTCTTTTTACTTTTATTTTTTCTTTTCTTTCTCTATTGACTATCTCGCCTACCTTAGTGGGCCATACACCCCCCCTTACAAAAAAATAATAATAATTAAAGATGAATAATCTCTTTCATCATCGATATTATTGTTCACGGACGATTTTTTAGAATAAAATAATAATTTATTTATCTAGATATTTTTATATAAATCTATTAATATATATAGGTGAATTAACATGAAAAATCATATTATTTGAAAATATAGTCCAATATCCTAGGAACATCTCTAAATATTTACAAAGACACAATAATTAAATGTAAATACATAATTATACTTTGATCATATAGCTTAAAAATATCATTATTAGAGATGGATTTATGGGTGCCGGTGAGGTGGGTCAATATGATTACATAAGCCGCAGTCTATGCTGAGGAAAATGTTAGCATATAATGTGGCTTAAACAATCACGAAAGCGGAATAAAGGATCGAATTTTATACCTCCCGCCATTAGCTTGCTATGCTTTCGAACTCTGAGATTTGGACCGATTTTGAGCTTCTGAACACGACTTACTCTTCTAGATGGTGTATTGTCTGAGTGGGGTGTCAGGGACAAAACCAGAATGCTTAATTTATAAGGCAAATTCATCAAATGCCTTAATCGAGCGTTACTTTGATCAATCCGCCGAGATTGATGAGCACGTTAATGGGAGAGTTATCATCACTTAAATGGACTACTAATGATTCAGCAATCAATGGAATGGAACGGAAGAAGGAGATCAGGCGTCGTGAAGATGAAACGAAGAGAAGAAGCAAATCGGCTGAATCACGGCTCAAACGGCTTGAAGAAGCCAGCTGGCAAGCGGCTCCGCTTGGCTTCGGCTTCGGCTTCGGCTTCTGCTACTGAAGTCTACATTCTCTCACTTGGTCCATGTTTACTTGATGTGATAATCATACCCATCAATTCTCAAACTTAAGAAATAAATATACGAATCATGGTGATAAGTCCTCTAATAATGAGTAATATCTTCCATGTATTATAATATATTACATTTCTCAAGTCATGTTCGTATCCGATAACATTACTTTATGAATAAACCTTATATTTATTCTTTGTCCAACAATTAATAACATTCTTAAATCAATCAATATGTACACAATTTTGAGAAATATCACAACAGATAAATATAAATTTCATTAAATATCATTGTCCATACAATAAAAATTACAAAATAAAACTTAGTCCCATTTTTGTTACAAGAACCTTGAACCTCAATGGTGGCATGCCTTTTGTCAAAAGATCAGCGATCATTAATTCAGTACTAATATGCTCAATAGCAATTTTCTTTCCTTTAATGCGCTCATTTATGGTTAAAAATTAAATGTCGATGTATTTATTTCGACTGCTACTTTTATTATTTTTAACCAGAAAAACAGCAGTTGAATTATCGTAATATATCTTTAATGGCCTTGAGATGGAATCAACCACTCTAAGCCTAGATATGAAATTTCTCATCCATACATCATGCTTTGTAGTCTCGAAACAAGCAACAAACTCGACTTCCATAGTGAAAGTAGCAATCAAGGTTTGTTTTACATTCCGCCAGGATACAGCTCCACCGACAAATAAAAATATGTAACCGGATATTGATTTACGTGAATCAACACATCCAGCGAAGTCTGAAACGGAGTACCCCAATACTTCCTAATCGTTGGTCCGTCTATATGTAAGCATATAGTCTTTGGTACCTTGAAGATACCTCATCACTTTTTTAGCAGCTTTTCAGTGTTCCATACCTGGATTACTCTGAAATCTTCCCAACATTCCAACTGCAAATACTATGTCAGGTCTTGTACATACCTAAGCATACATCAAACTTTCAACAACGGAAGTATATGGAATATTTTTCATTTGTTTCCATTCTAAATCATTTTTCAGGTATTGCCTCAAATTGAACCTATCACCTTTCACAATGAGTGCTACACTTGGTGAACAATCTTTCATCTGAAATCTCTGTAAAACTTTAATGATATAAGTCTCTTGAAACAAACCCAGAACACATCGTGGTCTATGTCGATGTATCTTAATGCCAATTACATAAGATATATCACCCATATCTTTCATTTCAAATTTATCAGAGAGAAATTGTTTCACTTCATACAGTAACCTTCTATCATTGGATGTAAGTAAAATACCGTCCACATATAAAATAAGAAAATAAATCTTACTCCCACTGAACTTCTGGTATATATATTGATCCAAAATATTCTCTTCAAAATAAAATGAAGAGATAATTTTATCAAATTTTAAATACTATTGACGGGAGGCTTGTTTCAATCCATATATGGACTTCTTGAGTTTGCATACCAATTGCTCACCATCACTAGAGGAGAATCCTTCTGGTTGTTTCATGTAAACCTATTCCTCTAGATCACCATTTAAAAATACTATTTTTACATCCATTTGTTGTAATTTCATATCAAAATGAGCAACCAATGCCAAAATTATGTGAAGAAAATCCTTTTTAGATACAGGAGAAAAAGTCTTCCTGTAATCAATTCCCTCCTTTTGAGTATATCCCTTAGCAATGAGTCTTGCTTTATATCTTTTGATATTACTTAATGAGTCTTTCTTTGTTTTAAAGATCCATTTACACCTTATGGCTTTTACCCCTTTAGACAACTCAACAAGATCCCTGACTCCATTGCAACTCATGGAATTCATCTCTTCGTTCATGGCATTGTACCATAATTATGACTCATTACAACTCATAGCTTGTAAAAACGTTTCAGGATTATTTTCGGCTCCAATATTGTAGTTTGACTCTTGTAGATATACAATATAATCACCAGAGATTACTGACTTTCTTATTCTAGAAGACCTTCACAATGTTGTATTATTATTCTTAATAGGAGCATGTCGTACAACTATTTTAGATAAATCCTGAATTTCATGGTTAACTAGAATAGGATCAGTATTTTATGGAATGACATTGATTGGTTATTTAACACCAGATTGATCTTGAGGGTTGTTATGTACAACAATCAACCTATCATTTAAAGTGGAGGGTTGAGAAACCAAATGATCATCACCAGAAATTAAATTTCTTGATCGTTTCTCCCACTCATTAATTCATTCTCAAAAAATTTTATATTTTTTGATTCCACAATCTTAGTGCTGTGAGATGGATAGTAAAATATGTATCTCTTGGACCGTTCAGCATATCCAATAAAATGCCCACTAATAGTTCTTGGATCTAACTTCTCCTCATGTGGATTATAAACTCTTACTTCAGATGGGCATCCCCATACGCGTATATATTGTAAACTCGATTTTCAACATTTCCATAACTCAAAAGGAGTTTTAGAACAACTTTTATTGGGACCCGGTTTAATATATACAACGCTGTTTTAAGAGCTTCACTCCACAAGGATTTTGAAAGTTCGGAGTTACTAAGCATGCTCCTTACCATGTCCAATAATGTTCGGTTTCTTCTTTTTGCTACACTATTTTGGTCTGGAGAATCGGGTATAGTATATTGGATAACAATCCCATTTCTTGAAGAAACCTTACAAATGGACCAGACATTTGTCCATCTTCAATATATCTTTCATAATACTCTCTACATCTATCTGATCTCATAATCTTGATTTATTTTTCACATTGTTTATTTACTTTTATTTTAAATAATTTAAAAGTATCTAAGACTTTATTCTTATTATGAAGCAAGTAAAGATACATATATCGTGAGAAATTATCAATAAAGGTGATAAAATATTTTAGACAATATGAGTCAATATCAGGACTACAAATATCAATATGTATGATTTCTAATATGTCTGAACTCCTCTTGATATTCTTTTTAGTCTTATTGGTCAGCTTTTCTTTAATATAGTCTATACAAGTCTCAAAGTCAGTAAAATCTAGAGTACCAAGTACTCTATCATTTACCAATCTTTTGATTCTTTTAGTGGAGATATGACCTAATCTCCTATGCCACAACATAGAGAAACATTTATTCATAACACATCGCTTAATGCTAGCATTAGCGTGCACAGTATTGAAAGATGTATTATTTTATAAATTTAATAATAAAGACCATCAGAAAATGTACCATTTCTAATAATATCAAACTTATAATATAAACTGAAAAATGAGTCTGAAAATATAACAGAATATCCATAAGGTATAAGTCTTGAAATTGAAATCAAATTTTTAGAGAAATTTAGAATATAAAATTTTTTTTCTAGAGTCAAAATAAAACCACTACTCAAAACTAAGTTGCATGTTCCAATGGCTTCCACATGTGAACACATCTTGTTTTCAGAGAATATGCTCTGTTCACTACCCACTGACTTCCCTAAGTTTTGCAAGCCCTATAAGAAATTTAAAATATGGATTGTAGAACCATAATCAATCCATCATGTGTTATGGACAATATTAACCATATTAGATTCATAACATACAAAAGAGAATGGATTACCTTTCTTTTCAAGCCAATTTTAATACTTGACACAGTCCTTCTTAATGTGTCACTTCCTTTTACAGAAGAAGCACTTGGACTCCTTCTTGATGTCAGATTGAGAAGGTATTTTACCTTTTTCCTTTTTTGTAGCTTGTGTCTTGAACTTTTCTTCTTTAAACATATAGACGCTTTCAATTTGTTCCATCATGAGCCTTCATTCCTCTTAAACACACATGATAATGACCTCATTAATTGACTATTTATCTTTATGTGTGTTGTAAGAGATTTTAAAGGTCCATATTGTGGTAGAAGCATGTTCAAAATATAGTACACAAGGAAAGATTCAGATATTTTTACCTCTAAATTTTTTAATTGGGCCGCTATATCCCTTATCTGCATTATGTGCTCATGCACACCCTTAACACCGGTGAGCCGTATAGATAAAAACTTCATTAACAGGGTGCTAGCAAGTGTTTTATCTAAAATCTCAAACTGCTCATCGATAGCCTCCAGCAAATCTCACACTTTATTATGCTGATCGACAGAACCACGAATACCAGTAGAAATTTTAGTCTTTATGAATATCAAACTTAGGCGATTAGATCGCTCCCAACGTTTATAAAGAGTTACATCAACCGGAGTACTGGTAAGAGTAAAAATAGGTGGTTCGTCTTTTCGTATAGCATAATCTATGTCCATCCACCCTAAGTGAAGAAGAATTTTCTCCTTCCACACCTTATAATTATCACCTTTTATTTCAAAAATTTCACATCTTATGTCGGAAAGATTAACAGATTGAATAACTGTATAAAAATAAATACATGCTTAACAACCAATAAATGAGGCTAACAAAATACAGAATTATATTTTACCAATATAAAGCATACATCATGAATCAATTGACAGAAAATTACCTGTGGGCTAAATTTTAATTCAAATAGATTCATGTTCAATTTTATGATAAAACTATCAAATTATATTCAAATTTTTAATCCCTGTAGGCAAAATAAGAAAAATAATTTGACATTTTATTCTGATTAAATAATTTAATATAATAAAATTTTCTGTGGGATAAATTTTATTATATAAAAAATAAGTAGCTACAATTAATGTCTTTATCTCACACGTAAAAATAATTTTATTAATTAAGGACGCTGTGACCAATTCCCAATTAATTAAATTATTTTAACTACTAGACATTATATACACATATATATAATTATATTATGAATATTATATTTTAATTCTTATATATAATAAATACAATTATATATATATATACACCAAATGTCATATATAGGTAATTAAAGTGCCTAACAAAGCAACAACCGCGCGCCCAGCGCAGCGGTGGTGCCGCATTCCCACGCAGGTCTCGGGTTTGAGACCACTCACTACGCAACGCAGCACGCTTTGTCGCTGATTTTCTAGATTGCTACAGTGATCGGCCAGGAGGCGTGTGGGCCACGAACGTAATCGGCTGCAGCTCCACTGCCGCGCGGTCGCGAAACGCAGACGCTGGATTTGTGCTGCGAACGAAAACAACCCAAGTCCAAAACCGTTTTATGTATTTTTTTAAATTAAATGCACTGTAACAGAATGACGTCATTTTGACACTGTAATAACAGATGAAACGACGCCGTTCAGGATACTGAAAATCGAAGACAAAATGATGTCATTTATCAATTGTAGCAAGAGTTAAACGATTCCATTCAGGTCGTCTTCTACCTTCGCCGGTTTCACCGAAACCTGACAACGCCCGATTCGACCCGTTTTTCAGACCCGGTTAAAACAACGCCATATGAACATCAAAATTGATGAAAAATATATGAAAATGTCGGAAATTGAATTTTCCAACGATTTTCGGCGCTCATTTTTACCGAATCTTTAAAAACACGGAAACTTTAAGAATTTCAAGTTACGGGCAAAAATCAAAAATTGGCAGAACAGGCAAAGGTAGAGGCGATGCCTCTCTCTGATACCACATGTTAGCATATAATGTGGCTTAAACAACCACGAAAGTGGAATAAAGGATCGAATTTTATACCTCCCGCCATTAGTTTGCTATGTTTTCGGGCTCTGAGATTCAGACCGGTTTTGAGCTTCTGGACACGCCTTACTCTTCTAGATGGTGTATTGTCTGAGTGGGGTGCCAGGGGCAAAATCAGAATGCTTAATTTATAAGGCAAATCTATCAAATGCCTTAATCGAGCGTTACCTTGATCAACCGGCGGAGATTGATGAGCACGTTAATGGGAGAGTTATCATCACTTAAATAGACCACAAATACTTCAGCAATCAATGGAATGAAACGGAAGAAGGAGATCAGGCGTCGTGAAGATGAAACGAAGAGAAGAAGCGAATTGGCTGAATCGCGGCTCAAACGGCTTGAAGAAGCCGGCTGGCAAGCGACTCGGCTCGATTTCAGCTTCGGCTGCTAAAGCCTACAGAAAACACACAATTCTTTTAGAAAAGGGATGAAGAGGATGTTTGATTTTACTCCAGCTTTCATTTTTATTATGTTTGGGCTCTTTCTCAAGTGGGTAATTTTTTCATTTAAAAAAAAAATTAATCCACTAAGAATCACCTCATATATATATGTTATTTAGTACACGGTTTTATAGTAAATTTAAGATACATAGTTAGAGTAAAATATATAACAATGAAAATATAAGATACAATTATACGTCTGGTTACATTATTTCAAAATGTCGTTATCAAATTTATATAATTAAGTGTTTGATGGTTCAAGCGGTCCAGTATGAATCGGAAGAGTCTATGCTGAATAAATGTACATTCCTTATGGATGATTGACCATTTTAACGTTGATTGGATTGGTGAGGAGGTAGATAGTTGTCAAGCATGAATTTGAGAGTGAATTCAATGGTTAAGATTAAATTATGAAAATATTTGAGTTTAAATTTTTATTTTATTTTTTATAAGTAATTACTTTTATATATATTAATAAAAATATTATGTACAGGATTCTAATATATATAAGGACTTAAAACTATCTAGCACATAATATGTGAGCATTGCTTACTCTTAAAATACATCCAAAAACAAGTGCCCAAAAATAAAAAAGAAAAAAAACACACAAAAAGGTATATAATGAAAAGAAGTGTGAAATTAAACAAATAAGCTACCGACATCATTGCTCTAAAATGCCGTTGAATCATTGAGTCGGAAGTGTGGTATTGTTATAGTTAATATTCTTGCTAGATAGAAAATTTATAATTAATCTAATTGTTTTGTTTTCATCAAAACATAAGGATGCCTCAAAAATACAAGTATTACAGTCTATTTAAATCAAATAAATTATAGCTCTAGGGCCAACCTAAAGTACTGTTGTAGCGGGAGCAAGCAGACCATCTGATGGCTCTAGTACAATTGACGTATGGTCAGGCGCATTTGATATTAGATCAAATATTTTTCGAAATTTTCTTTATTACCCTACATTGGAAGAAGAGATAATGTGCGGATTGCTCTATAGACTAGCAAAACATGCATTAACAGGGGAGATAGGGGGAACAACATTTATCCAATGTCCCAAATCTCTCTTGGATAACCAATTAGAAAATAAAAGCATGAAAGATGTGATAGCTAGAAAACCCAAAACAAGGAGGTCATTGTTCTTGGGATCCCAATGAACCGAGTCCACAGAGGAGGAGTAGGATAATATGAAAGCCATGTGCTGATAAATGATCACATAGAAAGAATAGCAAGAGGCAGCCATATTCAATGATTAGTCGAGATAACAATATCAATTTTCACGCTGTAGTAAATGTCCGTACCAATGGTGATTTGTTAGAAAAAAAAATGATAGGGACAGCACATAGTGGGTGGTGAAAATCAAACCACAAAAATGTATCATTTCCATTACCTATAATATGGAGCATAAGGGTCTAAGGGAGTCGTGCAATTCCATAATTTTACAGAAGTTTTAAGGGACAAATTAGAGAATCTTGACGGTCTAAATGTATTTATTTTTATTATAGTAATGTTAACCCAATTCATCTAAATTGAATCACCAGCCTTTCCTTATAGATGCTATAAGTACTTGGCAACGAGGGCTTTGATCCATACAATTGAGCTCTTAAGACCAAGGCCACCTTCCTTTGGGGGCTTACAAATATCATTCTATGCAACCTTAGTAGAGTTCCACATTGAGTTAGGTCCATGCCATAGGAATCTCCTACGAATGTAATCAATTTTTCAGAACAAATTTGGATACATAAAAGACAGATGCCCAATAACTTTGAATATTTGCAAAAATTAATGATACGAGCTAGAGGTAACCATCAAAGGAAAGCTAACAATTCTTCCAGGACATAGTCTTCGTAGAGACTTTATCAATTAGGCTCTAATAGTAAAATATAGTTAGGTGTGAGGAGAAGATGGGGACATCTAGATAGCAGATTGGAAGATTATCAACCCAAAAAATAGGTGATACCCTTGATAATATCAATAAATTGTTATCGTAGTTGCAAACAAAGTATTCGTTCTTCTTTGGGTTAGAAGTCAAATTAGAGAAATCGAAAAGATCTAGAAACACTGATGAATGGTTTTCACTGACTCCCGGTCAGCCCTACAAAAAAGGAGAGGGTTATCTACAAAAGTAAGTATCATAGTCTAGAAATATTTGAATTTTTAGTGATATAAGAAATTTGGATTATTAGAGGTTTTAACTTTGATGATACCATGAAGAATATCCATACAAAGGATAAAAATGTAGGGAGACATAGGGTCTCCTTGGTGTAGCCGCCTACCGTCCTCAAAGAAGCTTGACAATTCTTCGTTAATGGAGATAGAGAAAGTTGGAGAGGTACTACATTTTTTGATCCACTTGTCAAACAAGGCCAAAAAAACTCATTAGCTTCAACGAATTAATGACAAAGTTCCATTTAACCAAACCAAGGGCTTTCATGATATCAACTTTTAAGACCGATTGGTTTGGGTCTTTGTTCTACTGATATTTGTGGAGTAATTTTTGTCATAGAAGAATGCTATTACTACTATGTCTGTTTTCCACAAAAGCTATTTGGCAGGGGTTGACAAGAGCTAGAAGATTCAATTTAAGACAATTGGCGGTAATTTTAGCAATGATTTTGTATGTCACATTATAGAAAGTAATACATTTGAATTCATTTACTTTGGCAGGGAAATTAACCTTTCAAATGAGATAGATTAAGGTATAATTAATTTGTTTGAGCAAATATCCACTTCGGAAGAATTCCATGACCCCATGAGAGAAAAGATGGCTTACGATGTCCGAGGATCTTTTCAAAAAAGAAGCTAAAAACCCATTTCAATCTATAGCTTTGGAGTTCCCAAACTAAACACAACCAAGTAGATATCGTCTAGGAGGGAATAGTAATAAGGTTGTGGAGAGGGTATAAGGGGACAGTACAAAGGATGAAGGGCCGCATGGCCTCGGTATTAGCAAGACCACTCATAGGAGGCCTTTCTAAAATCTTTAAGAAGTAGTTAATAATGACCTCACAAGTTTAAGAGAAGAGGATGTGAGAGAGCCATCTTATTTGACAAGCAAGATGATCCTTTTATGATTCTATTTTTTTTTATAGCATTGGAAAAGTATTTTATAAAACAATTACCATCTTTGAGCGATTTAATTTTAGCTTTGCTTTATGAAGTATTTCTCAATATGCAAAGTTTTTCACAGATCGACCCAAGCTTGAGATTTTGAGGGGATGGTGACATGGCAAAAGGGGAACACAGAAAGAGTCACTTGGGCAACCTTAAAAGCCTTTGCGATAGAAGCAACGGCTAGACCAAGACTACCAAATTCTTTGATTAATATATTAATAGTCATTTTGACCTACTTAAGCTTGGAAACAACCTAGAACATAGGGACACCGTTGACTTTACCGGTCCAAGAGGACCTCATGATGTCCAAAATTCTAGGATGATTTATCATAAAGTTATTTAATTTGAAGGAACCCTCCTAAGCAATCCAAATTACCTTGGCGGCGGAGACAGGTCGAGTAGTTTGAGATACTACCTAGCCAAAAGACTCTTCAAAATGCTCATAATAAAAAAGTCAAGCAACTTTCATTAGAATTTTGTCCAATTTATTGTAGATATGGTTCGGCCTATCATAATGATTACACCGTGTGAAAGTACACCATTGAAACTGTAGTCTTGTAGATTGGAGGATGTGAGACAATGGGCCAGGTTTCTGGAACCCTTTTATAAGGAGTTGGCCCCAAGGATCTCAGAATTGTGAAATACCACATTTAAATCACTTAGAAGGGCCCGTGGAAGGTCCTACTCCTTGCTGGCCAACTCCTCTATCAAGTTCCAAATGCTTCTTCTTTCTTCAATTGAATTGAGACTATACATCAAGGAGTAACGAAATTTGGTGCCACACACCATATCGTGACAATGTTAGAAATGATTTGCTCCTTAATCTTAAGGCCCAAGAGCAAAATGGAGAAGTAATCCCATCCAATCCAAATGTAACTACTTTAGATACAATAGTAGTTCATAGTTTAAGATCCATTATAAGCGATGGAAGACTAAATAGAATATGTATTAGTACCCTACACTCTCATTTTCACTGAGTCAATAGATATTGAGATTATGTGATTTCACAAAGTCCTTAACTGTGCAGGCCTTTTCAAGCACATTAAGGTCTTGGATATTCCAATAGGCAATGCAAATCATTTGATTACTTGGGGGTAAAGGAGAAGATCTTTTAGGACCCTTGGATTTGGTTTTAGCAGCTACATTCCCCTTTTACAACCAGCAATTATGTAAAAACTGTGAGCATCATTACAAATAGTCCTAACATAGATAAGAATCTTAGCATTGATGGTAGCATTACACTTAATCAGATTCAGGACTTGGAGTGACACCTCAATTGCATCGGCAAGGCTTAACACCTCAAAGGGATTCAACTAGGAGGTAGCAACCACAAACTCTAGCAACCTCTCCACAGAGATTGGGGAAGTCAGGTCCAAAAGGATCCTATGAGGTTATGCCTCCCATCGCAAATGCATTTATAACCTTCGAATGTCATCCATTATGAACCATTCACGGATCAATGAGGACTTAATTTGTATCAAAGAACTAGTGTAAATTCCTCGACAATGAGATCAAGTATTCCACACGAAAGTAATTCTTTTGATCAAAGTATTGTGGAGAAATCATTTTTTTGAGAAAGTTATGAGGGAGAAAGAAGGCGAGATCTAAGAGAAGTTCTCCTTTTGCTTTTTGTTAAGTTATGTAAATTTTAAAGATAAAATTTTTATAAGGAGGAAAAGAAAGTGATATACAAATACTAAATTTATATAATGATGTTTAAATTAAATTAAGTTGGTGGGTTATTAAAGCTAATTACAGCTTTGGTTTAGAAATTAATGGATTATAGTGGTGAAAGATTGAAGGATACATGAGGGGTGTATGAACTATGCATATGTATATTTGACGTAGTATTTCTATGCTTGATATGTGTTAGTATCATTTTTATGGTTGGTATATTTCGTGACCATATTTAGTCATGTGTCGATATCAGGTTGTGTTTCATCGAAGCGCTGTATCAACGGATTTCTGTAACTGTTCGTTCCTGGGTTCCAAGAGCACCACGCTTGCCATGCACACGCCACCCGCTCGAGCCGTAATTCGCCTACCGTGCACTCTCTACGCGCTCGAGCACAAATTTCGGAATCACCCCACTCTCTGCTCGCCTCCTTCTCGCTCGAGTGCTGCGGCAATAGGCAGAATTTTTAATCCCATTTTTTGAGCCCTCTATATATAAGCACCTTATTTCATTTGCTCTAACTTTTGATTGAGCATTGTGGAGCGCGCCTCTTTGAGAGAAATAGTTCTTTCACTCCATTTAATCAATGATTCTCGCTTCAATTGAGAAAACCAATATTTCATCGTTGTGCTTCATGTGCTAACAAGTTTTTTCAACACCCTTTCTTTTCGATACAACATTTCTACCCTTTACCTCCGTAGGTGACATGGGTATTGTGGAAAAGCGGATCTGGTGGTGTTTGGTCCTTCAAGCGTTTCAAGAGAGAAGATTGACGGAAAGATCGGAATGCGTCTGGTTTCGTTGTTGTGGGTAAAGTCAAGGAGTTCCTTGGTAGGGATCATAAGACGGGAGTAAGTCTGCCCGGTTCGCGCGTCTGTACTACCCGATTTGTAGGTTGATTTTCATAGTGAATATTTTCTCTGACCGTTGAAGCCCGAATAATTTTTTTCGATTACCGTGGGTATTGAGCTTTCCTTTCATCACTAAAAAGTGTTCCTTTTTATTATTACCTATTGTCTTATATCATTTTATACATGTTAGTTTATATCATTTAGATACAAATTTTTTTAATGTGTATTAAATATTTAATTTTGTATTGCTTCCACAAACCTTGCATAGGGTCAAAATATTATTGTATAATTTGGGACAAAATATCCTTTTTCAATTAGTATCAGAGACTTACCTCGATCCGCAATCTTTGATCGAGATGTATATTAATGGATCACTCTCTGTTCCTTCCTTCTTTGATGGGAGCAACTATACCTATTAGAAGGTTCGTATGAGAGCCTTCCTCAAATCGATGGATGAGTGAGTGTGGGCTAGCACTCAAACGGGGTGGACACCACCCAGAAGTTCGACTAACGATGAACCAAAAGCTCTATCTTTGTAGTCAAAAGAAGAACTTGATGTTTGTAATTGGAACAGTAAGGGATTACATGCTATTTTTATGGCTGTATCTCCCGAAGAGTTTAAATGCATATCTATATGTGAGACCACAAAAGATGCGTGGGATATACTTGAAATCACTCATGAAGGAACCAAACTTGTAAAAAATTTAAAATTGCAAATGCTAACTATCAGATTTGAAAAAATTCGTATGAAAGATGATGAAACATTCAATGATTTCTATGCTCAATTAAATGATATTGTGAATTTCACATTTAATTTAGAAGAACAGATTCCTGAAAATAGAATTGTTAGAAAAGTTCTTAGATTACTCCTTGAACGATTTAGACCTAAAGTCACTGCAATCGAAAAAAGTAAAGATCTTGATAAAATAGAGATTGAAAAATTTGTACGATCTCTCCAAATTTATGAGCACGCACTTCCATAGTCAAGGAAGCAAAAATCAATTGCTCTAAAATCAAGTAGGGAAGAGAGAAACCGGGACTCAGATGAATAATCGTGTAGTGATGGCGATTTTTCCTTATTTATTAAGAATTTTAAAAAATTCTTAAAGAAAAATAAATCTTCATCAGATAAACTAAATGTGGATTTAAAATGATTACCTAAATCTGAGAAGAAGGATTGACGCAAAATTAAGGACTTCAAATCGAAAAATATCCAAGGAGTTTAATACCACGAGTGTAAAGGTTTTGTCCATTATCATGTTGAATGTCTAAATTTTAAATGCCAACAAAGTCATGCCTTGAAAGTTAGTGCAATATTAAGTAGTGAAGAAGACACAGATAATGAAAGACGTACTGAAGATGGCCATGTCAAGTATATGGTATTTATGACCTCACTGTGTGAAAATGATACACGTTTAGAAGAAACTCTTAAGTAATCCGATGACTCTGAGACCGAGTCAGAAGCTGAATTTTCTGACCTTCAGGATGCTTATGACAGACTATTTAAGGAATGCCTACTAATCAGGAAAACTAATGTGTCCTTAAAGTACAAACTGAATAAAATGAAAAAAAATTAGCTCTGAAATCCGAGTTAGATATAAAAGTTCAAGAAGTTAAAGAAGTGAAAAGCTCTTGCACTAAAAATATCACGACTCTTGAATTTGATCTTAAAGCTGGTCGAAATGATTTGAAATAATTTTTAAATGGGTCAAAATAACTGGACCATATGCTCGGCTTGGGAAAAATCATAGGAAATAAAACCGGTTTGGGTTATTCGGATAAAGCCTTAAAAGCCAATATTAACTCTAAAACTGTATTTGTTTGACCGACGTGCATCCCAAAACAAAGCAGCACATCGTCAGCCCGTATTGATCACTCTTTAAGAGTTTTCCCATATTATTGGGTCAAGTCACAAACTGTTAGCAAACAAAAGTATGATTCTGACATCAATACTACATTCGCCCCAACATGTCATGGTTGTGGCACCACTAGTCATATTCGTCCTTATTGTCCTATAACGTCTTTTCGAAATAATTTTCGGCAAAATCTAACGATAGAAAATCTCGTTAATTATATTAACATTCTAAAAGATCAAGTGACACATTTAACCAAAATTATAAAATGTGGTAAGAAAATATGGATTAAGAAGAGTGAGCTCCATTACCCTTTAGTCATTCGTGAGGAAAAGGGGAGTAGATTTCTATTCTTTGGGGAGATTGCTCCTGTTAGGGAGAGTTAGGGAAATTGTCTTTTCAAAGGGGGAGATCATTTTTGCTATTTCGATAGGGGAGACTATATGCTTGTTATTTTTGATAGGGGGAGACGGTATTATTTTTGTTAGGGGGAGATATTCTTAGGGGGAGTGTTGTGATGCTTGTATTGCTCTTGCTGATTTTATATCTTTTACTGTCGTGCTTTCATTCATTTTGATGATGTATGTTGTCTTCTCTTTCTATTACTACAGTCTTATATCATCATGTATTATACCTATTTGTACTAACCATATTTGACTAGACAACACAGTTATAGTATCAGCACGGCAGTCATAGCATCACCCAGCAGTCATCGTGTAGATTTTTATGTTTACTTGGTCTATTATTTTTACTTCTCATTAGGTATAGATTTTTATATACACAGGTTCTATCTCGGTGGTATTCAAACTTGTGCTTCACTTATATTTTTTTACTTTATGTGTTTTGTTACGGAATTGCCAAATGGGAGATTGTTAGGGTCATTTTTATTGTTGGTATATTCCATGACCATATTTAGTCATGTGTCGATGTCGGATTGTATTTCATCGAAGAGCTGCATCAACGAATTTCTGTAGCTGTTTGTTCCCAGGTTCCAGGAGCACCACGTTTGCCGTGCGCAGGCGACCCGCTTGAGCCGTGATTCCCGTACCCTTGCGCCTGCCGTGTGCTCTCCACGCACTCAAGATCAAATTTCAAAATCATCCCGCTGACTACTTGCCTCCTTCTTGCTCGAGCACCCATAGGGTTTTCTCAAAAACCTCAGTTCACTCATCATGCTCTCGAGAGCCGTGGCAACAGGTAGAATTTTTAAACCCATTTTTCAAGCCATCTATATATAAGCACATTATTTCATTTGCCCTAACTTTTGATTAAGCATTGTGGAGCACGCCTCTTTGAGAGAAATAGTTCTTTCACTCCATTTAATTAACGATTCTCGCTTCAATTGAGACAACCAATCTTTCATCATTGTGCTTCATGTGCTAACAAATTTTCTTAGCACCCTTTCTTTTCGATACAACATTTCTATCCTTTACTTTCGTCGGTGACGTGGGTATCGTGAAAAAGGGGATCCGATGGTGTTTGGTCCTTCAAACAGTTCGAGAGAGAAGATTGATGTGAAGACCGAAAGGCGTCCAGTTCCATTTTCGCGGGTAAAGCCAAGGAGTTCCTTGGTAAGGATCACAAGACGAGAGTAAGTCGGTTAGGTTAACATGTCTGCACCACCCGATCTATAAGTTGATTTTCATAGTGGATATCTTCTTTGGTCGTTGAAATACAGAGAATTTTTCTTAATTACCGTGGATATTAAGTTTTTCTCTATTACAATTCGTTTTGTAACTTCATGCGTGGAGTTTGTAATGATTTGGATTGTGCATCCTTGCACTTCATGCATGGTGCTTAGTTAATTGAGATGTGAACTACCCCTGTCTATGATATTCAACGCTATGATTATTGACACTAACGTCTTCTCCTAGGCACTCCGCAATCTGAATACTCAGCACCCTGTTGGGTTATAGATGACTCTCTTATAGATTTCATACCTATTTGATATATCATTAAGTGGCACGCATGAGAATGCACGTGCCTTGAATTGATCTGAAAAAAGTTATAGAATGATGTATGATAGGTGCCTGTTATACGCATTTCATCGATTCTAGAATGGGGTCGTCTGAGGAACGTACGAGGGTCACACAAGCGAGATTTTCAAATTGCTTAGCGTCTGACATGCGCTCGAGGGGCGCTTGTGTGCCGTTTACACTGTGGACTTGCACGCGACACACGTCTAATGGACATTCGAGCGTCGTTTCTAAAATAATTACGCTAGACGCGATTTTAGGGTTATTACTTCTATAATTTTTGAGATTTTGAGTATTGACACTATAAGAAAAGAAAGAGGGAAAGAAAAAAAGGAAAAAGATAAATGTTCGAGTATCCGATCAAATTTCGAATCGTATTCTGTTTGCTACTGACTTTGGTACGTTATTCTTGAAATTGATAAGGATATTTTACGAATCTTATTTCTTTTCTTTTATCTTGTACTTATTATCGGTCAGACTCGTTTATTATAAGGTATTGTGGCCTTATATTTATTAAAATTTATATAACCAAATAATTACATAATAAATATATTTCAAACGTATAGTTTCATTATTTTTTTTCTTATTAAAAAAATTTTTAACGTAAAATATATTATGCTCTATTATTTATGATTATTATCAACTTATTGTACATTATTGTTATTTTTTTTATGGTTCAAATAAACGGTCTGATTCTTAACACACTCAAAACTCATAAGTAGCTTATACCTGACAATCTAAACCTGTATCAGAATTTCTTATTCCTTTTGTTTAGACTGCATTTCTTCCATCAAACTAAAGTGGGTGTGGACACTTGACTTGAATGCCATCAAAATAAATATAGAAATGGAAATCACATGAAAGTAACTCATCTCCACAATTCCTTTGTTAAGATTTATTTGTATGACAATATAAAATTTTTAGGAGTTAAACTTTGTGACTTCATCACACCAAACATTACAAAATTCAATGTTTGACCTATTAAACAAATATTTAATAATAATTATTTATTTGAACAACCTTCATGGAGAAGGGGTGGCCTCACGGAGGACGGAAGGTGGTTGAAAAGTGGCATTTAAGTTTGAGCTTAAATTCAATGTTAAATTTATATAAAACTATAATATATTTGTCCATCATTATCCTTTCAAAATCAAATACTCTAAAGTCAGTCAATCGAAGTTTTTCATTAGCCTACGCACAAATTAATTATACGATGGTATCTTATTTTCTGGACTCAATCTTCTTTAGAATTATAGAAGGGATAAATTTAATTTCTTTTAATAATAATTATTGAATATTAATTAAATAGTAGTATTATTTTCTTTAAAAAAATTAATTTTTTTAAAAGAAATTTAATTATTTATAATATTAATTAAATAATTATCATTAAAAAAATTAAATTAATTATCCCTTACAAGGATGTGGACCCCGAATTAGTCTTTTTTAGGTAGGAATATCCGTATATTTCCAACCCGAACAAGGGTCACCGGTTGACCGGTAGTGCACTTAAATTGTCCGTTCTGGTGTTAGTCACCGTTGGATAATGGAAACCGGAAATTAGAGAGTGTGAATGAGACAAGTGGGTCCACGCTCTGAATTTAATAAATAAGCCCACGTGACAAATTATCATCTTGTTTTGGTTTTCCTTCTCCGTGGGTCCCACGTGATTGAAAAAACCTGTGTAGGACGATATTTATGAATTAAGTAATCAATTTAGGTTTCTAGGAGAGAAAAAAATAAGAAAAAATAAAATTTTATTATTATTTAAAAAAATGATATGAATTAAAATTATATTTTATAAATAGACATGTAAAATTTAAAATTGTATAGAAGTTATAAAGATATCTAATTATAATTGTCCAGTTTAGATTTCATGGATTTTCTCCTGAAACTCATAAACAATTATCAAAAACTGTAAGAGAAATTCTAACAAACTTTTCAAGGTTCAAAAAAAAAAAAAAAACTTAATTCCTCAAAAATTTAAATTAAAAATATAAGACTCAAATAAATATATTTTATAGATTTTCTAATTGATGGGTGCGGTTATAAATGAGCGAATTTAAAAACCAAGCCCACTTAAAGGAGAGGTGGTCCACCGCGTTGCCTCATGAGCCCGAGATCCAAATGGGGATTCGATTTGCCCGAACGGATAGACCCGAAACCATTTGACAGGAAAATAGACAATTAGAGCTGATCAATGAAAATCCCTTCTATTCACCAACCAGCAAACGGTACAGCTTAACTCACACACAACACTTGTTATAACCACCAATGATTGCAAATCTTCCCCTAGAACGGAAAATTATAGCTCAATAAATATTTTCAGAATAACATCCCTGATTACGCATCAATTCTAGAATAGCAGTTACAACAAATCCTCTTAAATAGATATTGCCATTTGGCGACCCCTACTATCGCCCAAATAAAGAAAGCAAAATCTCCAGATAGGTATGGTTGCCATATTCGCCCGTGCACGATCGTTGAGACAACTTAGCGAATCCGTCAAGGCGGTCGACAATGAATCTTGGTGCCCAAGTAAGGCACCTAACAGGCTCTAGTATTATAAATAAGCCTTTGGTTCTGTAGGAAGGGTAGAGCAATCCTTACTTTTAAGAGTCCCCAGAAGATCAAAATACTCTTTCCCTTTCTCAAGCCACTTGTTCCTTAAGAGCACCCCCACACAAAGTAGCTCACCACTCGAGCGCCACCATCGGAGCCAAGCCCTCCACTCCCAAACTTCATCTCCTCACCAGTGCATCATCATTCATCGCATCCTCTATCTTTCTCACACTTATTGAAATATTAATGACTTGAACGTCGAAGAACATACCAGGGAGCAAGTCTCAACAATTCTATAATATTTTATTTGTTTGCTACGTTGGGCAGGACTTAGGTTATTAGAGATGGAGATCGAACCCGTCTTAGTTTGACCCACTGTAGAAGATCAGATGGTTCTTTAATTTCTATAACAACCCAAATTTAGGAACGCATCATTAGCGTTTGTAGAAACAATTGAAAGTCTGACCACCACACTCACAAAGATGAACATGGTCAACACCAATGCACAAGCCATTGCACCGATCCGGGATGCCACCTCCCGTGATGATGAGCCCCCAACGGGGTAGCCACATGGATGAGCAACCGATCCCAAACATGCACGATTCACCACTCCAATGGAGAGCATCTCTAAAGTGCTATAGACCCTCTGCACACGTTGGGGGCTCTGTGTGCTATGTCTCATACCTCAACTTTGAAGTGATGGAACCAAAGGAAGAAGCACCCAACCAAAAAGACCTAGTGTCTTGATGACCTCAAGGTCTAAGAGACCTCAGGCGACAAAGCCCGGATGCGGATAAAGGGTCGACTAAGTTATGGGACACGGAAGAGAGCCCAAAATGGCAAAATCCTCCTGCTCTCAAGGCAATTGAAGGCCCCCATCTATAGAAGAAGCTTCCTGTAGCACTACGCTTGTGATATTTAGTAGTCGCCTGATCTAGCATCTCTCTTTGAACCACACGGAGTTGAGAACCTTCCTCATTGCAAAGACGCGTGCGTCCTCCCCTAATGGAGAAGAGAGTGAAGAAGATAAAGTAGCACATATTTAGAGGAGACATCGATAAATACTTCGTTGTTCTAAGGAGATCGCTATTCACAATAGACATTAGGATGCAACCGCTACCCATAAATTTAAGATGTCAGCCCTGAAACTCTATGATGGAAGCTCTAATTTGATAGCCCATTTGGATCATTTTCGTACCCTACTGAGCTTCTAGGGCCTAGACAAAACCTCTATATGCTTGTGATTCCCTTTGATACTCAAAGGGGACACTCAAATTTGGTTTTATCACTTGCAGCCCAATTCAAATCGGATGTTTCAACAGTTGATCAATAGCTTCCTATTATAAGTTGCCTCCAACTAAAGGGATGATAAGCAACCTTGGGACCTCGCCCACATTAAGCAAGGGCCAAGAGAAAGCTTGAAGCGCTTCTTGGCCCAATTCACCACTATGGCCCAACAAACACAAAGGTTTATTGATAAGGTGAAACTGAACATCTTCATATCGACTTTAGAGTCAGATGATTTCTTCAAACATCTGGCCTATCAGGACCTTAAGACCTTTCAAGAGGTTGAAACTATTGCCCATGTATACATAATCACCAAAGAGGCCAACAAAACGAAACAACGCCCAGAACACTTTTGTCAAGGGGCAACGAATGAAAGAAAAAGAAATGGAGACCACGCTAGTTCTGGAGACTCAAGGAAGTAGTCTAGGACACAGCTGGGCATTTGGAGGGAATTCAAACCCTTAACCTGACCCATCTAAATAACTTCTAGACAAATACCTTCATGTAGATTAGGGATGAGAAGATTCTGAAGTGGCCAAAACTTACCAAGAATTCAGAGGGAGGAGACCAGTTAAAGTATTACCACTACCATCTATCTCTGGGTCATAGCACGGAAGATTGTTGGATTCTACAGAAGGAGATTGATGATCTAATCTAGAAGGGACACCTCACTAAGTTCTTATGGAACCTAGGGTACGCCCTTGGTAGAATAGATGAAGGAGAGCTAGAGTAATAGCAGCTGAGGAATCGAGTCGCGGTTGAGGTAGTCAGTATGGTAATAGCAAGACCACTTAAGAGCCATATCTCAGATTGCTTGGAGAAGGCTTCCAGCAACAAGAAACCGAGGGTAGGAGTAAGTGATGATATCATTAGTTTTAGTAATGATGATATAGCATATGTAATAACTCTTCATTCTGACCCTTTGGTTGTATCCATACTCGTTTAGGATGGTATAATTAATTACTAATTGAAATGAGTCTTTATTAATAATGAAAGTTTTCAAAATTTATTTTACTTCGATGCGTATTTCAAGCTGAGACTAAAGAAGAATTAATTGAAATCGGTCGAAGGACCCCCTCTATGGGTTGGACAATGATCCGGAATCGGTTTGGGAGGCTATTTAGTTAGAAGTTATACTGGAGGCTTACCCTATGACAGCCTCTCAAATGCTTACATTTCTAGTGGTAGACCTTCTATCAGTTTACAATGCCATTTTGAGATGGCTCTGCTTGATCGCATTCGGGTAGTGACATTGATTCCACACTTGAAGATAAAATTTTCGACAGCACATGGCATCAAAGAGGTCCTATATGACCAAGTGACCAATCACATATGTTACTTATCCCAAGTCACTTAGGCGACCCCCAATCAGTGAGTTAAGAACTTTGACCTTGGGGACGAAACAACCCTACTACAATCTAGTGAGTCTACTGATCAAATCTTATTGGACCCTAATGAGCCCAACAAATATGTGCAGATCGAGAGTTCCTTGACAGGAGACCTGCGGGACCAACTAATAACCATCATCAGACAAAATTTTAATATTTTTATATAGACAGTCGTTGACATGTCAGGGATTTCGACCGGAGTAATGGTTCATAAGTTGGACCTCGATCCCAGTCACAAACCTGTCCAGCAAAAGTGAATAAATCACTCCATCAAAAAACTGATCGCCATATGCGAGGTAGAAAAGTCGCTCAATATGGGATTCATTAGGGAGGTCCAGTACTCAGACTTCCTATCCAACGTGGTCATCATCTAAAAAAGCAACAGAAAATGGCAAGCATGTATCCATTTTATTGATGTCAACATGGCGTATCCCAAGGATAGCTTCCCGTTGTCGAGGATCGACTTATTGGTGGACTCCAAGTTTGGCTATGAGTTGATAAGTTTCATGGATACTTACTCGGGTTACAACCAGATCCGAATAAATCCAGATGATGAGGAGCATACTTCTTTCATAACCAACCAAGAGACATACTATTACAATGTCATGCCATTTGGCTTGAAGAACATAGGTGCGATATACCAGCTGTTTATGAACAAAATATTTGAAAGTCAGATTGATCGAAATATGAAGGTGTATGTGGACAATATGCCCATGAAGAGCCAGGCCACTAACGACCATGTTCGCGTCCTAAGCTAGGCATTCGGAGTTCTCTAGGGGCATCAAATAAAGTTGAATATAGCCAAGTGAGCTTTCGGTGTGATCTTAAGAAAAATTTTTTGATTTTATCATCTCATAACAAGGAATCAAGATGAACCCTAAGAAGATAAAGGCCATTATCAACATAAACTAGCCTTGGACCACAAAGGAGGTCCAAAAGCTCACCGGGAGGCTCAAAGCTCTCTCTTGGTTCCTAGCAAAGTCTGTGGAAAAATATCTATGCTTCTTCAAGGTCTTGAGAGGAATGAAGGCAACCGGTTTTTAGTGGATGACCGATTGCGAAACAGCTTTTCGGGAGCTAAAATGGTATCTTGTAAACCCTCCTCTCTTGATGTCACAGAAGAAGGTGAAGATTTGTACCTATATCTAGTGGTTTCGGACATGGCGCTAAGCTCAATCCTGATCCAGTAGTAGTCTGACACCCAGCGACTGGTTTACTATGTCATAAGGTCCTGGCAGATACCGAGACTCGCAACTCACATGTCGAGAGGATCGCCTTAGCTGTTATCTACTTCCCAAAAATTGCGCCCATACTTCTAGGCGTAGAAGATCATTGTCCTGACTAATCAACCGCTCAAGGGATTGTCACAAACTTGGACCAAATATGTCAATTAAATTCTTAATTAAATTTTAAATATTATTTTTATAAATTTTAAATCCAAGTGTGACAAACCAAATATATAAGACCCAATAAATTTAAAACCCATACAGGACCTCATCGGATAACTATCCAAATAAAATAACCATAACCTACTCCCAAACAATCATAATGATAAAATGCTCATAAAGTGAATGTGATGCTGCAACAAATCCTACCCAACTTTTATAGTAGATCCAAATCTTCAACTCTGAAGGAAAGAAAACAAAAAATGTGAGTCGAAGGCTTAACAAGTATCATCGTGAATAAAACTAAGCATGTAAGATTAGAGGGGAGCTCATATGTAGTCAAATATCGAGGCAAATAACCAATTCTATTTAGAAGTTTACCACATACACTGAAGCCACTACACATACACAACAGATTCTAATCCAAATCTGATCTATGCATTATACAACTAGGTTTTGAGCAGGCAGCTCTAGGCCATCATATATCATTATCGGTTGTAGCTCTTGGCAATCAGATTTTTAATATCGGCTATATTTTAGGTTTACAACTCTTGACTATTAGATTTTAATATCGGCTACATTTTAGGCTTGCAATTCTCAATTATCAGATTTTTAATATCGGTTATATTTTAGGCTTACAACTCTTGACCATTAAATTTTTAATATTGGTTACATTTTAGATCTACAACCCTTGACCATCAAATTTTTAATATTGACTACATTTTGGGCTCATAGCTCTTGACAATAAGATTTTTTTGGCTCTATTAGTTTAGATACATTTTAGGCCTGCAGTACTCGACCATCAAATTTTATTGGCTCCATTAGCCTAACTATATTTTAAACCTATAACTCTTGACCAACTTTTAATCAACCCACTAGAGCCTCAGACTCTCTTCCCCTTCACACATATTGATTCACCAGGGTCTTGGTCCACCATAGGCTCACAGATACTCCAACCCATCGAGTCTTGGACTCTACCCATTTTCATGCAAATATCCAAATATAAAATACACATAAAAATATCAAATATTAAATCAAACTAAAGGAGGAGGTTATAGATACTTTCCTTGATTTTATATCATGCATATTTATTAAAAGGATACTCCGAGGTATCCAAACCACCCACTTCTCTCTCCTTTTTGTGTGTGCCCCTACTTTCTCTTCCTCTTTCTCTCTCCTACGCGTCGTTCCTCTCCTTCTCTCTCTTTTCCCCTATGTGATTTCGGTTTCCCTTCTCTAGCTATGGTTTGAGCATGAACGATGGCACCAGCCATGGCGGTAGCAACCCTGCGATGGTTAGGGCAATGATGGTGGCACATGCAAGTGCCATCGGTGACTCTTTTTCCACTGCACCTCATTTATACAATCTACCAAAATTTTAGCCAATTGCCTCAAAATTGATACATGTAAATACAAAATCGGCATCCATAAAAAAAAGAAAGGATTTGTTCGCCTAAATTTCATGTATTTTCTTTGGCGATGACGACGATGACAATTTAGCTTCACTTCTGCTTGTGTGCACCTCCTTTCCTTCTCACTGTAGCACTCCTCAAATAATAGAGGAAAAATCATGACTAGTAATTTCTTTGGCTTCCATTTCAGTGTCAATCTCACTAGGTGCAATTATGGCACCTTCCCCGTTCCTCTTCATCCGCTACTCTCCCTTCTATCTCTTATCTTTTCTTTCTCCTTTCATTCATTCATTCTTTTTTTATTCCGCCACACACAGGTCCCTTCCCACTTTATAATAATAATAATAATATTATTATTATTATTATTGTTGTTGTTATTGTTGTTGTTGTTATTATTGTTGTTGTTGTTATTATTGTTGTGGTTGTTATTTATAATCCAATTGTATCCTAATCAAATAAAAAATTGGGATATTACAGGGATGCTACAGAGAGCCAATACGTCCAAATAATTGATCAAATGGGGCATTAAATTGATCGAAATTGATATGAAGTTCCGACCGCGGCTGGCCATGAAGGGCTAGGCTCTTGTAGACTTCATTGTTGAAATGAGAACCCTAATTCCGGATGCCCTCGATCTCACCAGGGATGCCAGCTAGCAAAAAGCTCAAACCTAGACCTTACACATTGATGGGTTGTCAACGCAGTCAGGGATTGGAGCTAGAGTGGTTTTGAGGACTCTAAATGGGTCTGAGATGAAGTAATTAGTAACTTTTAGATTCTCTGCCACTAACAATGTTTTGCAATACGAGGCTCTGCTCGTCGGGCTCTGATTGGCAAAGGAGTGTTCAATGAAGGATCTGACCATCTACAACAAATTAGAACTAATTATCAATCAGGTAAGGGGGAAGTTCGAGGCATCAAGTCCTCTATTCACGCAGTACCTTGCTAGAGTGAGAGGCTTGATCCCCGTGTTTGAGAAAGTTGAACTAATTCACATTCCCAAAGTGGACATCCTAAAGACTCACTAGCCGGCCAAGGCGGCAGCAGCGAGAAGCTAGAAACTGTACACCTGAGATATGCGAGAAGTTCTTGGTGCCCCTAGTATAGAAGTGCCCGAGATGGGGGTATTGCAAATTGTTGATGATGAGAATTGGATGACCTATTATAGGAAGTACCTAACCGATGGCTTATTGCTAGAAAACCTAGAGGACGCCAAGTATATAAAGAAGATAGTAGGTTGGTATACTATCATAAGTGAAAGATTGTACCACCGTGCATACTCTACTCTCTACATGCGGTGTCTTACGCTAGAAGAGATTGACTATACGCTGGGTGAGGTGCACCTCAAAATTTGTAGGTCATGCATCAGGGCTAAAAATCTTGCTTTCAAAATCATGTAGTAGGGCTTCTATTGGCCCACAATGAAACATGATGTTGTAGAGTTCGTAAAAACATGTGAAAATTGTCAGGTGCACGGTAATATCTTCTACCAGCTGCCCATAAAATTGTGAATATTGTAGGCGCCGTGGCCATTCGTGTAATGGGGGCTTGACCTACTTAGCTCATCCTCAATTGCATCCAGATAAAGGAAGTTCATCATAGTCGACATTGACTACATCACAAAGTGGGTTGAAGCCTCTTCAATGGCTCGGATCACTGAATAAAATGCGATGGAGTTTGTTCGGCAGAGTATTGTTTGTGGATTCAGGATTTTCAAAATCATAGTGACCGATAATGAAACCTAATTCACTAGCAAGTACTTTACCAAGTACTATTCAAGTCTAGGTATCATGCTGGTTTACACTTCTATTGCTTACCCTCAAGCGAACGGGCAAGTTGAAGTGATAAATCGCATTTGGTTACATCGGCTAAATACGAAGTTAGAAGACATGGGGAGCTCCTGGGTAGACAAATTGTCATCCGTATTATGGTCATTCCGTACAACACCAAAGGAATTGACCCATAAAATGCCATTTAGTTTGTATTATGGGATTGAAGTGGTCATCCTGATGGAGATCGAGCTGCCCAGCCTAAGGGTCAAAAGTTTTAACCCACTCAATAACTCCCAACATCTTAGAAAGCACTTGCTTGAAGAAGCCCGATATGCCACCAAGATGTGCATAGCGGCATTCTAGTGGTGGATCGTTTGATACTATAATAAAAGGATGAAAGCGTGCCAATTCGAGGTGGGAGACCTAATCCGCAGACTATAGAGGCCATGGGCAAGAAAACTCATAGGAACAAATTCTCTCTAAATTGGGAGGGGCCATTCTTTGTCTCGATAATTCTCCAAAACTATACATACAAATTGCACACTTAGATGACAAACTGGTTTTGAGGACATGGAATACCATCCACCATAAGAAGTATTATTAATAACCCCACATCAAACTCAGGTAGGTCCGGCATACATTATTAGGCATACTTGTAAGTTATACCACGTTTAAACTAATAAAATGACTATTTATTTATTCTTTATTGTTCATATGAGTACTTGCATGACATTATACAAAATCAAATAACCTAGACTGCCCCTAGGTTGGGTGAGAGTGCCTCGTCCATTAACCAACTTGAGAAAAGCATAACCAAAACCTCGGCTCTAGCAACTGAGCATCCCAAATGCGGTCGGATGCAATGGCCTAGGGAGGGGGCTTACCAACGAAAGTTGGACCTCCCTAGACAAACGGCCACAAAAGATCCTAGGTGGCTTCTTTAGCATGCGTGCAACAATTTCTCTCGATGAGGACAAATGCTATATGTTGAAAATGGTCTACAAATTAAGATCAGACGCGCAAGAGCAGCAACGTCTCCTTTAACGAGACCAATCTCTAACAAAACTGTGCAGATAATGACCTTGACTTTGCAAGAGCCTAACAGTTGCAGCCATGAAACCCAACCAACCCTAGTGAGGCTCGGCAATAGATGTGCGGCAACGTCCTCTCGTAGGAAAGAGCACCTAAGTACCAAAACTTTCCTCTATGGGAATGAGTACAACCGGACCTTGGCATCCATGCCAAGCCCAGCTGCATTGGCAATGACACCTAACTAGTAAATAACAAAGCATTAATTAAAAGGATTCTACATAAATACAAAAACACAGGTGATAAGGATTGAAAAAAGTCCCGACAATTTATTATAAAGTCAAAATGTACATTTGGGGGCATGCATCCACTACCAAGAAATGAAAAGCTGCCTAGGCTAAAATCTCAGAGGGATGATTATCCTAAGATTGGAGGCTCCTCGTTGAGAACGGTGAGGGCTCCCTTCCTCTCTTGGAGAAGTCTGTCGGGTGAGACCGCTATCAAGTACTACTGTTTATCTGATCAAAGAAGTCGACAAGAAAGTCTTAGACCTCTAGGGATGCAATTCATCTACAAATGCGAACATTATCCTAGAATTTGACATTCAGAATATGGTCCACTTCCTCTAGATTGAATTAGGTCCTCAACACCGCCTCCAATCAAGTGTTCTCACCTTGAAGGCTAGCAAGATGCTTCTCAACCGCCTGGAGCGCGTCCTCAAGCTCTAGGAACTCACCCTAAGCTTGGATAGCTTGAGGTCAAGACTGGCGGCTCGCTCCCAGCACTGCCAGGTCTCAATCACACTCGGGTTGATGCTCGTTTGTGTTAAGAGACAAATCTCCGCATTATATTGGTGCATCGTAACATCCTTCTAATGCAAGCAAGCTTCCAAGATATGCAGCATCGTTGGTGACTGCAAGCAAAAAGGAGGATGGTCAGGCAAGACCGACAATAATAAGAATGAAGAGTTACCTAAGATGTACCCCAATGTAAGGTATCTCCTCCACAGCAGAAGGATCCAGGGGAGCCCTGGGTGTAGAAGCTGATGGAGGCCTCCATTCTGGTGCAGGTAGTATATGATGAATGGGAGGTGCCCTGGAACTTGGATGTGGTAGAGGATCCACTAGTCCCTTTAGGGCTTTGGATATCTAAGCATCTTGGAAGAGAGATCGCCTCTCTAGTTCATTTAAGGCTCTAGCCGCAAGAGGCTCGCATGGACTCAGCGGCTAGCTAAAGAAAACAAGATAGGAGCTAGTCTCCTAGATGACTCACCAAACTCCCACATTTGCTCCGCCATGGTTGGGCCAGAGTCCATGGAGGAGGAGCTTGATAAAGCTATCCACCGCTAAGATGCCCTCTCAAGGGAATCTTGGATGTATAGTGACCTAGGATTCCTCTTAGGCCGGACTTGCGGTAGGGCGGTCATGTCCATCACCTTTGAGCAGGACTCCCACTTAGCCCGAATGGAGGCCCACAAAGAAAACCAAGAGTCCTTCTCATGGAACAAGTTGGCATGCGCCTTGATAAGATTTGTCAATGATCTTGTCAAGTTCTTCTCCCAGTCCAAAACTTTGTTGTCATAGGAGGCTGGTACCTTACCCAACTTGTTGGAAGGAGCCCAATCAGAGGGGACCTCTAATAAGAAGAATTGATTTTTCTAACCCTTCACAAAATTTGGATTCCCCCCACTTATTCGAAACAATTTGTCGGGGCGAGCAAAATCTTGTTCGCGTCCTTATAGAATCAAAAGATCACCTTCATGGTCAAGATGTCCAAGGACTATCCATAATGGCAAAGAAAGATACTCAGGGAAGCCAGATATTGCATGACATTAGGGTGAAGCCATGCAATCAGGATGTCTAACAACACTAGAATCTTGTATAACTCCAGCATGAAGGGAATATGGAGGCCACTCCTTAGGTGGGCCTCATATATAGTGATGAAACCACGATGGGGAGAGCAGGCTCTCTCGCCCTCTCTCGGAAGCTCGAATGGGATGTCACTCGAGATACTAAATTGGGTATACAAAGATGCAACATCTATAGAAGTGAGGATTGACCGAATCGCATCAACATTAGTGGAAGCCATGGAGAATTAGAAGGCAAACCAAAGGAAAAAAATGATTCGAGTCAAGAAGAAAAAATGTGGCAAAATGGAAAAAGTACAGAGCTTAAATAGAAGATGCTAAGGTCTTGAAATGGTGGTGTTTGTGAAAATCGAAGAGGCATGTCCCATAACAACAGCAACACGTGCCCACTTCGCGAGGCACCGTGGCGTGTCAATCATCTTGTATCAGTAATGATGGTTTGATGCTATGATTCCTTGTGCAGATTTAGGTTGTTGAATCGCGCAGATGGCACTAGTTTCAAGGCCCCATCATCCCATTTCCCAAAGCTATGAAATTGGCGGCATGTGTCCCTAGTGAGTTGGAGGCCAATTTGACTAGCCACATCCTAACCTAGTGTTCATGACGAACAACCATGAGTTGGGATCACCAGAAGACTGCACCACCAATGGCCCAAGTGATTTGTTCGACAATCATTGGGTAGCAAAATGCAACATTCAAACAATCACAACAAGCAACAAGGACAAAAAGGCTCGAGAAGTTTTATTCAATAATTCCTTTTACAAAGTACGAATCTAGGTCAACTAACTAAAAGCAAAAAAGAAAAAAAATCCTCTATCTTTTTGAAACCTGGGAAGCATTGTTGTAGGAGACTCCTAAATCTGATGGGAGGAAAAGAGCCTCAGATCTAAGAAGTTCACCACACCACCCACGTGTTTAGAAGAACCTCCTGGCACCAAGTAAGTAGAGGACCAACCGTCTCAATGCCCAGCCATCACTTGTAGGGCATCCCAAAGTGAAAGGAAAGCCTTCCCCTGTGAAAGATAGGTGATAGGCTTGGCTCAAGGATGGGGTGAAAAAGGGATAACCAAAACAGTTCCCCATAAGAAAATGCGCAACCAAAGCTGATTTCCTATGCACATTGGGATCTCTCCTCCAAACATTGGGGATGAACATCCTCCAATCCTAGTTAATGGTAGCATAGGCTTCATGCCAGCTCCGAACTCTCATGCTACTTGGTTGAAGGTGGATCGTAATGCAAGGTGTAGAGAGCCTCTCCATTTATAAGTTGCGGAAGGATTGACAAGCCTTTAATGCAAAATATTTCTTGCACCAGTATTATTTGTGGAGAATCGTCGAGTGTAGAGAATCAAATCTTGGCCGATTGAACGGTGATTCAACAGGCCACATGGGGAAGAATCGACCAAGGAAGATGACAACCACAGTCCCATTAGTGAACACACCGAGAGTTAAAAATTCAAACCTCTCGATTTGGGGGCTAGTGATAGGTGCAACCATTGATGGGCCAGCCCGAGAACTAAGCCCACTAAATGGGAAAGGGCCCAAGAATAGGTGGCCCACCGCACAGCCTCATGAGCTCAAGAGTCGGGTGGGGATGTGATTCACCTTAATGGATTGACCCAAAATTGCTCGAGGAGAAATGAATAATTAAGCCTGATCCATGGGGATCCCTCTTGTTCACCAGCTGGCAAGTGGCACAACTCAGCTTGTAGATGACACTTGTCATAACCGCCTAGGATCACAAATCTTCCCTCAAAATGAAAATCATAGCTCAGCAAATATTCCCAAAATATCGCCTCTAATTATGCATTGCTCCTAGAATGATAACTATGACTCGGCAAATTCTTTTAGATGGATATTGCCATTCGGCGACCCCTGTGATCACCCCGACAAGGGAAGGAATATCTCTAGATAGCCACGGTTATCATATGCACCCCACTCATGATCACTGAGATAGTTTAGTGGATCCATTAGGGCGGCCGATAGTGAGTCTTGGTGCCTAAGCAAGGCCAAACAAGTTCTAGTATTATAAATACCCTTTCTTCCTTCCGGGAAGGGTAAAGTAATCCTTACCCTTAAGAGCCACAAGAAGATTAAAGTACTCTTCCCCTTTCTTAGGCCACTCGTTCCTTGAGAGAACCCTCACCAAAAGCTACTCATTATCGAGCGCTACCATCAGAGCCAAGTTTTCCACTTCCAAACTCCATCTCCTCACCCGTGCATTAGTATTCATCACATCATTTATCTTTCTCACAATAGTTGAAAGATTATTAATTTAAGTTTGATGATGGACAATGAATCCCGAGGAGTGAATCCCGCTAAATTATCATTAAAACCTTTTTTTAATTCTGTTCATTGTTTAACAACCTAGATTTAGAGGTACATTGTAGTGTCCGACATCGGATGGGGAGGTGAATGAAGTGCGCTTTATAAGCCGTGGAAACTTTTCCCTTGTAGACGCGCTTTGGGGGTGGTGGAGGCCATCTACCAAGAACAAAACCGTTCCTAATTTGTTTAGCAACCTAGATCTAGAGGTACATTACATACATTATTGATCTTACTCATCTCCATGTAAATATAAAATAAAATATTTTCTAATTTTTTTATCTCGTCATAGGGCAAAAAGGGTTAGGGCGTCTAATAAAACACAAAATACAAACAATCCATTTAATATGATGGAATAAAAATTTTATACTCATTTTTGGTTTAATAAAATTATTATTTCATTATTTAATTCCTCAAATAATAGGAATAATAATTGCAAATGAAATTATTATTCATTCAAAATAAGGAATAAAAAATATCAATTTTTCCTTAATATATATATTTTTTATTTCTAGTTATGGATGAATAACTATTTCATCATATTTTTTCTATTTACTTTTACTACAAATTAGACTTGATTAAAATTAAATTTTGGTTAGATATTGGGTTGGGTTTAAATGAAAATATATGACCGCTTTAGACCGGGCTGGACATATTTATAATCTAAATCATATCGGTTTTTACCGATACATAAATATTTTATATTTTAAAGTATTTTTTAAAAAAATTCATAGAATTATAAAAATAACAGAAAATATAAAATAGTTTATAAATTATGGTATGGAAACTAAAATATTACCTAATTATATATTTAAATAAAAAATCTTTATATAAAAATTATTAATTATACTAAGTGTTGGGTATGGCCCAAGGTAGACCAGCCCAAGATAAACATGGGTCAAGGCCCAAAACTCTAATACCTCAATCGAAGAAGTAATAAAACCAATCTAGAAAGTCGAATAATAACTCCCAAGGGTATTAACCGAAAGGATTAATTAGAGCAATTAGTTATCAAAAATAAAAAGATAATCACTAACCAATTAATGACTAAATCCAAAAAATGGCCAAAGTGGTTTCATCATTAATAACCAAGCAATTTCCTCGTTAAATTTAAATAATAGTTATACACAAAAAAAAAATACCTCTCTACGGCTGTTTCGAGACGACTCTATATACGTACAATGATTTCAAATGCTGACTGATGAAGTAAGACCTTTGATTATAAATATTACTTCTCTAAAACAAAGAAAAAAATAAAAAAGAGGGGAAAAAAAAAAGAAACTCAAACATTGGAAAGCATCAAGTGGAGTGAAGCTATCAAATTTTATACTTATCTCCATCCTCTTTCAATTCTAGCATCTATTTTTTTAATATCTTTTCATCTGTTTAGAAAGGTCACTAATTTAAGTGTCGAAAGATATACTGAAGAGTAAGTCTTATATATCTATTACATCTAGTTTATTCTATTATGGTGTGCAGGATTTGAATTTGGAGTTACAAAGATTGGATCCATCACTGTCTAGATATCCTAGTGGAATTACACAGTTTCCTAATTCATATATTGATTTGGATTCTCAAGACGCATCATGAAGTTATATCTAAATATATTTTAATAAAAAATATTTATATAAAAATTATTATTTACATAAAAATATAATCTATTAAAATAATTTTTTAAATTTGGTATTTATTTTATATAAAATATATATATATATATATATAAAACGTTATAATTCGGACCGAGTTAGCCTGAAATGGTTACTTTCACCTATAATTATACACTACCTAAAAAATAATTGAGTCTTCGTCACCATATTTATCTATAAGACTAAACAAATTAAGTGGCTTGATTTTGATCAGGTTTATTCAAACCTTTTAATATATGTTGGAATATTATTTTATTGGATAAAGATAAAAGAGATATTTAGACTATTTTTAAATTATTTCTCACAATATTCTGTATACAAAATATAAAAAAAAATTAATTTTTAATTTAATTTTATATATTCTAATTGATTAACTAAATAATATAATATTGATTATTAACTCTATACTCATATTATTTCATTATCTAAAAATAATTATTTTATTTTTATGCTATTCTATTCTACCAATCAAATATAATATAAAAAAATATTATTCATTTTATTTATTGATAACTGTTTTTAAATATGATGGGGATGGTTGAAAGTGGGCTAACTGATTGCAAAAGCCCACGGACAAATCAAAAGAGTGGTCAATCTACAGCACGTTAGCATTGGCCCCAAGGCCCGAGTAGCTTCCAAGTTAGCCCAATTTGTTCTTAAGGCCAAGCTGACCTCTCGGTCCAATCAGGGCGGCCCACTTCCACACATTGAAGAAACTTTTAATAATTGATTACAACAGCCAACCGGTATGTCCTTATCCATTCAAACGGTTCAAATGGCGATTGCCACTAAGTAGCAATGTCGAACCATCCTCCAATTATATAAATATCAATTTACTCCCACGAGTAGGGAGAGATGTTGACTGGCAAGCATACGGAAAAGTAAATCTTTCCCCCAAAAAAGGACCTCTCATAATTCTTACTCTTAATCCGTTCCTCGTCAAGCACATCTTCCTAGATGGACACCATCCTTGCTTTTGTGTATTATCACATATATCTCTTGTCACTGTATCTTTTTATTTATTGAGAAAGATGATTGATTTAAGTGTTGGACAATATATCGAGGAACGAGTCTTACTAATTTTTTGACCTCTAATTTTTTAGTTGTGGTGTGTAGGATTTAGACTATCATGAATGATGACCGGACCCACATTAATCGATCTGCCAAGGAAGACCCAAGTAGATCTCTATTCTCTGCAAAACCCAAATCCGAAGACACATTATAATATATAGTTTATTTTAATCTTTTTAAATTTAAATTGAACTTATAGGAAAAGAGTTGATTATAAATTAATTATATAAACAATATTAATCATATAATAATATGATCAGAAAAGGAAGAGTAGCACTCATACTTTAAGACTAACAAGGCCCTTGGAGGGTCCATATGGCCCACACACTACATTGTCATGCCATCATCCATTGGCCGTCTACTGATGGCGATGAATTGAACCATTCAATAGTATTGTGACAAACCAATAGTTATTTAACTTGGAGCTAATATTCAACAAAGATGACCAATCCTTATCAAAACAACCACAAGCCTCTCATCAACCGCATCACTTTCTTAGTCATGTAATAATAATTCAAATATGACTTAACATGATACAGTCTAATACGAGTCAATCGACTTTTCTTTTACTTTGATTGAATTTTGAGTCGGGTTTCACATTAATGAAAGACTTTGAAATTATATTAAGGTTAGATGCGAGTCTATTATGTTTAGAATTTAATATAGTTCAAAATCTGACTCGAACATTATTTATATAAAATTAACATAAATATAACTTTTATAAATTCTCATTATGGTCTCCTTACCCGTTTTGGTCTGATTAATTATTTATATTGCTTATTTAATTTTATTTTAGACAAATAGCTGTTTAACGAGTTGCTTGATTTTGAAAGAGTTATGTAAAAGTTATTTTTCCTTATAAAAGAGCAATTTCTTAAGGAAAAAAAATTATACGTGAGCCGAATTTCTTTCAATAAGATACAAAATTAAACATTATCATATTATTAACAAATCGATAACTATACAATATTGTAATTTTTTTTAAAAAAAATTTCACTATGAGAAAAATTCCAATTTTATGTGAGTTTGGAAGTATTGGGATTAGTGGCAGAAGAAGTAGTAGGGAATAATTTAATTTTAGTTTAAGTTTTTGACAGAATTTTAAAATTTATTTTGAAATTACCTTTACATATAGACGTATTCTATCTATGGAGAAACTGAAATTGGCAAAAGAATAACATAAAATTAATCTTTTTTCAATAGAACAAGGGAGAGAAAAAAATTACACTTTAATATTTTTATAATGAGCATCCTTATTTGATTTTTTTAAATTTAATATAATAATTTTACCCCTGAATTTTCAAAAATTATGCTGATTTAAAATTTTAAAATTTTACGTTATATGGAATTAGTATTCTTTAAAAGTTTATGTATATAATTTCAAAATCTAGACCTATACAAATTATGAAAAATAAATTATCAAAGCTTATTAAAATTTAAAAATAATTTTAGTTATTGCAAAAATTTAAATTTAAAATTTTAAAAGATAATATTGAAAAGAAAAAAAATGCGATTTTGCTGGGATCAGATGTGGTCAGAAAACAAGCCGGATATTAAATTCCATGCACAGGGAATTCTACACTATTATTACTACAATGTTTTTTAATAATTAAAATAAATTAATAATTAAATTAAAATTTTCAATTGACTATATTAAAATTTTTATTAGTTCAGATGGGTACATTAATAAGGAGCTGGCTCAAAAAGGATGAACATCCCGAATATACACGGCTTATCTGCACCTAAACGGTCAATGCCAGCCGTTGACAGGTTGAAAGGCCAAAAAGGCATGAGATTCCCAAATATAAGACGACCCACTTGAACCCAAAACAGTTAACTCTTCCGTTGACCGAAATTATGCAAGACGGTCAATGTTTCCTTTGACCAAAAATATGATCAGTTGATCGCTTGAAGGACAGGCCTCAAATAGGCCAATACTAGTGTGGCTCACATGAACGTCTTTAACTAACAACGGTCTTTTCCCCTGATTTCGCGCTCTTTATAAAAAAACAATCTCTATGGTAACGGCATTAGAGACCACCCTAAAAAGGGGCATCTCTCTTCTATCTGCATGGACAAAATCTTAGATGGAAATATAGAAGAAATCAATCCATCTGCTCCATTAAAGTCCCACGCCAAGAAAGAAAGCTAGCCCATCAAAGCACAGGAATCAAGCACCTTGCCTAAAGGAAGGATGCCCAACATCTCAATTATAAAAGCCCATGGAATTCTCACTCTAGGGCACGTTCTTCCTTCTGCTAAGAACCGCTCTCTCAAAAGCCCATGCTCTTCTTCTCTACAAAGAATACCTAATAAGCTCATATAGCACCCTTACAAGCTCTCATGCTTATAGGACTCCAAATCTCTCCATCTCTCTTCGGTCACTACGTTCCTCAAGAACACAGTGTCAGAAACCAAAACTCCTCTCGAGCTACAGAAACCCTCTCATGACGAGAGACACTCACTGTTACAAACACTCTTTACACTTCTTGTTATTTATCATTTTTACCCCAACCTTCTTATTATTCGAAAGCTATTTACTGACTTGAGTATCGAAATGTCTTCAGCGGGATAACATTCCGCTAGCATCTGACCTCTTGTTTGTTGTAATAGTGTGCCGGATTTAGACTCGACGAACGGAGTCAGACTCAATGATCGACTTGACCCAAACCTGTTCGAAGTTTGGTTTCAAGACGCATCATTGGCGCCGTCTATGGGAAACGCTTACGAAAAGCCAACCCCTTTGTTCAGATATTCTCCTCAGCTACACCTTCTAAACCCATGCCATCAACTAAAATGGTAAACACAATGGCGTAAGTGAGCGAGCCCGCCAGAGACGTGACCTAACCTTACCAAGGCCACGCTGCTGGTGCTATGGTTAACAAGACGATCAACGGGGTATCCGTACCTTTCTTTCAAAATCTGGTGGAGCACATACAGAATACGAATAAAATACTCCAGATGCTCTGCTTTCGCCAGGAGCACACACAATAGGGGCTTCGCCAGCAGTAGCCCCTGCGCTAGCCTCCTAAAGGGGAGGTCAAAGGAAGAAGAAATTGGCCAGGAAATCAAGAACGGTGGCTGACATTCAGACACCAGAATCCTCTCAGGCCAAAAGCCGACTAAAGCCTGAGGAACGTTCAGTCAGCGTGACTCCGGAGGAAAGCCCAGAACGAAGGAACCCCCGATATTCTCAAACGAAATCCAGGTCCCGAGCCTGAGAGGGAGCCTCTCGGGCCATCAAATCCACTGGTGGCAGTAGCCAACCGGCTACTGGCCACACTAAAAAGAGAACGGAATTGAGAACATATTTCAACTTCAAAAAATAGCCACCGTTGCTCAAGCAGATCCAAGACTAGAGAAGATCAAAAATCGTGTCTTAAAAGACGATAAATACAGAGTAGATCTTGATAGATCTCCATTTACAACAGAGATCTTGAACAGTCTAAAGCCGATAAAATTCAAAATGCAGACCTTTGATTCTTACGATGGGAGCGCTAATCCCATAGATCATCTCAATCACTTCCACACCCATCTGAGTCTGCTAGGGTTGAAGGATACAGCCATGTGCCACTTTTTTCCGCTCACCTTGAAGGAGAACGCTCACATTTGGTTCCATCACCTCCCCTCAGATTCGATCCGAAGCTTTCGGGAGCTAATTGATCTCTTCTTAGTGCAATACGATTCCAGCCGTTGAGAAGAGAAGCAGTCTTGGCATTTATCTCACACCAAGAAGAAACCAGAAGAGAATTTGCGAAGATTTCTGGATTTCTTCATGGTGGAAGCCAGACGGATCTCCAAGCTTACGGAGAAAATGAAGTTTGGCGGTTTCATCTTTGCGCTGACATATGGGGACTTTTTTAGGCACCTAGCGCATAAGAATCCGCAAACCTTTAAGAAAGCGGAGTCTTTCACCAGGGCCTATACAGTTGCAAAGGAGGCCAATGAGGCTAAGCATTCCTAGCAGGTCAAACAGCCTCGTTCTTTCCTTGCGGAAGAAAAGAGGAAGTACAACGGTGGGACTACTCTCGTAGAAAGCACCAAAGGTCCAGACCGCTAGAGCGCAATGACTACGGGCTGATCAATCTTATGCCTTTGACTGATATGCGTTCAAACATCCTCATACAGATCAGTGAAACAAAGTTCCTTAAGTGGCCGAGACCACTTAATAAAGCAGAAGGAGGGAATCCAGCCAAGTACTATGATTTCTATCGATCTCCCAGACACTCCATGGAAGATTACATGACTCACAGAGGTCATCTCACCAGGTTTGTCAAGAACCCTAGTCAGAGCTCCGGCACAGCAGGCAGTGAAGGATCAGAGCCTTCTTCACCACCGAATCGGGTTGCTTTAGGAGTGGTCAACATGATCACGACTCGGCCGGTGAAAACACCAGCAAACCGGGAGGAATAGTAGGTTGGGAGGAAGAAACAACGCATTGTAGACGATGTCATTTGCTTTAGCGATGATGACTTGGAACATGTAATTTCTCCCCATGCAGATCCCCTTGTTGTATCCCTGCCCGTTTTAGACGGTAGCATCGATCGCCAACTAAAACGAGTAATCATTGATAATGGAAGCTCACATGACTTGCTTTACCTCGATGCATTTTTTAAACTTTGTTTAAAAAAAAGAGTCAGTTAAAGCCTCTCGAAGGTCTGCTATATGGCCTGGATAACGAGTTAGTGTCCGTCCAAGGGACGATCCCGTTAGAGGTCATCCTGGGCATATACCCAAGAAGACGAGTCGTATACTCACCTTATTGGTAGTCGACCTACCCTTCGTCTATAACGCTAGACTAGGCTGCCCGTGCCTAATAGCGTTCGGAATTCGTCACTTTGATACCGCATTTCAAGATAAAATTTTCAACAACATGCGGTGTGGGCGAGTGTTGGGCGACCAAGTCATTGGGCGGACATATTACATGTCTTAAATTGCCCCAAGTAGTAGTTCCAAGTTAGCCAGAGAACTTGACCATTGAGACAAAGCAACGCTACAGCAAGCGCAGATCGAAGAGGCAACTGAACTAATCCCACTGAACCTAAAAGATCCGAAAAGGTGTGTACAGATTGGCGGCTCATTTGCTGGAACATTGTGCGGTAAGCTGATAATATTCTTGCAACAAAATGCCGACATCTTCGCATGGACTCCCACTGACATGTCTGGGATTCTAGCCGGAGTAATGGTCCACAAGTTAGGCCTTGATCCCAGCCAAAAGCCCATCAGGTAGAAGCGAAGAAATCACTCCATGGAAACGTTGATCACTATCTGGGAAGAAGTAAAAAAGTTACTGGACGCCGGCTTCATCAGGGAGGCCTAGTACTCAGATTGACTCTCAACCGTCATCTTGGTAAAGAAAAGTAATGGGAAATAGTGAATATGTATCGACTTTAATGACGTTAACAAGGCCTGCCCAAAAGACAGCTTTCCTTTACCCAAGATCGACTTGTTGGTGGATTCTACATCTGGACACGAGCCGTTGAGCTTCATAGACGCATACCTGGACTACAACCAGATCCGGATAAGCTCTGGGGATGAATAGCACACCTCGTTTGTGATGGACCAGGGGACCTATTGCTATAAGGTCATACCTTTTGGTCTAAAGAATGCGCGCGCTACTTACCAATGATTGGTGAACAAGATGTTCAAAAGAAGATCCATAATATGGAGGTGTACGTTGACGACATGCTGGTCAAGAGCAGATGAACCATATTTCCTTTGAGGTGCTCATGCACATTAATGAAGTTAAGTACGTTTTTGGAGTCTCCTCAGGAAAGCTCCTAGGCTTCATCGTCTCCCAATAGGGGATCGAGGAAAACCCAAAAAAGATCAAGGCTCTCGTGGACATGACTCCGCTGCAAAGTGTCAAAGATGTTCAGTGACTAACTGGATGACTAGTGGCCTTGACCTGTTTCTTAGCAAAATTAGGGGACAAGTATTAACCTTTCTTTAAGGTACTAAGGAGAACAAAAGCAAACGGATTTCAATGGACAGTAGAGTGCCAGGGAGCCTTCGACAAATTGAAGTGATATCTGTCCAGCCCACTGTTGCTAACGCCACCCAAGAACGGAGAGGAGCTATACCTCTACCTAGTGGCGTGGGAGGTGGCTCTCAGCTCCATCCTCGTATGCCAGGATGCCAACATTCAGTGGCTGATCTACTACATAAGCAAAACGTTGACTGGCCCAGAGATGCGCTACCCATGGTTAGAAAAGGTAACCTTGACACTTGTCTTCTCTGCCGGAAAACTGAGATCTTACTTTCAGGCTCATCGTGTGATTGTTCCAGCCTCTGTAGAACATTCTCCAGAAACACGACGTTTCTGGACGGTTGGTAAAGTGAGCTATCAAATTGGGTGAGTTCGACATCGAATTTCGGCCCAGACCCGCCATTAAAGGGCAGGCTTTGGCCGACTTTATCGTCGAGACCACAACATCAATTCTCGAGGAACAGCCCCCTAAGGACGCAAAATAGCACAAGGAAGAGTTAGAATGGACCCTCAATGTGGACGGATCATCTACAGACTCAGGCAGCGGAGCCGGAGTGGTGTTAAAAAACCCGAGACGGGTTTGAAGTAAAGTACTCTCTCAGACTCGATTTCTCGGTTACTAACAATGTTACCGAATATGAAACCCTGTTGGTCGGGTTAAGGCTAGCTAAAGAATGCTCAGCTAAACGAGTGACCATCCATAACGACTCTGAGCTGGTTGTCAACCAGATTAACGGGAGTTTTGGGGTATATAACCCTCACCTTGCCAAATACTTAACCAAGGTAAAGGAGACCAGTCGGAGATTTGACAAGGTGACCCTTGTTCACGTTCTCAGAATTGAAAATGGGAAGACCGAACAACTAGCTAGGGCTGTAGCGGTCGAAAACTTGGAGCAATACTTGAGGGACATGCAAACAATTCTTAGCACTCCCAGTATGGTGGAACAAGAAGTGATGCAGATCTTCGGAGTAGAAAACTGTACAACACTATACCAAAGATACTTGACAGACAGAGCACTCCCAATAGACGCAGACGAAGCCAAGTAGGTCAAAAAGACGGCTGGCTGCTACACTGTGGTTAATGGATGACTATATTGTCGTGGTTACTCGACTCCGTATCTCTGATGCCTCATCCCAGAAGAGGCCGACTACGCCTTAGGCAAAGTCCGCCTCAAGATTTGTGGGTCACACATTGGCAGCAAAAACTTAGCATTCAAGATTATGTGCCAAGGTTATTACTGGCCAATGACAAAGAAAAACACACTCGAGTTCGTAAAGAAGTGTGAAAACTGTCAAATTCATGACAATCTTCACCACCAGCCGTTTGCCAAGCTGAAATTCCTCCAGGCTCCAAGGCCTTTCGCGCACTGGGGACTTGACATTCTTAGTCTGTTTCCCACTACAATGAGGCAAAAGAAGTTTATTATTGCAGGTATCGACTACTTCTCTAAGTAGGTTGAAGCCATCCCACTGGCCAAGATCACAGAGCACAACGCTCTTGAGTTCGTACGACATAACATAATCAGTAGGTTTGATGTTTCCGAGGTCATCGTCACCGACAACGGAACCCAATTCTCAGGAAAATATTTCACCAAGTATTATATAAGTCTAGACATTAGATTGGTCCACACTTTAATCGCATACCCCAAGCAAATGGACAGGTGGATGTCATAAACCACACGCTACTCTATGGTCTCAAGACCAACTGGAAGACGCTGGGAGCTCTTGAGTGGACGAGCTACCCTCAGTCTTTTGTTCTTATCGGACAACTCCAACGAGCCAACTCACGAGATGTCCTTCAGTCTCTGTTACGGGATTGAAGCGGTAATTTCGATCGAGATCAAGCTTCCAAGCCTTAGGGTTGAATCCTTCAATCCGCAAGGCAACTCCCAAAACATTTGGGAGCACCTAGACTTACTATAGGAAGCCCGCAATGTTGCTAAGATATGGATTGCGGCATACCAATAGCGAATCGCTCGATATTATATCAGGAAAGTAAAAGCACGGCAGTTCAATGTTAGGGACTTGGTCTTTCAGAGCATCGAAGCCACAGACAAGGTTACTAACAGGAGTAAGCTTTTTCCAAACTGGGAAGAGCCTTTCCTGGTCTTTGCCATCCTGAGAAATGGAGTATAGAAGCTCTAAACCTAAAATGGCAAGTTGGTTCCTTGAACGTGGAACACGGTTCACTTCAAGCGCTATTTTCAGTAAAGGCACAGGTAAGTTGACCATATGCGTACATGTAAGTACACTCTTCACGTAGTATTTCTTTTACCACTACATGATAGGCTTCCTTTCCTTTCTTTTCAATATGCATATATATGTCTGTTTGCTGGTTTACATGACCTAAACTGCTTCTAAGTTGGGAGAGCTCTCACCCTCTTATAACTAAACCCTCGTTATCCAAGCAACCCATGAGCAGTCATAATTAAACATTGGTTATCCAGGCAACCAGTGTGCTGTCATAATTAAACCCTGGTCATCTAGGCGGCCCACGAGGGGTTGTAATTAAACCCTAATCATCCAATCGGCCTACTAATAGTCAAACTAAACCTTGGTCATCCAAGCAGCCCATTCACGATCAAAATCTTAGGGGGCCAAACAAGCACACGCTACAACCTCCTTCACCAAGAGCGAGCATGATCAGTCGACGACGGTTGTCAGGAGCAAAGGCTCTCCGTCCAAAAGTTAGCCGCCCTAGTTTGCACTTGGGTAACACCGCCAAGTCTCTACTTGTGCATAAGCGTAGAATAGATTTGACCTGATATTAGGGTACACCTTGTGTCTGCTTCAATACCTTAAGTCTACCAGAGAGTGCAACAAACCTCTCAAGCAGCACGGACCGGCCAACTTGCATACAATACACCAAGTCAGCTAACCAATGAAACAACATGTAAGTTGGGAAACGAAAAACAAGAACAGAAGTGCAAGAAAGAAGATGCATACTACCATAACAAAATGGTGCATCAAGGCACTATTCATTAATATGTCATCATTATACAAAGCGCATACAGAGTTCTTCATAACGTCTCGTAAAAAGAAAAAGGAGCAAAAAGAGTCCATACGGTGCCGCCGCTATTGAGATATCATGTCTCAGCTTGGTTAGCTTCCCAAGGTGATGAACCTCCCCGAGAATTACGTCGAGACCTCCGACCGAGATCGCTAGAGTACCACATCAAGTCAAATCTTTGGGTGGCACTAGCATTGCGCAAATCCAGGGGCCCGACAAGGAAGCGAGGATCCACTAGGGTGGCGATCCTGAGGCTAAAACGGATCCCCTCCTAAAACCGCTCCTTCAAAATAGTGCCACCTCTTCCAGACGAAGCCTCATCCTCATCTCGCCCTTAACCGCCACAATTTGCTGCAAGCCTCGTTGGTGCACCTCCTGATCCTCTTGCCCATCGTTGTTAAAGGTCAGGCCTGAACGAATAGAGTGCTCCTTTTCTTGAGTCGCCTTATCCTCCTCTAAGAACAAAATCTCAACCGCATCGCCCTGCACCTAGTGAAGCTAGTAAACAAAATGGGTGTTAGCAAGAAAAATACAAACCATTGCAACAAAAACTCTAAAGCTGGATGACAAAGGAAGTATCACCCCATAAGAGGAACCATGGCAAGGGCTAAGCGTATTGTCCAGCCTCCAGTTGAGGAGAATTTGAATGCCTATCATATCCTCATCAACCATGAAAATGAAGGAAAGCGTGGAAAATTTAAAAGTGAACTGGACAGATAACCTAAAGGGCAGCGCGAATGCAAGAGAAGCTAACCGTTTCGAGAACGTGTGCCCATTATTGCTGACACATGTCACTTCCTGAAAGGGAGCAGTCAAATCAAATTTTTTGACGCATTAATTACCAGGATCTCAAATTCACTGCACGCGGACACGTGACTAATTTTTCAACTGACAGGCCGAAGGCATGATGACGCGTCATTTCAACCCCCACTTTCTTCAGAAGTTATTCAGATTTTGGCCTAGATGGTCAATGAAGGAGGTCAACACTTCCTTCAGAAGTTATCCGAATTTTGGTCTAGATGGTCAATGAATCCGGTCAACACTTCCTTCAGAAGTTCTCCAGATCTTGGCTTGAATAGTTAACGAATCCAGTCAACGCTCTTCCAAGCCGATTCACATGATCTTGACTTTACAGTCAGCAACTGCAAGCGATGCGAGCGATAGACCAAGGGTCATTGCCAGTTTGCTCACCTTAGGTAGATAGTCTAGCGGCCCACAGCTCATCTCGAACATGCTGGAGGCCTGAGTCTCAGACCACCAGCATGGGGGGCTAGTGATGGGTACGTCAATAAGGAGCTGGCCCAAGAATGAGGAATGGCTTCGATATACACGACCCATTTACAGCTAGACAATCAACGTCGGTCGTTAACCGATTGAAAGGCCAAAGAGTCATGAGAGGCCCAAATACAAGATGGCCCAAATACAAGACAACCCACTTGAGCCTAAGACGGTCAATTTTTTTGTTGATCGGAATCATGTAAGATGATCGCTTCCATTAACCGAAAGTATGGTCAGTTGACCGTCTAAAGGACAAACCTCGAATGGGCCATGACCAGTGTGGCCCACACAACCGTCCTTAACTAGTAACGGTCTTCTCTGATGATTTTGCGCTCTTCATAAAAGACAATTTCCATGGCGATAGTCATCAACAGATTTAACACGCATCCCTAAAGAAAGGCGCCGGGATTTTCTCCCCTATTTGCAGTAAACCCTAGCAGTTGTAAAATGCAGAATAAAAGTAATCCATCCAAAGAGCCGTTACTGCCATTAAAGTCCCATGACAAGAAAGGAAGCCAACCCAACAAAGTACAGGAATCAAGCATCTCTGCCTAAAGGAAGGATGCCCAACATCTCAGTTATAAAGACCCATGGAGTCCTCAGTCCAGGGCACGTTCTCCCGTCTGCTAAGGACCGCTTTTAAAAGTCAACACTCTCCTTCTTTGCAAGGAATACCTAATAAGCTCACATAGTGCCCTCACAAGCTCTCATACTTACAGGACACCAAATCTCTCCATCTCTCTTTTGTCACCACGCTCCTCAAGAATACAGTGTCAGAAATCAAAGCTCCTCTCGAACTACAGAAACCCTTTCACGACGAGAGCCAATCATCGTTACAAACACTCTTTACACTTCTTGTTATTTATCATTTTTTCCCCAACCTTCTTATTACTCGAAGGCTGTTTACTGAATTGAGCGTTGGAGTATTTCTGACGGGACAACATCCCACTGGCATCTGACCTCTTATTTATTATAGTGGTGTGTAGGATCCAGATTTGACGAATGGAGTCGGACTCAACGATTAACTTGACTCGAACCTGTTCGAAGTTTGGTTCCGAAATGCATCAGGTTCATTAGACATATTTTTTATTTTGTCTAAGAGTTTTATTTCACATGAACTTTAGATAATTAATGATGAATGATATTTATCACATTGTAATAACTAAAAGCATTAGACTTTGATGAGGCAGTTCAAATAATCATATGAAGTAATTTCGAATTGATATTTTTCATGTAAAAGAATTGTCTATTATTTGTTTTATTTCATTATTGTGTTATAATTCTTAGAAGTTGGAAGGATATTCATAGTGGGCTTTTAAGAGAAAATGGTATTAATGCTCACCTTTATAACTTTTGTTGATCAAACATTATAAGATAATCAAATATTACAAGTTAAACACTTAAATATAGAGCTATGTCCTTTTATTTGTAAATATACATCACACCAAAATTATTTAAGGAAAATTTTTCTCTAGCTCCCTTTTAATGCATTCAGTATATAGATATTATGGATGATTTTCTTATAGAATATTTTATTATTGAGAAGGAGAAGAGAGTTTAACCCTGCATGAAACATATTGGCAATATTTTAATTTTAGTTTAATCGAGGTAGGTTGAAATCTATTTTCGCTATATATGAATTTATATTTTCAACATTAGTGTTAGAGCCAATATTATTTATTTTTATATTTCTCTGTGAAAGGTAACTTTTGCTTTCCAATGAGTTTATAAATATGATTGTTTCGTTTAAGGTAACATGGGGAGTATAACAAGCCAACTTGATAAATTTGATACCATATCTTGCCATGGTTTTACTCTCTTGCCTCTATCAGGTGAACTCATCCTTGTTTTGTTCTTTTTTTTTTTGATTTGTAGGTAAATACTTTTCTAAGAATACCCCAAAAAACACGCTCCACTGGATTTACTCATTCTCAACCCTAGAATATTCTTTTTTCATATCTCACTATTAATCCACCTCTTTGTCAAGCTTAAAAGAGGTAAACTTTACCACATCTCTCTCATAGCAATATATTACTTCAAAGACTTTTTCGGCCCTTTAGATCCATATCTCTACCTTCGTGGGATCTCAATCATCCAAAAAAACATTGCTCAAATTAGTAAAATAATCATATGTCATCAATGTTACCCCATTGATTTATGACAATCGGCTGCATGTTTTGTGGTCTTTAGGCCATCCTACCTGTCATGTCAGCTATTCTAACTTTAATGGTGAGGTACTCTTCTCACGGTTAGGGTAGGAATTTGGCCCTCCTTATTTAGCAGACATATTTCAAACCTACTACAAAATAATTAACCAATTTGTACCCTCAAATCAAACAAGATATCTTTTTTACAACTTTTTTGATATTATTTCTATTGTTACGTCTCCAACCCAAATCATATTATTTCATTTATTGATTTATAATTATCTTAATCCCATTTTAAATTCAAATATAAAAATCCATTTCTATTTTTCCACCAACTTAAATTTAAATCGACACCAAAATACAAACATATATTAAATACCGTTAAATAACTTAAATACTAATGATATGATGATCAAATTACAGGACCCAAATATTAGATTGTGGGTCATATTGTTGTGAGTCTTATACTTATTTGATATATTATCCGATGGTACATACAATGATGCACGTGATTTGGACTAATTGGAAAGAATTGTTAAGTAGCGTGCAATAGGCACTTGATCCACTCATGTGCTCAAATCTTTCAGATTAGTAGCACATGAAGAGCACCAGAGAGGTACAAATGTACAATTAGTCAAGAATGGGGACACCTAATAATTGCTTGAGGGATGCACAAGTGTAAGTTGTCCATATTGTTTGCGCTTAATGTGTGCCCTGAGGGGTGCTCATGCACTGATTGCATAGTGGACTTATGCTTGATGCATGCTGGAGTGTCATTTTTGATATAAAATTGTCATGATGTGATTTTAGGGTTAATTCAATATATTTTTCGTGACAATGAGCACTGATATAGTGAGAAAAAAGGAAAAGAGAGGAAAAACAAGAGAAGTGGAAGATTTACTCATCCATTTGAGCTTTGATTCGTATTCTATTCTCTACGACTTTGAATACATTATTCTTATAGTTATAAAGGATATTTACTAATTATACTTCTTCTATTTTATCTTGTACTCTTTGTTACTTAAACACATTTATTATAAGATATTGTATTCTTATATTTATTGAGATTTTTATAATTAGAACTCACTACTTAATGAATATTTTTCGTACTTATAGTCCTATGCTTTATTCATTCTTTGGAAAAGAGTTTTTTACATAAAATTTTAAGTGTCTATTTATTTATAATTATTATTGGTTTATTTTGCATTATCGATTCATTTATTGTGGTTTAAATAGGAGGTTCGGGTTACAATAAGTGGTATTAGAGCCACGGTTGTTGATATCATGTGTTAAAACTTATTTGAACAAATGGAGGATGGAAACAAAATGATTTACTTGAATGATGCAAACAATGATATTTAAAGGTGTAAAATAAATGATTTATTATTTGTTAAAATAATATATCTTTTGGTATTTGCTACTCAAAAATTTGAGTCAAATTTTGAGGAAGGATAGGCATTTGTGCATGAATAATTTGTGACTATGATCGATAATTTGTTCATGATAATGTATATAATCACATTCAAAATGAAATATATACAAAAATATTATGGAAGAAGCTTGAAATGCTTTATGTCTCAAAAGCCTATAACATAAATTATATCACTTGATGAAATTGATACAAGTGAGATATAAGAAGGGTACCTCTATGGTGGACCACTTCAATGGGTTCCAAGAGTGTGTTTATCAGTTGAGTAGTATGGATATCAATTTTGATAATAAGTTGTTAGACTTGTGATTGTTGATTGCACTACTAGATTTATAGGAAGTGATATGGATCATCATCACCACACCACTCCAAATAGTGTGGTGAACTAGGAGATTATAAAAGGGGCCATGTTAACTAAGGAGATGAAACGGCAATCACAAGACTCTTCTTTCTTGTACTTCGAAGTATTAGTCTTAGAGTCATGGGAGAAACAATAAAGGGTAAGTCCCAAAGTCTGGTGAGAAAAGTCAAAACAAGTCACAGCTGAGGTATTAAAATCTCGAATGCCATCACTATAGGAAAAATGGATACATTAAGAAGTAGTATTACAAGTAGATGTACAAAAATACTAATGGGAATGAGAAAAAGGTTAAGAAGTTCCAAGATGAGGAAAAAGTCTCATTTGGTACCAAACTTGATCTTTTAATAGTTTGCAGAGTAAAGGAAGTAATCAACTTAATGGACCATCAAACAAATTGGGTGGTTGATAGCAATGCATCATTCTATGTTTTGTTAAGAAAGGATTCTTCACATCTTACATTCATGATGATTTTAGAGTGTTGAAGATAAAAAATGAAGGCATGTCTTAGATTATTGGTTATGGTGATGTATATTTGATCACAAATAATGAAAATTAAACTACTATTAAGGGAGGTACGACACGTTTTGAATATTCTGTCGAATCTTATTTCAGCAAGTAAGTTTGACAATAAAAGGTTTTGCAATACGTTTTGTGAAAGGATATGAAAACTAACTAGAGGATCTCTAGTAGTTTCTTGGGGAAGGAAGGTTTCCAATTTACATGTGTTGCAAGCTTTAATTTTAGTTAGAGATAAGCACATGGCTAAAAGTGATGAGTCTTTAAACTTGCTGTATAGATGACTAGGACACATGAGTGAAAAGAAACTTAACTATCTAACCAAGAAGAACTTCCTTTAGGATATAAAAGATACAAAGTTGAAAATTTGTACTCATTACATGGAAGGAAAATAATGGAGAACTTTATTTCATAGAAACTTGTCCACAAGGAAAACGGATGTTCTCAAATTGGTCTATATCAACAGATGCGGTCCTCTCAAAGTTAAGATACTTAGGGGAGCATTATCACTTTACTTTATCATATTTATTGATAATTATTTAAGAAAATTATGGGTGTATCTTTCAAATTGAAGAATCAAAACCTCAACGTCTTTGAGTAATTTTATATCCTTGTTGAGAAACAAATGGAGAAGAATTTAAAGTGCATCTAGAGAAATAATGAAGATGAATATATTAGAGTATTCAATGTATATTGTCAGACCCACATAATTCTATACTATAGGACTCCGCCGAATATACCACAGTTGAATGATGTGGTCAAGAGGATGAATGTTCGTCGTATACTTTTGAAAGGAAAGTTTTTCAATTCATTTTAGGGAAAGTTTTGAATATCGTGGCCTACATAATCAATCTTTCACCAAGTGGCACACTAAATGACAAAGTACCAAAAAAGATGTGATCCAAAAAAGGGATATTCTATGATCACTTGTATATGTTTGGATGCAAATCCTTCATCCATATCTCAAAGGATGATAAGTCCAAGCTCAAATCGAAAATGAGATAGTGTATCTTTCTTAACTACGGGAAAGATGGGTTGAGCTATTAGTTTTATAATTTGATATAGAAGAAACTTGTGAGGTCGAAGGATGTGATATTTGTTGAATATGAGACTGCTGAGGATACCGGCAAAGCAAAAAATATTATTTTTAACAATGACAACAGTCAACTTTGTGACATGAATCCCGAATCCTTAACACCGATACTTATTTAAGATGAAGATAGTGATCAAGGTAGTACTAAAAGAGAAGAAGACTGTGTGATTTCTTTGTTTGATGGAATGGGTGATGAAAATATGGATGATATTGCTCATTATGATATTTTTTGATTCACCGAGACCATTTTCACTCTGAAAATCCATGAGAAATTAAAGGCCCTCATCTTGCCTATGTGTTGCCTCCTGATAGCAGATAACTTGAAAGCTTTGATGAAGTAATGTAGGATGAGCAAGTCGGAGTGGATGAAAGTCATGCAAAATAAGATAAAGTAGTTGCAAGAAAACTATACTTTTGAGTTGACTAAGTTGCCAAAGAAAAAACGGACTTTGAAGAACAAGTAGGTTTCTCATTTGAAGTTTGATAATAACAACTCACAATTAAGGTACAAAATGAGATTGACTATGAGGATTCAATCAAAAAAAGGGTATCGACTTTGAAAGATCTTTACTCTAATTGCATAGATGACTTCCATAACGGTGGTTCTTGGATTGGCTGTGGTCCTTGATTTGAAAATAGGATTGTTAGATGTGTAGGCATTTTTTCTCTATGGTAATCTCGAAGAGGAAATATATATGAAGCAGCTGGAGGAATTTCAAGTTGAGGGAAAGGAGGAGCATCTTGTATGTTGTTTAAAGAAAAACCTCTACAAGATAAAGCATACCCCGAGACAATAGTATAGAAAGTTTGAGTCTATAAAATGGTAAGATAAGGTTACTGAGTGACTACTTTGGACCGTTATGTTTTTATTCAAAGGTTTTTGAAAGATGATTTCGTTATTCTCACATTCTATATGAATGACATACTTATTACGGGGCAAAATGTTTCATGAATTACAGAATTAAATCAACAACTTAGAAAATCCTTTAGCATGAAAGATTTCAAGACGACGAAGCGAAGTTTTAGTATAAGAATATTTTGCAATCAAAAAATAAAAAAAAATTGTAGATATCCTTGGAGAGTTATATTGAAAAGGTATTTTAACGATTTAATATGGAAAAGTTTAAGTTAATAAGTACTCCGTTGGCCAATTATTTCAATTTGTGCAACCAATAATATCCCTTTATGGATGATGAAATGGCAAGTATGAGATATGTTCTTTACTCCTTGACCATTGATAGTTTGCCATATGTAATGATGTGTACGAGATTGGATATAACTCATGCAATAAAAATAGTCATCCGATTCCTTTCCAACCCTAAAAAAGAATATTGGTTGGCAATAAAATAGATATTAAGGTATCTTTAAGAAAATTTTAAATTGTATTTGTATTTTAAAAATAACAAACTGCTTCTAGTTAGATATATTAATACAAATATAGTGGGCAATATTTACAAGCTACTTTATGACAATTTAGACTACAAAAATGTGTTACTCTTTCTATCACCAAAGCAAAATTTATTGTGATGATAAATACAAGTAATGAGATACTGAGGATCAAAAAGTTTATTTAAAAATCTGGCTTCAAGTAGGAACAATATGTACTTATTTGTAATAATCAAAATGCTATTTACATTTATGGAAACTCATTATTTCGTTCCTATCGAAGCATATTGATGTTACATAAATTAGGTGAGGAATGCCATTGATTTGGAGTTGCGAATACTTATTAAGGTTAGGATCGAAAAAAATAGATTCGATATAATGACCAAAGTGATGCAAAAGGAAAAGTTTAAAGCTTATTGAACCGTAACCGGGAAGGTGATGGCCCCACAAGATTGTGTGAGAAAGTTTATTGGATTGTGAGTCCCTCTATTGTGAATTTCATATCTATTTAATGTATCATCCAATCGTATGCACAATAATGCATATGCCTTGACTGGATAGGAAAGCCTGTTGAGTGGTGCATAACAGGCATCTGATCTATATATGTGCATAAATCTTCTAGATTAGTGACAGCCGATGAGTACTTGATAGGCACACGTGGGCAGTCAGTCTTGGTTGGGGGTGGAGGGAATCTGAGAGACGTATGAATGCAATTTGTCCAAAATATTCAAGTCTGATGTGCATCCAGAGGCACTTATGGGGCGATTGTATTGTAGGTTCACTCTTGATGTGCACCTGATAGGTGCTTAATGGCCGTTCCTATTATAAAATCATCATGATGTAATTTTAGGGTTAAATTAATAAGGTGGTTAATTTAATACAATTTTTGAGACATTGATTGTCAATATAGTGAGAAAAAGAAAAAAAAAAGTGAGAGAAAGGAGAGAAGAAGAAAATTTATTTATCTATTTGATTTTCAAATCGCGTTCCATTATCTAACGATCATGGGTACGTTGTTTTCATAATTATGAAGGATATTTTACCGATTATATTTCTTTTCTTTTATCTTATACTATTTATTTCTCAAACTCGTTTACTATAAGATATTATATCATTATATTTATTGGGATTTTTATAATTGAAACTTGCCACTTATTGGATATTTTTCAAATTTATAGTTTCGTAATTTTATTTTTTAATTTCAAACGAAATTTTTTACGTAAAATTTTATGTATCTCTTTGTTTGTGATTATTATTGGTTTATTGTGTATTATCAATTCATCTGCTCATGGTTTAAATAAGGGGTTTGGATCCCGCATCAAGAGCCATATTTAAAAGTGACTTAAAAAATTAACATCTTCTTGCCTCAAATTATATGTAAAAAAGAAAGTATGAGAATTAGATTATCAAATCAATGACTCAGTCATGCTATAACAAAATTTCCCAATACCAAAGATGTAGCAATTTTGGCGTTATAGTTACAAAATTTCCTAATACCGTGGTGACAGGACAAGGATTAAAGTTACAATTTTGGGGTATGTTTTTACCCTGCAAATGCTTGCTTCTTCTCCTGCAAAGAGTTGGATTGATTTGCAAGATAGTTGTTTGTGTTAGGTATGTAATGTATAAAACAAGAGAAATTGGTGATAATCAACAAACTTAGTCAAATATGATAGCCAATGCAATCGTTGTGTCAATTCCTATTGAAAGACTAGTGCCAATAATATATTCGACTAATAATCCATAATAATTTGTTCTATGCTTCACTCAGCTCAGGGGATAAAGCTCAGTTGAAAAAAGGATTGAGATTTTTCTATAAATGAAAATAAAATTAATTTTAACTAAAATTTCTAAGATTAAGTTCAGAAAAAAACTCTTTTATAAATTTTATTTATATTAGTATGGAGCATCATATGTTTAATATATGCTTCAAATTTAAGTTTTATTTTTCAAGTCCTTTGTAATACAATATTCTTAGATGTTCACCCAATAATTTAATTTTTTTAAATATTTGTTATTATTATTTTTAAATACTTATGCTTCATTAGTTATTATTTAAAAAAAAAAATAGATGGAGCAAATGCTTCTCGGGACCCTCAATCCTTATCTTAACCCACTCAGAGTTGGAATGGTCAATCATCTAGAAGGATTGTCCATCTCTTCAAAATAGACTGCGGCTTATATAAATCCTAATGGCCCACCTCGACGGCACCCGGTAATCAACTTGATAGCGATAATATTAAGTTATATGATTAAATTTATAATTATCTACTTAATTTTTGTTATTATATTTATATAAACATTTGGAGATATTCTTTAAGATACTTAAAATAATATCTTTAGATAATATAATTTCTCGTTAATTGATTTATATATGTTGATGAATTTATTTAGAAAATAGATAAATAAAATATTATTTTAAAATAAGTATATCTAAAAAGTATTCAAAAGACAATCATATAATATAAATCTGATATACATATATGTATATAATATCTTTCGATAATATGATTTCTCGTTAATGTGTCTATACATGCTAATGAATTCATATAGAAAATGAATAGATAAAATATTATTTTAGAATTAATATGTCAAAAAAGTATTCAGAAGACAAATATATAATATAAGTTTGATATATATATTTGTCTGTTTGTATATGTGTGTATGATTTTAACTTATTTATAATTTTAATAATTAATTTAATATATCTAAATTAATTCATCTTTCAAAGATGTTTTTTTAATGGGGGTGGTGGGAAGGGGTGTTTTGCCCAACTTTAAAGTAGGGGAGGTGGCTAACAGAGCAAGATAATATTAAAAAAAAAAACCGATCATGCCCTTCCTCTCTATAAATAGAGAGGAAATTCATCTCTGCATATCCACTGCTCTCTCCATAGCTAATCCAACTCAAGCAACCAATATTAATCCTTGTGTGTTTTCTTCCTTTCAAGGCAACAATGGCAGCCACCACATACACCCAAGAGGTCGAATGTGCAACTCCCCCAGCACGGTTGTTCAAGGCTTTGTGCCTCGACAACCACAACCTCTTCCCCAAGCTCTTGCCCGAAAGCTTCAAAAGTGTTGAATTTATTCAGGGCGACTTTAAAACTGTTGGCAGTGTAAAGAAATTGAGCTTCCCTGAAGGTTCATCCTTTATTCCCCTTTATTATAAAATAATTAAATATATTTGTCTCAATTTTAAATAATTGGCTTAAATTTAACATGAAACATAGCTCGTTCCAATCTTTTTACCCATGAAAAGGGCACTTGAATGAGTCAAAATAATGTTCAAATTTGTCACCTGAAATAAGTAATATTTATAGTCCAAAATGATGAGCTGCCATAAATTTTGATATTTTTCTTTAATCACTAATATTTTATGGTAATATAAAACAAATACTATTCTTTATACTATATAATAATTATACTTATTTGACATTTTTTAGTTTCCAAACATGAATTTCAAAGATTTTTAATAAATAGAATTCATTGAAAATAACTAAATAAAATTAACCTACAAAGTTTTAGAATTAAACAAAACAAATAGGTAATTTTTTCTTATGAAAAAATTGGACATTTGACATTGTAGGAATTGATATATGAAATTTAATATTACTAGAAAAAAGAGTCAGAATCTATTTTATAATAATATTTAAATATGTTTATAATAATAGACTTTTTTTTCATAGAAGCCTGAAAAAAATAAAACTATATAGTTGCAAGTCTATATTTATAGTCCAAAGTAGACAATAGACCATCTTGTAAATTTGGGTGATTAGATAATGACATCAGATACAATCCCAATTGAAAATATATGAACGTGAGCCAGGTCAGTCATGAGATATGCCATACGCAACGATGATGCTATTATTTAAGTGACATAGAGTATGAAAATTTATATTTGAAATTTCATATCTCTTTAGGAAAGAGAGTAGATATGCCTTATAATAATAAGTCTTTTTTTTTAAAAAAAAAGGAATAGAATTGTAAAGATATAATTCCATATCTATAGCCTAAAATAGATAATATATTATCATATTGTCTTAAATCATTACAAATTTAATAGTAGGATTTGATTTCAATGCACAATGCTCAAAATTTGACCATACAGCAATATTTGATTGACCTTTATTTTTGTCCAAACAAATAAAAATAAAAAAAGAAAACAATTGCATGACATGTAAATGTTTTGGCAGGGCATCCCTACAAGTACGCAAAACACAGGATTGACGAGCTCGACGTCGTCAACTTCTACAGCAAGTACACAACCACAGAGGGAGACGTACTTCATGGAAAGTATGAGCACGTTGTCCATGAGATTAAGATCGTCGCCTCTGGCACCGGCAGTATCTGCAAGCTATCCACCCATTTTACGCTGGTGGCCGGTGCTACACTTAATGAAGAGGAAATTAAGGTGGGACAAGAGAAAATAAAGAAAATAACCAAGACAGTGGACGAATACCTCGTCGCCAATCCTCAAGCCTATGCTTGAACTTTTCTGTTATGAAAAATGTCACCTTAATCAATAAGTGTGTTGTGCTCTAGTTTGATCATGTTTATGATCATATATCCAGCATAATCAATGGAGCTTGTGTTTGCTTTGTCTTTTTTTTTTTTTGGCCCTTTTTTAAGGGTTGTGAGTGTGATAATAAGATATAATGCTTGAAAGGATGTTTGAATTTTCTAAAGTTTTGTCCATGTAAATTAAAGTGATTAATTTTGATCTATTCAGTTGGTATGTTATAATAATGTAGCACAAAAGTCAAGATCATTTTGTCAAATATAAGCCATCATGTAGTTAGAAAAATAGTAGTCAAAAATAAATATTATATGAAAGATATTATTATCTTATTTATAAAAATATGATTAATTTTTCATTCACTCATCTCATAAACAAATTCATGTGATTTATTTCATCGATCAAACTACTGAAATTATAGTTGTTTCTTTGGTTGGGGATGTGAGCATGAGGACAAGGTGTAAAGTAAGTGCAAAATTAAAAATGATAAATATATTAATTTAATCAGTAGAAATAATTATTCAGATTTTTTTGATATTTGAATTTCACTCCCTGTTTGTGCACCAAAAATTTCATTGGGTATACAAAAAAACCAAACAATAAAACTGTGATTATTAAAGCTTATCATTTAGTATCGTAATTTTTATCAAATAAAGATAAAAATACACTTAAAAATATTCTCGGTTTTGAATATCAAGTTTGAACACTGTATTGTCAACCCATGTGTTTACCGTCCGCTGAAAAATTCTACCCAACATAACCCCCAAACAAGGAAAAAACACTTTGCACTAGTATTATGGTGACCATTAAGATTGTATATATCTCATAACCGTCAAAAGTAAGTTTGACATCAAAACTATTGCGGCTATAAGCGTTAAGATGCTTCATCACCATAAGTGGCCAAGGTTGCTAAACCCTAGCAAGAAGACATGTCAACATGTACCACTAACAAAAATCATTAGCCGCCTCTCTAACCCAAAGGCTGCGTGCCTGCCAAGTAGTCTTGTCATGTTTTCGAGATATAATATACGGGTCAATAAATAAAGTTTACAATATAAAATATAATAAATATATCAATAATGACAAAAATTTAACCTAAATATAACAACCTATATAAATATAAGACCTAACATAAAACAATCTGCACAGGATCTCATTGAATATAATCTGGATAATAAAATACATGACTTGTTATCCATAAGTCAAAAAGGGGATATCTAATGAAATAATAAGTCATCTAAAAAGCACAATTATTCCATAATTCTTAATACAAAGTCCACGGCTCACAACCAGCCATCCACAATAACCAAATACATCCATGAGATCAAAAGCCTAACAAGTATAAACATCCATACTCATAAGAAAAATAATATCGCGTCAAATCAAATTCGAACTCCTATAATTGTATTCAATCCATTAGTCTGAAGGGATAAAATACAAAAATGTGAATTTAAAATTTAGCAAGTATTATCATCATATATAAAATAGTACATATAAATTAAATAGAAGAGATTTCACATAAAAATCGTGTAAAATAAACCATAAGGTTCGTAAAATATCTGAAAACCGAGGAATAGTTTTGTACTAAATTATTGTCTATATCCAATTGTTCATTTGGGATATAATCATAATAAATCACGGTTTGGTCAAATTTTATAAACGATATCATATCGTGATCCAATATCATATTACATAAGCAATAACGGTCACCACATTCGCATGGAATATATACCTATTGTCTGGATTCAAATCTCATAATCTCATATGTAGAAGTCAAAGGAAACTAGAATCAAAATACATAATCAAAATGTGTTCCGAGCTTAACACATATCCATATGTATGAGACATTCCTATCGCCCAATTCATAGGCCAATCTACACATTTCAAACCATAGTCCAATGCAAATTCACGCAGAAATACAAAGTATATACGAAATCGGAGAACTAAATATTATTAGACCAATTTGAAGAAGAGTTACACCCGTCTGATAACCTTAGCTATATCGGTTGCGTTTTAAGCTGGCACCTTAAGGCCATCTATATACCATGTTTTTCATAAACTTAGAACTTGCTTACTATATTTTGCCACCCGTGATTTTGGGTACAACATTAAGTTTAGTTATATATTAGGATATTCGAATATATTAATTTTTATTAATTCCTGACGATGGTTCTTATTTATGAAATTTTCCGCCATAAACCGCACGGTTGGTGAGCCTCGAGCGCCAAACACTAAACAGAAATCCTTCAAACTTTCACAAAATACCATTAATTTGGCATATCCAATAAATCTAAAATATTAAATATATCCAAAATAATTCAAATGGGGATCTAGATATTACAACTCTCCTCCATTTATAAAAATTTCGTTATTAAAATTTACATGCCTTAATCCTCAAATAGATAAAGATATTTCTCCTAGACTTCACTTTCACGTTCCCAAATCATTTCTTTGATCGTGTGGTTCATCCAAAATACTTTAACCAACAGGACCATTTTATTCCTCAACACCTGATTCCTTTGATCCAAAATCTAAACAGGAACCTCAACGTTTGACAAACTCTTGTTGATTTCTAACAGTTTAAACTCAATCACATGGGATGATCATATACATATTTCCTCATTATAAACATGTGGAAAACATCATGACATTTTGCTTGATTTGGACGGAAAGCTAATCTGTAGGCCACCTTTCCAACTTGCTCTAGCCCCTCAAACGGTCCAATGAACCTCGGCTTCAACTTGACATTCATTCCAAATTGTGAGTTTCCTTTCCTTAGAGATACCTTTTAAAAATACATTGTCGCACACTTCAAATATCAAATGTGACTTTCTCCTATCCGTATAACTCTTTTGATGACTTTACGGAACCATTAGCTGATCCTAAATGATCTTAATCTTCTTTGACATATCCTGGATGATATCAGGACCCAAAAGTCTATGATTACTAATCTCATCTTAATTAATAAGAGACCTGCATCTCCGTCCATATAAAGCCTCAAAAGGGGCCATCCCGATATTTGATTGATAGCATTATTATAAGCAGACTTAACAAGTAGTAAATAATTATCCCAACTTCTTTTCAACTCCAAAACCGATGTCCTCAACATAATCTCTAAAATCTAGATGGTCCTTTCGGACTGATCGTTCATCTGCAGATGAAACGCTATACTAAACTTCAACTTAGTCCCCAAATCCTTATGCAAACTTTCCTAAAATTTTGACATGAACCTTGGGTCTCGATCTGAAATAATCGAATTTGGAATACCATGCAGCCTCACAACCTCATTAACATACAAACGAGCCAACTTGTCTTGGGAATACATTATCTAGACCGAAAAGAAATGAGCCAACTTGGTCAATCTAACCACAATTACCCAAACTGCGTCAATCTTCTTAGCTGCCATGTGCAACACCGAAACAAAATCCATCAAAATGTTTTTCCACTTCTAGTTGGGAATCGGTAGAGGATGTAAAAATTCTGGTGGCTTCTTATACTCAGCTTTTACTTGTTGGCATACAATACACCTACCCACAAATATCACAATTTCTCGTTTCATATTCCTCCGTCAAAAATTCTTATTCATATCTTGATACATCTTGTTAACTCTATGATGGATTACATATCTTGATTGATGGGTTTCGTTTAATATTTCTTCCTTTAGTTTCTCAATATTTGGAACGCAGATTTTATCTCGAAAATGAAGAAATCCATTAGCCCTTATATTAAAATCCACCTGAGCTTCATTGCCCAATCCTCTAGCAATATCTAGCAAACATGGGTCATTCATCTGATTCTGCTTGATTGTTTTTAAAATTATCGGTTGCACCTGCAGATACTATAGTATTATTCTTGAGCATTGAAAATGCAATCAAACAATGCAGCTATTTATTCCATCCAATATCTCCCACTCCTTAATCGTCAAATAAGCTACCAACCCAGAAGGCTTTCGACTCAAATTATTAGTGACCACATTAGCTTTCCCCGGATGATACTAAATATCACAATCATAATCCTTTAACAAATCCATCCATCTTTACTGTTACATATTTTACTATTTTTGAAAAAAATGAATATTTCAAACTCTTATGATCTGAATAAGCCATAAACATTTCTCTATACAAATAATGTTTCCAAATTTCAAAAGCAAATATCATGGTTGGCGATTCCAAATCATGTGTGGGATAATTCTACTAATACACTTTCAACTGCATTGATCCATAAGGAGCTACTCGGCCTTGCTAGATCAAAACACAACCCACGCCTTTCCATGAAGTATCACAATATACAATAAATCCTCCGGATCCCTCAGAGATCGACAACATTGATACCAAAGTCAATCTCTTCTCCAATTCCCAAAAAATACTTTCACAATCATCTTCCCAAATAAACATTGCTTGCTTATGTGTTAATCAAGTCAAGGGCACCGCAAACCTTGAGAAAGTTTTAACAAATGATCGTAATACTTGGCCTATCATGTCCCGAAACTTAACATGTCTAATTCTTTGTTATTCATCAAATTAAAATTTTAAAAATTCAGATGTGATAAGCTAAAATATTAGACCCGACAAGTTAAACTCGTATAGGATCTCATCAAATAATTGTCTAGACAATATAAATATGACTTGTTCTAAACATCGTAAGGGAGATATCTAAATATGATAACAACTCATCTACATTATGTATATATATATATATATATATTAAATCCAATTGTCCTTATTACACAATCTAAATGCCTACTCTTGGCTAATTCCATTATCCAAAAATAACAAACCTACAACAAATACAATCCAAAAACTAAAGAAATACAACTAATGTTATCTGACTCATAATAGATGTCCAACCCATTAGATCATGTGATATCGCTTTAGATCTCGTCTAACTCTTACAAATCATCCCAACCCTCTACAAATCTGAGGAGATGGAAACATAAATACGTGAGCTGGATGCTCAACAAGTATCGTCATAAATATGCACAAAACAACTTATGCAAACCTGCGGGAGAATTCATAAAAGAATATCAAAACAGATAATAGATACAAATCTCAAATCATCGATATCAGAAGTCGAACTACCAGCACACCCAAAGCAAAATCTCATCGTACAATCTTGTTGATACAAACTCATTACAAATAGTGCTCGTATACCTTGGCACATAATCAAAGGCCACGACACACCTACGTAGCAGAAGTCATGGCATACCGACATAAACAGAAGTCAGGACATACCCATATAAATAGAAAAATGTGGCACACCCACATAAACAGAAAATTGTGGCACACCTACATAAATAGAGGCCGATGACAAATAGAAGCCAATGACGCAACTATATAAACAGAAAGCCATGACACACCGACATAAATAGAGGCCAATGATAAATAGAAGCCAGCGGCACATCCACATAAATAGATTATTACGGAACACCCACATAAATAGAGGCCATTCATAATCCAAATTTGTATATTATAACGGTTATATTTTAGGTGGCAGCTCTAAGCCATCTCATATCATTAGTACCTATCTATTTTTTAGGCCTGTAAATCTCGATCCGATTATATTTTAGGCTTGTAACTTTTAGCCGTCTCACATCATTGGCGTCCGTCTATATTTTAGGCCTACAGATCTCAACCTGATTACATTTTAGATTTGTAACTCTCGACCATCTCATATCATTAGCGTTTGTCTACATTTTAGGCATGCAGATTCGATCCAACTCTATTTTATACCTGTAACTCTCAGTCATCTCATAACATTGGTGCCCGTCTATATTTTAGGTCTACAGATCTCGATCTGATTACATTTTAGACCTGTAACTCTTGGTCATCTCAAATTATTGGTGCCCATCTATATTTTAGGTCTGCAAATCTTAATCTGACTATATTTTAGGTTTACAACTCTCAACCATCTCATATCATTGGCGCCCATCTATATTTTAGGTCTACAGATCTTGGCCTAACTACTTTTTATACTTGTAGTTCTCGGCCATCTCATATCATTGATTCACAGCTCGACTACATTTTCAGTATACAACTCTTGATCATCTTTTATCACATATAGATCCATCTGAGGCCTCGGACCACCACAGTTTTGCGTAAATCGACCCATCGGGCCTTGGACCACCATGGTCCCATACAAATCGACCTACTAGGTCTCAGATCACCACGGTCCACACACAAATTGGCCAACCCAGGGCCTTAGCAGTACTCGTGCATATCCATAACTCCAAGAACAAGAAGATACTCCAATATTAACAAAGATGGGATAAAACCCTCAAATCAATCAATAAAATTATCAACATGTTCTAAGAAAACATTGGGGATAGCTAAAATGCATACACAAACCCTAAATCTCCAAATTAAAAATATAGCACATTTAAGGGAGAGATAGACGAAGGATAGAATTAGATGATACTTACCTCGACCTTATACTGAGTAGATCTGAAGAATGGAAGCTCTGAGATGTCCAACCGTCCCTTTCTCTCTCCTCCTTTTTCTCCTCCCTCTCTTCTTTGCTCCACAGTACAAAAAATGGCAAAACTCTAAATCACACAGATATTTATAACCCGACCCAAGCTTGAGCATGGCCCTCTCGATTTTCATTGCTTGAGCGCCACTCAATCACTGGTCGAGTGCCAACCGATCTGGAATCAGAGTTCGAGCGTAACTCAAGCATGCCTCAGGCACGGATTTTCAAATCTAAATACCATCAAATGTTTACAAAACTACCATAAATCTGATACATCAGAGAAATTCAAAATTAATAAATACTTCTAAAATGTATCAAATGGGGATCCAAGTATTATACGGACAAACGCAAGAAACTCCACACCTCCACGACATTCATTGGCCTCTTCCAATTAATCGCCACTTCTATCTTGCTTGGATCCATAAATATGCCACCTTTAGAAACAATATGACCCAGGAAAAGGTCATAAAACAATATGACCTTTTAGTAAACATATCCCGGAGTCCTTTTGTTTCTCTAAAAGGTTGGTCGGAGTGCCTATATTCCTTGGTGGCCGGAGTGCTTTATGCTCATCTCGGACAGAGTGGCTTTGTTCGTTTTCCGGAGTGCCTCTTTGCTCTCTATTGGACGGAGTGGCTCTGTTGCTGTGGCTAGAGTATTTTCTCACTTTAGACGGAGTGGCATTGTTATTTTATTCGGAGTTCCTTTGTTTCTTTAAAGAGCGGAGTGGCCTTGCTTATCTTTAAGGCAAACGACCTTGTGTGTGGTGTGGACCTAATTTGAGATTGCCACTCTTGTCTTGTTCCTCTATTGCCGTTTTGTACAGTCAAATGCTGAGCTTGTTTTGCATTTCCAACACCGTTCTCGATTTTATAATCCTGTTATTAATGACTTTCGTCATGGTTTAGGGGACACCCTGTTTCTATGTTTTATTTTCAAGTCAGCAAAACACTTGGTAATGAACATAGCTGATTGTACATTTTATACAAATTTTAATACAATTAATTACTTAACAAAAAAAAATATGACCCAGGAAAAAAATTTCCTCTAACCAAAACTCACACATCTTAAATTTTGCAAACAGTCGCCTCTCCCTTGACGTTTACAATGCAATCCTCAAATAAGTTTCATAATCCTCAAAGCTCATCAAATAAATTAGAATATTATTAATAAAAACTACTACAACTAGTCCAGGTACAACTAGAAGACCCGATTCATCGAATCCATAAATGATGTCAGAACATTCACCAATCCAAAAGGTATCACTAGAAACTGATATTGGCCTTACCTCATCTTAAAAGCTGTTTTAGGTAAGTCCTCCCACTTAATCCTTAGCTAATGATACCCTAGCCTTAGATCAATTTTAGAGAATACCTGAGATCCCTGCAGCTAATCAAATAAATTGTCTATCCCCAGAAGGAGACATTTGTTCATGATTGTGATCTTATTTAACTCCTTATAATCCATACATAGTCTCATCAACCCATCTTTCTTTTTCACAGAGAACGCCGGTGCTCCCCACAGCGACACACTCATCCAAATAAAATCCTTCTCTAACAACTCCTACAACTGTTGCTTCAACTATTTTGGTTCAAGCGGACCCATTCTATAAGGAGCCATCAAAATCGGTGCTGACCTTGACACCACATCAATAGAAAATTCAATCTATTTATCGGGAGGCAATCCAAGCAAATCGTCCGAAAATACATCCTCAAACTCGTGAACAATTGGGATATCCTCAATGATCAGTGAATGACTCTCCGAAGTAGTCACGCGTGCTAGATAAGCTTGGTATCCTTCTCGCATCAAATGGCTCACAAGAAGAATTCAAATCAATCCCTTGCTTCTTTCATAATCCTACTTTGGAATTTAAAAGATTTATATCCCAAAATATAAAATAATATATATTTGTGGAAGTAGTCCACCGTAGCGTGATAGCATGCAAACTAATTCATTTCTAATATAACATCAAAATTTGGCATATCCAGAAAATCAAATGCACTAATAACTCATAACCATAAACTCTAACCAGACATCAAGGATGAACAATCTCCGTCAGCAATGATTCACCCATAGGGGTTGATATCATCAAAGAATTCTCCAAAAATTGAGGTAGCACATATAAATTACACATAAACCCAGGGGTCAAAAAAGAATGAGCAGCCTTGAGGTCAATCAATGCATGAGCCAAGGAATTAAAAATTTGTAAGGTACCTTCCACCATAGATAGATTCACCCTATCACATGGGCCGATGCTACAAAAGCTCTCCCAGAAGCTGCTGGCCTTCTATCTAAATGCTCCCTCCTTGGAGATTGAGGGTAGTCCTTTGCATGATAGTCTTCCTAACTACACTTAAAACATGCCCCACTTTGCCAGAAACAAACTCGCATGACATGGTTCTTTCTACATTGCTCACATGCCAACTTCGTAAAATGAAACTTTGGAGGAGAAGACATCTCTTCAATCGTCTTACCTTTATCCTTACCTTTATGCTTTGAGTATGAACCTCCACCTTGAGAATTTTGACCTTTATACTACGATCTTTTCTTAAAATATTTCTCTCTAAACTGCTCCTACTTAATCTAGATGACCTGATCCAAAACTTCACTATATGTCTTCAACCGGAAGGGCACCAGCTGCTTCCTGATTGAATCATTTAATCCCAATAGAAACTTCCAAGCCTTCAAAGCTTTATCCCCCATAACATGCGGGGCAAATTGAGATAGCTTAAAATTATGTATCATACTCAACCAATGATCTATTTCCTTACCTCAATCGATTAAACTCATCCGCCTTAATATCTTGGATGTTGGATAGGAAGAATTTGTCTAAGAATGCCTTATGAAATATATCCCAAGAGATCTCTTCATTTCCCTACCCCAAAGTATGGCATTGGGCTACTCACTATCTGCTAGCCTCACCTTTCAGTCAATAAGCAACAAATTTAACCTTATCCTCCTAGAAGCAATTAATTACTTCAAACACTCTTTCTAACTTTTGTATCAAATTTTCTTCCTTCACAAGAGTTGAACTCTCTCCAAAATTTTGGGATATGCTTGCTTTTGAATCTATCAAACGGTGTCCTACTTTGGCCTTACTAGGCCATCCTCCTCATAGCCTCTTGAGCCTATTGACCTTGATGAGCAATTCTCCTTATTGGTTTCAGATCACTATCTTGTCACTAAATTATCCAATCCATAATGTTACTCATGCGACCTATCATTATCAAATGCTCATCTTTGCTACTAGAGATCAATCTCCTTCCCTAGTGGCTTCCCCGAGTTTTACTCAAACTATCATCTTCCCAATTAGAAACCAATCTTTTGCCCCTAGAAGGCCTATTAGGAGTCATATCATTCATCTACCAAACACGAGATTTAATCAATAATCTTTTCAAAATTGATTCAAAATGACTCAATGGAACCCAAAACTACTCCCCTTTTTAACACTTTTCTAATGCCACCACTGTCCCATTTTTGAGATATAATACGTAAATCAATAAATAAAATTTATAATATAAAATCTAATAAATACATCAATAATGACAAAAATCCAACATGGGCATGACAATCTCTATAATTATAGGACCCTACACAAAATAACCCAAAGAGGACTTTATCGGATATAATCCGGATAATAAAATACATGATCTGCTATGTATAAGTCAAAAAGGGATATCCAATGAAATAATAACTCATCTATAAAATATAATTATCTCATAATGCTCAATAAGAGTCCACGGTATACAACGGGCCATTCATAATAACCAAATACACCCTAGAGATCAAAAGCCTAACACACATAGACATCCATACTAATAGGGAAAACAATGCCATATTAAATTGAGTCTAAACTCTTATAATCATATCTAAACTACTAGTTTGAAGGGATAAAATATGATAACATGTGCCTAAAACTTAATTAGTATCAGTATCATATATAAAATAGTACATATAAATCAAAGGGAATGGATTTCATATAACAATCGTATAAAACAAACCATAAAATCTATAAAATCCTTGAAGATTGAGAAATAGTATCGTATAAAATCATTGTCTATATCAAATTGTCATTTCGAGACATAATTATAATAAATCACGGTCTGGTCAAATCTTATAGACTATATCATACGTATTGTAGCATATTGTGATCCGAGATCATATTGTATAAGTCGTAACTGTCACCACATTTGCATGAGATATATACCATTGTTCGGATCCAAATCTTATAATCTCATATTCAGAAATAAAAGAAAACCGAGACCAAAACACAATCTAAATATGATCTGGGGTTAACACATATCCATATGTATGAGACATTCTTATTGCCTAATCCATGAGCTAATCTATGCATATCAAATTAATGTTCAATGTAAATATATGCAGAAATACAAAGCATGCATGAAAATAGAGAACCAAAAATTATTAGACCAATTTGAGGAAGGATTACACCTGTCCGGTAACCTTGGCTATATCGGCTATATTTTAGGCTAGTAGCTCTAGGTCTGTCTACATTTTAGGTTGACAGCTCAAGGATATTTATGTACTTTGTTTCCTATAGACATGGAACTTACTATATTTTGCCACCCACGGTATTGAGTATAGCCTTAAGTTTAGTTATATATTAGTATATCTAAATATATTAATTTTTATAAATTTTTTATGATGGTTCTCATTTAAAATATACAGTGGGATAGATCAACTACAATATGTTTCAACCTTCTTGCCGGCAGAATGAAGACAACATGCCACATACGTCCCATCGGAAGCGGTACCAATTGCCACATATTTCGAATCACATATATCAAATCCATGGGTCTCAGACCATCATGGTCTACATACTAACCCTGCCCTCGGCAGCACGCATATGGATTGATGATAGGCCTAATTCATGATTCCATAATATATGGAGACATAAATATACATAATATCATTTCGGGTTTTTATAAAGATCAAAACCCACCAAAATTTTAAATACTCATGTAAAACCACATAACAATCGGTAAATCATATATTCATTTATATAATAAGTGGATGGAGTGCATAAAAATAATATGTATATAAAAAAACTCCAAAATATACACAAATATTGCTAGACATGAAAATAGACTAAGGATTTGGCCTACGGATACTTGCTTCAACATTGTACTTCACAGATCTGATGAAAGAATGCTCTGAGATACCTAATCACCACTTTCTCTCTTTTCCTCTACCTCCTCTTTCCCTCTCATTTCCCTTCTCTGCAACATGAATGACTGAACCCTAACCCGTGTACGCTTTTATACCTAGCCTCACGTTCAAACATGCCTTAAGCGTGTCTCGGGCGCATGCTCTCTGGTAACTCGGTGCTTGAGCATCACTAGAGCGTTGCTCGAGCGCGGCATGTTTTGGAATCTATGCTCGAGCGAGCCTTGAGTACTCATCGGGTATACACCTTCTGATTTCTGGGTCTTGAGTGCACGGCTGGCGATCCTCTAGTGCCAGACATCGAACCAAAATATTTTAAAATTCTGCAAAATTCCATTAACCTAGTACATTTGATAAATTTAAAATATTAAATATATCTAAAATAATTCAAATAGGAATCCTAGTGTTATAAGTTTAGTAATGTTTGTCACGAAAAAGCTTGTCACGCCTAAAAAATAGGTTAATATTATGAAAGCTAATTGAATAACTAGTAACCAATACGAATTATAACGAATGTACATTTACCTCTTGATTTTCGATACTCAACCAATCATGAATAATATGCACAATTGCTTTTTTTGGTATTTTAATCATAAACGCTCCATGGACCTTCTATCATAGGGATTAAATTTTTATATTGAGAAAATAATTTACTAAAAGATGTTATTTCTCAAAGAGAAATCCTCATGACCTAAGTACTTTCATACTCCTATGAAAAGAAGAGCATTCACTTCCCTTACGAGACCTTGCTGTTGCATTAGTAAAATCTATTGGCCAACGATTGGTATCTTAATGAGTCGCTCTCTCCGCTTTAAAACTGACAAAGCCTAAGTCATCAGACTACTAAGAATATTTCTCCTATAGGACTTCGATTCCCATTGAGGTCATTGGACAAATTCAACCTCTCTACCATAGCTTGAAATAGAAATTTCACAGTTTAGATTTTAAGAGCATGTAATAATTTATTCATTTGAGAGGTTCCTTGAAAATACATTTGGCTAATGCAGTCAAAGGATGGCAGGATTTTTATCTATATAGAAGTCTATAATTACAGCTGATTGAAGCTTATAAGACCAATTTAAAGGATTAAATATTCATAAAAGTTTATGGCTAATACTTGATTAATATTTAAGATTTAGATTTTATAAAAAAGAAAAAGCTAACTAATTCATCCTAAATAGATAACCTAGCTACTAGATTAATGGGGGAGATGGGGTTAGGGGCTAGCATTAATACATACCAATTGAAGGATGAACAACTTCCTTAGAAGAGAAAAATTAAGGGGAAGCTGATGAGGCTTAGGGCAGCGGCATGGGATGGATATTCAAGAAGCAAATAGTGCATGGGAGAAATATTCAAGGTGTTAGGACTTGAACCGGTTATTTAAACTGTGAAAAAATAATTAATAATGTATAACAAGTAAATAATCATAAACAATAATAAATATTAGATGTTACATGGAAAACTCACTTTTGGAATGAGATAGAAAAATCACAGGATTACAAATCTAAAATATCCACTATATAATATAAGTTTAGTTATACAAATCCAACTAAATATAAGGACTCAACACCTTATAACAAAAAAGCCTGAACAATAATGAGTATAAGATAGAAGAGAAGAAACAAGACTGATAAAATATTTTTCTCAACTATAAGAACAATGTATCCAATTTTGGTGGAGACAAAACAATTCAGAACTTAAGATGGCGCTTGGTTGGAGGGAATAGAAATTTTATTCCCTCCTTATTTTCAGAGAAATAAATATTCATCCATTTTATTACAATTTAATCGAAAATAAATATTCTCATGAAAATATTTATTCTCATATATGTGAAATAACTATTCCCATTTTATTATTATTATTATTATTATTATTATTATTATTATTATTATTATTATTACTATTCCTACCTTATTTCTCATACTATTGTACAAATTAAATAATGGATACTAATTTTTATCTTATTCTATTTTAATAATCAAATATGAGAATAATAATTTTAACTTTATTGACATCTTATTCTATTCCTTAAAAATAACTATTCAATTCTCTTATTATTCCAATCCAACAACTAAATGTACCATAATTGAATATTTAAATCTTCATCTTCTCCATTTTTTTCTCTTTTTCATCTTTTTCTCACTGTGTTAGTACTTTAAATTTCAAAAATTATAAAGTAGTAACCCTAAAAATGCATATGTGTATATTTATTTTGGAACCAGCACTCAAGCGCCCGTTAGACGTACTTTGCTCATGCGAACACTGTAATCAGTGCATAAGCATCCCTCGGGTGGTCCTCAATCACTGTGTAATCTTGAATTGGTGTTCCTATGTGAGTCAAGTACCTGTCACGTGCTATACTATAATTTTTTTAAATCAGTATAATACACGTGCATACTCGTACGAGCTACCAAATGACATGTTAAATAGGTATGGGATCTACATAGGAGTAATCTATGACTCAACAAACTTTTATTCATAACCTATGAGGGTAATCATCATCCCGATAATAGTTCAACAAGTTTTAAGCTTCCTCCTCCGGATTACTTTGGTTATCATGTCTAATCCATTCTCCTCGGTCCTAACCTTGTTAAGTGTTAACAATTTCGAGTCAATAATATTTTACACCTAATGATATTTGATATCAATGTGCTTTGATCTAGAATAAAATAGCGAGTTTCTATAAAGGTAAATTGTGCTTTGACTATCGTAAAGTTTCACATATTGCTTTTGCTTAAAGTCGAGTTCCTAGATGACTTTCTTCATCCACAGTGGTCCAAAATAGCACATATCTCTTTTGCTTACCTCTATCACTACAATGAATAACACAATTAATAAGAGTTGACATTGCCTACCATATCTATATCAGTATGCCCAACTAGTAGTAATTTGTCAGCTTCAAAATACAAGCACAATTTGAAAGTTCCTCGAAGATACCTCAATATCTATTTCATTCTAAACCAATGCTCCTTTATAGAACTTGAAAGAATCTAGTTAACTGTTCAAATAGAATGAGTAATATTCAGTCATGTGCACGCCATAGTATACATCAAACAGCCCACGACTGAAGAGTAGGAAACACATCTTATACTTGCCTTTTCATCATCAATATAAGGATATTGTCGATTGTTCAGTTTAAAATGATTAGCGAATGGAGTGCTTACCGGTTTGAATTTCTCTATGTTAAAACGTTAAAGAACATTCTAATGTAACTCTTTTGTGACATCTATAACTTAATTTACGATTGTGAAATATTTTTATATCCAGAATTTATATTGTTGTCTCCAAATTCTTCATGGCAAAGGATTTTTCAAGCTGTTACTTCAATTCAATGATCTGAGAGGTATTTTGCCAAATAATGAGCATATCATCTACAGAGAGTAGGAGAATAACAAAGTCATCCTTAAAAAATCTCTGAATGAAAATACAATAGTCCACAGTAGCCTTCTAGTAGTTTTAACCCGTCATAACAGACTCGTATTTCATACACCATTGTCTTAGGGCCTGCTTCAACTTGTATAGACTTTTCTTTAGACGATATACCAAACGCTCCTTCCCTTAACACGGAATCCCTCTAATTATTCTATACAAATCTCCTCATCAAGGTCACCATGAAGAAATGTCATATGCATATCCAATTGTTCTACTTTCAAATCAAGAATTATAGCCAATCTAAGTACCACCCTTATTGATGACTTCTTTACAATAAGAGTAAAAATCTTCTTGAAATTGATGTCCTTTCGCTAATTGAAGCCTTTCACAACTAACCTTAGTTTGTACCTTGGTTGTGGGATATTCTCTTCAGCATTTAAGCGAAAGACGTGCTTATTCTTTAAAGCTCGTTCTTGATAGGCAACTTGGTTAGCTCAAATGTGTGGTTTTTGTACAATGATTTCATTTCATCTTGCATGGCCTCCATCCACTCTAATTTATACTCATCTTCCATAGCTTTATCAAAACATTCGGGCTCTCCTCCATCGGTAAGCAATATGTACTTATCTGCTAATAGACAAACAGAAGGCCTTCAATCTCTTCGGATCGTTGAAGTGGAATGGTCTCGATGAGTTTAGCGACATCATGAGAAACAATATCAACCTCATTTGCATCATCTTCTCCATCAAGCGTTGGAGTCCTATGGTCTTCTTCCCCTTTGGCATTGCCTTGATCCCGTCTTCATTACAAACAAGCACTAGTATCAATGATTCAACATTTATATCACAAAATCAGCTATTGTCATTGTTAGAATGACCTTTTTGGCTTTACCGATATCTTCAATCATCTCATCCTTGATGAACATCATACCCCTTGATTGAATAAGTTTCATCTCTATCATATCGTAGAATCGATATCCCAACTTATTTTTCCCATAGCCAAGAAAGTTGCACTGTCTTGTCTTGGAATCCAACTTGGACCTTTCATCCATAGGGATGTGGACAAAGGACTTGCACCTAAACACGCGCATGTGTTTGTAAGATACTTTCTTTTGGGACCACACCTCTTTTGGCACTTCTTCGTTCAGTGGACCACTTAGCGATAGGTTGATTACATGAGTAATGGCTTTCTAGGCTTCCACCCAAAATGAGCTAGGGGAGCTTCACCTCCAAAAGCACACATCAAACTCTCTTGATCAACATTCTATTCATCTATTCAACCACACTATTCAACTACAGTGTTCAGTGGAGTCCTTTAGTATTAATTTCCATGGGTCAGACAATACATGTCGAATGCTCCAATATACTCTTTGCCTTATCCCTTTGGATGCACTTCAACTTTTTGTCTATTTGCCACTCCACCAAGGCAAGAAATTGCTCAAATACATTAAGGGCTTGATCTTCCAATTTCAACGGGTATACCCGTAATTTTGTTGAATAATTATTAATAAATGTGATGAAATAAAGTGCTTCTTTGAGTGTGTTTACTCTGAATGGGCCACATATGTTGGTGTGGACCAACTCTAGGAGATCGACCTTCTTTGTGAACAAGTTTTCATGGAACGAAACTCAAAATTACTTTCCTACCAGATAATGAGAGCGAGTCTTCAGTTTAGCTTTATTCACACCTCGAAGAAGTTCTTCTTGGTCAAATAATTTATCCCATTTTCACTAATGTGGCTCACACTCATCACTTCTTGCAACGTGCATGTCTTCAGTTGAAATTGAGATTTGCAATACATACAAGTTAGAAACTTTCATTTCCTGGGTAACTATTAAAGATCATTTTGTCAACTTCTATGCCCCTTCATAGAAAGTGTTGTAAAACCCTTCATTATAAGCTTCCCCACTGAAATAATATTCAGCCGAATGTCTAAAACGTGTCACATATCCCTTAATAGTAATTTGGTTCTACTATTGGTGATAAGGCATGCGTCACCACAACCGACAATTTCGGATGTGCCTTCATTTCCCACCTTTAACACTCTAAAATCATCAAGAGTGTAAGACATGAATAATTTCCTTTATGACGTGACATGGAGTGAGATAACACTGTCCACCATGCAATTCGTTTTGTGATATGCTAGATTGATCACCTTATCTTTTTTACACACCAACGAAAGGTCAACGTTGAAAATAATTGAGGCTCTCTCATCATCTCATGCCTTGTCAACTTTCTTCTCATCCCCATTAGCGTTCTCCCGCTTTCACTTATAGTAGTGCTTTTTGATGTGTCTCTTTTTTCCTGTAGTGGTGGTATTCGAGGTTTTGGTTTCTCGATCGGGACTTGCTTTGGATTTTCTTCCCAAATTTATGACCACACCATTTATTTCTTTTTCGTTACTCAAAGAATAGCACTTCAGAGTGTGAAAAAAAGGAGCCCTGTGATGGACGTCTCATCTCCTCATTCAACACAGCTTCCTTTGCTATTTCTAAAGTCACGACACCATTTGAAGTGATATTAGTGATGGTGATCCGTATCACTTCCCATGCGTCTGATAAGGTGGTCAACAACTATAAGCCCAATAGCTTATCATCATATTTGATACTCATGTTATTCAATTGGGTCATACATCCTTAAAATTTGTTCAAATGATTGGCTATTGACATGCCTATCTTGTATTTCACTTGCATCAATTTCGTCAAATGATACAACTTATTGTTACTAGTTTTTAAAGTATGGAGTGTCTCAAGCTTCTCCCACAATGTATTTATATTTATTTTTTTTCGAATATGATTATATATGTTGTCATCAATGAAATGCCAAATATAGTCACAAACCTGAACTTATTCAAAAGCCCACTCCTCGGAATTTTACTTGGGCTTTTATGTAGCGAATACTAAAAGATACATCATTTTAACAAATAACAAATCCTTCATTTTTCTCCAAATCTTTATCAATTCAAATAAGTTTCAATAACGACTCTAATAACTGTGTCACTGATACCACTTGTTGAGAGCCACATCACTTGAATCGTAAAAAAATAATCAATAACACACAACGAAATAAATAATAACAAATAATAATGAACACCAGATATTATGTGAAAACTCTCTTTTGGAATGAGAGAGAAAAACCATGAGATTACAAGTTCAAAGTATTCACCATATAATATAAGTTCAGTTATACAAACCCTAATAAATACAAGAATTCAATATCTTGTAATAAATAAGTATGAATATAATGAGTATAAGATGAAAGAGATAAAATAAGACCGATAAAATATTCTTCTTAACAATAAGAATAAAGTACCCAAGGTCGTTGGAAAATTGAATACAATTTGGGACTTAATCGAATGCTTGAATCTTTCTCTTCTTTATTTTCTCTTTCTTTCTCTTCTTTTTTTTACTGTATCGATGCTCTAGGTCTCAAAAATTGTAAAATGATAACCTTAAAAATGCATATGTGCATATTTATAGCATAACCAGTACTCAAGCGCCACTGGAATTGGTACTTGAGGACCCGTCGGGCGCACCTTGCCCGCAAGAGCCACTGTAATTGCACATGAGCGCCAGGTCACTTGCATAGGCATAGTAATCCGCACACGAGCATCCCTCAAGTGCTGATCGGGCGTCCTCTAATTTGAAATCGGTGCTCTTGTGCGAGTTAGGTACCTATCGTGTACCATGTTACAATTTTTTCAAATTAGTACAATACACGTGCATTCTCATGCAAGAAACCAAATGACACATTAAATGGATAGGAAATGCAATAGGTGTGATGGTGGAGCTGTGTGTATCACTGAACACCTTTACTTTGTTATTTATATTGAGCAGGATCTAGATGGGGATGTCGTGGCCCAAATTCTATATGAATTGCCTATATTTCAAATAAATTTTAATTCAAATATGCATTAATTGCTTTAGCCAAAATAGCTGAGTTGCCTTACCTAAATTACTACCTTCTAGTGAAGAATAAGTTAGATTCACTTGATTGGGCGGCCATGGTTGTGTAGACATGCATATGCAGCCTCTTGTGAAGCAAAAAGTTCTTTTATTTTGCTTGCATAGACTTTTCAGGGTAACATTAATTTGTTTAAATTTGAGGTTGATCTTGTAAATCCTTAACAACCCCCCAATAAAAAATAAAAAAAAACATAAAACAAAAAAATGTGTTATATTAAAATAATATATGCATATCTACATATTTAATATACAAATATATATATACATATATATAGGTACCAGGTCAGATAATTATAAAAGTAGGAGACTTGATGTTAGTATGCATGAATAGAAATAATTAGGGGACATCATTTTATTACCATTGAGATATCATCAAATGACATGGCACTCATTTATATATTTATTTTTATATGAATTTATCATGTCAATATTGATAGATGAATAAAATATCAAATTACCAAAATTATGTAAAAAATATTTTTAAATGTTTTCCTAAATTTTCATTTTTAAAATATTATATTTAATTTTGATTTTAGTACCAATTTTACAATAAATAAAAATATTCCGTTCCTACTTGATGCACATCTCGAATTTGGATTGGTGTTCGATTATATCGAGTTGATCCTTTGAGCCTTTTTATTCAAATCTTGCACAATACAACAACTAACACTAAGTAAGAAGAATACGAGATTCGCTTATAGGTATATCCTTCGATATTTAAGTCAAAATTCTTTCTAAAAAAATTGAAAGATTAAGAAAGGAAAATGAATGAGTGGGAGATTGATTGAATTTAGAGGACTTAGCTCCATCAATCAGGAAATTAAAGAAAAAGATGACTTGTGTTAAGAGAACATAATATGCCTGTCTCCCTCTCAATGCAAGATTGCCATCCTCTATTGGCTGAATGGAGACCTTAACACTAACTAGATTGTCTTTCTAGAATCACTGCAGCCAACTATCCAGATCATTATGCTGTTTGTAACTCTAACTATTATATTGGTTTTGAACCATTTGATAGTTAATGATCAGCATTTATTTGGATATTATTATCTACTAAAATGTGGCCAATCATCACATGATTTTCATCGGGCCATTAATCATCTCAATCTTCAATACCTTTAGTCATTCGACCATTTGCTCAATTGATAAATTATATGTCAAGAATAAACAATATTTTTAACACAATAAACTATATTAACCCAACATATTTTTAACAAGTTGATTATAAGCAAGTGCTTAAAATACAAGCTATTTTAAACTATGTTTTGAGGTCAATGACTTTGCACGTTACCCACATTTTATCTTTGGGTAACAATGTCATGAAAAAAAAGGCTAGCTAAATTGATAATAAATTTTCCTAAACATCAGTAATGATAACAACATATTAATTATTCAACTACTTGAAGATATAAAAGAGTGAAAAAGAAAAACACACGTTCAATGCACTTACATTTGCGCAAACTTACTCCATTCATAACTCTACTTTGTGATTCAAGAAACTTGAATAAATGCTCTAACAGAATCCTTAAGGAGTCGTTGTGGCCCTTTTATAATATCCGATTTTTATTTATAAATTGTGATGGTATTATTATAATTATGGGCCAATTTAGAATTAATAGAACAATAAAAATTCATAGAAAAATCAGATTTTATAACTAGGTTTTGATGTGTTCATCAAACCTACATTATTATATGAATTAAAGAGTTGGGTGAATCCTTCGGCTGATTCAGGAGACTACGGGTTTGGTTTTCGTTGTTAAAAATCATAACCTTATATACCATAATAATTTAACAAGAGGTTAAAGATATATGAGATTCTTTCCTCGGTATATCTTTCGATTTTTAAGTCATTAATTTTTTTTCGATATATCTTTCAATTTTTAAGTCATTAATCTTTCTCAAGGAAATAGAAAGATGTAGAAAGCAAAATAAACAACAGGAAATGGGATAAGTGTTTTAAAGTGTGGAGGACTAGAATCTCTCTAGATTATACCCTCTATAGGCTCTTGTATGTGAGAGTGTGATTTCACTACTGTAACCGTTTGAATGTCTAAATTTAACTTGTCCAATTCTTAATTGGGGATCTATATTTATAACTATAATTAATTGATTGGTGTGCACGAAATTGTCACCTGTAATGGAAGGCGTTATATTGATTTAAATGTTAGATGTTACTTTCAATGTATAATTGTCATTTGCATTCATTTAGTAACTATAAATTATTAAGTGTTCACCTTCATTCAGTCGTTATTGGATTAGATTATCCACGTGTGCATTGTTATCCAACGGTTGATTGTGACCATTTATCAAGATTTAATACCTCATTTATTAATCTGCTGGGTTGTTACTTGTCTTAGTCTTGTATGATGTCCGCCATCCAGTTGCTCGGAAGGTCAACATGATCCTCTGCATCCATATTTAGAATACTAGTGCTTGAACCTCATTTTTAATCTGGGTTAGGCTGGTCATGCCTAAACCATACCAAACACTATGCCCCCGTGATTGGAGTTTGAATTTAAACTCCAAGCATATCACAAGATGAAAGCCATCTGAAATATCTACTAGTCCAATTGTACGCGCCTCTGTTAGGATTTTTTGTTGATGGTGTGATGTATTGTATTTTTAATTGAAAATTTGACAGAGTTTAGACTGTAATATGGACATTGGTCTAATACAAACCTGTATAAATTCCTATACAACAACCAAATAGTTCACAATAGATAAAACACAAGATCCAAAAGCTACCAACTATATGTGATGCTAATGTCATAACTCCGGTATGATGTTGGCTTAGATATGATGTCACTAGGTATCAAAACAAACCATACTGTCACGTGGAAGCATATACATACGTCAAACAGCAAAAACTAACTATATCTACATCGTCATCATACATAGATACTAATATACAAATCCATTAGAAATACAAAAGATTCTATCAGAAAGCACAATACTACATAACTAAGTCCATAAGATCATCTTCAATGTCTTCAAGCTTGCTGACTCAAATCCTCTACCCTACCTCACCGGGTGCGATTCATACTAATCTGAAGGAAGAAAAATAGTAAGGGTGAGTTAAAAGCTCATAAGGCATATATATATATATATCAAAGGACATGCAAAATTTCATATTCAAAAATATAATAAACAAAGACGTATATAGGAGTAAACAGATGCGCATATGAGACTACAAATCATGATTCAGAAAATAATACTTTTATGATTCGTTTCAAACTTCTTTAGTTCGTTTCTTTTTCTTTTCTTGATCATCAAATCATACTAAAAACATATTTCGTTTAGAGATCAGGGCCAGTAGGCCCTACTTACTAAAGGAGTGGTCAGTCGTAGCCTGGATTGTGTTTACTTCTACGCAATCAAAAGCTATCTCCTCCTATTCAAGGCCCAGAGGCGGGCCGTCTACATATAATCCATATAGACGAGGCCAATAGGCGCAAGCAATACCAAAACGGATAACGTCCTTTCACTATAATATATTAAGGCATGCAAAGGAATATGATATGCTATAAAATACAGTAAGGATAATTCTTGAGTTTCCATTGTAATATCTATGGTATGTCAAAATATATTGAACGATCTTTGGTCCATGTTCTTAGTTCCTTATTTCTTTAGGAAATTATGCTATTAAGTACAAAATTTGTAGTTCTCACTCTATTGGAGAATAGTTCATAAGTCCGTCAATTCTTCGTTCCGGAGAACGGTTCATAAGTTCATTTCTTTATTTCGGAGAATGGTTCATAAGTTCGTCACTTAATTGCATTTCCTCCATAATTTCTTTTTCCATAAGCATATTCCATTATATATTTACATATTCCTCATGAGTTTAAAATCTTACGCGTTCATAATTTTATGCATAATTTTCTTTGAAGTTTGGGAGAATTAAAAAATCCTTTTCATATTATGCCAAATAGAATTATAAGACTTCCGAACGATAATTCTTAACAACGGTTTATAACATGATTTTTAAAACATACAAAATTAACATATCTATAATATATATATGTACAGAATAAACAGATAAGGTATATAAAATAACATACATGTTAGTAAAATCTTCAAAAATATATTGGATATTAAATCAGACCAAGAAAAAATGAGTTACAAATCCTTACCTCGACTTTACACTTCGTAGATTTGAAAAACAAATATCCCAAAGTACCCAAACGATATACTTCTCTCTCTACTAGCGCCTCACCCGCAGCTTGCCCCTATCTCTTTCCTTGCGCGGCTTCTACTGCTGCCCGTTCTACCTCTCTCTCCTTCACCAATGGCGGCTTCGGCAAGGTTGATAGTGACGACCATGACAGTAGCACCCGGCAACGGTGACACGGTGGTGGACAGTGGTGCAGGTAACAGGCGATGGCATCCTTTCTCCGCGCGCCTCTTTTTCACCCATTTCTCCTGATTCACCCTATTTCTCCCAAAATCAGTATATGCAACCCAAAAATCAACATCCACAAAAAAAATGAAAGGATTTACTTGCCTCGATTCCATCGATTTTCTCCGGTAACGGCGACGAGTGGACGGTGACTGTTTTGGCTTCGCCTCACGATTCCTCTCTCTACTCACACCGATGTACAAAATGGAGGGCGCCATCACGAAGAGGGCTTTACCAGCGTCCATTCCAGGCAACGACAAGTCCAACAGTGGCGGTGGCTGTGAGGTTTCGAATTTAAGAACTCGATATTAATGAGGTAATTAAGATGATAATGATTTATATTAATCCTATGGAGGGATTAAGGTTTGGTATCGGAAGAAAAATCGGGAAAGAAATCGGGTCCGGGCTGCCGAAGCCCTGCCAGCAGGCTGGCGCCTGCTGGGCGCTCGAGCCGTGGCTCGAGCGGTGGCCAACCCGTGGCTGGCCGCTCGCTGGCCGCTCGAGAGCCGCTCGAGCGGCCCGAGCATTATATATCCGTGCCGAGCCTTCTCTCTCCCTCATTTTTTCTGCAACCCGAGGGTTTTGAGGAGAGAGAGAGCGGCGCGACTAGAGAGAGAAGAAGGGAGATCGAGCCCGGGAGTCCGATTCCGCCCGAAAGCCAGGTATAAAGGTGAAAGCACGCGTCGAGGCAAGTGTTCTCATACCCACTTCTCTTCTTTCGTTGTTTTATGTATTTTCGTTGGGTATTTTGTGTCGATACCCACGGGGAATGTTAGAATATCGATACCCATACCTTGAGGTCGAGAAAATGTAGTTAGTTGTCGAACTGGTCCGATTCGCCCGGGTGATTTGCGCGGAACCTAACCTACGGGATTTTGGGGTTTCCGTTTCCCGGCCCGTATCATGAAATTGACCCCAAAATTGGAAAGCCCACGTCCCAAATATGAACATATGTCGGGCCAGCGGGTTGATTCGACGCGTTCGACCCGTTCATGGTGTCCGGCCCTCTAAATCGGCCCTGTTACTGTTCACCTGAGACCGGAGGTGGATTTTGCGTGTTTCCACCTTCGTGAGATGATGAAAGAACTCTAGAATATGAATCCCGGTATTCCCATTGTGTATATATATCGACCGGATGCCGAATCCACAAGATTTGACCCGTTAAGTGGCATCCGGGAGCCTTGAAAGACTTCCGTAATGATTAATCCGCAAGTGAGTGGGAAGTTGCATACTTCCACCCTCGTGTTAAGTAAATTGAACCCCGAACGTGAAAGATCGTGTACGAATTGTATGTACGAATCCACCGGACGTCCGATCTCCAAGTATTGAACCGTATTCGGCGTCCCGGTGTTCAAAGAGAATCCGATAATGTTCACCCGAAATGTAATGAGAAATGTAACGTTTAAATGATTAAACGTAAAAGTAAGAACCCGAATGTGAATCCGTGTGCCGGAGGTTCCAAAGTGAGATGTGATCATCTGAGGTATGAGATCTGGTTTCTCTTGTGAACTTGGGTTGATTATTGTGATTAAGGGAATTGAGTTCCTTTGGTGATTGTGAACCGTGATGTGATCGGAAGGGAGTCCACATTGTGCTTGTGATGATATAATCTCCCGGTTGGAGATGTGTTTTATGAGATGATCTCCTGTTGGAGATCTTGTGATGGGAATGAGATTCCGAGATGTGATCTTGTGTGGCAAATGTGGATTTTCCCTCTCCAAGTGTCGAACCTAACCTTGAAACTAGGACCCCTGAGTCATATGGGTAGTATTCTTTAGTGTACCATGTCCATCGTGGTGGGAACCCGAGGGATACTTGGCCACGTATTCCGCCGCTCGTGTGAGCGGGTGATGTCCGGTGGGTACGCTTTAGGAAACTCTCTGTGGAAGGACGAGGATTGCCACGGACCCCGGGGTGTGGGGTGTGTCGACACTACATATTGAGATGTAGTTGTCGATGATGATTGTTGCATGGATGCAACCGAGGGTCGTGTGCTACCGACCGAAAGTAGTAGCCGTGGCTTTAGAATGTGTAGCGAACACATTCCTGTCCTCGTTCTCTCGCATCGTTGGTTAGTACGATCTACTAGCCGGGGTCCGCAAAGATGATGTAATAAAGAAAATGAATAATGTCCAATCGATGAACCCGTGAATCAAGTGATTCAAGATAGAACCGTGAAACTGTAATGAGAACCGTGAGAATCTTGTGAATCCAAACCGATGACAATCAGTATAATCGTGAGAAGCTGTAGGGATCGAGTGATCCCGTTGCTTCCCATTCCCCTCCTGTTCCTGATTGGAGAGTGTGTGTATCCCCTCTCGTTTCGGATTCTTGTACGTGTCTTGGAGGGGTGTTTATGATTTCATTCTTGAGCTATTGGCTCACTCTTGCAGTTGATGTTTTCTTTCGGATGAGAACACTTAGTTGGCGCATGTAGATAGAGCAAGGAGAGAGACTTGCTCGATGAGATTGGCTGGACGGCGAGTGCGCGAAGGCTCCGGACTTAGAGTTGGATCGGATTGTGGACGGCCACTCGGGGTTGAGCGTGGCTCATTATTGTTATTTTATGGTTTTATTATGCTTCCGATGTATGATGATTTAGTTATGCTTGCCGTTTGTATATTTATGTTTGGAGTTTTGTTTAATTAGATGGCATCTCTCTAGATCCAGTCTTTTGTAGGTTGTGTCTTGTGTTGGAGCCATGGATGATATGGCGATGTTGTGATCTTTGTGTGGCGTGTTGTAGGCTTTGAGTTAAGCCTCTTGTTTAGATGTGTGCTTGTTGCAGATATTTTAAGCGAGTTGTATTTTTGGTTTTCATCCGATTGAGGAAACTGCCGGATTTTGGTAGAGTCCATAGGTTAATTATGGCTCTAGGGTGTGTTTAGGCATTGACGGAGGTTATTGATGGAGAATAATCCGTTTTAAAGTCACAATTGGTATCGAGAGAATAAGAGAGATGCCTAGGTTTGATCTGTCGAATCGTATGGGAAGCTTAGGTTTGATTAAGATTGATCGATTGGTAAATGAAGGTAGGTGAGGACTTGAGTTAGTCCCAGTTTAGTTTTAGTTGCAGGTCCTAGAACTTCGACTAGCGCTAAGTTAGAAGCGATAATTTAATTCGGATGGCTAGCCTACACGTCTAGCTTGTGTTCTAGAGTGGCTTGATCCGACCATTGTTTGATTCCAAGAAAATATTAGTAGCGGCTCCTTGTGGGGACTACTAGTATTGGATTGCCGTTGTAGGTCGAGAGAAGATGGTGTGTCGAGACACCTTAGTGGTTGAATTTGATCGGTGTTAATTTGGACTTTTGAACTGATCGGGGTTGATTCGAGTCTGGATAATTAATCTCGGTTTGAGGTTTAAGTTTGATCGGTTCTCGGTTGAGGTCCTTGCATCGGTACCTTGTTTTGAAGGGTTGCTAGGCTAACCTAGGAAGCGTGATGAATCGGGTGGAGTTAAGTTTGGGCATATGAAGCTCTAGGTTGGAAATTCATGAAGTGTCTAGACTTGTGGGCGGTCTAGATCCTTAAGATTGAGATGTGGATTTTGAGGTTAAAGATATCGTTGTGGTGACCCCATGTATGATAGAAGTCATGGTGTGCTGCCCCGTGATGGGTAGGAAGTGAAGTCGACCTTGGTTGGTTGAGGAGAGATCTTGGGTCCCGGGATTAGGAGATATGGTCCCATGAGTTATGAAAATTTTATGAAATAATGTTGTGGGGCAATGAGACTCTTGGGAGCGTGTCTCAATAGTGGTAAGTTCGATCACGAGATTTAAGAATGCCTTTAGCCCTGGACAGGCAGTGAAAAGGTTTGGTGTTCTATATCAGGATTCTAAGGTTTGAGCTCGAGGTGTTAATGTCATCTGTTGTGGCAAGAGGTAAGGTTCATGGGTTTAATGTTGTGATTTGATGTTGTTGTAGAATTTCGGACCCATGCAGCGATTGTGCTTCGTGTTGTGTAATTGGGAGGATCTAGTCTTGGCGATGTCAAAGGCGACCTAGTATTCGGAAGGGCAAGGAAATATGAAAGTGGCTGGTCATGGATGAATCTTGGATGAATGCTTTTCCGAAGAGATTTTGAAACTAGGATCTAAGTTATAGATAGTACGGGTGTTGGATTGAGGATGATTTGTATCCTCTGATCTTGAGGTGAAGAAATCCAGCACCGTAGGATCAGAGTTCGAGCGGTGATGGTGCATGAGGAAATTTGTGGATTCTTGAGGTTGGAAATGAAATTTCTCAGCGTGATGTCACAACACTTGCATCTTGGGGGCCCCGAGTATGTTTATGGTTTTGTGATTCGAGGGATTAAGGATCTAAGTTCTATGCAAGTGGTGTTGAGGTTGTGATATTCTTGGAGCTTGTGAATATGATTGGTTGGGTTAACTTGAATCGTCGTGTGGTGTCAATTCTGTTGTGACGTTTAAAGGTTTTGGTCAGTAAGTTATCGGGTCGATCTAAATATTGTGCTTGGTAATTGAATTACGTGATTTTGGGTATGAATTTGAGATATTCAAGTCTTAATTTGATCCTAATAGTAGTTCGGTGGGCGAACTGCAGTGTTAATATAACTGGCTTAGTAAAGGATAGCATCTTGCAGTCAGGTGGTGAGATTTGAAGCACGAGTTTAAATTGATCGAGGTATCAAGAAATTGATATCGTTTTTCTTGTAGATCATTGGACCGATCGGTAAATAAGATGGGCCAGTTGTTCGTGAATTTTGGAATGGGATTGCCTAGGAGATTGATGGTTTGATAACCAGATTTCGTGAATGGTCGGGCATAATTTGTGGGCCGTTGTGAAGACTTGAGTAATTTTAAAATTGATCTGGGTCCGTAGCGGGACATTTGTGGATGAATAGAAGTTGTGGCCCCGATGGTATCCAGGTTAAGGATATGGCCACTATGAAGTCCGAAAACGCCGTTTGGGTTTTGTAGGATCGTTGGCGTTTCATGAAGTTTTATGGGATGATCTTTTGACCACGTCTGGGTCAATGTTGAGGTTACTTCATGAGGTAATCAAGGAATTCAAAGATATCGATGGTGTGTGCAATTGCTTAAGGATTGAGTCATGATTAGTAGATAATTGATAATTCGCATGTCCCGTTGAGAAAGGAATGCGAATTGAGTAAAAGAAAATGCCTTCCTAAGCTTGTGGCTTTATGATGACGTGATTTTGAGGACTCAAGATTTTAAGTAGTGGCTGATCGGGGAGACCATTAGTGTCGTGAAAGTGTTCGATCATCTTGGATCCGACCCAGGATAGGGTGATTGACGTTCGTGACATTTGGGTTGACCCCTAATGGGTCCTCGATGAGTTATCGTGAAATGTAATGCCTTTGAGAAAGTTAAGGTCTTGTCACTCACGCGTCGTGTTAGGTGAGTACCTTTGAGACAAGTGGGGAGAAGTTTTGGATTAGTGTTACCCCCATGTGTAAAACGGAATTAGTTTTGAAGTTCCATTTAGGGAACTGATGATGTAGTCCTTAAAGATTTTAAGGGCCAAAATGATTGTGTCGTTGAGGAGATTGATCATATGGTATTGCATGTGTTCCGAATTGTTTAAAGGTTGAGAAAGTAAATCTTGGTGTTTCCTTTGGGTTAGCAAGCATCAATGTTGGTAATTGGTGCTGTGAGTTTTAGACTTTCATGTCTTTGGAGTTTTATAGGTAATGTAAAAGATAAATTGCTAGTAAGTCCCGATGATTGGGTGTTAGAATGTCGTGTTCTTGTTGGGATCTAGAACCGTACTTGGTTTTAGTTCGGTTGGCTTGTCCATATGCCAACAGTTCTTGAGATTACTAGACAATCGGAATTTTGAGAATCACGGTATTGATCGAAAATCCTGTCAACTCTTTGGGTGACCGGGATTATTATAATGTTGAATGGGGCTTAATTGGTTGATTTGAGGATTGATCGAGAGAATTCTAAATAAGCGTTGTGGGCCCGTGTGGCCCAGAGATTTTCTAAATAAGTTTGAGGTTCCGATGATCGATCTCTTTCGAGGTTCCGATGATCCGATTGAAGTGTCGGATTGAGTTGGGAAATGTCCGAAGCATGATTTTAGGCGGCTTTTGGAATATCTAGAAATCGATCTAAGGTTTTCCTAGCACCTATGGTGGAGAATCGATAATTTTCTGATTGAGCCGTTCGGTGAGGCCGAAAGATTTGTTTTGTGATGAGGACGAGCGATTCAATGCTTGGGGTTTCTAAACTAGGCATTGTTTGAGGAAATGAATATGGTATTTGAGTAGAGAAGTTCTCCTCGAGTTTGGGAAATTGAGGCTCGTTAAATTTCGGGGACGAAATTTTATTAAGTGGGGGAGAATTGTGAGGTTTCGAATTTAAGAACTCGATATTAATGAGGTAATTAAGATGATAATGATTTATATTAATCCTATGGAGGGATTAAGGTTTGGTATCGGAAGAAAAATCGGGAAAGAAATCGGGTCCGGGCTGCCGAAGCCCTGCCAGCAGGCTGGCGCCTGCTGGGCGCTCGAGCCGTGGCTCGAGCGGTGGCCAACCCGTGGCTGGCCGCTCGCTGGCCGCTCGAGAGCCGCTCGAGCGGCCCGAGCATTATATATCCGTGCCGAGCCTTCTCTCTCCCTCATTTTTTCTGCAACCCGAGGGTTTTGAGGAGAGAGAGAGCGGCGCGACTAGAGAGAGAAGGAAGGAGATCGAGCCCGAGAGTCCGATTCCCCGAAAGCTGTATAAAGGTGAAAGCACGTCGAGGCAAGTGTTCTCATACCCACTTCTCGTTCTCTTTCGTTGTTTTATGTATTTTCGTTGGGTATTTTTGTGTCGATACCCACGGGAATGTTAGAATATCGATACCCATACCTTGAGGTCCGAAAATGTAGTTAGTTGTCCGAACCGGGTCCGATTCGCCCGGGTGATTTGCGCCAAACCTAACCTACGGGATTTTGGGGGTTTCCCGTTTCCCGGCCCCGTATCATGAAATTGACCCCAAAATTGGAAAGCCCACGTCCCAAATATGAACATATGTCGGCCGCGGGTTCGATTTCGCACGTTTCGACCCGTTCGCGGTGTCCGGGCCCTCTAAATCGGCCCTGTTACTGTTCACCCGAGACCGGAGGTGGATTTTGCGTGTTTCCACCTTCGTGAGATGATGAAAGAACTCTAGAATATGAATCCCGGTATTCCCATTGTGTATATATATCGACCGGATGCCGAATCCCGCAAGATTTGACCCGTTCGTGGCATCCGGGAGCCTTGAAAGACTTCCGTAATGATTAATCCGCAAGTGAGTGGGAAGTTGCATACTTCCACCCTCGTGTTAAGTAAATTGAACCCCGAACGTGAAAGATCGTGTACGAATTGTATGTACGAATCCACCGGACGTCCGATCTCCAAGTATTGAACCGTATTCGGCGTCCGGGTGTTCAAAAGAGAATCCATAATGTTCACCCGAAATGTAATGAAAAATGTAACGTTTAAATGATTAAACGTAAAAGTAAGAACCCGAATGTGAATCCGTGTGTCTCGGAGGTTCCAAAGTGAGATGTGATCATCTTGAGGTATGAGATCTGGTTTCTCTTGTGAACTTGGGTTGATTATTGTGATTAAGGGAATTGAGTTCCTTTGGTGATTGTGAACCGTGATGTGATCGGAAGGAGTCCACATTGTGCTTGTGATGATATAATCTCCCGGTTGGAGATGTGTTTTATGAGATGATCTCCCGGTTGGAGATCTTGTGATGGGAATGAGATTCCCGAGATGTGATCTTGTGTGGCAAATGTGGATTTTCCCTCTCAAGTGTCGAACCTAACCACGAAACTAGGACCACGAGTCATATGGGTAGTATTCTTTAGTGTACCATGTCCATCGTGGTGGGAACCCGAGGGATACTTGGCCACGTATTCCGGCTCGTGTGAGCGGGTGATGTCTCAATGGTGCGCTTTAGAAAACTACCGTGGAAGGACGAGGATTGCCACGGACCCCGGGGTGTGGGGTGTGTCGACACTACATATTGAGATGTAGTTGTCGGTGATGATTGTTGCATGGATGCAACCGAGGGTCGTGTGCTACCGACCGAAAGTAGTAGCCGTGGCTTTAGAATGTGTAGCGAACACATTCCCCGTCCTCGTTCTCTCGCATCGTTGGTTAGTACGATCTACTAGCCGGGTCCGCAAAGATGATGTAATAAAGAAAATGAATAATGTCCAATCGATGAACCCGTGAATCAAGTGATTCAAGATAGAACCGTGAAACTGTAATGAGAACCGTGAGAATCTTGTGAATCCAAATGATGACCAATCAGTATAATCGTGAGAACTGTAGGGATCGAGTGATCCCAGTTGCTTCCCATTCCCTGTCCTGTTCCTTGATTGGAGAGTGTGTGTATCCCCTCTCGTTTCAGTTCTTGTACGTGTCTTGGAGGGGTGTTTATGATTTCATTTGCTGAGCTATTGGCTCACTCTTGCAGTTGATGTTTTTCCTTTCAGATGAGAACACTTAGCTGGCGCATGTAGATAGAGCAAGGAGAGAGACTTGCTCGATGAGATTGGCTGGACGGCGAGTGCGCCGAAGGCTCGGACTTAGAGTTGGATCGGATTGTGGACGGCCACTCGGGGTTGAGCGTGGCTCATTATTGTTATTTTATGGTTTTATTATGCTTCCATGAGATGTATGATGATTTAGTTATGCTTCCGCGTCTGTATATTTATGTTTGGAGTTTTGTTTAATTAGATGGCATCTCTCTAGATCCAATCTTGTAGGTTGTGTCTTGTGTTGGAGCCATGGATGATATGGCGATGTGTGATCCCCTGTGTGGCGTGTTGTAGGCTTTGAGTTAAGCCTCTTGTTTAGATGTGTGCTTGTTGCAGGATATTTTAAGCGAGGTTGTATTTTTGGTTTTCATCCAGTTGCGCAGAGAAACTTCTGCTTGATTTTCGGTAGAGTCCATAGGTTAATTATGGGCTCTAGGGTGTGTTTAGGCATTGACGGAGGTTATTGATGGAGAATAATCCGTTCCGTCTGATTGAGTATCGAGAGAATAAGAGATGCCTAGGTTTGATCTCGAATCGTATGCGGAAGCTTAGGTTTGATTAAGATTGATCGATTGAGTAAATGAAGGCCTGTGAGGACTGAGTTAGTCCGGGTAGTTTTGGTTACCCCAGTCCTAGAACTTCGACTAGCGCTAAGTTAGAAGCGATAATTTAATTCGGATGGCTAGCCTACACGTCCTAGCTTGTGTTCTAGGAGTGGCTTGATCCGAATTGTTTCGGTTCCAAGAAAATATTAGTAGCGGCTCCTGAATGGGGACTACTAGTATTGGATTGCCGACTGTAGGTCGAGAGAAAGATGGTGTGTCGAGACACCTTAGTGGTTGAATTTGATCGGTGTTGATTGGACTTTTGAACTGATCAGGGTTGATTCGAGGTCCTGGATAATTAATCTCGGTTTGAGGTTTAAGTTTGATCGGTTCTCGGTTGAGGTCCTTGCATCGGTACCTTGTTTTGAAGGGTTGCTAGGCTAACCTAGGAAGCGTGATGAATTGGGTGGAGTTAAGTTTGGGCATATGAAGCTCTAGGTTGGAAATTCATGAAGTGTCTAGACTTGTGGGCGTCTAGATCCTTAAGATTGAGATGTGGATTTTGAGGTTAAAGATATCGTTGTGGTGACCCCATGTATGATAGAAGTCATGGTGTGCTGCCCCGTGATGGGTAGGAAGTGAAGTCGACCTTGGTTGGTTGAGGAGAGAGATCTTGGGTCCCGAGGATTAGGAGATATGGTCCCATGAGTTATGAAAATTTTATGAAATAATGTTGTGGGGCAATGAGACTCTTGGGAGCGTGTCTCAATAGTGGTAAGTTCGATCACGAGATTTAAGAATGCCTTTAGCCCTGGACAGGCAGTGAAAAGGTTTGGTGTTCTATATCAGGATTCTAAGGTTTGAGCTCGAGGTGTTAATGTCATCTGTTGTGGCAAGAGGTAAGGTTCATGGGTTTAATGTTGTGATTTGATGTTGTTGTGGGAATTTCAGACCCATGCCGCGATTGTGCCGTGTTGTGTAATCGGGAGGATCTAGTCTTGGCGTGAATGTCAAAGGCGACCTAGTATTCGGAGGGCAAGGAAATATGAAGTGGTGGGTCATGGATGAATCTTGGATGAATGCTTTTAGAAGAGATTTTGAAACTAGGATCTAAGTTATAGATAGTACGGGTGTTGGATTGAGGATGATTTGTATCCTCCGATCTTGAGGTGAAGAAATCCAAAGACCGTAGGATCGCAGTTCGGCGGTGATGGTGCATGAGGAAATTTGTGGATTGCCGAGGTTGGAAATGAAATTTCTCAGCGTGATGTCACAGACACTTGCATCTTGGGGGCCCAGTATGTTTATGGTTTTGTGATTCGAGGGATTAAGGATCTAAGTTCTATGCAAGTGGTGTTGAGGTTGTGATATTCTTGGAGCTTGTGAATATGATTGGTTGGGTTAAATCGTATCGTGGTGGTGTCAATCTGTTGTGACGTTTAAAGGTTTTGGTCGATAAGTTATCGGGTCGATCTAAATATTGTGCTTCGTAATTGAATTACGATTTTTTGGGTATGAATTTGAGATATTCAAGTCTTAATTTGATCCTAATAGTAGTTCGGTGGCGGAACTAGGTGTTAATATAATGGCTTAGTAAAGGATAGCATCTTGCAATCAGGTGGTGAGATTTGAAGCACGAGTTTAAATTGATCGAGGTAACAAGAAATTGATATCGTTTTCTTGTAGATCATTGGACCGATCGGAGTTGTTCGTGAATTTTGGAATGGGATTGCCTAGGAGATTGATGGTTTGATAACCAGTTTGTTCGTGAATGGTCGGAGATTGCATAATTTGTGGAGCGTTGAAGACTTGAGTAATTTTAAAATTGATCTGGGTCCGTAACGGGACATTTGTGGATGAATAGAAGTTGTGGCCCGATGGTATCGAGGTTAAGGATATGGCCACTATGAAGTCCGAAAACGCCGTTTGGGTTTTGTAGGATCGTTGGCGTTTCATGAAGTTTTATGGGATGATCTTTTGACCACGTCTGGGTCAATGTTGAGGTTACTTCATGAGGTAATCAAGGAATTCAAAGATATCGATGGTGTGTGCAATTGCTTAAGGATTGAGTCATGATTAGTAGATAATTGATAATTCGCATGTCCCGTTGAGAAAGGAATGCGAATTGAGTAAAAGAAAATGCCTTCCTAAGCTTGTGGCTTTATGATGACGTGATTTTGAGGACTCAAGATTTTAAGTAGTGGCTGATCGGGGAGACCAATTAGTGTCGTGAAAGTGTTCAGTCATCTTGGATCCGACCAGATAGGGTGATTGACGTTCGTGACATTTGGGTTGACCCCTAATGGGTCTGATGAGTTATCGTGAAATGTAATGCCTTTGAGAAAAGTTAAGGTACTGTCACTCACGCGTCGTGTTAGGTGAGTACCTTTGAGACAAGTGGGGGAGAAGTTTTGGATTAGTGTTACCCCCATGTGTAAAACGGAATTAGTTTTGAAGTTCCATTTAGGGAACTGATGATGTAGTCCTTAAAGATTTTAAGGGCCAAAATGATTGTGTCGTTGAGGAGAATGATCATATGGTATTGCATGTGTTCCGAATTGTTTAAAGGTTGAGAAAGTAAATCTTGGTGTTTCCTTTGGGTTAGCAAGCATCAATGTTGGTAATTGGTGCTGTGAGTTTTAGACTTTCATGTCTTTGGAGTTTTATAGGTAATGTAAAAGATAAATTGCTAGTAAGTCCCGATGATTGGGTGTTAGAATGTCGTGTTCTTGTTGGGATCTAGAACCGTACTTGGTTTTGGTTCGGTTGGCTTGTCGATATGCCAACAGGTTCTTGAGATTACTAGACAATCGGAATTTTGAGAATCCTGGGTATTGATCGGAAATCCTGTCAACTCTTTGGGTGACCGGGATTATTATAATGTTGAATGGGGCTTAATTGGTTGATTTGAGGATTGATCAGAGAATTCTAAATAAGCGTTGTGGGCCCGTGGCCCAGAGATTTCTAAATAAGTTTGAGGTTCCAGTGATCGATCTCTTTCGAGGTTCCAGTGATCCGATTGAAGTGTCGGATTGAGTTGGGAAATGTCCGGCATGATTTTAGGCGGCTTTTGGAATATCTAGAAATCGATCTAAGGTTTTCCTAGCACCTATGGTCGGGAGAATCGATAATTTTCTGAATTGAGCCGTTCGGTGAGGCCGAAAGATTTGTTTTGTGATGAGGACCAGAAGCGATTCAATGCTTGAGGTTTCTAAACTAGGCATTGTTTGAGGAAATGAATATGGTATTTGGGTAGAGAAGTTCTCCTCGAGTTTGGGAAATTGAGGCTCGTTAAATTTCGGGGACGAAATTTTATTAAGTGGGGGAGAATTGTGAGGTTTCGAATTTAAGAACTCGATATTAATGAGGTAATTAAGATGATAATGATTTATATTAATCCTATGGAGGGATTAAGGTTTGGTATCGGAAGAAAAATCGGGAAAGAAATCGGGTCCGCCGCCAAGCCACCTCGCGTGGGACTGGCGCTCAAGGCGCTCGAGCCGTGGCTTCGAGCGGTGGCCAACCGTGGCTGGCCGCTCGGCGGCCGCTCGAGAGCCGCTCGAGCGGCCCGAGCATTATATATCGTGCCGAGCCTTCTCTCTCCTCATTTTTTCTGCAACCCGAGGGTTTTGAGGAGAGAGAGAGCGGCGCGACTAGAGAGAGAAGAAGGAGATCGAGCCCGGTCCGATTCCGCCCAAAGCCAGTATAAAGGTGAAAGCACGCGTCGAGGCAAGTGTTCTCATACCCACTTCTCGTTCTCTTTCGTTGTTTTATGTATTTTCGTTGGGTATTTTGTGTCGATACCCACTTGGGAATGTTAGAATATCGATACCCATACCTTGAGGTCCGAGAAAATGTAGTTAGTTGTCCGAACTGGGTCCGATTCGCCCGGGTGATTTGCGCCGAACCCTAACCTACGGGATTTTGGGGTTTCGCTTCCGGCCCCGTATCATGAAATTGACCCCAAAATCGGAAAGCCCACGTCCCAAATATGAACATATGTCGGCCGCGGGTTCGATTTACAGCGCGTTTCGACCCGTTCGCGGTGTCCGGCCCTCTAAATCGCCTCATTACTGTTCACCTGAGACCGGAGGTGGATTTTGCGTGTTTCCACCTTCGTGAGATGATGAAAGAACTCTAGAATATGAATCCTTATTCCCATTGTGTATATATATCGACCGGATGCCGAATCCCGCAAGATTTGACCCGTTCGTGGCATCCGGAGCCTTGAAAGACTTCCGTAATGATTAATCCGCAAGTGAGTGGGAAGTTGCATACTTCCACCCTCGTGTTAAGTAAATTGAACCCCGAACGTGAAAGATCGTGGTACGGTCTGTATGTACGAATCCACCGGACGTCCGATCTCCAAGTATTGGAACCGTCATTCGAGCGTCCGGTGTTCAAAAGAGAATCCGATAATGTTCACCCGAAATGTAATGAGAAATGTAACGCTTAAATGATTAAACGTAAAAGTAAGAACCCCGAATGTGAATCCTTGTGCCGGAGGTTCCAAAGTGAGATGTGATCATCGAGGTATGAGATCTGGTTTCTCTTGTGAACTTGGGTTGATTATTGTGATTAAGGGAATTGAGTTCCTTTGGTGATTGTGAACCGTGATGTGATCGGAAGGGAGTCCACATTGTGCTTGTGATGATATAATCTCCCGGTTGGAGATGTGTTTATGAGATGATCTCCGGTTGGAGATCTTGTGATGGAAATGAGATTCCCGAGATGTGATCTTGTGTGGCAAATGTGGATTTTCCCTCTCCAAGTGTCGAACCTAACCACGAAACTAGGACCCGAGTCATATGGGTAGTATTCTTTAGTGTACCATGTCCATCGTGGTGGGAACCCGAGGGATACTTGGCCACGTATTCGACCGCTCGTGTGAGCGGGTGATGTCCGTGGGTACGCTTTAGGAAACTACCGTGGAAGGACGAGGATTGCCACGGACCCGGGGTGTGGGGTGTGTCGACACTACATATTGAGATGTAGTTATCGGTGATGATTGTTGCATGGATGCAACCGAGGTCGTGTGCTACCGACCAAAGTAAGTAGTAGCCGTGGCTTTAGAATGTGTAGCGAACACATTCCCCGTCCTCGCTCTCTCGCATCGTTGGTTAGTACGATCTACTAGCCGGGGGTCCGCAAAGATGATGTAATAAAGAAAATGAATAATGTCCAATCGATGAACCCGTGAATCAAGTGATTCAAGATAGAACCGTGAAACTGTAATGAGAACCGTGAGAATCTTGTGAATCCAAATGATGACCAATCAGTATAATCGTGAGAACTGTAGGGATCGAGTGATCCCAGTTGCTTCCCATTCCCTGTCCTGTTCCTTGATTGGAGAGTGTGTGTATCCCCTCTCGTTTCAGTTCTTGTACGTGTCTTGGAGGGGTGTTTATGATTTCATTTGCTGAGCTATTGGCTCACTCTTGCATTGATGTTTTTCCTTTCGATGAGAACACTTGGTCAGCGCATGTAGATAGAGCAAGGAGAGACTTGCTCGATGAGATTGGCTGGACGGCGAGTGCGCGAAGGCTCCGGACTTAGAGTTGGATCGGATTGTGGACGGCCACTCGGGGTTGAGCGTGGCTCATTATTGTTATTTTATGGTTTTATTATGCTTCCGCAGATGTATGATGATTTAGTTATGCTTCCGCGTCTGTATATTTATGTTTGGAGTTTTGTTTAATTAGATGGCATCTCTCTAGATCCAGTACTGTAGGTTGTGTACTGTGTTGGAGCCATGGATGATATGGCAGTATTGTGATCCTGTGTGGCGTGTTGTAGGCTTTGAGTTAAGCCTCTTGTTTAGATGTGTGCTTGTTGCGGGATATTTTAAGCGGGTTGTATTTTTGGTTTCATCCAGGTTGCGGAGGAAACTCTGCGGATTTTCGGTAGAGTCCATAGGTTAATTATGGGCTCTAGGGTGTGTTTAGGCATTGACGGAGGTTATTCAATGGAGAATAATCCGTTCCGTCACAGTGGCCGGCCTGAACTCCTTCCATCTCTTCTCTCCCCTCTTTTCTTTCTCTCTCCCCGAAACCCTTTTGGTTACACCGTTTTTATTTTCTTTTTTTTGTTTTTACTTATATATATATATATATATATTTACTTTTTTTATTCTAAACTCTAAATCGGTATTCGAACAACAGCATGGGCGTGCTCCGGGCACCACTCCACAATTCTGATCATTTTCTAAAATCTCACAATATTTAATTAATTTTTATCACACCCATATTATCCAAAAAATAATAAATAATCCAATTAAATCGGATAAAAATTTGTGATATTACAGATGGCCTGTCTTATTTGGCAGAATTTAATTCCCTACTATCTTTGATCGAGATTTCATACCTTATTGAACACTAATTTCTTTGCACGATGAGCATTGCCTTGCCTTTAAATTGAGGGCTCCTTCTCGGGGTTTTTTTAAGAACATCCACTTCTTTGTTCATTTGTGTATCATTTTCTGTTAGCATGTCACCCTTTTGTCCAACAGAGCAGATATGTGTTGAAGCTAGTAGGAAAAACTTCTTGAGTTTTATCATCGCACACCAATGATGCATCTGAAGTCCGTCTTAGTTACTTTATTTTATTGGGAAAGTCATCTTAGTTTCCTTTTTTTGCGTATTATCTGATGTAGGTAGCAGTTGTTATAATATTGTTGCAACTTTTCGTCTCTTCTACTTCAACAAAAGAATCGAGATAGATGAAGTTGGAGCGGATAGATGTTTCACTTGAGGGGTGATTTTCTATTCCCTTTCTATGTGGTCGTTTTTTTTTTCTTTTGGCATAACTCTTCTACATACATGAGTATTTTGTTGTGAAGAAATTTTCTTCCTTTTCCTATTCGGGTTGTAGTTTTTTCATCTGTTCTCTTCTTTTGACTTGTAATCTTATTGTTTAGAGCTTGTAAGCTGTAAAAGGAATTGATAAATAAAACTATCTAAATGAAAAGTCATTTTCTTCATATGGTATGGTGTGTTTGTATCTTCTTTACTACTTGGAAGAGGAGGGACTATCCGAATGTCTTGACTTACTCGCCTTCTTATATTCAAATTTTTTTAGTTTGACAATCTAACAGCTAAAATTTATTGATAGCTCAACTTTTCATGGCGTTCACAAGAAAGTGGAACCTAACTTTGTAGTTAAAAAGTAATCGAACCGGTCCTCATTTAAAAGACAAATTTGAACCACCGGCTATCATTTTGTCAATTCGAGAGTTGTATTATTGTTAGAGTCATCATTACCTGGAGCAATGGAGGAGACGTCGTGTGGAATGTCAGCATTTTGACATGTGTCCCCCATTATTGAAACACTGCATTTCTTTGAACGTGTTAGTGAGGTGCATCATTTTTGTCAAATCCTTTTGATTTAATCTCTACACGCTTTCTCTTCCATTTCACTTATCAATTTGCTGCACTTTCTCTTCCATCCCAACTTTATATCTTGCCAATTTCTAATCGCCATGGCTCTTTGAACCACCACAAAGGGTGTTGTTGATGTATCTTCTAACCTCACAGTTGACAAGGTGTGGAAAATATACAAGAGATATAATATTCTTGTCACCATTTCCTTTCAAGTTCCCTCGCCCTCTAAGAGGGCACACTCTCCAAGGCACTGGCTTTATTACCATATACTAGGTTCACTTGAAAGAGGGCCTCCGGATCCCATTATATAAGGAGCTTTATGAAATAATTAAGGCTTTGGTATTCTTGTTGCTCGTCTCCATACCAACGTGCTGAGGTACCTCATTTCTTTGTGTATCTTTTTTTTTCACAAAGAGCTCCGATTGGACACCTAGACTATTAGGGTCATTTTTAGGTTCGACCAGGAGAGCGATTGGACTTCTCTAACCCCTAGGAAGGGGTCTAAAATGAACGGAGAGAATTTAGACTCCATTAAGGGATGGAAGGTTAGATATTTTTTTCTTGAGGTTCCTTTCAATAGGACTCTCTCCAACAATTAGAGAGTTGTTAATTCTGCTTTTTTGGGTGTGGTTTTAGACCATGAAGCTACAATGTCAAGACCACTAACTAATTTGACAGAGAATAATGCCGCTAGGTTGCAGAACACTAGTAATTTTCTAACCTGGAGGGCATTGGATGAAGTCAAATTTTGTAGATCATTTGGGCCAAAAAGCCATCACTAGCATGGCTCCTCGGCTAAAAAGAAAGCGAGGGAGCTTTTCATCAATACCTCTCCAAAGGCAGTGGTTGGACAAGTAGGTGTTTTGATTGTCAGCTCGTCCATCTCGTTCTCTACTTCCACTATAGATATGGTTGTTGATGAAGCTTGTGATGAGATGGTTGGGACCAATGTTGGCAAACTATCTCGGATGTTGACCCTGATTTTTTCTTTGTCTATTGACCCAGTTTTAAAAGAATTACTAGCATTTAATCCTGAGTGGGAGTTCCCCTGGTGATTTCCATGGAAATAAGTGACCTTGAGCCTCGAGCCATGAATGGTGAAGTGTTGATTGTCACTCCATTCATTGCCAAGTATGGGATCCCAATTTTAGTTAGTTCTTCACCCAATAAGTCAGCTTTCAACTCCTTTGACTATTATAGTGGTGGAGCTCACAAATAATGGTTTCCATCAGAGGTTTCAAAGGTAGAGGAGGCACTTGAGGTAGGCCTTCCACCACTAGAGGCTTCTAAAGTTCCAAGTGGTTTTTAGCCACCCCCAGATTTGTAACTCCTTTGTCCCACTGTTCTCTACCTCTTTTATGATGAAGGACTTCACTAGTCGTGAGCCTAAGGTCTAATAGGCCATCACTAGGCCCCACTCCTTGTGAAGATTTTCTTACTCAGGAGGTATTATATGCCATATTCTTCCAAATTGTTTCTTTCTTTGGCATTGCCTTTTTTTAAGAGTTTGCTTGTTTGTAGTCGCAAGATTTAGTATGCTTAGTCAAGGATAGGCTGTATAAATAGGATGTTGAATTGCCTATCTTTCCTAATCATATGCTGATCCTATAGTATTTGAGGATCTAGCCTTCCGAGTGGTGATTGCTAAAGTTGAGGCTAAATGTCTACATGATCAAGTTGCTTATCTTGAAAAAGAGTTGTCCGAGTGGATGATGCGGTCTTGCAACCTTGTCGATGAAAATTCCATAGCTAGTGGCTGAATTGCATTGCTCGAGGACAAATTCCATGAAGCAAAGTATAGGTCCACCCTAGATGTTTGCCTGCTCGACAATCTTTTGTTGGAATGGACTAGGCTTGAAGAAGGCTCAAGGAGAAGCTTTCAACCTGAGGAGATAGGTTCCATCTTGGATTCTCAATTCCAAGATGGCATCGCCCTTTGTAAGTGGATCGTCTCCCTAGTGGCCCCTTATTTTTCCCTAGGCTACTTGATCCAATGAATGTTAGAGCCATCTAGAATTCTGACATTAAAGACATTTAGAGCTAGGAGATAATCTATCTTTGGGACCTCGAAACTAGGTTGTTGGTGTCCTTCAAGTTTTTGATTTTTTCATTCAAAGGTTTTCTTTTGTATTGAACTGGCATGCTTCTCCACGTATTTGTAATAATATTTCCATTCATATTTAAATGTTTGATTTATTAGCTAAATCTTTTGATTATTGTCACTGACATTGCCCTTGTCATGAAACATTTCAATTTGGTGAAGTTTTTGTTTGCTTGCTAGATGATTTTACCATTGTTGCTGGACTTAATTTGACCCTAGTCCATGGTCCATATTTGATTAATGGTGTCCATCCTATGGAAGGATGTCATAGCACTCATGCAATATAGCCCCCAAGGTTTCATTGGCCGAACGGTGATGTTTCATCTAGTGTCATTCAACCTCTGTTATAACATCTCAAAAGAGATAGGATTCTTGGTCCTATAGCTCCCGAGTAAATAAAGTAGTTGATGGATGACCATGCTTGGGGCCATATGATTTTATCAACTAGCACCCTGATTGTATGGGTTCTGTTAGCATGCGAGATGTGGAGAACCAATCACTAAACTTAAGGTTGGTCATGGTCATAACATTACATACAAGCATACAAATGAGTAATAAATAAAAATAATTGCCATAGGAACTAATTTTACTGATATGGTAAAATACACCACGCAAGCACTATTCAAGTAGGGAATAAAACATACCTCTTACATCTTTTTATATACATGGCTAAGGTCATTGATAATATTTTTTAAGATAAAGGGAATTTCATGCCTTAGGGACTAGTTTTCTATTTTGGATACATAACTTATACGCACTATTATAGAAAATGGCTGACACTAGGAATGGCCCCTCCTAATTGGAGAATAGCTTATTTCTACTTGCACCCTTACCCGTGGCCTCGATATCCTTCAAAATCAAGTCACTTACTTTGAACTATCATATCTGCACCCTTTTATTGCAGTACAGGGCTATTTGCTACTAGTACGTGGCTATCCATATTTGGGTCATGTCCCTAGCTTCTTTCAGAGGGTCCAAATGTTCTCTTAGGAGCTAAGAGTTGCGACGCTTTCAACTCAAAAACTAGGTAGCCCGATCTCCACTAGAATAATAGTCTCAATCCCATAGTATAGGCTAAATGGTGTCTCGCATGTCAATTTCCTCCTGTAAGCTTATAGTACAGAAGGAAACTCATCCACTCAAGAACCCCTAGTGTCTTCTAGTTTCGTCTTTAGCCTATTCAGTAAAATTCAATTGGTTACCTCTACTTGTACATTTATTTCAGGATAAATGACTGATATATGAACCAATTTGATGCCAAGACTTGTACAATACTTGGTGAACCTGTTTCTTGTGAATTCACTATGATTTTGAGTAACCCAAACATACAGATTATGTTATGATGTATAGATTTCATCACATTTTGCTTGGTAATTTTAGCTAGCGAAGAAAACTTTACCCATTTCATAAAGTAGTCAACTGCAATAATAATAAACTTTATTTACCCGGCAGCAATTGGGAATGGACCCAGTATGTCAAGTCCCTATTATACGAATGATCAAAGAGACTATAAAACCTGAAGTTTGGTGTGAGGTTGATGAGTGATGTTGCCATGAATTTGATATTTCTTATATCTTTTTACAAACTCTATCGCATCCTTCTCTATAGTTGGCCAGAAGTAAACCTGCATAATGGCCTTAAATGCTAGATTCTTTCCACCTATGTGTGCCCCCAAATGTCGAGATATACTTTGCTCAAAGTATATTTGGCTTTGGTAGGTTTCAAGGATCGCATATATGGGATGAAATAGCCTCTCTTGTACAACTTTCTATCTACAAGGGTGTACTATTTGGCCGTCTTTTTGATGTGTTTAGCATTGGCTGGATCCTCTGGTAGTGAACCATCCTCTAGGTATCTTCAATATCATCTGATACCGGAAGCATCTCGTTCGACCTTTAAATGCTTAGGCTCATGAGTATTTCCATCATCTACCTAGCATATTGCTCAAGATTTTCTAATGACACCATATTGGCCAGTTGGTTAGCCTTCCAGTTGTTAACTCTTAGAATGTGGAAAATCTCTACTTTATCATAGATCGATAGGAGATTTTGAACCTTGTTAAGGTACTTTTGCTAGACTAAGATTTGATACTTTGAAATTGGTGAGTACTTGGTTCACTACTAATTCAAAGTCACTGTGGATAATCAGGTTTTTAAGTCGAACACTCCCTTGCTAGCTTGAGCTTAGCCAGCAAGGTTTCATACTTGGCCACATTGTTAGTAGCTTAAAACACAAACGTCATTGAGTATTTTATTGCAAATCCGTCTGGTGTTATCAAAACTATGCTAGCACCGCTCCCAAATTAAGAGGACGGCTTGTCGACATACAGAGTCTAGATCGGGGTTTCTTCATCGTTTCATCCGCATTCATGTCCTTCAAGATTCACAAGAATTAGGGTTGTTTTAACTATACAATTTGCTATAGTTTGGCCCCTTATGGATGGTTGTGCTTTGGATTCTATGTCAAACTCACTTAATTCAATAGTCCATTTTATAAAGCATTTGGATACCTCCAGCCTTCGTAAGATCCCTTTTAAAGGTTAGTCAAGACAATGATCATGTGGGCCTGAAAGTATGGTTGGAGCTTCTTTGCTACGCAGATTAGGGCCAATGCAACCTTCTCAGAGCGAGAATACCGTATCTCTATATCTATTAGGATTTTACTGATATATTAAATTAGTCATTTACCAACCTACTCCCTAACTAGGATTGATCTTAGAGTCGCATCTGAGAAAGCCAAATAAAGGAATCGCCTCCCTTAGGACAAGTCAAAAGAGGGGGGTTTGATAGATATTTTTTCAACTCCTTGAAGACTTGCTAACATTCATCTATCCATCAGAACCCATTTTTGTTGGCTCATCTCAATGTCTTGAAAAAGGAAAAATACTTCTCAGCAGATTTTGCTAAGATCCTAGAGAGAGTAGCGAGTCTTCTAATTTCTCTTTGGACGTCATTCAAAGATTGAGGTGGCTTCATGTCTATAATAGCTTTGTTCTTATCCGAATTAGCCTTGATTTCTCTGTGTGAAATAATAAAACCAAGAAACTTTTTGGATGTTACCTTGAACTTGCACTTTGTTGGATTTAGCTTACATTGGTGCTTTCGAAGCACCTCAAAGATTTTTGCTATATCTCGAATATGGTCATTGGCCAATATACTTTTAACAAGCATATCATCTACATATACTTTCATATTCTTTCTAATTTGAGCTTTGAACATTTTATTATCTAATCTCCGGTATGTTGCCCAAAATTTTTTACACTGAATGGCATGACTTTGTAACAATAAGTTTCCTAGTCGGTCATAAATAATATCATTTTCTCATCTTTTAAGTACATTTAAATCTAATTGTACCCTGAATAAGTATCAATGGAACTTAACAGTTGGTGTCTAGATATGAGGTTTACTAACTTGTCGATCCTTGGTAATGAAAAACTATTCTTCGGACATGCTTTATTTACATCAGTAAAGTAGATGCACATTGTTTCTTTTCTTGACAAGGATGACCTTTGACAGCTAATTTGGGTAATGAATTTTCCTGATGAATCCTACATCGAGCAGTTTTCTAACTTTATCTCTCATGGCAATAAGCTTCTCTATAAAGCAATTTCTTAGCTTTTTTCAGACCACTTTTTGCCCTGGGATTTAGCTTAACTTGTGAACCATTACTTTCGTGAGAATCTCCAGCAAGTTAGTTGGTGTCCATTAAGTCTACTAGTGACTTAATCATATCACACTTCTCCCACCCCTTATGGGGTCATGAACTTCATTTTTAAGTGCATAATGGAGGTCACTGCTCTGAAGGCTACCAACTAGGGTTGGCCTAAAATTGCATTGCAAATCGAGTGTAAGTCTACCACAAAAATGTTAACACCAAGGAAGTCATTTTAGGATACAACCCCAGCATAACTTTCAATTAGATGTTCCCTTAAACAAGTACAAGTTTATTGTCCTACCTGTATGAGGGACTCTCGGCTGGTTGTATCTTGTTCTTTCTAAACCCTAACGTACAAAACACATCAAGGTAGAGAATAATACTAGAACTTCTATTATCAATAAAGAATCTTTGTTGAGGTACCCTTTTGAATAGGGGCCTCAATCTCTTTTGTAGAGTTTAACAATCTCCGGTGCTATGGCCTAAAAATCGATAGTAGAGCTAGTATTTCGACTGGCCTCCTCACTTTAAGTTTTTCACTTGCTTAGGTTATTTTAGAAATTTCTCATTTTAGATCTGCATTAAATCATTAGTTTGGGTGTCATTTAGTGGGTTGAGATTCAACAGTTTATTTTCCCTCCTAACCCCTAGATTAGTCCTTAGTTGCTTCCTGGGATTACGGGTAGATGAGTTGTCATTATTCCTCCTCTTCTAGCTAGTTAATCATATCTTATGGATATTGTCATGAACCTGGATCAAAGTAGGTCTAAATAATAAATTAATAAATTTTAATTAATAATAAATAAATTCCAAACTCCGATATGACATAACCAAACAAGTCATAAAATTTCATCATTAGATAATAATAATAAATAGACTCAAACCCATTACAGAATTTAATCGGACAATCGTTCAAACAATATATACACAACCTGCTCCAAAATACTATAAGGGAGGTACCTGAACAATAACAATAACTTATCTATATAATATAATAATTCCAACAATTCTTAATATATGGTCCAAAAAGCCTACATATTGCCAATAACAATACCAAAATTACATCATATACCAATCCAAACTATAATGGTGCTGAAAATCACCAAATCAGATGAACAGCGATCAGACACATCCATACTCATACAATATGTTCAAACTCTCTACTAATTTGATGGGATAAAATAAAAAATATGAATCTAAAGTTTAACAAGTATCATATATATATATATATAATAAATACATGCGTTCGATAAATCAGAAGGAGGATCCATAAATAGATCTCACAATAGATAACAGATACAAATCATATGTCAAAAAATAGATGGTAATAGATAAATAGATATATCCCCATCGGAAGAGGCGCCACAGAAACAACTTCGTGCCTAGATACGACGCTTGACAACAGATAGCCACGGATATGCCTCAGTGTCGCAAATATGATACTTAACAACAGATAGCCACAGATACGGCTCCATGCCATAGATACAACACTTGAAAACAGATAGCGATAGATACGACTCCATGTCATAGATACAATATTTGACAACAGATAGCCATAGATATGGCACAACCGCAGATTTGGCTTTGTGCCACAAACACAAAACTTGATAATAGACAACGACAGATACGACTCCATGTTACAGATACGACACTGGACAAGAGATAGCCACAGATATGGTTCCATGCCACAGATATGAAACTTAACAACAGATAGCCACAAATATTGTTGTGTACCACAAATACGACACTTGAGATTAGATAGCCACAGATACGGCACTTGACAACAGATAGTCACAGATTCGGTTTCATGTCACAAATATGACACTTGACAACAAATAGCCACAGATACGGCTCCGTGCCACAGATACAACACTTGATAACAGATAGACATAGATACAGCCCTATGCTACATATATGACACTTGACATTAGATAGCCACAAATACAACACTTGACAACAGATAGCCACAGATACGACACTTGACATCAGATAACCACAGATACGGCTCCGTGTTACAGATACGACACTAGATAACAGATAGCCACAAAAATGACTCCATGCCATAAATATGACCCTTGACATTAGATGGCCATAAATACGGCTTCACACCATAGATACGACACTTGACAATAGATAATAGCGGTGATATAAAAATATATAGTATCAGATATTTATTCATTTTTTAGAAAATAATAAGACCCTCAAATATATAAAATTTTGTAAAAAGTCCTCAAACAATCAGCAAAACTCGCGCATGCACATAGAGAAATGTGCAGGTTAAGTAAAAACTTACATCCACAAATTTTAAACCTTTCCTCTCTTCCACGCACACCTCTCTCTCCTTCACCCGTTTTCTTTTTGTTTTTTGCCCCGCGCGCCTCTACTGGGCACTTTTATAAGCAACCTAGCGCTCGAGTGCAACCCTTGGGAGTGCCTCGGGCGCCGATCTACAGGATGAATTTTTTTAAAAATTTTTACAAAATATAATTAATCCAAATACACCCAATTAATCCAAAATTATAATTAATTTCAAAATAAGCTAAATAGGGATTCGTGTATTACAGACATGGTTTGCACGCTCTGATCGTTTTACTTTGTTGACCTTGTCAGTTATAATGTACGCCCGAGTGATGGTTTTAGCCTCAAGGAATGTTTTAGGTTTCTATTTAACTTAATATTTGAAGAACTCCCCTAGCTATATGGTGGCTATGTATAGGTTCAGTCTCAGCTCGTCGATAAACTTGAATATGCCTCAAACCTCTACATAAAATATGGCAAGAAAGAACTTTAGAGTTTCTTCAAACCTTATTGTCTCCTGACAAGATGAGATGGTTGTTTCTCCTCCATTTAGTTAGACGAAAATTGAGACAAAAAATTTCAGTGAACTCTTGGAAGGATCAAATCAAATTTAGTGCCAATCGATAAAACTAAAATCGTGCATCTTCTTTGATGGTCAAGGGGAAACAAAGCCATAGATCAAAATCTTTCAGTCCTTGGAGCCTCAATAGTATTTAGAAGTGATCTAAATAATTCATTGGATTAGTGCTCCCATTGTAAGGTTCGAAGGTCGATATCTTGAATTTATGTGGGATTTGATGCATTTTGATCTCCTTAGTAAACTATTTCCCACTAACTCAGTCAACTGCCCAACCATACTTTTATGAAATAGTTATTGTTTGATCCTTTTAATTCTTTCTTGAATCGATATAGTATTCTGCACCTGTAGTCGAATTATTAGTGCTTGGGTCCCATTTTCAATTTAGGCTAGGATAATCAGGCTTGGGCCATACCCAACAAGTCTGATGTCTAATGGGCTTTGAGCTATGGAAGTTAAGTACCTAATAGACATCTTTAGGATGCTCATTTACTTCTGAGGAAGAATAGGAGTGCTGAAAGTATGTAAGTGATGGAGCTCATGTATGGATAAGGCAGAATATTGGTGCCTGAATTGTACCTTTTGCAATGCTCACCTTTGTCTGAGGTTTTAGTTGGTCCCTAATGTATGCCTATTTGGTACTTGTACGCCAATTTGTATATGGTGTTTGCATGGACTGTTTCGATCATTTTTGTGGAAAAAAAGAAAGAGGGGAGAGAGAAAGAAAAGAGAATAAAGAGACAAAAAATGGAGAGAATTTTAAAACTTTATCTTGTTAGATCTTCTAGATTAGATTTTTAACACGGATAGTTTTAAATATGATCTTTGATCTATTTTAATTTCTTTGAGTTTTGTTTACATTTGTTATTTAATTGAACATGTACATTATATTTTACCCCACTACTTTGAATATTATTATTTACATGTGATTTTTACTTAATGTTTTAATATTTTGTTTGGTTTTATCAAAAGATTCAAAAGTTTGATCTTTTTTATAGAATAAGTGAATATTTTGAGATTTTATATTTATATATAAGATATTTGATAAGAAAAGTCATACACTTGTGTATCTAGCCCTGCAATGTTTCTCTGTAAATGTATTTCCAACCGGTCTCTATTTTGATTTTTAATTTGGTATTTGTACTTTTATGTAGGGTAAAAGGTTTTGCATCTGTACTTTCCCACAAAGTAAAAAAATTTATACTTTTCTATAGAGAAAAAGGTTTTCAACCTTTTATTATAGAGTTTACATTTTATTATTTTCTTTAAGAACCATTGTAAGTGATTAAATAAAATAATATATTTAGATATTTTAATATATTTTAATACCTTTGAGAATTATACCAACCTCTACAAGTGGTTAAAAAAAGTAGCATTTGACCATTTATGGGGAGTAATTTATAGATGACTCACCTACGAGTATAAATAATAGTGTTTTATCTAAATTTTACCAAGATCATATATAACCCTTCTTGAAAATTGATTTTTTGATTATTGGTTCTCATATTTTAAAATGTTTTAAATTTTTAAGATTTTACCTACGTATTATTTGATATTTTAAAATATTTAGCCTTTGGATGATTGTAGGTTTTGAATATAATATTCAAATTTACCTGACTTTGCATAATTGAGTATTTGAAATCTTTCGAGTTGATTTTTGAAAATTTAAGCCTTTGGATTCATTGATAGTTACATTTATGTGATTTCATATTTTGAATTATTATTTGATATTCGCATATTGATTACAAATTTTGTATATAAAATTATGTTTGGATATTCAATATTTAGACATATTGGATTTCATATGCATTTTACTATTTTCATTCATTCGTTATGTTTTATTGACATATGTTTGTTATCATATATACGTACTTACTGAAAATTATGCACATGATTTGTCCTATTTATCTAACCTGTTACATTAATGGGCCCTTGGATTTACTTGTAGGATCTTAAATGGGGATGTTGGAAGATATTCATCATTCTTTTGTTATCTATATATGTATTGGATTCTTTTGAAGATTACGATGGAATTTTGTGTAGTTGATTTAGCTATGGTCTGTATTATTAGGAGATTCCTTTATTAGTATGAATAATTGTATAGGTTTTACATCATTATTGTCGAATATTTGGTAAATTTTTTCTTTATGAATAAGTTTACCGCTTGGTTCGGGTTTGTGACAATGTCACTAAATTTAATTTGTTTGTGTGTCAAATAGAGTAGTTTAGTTTGATCCGGTATCCATTATCAACTATTATGGCTATCATTTTGTTTTAATTTTGGTTTTGTTTAGGTTTAACCCGATGATTTGAGTTTTGTCCCATTTAAAAGGAAAAGAAATTTTTTATTTCGATTATTTAATTTCTTACTTGAGCCATAGTTGTGACTAAAGTAGTATTACAGAAATCATAATAAAGAGTGTCATATTCAATTTAGAGAAGCTAAATATTTAAAAATTTATGCATGAGAGATATCAAAAATATCAAGAAGCACAAGAGCAAGTTCTAATAAAGAGGACGACTATCTTGTGATGATGGGCCAAAATGAGTAAAATAATGGATTAGATGCTCCAACCACAGCATGCGGACCTAGCCGAACTAAGATCCGTTAGTCAAGGGCAAGACATAACACCCTTTGATTGATTCACAAATGAGCATGTTATGGAGTTTTTCAAAAAGTCTAATTCTTTTGAAGCTGAAAATTAGATTTACGGAGTCCAAAGTATTTGAAGTGATAAATTATCCTGGGTAGAAAGTAAAATTATTTACAACATGCAATTGGCCTTTCTATTCTTGTAACAAGTCAAATTGAATTTGGTATCAGTTATTTTATTTTTTATATTGGCTTTTATATCAATATTCCCCCGCAGGATAATCTATGCCCTGACCAAAAATTTGCTGTCCTGGAAATTATTTGATTAAAAATTACCCAATGTTTTGGACATAAGGTTATGGAACCACTGCAACAAATGAAGACTTTGGGTTTCCAATATAGTCTAAAAGGAGAAAAAAAAAAAGAATGATAAAACATGATAAATTGCCAATTGGTACTATTTATAGTCAAATGGGTGGTGCAGTCCCCTATATTAATTTATTTATTTTTATTAAAAAAACACTTACATAGAAAATTGTAAATTTGATTGTATTTCCTTATTGGTTCAGTCATTGAAGATTCGACAGGTAAATAAAGTAAAAACACTTATATAAAAATAATTTGTATCTAAATCAAGATCTTATTTAGAAAAATGATCATTCAAAGTAAAATCCAAGATTAAATATAATGACTCGAACCATATATATCACAAATAATAAAATTAAGAGATTTAAATTTTTCTTTCCAATAAGCTCATTTGATGCCTAAGTAAATATTTCTTCCCAACCCTCATCGTTTCATTCATGACAACGCAGGGAGTATAATTAGCCAGTTTAGTAAATTTACGGTCATACTCCACTACGGCCTTATTCTCTTACCTCAGCCAAGTGAACTCATCCTCTTTTTATTCCCTTAGACTTATAGGAAAATATTTTTCCTAAAATGCCATCAAAAAACACCTCGTGGGATTTGCTCGTTTTTCAGCCCTTGAATCCCTTTTTCCATAGTCCATTCGTGATCCACCTCTTTGTCAAGCTTATAAGAGGCAAACTATACCTTTTCTTCCTCAAGATAATTTATTACTTTAAATATTTTTTCAATCCTTTAAATTCATATCTCAGTCTTTGTAGAATTTAAGTCTCATAAAAACTCTATTATTTAGTTAAATTAATAAAACGATCATATGTTGTCAAGGTCACCCTTTTATCCATGACGGTCGATTCGGAATTATATGGGTTTTGAGCCATTCTATCGATCATATCAACCATTTTAGTCAACAAAAGTGGGAGTGGAGATGGACAATCATGCCCTTCCTCTCTATATAAGTACAGAGGAAACTCATCTCTGCATATCCACTGGTCTCTCTCCACAGCTAATCCAACTCAACCAACCAATATTAATCCTTGTGTGTTTTTTCCTTTTCAAGCCAACGATGGCGGCCACCACATTCACCATGGAGGTCGATTGTGCAACCGCCCCAGCTCGGCTGTTCAAGGGTTTGTGCCTCGACAGCCACAACCTCTACCCGAAGCTCCTACCTAACATCATTAAAAGTGTTGAATTTATTCAGGGTGATTGTAATACAGTTGGCAGCGTAAAAAAATTATACTTTCCTGAAGGTTAGTCTTTTATACCCCTTTTTTTATAGAATAATTAACTGGCATAAATTTAATATGAAAGATAACTTGTTCCAATCTTTTTGCCCTTGAAAAATTCACATGAGTAAGCCAAAATAATGTTCAAAATTGTCACCTAAAATAAATAATATTCAAAGTCTAAAATGATGGGCTGCCACAAATTTTCTCTCTCTAATTAATAACAATTTTGTGTAAGATAAACCAAATAGCACTTTTTATACTATATAATAATTATAATTAGTTGACATTTTTTAGTTTCCAAACATAAATTTTAAAGATTTCTAATAAATAAAATTAACCTAGAAATTTTAACATTAAACAAAACAAATAGTTAACAATTTCTTTGTATTTTCTTTAAAATAAAGTAGACATTTGATTTTGTGAGAGTTCCTGTTTAGAATCATATATCACATGAAAAAGAAAAATGGATATACCTTATAATAAACTTTAGACATATCTATAATAGCATGCCCTTTTCATAGGAGAGTGTAGAAAAATCAAACAGTAAGGATATAAGTCCCTACGTACGACATAAAGTGAATAATATATAATTATATGGACTCAAATCATTAGATAATAATATCAGAGATAATCTTAATAAAAATTATACGGAAGTAAGTTGGGCCATTCGTAAGTTGTACCATACATAATGAGGACATCATTCTTTAAAGGGAATAGAATGTAAAAATCAGTATTTAGAATCCCACATCACTTAAAAAATGAGAGTGAGTATGCCTTATAGTAAAATTTAGATATCTCCATGACAATAAGTATTTCCTAAGAAAGCCTAAATAATAAAACTGTATAGATATAAGTTCATAGCTATCATCTAAAGTAAATAATATGTTATTATATTTATTTAAATTTTTGTATATTTGGGACCAAGATTTGATTTTAACGCACCACGCTCAGACTTTGACCACAGCAATATTTGATTGACTTATATTTTTGTCCAAACAAATAATAATAAAAAGAAAACAATTGCATGAATTGTGATTGTTTTGGCAGGGTTTCCCTACAAGTACGGGCACCACAGGATTGATGAGCTCGATGTCGCTAACTCCTACGTCAAGTACACGACCACCGAGGGAGACGTGATTCAGGGAAGGTACGAGTACGTTGTCCATGAGACTAAGATCGTCGCATCCGGCACTGGCAGTGTCTGCAAGTTCGCCACCGAATTCGCCCTGGCGCCTGGTGCTGCACTTAACATGGAAGAGGAAATTAAGGTGGCAAAAGAGAGAACAAAGAAAGTAATCAAGACCGTGGATGAATACCTCATTGCCAATCCTCAAGCCTATGCTTGAACTTCTCTCTTATAAAAGATGTCACCTCAATTAGTAAGTGTGTCGTTCTAGTTTGATCATGTTTATGATCATATATCCAGCACAAACAATGGAGTTTATGTTTCTTTTGTCAATTTTTTTTTTTTATCCCTCTTTTAAGGGTTGGGAGTGTGATAATAAAACTTAATACTTTCAAAGGATATTTGAATTTTTGTAAGTTTTTTGTCTATACAAATTAAACTAAAGCCCAAGAAAATTCGAAGCCCAGCCCAACTACACAGGATGCCTACATGGTGGCCCCCCAGCAGTAACCTGCGAGCGCCTCCTGCAGCTCATTAATGCGACTGCCGGAAAGCAGCAAAAGAGTAGGAGAAGTCAACCAATGGAGAAGCGGGCAACGTTGCCAGCTATGATTCAGGCGGCCGCCACAGGCGGCCTTCCAATCCCTACTCAAGGGGGAGATCAAGCGTGTCCGGCAATGCCCAGAAGTCTACCTATCACCGCAAAACGATAGCTAACACACCGGCAATCTCCAACAGCAATCGGTGGCCAACGAACCCTGGCGACAGGAGTTTTCACGCCCAAAATCTCTCGTCAAGGGACTTATAAAATCCCTCTTCACCAACAAAGAGGGAGGATCGAAGCCAAGACAATCGACTTCGCGTCGCAAGTCTTAAAACTTACCAGTTAACCTCTAGATCCAAGCCCTTGAGCCCACTCGGGCGACAGGAAGTGAGCCATCCGTTGCGGTGCACTTGGAGAGCCAGGCTTCCCACCACCCACTCATCACTCTCTCTCGCATATCCAAACGCACATCACCCATGCATTTTTAGCATACTTCCGCACACCCCTTAGCGTGCGCCCCATTTCCGTTCATTACGAGAATTTGCTAACTTGAGTATTGAAGTGGCCATGGTGGGAGAAATTTCACCGGACTTGTGACCTCTTATTTGTTGATTGTGTTGTATAGGCATCAGCCTCAGGTTAACAAGGACGGAGACCGGACCCTTCTACATACGCTTCAGAACGGCTATGAATCCGAAAGCTTCTTAATCTGTACGACAACCGAGAACCCGGGATGCAACATTGGCGCTGTCTGTGGGAAATAAGATGAGAAGCCTAGTGTCTCTTTCTCATCTTCATTCCAAAACATCAAGAATGGCGAACACTAGGGCACAAGGCAGTGCCCCCACAATAAACGTCGTCGTTCGCAGTGAAGAACCCTCTGTGGGGAGTCACGCGGATACCCGCCTAAAGCCCGATGTCCACCGCCTGGCCGCAGACATGGGCGACATGAGGCTGGTACTCTAGGCCATCTGCAATCGGACGGGTACCCCTTGGATGGGGGTTGCACCTCCAGCATCCCTGGCGTCCTCCTCCAAGCGAAGGAGGCGCCACACAGCAGCCCTCAGTAGAAGATCCGACCGACCTGACAACGCTGGGGCTTAGGCAGCCTCTGGTAGCAGAGACCAAACTGCGGCTAAAAGCCACCCCAGCCAGGACGATCGGAGGGAAAACCATGAATGGCGTAACCCCCGCAACTCCCGCGCCCAAGGGGGGCCGACCACCGGAGACTCCAATAGTGAGCGGCCTAACCATATGGAATGCCACCGCCACCGACAGATCCAGCCACGCCCTAAGGACCACACGGAGGTCTGCGACATTATCAACGCGCGGAGAGGGGTGTCCGACCCGCCGATGGAAGAGAAAGTCAAGGTGCTGTGGGATCTCCTCCACAAGGAGAGACTGGCACAATCCTCCGCCGACCTTCGAAGGTCAACTTTCACCATGGACCTACAGACTCAGCCACTACCCCACAAGTTCAAGATGCCCGTCCTGGAAGGGTACAACGGAAGTAAGGACCCGATGGATCACCTCAACTGATTCTGCACCCATTTGTCCCTGCAGGGAGCAAGCGATGCCATGATGTGCTAGTGCTTTCCTGTCACCCTCAAGGGGGACGCGCTGCTCTGGTTCCACGGCCTCCCATCAAATTCTATCCGCTCATTCGATGAGCTAGCTAATAGCTTCTTGAGCTAGTTTGCCTCCAACCGGAGAGAAGAGAGGCAGCCGTAGCACCGGGTCCACCTTTGCCAAAGGTCAGACGAGAGTCTGAAGCGATTTCTCAACCGCTTCATCGCCGAGGCGCGCCGGATCCCCCAGCTCTCCGACGAGCTGAAGCTCAACGCCTTCATTGCTATGTTGGCAGTAAGGGATTTCGTCAAGCACGTGTCGCACCAGCACCCTCAGTCCTTCCGGGAGGTTGAGGCCATTGCCTGTGCCTATATTACAGCAAAGGAGGCAAATGAGGCGAAGTGCCTCGAATGCGTAGACCGCCCACCGGAAGCTCCCCAACCTACCAACGGTTAGAAGAGGAGCGGCGACGGTAACTACTTCCCGAAGCACCACAAGCAGCCACGTCCTTCGCCGGGATCTAGGAATAATCATGGACAGATATCCCTGACTCCTCTAAACGATACCCGCACAAACATCCTGATGTAAATCCAGGATGAGAAGTTCTTTAATTAGCCGAAAGCGCCGAAGGGCCCGAGTGGCAGATCAGACGAAGTACTGTTAGTATCACCGTTGCCTCAGACATTCTACAGCGAACTGCAAGACGTTGCAGCAGGAAATAGAAGACTTGATCCGCCGCGGGCACCTTAAGCGGTTCGTGAAAGGTTTGAGGCAAGCCCTCGTAATCTTGGATGGCAAGGCCAGCGAGCCCCCCGGGGCCGTATGGCCGCCGGCGTGATCAACATGATCTCCACCGCAGACCCCAGGGATGGCAGGTAGGAGAAGTAGGAACCAACTTCCAACAACAAGAGAGTGAAGATAGGGGATAGGAGTGATGTCATTAGCTTTGGTAGCAGCGATATGGCTCATGTAATCTTCCGCCATACTAATCCCCTTATTGTATCCGTCATCGTTTCAGACGGTAAGACCGAATACTAGTTAAAATGAGTCTTCATTGATAATGAAAGGTCGCAGAATTTGTTGTATCTCAGTGCCTTTTTTATGCTCGGATTAAGGTAGGGTCAGATGAGAGCGGCCGATGGCCCTTTATACGGCATAGACAACGAGCCAGTGCCTATGCATGGGATAGTTCAGCTAGATGTCACAATGGGAACTTACTCGCACGTCGTAACACAAGAGCTGGGGTTCCTCATCGTCGACCTACCGTCTGTTTATAATGCTATATTGGGTAGACCTTTCCTTATGGCCTTCGGGGCCATAACGTCGATCCCTCATCTAAAGGTGAAGTTTTCCACCCCGTGTAGCATGGGGAAAGTACTCGGGGACCAGGCGATAGGGCGAACATGCTACTTGTCCCAGGTCATCCCCGTAGCATCAGACCGCCTGGATGAAGATCTTGACCTCTGCGACGAAGCCTTGCTACAACAAGCCCAGTCGGGAGAAGCTACGAAATGATCCCTCTAAATCCTACAGAGCCAGAAAAGTGCGCCCATGTGGGTAGCTCTCTCCCACCTGCCGAACGCAATCGGTTAATCACCTTCCGGAAAGCAAACTCTGACGTGTTTGCTTGGGTTCCTACTGACATGTCCAAGATACCGGCCGAAGTGATCGTCCACAAGTTGGGCCTCAATTTCGGCCATAAACCCGTTCGGCAGAAGCATAGGAACTATTCCGTCAAAAAGCTGACAATCATAAGGGAAGAAGTAAAAAGACTCCTGGACGCTGGGTTTATTCGAGATGTCCAATATCCAGAATGGTTGTCCAACGTCATGCTGGTAAAAAAGAGCAACGGCAAGTGATGAATGTGCATGGACTTCACCAACGTAAATAAAGCTTACCCAAAGGACAGCTTCCCCCTCCCCAGGATTGATCAGCTTGTGGACTCTACGTCCAAACACGAGCACCTGAGCTTCATAGATGCCTATTCCTATTACAACCAAATTCAGATGTACCATGAGGACGAGGAGCATATCTTCTTCATGACCAACCAGGGGATATACTGTTATAGGGTGATGCCCTTCGGCCTCAAGAATGCCGGGACAACCTATCAATGCTTGGTGAATAAGATGTTCGAGACTCAAATCGGGAAGAACTTGGAAGTGTACGTCGACAACATGCTCATGAAAAGAAAGGTTGTCGGCGACCACATTAGCGACCTAGAGGTGGCCTTCTAGATCCTTCGGGCATACCGGATGAAGCTCAATGCTGCCAAATGTGCGTTCGTGGTAACCTCAGGGAAATTTCTAGGCTTTATCATATCCCAGCCCGGCATTGAAGCCAACCCAGAGAAGATCAAAGCCATCCTCAACTTGAACCCTCCGCAGACGGTGAAGGAAATGTAGAAACTCATCGGGCGACTGGCGGCCCTCTCGCGGTTTCTCGCTAGATCCACGGAGAAGTACTTGCCCTTTATTAAGGCGCTTAGGGGCACGAAATTATCAGGATTCTGGTGGACCGAGGAATGCAGTGAAGCCTTTGAAGAGCCGAAAACCTACCTTGCCAACCCACCTCTCCTGAGCTCGTCGTGCGTGGGCGAGGACCTGTGCCTCTACTTGGCTACGTCAGGAACTGCCCTCAATTCCGTGCTGGTCAGAGAGCATGAGGGAGCACAGCAGCCGGTGTACTACGTAAGTCGGGTACTGACGGACGTAGAGGCCTGCTATCCACACGTCGAAAGAATCACGTTGACGCTTATCTATTCGGCGCAGAAGCTACGGCCCTACTTCCAAGCACACCGGATCATCATACTAATGGATCAACCTCTGAAGTCAATCCTGCAGAAACCAGAGACTTCCGGGCGGCTAGTCAAGTGGGTTGTGGAGCTAGGAGAATTCGACGTGGAGTTCTGGCCTCGGTCGGCCATCAAAGGTCAGGCCCTAGCGGACTTCATTGTCGAGGCGGTGACCCCAGCCCTGGATGACGGTAGTAGCCCGCGGAGCCTAGGAGACCCCGATGACCCGGTGTGGACCCTGAGCGTGGACAGATCGCCCACTCAGGCAAGTAGGAGAGCTGGGGTCGTGCTGAAGAGTCCGGATGGTGCGGAGATTATGTACTCTATCGTGCTGACCTTCCCAGCTACCAACAATGTGGCAGAGTACGAGGCCCTTCTCACTGGATTTCACCTGCCAAAGAATGTTCCGTAAAATCATTGGTCATATACAGCAACTCCGAGCTCGTGGTTAACCAAATCTAAGGAAACTTCGAGGCATTAAACCCGCAGCTCATAAAGTACCTGGCGAAGGCAAAGAGCCTGATCCAAGGGTTCGACCGCTTCCTGATTAAGCACGTCCCTAGGTCCAACAATTGGAAAGCAGATCACCCAGGCAGGAACACAGCTGTGGGGTTCCCAGAGCAGTACTCCAGGGAAACGAGGGAGACTCTCGCTGCACCCAGCATCGACTCCTCGGACCAGGAAGTGCTGCAAGTCGATGAGAGGGACAACTGGATGACTCCGTACAGGAAGCACTTGACCAACGGGACTCTGCCCGGTAACGCTAACGAGGCTAAACGGATTAGGAAGATAGTAGGGTGGTACACGCTCCGCGGCGGAAGGCTACACAAGTGGGGACATTCAGCTCCATTCTTGAAATGCCTCACCCCCGAGGAAGCCGAGTACGCCCTAAGCGAAGTACAACTCTGCGTATGCGGCTCGCACATTGGGGAAAAGAACCTTATGTTTAAAATCATGTGACAAGGTCTCTATTGGCCAACCCTGAAGCAAGATACCATGGAATTCATCAGGAAGTGCTAGAGCTGCCAAGTCCACGGTTCCGTAACGCACCTACCGCATACAGAGTTGTGCAACCTTCAATCCCCGTGGCCATTTGGGCAATGGGGGCTCGACATCCTCGGGCCGTTACCCTTGGCCTACAGGTAAAGGAAGTTCCTAATCATCGGCATTGACTACTTCACTAAGTGGGTAGAAGCGGTACCCCTGGCTCGAATTACCGAGCAAAATTCAATGGAATTCCTCCATCAGAGCATCGTCTACCACTTTAGGATTCCTGAGGTCGTAGTGACAGACAACGAAATCCAGTTCACCGGCAAATAGTTCACAAGATACTGCACTAATCTGCGCATCAGGCTGATCCACAAGTCCATGGCGTACCCTCAAACCAACGGACAGGTTGAAGTCACCAACTGCATGCTGCTGCATGGGCTAAAGACCAAGCTGGAGGACACAGGGGGCTTGTGGGTTGAAAAGCTACCTTTTGTACTCTTGTCGTATCGGACGATCTCGCGGGAGCCAACGAGAGAGACACCCTTCAGCCTCTATTATAGGGCTGAGGTCGTAGTCCCCATTGAAGTGGGATTACCCTGCCTACGAGTCGAATGTTTCGATCCCACCACCAACTCACAGGGACTCCGGGAAATCCTTGACCTACTTCTAGAAGTTCGAGACATGGCCCAGCTGCAGACCGTGGCCTATCAACAGCGTGTCGCGCAGTACTACAACAAGCTGGTGAAATCTCGCCCACTTGAGGTTGGGGATCTAGTCCTCCGGAGCATATAAGCGGCGGGAAAAGTCGAAAGCAAGAACAAACTCTCCCTTGGGTGGGAAGGCCGTTCCTTGTCTCCGCGATTCTCCGGAACGGAGCGTACAAGCTACTCGCCCAGAATGGTAAACGGGTTCCCCAGACCTGAAATGCCACCAACCTCAGGAAATACTACCAGTGAAGCAGCCCCGGCCCAGGTAAGGCAGGAACACACATCTTGAAGAGTGCTTGTACATATATCAAATTTTTAGTTAATAAAATTAATTATTCCTGTCAACCTGCATTCTCCATTCCTGTGAAGTGTTAGCATGCATGGCATTTCAAAAATAATATGACCTAGACTGCCCTAAGTTGGGATGACTATCGTTTGTCCGTAAAATAACGCCTTGGCGCCGCACCAAGTGGCCCGTGAACGGTCACCTCAGAACCTTGGCCCCGCGCCAAGTGGCCCGTCAGCGGTCCCATTAGAGCCTCGACCGCGCGTCGAGCTGTTCGGAAGCAGATGCATCCGGACTTCGACTCCACATTGGAAAGTTCCTAGCACCCACTACCTTGGCTTCGCGCCAAACAACCCATGCGGTCAATACATTAGGCCTGGGGGGTTTCGAAGCTTCCCAACTTGCGGCCACTAAAACCTTAGGGGGTAAGAATTGCAGCCGTGCGATGATCTTCTCAAGAAGAAGAGAGCACCCTCAGTCTACGATGGTCGAGGGCTAGGACCTTGTGGTGATGACACCTTGAGCGGGGGCCACACACCCAACACAAATGCGACACAATGGAAGGCCTAGACCAAGAGCCCGGCTGCCCTGGCCTGAAAACCCCACTGGCCCTCAGTGCGGCTCCATAGGACTAGTGACGACGTCCACCTTACTTGGTCGAGCTTCCCATTAAACGCGCGAAATGCGACGACATCCTCTGACAAATGATGAGTACAGCGCAAAAAAACACCGGATTGGAGCCTTAGTGACAATAGCTTTGCAAGCTTAGCCGTCGAACGTGAGACACGACCTCACGGATCGTATTGGGAGGCAATGTATACAAAAAAGAAAAAAGGAGCTACTTTCAATTCGCTTATACACAAAAAAAAAAAGCGATGTATATAGACCAGACTACTGCGAAGGGTCAGATGGACCAACCTCCTCAAGAAAACTCCTTAGACGAGATCTGTCCCGAACCCCAGTGTTGCCAGGGTGGAAGACTCCTTCCGGCACTCCAGGGGCCGCAAGAGAAGCAATTCTACAGCACAGGTGAATGTCGTCCCAAAATTGAGTCTCCAACATGAGATCCACCTCCGACAAGGTGAGTCGACCCCTCAGATTCCTGCACAAGCGCGAATTGTCATCTTCAAGAGCGGTGAGCGCCACCTCCAGTCATTCCACTTTCAGCTGCAAGCCCCTAATTTCTACTTGCGCCTGCTCGCTGTCCCCTCTAAGGGAAGCGACCTAGGCTCTCATGCACTAGACGACATGTAGCTTCCGTGCAGAAGGGCGGCTAGCTCATCAAGAGGATCGACCTCCTCAGGAAACTGCATGGGAAATGGAGAAGTCAGAAGAATTCCCAAAAATTAAAACCGCAAAAGAATGACCAATTCGAAACGATTGTACTACGGCAGGGGCGGCGTCCGGAGGACGTACCGAATCTCCTGACGCGGATGCGCCCAAGGGCTCCTTAATTTCAACGGCGACTCCCGTGTGGCTCGGATGGGTCGGAAGTGTGGAAGGTGGAAGGCAAAGGAACACTTGAGGGCTTCGGCCCTGAAGCCATCTCTCCCACGGCCGTATCAGCACCCGGCGGGCCGGCCTCCGATACGACTTCCACCTCCGACACCACAGGGACGTCCCCAGGATCCAACCCACTGAAATTGGCTCTGCAAAGACCACAGCCGACTCTGAGGATCCCCCTAACTCCGATGTTGGGGCTGGCGCGCGTGCTTCCTCCAGGCCATCGAGGAGCGATGCGCTGCCCGCTATGCCTGGAGCGGCCTCCACGGCAAGATCGACGAAGGAGTGTGCAGGAGACTCCTCACTAGAATGAAACCCCACCTCAAGGACGCCATACTCAACTAACGCCGCGACAAGAATTGGAACAGGTTCGTCAGCCTCCTCCTGAGGCCTGGCACCTAACGCCGCCTCCGGGGTGGGAGACCGAACCCGTGTAGTAGATCCAACATCCAACCTCTATGACCTTCGCGTGGAGGTGCCTTCAGCCTCCCTCAACCTCTTCAAGGGAGCCTCAACCTCCTCCTCATCCAAAGATGATTCCAGTAGCGAACAACTTTCCTCCTCATCCCCATCGGACGGTGGGGGAATGGTGCCTTGCCCAAGGTCATTCTTGGCAGGACCGGTGGCGGACCAGCCCGATGAAGTCCCCCACATAGTGGCCTAGAACGTAATGGATGTCAAAAAGTAGCCCAGGATGGAGAACTTCGTCATCTGGGACTCAATGGCAGCGACTAACTCCGCCGCTTCCTTGGCATCATCCATCAACACTTTCTCATGGAAGAACCCTGAACTCACGCGGAAGCTCAGAGTCAGGAGGCTCTTGTAAGAAAAAGAATCGGCTTTTTTAGTTTTTCACCAAGTCGGGATTGGTCCCTCGAAAGCGGAAGCCGGTCTTCGGTGACATGGAGACCCAATCCTCCAACTTCGAGAAGCGAAAGATCTACCTAGCCGCCTTGGCGTCGAAAGATCTGCCATGAAGGCAAGTGAAAATACATAGCGAGACCAAATAACGGAGGGTATTAGGATGGAGCCTCGCCACAGGAACGCCCAACGCCTCCACCAGCGCATACAGAGTGTATGGCATGGGATAACATAGCTCCCCTTGAAGATGGTGCTCGTAAACTGTGACAAAGCCATCTGGTGGAGCGTTGGCTCTGCCCGCGGAGCTAGGAGCATGGTGACCCCAATCGCTCAGGATCCCATAATCTACCATCAGAGCGGCGATAGCGGTAGTTGAAAAGACAGACTCGGTGTTGTCGACCCTCTGCCGACTCACCCTAGAAGTTCGCGAGGAGGAAGAAGACTCTCACTTCTTTGCCATCTCTCTCTCGCGGTGCAAGGCAAGATTGAAAAAATCCTCAATGCAAGGAAACAAATAGAGGAAATTTTCTGTAAGGCTGGTTTAAATAGGCAGCGAAGCGCCAACAAGTAGGAAACCCATACGATGCCCCCCCAAGAGTGGAGGCGTCATGGGGCCCAGAGTGGTCAACAATCACAACTGTTCATCAAACTGCAGATCGATGTCGCTTCAACCGCCTGGCGAAAACTCCCTGCTGACACGACCGCATTTAATGTAGGGATTTCAATCACCGAAAAGAACATCATCAGGACCCCCAAAAGAAATGCTCCAGAATGAAAACGAACCATTCAGCCACAACAAATCATGAAAAACAAAACGGCACAGCTAAGTGCTGGGTTTCATCATAATATTCATCAAAAACTTGTTACAGCAACTAACTATGGTGGGATACATTTAGCGTCCCTCAGGCGCCGCAAAGCAACCTAGCGCCGGATACTCCACCAGGTCTGCGCGTGTTCGGGTGCTGGAGTTTAGAGAGTCCAGGACACTGACGCAGAAGCTCGGGTCCTCCACTGAGAGTAGTCTCCGACTGAGACGGATGCCGTCCTGGAAGTTCCTTTCTAGTGCAGGGCCGACTTCCTCCATAAGGAACCTCGACCTCAACTCAATCCCCATCCGCGCAACCTCTGTCCCAAACTAACGACGTATCTGCTCACTCTCCTCTTGGAGAGCCAAGATGCGGGCTCGAGCCCCCATGTTAGCACTGGCGAGCCTGGATACCCTCGCCTCCGATTCCACCCATGATTCCTCAAAGTGTGCGGCGCGGGCCCTTAGCTGCTCTATCTCCGCTACCGCAGCTTGCATCCGGGCTTCAACATCTTTGACCGCCCTGGCAACTCGGCGGAGCGAGAAATCCGCCCTCCCTGGGCCACGCTCCCGCTAGGCGGCAGACCCCTCAACCCTCTCAAAGCTTGGAGGCGCCCGCAAGGATCTTGCAGGGCCCACGACAGTAGCCTCCGAGCAACCCCTCTCCGATGCGATGACACCCGAGACCCGAGAAGCATGGACCCCAGTTTTGGACCCTCCGGAGGGGTATCCCGATCTAGACGACGAGGACAACTCCTCCATCCAGATCGCAGCAAAAGTAGGCGAAGGAGAGAGGAATCGCAAGTGACACAAAACTTCACACCGCTAAAGAAGCAACAGAGCGCGTTATCTGAGAAGGTGCATTTAAATAGATACAGTCCTCCCCAGAAACGGTTGCGCCCTGAGAACAGGGAGTGCCGGGACAAGGCCAACAAGAGAGCGTTCCACGTGGAGAATCCCTAAAGCCTTGCGCATTTCCAAGACAGGTCATCATCACACAAAGCCCCTCGATCTTCTGCGCACTTAATGTGCCAGGCAGACAGATGGATGTGACCGCCATCAATGGCATTGCAGTCTCTGTGGCCCCAGGCATGAAAGGCCGCCCTCGAACCGCGTTGTCCCAACCACGGGCGGTATATAGGCTCTGGGGGCAGAATCGACAGAATCAACTACGAGCGTCCGAAGATCCGCAAGCGCACACAACAGGGTGCGACATATCGGGGGAGAGCAATCGACAAGGGAAAGCACACGCTATAAGATGGAAAAACAAAGACAAAGGGACTACTTCTTTTATTAATCAAGGCTTTCCTTACAGAGTACAAAATTTGTAGCAGTGAAGGCAAAGGAAAATAGAAGAAGATACAGCACGGGGCGTAGGCCCCACGACGACTGCCCCGGATGCCCGAACAAGCTTAGGGAATGTGATCTACATGAGATCACCACAGCCTCAGCACCAGTACCCCAACAAGCCACGAGGGGCAATCATGCACTGGCCTACCTATGGTGGAGTCGATCCAAGTGTTATCCACCGAGGCAGAGTCAGTGCCGAGCTCAGGAGCCTCTGGGAGGGACTAATAGGGAAAACCCTACAATTCCCTCACCGGGGCTCCCCTCTCTGCCTCCTCCACGGCCTACACACGAATCTAGTGAAGTGGAGACCGCGAGTGACGCACTTTACCGACGGGAAGCATCCCCATGAAAGTTCCGCCATGATCCCACAGCGCTTTGGACGAGTCACACCATGGAGGGGAGGTACGTTACAATAGCAGAGTGGCCGAGCCACCCAAATTAGCATGAGGAATCTATCGCGGCACGGGTATGAAGACAGTCTTCAAGTAACACGAGCATAAAAAGAAAAAAAAGCAATAATAATGATAAAAAGATAATCTTTTTGGTGACGAAGGGAAAACTCGATACCTACAGTAATTGAGAAAAACTCTCCAGGCTTTAATAGTTAGGGAAACAATGCACTATAAAAATCAACTTAAAGACTAGGTGGTAACGACGTGCTAATTTAGTCAACTTACTCCCTTATTGTGATCCCTACCAAGGAACTCATTGGATTTACCCGCGACAATGGAACTGAACGCCTTCTGGTCTTCACGTCAATTTTCCCCCTCAAACCACTTGAATTGCCAAACACGATCGGATCCTCTTCTTCAATGTACCGACGTCTCCAATGAAGGTAGAAAAGTGCAAGTGTTTAAACGGTAAAGAGAAATAGTGAGAAAAACCGTTAGAACATAAAGCACGACAATGTAGTACGTAGCAGTTTCGGTTTTCTCAATTTGGAGCAAGATTAAAGAGTGGGAAATGATTTTCTCTCAAGTGGGACGGCTTTAAATACATCAATCAAAAGTTATGGCAACTAATTATAGGTGTATATTTATAGATGGCTCAAAAAACATATTAAAAAGTTTTGCCTGTTGCCGCGGTGCTTGAGCGCGGCTCGAGCGGGAAAGAGGCAAGCAGCGAGCGGGGCCATTCGAGATTTTGTGCTTGAGCTCGTGGCGAGCTCACGGCAAGCGCATGCTTTGGGTTTTTGGGTTTGAGCGAGTAAAGAGCACACAGAGAGCGCAAGGCTATGGGATTTTGGGCTCAAGCGGATGGAGAGCGGTATCCTTGGAAGCCGAAACGAACATATGTTGAATGCAACACTTTAACGAAACACAACCTAATATCAACACAAGATTAAATAAGGTTACGGAATATGCCAATCATAAAAAATGACCATAACATATAGTAATATTCCAACTAATTCAGTTAGAACTAAACAGAAAATGCTAACAGCAAGGGAATATTAATAGAAAGTAAAACAGAAATTGAGGGTCCAACTAAGTAGAAAACATAATGGGAAAACAAAAAACAAAATAGAGAAAGGGCAAGCAGTCAACCAAAAGGAAAACAAAAAAAAAAAGAAAAAGAAAATGTGAAATAAAACTAAAAAAATAGAAAATAGCATAAGGCCGTAACACATGACATGTAATTGTTTTGGCAGGGCATCCATACAACTACGTGAAACAGAGGATTGCTGAGCTCAATGTCGCCAACTTCTATTACAAGTACGCAACCATTGAGGGAGACGTAATTCGTGGAAAGTATGAATACCTTGTCTATGAGACTAAGATCATTGCATATGGCACTGGCAGTATCTACCTTATTTGCCATCGGCGGCCAATGTTGCACTTAATGAAGAGGAAATTAGGGGGGAAAGTGACAATAGAGAATATGATCAAGAAGTCGGACAAATTCTCGTCGCCAATCCTCAAGCCTATACTTGAACTTTTTATTTGTAAAAAATGTTACATCTTTCAATAAGTATGCTGTGTTCTAGTTTGATCTTACTTATGATCAAATATCTTGCATAATAGCTGGGGTTTATGTTTTCTTTGTCTTTATTTATCGTTTTTTTTGTTTGCTTTTTTTTTTAATAATTGTAAGTATAATAATAACAAATAATATTTAAAAAGAAGTTTGAATTTCCGAAAATTTTATATCTATACATGTTAAAATGATTGATTTTAAAATATTTGGTTGGTGTGATATGAAAATATAGTAAGAAAGTCATGACTATTTTTGTAAAAAATAAGTTATTATTTAGTTAGAATAACAGTAATAAAAAATAAATCTTATATTGGAAAAAGTATTATCTTGTTTATAAAAACAGGAATAATTACTCAATGTCGGGGCAGTTTTACTTGCTCGTGGCATAAGTGAGAATAGTAGTTATTATTTTCAATCATTGTTCCATGTCCCTACCCAATGACCGCTGAAAGGAACTAAGCATTTCGAATCATAAATAGTTTCAACCCCTTAATAAAATTGTGAAAATAGTAAAAATATAAATATCTGATACACGTAAAGAATATTTAAATTGAAATAATATAACCAATAAATAGTATATAGGATAGAGCACTAAGTAATAAAGATATAATTTTTGGTGATAAAAAAAATTTCGATATCCACGACTATCCAGTAAAACCCTCAAGGTTTCAACGACGAGGGAAGATATGCACTATGAAAATCAACTTATAAATCGAGTGGTACAAACATGCTAATTTAGCCGACGTACTCTCATCTTATGGCCCCTACCAAAGAACTCCTTGGATTTGCTTGCAACAACGGAATCGGATGCTTTTCGATTTTCAAGTTAATTTTTCCTCACAAACCACCAAATCTCTATACATCATTGGAGCCCAATTTCCACGCCACTATCATTGCCAACGAAGGTTAATAGGTGGGATAAGGTGTAAAGAGTAAATTTTAAACTGGTGAGAAAACCTTATCGAGGAAACACAATTATAGAAGCTAAGTTTTTCCAAGTGAAGAAATTAATTAGCATGAAAGAGTAGGTTTTACACTAAAACGGCCATCCAAATTTTGAGCAAGAAGTTATGGGTAAATAAAATAAGACGGTTATATATAGAGAGGTTCAAAAACCTATGTTACAAATATGACCATTGGTGAAATACGTGTTGCGGCTCTCGAGCGCGGCTCAAACATACGGCAGGCAAATTTATGGTTTCATGGGATACATCCAACATAGCTCGAGCGTGGATTGAGAGAGGTTTGAGTATTGGCTCTACTAGATTTAGTGCTCGAGTATGGGACGAGCGAGCAATGGGTATAGGCTTACTGAGAATGATACTTGAGCACTGGTCGGGCAAGCAGTGGGCATAGGCTTACTGAAAATGGGGCTCGAGTGATGGTCAGATGAGCAGCGGGTGCAAGCTTACTTGAAATAGGGCTCAAGCTTACCGCATAGTGTAGCAAGCAAAACCTCTTGTGAAAGGCGCTTGGATGCAGGTTGGGTGCATAGCATGTATGAAATCAGGAATGGTGCTTTAACAACTAGCAAGCGCTATTCTGATTTAAATCTTTAGAATAATACGACCTTTGCCAACTACAGACCAAATACAGTCACGGAATATTCCAACATATAAATGAACCTAATAATCTCCTCCTTTGACAATTTCATGACAAAATCTTATCCAAAATATAAATCAAAATACAAGAGAATTACGTGTTTAAGCACCATTAAGATAAAATCCATGCACATAAAAATCTATGTTTAGTAGACACCAGACACAATACAAAAAGTAAAATACATGAAAATACAAAAGTGCTGTCATGCGAAAAAATAGTTGTTGTGCCTATTCAACTATGGTTAGTACAAAAATTGATAAAAGTAGGATATTAACAGCAAAAGAATAGCAGTCAACAAGGAGGTAAAAACGAAGGTCACTTGTAATAGGAATCAAATGAAAATAGGTGGCAAAGCACAAAGAAAACATAAATCAATAGTAAACAAGCCACCCCTAATCAAAATCAATTGAACGCTCCCCCTAAGTATGATATCTACTCTCCAAAATAATGTAAGGCTCCCCCTTCCAAAGATAGCTCCCCCTAACAAAGACATCTCGCCCTTTTTGTCATGAAAGGCCAAAGAGAAGTCATCACTCATAGCGGTAAGAATAACCAGAAGACGATCGAGCGGAAGAATGACGAGCATACTGCCAACGCAAATGAACAACCGCCTCCTCCTAAGTAGCTAAGCGCGAATCAAGACAGTCAAAATCAGTAAGCATATTCGACTACAACAGTGTGTGAGAAGCATAGAGTCTTGAGAAGAATAGAGCCGCTAAAACCGATCTATAATCCTGGAAAGATGACTCATAAGCACAGAGGATGAAGAGGTAGAGAACCGAGGTAGATTAGATAAACCAGGACATGAGAGATCAGGAGAAGAGGTACTTCGATAAGACGGGGAACCCTCGGTTGAAAAGGAAGGAACAGCCAGGAGGGGCTCATTGAGATGATCGATAGGACTTGGGGAGAAGCGATGAGTGTTCGACTGACTTTGTACAAATATAGTGTGGGTAATGGGCTGACCAAGCGGCAAACATGGAAAATCGGAAAATGCCTAATATGGTGCTCATTCACACCTGCAGATTTTAAACAATGCCTAATGCATGTCTATAAGGCACTTGTGCATTGATTTACATACATAACACCCATGTACATTGTTGTAGTCATTTTTATGAGAAAGAAAGGAATAGGATAGGGAATGAGAAGAGGAATAAGAGAGAGGAAAGAAGGAAAAGAATTTTAAAGTTTTATCTTGTTAAAATGTGTTAGATCAGAAGGTTCATATAATTATTTCAATACCAGGTCATTAGTCTGTTTCATATTTCTTCAAATTTTATTTAGATTTCTTATTTTGTTGTATATACATATCTTCTTTTATCTCATTGCTTTGAATATTATTGTATACATATAATTTTTACTAAAATTTTTGAATATTTTATTTGATTTTTCTTAAAAATTTTGAGGTTTATTAGTTTAATATTTTAAAATATTATATTCATATATAAAATATTTGAAAAGAAAAGTCACGAACTTGTGTATTTAATCTTATATGTGATAATCTATAATATGTTTCTTACTAAACTCTATTTTGTTATTTACTTTTAATATTTATAATTTTTTATCGGATAAAAGATTTTATATTTGTACTTTTTTATAGAGTAAAAAATTATAAATTTTCATTACAAAGAGAATAAGTTTCAGCTTTTTATTATAGTGTCCATAGATTTTTTTTTTTTAAAAAAATCATTATAAGAAATTAAATAGAATAACATATTTAAATATCCTAATATATTCAAACAAATTTGAAGATTGTAACTACCCCTATGGGTGACAAAATAAGGTAATATTTGATGTCATTTATAGAGTGTAATTTATATATTACCAACCTATTGGTCTAAATAGTATTGTATTAGGCAAATGTTGATAGAAATATATATAACCCTTCTCTAAAGTTAATTTTTTGATCCTGTGTTCTTAAATTTTCACATGTATTTAATTTTTAGAATTTTATTTGCATACTATTTAATATTTCAGACTATTTAGCCTTTAGATATTTGTAAGTTTTAGATATAATGTTCATATTTATCCGACTTTACATAATTGAGTCTTTAAAATTCTTTGATTGAATTTTTAGACTATTAAATCTTAGATTTATTGATAGTTAGATATTTGGACAATTTTATACTCTCGACTATTATTTGATATTCATATATCAATTATAAATTTTGCATATGAAATTATATTTAGGCATTTGATATTTAGACACATTGGATTCGTACATATTTTACTATTTTCATTCCTTCATTATGCTTTATGGACATTATTTGTTATCATATATATATATATATATATATATATATACTCTTTGAGTATTATATTCATAATTTATTCTATTTTTCTAGCTTTTCACATTAGTGGGTACTCGGATTTACTTGTAGGATCTTGAACCAAAAAAACTGGAAGACTTTTTTTATTCATTTGATATACATTGGATTCTTTTAAAGATTATGTAGGGATTTTATTTAGTTGATTTAGTTATGGTATGTATTATTAGGAAATTTCTTTTATCAGTGTGGATAATTGTATATGTTTATATAACTATTATTAGATATTTGATAGATGTTTTTTTATGGATAAGTTTGGTATAAGTACATCATTAAATTAATTTATTTGGACATCCGATAGGATAGTTTGATTTGGTCTTATGTCTGCGATCAACCATCATGGCTATTATATCATTTTATTTTATTTTTGTTTTGTTCAGATCCAGCCTGGTGATTTACATTATTTGAGTTTTGTCTCATTCAAAAGAAAAGGAAAAAATTTATTTGATTTTATTTAACTATTTGTTCATTTTTCTTCTCAAACGGAGGTCGTGACAGAAGTTATATCTATGAAATTGTAAGGAAAGATATCTTGTTTAATTTAGAGAACCAAACATGTATAAATTTATACATGATAGGTACCAAAAATATTATGAAGCAAAGCAGTAGGTTCCAATCAAGAAGAATGATTATCTTGCGGTAATGGACTAAATGAGTAACATAATAAATTGGATGATCGAACTATGAACATAGCAAAATAGGAAAAGAGCTGTTAATCAAGGGTATAGCACGGTGCCCCTTGACTAATTTACAAATAAGCACGTCACAGAGTTTTTAGCATAGAGAGAGTATTTATAGTAATAAATTATCTAACAGAGAAGTAAAATTATTTACAACATATAGTTATCTTTTACAACAATAAGTTACGGAAACACTACAACAAATGAAGACTTTGGATTTCCAATATTATCCAAAAGAGGAAAAAAAGGAAGGATAAAGTTTGATAAATTGCCAAATTGATAAAGTTTGCAGTCAAAAGGGGGGGTGTGGTCCCTTATATTCCCTTCCCAATTTATTTTGACTAATTAATAAGAAGTAATTTTCGACTTAGATAGCTACAAATTTGATGATATTTGCTAATTGGTTCAAACATTACAGATTGGGTAGCCAAATGGAATAAAAACACTTGTACGGAGTTAATATGTATCTAAACAAATGTCTTATTTAGAATAATAATCATTTAAAAAAGGATCTTAGTTTGACTATATAATCTTATGCATCACAAATAATAAAATTGAGAGATCTAGATTCTTTATGATAAATTTATTCGATACCTAAGTCAGTATGCATTTAAGTCACATTAAGTCAGTAAACTAGATTATTATTTCCATTACAAACGACAAAATTAAGAGATCCAAATTACTTTTGATAAACTTTTTCGATACCTAAATCAATATACATTTGAGTCACATTAAGCCAGTAAAATAAATTATTATTTTTTAAGATAATATGATTTCTCATTAATTCATTTATATATGCTAGTGAATCCATAAAAAAAAATAAAAAAATAAAATATTATTTTAAAATTTGTATATGTAAAAGGTATTATAAATATGGTCCTACAATGTAAGTTAGATATATATATATTTGAATTTAACTTAGTTATAGTTCTGATAATTAACTTTAAATTGCCTTACATAAATTACTGCCTTCTTGTGAAGAAAGGTTAGATTCACTTGATTGGGTGGCCATGGCTTTGTAGACATGCTTATGCAGTCACTTGTGAGGTAAGAGGTTCTTTTATTTTACTAGCAACACCTTGATATGACTTTTCATGATAACGTTAATTTGTTACAGTTTTAGGTTGCTCCCGTAAACCATTAACAACCCCCGAAAAATTTTTTTAAAAAAATTAAATTGTGACATATTAAAATAATGTATTATATAGGTTAGGTTGGATAATTATAAAATCATAAAAGTAGGACACTAGATGTTAGTATGCATGAAATGAAAAAATGAGAGGGGTCATTTTATTATCTTTAAGACATCCTTAAATAACATGTCATTAATTTATCTATTTATTTTTATATAAATTTACTGATATTGATAGATAAATAAAACATCAAGTTATCAAAATTATTTAAAATATATTTTAAATGTTTTCCTGAATTTTTATTTTTAAAATATTATCTTTAAATTTTATTTTAATACCAATTTTATGATAAATAAAAACATTTGGATCATATTTAACATATTTTTTTGTTACTTCATATGCACATATTGTACAAAATAAATTACAAAATAAACCTTTGTTTTGATTGAGACAATCGGGATTTTTTAGGCTTCATATATATACAAACTATCTTATTATTAAAAATGCCTTTCATTTTATTTTTAACACAAAATAAAGTGTATTGACCAAACATCTTTTTAATAAGTTGATTATAAGCATGTGCTTGAAATACGAGCTATTCTAAACTAAGCTTGAGGTCACAGACTTTGCATGTTGCGGACATTTATTTTTGGGTAACAATGTCATGAAAATAAAAAAAAAGCTAAATTCATATAAGAAAGATTGACAATACATTAGTAATAATATATCGTATTAATAATTCAAATTGTTAGGCCCCAGTATGAAGGCCCATAAAAGCACGGCCAATAGAGCACGGCCCAAATAAGAGGCCCAGAGACACTCTCACAAGTGGAGGAGGTCAGATGGCCCAAGTGAGAAGTCCAAGGACCGAGAACCCAAGAAGTCCCGCAAAGTCTCAGAACTGTCCGAGCAGCCAAGGAGAGACGCCCGAACTTTTTTCCAGAAGGCCCCCAAGAGCTGCTTCATCTCACGAGTCCACAAACTCACGAGGAACATCATAACTGGACGAGGACCGCTTCGTCCATGACCAGGAATGCCCGGCTAGCCTACTTCGGTTTCCTAGAAAGTTCACATGCTTCTGGGCCGCGTCTCAGCAGGCGCGCTGGTCAATCTGGGCGATATCAGGATCCTCTCCTGACACGACATGCTCGAATCTTTGCGGCGGCGCGCCGTCCGCATGCCACTCCCCACACGTCGGCGGCATTAAAGGAGTTGGTGGACCCGGCTCCTTTCTTTGCCGGATGGGCCGCCACGTGTCTACTCCCCTAACGGCCCGGTTTCCACTATAAATACTCAGCAATGCCCCTTTCAAAGGGGAGAGCTTTCCCCGATTCTACAACAACGAGCCCCAGATTTCGATCGGGCACTCACTCTCCCCAAAATCAACTCCCCAAAGAAGAGTAAAAAGGCTCCCAGTAAGCATAGCTTCCTTAGGAGAGAAACACAAAACGTGAGACAGGGAAGGGATTAACCTTCACAACTGTACTTTGTAAAATCTCAAACCCATATAGTAAAACTCTTTCAAGGCCTTGAGCCTCGTGGTTTTTCCTCCCCATTCAAGAGGAGGTTTTCCACGTAAAACATCCGGTCTCAATCTTTATCTCGTGTCCAACACCTCATTCGCTTGTGTTGCTTGGTAACCACGGATCGGATTGGACGCACCTCTGCATCTCTCGGCCAGATTGGACCCCTTGGATCCAACACCCCTTACCAAAAAGCCTGGTCCAGAAAGATCCGCGGAAACTGCACGAACATTGCGCCGTCGTCGTGGGAAGGAAGAACAAAAACTCCGACTTCCCACTCTCCAACAACAAGCAACGCCCCAAGGAAGTTCAATGGACAAGGCGGCACGTCCACCACCGGGAGAAGAGCGCCACGGCGAATGTCTCCGTCGTCAAAGGCGAGTAAGCGCGGCCGGCACTAGCGTGAGCAACCGGCGCGAAAGGTGGACACCACAAGAGACGTCCGCAACCTCCAAGCGGCGGGCGAACACTCTTGGGGCTGCGCTCGCCCGCACCGAGCGGCGCTCGGAGATAGCAATCGGCTCGGGCTCCCGAGGCGAGTTGAGGGATTACCTCAACGGAAAAGAAGTTCATGAGTCCGGCCCCATCAAGGAGGGGGCTCAAGAGGCTCGAAGACCATCTTTGGACTCGAGACCAGCCAAGCAACTCAACCAGCTAGAATCGAAGACCCCTTGCCCTCGAGAGCAGGGGAAGGAAGGAGAAGGGCGAGTGCCCACCAGAAGACCCAATGGCCGTCCGGGCACGATAAGCCCGAGCGGATGGTCCTGGGGAGAGAAACACTCGAGCCCATTGGCCTTCACCGACTCCCTCACCAACATCCCGAGGCGGATCGGGACGAGGAGTTCTAAGATGGCCCGCATTGATCAAGAACCCGGAGGGGAGGTGACCAACGGGAATACTGTCATTACCATGGCAGCCGCGCCCACGGGGGGCCCGAGGATCGCAAGAAGCTCCGAGAGGAAATGAAGCGGGCCGGGCAATGGAGGGATATCTCGACCACTTCCTACCACAACTTCAGGCGTGGCCTCGGAGCAAGCGAAGCGGAACAGCCACGCGCTCGAAGGGCAAGGCCATAATGGACGCATGAACTAAAAAAAAAAAGAGTGTGAGAGAGACAAAAAGCCTTGGGGGCAACTCAATGTAAGAAAAAAGTACATTAATAAAACGTGCATTTGTTAACCTTATAACGAAGCGTTTCCATACTCTCTCCTCGACCGCCTTCGCCTTACCCGGACGCGGCCCCGGCTTGCGGGAGGCGGCCCAGCAACTCACTAAGCATTCAACAAACAAAACTTGGCGCCAACCCGAGGCCCAGTGGTCGAGCAACAAAACTGGGCAAAACCCGAGCCAACCCGGCCCAGTCGGACCCAATGTCGAGCAATAAAACTTGGCGCCAACCCGAGTGGCCCCGGCAGGTCGAACCCAGTGGTCGAGCAACAAAACTTGGGCGCCAACCCGAGCGGCCCAATCAGTCGGACCCCAGAGGTCAAAACTCAGAAACTCGGCCATGACCAAACGGTTCCAGAGGCCGAGCGACGAAAATAAACCCAAAAGGCTAAGAGCTAGAAGTCCTTGAGAGGGCTGCGAGCCCAATTACAAAAGGACAAGGGGTCAAACACCTGAAGGGAATCGCCCGCTTGAAACAAAAAAGTTAGGCGCTGTACGACGTGCTGCAAAAAAAAGAACACCCACGTACAAACAAGACACAAAAGGAACGTCCGAAGCTTTAAAACGAAAAGGACAAAGTCTTATTCACAAAGAATGATTTTCTGTACAAATATGACAAAACAAAAATGAAATAAGAAAAAGGAGGTGGCATGTCATAGGAGTGCCGCTCGGTCTCCTCCTCTCTGAGCCCCATGGGCTCCCGAAGATCCCCACTCTCCACCGTATCCCTCCTCAGGCGTAAGAGGTTCACTATCAGGCCCTGCCTGAGGAGGGCCAGGGAAAGGCCTACCATCAACGCCGTACAAGTCTTCCACGCTCAAGGGCGAGCATTCCTTGGATCGAGGACGGCCACAGGGAACCGCGGACGAATCAATCGCGCCACTCGGCGACACATGCGAACACCGTCCCGGGAACTTGCGTCCAAAGACAGAGCCCGTCTCGAATTTGCACGGAGTCTCGGCCCTCTCCTCCTGGCGACGGACCCGCTCCTGAAGGAGACTCTGCCTAAGCCGTAGATCCTTGCGGTAGCCTCCAGAGAAGCAATCTTCTCCTTTGCTCCACCCAGCTCCGCTTCCGCCCATTGCGCAGCTTCACGAGCAGCCCTCGAGGACCTCATTTCCAGACGGGACTGAGCAATCACTACCACTAGCCCATTGAGGCTGGCAATCAAGCTCTGGAGCTGCAATAGAAAAGTTCGTCAAAGCATGAACAGTGGAAAGCAAGGGAAGAAGGGAAGCAACAGGTTACCTTAGAAACAAGAGGGTCATCCCCTATGCCATGCTCCATGTGGGACTTGGACTCCTGCGGCTCGCTCCTAAGCCCCGTAGGCGCCACCTTAGACACGGACTCGTCAGCTACAAAAGGCGCTGGAAAGTCTGCCTCAAAATCGACACCCCTAAGAAACTCGGGCAACCGCCAGCCTCGACTACAACAGGGCGCTCGGAAGGATCGAAGGCGCGGAACTCGTCACCTCAAGTCCACGACCTCCACCATCTCTCGGATCATTTGGCCTGACACTCCCTCTCGTAATCCGCCACGCACTCCCGCCTCCTATGTCCTCGGTAGGGTGATCAATCTGTCCGAGGCGTCACCATGCAAATTAACGGAGCGTTGGGGGCAAAATCATCACGGTGGGGCTGGACGTCCGAGGACCCGTGCTTCGAACAAGAATCTCCGCGGGTGTAATGGGGAGATTAGCGGTGAAAGTGAAGGCAAAAACCGCCAAATCGAGGGGCCCTAAGAGGGGGCTCCAATCTCCCCTCTTGATCGGAGGAACATCATCATCATCCTCGTCATCGGGAGGTGCAGGCCCCGAAGCTCTCACGATCCGCAAGCGACTCTTGAGGGCTCGGTGAAATATTAGCAGTGGAAGTGAAGGCGAGACCCCCAAGCTTCGAGGACTCAGAAAAAGAGTCAGTCCTCGACCTCGTGAGTAGAGGAGCAGCCACGTCATCATCGCTCATGTCCTCAATATCAAAATCCTCATCATTGCTCGAGGAGCGCTCGGCGGTGGGTCCCTTAATCCTCGGTCTCTCCTTGGCCGTTACGGAAGGAGCTGGGCTGGGAGCCTCATCCCGTGGTCCCCACTTGGCTGCCCTGAATTTATCAGCAGCCAACCAGATGTTGCGCTTATTCAAATGGAAGTTCCACAGATTGGTCAGCACCAAGTCTGTATACACCATCACTTCCTTCCGGTCCTCCCTTGAAGGGTCAGAGCAGTACTGGCTAGCCACCTTCCCCTACGTGGTAGGAATGGCCCAGTGCTCATAGATGCCGAGAAAGAAGAACTTGTCCTTTCACCGCCTCGTGGAATCTGGGTTGCCACCACACAGCGAAGAAAATTCCGGGTGGGGAGTCATTACGATCCAGTCAAGGTTTTGCGTAAAGCGGAACATCACCTTGACTGTGAGAGCATTCAAGAGCTTCTCATGGCACCGGAAGAAGACGCACAAGGACAATAGATACCTCATCGCGTTCGGCTGAAGCCTGGCGAGGGGCACCTCAAGCGCCCTCATAATGTCATAAAGCTCCACCGGAATGGAAAACCGTAGCCCACCTTTGAGGTGGGCCTCATAAAAGGTGATGAAGCCATCCAGAGGGTACAGCGCCCTATCATGCGGCTCCGGGATCATCATGGCCATAGATTCAGGGATTTGATACCGAGCTCGGATCTGCGTGAGCTTGTCGGCGTCACCGTGGCTAAGCAATGTCTCTCACTCCAGGCACCATGGAAACCAAAGAACAGAAGAGAAGACGAAGCTCGAACAAAGAAGAAGACGGAAAATGATGGAAGATGAAAATCGGTGGCAATGGGACGTTTAAATAAACCCTAGAGTACGGAAGGCGTACTCATTACCCTTACACGCGTCGGCGATGCCATTTGCCTCGAAGTCCGGTGATCTCTCCTTCCCAAGGCGCGATAGCACGTCACATCGGTAGGGATACGGCATTTAATATTCCAGTAGGAAAGTGAAGCGGCGGCCCAGAAGAGGTCCGAGGACAACCTCCCATCAAGGTCAACGCAGTGCTCACCACCAGGACACATGCTCTCGGACGACCGATGCCTCCAACAGGCTGGCAAATTCATGCCAAACGATCGAGAACTTCGGGTCCTTTGGCATGGGGGGCTATGTTGGGCCCCAGTATGAAGGCCCATAAAAGCACGGTCCATAGAGCACGGCCCAAATAAGAGGCCCAGAGACACTCTCACAAGTGGAGGAGGTCAGATGGCCCAAGTGAGAAGCCCAAGGACCGAGAACCCAAGAAGTCTCGCAAAGTCTCAGAACTGCCCGAAGAGGGGAGAGACGCGGACTTTTTCGAAGCCCCAAGAGCTGCTTCTTCTCACAAGTCCACAAACTCACGAGGAACATCATAACTGGACGAGGACCGCTCGTCCATGACCGGGAATGCCAGCTAGCCTACTTCGTCGGTTTCCAAGAAAGCCTGCAACTACTTCCAGTCGCCGTATCAACAGGGCACGCCTAGTCAAATCAAGGCTGATATCCAAATCCTGTACACCTGACATGCTCAGATGCTGCAGCGGCGCCATCCGCATGCCACTTCCCACACGTCAGCAGCATTAAAGAGAGTTGGTGGACCAGCTCCTCTACCGCCGGATGGACGCCACGTGTCTACTCCCTAACGGCCCGGTTTTCACTATAAATACTCAGCAAGGCCCATTTCAAAGGGGAGAGCTTTCCTGATTCTACAACAATGAGCCCCAGATTTCGATCGGGCACTCACTCTCTCCAAAATCAACTCCCCAAAGAAGAGTAAAAAGGCTCCCAGTAAGCATAGCTTCCTTAGGAGAGAAATACAAAACGTGAGACAGGGAAATGATTAACCCTCACAACTGTACTTTGTAAAATCTCAAACCCATATAGTAAAGCTCTTTCCAGGCCTTGAGCCTCGTGGTTTTTTCTCCCCATTCAAGAAGAGGTTTTCCACGTAAAATATCCGGTCTCAATCTTCATGTCTTATCCAACACCTCATTCACTTGTGTTGCTTGGTAACCACGGATCGGATTGGACGCACCTCTGCATCTCTCGGCCAGATTGGACCCCTTGGATCCAACACCCCTTATCAACGAGCCTAGTCCAGAAAGATCCGTGGAACCAGAACGCAACACAACTACTTCAAGATATAAAAGAGTGAAATAGAAAAACATATGATCAATACACTAACATTTGCTTTTCTCAAATGGAATTAAAGCAAATTCACTCCATTCATAACTATATTTTGTGATTCAAACTACTTGAACAAATGATTTAATGGAATCCTGAAGGACTTGTCGAGCCTATTTTGTAATGTTTGATTTTTATTTATAAATTATGATACCATTAATATAATTATAAGTCAATTTAAAATTAATAGAATAATAAATATTTGAAGACAAATTAGGATCTAAAATTAGATTTGACAACTGATGGGCCTTGAACCACACTTATGCATACTTTGGATAGAGGTTGCATGACTAAAACTGTAAGGTATCGGTTTTCACGATATGATAATTATAAATAATTAAATGAATATAAGTGGATCGAGGTCTAAGAACACTGGAAAAGTTAGATCGACAGGCCCGAAAATTCAAAATTGGTGGATTTGGGAACTAGCATTATAATCTTAAAATATTAATTCATAAATAGGATTTGGATTCTAATTTTTGATAATCATGATATATTAAATTAATATAATCAAAAGTAGACTTATGGTACACGGAAAAATATATTTTGGAAGCGGAGCCGGGCAGCCTCTTGCTAGATGGTGCGTCTAGCAGGCGCCATTTCCAATGAGCCAGTGCCGGGGCGGGTGCTGATTACAGGGGCGTGGTGCCCTCTGGGCGCCGGGTTGGCGCTAAAAACCCGCAAGGGATTCTTTCGGCCTCCACACCGGAGAAGAGAGAGAGAGGGAGGGAGTACAAAGAGAAGGAGGAATCCAAGGTTTTTGAGTCCGTTTTCAAACTCGAGCCAATTAAGAAAGTGATAGATCGGATCGAGATAAGTGTACTCATACCCTCCTCTTTCATTTTCTTGTACTTTTATCTTCTTTTCTTCGGATATCCTTGTTCTGATACCTGATTAAATTTATATTTTTTAACTCCCAAGATCTAAGTATGCATATATGTAAATTTGGTATCCAAAATCGTAGATTTGATTAGTTTTTGGACAAGGCAAACCCTAACCCCCACGCCCAGACATGTTACCCACGAAATATTTGATCTTTTGCTTAATTTATGGATAGAATATGACTACCCACAATTTGAACATATTAATTTATTGATTGGGGTTAGAATATTTGTACGTCATAATTAGTGTCAGATAAAGAGATACCTTAGATTTGATAGGAATATTATGTGGAAACCTAGGATAGAATAAGGAAGATTAAATTAGTAGATGAAGGCATAGGATGAATAAGCTAAATTAGGTAGTTCTAGTTATCCTAACATTAATGGCATAGATTAGAACTAAGTTAAAATTAAAAGATAAGTTTGATTGTCTTGTTGCGGTGACCCAATGTCCGGGAGGATAAATATATAACTTAGTATATGTTTGTGGATAATTTATGAATAAATATCTTCCCGGTAAGATTTTAGAGAGCATGTTTTAAATTGTAGACAGTTCGATTACCGGATTGAGGATTGTCTGTATTCTCTGATTCGACAGTGAAGAAGTTCAATGCTTTAAACTGGGAATTTTTCGAAGTTAGCATGAGGTGTATGGTGTCGTTCACCGTGATGGAAGGTAAGATTCCTAAAATCTGATATTGCGGCACATGTATCAATTGGGGATCCCAAATCTATGTTTTCATTTGTGATTCCTAAGTTTATTTGTTTATTTAAGGATCTAGGTTTGATACTAGTGGTATTGTGGTTTATGACATTTTCTTGGGTATGTAGATATGATTGGTTAGGCTAAATTAATTTATTTTGAGATATGAAATTTTGATCTGATTTTGGTGGTAGCTTGGTGAGAAAACTGCCATGCTAGTGTAAATTGAATTGGTAAGGATAAAACATCCTGCAAATGGGACGTGGGATTTGGAGCACGTGTCAGAATTGACCGAAGTATTGAGAAATTAGTATCGTCTTGCCTGGAAAGCATTTAATGAGGATTTGCGCTGAGTCCATTTGGTATATGAGACCACATCTAGAGGCCAATTTGTGGTCATTAAGGAGTTTTGATCGTGTGAATATTTGAGGATATTTTTAAAAGGAATATTACGTGATTGATCTTTCAATTAGTAATTCAAGATTGTGTCGAAATCAATGCTGATCATTGAGGATTCCATACGGAGTCGAGGAAGCATCTGTTTCGTGCCGTTGTGGCATGCTATAGAACCTTTGAGGTGGATTAGACGGACCGATGATGTTATCTCTGGATTTTGAGATTAGGTCGCCTAAGAGATTAATGATTTGATAAGCTGGACACTGTGAATAAATAAGCAATTTGTTTGATTTATGACAAGGGCTTGATGATTTCTAAGATCAATTTGTATCCATAACATTATTAATTGGTGATGATTGAGAATCGTGCCCGTGTCAGTACTCAGAATAAGAATTCGGCTGTTACAATTCCGATAACGCCACTTGGATTTGAAGATTTGTTGGTATTTCAGTGGATGTAATCGAATGGGTCTTTCAGCCATGTTTGAGTTAATTTCATGAAGGCCTTATTAAGGAATTTCTGGGATCATGAAGGTGAATAAACTCTAGTTGAGACGGTATCATGGATTAGGGAGCCACTGCCGTGTGCTCAATTAAAAAGGAAGGTGAGTGGATTAAGGAAAATATTATGTCGGACCTATAGATTCTTCGATAGTGTGAATGTGCTTCCGTAGGGATTTGAGTAATGGCTCGGTTTGGGAGGATTGATTGAGGTCACAAAAGCATGCATTTTTTTCGGACTAGGTGAATTCGGAATGATTCCTCGAGGTCTTGTAACGTCCGTGGGGCATTTGGTTTGGAGCGTTCAATATCTATTGGGATGAGATACATAAAGATCGTTTTCGATGAATGAAGGGTAAATTGTCGAATGAGTCATTTGGATTGATCCCTGATGTACCCAATGAATTATAGCAGAATGTAATATTTTTGAAGAAGATCTAGGATTATGATTTTCTACATCGTCTTGTAGGTGGATGCCTTTGGATTAAGTGGAGGAGAGCTCCATGATCAGAGTTACTCCACCCGTGGTTTGGAGTTAGCAAGTTAGAATCTTTAGATCTAAATATTTTCGATACTTTATAGAAATTGTAAAAGGCGATCAGTGAGTAAGTTGGCTTGTCGATATGCCAACGCGATGATAAGTTGTTAATTGTTCAAGTTTGAGGTCTTAACAGTAATATGAGGTAGTACCGAAATTCTTAGGATAATTGCCTCGATCATATTTCCTGTGTTGGATCTAATTCGGAGGCTATGGGTTTTGCCTTGGGCACATCAATATCTTTGGGACCTATTTTAGTCTTTAGCGGCTGTGTAATCTAAGTGTCTGATATAAATCAATGGATAGAATCATAGTTGATCTTAAGGTACAAGAGAATGAACAATCAGAATAGTGCAACTGAAACGTTGTGGGCCCATAGGCCAAGGATTTTAGAATAAGATCGAGGATCCAATGAACAGTCATTTTTGAGGCCTGAGATGAATTAAAGTAGGAGTTCATAAGTTGCTCGAGGTTTTGAATTATGTCAAGGAAATAGCTGGTAATTTGGTTGTCTACAATTTTAGTAGGCTATCATTGAAGTCTACCCTGTATCGAGAGTTGAGGAAGTAAGCATATGGTCGAATTTAGCCTTTCTGAAAAATTAGGAGTTTATCTTATGATTTGATCATACTTAGATTTTTGTAGGAAACATAAGGTATTGGGAATTAGGGTGATTTTTGGGGCTAAGTTCTCTAGGAAAGATCTTTTCTTCAAAGATGTGAAGTAGGAAAAGATCTTTTCTTCAAAGATGTGAAGTAGGAATCTGAAAGGACTTTTTTCCATTTAATTAAATTTTTGAGGTTTGTTAAATTTTGAAGGCAAAATTTCTATAAGTGGGGGAGAGTTGTAAGGTATCGGTTTCTACGATATAACAATTAGGAGTAATTAAATAAATATAAATGGATCGAGATCTAAAGATACGGGAGAAATTAGATTGAGAGGCTCAAAGACTCAGAATTGGTGGATTTGGGAACCGACGTTATAATCTCAAAATATTAATTCATAAATAGGATTTGGGTTCCAATTTTTTATAACCGTAATGTGTTAAATTAATAAAATAAAAATTAGGCTTATGGTATGTGGGAAAACATGTTTCGGAAGCGGAGTCAGGCAGCTACCTGCTGGGCACTTGAGCGCCACGGCAGGCGTTGTTTCCAGGGAGCTAGCGCCCATTGGGCGCTGATTCCAGGGGCATGGCGCTCATTGGGCGTCAGGCTGGCGCTTGAGCGCCAACTCGAGAATAAAAACCCACGAGGGTTTCTTTTGATCCATTTTTCGACCTCCACACGGGAGAAGAGAGAGAGGGAGGGAGAAGAGAGAGAAGGGAAAATTTGAGGTTCTTGAGTTCGTTTCTGAGCTCAAGCCAGTTAAGGAAATGATAGATCAAGTCGAGGCAAATACACTTATACTCATCTCTTTTATTTTCTTGCACTTTTGTCTTATTTTTTTTGGGTATCCTCGTTCCGATATCCGATTGAGTTTATATTTTGTAACTCCCAAGATCTAAGTATACATGTATGTAAATTTGGTGCCCAAAATTATAGATTTGATAGGTTTTCGATCAAGGCAAACCCTAACCCCCTTGTCCTGACATGTTACCCATGTAATTTTTGGGCTTTTGCTTAATTTTATAATATGATTACCCACAATTTGGATATTTTAATTTATTGATTGGGTATTCGAGTTTGAGATTTCGTGTGAAATTTTGCTCGAGGAGACCCTGACTAGCGTCCAGACGCCGTTTAATGGATTAAATTGAGTTTGATACATAAATTGATTTAGAATTATGGTTACCCATGCCTTAAATTTGATAATGTACCCATTGGATGCCCAAAATTTCAAGAATTAATCGATATATGTATCCGAATACTGTTCACGTACACTGTTCATGCGGGTATTGTTCACCGAGGATATTGAATAGTATATTGCATAATTTTCTCATGTTTAACTAATAATTAAGTGATATGTATATTTGTATAAATTCAATCGAATAATCTAAAAGTTTCGGCATATTCAATTGTGAAGGTAATTCATATCCGAAAGTCTTTCAAGTCAATCTACTTTTCGATGGTAAGAATTTGAAATCTAAACTATGCATATAATATTTATACATAAGTTAAATAATGAAAGGACTTAAATCTGAAATGTTCCAAAAATTATATTATAAACCATTTGTCAAAAATTATTGATCGAAAGCTTAAGATTCCATTTGGCTTAATGTATAAAGGAATCCCTAAATTTTTTATGCTCTAAAGGAAATTATGCATGGAATCAATACACGTGAGGATTTAAGCACACGAGGAATATGGAAAACTGTATCAAAATATGATTATGGAAAGAAATATGATGATGGAGAAAATTCTGTGATCAAGTGATGGATTTAAGAACTGTTCTCCGAAATGATATTCTGATTGGCTTATGAAACGTTCTCCAATAGAGTGGGAACGAAGGATTTTGTGCTTACGAATATAATTTCCTATTGAAATAAGGAACTAAGAACTTAGACCGACAATTACCGATAATAAATTTTGGTATGTAAAAATATTACAATGAAAACTCAATAATTACTCTGGTCATGTGTCTTGGCCATGTCTTTTAGCGAGTGATATTCATTGGCATACCTTAGTATACTATAGGGGACTGTCGTTTGTTTTGGTCTACCTTGCGGCTTATTGGTCCCGTCTATAAGATTTGTATGTAGACGACCCACCATTGGGTTATGAATAGGAGGGGATAGCTTTTGATTGTGTAGGAGCAAATATAATCTAGGTTACGATCGACTACTTCTTTGTCAATGAGACCTATTGACCCTTGGCCCCCAAACTAAATAAATCTTCGGTATAAATTAATAATTAAGACAAGAAAAAGGAAATGAATTAAAGAAATCTGAACGAACAATGAAAGAATTCATTTCTAAATCATGATTTATAATCTCATATGCACCTCTGTCCTTCATTTATACATTATTATATTTTGAACATGAAATTATACATTTCTTTTGATACATATATGTATCTTATTGAGTTTTTAGCTCACATTTATTAATTTTTTCTCTCCAGATAAGTATAAATTGCACTCGATAAGGCAGAGTAGAGGTTTGAATCAGCAAGGCGTTGAAGACAATTGAAGATAATCCTTTGGAACTTAGTTGTGCAACATTGAGCTTTTTGATAGAATATTTAGTATTCTAATGAATTTTATAAATGATTATATAACGATGATGATCAGATAGTATAATCCGTTGTGCATGGATGTATCTGTATATGCTTTCGCAGGTTACAATGGTTTGTTTCAGGTACCTAGTGATATCTCTGTATTCGATATTGTGTTTGGAGATATAATGTTAGAGCCACGAAATGATTGTGGCGGTTTTAGGATCCCGTGTTAGATTTTTGTGTTGTCTAGATGTTGATATTTGCTGTTGATGGATTTTATTTTGGATAGGTTGAGGTTATATAATTATTGTGCAGGATTATTTTATAAGTTTTGTATTTGGCCGGCGTCCGTATTACATCCAATTCTGCCGAATTTTCGATTGAAAATACAGTACGTCACAAACACAAACATTTAGGGTACTCATACACGTTTGAGGCGGAGTAGCGGACCTGAAGTATGCTTGTGATTGTGCTTATACTTAGATAAGGTAGAATGTTAACGCTTAATAAGTTACTCATTTGCATACGAGGATTTTGAACGGCGCATGATGCGTGTCTATGTGGTGTTTGTTCATTGATTTGTATATATAGCACCTATGAGCACTGTTATGGTCATTTTTGCAGGAAAGAACGGGAGTGGAGAGGAAAAGAGAAGAGGAAGACGAGAAAGAAAGAAGGAAGAAAAATTTTAAATTTTTATCTTGTTAAATCTATTAGATTGGAAGGTTAAGGTAAATATTTTTAAATATGATCTTTAGTCTATTTCAAATTTTTAAAATTTTATTTATGTTTCTTATTTTATAATATATGTATACCATCTTTTACTTTATTGTTTTATATATTATTGTATTTATGTAATTTTCACTGAAGATTTTGATATTTTATTTGGTTTTTTTTTAAGATTTAAATGTTTGCTCATTTTTTATGAAATAAGTTAATATTTTAAAACATTATGTTCATATGTAAAATATTTGAAAAGGGAAAAATATCATGAACGTGTATATTTAGTCTTGCATGTGATAGTTTATAAATATATTTCGAATTAAACTCTCTTTTGATAATTACTTTGATATTATACTTTTTTCACCGGGTAAAAAGTTTTACATTTATACTTTTTCACGTAGTGAAAAGTATATACTTTTATTACAGAAAGAAAAAATTTGAGCCATTTACTATAGTGTCCAGAATTTTTTTTTGGGTGAGAATTATGGTAAGAAATTAAACTAAATATTATATTTAAACAAATTTGAGGATTATAATTATTTCCATGGATGGTAAAAGAAAGTAACATTTGACCTTATTTATAAGGAGTAATTTATAGATTGTAAACCTACGGGTCTACATAGTATTGTTTTAGCCGAATGTTATTGGAAGTATACGTAATCTTTCCTTAAAGTTCTTTTGATCCATAATTCTTAAATTTTTAGGATTTTACTTGCATATTATTTGACATTTTAGACTATTTGGCCTTTAAATATTTATAGGTTTTAAATATAATGTTCGAATTTATCCAACTTTACGTAACTAAGTCTTTGAAATCCTTTGATTAAAATTTTGGACTTTTAAGCATTTGGATTCATTCATAGTTAGATATTTGGTCGATTTTGTACTTTTGACAATTATTTAATATTCGTATATCAACTATAAATTTTGTATGCGAAATTATATTTACATATTGTATATTTAGATACATTAGATTTCATATATATTTTACTACTTTTATTTCTTTGTTATGTTTAATGGATATATGTCCATTATCATATATACGTACTTTCTGAGTATTATACTCATAATTTATCATATTTTCTAACCTTTCACATTATTGGGCTTTTATGATTGACTTGCAAGATCTTAGACAAAGAAGTTGGAAGACTTTTGTTATTTGTTAGATACATATTGGATTCTTTTGAAGATTATGCAAGGATTTTATTTGGTTAATTTAGTTATAATACATATTATTGGGAGATTCCTTTCATCAATGTCGATAATTGTACATGTTTATATCATTCTTGTTAGATTTGATAGATTTTTTTTTATGAACGAGTTTGGTATGAGCATATTATCAAATTAATATATTTGTGTGCCCAATAGGATTGTTTGGTTTGGTCTTATGTCTAATATTGAGTGTCATGGCTGTTATATTATTTTCATTTTGATTTTGTTTAGATCTGACATATTGATTTGAATTATTTAGGTCTTGTCCCATTCAACAGGAAAAGAAATATTTTATTCGGATTGATTTAACTATTTATTCAATTTTTTGCTCAGATTAGGATTGTGACAGAAGTCATATCAGAATAATTGTAAGGAAATATATCTTATTTGATTTAGATAAACTAAACATTTATTAATCTCTACATGACAGGAACCAAAAATATTAGAAAGCAAATGAGTAGATTTCAATCAGGAGAATGATTATTTTGCGATAATAGGTTGAATGAAGGACATAATAGATCGGATGGTCCAACCACAAACTTAGTAAAAAGGAAAGGAGTTGTTAATTAATAGCATAGCATAATGCCCTTTGATTGATTCCCAAATAAGCACATTATGGAGTTCTTTAGAGTAGAAAAAGCATTTAAAGTAATAAATTATCTGTCAGAAAAGTAAAATTACTTATAACATATAACTAGCTTTTATAATAGTAGGTTATGGGACCACTGCAACAAATGAAGACTTTGGATTTCCAATATAGTTCGAAAGAGGAAAAAAAAGAAGGATAATGTTTGATAAATTGCCAAATTGATAATGTTTATGGTCAAAATGGGGAGGTGTGGTCCCTTATATTCCCTTCCTAATTTATTCTGACTAATTAATCACGAAATTTTTATTTCGATAACTGTAAATTTGATAATATTTGCTGATTAGGTAGCCAAATGGAGTGAAAACACTTATTTGGAGATAATATATATCTAAATCAATGTCTTATTTAGAATAATGATTATTTAAAGAAGGATCCAAGTTTGACTATATAATCGTGTGATCACAAACAACAAAATCAAGAGATAAAAATTCTTTTTAATAAACTCATCTGATACCTAAGTCAATATGCATCTAAATCAATTAAATCGACAAAACAGATTATTATTTCTATCACAAATAATAAAATTAAAAGATTCAAATTTTCTTTGATAAGCTTTTTTGATACCTAAATCAATATGCATTTGAGTCACATTAAGTTAATAAAATGTATTATTACTTCTCAAGATAATATGATTTCTCATTAATTTATCTATATATACTAGTGAATCTATACAGAAAATAGAAAAAATTAAAATATTATTTTATAATTAATATATCTAAAAGGTATTCTAAATATGGTCCAACAATATATGTACATATTTGATTTTAACTTTTTTATAGTTTTAATACTTAATATATCTCAATTTCATTCTAAAAAATCGGCTGTGATTAATGGTTTAGATGATGAAAGCGATTATGCATCTTTCAAAGAATTTTTTTTTAGAGGGGGTCCGTTTGGCCCACTTAAAAGTAGACGAGATGCCTAACGGAGCAAGAAAAGAAAAAATAAAACGAGAAATTTTTATTTTTTAAAAAAGGAGTGAGGGTAGGACAATCTTGCCCTTCCTCTCTATAAATAATACTGAGGAAACTCATCTCTGCATATCCACAGCTAATTCAACTGAAGCAACCAGTATTGCTTCCTGTGCGTTTTCTTCTTTTCAAGCCAACGATGGCAGCCACCACGTACACCCAGGAGATCAGATGCTCAGTGATACGGGCATCTCGATCGTAGCCGGCGAGGTCATCGTTGAAGTGAACGGCGAGGGGAGTTCTGGCGGAGGAGGCTGTATTTGAAGGGAGATTAGGGTAAGGGTAGAGGAAGACGAAGAGGAGAACAGACTCGGGCGAGCGCGAATAACAGAACGAGAGAGAGAGAAAACTGACAAGAGAGAGAAGCGAGAGAGAGAGAGAGAGAGAGAGAGAGAGTTGAGAGACGAAATAAATGTTTTTCTCCCCTTCTCATTAATGGCTTACAGTACATATATAGTAATGGAAACGGGAAACGGGATATAACGGTAACGGAAACGGGAACAATTAACGGCAAAACGGGAACGGAAACGGGAAAAGGGAATGCTAACTGATCAATAAAGTGAACAACCCAAGGAGAAAATGAAAAAGAAAATAATTAAAGGTTCGTAACATTGCCCGCTCCTTCAAAACAACATTGTCCTCAAGGTTGCATAAGGAATACAAAAATCTATGAAGTAACTTTTTCTCGAATCTCGAGTCCCCTCCATTTGCTACCAAGGAATGTGACAGCTTGTAGTGCTTGTTGACGTCCCGTTTCGGACATCTCGACGAGAGAGGAGACAAAGGCCGGGTCGTGGAAGAAAACGAAATAACCGACAATCTCATCATTGAGCCGAGGTTCTCAGACATTTAATCCCATGGCTTGCTTCAAGCAGGCTAGTTTAGTACCCGCCATGCTACCACCGATGTCAAGCACCGTAACAAGGGCAACCGGCGTTTTAGTGTTTGAGAGATATATGGCAATGGTGCATGGTTTTTCCCGGGGTTCTCAAATGAATTGGTAATGGCCGCTTTTAAGCCGGATCAAAACAAGAAGTCATCACAACATTCTCGCTCGAGGGATGGACGAGACTTCTCGATAGTGTTGGGGTCACTCCTGAGTGGAATGTCCGCGACTCCAGAGAAGGAATGGACGAGTACTCTTTCGTCTTTGGACGAGGACTCTTGTTTGGTAATGTCCGAGCACGTAGAGAGGAGCTTATTGTCGCATACGTGACTCTCAAGCCACGTGGGCCCGCAGCAAGGCTGCCGGCAGATCGCCGCTGATTGACGCCGCAGGGGAGAAGCTTTTTTCCGTGTGGCAGATCGGTTATCTCGACACGCATGCCGCGGCTGCCATGACAAACAAGGCCAGAGCTTCCCACCACCCCCGCCGACGTAATGGTGGCCGCAGGTGGCGCTTGGGTGGCCGCTGCCCCGTCGGCAATCCACGCCGGCATCCCTGACGGTATATATACGTGTGTGTGTGGCAACTTTGTATAGGGTGAGTATTGAGAGAGAGCTGCGGCGAGCAAGCTTTGCAGAGAGAGAGAGGCATACACTTGATTCTTTCGCTTGAAGCTTGAGTAGCTAACGATTGTAATAATCTTTTTATAGTGTATTCTTTTTGTGGTTTTCCTCACCTAGAGAAGGGTCTTCCACGTAAACTTGTGTGTTCCCTTTCATATCTTCTCTACCTCTTCGGGCCCGCCGAGAGCCTTTGCTCTCCTCCCCGTCCGAGCGCAGTCCCGCCTACTTCCGCTTGTTCCAACAAGTGGTATCAGACAAGGTCGCTTATGCGGTGATCTTTTGCTTGTTATCAAAAAATGGAGTTTGGCAAAGAAGATGATTTGTTTGAACGGTTCAAACTTTGACATCCGCGCAGCAAAATGTCCGATTTGCTTTTCGGCCAAGTCTATGCACGATCCGGTTTTCGCCTCGTAAAACCGGCCGACGAAAACGGACGCGGTCTCGGCGTTGAGCACAAAACAGTGTGCGGCTTCATCCGGCAGCTTTTAGGACGAGAACGTGGTACAACCACGTCTCGTAGGAGACAAATGCCAAAGCCCTTTGGGAGAAGCCGGAGAAGCTCTTTGCCTCCAACCGTGGTAACAATAAAATTTACCATTTGATGCGGTTGGTCCATATCCTGTACAAGGACGGATCTTCTGTCCGTACCACTTAAACGAAGTTCGGTGGGATGCGTGGACCGCCTCAACAAAGATGGGCATTAAGTTCGAGGACGCAGGTGCTAGGACTTTGCTCCTAGCAATCCTCCCACTCATGGGAAACCATGAGGGTCACGATCGCAACATTACCCGAACAAAGGTGGTGACACCGGAGATGGTGAAGGGAGTCATGGCCGACGAGGAAGTACGACGGTTTTCAGTGGTACGCCTCGCCTCCCTCGCCACCGAGGTCCTTGTCACTAATCAAGGGGAAGAAGCCGAGGACGGGCCCAAAGTCCGAAGACAAAGGGCGAGTAAGTCACGCTCACTTTATTCAAGATATGGAGTGCCATCATCAGGCAAGAAGGGCCACATCAAAAAGTTCTCACATAAATGGAAGCGTGAGAACGCTCGGGAAACAAGGGGCGAAAAGAGACGAGGCGTGGAAGAGTCCTCGCCTCACAGACAAGAGGATCTCCTCTTAACCCGTGAGTCCGAGGACCCGGCTGGCTGTGGGCGCACGGGGGCCTCTGATTGGGTAATGGACTCGCGCTTCACCCATGTTACCTCCGTGAGGGAACTCGTTCTCCACTTATGCTCCTTGTCCCCGAGGAGTACCGAGAATGGGCATATGTACGTCCGAGTTCATCGGACGTGGAGACATCACGCTGGTGATGAGTACTGAGCCCGGCCGACTTTGAAGGACGCCCTGCACGCTCCTCGGAGATCAAAGCAAACATCATCTCGGGCCAACGATCGATGATGAAGGTTACCGCAGCGTCTTTCAGGACGGGCAGATCAAAATGACCAAGGGCTCCATGGTCATCGCCCGAGGAACTAAGGCATCTCGGCTTTATGCCAAAGCCTCAAGCCAAGTGGCCGAGGTGAATGCCACGAAGAGTGCGGAGTCCTCGGATCTTTGGCACAAGAGACTCGGACACATGAGTGAGCGTGGCATGGGTCACTTGGCCGTGAAGGGTCTCATCCCCGAGATGGATGGAGACATGCCCGGGACGTGTCCTCACCGCATGGCGGGAAACAAAGAAGAGTCTCCTTCTCTCGAGACGAAACTCCAAGAAGTCCGAGATCTTGAACTTGTACACACGGACGTGTGTGGCCCTCTCCCGGAGAAGTCTTTGAGGTGCACACATTGTGACCTTCAGATGATTGCTCAAGGAAGCCGGGGGTGTTCCCGCCACAAGACCAAGGACCAGTCGCTGAAATTTTCAACAGCCCACGTCCTTGTTGAGCTGGGAGACCGGGAGGAGACCGAAGGCAATAAGGAGCGACAACGGTGGCGAGTACATTGACGGTTTGATGCTCACCGCGTAACTCATGGCATCAAACATCGAAGACTCCACCAAAGACGCCACAACAATGGAGGGCGAGAGGATGAACCGCACCCTCATGGAAAGGGTTAGGTGCATGCCGTCTGGAGGCAAGGCCGCGAGGATCTTTTTCGCCGAGGCCTGAGGACGGCCGCCCATGTCATTAACCGCCGCCCAAGAAGCCTCCGCACGGGGAAGTTCCCGAGCCGATTTGGACCTAGGAAAGAACCAAGATATAGTCATCTCAAGGACTTTTGGCTGCAAGGCCTTTGTCCATGTTCCGAGAGATGAGAGGACTAAACTGAGCCAAAAGACGCTACAATGTGTCTTTCTCGGGCTATGGTGAGGAGGAATTTGGGTACGAGCTTTATGACCCAAAAACGAGGAAGCTGGTTCGATCCCGTGACGTGGTCTTCGTTGAGGATGAGACCATAGAGGACATTGAGAAAATGTGAAGTCCCCTTCTTGCACCTCCTCCCATTTACCAGGACACGGGGCTGAGATTGAAACTGCCCATCCTCGGCCTCTTGTATCCGATGTCCTCGGATCAAGGTAATCAAGCTAACTGTGATCAGCGAGTACGACGCCAGATCAGGTCAAGAAGTGGTACTCTCAGCAGGATGAGGTAGCCCAAGTGAGACGGTCGCCTGCAGTGAGACGCCCGTCCGTCCGCCTTTCCCCTAATGAGTTTGTCCTCCTTACCGATGCGGGAGAACCAGAGGACTTCAAGAGGCCATGAGTAGTGCCGAGAAGGATAAATGGTTGAAGCCATGGAGGAAGAAATGACTTCTCTCCATGAGAACCATACGCCACCGTGGCAAAATTGCCTAAGGGGAAGAAGGCTCAAGAACAAATGGGTCTTCCTTTGAAGGCAACCGAGGACCCGAAGGCCCAAGACACAAGGCACGACTTGTGGTCAAGGGATTTCGTCAACGAAAGGGTGTTGACTTTGATGAAATTTTGCGCCCGTTGTGAAGATGTCCTCGGTCCGGTGGTGCCTTGACCGGCAGCGTGGCTGGGACCGGGAGGTTGAGCAACTAGATGTCCGGACGGCCTTTCTCCATGGAGATCTAGAGGAAGAGATCTACATGGAGCAACCAGAGACGGTTTTGAAGTCAAAGGAAAGGAGGGACTTGTTTGTCGTTTGAAGAAGAGCTTGTATGGGTCAAACAGTTCGAGACAAAGGGTACCGGAAGTTCGAAATCTCTGTTATGGTCAAGCAAGGTTACCATAAGACTTCTCGACCACTTGTGTCTTTGTGCGAAGTTCTCGGACAACGATTTCGTCATCCTTCTCCTTTATGTGGACCGACATGCTTGTCAGTCGGACAAAAATAGTGCTCGGATCATGGAGCTGAAGAAGCAATCGACAGTGCTTTCACATGAAAGACCTCGGACCGCGAAATGTATTTCGGGAATCGGGATTTCTCGCGACCGAGGGGGGCAAGAAGCTTTGTGTCACAGAGGGTTATATTGAAAAGGTGCTTCAAAGATTCAATATGGAAGGGTCCAAGCCTCGCCACACCCCACCGCCAACCATTTCAGATCGAGTGGCAAGCAGGTGTCCGTCCTCGACACCGAAAAGGCGCGTATGAGTAAGGTTCCTTACTCCTCGGCGGCATCTTATATACGCTTGCCGTATGTACGCGGCCGGACATTGCTCATGCGGTTGGCCTTGTTAGCATTTCTATCAAACCCGGGGATGGAACATTGGGTCTACGGTGAAGTGGATCTTCGATATTTGCGCGGAACCTCCAAGGTGGGTTTGATGTTTGGAGAAGAGAAGCCTCGATTAATTGCGTACACCTGACGCAGATATGCGGGGACGCTGATTCTAGGAAATCAACGTCCTGGATACTTGGTGAAATTCTCGGGAGGCGGTCTCCCTGGCAGTCAAATTACGTAAGCGCGTCGCTCTCTCGACCACGTAAGGAGTTCATTGCCGTGACCGAGGCCTCGCAAGGAATCTTGTGGATGAAAAGGTTCGCCCAAGAATCGGGTCTAAGGCAAGAGGCGTACGAGATCCTTTGTGACAGTCGTAGTGCCATTCACTTGTGTAAGAACTCCTCATTCCATTCTCGGGCAAAGCACATTGACGTGCGATATCATTGGGTGAGAGACGTTTTGATGATGGGCACTGCAATTGGAAAGGTCCGGCGGACGATAATGGGTCGACATGATGACCAAGATTTTGCCAAAGGGAAAGTTAGAAACTTGTTGTGCCATTGCTGGTCTAATCGACCTTACTCCCACTCGGTCGTGAGGGGAAGTCTCGCCCAGGGTCACTCCCGAGTGGAATGTCCGCGACTCGTGAGAAGGAATGGACGAGTACTCTTTGCGTCTTTGGACGAGGACTCTTGTTTGGTAATGTCCGAGCATAGTAGACGAGGAGCCTATTGTCCGTACACGTGACTCTGCTCACGTGGGCTGCAGTGGGCCGTTTCGATCTGCGCCGATTGGACGCCGCAGTGGGAGAGCTTTCCTGTGGCAGGATCACATCGGACACGCATGCCGCGGGCGCCATGACACAGCCTCAAGGCCATTTCCCACCACCTGCCCGACTGAGAATGGTGGCTGCAGGTGGCGCTTGGGTGGCTGTCGCCGGGCGGGCAATCCACGCTGCATCCCGGACGTGTATATATATATGTGTGTGTGGCAACTTTGTATAGGGTGAGTATTGAGAGAGTCATGCGAGCAAGCTTTGTAGAGAGAGAGAGGCATACACTTGATTCTTTCGTTTGAAGCTTGAGTAGCTAACGATTGTAATAATCTTTTATAGTGTATTTTTTGTGGTTTTCCTCACCTAGAGAAGGGTCTTCCACGTTAAACTTGTGTGTTCCCTTTCATATCTTCTCTCTCTACCTCTCTCGTCCGTCGAGAGCCTTTGCTCTGCTCCTCGTCCGGAAGCGTTGTGTCCGGCCTTCCTTCTGCTTTGTTCCAACAGATAGGTTCTGATGTCTATTGCTTTCATGGAGTCACTACTGGAAACAGTAGAGTCTGAAACATTTCTCTCAGAAAATTCATGACGGTTTAAGCATTCGCCGTCATCAAAAACAGCTGGTTCAGTGGCTTGAAACAGTAGCAAGACATGTTGACTAAAATTTGGATGAGAGGGAGGTAGTCTGTGGATTACAGTTATCAAAGCATTATTTTGGGGCCAATCTGCAGTATTTATTATTGTCCTTCCTGGGATAGGTTCTGACTTGGGACTTTGCAAGGGGATCTCCTTCCACTTAGTTCTGCAAACTGGGCATAATGGGTTCCCAAACTTTTGATTCAAGGTTACGCAATGGAAATGGAAGGAATGTGAGCATTCAAGAGTGAAAACAGCATGACCATCTTCAGGATTCATTGCAGCCAAACATATTGAACATGTCTTATTGTCAGCTTGACTTGCGAGAGCAACTAAAGTGGCATCTCGGCAAGTATTTATACACCTTTGCGATTACCTTCCTCCAAAAGTGACACATATTTGACAGTAACTTTACTCCAAACCCACAAAGACCTGTGGCATTTGGTGGCACCCCGTAAAGCTCTAAGGTTCCTAATATGGAATGGAAGCCGACCTCAAAGACATCTGAATCAACTCTAAGATGGCTTGTTGCATTTGCATAATGATCAATAGAAACTGCAACAAAAGTGTTGATGTAGCAGCAATACTTTCCACGGTCATCTTGATTGGAGCATTCAGAAGCCCCAAGAATGACATTGGACCCGCTATGGCTGAAGAGACATCCTGCCAATGTTAACAGAGGCTGCATTTGAAGAACGATTGCCATTTCTCCGAGAATGGCGGCCGCTCCTCCGTACTCTTTTATGGTAGGGGAAGAGGGTTCAGGACTACTTGAAGGTTGTGAAATAGGTGGCACAGAATTTGCATTGATTTTAATGGAGTTTCCACATCTGCAGTGTCTAATGGCCTTGAACTCAAGCCGACCCTCTACAGGAAAGTGTTTGACTACCAGGTGCTCTTCCCAGTCATTAGTAAGGCTTTTGTAGAAAGCTGCATACTCCTCCTTTGTAATCTCTTCAGGCTTCCTCATCCAAATTGGCTTCTGCTTGTTGACTAGAGACCATTCATGTGAGACCTCCTTGATCTTTTTCTTTTTTCTTCTCTTCCTTCTCTTTGTCCTCATCAATATCCTCTACTTTTCCTTCCTCGTCCTTCTTCTCTTCTTCATCCTCATCATCAGATATCTCCTTCTCAATGGTTTTCTCAACCCAAAGAGAAATAGGGTAGCTAATAAACTCCGAATGCTTCTTGATCAAATCCTTGAGGCGGCGTTCCTCAAGATATTCAAGCTGGTCCTCCTTAAGGTAGAGAGTCATCTTTGTGCCCCTCCCTAAGCTCTCACCAGAGGTGTCTCTGGTCACAGTAAAGGACCCACCAGCTTGGGATTCACACACATACTGCTCGTCGTCATTGTGCTTTGAGGTGACCACAACTTTCTCAGCAACCAAGTAAGCAGAGTAGAACCCGACACCAAATTGACCAATCATACTCACATCAGCACCGGCAGCAAGAGCTTCCATGAACTCTTTTGTTCCAGATCGTGCAATAGTACCCAGGTTGTTCACCAAATCATCCTTGGTCATCCCAATACCACTGTCAACGATTGACAACGTGTTGTTGCCCTTGTCAGGAATAATGTGAATGAAAAACTCTGGCTGTGCATCCAGCTTGCTCTTGTCAGTCAAGCTCTCAAAACGGATTTTATCCAAAGCATCAGAGGAATTACTGATAAGCTCACGAAGAAAGATCTCCTTGTTACTATAAAAAATATTAATGATGTGATACGGTGGTGAAGGATGAGCCCATAATTGTGTTTGATTCTTCTTGGAGGCAACCACTTGTAGAAAATCTGTTGCAATAACCTGGTATACAATTGGTATAGTCTGGAGAGTACTCGCACCACCATAATGGAAACAAACTTTTTTGAAATTTTCCAGCCATGTACAGTAATAGGATTCCGGGCGCACAAATGTTCCCTCTTCATGCCTATGCTGCTTGCAACAAATCTGATCCTCTAATGAAGAGGATTTGATGGCAGCATGAATACACCAACCAAGGTTGATCTGCGGTGGAGGAATTGAGTTCATTTCTAAGGGCTGGAGTGAAATCTGCCTTGTTAGGGACACGCTTGTGTATCCCGGCCTCTCGTGCTCGAACAGAAATTGCTCATGACTAGATTTTTCATGTCTAGTTGAGTTGCCTGCCTTCTGTACTTTAGATCCAAAACCGGATCGAAATGCGAACAAGATACTCCGGGCGTACGGGCCGGTGACCAATGGGACGGCATCCAATGAGCATTGGAGCCCTTAGTGACCTGGTTTTGGATTGGCCGAACAGTGGAGGGAAAAGCTCAAAGAACCTTCAACTCAGTTATTTACGGATTAAATGAATGAACAATACCTCGATACAGACCGGAGCCTCAATATTCCTGCTTCTCAAAATAGCACGAGACAGATCGAAGCAACACGTAGCCATCGATGTATGAACACTCTCACGGTTTAACTCTACGTAGCTGTTACGGTCCGCAACCAGGGCCGCAGGATCCGAAGTGTTCAACTCTCGCAACGTTAGGACAGGAACGAGTACCGAAGCCTTGTTTTGGTCCTTATCCTTCAGGAGGAAATCATCGGGCAAGTTCCCGGAGTCCTTAATTTCCTCAACATTTGCACAATTATGGGTGAAAATTTTGGCAAGGGGTGTCATGATGTTCTGTGAAGGGTTTGGGGGGCTGTGTGGTGGATGAAGCTTTTGCCGAGATGTGGTGGTAGGTTGCTTTTCGATTTGGAAACCAGGTGACGCTTGTGGATCGGGTTGCTCAATTCGGATCAGAGTCGGCAAGGACTCAGTGATGGAGGTTCGAAGCAGTTTAGAGTGGGGAACCACAACCGATGGTGAATCTGAAAACAAAGAGGAATTTGCGGGGGTGGAAGCCGTGATAGATGATGAGGTCGAAGATCCAGAGGGATGTACAGTCGGTGAGGGTAGTCGGTCGACGTAGGTAGTGCGGCAGTGCCGAATTTGTTCTGTGGCAGTGGGAGCAGAAATAGGGAGTTGAGGTGGTCTGGAGCCCGTGAAGGAAGGAATTGTGGTAAGAGAAACGTGACAATGGGAAGCCATCGTAGGAGAAGCTACCGGAATCGAAGAGTTTACTAACCGGCTAGTGGTTTGCTCGATGCTGTGGAGTGATTTGCGGAGTTCCACCATGGACGAGCTGAGTGCGGTGCGCAGACGGCCCGGAGCTGTTCGATTTTTGAAACCGCGGTGGACATGCGGCACCGAATCGGTCGGTAGCTCGTCGGAGGTCCTTCATTGTGCTGGCTAGGTCGGCGACGGCCGCTTCGAGTGCTTCAAGTGCGCGTTCTTCATTCTCCTCCGCTTTTATCTCAATGAGAGCACCAATTGATACGGGCATCTCGATCGTAGCCGGCGAGGTCATCGTTGAAGTGAACGGCGATGGGAGTTCTGGCGGAGGAGGCTGTATTTGAAGGGAGATTAGGGTAAGGGTAGATGAAGACGAAGAGGAGAACAGACTCGGGCGAGCGCGAATAACAGAACGAGAGAGAGAGAAAACTGACAAGAGAGAGAAGCGAGAGAGAGAGAGAGAGAGAGAGTTGAGAGACGAAATAAATGTTTTTCTCCCCTTCTCATTAATGGCTTACAGTACATATATAGTAATGGAAACGGGAAACGGGATATAACGGTAACGGGAAACGGGGAACAATTAACGGCAAAACGGGAAACGGGAAACGGGAAAAGGGAATGCTAACTGACTGAATAAAGTGAACAACCCAAGGAGAAAATGAAAAAAGAAAATAATTAAAGGTTCGTAACACTCAGCGGAACCAGCTCGGTTGTTCAAGGCTTTGTGCCTCGACAGCCACGACATCTTCCCCATGCTCTTTCCCGAAAGCTTTAAAGGTTTTGAATTTATTAAAGGCAGCAGAGATACCATTGGCGGCGTAAAGAAAATATACTTCTCTGAAGGTTAATCGTTTATACCTTTTTATAGAATAAATAAATATACTTGTATCAATTTTAATTAATTGGCACAATTTTAACATGAAAGATAACTCATTCTAATCTATTACCTTTCAAAAATGCACTGGAATAAGTCAAAATGATGTTCAAGAAAAATAAAATCATACGGGTACAAATTCATACCTACAGCCTAATGTGAACAATATATTATAATATAAATTTAAATCGCTTGATAATGACAATAGAGATAATCCTAATTGAAAGTGTATGAATATGAGCCATACCAATTGTGAGTCGTGTCATACACAACAAGGAAGTTGTTTCTTATTTAGGGTGAAGTGTGAAGACTAGTGTCCAAATTCTACATCGTTTGGAAATAAAAGTGAATTTGTCTTATAATAATATTTAGACGTCTCTATAATAATAGATTTTTTTCTAGAGAATCTCAAAAATAATAAAATTACATAGGTACAGGCTTATATCTGTAACTTAAAACGGACAATATATTATTACATTGACCCAAATTATTGAAGATTTGGGACTAAGATTTCATTTTAACATACCAAGCTTAGAATTTGACCACGCAACAATATTTAATTGAAGTTTATTGTATCCAAACAACCGCATATGCAATTGTTTTGGCGGGGCTTCCATATAGGTACGCGAAATATAGGCTTGATGAGCTCGATGTCGCCAATTTGTACTGCAAGGCCACAACCATTGAGGGAGGCATACTTTATGGAAAGTACGAGTATATTGCCCAAGAGACTAAGATTGTCCCATCGGACACCGGCAGTGTCTGCAAGCAGGCCACCCATTTTGCGCCGGTGGCTGGTGCTGCACGTGATGAAGAGGAAATTGAGGAGCTACAAGAGAAAACGAAAAAAATGATCCAGACGCTGGACGAGTACCTCATCGCCAATCCTCAAGCATGTGCTTGAACTTTTCTTTTATGTTAAAAGTCGTCTCAATCAATAAGTGTGTTGCGTTCTAGTTTGATCATGTTTATTGTCAAATATCCTGCATGATAGATGGGGTTTATGTTTTCTTCGTATATATATATATATATATATTTTTTTTTTTAAATTTTTTTCACTCTTTTTAATTATTGTAAGTATAATAATAAGATATGGTATTTGAAAGGGCGTCTAAATTTCTGTGAGTTTCATATCCATTCAAGTTAAAGTCATTGATTCTGATCTATTCAATCAGTATGATATGAAAATGTAGCAAGAAACTCATGACCATTTTGTCAAAATTAAGCTATTATTTAGTTAGAAAAACACTAGTAGAAAATAAATATTATATGAAAAATATGATTATATTATTTATAAAAGCAGGAATAATTACTCATTGTGGGGGCAATTTTATTTGGTCGTGGAATAAGTGAGGATAGTAGTTATTATTCTCAGTCGTTGTTGAATGTCCCTACCCAATGGCCTCTACTACAAGCAGCCGCTGGTCCAACCATTAACCCTTTATAATAACCCGTCTCTCATTTGATTACTATTGTGGTATTCTATATTATTTATAGTTATAATGTTTACACACACGATAGACATCTATAGAGTACTTAAGCATATTTTAAAAAGATTAGTCATACTTGATTTGTGTCCGAAGAATGCATGAGCATATTCGTAGCAAAATATAGGCATCTAATACAAACCCAAAGGATGCTTATACACCCTATATGCCTTGATGCCTAACATACATCTGATAGGTACACATACGCTAGTTTTTATCAAAGTATCTTTGGTTGATTTTTATTCATTTTTTGTGATTTCTAAAGAGAAATGAGAGAAATAGAACAAAAGATGAGAGAGAAAGATAGAGAAAATGTTAGAGAAGGAGGATTTAAATGAAATTCAATAGATTATTTGGATAATTTTAAATATAAGGTAAGTATATTCAAATCCTTTTTTTCTTTATTACTAATATTTATCTACTTTCTTAAGTATTTATTATCTCAAATACTTATTCATGATATAATTTCGTATATAATAATTTTATACCTCACATGTATGCACTATCATTTCTATTTCATATAATTTTTATGAAATACATATTTTTAATTCATATATATTGTATTTAAAAGTGGATTTTCTACAACAATGTTCATTTAGAAGTTTTTAGCTTTTAAACATTTGTTCCTACATGTCTTATACTTAAAATAAATTGATAAAATCATAATAAATTTTTAAAATTCAACAAATTCCTGAAATTATAACTTCTGCATGTTATAAATTATGCAATACACTTCTACATGTTTTAATAAAATATATACAAATATTCCTTGATATTCATATGTTCTTGCATATCACCAATTTGAAAAAAAGATAAAAGAAAAATTCTACATATGATTGATAATAAGAATATTTTTTTTGATTTGAAAAAATTTTAAATTTTAATAAAAATTTTCATTTGATTATGTATGAACTATTATAAAAATTGATAAAAATATTATAATATATCATAATATATTATAGTAAATATCAAGGTTCAAATCTATTATTCGTAGGTTAAAAATAGAATTTGACCACGTTTACAAAGGTATATGTATGATGACTTATCTATGATAAAACTTTTGCTAAAATATGTGTCAATTTGGTGCGGTTGATAAAAATTTACCGATAAAATTTTAAAATCTCAAATAAATATTAGATGTGAACTTACATCGAATGTCAACTATCATCAACCAACCAAGATAAAAATGAATAATTTTAATTATAGGACCAGAATGGCCACACCCTAAGTGGCTTCAATTATCAATCACATAGAGACCTTAGTATTTGCGTAAAGATATCTATCCATACTAGACTTAGAATAAGCAAATTATAACTTAAATATTTCACAAGACAAACCAAAAATCTCGCTAAATTACCAACACAATATCATAATAATAATTTATACATAACCATTTAGCTAAGTAAATAATCACCTTAAATCTACTATTCTAAAACAAAATACAGTATCATTTTTTTTTTTTTTTTTTTGATTTCCTAATTCTATCTTCCCAAATAGCTTTTCTATCTCAACTACTTCTACTTGCGAATATACCCTGACCCCTCAAATCTAGAAAGTTAGTAAAATTAAAAATAGAAATGAGTTAATTACTTAATAACGTATATAAATTTTTACCAATAAAATATAATTTATATCAAAATATATTGGAATGGACAAAATTAAAATTCAAATATAAGATCATGTAATTTACATAACACTCATGTATAAATTTCAGACTAATAATTCAGTTTTCTTCCTCTAAGCAATGTACTATTAAGACATACTCAAATCATTCAAATTCTTATGGATCAAGGATTAGTGTGACCTTACGAACAAAATAGTGAATAAACAAAACTCGCATTATATATATTTTTACACAATCAAAGTCTTAGACTATTATTTAAGTTCAGATGGGCCGTCATACATATAATCTCATAGACGATGTCCAACACCATTTTCAACCCACTGATAATGAGTTGAAACCTTAATTTTACTATAATATACTAAGACATATTATAATATATCATTACTAATTTTTCAATGATTCATACATAAATGAATGAAATATTCTATACAAATAAAAAATAATCTTTTTTATTTTTTTATACAAAAAAAATATCCTTATCTTTTTACAAATTATAAAGTTTTTTTCACAATTATTTAAATATTTATTATGCAGTGGATCAAACTTTTGCAACAACTTGAATATATAAATTTTAAAATATATAAAAGCTACATTAAAAATTTTTAAATATATAAAACTGTTCACAACTATAAATATAGAAAAATATGTAATACTCTTCGATTTCAATATTTTTCTTTTAATTATTAAGCATACAAAGGATAATTTGGGACAATTTTAAGGTATACAAAGCTTATACTTAAGAATTTAAAACATATTAGAATATCACTATAAAAGTCAGAGCATATAACAGTAGTCAAATAATTATTTGTAACATACATGAGTATAAATGTATAAATTTGGTCTGGTAACAAAATGTATGTGAATTAAAGATCTGAACTTCATAAAAATTGTAAAAAATAAGAATTCATGTATGTGAATTATAAATAGTTTACATACAAAATATTTCAACTTGCATCGATATTTAATAAATAAATACCCATAAAGATAAAAAATAATAATAACAAAAGAAAAAGAGGCTTACGATGTACTTATCTTATCTTCAAATTCGTCAAAATCTTTCTTAAATTCACTTAAAATATCCCCCTCTAGCCTTTTTGATTTCCTTCTCTCTTCAAAATCTGATGAAAATGATTGAAAATCAGTAGGATAAAACTCATATAAAAGACTGGTGCATGTACGTTTGTCAAACACACAACAAGCGCTAAGACAAAAATATACAAAGCACGAGTATCTTTCAAGTGCGCTTCAGGTAATGACAATTTGCTAAAATTGGCATTAGCATCTTTTGAGTATATTTCGGGTATGAATAATCTGTCAAAAGTACTCAAGCGCCTTAGAGATATCCTCTGGGCACGACCTTATATCCAAAACATACATGTGCATATGTCTGATGTTGGTTAAATGCCACTTAACCTGATATGACCTAATTAAAATATTAAATATGACCAAATTCTTTGTTTGACTTTAAAATTTTTCTTATCTTAAATTAAATAATTATGATCAAAATTATAAATTTAATCTTATACTTTACAATTATATCAACATTCGAGTTTGAATTTCGATTTCAATTAATAGCTTAGTTATATTATGATTCAATCTACTCTAATTTAGGATGAACGCTTTATCCTTACGTATATTTTAAGATCATATTTATTAGTGTTTAGAGCCACTTTCAAATGCGGCATTTTAAAACTGTAATATGAGATTACTTTTATTTTGGATCAATTGTTAGTATCCGATTTGTTAAGAATTGCGTCCCATTACAAATAGATTTGGTTGAAAGATTAAACAAATAAAATTTGGGTCAAATAATAGGGTTTCAAGATTGAGACATAACATCGTGTCTATCACATTATCTAGCGATGCTTATCACCCACAAAAAAAAAAAAAAAAAAGGCATGTCAAGCCTACAATATGGGTTAACAATAGAAAATTGATTGGATAATCAGTAGCCAACATAAATTATAGAGAATGTACATTTATGTGCTAGCACCGAATACTCAACTAATCATAAATAGTCACATTCATAGTGAATTTTTTTTTTTGATATTTTATCCATAAATATTCCATCAATCTTCCGTCAGAGGGATTCAAATTTTTATATAGAAAAAATTATTTATTCAAAGAAGTTATTTTTCAGAGGAAAACCATCATGATTTAAGTACTCTTGTACTTCCCCGAAACGAAGATCATTCGTTTCGCTTGAGAGACCAAGTTGTCACATTAGTGAAGTCTATTGGCTAGTGACTGATATCTTAGTGAGTTACTCTCTCCACTTTGAAACCGAAAAAGCCTTGGTCTTCGGGTTGCTAATGATATTTCTATTACAGGTTTTGTATTTTCATTGAACTCATTGAACAAATTTAACCTCATTGCCAAAGCCTAGAGTAGGACTTTTATAGTTTGGATTATAAGAGTTAGCAATTTTCTAACCCATCTTAATTCGCTTGAACATGTATTAACTTATGTATTTGAGAGGTTCTTCAAAAACAACACCCGAGTAATGTAATCAAAGAAAAGTGGGATTTTTTATCTAGTTAATAACTCATAATTATAAGCGATTAAAACTCACAAAACTAATCTAGATTAATAAATATTCATAAAAATTAAATGCTAAAACTTGATTAATATTTAAAGTATGAGTTTTACAAATGAAATTAACTCATCTTAAGTAAATAACTTAGCCACTATACTAATAAGAAAGATAGGATTAGGGGCTAGCATTAAAACTTACCAACAAAATGGTGAACAACTTTCTTAGAAGAGTAAAATAGCGGGAAATTGAGGAAGGTTAAGGCAGCCGCATGGGATGGATAACACTCATTTATCTATTTATTATTATATAAATTTGTCAATATTTAGAGTTGAATAAAACATCAAGTTACCAAAATTATTTAAAAAAAATATTTTTAAATGTTTTCCTAAATTTTTTTGTTTTAAAATACTATCTTTAGCTTTTATTTTTGATGGGGACAATAGAAATCGGTCAGCCCAATACAAAGAGCCATGAACTTGGTGGCGCGTCTAAGAGGTATCTAGCCCACAGGCCCTTAGATCGGTCAATATTTCTGCTGACCAAAATGATACATGAGCCAACCGAACAACCTAACCTGGCCACGGCCCAACATAGCCATGGCCCACAACACTATTCCTGCACACTGAAAATTACCTGCCTTAACCAATTAGAACCCCAAATATTGTCCAAAATCACAATCTTTAAAAGATGGCAGCTCCCAACTTAGTATATCTGTGATGGAACATATCCAAAATCCCATCATTACCTCTAATCATAAATAATTAACCAAATGATTGAAAACAAAATTTATTGGACGTAAAATATTTCAATTGACCTCAAAATAAATAAATAAAGAATATACATGGGATTCAAAAATATGCTACGACATCGGTGGCTCCAATACTAACCCAAATATACGACATCGGACCTTTATATATTTTTGGACTTGATGGATATACTGTAATTGGGCTGACCCAATAGTTAAAGAAGGCCCAAATGGCCCATTGGACGGCCAACTCCAACGTTGGCCCAATAGGAGGTGAAGACCCAAATCTTGAACGGCCAAACGATCGTCTGACGGTCAATACCAGCATTGACCGACTAAGGCACAGGCGGGCGGCCAACTCACGCTCAGGACGGTCAACTCAAGCATTGACCGTAATCACTGTAGCAACATGCCCAAAAAATAAAAAGGCTTCTACGGACTTAGCCCACTTGGATCCACGATCCAGCAGGCAGTTAGTAACGACTCTTTCCCTGACTTGCGCCTTCCATAAACTTAGCCAACACCCAAAAAAGATATTGACAAAATCAGCGCCTTTTCCATAAGGAAGGCACCAGATCTTTCCAATTCCTGCAATTGGAGCCTTGCAACGGAAATATATACGAAAGGAAGGCAGGTAATTTGGAAAGCCGCTATCCACCAGAGAAGGAGCAATCCCAATTAATTAGGCAACTCGTACCTTCCTCGAGTTGCCTTCCTCGCAAGGAAGGCCGCCTAAACACAGCATAGGGGATCACACCTTTCAACCAATGAAGATCACTCTGCCACCATTAAAGTAAGCCCTAAAGTCCTCACTCAGGGCACGCCTACTACTACGCTTTCTACTACACAGACTTACAACTCTCTGCTACACGTAAAAACATACACTCTCGACTACGCATTCCAGGACGACTACTACGCTCTCTACTGTGGATTCCTCGACTTTTTTGTACTCTCTCTCTGTAAAGCATCCAAACGCACTGAGCGAAAGAACACAAATCAAAGACATACAGGCGCTCTTCTTGTGACAGACGCCTACTGCCTTCATCCACCATCCAGATTCAAGAAGACGGCCTTGCCTCTCTTTCATCTGGAGATCCACACACTCTTACACATTTCCTCTCAATTCTCATTTAAAGTTACCTTCCCAGATTTCGAAGGCCGTTTGCTGACTTGTGCGTCGGACTATTTTCGGTGGGATAACGTCCCGCCAATACACTGACCTCCTGTTCGTTTTAGTGGTGTGCAGGGTCTAAATTCGGTGAAAGAAGCCGAAACCAGACAAGAGAATCAGTCTGAATCTGTTCGAAATTCAGATCCAAGGATCCATCATTGGTGCCGTCTGTGGAAAGCGCTTACGAAAAGCCAACCACACTCCCCCAGAACACCATCTTTTCATTACCAGACTCATCCGCAATGGTGAATACGAGAGCCCAAGCTAGCAATTCTGTTAGAGACGCCACTTCTCCGACCAGACCATGTCTTTGGTACCTGGTCAATGGGATGACAGTGGCGTCTGACCTTCTTTTCAACAACCGATGGAGCAGATATCGACTAAGAACCATCTCGCTCCAAATACTCGCTTCTCTACAAGAGCAGCCACGATAGGGCTCCGCCCGCAACAAGCCCCGTGTCGGCCACTAGAAAAGGTGGCCTGAGGAAAAAGAAGCCGACTAGAAGGCCCAAGAGGTTGATAGATGATCAGATCCTAACCTCTTCGAGTGCTCCAGGCCAGAATATGCTTGAAGAGTGCTCTGGGAGCACAACGCCGAGAGAAAGTCTGGAAAGAAGAAACCCCTAATACTCTCGGGCGAAAAATAAAAACTCAGTCCAGGAGCGAGCCTCCAGGACTGCCAAGTCTACTGGAGGCAGTAGTCGGCCGGCTACTAGACCCTCCGAGGACAAAATAGAGTTAAGGGCTTACCTTAACTCTAAGAGATCTGCCAACACTGCTCGCGCAGATCCACTGGTGAAAAAGATCTGGAACCACATGTTCAAGGACGATGAGCTTGCTATTGACTTTGACCGATCTCCCTTCACAGCGGAGACCTTAAATCGTCCACTACCCACCAAGTTCAAGGTGCCTTCTCTTGACTCATACGATAGGAGCAGTGATCAAGTTGACCATCTGGATCACTTCCGCACCCATATGAGTCTACAAGGATTGGAAGACTCAGCGAAGTGCCGCTGCTTTCCACTCACGCTGAAGGAAAATGCCCGTATTTGGTTCCATTACCTCTCTTCAGACTCTATTCGAAGCTTCAGGGAGCTTACCGACCTCTTCCTGGCTTAATACACCTCGAGTCGATGGGAAGAGAAGCAGTTGTGGCATCTCTCCCACATCAAGCAAAAGCCAGGGGAGAACCCGCAGAGATTCCTAGACCGTTTCGTGACAGAGGCCGAGCGATTTTCCAGGATCACGAAAGTGAGACCTACGGGGACTTCTTCAAGCACTTGGCCCACAAGAACCCCCAGAACTTTCGGGAAGCAGAATCAATCACCCGAGCTTACGCGGCAGCAGAGGAAGCCAACGAAGCCAAACGCCAGAATGGACAAACCAGCCTCGCCCATTTCCTGGAGAGGGAAAAAGAAAATACAGCGGCGGTGATCACTCCTGCCGAAAGTAGCACAGAACTAGGCCGTCAAAACGTAGAGATTACAAGCCCATCAGCTTTACGCCCATGACGGACACTTGCTCAAATGTCCTTATGCAGATCCGTAGGAAAAAATTCTTGAAGTGGCCGAAACCATTCAAGAAGGACACCGGGAACCAATCAAAATACTGTGATTTCCACCGCTTTGCTAGGCATTCTACTCAAGACTACAAGACATTGTAGAGGGAGATCGAGGAGTTGATTCGTAGGGGCCACCTCACCAGGTTTGTCAAGGGCCATGGGAAGAGTTCTTGAGGGCCATGGGCAGAGTTCTGGAGCAGCCGGTGGAGAAGGACAGGAGCCGTCTCCTCCCTGAAACCGGATTGTGGTAGGGGTGGTCAATATCGTCACCACCCGACTTATCAAAAATCTAGCCGACAACAAGGAGCATCAGACTGGGAGGAAGAAGCAGCGTATGGCGGACAACGCAATCAGCTTCAGTGGTGATGACTTGACTCATGTAATGTCCCCCATGCTGACCCCCTTGTTGTATCCGCGTCTGTTTCAGATGGTGGTGTCGACTACCAGTTGAAGTGAGTGTTTATTGATAATAGTAGTTCAAAGGACTTGCTTTACTTGGATGCTTTCTTTAAATTAGGCTTAAAAAAGAACTAATTAAAATCTGTCGAGGGCCCACTGTATGGTCTTGACAACGAGCCAGTGCCCATCCAATGGACAATCCAACTGGAGGTCACCCTAGGCACGTATCTAAAAATAGCGAGGCGTACGCTTGCCTTCCTGGTGGTCGACCTACCCTCTGTTTACAACGCTATACTAGGCAGACTGTGCCTAACAGCGTTTGGGGCAGTCACCTCGATTCCACACCTCAAGATGAAGTTTTCAATGCCTTACGGTTTAGGAGAGGTGTTAGGTGATCAAGTTACCGGGCGGACATGCTACATGCCTCAAATTGCTCCCAGCGGCAGCACTAGAACGGTTGGGGAACTCGATCATCGAGACGAGACAACCCTACAGCAAGCGCAGTCAGGCGAAGCCACCGATCTGGACCCACTGAACCGGGAAGAACTGAAAAGGTGTGCACATATCGGTGACTCACTCGCCGGAACACCGCGCAATGAACTGATTGCGTTCTTGCGACGGAACGCTGATATTTTCACATGGACTCTAGCAGACGTGCTTGGGGTTTCGACTGAGGTGATGGTCCACAAATTGGGGCTTGATCTTGACCGGAAGCCCGTCAAGTAGAAGCGAAAGAACCACTCCGTTGAAAAATTGATCGCCATCCGAGAGAAGATGAAGAAACTGTTGGACGCATGATTTATTAGAGAAGTCCACTACCCGAATTGGCTCTCTAACATCGTCCTAGTGAAGAAAAGCAACGAAAAATGGTGGATGTGCGTCGATTTCACCGACGTTAAAAAAGGCTACTCAAAGGACAACTTTTCCTTGCCAAGGATCGACCTGCTGGTTGACTCAAAGACCGGACATGAGCTGCTAAGCTTCATGGACACCTATTCGGGTTACAATCAGATCTAGATGAATCCAGAAGACGAAGAGCACACCTCGTTCATGACGGATCAGGTCACCTACTGCTATAAAGTGATACCCTTCGAACTGAAAAACGTTGGAGCGACCTATCAACAACTTGTCAACAAGATGTTTGAAAAACAGATCGATCGCAACATAGAGGTCTACGTCGACGACATGCTCGTCATGAGCAGAGTCACCGGTGACCACATCCGCGACCTGACAGAGTCGTTTGAGGTGCTCCGCAAGAATCACATGAAGCAGAACTTGGCTAAGTGTGTCTTCGGGGTAGCCTCCGAAAAATTCTTGGGTTTCATCATTTTTCAACGGGGGATTGAGGCAAACCCAGAGAAGATTAAGGCCCTTGCAGACATGGCTCCCCCGCAAAGCATAAAGGAAGTCCAGCGATTGACTGGACGGCTAGTAGCGTTGTCCCGCTTCCTCACGAAGTCTGGTGATAAATACCAGCCCTTCTTTAAAGCCCTAAGAGGGACAAAATCTAACGGGTTTCAATGGACAGCAGACTGCCAAACAGCCTTCAATGAATTGAAGTAGTATCTGGCCAGCCCGCCACTGTTGGAGTCGCCCAAGGGCGAAGAAGAGCTGTATCTCTACCTAGCGGTGTTAGAGGTATCCCTCATCTTCGTCCTCATACGCCAAGACTCTGACACTCAACGGCTAGTCTACTATGTGAGTAAAATGTTGACCGGCCTAGAGACGCGCTACTCACTCGCTAAAAAGCTGGCCTTAGCACTTATATTCTCTGCGCAGAAGTTAAGGCCATACTTTCAGGCGCACCGCGTAGTGGTCATCACTGACAAGCCTTTGAAAAGTATACTCCAGAAACCCGACGTTTCTAGACGGCTGGTAAATTGGGCTATTGAGTTGTGCGAGTTTGACATCGAATTCCAACCCAGACCTACTGTAAAAGCACAGACTTTGGCCGACTTCATTGTTAAGACCATGATCTCAGTTCTCGAAGAACAGCCCACAGAAAGTGCAGTATAGCTTGATGGAGTTTCTAAATGGGTACTCCACGTAGACGGATCGTCTACTGACACTGGCAATAGCGCTGGAGTGGTCCTCACGACATCAGATGGGTTTAAGATGAAGTATTCCCTGAGATTCAATTTCCCGGTGACCAATAACGTTGCCGAATACGAAGCCCTATTAGCCGGATTACAATTAGCAAAAGAATGCTGTTTAAGAGGTTGGTAGTCTACAGCTACTCTGAACTGATCGTTAACCAGGTTAACGGAGACTTCGAGGTAAGCAACCCTTACCTGGCCAAGTACTTGGCAAAGGCGAGGGAGGCCGCCCATGGTTTTAACAAACTAACCCTGGTTCATGTTCCCAGAACTAAAAATTGAAAGGTAGACTAGCTAGCTAGAGTCATTGCAGCCGAAAATCCAGAATAGTACTCGAGGGACATGAGGAAGATTCTGAACACTCTCAGCGTAAAGAAGCAAGAGGCGATGTAGATTTTCGAAGTAAAAAACTGGACGACGCCCTACCTTAGCTATCTGGCTGACGGATCATTGTCAGAAGATGCGGAGAAGGCTAAGCAAATCAAAAAGACAGCCGACTGGTATACTGTGGTTGATTAGCGGCTATATCTCCGTGGTTACTCAACCCCGTACCTTCGATGCCTAACTCTCGAAGTGTCTGACTACGCCTTGGATGAAGTGCACCTCGGGATTTACGGAACACACATTGGTGGAAAAAACTTAGCCTTCAAGATCATACGGTAGGGCTACTACTATCCCTCGATGAAAAAGGACACGCTCGAATTTGTGAAGAAGTGTGAAAGCTGCCAGCTTCACAGTAACCTTCACCAACAGCCGTCCCCTAACCTGAAGTCGCTTTAGGCCCCTTGGCCCTTCGCGCAATGGGGGCTCGATATTCTCAGCCCATTTCCTATTGCCACGAGGCAAAGGAAGTCAATTATCGTGGATATCGACTACTTCACCAAGTGGGTCGAGGCCATCCCACCGAAGAAAATTACAGAGTACAATGCTCTTGAATTCCTTCACTAGAACATTATTTACAGATTTGGCATCCCAGATGTCGTCATGACCGACAACGGGACCTAATTCTTTGAAAAATACTTCACCAAATATTGTGTCAGCCTTGGTATCAAGCTGGTCCACACTTCGGTGGCATACCCCCAAGCAATGGATAGGTGAAAGTCAAAAACCGAGCGCTACTCCATGAGTTAAAGACTAAACTGGAAGACATAAAGGGCTCTTGGGTAGACTAGCTCCTCTCAATTCTCTGGTCTTACCGGATAACCCCAAAAGAACCAACGCATGAGACACCCTTCAATCTCTGCTACAGGACTAAAGCGGTAATCCTGGTCGAAATCGGGCTTCCAAGTCTTAGGGTGGAAGCGTTTTGTCCACGGGGTAATTCTCAGAAAATCAGGGAACGCATAGACTTGTTGGAGGAAGCCCGCGACGCCGCCAGAATATGAACAACGGCCTACCAACATCAAATTGCCCTATACTACAACAAAAAGGTAAAGGCGCGACAATTCGATATTGGAGACTTGGTCCTACGAGGCATCGAGGCCACAGGCAAATTGGCTAGCCGCAACAAGCTCTCCCCTAATTGGGAAGGGCCTTTCTTAGTCTCAGCCATCCTGCGAAACGGAGCGTACAAACTCCGAAACCAGGACAGAAAGTTAGTCCCACGAACGTGGAATGCAATCCACCTCAAACGCTACTTCTAATAAGGGACCCAGGTATGTACTTATAATATTATGTGTACGCATTCGCCTATTTATTTCAATTTGTCAAAATAAATGTTTCCTTGCAGGTTTATATATGTGTGCATATATATATGTGTGTGTTTGCCTTGCAGGTTTATCCGATCTAGACTACCCCTAAGTCAGGATGGTCCTCACCCTCTCGTTACTAAACCCTGATCATCCAGGCGGCCCATAAGCAGTCGAATATGAAGCTCGGTCATTCGAGCGGCCCATTAGCGGTCATACTTAAACCATGGTCATCCAGGTGGCCCATAAGCCGTCTAATATGAACCTCGGTCATCCGAGTGATCCATTAGCGGTCGTATTAAATCCTGGTCATCTAGGCGTCTATAGGTGGTTGAATCTAAACTTTGGTCATCCAAGTGACCCGTTAGTGGTCAAAATTTAAGAGGGCTAGTGCAGCACACACAACAACCTCCTTCATGAGGAGATATCGTGATCAGTCAATGATGGTCGAAGGGAGAAAAATTCTTCTCCAAGGCTGCCGCCTAAGTCAACACTTGGGCGATGCCACCAGACTTTACTCACAATCCACCACTACTAGGCTAACTAACACATACACAGCTGCCGACAAAAAAAAGCTAAGGATTTCACTCCTTTGGTAATAATATAATGACAGCCAGCCAACTCAGTTGGCCGTTTAGTACAGCAAACATACAAACCTAAACTAGTAAAAGAAAATAAACACAAAGTGGGAGGATTTTTATTCTATTGCTGTCAAATGTATTACATTATACATGATACAAGTAAAAATGGAAGACCAAAAATCGACAAAAAGCTAGGGAGGCGGCGGAGGCGGGGACTGACCGTCTCGCGGATCCCCCAAGAGACTTTCGTCAATCTGGGTGGACCTGTTTGACATATTAAGTAAGTCTAACGGGAAATTAGGGTCAACAAGCCGCATGGTACGCTGGCACATACTGACCCCTTCCCACATCCCCGACCACATCAGTTGCTCAATCTCGTGGGGACGTATCCGAGGCTCGGCCGGTTCCAACTCGACTCAACCGCCCGCCAACCGCTAAGGCGCCGTGTCTGCTCGTTCTCTCTCCCGTAGCCAGCATTCTCCTCTTTTTCGCTTGCATTCTCGGCCTCTCGTGGCCGGCCTGATGCATCTGGGCCTGTAAGGCGACAGATCCAACCGGGTCGGCCGCCCCAGAAGTCGCGGGCCTCCCTAGTCAAGCGATCTTTGCCTCCCTGTCGGAGATCACCCAGTCCCGCTGGTCAATCGCCTTTGCAACGGCATCTAGCACTTTCTCCTTCTGTACCAAATGACAAAGCAAGTTAGAGACTTTAAAGGATAAGTTGCGCAGAATGCGTCACAAAAAATTATACCTCCCAGACTCTCCGTACAGGCCTATCAGGCCTGCCTCCAAGTCTGGCTCCAGCGGCGGTGGGCTAGAAGCGATGCCCTCACGGGTGGGGCTGGCGGCGGCCTCCTCTAGGATGTCCTCCAGGAGCCTTTTATCAATGTCGTCCACGACGGCAAGCGAGCTTCCCAAATGACAACCTCCATCAGAATCAGGGAGGATCGATGTCAATCATTGGTTGCTCAGAAGTTGTATGGCTCAAACCGACGGCTCTCTGTGCCTCCACCGGACTCACAGCTATACGTAAAATTTAAAATCTAGAACCATTTGCAGGTCGCGCGCATAACCCCCCTCCGCCTCGCTTTTGGCATGTCCTCGAACGTCTTCTCCATCCCGGTGGCACTGCCAGGACTGCTGCAAATCCCGACAGCGATATAGTCTAGCCCGGAAGACAAGGAGGAGAGCGTCTCCACAGCCATCCTCTTGGGCTTGGGGTCGATGAAGTCGTCGTCAATCAGGCGGGGACGGATGAGCAGGCCCCTGGAGTCCTCCGACCGCATCATGACCACCGGCGGTGATGCCTTGATCTTCTAGATGGGAGAGGGCGGACCCAAATTCACCTTCTTGGTCTCGGCCTGGGAGACAAGAAGTCTCTCTTAAAGTCAGAGATGTGGGTCTTGACCAACTTCCTCAGCCACTCTAGGGGCACTGTCTCAGCCTCCGACGGAATCCCAGTGTAAACATCAGGCACCTTGTCCCAATCCCTGGCCAGGGGCCAGGTCTCGATCACACTCACGAAGAAGAATTAGTTTTTTCAGTTTTTCAGCGAGTTGTAGATGCCCGTATTTACCTTCAGGTCACTACGTAGAACCAGGGAGATCCACTCTCCACCCTAGTTGATCTTAAACAGACCCTTTACCATCGGCATAGTTAACCGCCGAGATTGCTTACGAGAAAGACGCAGACAAATACACAAATCTTGGGCGTGAAGGCAGGTGCGATGGGGACCCGAAGAGCTCAAGGAACGATCAGAAATCGTTTAGAGAGAAAGACAAAGGCCGCTCCCGTGTGGGCCTCGTATATAGTCACGTGTCCCACCGGCGGCGCAAAGGCTCTGTCATTCTTCTCCGGAACCCTCCACGCAATATCCTTCGGAATGTTAAACTCTATGCATAGCTCTTTTACGTTACCCACTAGAAGAATAGAGGGAATGTCAGCGACAGAAGTCGAAGTCATGCTTGCAAGAAGGTTAGGATTTTTCTGGAATTGCAGAAGGAGGATGAGAAAGCAGATTGAAGACGAAGAAGTAGAACAGAAGGCGTGAAAAAAATACTAAGTGTAAAGGAGGAAAACTCAAACGGCAAGGTGTGAAATGCCTTAAACCTCCTTGAGAAGGCACGCCATCATCCTGCCACGTGTCGCTTCCCAACGGGCTCCTTTTTGAAACAAATCTTCTGATGCATTAATGGCTGGGATTGTGATTTCATCAGGTGAAGACACGTGTCCACTTCCAGCCTGACAAGCTGGCTAATGGCCACGCATCACTCAGGACTCATACAAAGTTCTTTGATCTGAGCAAAGATGGTCAACAAATCCGATCAACTTTCTTCTTGGATCTAACAAAAGACGGTCAACAAATCAGATCAACTTTCTTCTTTGGATCTGACCAAAGACGGTCAATAGATCCGATTAACTTTCTTCTCCGGATCTAACCAAAGACGATCAATAGATCCGGTCAACTTTTTATCCCGGAATCTGACCAGGACGGTAAACAGATTCGGTCAACGCTTCACCCTTTCGTGGAGTTCTCCTAAATTTTCAAGTAACAATGGATAGTGAGGAGCGTCCCATCATGAACATGCCGGAGGCCAGAATTCTGGACACCGACATGGGGGGCTAGTGATGGGTATACTGGAGCTAGGTTGGCCCAATAGTCAAAGAAGGACCAAATGGCCTGTTGGACGGCCAACTCCAGCGTTGGCCCAACAGGAGGTGAAGACCCAAATCACGAAGGCCCAAATGCGGCCCGACGGTCAATACCAAAGATCGACCGACTAAGGCACAAAATGGCGCAGCCAACTCACGCCGATGGTCAACTCAAGCGTTGGCCGTAATTACGGAGCCCAAAAAATAAGAAGGCTTCTAAACTCCCACTTGGGTCGACGATCTAGGCAGGCGGTTAGCAACGGCTCTTTCCCTGATTTTTGCGCCTTCCATAAACTCAACTAATACCCAAAAAGGATATTGACAAAATCGGCGCCTTTTCCATAAGGAAGGCACCATATCTTCCTAATTCCTGCCAATTAGAGCCTTCCAACGAAAATATACACGAAAGGAAGGCAGGTAATTTGGAAAGCTGCTACCCGCCAGAGATGGAATCAATCACAGCTAATTAGGCAACTCATGCCTTCCTCGCAAGAAAGGCCGCCTAAACACGGCATAGGGGATCACACCTTTCAACCAATGAAGATCACCATACCGCCATTAAAGTAAGCCCTAGGTCCTTACTCAGGGCACGCCTACTACTATGCTTTCTACTACACAAACTTACGACTCTCTGCTACACGTAAAAACATACACTCTCGACTACGCATACCAGGACGACTACTATGCTCTCGACTGCGGATTCTCCGTATTTTTCATACTCTTTCTTTGCAAAGCATCCAAACGCATTGAGAGAAAGAACACAAACCAAAGGTATACAGGTACTCTTCCTGTGACAGACGCCTACTACCTTCACCCACCGTCCAGATTCAAGAAGATGGCCTTACCTTTCTTTCATCTGGAGATCCATACATTCTTGCACGTTCCCTTTCAATTCTCATTTAAAGTTACATTCCCAGATTTCAAAGGCCGTTTACTGATTTGAGTATCGGAGTATTTTTAATGAGACAATTTTTCACCGATACACTGACCTCCTGTTCGTTTTAGTGGTGTGCAGGGTCCAAACTCGATGAATGGAGTTGGAACCAGACAAGCGAATCAGCCCAAATCTGTTCGAAATTCGGATCCAAGAATGCATCAGGATTTAATTACAAATCAATGTGTTATGGAGTTCTTGGGTGACTCTGATCCTATTAATGCAGAAAATTAGATTCATAAAGTAGAAAAAGTATTCAAAGTAATAAATTACCAGAAGAGAAAACAAAATTCTGTACGATGTATAATTAGCCTTTTTTTCCCCTGTAGCAAGTCAAAATTCAATTTGGTATCTGTTATTTTATTTTTTTTATGTTGGCTTTAAATAGTTGCAGTACACTATTCTCTCGCAGCTTTTTTTTTTTTTTGTAAGTTAAATGAATTAAATGAAATGAAAGTTACAAAAATAATGTTCTAACTCCAAGTATTTTGCCAACTTAGATTTAGAACAAAGAGCTAGAACATACCCCGACATCACCATGATCAAAATCATGAACCCATTAAAAGAAAATAAAAACCTCACCTAGGGGTATTTCATTAGAATAGACCGTACTCAACCCGGCCCCACAACAAAAACAAACCTAAAAAAAAACAAATTCAACAAGAATACTAATGGGGATCAGACAAAACCAAATCCACCCACATCAACAGCATTAGCTATCAATAGTAGCAAGGTTCTTTTCTAGGACCAGCAGCTGCTTCCAGAATGCCAGCAGCCACATCCTTCAAAGATATGTGTACCAACCAAAGAAAGCAAATCAAAGACCTTCTCAATCGGCTTATCCACCATCAACGACGCACTCCACCACCTAAAGATCGGCCCGCAATAGCAACTTTGATAGCGAGAAATTCACAAAGGATGAACACCTTCACAAAAACTCGACAAAGCTGTCAATATTCAATAAGACCAACTACAAAGACGGCTACTAAGCATCTTTAGCTTCGGATCGACCAAATGAGCCTCATTTATCTCGATGAAGGAGTCTCATTTCAATATGAATCACAAACCATCTGCGTTAAGCAATCCAAGCATTAGGCACCAAAAAGCCTAGCCCCAACACTCCGCTAAGTTTTCCTGGAAAGATTCATACACATCCCAAAAATACTTGAAACTAGTGAGTCCAACAATTCAGCATAGAACATCAGCCACAAGAGTTCAGCAGCAACAATATGGCCAATGGTCACTAACTATTGTAAATACAAAGGTAGGCATCATCCGTCACCACAAAGACAAACTCTCCGGAGCCATACAAAGATACTCTTCAAACAAATAAATGGGGGGGCATTGGCCCAAAAGAATCGGTCGAAACCGGAAACGATCATTCCCTCGATTTGTCGCCTCAATCTACATCTCCCAAGAACAATCCAACAACTAATGGAGGATGCAAGACACCAAGACGATGCCATATCACCGGCATTAGATCTTCGATCCACCACCTCCAATGGCCCTACCACGTCACCACATCATAGCAGCTCCATCACCACAACACAAGCCCACAAAGAACAGAGGCAATCACCTTGGCCTGGCTGTGGCTGTGCAAACCGCACACTCAGACCATACATAAGAATCGTAATTTAAATAATGTCAAGAGAGCCAGCCAAAATCGACCCAATGTAATACTAGCCGAGGACAGCGAAAAAAAGGCCAACCCATGCAACTATTTTAACAACACCATCTCCACAAAGCACACACCCACCATAATCCTCGCCGAGATCAATACAACGCCAAGAGAACACCAAAGATCTCAAATACATAAACAATGTATCAAAAATCCCACGGAGAGCAAGAGAGTGGCGTCAACAAACTTACCAAGCTGCAAACCAGACAGGGAAAAAGAACAAAAATTCAGCAAGGCATCCACGGCTTGACCTCGGATTAATATCATATTCAACCCACTACTGCTACTACAGCAGCAATTAGGCCTATTCTATCAAACATTCAGCAACGCCAAATCTCTGCATTCGGCAATGCAAAGCAAGGCATAACAAAGCGCAACAGCAGGGAATAAATACAGCTCATCCAACACCAGCACCAAAAAATTTCACCATTCCTTCAGATGGACATGCCAACAGACACACTCCCAATCACAAGGGAGTATCATCCAACCAGCCACAAAAAGGAGAGCTAACCAACATAGCTGAAATTATTAGACGCCAAAAAAACCACAGAACACTAGTAGCACAACCCCTAGGATCTGGGGGATGCCTTGGATTTTTTGGATTTGTTCTTTCTACGAGATCGAGATGGCTTCCAAGAGTCGCACTCCAAAGCCAACGCCTCATCAACGTTTAGGAATTTCTCTTTAGAATAGTCTACAACCCGACCCATACAGATTTCAAATGCAGGGGTAGCTTCGCCATTCTTAGATGATTCCAATCCATATTTTTTAATAATTCGAGATATTGAACTAGGAGTTGGAATACTGTCGGAATCAGATTCAATAACCAATTCTTTTAGTTGCACATCAGGATGGCCAACCAAGCAACCTAGAGCATCCGACAGGCGCAATTGTTGCCCAAGACCATCGAGAGGAACTCGGATACGTGGACCATGGACGGGGTCGAGCAAAGCATCGGGGAGCTTAGGTCTAGGGGAGCCTAGGATGCCTAATCAATTCTCATTGGAGGAGGTTGAAGTCCAACCCAACCCCAATAGGGGGACAACTCACGCAACATCCACAAAGGTCATTCCTTCTGGCAAGGGGAGGAAATCGGATGATTCAAGACGGCAAGATCCGCTGCACTGGGAACACAATCAACGGTCATGTGCTCGGGGCATGGCGAGGGAACCATTTGACTTTTTCCACATGAACCAATGGGGATTTGGAGCTGAAATAAGGTTTCGTAACCTTGAATGGCATTGAGCTTCATCATGCCCCAACAAACGGCAACGACTACACCTAATTGGCCTCCGGCTATGCTCCACCTTCACCACTATGGGAGCCGAATCATAGCAGGATTTGATGGTGATACATGTGGGAAAGGAGCCATCGACGCCCACTTCAACACAGATTTTTTCGATAAGACGTTCTCCATACGGGCAGTCGGGGGTCGAGCCAAGAGGAATACCAACAAAGACTAGCCACCCAGAGAAAGATGGGTCCAAGACTAATCGGTAAATTAAGTAGTTTGATCCAAATGGGGAAGCGTTTAAGTTCATCCTTGTTCAAAATCATGCCGTACCGCCCAAATGTTTAAGGAAGATAGCCTTCCCGCCATGAGCCATGGACCGGCTTGAATACATTTTTCCATCATCTCCATCAAGAGAAACGAAGAAGAAAACCAAATTCGTTGCCAGCGGTGTGTGTGAGACCGAATCGGGCCCAAATCTTTTTTGCTATGGCTTTGACCGCCAGAAAGTGAGGCGGGGAATCAAAGAAGTGGCCTACCAGAGTAAAGCCCCAGAAAGATTGGCCTTCATTGACGACCTCTGGCGGAGGAGAGATGATGGACGAGTCAGCCCCATCGGCCAAAGGGGGAAAGAATTTCAGTTCATTTCGAGCCTCAATACTATCATTGCGAACAATATCAGCCCAACGGGTGGAGCTTTGCGCATGACATTCGGAGATTAAGTCGGTTTTTTCGGCCTCAGTCTTCCGGGAGAGGACCGGACCAAACATATGGAGAGGAAGGAACAGAGGAGACAGGGGAAATGGAGCTCGGGATAGGACCTGAGGGGGGCTCGAGGTGGCCGGCCATGGCCGATGGAGACGAGAAATCAAATTTATTTGAAATTTTTAGAGAGAGAAGAGAGCGTCTCTCTCTTCCATTCTTAAGAGTCCCGAAAGCCATTCTCTCGCAGGCTAATCTATCTTACCATATGTTAGAAAAGCATAAATTTTATGCCCTAAATTCTGACACGAAATTTGCTATCCTAGAAATTATTTAATTATAAATTGCCTAATGTTTAAGGCCTAATGTTATGGGACCACTGCAACAAATGAATACTTTGGGTTTCTACTATAGTCTAAAAGAAAAAAAAATAGAAAAAGAATAAGAAGATGGATAAGGTTTGATAAATTGCTTTACGGTCAAAAGGGCTAGTGTTGTCCCCTATGCTAATAGTTTGCGTCCCACTTTATTCTAACTAATTAATCACAAGCAATTTTCTACTTAGATAATTATAAATTTGATGATATTTGTTGGTTAGTTCAATCGCTGCAGATTGGGCAGCCAAATCAAGTAAAAAACTTATATGGGAATAATGTATACCTAAATTGAGGTCTTATTTAAAATGATTATCATTCAAAGTAAGATCCAAACCCAACTGTAATAGCCTTAATTGTGTACATTACAAACAACAAAATCAAGAATTTTAAATTTTTTTTGATAAACTCCTCTAATACTTAAATTCGTATATATTTAAGAAAAATTAGGGTGATAACACAAATTATTATTTTTTTAGGTAATATGATTTCTCATTAATTTAGCTATATAGGCTAGTGAATCCATATAGAAAATAGACAAATAAAACAATATTTTAGAATTAGTATCACTAAAAGGTATTTTAAATACGGTCTTACAGTATATATCTAATTTTAACTTATTCATACCTTTGATAATTAACTTAATATATCTAAATTTCATTCTAAAAAATCGTTTGTCATTAATGGTGTAGATGATGAAAAACAATTTTCATCATTTATTCAGTTTTTTATTTTTATTTTTATTTATTTATTATTTATTTTTTTTTAAGGGGGGTGCCTTGGCCCACTTAAAAGTGGGTGAGATGTCTAATAGAGCAAGAAAAGAAAAAAAAAATATATATATATAGTGGGAGTAGGACAATCATGCCCGACAGAGGAAGCTCATGTCTGCATAGCCATAGATCTCTCCCCGCGGCTAATCCAACTCAAGCAATCAATTAATCCGTGTGTGCTTTTTTTCTAGTCAAGCCAACTGTGGTAGCCACCATATACAACCCGGAGGTCGAATGCACAACCCCCGCAGCTCGGTTGCTCAAGGTTTTGTGCCTCCACAGCCACAACCTCCTTCAAAGCTCTTACCTGACCGCATTAGAAGGGTCAAATTTATTCAGGACTAGTGTAATACTCTTGACGGTGTGAAAAAAATATGTTCATCTAAAGGAATTTTTTAAAATAAATAAATAAATAAAATTAACCATAAAACTTTTAGCCAAAGGAATAATCAACAAATTTTTTTTTTTTTTGAAAAAACAATTAGAAACCTGATTTTGTGGGAGTTATCGTCTAAGATCCTATATCACCTGAAACAAAAAAAATTTAAAAAAAAAATAAGTGAATGTATTTTTTAGTAAAATTTAGGCATATCTACAATAATAGAATTAATGATTAATTATATAAGGGGAGTTGCGAACATACTTTCAAAATGTAGACATATAGAAAATATTACGAATATTTTCTAAACTTGGAGGTAGAGTTAGCATATATGCCATGTTACCAAACTTCTTAAAAATCTCAAAACGTTTAATAAATTTCAACTTTAATTTTTCTTTTAAACTAAATTGAGAGATTATCTTCAATGAAGATATCTTCAAAAATACATAATTCCCAATATCGTAACCCAACTCTGACTTTGTACATTTGCATAGTTCTTTTTTAACTTTGGGCAACCTTTAATTGAACTTGGATAAACTAAATCTTTTTAGGTGTCTTTTAAATAACTTCTAGCCTCTTTTGGATGAAAAATTTAAAGGTCAGAAATTAATAAATTTAACAAATAAAAAAATATGTAAATAGTTATATTTTTTTGTTATTTTTTTATAATATGGATATTTAATTATTTAAATATTAAAAAAGAACAATAAAAATGACAATTAATATATTTTTTAAAATATTTTCTTAACATAAATTATAAACCTTTAAATCTTTCTAATTTAAAGATCATCACACATTTATTACACGATGGACATGTGACGGATTCAAACACGATGGAGCCTTGTAAAATAAGGGCCAAGTGGTAAACTGATGGATCAGGAGACATACATGCCAATTTTAAAGCCACTTCTTTTTCTTTTTTTTTTTTTTCTTTTTATAGCCGCACACAAAATTAAATGTACAAATTAAGGGATTTTATAATGGTGTGGGTGGCCTTATTAGGCTTAGAGTCACAAACTTGATTACTTTTATGTGTTTGGCTTTACATGGTATTCTTTATATATATATATAATTTTTGACTTATTTATAGCTTTGATAATTCACTTAATATATCTAAATTTCATTCTAAAAATCGTTTGTCATTAATGGTGTAGATGATGAAAAACAATTTTCATCATTTATTCAGTTTTTTATTTTTATTTTTATTTATTTATTATTTATTTATTTTTTTAAGGGGGGTGCCTTGGCCCACTTAAAAGTAGGTGAGATGTCTAATAGAGCAAGAAAAGAAGAAAAAAAAAAAAAAATAGTGGGAGTAGGACAATGATGCCCGACAGAGGAAGCTCATATCTGCATAGCCATAGATCTCTCCCCGCAGCTAATCCAACTCAAGCAACCAATATTAATCCCTGTGTGCTTTTTTTCTGTTCAAGCCAACTATGGTAGCCACCGTATACTCCCCGGAGGTCGAATGCACAACCCCCGCAGCTCGGTTGCTCAAGGTTTTGTGCCTCCACAGCCACAACCTCCTTCAAAGCTCTTACCTGACCGCATTAGAAGGGTCAAATTTATTCAGGACTAGTGTAATACTCATGGACAGCGGGAAAAAAATATGTTCATCTAAAGGAATTTTTTTTAATAAATAAATAAAATTAACCTTAAAATTTTTAGCCAAAGGAATAATCAACAAATTTTTTTTTTTTTTTTTTTGAAAAAACAATTAGAAATCTGATTTTGTGGGAGTTATCGTCTAAGATCCTAAATCACCTGAAACAAAAATAATAATAATAATAAGTGGATGTATTTTTTAGTAAAATTTAGATATATCCATAATAATAGGATTAATGATTAATCATATATGGGGGGTTGTGAACATACTTTCAAAATATAGACATATAGAAAATATTACGAATATCTTCTAAATTTGGAGGTAGAGTTAGCTTATATGTCATGTTACCAAACTTCTCAAAAATCTCAAATCGTTTAATAAATTTCAACTTTAATTTTTTTTTAAACTAAATTGAGAGATTCTCTTCAATGGAGATAGCTTCACAAATACGTGATTCTCAATATCAAAACCCTACTCTGACTTTGTACATTTGCATAGTTCTTTTTAAACTTTGGGCAACCTTTAATTGAACTTGGATCAACTAAATCTTTTTAGGTGTCTTTTCAATAACTTCTAGCCTCTTTTGGATGAAAAATTTAAAGGTCAGAAATTAATAAATTTAACAAATAAAAAAATATGTAAATAGTTATATTTTTTTGTTATTTTTTTATAATATGGATATTTAATTATTTAAATATTAAAAAAAGAACAATAAAAAATGACAATTAATATATTTTTTTAAAATATTTTCTTAACATAAATTATAAACCTTTAAATCTTTCTAATTTAAAGATCATCACACATTTATTACACGATGGACATGTGACGGATTCAAACACGATGGAGCCTTGTAAAAATAAGGGCCAAGTGGTAAACTGATGGATCAGGAGACATACATGCCAATTTTACTCCCATAGCCACTTCTTTTTCTTTTTTTTTTTTTGTCTTTTTATAGCCGCACACAAAATTAAATGTACAAATTAAGGGATTTTATAATGGCGCCTGTGGGTGGCCTTATTAGGCTTAGAGTCACAAACTTGATTACTTTTATGTGTTTGGCTTTACATGGTATTCTTTATATATATATATAATTTTGACTTATTTATAGCTTTGATAATTCACTTAATATATCTAAATTTCATTTTGAAAAATCGTTTGTCATTAATGGCATAGATGATGAAAGAGATTATTCATCTATTAAGGTTATATATATATATATATATATATATATATATATATATGTATATAGATTAAATTGAGTTATCTTTCTTGTTAAAGTTGTGCCAATTAATTAAAATTGAGACAAGTGTATTTATGTATTATGTAAAAATAGTATAAAAGATTAACCTTCAGAAAAGCATATTTTCTTTACGCAGCCAACAGCATCACGGTCTCCTTGAACAAATTCAACACTTTCAATACTGTCGGGCAAGAGTTTGGAGAAGAGGTCGCGGTTGCAAGGCACAAAGCCTTGAACAACCGATCCGGGGCGGTTGCACATTCGAGCTCCTGGGTGTATGTGGTGACTGCCATTGTTGGCTTGAAAAGGAGAAAACACACAAGGATTAATATTGGCTGCCTGACTTGGATTAGCTGTGGATAGAGATCTGTGGACATGCAGAGATGAGTTCCCTCTGTATTTATAGAGAGGAAGGGCATGATTGCCCTACCCTCACTCTTTTTTTTCCTTGCTCTATTAGACGTCTCACCTACTTTTAAGTGGGCCAAACGACCCCTTACTCTTCAAAAACGCTCTTGAATAAGTCAAAATAATGTGCAAAATTGTCACCTAAAATAAATGATATTCAAAGTCCAAAAATGAAGGGCTGCCACAAATTTTGATTAATAATATTTTAGGGTAAGGTAAACCAAATAGTATTCTTTATACTATATAATAATTATAATTACTTGACATTTTTCAAGTTTCCAGACATAAATTTTAAAGATTTTTAATGAATAAAATCTTTTAAAATAAATAAATTTAACTGGAAAATTTTTAGTATTAAACAAAACAAACAGTTAACAAATTTTTTTTTAAAAAAAGTAGATATCTAATTTTGTGGGAGTTGTGTTTTACATTCCACGTCACTTTAAAAAAAAAAGTAGATGTATGTTATAATAAGACTTAGATATATTCCTAATAATAAGCTTTTTTCCTAAAAAAGTTTAAGAAAAATAAAATTGTATGGATATCAAGTCATACCTACATTGTAAAGTGAACAATATACTATCATATGGACTCAAATTGTTAAGTAATAATATTCGAAATAATCTCAACCGGAAGTGTGCGGACATAACTTGAGCCAATCATGAGCTGTGTCATATGCGGCAAGGTAGTCGTTCCTTATGCAGAGTTGAGTGTGAGAATTGGTGTCTAAAATCTCACATAGCCTAGAAAATAAGAGTTTATGTGTCTTATAATAAAATTTAAATATTTCTATAATAATAATTTTTTTTAGGAAAGCTCAAAAAATAATAAAATCGTGCAGGTATTGACTTATACCTATAACATAAGACGAACAATATATCATTATATTCACCTGAATTGTTGAAGATCTGGGACTAGGATTTGATTTTAACGCACCATTCTGACTCTCTTGTTATATCCGCGCTTGTTTTAGACGGCGGTGTCGACTACCAGTTGAAGTGAGTGTTTATTGATAATGGTAGTTCAAAAGACATGCTTTATTTGGATGCTTTCTTTAAATTAGATTTAAAAAAGAACCAATTAAAATCTTTCGAGGGCCCACTGTATGGCCTTGACAACGAGCTAGTGCCTGTCCAATGGATAATCCAACTAGAGGTCACCTTGGGCACGTATCTAAAAACATCGAGTCGTATGCTCACCTTCCTGGTAGTCGACCTGCTCTTTGTTTACAACGCTATACTAGGCAAGCCGTGCCTAACAGCGTTTGGACGGTCACCTCGATTTCACACCTCAAGATAAAGTTTCCAATGCCTTCCAGTGTAGGAAAGGTGTTAGCGACCGAGTTATTGGGCGGACATGTTACACGTCTCAAATTGCTCCCAACGGCAGCACTAGAACGGTTGGGGAACTTGATCATCGAGACGAGGCAACCCTACAGTAAGCGCAGTCCGACGAAGCCACCGATCTGGTCCCACTGAACCTGGAGGAATCGAAAAGGTGTGTACAGATCGGTGGCTCACTCGTCGGAACACTGCACGATGAATAGATCGCGTTCTTGCGGCGGAACGCTGATATTTTCACGTGGACTCCAGCAGACATGCTTGGGGTTCCGGCTGAGGTGTTGGTCCACAAGTTGGGACTTGATCCTCGCCGAAAGCCCTTCAGGTAGAAGCGGAGGAACCACTGTGTAGAAAAATTGATAGCCATCCGGGAGGAGGTGAAGAAACTGCTGGACGCAGGATTTATTAGAGAAGTCCACTATCCAAATAGGTTCTCTAACGTCGTCATGGTGAAAAAAAGTAATAAAAAATGACGGATGTGCGTCGATTTCACCGACGTTAATAAAGCCTGCCCAAAGGATAATTTTTCCTTACCCATGATCGACCTGCTGATTGACTTGATGACCGGATATGAGCTGCTAAACTTTATGGACGCCTATTTGGGTTACAATCAGATCCAGATGAGTTCAGAAGACGAGGAGCACACCTCGTTCATGATGAATCAGGGCACCTATTGCTACAAAGTGATGCCCTTCGGACTGAAAAACATTGGAGTAACCTATCAACGACTGGTTAACAAGATGTTTGAAAAACAAATCGGTCGTAACATGGAAGTTTACGTCGACGACATAATTATCAAGAGCAGAGTCACCGGCGACCACATCCGTGACCTGGCAGAGTCGTTTGAGGTACTCCGCAAGCATCACATAAAGCTAAACCCGGCTAAGTGTGTCTTCGGGGTAGCCTCCGATAAATTTTTGGGTTTCATCGTTTCCCAACGGGAGATTGAGGCAAACTCAGAGAAAATTAAGGCCCTTACAGACATTGCTCCCCCGCGGAGCGTAATGGACGTCCAGCGATTGAATGAACGGCTAGTAGCGTTGTCCCGCTTCCTCGCGAAGTCTGGCGACAAGTACCAACCCTTCTTTAAGGCTCTAAGAGGGACAAAATCTAACGGATTTCAATGGACAGCAAACTGCCAAACAGCTTTCAATGAATTGAATCAGTATCTAGCCAGCCCGTCACTGCTAGCGTCGCCCAAGGGCGAAGAAGAGTTGTATCTCTACCTAGCGGTGTTAGAGGTATCCCTCAACTTCGTCCTCGCACGTCAGGACTCCGACACTCAACGGCCGGTCTACTACGTGAGTAAAATATTGACTGGCTTAGAGACGCGCTACTCACTCGTAGAAAAGATGGCCTTAACACTTATATTCTCTGCGCGAAAGTTAATGCCATACTTTCAGGCGTACCGCATAGTGGTCCTCACTGACCAACATTTAAAAAGTATACTCCAAAAACAAGTTGACCAGCCAAAGAACTCTAATAAAATTTTTTTTTCTGGTTGCCGGTCAACAGATGAGCTAACAAGTTGACCGGCCAAATCCTCCTTTTATTTATTTTTTTCTCTGGCGGCAGACCAAACTTTTGTTAAAATACTCAATCAAGCTTTTGTTAATATAATTTAAATTTTTATATAGGAAAAATCTTTTACTAAAAGAAATTATTTCTTAGAAGGAAACCCTCATAACTTAAGTACTTTCATATTCCTCAGAGAAAAAGATCATTCATTCCCCTCAAGAGACCAAGTTGTTGCATTAGTGAAATCTATTGGCTCGTAACTAATATCTTAATTAGTCACTCTCTCCACTTTAAAATCGAAAAAGCCTAGCTCTTCAGGCCACTAAAGATATTTCTCGTACAAGTCTTCTATTTCCATTGAGCTCATTGGACAAATTTAACCTCTCTACTAAAGCTTAAAATAGGAGTCTCACAGTTTGGATTCTAAAATTTGGCAATTTTTTAATCTTTTTTAATCAACTTGAATATGTATTAACTTATACATTTGAGAGGTTCCTTAGAAATAACACCCGAGTGATGCGGTCAAAGGATAGTAAGATTTTTTATCTAACTTGGGACTCATAGTCACAGCTGATTAAAACTCACAAGACCAATTTATATTATTAAATATTTATAAAAGTCGAATACTTTTCTTGATTAATATTTAAAATCTAAGTTTTACAGATAAAATTAACTTATCTTAAATAGATAACTTAGCCAACAGATTAATGGGAAAGATGGGATTCGGCGCTAGCATTAGTAGATACCAATTGAAGGATGAACAATTTCCTTTGAAGAGTTAAATTAAGGTGAAACTGAGGTGGGTAAGGGCACCCGTATGGGATGGATATTCAAGAAGGAAATAGTCTATGGGAGAAGTATTCAAGGGGCCTTAGTGGCAATAGATGTCACAATGGAGTTGTGTGCGTCGCCGATCACATTTATTTTATAATTTATAATGAACACAATCTAAATAGATATATTCAGGCTCAAATTTCTCATAAATTGTCTATATTTTGAATAAATTTTATTTCAGATACTCATCAATTTCTTTGGCTATGGTAGATGAAATTGTCTTACCTAAATTACTACCTTCTAGTGAAGAACCGGTTGGACTCACTTGATTGGGTGGCCATGGTTGTGTAGACATGCATATTCAGCCGCTTGTGAAGCAAGAGGTCCTTTTATTTTACTAGCAACACCTTGATATGACTTTTCATGGTAACATTAATTTGTTACAGTTTTAGGTTGTTCCTGTAAACCCTTAACAACCCCCAAAAAATGCACAAAAAAAAAAAAAAAAACAAAACAAAAAAATTTTGTCATATTAAAATAATGTAAATATATCTATATATTTTATAGGTTTCTAGATCCAAATTATTGAATAAATTAGGAAGCCGCTTTGTTCGAGTGTCTGATTGAAAGCGGGTCTAATCTTCATTATTCTAAATCTGAATTTTATATACCATAACAAACGAACAAGATGTAGGATGAATTTGGGACTCATTCCCCAATATGTCATTCGATATTCAAGTAAGTAATATTTCTATATTGAAAAGAAAGATATGAAGATGAGAATGTGTGGATATAAGTGTGAATGGGGATTGAGTGTTTGCCAGGAGAGCAGGCTCTGATGGTTGTGCTCGACATAGTAAGCGGCTTTTAGGTGTCACAATCGTAGGGAGAGTGGCTTTGGAAAAGGTATACTCGATAGCTTAAGTGGCTTTCGCTTGCTAGTGTTTCTCTCCTGATTAGGGATCCCCTTTTCTATGGAGGAAATGGTATACTTATAGAGAAGGTGCCAATTTAGCAGTCCTTGGGTGTTACAGCTTTGCAATTATGTGAAGCAGTATTTGTGCAACTGTTGCCTGCTATTCGTGCCCCAGCAATCATGGAGGTGATATGCTAGTGACTGTCACCTATAATTATTCGTTGAGCTATAAAGATTATCGATTACTGATTTGGAGTAGTAATTGCTAGGGCAGTCCATTGATTAACCCTAATTGCCTATTTTCTACTAGACGATTTTGGGTCGAACCCCTTAAGTCAACCACAACGCCTTTTAGATCTTAGGCTCAGAGGATCTTTTGGTAGGCTGCCACTATTTGGACCTTTTTTCCTTTAACAAACTAAATTATGGACTGACTCATGGATCATCATACCCATCACTAGCCCCTTTACTAGGAGAAATAAATTTTTAACTCCTGACATATTCACGGTAAGACGTTGGTTGCAGATCTTCACGTGTGCTCCTTTCCCATATTTTTTGCAGGTTCTTGTTTTGTGTGGTAGGATTTGGCTTGATTCTCTGCCAAATACTGGGATGTGCAATCTTCTCAAATTAATACTTGCTAATTCTCTCTCTTGGCTATAAATGGAGGGGTTCTCTATGCTTTGCATCACAAAGCATCTCTCTTCTACTAAGGAGTGAGGATGTTTAGAGCCAGTATAGAGCCTTCGCAGCACAAGCCATAATCAAAGAGAGTGTTCTTCTCCAATGTTTGAAGTTGAGGTTTGAGGGTATGCTTGAAATCTACATTGGTTATCCTCTTTTATGCTCGGTCTAAAATCAGGCCTATGTCATTGGAGCAAGGTCTTGGGTTTTGAGACATGGTTTCCTCTTCTCTTAGCCAATGTTGGGCAATTCCCTCTACAATAGGCTTGAGGAGGACTGTCTCAGACTCTAACTTGGAGAAGTTCCTTTCTTCCTATCCGTTTCAGAGACTCTATTCCTTTGCAACTTTGCTCCCGACTTTGGTTGAAGGAAGAATTTCTTTTTCATTTGTCTACCGCCCAGTAAAGGATAGGTGTGGTTCTTTAGAGAACTGATCCTTGTCCTTATTATGAGGGCTTTTCTACTCCTTCCATTGGAATGGTGGGTTGGTGGGCAGCATTGTGGTGTCCAATAGATGAGATTTTTTTTATGCTTTTGTCCACCATAAAGATCAGTTGGACTACCACGGCTGGGTCGATTATCTATGTATTATTTATTTCCTTCTGCATTGTACCTTTGCCACTATACACTTGTACTTCATAAAATAAATTAATGAATAAAACTTTTCAAGTATTTTTGTCTTTATAGTTTGGCTCCAATATTCTTGAATACTTTTTTATAGTTGAAGTGTTTGAACCTTATTTTTTATTGAGTAATCTTCTGACAATCTGATAACTTAGACCACTAATAACTTGGTTTTCAGACAATTCAATTTATAATAATTTATCCTGAATGCTCGGTTAGGATGTAAACTATTCAAATTGGTCTCGAGAATATCAGGGGCGCATGCTGCCAATTTGATGTCTTGGAAAGTAGGGTTTCAATGCATCATAACTTGCACCATGCTGAAGTCTGGTCAATCTAGGTGTCAGATCCATCAACAGTCAGCAAGCTGTATAGGGAGGCGTAGCATTAGGCTATCATTATTAGCTCAGTGAAGTTGACATGCCATCGCACTCTCCAGTGTGGGCATATGTTTTGGCCATAATAGAGATGCGCCTCTTCAGTACCCTCAAACTACACTATTTCTAGGCCAAATTCTTTGCTCTTTAAACTCTGGTCATTATCCGTTTCTACAATTATTTATTCTCAAATTGCTTGACCCAAATTTGCTCTTCTTTCTTTTATTGTTTCCATGACTTGTTGAACAACTCCCCAAGGCATCATTGCGATGTAATCCACCCATACTGGCAAGAAGTGGGAGATTCATACCAAAGGTATAACATCCTGAGCATTTCATACATAATGCCAAGGGATAAAGATAGGGCTTGCACTCCCTGACTCAAATTCATTATATAATATCCGGATCCCCATTAGATTTAATTTAGATATATTAATTATTTTAGATAATTTAAAAATGATAAAAAAATTAATTAAATATTGTGATATTTTAAAGAAAATTAGATCGATTGGTTGCCACTCGAGGTGCATTGGTGCAAGTGCTCGAGTGCCGGTTGGAATAATAAAAGAGAAAATGAAATAATAATAATAATAATAATAATAATAATAATAATAATAGTAGTAGAAAGGCGGTGGATGCCTTGAGCAACGGGGAAAGAAAGGAAAAGGAAAACAAAGAGAGAGAAGAAGAAGGAACTCGTGTGTAGAGCAAGGAAAGAAAGAAAGAGAGAGAGAGGAAAGAGAGACGAAGAAGGAAATCACGCACAGAGCAGGGATATGAGTTCTGAATATGAGGAAGAGTCGATCGAAAGAAAATAAAATTGATATCATTTTGCTTGCAAGTTTTTTGATTAGAATATGTGCCGAATTATTTGACGTATGGGTTCATATTTAGGAGTTATTTCATGGTCATAAAGGATTTTTTGGCTATATAAGAATTCGAGAATATTTATTAGAGGAAAGTGTTAGAGATATTTTTCTAATTGGTATATTTCGTGACCATATGTACTATTGTATCGATGTCGGGTTACGGGTTGTCGAGATACAGTATCAATGCATATCCGTTGCTGTCCGTTCCATCTACCACGCCTGCCGTGTGCTCTCTAGTCGCTCAAGCCCGTCCGAAGCCTCGTGCCCACCGTGCACTCGCTACCCGCTCGACCCCAAAATTTAGAATGGTCGTCGCTCGCTGTGCGCCGCCCTGAGCTCAAGCGCATGAGGGTTTCTCTGGAAACCCTCCATGCGCCCGCCGCTCGCTTGGGCTGCTCTCAAGCGCCACGGCAACTGGCCATTTTTTAAATGTGATTTATAAGCCCTCTATAAATACTTGGCTTATATTTTTGGAACCCTGGGACTCTTGACAGATCAATTTCGTGCCCCACTTGAGAAGAATCTCATTCATACTCCATTGATCTTGCTTCTTTTGAGAAAACTAAAGCTACAACATTGTACTTTATGCTCTAACTAGTTTTCTCTACGTTTTTCTCTTTACCTTGCAAACACTTCCATCCTTCTTCCTTCGTTGGAGATGTCGGTACATTGAAGAAGGAGACTCGATCATGTTCAGCAATTCAAGTGGCAAAAGAGGGAAGATTGACGTGAAGACTGAAAGGTGTCCGATTTCGTTGTCGCGGACAAATCCAAGTAGTTCCTTGGTAGGGATCACGGGACGAGAATAAGTCGGTTAGGTTAGTACGTCGTTACCACCTAATCTGTAAGTTGATTTTCATAGTACATTGCTTCCCTGGCCGTTGAAACCCGGGGTTTTTTCTCGATTACCATGGGTATCAAGTTTTTCCTTCGTCACCAAAAATCGTATCTGTTTATGGTTGTTTATGCTTGTTCGTATATTGCATGCTCGTACTTATCTCTAACATCTAGAAATAAATATTCTTTACGTGTATTGAATATTTAATTTTTACTACTTCCGCTATTTCTATCAGGGTCGAAACTTGATTGTACACTTTAAGACAAAAAATCCTTTTTCAGAAAGGATTAACTTAGATTATTTTCTAATTGGTAAATTGTGATTGTTGTTGAGTTTGTACCATAATTAGCACCGATTTTGAAGATTCCACATTAAATCAAGGAAGTATTGGCAGAGTACTTTGCCGTGGAGTGCTTCAGTACTTTGGCGTGTGCAAGATGAATCGATGAAGTTATCTATGAATTGTTGAAAATTTTAATTTGTTTGGGAGACAAATTATTTGATAAGCGAGTATTGAGAATTGATAGGCGACTTGTTTAATCAATTGTAAGGGCTCAATATTTTCTAAAACTAACCTGTATTTGAAATACTGTTAATTAAGTACGAATCAAAAAAATATGTTTGAGATAGCATTCAGAGTTAATGTATGACCATTATAAGGTTCGGTGATGTCTTTTCGGTTAGTGATTTTGTCGACATATTTTGTAGATCTTTTGGATCTTTCGGTCGTAATTGGTTCAATTTTATGATGGTTTCATTGATGATAATTTAACTTCTTCAAATCATGAAGAGTATGAGATCCATTTGAAGATTTTGTTACAAATCTTGAAAGAAAGGTGGATATTTGAATAAATATGAGTTTGGTTAGAAAAAATATCATTTTGGGTCATATTATTTCTAAAGGTGATATGTCTGAGGATTTGAAGAAAATTGAAACAGTAGTAACTTAAGAGAGACCAACGAATGTTGTAAAGGAGTGTAGTTTATGGGTCTTATTGAATTTGATAAGCAATTTGTTGAAAATTTTGGGGATTTTGATATGATGTGAAAATGAGAAGTCTTCATTTGGGAAGAAAATTATAACAAGAATTTTTAGGAGTTAAAGAAAAAATTGATGACAACGTCTATTTTGGTTGATCTCTAATGAATCAGGAGGATTTGTACTATATTGTGATGTTCTTATGGGAAGTTTGTGATAGGTATTGATGCAGTGTGGTCGGATGATTACTTTTGGTTTAATACATTTGAAGGTCTATGAATAAGATCACCCCACCTATGGTTTGGAGTTAAATGTTAAGATATTTATTTTAAGGATTTGGAAATATTATTTGTATGAGAAAGAGTTTGTGACTTGAGATATTTGTTTCCTTGAAAGAGTTGAATGTGCGATGACGTAGGTAGATGGATCTCGATAATGAGTCTTATTTGTAATAGTTTGGGATTGCTTGAGATTTGGGTAATGTGTACATGTAGAAGGGATTCTTTATTTTCAAGATAAGATTTTGTTCCAATTATTGAGAAATTTATAGATAGAATTTTGTTTGAGGCCCATAGATCATGATATATGATTCCTTCTAGTGGCAAAATATATGAAGAAAATTTGTGACTTATGTGGCAAAGTGTATTGTGTGTCAATAGAAGAAAATTGAGCATAAGAAACCTCTAGGATTTTTACACATTTTGTTAACTCCCAGAAGCGAATATATATATAGCGATGGATTTTGTTTCGAGGTAATTTAGGATGGAGAGGATTATTGATGCTATTTGGGTGATCGTGGATTAGTTGACAAGGTTGGCTATTTCTCGCCAATTCGGATGATGTACTTGAGGGATATGTTGGATCGCCAATATGCCAACGGGATGATAAGATTTCAAGTTATTCCAATTTCTAGGCTTCACTTGTGATCCGAGGTTGTGTAGAATTTCGGGACTAGTTTGCATAAAAAATCAGTCGCCAAGTTAAAATTTAATATGGTATTGGATTTGCAGACAGATGCTTGATCAAAGTGACGCAACGGAAGCACGTAGGACTGTAGCCCTAGGTTATAAGATTTGATTTAGGATTTGAAGTAGGGAACCTGATTCGAAATCTGAATTGAGGATGTTAATTTTAGGAGATTATAGACAATTGGGATGATTAATTGCCGCTCACCGAGTTTTGCTTGCAATAAGAGTTATCAATTGAGCAATGGGATAACCCTTTTTTAGGCTTTAATCTAGTAGAGATGTAAGTCTCGCATTAATTAGGAAGAGATTAGATTTGAGGTGATATGGACAATCACATGTTCCTAAGGATGTCTCTAAGGAAAAGAATTTTGTGTTTTGGGGACAAAGGGTGGATTAAGGCTAAAGATTATTGGGCTATTCGAGGTTTTCAATAGGTCGGAGAGATAACATATTGATTGGCTTTGCTCTGAGTTGGTGGATTGTTAGGATGTGTCATACGTATGTGTGTTGAAGGAATATATGGATGATCATTTGTATGTGGTTGGGTTAAAGTCGTCATTGATCGATGAGAATTCGCCTTATGTTGATATTTGATTTGGATTTTCGGGAATCTAGTTTTGAAAAATAAGATGACCCCTTTGGCTATAATAGTTTCGAGAAATCTCTCAATTGAGGAAATTGTTATGGAAGCGCGAGGATAAATCCAGAAGAATCTCTCTATCTGTTTAAGGACGGAGGTAAGAATTGAAGAGCATAAATTTCGATAACGAAATTTTTGGTAAGTGGGGAGAATTGTAATATCCCGATTCCTATTGGATTTAATTTTGATATATTTATTATTTTGAGTAATTTGGAGGTGGTTAAAAATAATTAAATGTTGTGAGATTTTGAAAAAAATTGGATCGGTTGGTTACTGCCCAAGGCACACCGGTGCAAGCACCCGAGTGCCGATTGGTAATAATAATAATACTAATAAGGCAGTGGAGGCCTCAGGCAGTAGGGAAAGAAAGGAAAAGGAAAAGAAAGTAAGAGAGAGAGGAGAGAGAGAAGAAGAGAGAGATCATGCGTAGAGCAAGGGAAGAAGGAGAAGGGAGAAAAAGATGGAGAAGGAGAAAGCGGCGTGAGAAGAGGCAGCTTGCGGAGGAGAGAGGAGGAAGAATGAGGGTTGCGGCGTGCAAAAGGCGGTGCAGCGCTGGTGAAGATGGTGTGGTGCTGGGTAGGGACGGTGGCCATGAAAGGAGGCAGAGACAGTGGTGGCTTGCGAGCAATGGCAATGGCGGTCACTGACGAAGTGGTGTGGCATGGATAGAGAGAGAAACCGCTCCGGTAGAGAGGGAAACCGTGCTGGCAAGAGAGAGAAAGTATGATTTGGGTATTTCGGAGCATCATTTCTTCCAATTTGTGAAGTATAAGAGGAAGCTCTAATTTGGTTATTTAAAGTCAGAGATTTGGTAAATTAGACCGAGGCAAGTGCACCTTAAATCACTTTTTCTCTTGTTGTCAATTTTTGTTCATTCTTTCAAGTATTATCATTCTAATACTCGTCTCTGTTATGTTTTTAAAGTAAATATGACACGAAAATCATTTCAACATGATTTAATGGAAGAAATTTCATATCCACATGTGTTATTGATGTCGTATTATGTTTTCCCGTATTATGCTTTATTGAATATTTTGCTGATTTTAACTGTTGTATTGTATTTTATGGTATGTTACAAATCTAAAATTTCAGGTGCCGAATTTTATTGCTAAATTTTATTGTTAAATTTAATTTGAAATTGGGTGTGTTGATTTTGCTGAATTTTACTACTATAAATTTAAAATTATTATGAATTCAATCCTATATTCATAAAAGTATGATTGAAAGTTTTACAAATATTAAGAATTACGAATATTTTTTCCCTGACTAAGAAAATTAAAAAGAACTAAGAAAATGTATAGAATTTTTATAAAGATCTCAAAAAGAATTAAGAAATTGGACCAATAAATTATTCAAATGGTAATATTCATAGGCATATCTTAGGATATTGTAATAGTAATCGAGAAATTACCTTTAGCCTCTGGGAGAATAAAAGTGGATTAGTGCCCCGTCTATCAGGTTATAAGTATGTACCGTTCACATTCAGGTGTTAAATATGATCATACGGCCTTAGATTATATGGGAACATACACAATCCTTTTCTCGATTGTCCACTCCGTTAGTTGTTAAGATCTACTAACCCTAATCCCTAAGATATATAAGTATTCAATGTATTTGACGGTTAAGATAGTAAAAACGAAGGCCAAAAATATTATAAAAATATTTTCTGCCATGTTTTATACTTATATATGCATTACGACTCCTATTCCTTCCAATGATATGTTTTAAGTATAATGTGCACATTTATTATTATATGTTATACATTATTGAGAATTTTGCTCACTTCCTTACTATTTTTATTAACTTTCAGATGAGTCGCACGAATTAATATCAAATAAACAGGAATAAAGATGGAAGTTTGTTATATTTAGGAAGATGGATTTTGATGATTTTGTTTCTGATTTTGATGTACGAAAATTTATGTAAAACTTTAAAAATATGAAATAATGTATTCTATTTTGGTGATATTAAGCAGACTATTATGGATATTATGCATGCCTCTATAGAATATTGTGTATTTAGTTTTGTTAGATTTTTTTAGCAGATATATTTCCTTAACAAGATCCGATGTTATATTTCTATAATACGGTGTTGGAGTCGCTGATGACGTGATGACTGTATGGATATTGTGTATATTTATATTTATATATATCATATTAATTACTTATGATAATGGTTAATGACAGAAATGAAAACGTGATTCATCACGCATTACCGTCTACGGGGCCTATCTAAAGAGTGGCCTTCGTATTCCATTTGTGAAGGAGCTGTACGAGACTTTGGCGGCTCTAGAAATTCTTATGGCTTGCCTCCATCCCAATGCTGTTCAATACTTGATTTCTTTGTGTATCTTCTTTTGTTATAAGAAGCTTATCCTAAATGCCCTAATCATGAAGGTGATCTTCCAGTTCAACCAAGATATAGATTGGATTTCTCTCACCCCTCATAAGAATTTCAAAATATTTGGGGGCAATCCATATTTAGTTAAGGGTTGGAAGGACTATTTATTTTATATGATGATTTTCCTCTGTCTCGCTCCTTTCCAATTATTGGGTCAAAGTCAACTACGTATGCTCCGGAGATGTTCTTGAGAGAGAGTGTCAAATGGCTTGACCTCTAACATGGCTCGTTAAGGAGAATGTTGCCATCCTACATTGTACGGACTGCTAACTCTCCCGAAATGCATTTGCTAAAGTTCAATGGGATATCAGGGTGGAAGATTGTCATGCTGTTTTATCAACCCAAAGGAAGTCAAGAAATCTATACATCCTGGATTCTCCTGAATGGGCGGTTTGCAGGGTGAAGTTTCCCTCTTCTTCATTAGATCTCAGCCATGTTGTTGGGGAGGCCTATGATGAGATGGTAGCTAAAGAAGATGGTGAGTCATCACAAAGATCAAGCTTTGCTCATTATTCTCTGGTCAATCTAATTTTTGAGAAAGCAACCAGGCAAGTTGAGGGTGGCGAGTCTCCGATTGATTTTGCTTCTGGAATAAATAACCCCTCAGCTCTAGATTGATTGAACTGATCGATGCCCTGATTTTAGCTAGTATAAAGTTCCAAGGGATAATACAGTTAAAAGTCACCCTGAGCACGTATCCCAAGATGACAAGTCGCACACTCAATTTCCTGGTTGTTGACTTGCCCTCCATATGCAATGCCATCCTAAGCCAACCGTGCCTAGTAGCGTTCAGAGCTGTCACCTCAATACCACACTTAAAAATAAAATTTCTAACTGTATGCGGTATTGGTGAAGTGTTAGGTGACTAAATAACTAGACGGATGTGCTACATGTCACAGGTAGCCCCAAGTGGTAGTGAGAGGAATGCAGGAGAGTTGGACCATCAAGACGAAGCAACCCTACAACAGTCGCAATCTAGCGAAGCCACCATCCTCATACCGTTAAATCCAGAGGACTCAGTGAGGTGTGTATAGATAGGGGGCTCACTCGCCGGACTCCTATGAGAAGAACTGATAAGCTTCTTGAGGCGGAACACAGATCTCTTTGTGTGGATACTTGCTGATATGTTAGGAATTTCGGTTGGAATAATGGTCCACAAGTTGGATCTTGATCCCAGACACAAACCCGTCAGACAGAAGCGGATGAACCACTCTGTTGAGAAGCTCATAGCCATTGGGGAAGATGTGAAAAGCTGCTAGATACCGAGTTTATCAGGGAAGTCCAATACCCAAATTGGCTCTCCAACGTTGTTCTAATAAAAAATAATAAATAATAAAGGATGTGCGTTGACTTCACCGACGTCAATAAGGCCTACCTAAAGGATAGCTTCCCTTTACCGAAGATTGTCTTACTGGTAGACAACTTCTGGTCACGAGCTGATGAGTTTTATGGATGCATACTTGGGCTACAACCCGATCAAGATGAGCCTAGAGAACGAGAAACACACCTCATTCATAACCAATCAAGGCGCCTACTGCTACAAGGTTATACCTTTATATCTGAAGAACGCGGGTGTCACTTACCAAATGCTTGTGAATAAAATGTTCAAAAAGTAGATCGGCCACAATATAGAGATGTATGTAGACGACATGCTCATCAAGAGTAAGACCACTAGCGACCATATTCGCGATCTGGCTGAATCCTTTGAGGTACTCCGTACAACGCCGATAAAGTTAAAACCCATTGAAGTGTGTCTTCGGAATATCCTTAAGAAAATTCCTAGGTTTCATCGTCTCTCAGCGAGAGATCAAATCAAACCTAGAGAAGATCAAGGCCCTTATGGACATGTCTCTACGACGAAGTGTCAAGGATCCCCAGAGGCTAACGGGAAGACTGGCAGTGCTTTCCCGCTTCTTAGCCAAGTCAGGAGATAAGTAACAGCCATTCTTTAAGGCTCTGAGGAGACAAAGGCAAACATATTTCAATGGACGGCAGAGTGCCAGGCCGCCTTCAATGAGCTGAAGTAATACTTGGGCAGTCCACCGTTGTTGTCATCCCTAAGAGACGGGGAAGAGTTATACCTCTACTTGCCGGTATTAGAAGCGGCACTTAACTCTGTTTTGATATGCTAGGAGTCTGAAGCGTAGTGACCGGTCTACTATGTGAGCAAAATATTAACCGACACAGAGACATGGTACCCGCGCGCTGAGAAGCTCGCCCTTGCACTCGTCTTCTCAACCTGAAAGTTGAGACCCTATTTCTAGGCTTATCGTGTGGTTATCCTAACCGACCAACCGTTGAAGGGCATCCTTCAAAAACTTAATGTTTTCGGACGACTAGTTAAGTAGACTATCGAGTTGGGAGAGTTTGATATCAAATTTCGACCCAAGCCAGTTATCAAGGGGTAAGCCCTGGCCGACATCATTGTCGAGACCACAACCCCAATTTTCAATGAGCATTGCACTGAGGACATAGACCACCGCCCGGAAGAGCCAAAATGAGTTCTCAACATGGACGGTTTGTCAAACAACTCAGGCAGTTTTGTTGGAGTGGTCCTGAGGACTCCGGACGGGTTTGGCGTGAAATACTCCCTGAAGATCGATTTTTCGGCCACCACCATTGTTGCCAAGTACAAAATCCTGTTAGCCCGATTGCAACTAGCCAAAGAGTGCTTAATTATGTGACTGACCGTCTACAGCGACTCAAAGCTAGTCATTAACCAGATTAACAGGAGCTTCGAAGCGTGCAACCCTTTCTTAGCTAGATACCTAGCTAAGGCGAATGACACAATCCAGAGATTCAATATGCTGAACTTGGTCCACATCCCCAGGAGTGAGAACTGGAAGGTTAACCAGCTCGATAGAGCAGCAGCGGTCAAAAATTCAGAACAGTACTCAAGGGACATGAGAGAAGTTTTAAACACTCCCAACATAGAGGAACCAGAAGCAATGCAAGTCTCCGACAATGAAAACTGGACGACGCCGTGCTGGAGGTATTTGGTAGATGGAACACTGTCGGAGAACACGGACAAGGCTAAGCTGATAAAAAAGATAGCCGGTTAGTACACCATGGTCGACGGAAGGGTGTATCATTGAGGATACTCGACTCCATACCTCCAGTGTCTTACCCCAGAGGAGGCTAACTATGCTTAAAGTGAAGTCCACCTTAGGGTATGTGGATCACACATTGGCGGCAAGAACCTAGTGTTCAAAGTCATGTGCTAGGAATATTACTAGCCAACAATGAGGAATGATGCCCAGGATTTTGTAAAGAAGTGCAAGAATTGTTAACTCTATGACAATCTTCACCACCAGCTTCTCACAGAGCTGAGGTCCCTCCAAGCTCATTGGCCTTTCGCGAGATGAGGGCTCGATATTCTCAACCCATTTCTCATCGTAACTAGGCAGAGAAAGTTCATCATCGCGGGCATAGACTACTTCACCAAATTGGTTGAAGCCGCCCCTCTCGTCAAGATTACCGAGCATAATGCCCTGGAATTCATCCATCAGAGTTTAGTGAGAAGATTTGGTGTTTCTAAGGTCATCATGACTGACAACGTAACCCAATTTTTGGAGAAGCACTTCACTAAGTATTGCACCAATTTGGGCATCAGATTGGTTTACACTTCGGTAGCATACCCCCAGGTGAATGAGCAGGTAGAAGTCACCAATCAGATGCTACTGCATGGTCTAATGACTAAGGTGGTGGACACAGGCGTCTCATGGGTCGACAAACTGCCCTCTGTGCTATGGTCATACCGAAGAACTCTTAATGAACAAACTCGCGAGACACCCTTCAACCTCTATTATGAGATTGAGGCCGTGCTACCGATTGATATTTGGCTCCTAAGTTTTAGAGTCGAAGCCTTCGATCCACTTGGCAACTCCCAATGGATCCGGGAACATTTAGACTTACTGGCAGAAGCCTACAACGCGGACAAGATGCGGACAGCCACCTACCAACAACGAATCACTCGTTATTACAATAAGAAAGTAAAAGTGTGACAATTCGAAGTTGGAGACTCAGTCTTACGAAGCATAGAGGCCATAGAAAAAACAGGTAGCCAGAGCAAGCTTTCCCCGAATTCAGAAGGCCCTTTTCTTGTCGCAGTTGTTCTGTGGAATTGAGCATATAAACTCCAAACCCAAAATGACAAGTTGGTCCCATAAATGTAGAACACAGTCCACTTAAAGTACTCTACTAATGAAGACCTAGGTAAATCATCTGTATGATCTGAAGCATGCTTGTAACATAAATTGTGATTAATGAAAGATATTCTTTTCATCAGAGTATTGTTCTATTCTTTTCTTTTCTTTCTTTTTGTTTCCATATGATTGCTTGCTTGTATATTATACAAAATATACAACCTAGACTGCCCTAAATCGAGCAAGTTTTCATTCGCTCGCAATCAAACCTTGGCCATCCAAGTGGCCCGTAAATGGTCGAATTAAACATTGGTCATCCAAACAACTTATAAGTAGTCAAATTAAACCTTGATCATCCAAGTGTTCCATAAGCGGCCAAGCAGCCCATAAGTGGTTAAATTAAATTTTGGTCATCCAAGTGGCCCATAAGCTGTCAAATTGAATCTGGGTCATCCAAGCAGCCCATAAATGATTGAATTAAACCTCGGTCATCCAAGGGGCCCGTAAGCGGTCGAATTAAACCTTGATTTCATACCAAATGGCTCATTCGCGGTCTAATACCAAACCTTATGGGACTTAAACAGCACACGTGGCAACCTCTTCCAGTAGGAGATAGCACAGTCAGTTTATAATGGTCAACAAATCAGGGCAAAGTATAAAAAAACAAACACTCCGATTGAAAGCTAGCCGCCTTTAATCATAACATGGGATGCACCATGCAATATGAAAGCTCAACTCATTAAACAAAAGTGTGCTCATATATAAAAATGACTTGGTACAACGTCAGGACTCATCTAGATGTCTCTTAGAGGACTAAGGATCCATCTGAAAGCACGGCACACACCTCCAAACAGTAAGACTACGATGGTCAATATTTCAAGTTGACCAGCCAAAGGCCACGCGACAAGCTGGCAGGTTGACACAAAGAGCAAGCAAAGGAGAAAAAAGAGGAAAAGTAAAGCAAATGCGTGGAGACTAAAGCGTTGCCAAAATAAACTTCTCATTATTTTATTTGATGTACAACAACCGTTACGAAGGAGGAAACAAAACCGAAGTATAGAAATCCCAACTAGGGAGCAGAGCTCCAGAGAGGACGCGAGAGAGGCCCTTGTGTGCCTCGAGTAATGTCAACCAGGTCTTCATGCCACTAGGCACCACGGTTCATGGGGACACGGATGCCAGTAGGAAAGTTTGGATCCACCACCTTGACAATTTGGCGACAAATGTTGACAAATTCCTAGAGCTTGGCCTACAGTGCCTAAGTGACCTCTTGGGGGCGCAGACGGGTAGACAACGCGTTCTCAAGCAAGACTATCTTAACTCGAAGCTCAGCCGTGAGCCTCTCCACTCGAGAAGAACTCTCTTCCAGTACCACCAACTGCGCCCTCAGCTCAGATAACTTTGACTAGAGTGCACCTTCTCATCCTGGAGCCGTCGAACTTAGGCGCTCTCCAGGCTCAGCTTCTCCTCTAGCTAGAGGATCTCTTCCTCCCTGTCTTCAATCACCACCTTCCATTGGCGCAGTCCCTTCACCATTATGCTCACAAATTTGTCTTGTTGCAAGAAAGAGAAGAAGATTAGGCTGCTACACTGGAGAGAGAAAAGAAAAGGGAGAAGCACAGTTTCGAAGAAGTTAGCAGGAAAACTTTGTGTTTCTTCCTTCCAAATGAGCCCTGTGACTCAGGCCCAGGCAGTGGGAACTCCTCTGACAAGCCCACTAAGAGGTGTGGGGTAGTAGCCTCTTGGGCCCGCTCCATAGTGACCTCATCAGCGAACCCCTTAGGCAGGACGGCTGGAAAACTTGGAGCGGTGACCTCCTGAGCTAGCTCTGCAATAATATCAACCACTTTAGCAAGTTATCCGATAGCCAGTTCCATCGGCTGAGTGATTGACTCTTCCAATCCGGCGGCTTTGAGCAATAGCTCCACTGGTGTGGCTTGCACCGCCAAATCATCCAGCAGCAATGGCTCAGCGCTAGCATCTATAGTCTACGGTAAATATTAAAATCGTAAATAATATGATCTAATTTGACAACTTGTAGTTAAATCACAATTAAAATATATTTGATATATTAATATTATAATCTATTACAAATATTGTCACATCCCCAATCCTAAATCAAATTTATATTTTTTTCTTGATCCATAGTTAAATTGAATATCTCTTTTCAATATTTCAAGAATTCAATTATTTAAACCATCGGCTGAAAAATCTAAAGTGAAATATCGGAATGTGAACCTATAAATAGTATACTATTAAATGACCAAAAATAAACAATGATTTAAATAACATGATTTAAACACCACACCCAAAAGTGGCCCCGATGCCAAAAAGTTATATAATCACAAATCATGTGTAAAAAAGAGCATTTTTGCTAGATATCAAAATATCAAAGTTAACGTTCGATATTCAAAATTCAGATTAAAATATCAACATAGAAACGATATCATTACCTAAATTACAAATATTAAACGATTTAAGTAAAACCAACAATCTTAAAATTATTATTTCTTTGTCAAACAATAATACATCAAACTGTTCCAACATTCTAAGTTTGATTCCTGACAGTCATCCTTCAAAACCCGATCACCTACAAGTTAGCTTGAACCTACTAATCTAAATAGTAATAAAATAAATATAAGAGTGAGCCAATTACTTGGTAAATTATATATAACTTTCATATAGTGACATATATTGAAGAAATATATTGGATGATGACATGATATAAAATCTAAAATCAGCGCATGCCTTCTGAAATCGACGCACGAGCACTCCTTTGGGTTTACCTCATGTGACACCCAATGTGGAATCGGGGTGCAAGCATGAATTAGGCACCTGTAATGGGTTACTCTAGTGACTTTCGATTGATTCTTGGCCAACTCTCGTATAAATAATGTGCAACCATTTTTTTTATGGCTTGGATGACTATTCATTTGTTATGACACTCATAAGACAGCGACCAAAACTCAACAAATTTTACCTCATGACCTTGTAGGGGACTCTTCACCTTTACTAATGACCATTATCACTTGTCTTTTGACAACTTTTCATCCAATGGGATCTTGGCATCGCCTCCCGCAAACTTAAATAATACTCTCTTCTATTCCACCAAACTTAGAGTATTCTCACTCTCCTTCGGCTTTTTCTTTGCAGTATAGTAGCTTCTCCTTGCACTCCTCCTTGGTCTCCTCTTCCCATCACCTGGACCAATGCCCCCATCGGTCAAATTGGTGCTATCCTTGATAAGTAAAGCCTTCATCGAGTATCGGCTTAATTGCTTAGTTTCCCTTACCATAACCTAGGAACCTTTGGTGAGTTTTCATTGGCCTTTTTCAAACACCGTAAAAAATCCTTCTTCATCAAACGTTCCGATTGAAATCACATTCAACTGTAAATCCGAAGCATATCAAATACCCTTCAATACTAGCTTCATCCCATTGCTTGTCCACAAGCTAACATCCCCGATGTCAACAACCCTTGACGAATCATTGTTATCCATCTTCAATACTCTATAGTCTGTAGGGATATAGTTAGTGAAGAGGAATTTTCTTGATGCACATGGCATGATGAACCGCTATCCATCACCCAATTCGTCTCCTAACTCAAAAAGTTCCATGTCTTTTCCGCATGGACAACTAGAAAATCTCCATAGGAAGCATAGAGGGCTGATCATTTTCATCATAATCTCTCCTCTCTTGACACTCACCTCCACCCTTCTTCTCCTGCTTCCTCTTGAAACAATCCCACTTCATGTGGTCATTTTTGTCACAATAAAAGAACTCCATGTCTTGAATCTTAGACCAGTTGTTGCTCCTCTCTGATTTGCCACCTCGGCCTTCGATCACTCATGTCTTCGACCGCTAGTAGATACCAAAAGTCTTGACTCTCCCTAAACCTCAATACTTTTCTTTCACCTTGACTCATTCATAAGAAAAGAAGTGATAATTTCATCAATGTTGATTATGTCTTTCTGAAATAGTAATGTCGTGACAATATAATCCTATAAAGTTGGTAAACAGCCTAGCAATACTAACACCTTGTCTTCCTCCTTGATGTTCTTATCAAGTGCCAACATTTGTATTAAAATTTAATTAAACTCATCCAAGAGTTTCTCAAAACTTTCCCATTCTAACAAACGAAGGTCATATTACTCTTTCCTCACATCCAACCTTGTTGTTAATAATTTAGACTTATATCAACTTTCAAGCTTTATCTCGATTTCTATGGATCTAACATGCCAATGACTTATTGAAGGATACTATCTACGAGATACAACTTGATCATATAATTGACAAAATTTCTCATATTTGTCACTCCTCATCCTTCATCTTCACCAACTTATCCTCCTTACTCCAAAATACTTTTACCGTTCCTTCTCAGGTCAAAATATTTCTCATCATTTTTTGCCAAAAAAATTAAACTATTTTGCCCATTATATTGCTCAATACAAAATGGCAAGCTTCTTGACGTTGACACCATCAAATCATAACTTTAAAACCTACTTTGTAATACTATTTGTTAGGGTTCGATCAGAGTACACACAACCTGATATAGTAGAACAAAACCCGAACCCCATTCGAATGTCAACTACTAAACTCGTAAAAATAAGAAATATAATAATTCACAATACTTTTAATATAAAGAACTCTTTTTAAGGAAAGAAAAAAGTATAAGATAAATTTTAGATAAATTTACTCTAAAAATTGTGTCAATTATAAATAATCCTCCCTGAAATTTATTTATTACAATCCCATGTAAAATATTATTGATTATAATCTATTCAATACTCAGAAACCCATAAAAAAATCACAATAAAAAATAAGAACAATTAAATGAAATATACTCTAAAAATTTACTCTATAATAACATATGTAATATTGGTGAAGAATATAACTCAAATTAGACCTCAATTGAATGTTAAACCTCTTTATCTTCTATCTTTTTCTTTTCTCTTTTTCTATGCGGCGCTCCTTATGTGAAAAATGATTTCAAATTGCTCTAAAATTACGTCAAACATAATTTTATAATAGCCATGACATTTGAGCACTAGTCAAGCACATGTTGAGCGTGCAGCTATTGAAATTAGCATATGAGCACCTCTCTGGCACTCCTTAGGTGACCCCCAATTTGGAATTGGCATATGGGCATAAATTAGGACCTATCAAGTGCCCAGGGCTCATTTAGCAGAATCGTCAACTCAATGAGCACTCGAGTGCAGCCTTTCAGTACCCTTGGTGCTCGATCATTGCTTGAGCACTGGTCTTGTTATAAAAACACATCATGGTTTTTCCGTGTTATTTTACGGTGATCCAGAGAGAGGAGGGAGAGAGAGAGAGGACGAAGGAGAAGAGAGAGAATGAGGAAATCAAAGCTCCCGAGTTCGATTCTGACTTAGAGCTAGTTAAAGAAGTGAAAGATCGAATCGAGACAAGTACACTTAAATACTTTTCTTTCTCTTTTGTCACTTTTTATTCCAATCACTTTGGATATTTTCGTCCTGATATTCATCCATACTTTTATTTTTATGATATCCATGTATTGAGTATGTATATATTTTAATTTCATGTCCAATTTATAAAATTTGAGTGGTATTTTGCACATGAAAACCCTAACCCATGCCCCATTGTAATTTTTTGATTTAATTGAAATTTATGCACAATTTGACCCTAAAAACTCGAAACCCTAACTTTATGGATGTGGGCGCTTTGATTATTTGACATTAATTCACACATATTTTACATATATTAATTTTACGTGTTTCAAAAATATTATGAACGTGAATAGTGATATTTATTCACATGTATTCTATATATATTATATTGTACATACTCCGAAAATTTCATTGTATGCATTTGTGAAGGGATTTTTCGTTTGAAAGCTCTAAAGTTATATTTTGCTCATAATAGTAAGAATTTTTAACTTTTTTCATGCTTTATATTGATTATGCATATAATTTAAGTCATATGAAAACTTAAATTTATATCCATAAGAATTATACAAATTATAAAAACTATAAGAAGGAAATTCTATAATGTGTTAAGTTTGATTAACTATTCTCCCGGAGTGAGAATAATGTGTTATGAATGAATATAAAATTTTTCTAAGAATAAGCAATCATAAAATTAGATAAAATATTTATATTTTAAAGGATAATATTCTATGACATGCCTTAGGATATTATTGTGATAGAATGACATTGCCTCTAGGCCATAGGGGTTATGGTGGCATATATAAAATTAGCCCCGTATATTGGGCTAATGGTATGCCACTCACTATTGGGTGTTTAAATTGCGTGGGTTGTGCCTTAGAATATGTGAAAGTAAACACATTCCTTTCCTTACCTGGCCACACTGTTAGCTTGTAAGGCCTACAAGCCCTGATTCGTAAAGATAAATATATTTCTGTAAGATTTAGAATCTAAAGGAATCAGATATAAAATGAAAAAAAGAAAATAAGTTTCAAAAATTACATTTAATTATGTTTCATGAATATGCATCTATATCATGCTCCTATTTCCTTCCTTGATTTATTTTGAATATATTGCCATTGATCTTTAATTATATTGTCCCTTACTAAATATTTGGCTCACTAATTACTATTTTCTTCCCCTCAGATGTACGATCTCATACCTGATGAGACAGAGTAGATGATTAGAAGTCGACTAGGCACGAAGAATTAGAGGATGATCTTATGGACTTAGATTTTGTGATTTTATTACTCACGAAGTACTTTTATATACTTTTGATGGATTTATACATTAATGTAGTTGTATGTTGATGATGTACATGTAGTTTAGTTTCTAATGTATTTGATAGACGTATATACTTTTACAAGTTATTATAGTTTATTTTAGTACCTAATAGTATCTTATCTGAGCCGACGTTGTAATCAGAGTTACAACATTGGTGGCATAAATGTGATTGTGGCTTTTTGAATCCTGTGTATTTGTTGTTGGAATATATGTGCCGTACAGGGGTTTTGTACAGGTTTGTATTAGTTTGATAGCCGTTTTACAACCAGAACCAGGTCAGTTTTAGGTTAAAAAAAATGCGATATGTCACAATTGGTATCGAAAATAAGATACTTTAAGCTTGATCTGAATCTTATGCGAAAACCTATGATAGTCTAGGCTAGATGGGATAAGTAGATGTAGGCATAGGATGGTTAAAATAGATTAGATAGTTTTAGTTATCTTAGTTACTCTTCTTAGACCATTAGTTGCATTTAAATTGCGTATAGTTGTAGTTTCTTAGTTAGTGTTCGACCTATAATCTAACCCTTATCGTCCTTGCTTCAAAATAGAAATCAATAGTCGAGCATGCCTCCTAGACGAAGATCGACACATGGAGCTGGCTAGTCGCGTGATAGAGAGATCGAGTATCTAAATCTGTTGGATCGAATAGCTGGCATCATAGAGAACATGGGGCAGAGGAATCTTGCTCCAATGCCTGTTCCAGCTTTGGTTCAAACTCCTACTAATCCTAGACTATCTGATTATGATCGATTCGTCTAGTAGAGAGTTCCTGAGTTTCTAGGGAAGCCAGACGCAATTAAAGCAGACACGTGGTTTCAATGGCTAAAGAAAGTGTTCACCATTATTCATTGTCTGGAGGAGGATCGGGTATTGTTTATGTCATATCGGTTGGAGGGTGAGGCCCATCATTGGTGGGAGATGAAGGAGAGGACATTCAATGTGCCAAAGAAAGACATTACCTGGCCTATATTTGAGGAAGCATTCATGGAAAAGTATTTTTCTTCCAGCGTCTGTGAATAGAAGGAGGAGTTCATCCTTTTGAGGCAAGGTACCCGATCAGTAGTGAAGTACACTGCAAAGTTTACAGAGTTGTCTCGGTACGCTCTGTACATGGTAGAAGATGAAGAGAGAAAGGCAAGAAAGTTCCTTCAAGGTTTGCAGGATGACATTCGTAAGTAATTGACAATCTTGAAGTTGGCAATTTATGCGGATGTCTTGGATTGTGCTTTAATCTACGAGAAGGTGTTTGCAAAGGAAGAATTTTTCAAGAAGAAGACGTCGAGTAAAAGTGGTGCCAGTGCTAAATCTAGTGCAAGTACCGGGAGATCGCCTAAGAGGATAAGGTAGCCAGATTCAGGGAAGAAGGGCAGTCAGACCACATCATCCGCACAAGTTTCCGTCAGTCCATGCCAACATTGTGGAAAGATGCATGAAAGTAAACCTTATTACAAGTTGGTGGGCATGTACTTTAACTGTGGCCAAGCAAGGCACAAAATCAAATAGCGTCCTCATCTGACGAAGGCCCTCACCCCTATGCCCGTTGTACAAGGAAAAACTTTTAAGGTGTCTGCTAGTCAAGCAAAGGCACCTGATGCTTTGGTGGAAGATATTCTTTCTATTTGTGGCACTTTTGGTAATGTACTTTTTGATTCTGGATCCACCCATTCTTTCATTTCACCTCGATTTGCTTGTCATCTTGTATCATCTCCTATGATCCTTGATTATTCATTACTCATTTTGATGCCACGGGATCTTCTATTGTTACTGATGTTTCGTATCCTAGGTGCTTGGTTGAGGTGAATAGGTTGTCCTTAGTTGTTATTTGATCCTTTTAAAGATGCATGATTTTGATATTATTCTAGGTATGAATTAGTTGTCAAAGTATCATGTGAGTATTGATTGTTTTCATAAGAGAGTTGATTTTGTAATTTCAGAATGTGAGCCCTTCACATTCAAGGAATTCGGTGGGTAGAGCTGTCTAGTTTTATCTCAATTTTACAAGCCCGTCATTTGTTGTGAAGCGGATGTGAAACTTATTTAGCTTATACCAACATGGTAGAGAGCCGTAAATTATTGACGAAGGAGATTCTGGTGGTATGTGAATTTGAAGATGTATTTTCGGATATGTTGTCTGCTTTGTCGCCATACCGAGAGATCGAGTTTGGGATTGATCTCGTGCCTAGATCGGCAACTATCGTATGGTTTCTGCTGAGTTGAAAGAATTGAAGTAGCAATTGTAAAATCTTCTAGATTTGGATTTTATTAGACTCAATGTTTCGGCACGAGATGCTCCAATCCTATTTGTGAAGAAGGATAGGACTTTGAGATTATGTATAGATTATAATGAGCTAAATAAGATCACAATCAAGAATAAGTACCCGTTGCCACGGATTGATAATTATTTTGATCAGTTGCAAGGGACCCGCGTGTTTTCCAATATTAATCTTCAGACGAGGTATCATCGGCTTAGGATTAAGTAAGAGGATTTGACAAAGATAACATTTCAGACGAGAAATGGCCATTATGAGTTTCTTGTAATGTCGTTCAACTTAACAAATGCTCCTGCGGTGTTTATGGATTCGATAAATTGGGTTTTTTTAGCCATACTTGGATAAATTTGTTGTGATTTTCATTGCTGATATCTTAATCTATTTAAAGAGTTATGTTGAGTATGAGGAGCATTTGAGGATCGTGCTCCAAACCCTTAGGGAGTATAAATTATTCGCGAAGCTAATAAAATGTGAGTTTTGACTCGATGAGGTCATATTCTTGGGCCATGTCATTTATGATGGAGGCATCTCGGTAGACCCAAAGAATGTCGAAGTTGTGATCAATTGAGTCGAGCGGACGACAGTGATAGAGGTCTATTTCTTCTTGGGTATGGCCAGTTATTATCGTTAATTTGTGAAAATTTTCTCTCGAATTTCTTTTCCACTTACTCAATTGACGAAGAAGGAGGTGAATTTTGAATGGACTGAAGAGTGTGATTGAAGTTTTCAAGAGTTGAAGGATCGTTTGACTTCGGCACTGATTTTGATCACCCCCTACAGTTCTAGCAGTTTTGAGGTTTATTGGGACACTTCTAAGGTTAGCCTCGGATGTGTTTTGATGTAGCATGGGAAGGTGGTTGTTTATGGGTCTTGATTGTTGAAAGTTCACAAGAAGAACTATCCAACCCATGGTTTGGAGTTAGCCACCGTGGTGTTCCTATTAAAGATTTGGAGGCAATATCTATACAGTGAGAAATTTTTAGTGTATTCTAATTACAAGAGTCTCAAGTATTTAATTTCATGGAAAGGGCTGAACGTGAGGTAACGATGGTGGATCAGGTTTATTAAAGATTATGATTGTGAGATACACTATCAGCCAAAAAAAGCAAATGTAGTCACAGATACTTTAAACCATTGGACTAGTTTTGTTGCGAGACTGCAAATTAAGCAGATGGAGATATTGGATTGCTTAAAGTTTTGTAATATTCAGCGTTATGTCAAAGGCAACATGATGATGTTGTCTTTCTTACGGGTGTAGCTTGAGATCATTCGAAGGATTAAGGAAGGGCAATCAAGTGATTTATTATTGATGGATATTGTTAGATATCTTAGTCAAGATTGTCAGATAGATTTTAGTGTCCGTACTAATGGAATCTTGAGATTATGGGAGCATTTATGTGTGCTTGATAATAAGGATTTGAAAAAAATCATGAAGAAGGCTCATCGAATCAGGTGCACTATCCACCCTGGGATTCATAAGATGTACCAAGATTGAAGAAAATATTCTGGTGGAGAAATATGTATAGGAAGATAGTTACTTTTGTTGGTAGATGCCTTATTTGTTAGCAATTGAAAGCTTAGAGGAGAAAGCCCATGGGATTATTGCAGCTTTTGCCCATTCCTAGCTGAAAATGGGGGGATATTTCTATGGACTTTGTTTCAAGCTTCCCTAGGACACTAAAGAATCATGATATGATTTGGGTCATTATGGATCGGCTAACAAAATCAGCTCATTTCTTAGCCATTTGGACAACGTACTCTCTTAATCATCTTGCGCAGTTGTACATCAATGAGATTGTTAGACTGCACGGTGTGCCATCATATATTATATCTAATCATGATCCATGTTTCGTGTCTAAGTTTTGGGAGAGCTTGCATCGAGAATTGGGGACGAACTTGAAACTCAACACAGCGTATCACCCTCAAGCTGATGGTCAATCTGATCAGACTATCCAAATATTATAGGACATCCTTAGAGCCTTTATAATGGAGTTGAAGGGGAATTGGGATGATTCCCTGCCGTTGGCTAAGTTTGTGTACAATAATAGTTTCTAGGCGAGTATCGACATGGCTCCTTTTGAGGCGTTATATGATAGGAAGTGCCGATCCCCTATCCATTGGGAGGAGATAGGAGATAAATATCTTTTGGATCCATATGTGATTAAAGAGATTTCAGAGAATATTGTGGTGATTTTTGAGAAATTAAAGATGGCTCAAAATCGACAGAAGAGTTATACTAATCGAAGGAGATCTGAGCTCAGATTCGAGGTTGGCGACTTTGTTTTCCTTAAAGTATCGCTGTGAAAGAGGACTTCCAAATTTGGTATTAAAGGAAGGCTAAAACCTCAATTTATTAGACCCTTCGAGATTCTTGAGAAAGTTGGAGAAGTAGTGTATCGTTTGGTGCTACCCCCGAGTTTGGCCAATTTGCATAATATTTTCTATGTCTCGATGTTGATGAAGTATGTTCATGATCCGACACACATTATCGATTTCGGCCCTTTGGTTATCTAAAAAGATTTATCGTATTCGGAGGAGCCAATTCAGATTCTGGATCAGAAGCATCAAATTTTGTACTCGAAGACCATTCCTCTCGTGAAGGTCTTGTGAAAGAATTACTCCAATGAGGAGGTGACGTGGGAAAGAGAGGACGAGATTCGGGACAAGTATCTCTATTTGTTTCGAGGTATAAGTATTTATTTGAATTTTTAGGATTCGTTAAATTCAAGGATGAAATTTTTTAAGTGGGGGAGGGTTGTGAGATTTCAGATTTCAAAACATAATAATTCGGAGTAATTAAGATAATATAATCGAGATTAACCTTAAGAGTACGCAAAAAATTAATATCGGAAACAAAACAGGAGTCAGGAGGCCCGGCGTCTGAGTGGCGCTCGAGGAGTGCCCAGGGCGCGTTTGGCAGAATAAACGCGCCTGAGGGACGCTCGAGCGCACCCAGCTCACATTTAACAGAATCATCCACTCGAGGAGTGCTCGATGAGTGCTCGAGAGTGCTCGAGCGCTGCTTTTTGGTAGCCTTGGCGCTCGATCAGTGCTCGAGCGCCAGTCTGGTTATAAAAATGCGTCAGAGTTTTTACATGTTATTTTACAGCGATCCAGAGAGAAATGCGAGAGAGAGAGCACGAAGGAGAAGAGAGAAAAGGAGGAAATCAAGACTCCCAAGTTCAATTCCGGTTTAGAGTTAGTTAGATAAGTGATAGATCGGGTCAAAATAAGTGCACTCATATACTTTACTTTCTCTCTTGTCACTTTTTGTTCCGATCTCTTTAGATATTTTCGTCTCGATACCCATTCATACTTTTATTTTTATAATATCTATGTATTGAATATGTATATATTTCGATTTTAAATTCAATTTGTAAGATTTGTGCGGTATTTTGTACATGAAACCCTAACCTGCGTCCCCTTTATAATTTCCCGATTTAAATGAAATTTATACACAATTTACCCCTAGAAACTTGAAACCTAAGCTTAATGAACATGGCTCCTTTGATTATTTGGTATTAATTCACATATTTTTGTATATATTAATTTTATGTATTTTGAAAATATTATGAACGAGAATAGTGATATTTGTTCACATGTACATTATATATATTATCTTGTATATGCTCCGAAAATTTCATTGCATGCATTTGTAAAGGAATTTATCATTCGAAAGCTCTAAAATTATATTTAGCTTATGGTGGTAAGAATTTCTAATTTTTTTCATACTTTATATTGATTATGCATATAATTTAAGTCATGTAAAAATTTAAATTTATAAAAATTATACAAATTATGAAAAATATAATAAGACAATTCCGTAATGTTTTAAATTTGATAAACCATTCTCCAAGAGTGAAAACAATGTATTATAAATGAGTATGAAATTTCTCTAAGAATAAGTAATTATAAAATTAGACAAAAAATTTATATTTTAGAGGATAATATTCCCTAACATATCTTAAGATATTACTATGGTAGCACTAGGATTGTCTCTAGGCCACGGGGGTTATGGTGGCATATATTTTATGGCCCCATATATCAGGTTAAATATATACCGCTTACCACAGGTTGTTTAAATTGTGTAGGTTGTACTTTAGAATGTGTTGAAGTAAACACATTCCTTTTCTCATTCGACCTCACCATTAGCTGGTAAAACCTATGACCCTAGTCCGCAAAGATAAAGATATTTCTATATAATTTGAAATCTAAACGAATCATATATGAAATGAGAAAAGCGAATAAGTTTTGAAAATTACATCTGATCATATTTTATGAGTATGCATCCATATCATGCTCATATTTCCTTCTTTGATTTATTTTAAATATATCGTTATTGATATTTGATTATATTATACCTTACTGAATATTTTACTTATTCCTTACTATTTTTTTCCCTTCAAATGAGTACGAGTTTATACCCGATGAGACAAAGTAGAGGATTAGCAGTCGGCTAGGCATGAAAATTTGGAAGATGATTTTATGGACTTAGATTTTGCGATTTTGTTACTCATGAAATACTTTTGTATACTTTTGATGGATTTGTATATTGATATAGTTGTATGTTGATAATATACATGTAATTTAGCTTCTGATATATTTAATAGATGTATATACTTTCGTAAATTATTATGGTTTGTTTAGATACCTAATGATATCTTATCTGAACCGACGTTGTAATCAGAGTTACCACGTGGGTGCCACGGATGTAATTGTGATTTTTTGGATCCTGTGTGTATTAATTGTTGGAATATATATGCTATACAGGAATTTTGTATATGTTTGTATTAGTTTGACTGCTATTTTACAGTCCGAGCCATGCTAATTGTTGGTTAGGAAAATGTGATATGTCACAATAAAAATAGTATATATATGAATATTTGAAATTAGAAATACTTAAAGAGATTAGATAATGATAGCAACAAAGAAAAATGGCTCAAAGATATCAAATACTAGAATATGATATTAAATTTACCAAATTGGCTTGTTATGCTCCACACATGGTGATGAACTAGACAATATGTGAAAGAAGATTTTTGTAAGGGTTAAATAACACAGTTCAAAAGCAATTGACAACTTTCAGGTTGATGACGTACGGAAAAATTCTTGATTGGGTCTTACTATATGAGCAAGAGTTGAAGAAGGGAGAAGTTTTTCGAGAAGTAGAGTGCAAGCGAAAGAGGCTAAAGTTTAGAGTTAGATGAATCCCACAAAAAATCAAAGTCTCATGACAAAGGGTGGTGGAAGGAGCTAAACTCCTAGGCATATCAGGCCAACAGCAATTGAAGAACCATGTACCCACATTGTGGAAAACTACATGGAAAAAGAAATCTCAAGCCACACATGTATCCAATTCTATTATATATTACATTTCAACAATTTAATAACTAAATGAAATTATTCAATCCTCCTTTTGTCCAAAATGTGCAAAAAAATCTATATAAACTTATATAAAAAAGTTACGAAAATAAATAAGAGTCTAATACTAAATAAAACATGTATAATCCATATATATTGATATACTTGAATAAATATGTAAAAGGAAAACAATAATCAGATACAAAAATGCCAAAATCAATGATTTATCGATAAAAATATATGAAATAAAAAGAATATAAAAACATAAAAAGCATAAGAAGTGAACAATAATAATCTCATAAATAAAAATTGAATATCAAAAATCAAACTACTTTAATTCCTCATAGCTCAAGTCAAATGCTACTAAAATTTGTGACAAATAATAAATATATAAATTCTTTTAACGTTGGAAAATAAATAATTTATACAAATTCAAAATGGAGTATTTTATTAAATACTTGCATTAAAAAATAAGGAAAGTAAAATATTTCAAGGATTTCAAGTTTTATAGGCATATTTCATAAATATATGAACAAGCCTTTAAAATTACTAGTGAGAGAAAAATTTGACATACATGCCAAAATAATCAGAATATAAACACCAAAACATAACATGTATGCAAATATTGAAATAATTAAAAAAATTTTAATAACAAATGTAAAACACGCATAAATATACTTGTCTAAATTTAAATGCTATTCAAATATAACACAAAATTGCTTCAAAACCATATTCCTTCACCTGCTCTCACTTCTTCTCTCTCTTTCTTTTTTTCTCTTATCTTGAGATCTCAACTAAAAATGGACACAAAAATAAGAACAAAATCCCTTATATAACGAGACAAATACATGTATAGATTAAGTGTTTATCATATAACAACACAAAATATATACATGCATGAGCACCATACATCCACAAATGACTGCTACTTATTCTGTTAGCCAACGCATGAATGCATCTCTTCCACGCATGAATGCATCTCTTCCACCCATTCTACTAAACTATGCACAAGTGCCCTCCACTACACATAAGCACTACCTAACTTTCCACAAATGCTTGGTATTTCATTTAAATATACACTTATTATAAAAAAATCACTTAATATAATTTATTTTAGATGTTATAATCCATATTTTGAAAATCCAGTGTTACAAAAATAATATATTGGATTGCATATCATGAGAGTTCCATTTTGATGTTGCCTCCTATTTGGGGGAGGGATTCTTCTCCATTAGTAGGTTGCATTACTTTTTTTGGTGAATGGTTCGACATGACTCCGAGAGTTGTCACACTGCTTAGCACTTGCCCATGTATGGAGATTGCAAAGCGCATTAAATTGCTCTTGACCAAAGACATTTGAAGGACATAATGGTTTTTGGTGTTGGAGGCAATATTATCACATCGCTCCCCTTGCTGCTCTTCCTTCTAGAAAGAGAAGGTAGCCGGCTCTGTATAGCATCGAGCTTGTTGTGGTTTGTGGAGACAGTTGCTTCATGATAATTTCACTGCCACTGAGAAGGAGCATACTGCCATAAGCTTGGCATTATCTCTTTAGGCGCAAAAGTCTTATAGTTTGCATCTCAGTCAGTGGTGGATGCTACCTTTCAGTCCAGTTTTGGTTGCTTAACTCTTCTTTGTCTAGTGTTGCTCATGTCTTGGCTGCTTCAGTGCCTTTTGGCTTGCTTTTCTGCTTTTATTGAAAGTACCATTTATTTGGATTATAGTTGCTAGACTAACTTTTGCAGAGCATGAAGATACAAAGTATCTTCAATATCAGTTAGCCACCCAATCTAGCCCAAAGTTTTTGCCATTTGATAGTACGAGGATACTTACTTTCTAATGGATGTAAAGAAGATGATGCCTCTCCAAGTGAGTTTTAAGCAATTCTTACGGATGAGAAAAGGTCATGGAGAAGCAATCAGGAGTCTCTTGTGTTTGTGCAAATAAGGACTAAAAGACTAGCCACTGAGGCTACCTTCTATACCAAGATTGTTGTTGCTGAGTATGAGCTCTTGCTCTATCATATTGTCACAGCCTAGGTCACGGTGGCTCACGCTCTAAGTGATGCTGCCATAGCTATTTGCCTCAACAAAATGACAGATGGCTGTTAGATAGGAGCCCATCAACTATCTTTTTCTTCATGTCATGTGGATGACTCTTGGATCAATCGGAAGTTGATCCCTATGCCCTAATTTCATTACATTATTTTGATATGATAGATCTTGATACTACTAATACTTCAGAGAATACATATCTAAATAATTCCCATCTTCAAGAGATGTCTTAATCGATTCCGAGGATGACTTAACCGGCTATAATGTAGTTACTGAGATAGATATAGAGTATTTTTATCTTTCTTTTTTCACTTATTTGTCATGTTTTGTTGCACTTTTTTTTTTTTTGTTATGTAGAATAAGTAAAAAAGGGTATGTATTTCAATTCTTGCTTATGTTTTGTGTTCAAATGGAAGTTTGAATAATACAACATTCAAACCATTTCAAGAGCCAAATTAAGCTTTATTTAATGATATATTATAATGTTAATGGTAATTAAAAAATATACCTACCCATTAAAAATAAAAAAGATTGTGAAGAAAAGGGCACACAAGCTAAATACACTTCGTTATTGTAATATATACTAGGGTTTCAACTTCTCTAGTTGTTAAACTTGTTTAATATAAGACAGAATTTTCATAAAATAAGGTAGGAGATCAAATAAGGAGTATCTACATATGCCGGGAGAACTTTTCTTCCATTCGGACAAATAAAATTTTAGCAAATATTACATTTGCCTACCATAAAATTGTTGTATTTGTCTTGCTCGTCTAGTTATCTCAAACAGCTTTGAGGAATTCTAATGAATAGAAGTCCAATATGGCCGTGGACTTGGTATGCAAGTGCAGAAAATAAATTTATAAATGAAGTTAACGAAAAAGAGTGAAATTTTCTTAATTTTTGCTCTCCTGAATTGTTGTATTATGGTAAAAGCTCCCGTGTATTGCACAGCGGAAGCCATGAATTCAGTGCTCAGACAGTGAGGAAAGCCTACAAATGTTAAACAGTGGAATACCACTGGAGATCCATGCTCCGGATTGGCAATCAACGGTTCTGCTTCAATTAGTACCCTGCTTATAATCCCTTCATCAAATGCGATTGTAGCTCTAACAAAGACACGACCTACCACATCACTGCACTGTGAGTACCCTTCTATCCTTACTAACTCCACAACTTTTCAAGTCAAGAATTTTACTACCTTAAAGATTATTGCCAACAACAAGAACGACGATCCTACTAATAGCATAGTATAACTGATTTGGCCCATTAGAGTTGGCTTTCATCATTTATAGTCTCCCGTATGTTTAATATATGTGCTATGAGATCAATTTGATACCTATTATTTTTGTTAGATTTTGGATCAATCTCTTATAGATCCCACAATCAATAAACGGGTCATCTACGTTGGGTTATAGATCACTCCCGTGTGGGCCCACACCCACTTGATGAGGCGGGTGGAGGTCCATATCCTCACCGCATGGAGAAAGATCAAGTCGAGCTCGCTAGACGCTCGAACAAATTTTTCAGAATGTGTCCCGCTCGCTATGTGCTCGAGAGGCGCTCGAGCGGATTTTTCAGAATGTGCCCCGCTCGCTGGGCGCTCGAAAGGTGGCCAACGCTTGCCGCGCGCTTGACAGCCTCTCGAGCGGGCGCCAGTGATATAAAACGTGGACTTTTCGTTTTTAGGGTTATGAGAACCATTTGAGCGCCGTTCCAGAGAAGAGAAAAGAGAGAGAAGAAGAAGAAGATGAAGAATTGAGCATTCATTCGGGTTTTCAATTAAGTTCCAGTCTTCGGTAATCCCACGTACGAGATTCTTGCCGCTGTAAAAAACGTCTCCCGGGTTTTATCTCTACTCTTATTCCTTATACTTCTTGTACGGGCTGTCCACAATTAGTTGATATTGTTATTTGTGATTTGGAGTTTGTGTAACCGATCAACTACTGATAGTGAAAATTTCGGATTCTATGTCCCGTGGTTTTTCTCCCTCGTTTCATAGGAAGTTTTCCACGTAAAAATTACGTCTTTCTTGATTGTGATTGTTTATTGTGTGCTCGGTATCGTCTATCACGTATTTTCTCGCGGTTCAAACAAACTTTTAAATCTAACAAGTGGTATCACAGATATTGGTTCGTGTTGGGTATTGTCACTTGTTTGAATCGATGGCATCTTCGCCGTCAAAGAATCTGTCGTTTGGCATTGAACAGTTCAACGGGCAGGAGAACTTCATTCTTTGGCAAGAGAGGGTGAAGAACATTTTGACGAGAGAAGAGACAGTGAAGGCGTTGAAGAAAAAAGATGAAAAGCCTGAAAAAATGACCAACGATGACTGGCAAGACGAGAGATCTTGTAAACTGCACTATTAAGTTGTGCTTGGCGGACAACACTCTCCAAGAAGTTATTAGCCTAACTGATTCGGCGGAGATTTTGGAGAAGTTGGAGAGCCGCTACAAGTCCAAATCTCTGACAACCAGACTACAAGTGAAGAAGCAGTTTTATGGCTTACAGTTATCAGAAGGAGGGAGCTTTGAGAAGCACTTGAATAAATTTAACCGGATATTGACGCAAATATCTACTCTTAATGAGAAAATCAAGGAGGAGGATAAGGCACTGGTTCTACTGGCCTCTTTGCCGGCCACCTATGATCACATCGTCACAACCTTACTGTTCGGCAAAGATACCTTAAAGTTGGACGAAGTTATTACCTCTCTACTTATGAACGAGTCCAGACGGTCACAAGGGATATCATCGTCTTCTCATTCTGAGGTGCTGGTGACCGAATCTAGGGGAAGAAGTAAAAGTCGCCACCAGAAATCAAGAAAAAAAGGACGTAGCAAGTCACGGTCCATATATCAAAACCTGGAGTGCCATCACTGTGGCAAAAATGGCCACATCAAGAAGCACTGCTACAAATGGAAGCATAAGAATGCTGAAGGTAGTGAGAAAAAGACTGACAAGACTTGGGAGAAAGAAAGAGCTACTGTTGTTACCGGGACTGATCTTTGGCTAGTATACCAAGAGGATGAGGTGGTAAATCTGGCTGATTTTGAGACAAACTGGGTGGTGGATAGTGGTGCTTCACTTCACGTCACGTCACGAAAGGAGTTCTTCACATCATACACTCCTGACGATTTTGGAGTATTGAAAATGGGCAATGAAGCTATGTCTCGTATTGCTGGCTATGGTGATGTGTGTCTCACCACAAATAATGGAACCAAGTTGCTGTTGAGGGACGTTAGACATGTCCCGGATGTTCGACTGAATCTAATCTCAGCTGGCAAGCTTGATGATGAAGGCTTTTGCAGCACCTTCTGTGCAGGAGCATGGAAGTTGACTAGAGGGTCTCTAGTTGTGGCTCGGGGCAGGAAAATTTCCAATCTGTATGTGTTGCAAGCCTCGATTACAGCTGGAGATGTGCATGTTGCTAGAGATGAGGAGCTTTCAGATTTGTGGCACCGTCGGTTGAGTCACATGGGTGAGAAGGGCTTGAACTGTTTGGCGGAGAAAAATTGTCTTCGGGGTGTAAAGACAGCTCAGTTGAAGACTTGTTCTCATTGCATGGCTGGGAAAGCAACGACGGATCTCATTCAACGACAATTCATCTACAAGGAAGACTGATCTTCTTGAATTGGTTCACTCCGATATATGTGGCCCATTCAAGGTGAAGACTCTTGGAGGTGCACTCTACTTCATCACATTTATCGATGACTGTTCTCGAAAATTATGGGTGTATCCGCAAAAATCGAAGGATCAACCTTTTATATTCTTCAAGCACTTTCATGCTTTGGTTGAGAGGCAAACGGGGAAGAAACTGAAATGCATCCGAAGTGATAATGGTGGGGAGTACATCGAGCTTTTGATGAGTATTGTCAATCTCATGGAATTCGTCATCAAAAGACTCCACCGAAGACACCGCAACTGAATGGGATAGCCGAACGGATGAATGGAACTTTGATGGAGAGGGTCCGATGTGTACTTTCGGAGGCGAAGCTCCCTGGATCGTTTTGGGGGGAAGCCTCGAGGGCCGTGGCTCATATCGTCAACTTGTCACCACACGGTACCTTGAACGGTGAAGTGCCTGAAAAGATATGGACCGGAAAAGATGTATCCTACGATCACTTACACGTATTCGGATACAAGGTCTTTGTTCACGTTCCCAAAGATGAGAGGACCAAGCTGGAGTCAAAGACCAGACAGTACATATTTCTCGATTACGGGGAAGATAAGTTTGGATATTGACTGTATGATCCAATTGAGAAAAAGTTGGTTCGATCTAGGGATATCGTGTTTGTTGAGAACGAGACTATAGAGGATATCGGCAAAGACCCAGAGTTTGTCTCCAAGAATGATGACAGCCGGGTACGTGATTCAAATCTTCTGCCGACACCTGTTCGTCAGCAATGAAAGTCAAGGCAATGCTGAAGATGAAGAAGAACACGTGACTGCAGTGCCCGAGAGTGATGAGGATGAGGATATTCCTCCTGACACTGCAGAGCCTATCGAGCCTGTTCCACTCCGACGATCCACGAGAGATCGAAGACCCCCTACTCGTCTGTCAGCCGAGGAGTATGTGTTACTCACAGACGGAGGAGAGCCCGAATGCTTCGAGGAAGCTATGGAGGATGAACACAACGCGGAGTGGATGGAAGCTATGCGAGAAGAGATGGCATCGCTGCATGAAAATCACACATTTGAGTTGATAAGGCTGCCAAAGGGAAGAAGAGCATTGAACAACAAGTGGGTCTTCAGATTGAAGACAGATGAAAACAGCTCACAACCGAGGTACAAAGCGAGACTGGTTGTGAAGGGCTTCAATCAACGAAAGGGTATTGACTTTGACGAGATCTTTGCACCAGTGGTAAAGATGTCTTCCATTCGAGTGGTGCTCGGGTTGGCTGTTGTTCTTGACTTGGAGGTAGAACAGATGGATGTGCGGACAGTATTTCTTCACTGTGACCTTGAAGAAGAAGTCTACATGGAGCAACCGGAGGGATTCCTTGTCAAGGGGAAGGAGAACTTGGTGTGTCATCTCAAGAAGAGTCTGTATGGTTTGAAACAAGCACTAAGGCAATGGTATAGGAAGTTTGAGTCTGTCATAGTCGTCAGGGCTATCAGAAAATAACCTCGGATCATTGTGTTTTTGTTCAGACTTTCTCGATGATGATTTTGTTGTTCTTTTACTTTATGTGGATGATATGTTGATTGTTGGGCGTAATACTTCTCGGATCACGGAGCTAAAGCGACAACTTGGGAAATCATTTGCTATGAAGGATTTGGGACCGGTGAAACAAATTCTAGGAATTAGAATATTTCGCGATCGCAAATCAAGGAAGCTATGGATGTCACAAGAAAGCTACGTGGAGAAAGTGCTTCAACGTTCAACATGAAAAAGGCAAAATCAGTGAGCACACCGCTGGCCAATCAGTTCAAGCTAAGTACTCATCAATGTCCCTCTACCGAAGATGTAAAGGCACGTATGAAAGGTATACCCTACTCTTCAGCCGTTGATAGCCTAATGTATGCCATGGTGTGTACAAGACCGGATATAGCTTATGCTGTTGGAGTTGTTAGTTGATTCTTGTCAAATCCCGGTAAGGAGTATTGGTCCGCTATAAAATGGATTCTGAAGTATCTTCGAGGAACTTCTAAGCAGTGTTTGTGCTTTGGAAGCAATGAGCCCCTGCTGGTTGGATATACTGATGCAAATATGGCGGGTGATGTTAACTCTCGGAAGTCTACTTCGGGATATTTAGTCATGTTTGCAGGAGGAGCTGTTTCATGGCAATCGAGATTGCAGAGATGTGTTGCTCTTTCCACTACTGAAGCGGAATTCATTGCTATTACGGAGGCAAGCAAGGAGTTGCTATGGATGAAGAAATTCATTCGGGAACTTAGTCTCAAACAGAAACGGTATGTGTTGCTTTGTGACAGTCAAAGTGCGATTCATCTTAGCAAGACTCATCTTTTCACGCCAAATCAAAGCACATTGACGTGAGGTATCAATGGGTGCGGAATGTTATTGACACGGGTTCATTGGTGTTGGAAAAGATCGGGATCGAGGAGAATGGATAAGATATGATGACCAAGACATTACAAAAGGGGAAGCTTGCAACTTGCTGTGCTATTGCCGGGATGACGGTGTATGGTCCCACACAGTCGTGAGGGAAAGTTTGTTGGGTTATAGGTCACTCCCGTGTGGGCTCATACCCACTTGATGAGGCGGGTGAGGTCCATATCCTCACCGCATGGAGAAAGATCAAGTCGAGCTCGCTAGACGCTCGAGCGAATTTTTCAGAATGTGCCCCGCTCGCTATGTGCTCGAGAGGTGCTCGAGCGGATTTTCTAGAATGTGCCCCGCTAGCTGGGCGCTCGCTAGGCGCTCCAGCGGTGGCCGGCGCTCGCTGCGTGCTCGACAGCCACTCGAGCGGGCGCCGGTGATATAAAACGCGGACTTTTCGTTTTTAGGGTTATGAGAACCATTTGAGCGCCGATTCCAGAGAAGAGAAAAGAGAGAGAAGAAGAAGAAGAAGAATTGAGCCTCCGTTCAGGTTTTCAATCAATTTTCAGTCTTCGGTAATCCCACATACGAGATTCTTGCCACTGTGAAGAACGTCTCCCGGGTTTTATCTCTACTCTTATTCCTTATATTTCTTGTACGGGCTGTCCACAATTAGTTGATATTGTTATTTGTGATTTGGGGTTTGTGTAACCGATCAACTGCTGATAGTGGAAAATTTCAGACTCTGTATCCCATGGTTTTTCTCCCTCATTTCATAGGGAGTTTTCCACGTAAAAATTACGTCTTTCTTGATTGTGATTGTTTATTGTGTGCTTAGTATCGTCTATCACGTATTTTCTCACGGTTCAAACAAGCTTTTAAATCTAACAATCTGAAGGATATGTGATGTTTATGGGTGGAACGCTTGTGGAGATGTCAAGAAATAGTCGGCCGAGGATTAGTTGAGGGTCGTTCAAACAACAAAGACGACTAAAGGTTCATGCGAAATTCCTACGTTGGTTGGTGAGGGTCTATTGAGGGTTAGCAAAGCGATAAAGGTAACTGAAAGTTCTTTATCTCCACAACGCTTCGAATCAAAAGTTTTACTACGTTATTGATTATTGTCCACTAGAACAATAACAATCCTACTAGTACCATAGTATAATAGATTTGGCTCATTAGAGTTGGCTTTCATCATTTATAGTCTCTTGTATGTTTGATATACATGCTATGAGATTAGTTCAATACCCATAGTTTGTATTAGGCTTTGGGTCAGTCTATTATGGGTCATACAATCAATGGATAGGTCATCCGGAGGACATACAATGTTTGCAGGTGGCATGCTCGTACAGAGATGTCAAGCAAGAGTTGGCTAAGGGTCGGTTGAGGGTTGTTCGAGTGATAAAGGTAACTTGAGATTTGTGCAAGATTTCTACATGGGTTGGTCGAGGGGCGGTCAAGGGTCAACGAAATGACAAAGATGACCGGAGGTTCTATATCTCCACAACTCTTCAAGTTAGAAATTCTACTAGCTTATTGATATTGTCAACAAGAAGAATGATGATCCTACTAGTAGGAGAGTGACGGGTCACACGTCCTAATCCCATTATTAACCATTAATAAAAATATTAATAATTATCTAATTAGCCATCTAATTAACATTAGACGTTAATTTCATGTCGATACATTAACCCATCAAAACAAGATAATACAAACAAAATATAGGATCCGAAATACTGCTTCATCATGTGGCCCCAATCAAACCGTGATGTCAGATCATAGGTAAGAAGTCTTGTCTCTATCATAACATAATCAGAATAATCTGCATCTACATAACATTTAATAGACCAACAATCATCTCATAACTTACAAACCAATATTCAATTAACGTACATATATTAATTACTATTCAAAAATTTAAAATACAATATTATCTGCTATCTGAAATCAAAATACAATATTAGAATTTTATAATTCCTAATTCTAATCTCTTTGAACGGTTTAACCTTTAACTCTAATCATCATGTAAATATCTGAGCCTCTTATTTTAGGGTATTTCAGTGCAATACTATAAAGTTCCATGACAATACTCTTTTTCAATTTTTTTAGAGTTTCTTATCATATTCTTATTCAATTTATATCATCAAATATTATTGAAATATGAATTTTTTAGGGAACAAGGGCTAGTAATGCATTACTGACTAAATGAGCGGATAATCAAAATTCAGGTTATATTTATTTTCATACAAATAAATATCGTATACTACTATTTAAGATCCGTAAGTGAGCCGTCATACATATAATCTTATAGATGGAGCCGAATGTCGCTTTCACCTACGAATAATATATTCAGACCTGAATTATCACTATAATATATTAAGATATACTATAATATATTATCCGCTAAATAATTACTATGGTTTAATGCTTATATTGATATAAACTCTATACATTTTTTCATATTTTTTAATTTTTTTATTCTGAAAAAAATATTCATAATTCTTGATATAATTGTAAAGGTTTTTTTTTTAATTCTATAAATTCTTACCATGTAATATTTAGACATTTTGCAAAAATTTATCCATAATAAATTTTAAAATATGGAATGCTAAATTAACATTGTAGTGTAGAAAAGTTTAGCAACTTAAAATATCTCAAAAAATTCATCTTTCAAATAAACATGCAGGGGAATTGAATGGGTAACTAGAACATGCAGATATATATTTAACACTTTGACCATACAGTAACTTCTATATACAGAAATTAGACATAAAAGAACATTATAACATAAATTCAAAACATGCAAAAAGAAATATTGCAGAAACTAGCTAAAATATTCAATTTATATGCACTTAGACTTGAATTTCTTGCATATTGCAATAAAATAAGAAGAATTTTACATGCAAGTCAAATATAAATATATTAGCTACAAAATTATGTCATCTATGAGTATTTAAAATAAAAATATTTTAAAAATTAAAAAAGAATAGTAACAATAGAAAGGAGGTTTGAAGTGTACTTGTCTTAACTCCAATTTACTAGAAATCTTACTTGAATTCACTTGATTTGAGGTTCCTCTCTCTTTCTCTCTCTTCTCCTTTTCTCCCTCTATCTTTTCTCTCAAATTCTGTAAAGAAATGATCAATATTCAACCAGATCTCCTGCTTATAATAGGAATAGCACTCGAGCACTAGTAGGGTGGGCATCAGACGTAACGGCTAAATACTGCAATGCACGAGCACCACTTTGAAAGTGCTTCAAGCACAAGCATTTTGGAATATGCACTTCGAGTGTCCTTTGGACATACTTCAAGCACAAACATACTGGAAAGTGTGCTCAAACGCCTATCAGGCATTCATCAAGCTTGACCTAACTGCCCATCTAATGCATGGGTACGCGTCGAGCGCTGGTCAGATACCATCAATTTGATATGACCTGATCTAATTTTAACTTTTAACCAGTTTTTTTTTATCCTCATTTGAACTCAATTTTAATTTTTTTAATTTAATCAATCTTAATTAGGATAAAATTCAAACTCAGACATTATATAGAGTATAATTGATTTGGCTCATTAAAGTTTGCTTTCATCATTTATAGTCTCTCATATGTTTGATATATGTGCTATGAGATTTGTTCATTACCCATAGTTTGTGTTAGGTTTTGGTTCAATATATTATGAGTCACACAATCAATGGATAGGTCGCCTGCAGGATATGCAATGTTTGCAAGTAGCAAGCTCAGGCAGAGATATCAAGCAAGAGTTGACTGAGGGTTGGTTGAGGGTTGTTCAGACAAGAAAGGCGACCGGAGGTTCGTGCAAAATTCTTGCATGGGTTGGTTGAGGAGCAATTGAGGGTCAGCCAAGCGATAAAGGTGACTAGAGGTTTGCATAAGATTATACAAGGTGTAGTTGACCAAAAGATATTTCCAATGAACAAATAGTATTGTGTTTGATAGGCACCCAAGAAACGACCGTGCACATTTACGATAAAATGGGTGCACTTGATGTGTGTCAAGGGGTTTCTATGCACCAATTTCAATGCCATAGAGGTGCGTGTGTGGATTGCTTAGATGGGTCAAGCATAATGCATGTGAGCAGCACACATCACTAACATTTCTATAAAAAGACGTTTAATGTGATTTTAGGGTTAACAAAAATAAAAGGAGAATCTAAAATTATTTTGCAACACAATAAGCACCACACAACAGAAAAAAAAGGAGAAAAGAAAGATGAGAGAGGGCTTGTATCTGATTGATATTCGACCCAAGTTCCATTCTTTACTAAAGTAGGATCCGTTACTCTAGTATATTTTAAGGATATATTACCATTTGACTACTCTTATTTTTATTATATTTTTTCTTATTAGTTGTTAGGCATATTATGATTATATTTAACTGGACATTCATTTGGATTGTAGTAAAAAGATTTTGGAGGATAATACTTTTATAACCAGTGCTATTTTATAGTAGATTTGTTTAAAATTTATCCCATAATTTTTTTATTATAAAAGGTTTTTTTTTTTCACGTTAAGTATTATTATACAACTTTATATCCTTAGTGTCGTGTTATTTGTGCTCTAGTATTTGGTGGTTGCTGTTTGACATGGGATTTGGGTTTGTTCTGCTCTACCGGTTGTGTGTGTATTTCCATTAAATCCTAACAGTTTGGTGGGACAAATTGTTTTGTTGAATCCCAACAGTTTGGTGGGACGACATGTTTTACTCCTATTTCAAATAAAGTGGTGGGTTTTCATTTAGGTTGCATCTAATTGACAGAAATAGGAAGGGAGGATATGAGAATCCTATTCCAATCAAAGCATTAGATTGTTTTTGGCTCAACGTTTGCAGTAAGAACAAAGATTATCTTGGGAAGCATAATCCCATAAACAGGAATAATTCAATTACCTTCTTGGGTCTATGATCTAGGGTTGTTTTGGTTTAGTTTCTATGGACTAGGATACTTGATTCCCCTTGTTATCTGTGTCCGTTTTCTTTAAAATGTCCTCATTCCATCCCTTTCTATCAATTGTACATGGAAGCACGAGGATTAGATCAGACTAAGCAGCCATAATTAGCAGCACTTAAACACAGGATGGGCCGCTATGATAAATGCAATCCCTCATTGTAACTGTAGGGATATAGACTCATTTTGTGTTCTGCTACTATAAGATGCAGTCACCGCTCCTGTCAGATTAGGGTTGTGAACACGCTGCTCGACAGCTTAAAAGTTGCAGAGTACGATTGAGAGACTTAACTTATTGTTTTATGCTTGTTAGAGGAAAAGGATACGTAAAGCAATGCTTAGCAGCAGAATCTGGCTTGGCAGAGCAAAACTTGTCTCCAGGCCTACAACCTCCTTAAAATATTATAATGCCATGCTCATATAACTGGAATTTATCTTGATGATGAAGTTGGGCTGCTTTTTCAAGGGCACAAAAGATGAACATGCCAACTGACAGTGGAATGCTGTAGCTATTAGGAGTTTCAAGCATGGATTTTTCTGAAGAGTATCAGCATTGTCTTTTCACTAATTTCATTATAACCAAAGATCATGCACTTCTACTACAATTGTCGGTAGATATTTAGACCTTTTAAAAAAAATTAAATCTAGAATTCTAAACTTAAATACTAAATTTCAGACCCATTAGATTCAATATAATTATTTACCTAATTAAAATTTTTTATAACTTAATTAATTCTAAAAATAACCAATTAGTTACCATATAATTCATATTTATAAAATAATTAATTCGATAATATTCAAAATATTACAATCAATCCTTAAAAAGAATTTTAGACTCACTAAGCTTAGTATAATTATTTACCCAATTGAATATTTTTTATAAGTTAAATACTTTCAAAAATAATTAAGCGATTACTATATATTTTCGTAAAATAACTGACCCGAAAATACATAAGATGTTACACATAAGGCATGACAAAGTTTTCACCCTACACACAAGCACTTCACGCACTTATTAGGTTTCTCAATTTGTTAAAACTAAGTGCATGTGTTTATCATACAAGCATTAGGCGCAGTATTCTGTTCTATCATGTAGGAGTGACTTACATGTTTCTCATACGACATTCTCATACATACCAATACTTAATGTCCCATTGGGCACACAATTTACTTCAAATTAATTATCTTTACCTAAAATTAGTACTAATGTGTTAGACTTACTATGCCAAATCTCCTACTCATCACACAAACCGACAAATTTTAGTGTACACTTAGAAGAGAGTTAAAGGGTACCTATGTTTAGAAGTACATTACATTCTTGTCGTGTAATTTACTCGACTCGAGATCTCCACATCAAAATGTGAATCCTGCAGATACTATCATAAGCATTACATGGGATGCACGCTATCATTTAGCCGAAAAGAACTATCATCCAATCAATCCATTTCCCAGCCAAGCTCTCCTCAGCATTTTAGCCCCTGAAACAATAACCTTCAAACTTTGTTAAAGGAGCAACTCTCTATTCCTTTTTTCCCAGGTGATGCTCAAATTGACTTAAATTTTATAGGAACTTTTTCCAAAAAACAACTTGAGCCCTTCACTCATCTGTGTTTGTATTGTGCAGTGTAAAGTCATAACTCCTATATTACTTCTAGTTATGGAGGTGCATCCCAGTGGTACTTCAAGGATAACCCAATTGATAATTTTGCATGAAAGGATGTGTTGCTATTGATGGTCCATGGAAGATTGCGACACGATGATGCCTACGGGAATGGAGGAGTGTTGATGATAACAGTTTGAATGTCATGGTTAATACCCTAATAAATCCTTCTAGAAACTATTAGCGTATCAATTATATAGATAGGGTGTTTGTCCTCATATAGAGGATTATGCAAGGAAATAATATAGCTCCAAAAACACTTAGTTGTGGAGCTCTAGACTTTGCGAATAGCTGTGCATAGCCATGGACTGTTTTTGAGTTTTTCGATTTTGGATGGTTTAGGTATTCATTTAATAATTGAAAGTTTTTACAGCGTAACCGAGTAATTTAACAACTTATACTCTTTTTATTATAATGAATCATATAAAACTATTGTCTTCTATGTGTGCTTGAATTTTCACCTTAATTACACTGTTACAACAAAAATTACCTCAAACTCAAACCTGCTTAGTGTTCAAATGGTAGACTTGTTTAGTAGCGAGATGAAACGCGCCATGACTATCATAGAATATATACATGCAGCATTGGTTGAGTTCGAGCTCACTTGACAAATCAGCCAGCTAAATAGGTTTCTTCTCAGCCTTGGCTCCTGAAATGCAATGGACTCTTGTGGTGGAAAGGGAAACCGTCAACTAAAGTGTAGACTTAATACCACCAGTGAGTATGACTAACCATTCAAGAATCTACTATTATTGAGGTTTCCTACAAAATTAGCATCAATAAAAACAACAACTTAATCTTTGTTCATGAGTCCATTTGAAAAACTAGGCCATAATTTTATCTGACATTAAAATACTAGAGAATCCATTTAACCGCAAGCTAGAACGGTTTCCTAGATTAGCAAAAAACCAGCTTACAACACTGATGGTTTGTGAGAGATTTGATAGCGAGGGGGATAGTCGAAAATGGGCCGACCCAAGGACTAGGCCCACAGCCGAGTGAAGGGCCCAAAGGATAGCGGCCCACTGCTCGGCCTTGCAAATGCTCAAGGTCAAGAAACGGTGCAGTCAGCCCGAGACCATCTGGCTAGATACAGGCAACAAGGACCGCCCCCCGGAAGCTCTTCTAGATTCGGGCAGTGCAGCACCGTGCGAGCACATGGGAGAAACTTGCCATAATCTTTCCAAACAACTCAAGCAGATGTTCCCCAGATATTGCCCAGGATCACATATCTACATAGGATGGCAGTTATAGCCCAAAGAATAACCAACCCGAGATTGTGCGCCACCCAGGATGGCAACTATGATTCGGTAGATCCTTCCATAAAGGCAGTGATCATGCAGCGATTCTCATGATCACCTCAGTGAAGGAAAGAATTCTAGCCGACGGCAGTAATTGCCATAACAAGACCCCTATTGTTGGGATAGCTCAGCGGATCCGTTGGAACCACCAACAACCAGCCTTGGCGTCTAAGTAGGGTTAAACTAGCTCAAATGTTATAAATACCCCCTCGTCCTTAGAGGCAAGGGTCATGCGCACACATACAAGCTTACAGAAGGATGATTCTCTAACCTAAGGAACCCTAGAAGTCTCACGAGCCTCTCTCTCTCACTTTATCTTTCACCTCAAGCTGCTCCCCACTGAGCGCATTTATTGAAACCCAATCCTCCATCAAACACTCAATCCTTGCACCTGTGCATCATCCACACACTTTCTTAATATCTTTGCATCTTTCCTTTTTGGGGGAAGGATTTGTGATTTGAGTATCGGAAGATATACCGAGAAGTGAATCTCACAAATCTTCTGACCTCTTGTTTTTAGTTATAGTATGCAAGACCCAAATTCACGGTAATGGAGACCGGACTCACTTTAGTTCGACCCGTTAAAGAAGACTAAGTGGCTCCATAATCCATACGACAATCCGAATCCAAAAGACATATCAGATAATGTGCATAACATATAATATATCAGGCTACATAGGATAATACAATATGGGGACAAACCATTTTATATTTTTTTTTCATTAGCGCTTGTTGTTTTGTTTGCGAAATTTTAAAGTGTCTAGCTAGTGGAGTGGAACTAAGCTTGCTCTTATTTATATTAAATTTTGTTAGGGTTCTCTAAATATATCAAATTTGAGATTAACTTAATTTTCTCACAACTCTATTATCTAGATTCCAAGCCCAAAAATTCATTAGCCATGGGATCTTTCATACCAATATCCTTGTCCAATTGCATTTTCAAAGATTAATATCCGAAACATTTTTAGTTGCAGTTAACATGTCATTGATATAAGTCACCAAACATATAAACAAACCATTAAAAAGTTTTCAGAAATATAAGTCTTAATCATATTCATGGTATGTACTAACCCTATTCATGTTGTGTGAACTGCTCTCACCAGTAAAAAATCAAATAGTTGGTACTATTGTTTTAGATATTGCTTCAAACCGTAGATAGTTTCTTCAGTTTACACATGAGTTCTTCCTTTTGTGTTGATTTGAACCCATCGGGTTGAGCCAGATAGATCTCCTCTTCGAGTTATTCTCGTTACTCAATTTTAGAAGCACACAAAACAATCAAAGCCGAAAAGTACGAATGAATATATGTCTCCCTATAAAAAAAAAACATAAATTACGAAGAAACAGATACATTTCCTTTGGTTGTAGCACCACAAGCCAATCCTTAGGCGTCATTGGATTTTCTTGTATACACCCACTTGCAACAACCCATTTAACTATTGTTAACTCGACAAGATCCCATGTTTTTCTTTTATGAGAGATAGCATTCTATCACACATTGAATTCACTGCTCCGAATGTTACCTGGCTCTCCATGATCAGCCAACATGATATAGGAAATCATGTCCAGGATTTGCCTTTACTTATATATTCATTGTGACATCTAATTTTATACATTTGCAAATCATCCGCATTGAAGTCATACGACAAGTTTTAATCTAGAACTTCTTATGCACCGTCCAAGTGTTTCAGGGTCATTGCTTAGGATACTAGACAGCCTAGTGGCAGATTCATTGCAAGTTTGTCCAGTGGAAGTTTTCATGTTATTTTTCAAACTACGTACACTAATTTTCTATCCAGGTATATTTTTACCTTGAGTTTTCATCAAATATGACATCTTTGCAAATAATAAAGTGTGGCTTGTCTGGTCTTGGCATCACAATCTGAAAGCTTTCACACCATGGACTTAACAGAAAAATATATTCTTTGCTTGATTCAAGCTTGTAAATGTTTTAATAAACATTGGCGAGACAACTAAAAGATGTGTGAATTGAACTAATTGGAGGATTCACCTGGCCAAATCTAATTCAGTGTCTTTAAGCTGATACTCATGAAGGGTGAGAGATTCACGATATAACACATGGGATTGACTGCCTCAACCTAAATGGCTTTTAAAATTCTGGTTATGCTAATCATACTCGGCCTGTATTCAAGTTCAATTCATTCATTCTCATAGAACTTATTAAAATTTGCAAAGGTGTACACACCTCCATTGTCAATGCGGAGCATTTTTACCTTTTTCTCGGTTTGTGTCTAGCATGGCATTCCACTACCTAAAAGCTTCAAAATACATCAGATTTGGGTGTAATCATGTAAATTCATACCTTGATAAGAAAGATCATTAATAAATGCAATTCCATCAAGAATTTTTGTCAACAACTAACTATTTCAATGTATACATCTTTGGTTGTCCGGAGGGTTTTTTTGCTTTCGTATGTCTTCCCCTTGTTTTAGGATTTCTTGAAAATCAATTATTAATGTGACTTCTATGAAGGATAAAATGAAAGGCTTTTCTATCAACAATTAAATTTTTGTATGTTACTATTAATAATTGCCTCTTAAAATGTTTTTAAAAGGACGGTGTGGCGACCCAGACCCAAATCTCCAAACTTGACTCGGACCAACCATGTGAAAAACCTCAAAACATTGAAACTATCAGTTATCCATTATAAATTCAGTCATCTATCAATATAAAAAAACTCAAGATCATCAAATTATTAAAAATATCAAACCACAAATGATCCTCATAAATATATCAATAAATATAATATCTATGATAATAAATTACTTAAAATAAAAGATAATATATAAACCAATAAAGAAGTCTCAAATCTCTTATCATGAAACTCCCAAACTCTGAAATTATCTTTATCAGGAAACTCAATAGCAATGCATGAGATCTCTTATAGCCTGATATCAAATTATATTTTCTAAAGCCAAAACATGTAAGGGTAAGTTGAAAACCCAACAAGTAAAAAATATAATCAATAGCATAAGAATATAAGTATGTATTTCTAATTATAATATCAAATGCATAAAATCAATAAAAGCATGTAACATATTAATAAATATTCAAGACTTAAAAATATGTCGTATCCAAACCCAAAAGTTATAATAACAACTGAACATTAAGAATACAGCAGTGATTCCACATAATCCAATCAACTCAATACAAGGCCACCATTATACAAGATAATAATAATCTCCACTGTACGAAATAATAAAAATCTCCCTAGACCTTGTTCAATTATAGTGAATTAAAGGCTGCGTATTTACGTTCCAACGGTTGGATAAGTACCACGAGATTACCCAACATCCATAGTATCTCCACTATCTTTACGGTTCTTTTAGAGGCTATATATATAGTATGCTCATACCATTTATGATATTCATCATTAATGATATCTCTGATAGCATCTCCTATGATAGTTACTAGGCTATAAATATCCCTGCTCAATATCAACAACCTCAACCTTCGGAATGAAATAAGTATCAAAAAGTATGGATTATTTTGAGGTCTTACAAACTCTTATTCACTTAAATACCTTAGAATTTTCACACACTCTTCTTTATTTATCCATAGAATACTAATATAATATGTGAGACGGTCTAAATCAATACAAATAACCAATAGTCATGGGGGTAAGAGGAAATCCAAGGAAAATCTGAATATTCAACTAACCACCTTAACATTTCATTTGATTCTCACCGGCTCTCCCACTATACCAAATCTTATTTTTAAAATCATAAAATTCAGACGCTATCTAATGAATTCTCAATTATTTATATTATCTAACTATCCCAACTAATTCCATAATTGAAATAATAATTACCATTAATTTCCTCCTTAATATGCATATAAGTACACACACATCATACACATCTATTTTTCGATTAACCAATATATATATATATACCAACCCATATAAATACGCACATGTATATATATTCAAATTCTAACTTATATATATATATATATACACACACCCATATAATGCATACATATATGTATATACACACTTAAATCACAATCTTAAAATTATATCCGGTATATGTGTTTCAATATTTACATATATATTCTTTTATAAACACACGTACATGTGTGTGTGTGTGTATGTATGTATATACACGTATTTTTATAAACACTCGTATACATACATATATACACATTTTTATACAGGCTGTATGCACACACACACACATGTACATCATCTTTATACCCACTCCATCAGCATATATACATAGGTGTATATATATATATATATATAATCAAAACCATGTATTTACACATGTATATTTCTCGAATACATACATGCAAAATCCTACTCAATGACTCATACTTACACATTAACGAAATAAAGTCTTGAATCACACTTCCACCATTTTTCACGCCACTTTAATTGTTGATACTCAAACAGAGCACTGTGCCTTGTTTCTATTAACAAGATTGATTTCCCACAGTAGCAAGGGAAAATCCAGACTTTTCTACTCTAACAAGTGAAATAAGGAATTAATAATATGAAACCAAAAATTCTCACTCCCCGATTCATCGTGAAACCTTTAAAATGTCGGGTTTTTCGTTATTAGACTCGTGGCTCTGTTTTCGCTTTTCTCTCTCTGCAACCAAATCTTTACCGATTTTTCAAAAACTAAGGCATGCAAGCATGGAAATAACAATAACAAGAAGAAGAGAAAGATTTACTTGATTCAATTTCTTGTTTTTCTTCCAGCAACGATGTTAATGGTGGCTTCGTTGTTTTCCGGCTTGTGCTTTTCTCTCCTCCATTCATGCCATTGTATTTTTCAAATAGTAGAGAGAAATCGTGGCTAGGGTCTCCTTCCCCTTTCTTCTTTCCTTCCTCCTCCTCTCCTTTCCTTCTTTTCTCTTATCTTTCCAGTTCTTTCCTTCCTTCCTTCGTTTCTCTCTTTCTCGTTATTTTATTATTATTATTATTATTATATACCTATTTATTTATTTCTAATTAAACATATTAATTAATTATTTATTTTTTTAATTTATTTGTTATCTTTACAATAATACTTAAAATTTTATTTTAATTTTTATTAATCAACTTTTTTTAAATTTTAATTATATAATTATTTTTTTAATTAACAAAATATCCACTCAATTTAAATATATAAATACTTACTTAATTAGCTATATCTATAATTAAATTAATTTAACCTGATCTTATAATTAATCTAAAATTAAATCAATATCTCAATTATCATGGTCAATCTGTCAATCCAAATACTTTATGCTTATTAGATATCTATTCAGTTTTTAACTAATCGATATATTATCTAAATTTATTAATTTATTATTTAATAGTTAGTCTTTCAATTGTAAAAATTTACTTTCAAATGGGTTTCATAATTTATCCCAAAAATAAGTCTTACAATTAAATTTCTTACACATGATTTACTAAATAATTTAAAAACTACAAAATTTTAGGTTCAAAACACTTAGTAATGCACAATAATATATATATTTTTATTATTTAATTATTATTAAAAATAATCAAATAATTATCGTAACTATTTAGGTAATTTATTTTTATAAAATAATGACACTAAAAGTATTTAAGATGTTACAATACCTATATTTGAATTAAACTCTGTTCACATAATCAAATTTATTCAAATAATTATATTTATTTGAACAATTAAATATTTTCTAATTATTTTATTTTTGATTTGAAAACATTCAATATCAAAAATTTTTCTTTGTATGTTTAGGCCTTTGTTTTAATTTTTTTCATATATGATTTAGATTAGAGAATCAAATATTCAATCCGAAATATCTCAAATCAAATTTTAATCTACCAGACCTACTAGAGTAAATCCAAATCCACTTCTTAGGAAACACAATAATTCATGGTACGAGTTATTTGGGACATGTTATGGCACAAAACTGGACGATTGTGAACTAGCCCCCCACCCATTGACACCTCTAACTAAGGTTATCGATTCACTTGAAGAGGCAAGACTCGAGCGGGCAAGAGACAAAATGACACAAGGAAGCATGGATGCGTCCCTTGACGGGCTCTGATCTGTTAACTGAGTGGCGCCAGGCATGCATTATTCGACACATTACTAAAGCATGTCCCACACTTGAACAGGCAAATTGAGGCCACATGTTAAACTCCTTGCACTTGCATCGTGCTACACTCATTAATTTTTTTTAGATTCACTCTCTTTATGATATTTATTAGCTACAAACCAAAGCTAATTTATACAGAAGTTGAAATTAATCACCTCGTTCAATCGTATTCCTATTCCAGTCATTTGCTAATGCCAGGTCAGCCCGTCATCTTCTTGTTCTTTTCCTGAGAGGAAGAGAGAGAAGGGTGAGAGACTTTTTTTACCGGGGGGGGGGGATGAGTTTTATGGTAAGGTTTAACGGTAATTTAGTAGATGGGTATTTGTATTCTACTTTCCAAATTGATGTTTTTATTATTTTCCAAATTCTTTTGGCAAGGATTAACAGTAATTTAGCATTTCCTATTGAGAAGAATGATGGAATAGCTGGCTGTTTGTTTACCCGTGCAGTCTTTTTTCTCTCTCTTGTTTTATTTACTGAAAATAATCAATTCGCATTACATAATTCATACGAATACACACGCTCTCTCTTTCTCTCTTTGTCTTCCTGCCTCCATCGCTGTTGTGCATTACTGGGCTTTCGGCATTTGGAAGAAGAAAAGACTCATGAACCTAGTAAGTACGTTGTTTTGCTATGTAGTTCCAGTGGCAAATATCTAAGAACTTTTCAATTTTCAATAGATGTGTAGTTCCACTAAATCATAAGATTTGTTAATTTTTGTTCTATTGTAGTATAGCAGCAGATTTCTGATGTGGGCATTTTAGCATTTGGGTATGTGCATCGTGATCTTTAATGAGTGTACGGTATCTTAAAATTTTGTCGCTGTTACTTTGGCGTCATTCGGAATCTATTTAATGAGCAGCTAGATGCTATTTACCCATCCAGACATAATGAAGTTGATTTCAGTTTTTCAGAGTCATGATTTTCTAAATGGAATCAGTTAATATGGATAGTCTCCGTTCTTTCTTTCATTTTTTTAATTTATTACATTTCCTGGAAAGGTTTGAAATCTTACACTGTAGTCTTTGCGTTTGGATTTTAGTGTTATCTATATGCTATGCCCAACAGGGTTTTAGGTTTTGTTTATCCGCTCAAGAATTTGGCATAAAGTTGTGTCAGAGTACTCATTTCTAATAATCAAGTGTCAGTTGCATTGTGCTCTTTGGAATGCTCGAACCTTATGCTTTGTTCCACGTTTGAATGTTATATCGTCTGCTGTTAATGTCACATCTTTTGTGTAAACCTTGATCATGGTTGAAAATTTTGACATAACTGGCCAATCCAACATTTTGGCAGATCATGTGGTGTATTTAGTAGTTTTTTGAAGCGAAATTCATGTACTAGGAGTCAGAAGTTTAGAATTGTATTTACATTGTAAATTCTAGTTTCACCTCAGCAATACTGGATGGTTTGTGAGGGCAAGTACTGTCTCTCTTTACTTCCTGCTGACAACTCTGTGAAGTGAAAGATTTGCATTTAATTTAATAACTCAATTGCTTTTAAATCCTGTGCTTCCTTCGGGTAGCAATTTCTGTGTTGCTCTGGAGCAAGTTCAGATAAAAATTTCTTTATAATAATGACTTTGAGTTGCCCCTGAATTCTGCTTGTTGATTGGTTGAATGATCACCTTTCTCCCGCACTGCTTGTTATTTCGTTTCTGCAAACATCTATGGCTTTTTGGTGGTGGTCTTTTGCAGTATAGTATTGCAAGTGACTGATAATCTTATTTTTCAGGGTTTTTAGTTTTTCGTCATTTACTCAGCGGAACTGCATACCACATCTGGAAGATGCACATTTACTATTCAAACTGTTCGAAGAGTTGAGTGCATTGCCTCTCTGATCTCTTTCTGTGTATTTTCAGGCGGCACTGATTTTTCTGTTAACATTGTGCACTTGCGGTGAGTGTGGTCAGGAAGAAAGTAATAAGCAATGTGAGTATAAACAATTGCTGGACCCGAGGCCTCATAGTGTCTCCATCGTGGAGTTTGGGGCAGTTGGTGATGGGAAAACATTGAATACAGTTGCTTTTCAGAATGCTATTTTCTATCTTAAATCCTTTGCTGATAAAGGTGGTGCCCAGCTTTACATTCCACCTGGTAGGTGGCTTACTGGGAGCTTAAATCTTACAAGCCACCTCACCCTTTTCCTGGAAAGAGATGCTGTTGTTCTTGGATCTCAGGTACTCATTAAGTTGCAGCTCCATGTTGTAATTGCAAAAGGATAGAATACAAAACTTCATCATGAAGGTGACAGTGTTTTTATCTTGACTGGCCCCTCCTTTAGAACAGAAATTATTTTGGAAGTAGTATGTGACATTTTTTTCATTAATTTTCTAGTGTTCATAACAAATATTTTGCAAGAATGACAATAAATATATATATATATATATTAATTCCAGCATTTTCTGTGTAGTGTTTTGGTGGACCAGCCAAGTGATTTGTCAATTTTATTTTGCACGTTTAAGTAATTCCATTATTGATTGGATGCCAAAAACAATTTGTCTTCCATATCTAATTTGGTTGACAATGAAATTGAACCAACATTTCTTCTTCTTCCTCTTCATCTTTATCTTCATCTTCATCTCTGTCCTCTTCCTCTTCCTCTTCTTCCTTTTTCATGGCACACATTTGGCTTACAGCAGAGCTATTATTCACGGTCCAGAGTGCTAATTAGGACAATTTCATGAACTAAAGCCTTGTGTTTCACCACTTTTGAGGTGCTTGAATAGTAAAAAAAGGGTCCAATACTCCCATGCTGTTGATGCATTGACATGTTTCAAGCAGTTTCTAGCTGCAGCAGCTGCTGGGTCAGTTGTGAAGGAGAAGTGTGAATAGTGAATGAATGAATGAACAGATGAAAGCTGCAAAGCATACACCATGGGGATGCATTGCAGCCACAGCCTCAAATTAAGGAAAAGTTGACAAACATGCCCTTGTTTGTTCAGATTAATGTAACTGATCTAACTAGGGTCATTAATGTGTTTAAACATGTTAATAATGCTGTTGACTTAATATTTGTTGCCTTTATTACACTGGTTCTGTCCTTCATGAACAGTCAGTCATTCGAGGTAACACACCCGTTCTCACTGAAAGCACAAGCAGTTTAGCTGCTTAATCTAGTGTCATTTTTAATGACGGTATAGGCCATGCTATCACTTGTGAAAACAAATACCAACCATTTATAGGGATATTTGGCTTGTGAAGGCGTGCCTTGGCACAACTAATAGAATTGTTGTTGTTTGACTTAGAGGTTAAGGTACGAGTTGTGAAAAACAGCTCTTGTATAATACAAAGTAAGACCTCATATAATTAATCCAAGTAGTCTAACACTTCCCTGGACCTGATGCGTAGCAGGAGTTTTATATACAATGTCCTTTTTGGCTTGTATCCAAATCTTCAGCTTCATGATCTCTATATACGATGTCACGAGAAAGGTTCAAAGGGGGAAAATGCTTGCCAAAATGAAAGGGTTAAAGGATGCCTGAATTTCATGATGGTCCTTGCAATGAAGCTGTGTGGAAATTAATTGAAATTACTTACTTTACCTAGAATAACCTCTTTATCAGCTGGCCTGATTTGGCCTTACCATTGTCAGATGATTGTCTCTGTAGCAGCTCAGGGACCCAGAAGTTGTGGTTCACGCTGGTATCAAAGATTGTACCTACCTTCACCCTTTTCACCCTCCTCCCACTAGAGATGGAATTTCTCGTGAACATTTTGTCTTGTAGATGGTTCATAAATGGTGGAATGAATCATGTCCCAGAATTTTGTTGCGTGGGCTCATTTTGTGTAAATAGTGACCAACATTTGGGCTATCTTTTTAATCAAGTAAAGAAGAATAGTATTATTAATATGATGAATGAATATGGAGTGCTAAAGATGGCAATCTTAGCTCAAGAACAGTCTTTTCCCTGGCCTCAAGAACTATCATTTATTTCCCTCCAAATTGTCCAAAACAAAATGCATCTTCAAGCTTTGTTCGTCCAATTCCTTCTAGAAAAAAGATTTTTGGGAAATAAATTCACTAAGAACTGATCCGAATTCAACCATAGTGATACCAATTACAGAAGAAGCTAAGCAGACCAAAGTATTAGAGGACCATGGCAAAATGAAAATAGGGAAGCTACTGATTCAGTTTGTTTCTTACACATGAAACATCTATTCTCATCTTGCAAACACAATGCTTCTCTTCTGTACATTATCAATTGTGAGACACCTATAAAAGGAACTCTAAAGGAAGTTTACATCAACTTTGACAGAAAGCGGCTGTGTACTGAAATCATTTGCACACAAAACAAAATGCCTAAAACATTCCAAAATTATCCAACTTCCAAATGGTACAATCATGCCAAAACAGATGCATATACCACCTCTGAAAGCATCAAAATGGGTCAATGATATCAGAATCTAATAAATCAGCCCATACTGGCAAAGTAATGGGATGTCCGAATATGTTACAAAACATCGCTTTCATTTAAGCACTACAACTCTGAGTTGGATCATCAGAATAGCCATTTTGAATGAATTTGCGACACCATTCCAATTTACTGTTCTCAACCTGAGCATAATCGTTGATTATATCATCTTTATCAAGTGCAGAATTAATTAAAGCAGCAGACAGAGATCTCCAGGATTCAAGGTTCAATCTAGAGTTGCACAGCCTTCCCATCATCTGAAAAAAGTATGTGCCAAATACATGTGTGACATACCCTTGGTGGATGCATGGATCGATTCTTACAGATCGTAAAAAGAAGAGAAACATGTGCCCTGAAAACTGGTTCCATTTTATATGTATTCCTCCATGAACTATTTATTTACACCCTAAGCTTTCCTTGAAGGCAAAGAAAACCAATCCTACTTTCAGAACCATAAATTGAAAATTTTCAATATGGCAACTTTGAAATCCCAGACACTCCAAACCCTGAATCCCCATGTAGCTTCCCAATATACCTTCTTACCAAACAAAAGTTGAAAGAATTACCACATCCACAATATAAAACGAGCTTCATAAGGCTCTCAATCTTATTTGCCACTGATGAAGGAACTAGGAAGAGAATGCATATTATGTGGATTAGAGACCAGACATTTAGTTGTTTTATGTGGGTGGCATTAACGAATTCTTTCAATTTTCAAGAATTTATAAGATTTCCTTTTCAGGGGTTCTTAGTTTAATGCTTTAAAAACTTCCCTTCATAGGACTACAATCATTGGGAAGTAGTTGAACCCCTGCCATCATATGGTCGAGGTATTGATCTGCCAGGCTGGAGATATAGCAGTTTGATAGCTGGAGCAAGCTTAAAAGATGTTGTCATAACTGGTATTAAATATCTTTTCTCTTATCAACTCTAGCTTCCCATTGAGCACCCTACTTTTGTTGTTATAAATTAATCATATAAATATTTCATTAACTGCTTCAGGTAATAATGGAACTATTGATGGCCAAGGCTCTATTTGGTGGGAGCAATACAATTCTCATTCCTTAAAATATTCCAGACCAAATCTTGTGGAATTTATAAACTCCATTGATGTTGTAATATCAAATTTGACCTTTTTGAATCCCCCAGCATGGGGCATTCATCCCATATATTGCAGGTACATTCACTTTACTGTCAAACTTAATTTTCACAAGATATTACATTTATTACTCTTTATTGAACTTAATTTGCACAAGGCATAACATAGTTTGATAAATCTGAAGATATCGAATATTGTTATTGTGGTGGAATTGCAGTAATGTTCTAGTTGAAAACATAACAGCGTATGCTCCACCAGAATCTCCTTACACCAGTGGAATCATCCCAGGTTCGTATTCTTCTTGGAAAAGAAACATTTTGGAAATCATATGTTCTTTTTCTTTTTAAGTTTTTTTATTGTCCCAGTTATTCATTTTCTTCTTTTATTACATGATCAATTATAATTCCGTCATACATGATATAAAAGAGATATTTCCTTCTTCCTTATAGCTACTCAAGCTATCTATTGAAATACTTTTTGCAACTCAAATTGCTCAAGGAATCTATGCCACAAAATTTTGGTGTAATGACTGTTGCAAATTTAAGCATAGATTGAAAGGCTCGACTAGAGGAAATAAATGGGAAGTTTTGTATTATAAAATAGGCCACCTTGTTTGAAATGGCTAAAAACAAAAGGAGGGTATATCACTGCTCCTCCTCCAGACTTTGATACCACATAGAAGGGAAAATAAAATTGATTAGTCAAGTTTAAATTAATGAATCAATTCGTGTGGCCTGCTCTGAAAAGAAAACATATAGATTCAACTGATCATTCCACATTTACGTACCGATCTAGTAGAGGATTATGGTGTCATTTGTGGATCTTCCAACATGCTAGAGATTTTCTGTGCACCCACTTTCTCATCCTCTCTTGTGATTCAAGCATGTCCTTCACCATTTTGCTAATATTTTTTCTTCCCCTGCCTTATTCTTATGAATTAAAACTTACCCAAGCAAACTAAGCTTTCCTATTGAGTAGATCCGTTATATGTGTTCTTTGCCTTTTTTCATTTCAAATTAAAGCAAGTTCCACTAAGAAATCTTTTCTTAAGAACAAATGAGAATCGAAGGCCAAGAAAATTTTCAACCTAATAGATTTTTGTTATCATAGATCTATAAACAAGAAAATAAAGAGATTGAAGAAGATGCCATGCATAGGGTCAAGGCAGGTTGGTGAAAAATGGAAAAATGGATCTGGAGTCTTATTTGATCTTCTAAAGTGTTAATTTTTAGAAAATTTGATGGGATTGCTGTGAGGCCAACTCTGTCATTTGTGTAAGAAATGAAATTTTAAGGTGGATGTTTGGTGTGATTCTAACCTATGGAATACCTTGGTGGGTAAATAGCCTATATTTCATATTGTAGATAGTGCCTTAACTAGTGATTCTATCCCCTTAAATACAGGGTGAAAACCTGGCAAAAGTAGTGCGTGATGTGATTTAAGTGATACACTAGAAAATGAACACATTGATCTCTGTAGAAGAAAAGACAACTGCAAAAGATATAATGGTTTGAGCATGTGAAACGTTGGTCAAATAGTTCATTTGTCAGGAAAATGATATGGTGAAACTAGAGGTAATTGGAGGGGAGGGAAGATCTACAAAAAATAAGAGTAAATATGCTTTAGCTTTCTAAGGATGTTTGTCTAACCAAACAGAGTGGTGAAGAGGCCTTATGTCCCCAATCCTATGTTGTGGAAGTAAGGCTTGTTGTTGATATTGTTACCACCAAGAAATATTGTTTTTTCTATTTTTCCCTTAGGTTTAAGTGAAATACCATTCTCAGGACTTTCTTCTTAAACTCTCTAGCCTAGGCTAACAGCTATTTTCTTTCTGAATCTCATGATGATGATAAGATTAGAATAGTTTAGTTTGCCATATATGCACCCAAATTGGTTCCTTAATTAGTAAAAATTTACCCTATAATTGGATTGCTGATTTCCTGCTGACGTGGATGCATAAGCACTTTCTTCCTTCAATAGTCCATGTAATTTCTACCAACATATCTAGTAAGAATGGAAAGGGTTTGACAGATATGCATGTGTTCCTTTAAAAGGACAAATTATCTACCCACCCTCTGTTACCGGATGAATAATTTGTGAGGATGAAAAGGGTTGTTTATGGGGTATGAGTCTCAAAAGGAAACTTTGGATAATTTCTTCCATTGAACACAAGGAATATTGTTGTGCTGAATGGAAATGATTTAACAAATATGCTCTTGTTTGTGCAAAGCTGCATGCAAGTCCACCTAATGTCAACTACCCAAAGAATAACTGGTAATGAAAAAGAGTCTTTGATAGGGAATGGGTATTGAAAGAGAATAAAACCACTTAGGTTTTGTAGGGGTTCTATTATCTATAGGCTAAATTTCTTGGAATTTGGAAGAAAAAGGGTAAATAGTTAAGGAATCCTAATTATAATGGATTCTAATTTCCTAATCATAAAAATTACTAAAATGATCTAACAATCATACTAACTGAATATAACTAGAACGACTTGCAGAAATGGATAGTCTTAAATTACAGTGTATGAGGATAAATGATATTAATCCTTGGGATTTGTTTTTCTGATTGCTGCAATTACATGCATTCCACTTTATTTTCCCCTCTTTTGGATGAATTTGACCTAACTTTTGAAAGAAAGAAGCTCATCAAGTGTGACATTATCAAGGACAAAGGTACAGCTGAGCTTATGCATTCATATGCTGCTTCATGCTCCATGGTAAAGAATTATTGGAAGACTACAAATTATCCGAGGAGGATCTAAAGAACTCATTGGAATAAAAAATTCAGTATATCCCTGATATGTTGGACGAATATTTCATTGCCGTGAATTTGTTGAAAGAGAGAAGCGATAGTGAATAAAAGAGAATTGGGATAACCATTTTGTGTTCATTATTTATAACAAAATTTAGTGGTACTATTATATTCATGCTCTATAACTTAATATTCTCATTATTCACACTCTTTTTCAAGCTACTTCATTTATGCCATATGTGCAAAGTTTATTACAATTGTATTCAACTTGAAGACTTCTTAGGAATTTAGTAAATAAATCAGCAAGTTGATCTCTTTAAATGATGTAGAAAGTAGCAATTCATTTTGTTAAAATTTCTCTCATAAAAATTAGCAACAAACCTCGATGTGCTTAGTTCGCTGATGCCATATAGAATTTGATAAATGTGTAGAGCAACTTAATTGTCATACAATAATTTCATAGGTGAAAAAACAATCTACCCCACAATCTTCGAGTAACCCTCTTAGACACATTCAATCACCTATTGTTAACGTGATAGAGTGACACTCTTATTCTACCCTAGATCATACTATCACAACCTTCTTTTTGTTTTATTAGTGAAAAGAACTATGGAGTCCCAAAGCACAACTTGCTTTGACGCTTTTTTTCAAATTGCGAAATAAACTTCAATACAAATATATAATATACATAAAGTATTTTTAGATCTAGATGAATCAAATGATAAAAAACATATAAGATATAAGAATGATATGCAACAAAAATAAAGGCACAATTTTGGTAACGAAGAGAAATTTAGATTACCACTATTATTGAGTAAAACCTTCCGGGTTTCTACAGCTAGGAAAAAAATGCACTAAGAAAGTCAATTTACAGATTTGATGATACAGATGCACAAATTTAGTCGATTTATTCCTGTCTTTTGACCCTTATCAAGGAACTCATTGGATTTGTCCACAGTAACGAAATTGGATGCCTTCTGATCTTTTTGTCAATCTTCATTCACAAGCCGTCGAATTTCTATACACCACTGGATCCCAATTTTCACGCCACCCACGTCTCTCATGATGGTTAACAAGCAAGAAAAAGTGTATAAGATAAGGTAAAATGAGGTGAGAAAACTTTGTAATGGAAGCACATTAGTCGAGGATAAATTTTCTCTAATGGAGCTATTAGAAGGCACAAGAGCGAGAACATTTTCTTGCTGAACTGTGGTCAAAATGTTTCTCCAAAAGTTTTATGCAAAGAAAATAAGGTGGCTATTTATAACAATGTTCAAAAATTAGGTTAAAAAATATGACCGTTTAAAAATGCATACCCTAGCGCTTGAGAGTGACTTGGGCATGCGATAAGTGCACCCAGGGTTGCACTGGGAATGCGCCCCAACGCTTAAATGCGGCTCGAGCGTGCCTCAAGCGTTGGCACTTGGGAATTCACTCCTCAGGAGTGCCTTAAGTGTATGCTCTTGGGAAATGGTTCCTCAAGCGAACCTTGAGCCCGGCCTCTCAGGAAATGGAGCTCGGGTGAGGATCAAGTACGCCTCGACCAGGGACACGGAAAATGGTGCTCTGGTGCGGGTCAGGCACAAGGCAAAGCATGAATATTGGGAGTTACATATTGGCAAACATCGGGCATTAATCTAAGACAGATCTTCAGGACAATGAAAATGACGTCAACGAACGATCAGTCACAGTCACGAAATATGCCAATACATAAATATGCCTAACAATTAGGACCCAAGTTTCTATCTACAAATATTCAATACCCTAATGGAGAAAATTTATCAATTGGTGATACTGCCCAATCGACTTCTAAATGATATGCCCTCTATTTGCGTAGACTAAACCTCTACTAAGAGCTCTTTAGATGTATTGAATAATACGATAACAACTCCCAAAATGACTTTTTGTGGAGAGTTTAAGAATTGACTAACTATACTCATAGCAAATGAGATATCTGGATGAGTTACTATTAAGGAGCTTTTGGATATTATGATGACCACTCCCAACACAACTTCCATAGAAAGTCTAAGAATTGACTAACTATACTCGTTGCGAATGAGATATTTGGATTAGTCATTATAAAATAGTTACGTTTGCTAACCGATCTCCTATGTAATGGTCGATTTGGTATTGGGTCCCGCTCATTTGATAACAACTTTACATTAGGATCGATCAGTGAGCCATTTGGTTGAGAGTTTGGCATACCTATTTTACGTAAAGTGTTAGGTGCATGCTTGCGTTGAAAGATAAATACCCCATTTAGATCATGCAAATTTAATCCCTAAGAAGTTACTATCAGCTTTTTGGTTTGTTGGGAATTTATGATTTTCTAAATAGGTTATATTCACATCATTATTCACCCTGTTCTATTCGGGGCGGCTGTATCTATGTTTCAACCTAAATCTGATCTTATGTTATAATGAAGAAGAGAGATAAGGAAAAGATAGTTGGCAGAAACAAGTTAGTATTCTAATGAGCACTAAACATGTCCATCTAATTTAAAACACGGTATACAATTATGTTCATATCCCTTCATCTAATATTCTCACCACTGACAATTTTCAATCTCTTCTGTGTTTTTCTTACTAGCTCCTTGTTCTGCTTCCTGTTTTTCAAACTTATGATGGCTGGTATGATTCATGGAAACAACATTTTTGCAATATAAGGGTAAGACTCAATATATTTAATCATCTTTAGATCTCATGATGTGGAAGCCTTGTGGACAAACTGGGCAAATCAACTGGCATGATATGCTACACAATGTTTTTTCATTTTGCGCCAGTCACATGTAAGGCTTAAATGTCGTCATAGTCGAATGTAATATTACAATTGCCACCACTTTTGTGACCTTTGAGCTAGTTTTTGCGTATAAGATGTTATCATAAGACATGAAGTGGCAAGTGAAAAAATCCTCAATCTAATCAGACAATAAGGAGCAGATTCGGGTTGCACTTTTCCAATGAACTAAGGTAGTCCAACTGAATTATCTTCTTGATTCAGTTAAGATAACATTTTTTTTTTGGTAAGTCAGTTAAGATAACATGAATTTATCTTTTTATATCTCTTTCAAATCTCTCCAGAAAACATGCCAACCTCTTCTGCATGATGCTTTTTAATAGAGAAAATTGTATAAAAATTAGTCCCAAGAGTTGTGAGTAAGGCTTAAAAAGGTTTGGTTTAAAGTGTTACCAGCAGTGTGTCCTTCTATAATGTGTTGACCGAGGTCACACCTAATTTTATATCTGTTGCTTAAGTCTTCTGTTGATGAGGGGAGAAAGATTAGCAACACGTAACTTGATGCTTCTCACAAAAGAAGAGGTTGAGGAAATGATGATCAGCAACAGCAAAGGTGGCTGCGGAAGGAGTGTCGGTTGTTTCATATGACGAGGGATTGATTGGGTTGGGATTTGTGTTTGTACATTCTGGAGTTTCAGGATAGATAATACAGGCTAGTGTTGGAGAGCTATTAAGGTCCTCCTCCCATATTTTATGCTCTTAGATGAGGTCAACGGTTAGGATTAAAAGTTGGGTGTGTGGATGAATGATTAAATAGTCATTTAAACTGCTTGATACAATATTTATCATTCATCTACCCAACTTCTAATCCCGATTGTTGGATTCAGAAAAACCTTAAGAGCACTCATAGTTTTGGGTATTGGATCACGATTGTGACTACTAGCGGTGTCTTGTTGATGGTGGTTTCAGGTGTGTGGGTTATGTGACTAAGATGGACCGGCAAATGAGCTCTGCAGGGGAACAAACCTACTGAAACAAAATTCCATTAATTCAACACTTACTAAGAAAGGTATATTTGGGTCCTCTTATAGGCTAGATTTCTTGGAAAACAAGGAAAGTAGTTAAGGAATAGTAATTATACTAGTACATTACTTTTCTAGTCATATTTAAGACCTTGTAAAAATCCTTCCAATCAGAAAGCTGAATGACCTACTGAAATGCAAAAAAAAAATAAAAATCTAAAATCATTGAAAGCATTATGGTATTGTACGATTAATGCTGAATTCCTATGGATTCAAATATTCAATTGCTAACGTTCTGTGTGTTCTGCATTACACCTGTTCTGATTTTTTTGGATCTACTCTTGCTCAATTAGCCGTTTACGTACTGTCTACTTTCTAGCTTTTCCTTTTATTCACTGAATTCTGATGTGCTTCTGGATAAGTAAGATTGACCATCGGTGGGGATACTTACTAGCAATTTACAGCATTAATCACCTATGGAGATTCTCTGTGGTGAGCCCTAAGAGACAGAACGATTGTTTTGCCTTCTTAGGTATTCTGCCCACTACTTTTGTGATCCTATGATTTTCTTAGAAGCTGGACGACAACTTGCCCTTCTATGTTATTATTCAGTCAAGAAGAAGTCTTGATTTGTGCACTTATTTTCCCCGTAGGCTTCATAATTAATTTGAGAAAGTTGACACTAAGGAATTCTCACTGTCTAACACAAATGCGATCTTTGGAATTTCAGATTCCTCTGAGCATGTTTGCATTAGCTATAGCAACATTAGCATGGGCTATGATGCCATAGTGCTCAAGAGTGGATGGGACGAGTATGGAATTTCCTATGGAAGACCTGCAACAAACGTTGAATTGAGAGCAGTTGCTCTTCAGTCTTCTTCCGGAGCTGGCCTGGCATTTGGCAGTGAGATGTCTGGTGGCATATCAGATGTACTCGTCAAACAAGTTCGCTTGCGACACTCTTTCACAGGCATCTCTCTGAAGACATCCAGAGGTAGGGGCGGTTATATGAAGGGCATAAGTATATCAGAAGTCGAGATGGAGGATGTTTACCTCGCAATCAAGGCAACAGGTCTCTTTGGGTCTCATCCAGATGACAAGTTTGATCCAAACGCACTCCCGATCGTCGAGGGCATCAGCTTTAAGAATATCATTGGCACAAATATTACCATTGCCGGTAATTTTACCGGAATGTATGAATCTCCTTTCACATCAATCTCCTTAACAGACATTGCTTTTTACATCAGTTGCCCTGACCTCTGCACCTCATGGGTCTGTTCTAATGTTGTGGGTTTCTCCATGAACGTGTTGCCAGAACCATGTCCTGACCTCAAGTATCTTCTTTCAAATGATTCTTCCTATTTGTCCATTTTAGATACAAATAAACATAGTGAAGCTCTATAAGCACCTCTCCATAAAGATACAGTTGTTATGGTTGCTGAATCTTAAGACCACAGGTTATTCTTTCATTGAGTCAGTGCTTAAAGTATTAGGCTGCAGGGTGTATAATACTTTCTACCTTGAATATTTTGCAAATAAAACGTGAATTTGAAACGTACCCAGCTCTCCAATGAACCTTTCAAAGCTTGTTGAATCATGCAGCGTGGAGTTTCGGAAGCTGTACTCCAGCTAGGCCGTCTGAAGTCATCATTTCACCTTTTGTTTTGAAATGTAAATTCTATTTTCTTGATGTGAACTCAGGCTTTTTGAAATGTAAATTCAAATTCCACTTGGTTGAAATGTCGATGGATCAGGCTTTTTGAAGGCTGCTATATTGCTTGCATCGGTGCTCTGCAAAGGGATTCGACGAGTCCTCATGGATTCTATTAAAACATTTATTCAGAGTTGTTTTAATCACAAAAAAGAGTGACGATGGAGTAAACTTGCTTTAATTCCAACTTGCTTTAATTCCATTTGAGAGAGCAAATGTAAGTGCAGTGAACATATGATTTCTATTTCACTCTGTTACATCTTCAAGTAGTTGAATTATAAACAAGTTGTATTATTTCTGATGTTTAGGAAAATTTATTGTCAATCTTTCATATATGAATTTAGCTAATTTTCCTTCATAACATTGCTACCCAAAAATAAAATATGTTAAGAATGGCAGGATAATTTTGTTTATCGTAAAATTGGTATTAAAATTAAAGTTACATATGGTTTTTTAAAAATAAAAATTCAGGAAAACATTTAAAAACATATATATATATATATATATATTTAGAAATGTCAGTATAAGATGAGAAAATGTTAATATATATATACATATATATATATTAACATTTTCTCATCTTATACTGACATTTCTAAAGAGATCCCGGGGAGGTCCATAGTTATATCTGTAAAGGGTTCGCTTATAATGCCTTGACCAATGACAAGCAACTCAGCAGCTGCAAATTTGTCGAAGAAAAGAAGACCATGCCTAGAGAAGTGATAAAAATAATACTTTGTCTTTTTTTTTTTTAATAATTTTGATAACTTAATATTTTATTTATTTATTAAAATTAATAAATTTATATAAAAATAAATAGATAAATAAGTATTATATTGTTTAAAAATATCTAAAAAATAATAAAATGACCCTCCCTAATTATTTCAATTCATGCATACTAACAACTGGTGCCCTACTCTTATAATTCTATAATTATCCAACTTGATATATATATATATATATATATAACACAATTTTGTTTTTTGTTTTTTTTTTTTTATTTTTTTGGGGGTTATTAAGGGTTTACAAGAAGAACCTAAAATTGAAACAAATTAACATTACCTTGAAAAGTCATATGCAAGTAAAATAAAAGAACCTCTTGCTTCACAAGAGGCTGCATATGCATGTCTACATGGCTATGGCTGCCGAGCTCAGGGGCCCTGCGCCGTAATGATCGTGACACAGGGTTTGCATCGCAAATCTCATCCGTCCGGATAAAATTAGACAGCAAATCTTTTTTCTTATAAATTTACAAATGATGAAAAAGAAAGAAAAAGTCGTATGTCCTCAACCGTTGAATTTTATTCAAACAGCCGATGTCATACGACGCAGGCCCTGTACCATGATCAGTGCGACGCAAGGCCCAATCAAGTGAATCCAACCGGTTCTTCATAGGAATATAGTAATTTAAGCAGGCAATTTTAGCTATTATTGTCAAAACAACTAATCAGTATCTGAATTAAAGTTTAATCAAAACATGGATAATTTAAATGGAATTTGAGCCTGAATATTTTCATATGGATTCTACTCATTATAAATAAAAAATAAAGGTGCTCGGTGATGCACATAGCTCCACTATGGCATCGACAGCCATTAAGGCCCCTTGAATATTTCTCCCATGCGTGATTTGCTTCTTGAATATCCATCCATTGTGGCTGCCCTAACCCTCCTCACTTCCCCTTAATTTACTCTTCTAAGAAAGTTGTTCATTGTTCAATTGGTATGTATTAATGTTAGCCCCTAACCCCCATCTTCCCCATTAATCTAGTAGCCAAGTTATTTATTTAAGATAAGTTAATTTCATTTATAAAACTCATATTTTAACAATTAATCAAGCATTAGCTTTCGACTTTTATGAATGTTTAATCATCTAGATTAGTCTCGTGAGTTTTAATTAACTGTAACTGTGAGTCCCTAATTAGATAAAAAATTTCACTACCTTCTACTATATTCCTTGGGTGTTTTCAAAACACATCTCAAATACTTAAGCTAATACATGTTTAAGCTAATTAAGATGGGTTAGAAAATTGTCAACTCTGAGAATCCAAATTACAAAAGTCCTACTTTAGGCTTTGGCAGAGAGCTTGAATTATTTCACTGAGCTCGATGGGAATAAAAAACCTATAGAAGAAATATCATTAGCAACCTGAAGACCTAGGCTTTTCTGGCTTCAAAGCAGAGAGAACAACTCACTAAGATATCAGTCACTAGTCAATAGACTTCACTAATGCGACAAGTTGGACTCCTAAGGGGAATGAATGATCTCCTTCTAAGAGGAGTATGAAAGTACTTAAGTCATAAGGGTTTCTCTCTAAAAAAGTAACTTCTTTCAATAAATAATTTTTTCTATACAAAAATCTGAATCCCTTTGACAAAAAAAAATAATAGAGTATTCATAGATAAAATGTTAAAGAAAGAAAAAAAAAAGAAGCCATCGTGCATGCAACTATTTGTGATTAGTTGAGTGTTTGGTGCTAGGAGGTAAATATACATTCTCTATAAATAATTTATGCTGACTACTGGTTATTCAATCGGTTTTCATATAGTTAACCCATATTCTAGGTTTGTTAGGCCCTTTTTTTTTTTTGGTGATGAGCATCGCTAGACTATGTGATAGACACATTGCTATGTCCCAATTCCGAGATACGATTATTATCGTTAATTAATTTAAGTAGGTTTTGTCCTATTATTTAACCAAAATTTTTTTTTATTTAATCTATCAACCATATCCAGTTGTAATGGGATGCAATTCTGAACAAATTGGATGCCGACGAATGATCCAAAATAAGAGTAATCTTATAACATAGTTTTGAAACATTGTATTTGAAAGTAACTCCGAACACTGATAAATATTATCTCAAAATATATGTAAAGAAAAAGCATCCACTCTAACTTAGGGTAGATCAAATCGTAATATAACTCAGATGTTAAATGAAATTGAAAATCAAACTTGAGTGCTAATATTATTGTAAGATGCAAGTTTTAATTTATAATTTTAATCATAATTAATTAAGTTAAGATAATAAAAATTTTATGGTCAAATAAAAAATGGGTCAATTTCAACATTCTAACTAAGTTATATTAGGTTGAGTGACCGGTATTAGAAATACGCATATGCATGTTTTTGATAGAAGGGTTGCACCTAGAGGATAGGGCGCTTGAGCAAACTTTTGATAGAATGTACACGCTCGATATGCATCCAAAAGAATAGGGTTGAGTGACACCTAACCGGTATTAGAAATACACATATGCATGTTTTTGATTGAAGGGTCGCACCTAGAGGATAGGGTGCTTGAGTGTACTTTGGACAAATTGTATACACTCAATATGAATCCAAGAGATATTCATGCCCAGTTTTGACAAATTATCAGCACCTAATATGCGTCTTAGGGATGCTTGTATACTGTACAATTTTTGTCTCAATGCCTGATGTTCGCTTGATAGGCGTATGTGTGACAGTCTCGTATGTAAGTTCTATCCAACTGATTTTTAATCATTTTTATCAAATTTTGGAGAGGAGAGAGAGAATGGAAGAAGAGAGAGAAAGAAAAAGAAAATACTATAGGGGGATATTTCAATTGAATCTAAGAAAAATTTTAGCAAATTTGAGGATAAGATAAGTGTATCCTAAGCCATTCTTTTTTATGTTACTGTTTTTTCTGATCTCTATAGGTACTTGTTTTCTCAAATACCCATGCAAGTTAAAATATTTATATTTAAAGTGTTTATATTTCACAAACATTAATTCACATTTTCATTTTAGTAATTTTTATAAAATTTATATCCTTAATTCACATATATTCTATTGCCAAGTCAATTTTACACATTTATACTCATATATATTCTAAAATTTTATTTGACTGCTCTTATATGCTTTGATTTTTGTATATAATATTCTAATATATTTTAGATCTTTAAGTATATACTTTCTATATCTTAAAATTATTCTTCATTGTCCATTGCATGCTTAACAATTGAAAAAAAAAAATTAAAATCATAGAATATTACAGATTTTTCAGCATTTATAGTTGTGAAAAGTTTCACATGTTTGAAATTTTTATAATGTAACTTTTATATATTTTAAAATTTACATATTCAAGTTCTTGTAAAAGTTTAATACACTGCATGACAAGTATTTAAAAAATTATGAAAAAAACTCAATAGTTTGTGAAAACATAAAGATATTTTTTCAATATGAGAAAATATAAAAGATTATTTATATTTGTACATAACTTTTTATTCATTTATATATGAACTATTGTAGAAATTAGTAGTAATATATTATAACATGTTTTAATATATTATAGTGAAATCGATATTTAAACTTATCATTTATGAGTTAAAAGCGGTGTTTGTCTACGTTTACAAAATTATATGCATAATGGTCCATCTGGGTCATTATAATAATAATATAAGGTATTTGGTTGTATGACAACATATATAGTCTAGATTTTAATTATTTGAATGATGCCTCACTAATTCTTGATCGATAAAAGTTTGTATGATTTTAGTATGTTTTAATGGTACATTATTTTGAGAAAAAAATTGAATTATTAGACTGATTTCTATACATGAATGCTATATAAATTACATGACCTTGAATTTGAATTTTAATTATGTCCCTTCTTATTTGTTTCAATATAATTTATATATTTATTTATAAAAATTTATATACTTTATTAAATAATTAGCTTGCTTCCATTTTTAATTTTACTGACCTGCTAGATTAGATGGCTCAAGCTATGCTTGCAAGTAGAGAAAATAAGCAAAAAGGCTATTTGGGAAGATAAAATTAGAAAATTGAAATAAATTAGATGTTGTATTTTTTTAAAAAAATAGTAGATTTAAGACTTTATTTGCTTAGCTGAATGATTATGTATAAATCATTATTATGATATTGTGTTTGTAATTTAGCGAGGTTTTTGGTTTATTCAATTAGGATGTCTAAGTTACAAATTTACTTATTATGATTCTAATATGGACATATCTCCTTACGTAGATATTAAGGACATTGTATGGCTAATAATTGGATAGGACGCGGCCATTCAGGTCCTGGAATTAAAAATATTTATTTTCATCTTAGTTGGTTGATGGTAATTAACATTCAATGCAAGTCAACACACAATGTTTGTTTGAGATTTTAAAAATTTAAAGGTGAATTTTTTGAGCCTTTTGATTTAAAATAAATTAAGATAATAATTTAATTAATATATGACGTGACAATAATATATCACCATAATTGGATATAACAAAGATCTAAATAAGCCAAAACTAATGAGGCAACTACTACTTTGATTTTACATATAACATAAAGATTGTTTTTCCAAAATCCTAAAGCTACTCCTAAACAGCCTTTTTCAATCCAAATCACCTACAAGTATACACTAAGCCTTTTATTCTAAAGTGTTAGTAAAAATTAAAGTAAAAGTAAGTCAATTAGTTAATAATATAAAATTTTTATAATTGAATATACGTATATTAAAGATATGTTGAAATATGATAGAATTAAAATCAAAAAATAATAACATAATTTCATAAACATATTATGCGCAATTTGAACTAATGATCAATTCTCATAACCTGTGTAATATTTGAATATATTCAAATTATATCAAAAATTTAAGAGACCAAGGATCACTGATGACTAATGGGGGACGGCTGAAGTGGGCCAGCTCAAAGAAGCAAGCGGCACAGAAAGTATCACTGGCCTAAATGATGGTCAACGCCCTAATTGATTGAAGAAAGTTCTCAAGCAACCAAATGTGGCCCAAAGCAGATGCGGTCCAAACCAAAATCGGCGCATAAGACCTTTCTAGCACGCAACAGTCATTTACCCTAATTGGCTACGATGTTAAGGATCTCCCTAGATGACAACCTCCTCTGTAACAGAAGCCCCCAAATCAATACACATCCCGGAAGGAAAGCCCTCAAATCGGCACACGACCCACAATAGAAGTTTCTACAACCACATCATATGACATCCCTGTAGAAGCAAAAATACTCCCTCCCGACCGTTGCAGCCTCGAATGGCTGTTGTGTCCTCTCAGGAGGAAAGGATCTTTTCAGACAGCTGACAGCCTACCACGCTGCCTGAGGAAGGTGGCGAAGTCCAACGACTATAAAAAGTCCTAGGGACACACTCTAAAGACACGCTCGCTCTAGTATTAAAACTAGCACAAGCAATCTAACTTTCGAAACAATCGGTCGCTATTCTCTTCCCATCACTCGTCCTCACCGAACACAGTGGTCTGAAAAGTCACTCTCCACAAACGCAAAATTACCCAAAGCCACTCCACGCCGAGTGTACCTCCAAACTAGACTCACAAATTTCCTTTCCAACTACAACTCTTGTTTACTCTGTTTTTTCTTTCTTTTTTTTTTTTATCTTGGAAAGCTGATTACTAACTTGATTATCGAAGGATAAATTGGAGAGCGAGTCTTGCCATTTTTTACTGACTTCTCAACTTCTATTTTGGTGTGTAGAATCCGAGCAATGCCAGATGGAGACCGGATCTGACTCCAACACGAGCCCAATGAGCAACTGAACCTGAATCTGTCTAAGACTCGGATCCATGACGTATAATTGGTGCCGTCTGTGGGAAGCTAAACAAAAGGTCTATCTACTATTTCATTAGTATCGACCTCATCAATGAACATGGTGAACACAAGAGGGCAAGCCAACATTCCCGCAAAGGAAGTCACCTCTCCCGACGACGACCACTTTGCTAGTTGCCGGGCAGGAGGTTGACTAGCTCTGATTATCCTAGCGATGGTGGAGCAAATGGACAGGAATATCCAAATGCCTCAGGTACCTACATGTGCCAGGGCAAATAGAGGCAAGGGGCTCCCTCTTCTTCAACCCACACTTCGGCCTCCAGGCGGAGAGGTCAGAGAAAGAAGAAGTCGACCAAGAAGGCCACCCAACTGGATAACTCTAGCACCTCGGTGGCCTCAAACACCTAAAGCCGTTCTAGGCTAGAAGGACGATTGAGTTGTGGGACCCCAAAGGAGAGCCCAAAAAGTAAAAACCCCCGCTACTCTAGGGAAGAGCAGAGGCCTCTGGTTCAAAAATGAGCCTCTCACATCACCCGATCAACTAATGGTAGCAGTCGGCCAACGCTGCACCACACGGTCGAACACTTGGAGTTGAGGACCTACCTCAACCCAAAAAGGTCTGCAACTTCCTTATGAGTGAAGGAGAAGGTCCAAAAAATATGGAACCGCGTATTCAAAGGAGAAGTTGGTGAACCCTCCACAGATCTGAAGAGGTCGTCTTTCACTATGGAGATCCAGACCCAACCACTGCCACAAAAATTCAAAATATCAACGCTAGAATCTTACAATGTAAGCATCGGTCCCATAGATCACATTGATCACTTTCGTACTCTATTCAACTTCTAGGGCCTAGAGGAAGCTTCCATGTGCCAGTGCTTCCCCTGCACTCTGAAGAGGGACGTCAGGATCTAGTTCTATCAGCTATTGGCAAATTCAATCCGGAGTTTTTGAGATCTTGCTGATAGCTTCCTAACTCAGTACACCTCAAGCCGCCACGAGGAGAAGCAGTCGTGGCACCTCGCTCATGTCAAGTAAAAGCCATGTGAGAACTTGAGGAAATTCTTAGGACGATTTACCGTCAAAGCCAGGAAGATACCTAAACTCACTGATGAGGTGAAACTAAACAACTTCATTTCTGCTTTGGGTTCGAGCGACTTTTTCAAGCTCCTAACCCACAAGGACTCGAAACCTTCCTGGAGGTTGAGTCCATTGCTAGAGCTTACAAGGCGGTGGAAGAGGCCGATGAGGCGAAGCACCCGGATTGGGCCGGTCATCCTTGCTCCCTGCCAGTGGAGAAAAGAGGAAGAATGGGGGCTATGACAATCCCAGAAGAAAGTAGCCCATCTTGAAGACCCTTCTCCAAGCTCTCAAGCAAAGTGTCGAGATTCGAATGCGGATTCAAACCTTATTGGTAGCCACTCACACAAAAAGGGGTAACCAAAGTGACCACTTACACAAAAAGGACCAACCAAAGTGGACCAAATACCATGACCCGAGACCGCAACACTACAGAATGCGAACAGCACAAGCTCAAAGCCGGCAACAAGAGCAGCAAGCTCTCTAGCAATGTCAAGCTCCTGCACCATCTCACCGATCAATGAGAGGAATGATGTTGAGAAACGTCAAAAGCTCCTGATTTATAGCACGCGGGGAAGTAGGTGGAATGCTAAATGCTAAAGGACCAACAACTTGGAGAAACTGCAAAAAATTGGAAAAATAGGGGAGTCACGCCAGGAACAGTGAAAAAGAGAATTTTGGTCAGACTTGAGAAGACAACATATGTCAGTCACGTCCCATCAGGAACATGTCGGAAGCCAAAAATTTAAACCATCGGTATGGGGGCTAGAGATGGAGGACGGCTGAAATGGGTCGGCCCAAAGAAACAAGCGGCCTAGAAAGTATCGTAGTCCACTGGCCCAAAGGATGGTCAACGCCCCAGTTGATCAAAGAAGGTTCTCAAGCAACCGGATGCGGCCTGAAGTAGACACGGCCCAAACCAAAATCATCTCATGAGCCCTTTCTTGCATGCAACGGTCATCTGCTCTAATTGACTGCGATGCTGAGGATCTCCTCAAATGGAAACCTCCTCTATAACGGAAGCCCCCAAATCAGCGCACATCTCAGAAGAGAAGCCCTCAAATCGGCACACGATCCACAATAAAAGTTTCTACAATCACATCGTGTGACATCCCCGTAGAAGCAAAAATCCTCCCTCCCTACCATTGCAGTGTCGAATGGTACTTGTATCCTCTCGTTGGGACGGAAGGATTCTCTCCGACTATCGACAGCCCGCCGTACTGTCTAAGGAAGGTGTTGAGGTCCGACGGCTATAAAAAGTCCTGAGAATGTATTCCAAAGACACTCTCTCCAGTATTCAAATTAGTGTAAGCAATCCAACTTTCAAAATAATCAGTCGTTATTCTCTTTCCACCACCCATCCCTGGCGAACCTAGTGGTCTGAACAATTGCTTTCCATGAGCGCAAAACAACCCAAAGTCACTTCATGCTGACTGCACCTCTGAACTAGATTCACAAATTCCCTTCTTAACTACAACTTATGTTTACTCTTTTTTTTTCCTTCTTCATCTTGGAAGGCTTGGAAGATAAATCAAAGAGCGAGTCTTACCATTTTTCTTTGACTTCTCGTCTTCTGTTGTAATGTGCAGAATCCAAACAGCACCGAATGGAGATCGAACCAGACTCTAACATGAGCCCAATAAGTAGTTGAACCCGAATCTGTCCAAAACTCGGATCCAGGATACATCAATGACCTTACTTACAAAAGGGCAAATATTAAAATTTGATTTATGTATACTCTCATATAACTAAATGTTATATATTATTATTCAAGACCCATCAATGGACAATCACAAATATAACATTATAAATAGGGCTAAACACCGCTTTCTATCTGTGGATAAATGTCATATGCTATTATTCAAGACCCGTACATGGACAATCACAAATATAACATTATAAATAGGGCCAAATGCCGCTTTCAATTTGTAGATAATAGATTCGAATATTATTTTTACTACAATATATTAGGATATATCAAATATTTTTTTCAATTATTTACAATAGTCCGTACATAATCAAATAAAAAATTTTATTAAAATACAAATATATTTGTTATATTTTCTTATACCAAAAAAATATTTTTATTATCAAACTTATGTAGAGTTTTTCTTTATCTTTTCTTCAAATCAATGATATACAAAAACATATTAACATGAATGAATACTTGTATATATTTTGTTAAAACATGCAGAAAGTGTATTGCGTAATGTACAATATGCAGAAGTTATAATCTAAAAAATTTATAGAATTTATTAAACTTATTCTGATTTTATTAGTTTATTTTAAGTATAAGATATGCAAGAATGAATGTCTAAAGGCTAAAAATATGTAAGCGTTTTAACATGATTTGAGGGCATCTATGAACATTATTGTAAAAAGATCTACTTTTAAATACAATGTATATGAACTGAAGGCATATATTTCATAAAAATTATATAAAATAGAAATTAGAGTACATACATATGAGTATAAACTTCTTATATATGAAATTATAGCATGCATGAGTAATGGGCCCGGTAATCCATGGACTGGCCCAGGCTTTAGCATGCAAGGAAGACCACCTGAAAGGTAGCAGCCCAACGAAAGGTCCTTGAGGCCCAAGGCCCAGACAACACGGCTCAAATTCGCACAATAGAATACATGCTGTGAGGGATACCTCTATTGGCAGTCTCACAGAAGCAGCCAAGGGTTATCATTTCAACAATCGCAGTTCAGCAAGCAAGCTCAAGTGATCACCAATCTATCGCACCCTGACTGCCTAAAAAAGTGCAGCCTGGCAGGGAAGTAGGCAATGATCTCCCCCAAAGTGTCAAAGATCGCGGCACCATCAACATCCCTATGGATAGCTAGCTAGCACCCTCTTTGCAAAAAATATCCACTCTCTATCACAAATGAAAAGGGAAAGTAGGCTAAAAAAAGAGGGGGCAGCATCCTAATGGGGGATCTCTAGCCTTCTCTCCCCTAGCAAAGCCTCGCAGCATCCCTGTGGCCAAAGGAGACCTCTAGAGGAAACAAAGGCAACCAAGCCTAGCACGTAAAAGACAATCTCGAGCCCCCAAGGGCTCTGAATGAGAGGAGCATAGTCATCCGTCTCTAAGTTGCTCCTCAATCGAGTGTACTCACTAGTACTCAGTCCTCCAATTATAAGTCATCCTCAGTCGAGCACACTCAATAGAGCTCAATCCTTCATCTCTAAGTCACTCCTCAACTAAGTGCACTCATCGGAGCCCAGTCTTCCATCAATACTCAATCCCCTCATTACATGCATCAATGCATACTCTTCACTCCTATCTTTTTACCATACTGAGAAAGATTTTAATTTGAACGTTAGAAGATATGTTGGGGAGTGAGTCTCATCATCCTCTAATCTCTCGTTCATTCATTGTGGTGTGTACAATCCAGGCTTGAGATAACGAGAATTAGACCTACTTTAACTTGACCTACTAAGAAAATCAAATGACTCTTTAATTCGTTCTGTAATTTGAATCCAATGATGCATTAGTGGCACCATTTGTGGGAATGACTAAAAAGTCTAACAATTGCTCCTACGAGAGTAGATATGGACAATGCTAGGGCAAAAGCCAGCGCACCCACCAGAGACATCATCTCCCATGGCCCCGACTCCTCTACAGATAGTTACGAGGACGAATGCTTGGCCCTTGAGGTGCAGACGCTCACCGCCTATAATGAGCCATGTCCTTAGCGGCCCTGGTTCGTCAGTACCCTCTAGAAGGTGTAACACTAGGGGCTCCACCCTCCATCTCTCAGACCTCAGCGTCGAGAAGGAGCAATCGAAGAAAAAGACAACTTCCCTAGAAGTGGCCTGATAACATTGGGATCTGAGTGATCACAAGTGACGAGGCCAAGCATAGCTGAAGGGCTAACTGAGTCATGAGATATGGAATGAAAGTCCAAAACAGCGTGATCCACACCACTCGCATGATGACAGGAGGACCCTTGCCCGAGAGAAGCTTCATGCAGTGCCAATAGGTATTTCCCCGACCTAGCCAAGTCACCCTTTGTTATGTAGATCCAGTTGTCATCATCTCCTTGCAAGATCAGGGAGCCAAACCTAGAGCCCCACAACAAAAGTTTCGATTCGGTGCCTCACCTGGATCACTTCTATGCTTTGTCGAGCTTCTAAGGCCTTGTGGGCTCCCAACACGGCGTGGACAGCAGGCTAGAATGTCCTCAGGGCCGGCCGAGTCCTTAACCCACCCCCCCACATGTGGCATTACACACCGAAAGATGTTGCCAATGCACCAAGTGAGGTCCCCCTTGGTACTTGTGGGACACGTGTCAGTAATGAGAGCCAGACATCCAAACCATACGGCCAGTTTAGCGTGGCGGACCCAGTCCTTCAGAGTGTAAAGGTCATAGGCACGAGATTGTCGGCTGGAGCGATCAGTCTCCTTGATGACGGGGATCATTCTTAGCCTCGATGATCCTTCAGAGCAGGGCGTACATGCCATAACCCCGGATCAAAAGGCTAGTTTCTCAAGCATGGAGAGCCCTTTGCCCAACTAGCGCTACTGGTGATTTCCCTCCAAGCATGGGTAAGTCAAGTACATCCATGAGAATCGCTTAAATGCTATGAGCACATTTATTTGCTTGTTCCATTCATCTTATCCATCATATGAACGCTTGTATGATTTCATTAATTCAAAGACCTAGGTTGCCCCTAAGTTGGATGAGCTCTTTTACCTGTGCCCCAACAAGCTGTGACCTGGACACAAAACCTTGATCCCGATAACCGAACGGCCTAGAGAAGGTCGAAACTAAACCTTGATCACAATAACCGAACAACCTAGACTAGGTCAAACATTGCAGCCTAGGAGGCTTGTGGACCAAGAGTTAGACCTCCCCATCTAGTGGCCATTAAAACCTTAGGGGATTTTTCAGTATGCGTGTGACAATTCACTCCCATAGGTATGAGTACCATCAGTCAACAATGGTCGGCAGATTAGAACTAGATGCATGAAAGTTGCGATATCCTCTAACAGGATTGAACACCGATGGTTACATGTAGGCGATGGCTTAGACTTTGCTAGGGCTCGGTGACTGCAGCCATAAGACCCAGCCGACCCTTGTGAGGCTTTCCCATACTCGAGCCATGACATCCTTCTACAAGAAAGAGTACAAATGGACCAACATGTCCAGTCAAGCTCAATGATGATAGTTGCAAGGTTTAGCCGGCAATCACATTTTCTCAATACCATAACCTCCTTATAGGAGCGAGCACGCTTAGGCAAGTGAATCCAGTCAAGCTCGACAATGACAATGATAACGTTTACTCAGCAAAGCAGGTCCAATGTGATAGAAAGGTAAATACATGCATAATCAAAGACAACGGAAATAACAATTAAAACTATCAAGTTAATTCATTAAAGATTTAAAATGTACAATTAGGGCATCCAAATGCCTCCAAAAGTACAAGAGAGCAGCCTACACTCGCGCTTTGACCAAACGACTATCCTATGGTCAAGGGCCCTCCGGTGATTGAGGCATAGGCTCCCCTTCTATTTCCAGAAAGTCCTCCAGGCCAATGTGACATTGGGCATCAGCATTCCTCGGATCAATAAAGCTAACAAGGAAGCCCGAAACCACTAAGGACATGATCTGACTGACTAAAGTGAATGCCTTCCTAAAATCTTTCATCCATGGTATGGCTAACTTCATCAGGTCAAAGCCGATACCTTAGCTCTCCTTCAAGCTAGGCATAATTCCTCTGGGGGTCAAAGAATTACTACTATGTCTCCTAGAGCTTGTCCTCAAGGAAGGCGATCTGATCCAAAGTCCGAGCGTTCTCTTCTAAGAGCTCTTGGTATCTCACCCTTGACTTATACAGCTCCCGTTAAGGTAGACTGCCTTCTCTTCACTCCACAAAGCCTCAACGATGGCAACACTCATCCGACACTCCATCTTCTAGCACAGTAGGATCTGTGCACCCTCGGGATAGCCACAAGATCGTGGCATCCCTCCAATGTAGCACCCTCTCCATCACTCGGAGCGTTTATTAGACCTACCAAACAACAGACGATAGTTAGTTGGCAATGGCGACAATAAAGCAAGATGATATCTGACAAAAGAAGCCCATGGTACAGTACCTCATGATAAGACGGCCCTCCCTTATGAGACAGTCTGGGAGACTCCCTCGCTCCAACAGGAATGGACGAGGATCACAAAGGCTATGCATCATGAGGAAGAGGTGCCTTGAAACCTGGAGGAGAACCGAGACTACCTAAAACTCTTAGGGGCTCAAACCCCAACTCTTCAAGGCTAGATGCCCTCTCAGCGGCTGCCACAGCCTCCAAGCCATCCCCAACAACTTCTTCCTCCACTCGAAAATTACCAGCGCCCACCTTGGTAGAAGCAACAGAACAAACAGACACAAATGCTTTTGAAGAGGAAGCCACCAAGATTGGGATTCTTCCCTTAGATGCAGCCGCCACATCAATCCATTTGCCTGGCCAACCGACCGAGGGAATCTCCACTCCATTGGCAGAGCCCGTCGAGGACTGCTTACCGTCGGACCCTTTAGACATGCCTCTAAGGCCCAAATCGTCTGAGGAAGATTGATCTAAGCCTGGCCTCCTAGAAGGATTGCCAACTACCAGAATAGCCGCCTTCACGTAGGTCGTGTCAATTCTCTAGCACTCCTCAAATAGAGTGGGCAATGAATGAGCCACCTCATGAAAAGTCTGCTTAGGAGAGTCCCGGGAGAGCAAAGCCATAAACTTCCTCTTGGGACGATGACCCAGCATAGTAGAGGTGTCGCTCCCCTCTGTCTAACCCTCCCATTGCTCTCCTTCTAGAGCACCTTGGGAGACCTAGTCAACATTGTGGCACGGGATGTCGGCGTGTTCCTCGACTAGTGACATTAGTGGTCGCGCCATCCGCTCCTCATTCGGCAGGATGCTACCGATGTTGGCACTATTGACCGTACCTCAATTGTTCAGGACTCTCCACTCGGAGTCAACCACCATGAAGAAGAATGATGCCTTCCAACCCTCCGTCGAGCTTGGGCTCCCCCTTTTTATCTCAAACTTAACGTGTGGGGTGAAGGAAACCTAGTCAACCTCTTGGGCTACAAAGATTTCCAGAGCCCTCAGGACCTCGCACAACTCCTTTACGACTAGAATGAGGAGGCCAACTTTCAGATGCTCCTCATAGAGTGTTATAAACCTTAGAGGAGGCAAGCAAGCAACATCTTCTGCACTGGGTTCAATGTACGAGATGACATTTGAAATGTGATACCTACTATATAAGACATCTATCGCTTTTCCCGTTAGAATCAATGGAATATAAACGATGCCTTAGGAAGCAATTCGAAAGATTGTGAAAATTAGAAAGAAGAATGGTGAACTACGGCAGAGATATACTGAGGGACGAAAAGATGTAGGAACGACAAAGCTCCAGTGGTTAAATAGCCGACTCCTCAACCTCACAACGGCGTTGTTCCAAGATATCGAGGAGGCACATCACCATAATAACCACAACAAGTTCCTGCACCATAGGGTGCTACGGCACGTCATTTCACTAGACTCCTTATTATGATAGACACGATTCCTCCTAGCACAGCCTATGGATAGCCAACACTCTTGGTTTCTAGGTAGCATGATGCAAGGAAATGACGACTTGGCACCTCATTTTCTAAGGTCACAACTAGCGGCGTACAACCTTGGGAGGTTTGAGACTAACCCTACAAGCTCACGTCCCAACCTAGCATTCAAGACGAATCGCCGCAAGTCAGGATCACCAGAAGACCAAGTCGCCAATAGCTTAGATTGTCAGTGTGTTAGACGACAAGCAACAAAGACAACCTTCAAGCACTTTAACTATTCGCATCATCCAATAATGTTGGAGCCAAGGGACAGGAGAATAAACAATATTCGGTAATTTCATTCATTAATTCCTTTTGCAAAGTACAAGTTTCCAACAATGTACGTACGATTCAAAAGGAAATAAAAAGTACATGGAGCAACGACCCTACTATATTTTGCTCGACTAGCCTTCGAGGAAGATAGCTGCAAGAGGAAAACACCCAGGCTGGCTGCCTCGACATTTGACCAATGGCGGAAAAGCATACAAAAGCCCTCTCGTGCAGAAATGAGGTGCAATGCACCAGTTCTTACCCAGGAGGCAAACACCATAAACCACCTGGCAGAATTGGCCGTAGCCGCGTGATCCATATGTTTCTGCATTAAATGCTAGACCCAACACGGTGACGACGAGGACAGTCCTCCTGAGAGCAGTAGAGGGCAGAGTCGCCCACTTGAATGGAAAGAGGAATTACCATCCCCCATTAGATGGGACAAGATGCTTGCCCTCTGAAGTTTACTCCGAGCATTCAACTAAACACTAGTTGGGAGAAGAGGAAAACTGACTTCGAAACCCGGCCCTCATCTAGAGTGACATGAGGCCAGTTCGGGCCAAGTCCAAAAGAAGGAAACCAAAGCAGACTTTAGGTGCATCCTCAACTTTAACTTTAAATGCTAGGCAAAAGTCTCTATTGATTCCGCTTATAGTTGTGTAGGTTCCATGTCTGCTCTGAATTTTCACACCGCTTGGATGGTGAAAATGATTTGTGAGGCAACGCATAGAAAGCCCCTCCATTTATATCCGAAGGAGAATATTGATCCTTACTAAATCTAGCAAACCGTGTCGGCAACTGAGAGATCTCCAATGGTAGAAAAATGCCAACGGCAGGGCCATAAATCAGCATCGAATCTCGTCGGAGTTGCAAACCGCATGAGAAAGGAGTGTGCCTCTGAAAGGAAATCATGCATGAAGATCCGCACGGTGACATCCCATCAGGAGCACGTCAGGGCTTAAAATTTTGAACCTCCTAGCATGAGGGGCTAATCATAGGTTTGATAGTCCATGTGTTGGTCCAAGATCCATCATGTAAGGAAGACCACCCAAGAGGTAGTAGCCCAACAAAAGGTCCTCGCGACCTAAGGCTTAGACAACACGGCCTAGATCCACCCAGTAGAATATGAGTCGCAAGGGATACCTGTCTTGATAGGCTCACAAATACAGCCTAGAGATACCCTCTTAGCAATCCCAATTGAGCATGCAAGCCTACGTGATCAACAGTTTGTTGTGCTCTAACTGTTTGAAAAAGTTTAGCCTAACAGGAAAGTAGGTAATGATCTCCCTTAGAGGGTTAGAGATCACGGCACAATCAACACTCCTATGGACAACTAAGTAGCACCCTCTCTACAAAAAACATCCTTTCTCCATCTCAAATGAAAAGAAAGGGGAGGCTAAAAAAGGAGGGCACTGCATCCCAATGGGGGATCCCTGGCCTTCTCTCCCCCAACGAAGTCCCACAACATCTCTGTGAACAAAGGAGACCTCCAGAGGAAACAAAGGCAACCAAGCCTAGCACACAAAAGATAACCTTGAGCTCTCAGGGGGTCTGAATTGGAGGAGCACAGTCCTTCATTTATAAGTCACTCCTCAATTAAGTGCACTCATCAAAACTCAATCCTCTATTTTTTAGCCGCTTCTCGATTAAGCATACTTATCGAAGCTCAATCCTCTATCTCTAATTAGCTAAGTGCACTCACTAAAGCTCAGTCCTTTATTTCTAAACTGCTCATCAGTCGAGCACATTTATTGGAGCTCAATCTTCCATCTCTAAGCCACTCCTAAACTAAGCACATTCACCAAAGCTCAGTCCTCCATATAGCTGAGTGCAATCATCAGAACTCAGTCATCTATCTCTAAGCCACTCCTCAACCAAGCACACTCACCGAAGTTTAGTCCTACATCTCTAAACCGCTCCTCAATCGAGCGTATTTGAAATTCGGTCCTTTATCTTTAAGCTACTCCTCAGCTGGGCATATTCATTGGAGCCCAATCCTCCATCAGAGCTCAATCCCTTTGTTACATGCATCAACGCATACTCTTCACTCCTATCTTTCTATCCTATAGAGAAAGATTTTATCTTGAGTATTAGATGATGTATTAGGGAGTGAGTTGCACCATCTTCTAACCTCTCATTCATTTGTTATGGTGTGTAGGATCCATGTTTGAAATAATAAAAACCAAATTCGCTTCAACTCGACCTACCGAGAAGATTAAGTGGTTCCCTAATTTGTTCAATAATTTGAATCCAGTAATGTATCAATGACTTTTGAGATAATAAATGCTTAAGAAAGTAGATAGCTATTAGCAATAAAGGAAAAATAATTTAAATACACTTACCTTATATTTAAAATTATCCAAAAATCTCTTAAATTTCACTTAGATTCTCCATCTCTATATTTCTCTTTCTTGATTTCTTTTATTTTTCTCTGTTCTCTGCAGAAATCATAGCAAATTGACAAAAATCAACTAAGGGGACTTTTATATAAACAGGTATATGTGTGCCTATCAGATGTGTGTCAGGTATCAAGGCGTAGACCGTATGGTACATGAGCGTTTCTCATGTTCACATCAGATTCCTACATTTTGCCTCGACTATGTACATGAACTCCCTAAGTACATATTGAGTATGATCAATTTGCCTAAAAATATACATAAGCACCCTATAAGTGTCCATCATGTGTGTCTTACTATCTAAAATACATATGCATGCATGTTAGGTGCAAGTTAGACATTATTTGATAAGATGTAACCTAATCAAAAAATTAATTTTGATTTAAATTTTAAATTGACCTTGATATTTTCATTTACTTAATTAATCATCTTTAAAGATATGATTTAGAATCCATACCTTATATATGCCACCACCGAGTTAAAGGGACAACTAATGCTCTTTGCTAATAACAAGTGTTGACATGTCTTCTTAAAAAGGTTCAACAACCTTGATCTCTTATTGGAACAAAGTCTCCAACGCTTATAGCCATGCTTGGTTCTAATCTCATCCTAATTCTTGATGGGTCGGAGACGTATATAATCTCAACAGTCACCATAGTGCTAGGCAATTTTTTTCTCATTTTATTTTGGGGTTATGTTAGGTAAAATTTTCAAATGGACAGTCATTACACGAAATGATAATAAAGTGTTTCAACCTAGCATTCATAACAAATAGTATTTTTAAGTGTATTTTTATATTATTTGATAAAAAATATAATACTAAATCATAAAATTTAATAATCATATTTTTTAATTTTTCTTTTATAAATATTCAATGAAATTGTTGGTGCACAAACCAAGAGCCAAATGCAAATAGCAAAAAAATCAAATAATTATTTCTAATGGGTCCAATAGCCATATGCCTAAGGGTCCAAACCCCACAATATGCCCACAACTTAAATCTAACCCAATAAAATTCTTTCAAAGTGAAAGGTACCACATTACCCAAGCAAAATGAGCTCATCTGCGGATCACACTATAAAACCAAGCACCCTTAAATTTGGAATGATAAGCTCTAATTGGATTGACATTGCCAAGAAGGGGGCATGCGCTCAATTCAGGAGCTACCCTCCTTCAAGAAGGCCTACCCTTCATTCAAGAGTCGCCCTCCGTTTGAGAGTCGAGAGCCCTCTGTCTTGGTTCGGGAGTTAGGAGCACTCCAACCTAGAGCCAAACCTCCGTTTGGGAGCCTGGAGCCTTCCGTCCCGGATCCAAGAGCCCTTTGTTTGTGTACTGGAACCCTTTATCCCAGAGCTAGGAACACTCCACCGTGGAGTCAAGAGCCCTCTGTTTGGAGCCAAGAGTCTTTTGTTCTGAAACCAGGAGCCCTCCATCCGGGATCCCGAGCCCTCCGTCCTAGAGTTAGGAACACTCCATCCTGGAGTCTCGGGTCCTCCATCCTGGAGCCAAGAGCCCTCCATCCGGGAGTTAGGAGCCCTCCATCTCGGAGCCATGAGCACTACATCTCGAGCTTAGAACCCTCCGTCCCGGAGCATGGAGCACTCCTTTTTGAAGTCACGAGTTCTCCGTCCAATAGCTAGGAGCCCTTTGTCATGGAGCCACCAGTCCTCCATCTTAGAGCCAGGAGCTGCCATCCTTCCGGGAGGCCTACCCTTTATCCAGGAGTCCTCCATATAGGAGCCAAGAGCCCTCTGTCGTGGAGTGAGAAGCCCTTTGACCCGAAGCCAGGAGCCATTCATCCCGAAACCAAGAGTACTTCATCGTAAAGCCACAAGTCTTCTATCTCAGAGCCAACCCCCTATCTCGGAGCAAGGAACCCTTCATCCAAGAGCCAACCCTCCATCCTGAAGCCAGAAGCCTGCTGTCCAAGAGCTAACGGTCTGCTCAGGTGACAAAGATACTGGCCCATCAGCGCACTTTAGTCATCCATCTCTAAGCCACCCTTCACTCGGACGCATCTCTAAGACGCCTCTCAGTAGGGTGCAACTCTCAATGGAAAAACCACCCACAAATGAGACTTAAGAACTAAGAAAGATCCAAGCACTTTTTCTCCGGACAACTCTTTTTCTTCTATAATGAGCCACTCCTTATCGAGTTCATTCATAGTAAGCCACTCCCTATCAATTGCATCCATAGTGAGCCACTCCCCGTTGAGTACATTTATAATGAGCCATTCCTACTGAGTGTATCCATAGTGAGCCACTTTCTGTGGAGTGCATCCATAATGAGTCACTCTCTACCGAGTGCGCCAATAGTGAGCCACTCATCAAGTGCAACCCTAGTGAGTCTCTGACCGCATGCAGCCAGAAAGAAGCCTAAACCTCCTTCCTCTCCAAGCCGCCCTCGTCGAGAATATCTACAAGAGTCAATCCTCCTCTCACATACCCTACTCACGTGTAATTTTGTATTATCTAACATCTTCCTAACATCTTTTTACTTTCTAAAAACGAATTCTAATTTGAGTATCGAAAACTATACGATGGGAGTAATTTTCAATGTCCTCTGACCTTTCGTTTTTAATTATAGTGTGCAGGATCCAGGTTCGGAGCTACCATCTCAAACTCGCTTCAATTCGACCCGACTAGAAAAATCAAGTGGAATTATTGCCCCAACAGTAACTTGGATCCAAGGACACATTAATTTATACTGATTAAATTAATATATCTATCATTTTTAATTTTGCACTTGCTTAACACCTATTCCTCATGCTAACATCTCTAACCAAAAAAACAACTATAAATTCAGTAGTTTGAATAAAGGAATAACTTATATATTATTAAAAAATAAATTAACAAGAAAAATCACATCAATTTATTTACAAGAAGAGTAAATATTACAACTATAAATAATATAGAATACCACAATAGTAATCGAATGAGAGATGGGTTATTATAAACGATTAATGGTTGGACCAGCGGCTGCTTGTAGTAGAGGCATTTGCGCCCTATAAATATTACAACTCAATCGTTGTACTGTATAATCCTTCCACAGAGACACCCACCATTTGCGCCCTCTATCACTGACCACCTGTTGGCCTGTTGAAGACTTTAGGCTTCCCCTGCCCCCTCACCTCACTTAAGAGACAGGAAGATGGTAGAGACTCTGCAAAAGTGATACCCACTCTGAAGGAGACAATTTGTTTTTCGGTGATGGCAAGAATCCACGAAATGCTTTTCCTTTTCTTCTTCCTTGAATGGCATCGTAGCTATCCAAGGGAAAGTGAATTCTCCGCCACTGATGAATTTTTACATACAAAAGTAAACCAAGGATGGAGCATTTTGAACAGCTGCCTTCAGAGTAATGAGGTATCTTCTCCTCCTCCCTATCGCTCTTGATTCGTCTCCCCTCTCACTCATTCTACCCATTTCTCCCTCTCCAGAAAGGCCAAACCCGGCTTGCCAGGGACCGTGTAGACTTGGATCTAGCCTCCTCAACAAGCACTCAATGCACAGCTATCACTGAGGTGATTGAATCATTTTGAAGGGATTAAGGTAGGAAAATGATGTTTGATTTGGGGGACATTACTAACTATAATGCTCACTGGCTTGACTTCCCTCTGAGCAAAATGTATAACTTGGAAACCAGATGACTGGCAATGCTTTTCTTTTCTTTAAATTGATTCGAACTTCATTCAATTTAGCCGGCATCAATATTTGTTGTCAAACATCACAGCACATGGCTCTTGAATTTAGTTCAGATGCATTGTTATGTCGTTCTTTTTGGCAGTGAAGGAACATCCTCAGTGTTAAGGGAAAAAGGGTTAAGATTTCCAATAGGAAAACAACTGCCATTTCTACATACAGAAGATGTGCCATGCTGCATGGCTTATGGAAAGGATGACATTGGGTTTTCCATAATTTTTGGTAGCTGAGCTGCTGTCAAAGTTCGATTTTCATGTTTTCTTATTGGACTAAGGATGACATGGGGTGCATGTGTTAGGTTATGGGTCACTCCTGATGTGGGCCCATAACCGATTGATAGGTTGTCCAGAGGTACGGTTGAACATACATGGGTTCAACGCTGCCTGCGCGACGAGCGTCTGGGGGCATCCTAGTCCAAAGGGAGACCAGACGGACAATCTCAAGGCCGACTAAATGCCTAGTCTGAAGGAAAACCGGATGGAAATTCTAAAGGTAGACTGAATGCCAAATCCGAGAAGCGACTAGATGGTGATGACGAAGGGTATCTAGACAATGAATATGGAATAAAAGCACGAGAAATGCACTATATGGTTATAAAAGGAGAGCAATAGTGAGGAAACCTTGATTTTGAAGAAACACTTGTAAAATCAATCAGAAAGCGCCGCCACTGAGAGAAAAGAAAAGAGGAGAGAAAAGGGAGTGCAGAGAGGAAGATTCGAAATTATTCAGGTTATTTTCACCTGGGCGTGCTATTCTCTGAGCTGTGAAGAAACTTTGCTGGTTATATTTTTGCTCCCTCATCTCTTGCTCTATTTTTGGTTCAGTTTCACGTACTCCATTTCGGGGTTTTATATAATCGATTTTATATAATGGAGATTTATGGATGCATAATCTCGTGATTTTTTTTTCTTATTCAGTAGAGGGTTTCCACATAAAATTATTTGTGTATTGCTTTATTGTGTGATTATTGTTTGTCTTGTGCATCGTCGCCACTCATTTTTCCTTCTCAGTTCATCAAAGCGGTCGGCCAATCCCCAACAGCATGGAGGACATTCAAACTCGACTTCATGTAAAGATTCTAATTTAGATTATTATCCTGTCATAAACTTGACCAAGCCAATTAGGGATTGAAGCTAGTTTGATCGGGCCCAGGATGGGTTTTGATTTTGCTTAACTGGGATAGGCAGAGAAGCCATTATTAGCCCCGCATCAACCTTAACGACCAATCGGGCACCAATTCTTTTTTATGAAGTTTGTGAATAGAAAAGAATGATATATGCAATTTTATTTGCTTTAATCTTTAAAATACCTCCCTTCTCCAAACCCAAAGTTCTTTTTTCACGTTATGATACTCTGCAATTACATAATATTTAAGCCTTGCCTGTTGTTGATTGAAATCAGAGACGAAGTTCTTATTTCTCTTTCCATTCCTTTCCTCAAGTAGTAAAGTTAATCAGCTTCAATGTTAAGGTCTTAGAGTTGCTAGCGAGTTTAGTCTTGTCTCCGTGTCTGTATATCTATGGTGCTTTCACTTCTTCTCGTTCTTCTCACTTTCAAGCACTCTGTTTGCATTTAAGTATTGGGATTGGAAATAGTATATGCATTTCAAGATCCTGAGTTTGGTTTTCCATTCAGCCATGGAGTTGCGTATTTCTAATTTTCTTGAATGTTTTTGAAGTGAATAACTACTTTAGGGGACAGGCCAGATCGGGCGCAGGCTAGGTTGAGCCATTTGTGGACATGGCAGCGTGGCGATGTGAATGACTTTTTCGCTTTGTGTTGGGACTTCGCTGACAACAATTTGGATGAATCGAGAAAAATAACAACGATAACGTGCATGAGACAAATAACAATTACAAAAATAAAGAGATAATATACAAATAATTTTATGTGAAAATTTCTCTTCTAAATTAGAGAGAAAAATCACGATACGTGACATTCGAAATATTCACTATATAAAATTGGTTATACAAACCTCAAATACAAGAATAAAGACTTTACGTCTTGTATCATACAAACCTGAGCAACAGTAAAGACGAGATGAATTGACATCTGCTTGCTTTTCTTCTCTATCTCTCATTCTCTCACTAATGACACTCACTTGTTTGTTTTATAAAGTGATGTTTTCATTCTCTATCTCTCACCAAACCCTAAAGCACTTTGTGCACTTTATAATAATGTTGGGTTATGCTTGGGCACTTCTAGACTTGACGCCTGGGTGCCCTTTGATATCACTGCCCGATCGCGCTTTGGACTTAGCACCCAGTTGCCCCTCGGATTCAGCACTCGGTCCTCAGGCTTGGATATCTCTGGGGCTCGCGCGCAACACTACAATACTCCATCTCATTATTGAACTCGTGTGAATTTGTTCGAATTGTCAGACGACTTATCAATAGATTATGGGTCCATATGGGAGTGATCCATAACCCAACATTTTGTTTAGTAAAACTATTACAAAGGGGACTGAACTCCTATCTCTAAGAAGCGGTTGACCTAGAGCAAGAATGGGGGCATATGATAGAGCCATAGAATAAAATGTTAGTCAATATATAGGTGTCGTGCCCCAATACTACGGTAAAATCATTATCTATCATTGTATGGGCAATGTTTCTTCATAAATTGGAAGATATTTATAGTATTATCTGTTATACCAATATTTTTTTACATGTGAGTCAATATTTGTTCTTTACCAAAAAAATATTTTTTGGCTAAATATGTTTGTCAGTAATATATTGTAATATCCCGAATTTTTGTTCGGAATAATTTAATATTAATTATAATCTTAGGTAATTTGGATGTAACAAAAATTAATTTAATAATATAAAATTTAGAATGATATTTGGATCAGTCGGGTTGACACTTGAGGTGCGCCGTGCTATCACGCAAAAATCGGTTTGAATTTTGAAGTAAATAAAATAAAATAATAATAATAATATATTAAAACCAAAAAAAAGAAAAAAGAAAAGAAAACGAAAACGAAATCAGAAGGAAGTCGGGGAGAGAGAAAGCGGAGGGGCAGAAGAGAAGAGAAAGAGAGGGTGATCGACGCAAGCTGCTGCCGCTGCCACCGTCGCCGGAGGTCTCAACGTCGGGAATGGAAGCCGGTGAAACCCTTTCCATGGTGATACCCTCCATTTTGTCCACCGGTGTTTGTAGAAGATGGATTCTCGAACCGAAGCCGAACGGTCACCGTCCGTTCGCTGCCGTTACCGAAGGAAATCGGTAAAATAAATGCAAGTAAATTCTTCTATTCTCTTCATTAATGTTGAATCTTTATTTACATGTGTAGATTTTGAGAAAAATGGGTTAAAAATCATGATTTTTGGTGATTCGGTGTAGGCGACTCGCAGTCGAAGGAGAGGGGAGGAACAACGGCTCGCATGCACCATCGTCCGCTCTGTGTCGTTGCCGGGTTCGCTGCCGTTGTGGTCGCGGCCGTCGTCCATGCCAGAGCCGTCGCCGGTGCAGGCAGCCGTGGAGAAAACAGAGAGGAAGAGGCGCGAAGCGAGAGAGAGAACTAGAAGAGAGAGAGGCAACACACACCGCAGGAGAGAGAAGCGTGCCGTTCGCGCAATTCGGAACCTCCTTTCTTCATATTTGCAAAATATGAAATCCAGGTAAGTATTTGTAAACCCATTTTTGGTTTGATTTAGCATCTGAAATATTTTAGATACTGTGTAGAATTTTTACTAATATATATGTATTTTTATACACCTAAATTATTTGTTTTGGACATGCATGTATAGTTTGTTAGATGCTTTTGGAGTTATTGGATTGTGTTTTATGATTTTTGAAGGTTTAATATTTTTCTAAAAGCTCGAATAATTTATTGGACACTTTATATTTTTATATCAGTATATTTATATGAAAATAAGTATAAGACTTTGCATAGGCTGTACAGTCATATGCACGTGACAGGTTGTGGTTACTACATTTAGATTTGGATTATTAGATTTTCTGGCCAACTCCTGAAGGGAGATGTTTGTTATTTGAAAATCCCTTTCCGCCGGTAAAAAATATTTAGAGTAGTGACCCTTCGTATTTAAATAATTTGATTTGACCTTAGAATATATTCGGACATCCTAATATATCTAACAAGTTTGAGGAATGCCCAAAATCGTGGGTGGTAAAATATAGTGAGTAATCTTATCTATCGGTACAAAGTACATGAATTTTGGCCTAAGGTTACCGGGATTATGTGTAACCCTTCTTCAAATTAATTTTTAAATAATCAAAATCCAGATTTATTGCATAATTTGTATTTTTATATTGATTGGTATTGGACTTTGATTTGGATATGAATTTTTGGATTTAGATTTGGATTTGAGTTTTGCCGATTTTGCCTATAATTGGGCCTTGATATGTCTCGTACAAATAATTTTGACTATATGTTTTAATTCGGACCTTTGGAATATTTATTGTGACGCTGCTTCGACTTCTATGTGCATTATTGGATCATCCAGCTATGAAATTCTACTCGAAATCACAAACTAATTGGGCCATGGATTTGAATTTGGACTTGAACTTGGATTCGGATCAACATCGACTTTGAAATTGGTTCGGATTATCTCTATTTTGATTATATATATATATATACTTTCTGACGAGAACTATTTTCGAAATTAGGACATTTGTTTGGATTTGAATATTTGATTTGAGTACGAGACTACCATTGGATTTTAAATTTTAGATCTTGGATTTTGTTGGATTTGTCTTATTGACAATTTAGATTTATTTTTTAATTTGATAAAATTTTTATCCATTTGACATTTCCTCTAATTCATTGGACTCATTTTGTCTAAATATGATACTTGCTAAGTACTTAGCCCACGTTTTCGATTTTAACCCTTCAGAGTAAAAAGTTTGGATGCACTGCAGGAGTTAGGACGTAATCGGTCAACCATTCATTCGATTTAGTGAGTTTTAGTTTATTATAGTTTAAATTAAAAATTCATATGATTGTATTATGAAAATTGACCGGGTATAGGCCCATGGTTATATTTTGAAATTAGTTGGGATATTTTATTATATCTGATTCATGATTTTGGTTAATTTATTTCCTCCCTTACGATGATTATAGAGTAGGTCATATTTACGTTATCTGAATGATTGTCCGATGAAGTCCTGTGTTGGTTTTGACTTGTCGGATCCTGTATATTTTAGTTTGTCACACCAGAATTTTAGAATTTAGTATTATCTATTAATTTTATTGGGATTTTAAATTTTAAAAATTATAATTAATTATTTGATCAACCTGTTTAATTCGAGTTCGTGATAGAAATGATATCAGAGAAAAGTCGTAAGGAGAGGTATTTTGGATCATTTTGGATAAATGATAGACTAAACTTTTGAATGTGATAAGTATTGTCTTTAATAGATGGTAGAAAATTTTTGTTATTGAAGCTTGGTTTTGAATTAAAAGGGCGAGTTGTAGAGGTTTGGGTTTAGATTAGAAAGATGATCACCTGATCATAATGAGTCGTGTGAGCGACGTAATATATGGTTTGATATAACGGTTAAATTAAATTTTTATTGGGTTTCTGCATGTATGTGGAGATTGTATTAGATTTTACGATTCTAGAAGGGTAGTGGTTTGGGATGAAGTTGGTCCGAAATCTTGTGGAGTAGAAGGAGATTTTGGTCGGCAGAGAAATTGGCATGGTCCTGCACAAGGATGGCACGTGTGCAAAGGAAGAAGTGATCGTTGTGTTCGGTTGAGAAAATAAAAATTCTTCAAGATTAGAAGTCGCAGATAAAGATAAAGAATGTTATGTCAAGTCAACTCGTTTCTCTTTATAAGAAAAGTTGTGGAATCTCGGTGATCAACCTCTATTAGAAGATAGGACAATGAAGTCCAAGCCTGATTTTGTTGGCAACGAAGATACTGATCATGTAAATATCTGAAGCTACTGCTGGGTCGAGAGAAAGACTCAAGGATTGCCCATTTTTACTCATCGTTGTGATCGGATAAATAGTTGCCTCTATGATTTATTCATCGTTGAAGAATTAATAGACAAAGAGCTTGAGATTTGGCCTCTAAAGTGATGTGCGGGAAGATATTGAAGAATTTGAAGGATTTGTTGTAGCATGATAATACTGAGGATGATGTACTGTTTGTGTAGCCATCTTGATTTGTTTCCCATATGATTGCGGATGAGGCTCGAGAGCCCGAAATTTTTGGCATGGACTTTAAGATTTAATTTAGAAGCAGTCAGTGCCTAAAGCTGAACCAAGCCCTCTTAATCTAGCAGGAGTAGCTTTGGGAGATGCATATTCAAAAGTAGTCAGAGTTTAAAAGATGGTCATATTTATCCTCCAGATGACAAGTTAAAAGAAGTCAGATGAAACAAAGTTTTCTTTCTTGAAATTCAAATTTGCAAGGTCAGCTTGCAAGTTTAGTGGAATAGTGTATACGATACGAGTTTGCTTCGTTACAAATAAAGTCTGCTTTAAATTACTGCCAGATATGCTTTTTATCAGGGGATTGTTCGAATTTTAGGCGTCTGAATTTCCAATGTCCAGATAAAAGACGGACAGTTCCAGGCGAAGCATTTGCAGTTATGGCTCATGAAATTAGAGCTGGATCACTTGTTATGGAAGACTGTTTCGATAAGTCAGTCCCATTTTACATTTTGGGATATGAATCCTCGGAGTTTTAAGAAAGAATCAGTTAGAAGGCTTAAGAATTGATTTTGGCATTGCTTGCAAGTCATCTGCTAAAAGATAGGTGCTAAGCTCATTTCGCATATATGGTCACATCTAGGAGTTATTCTATAACCATTGAAGATATTTTGGGCAATTGCAAGTTTGAAGATGTTTGTTTTCAAATGTTCGGTTTGCATTGTTCTCAGATCAGGAGATCAAATTTGTACCTATTTTGAAGGTTCCGTATTGGGTGGTCTCGTTCGAGTTGAAGAAATTGAAATAACAATTGAAGAATCTGTTTGTAAAAAGTTTTGTTTGGCCAAGTGTCTTGGCGTGAGTTGTTTTAATGTTCTCTAGTAAAGAAAGATGGATTGATGGATTTATATTTGGATTATTTGGGAATCAAATATGTATCAGCTCTCAAAGATCGATGATTTTGATCCATTTCGAGAAGTTTGGATTTTCTCCGAGATTGAGCTGTGTTCGAAATACTAATGGTTGAGAATTAAGTGGGAGGATATATATAGGACAACTCTCAGGTCAAGGTATGACCATTGTGAAGTTTTGATGGTGCTTTTGGATTGTCCAATATTTTAGCATTTTATGGATATTATCGATATGATTTCTGATCTTGGTTGGATCAGTTATGATGGTTTTATTGTGGTAATTTTATCAATAATGTTCTAATTTATTTGAAGAATTTTGAGGAGTTTGAGATTCGATTGGGAAGTCTGTTATAGATTTTGAGAAGGAATAATCTTAGGTCATATTGGTTCTTAAGATGACATTTAAAAATCTAAAAAAGATAGCAACATTGTCAAATTAAAAAACATTGACTATAGTCACGGGAGTGCTGAGTTTCTTTTGTCCTGTTGGTCTTGATAGGAGATTCATTGAATATTTCTCGAGGATCGCGTTGTTGCTGGTGCCCTTGGAATAGAAGCTCTGAAGTGATGCTTGTGAGAAAATTTTCAGTAATTGAAGAATGGATTATCATCGACGTCTATTTTGTTGATCCCTGATGGATCGGAAGGATTGGCAACATTCAGCGATACTCTTAAGAAAGATCCAAATTTGTATGGATTTAGTATGGTCGGGCGCATTATCCAAAGAAAATTTGGGATGCTGCACAATCTGAAAGATTTTGCGTAGAGGTGCTATGTCGAGGATGCTAGTGGGAAGATTGGGCCAGAGGGATTTCCTCTTTTGCTATCAAGATTGGATTTTGAACAAAATTTCTACCTACGAGAGAAGCTCTTGTGAAGATTAAAGGTGATGTCCTTATTGGACGAGGCTTCGATATAAAGTGTTTTCTCATTGCACGTTCAAGTGGAAGCATGCTTTTGAGGATTTTTTTATTAGAGTCTCAACTGATTGGATGAAAGTTCGGGAGTAAATGTAATCATCAATAGTTATAGTTAAGTTGAAGTGATCCAAGTTCAATAGGAACATCGAAGACTCTCCATCTAGTAAGGTGGAGAGAGTGTTTGATGGCGATTTGATCTTAAGTCAAGGCTAACAGGCAGAAGATGAAGCGTGAGATCGCAACTTTTGTGGCAGGCTATTTCCGTGCCTAAAGGAGGAAGTCGATTAGAAGACGCCTTTAAGATTTTGTTTTGGGTCTGCCCTAAGCAACAAAAGATTTTGATGGCCATTTGGATAAAATTGAACTAGCTGATGATAGTTTAGATAATAAAGATGGTTCTTTGTTTGTCGAGATTTGAGGCAAATGATGGATGAGCTAATGAAAAGATTGCAAGGTATTCCTACTTTGAAACTTTTGATTTGATATGAGGCTGATGATCGTTCAGAGTGGCGCAACGAAAGCATGTAGACTCATGGCTACACAAGATTTGATTTTAGGCTCCAAGTAGGAGATCAGATTTGTACTTCAATTGGAGGTTCAAAAAGAGTAGTCTCATGTTTCAGGAAGTTTCTTAAAGAGAAGATTTTTAAATTTTGGAGTCAAAAAGCAATTGAAAGTAGACGTTTATTGAGACAATTGAAATTTTTACCAGATTAGAGAGGTGGCTTATAGGTTGGCATTTCTTCTAAATTTAATGGATGGATACGATATATTTCATATGAATAATCCTTCGTATGTGATTGGATTGAAGTCGTTTTTGATCTACGAGAAGTGTTTTAGGTTAAAACTGTGATTCGATTTTTGGAATAGGTTGGATCTGATACAATGGAATAAGATGTTTCTATTGGACATTATACATATGAGGAATCTTTTAATTGAGGAAGTATTAAGGGATCTTGAGGATAAGTTTAGGAGAATATCCCTATTTATTGAGGATCAGATTTGGAGAAATTGTTTTATCGAGGGAATCTATTGATAAGATCAAAGATAAAATTCGGAAGAATGTCCTCATTGTATGATAATGGGGGTTAAAAGACGAGATGCGTAAATTTCGGGGACAATTTTTATAAAGAGGTGAGAATGTAATATCATTGATTTTCGTTCAAATTAATTTAATATTAATTATAATCTTAGGTAATTTGGGTGTAGTAAAAACTAATTTAATATTATAAAATTTAGAATGATATTTAAATCAGTCGGGTTGGCGCTCGAGATGCACCTGCACTATCGCCCAAAAATCGGTTTGAATTTTGAAATAAAAGAAAATTTAGACTAATAATAATAATAATAATAATAATATATTAAAACAAAAAAGAAAAAAGAAAAAAAGAAAAAAAAGAAAAGGAAAGCAAAATCAGAAGGGAGTCAGGGGGAGAGAAAGCGGAGGGGGAGAAAAGAACAGAGAGAGAGGGTGATTGGCACGAGCTGCCACCGTCACCGAAGGTCTCAATGTTGGGAATGGAAGCCGGCGTAGCCCTCTCCGCAGTGATACCCTCCATTTTGTTCATCAGTGTTTGTAGAAGACGGATTCTTGAACCAAAGCCGAACGACCGCCATCCGTTCGCCGCAATTACCGGAGGAAATCGGTAAAATAAAGGCAAGTAAATCCTTCTATTCTCTTTATTAATGTTGAATCTTTGTTTGTATGTGTAGATTTTGAGAAAAAAGGGTTAAAAATCATGATTTTTGGTGATTTTGGTGGAGGCGGCTCGCAGTCGAAGGAGAGGGGAGGAACGACGGCTCGCATGCGCCGTTGTCCACGCCGTGCCATCGTCCGGTTCACTACCGCTGTGGTCGCCACCATCGTCCGAGTCGGAGTCGGAGTCGTCGCCGATGAAGGCGACTGTGGAGAAAACAAAGAGGAAGAGGCGCAAAGCGAGAGAGAGAACGGGAAGAGACAGAGGCAGCATGCACCGCAAGAGAGAGAAGGGTGCCGTTTGCGCATTTCGGAACCTCCTTTCTTCACATCTGCAAAGTATAAAGTTCAGACAAATATCTATAAACACTCTCTTTGGTCTGATTTAACATCTAAAATATTTTGAATACTATATGAAATTTTTACTAATATCCATGTATTTTTATATACCTGAATTATTTATTTTAGACATGCAAGTGTAATTTATTGGATGCTTTGAGAGTTATTGGATTGTGTTTTATGATTTTGGAGAGTTTAATATTTTTCTGAAAGTTCAAATAATTTATTGGACACTATATATTTTTATATCAGTATATATATATGAAAATGAGTATGAAACTTTGCATAGGCCATGCAATCACATACACGTGACGAGTTGTGGTCATTATATTTGGATTTGAATTATTGAATTTTCTGGCTAACTCTCGATGAGAAGATATTTATTATTTGAAAATTTCTTTCCGCCGATAGAAAAGGTTTGGAGTAGTGATCCTTCCCATTTAAATAATTTGATTTGACTTTAGAATATATTTAAACATTCTAATATATCTGACAAGTTTAAAAAATATACTCATAACCGCGGGTGACAAAATATAGTGAGTAACCTTATCTATGGGTACAGAGTACATTAATTTTGGTCTAAAGTTACCGGGATTACGTGTAACCCTTCCTCAAACTAGTCTTTAAATAATCAGAATCCAAATTTGGTACATAATTTATATTTTTGTATTGATTAGTATTGGACTTTGATTTGGATATGGATTTTTGGACTTGGATTTGAGTTTTGCCGATTTGCCCATTGTTGGTCCTTGATATGTCAAGTACAAATGATTTTGACTATATGTTTTGATTCAGACATTTAGAATATTTATTGTGACACTATTTCAGATTTTACATGTGCTATTGTATCATCTGGTTATCAGATTCTGCCCTAAATTACATGCTGATTGGGCTTTGGATTTGGACTTAGACTAAAACTTGGATTCGGATCGATATCGACTTTGATATTGGTTCGAATCACTTCTATTTTGATTATATATATATATATATATATATATATCTCGACGATAACTATTTTTTCAAAATTTGAACATTTGTTTGGATTTGAATATTTGATTTGAATACGAGACTATCATTAAATTTTAAAATTTAGATGTTGGATTTTTGTTGGATTTGTCTTATCGGTGATTTGGATTTATTTTATAATTTGACAAGATTTTCATCAATTTGACCTCCCCTATAATTCATTGGACTCATTTTGTCTAAATATAATACTTGTTGAGCGCTTGACTCACGTTATCTGTTTTGACCCTTCAGAGTAGAAGGTTCGGATGCACTGCAAAAGTCAGGATGTGATCCGTCAGTCATTCGTCTGATTTGGTAAGTTTTAGTTTGTTATGGTTTAAATTGAAAATTGATATGATTGTATTGTGAAAATTGATCGAGTATATACCCATGGTTATATTTTGAAATTAGTTGAGATATTTTATTATGTCTGATTCATGATTTTGGTTAATTTATTACCTCCCTTTATGATGATTGTAGAGTAGGTCGTATTTATATTGTCTGGATGATTGTCTGATGAGATTTTACAAGGGTTTTAATTTATTGGATACTGTATATTTTGATTTATTATATCCAAATTTTGAAATTTGAACCGGGTTCGTGACATATATATCATTTAATATGGTTGATAGCAAAATCACGAAACATTCTTTTTCAATTGCTTTCTTTCTTTATTGGGAGAGGTCGGCCCCTGCTCCTTACTTGCTTGTGCTCACATCTAGGTTTTAGTTTATATTATGGGCAGAAATTTAACACAAAGTAGATGAAAAAGTCATAGCTAAACCTAATCCCTCAAAATCAGGGAGCTAAAAATTTCTTGTTTTGATCCTTAGTTGGAAAGTATTATTTCACTGTCACTTTTTTAGTTGATGGGCATGGGATTTGTAGATTAAAAAAATAAAATAAAGTCAAAAATTTATGGACTAAAAGAATCAAAGAAGGCTTGGACAAAATTAACCTTATAGAAGTAATAATGCACAGGTATATACTTTGAGACGATTGTTTTAGTGTTGGAATTGTTAACAATTAGGATGAATCTGAACGTGGATCTATGCCCTAATTGGATCATGGACTGATTCGAATAGCTTTAAGATATACAACTCAGCTCAGAATCTCATGACTGATCTATATATCTAAAAAATTGGACTTAATCGATAAGAATGAAATTGTTATATAACTAAATATAATTATTTTGACAAGAGTGATTAGCAAGATTTTCGTCAACACGTGTCATTTTCTAAATCGGATTTCAACGGGGATGAAATTGATCACACATCTAAGTCTAGGAGCCACCATAAGTGCAAGACTGGTCGCGTAAGGTGAAAATACTCAACACCCACCAGTTAGGGCACGGATTCCTCTGGCTATTATGAACATCAAAAGAGGTGACAGAAGAGAATGAGAGGGCCAACTCAATGAACTTGCTCCTCCTATATGGCGGTGGCAAAGTGAAATGGGAGGCTGAGACAACAGCTTCCAAGAGCTCAGCAGACTAACGTTTTCTTTTCTCAAAGTAAGGTGTATATTCCAACAAATAATACATACAACTAAACTAGGTGACCCAGAACATAAAGTGAGATCTTCATAAAGAAACTTAAATCCAAAATCGATACCGTGAAAGACAAAGCTAAAAAGGAGACCAACAGCCTCCTTTCCCCACGGAAGAAAGGGTCACAAAAAACCTAGGGGTAGGACCTTTCGGTCCAGTTTTTGAAGACTCATCACTAGCCTAAAACTCTTTTAAAGTTTGTAAATTTTAAATAATATAAATTGTCTTGTTACCTTCAGATGCATAGTTTGGATCAAAAAAATAAGAATTTTGATTCTTTTAGATATGATAGTGACTGCAAGTGTCAACCAAACTAGGATGTATTTGGTAAATTTTATCTTCTATTTTATTTCGGCCCACTTGATTGCGGTGATTCAATCATCATACGGCCATAAGTGCCAGATATTATTATGAATAGCACTCTAGATCTATTAAGTAATCGTACATTTGAATGCTTAGATAAACACAACCTTGATGGAACATTTTTCCACTCAAATGGTGAGGATGATCCAGATGCTTAGATAAGCGTAGCTTAGATGGGTTTCTTAGTCCCTTGGATGAGTAAGGAATGAATCAAAAGCTCAAATAAACACATTAGGGTAGATTAATTTTACTTGAATGAGTTAGATTCTGATGAAGAAAATGCATGAATGAGTAAAGTCTAACTGTGCCATTTACCATTCATTTGTAACCTCTATTTAAAGTAAAATCTAATAGAACAAGATCTATGCTGACACAATCTACTCTAGATTAGAAGAGGTATCAGAGTGGATGATCCGATGAGAATATCTCAAGCTCCGTAACCATTTTCCATTTTCTTGTGTAAGTCGATGATCAGAGATGTCAATAAATGATTGCCCCGATTCAAACCTAGTGAATTTCAACTCCAAAGTCTAATTCATGTCGAAATGCATGGCCCAAACGATGGCTCTAGTTGGTAATTCGAATTTTCTCATTACCATTTATCATCTTTCTTAGGAAGAGGAGAAGCCCTGCCCTCATTGACAACACCACTAAATTTCAAGATCAATTGGTTTTGCCAAGAATTAGTGGTGAGTATAGTTTGGGGATTGAAAAATATTTTCAGGATATAACATCCTTAAGATCCCTAAGTGAACTTATATTTATTTTAAATAAACATTATCAAAAAATATATAAAAAAATAATTAATTTCATATAAAAATACAGATTTATCTATCCTTGATAAATTAATAATATAAATCATTAGCTCCATCCACAACTCCAACAATCGGTGCTGCCCAATGCCTATAACTGTCAATGGTTTGATGGTTAGTGGCAGGCCAGCTACTCACCCTCGTCTGGTCCTCTTCTAGTAGTATTCTCGCCTTAAGTTTCATAATAATATTTATTTTACTTACAATCTAAACAATACATATTATTATATTATTAATGATAATTAGTATTTATAAATTTAAATTAAATTAAAAATAGAAATTTAATATTTATAATTTTCAATGATACGATTCAATTATACTAATTACAAGAAATTTAAAATTAAAAATGCAGTTTTATTTTTATCTTTGAAATGAAAAACAAATAGTATAGTGGAAGTACATGGCACATAAAATTTTAAAAAAAAAACCATAAAAAATAAAAAGAAAATAAAAAGGAGATCTTTATTTCACTACAAGAAGCTAACAGTCAAAAAATATTTCCAACAACCTAATGAAATAGACCCTAAGTTTAGTAGATCATGACTCATTAAAACAAATAGAATAATAAATTTTAATGAAATTATCACCCTAATGACCCCAAGTTTTTATTATTAAAACTCCTGTGGGTGGCTGAAATTATCACCCTTTTTCTTTGTGCGACCATTTGCAAAGTCATTAGGCTTCTTTTCTAGAACACCCATTAGGTTGCTGGTTAGAGTGGAGCAGTTTGTGGGGGCCAACTTGTTGCCATAATCGACATGCCAACTAAAGAACTTTTGAACATTTTGAGAGTAACCTTTTATAAAAGATGAGATAAAAAAATAATAATATTTAAGTCGCAGATCAAATAAAAAATCATGTGAAAAAGTATAAGTTGATTGTGGTTAAATGATGAAAATAATACTAAAATTATTAAAGTTAGAGTAAGGTAGTAACAATAATTTAAAATGACTTATGCATATAAATGATATTGTACTAAATCGAATATAATTGATGCGTAGTTAATGATTTATTCAATTAGAAGAGTTATGGGTCAATTTTAGATTAGGGAGTCATAAGTCTTGCATAGTATGAACATAAATAAGAGATTATACTGTCAAGAAATTTTTCTAAATGTTCAACTCAATAACGTGCTAGACAAACTAATATGTGCCGGAATAGATAAATTCATGAGTATGTGATCGTGGGTTGAGAGGGAATGAAGGATCTGGGATCTTCTTTGTATTAGAAATATATACTTTACAAGTAAATTGTATGTGTGTGATGATATATTATTTTTGTGCAACCTTATTTAATTATTATTAAAAAGTATTTATATTTATTATATTATTCATTTACATGACAATTTTTTTAAATTTGAGTAATGTTATTATACAATTATGATAGGGTCATACTTTTGAGTTCTAGTTGATTAAAAACTTAAATGTTAAATATTCTTAATCATACAATTATTAAAATGGGATATTAATGATTCGATTAAATCGTTACACATTATGCTAACCATTGAAAGGATGATTGAATTCATTGTTACTTGTATGGTCAAAACTATGGTGAAAGTGTAGTGCTCATTAGAAAAATTGTTTATTAAATTGATTCGAAATAAAAACTCTTATATAAAAATTTTGCTGCGTAACAAACAAGAATATTTATATGAAAGTTTTATAGATAGTGTTTAAATTTTGAAACATTTTAAAATCTTATATGCATAAGATTATATTTTAATATTACTAATATATATTTTATAAATGTATATGTAGATGTAATTATTAAATTTAATAAAAAACAGGTGAAGATAAAAGAGCAATGGACAAATAATTTAACACTCCTAACAAAAGTAGAGATTTTTTATGTAATTAATTGAATTAATTATTTATAAATTATTGGCCAAGGTAGATTGTAAATAAAAAAGGAGTTCTTAATTTTATTAGTAGAATCATTTATCTAAAATAATTAACATATAGGAACAAATTATATGAATTGACATTTTTCATATCCTAAATTTGCTCGGGATATAATTTGATGGATAAATTAAATTTATACAGTAAATTTACAAAAAGGTTTAGTAAACTATAGTTATTTATTCATTTTATCTAGACAATCACAATATATTGTTAGGTATTATTTATTATCTATAAAATTCTTGTTTAATTATTGTGAACAATTAATTTAATGGGTATTAAAAGGGTTTAACTAATTTATGACTAAAAGGGTATTTTAGCCTGTCAAATATGTTAAAAATCTTGTTTAATAATTATGAACAATTAATTTAATGGGCATTACAAGGGTTTAATTAATTTATTAGTAAAAGTGTATTTTAGCCAGCCGAATAAAATTTAGTATTTTTCTACTATTATTTTAATGTTGAACTTAATGAGTCACACTTTTCTATTATACTTGTTATTACATATAATATTTTATTGATTAAATATTGACCATATTAAAATTTTAAGATAATATAAATAACTCCTTATTTATATTAATATGAACCTTGATGAGTTCTTACGAATGATTAATGAAAAAAGGAACTAATTTGATGCGTCTCTAGATACAAATTATTAAACTAGTTCGGAGTTACTCGATCTCTCCTAGTAGGTCGAATTCGAGTCGGTCTGGTTCCCATTATTTCAAATTTGAATTCTGCGTAACACAACTAACAAATAAAAAGTTAGACAGTGGAAGAAACTCGCACCCAAATATATTCTTTAACCCCCAAGTTAGAAATCTTTCTACAATAAAAGAAAGATTAATAAGTGTAAGATGTGTATGTATGAATGCATGTAAAATGGGAATTGAGCTTTTAGCAGAGGGATGGGCTCTAGTGACTGTGTCCGCTGGGGGCAGCTTTTAGAGATAGAGAGTGAGGCTCCGAAAGGTGCACTTAGTTAAGAGACAGTTTTAAGGTGCAGGACGAGACTCCATGTGCCCCACCAAGGGGTAGCTTTGAGATGGAGGACGAGACTTCGACGGGTGCGCCCGGCCAGGGGTGGACTTTGAAATAGAGGATGAGGATCTTGCTTGTGAGGCCCAGTTTGTTCTACCGCCGTCCAAGGAACGATATAGTTGGAGGTTACCCTAGGCACATACCCTAGAACGGCGGGTCATATACTCACAATCTTTGTCGTTGACTTGTCTTCCGTATACAACGCTATCCTAAGCAAGTCGTGCTTAGTAGCGTTCGGAGTTGTCACTTTGATACCGCATTTAAAAATAAAATTTCCAATACCATGCGGTATCGGTAAAGTGTTGGGTGACCAAGTGATTGGACGGACATGTTACATGTCTCAGATTACGCCAAGCAATAGCGGACGGCCTACGGGAAAGCTAGATCACGAAAACGAGATAACCTTGCAGTAGGCGCAACTCGACGAAGCAACCGACCTAGTACCACTCAATCCAAAGGACCCAAAGAGGTGTGTGCAGATTGGAGCTCACTCGCCAGACCATTATGCGACGAGCTGATAGCGTTCTTGAGACAAAATGCCGATATCTTCCCGTGGACACTCGTTAACATGCCTAAGATCTCAGTTGGAGTAATAGTCTATAAGTTGGGTCTTGATCCCAACCGTAAGCCCATCAGGTAAAAGTGGAGAAACCATTCAGTAGATAAGCTCATCACCATTCGAAAAAAAGTAAAGAAGCTTTTGGATGCCGGTTTCAACAGAGAAGTCCAGTACCTGGATTGACTCTCCAACGTCGTCCTAGTAAAAAAAGTAACAAAAAATGGCAGATGTATATAGATTTCACTGATGTCAATAAAGTCTATCCAAAAAACAGCTTTCCTTTACTCAGAATCAACCTGTTGGTGGACTCGACTTCTAGACACGACGTATTAAGTTTCATAAACGTATACTCAGGTTATAATAAGATCCGGAAGAGTCCCAAAGATGAGGAGCATACCTCATTCTTGATCGATCAAGGCACCTATTGTTATAGGGTCATGCCTTTTGGTCTGAAGATTCAGGTACCACCTATCAAAGGCTTATGAATAAGATGTTCAAGAAATAGATCAACTGCAATATGGAGGTGTATGTCGATGACATACTCGTTAACAACAAGACTATCAGCGACTATATTCACGATCTGGTTGAGTCGTTTGAGGTACTCCACACGCACCAAATGAAGTTAAATCCTTCAAATTGTCTTTGGAGTATTCTCAGGAAAGTTCCTGGGTTTCATCATCTCTCAGTAAGGGATCCAAGTAAATCCAAAAAAGATCAAAGCCCTCACAGACATGTCTCCGTCGCGGAGCTTCAAGGAAGTTCAGAGGCTAATCGAACGACTGGCAGCCTTGTCCCACTTATTGGCAAAGTCAGGAGACAAGTATCAGCCTTTCTTTAAGGCTCTAAGGGGGACTAAAGCAAATGGCTTTCAGTGGATTGTAGAGTGTCAGGCAACCTTCAATGAGTTGAAATAGTACTTGGCCAGTCTACTGTTGCTGACACCACCCAAGGACGGAGAAGAGCTATACCTCTACTTGACGATGTCAGAAGTGGCTCTTAGCTCTGTTTTTATTTTCCAAGACTCCAACTCTTAGTGGTCAATCTACTATGTGAGCAAGACATTGACCAATGTAGAGACATGCTACCCACGCACTGAGAAACTAGCTTTGACACTTGTCTTCTTAGCCCAAAAGTTGAGACTGTATTTCCAAGCTCATCGCATGGTTGTTCTTACTGACCATCCACTGAAGGAAATCCTCTAAAAGCCTGACATTTTCGAACGGTTGGTTAAGTAGGCCATCGAGTTGGGCGAGTTCGACATCAAATTTTGGACCAGGCCAGCCATCAATGGGAAAATCCTGGTGGACTTTATCGTCGAAACCAAGATCTCAATTGTCAATAAGCACTCCACAGAGGACACGGGTCACCACCCAGAAGAGCCGGCATTGGTTATCAATGTGGACAGTTCGTCTACAAGTTCAGGCAGTGGTGCTGGAATGGTCCTAAGGACCCCAGACGGGTTTGAGGTGAAATACTTTCTCAAACTCAACTTTTCGACCACTAATAACGTCGCCGAGTATGAAACCCTGTTGGTCAGATTACGGCTAGCCAAAAAATGCTCGGCTAAACAGCTAACCGTTTATAATGACTCAGAGCTAGTTGTTAACTAAGTCAACGGGAGTTTCGAGGCATGCAACATTCTCTTGGGCAAATACCTGGCTAAGGTGAAAGATGCCATACGGAGATTTGACAAGATGAACCTGGTCCACGTCCTCGGAATTGAGAACCATAAGACTGACCAACTTGCCAAAGCAGCGGCAGATAACAATCCAGAGCAGTACTCGAGGGACATGATGTAGGTTTTGAGCACTCCCTGTATAGAGGAACAAGTAGCGATACAAGTCTTCGACACTGAAAACTGGATGACATTTTACTGAAGATATCTGATGGACGGAGCACTGTTAGAGAATGCGGATGAAACCAGGTGGATCAAAAAGATAGCCGGCTGGTACACCACAGTCAATGGATGGCTCTATCGTCGTAGCTACTCGACTCCGTACCTGTGGTGCCTTACTCCCTAGGAGACTGACTACGCCTTGAGCGAAATCCGCATTAGGATATGTGGATCATACATAGATGGCAAGAACTTAGCGTTCAAGTTCATACACTAGGGATATTACTAGCCAACGATGAAGAAAGACACCTTGGTGTTCGTAAAATAGTGTGAAAATTGTTAGCTCCATGGCAATCTTGACCACCAACCACCTGCAGAGTTGAAATCCCTCAAAGCTCCTTGGCCTTTCGTGCAATGGCGGCTCAATATTCTGGACCCATTTTTCATCATGACTGGGCAAAGGAAGTTCATTATCGCAGACATTAACTACTTCACCAAATGGGTTGAGGCCGCTCCGCTAGTTAAGATCATCGAGCACAATGCCTTAGAATTCGTCCACTATAACATAGTGTGTAGATTTGACATTCCCGACGTCATCGTGATCGACAATAAAACCCAATTATCGAGAAAATATATCACCAAGTATTGCACCAATCTCGACATCAAATTAGTCCATACTTTGTGGTATACCCTTAAGCAAATGGATAGGTGGAGATCACCAATAGTACGCTACTCCACGATCTGAAGACCAAGCTGGAGGACGCAGGGGGCTTCTGAGTCAATGAGTTGTCCTCCGTCCTGTGGTCATACCAGACATTCCAAAGGAATCAACTCACGAGACACCTTTCAATCTCTACTACGGGACTGAAGTAATAATTTCGATTTATATCGGGCTCCCAAGTCTTAGGGTTGAAGCTTTCAACCCACTTGGTAACTCTCAGAAGCTCGAGAAACACCTAGACTTGTTGGAGGAAGCCCGTGACACTACAGGATACGGACTGTAGCCTACCAGTAATGAGTCACCCACTATTATAACAAGAAAGTGAAAGCACAGCAATTCAAAGTTAGGGACTTGATTTTGCGAAGTATAGAGGTTACGGGCAAGACTATCAACCAGAACAAGTTTTCTCCTAATTGGGAAAGCCCTTTTCTAGTCTCAGCCGTCCTACAAAATGGAGCATACAAACTCCGAACCCAAAACGGCAAGTTAGTTACACGGACGTGGAACGCAATCCACCTAAAACGCTACTTCCAATGAAAACCCAGGTAGGTCATTTGTGTGGCATAAGTATGCTTATAACATTACATTGTCATTAATAAAAGAAAAGTTCTTTTCCACTTGCATTGTGTTGTATGTCTTTTCTCTCTTTTTCTTTTTCCTATGAATACTTGTTTGTAGGTTACATGAAATAAACGACCTAGACTGTCCCTAAATCATCTAGGAAGCCTGGTCATGAGTAGCTGAATTAGACCCTAGTTATTTAGGAGGCCTGTAAACGGTCAAATTAAACCCTAATCATCTAGGAAGCCCGTAAGTGGTCGAATTAAACCCTAATCATCCAGGCGGTCTATGTGTGGTCGAATTAAATCTTGATCATCTAAGTGGCTTGTTCGCGATCTAACTCTAAACCTTATGGAGTTTAAGTGACACGCGTGATGACCTCCTCTAACAGGATTTAATGCTATTAGTCTACGATGATCAACTTCCTAGAAGCAAGTGCTCCGTCCAAAACCCACCGCCCAAGATCAAACATGGGCAGCACAACTCAAGCCTCAACTCACAATCGGCTTGATATGACTTTAAGATTCACCCAATGTCTCCTTAAGAACTTAAGTCTGTCTGAGAGTACGACAAACGTCTCCAATGTTACGGAACGGACGAGTAACTTGCACAAGGCGCACCAAGTAAGTTGGTTGATACAAATGGCAAATAGCTAAAGGGACAGCTAACGAAACAGAAGAAGAGCAGTAGAGACTTAAAAAATTTTCAGCATAGAAAAGTTTAACAGACGGACTAGTTTTTGTAAATGCACGCAACCGTTGGTAGGGCAACGCCTCGAAAAAGCATGCCCATTATGGTGGACACGTATCGCAGTCGAATCAGATCTCCTACAAAATTAATTGTCGGGATTGTAAATTCACTGCATGTTGACACGTAAAAGAATTTTTGTTTGATAGTCTGACATATGATGGCACGTCATTTCAATTCCCACAAGTTCTCCGAATTTTGGCCAGAGCGGTCAATGAATCCGATTAACACTACTTTCCTCACAAGCTCTCCAGATTTTGGCCCGAATGGTCAACAATCTGATCAACACTACTTTTCACGCACAGCTCTCTGAATTTTGGTCAGAATGGTCAACGATCCAGTCAATGCCGCTCTTCACACTTAGTTCTTCGGATTCTAGTGAGAATGATCAACAAATCCAGTCAACACTGCTATACCTGCTGAGTTCTCCGGATTCTTACCAGAGTGGTCAATGAATCCGGTCAACATTTCTTCTAGTTCAGTTCTCCACATCTTGGTGTTACAATCAACAGCCACAAGCGACACGATCAGCAAACCAAGTACCATTGCCAGTTTCAAGTTGTCACGAGTAAGTTGCCCAATTAGAAACGGCCTATCATGAACATGGTAGATGTTGAAATTTTATATCACCAGCACGAGGGGCTAGTGATGGAGATGCCAATAACGGATTGGCCCACAAAGGAGAATTCTGTCAAAATTCACAATGACCCAATTCTGCTTAAACGGTTAACGCTTCCGTTAACCAGATGAATAGCAAGTTAGCCGGCGAAGACCCAAGAATAGGACAGCCCATTAAAGTCTAAAATGGTCAACGCTTTCATTGACTAGAGAGGTGGCCAGTAGACCGGTTATGGTCTAGAACGTGCGCACCCCAAGCAGTAATTGGCCTATGTGTCCATCTCAGAGCACAATGGTCATCTGTCCTAATTTTCCACATCTCTAATAAAGTAAGCTCAACTGTAACGATCATCTCCAAAATTAGTGTACATCTCAGGAGAAAAGAGCCAGAATCTGTGCGCTGTCTATTAAAAATCCTAATAGTTACAAAATACGGAAGAAATGAGATTATTTTTTTTTTGGACCGTTACAGCCAGAAAAGCGCTCACGATTGTGCCAAGGAAGGTAATAATCCTTAATAGAGTACATACATCCAACCTTTTTGGGTAAAGAAGGCAACCCAATGCCATGACTATAAAAGATCATGAAAGTTCCCTTCAAAGACACGCTGTCAAAAACGCACTAAAGCGCCCGCTAAAAGCCTTCAAGTAATCTCAAACTCTCAGAAGTTCTTAATCTTTCTCGAGCCATCTAGTGCTCTCTCTTCTCAACTTCCGATTCCCAGCGAATTTTTGGGTGAGAAGTTCTGCTCCTCATGAGTAACCCCATAAGCTACTCATCCCACAAGTGCATTCTTGTCTACACAAAACACTTATCAGCATTCATACTGCATCCATCTTCTCATTTTGAAAGGTCAATTACTGACTTGAGTATCGGAGTATTTTCGGTGAGACTAAATCCCACCGTCACCTAACTTCTCGTTTGAAATTATGCTGTGTAGGACTCAAAATTTAGCGAACGAAGGCCGGAATCTACCGGACAGCTCGATTTGAATCTGTTCAAGCTTGGATCCAAGACACATTAATTAGAGTAATGATTTTTTTTTAAAATCAAGTGTTGGTAAGTGGGTAAAAATTATTAGTGCCAATACAGCATTTTCGATTATTGTAAGTGTTATACTAGTCATCTGAATATGTGCTAACACATATAATTAGATACTAAATTTGGTCTGTCTTGGTTTTATGAAGACTAGTAAGTTCAAAGGAAATAATAAATTTAGGTTACACGTGTGGTTATTATAAAGGCCAAACATTTGTAGGGTTGGCTGTTGTTAACTTAAATAATATGTTACATATTAACTTATACATTTATTTCATGTATATAGATAATATAAAAATTTGATCTTATATTATTGGTTGTAAAAATTAAACATTTGTACGTGCTATATCATTTTAACCAATTAAAAAAAAATATTCTAACATTAAAAATCAAAAACTTTTAAAATTTTGTCGTACTTCTGATGATGTGTCCTTAGTTTTGTTTTGGGATCGACTCCATTGTCCCGGATACTTCTTTGTAACAATTAAGATGAACCATGAAGGTTTAGATAGTCTTAGGCCTCTTGAGTGAAGAGTTTAAAGCTATGATTATTTTCTCTCAATATGATAATAATGTTCTCTCAAATGAAACTATATATACATATATTTTGCTTCACCAGTGATAAAAGAGAATCTATATAGTTGAAATAAAATCTAAATCTTTGTTATTATCGTAAGTTATATTTTAAAGTACCTTTAATTTTTTAAAATTATTTTATTATTTCACTTTTGTTATCTTATTTAGCTCTTAATTTTTTTTTCAGTATTTATCTATCACACACTTTCTCTTTTTTTTATGTTATCTTTCCATTGCCATTGTTGGCCCTCATTAGAGTTAATATAGTCATCTTTATAAACTGATCATCACATTTATTTAATTACTAATATTAAAAGTTAAAAACTAAATTATTAAATATTAAATAGTCATTTTAATTATTTAATATAAATTTTATTATTTAATTTTAACTTATAACAATAGTCATTGTCTGAATGTAAAAACCAATCTACTAAAAAATATAATAACACTCAGACTCTCATTGATTTGTCATCACTTGGGGAGTGGCGACATGCTGTGACAAGGGAGACCGGACGGATGAGACTGAGTGAAAGAGAGGGGTAACAAAATGAAGTGATGGCATATGGGATGGGTGCACTGCAAAATAATAATAATAATAATAATAATAATAATAATAATAATGTCCTTAATATGCGTGTAATTATGCAGAAACTTCCTTTTTCTTTTTCTTTTCCTTTTTTTTTTTTTTGCCCTTTTGAATTGCATATGATTTATATTGCAATAGATTGGATATTAGGTATATTTCTTCCTCACAATATTTTATCATTATAATTGAGAGAATTTAAAATAAAATCTCTATTTATAATCTCATTAGTAAAAACTATTAGATGAGCAAAACCCATTAGCCCCCACGAGCATGAATCTAGCCGATAACAACACCGGGGTAGGGCCACTTGGCGTGTGAAACTCATGACCAGTTATATTTTTATAAGATCTTTATGATAATTTACTCAAAATCTAAATAGATAAAACTTTTATAAAGTTTATTTATAAATCAAGAGCATAATTGGCCACTTTAATATGTAAGATTATTTGTATGATTTACTAACAGTGTGCTTTAACAATCACTGATGTGTTGTACTTATTAGCGATGACCTAGTTGACTCAAGTTAGTAATAGTTAATTAGTCAGATTATCATGATTAGCAATATATCTATTTGTTAGTTAATTTATTCTGGTAACACGGCACCTTACCTAGATTTATCTAAAATTACTCACATTCTAATAATTTATTTTTTTAACGAGACAACTATCATTTATAATCCGTTGTATAATAATCTACTTGCTTTGATAAGGTAATTTTTTTAGACAAATTACCTAAAAATTTACACATCTTAACAATATGTGTTCTGATAATTCAAACAATTTTAGAAATCAAAATTCTAACATTAGAATCCAAATTTACCTATTTTGTTAAGAACACATCATTTCAAACCGACTATACTGATTCGTTTTGATCGATCTTTTTCATAGGTCGCTGTAAACAAAATATCGATACGGGTGGCATGTGAGGGGTCCACTGCATTCAACTTCAACAATTTTGGACGGTGACGAGCGGTGCGTTGCTTGGTTTTGGCTTTTGTTTGGATGTGTGATTAAATACTTGGCTTCCTTTTTTATTGTTTCTCTTTTCAAGCCTCAATTATTGACACCCCCCACCCACCTTTACTTTTTGCTCCGAGAGAGAGAGAGAAGAGATTAAGAAGTTATTATTATTATTATTATTATTATTATTATATTTGATAGTCATACTCCTTTAATATATTATCTATAAAAAGTACTGTGATATTACCACATCAGTGCAAATATTCCTAAATTTTTTTTTAAAAAAGTAAATATTTTTCTCCTTTTTTTCACTTTTTGGTTATCTATTATTATGAGATATGTCACTCATAGTCATTTTATATGTTTTTTATAGACAAAAAATATCGTTACCACACTAGCCCACCACCCCTATTTATTTAAAAAATAATTGTTTTTTATTTTCTTAAATATATTTTTAATAAGATAGTTGAAAGAATGAATATTACTATTATTATTTATTATGTTGCGGGGGTATGTATGCGTGTGAGTAATGACATGACATGTTCACATCAATGACAAGAAATATGGGTGAATTGTAGTCCAAAAATTATACTTAAAGCATATGGTACGTTTGGTGGGCAGTAACATCCAACAGTATTTTTAATAGGAATTTGGCCTTGCAATTTTTGTCTAGCCAAACACGACCCTTAAATGTTGTCCCTCTCCAGAGCAATGATGTTAACATATCAGCAATATATAACGTTAATTTCTTAATTTATTGGCTGTGTTTTTATTTTAGAATATTTAATAAATATTTTTAATTAGTATTACTTATTAATAATATTTTCTTTTGAAATCAAATTATGTTTTATTGCTTATTCCTATGTCATCTTTGTTATAATCATAATAATCCAACCATATTAAATATTAAATGATACCCAACAAGACAGATAAATAACTAGCATTATTATTTATGTGAAATTAAGAATAAAATATTCATCTCATTTTATATTCTAAGAATTAATTACAACATCAAATTTAATGCCTTTGTCATATAAAAAATTCATTGGTTTCACTTGTCATATGTCCATATGTTACATATCGTTGGCTTTTAGAGTAATTATATATATTTTTTATTTTATGACAAATTATTTTATAATTTATCGAACTAAGCTAGTTCCTTAAAAATTTTATTAAACATGAAAAATTTGTACTTAAAATATTAATCATCCAAATGCCTATTGTTTATTGTAATGTGTGCAAATTATATCCAAATTTTACATGTGTATTGAGTATATTTTTTTAAAGGGATTAGTTGTGAGTGTACATTCAATATTGGACATCAAACTCAACTACTTCCTTTTTTTTTTTGGGTCATTATTATTTTTCTTTTATTTATTTATTAAAAATATAGAGAAAATTATTTTTTCTATATTGATTATTTATTTTTTAAATAATTAATTATGATTTAATTATTTTAAAATATTAATTTTAATTAATTTTTAATTTTTTGAAAAGTAGATTAATCATAATAATTTATTTTAAAATATATAATTAAAATTAAAAAAATAAATCTCTCCACCTCTATTAGAGGTCGAGCTTCCTTGAAACCTCATTGCATCCCTCCGGCTCCCTTTATAAAATATAATTTAAATATATAAAAAAATAATTTTTATTATTATATTTTTAATATTAAAATATTTAAATAGTCATATTATTAAAAAGCTTATTTCATATTTAAAAAGAAAAATTATCCCAATCATTAGATTTCTAATTCAATAGTTAAAACTCGAGATAAATGATTTTAATTTAGTATCTCTACCCTTTCAAAAAAAAAAGGTAATTCAACTCCTTTTAATCATAACCATTCAATCAATATTAAATAATTAAAATATTTTTTTAAAAAACAATTAATTTTTTTAAAAAAATAAATAATATAATTATTTAATTAATATATAACGATTATTATTTAAAAAAACGTTAAATCTAACCCTCTTTTCTTAAAAAAAAAAACAAAAAGCTCTCCCATTATAAAAGATTCTAAATTCCCAAAACACCACCTACTGCAGCAATCATGTATGTAATCATCATCAATTTTTTTGTTGAAGTAATCGGGCAATGATCATTAACTTTGAAGGCATGAATGGATTCTAGCATAAATAAGGGAGGATTAATCATGAGTTAATCCATCATGGATTACTTAAATCTAAAGAAAAAACAGGTTTTAATCCATTTCATTAACAGAAAGGAACCTCTTATTAGAGCCATAGATACTCTAAGTAGTATAAAATTTCAAATTCAAAACAATCTCATCTACTGGGTGTTGATTAATTAGATTTTATTTTATTTGTTTTAATTGGGTTTGAGTTTACATTCGATTTTTATATACTGTTTTAATCCAAATTTAAATATTAACCTAATTCTAATATAAATTTAACCATTGAGTTTTTTGTTTGTTTTATGTAATTCAAATTGATATTTTGAGTATTTATATCCTCAATGGATAATTTAATGTCCTTTTTATGAGGTAAATCATATTTAAAAAACTGCATTTTATATATTTATATCCTGATCCTTTATAAATATGTTGCGTCCCGGACCTAAGGTTGTCGTACGGATTAGGGAGCCTTCGAATTCCTAAGCGTGCGGTCGCTCCGAAAGAAAGGGTCAGTCTCCATCCTGCGAACCCTGACTGCGCACAACACAAACAACAAATAAGAGATCGAGTCCTCGGCGGATTTCTCCCACCGAGGCCGCTCCGACTCCGAGTCGGCAAATTCCCGCAATAAACGGAAATGGCGCGCGCTAAGGTGGTGCGCGGAGAAATGCTGTGAAGTGAAAGAGGTGCTTGTGCGGTGATGTGGAGAAATGCAATGAGCAGGTGATGGAAGGCCTGGCTTCCGTAGTGCACCGCAATGGGTGGCTAACTTTCCTGTGATCTCAGAGGATGCTGGGATGGTGAGCGAGTCAGCTAGATGAGGCAATGCTCTGTCTTGACTCGTCACTTTCATGTTTTAGAGAAGAGGGAAGCTGATCAAGGATGCTTGAAGTAATGTTCAGTAAGATCCAAGGTTGTTCGAAAGAGTTCCAGGTTGAGGAAGAAGATCCCTTTCTCTGTGGGGTGTGAGGGTTTTTATATGCCTCACCCCATTGGACTCTTGGGCGCCAAAACGCCCGTTGCTTGTGCCATTGCGCGGCTGTCATTGTCGTGGACCCGGTCACGCCCGCCGTATCTGTTTGCTGTGCTCGTACGCTTATTCTGAGCGTTGTTGACCACGCCCGCTTTTCCCTTGAACAGGGATTGGTTGGCTACCTGCAGACGGTAGCGGGTGGCGTTGGCGCTGCGCCAGTCATGCCTCTATTGGCTAGCCTTTCCGCCTTTTTCGCCTGTTCCCGGCGACGCATTTAATGCGCAGCAGGTTTCCGTTGGCTTCCTCCATCGTGGACTTGCGCCTTTCATTCCTTGGGTGGGCTGATTACTTCTCGTGGGCTTTTGGTCTCCTTATGTGCCGCGACCTGCTTCGTGGGCCTGGGCCTGTCTCATGGGCCAGGACATGGGACCCAACACTAGCCCCCCATGCTTGGGCCGGCCAGTGGTCGGGCCTGGCATGTCCTTTGGGCCCATTTCCACGGCCTCATACCCTTCCTCGTGCCGCGCCATTTTTGTCGTCTTCCAAGTTCGCGCCTTTCCCAGGAGCCAGGGCAGGCTTTTCAGGTGCTGTCGTGACCCGTCACCTCGCCCGGCGAGATTCGCGCGCCTTAGGTTGCGTATGACCAGTGGTCGCTGCTGTCGCCCGAAAGACGTTTGCTGGATGCCGTGTCGCGCTAGGTGAAGGGATAGCCTGCGTCTTGCCCATAAATAGGAGGGCACTTGAGCGAGTTGAGTCCATCTCTTATCAGCGAACTGAAGGAGCAATGAGAAGATTCTGGCTTTTCCCGCCCTTAGTAGGCACTCGAGAAGGAGTTGGATGGACCACTTGCATGCTTGGGTGCCCTGGTGGGGACCGTTGTAGTCCAAGCCTTGTGGCTTGCTTTCTTTGCTAATGAGAGTGGCTTGGCCATTCCGCCGTCGTCGTGTGCTTCCTTCCGGGTTGTGTCCATGGCTAGGTTGAGCGGATTCTTTGACTACCCCTGCGGATGCCTTCGCCTGTTAGGCGACGGCTTTCGTAGGTGTCCACTCCGCGAGCCACGCCAGGGCGCTAACCGCGGAAGGAGCATGAGGTCAGTAGCCCTCCGTGGAGGCGGAGCTTATTGCCCGTCTCTCGCGGAGTGCCTGACTTCAGTGCCTCCTGGACCCCGGTGGATTGAATGCTTGAGACTTCCACCGGGGGATGCTTCTTGCTTCGCCCGATTCGCGGCGAAAACCGACCTGTACGCTGCCGGATGCGTGCATATCATATTTGCCGGGCTCTCCTGGGGCAAGGTACGGGAGCATTCCGGGCTTCGCACCGCAGTCTTCTTCCATCTTTCTCGCAGTTTCATAGTTATAGATCTTGTACTTTGTAAGAAAGCATTGATTAATAAAAGAAGTAGCCTCTTTGGTCTTCAATTTTTGTCTTGTCTCCGTAAATGCTTTTCTGTTGCCGGGCGTTTTGCCCTGAGAATCCACGCGTCATCCATTGGGAGCCTGTGGGGTCCCTGTCAACCGTCACGTCCCCTGGGCATCCAGCTCATTTAATTTCTGCGTGGCCAGGGGACATCGTTCCGTCTTGGAAACGCGCGAGTTTTCAGGGGCCTCCTATGTGGTGAACCCTCATTGGCCCTTCCTTAAATGCTTTTCACCTTTTGGAATTGCCGCCTTTTCAGGAGAAAACTTGCCTATATAAACACGCCGCTTCCTCCTGAAATCTGGCACGTCTTTGTACTTGTTCATCCACTGGCCGTTCGATCTTCCTCTGCGTGTTTTTTCGTCGCGAAATCGATGAGTGACTCCTCTAGTGACACGGAGCGCACCTCTTACGAGTCCGAGTTCGGCTCTAACGCCCCCGTGTCTTCCGGAGCCCACACCTCAGGAGGGGCTCGCTCTGAAGCCACGGTCGCTGGCCCTTCTCGGAGTCTGGGAGTTCCTCCGGGTTTCGAGGGGGTCCCACCGCGTCGAGGGGCTGCGGCAATCGAAACGGAGTGGCTGAAAGCCCTCGTCGCACATTTAGAGAACGCTCTGGCCGAGTCAGAGGCTAGGGCCATACTGCTGGCGGGTGCGAACGTGGGGGCGCAGGGCCGCATATTGGCACTTGAAGAAGAAACGGAGCAACTTGGGCGGCGACACGAGGCTGAAGTTGTTGCGCTGCGGACGGAGCTGAGGTCGATGCTTCGGCCGGAAGAAGTGAACCCGGCCTTGGAGCGGAGTTATTTTGACGCGTTGGGCTTTGCCGAAGGCTTGCTTTCTTGGAGGATCCGGGCTTCCGCGTGGGTGTCCTAGATCCTCGTAACTCATCCGCCAAGACCCGTGATCGGTTGGTGGATTATCCGTTCCAGTTCCTCCACCGCCACCGGATCGTTGGCCCGTTTTGCTATCGTTGTGCTCTTTTCCTTTCTTTGCTAGCGTCGTATGAGAACTATTTTGCCGTAATGAGAATCAGTCTTTCGTATCGTCTCGTCTGCCGAATTTTCTCGTTTCTTGGCTTCTCTCTTTTTTTTTTTTATCTTGCGCTTTCGGTGCGCGTCTTCGAGGGTTACTGCTATCGTGAGCCCCTATTTAATGCGGCGGCGCCAGCGTGGGACCCTAGCTGAGTGCTTTGAAGGGTCGCGCCTGTTAGCCTCGGTGCCTAGCCATCATTGCACCGATTGAGATTCTCGGTGCGCCCGATGCCACCACGTGTCTCAATCTCCCGAGGTGGTGGCGTTTCGGTTTCCCTCCTCTTGGCTTGGCATCGTCTATTTAAACCAAACGACGATCGTCTCCTTCTTTCCGCTGATTTCTTCTCCCTTTATTCCTGAGGTTTTCGAGAGACAAATGGCAGCGAAAGTAGAGAGCTCTTCCTCTTCTCACGTTTCCAGAATTGTACGTCATGGTGTCCGCAATACCAGGTCGGTTTTGATTGAGGGGTACATAGCCTCTCTTAGGGTAGACTATGCGATTCCCAGCGACCTGAGTTCCCGTGTTCCCGGCGCACAGGATAGAGCCAACACCCCCCAGAGGGCTTTATTACGGTGTACGAGCATCATCTGAAGGGGGGCTTCGTTTTTCGTTGAACTGCTCGTTGCACGCAGTGGTCGAAGCGCTAGGAGTCCCATTGGCAAGGCTTCATCCTAATGCCTTGCGCTATCTGGTATCTCTGTGCATCTTCGCTCTTATGCACCAGTGCTCCTTCGATGCAAAGGCGGCAAGGATAATTTTTCGGCTCACGGAGTCGGAGGACTGGATATCGCTTTCCCCCAAGCCGGGGTACAACCTTCGCGGCACCAACCCTACTCCGTGAAAGGCTGGAAGGAGCGCTTCTTCTTCCTGCAGGAGCCCTCTGACTGTGAGCTTCCGAGGGCGTGGGGCCCGATTTCGGAGTACTTTCGGGACAAGCCCACCGACGAGGACCTCGCAGAATCCTCGAAGCTGCAATCCACCATCAAGTCGGAGGAAAAAAGGTTCTCAATCCAGGGTTATTTTCTCACATCTGTCACGTTTGAGATCGGCAGATGGGGACCTCCTGCTGGTTGGGCGATAGCCGGTCCTGGTAAGGATCTTCCTGGAGAGACTGCCACTTCCCTTCCGCCCGAGAGAAACGAGGAGGGAAGCGGCTCGTTGCTGGTGTCGTCGAGCGACGATGAGGACGCGACTGCCCTTAAACGGCTAAGGGAAGCCGAAGGGACCCCTTTGAGGAGGTCCCGGAGACGAGTTGCCGATCCTTCCGTTGCGGGAAGTCCGGCTCAAGAGAGACTTGTCAGCGCGGGTCGCCAGAGGGAAACTACCACACCCTCATCGACTTCGACTGCGGAGATAGCCACTCGCGAAGTCTGCGAGGTCGAGTCTCTACCTGCTGGGGATCCATCCATTGGTGGCGCTACTGAGGCGACGGACGACGTCGTCATATTGGAGAGCCCAGAGGGGCCATTTACTGCTGCGTGTGAGTCAGGCCCGGAGGCCCGGGGATCTTTGGGGTCACCGGCGATTCTTGTGGAGCCCATTTCTGTGTGCAGGCCTCCCGGAGACCTGGCTGCACTTTCGGAGGTTGGGACTGCTCCTGCTGCTGATCCGGCTCAGGCTGACGAAGGGGAAGCCAGGACGTCCCTCGTGGCAAGAGCCCCGAGCGTTCCTACGGGCAGCCGGCCTTCTAGTCGACCCTCCTCAAGCAATCGAGGAAGCCGAGCCCCGGGGAGAGATTCTTCGGATGAACTCACGCGGGCCGCATGTTCGAGGTTGGCACCGCTCCCGTGGCCGATGCGGCACGGCCGCGAAGGCAGCCGGGACGTCCTCGCAGCAAGAGCCCCGAGCGTTCCTACGGCAGCCAGCCTTCCAGCCAGCCCTCCCCAAGTAGTCGAGGAAGCTGAGCCCCAGGGAGAGGCTCTTTCGGGCAATTTCGCATGCTTCCCGCGTCGTCCCTCTTCCGGTACAGTTGCTTCTTTCTGGACTTCTTCCTTTGTTGTTTATTTTGGTAATGTTTCTGATCTTTCCTTCCATGTAGGTTCCTGGTGATGCGGTCCCCTTCGAGGTGCAAGCTGACTCTTTTCGCTGGGACCTGGAGCGGGCCATCATCAGCTGGCATCAACTCGTCCACGACGGCCTCACCCAAATCACATCTCTTACAGGGGAGATCGGGCAGCTGCTGCAGAAAGTTGAGCAGTTGGAGGACCTTCTTTCTGCTGCGGAGGAAAGAATCGCCAGGCTGGTCGGAGATGTGGTTGGTCGGCATTCTCCGTCAGAGTGGCAGCTGGCGATGGATACTCGCTATTGGGACGACACCCGCTTGTGCCGTAGGATCGTCTCCCTGGCGGCTCCTCACGTCCCAGCTGGCGTCCTCCATCCAGGGAACGCCGGGGTAGGAGAGGCGTCGTGTCTGAAGACTTTCCCTGAGGAAGCGGGTCCATCGAGTCTTCCTGATTAGCCTTTGTTGCTGTTGAGTTCTGAGATTGGCTTATGTATTTGTACCACATCTGTTTTTTGCATGAATGAGAAGCGTCTTTTTACACTTCGTGTCCATGCTTTTTCTTTTCGTAGAGTGTTGCTTGCTTTTCGCTTTTGTTTCCGTCTGTTGGATCATGCTTCATGTTTGAGCATTGGGCTCTTTGGAGCCGTTGTTGTTAAGGCCCTATCCAGGCGCCTTCTTGCGTGGTGATCGTCCTTCGTAAGAGGATGTCATCACAGCTCACACGTTTGGGGGGCTCGATCCGGTGAAGCGGATGTCATCGCCAAGCCCCTGGAGCCTCAACGAGGGTCAGCGCAGCGGTCAAGCCGTGGTAATCGGACTCCTGGGTCTAGGACTCGGTCGCGTATAATTGCGGGAGGTGTGTCGCTCCTGCTCAAAGCGTTATAATCACCAAGTTGAGGTCCTAGCCCACGACCATTGTAGACTAAGGGTGCTCTCTTCTGTTGGAAAAAGTCACCGTACGCCTGCTATTTTTTGCCCCGTAAGGTTTTGTTGGCCATAGAGTGGGGGCTCGGGGAGCCCCTAGGCCTAATGTTTTGACCGCACGGGTCGCTGGCGTGTAGCCTTTGGAATTGATCGCCTGGATCCTTTGTCTCAGCCTACGGCTGGACGCCTCCAGGCTGCCTAGCACGGGGCTTAGTCTCTGGGTGGCCGCTGGGGCCTTTTGGCGCGGAGCCATGGTGAGTAAAGCCGTCCCCAGGCCACACTGGCGTGAGGACGAGTCCCGAGACAGTGCACTTTGGACCTTTGGCCGAGCCAAGGGCTCGGTTTTACGGACGGACGCTTGTCCTCCCGACTTAGGGGCAGTCTAGGTCGTTTGATTCAAGAATGCAATGTATGTCATGAACTCACACAAATGAATATGCAACATGATAGAGCAATTATGATAATCCGAGATAAAATTCATGTTCAAGCACACATTATGATGCATGCGTGTGCGACTTACCTGAGTCGGTGTTGCATTATTGGTAGTATTTTCTTAAGTTGGCGGCGTTCCAGGTCCGCGGAACCAGTTTGCCGTTCTGGGCGCGTAGCTTGTACACTCCGCTCCGGAGGATTGCGGAGACGAGGAACGGCCCCTCCCACCCCGGGGAGAGTTTGTTCCTATTTGTGATCTTTCCCGCCGCCTCTACGCTCCGGAGGATCAGATCTCCAACTTCCAGTGGGCGTGCCTTCACTCGCTTGTTGTAGTACCGTGTGACTCGCTGTTGGTAGGCCGCGGTTCTAGGTCGTGCGGCGTCTCGAACTTCCGAGAGCAAGTCCAGACTTTCCCGAAGACTTCGCTCATTGGTGGGTCGGGTCAAGCATTCGATCCGCAGACTTAGCATTCCCATTTCCACGGTACCACGGCCTCGGCCCAAAGCAAAGGTTGAAGGGCGTCTCCTTGTTGGTTCTCTCGCAATGCGTCGGATTTACGACCATAGCACTGACGGTAGCTCCTCAGTTCAGGAGCCCCCTGCGTCTTCCAACTTGGTTTTCAATCCGTGCAGCAGTGTGCGGTTGGTGCACCAGCCCCTCCGTCGCATTTTGTTCTGTAATCTTCGCGAGTGGGACGGCTTCCACCCATTTTGTAAAGTAATCGATGCCAACGATCAAGAATTTTCTCTGTCCGGCAGCCATTGGTAGGGGTCCGAGTATGTCGAGCCCCCATTGGGCGAACGGCCATGGGGATTGCGAGATAGTGCGGCTCGGTGTGCGGCTGGTGCGTCGTATTCTTGTGGGCCGGGCTTTCACACTTGCGACAAACTCCATGGCGCGTCCGTTTCATGGTGGGCCGTAGAATCCTTGCCGCATGACGTTGAACGCTAGGTTCTTCCCGCCAATGTGTGATCCGCACCGTCCCAAGTGTACTTCTGCCAACGCGTAGTCGGCTTCCTCCGGGGTAAGGCACTTCAGGGGAGGGGTGGAATATCCTCGCATGTATAGTCTCCCATTTAAGACCGTGTACCATCCTGCTGTCTTCTTGATTCGCTTGGCTTCATTGGCGTCTTCTGGTAGGGTTTCTTCAGTGAGGAACTTTACATAGGGCGTCATCCAGTTGTCCCTCGTGTTGACATAAAGGACTTCTTTGTCTTGGGCGTCGATCTTTAAAGGTAATGCTCGACTTCCCCAGGCTCCCTTGCTCTTTGCTCTGATTACGCGAGGCGCGTCTGGTGGCTAGTCGGGCAAGCACGTTCGTTATCCGATCTCGGGATATGCTCGATCTCAAATCGACCGAACTTAGGGATCAGGGCCCTTACTCTCGCCAGGTACCTCACAAGTTGTGGGTTCGAGGCTTCGAAGTTCCCCTTCACCTGATTGACCATGAGTTCAGAGTCACTATGTGCGACCAACGACCGCGCGGAACACTCCCTCCCCAGTCGTAGGCCCACAAGGAGGGCCTCGTACTCCGCAACGTTGTTCGTGGCCGGGAAGGCCAGAGTAACGGAGTATACGATTTCCTCTCCCTCAGGCGTCCTTAACACGATACCCGCTCCGCTGCCTGTCTGGGTAGATGATCCGTCTACGTTTAGGGTCCACACCGGTGAATTGTCGTGCTCGTATCTCTGATCGGGCTTGTCTTCCGTCTGTCTTTGGCGTCGGCCGCGCCTCGACGATAAAGTCCGCGAGCCTGTCCTTTCACGGCTGGTCGGGGCGAGGAATTCTAAGTCGAATTCTCCTAGCTCGACGCCCACTTAACCCGGCCTACCCGACGTCTCTGGTTTCTACAAGATCGACTTGACGGGCTGTCCACAAAGATGACGATCCCGGTGAGACAGAAGTAGGGTCGCGGCTTCGCGCCGCATAGACAAGCGCGAGCACCATCTTTTCGTGCGGATAGCGAGCCTCTACGTCGAAGACCGGCTCACGTAGTACACCTGTGTTGCTTGCCTTCGTGCTCCGCTACTAGTACGGAGCTGAGGGCTGACGCCGACGTGGCCAGGTAGAGATAGAGGTCTTCCCCTTCGCGCGGCGAGCTTAGAAGCGGCGCGCTGGAGAGGTAAGTCTTCAGTTCCCTAAAGGCTTCGTCGCATTCTTCATTCCATTTGAACCCGTGCGACTTGGTGCCCCTTAGCGCCTTGAAGAAGGGCAAGTACTTCTCAGCTGACTTGGCTAGGAACCGTGAGAGGGCAGCTATCCGCCCCGTTAGCTTCTAGACTTCTTTTATTGTTCGCGAAGGGTTCAAGCCGAGTATGGCTTTGATCTTCTCTGGATTGGCTTCTATCCCGCGCTGGGATACATTGAAGCCTAAGAACTTCCCAGAGGTCACTCCGAATGCGCATTTGACAGGATTGAGCTTCATCCCGTGCCGTCGGAGAATCTGAAAGGTCTCATCTAGGTCGTTGACGTGGTGGCTCGCGACATGGCTTTTCACAAGCATGTCGTCGACGTACACCTCCACGTTCCGTCCGATCCGTGCCTCGAACATTTTGTTTACAAGGCGCTGGTACGTTGCGCCTGCATTCTTGAGACCAAAGGGTATCATTTTGTAGCAGTACGTCCCTTGATCTGTCATGAACGAGGTGTGCTCCTCATCTTCTGGGTCTATCCGGATCTGGTTGTATGCCGAGTACGCGTCCATGAAGCTCAGTAGTTCGTGCCCGGATGTGGAATCCACGAGCTGGTCGATCCTGGGAAGCGGGAAGCTATCTTTGGGGCAGGCCTTATTCACGTCCGTGAAGTCGACACACATCCGCCACTTGCCGCTTCTCTTTTTCACCAGCACGACGTTGGACAGCCACTCCGGGTACTGGACTTCCCTAATGAATCCGGCGTCCAGGAGTCTCTTTACTTGTTCCCTGATGGCGACTAACTTCTCAACAGAGTGGTTCCTCCGCTTCTGCCGGACGGGTTTTCGGCTCGCGTCGAGGCCCAGCTTGTGGACTATGACTTCGACCGATATCCCGGGCATATCAGCGGGGACCCAGGCGAACACGTCGAAGTTAGCCCTAAGGAAGGTAATCAGCTTGTCACGATCTGCAGGTTGGAGGGATCTCCCCACGTTGATGCACCGTTCCGGATCGGAAGGATTGAGCGAGATCGCCTCAGTCTCCTCCCCTGCTGGGCCTGTTGAAGCGACGTCTCGTCGTGGAGGTCTAGGTCTTCGCTTGGTTTGCATGGCGCCACGGGGTTGATTTGGGACAGGTAGTAGGTCCGTCCCATTTCTTGGTCTCCAAGAACTTCTCCCACGCCCCAGGGGGTGGGAAATTTCACCTTTAGGTGCGGGATGGACGTTACGGCCTCGAAGGCGGTCAAGAAGGGTCTGCCGAATATGGCGTTGTAGACGGATGGAAGGTCGACGACGAGGAATGCCAGCTCGTGCGTCATGGAGCGCGGGTGGGTTCCCATCGTGACTTCCAGTCGCACTATCCCTTGCACTGGAACTGGCTCGTTGTCCAAGCCGTACAATGGTCCGTTTGCAGCCTTCATTTGGTTCTGTTTTAGTCTAAGTTTAATGAACGCAGTGAGGTACAGCAAGTTTTGCGAACTTCCATTATCGATAAAAACCCGTTTCAGCTGGTAGTCATCACCACCAGCTGAAACAAGGGCCGATACAACAAGGGGGTCAGTGTGGGGAAAGGTTACATGAGCCATATCGTCGCTACTAAAGCTAATGACATCATTCCTAGCCCCTATCTTCGCCCGCTTGTTGCTGGAAGTCGTCTCTGGCTGTCTGCTCCTGGCGTTCGCGGCGTCGGCGGAAGAGATCATGTGGACTACGCCGGCAACCGTGCGGGCTCTCGGAGGCTCGCTGGCTTCACCGTCGGTGGGAGCAAGTTCCTGCCCCGAACCTTTCACGAACTGGGCTTCAAGTGTCCGCGCCGGATCGGATCTTCAATCTCCCGCCGCAGGTGTGGCGGTTCTCGATCGAGTGCCCTGGAGCAATGGGTGGTACTGACAAGTTTCCGTCTAGTCACTACCGCTGGGACCCTTAGGCGTTTTTGGCCACTTGAAGAATTTCTCATCCTGGATCTGCATCAGGATGTTTGCGCGGCTGTCGTTCAGTGGGGTCAGAGAGGTCCTGCTGTAATCCCTTTTGGGCCCCGGCGGGGGCCGCTGCTGCTTTCGGCGCTCCGAGAAGCGCTAGTTGTCGCTGTCCCTCTTTCTCCCTCCAGAAGCTCTTGGGGCTTCCGGGGGCCGGTCCATTTGCTCGGGGCACTTCGCCTATTTGGCCTCTTCGGCCGTGATGTACGCCCGGGCAATGGTCTCAGCCTCCCGGAAGGTCTGAGGGCGCTGGTGCAACAGATGTTTGAAGAAATCCCCCGCCGCCAGAGTGGCGACGAAGGCGTTGAGCTTCAGCTCGTCGGAGAGGTGTGGGATCCGCCTCGCCTCGCTGATGAAACGGTCCGAAATCAAGCTGAGCTTTCATCCCCCTGCATCGGGAGGCGGACTGTGCCGGGTTGTCTCTCCTCCCCTTCGCTGGAGGCGAACCCGCTCCCGAAGCTGCACGGCAAGCTCGTCGAACGAGCGTATGGAGTTCGGGGGGAGGCCGTGGAACCAGAGCAGGGCGTCACCCCTAAGGGTGACGGGGAAGCACTGGCACATCAGGGCCTTGCTCGCCCCTTGTAGAGAGAGGTGGGTGCGGAAGCAGTTGAGGTGATCCATCGGGTCCTTGCTTTCGTCGTAACCCTCCAGGACCGGCATTTTGAATTTGCTCGGCAACGGCTGCGCCCGCAAGTCTACGGCAAAGGGCGATCAACGGAGGTCGGCGGAGGAGGGCGTGGGTTTCTCCTTATGCAGGGTGTCCCACAACACCTTGACTTTCTCCTCCATCAAGGGGTCCGTAGAGCCTCTTCGCGCATTGAGGACGTCACGGAGCTCCATGTTGCCCTAGAGGTGCGTCTGGGCTCGTCGAGGGTGGCGACTCTCCGCCTGGGAGGCGCGTTCGCCGTTGGAGCTTGCGGCGGATGGCCTCCTATTGCCACGCGAGTTACGGGGGTTGCGCCCTTCGGGGCCGTCCTCCCTGTTGTCGTCGGCGGGATGGCTTTCGCCTTGTTCGCCATCCTCGCTTGGTGCGGCTCAGGCTGCAGCCGCAATCGAGACGGTTGGCTCGCGTCCTGCGAGCGGCCTCTCGACGCCTTTCTCTCTTGGAGGTGGAGGCCTGGGCTGCTGGAGGAGCGGCCTCGGGCAAGGCAGTCCCGGTGTTTGCGCATACGGCGAGGACGATCTCCTTCAGGTAATCTATGTCCGCAGCCAGGCGGCGGACATCGGGCTCCGGTTGATTGTTTGCTTGGTTCCCCACGGGGGGAACTTCGTCTTTGGTGGTGACTTCCACCGCAGGAACACTAGCTTGTGCTCGGGTGTTCACCATTTTCCGCTGTTCAGTAGATAGATGGGAAAGAGACACTTGGCTTATTGTCAGTTTCCCACAGACGGTGCCAATGTTGCTTCCCGGGCCCAAGGTTGTCCTACGGATTAGGGAGCCTTCGGATTTCTAAGCGTGCGGTCGCTCCGGAAGAAGGGTCCGGTCTCCATCCCTGTGAACCTGGACATGCACAACACAAACAACAAACAAAAGGTCAAGGGTCCGGCAGGATTTCTCCCACCGAGGCCGCTTCGACGCTCAAGTCAGCAAATTCCCGCAATAAACGGAAATGGCGCGCGCTAAGGTGATGCGCGGAGAAATGCTGTGAAGCGAAAGAGGTGCTTGTGCAGTAATGTGGAGAAATGCAATGAGCAGGTGATGGAAGACCTGGCTTCCGTAGTGCACCGCAATGGGTGGCTAACTTTCCCGTGATCTCAGAGGATGCTGGGATGGTGAACGAGTCAGCTAGATGAGGCAATGCTCTGTCTTGACTCGTCACTTTCGTGTTTTAAAGAAGAGGGAAGCTGATCAAGGATGCTTGAAGCAATGTTCGGTAAGATCCAAGGTTGTTCGAAAGAGTTCCAGGTTGAGGAAGAAGATCCCTTTCTCTGTGGGGTGTGAGGATTTTTATACGCCTCACCCCATTGGACTTTTGGGCGCCAAAACGCCCGTTGCTTGGGCCATTGCGCCGTTGGTCGCTGTCGTGGACCGCCGGTCACGCCGGCTTGTCCCTGTTTGCTCGTCTTTTAGCACATTCTTTGACGTTGTTGACCACGCCCGATTTTCCCTTGAACAGGGATTGGTTGGCTACCTGCAGACGGGGTGGCGTTAGCTGCGCCCGACCATCCATGCCTCTATTGGCTTTTTTTTCGCCTTTTCGCATTGCGTGACGCATTTAATACGCTGCGGGTTTCCGTTGGCTTCTCCATCGTGGACTCGCGCCCATCATTCCTTGGGTTGGGCGATTCTTACCGTGAGGCTTAGTTCTCGCCTGACCGCATGGCTCCTTCGTGGGCTGGCGCATCTCGTAGAGTAGAGGCGTTTTACAAACAAAATATATTAATTTTTTATATTTTCCAGGATATTTTCAACTAACACTCTAATTTTTATAATCTCATATCTCCTCTATCTGCTCTCTTGCTTCTTATGCAATTGATTTTAATATTTTCAATGTAAAATATTGGCCTTCTATCTATGATATATATTATAAATATTGTGAACGATATTGCAGTAAGTGCTTCCTAAGATACTTAATAATTTTAATATTATGTGATAAGATTTTAATATTTTTATCTGCTTAATATTATCGTAAATTTACTACGCTTAAAGGTAAATTTTTTCCTTTTATTTTTGCCAATTCCAATTTTGTCATTGGCAAAATCAATCTGTATACAAAAGCAAAACTAGAATCGATTACGAGGTTTTGACAAAAGTTAAAATCAAAGCCAAAAATCTAAATTCCAACACTGATTTTGTCATGTCCCTGTCCCAAATATCAAAATTAACTTATTTTTTAATTCATAATTATATTAATCCTATTTTAGATTCAAACCCAAAAATAAATTTTTTATTTCACTTATTTAAACCTAAATTAATACAAGAATGTAAACTTACATCAAATACAATTACGTGGCCCAAAATAAGCAAATTATAGGATCCAAAAATCACAACTAAAAACTATTCCAAATATCAACACTAATTGGCCCGAAGGCATACATAAGAAAAAAATATCTTAATTAAAAATTAAAGTATTAAAACCATAAGCCCGATCAAAAATATTGTCTAAATTTATACATTTTTTTCATCATCATTAGACAAATACAAATATAAACCAAAATATCAAAATTTAACAACTGAAAACTGTAATTCTGACGTAATAAAATATTAAAATATTAAAATCATTCCAAACACCCTAAAACCAGATTTGAGAAGTCTTCTCTCAAATCCCAACCTTTTGTAAGCTAATTTGAGCCATTTAATGTAAAAGGCTAATAAAATAAATGTAAGAATAAGTTTTACACTTAATAATACATATATTTTAAATATAAAATATTATAGAACAACGATTGAGAATAATAACTACCATTCTCGCTAGTGCCACGAGCAAATAAAGCTGCCCCTACATTGAGTAATTATTCCTGTTTTTATAAATAATATAATAATCTTTTTCGTATAATATTTATTTTCTACTAGTGTTTTTCTAATTAAATAATAGCATATTTTTGACAAAATGGTCATGACTTTCTTGCTACATTTTCATATCATACCGATTGAATGAATCAGAATCAATCACTTTAACTTGAATAGATATGAAACTCTTAGAAATTTAAACACCCTTTCGAATACTATGTCTTATTATTATACTTACAATCATTAAAAAGGGTAAAAAAACAAAAAAAAAGAAAAATAAAGACCAAGAAAACATAAACCCCATCTATTTTGCAGGATATTCGATCATAAACATGATCAAATTAGAACACAACACACTTATTGATAGAGGCGACTTTTTTCATAAAAGAAAAGTTCAAGCACATGCTTGAGGATTGGCGACGAGGTACACGTCTAACGTCTTGATCATTCTGTTCATATTCTCTTGTTGCTTCTCAATGTCCTCTTCATCAAGTGCAACACCAGCCACCGGCATGAAATGGGTGGCCTGCTTGCAGACACTGCCGATGCCAGATGGGACGATCTTAGTCTCTTGGGCAATGTACTCATACTTTCCCGAAAGTATGCCTCCCTCAATGGTTGTGAGCTTGCAGTACAAGTTGGTGACATCGAACTCATCAAGCCTATATTTTGCGTACTTGTATGGATGCCCTACCAAAACAATTGCGTATGTGGTTGTTTTCTTCGTATTATTATTTTTTTGGGGTAATATAAACGTCAATTAAATATTGCTGCGTGGTCAAATTCTAAGCATGGTGTGTTAAAATGAAATCCTCGACCCAAATCTTCAACCATTTAGGTCAATATAATAATATATTGTTGGTTTTAAGTTATAGGTATGAGCCTATATCTTCACAATTTTATTATTTTCTGAGCTTTTTTAAAAAAATCTATTATTGTGGAGACATTTAAACATTATTATAAGACAAATTCACTTTTATTTCCCAGACAATATAGTATTTGGACACTAGTCTCCACACTTCACCCTAAAATAAAGAACAACATCCGTGCTATGTATTGCACGACTCACAATTGGCTCGACTTTTATCGACACACTTTCAATTGAGATTATCTCTAATGTCACTATAAAGCGACTCAAATTTACATGATAACCTATTATCCACGTTAGGCTATAGGCATAGATTTGTACTCGTTTGATTTTATTTTTCTTGAACTTTTTCAGAAAAAGGCTTATTGTTATGGATATGTCTTAGTCTAAGCCACGTCTACTCGATTTTTTAGGTGATGTGGTATATTAGACACTAACTCTCACAAAATCAAATGTCTGTTTTTAAAAAAAAAAAAAAAAAATTGTTAACTACTTATTTCTTTAATACTAAAAAATTGTGTTAAATTTATTTATTTTTTAAAAAAAAATTATTCATAAAAAATCTTTAAAATTTATGTTCAGAAACTAAACAAATGTCAAATAATGATAATTATTATATAGTATAAAGAATGCGATTTAGTTTATCTTACCCAAAATATTATTAATCAAAGAGCAATGTCAAAATTTGCAGCGGCCCATCATTTTGGACTTTGAATATCATTTATTTTAGGTGACAATTTTAAATATTATTTTAACTTATTCAAGCCCATTTTTGAAGGGTAACAGAACAGAATGAGTTCTCTTTCATGTCAAAGTTGTGCCAATTAATTAAAATTAATACAAGTATATTTATTTATTCTATAAAAAAGGTATAAAAGATTAACCTTCACCGAAGTATATTTTCCTTACGCCACCAACGGTATCTCTGCCGCCTTTAATAAATTCATGACCTTGAAAGGTGTTGGGGAGTAGCACGGCGAAGATGTCCTGGCCGTCGAAGCACAAAGCCTTGAACAACCGAGCTGGGTCGGCCGAGCATCTGACCTCCTGGGTGTACGTGGTGGCTGCCATCGTTGGCTTGAAAAGAAGAAAACGCACAAGGAGCAATACTGGTTGCTTCAGTTGAATTAGCTGTGGATCTGCAGAGATGAGTTTCCTCAGTATTTATGGAGAGGAAGGGCAAGATTGTCCTACTCTCTCTCTCTTTTTTTAAAATAAAAATTTTTTCTCGTTTTATTTTTTCTTTTTTGCTTCGCTAGGCATCTCGTCTACTTTTAAGTGGGCCAAACGGACCCCCCCCCCCCTCCTTTAAAAAAAGAAAAAAAAATTCTTTGAAAGATGAATAGTCTCTTTCATCATCGATACAATCAATGGCAAACGATTTTTTAGAATGATATTTAGATATATTAAGTTAATTACCAGAACTATAAATAAGCTAAAATTAAATATATATATATTGTAGGACCACATTTAAAATACCTTTTAAATATATTAATTATAAAATAATATTTTATTTTTTTTCTATTTTCTATATGAATTCACTAGCATATATAGATGAATTAATGGAAAATCATGTTATCTTAAGAAATAATAATATGTTTTATTAACTTAGTGTGACTCAAATGTATATTGGTTTAGGTATTAAAAAGGCTTATAAAAAAAAATCTAAATCTTTTGATTTTATTATGAAAATAATAAAATAATAATCTATTTTACTATCTTAATACGATTTAAATGCATACTGACTTAGGCATCGGATGAGTTTATTAGAAAGAGTTTGGATCTCTTAATTTTATTGTTTGTGATGCACACAATTATATGGACAAGCTTAGACCTTTCTTCAAATGATCATCATCCTAAATAAGATCTTAATTTAGATACATATTATCTCCATATAAGTGTTTTCATTCCATTTGGCTGCCTAATCTGCAACGTTTGAACCAATCATCAAACATTATCAAATTCATAGTTATCTAAGTAAAAGATTGCTTGTGATTAATTAGTCAGAATAAATTGGGGAGGGAATATAAAGGACCACACCTCCCCCTTTTGACCGTAAACATTATCAATTTGGCAATTTATCAAACATTATCCTTCCTTTTTTCCCTCTTTTGGACTCTATTGGAAATCCAAAGTCTTCATTTGTTGCAGTGGTCCCATAACCTACTGTTGTAAAAGCTAATTATATGTTGTAGTGGTCCCATAAAATAATATTTTATTTTTTTCTATTTTCTATATGGATTCACTAGCATATATAGATGAATTAATGAAAAATCATATTATCCTAAGAAATAATAATATGTTTTATTAACTTAGTGTGACTCAAATGCATATTGATTTAGGTATTAAAAAAGCTTATCAAAAAAATCTAAATCTTTTAATTTTATTATGAAAATAATAAAATAATAATCTATTTTACTATCTTAATACAATTTAAATGCATACTGACTTAGGTATCGGATGAGTTTATCAGAAAGAATCTGGATCACTTAATTTTATTGTTTGTGATGCACACAATTATATAGTCAAGCTTAGATCTTTCTTCAAATGATCATCATCCTAAATAAGATCTTAATTTAGATACATATTATCTCCATATAAGTGTTTTTACTCTATTTGACCGCCCAATTTGTAACGTTTGAACTAATCAGCAAATATTATCAAATTTGCAGTTATCTAAGTAGAAAATTGCTTATGATTAATTAGTTAGAATAAATTGGGAATGGAATATAAGGGACCACACCTCCCCCTTTTGACCGTAAACATTATCAATTTGGCAATTTATCAAACATTATCCTTCTTTTTTTTTCTCTTTCGAACTATATTGGAAATCCAAAGTCTTCATTTGTTGCAGTGGTCCCATAACCTACTGTTGTAAAAGCTAATTATATGTTGTAAATAATTTTACTTTTCTGACATATAATTAATTACTTTAAATACTTTTTCTACTCAAAAAACTCTGTAATGTGCTTATTTGTGAATCAATCAAAGAGCATCATGCTATGCTACTAATTAATAGCTCTGCCCCTATTTACTAAGTTTGTGGTTGGACCATCCAAACAGTTACGTTCCTCATTCAACCAATTATCACAAGATAGTCATTCTCCCAATTAAAATCTACTCATTTCTTTCCTAATATTTTTGGTATCTATCATGTAGAAATTTATAAATGTTTAGTTTATCTAAATCAAATAAGATATCTTTCCTTACAATTTTTCTGATACAACTTCTATCACGACCCTAATCTGAATAAAAAATTGACTAAATAGTTAAATAAATTTGAATAAAATATTTGTTTTCCATTTGAATGGGACAAACCTAAATAATTCAAACCAATGGGTCAGATCTAAACAAAATCAAAATGAAAATAATATAACAGTAGTTGGGTCTAGTCCTGGTGAAGCCCAGAACTCTCAAGGCCCAATCCAGGAAGCGGAAGCCTAAATTGACTATTCGGCCCAGAACTAAGCAGCTTACGTGGTAGGCCAATGCCCGCAATGAATCAACGCTCCCTGCAAGTCATTAATGCGTTTGCAGGTAGCATGTGCGAGGCCGTAAGGCAAACCAATGAGAGAAAGGTCAACCCTGCTAGCCTTGGCTTGCGCCGTTCCCTGCAGCTGACTGGACAATCCTCATGCGAGAGGCAAACCAAATGTGGCCAACAAAGCATGACGGTCTTCTCACCGTCACAAGGCGACAACTGATACCACCGACCGTCATCAGCAGGTCAATGGCCGATGAATCCCTTCAGAAAAGATTCTCGAGTTCAAAACTCCACTCCATGGAGCCTATAAACTCTCTCTCCTGCAACAGGAGGAGGGATCGTTTCGAAATCTGAAATCTAAGCCTGGCATTGAGACATACGCTTCCACAAGCTCCTGCTCTCAGACTTATGACCAGCTCTCATCCACCACAGCCTTTCACAAGCTACCAAAGTTAGCCACCCATCGCGGTGCATACAGGGAGCCAGGCCTCCTACCAACCGCTCATTAAGTTCAACTCTCATATTCATACACTCCCACTGCACGCTCATCATATTTCTGCGCACCTCTAGGAGTGTGTCCCCCCATTCCATTCATTGCGAAGAATATTAATTTGAGCGTCGGAGTATTTTTTTTTTGGGAGAAATCTCACCGATCTCCGATCTCTTATTTATTAGTTGTGTTGTGTAGGTTTCCATGTTAACAATGATGGAGATCGGACCAACTCGTTATCACCTCGACAACGAGGAATCAGAAGGCTTCCTAATCCGTATAAATAATCGGGACCCGGATGCAACATTATCACCGCCTGGGAATACAACGAAAAGTCTAGCGTCTCCCTCTGACATTCGCTCCTTTATGACAAGATGGTCAACACTAGGGTGCAAGCCAGTGCCCCAGCAAGAGATGCAGCCGCTCGCAGCGATGACCCCTGAGAGGGTAGCCGTGCTGACAACCGTCCGCAGCCTAACATTCACCGCCTAGTCGGCAATATGGATGACATGAGGCTAATGATTCAGGCCCTCTGCAACTGGACAAGCACATCACGGATAGGGGCTGCTCCCCCCACATCTCAAGCGTCATCCTCCAGGTTGGGAAGGTCCGCGCTAGAGCCCCTAGGGGCAGATCAGATCGGCTTGACGATGTCGAGGCCTAGGTGACCTTCGGCAGTAGGGCCCAATCTGCAGCTCGAAGCTACCCTAGCCAGGACGAATGGGAGGAGAGCCTAGAGCGGTGTAACACCCGTAACTTCCGCAATGAGAGGGAGGCAAACAACCACGGACTCAAACTATCACTATCGCCCCTTGCAGAAAAGCCGCCCAGCAATCGAAAGCTCAGTAGCACCAGTAGGGTCACACAAAGCTCTACAACGTGATCAATGCACGGAGAAGCGAGTCTGATCCACTGATGGAGGAAAATGTGAAGGTGCTCTGGGATCTCCTATATAAGGAGAGGCCCGTGCAATCTTCCGCTGACCTGTGAGGGTCACCCTTTGTCATGGATCTCCAGACCCAGCCGCTCCCCTGTAAGTTCAAAATGCCAACACTGGACGGGTACGACGAGGGTAAGGATCCGATAGACTGCCTCAACTACTTCCGCACACACCTGTCCCTCCAAGGAGCGAGCGAGGTCGTGATGTGCCAGTGCTTCCCCATCACCCTCAGGGGGGACGCACTGCTTTGGTTCCATGGCCTCCTGCCAAACTCCATCTGCTCCTTCGGCGAGCTCGTAGACTGTATCTTGAGCCAGTTCGCCTCCAATCGAAGAGAAGAGAAGTAGCTATGGCACCTGGTCCGCCTCCGCTAGAGGACGGACGAAAGCTTGAAATGATTCCTCAATCACTTCATCACTGAGGCGCATCGGATCCCCCAACTCTCTGACGAGATGAAGCTCAATGCCTTCATTGCTACGTTGGCGGCAGGGAATTTCTTCAAACACTTGTCGCATTAGCACCCTCAGTCCTTCTAGGAAGCAGAGGCCATCGCCCAAGCCTACACCTCGGTGGCGGAGGCCAACGAGGTAAAGCATCCCGAATGCGTCAACCGCCCTTCGAAAGGGCCCAAGCCAGCTGTCGGGAAGAAGAGGAACGGCGACAGTAGCCGCTTCGAGGAAAGCTGCAAGCAGTCGTGGCCTTCATTGGGATCTAGGAAGGAGTACGGGCCAACGACCCTAACTCCCTTAAACGATATCTGCAAGAACATCCTGATGCAGATCTAGGACAAAAAATTCTTCAAGTGGCGGGGCCGAGGGCGGTGGTGACCGGACGACAAAATCACAAGATCACCGCCCGCTGGGGACATTCCATGGAGAATTGTCGGACCCTGTAGTAGAAGATAGAGGACCTGATCTGCAAATGGTTCGTAAAGGACTCAGGGCAAGCCCCCGTGGCCCCAGAAGGTGAGGCGAGCAAGCCTCCGAGGAACCGTACCACTGATTGCGTGATCAACATGATCTCAATTACGCCAGCCAAGAGCAGCAGGCAAGTGCAGCCCGAGCAGACTTCCAATAGCAAGAGAGCGAAGATAGGGGATAGGAGTGATGTTATTAGCTTTAGCAACGACGATATGGCTATTGTAACCTTCTCCTATTCTGATCCCCTTGTTGTATCTGCCCTCGTTAAAAGTTGGTACGGTTGATTATCAACTGAAACGAGTCTTTGTTGATAATGAAAACTCTTAGAATTTGTTGTACCTTATTACTTTCTTTAAACTTGGATTGAGACGATACCAGATGAAAGTGGTTGATGGCCCTCTATACGGTCTGGACAACGAACCTGTACCTGTGCAAGGGGTAGTCCAACTAGAGATCACGATGGAAACTTACCCACATATTGCAACGCGAGAGCTGACGTTCCTTGTCATCGATTTTGCCGTCTGTTTACAACGCTATCCTGAGCAGACCATTCCTCACATCCTTTGGGGCTGTTACTTCTATTCCTCACCTAAGATGATGAAGTTCTTGATGATGTCAAAGAGAGGTGCTCGAAGAATCGGGTGATGGGGCAGACATGCTACTTATCCCAAGTCACTCCAGCGGTTCTACACCGCATGGACGGAGACTTGGATCTCCGCAATGAAGCCATGCTACAGCAAGCCCAATCAGGAGAAGCAACCGAAGTGATCCCTCTGGACCCTATTGAGCCAGAAAAGTGCATGCACATCAGCAGCTCTCTCACTGCAGCCAACCTTGATCGACTGATTAGCTTTCTTTGGAATAACTTTTATGTGTTCGAGTGGATCCCTGCCGATATGTCCGGGATACCGACAGGAGTAATGGTTCACAGGTTGGGTCTCAATCCCAATCATAAGCCCGTCAAGCAAAAGTGCAGGAACCACTTCGTCAAGAAACTAATAGCCATAAGGGAGGAAGTGAAGAGACTGTTGGACGCAGTATCCATTAGAGAAGTCAAATATCCAAACTGGCTATCCAATGTCATGCTCATAAAGAAAAGTAATGCCAAGTGGTGAATGTGCGTGGATTTCACCGACGTGTAAGACAACTTACCGCTCCCTCAAATCGATCAATTAGTGGATTCCACGTCCAGGCACAAACTCCTGAGTTTTGTGGATGCCTACTTAGGTTGCAACCAGATTAGGATGGACCGGGATGATGAGAAACGCACCTCCTTCATGACCAACTAATGAACATACTGCTATAAGATAATGCCCTTTGGCCTAAAAAATGTCGAGGCAACCTACCAAGAGCTTGAGAACAAGATGTTTGAAGCCCAGATCAGGAGAATTGTGGGGGTGTATGTCGACAACATGCTAATGAAGAGCAGACTAGCTGACAACCATGCTCATGATTAAGAGGAAACCTTTCAGGTACTCCGAGCTCACAGGATGAAGCTCAACCCGGCCAAATGTGCATTTGGGGTGACCTCTGAAAAGTTATTGGATTTTATTGTGTCCCAACGCGATATAGAAGCAAACTCAGAGAAGATCAGAGCTATCATTGACATGAACCCTCCGCGGACCGTGAAGGAAGTATAGAAGCTCACAGGACGGCTGGCAGCCCTATCACGATTCCTAACTAAGTCCGCGGAGAAGTACTTGACCTTCTTTAAGGCACTTAGAGGAACGAAAGCATTTGAATTCTGGTGGACAGATGAGTGTGAGGAAGCATACAAAGAGCTAAAGGCGTACCTTGTTAGCCCACTTTTCCCAAGCACACCATCTGAGGGTGAGGACCTGTACCTCTACACGGCACTTAGCTCGGTGCTCATTAGAGAGTATGAGGGTGCATAGTGACCAGTGTACTACGTGAGTTGGGTATTGACAGACGTGCAGACTTGTTACCCGCATGCAGAGAGGATTGTGTTGACCCTCATCTATTCAACGTGGAAGTTAAAGCCCCTACTTTTAAGCGCACGGATCATCGTTCTAACATATCAACCCTTGAAGTCGATCCTACAAAAGCCAGAGACCTCTGAGCAACTGGCCAAGTGGGCTATAGAGTTGGGAGAGTTCGACACAGAGTTCATGCCACGATCGGCTTTTATGGGCCAAGCACTGGTGGACTTCATCGTCGAGGCGCGCGACCCCAGCTATAGATGACCCACACAGCCTGAAGAGATTGGACGTGCCGAACATTCCATCGTGAATCCCGAATGTGGATGGATCATTCATCCAAACAGGCAGTGGAGCTGGAATCGTGCTTAGAACTCCAGATAGGGCAGAGATCGAGTATTCTATTACACTGACTTTCCCTACCACTAATAATATGGCAGAATACGAAGCCCTTCTTGTTGGATTTCGTCTGGCAAAGGAGTGCTCCGTCAAGTCACTAGTCGTACGCAGCGACTCGAAGCTTGTGGTTAATCAAATCCAAGGAGCTTTTGAGGCATCAAACCCTCAACTGGCAAAGTACTTGGCGAAAGCAAAAGCCTAGATCCAGGCATTTGAACGTTTCAAAATCGAACACGTATCTAGAGTCAAAAACTAGAAAGCTCACTAGTTGGCTAGGGATGCAGCTACAGGATCCTCGGAGTAGTATACCAGGGTCCTGCAGGAAGTCCTGCCGCACCTAGTGTGGACGGTCCGGACTAGAAAATATTGCAGGTTAACGAAGGTGGCAATTGGATGACCCTGTACCATAGGTATCTGACGGACGAAACACTGCCTACGAATGCCGACGAGGCCAAGCGGATCAAGAAGACAATAGGCTAGTACACCATCCTCGATGGTAGGCTATACCGGTGGGGATATTCCACTCCCTACCTAAAATGCCTAACCCTTGAGGAAGCTGAGTATGCACTGAGTAAAGTCCACCTTGGCATATGCAGCTCGCACATCGGAGGGAAAAACCTCACATTGAAGATCATGTAGTAAGGTCTTTTCTGGCCCACGATGAATCGAGATGCCCTGAAATTCGTGAAGAAACGCAAAAGTTGTCAGGTTCAAGGGACTATGGCTCATCAGCCTTGCACAAAGCTGCACAGCCTTCAATCTCCATGGCTGTTTGCACAGTGGGGGCTTGATATCCTAAGACAACTACCTTTGGCCTCCGGACAAAGGAAGTTCCTCGTTGTCGACATTGACTACTTCACCAAGTGGGTGGAGGCAGTTCCTCTTGCACGAATCATGGAGTAGAACACGATGAAAATCCTCCATTAGAATATCATTTGCCGTTTTGAGATTTTTGAGGTCATATTGATTGACAACGGAACCCAATTCACAGGCAAACTGTCACCAAGTACTGTACAAGCCTGCGCATTAGGCTGGTTCATACGGCTATAGTGTACCCCCAGGCAAATAGACAAGTCAAAGTCACCAACCACACGCTGCTACACGAATTGAAGACCAAGTTGGATGACACAGGGGGCTCTTGGTCGATGAGTTTCCTTCCGTACTCTTGTCATATCGAACAACCCCGCGGGAACCAACGAGAGAGATGCCCTTCAATCTCTGCTATGGAGTTGAGGCGGTTGTCCCCGTTGAAGTAGGACTTCCCTGTTTGCGGGTCGAATGCTTCAATCCAGCCACTAACTCCCAGAGACTCAGGGAATGCCTTTACTTACTCCTGAAAGTTCGTAATGTGGCCCGCCTGAGGATTGCAGCCTACCAGCAGTGTATCGCACAGTACTACAACAAGTGGGTGAAGGCACGCCCGCTCACAGTTGGAGACCGAATCCTTTGGAGTGTAGAGGCTGCGAGAAAGACTGCAAGTAGGAACAAACTCTCCCAAAGTTGGGAGGGCCCATTCCTCGTCTCAGCAATCCTCTGGAATGGAGTGTACAAGCTATGCACTCAGGACGCAAGTTGGTCCCGTGGACCTAGAACGCCGCTAACCTCAGGAAATATTATCAATAGGACAACATTAGCCGAGGTAAGGCATACACGTGCACCATGAGAAATGTTTGTACATGTATTGTGTTCTCATTTAATAAAATTGTTCATATTTGTTATCTTGTGTGTTCATTCATATGAGTGTTTGTATGCATGACATTCCAAGAAGCAAAACGACCTAGATTGTCCCTAAATCGGGGGGATTTTCATCTGTTCGTAAAGTAAAACCTTGACTTCGTGCCAAGCAGCTCGAAAGTAGCCATCCTAGAATTTCGACTCTGCGTCGAAAAGCCCTAAGCGGCCCTTCAATCCTTGGCTCCGTGCCAAGTGGCCACCTCAGAATTTTGACACCGCATCGAAAGGCCCTAAGCGGCCCTTCAATCCTTGGCTCTGTGCCAAGAGGCCTGATAGCGGCCACCTCAGAATTTCTACCCCGCGTCGAAACAGCCTAAGTGGCCCAGCAATCCTTTGTTTCATAGAAGGCAACCCGTGCGGTCAAAACATTTGGCCTAGGAGCTTTTGAAGTTCCCAACGTACGACCACTAAAACCTTAGGGGGCAAAAATTGCAGGCATGCGGTGACCTTCTCTCGAAGAATAGAGCACCCTCAGTCAATGATAGCTGTGGGCTAGGACCGTGCACACGGGAGCGACGACGCATTGAGCGGGGCCAAGCACCTAATACAGGTATCATGTGCGAAAAGGGCTTATACCCAGAGTCTGACTCCTGTGGCCTGAAAACTTAGCTGGCCCTTGGTGTGGCTCCACAGGACTTGTGATGATGTCCACTCTACTAGATCGAGCTTTCCATTAAACACGCGAGATACGATGATATCCTCTAACGAAGAACAAGTACAGCACAAGAAGGCGTCGGATTGAGTCTTTGGCGACAATAGCTTTACAAGCTTAGTCATTAAAACAGGAATCATGACTTCCAAAATTATACCAAACACCCAAAGGCACTAAGTATAAGAAAGGATGCTGCTCTTCATTCATGACATTTATACAAGGCGTTGTCAAATGTCAAAAAGGAAAGAAGCTATGTACAAACAAAGCTATTCCTACGGGTCTGATGGGCCCGCCTCTTCAAAAAAGTCTCTCAGGCGAGACCTGTTGCAGACCTCGGAGTTGCCTGGATGAAAGACGCCTTCCGAGACATTTGAAAGCACAAGGGAGGCAATCTTGCGGCACAGGCGAATGCCATCCCAGTACCTATGCTCCAGTATGACGGCCACATCCTCCAGAGTGAGCCGCCCCCTCAGGTCTCTGGAGAGGCGGGAGTAGTCGTCCTCCAGAGCAGTGACCATTCTCTTCAGCTGCTCAATCTCCCACCTTAAATGAACGGTTTCTTGCTCCTGTTTCCCACTCTCCTCCTTCAAATGCCTATTCTCTTCCTTCAACTGCCCGATCTCTCCCCTTAGCTGCTCATTTTACTCCCGGAGGGCAGCGATCTTAACTCCCGCACGCTAAGCCGTCTACTGCTCAGACTCTTCCCTGACACGATGGAAATATGCACTCAATTGAGTAAATAGTGTGTCGAAAGAGTTAACCTCCTTAGGGACCTGTAAGGGAGAACGAAAGATCATAAATTCTCAAAGTTCCAGTCAGCAGAGGAACGCTCAATTCTGGATGATCATACCTGAACGAAGGATGCATCCAGATGACAGGCTCCGTCTCCAGACACAAGCAAACCTGGAGGCTCTGCATGTTCATCTACGACCTTCGTGGAGCTAGGAAGGTCTGGAGCCATCCCAGCCATGACAGTCTCTGAGATTAGATCGGCACTAGGCGGACTGCAATCCCATTCTGCTTCAGGCTCCATCCCCACGGCCGCACTCTCCTGGACGCGCAACTCCAAGAGTGACCTAGCAGGCAATCCAGTAAGCTCTGAAGTCCATGCTAAGACTGGCATAGGCTCCAAAGTGTCAACCTCCCCCAACTTCTTAGGAGCTGATGCACAAACCTCCACAATCGGCGCACCCTTAGCAGTCGCCTCTGGCAGCTCCAGGGGACCCTTCCCTAGAGTGCAACTTCACCATAGGGACACCGTACTTGGCAAACGCCATGGCAAGAATCCTTAAATGTTCAGCCACACCCTCTAGTGGCTCGATGTCCAGCATCTGCCCTGGAACGGGGCACATGGCTTGCACGGCTGATCCCATAGCCAGCCTCTGTGACCACCAGGTGGAGGTACCTCCAGCTTTCCTTAATCTCTTTAGAGAGCCTCAACTTCTTCATCTGAGGACGTCTCTAGTAGTAAGCAGCTTTCCTTAGCCTTTTCCCTTGAAGGCTTGAGAAGTACAACAGCCCTAGACTTTTTCTTCTCGGGGCTAGCTACGGTCCAACCAGACTCAGAACCGCACTTGGTGGCAGTGAAAGCATGGGACGTAAGATAGTAGCCCTAGAAGGAAAACGTCTTCATCTGAGATCTAATGGCAGCAACCAACTCCAATGCGTCACTAACCTCCTCTGTAGACACATCTCTGCGAACGAATTGTGGGATTGGACCCCACTTATGAGAGAACTCCGAATCAAAAGGCTTCTTCAAAAAGAAGTGATTCTTTCAATTTTTCACTGAGTCTAGGTTTGTCTCTCAAAAGTGAAAGCCAGATCAAGGAGACATAGAGATCCAATCCTCTGACTCAGTAAAGCGAAAGATCACCTTTGCCGTCTTCACATCAAATGCGCCGGTATGAAGGCGAGTAAAGATGCACAATGAGACCAAATAGTGGACGATATTAGAGTGAAGCTTCGCCACTGGAACACCCAATGCCTCAACAAGCATGTATAGGTTGCATGACATGGCGTAACGGAGTCCCCCTTTCAGATGGTGCTCGTAAACTATAATGAAGCCCTCTGGAGGGGCGTTAGGCCTACCATCTAGGCCTGGATCACGGTATGCCATGTTCTTGGGAATTTTGTAATCCACCATCAAAGCGGTGATGGCACTAGCAATCAGGATAGACCTAGTGTTGCCAACCCCATGTCAAACTGTTCGGGAGACACAGGAGGAGGGAGGAGAATTCTTCTTCGCCATCTTTTTCTCAAGGAAACGTTATGGATACACAGTGTAAGGAAGCGTGAAGAAGGGAATCTGTGAAGAGTGCTGCTTAAACAGGCAACAGGGTGCCAATGCACGGGAAACTCAATCAGCGTTTCACTTGATGGCCAGGCCACGTGCCCGTTCAATAAAAATGCCTCGAATTCTAAATGGCAGCCAATCATGGCACGTGCCAAATCACAATCACTTCAACCGTCTGCCAAATCTCGGTTGTTATGCCAGCGCTAAATACTGATTCTTACCGTCAAGACTAACGATGGTAAGGCTTCCAAGACACGCTTCCAGAAGAACAAGTTAATCATTCCAATACGATGGACAATAATGAATAAACCACATGGTTAAGTGAAAAATTTTATTACGTGACCCACTAATAAATTCTTTTTACAACAGGAGGCGGTCAATGGCCACAGATTACAACTAGTTGCCCTCACTTTGCCCTAAAGGATCCGGAGTGGTGAACTCTATCAGGTGCACACGAGTCCGGAGGCCTGAGTTTTGAGAGTCCAGGACGCCGATGCAGAAGTTTGGCTCCTCCAGCCTGGCTAGCCTCCGGCTGAAACGAATACCGTCCTAGAACCTTCTTTCCAATGCAGGAGCCACCTCCTCCGGCCTGAGCCTTGACCTCAACTCGGCCTCCAACCATGTGTGTTCCTCTCCAGGTGCACCCGAAATCGCTTGAACTCCTCCTGAAGAGCTGAAATGCGGTCTCGAGCCTGCATATTGGTGCCAGCAAGCCTAGACACCCTTGCTTTCAACTCCACCCACGCCCTCTCAAAGTGTGCGGTGTGAGCCTTTGTCTGCTCAATCTCTCCGACCGCAACCTGCACCCTAGCTTCAAAGTTTTCAACAACCCGAACTACATGTTGGAACGCGGCGTCCACCCTCATAGGCCTACGACGCCTCGAGTAAGCGGACACCCCATCCATCTCAAAGCCTGGTGGTGCCCTCAAAAATCTCATCGGCCCTACGACAGAGACCTCTGATCCACGACCTTCTGCCGCAATAGCACCAGGTGTAGAATTGTTACAGATCCATGAGGAGTGTGTATCCCTCACCGACCCACCAGGAGATGACTCAGATTTTGACGAGGAAGGCGATCTTTCCATCATGATCGAAAAAGAGCAAGGACAGCGCAAGTTTCACGCTCTCGAAGTTGCTAAAGGACACAAAGTCCTTGGAGGGAATTCAGGCATTTAAATAGCCAAAAGTCTCATGGTGAAACGATGTCGCCCAAGAAAGAAGTGCTTCGAGGGGGAACCAACCGGCTCCTCCCACGTGGAAGATCCCTAAAGCATCGCACCTTTTCAAGGTGAGTCATCATGACACGATACCCCATGATCTCCCACGCAATTAATGCGTAAGACAATCCGACGGATGCGAGATCTGCTAGCCCCGTTTGAACTCCCAAGGAAACAGACATCAGCAATCTTTTCTCACCACATCCTCCCATTGACGATTTTGATTAGGACTTGAGGGACGTTGGCAGCAAAATAGACCGCAGGTAACCGGGAATGCTCAAGGTACAGATTGGCATGCAACGTAGCAAAAGGAGCAGATTGCCCCTAAAGTGCAATCCAAAAGGAAATAAATAAAAGAAGACGTATGAAACAAGACAAAAGAATAAAGGTAAAGGATACTGCTTTTATTAATCAAAGTTTTCTTTATAAAGTACAAAGCTTGCAATAGTGAAAGTACAAAGAAGAGAAAGCTATAGCATAGATCATGAAATCTGAAAGGGTAGCCCAGGACATTTGGCGCCTTATCAGAGAACGTGATCCACATCAAATCACTCTGGCCATCACCGGAACTCTGACTAGCCCAGGTATTAGAACAGCTGGTGTTGACCAAACCCTAGGGGCCCGCCCTGAATCCACAGCGGCGGCAGAACCAGCACCCTTAATAACAATCCTAGTAGGGGCGCGACTATGATGCACTCCCCCTTACTGGGACTCCACCTTCCACCTCCTCTCCAGAAGGCACATAAGATGAACCAGACACGGTTGAAGACACCTGCGACATGCTATCCTGGGGACAAAATGCCCCTAGATAGCTCCGCTATGATCCTCCTACGCACTGGTGATCATAATGGCCATGAGGGAGGTGTGTGATGACGAAAGAGTGGTTGAGCCACCCTCGTTAGCATGAGAAAGCATCCACGGTCAGAGCATGCAGACAGCCTTCGGCAAAAGTTTCGGATCTCCAGCAAGTCCATTTGATTCCTTCGCGAATCCCCGTCAGAGTGGGGCAAGCCAAGGATTTCTCATTGTTCCTTCGAGAATCAGCTAAGGCATGGATCCCGCGAATCGGAGAACTCCTCTATTTATAGCAAAGCCGACGACCTGTTCATCTTCAGCAAGGCACCCCGTCTGATGACCATCAATCATTAAATAGGAAAGTTTTCAAGGCTAGCCCAGATTCTGGCGTGGGAATCCTTCCATTCAAGGCATTGAGTCTCCGCAGTGCATTCAGGGAGCCCAAGTGATCACCTTGGGAAGGCACGACTCCAAATAATGATAAAGTCCAGTGCATCTCGAGGAAGGACGCGTGGTGACTTACTGGACCCTTGTGGACATGCCAAGCCTTGACTACAAGTCGGCCTAGGGATGGGGGGCTATTGTTGGGTCTAGTCTTGGGGGGGCCCAGAACTCGCAAGGTCCAATCCAGAAAGTGGAACCCCAAATTGACTGTTCAACCTAGAACTCCAGGCAACCTATGTGGCAGCGCAACACCCGTAGCCAATCAGTGCTCTTTGCAGCTCATTAATGTGGCTGCAGGAGGCATGCACGAGACAACAAAGCGAACCAATGAGAGAAAGGTCGACCCTACTAACTGCGGTTTGCACCGTTCCCTGCATTTGACCAGTCAATCCTCATGCGAGCGGCAGACCAAGTGTGGCAAGCAAAGCACGATGGTCTCCTCACCGTCACGAGATGACAACTAACACCACCGACTGCCACCAGCAAGTCAACGACCGGCAAATCTCTGCAAAAAGGATTCTCACGCCCAAACTTCACTCCCTAGAGCCTATAAATTCTCTCTCCTTCTACAGGAGGAGGGATTGATTCCAAATCTAAAATCTGAGCTTGGCATTGAGATATATGCTTCCACAAGCTCTCGCTCTCAAACTTACGACCAGCTCTCATCCACCACAGCCTTTCACAAGCTACCAAAGTTAGACACCCTTCGCGGTGCATACAGGGAGTCAGGCCTCCCACCAACTGCTCATTGAGCTCAACTTTCACATTCATACACTCCCACTGCACACTCATCATATTTTCACACACCTCTAGGCGTACGTCCCCCCTTTTTGTTCATTGCAAAAGGATAATGACTTAAGAATCGGAGTATTTTCGGTGGGAGAAATTTCTCTGACCTCTGACCTCTTATTTGTTAGTTGTATTGTGCAGTTTCTGGGTTAATGGTAATGGAGACCGGACACGCTTGTGATCATCTCCGAACAATGAGGAATCCGAAGGTTCCCTAATCCATACGACAACCAAGGAGTTGGGACACAACAATAGCCATGACACTTAATAATATACATAAGACCAAACCAAACAATCCTATTGGGCACCCAAATATATTAATTTGATAATATGCTCATACCAAACTTATCCATTAAAAAAATATCTATCAAATATCTAACAAGAATAATATAAACCTGTATAATTATCAACACAGATAAAAAGAATCTCCCAATAATACATATTATAGCTAAATTAACTAAATAAAATCCTTACATAATCTTCAAAAGAATCAAATATATATCTAACAAATAACAAAAGTTTTCCAACTTCTTCGTCTAAGATTCTGCAAGTCAATCTAAGAGCCCACTAATCTGAAAGGTTAGAAAATAGGATAAATTATGAGTATAAAACTCAATAAGTACATATATATGATAATAAACATATGTCCATTAAACATAACAAAGAAATAAAAAATAGTAAAATATGTATGAAATTCAATTTGTATAAATATCAAATATCTAATAAAATTTCGTACGTGAAATTCATAATTAATATACGAATATCAAATAGTAGTCAAAAGTACATAATCGACCAAATATCTAATGACGAATGAATCCAAATGTTTAAAAGTCTAAAATTTCAATCAAATGATTTCAAAGACTCAATTATGTAAAGTTGGATAAATCCAAACATTATATCTGAAATTGCAAATATCTAAACGCCAAATAATCCAAAATGTCAAATAATGTGCAAGTAAAATACTAAAAATTTAATAATTAGGGATCAAAAGAACAACTTTATAAAAACATTACATATACTCCCGATAAAATTCCACAAAAATAATGCTATCATAGGTTTGCAATCTATAAATTACCCCCTATAAATAAGGTCAAATGTTATTTTCTTTTACCATCCATGGAGATAGTAGCAATCCTCAAATTTGTATAAATATATTAGCACATCTAAATATATTATTTGGTTTAATTTCTTACCATAATTCTCAAAAAAAAACTATGGGCACTAAAATAAAAGGCTCAAACTTTTTCGCTTTGTAATAAAAGTATAAAACTTTTTACTATTTGAGAAAGTATAAATATTAATTTTTTTACCCACTAAAAAATTATAAATATCAAAGTAAATATCAAAATAGAATTCAATTCGAAACATATTCATAAACTATCACATGCAAGACTAAATAAACAAGTTTATAATTTTTTTTCTTCTCAAATATTTTATATGTGAATATAATATTTTAAAATATTAACTTATTCTATAAAAAATTAAAAAAAAATATGTAAATCTTTCAAAAAATCTTCAGTGAAAATCATATATATACAATAATATTTGAAGCAACAAGGTAAAATGTGGCATGCTTGCATAGAAAAATAAGAAATATAAATAAAACTTGATAAAATTTAAAATAGACTAAAAATCGGGTTTAAAAATACTTACATTAACATTTCGATTTAATAGATTTAACAAGATAAAACTTTTTAAAATTCTCTTCCTTATTTCCCCTCTCCTCTTCTTTTTCTCTTTTCCTCTCCTCTCTATTTCTTTCCCACAAAAATGGCCATAACAGTGCTCATAGATGCTATATATACAAATCAACACACAGGTACCATATAGGCACACATCAAGCGCCATTCAAAATCTTTATATGCAAATAAGCACCATATTAAGTGCCACATTTTACCTTCTATATACGAGCACCATCACAAACATACTTTGGGCCCCCTATTCCGTCTCAAGCATAACCCAATCTGGGCTCAAGCGCAAATTGGGTGAACAATAGGCGCATGACACCGGGAACGGATAGCGACAGAGATAAGTTGATGCAGCACTTCAATAAATATAACCCAATATCGACACACGACCAAATATGGTCACAGAATATACAAACACAAAAATGGTCCTAACAATATCCCCTTTGGCAATTCTGTGACAAAAATCCCTTACAAAAAAAATATAAGATAATTACAGATTCAGACACCACCGAAATAGAACCCGTTTATAAAAAAAATTGACTCCTAAATACAATGGACAAAAATACAAGATAAAGTACAAAAAATGTGAAAGCTACCGAGCTGTTGTGTGCCAGGGAAGAATTGCTATTCATGGACAAACATGGTTAGTGCAGAAATAGATAATAGCAACTACTTTTCCTGGACAAACATGGTTAGTGCAGAAATAGATAATAGCAAGAATATAGAATGGGATAAATAGAAAAATAACCATAAAAGATAATAATTAACCACGAAAGAACTTCCCCTAACAAGGATAAAAGCCTCCCTCTAAGGTAGAGAGCCACTCCCCCTTTTGTTACGAATGACCAAATGGTAATAGAACTCACTCTTCTTGATCCATATTTTCGTACCTCGTTTTATAATATTACTTAAAGTAGCATGATCATTTAAAAGGGTGATATAGTGAATGAAATGCTTTATTTTTGAGTTTTACCAAAAATTATTTTGACACGACGTTATGGGGCAATGGGGGCGAATACGGCCAATAAAGCCGCACCCATGACATATTGGGACGAATTGAGTATTGACGTTCGAATTATACCTTTGCTTCCGAACATTTTGGGTATTGACCCTATTCTTTAGGGAAACGCTTGACGACTGATCAATTTGGGGAGACAATGTGCTACTTTGTCTTGGGAAGGAAGTGGCTCGGACAAATACAATTTTAGGGTTACAATTAGTTTGCAAGGCTTTTTCTTAATAACCCAACCCAATTTTATTTCCTCCAATATTTTTCAAACCGAGCATACGGTCTAATTGCTTGGATCCATTTGAAAATTATTTCAAATTATTCCGAGTAGCCTCAAGATCAGATTCAAGAGTCGTGATCTTTTCGGTAAAAGAGCTTTTTAATTTCTCAACTTCTTGACCTTTTGTGTCTAACTTGGATTTAAGAGCTAAGTTTTCTTTTTTCATTTTTGTCAGTTTATATTTTAACGACACATTAGTTTTCTTGATCTATAGGCATTTCTTAAACAATCTATCATAGGCATCTTGAAGGTCATGCAAATCAGCTTCTAACTCATTCTCAGAGTAATCGGATTGATTAAGATTTTCTTCTAGACGTTCATCATTTTTACATATCAAGGTCATTAAAACCATATACTTGACATGGCCATCTTTAGTGCATCTTTCATTATCTGCGTCTTCATCATCACTTAATGTTGCATTAGCTTTCAAGACTTGACATTGTTGGCATTTAAAATTTAGACATTCAATATGATAATGGCTAAAACCCTGACACTCATGGCATTGAACTCTTTGGGTATTTTTTGATTTAGAGTCATTAATTTTGCGTCAATCTTTCTTATCAGATTTAAGTGATACTTTTAAATTCACATTTGGTTTGTCGGATGTAATTTTTTTTTCAAGAATTTTTTTAAAATTCTTAACAAATAAGGAAAAATTGTCATCGCTATATGATTCTTCATCAGAGTCTCGATTTCTCTCTTCCCTACTCGATTTCAGAGGAATTGATTTATGCTTCCTTGACTACAAAAGTGTGTGCTCATAAGTTTGGAGATATCATACAATTTCTTCAATTTTTATTTTATCAAGATCTTTACTTTCTTCAATTGCAGTGACTTTAGGTCTAACTCGCTTAGGGAGAGATCAAAAAACTTTTCTAATTATTCTATATTCAGGAATTCATTCTCCTAAATTAAATGAGGAGTTTACAATATCATTTAATTGAGTATATAATTTATCAAATGTTTTATCATCTTTCATTCGGCTTTCTTCAAATCTAGTCATAAGAATTTGTAGTTTTGAATTTTTGACAAGTTTGGTACCTTCATGAGTGATTTCAAGAATATCTCACGCATCCTTTGAGGTCTCATATGTAGAGATGCATTTAAACTCTTTGAGAGATATTGCCATAAAAATAGCATGTAACCCCTTTCTATTCCAATTGCACGAATCAAGCTCTTCTTTTGTCCATAAGGATAGAGCTTTCAATTCATCATTGGTTGAACTTCTAGGTGGTGTCCACCCCATTTGAGTGCTAGCTCACACTTGCTCATCCATCGATTTGAGCAAGGCTCTCGTACAAACCTTCCAATACGTGTAGTTACTCCCATCAAATAAGGGAGGCACTAATAGAGATCCGCTCATATACATCTAGATTTTGGGGTCGCAGATCGGGGTAAGGCTCTAATACCAATTAAAAGAAACTTTTTGTTCCAAATCATACACAAGTTTTGACCCCACAACAAATAAGTAATACAAATGAATAAATATTTAATACACGTAAAGAATATTTAAATTCTAGATGATATGAGCAATACGATCATATAAATGAAGACAATAACAAATAACAATAAACGAACAACTTTTTGTGACGATAGAAAAACTCGATAACTGCAGCTATCGAGAAAAATTCTCTGAGCTTCAACGGTAAGGGAAGATATGTACTATCAAAATCAACTTATAGATTGGGTAGTAACGATATGCTAATCTAGCTGACTTATTCTCGTCATATGATTCCTACCAAGGAACTCCTTGGATTTGCCTACGGCAACGGAACCAAACGCCTTCTAATCTTCATATCAATCTTTCCTCTTAAACCACTAGAATTGTCGAACACCACTAGAGCTCAGTATCCATGCCACCAACGTTGCCACGACTGTTAACAGGAAGGACTAGTTGTAAATGAGAAAGCATGATGTGAAAAGAAAATTTTGTCAATGGAGTACAACCATTGGTGTAGAGTTTTCTCAATAATGGAGCACAAGGATGGGGAAATTTTCAAGTAAGATGCTCCTATAAAGTCGTTCTGGGGCCTTAGGGTTAAAATCATAATACATCAATATATAGGGAGTCTCAAAAACACGTTTAAAAATAAAGCCGTTGGAGAAATAAGCGCCGTGGCACTCGAGCGCAACTCTAGTGTGCGGCAAGCACGGACAGGGTTTCACGCACACACACATGGGTGCTCAAGCGATAATGTGGCGAGCTTTGAACGCAAGGATACTGGTTTTGGGGCTTAAGCACACAACATGCGTGAGGCTATTGGAATTAGGGCTCAAGCAAACTCAATGCACACAGCAGGCTCAAAACTACTGGAAACTGGGTTCGAGCACAGATCAGGCAAACAGTAGGTGCATGACACCAGGAACGGACAACCACAAAAATAAGTTGATGCAGCACTTCAATGTACATAACCCAATTTCGACACACGACCAAATATGGTTACGGAATATGCTAACACAAAAATGGTCCTAACAATCTCCCCCTTTGACAATTCCGTGACAAAAATCCATTACAAAAAAATAAAAATAGAATACAAGATAATCACGGGTTCAGACACTGCCTAGATAAAACCCGTGTATAAAAAAATTGACTCCTAGATACAATGTACAAAAATACAAAATGAAGTATACAAAATGCAGAAGCTGTCGATTTGCTGTGTGCCAGGGAAGAACTGCTATTCCTAGACAAATATGGTTAGAACAGAAATAGATAATAACAAGAATATAGCATGGGACAAATAGAAAAATAATCGTACAAGATAATAATTAACCATAAAAGAACTCCCCCTAACAAGGATAACTTCCCTATAGCTCCCCCTAAAGCAAATCACTAAGCCTCCCTCTTAGGTAGAGAGCTACTCCCCCTTTTTATCACGAATAATCAAAGGGTAATGGAGTTTACTTTTCTTAATCCATATTTTCTTACCCCATTTTATAGTATTACTTAAAGTAATATGATCATTTAAAAGAGTGATATAGTGAATGAAATGCTTTATCTTTGAGTTTTATCGAAAATTATTTTGACATGATGTTACGGCGCAGTGGGGGCAAATATGGCCAATAATGCCTCACCCATGACATGTTGGGATGAATTGGGTATTGATGTTCAAATTATATCTTTGCTTCCGAATGTTTTGGGTATTGACCCAATTCTCTAGGGAAATGCTTGACAACTGATCAATATGGAAAGACAATGTGCTACTTTGTCTTAGGAAGGAAGTGGCTTGGATAAATATAGTTTTAGGGTTGCAATTGGTTTGTAAGGCATTTTCTAAATAACACAACCCAATTTTATTTCCTCTAATTTTCCCTAAATTGAGCATACGACCCAATTGCTTGGACACCATAGAAACCCAATAAAGTGTAGAAGTGATTTAGATAGCCCATCGGATCAAAATTTTTATCATAGGGTTCTAGGTTTGGCATCTTAAACTTATGATGGAGTGGCTACATCCTAATCTCCCTTATGAATGGTGGCCTCCTCAGGTCAATAAAGTATTTGTCGGTTCTCCCTCTAAACACCTGCTACTCGATCTTCCTTACCCTCTCCTCCATCTGAGAGGAAGACACAATCTTATTTACATTGAGAAAAATCCTCAATTCCGGTTGATTTGGAGATATTTGCAGGACTAGACGGCTATGGCCCCTCCTTAGTTGGGTGCTGCAGGAGGCTTCCTCTTGGGCTGGGGGCCTTTAGTCATTATGGGAGTAGCGTGAATTTCACAACTCTGGATTTTTACCTTGCACTCCATGATTGCATTGGCCCTCGAACCGTTTCTGGAGCCCTGTCGCGCGTGACTGCTCAAGTCTCAAGATCGTCAAACCATTGGATCTTCTCGATGGAGTGTATCTCCCTCTAATTTCTCCTCTTAGAAGCTAAAGTCTAAGAGTTGGAGGTGGGAGCCCCTAGTGGTTGTACCTCCAAACGGGCATAGATGGTCTAGAGTAGCTTCAGGAGCACATTCACCTGGGCAGCCAACACTGCCACATCAGTGGTGTGATGATCATTCCTGTGACTACGTACGATCGAGTTGTCATCATGGAAGATGACATTTCTGGCGAGCGCACTTACTTGAGCCCTGGTGCTTACCATACTTCCTTACTTTGGTTGTATGGTTAACTAGACGCTAGTTAATTGTAGGCCATGTCATTAAATAATATTAGAAGAATTATGTTTGAAATGTAACCATTCCATAAGAATCCATTTAACCCATATTCATAATCTAGAGGAACAATTTATTCAAATTAAAACACATCATCTCCTCAAAACGTAACAATATCTAAATAACGAGCATTATTTCCTTAGAAGAGAATTGTTTATCGTATAGTTAGTCATAACTTTTAGAATGATAATGGCCAATAATCTTTGAGAAAGTTATTCAATCGATTTAAGATAATTTCTAAACCTTCAAAAATATATGTTTTCTTAACTCAAAATTGAGCATCTTTGACTTTTGATTATAATTGGATACTTAATAGCAAAAGTGTCGCACTAAATTATTGACTTTTTTAAATAATCACTCTTACCTAAAATAATTCAAAATGCTTGTTCAAATATAAATTTTGTAATCATTAAGTCTGCATATAAAAAATGTTAAGAATTTGTCATTCATATGATATTCTTTTATAGAAAATCTCAAGACACAAAATGTTACCCTCTAAAAATAAGTTATTTTTCTAAATCTCAAACATTCTAGTTTGACTAATAATTTATTGAGTAAATTAGAGAATTATTTCATACCTTTATACCCTCATTTTGGTTTACAAAGTATAGAATTTAGATTAATAAATTTATGACCACCCATTGAAATCTTTCGAACCAAAATTTTAATTTATAGAACGTATCATATTTAGAGTAAGAATTAGACCAAATCAAAGCAAATAAGAAGGTCGATAATAAAGATAATCAAAATCAAACTAAAAGAAATTATAATTAATTGAGATGATTAAGTGATGTGAAATTGATCTTGATAGAAACCATATTTAATAAGCAAACATAATAATTTTAAGAATTTGTATCTGAAGATACAAGTATCACACACATTACTGCGTTGAAAATTTTGACATTGAAAGTCAGTAAGAATATGTTATCAACACAGAGCTTCAATCAGCTCTATTAAAAAAAATACAAATAATTTAAGAGTATGATAAGTTATAATGATAAAATATAATTCCATTTCAACTTATAATTATTAGTTCCTAAAGTTTTTAACTTTATTTAATGCTCATCCTTTTCTATTTATAGTAATCACATCACCCCTTCTGCCAACAACTACCAACCGTATAAAAATGATTAAATTAGAATGCCAGAAATAAAAGAAGAGAGCAACCAACTACCAACCATATAAAAATGATTAAATTAGAAAGCCAGAAATAAAATAAAATAAAAAGAGAGCAATGACTAATTAAAATGTTAAAACATAAGACTATGTAAAGCCAACCAACAAAGTTCAACACTTTCAACTGAACTAGAGTTCTAATTTTTAGCAAATTGATTGACAAAATTTATAAACAGCTTCGGAGAAAATAATACACAGAACAGCCAACGTTTGGCCACAATTGCCCATCGTTTTCATCTTATGTAGACCCGCATCTTCTCTCTCTTGTATTATAGCAACTCCCCATTTTATTTTCCTATAAGAAAGCCACTTGTGTTCCCCCCTCCCAAAATAAAAACAAAAAAAAATCTGTATGTTCCATTATTCCACAACCTTTTCCAACCATAAGGCCACTTAGATGCCTTGTGTGAATCCTACTTTTCAAATCATTTTAATAAAAATAATATTAATATGCTTATTTGTACCCAAGTTACTAATTTTGTTCGAAGAGGGAGAGAGGGAAAGAGTTGACAGAGAGAGTAATATGTATTGAAAAAATCTATTTGATTTGAACCCTTTAATAACCAATATCCAATAGTAATCTAAAAATATAAACAGGTTTCTTATATATTATAAACAAAAATAAAATTTGAAGGGATTCTAAGAACACTCTTTCAAAGTATCTCTCTAATATTTAAGTCAGAAAAATATTTTAAATAATAGTTAAAATAAATATTGAGTATTAATATAGTTATAGAGAGAATATACTGAGCCTGATATATTGTGCATGGAGATTAAAATATATCTAAGTTGATAGTCTTTTAAAAAATAGTAAGATTTTACTATTCATACATCTATCTTTCTAAGTATATCCCAACTTTATGTTTGGAATAGGCCCATCTAAGCCTTGGACTTGGGTTAAGCTTATGTAGACCTTAGGTTTGGGTGTGCATAGCATGATTAGTTTGCCATAATCAACATTAGAAAGACAACAATTGAGTTGGCAATCGGCTTGGTGGTAGCAGACTTGGAGTGGGCTTTGATGGTGGATCGACAATGACTCCATTCAACGGCCACAAGTGGAGTTTTGATGCCAGTAGGCTTGGGAGATGTTGAATGCATGGCCAGTAGGCATGAAAAAGTTGGGAAAGAGCGGCCAACCTAGACAAGTTCAGAATAAGACTGTCAGCATTTGAGGCCTAAGCATAGGCAACTAATGCCTAGAGGCCTAGCACCAAGGGCTTAGGTACATGCTATCGATGCTTGGAGGCCAAGGCAACGATGGCTGGCAGTAGTGGCAGCAGACCTCTCTTCCTCTCATTCAAGCCTTCTCTTGGCCATGGCCCTTCTTAGACTTGGTCCTTCTCTAGTTCCATTCTTTTCCTAAATAGAGGAGGGTTGGAGAAGTCTCCATATTACAGTAATAATAAAATCTTAATGGTGAAATGTCTCTTACTATTAGATAGGTGATAAAATTATGGTCACTTGATTAATCTTTGCACGAGAAGTCTTCTAATTAATCAGGTAAAACAAGCAAGAACCCCTGATTGATCTATTTATTTTGGATTTATCTTTAGCAGTCTATTCACCCATTCAATTTCTTAAGCTTTTTCCTATTTAGGTTATTTATTTTTTTCCATCTACATCTTTTATTTTTATTTTTTTTCATTTGGGTCAAGTATTATGGGTCTACTTTAGTAGGATCCAACATGATCAATACCTACTACTAATAATTTTGATTTAAATTAATGTACAAATAGATATATAATTAATATTTTTTAATTAATATTTTTTTTAGTTTTTAAATCCACTCATTGGGTTTTGGTTAAAAAAGATTGTAAAATGGTGAAATAATATTTTTAATTCTTAAAAGGTCTTTGCCTCTCTCTCCCTCTCTCTCTCCCTCTCTTATTTTTTTATTCCTTTTGCAGCCGCTGCTCCATGCATTTTCGTCTTTCCTTTTCCTGCATTTAGGGTAGTTACTTTCCTTATTTTCCGTATGCAAGAGTTGGGTACTACAGCTTCTACGGGAGGCATAATTATCATTTTAGTTCTGTCTATTATTACTTCCTTTAGGCTTCACATACTAATAAAACAGATATATCTCTAACTAAACAAAAATAGAAAACTTATTAAGGAATGATAGTAATAGATAAGTATTATATATAATCCACAGTAATACTGTATCATCAGTCCCTCAGCAATACCAAAAAAATTGAAAAAAAATAAAAATAAAAGCACTTAAAAATCAAAATATCCCTTTTATAGTTTTCATGTTTGCCATTAGCACAAGCAACATGCTATTGAACCCTTGGACAATCCCAAAGACAAGGAGATGTAATCCAAGAAGATTTCGGTGTTGTTGCCCACAAACCTTAAAAGATAAGTTCAAACACCTGTCCTAAATACCAATATATCATTTTTTGTAGTTAAAGATTATATCAAAAATAAAGAATACACAATACAATAAGCTATTAAAGTTTGATCTAATTCTCAAGACTATGTTTAGAAGCTCAGTACTCGAGCATATCTCGAGGAGTCTAACAACATGAAAGATCCAAGAAACTGCAAAAAATACAACAATGAGCAGACAAACAAAAAATTTACAGAACTAGGGGCTCACATGTAGAAGTGGGTAGAAGTCCCTCCAATGTAGCGGTGGATTGAAGATTCAGTCCAGTTTTTCTTTGTTTTTTCTTTGAAGATTCAGGCATGTGGTTGAAGTTTGATTTGAATTTAATTCTTAGTCAAATGTGAGTATATTATTTTAATCTTAATTTTAAAATATATTACTGAGTAGTTGTCATTTTTTTATTATATTTTTTTCTTGTTGGTTTTTAGGTGTGTTTGAATTATATTCAACCGATTTTTTATACAAATTATAGTGAAAAACTCTCAAAAGAAGTTATTTTATAACTCAATACTTTATAGTGGATTTAGTCGAAGATTATTTTGTGATTTTTTTCTTGAATAAGAAGTGTTTTTATGTTAAATATTACTACTATACAACTTATATGTTTAGTCGTATATTTTGTTCCTTATACTCTTATAATGTTTCATAGATTACAATTGACAAAAAATTGTAAGTGGTATCAAAGATAGGTTGCGGGTAAGTCATCTTTTGATATCTTTTGATACCAACACCATTCACATTAAAATGTCACCATTTTTGAAATTTTCAGTGTCAATATCACAATGTTTGGACAACGCCTATAATAAACTGCATTATAGTTCGAAAATTTCAACTTTTCCAAAAACAAATGTAAACATAAACTATGAGAGATGACTTTTTGACCAAAATGAAAAGATTTATTAGTGATATAGTGGTCAAATAAAACTTTCATTTTCTATTTATATAATAATGCATTTCCAAAAACATTATTTCTATGCTCATCAAATCAAGATTTTCATCAAATTATTAGCCCAGTAAATCCTATGCCATCTTTACCTGGGGGATGACAAGGTTTTCCATAGACCATCCTTTAGGAAGAAATCCACAAATTAGTTTATAAGCTATGCGGTAAGTCCATAAGGCATATAATAGTTACAAAGGCCAATGTTTTTTTTGTGGATACCATACCTTTATAATCTTCTTAATTTCCTTATTGGCTAGTTCAGCTTATCCACCAGGTTGAGTGTGCAGATCAAACACACGGAAAACAAAAAATTATAAGGCAACAACTTTTTCATATGCCAAACATTTGCACACCTAATGCACCTTCCTCATTTAAAGACATGTTCTATTGGCCAAAGTGAACAAATAAAGCTCTTGCCTTTCTATCAACTTGACTGCTGAGATTCAAAATGCTTAGCTCAATAAATCTCCAGCAGTAACATCACTTAAATAGTAGAAGCAACAACGCGAGTGGTGTCCAAACATTCTGACAGTACGGTATTTCCTTCTTAGCAAGATTACATGAACTACACAAAATGCATGTGGATCACTCCAAGTGAACATATTTCACTATTACACAAATGTCATCTCACTCATCTGTAATTCCTCTCTAACTTCTCTCTTTAGTCCCATTCAACTTCCTATCATTCTTTCCCCTCTTTTAATTTTTTAAGCCAAATATGTGGTCTTAAGATTCAGTCGTTCATGCAATGTTAGCACTTCCAAGTTAGCATAAATCAAGGACTTTATATTAGTAACACTCATCAAATGTGTTTGACTTGAAGCCAACGAGTATAGAAGTCCTCTGTATTAGTTACACTTCTCAATAGTGGAGTTGAGAACGCATAAAAACCGCTGATTTGAAAGGAAGTGGGGCAATCTTCCCATTCCAGGAACTGTAATTAAATTCAGTTAGCCATACAAGGCATACTATGAACCATTGATTACAATCTACCCAGAAGAAATCGTGGATTGATTCCCAAAAAATTAAAGTAAAAATTGCAAATACTTTAAGCCAAAGAAGTCTTTGTTGTTTTGGAGGGATGTTTAGAAATAATATGCCCTATAGGTTGATTATACTAGGTGCGATTGGCTATTATTTATATACAATCTTATTTAATCGTTAATTTATATTTATTATGCTTAATTTTATTTTTTATTTATACGATAAAATCTCTAAATTTGAACAATTTAACTAAAGAATCATGATAAGACCATATATTTGAACTATGCTTGTTTGAAAATGTAAATCTTAGATATTTTTGATTATAGGATTATTAAGATGGAATATTAATGATCCGATTAATTTAGTATACACTGCCAGCCCGCTAAAGTAGGTGATTAAGTTCATTGTTACTTGAATAGTTGACAATATGGAGAATATTGGTGCTCATTAGAAAATAAGTTTATTGAATTGATTCAAAATAATAAATATTATACGAAAGTTTTATTGCATATCAAATAAGAATATTTATATAACATTAATGGTTTTTAGACTTAAGATATTTTAGGGTCTATTCAGTAAGTGAAAAATTGTGATTGTTTTATAAAATTTTTCAAAAAAAAAAAAAAGCAAATTTAAAATATATTCAAATCCATCTATTTTCATTTTAAATTGAAATTTTAAGAAAATTCAGAAAATACCAAAAATATGTTTTCTAAAACTTTTCATTGTCTACAAGGCAAGTTTTTATAATTTTTAAATTCTATTTGTCTAATGATATTTTAAAAATGTATGATTATAAAGATACTATTTCATAAATTTATAAAATATAAATATGTACACTTATTAAATAATAAATTTTTCATCCAATTCTTAACAAATTTATTTATATTTCTCTGGCATGTAAGAACATAAACTGTGATGCAAACATAGATGTCAGATGAAGAAAAAAATAACAGAGCACCATAAGTCATTAGTCATCTCAGTTAGCTGTTTGTGTACTTCATCAATATTCAGGAAACTTAATTTTACAATAAAGTAAATAACCACTTATATATAGAAGCCGTAAACTAATTGTAACTATAGGATAAGAAACTAATTAAACTGATCTTAGCCTTACATAGAAGGTAGAATCATGAACTTACATTATACTTAGGCTAAGATATGCAAGAAAAACAAAGTGTGCTTATTTAAGCTGTGATCTGTGGTTCTTAATGATTATCCAATCAATTGCTGTATATGCAGCAACATAAGGATAACAAACTGCTCTGCTGAAGTCTGAGGTAGCCAGTCAACTGAACTAGCTGAGTCCAACTAACATTACAGAGCTGATACATTTTTTCACTTGCCGTGATGAACTTTGGTAACAATTTTAATATTCAGATTATGTTTATGTATGAAGATACTGCGGTGAGAGTAAGTTGGCTCTGTATCTTGCTGAACTGATGTGATCATATCTCCAACTTTCCGTCTGTACTACTGCTGTGACTATATTTGCATGGCAGAACAGAAACTAATGCTCATGCATCGCCATGCTCGGGCATAACAACATCAATAATATAATCTGATCTTACAATCTGATCCCGTGAGTTTCCACACAAATGGAAATGGAACAGTAGACTAAATCTATCTAAGGCTGATTGGGTGGTCGAGTTGCGGTTGTCTTGCGGCTACTCTGTGGAACCGGAACCTATTATAACAAAAAATCCTGCTAAAGCATTCCTCTCACGGTCTGCCTGCGGGACATCTTCCAGTGCCAATGTATGATGATCTATGGATTGGTGGCACAATATATTTTATTGGAAGGACTAATTAACTACTCATTTGGAATTCTGTAAATTCGGAAGCTCATCTTAAGCAGACGTGCTACATCACTCTCATATTTGCTGAGTTACCGTTGGGATTTTGAGTTCAAACCAAACATCTGCCGTTTGTATTACAAAATGAAACTGCATGTTCTGTGGAGTACAAAATATCAATAGAAAAAGAAATAAATTTGTAAGAATATTTGGGCAAAATGATGAAGAAACTCATCCTTCCCATACCTCCCCACTGCCACCCCTTCTGAAACATGTCAGCCCCTCTTGTTTTCGCAAATTTCTAATAGCATTGGAAATGGGTCAAATATTATTTCCATTTATTTTTATTTAATATATGATGTGTATCTAAGATTTGGAATACTGTATGAATTAAAAAGTTAAATAGTACTTTCAATGGATTCGAAAAAAAATATGTCTGGTCTTCGTAATCTTGAATCCGAATCTTGTATACCAAAATAATTTAATGAGAGGTAAAAAATTTACGGGTTCGCTTCCTAATATATTATTTAATATTCAAATTAGTAATCTTTCTAGAGAAAATTAAAAGATGTGAAAAGAAAAATAAAAAGATATGAGTGTGGAATTTAGTGTGATAGGAGGGTTGTGATTCAATAATTCTTTTGTATTTGTGACAGGCAATTATTTGCTAGAGTATCAGATGCCATTCTTTTTGATTGGGGATCTATTTTTATAGTCTAGATGCCAATTAATCCATCTATCCAGAATTAGTATAGTTGTTGTCCGAAGCATTACATTGTATTTATTGCCAACCATTATAATAATTATATAATTGTCACTTATATTAATTAAGTAACCATCTATTAGTTAATGTTTGGTATTTATTAAGTCATTAATGCCTACTTCAATACGGCTAATTATCTTTCAATTATATATAATAGTTCGTCAGAATTAAATACCTTATTTGTTATTTTACCACGCCTTTAATTGCCTCAGTCCTCCATGCATTCGATCGTCTAGTGATGTGTATCCCATATGAGAGAATTTAAGGCAAAAATTTTAACTTTTAAGTTTGAGAGACTCTCCCTCATAGGACGTCCCTTTGAGGTGGGCTTTCCCCCTAAACTTGTACAAGCATCAACGGCACTTTCATTGAGATCGGCTCGATCCGGAGAAGTACTGCGCGGAAAGGCCGACCCTGCTGCAGTATGGAGTGAAGCGTCGTAGAGTAAGAGCCGCCAAGTAAAGTACAATAGAGTGCAGCTGCCGATATCTGCAGTTGTCGAAGGGTGGATGAATAATATGTATCCCATATCGAAAAGTTTGAGACAGAATTTTTAACTTATAATTTTGGGAGGCTCTCCCCCCATAGGACGTCCTTTTGGGGAGACCTTTCTCTCTAAACTTGTGCACATATCATCTGGTCACTCGGCCAATCAACTGAACCTTCGGTAAAGGCATTCTTGAACTAATCAAGTGATTGCATGATTTCCTTCAATTCATGTCAAGTTAAAGTATTCTTATTTGAACCGTACCCAATAATGTGAATAAATGATTGAAATTTTTATGATATTTGAAAGATATTCGTAATATTATTCTGATAATATTATAAAACTACTTTAATTTTTTGAGAAATTTCGTTATTTCTCATTTATCGGTTAATTCTTAGTTGAGCCCAATGTGTTAATGAATTGATGCAGCCGCATCACATGAAGATATTTAGAGAATAACTGTAAATATGTATCAAATTTCTTATGTGTGTTCCAACATCGTTGTTATTATTTTAATGTACCTATGATGTTCTAGTTAATAATCACAAATAATACAATAGAAATATTTATATATTATATTAACTATTAGAAAATACTTAACTAAAACTATAATAAGATGGAATTAATAATTATGAAAAGTGTTAGATTATTAGTAAATTATATCTGTTTAATCTCAATATTACATTTCTCTTAATGTTCATGAGTATAAAAGAATTTAATCTGCATCAAAACATTGTTCGGGTTTATGTAAGTGGGATGATATACCATGGCTTGAACATCTGGCACACATCTTATTTGGTTCTCTGCCACCGTTGAAAATCATTGGCTTTATAGCCAATATTCCTCCATTTTTCACCTCCAAATTTCTTTGGATGCAATCCAAAGCCCGGCTACTTGGACCTTCTCATGTCGTTGGCTTCCTCTATACGATATATGGTTGGGTTATTGCAAGGCCTCTAAGCTTTAGCATTGTAGCGGTTGAAGAAGCACTTATGGCTCTTGATACGAGCTTGCTTGACCTTAATGAGGTGCTAAGACTAGTTTTCTTTCCTTCGGCTAGAAGTAACATGGGACAAGAAATGTTCGGAAAGTTCCTAAAATTTTTTAATGAAATTTGGTCCTAACTAATAGTATCAAATTCTGGCAGCATCCTTTCATATTAAAGGAAAGTAGAGATACAAGACATCTCCCAAGTTTTAGAAGCTTAGTAAATAAGTGGTCAAGATGATCCTGGGAGTAATACTTCTATTATATGTGTTCCAAGTAGGCATTTTAAATTTTGGGGGATGGCCTACTTTCAGACCTTGAAGGTGGAAGGAGTTTAGCCCACTTGGGCCATTGGATAAAGGGGTTTCCTTGGAAGATGTGTTTCTCTATTCTTTCTTTTACAAGGTTGGAAAAACTGTCCTCTTCACATTAAGAAAGATTCTTAACTCCAAATAATTGGTAAATACTTGTCGAGAGGACATGTAAGGTGTTGTTGCACGATACCCCCTCTCAGCACGAATGTGTTTGAAATTTTGAAGCTTATCAAACATTCTATCTTTCTGGAATTTCTTTACTATCTCACAAGTTTAGGTAGCCTTCAAGGCATAAGGAGACGGGTTGGCTGTATCATGTCCCAGATCTCAAAATAAAGTTTTATTTTATATTGATCTAATTATTAATTTAAATCAGTTTAAATCTTAAGATTCAAAAGTTCACCGATAAAATAAAATACTGAATAAAATTAGACGTGAACTTGCAAATTGAATATTAACAACCAACCTGAAATAAAATAATCAATCTAATTATATGACCTAAAATATCACATCTACAAATGGCTCTAAAACCAACAATAATTTAACCTCAAAATATTTATAAAGATAAGTATCTTACTAATATCAAAGTATCGATACTAATTTCTAACCATTATAAAATCGAATATAAACAGCGACATCATAACATCATCCATTCATAAATTATAATAAGAAATTTTAAATAACCAAAACTAACAATAAAAATAATTATTTTTTATTATTAAAAATACATAAATTTATCTAAAAATCTGAATCTAATAAACTGATCTAAAAATTTGAATATAACTCCTTGAAATAGCCAATCTCTCAATCCAAACTCTTACAAGTTATCTAAGCCCGCTAGCCTGAAGGGAGTTAGCGAAAATTAAAATAAAAATGAGTAAATTGTTTAATAAGATATATAATTTTTATAATTAAATATATAAGTACATTAAACATGCCTGAATAAGATATAATTAAATCAGATGCAATAAAATATAAATTCCATAGCATATTATGCATAATTTGAGGCTGATAATTAAATTCTTTTTTCTTTAGACTTTATATCATCTAATTATATTTAAAACATGCAAAATGTATGACCAATAATTAGTTATAGCCTCATCAACAAAGATAAGAATAATCAAAACTCGTGTTATATATATTTTTACACAACCAATGCCATATATTACTATTCAAAATCTATATTTAGATTATCACACAAATAACCCTGTAGATGGGGCTAAACATCACTTTCACCCATGACTGTAGATTCGAATCTCAATTTTTATTGCAATATACTAAAACATATTATAATATATATTTGTCAATTTTTTTACAATAGTTCGTTTATAATTAAGTAAAAAACTCAATACAAATATAAATAATTCTGTGTACTTTCTCATACCGAAAAAATATCATTATTTTTCAATGTATATAGAGTTCTCTTACTTAATACTTTAAATATTTAACATGTAGTACATCATAATTCTGGATAAGAATTGAATATAAAATTTTAAAACATGCAAAAGAGATAATATAAAGTTTTCAAACATATGAAATTGGCCATGATAGAATTTACAGGAAATCAGAAAAATTAGTATAATTTCATCATTTTATTCCAATTATAAAATATGCATGTGCAATTAAATATAAATTAAATGCATGTAAAATATATACATCAAAATTTAAGATATACATAAATTTATATATAAAAATTTAGAACATATAACAGTATTTAAACATAATTTCAGAATATACACGAGCATTATTATAGAAAATAACTTTAAAATGCAATATATATAACATAAGAATATGAATTTTATAAAAATTGCATGAAATAAAAATGAGAGTATATATATGTGTGAAATATAAATATTTTAGATATGAAATTATATCAAGTATAAGTATTTGAGATCATAAATACCCATAGAGATCAAGAAAAGATAGTTATAAGATAAAGAGAGGCTTAGATACACTTATTTTATACTTAAAATTATAAAAAAAAATCCCTTTAAATTCATTTGAAATCTTCTTCTCTAGCCTTCTCTCTCTCATTTTCTCTTTTCTTTTCTTTTCTTTCTCTCTCTTGTTTCCAAAATTGGACAAAATGATTAAAATTTGACTGAAAGGGCCTTAATATAAAAAAGTAGCATACATACACCTATCAGATGCACATTAGGTGTTAAGATAGAAATTATATGGGATACAAGCGTTCATCAAACGTATTAAGTGTCAATATTCTGCCACAAGCATTCTGTCATGAATATTCACATGCATCTCTTGGATCCACATTAAGCGTAAGTAATCTACCTAAAATATACATAAATGCACAAAGACACCTTTATGTGCATCCTTTCTGCCGAAAATATACATGTGCGCACGTTGGGCATTTCTTATTCTAATGTGACTTGATTATAATATAGTTTGACTCAAATCTTTATTTAACTCTAATAATATTTTTATCTTAACTCAATTAATCATAATTTCAAATATAATTTAAAATTCATACATTATAAGTGGTGAACCTCACAAACCATCAACAACTTGGCCTAGAGTGCCTATTTTTTTTTTCCTTTTTTTTTTTTTTTGCTCTTCAACTTTCGCTATGAAGTTGAGGTTCTTATTGGGGGCTTCATTATAAGGAGACTTGTGATGGAATGGGTTATAGTCCACCATATGATCTCCGTTATATACACATACCTATAGTCGGGATAACCAACTCGGCACAAGTGACATATAATTAGGTGGACTTAAAATTTTCCGTTCGCGTGCACAGAATCGCAATCTGCCAGTTGCTCATAACTAGATCGGTTGGTCATAACTAGATCGGTCACATCTTAACCGGTCAAGATCTAGGTCGGTCGGTCAAGATGCATGAGATACCACTAGAAACCTAAATTTCTTAGCCATAAAATTCAACAGAAGCGTCTAAATATCCTTTTTATTACATAACAAAAATCATTATATAAAATTTTCTATAATATTCCAAAAATACATCAAGGTCGGTCATGCACTACTACAAAAAGAAAATCCCGATCAGCCTTCCTGCCTAGCTAAACCGTTCGACTTCACTCTTTCTCATCCGACATAAGTTCTTGGTCATCTAAAGATAAGAAAATAGTAATGAGTGAGCGACAACTCAATAAGGTACCAATGCAAAAAAATATACATAATTATAGTATTGAATGGAATGGAAGTATCTTACATACAGAAGCATTATACATGAGAATATGACATTTTCATGCGAAACTAGATTCCAAAATGAATGTAAATTCAAAACCGACCATATTTTAGGCCTGTATCTCTCGGCCATCATATATCAAATACGGCTATCTTTTTGGCCTGCAACTCTCAACCATCATATCTCAGAAACAGTTACATTTAAGGTCTACAATTCTCGACTATTATATCTCATAAATGGCTACATTTAAGGTTTATAGCTCTCAACTATCATATCTCATAAATGGCTACATTTAAGGTCTACAACTCTCGACCATCATTAATCCATTTTCTTAAATCATGATCTTTAAAAATCCGAAGTTCTTAAAAGCAAACATCCAAAGTTCTTTAAGAGCAAATAACCGGAGTTCTTTAAAAGGCGTGCTTACTTTCATAAACGACAACAAGATGCAAACGAATAAGATATTTAAGAGAGTAGACTGATATTTGCTGGCCGAAATCAAACATGCAAATAACCTTTCCGTGTACGTAACTTAAACTTTATCAATTCTTATTACAAAATCAGACTTAATAAAAAGAAGGGATTCAAAAAATATTCAAGCATGAACCATAGAATAAAAATCTCATATACAGAACATAACTCATGCGCTGAACATGAAATTTCTTCATAAATATGAAAAAGCAATTATCATGATATGCATCAAGTAGAAATATGGTGAAGAAGAGTATTAGAATAATGAAATTCAAAGAATTTTAGCAAAAGCAGATGGTACACTTGTTTGATCTTCAAACTCCCTTACCCGTGTCTGGCCTGAAATTCTTCTTCTCTTTCTTCTCCTTCGTGCTTTTCTCACAGCTTACCCAACCCCTTTCCTAACTCCTAAAATTCAGCATTTATAGACTAGATGGTTAGTGGGAGTAGGTAGAGATAAGTCACATACTTGGTACTTCTTTTCTTTTTCCGTTTCTCCTTCTAGAATGTCAATGGAGTATGTGGAAGCAGGTAGCCTACTCTGACTTGACCGATCGGTCTTTAATCAAACTGGCAGACAAACCAATTCGGTTACTATCTTTTTAAATCCTCGGTCTTTATCATAAATTCTCAGTTACTGCTATTTATTTATAGTCTGCGGTTTCTTAGGCATTTCGATCATTTCTCTAAATTCTAGTCAACGACTATAAATTCAGTCATCTCTTTTATTCCAGACAACTCAACAAATTTCTAGACAGCTTATCTAATCTGGCCAACTATCCTAACCGGTCATCTACTTCTTTAGTTGTTTGTCATTAAAGTTGTCAATTATTTTAGTCAGGCCAATTCTCTTATCCGGACAACGTTTTATCCTGTCATCTATCTTCTCCGGAAATCCCCTTCGAAATTTCCTCTCCGAAATTTCTCTCTGAAAATTTTGCCATTAAAGCCGATCAACTATACACCAAATTCAATCAATTTTTTTTAACCGGTCAATTCATTTTTTTCGGTCAACGATTTTAAATTTTAGTCAACTATTCTGGTCAACTTTCTACTTCGGCTGATTATAAGCTACCTTGGTTACTAACAACTATTTCGATCTCTATCATCTACCTCGGTCAATTACTAACTTCCTCGGTCATTTTTCCGTTAAGGCCGGCCAACAAGTCAATTCGGTTAACATGCTATCTAAACTAATTTTTTCATTAAGGCTGAGAGACTAAAACCTGATCCTTACAAGACTCATCCCCGAATCTATCCCACAAGACTTCAATATTTGGGATTTATTTTCCAATTCTGCAGCCAATGCTGTCATATCTAACGCTACTAATAAATAAATACTCAATTGGCTCTCATTATTTGTTGAGGCTTTCTGAGTGGGAATATCATGAGGAATTTAACTTAACTGGCTATGAGATCTGGCATTCACTATGGGGGTTTGTTATGTGGATCTTTGCAGATATATGAAGTTTCTTAACTCATTCCCACAGACCATGCCAATGATGGGTAATTAGGATATGTATTTCAACTTAAGAGAATATAGATCGGGGTTTTAAATGTACAGACCCAGACCCTTCACACAACAAATTGAAATTAGAGTATCAAAGATTTTGGGAATAACATTCTAAATTATTCTCTAATATTCAAGTTGATAATAGCACTTAATGATTAAGTTAGGGAGAGAGAGAGTAGAGAATTAGAGGACAAAGCTCCAAGGCAAGTCATTGTGGAAAGAATGAGGCACATTGGATGGCAAGCTTCGGACCTATGTTATGCATACTGAGTGTTATAGGACTTTACCACGAAGATCGTGATAATCAGCTAGTGACTGATACTTTGCGTGTAAATAACGAGTTTTAAATTTCAAGTTTTGTTTATAATTAATTAAGTTAAAATAAGTGAAATCAAAGTCAAAGGAAGAAAATTTGGTCAAAGTTTACTTTAGATCGAGTCATATCGAGTTGAAGGATGTTTGACTAGTGCTTGCAGTGTACACATGTATGTTCTAGATAGAGAGATCGTGCCTAACAAATGCCTGACCAGAACGCAAGTGCATTTTATAGTATATTCATATTCGACATTTGCCTAAGGGACGCTCAAGTGCACTGTGATAGAATGCTTGCACCTGAATTGCATCTAATGTAATGCTTGTGTGCCACAATATTTGACTGCAGTGCTCGATGTGCACCTGACAAGTGCACATGTGCTAATTTGTTATATAAGTCATGTTCAACTAATTTGTAATCATTTTCTACCAAATTTTGAGAGAATAGGAAAAAAGAGATAGAAAGGGCTAAAGAAGGCTACTTGAAGTAAATCCAAGAAAGATTTTGGTAAATTTAAAGTTAAGACAAATACATCCCAAATCTCATTTCCTTTGTTGCTAATTTGTTATTTCAAAAACTCATACATTTATATTTTCGTAGCTAAAATATTTTAACTTTACATATATTGACTCTCACACTCATTCTTTATCATTTTTGTGAAGATCATGTTCATAATTCATATACATTGGTTTGTCAAGTTATTTCACTGCAAATATATTTATGTATGTGTTGAAAATATAGTTTAATACTCTAATATGTTATGAATTTTGTACATAATATTTTTGCTTACTTAAATTCACTAAATACATATCTTGTATGTTCTAATAATTCATTAATTTGCTCCTGTATGTTTACTAATGGAAATAAACTGTTAAAATTCTAAAATATTGCTGATTTTTCTATAAATTATTGTTAAAAACAGTTTCACATATTTAAAAATCATATAATGTAGTATCATATATTTTAAAATAAGTATGTTTAATTTTTTATAGAAATTTAAGTCATTACATGACCAATGATAAAACAATTTTAAAAAACTCTACAATTTATAAAAAATAAATAAACAATATTTCTCCGAAATGAGAAAATATAAAAATTGTTTGTTATTGTGTAGAGTTTTTATAATTTTATGTATGAAACTATTGTAAGAAATTAGTGATAATATATTATAACATACCTTAGTGTATCAATGTGGTAATCGAGATTCTTACTTATCATCTACAGATAAAAGTGTTGTTCAATCCCATCTATAGGATTATATATATGACGGTCCACCTACGGATTTTAAATATTAACATAAGATTTTTACTTGTGTGAAAATAAATATAACTCAGGTTTCGATTATATACTCCTTCGTTGGTAAGGACATACTGGCCTTGGTCCATAAAAAATAGTATGAATTAAGTATGTTTCTATAGTATAGTATTTTGAACCAAAAGTTGAGTTATAAATCTAGAATTTAGCATGATTGTTACAAAAAACTCTAACTTTGCATTTGAGTTCGATCATGTTCCTTCCAGTATTATTTTGAAGTAAATTGTACGTTAATTATACAAATTATATGTCTTATTGTACTTTTGACTAACTTTTCTTTTTATTTTTCGCTAACGCTCTTCAGATTAGCAACTCAAATCACTTTTAGGAAGATAGGATTGTTGGAAGAGTTAACCAAACAGAACAGAATTAGAAATTTAAAATTCAAATGTTGTAATTATCTTAAACATTAATTTTAGAATATTTACTTAATTGCATGATTCTGTATTGACTTTTTTATTTTAATATTTATTGTCAGCGGTGTATTGGGATGTTGACTTATCTAGTAGCATACTACTTTAGTTATCGTTAACTCTAATTTTATTTAGATATATCTCCTTACATATGATTTGATGTCAATGTATAGTCAATATTTTGGTGCCACTTTTTAGTGTAATATATATTTTGGGTCCTATGATTTGGTTAGTTATTATATATATTTTTGGGTTGGTTATGACATCAACTTATAGATCATGTCCATCATTAATTAGGTTTATTAATTTGTTAATGGAATAATCTCATTAATTATTATTCGGGTTCGATACAAAGATGTGACAATGGGTGGCATTTGAGAGGTTATAAAGAGAATGTCTTAGTTTGGTCTGATGACCTAATTCAACTAAATTTCTTATGATAGGATTAAAAAATGTCATCTAAACAATGTGATAAGGGACTAAGCTCTCGCCCCAACCGGGAAGAGGAAACTTGGCTGTTATGGCCAAGATGGTTGATGTGATGGAGTCTATGGTTCAAGGATCTCGAAACTCGAAGGCAATGACAGTAAATCCAGCAATAACTACATACGATCAGTTCACCAATGAGAGGGTGCTAAAATTCATAGGCGACCTAAATCCTATTAAGGTGGAGACATGGATCTGACAAATTGAGAGGTTTTTGAAGTCATTTATTGTCTAGAGGAGCATACTATTATTTTTGCCTCATACGAGCTAAAGGGAAAGGCGGACCATTAGCTGTCTATGAAAAAGCCAGTTTTAGGATTATAAAACAAGCAAATTTTCTAAAAAAAATGTTCATAGAAGCCTTCATGAAGAAGTACTTCCCGATGAGTTTAAGGGAACAGAGTGAGGATGAATTTGCCCGTTTGTGATAAGGAAATTAGATTATGATGGAATACAATGCCAAATTCACCAAGCTGTCCCGCTATGCCCCTCACATTATCCTTGATGAGACAAGAAGAGAGAGGAAATTTTTACAATGTTTGAATGATGTATTCGAAAATAACTTGTAACCTTGAAGTTAAGGTGTGACGACCAGAACAGTAAATTTCAACCATGGTTCAGACAAGTCACGCTGAAAATCTCAAAACTTAAAATCATTCATAATCTTTCATAATAACAATACAGATCAATTAAGCTATTATCTAATTCATCAAGACATCATATAATTATCCCAAAATAAAAACTATTAAGGATCACGGATCGTAACTCGAAGGAAAACTACTCAACTTCCATCAATAATATATTAGTTTGCCTCCCACTGAGAGAATATCTAGTCTTTACAAATCGCGTTACCTAAAAGTCTTACATTAAAAGTAGAATCTCACAGTCCGCACTATACAATGAACTTAATTTGGAGTCAATAAAATACAAGAGTAAGCCAAAACCCAACAAATGATAATAATCAGAAACGCTAATAACAATAACAATCTCGGATATCAAATTATAAAGGTCTCAATATTACTCTAATAATCTACATATTTGAGATGAATTACAACACGTCGTAAAAACGACTCTAAGTAAGATAGGTCCCACTTGACCCACATATCCCAAAAATAACAAAAATGTCAATAATCAACGGTAATCCTCTGAAATTCGACATCAATGATGAGTGGAGATTCCCTGGTCCATATGTTAGCAAGAACAACCAGCATAATCATGATGACAACCAATCTGGATTCTACTAAACCCGAATATCACAGGATCCAATATAAGGATACTTCCGAAAGCAAACTCCTAGATTCCACTGAATCCCAAACTCATGAGGTACTCATAATCATAGAATATCACAAGGAACTCCTGGATCTTATCCCGCCACTATGAACCAAATACCGCGTATATCCCCCAACAGTTGGGTACTTGCACGGGCTACCCGATACTCGCAAGTTTGACCTCTGACCAAAATCCATGGTTCACAGAGATTTTACTCAATAAAGTACAAACGTCTCCCGAGCATGCTCATCATCCGACTCAACCAGGTACAGATAATCTCTTCATTATGCTCCTCTTCCGACTCTACTAGGTACGGAAGATATCTCATACGTCAAACCCAACATCTCCCGCCATGATATCCTCAATATCATGAACTACGATGGTCACATGGCCATAAGTATCCAGCCAATCTAAGCAATGTACCTCAATACCACCAGTAATAACGTACCGTAACCTCTCATTCGACCAGATACCTTAATATTTTCATACACTCTCCTCAATCTTAATCGTAAGAAACCAACAATTCAAATACTCACACGATCAAGTAATAACGCAGAGAAGGTTTTGCAACTACAACAACGGAACGGTCGTTCGGTACTGATAAGGATCGTACTCACGCCATCAAATTTAACACAAAGGAACTTATCACAAAACGAATAAATGATGAACATAGACCGAGATATGATTTATATGCTTAACTCCACTACTTAACTATTCTTCCATTCTATTCTGATATAATGCCTACAACTAAGGCTAACATATAAATCAACTCATTCCAAGCATATATAATATTTTATTTTATTATCATTATTATTAACAAGCTACCCATGAAATTAAATTATGTCCTCAACCCCATCTGCTAAAATTAAATATTCATGGTCACGTTACAGGGTTCTTGCATACACAACCTATTTATAATAATTTACTTCCAATCTACTAACACACACACCTACAGGCACGTCCTCACTTAAATATATAAGTACATATACTGCCAGTATATATATATATATTTATTTATTTATATTTGTACACAAATACACATACCTAACAATCCCCGGTAGCATCAACCTTACTGCCAGCACACGAAGCAACCCTTCTCTTCTACACACAGCAATACGCCCCCACAAATACGAGCAATATGCCACTCATACACACACAAAATACACTTACAGCTACACAACACACAATTCCAACATCCCACTGGCAGTAGCGTATGGACGCTGCTCTCCCACATTCTGCCACACACACACACATACACTAATGCAGACACCCACACCCACCAATAGCAGCACACAACCCCACCCACATACACCCACACGATTTCACACATTTCACCCTGCCCTCGCACACATACTGCTACACACACACACACCCTCACATTACTGACTATACGGCTACACACCCAGCCCCACAAACACTGCTCACACACGCACCTACTGCACCCAACAACTACAATATACACATATACACATAAGTATATACACCGAATCCACACTTAACCCACAACACACACATCCTTACGTACCCATACTGCCCGCATAGAAAATACACATATTCACACTGCCAGCACACACACCTTTACATACAATTCGTATAATACATCCACATATGTATATACGTACACGCAATTCCACATCCCTCACTCACGGCGCCAATGACCAGAAACCCAACGAAGCCCTGTTTCCGATTCTGCTTCCATAGTCAATTCACACAGCAATATCGACTTGAAGGAACACAATCAATTTAGAGATAGAAGGAAAAATTGACAACAAAATAATAGAAGAGTTACTTGCTAATCAGGAGAGAGTTTACTTGCACACGAGAGAGATTTACTTGCAAGAATGAGAAATTTTACTTGCAATTAGGGAAGAAATGACATTAAAGGGGATTCACTTGCCTGATTAGCCGATCCTTAAACACGGCTAAGGTTAATACGGCGTCGGCTTTGGCACGACAGCAACGGCGATGGAGGCAACAGCAAATCATGGCGATGGCAGCAGCAAATGCTCACGGCCACAGCAACAGGACCACCGAACAAACGCCTCGGTGCTGAACAGCGCCTCACTCTGCTCTCACTCTTCCTTCCTCTCCCGCAAGCCTGTTGGGGTCACTCTCTTGTGGTATTTGTGTCCACGGACGTGTGGAGACAAATGGACGCGAATTTCTAGAGAAGGCCGAGAACATCCGTCCTCGGGGTGGCTAGAAGAATTGGACAATGACTATTATGGAGGAGTAGTGACCAAAGAATCCGTCCGGAAACTATAGTCCGAGAGGAGGCTGAAATAGTAGACGAGGACTCTGAAGCCTATGCATTGACTTCCTTTGTAGGCCTGCTGCAGCCGCGTTTTGCAGGTGGACAGTTGACCCCCTCAAGCGGCTGCAACTTCCAATGTGTCAGGCCTACCATCCTGACACGCTAGGCGTGCGCCTGCCATGGCAGGCCTAAGGGGCATGGTCCTGCCATCCTACTGGTAGTAGGGTGGCTGGCCGGGCCTAGACCCCTTGTGTCTATATATATGGACTGCTGGCTGGTTGGTGAGCTTGAGCTACAGAGCTGGGATGAGAGAGCAAGATTGATAGAGCGATCTTGGAGAGAGCAAAAGGACTATTGTGAAAGAAAAAGAGGAGTGCACTACCAGTGAGAGAAAGAGAAAAAGAAGAATAGAGAGTGAAAGGAAAAGAGTGTTTTCTTGGTTTGCTCTGGAGAGTTTTTTTCTTTGACTTCTCAGGTGTGTAGTGGATACTCCATTTTGGAGGTTTGTAACCTATTTTATATAGTGGATTTGCTGATGACTCTGCTCCCGTGGTTTTTTCCTTCGGTTACAGAAGGGTTCCACATTAAAATCTCGTGTGTTTTTCTCAATTTTTTATCTCTACTTTTGACTGTCCGTCGGAGCGTTTTTTCTCTGTCCGAGTGTTTTGTCCTCTCGGTCACTACGCATTCCGAGCATTTTGTCCGGACGCCCCGTTTGGCCCAACAAAGCCCACTGGAGCCGTGCTTATATAAACTCATCGGAAGGAAAATTTCGAGAGACAAACGGAATCGATCGGTTAGGGTTTGCTGAAAATTCAAACGGCCACGCTGTTGGAGGCCGTTGCGAGAGAGAGAGAGATCTGGAACGTGAGAAAAAGAGAGAAAGAAGGGCTAAGAAACGAGAGGGAGAAACGAGAGTGAGAGAAGAAACGCAGAAGCAAGAATAGAGAGAAGAAGGGTGAGGTGGCATTTTAATTAATAAATTTTATTATATTATTAATTATATTAATTTATTTAAACATTTATAGTTATATTTAATAATAATAATTATTATTATTATTATTATATTACATAAATATTTTATTATTCTTACGGACATACCAATATTTTATTCATTCATTCAAGAATTATGTCCACCCAATTTAAAGTTGTAATTCGCCGTCAAAAATATCCGGGTTTTATATGAGGACTTCCAAATAAGTGTTGAATTGAGCTCTCATGTTTGAAAAAGAATTAGAGAGAGAAAAATTCTTTGAGAAGAAGTCAACTATCTAAAGATGCCAAAGTTTGGGATCAAAAGGATTCCACAAAAAATCAAAGTCAATGAATAAAGGGAAGATAGGAGTTGAATCCCAAGGTGCGTTGGGCCCTCAAGAATCAACGTACGCATGTCCTCATTGTGAAAAATCCCATGGAAGAGGACTATGCCATAAGTTTTTGGAAGCATGTTTTAAATATTGCCAATTCAACCATATAATCAAAGACTGCCCACATCCCTTGAGAAAACAGTGAGAAAGCCAAGTGTTTGGGGAATAACTTTTACAATAACGGCTCAAGATACGGAGGCATCGCCACTAGTGATCGAAAGTAAGCTTATGATTTTTGAAATTTTATCTCATACTTTTATATTAGGGTTCAACACATTCATTTGTATCTTCTAAATTTGTTGGTTATTTGTTGTCATCTTCAAGAATTATGGATTTTTCATTAGCAATGTCAACACCTACAAGATCTTCTTTAGTGATAGTCGTTGTGTAACCCAGGTGTATTGTTTAAATCAATGGATTAAAATTGGTGGTAGATTTAATTTTATTGAATATGAACAATTTCAATGTAATTTTAGATATAGATTAGTTGGCTAGTTATCATACTAGCGTGGATTATTTTTATAAGATGATGTACTTTCTGATTTCGGATTGTAAACCATTTTACTTTCAAAAAATAATACAAAAATAATCCCCATACATAATTTCAACGTTGCATGCTTGCCATTTGATGAAAAGTAGAAGTCTCACTAGAAGGAGGATAACATTTGATAGTCCATGGCAATTTTACTTCTCATCAAATGCCGTTTGATGAGTATAGATCTACCAAGCTTAGAAGGAGGAAGTCACTCAAATTATCAAAATGCCCCAAGCACCTTTACGTGGTTCATGAGCTAGGTACTTTTTCATCGAAAATTTAATTATTGTTTAGTTTGATAACATTCTCATCTTCAATTCTAAGCCAAACGAGCACATTGACCACGTCCACCAAGTATTTCAAATTTTCTAGCAAAAAGGTTGTTTGTTAACCTAAAAAAATGTTCATTTATGAAGGAAATTGTCATTTTCATAGGCTATGTTATTTCCAGCAACTGCATCTGGACGGAAGAAGAGAAGATTAAAGCCGTTGTTGACTGTTTGATCTCACAATCCATCACCAAGATTCAAAGTTTCCACAGGTTAATAAACTTCTATCACCATTTTATTCAAAACTTGATTTCTGTCACTGCCCCAGTCATTGACTTCGTGAAAAAAGGGGTATTCTCCTGGTGAAGCGGCAGCTCATCGAAGCCCTTGTCTTAGCCATACCCAACTTTGGAGAGGTCTTTATAGTTGATTGTGATGCTTCCCACATTGGCATTGACATTGCATTTAGCCAATGACGAAGACCCATAGCCTATTTCGCTAGAAGTTTAATGACGCCAAACAATGATACTCAACGTAAGACTTAGAATTCTGTGTAGTGATTCAAGCACTATAATTTTGGCAATACTATCTTATTAATATAGAATTTGTTTTGTACTTTGACTCCAAAGTGCTATGCTTTCTTCATGCCCAAAAGAAGCTAAAATTCAAGGCATACCAAGTAGAAATTTTTCCTCCATGAATATTCCACCCTAAAGCACAAATCTGGAGCTTTGAACAAGGTTGCGGATGGCCTTAGTTGCATATTATATTTCCTCCACGCCATGTCATATGAGGTCATGGTGTTCAACCTTCTTCCCAAGCAATACCAGCACAAGGACAACATGACAGACAATAAATTCACCAAAATCGATGGTACCTCTTTAAAGGGAATATGCCGTGTCTACCCAAGACATCCATTCTGCTCTGGATTATTGAGGAATTCCATGGTGGTGTTTTGGGTGGCCACTTCAACCGAGATTAGACATTTTCTCTCATTTGTGAGTATTTTTTAATCAAGATATTCAAAAACGGTAACCATTCTGTCAAGTAATATATAACTTGTTATGAGGCAAAATGAGGATGATAGGACTATAGCCTCTATCAGTCAGTACCTATTCTGAACAAATCATGAGAGGATCTTATAGGCTTCAGCAGTTCCGACCAGAGCTGAGCCCAGCCGACCTCTTCAAGCCGATTCTGAGCCGGTTTGCAGCCGATTGCTGCTTCTCTTCATTTCGTTTTCCTCGACTCCTGATTTCCTTCTACCATTCAATTCCATTGATTGCTAAAGTATTAGTGGTCCACTTAAGTGATAATAACTCTCCATTAACGCACTTATCAATTCTCGGCCGGTTAATGAAAGTAACGCCCAATTAAGGCATTTGATGGTTTTGCCTATAAATCAAGCATTCTGGCTTTGTCCCTAACATCCAACTCAATCGATACACCATCTAGAAGAGTAAGGCATGTCCAGAAGCTCAAAATCGGTCCGATAAAACTCGATCCTTTATTCCGCTTTCGTGGTTATTTAAGCAACATTATATACTTATATTTGGTATCAAAGAGAGGCATTGCCTCTGCCTTTGCCGTTCTGCCAATTTTTCGATTTTTGTCCGAAACTTGAAATTCTTAAAGTTTTCGTTTTTTTTAAGATTCGATAAAAATGAGCGCCGAAAATCGTTGGGAAATTAAATTTTTGACATTTCCATATAATTTTCATCAATTTTGGTGTTCATATGGCGTTGTTTTAATCGGGTCTGGAAAACGGGTCAAATCAGGCGTTGTCGGGTTCCAGCGAACCCAGCGAAGGTAGAAGATGACCTGAACGGCGTCGTTTAACTGTTACTACAGTTTATAAACTGCCACGTTTTGTCTTCGGTTTTGAGTTTCCTGAACGGCGTCGTTTCGTGGGATTCAAACGCGGGTCGTGGATGACGACGCGTTTATCATTTCGGCCCGACACACTTTCGGTTGACGTTCATTTGGGCAGATTATATTCATCTATACATTTAGTAATACGTATATATATATATAATATATATATACGTATATATTTATATATATATAAATATATTTATTATATATAAAGAATAAAATATAATATTCATAATATAATTATATATATATATATAATGTCTAGTGATTAAAATAATTTAATTAATTGGGGATTGACCACAGCGTCCTTAATTAATAAAATTATTTTTTATTGTCACGTGTGGTATAAAGACATCAATTGTGGCTAATTATTTTTTATATAATAAAATTTATCCCACAGAAAATTTTATAAATTTTATTATATTAAATTAATTAATCAGGATAAAATGTCAAATTATTTTTCTTAATTTGTCCACAGGGATTAAGAATTGAAATATAATTTGATAGTTTTATCATAAAATTGGATATGAATCTAGTTGAATTAAAATTTTGTCCACAAGTAATTTTTTTGTCAATTGATTTATGATGTATGTTTTACATTAGTAAACATAATTCTGTATTTTGTTAGTCTCATTTATTGAATGTTAAACATGTATTTATTTTATACAGTTATTCAATCTGTTAATATTTTCGACATAAGATGTGAAATTCTTGAACTAAAAGGTGATAATTATAAGGTGTGGAAGGAGAGAATTCTTCTTCACTTAGGGTGGATGGATATAGATTATGCTATACGAAAAGACGAACCACCTGCTCTTACTCTTACCAGTACTCCAATTGATATAACTTTTTATGAACGTTGGGAGCGATCTAATCGCCTCAATTTGATATTTATAAAGACTAAAATTTCTGCTGGTATTCGTAGTTCTGTCGACCAGTATAATAAAGTGCGGGATTTACTGAAGGCTATTGATGAGCAGTTTAAGACTTTAGATAAAGCACTAGTTAGCACCCTGATAATAAAGTTTTCATCTATAAGGCTCACTAGTGTTAAGGGTGAGCATGAGAACATAATACAAATGAGGGATGTAGCGGCTCGATTGAAAAATTTAAAGGTAGAAATGTCTGAATCTTTCCTTGTGCACTATATTTTGAATATGCTTTCACTACAATATGGACCTTTTAAAATCTCTTATAACACATATAAAGATAAATAGTCAATCAATGAATTCATAATCATGTGTGTTCAAGAGGAAGGAATGCTCATGATGGAATAAAGTGAAAGCGTTTATATGCTCAAAGAAGAAAAGTTCAAGACGCAATCCAAAAAGAATGAAAAAGGTAAAATACCTCCTTAATCTGACATCAAGAAGGAGTTCAAGTGCTTATTTTGTAAAAAGAAGTGACACGTTAAGAATGATTATATCAAGTATCAGAATTGGCTTGAAAAGAAAGGTAATTCATTCTCTTTTATATGTTATGAATCTAATATGGTTAATGTTGCACATAACACATAGTGGATTGATTCTGATTCTACAATCCATATTTTAAATTTCTTATAAGACTTGCAAAACCTAAGGAAGCCAGTGGGTAGTGAACAAAGTATCTTCTCTGAAAATAAGATGCGTTTACATGTGGAGACAATTGGAACATGCAACTTAGTTTTGAGTAGTGGTTTTATTTTGACTTTAGAAAAGACCTTTTATATTCCAAATTTTTTCAGAAATTTGATTTCAGTTTCAAGACTTGTACCTTTTGGATATTCCGTTACATTTTCAGACTCATTTTTTAATTTATATTATAAGTCTGATATTATTGGGAATAGTACATTGTCCGATGGTCTTTATTACTTAAATTTATAAAATAATACATCTTTCAATACTGTGCATGCTGATACTGGTATTAAGTGATGTGTTATGAATAAATTTTCTCTATATTGTGGTATGGCAGATTATGTCATATTTCTATTGATAGAATCAAAAGATTGGTAAATATGGAGTACTTAGTACTCTAAATTTTACTAATTTTGAGACTTGTGTGAATTATATTAAAGGAAAGCAGACCAACAAGACTAAGAAAAATACCAAGAGGAGTTTGGACATATTAGAAATCATACATACTGATATTTATAGTCCTGATATTGACTCATATGGCCCAAAATATTTCATCACCTTTATTGATGATTTCTCACGATATATGTATCTCTACTTGCTTCATAATAAGAATAAAGCCTTAGATGCTTTTAAATTATTTAAAGTAGAAGTAGAAAAATAATGTGAAAAATAAGTCAAGATTGTGAGATCAGATAGAGGTGGAGAGTATTATGAAAAATATACTAAAGATAGATAAATGCCTAGTCCATTTGTAAGGTTTCTTCAAGAACATGAGATTGTTACCCAATATACTATGCCTGATTTTTTAAACCAAAATGGTGTAACAAAAAAAAAATCAAACTTTATTGGACATGGTGAGGAGTATGCTTAGTAACTCCAAACTTTCAAAATCCTTGTAGAGTGAAGCTCTTAAAACGACGGTGTATATATTAAATCGGGTCCCAACAAAAGCTGTTTTAAAAACTCCTTTTGAGTTATGAAAATGTTGGAAATCAAGTTTGCAATATGTACGCGTATGAGGATGCCCATCTGAGTAAGAATTTATAATTCACATGAGAAGAAGTTGGATCCAAGAACTATTAGTAGACATTTTATTGGATATGCTGAACGGTCCAAAGGATACAGATTTTACTGTCCATCTCATAGCACTAGGATTGTGGAATCAATAAATGTAAAATTTCTTGAGAATGACTTGATAAGTGGGAGAAAACGATTAAGAAATTTGATTTCTAATAATAATCATTTGGTTTCTCAACCCTCCACTTCAAATGATAGGTTGATTATTGTACACATTACCCATCAAGATCAATCTGGTATTGAACAACAAATTAATATCATTCCATAAAATGCTGATTCTATTCCAGTTGACCATAAAATTTAGAAGTTATCTGAAATAATTGTACAACATACTTCTGTTGAGGATAATGATACAACATTGAGAAGGTCTTCTAGAATGAGAAAATCAGTAATCCCTGGTGATTATATTGTATATCTACAAGAGTCAGACTACAATATAGGAGCCGAAAATGATTCTGAAATATTTTCACAAGTTATGAGTTGTAATGAGTTACAATTATGGTACAATATCATGAAAGAAGATATGAATTCCATGAGTTACAATGGAGTCTGGGATCTTGTTGAGTTGCCTAAATGGACGAAAGTCATAGGGTGTAAATGGGTCTTTATAATAAAGAAAAACCATTCGACAATATCGAAAGATATAAAGTAAGACTCGTTACTAATAGATATACTCAAAATGAGGGAATTGATTACACGGAGACTTTTTCTCCTGTATCTAAAAAGGATTCTCTTCGCATAATTTTGGCATTGGTTGCTCGTTTTGATATGGAATTATAACAAATGGATGTAAAAACAGTATTTTTGAATGGTAATTTAGAGAAAGAGGTTTACATGAAACAACCAGAAGGATTCTCCTCTAGTGATAGTGAGCAATTGGTATGTAAACTAAAGAAATCAATATATAGATTGAAACAAGCCTCCCGTCAATAGTATTTAAAATTTGATGAAATTATCTCTTTATTTAATTTTGAAGAGAATATTTTGGATCAATATATATAACAGAAGATCAGTGGGAGTAAAATTTATTTTCTTATTTTGTATGTGAATGATATTTTACTTGCATCCAATGATAAAGGGTTGCTGTATGATGTGAAATAATTTCTCTCTAATAAATTTAAAATGAAAGATATGGGTGATACATCTTATATTATTAGTATTAAGATATATTGAGACAGACTATGTTGTGCTCTAGGTTTGTCTTAAGAGATCTATATCAATAAAGTTTTACAGAGATTTCGGATGAAAGATTGTTCACCAAGTGTAGCACCCATTGTGAAGGGTGATAGGCTCAATTTGAGTCAATGCCTGAAAAATGATTTAGAAAGGGAATAGATCAAAATATTCCATATGCTTCCGTTGTTGGAAGTTTGATGTATGCTCAGGTATGTACAAAACCTGACATAGCATTTGTAGTTGAAATGTTGAGAAGATTTCAGAGTAATCCAGGTATGGAACACTGAAAAGTTGTTAAGAAAGTGATGAGGTATCTTTAAGGTATCAAAAACTACATGCTTACATATAGACGGACCGACAGTTTTGAAGTATTGGGGTACTCCGATTCAGACTTCGTTGGATATGTTAATTCACGTAAATCAACATCAGGTTACATATTTTTATTTACCGGTGGAGTTGTATTCTGGCGGAGTGTAAAGTAAACTTTGATTGCTACTTCTATTATGGAAGTCGAGTTCGTTACTTATTTCGAGGCTACGAAGTATGGTGTATGGATGAGAAATTTCATATTTAGGTTTAGAGTGGTTGATTCCATCTCAAGGCCATTAAAGATATATTGCAATAATTTAACTGCTATTTTCCTGACTAGAAATAATAAAAGTAGCAGTCGAAGTAAACACATCGACATTCAATTTTTAGTCATAAAGGAGCGCATTAAAGGAAAGGAAATTACTATTGAGTATATTAGCACTGAATTGATGATCGCTGATCCTTTAACAAAAGGTATGCCACCATTAAGGTTCAAGGATCTTATAACAAAAATGGGACTAAGTTCCATTTTGTAACTTTCATTGTATCGACAATGATATTTAATAAAATTTCTATTTATCTGTTGTGATATTCTCAAAATTGTGTACACATTGATTGATTTGAGAATGTCATTAATTATTGGACAAAGAATAAATATAGGGTTTAATCATAAAATAATATTATCGGATACAAACATGACTTAAAAAATATAATATATTGTAATATATGAAAAATATTACTCATTATTAGAAGACTTAACGCCATAATTCGTATATTTATTTTTTAAATTTGAGAATTGATGAGTTTGGTTATCACATCAAGTAAAATATAGACCAAGTGGGAGAATATAGGCTTCAGCAGTTCCGAGCCGAGCCGAGCCGAGCCGACTTCTTCAAGCCGATTCTGAGCTGGTTTGCAGCCGATTGCTGCTTCTCTTCATTTCGTCTTTCTCAACTTCTAATCTCCTTCTACCTTTCAATTTCATTGATTGTTGAAGTATTAGTGGTCCATTTAAGTGATGATAACTCTCCATTAACGCACTTATCAATTCTCGGTCGGTTAATGGAAGTAATACCCGATTAAGGCATTTGATGGTATTGCCTAAAATCAAGTATTTTGGCTTTATTCCTGGCACCCAATTCAACCGATACACCATCTAGAAGAGTAAAGCGTGTCCAGAAATTCAAAATCGGTCCGAATCTCAGAATTCGAAAACAGAGCAAGCAAATGGTAGGAGGTATAAAACTCGATCCTTTATTCTTATTTCATGGTTGTTTAAGCCACATTATATGCTTACAGATCTTACCATAGACTTTATCATTGGATTGTCTTGAACTAAGCTTAGGCACGGCTCTATCTTTGTCGTAATTGATTGATTTTTGAAGATGGCCTATTTTATCTCACGTAACAATACCACTCATGCCTCTCAAGTCACTCAACTTTTCCTTTAAGAAGTTGTGGGCCTCTTCGGGGTCCCCAAAACCACCACCATCACCTTCTACCAAGACTCTCACTTTGTTGGCCACTTTTAGAGAACATTATAGGGTTTGATAAAGATCAAGCTACAATTCTCTAGTAAATGCTACCTCTTAATCAATGGTCAAACCGAAGTGGTAAACAGTTTATTGGGAAATTTACTACTAGCTCTTGTAGGTGATAATCTTTAAAATTTTGATTCAGTGATTCTCGTGCTGAATTTACCACCAATTATGACAAGAACCACTCCATGAAACTATCTCCCTTCAAAGTTACACATGGTCGTAACATCGGACGTTCACTAAGCTATATCAAGTCTTGGAAACTGTGACGTCGACATAGAGGAGTTCATGGCTCAACACCAAGGGTTCCATGAACTAATTCAACTTGCCTTAGATGAGGCCAATATTAAATATAAAGTGGTAGCTCACCGCCACCGACGACATATAGAGTTCAAAGAGGGGGATTTATTACGCTACTCCTTCGAAATGAAATATTCATTGTCAAAACTTATCAGAAACTCTAACACATAGATTCAGATGCTTCAAGGTTAATAAAAAAACTAAACCTAAATATATATCAGCTCACACTTCTGACTAACTTAGGAATCAGCCCAACTTTTAACGTCGTCAACCTAAGTCCATACTATGGCAAACCACCATCAGTGGCAAAGCAAATGGCCTCCGTTCAATAAGAGATTTTGCCCTCGCTCCTAGAAGTCCTTGATTTAAGCACCATCACCACCCACCAAAACAGTTACACGCAGTATTTGGTCCATTGGAAAGGCACTCTTGGCTCGAAGATTGTTGGATCGATCAAAGTATGCTATGACAAATGGGAGGGCTCGATTGGAAGGAGTTACTCAAGTTCAACTGGAGGATGAGTTCTTCGCAGCAAGAGGTGATGATGCAGTCCCAGCCATACTAATGCAGTACTAGCCCATGCACACGGCCTAATTGACCCAAGCCTGAACTACAACCTTGTAGAGGGCACTAATAATCACAATTATTAGTTAACAAATCTCGAGAGGATTTCATTTTTTCTAGTGGCAGCAAAAGCCCATCTTCCTGTGACAGCAAAGATCATCTTTCTAGTGGCGGCAAATGCTTCTCTAGACCATCAGTTTCCACAACCACGGGTCCTAGAAACAGAAGTCATTTATTATGTTCAGCTATTAGTCGTTATCCCCACATACCCACCTAGTCTTGGTTGTTCGTTTTAGTTTCGTCCTTAGAATTAGGAAAGCTGAGTTTAATTAAGTTAAGAGTGTTCCCCCCTCCCCCCCCATAACCAAGAGTAATAAGTTTTTTTTGTTGGTGAGTAATTCATAATATTTAGGTCAAGTAATTCTTTAGGCTAACTATCATTGGTGATTGACTCTCTTTATAAGGTGAGTGATAAAATTGACTTTTGTCTTCAAATCTCATTTATCTTTATCAATCAAAATTTCAATTTATTTTCCAAATACGCATTTGCATCATGCTCAAAAACTCTAAACTAAAAATTATTTTTTACAATTTTTATTTTTTAATGTGTTCTCAGATCCGAATTACTGTACGGATTATGGAGCCAAGAATTGGGTCACCTGGTCTGGCTGATTTGGAGTGGATCTGATCTCCGTCTACTCTGAATTTGGATCTTGCATAACACAACAGACAATTAAGAGATTAGAAAACTGGCGAAAATCACCCCCCGATTTATCTTCTGATACTCACATTAGTTATTTTTTTATGAGAAAAGTAAGATAGAGGATGCAGAATGAGAGTATTAATGCTCGTGTAGAAGGATTGAGTGTGATATATTTGATGAAAAGTGTCTTAAAGAGAGAGAAAAATGCACTCGAAGGGGAGCACCTTGAAACTGTCATCGGCTGGATGTTGAAATTCCATTGAAAGATTTGTTGTAGTAGTATATTTTTATTTGGTTGTACTTTTTTGTTGCTTCTCCTTTCTCCTATTATGAAATAGGGATATATGTATAGTTAATGGCAATTTAATATCTCCTGACAACCACCCACGAAACTGCCCGGATGGATAATGGGATATCTTTCGACCAATGGTTCCTAATTGGTTACAATGTCCGTTGAACAGCCCGGTTAAGATAAAGCGATTATTCGTTCCAATCGATTATGGTAGGTTTATTCAATGCGGGAGAAATGGGCCATTCTGACAGAGCTAATGAGTTTCATCCATTCACTTTGGATCATATGAGCCGATTGGGATATTATTCATTTCTAAGTCAATTCCTTTCACTGATGGGCCTTTTTCTTGGCCGGGCTGACCATACCCATCATTTTTAAAATTCAAATATGCGGTCACATAAATATATGAGAGATTGTTATGGGATAACTAAAATCACTAATTAAAGAAATTTTTAAATTTTTGTTTATTAATTTGGAAAAGAATTCTTAATTAAACTGTAAAAAAATGAGTGATATTACCTTCTAAAATATTATAGATATTGCTATAAACCTTGGTTGTAAGCACATGTGTACATACTTTTCAAATTTTGGATCTTCTTTAGTAAGAATAAATTTTTGAGTAAACGATATATTGAATACTCGTAATCTTGCACCATCTTTTAATCTCAGCTCAAAATAAGTTGATAAATAGTTGTTATCTTTTATGTTTTCAACATGATGTTTCAAGTGCCTAATACATTTAGAATTTTCTCAATTATAATATTTTTTACAAATAATTTTTTCCTGGTCACTAACTAATTTAGCTTTAAAATATTATGAAATAGTACTGGAAATTTTAGAATTGGCCATATATAGTGGGAATAACATTGTCACACTTAGGTTGTGATTCTAATATTTTAATACAATTATCAATAAGCAATAACAAGTGCTTGTGTTATGGGATAATTATCCTATTATCATTCAACAACAAAATGAGAAAAATAATGAGCCATAAAACATGACAATCATATTATGAAAAATTATTCATTACTCTTATAAAATTACAAATTAAAAAATGAAACCAAATTTATAACAAATGAACGAAAAAAGGTTAAATATTTGATCATTTAAAAGATTGAAAATGAGAGACTAGAGAAATTTTCAATGAAGAGAAAATAGACAGTGAGAGGGTAGTTATAGATTTTTTATTAAGGGATTTTTTGATAATTATATTTTATTTTAAACAGAGAAGGAAGAGGGGAGCAACACTTTGCCTTGGGCAATCACTCAGATCGTGCTGAACTGTGTGATGGTGTTGACCATAGGTGTCATGTTCCCAAACTCAAAATCAAATACATCAATTTCTTAATCTATAATTAATTTAAATCAAATTCTTATTAACCTTAAGACTCAAATTTTAATTATTTATTCTCTAGATTTTTAAGCCGAACTGACATCGGAAGTCAAACCTATGAATCAAATACCGTTAAATAACATAAAATGATATTATAAAATCATTTAATCATATGACTCCAAATTTATACTGAAACACGGTACCAAATACTGACAATTACTTGACCATAATTTCTTGCATCAGGAGAAAAGGCATCTTAACCAAAGTAAGAGTATCAAAGCAACTTCTAATAATTTAGAAAATCATACTCAAGTATTTATGAAGTATGGATCATGAATTGTATTTTTATTGATGATTAGTTAAGTTGAATTCATAAAATTATTGAAGTCAAATAAAACTTTGAGTCAAAATTAATTTTATGATTTGGTTACATTAGACCGAGTAATACTTGTCTAATACTTGATACACGTTTATACGTATTTTAAATAGTAAGGATATGCATGGATAATACCTATGAGACACTCATGCATATTTTAAGAAGACTAGCCATATTCAATATACACCCAATGAATGCACATATGTATTTAAGGTAAAATATAAACGCCGAATACCCATTTGAGCGATACACCTACGTTGTATAGTTTATATCTTGGCGCTTGACACACACCTGATAGGCGCATATGTGCCATCTTTTTTTTTTATTAAAGGTCCAATTGGCCAATTTTTAGTTGTTTTTATGTGATTTTAGGGAGAAGAGTGAATGAGAGAATGATAAAGGTAAGACTAGAAAAAGGGAGTCTAAGTAAAATTTAGGAGATTTTTCATGATTTTAAATATAACACAAGTGCATCCAAATTGTTTTTATTTTATTATTAGTCTTTCTCTTCTTCTTTGAATATTTAGTGTCTTAAATAATCATACATATTATAATTTTGTATATAAAATATTTATACATTACATGTATGTACTTCTATTCTCATTTCTTGTAATTCTTATGAAATACATGCCTTCAATTCATATGTATTATACTTAAAAGTTTATTTTATACAATAATATTCATATATATATATATATATATATATTTAAATTATATTTAAATGCTCCTATATATTTTTTTATTTTTAGATATACATTCCTATATGGCTTGTACTTAAAATAAATTTAAAAAATTATGTAAAATTTACTAAATTATTATAAATTCTTGAGATTATAAATTTTGCATGCCTTTAATACGTATCTTTAAATCTCTATATGTCAAAAATTATGTAATACATTTCTTACATATTTTAACAAAATACATATTAATGTTCCTGTATGTTTATGTATTCATACCCATTATGAATTTGAAAAAAAAATATAAATGAAAACTCTATATAAATGAAAACAAAATACATATAAAGCACATGTTCGTATTTGAATATAATTTTCTATTTGGTTCTGTGTAGACTATTATAAAAAATAATAAAATATATTATGATATATCTTAATATATTATAATAAAAATTAAGATTCAAACTTATCATTTACGGATTAAAAATAACATTCAGTCTTATCTAAGGTTGAAAACGACAGCCTTATGTTCATGTGTTCATACATGTTATCAATTTGAAAAATAAATAAATAAAAACTTTATATAAGTTTAATTATAAGATTATTTTTTAGTATGAGAAAATATAAAGCACGTGTTTGTATTTGAATATAATTTTCTATTCAATAATATACGGATTATTGTAAAGAATTAATAAAATATATTATAATATTTTTTAATATATTATAGTAAAAATTAAGATTTGAACCTGCCATTTACAGGTTAAAAATGACGTTTAATCTTATCTATATGATTATATATATAATGGTCTACCTATGGGTTTTAAATAATAACGTATGACCTTTAAATATGTGAAAGTATATATAACTCAAGTTTTAATTATTCGCCTATTTTTTGATGTGATCATCACTGATCCTTAATCATTTAAATTTTTAACATAATTTAAACATATTTTAAATATTGCACAAGTTATAAAAATTGATCATTAGTTCAGATTATGGACAATATGTTTATGAAATTGCATTATTAATTTCTGATTTTTGATCATGTCGTATTGTAAGATATAGATCTCAATAAATCACTAATTCTTAATGAAATGGATATAACAGTGGCTTACCAAAAACCTAATATTTTATTTTTAAAAAATAACAAATTTAGTTAAGTTGATAAAAATATCAAAATCAAATAAGTTTAGAGTCAAAGTCAACTTTATAATTGAATCATATTAGATCAAGTGACATCTAACTCGCGGCTAACACACGTATATACATGTTTTGGACAGCAAAAATGCACTTGAATGATGTCTCTGTGTGCTTGTGTGTATTTTAAACAGATTGGTCATGCCCCGATGTGTAAACGAGAGACGTACATGTGTTTTCAAAGCATAATGCACTCACCTAACAGACACTCATACACCATATGATTTCTATCTTAGCGTTTGATAAGCGCACATGTACTAATTTTTATATAATATCTACTTTGGCCAATTTTAATCATTTTTTGTGAGATCAAAAGAGAAGAGAGAGAGTAAAGAGGGAGAGAGAGAGAAGGAGATGAAGTATGAGAGAGAAGGATAATTTTAAGTGAGATTTAAGAAATTTTAATAATTTTAAATATAAAGTAAATACACCTAAGTTTCTTTTTCCCTTGTTGCTATCTTATTCTAATATTTATAATATTTATTATTTTAAATATTTATACATGTAATATTTTTATAATTAAAAACTTTATACCTTGTACATATGTTATCATACTTGCATTCTACGAAATTTTTATGAAATATATGCTTTTAAATTCATCTATATTGTATGCAAAAGTTGATATCCTACAACCATACTCATGCTTTTATATCATGTTTAATTGCCTCAGTACGTCATGATTTTCATACTCATATTCCTATATGCATTGTATTTGAGAATAAATTGATGAAACTATGTTCATTTTATCAAATTATTGTAATTTTCTAGGAGTATCACTTCTACTTGTTATAAATTTTACAATACACTTCCTGTATGTTTTAACAAAATGTATACAATTGTTCTCGTATGTTTATGAGTTACTATATGTCAACAATTTGAAAAAAGATAAGAAAAAAACCTTTAAATACATTAAAAAATAATGATATTTTTTCTAATATAGAAAAATATAAAAAATATATTCGTATTTAAGTAGAATTTATTTGATTCTATACAGATCATTATAGATAATTAACGAATATATATTATGATATATTCTAACATATTATAGTAATAATTAATACTGGAACCTATCATTCCCTAGTTAAAAACAGTATTTAACCTTATTTTATAGGAATATGTGTATAATGACCTACCCATGGATCTTGAATAGTAGTACATGACTTTTAATTATATAAAAATATATATAACTCGAGTTTAGATTATTCGTCATTTTGTTGATGAGACCATCACTAATATTTGATCCATAAGTTTTACATGTTTTAAGTATATTTAGATACTATATAATTTTAAGAAGGAGATTTGATCACCGGCTTTAACTTATGCACAAAATATTTATGAATTTATATCATTATTTTTCGATTTTGATCATATTATATTCCAATATATCTTTAACATAAAATATTTAGTTATAAAAATTATATATCTTATTGAGTAATTGAACCATGAGATTAGAAATATGACAATATTGCCATCCATAATTATAGTATAAATCAATTTAATTAAAATTAGCAATTTAAATTACAGTTTATCTTTTAATAAATACATTGAAAATACTCTAACACCCTAAAAAATAATCCATGAACAACCTTTCTTTAAACCTAATCAACTAAAAGTTAGTCTAATCCTTTTAAAATGAAAGGTTAGCAAAACAAATGTAAAAATAAATTAATTACTTAATAAAGTATATATAATTTTGTATGTTGATATATATCGAAGAAATATGTTTAAATTATATCATAATCAAGTCCGAAATGGTTGATATCATCATTTTTCTGGTAACTTGTGTTGAAGCCACTTTTCTAGTAATCAAAGAATGCCAATTCTTTACTAGTGCATGAAATATGCCCAAAATATGCTATATATAAAATATGATCAAATTATACTAATGCACAAAAAGAACCAAAACTTGGTAATAACCTTATAAATAAATGGCAAATATCAAAGTATGAGTTATGATTACTTTTATATAATTAAAAATTATACTCTGCTATTTTAAAACCGTATGTGGGCTATTTATATATAACTTTATAGAATGGGTCAAATATTGCTTTATTGACCTGTGAATGATACTGTGACATTCAATTTACTTATAATATATTAGAATATATTTAAATATATTTTATTAATTCTTTATAATAATCTATACTTAGTCAAATAAAAAAAATTTACTTAAATACGAATATATTATTAAATTTTTATATATAAGAAAAAATATTCTTATCATCAAATTACGTAGAGTTTTCATTTCTATTTCTTCCAATTTTATGACATATAGTGAAATATGAATATGTAGGAGTAACGAGGTAGAAATTGATGACATATAGGAGTTTAAATATATGATTTATAAGGTTATAAAAATTGTTATGTAAAGAAAATGTTGGAAGGTGAGGACTGAGACACGGCCTAGACTCCTACGGGAGGCAGCAGTGGAAAATTTTCCACAATGGACGAAAGCCTGACGGAGCAATGCCACGTAGAGATAGAAGGCCCACGGGTCATGAACTTCTTTTCCCGGAGAAGAAGCGATGACGGTATCTGGGGAATAAGCATCGGCTAACTCTGTGCCAGCAGCCGCGGTAAGACAGAGGATGCAAGCGCTATTCGGAATGATTGAGCGTTAAGCGTATGTAGGTGGCTTTTTAAGTCAGCCGTCAAATCCCAGGGCTCAACCCTGGACAGGCGATGGAAACTACCAAGCTGGAGTACGGTAGGGGCAAAGGGAATTTCCGGTGGAGCGGTGAAATGCGTAGAAATCGGAAAGAACACCAACAGCGAAAGCACTCTGTTGGGCCGACACTGACACTGAGAGATGAAAGTTAGGGGAGCGAATGGGATTAGATACCCCAGTAGTCCTAGCCGTAAATGATGGATACTAGGCGCTGTGCGTATCGACCCGTGTAGTGCTGTAACTAACGCGTTAAGTATCCCGCCTGGGGAGTACGTTCGCAAGAATGAAACTCAAAGGAATTGATGGGGGCCCGCACAAGCGGTGGAGCATGTGGTTTAATTTGATGCAAAGCGAAGAACCTTACTAGGGAGCTGAAATAGAACGAGATACTTAACGAAAACCACATTAACGAAAACCACTAGCTGGTGGGCCGACACTGACACTGAGAGACGAAAGCTAGGGGAGCGAATGGGATTAGATACCCCAGTAGTCCTAGCCGTAAACGTTGGATACTAGGCTTTGTGCGTATTGACCCGTGCAGTGCTGTAGCTAATGCGTTAAGTATCTCGCCTGGGGAGTACATTCACAAGAATGAAACTCAAAGGAATTGACGGTGGTGGCCTGCGGTGGAGCATGTGGTTTAATTTGATGCAAAGCGAAGAACCTTACTAGGGAGAGTGAAATAGAACGAGATACTTAACGAAAACCACATTAACGAAAACCACTAGTCTGACACCGAGAGAGGCGAAAGCTAGGGGAGCGAATGGGATTAGATACCCCGGTAGTCCTAGCCGTAAATGATGGATACTAGGCGCCGTGCGTATCGACCGTGTAGTCTTTGTAGCTAACGCGTTAAGTATCCACTTTGGGAGTACGTTCGCAAGAATGAAACTCAAAGGAATTGACGGTGGCCGCACAAGACGGTGGAGCATGTGGTTTAATTTGATGCAAAGCGAAGAACCTTACTAGGGAGCTGAAATAGAACGAGATACTTAACGAAAACCACATTAACGAAAACCACTAGCTGGTGGGCCGACACTGACACTGAGAGACGAAAGCTAGGGGAGCGAATGGGATTAGATACCCCAAAGAGTCCTAGCCGTAAACGTTGGATACTAGGCTTTGTGCGTATTGACCCGTGCGGTCTTTGTAGCTAATGCGTTAAGTATCTCGCACAGGGAGTACATTCACAAGAATGAAACTCAAAGGAATTGACGGTGGCCCGCACAAGCGGTGGAGCATGTGGTTTAATTTGATGCAAGCGAAGAACCTTACTAGGGAGCTGAAATAGAACGAGATACTTAACGAAAACCACATTAACGAAAACCACTAGGCCGGGCCGACATCGAGAGACGAAAGCTAGGGGAGCGAATGGGATTAGATACCCGGTAGTCCTAGCCGTAAATGATGGATACTAGGCGCCGTGCGTATCGACCGTCTCTGATCTTTGTAGCTAACGCGTTATCCCGCACTTTGGGAGTACGTTCGCAAGAATGAAACTCAAAGGAATTGACGGTGGCCCGCATGTGCGGTGGAGCATGTGGTTTAATTTGATGCAAAGCGAAGAACCTTACTAGGGAGTCGAAATAGAACGAGATACTTAACGAAAACCACATTAACGAAAACCACTAGTTAGACGAAAGCTAGGGGGAGCGAATGGGATTAGATACCCCGCAGTCCTAGCCGTAAACGTTGGATACTAGGCTTTGTGCGTATTGACCCGTGCAGTGCTGTAGCTAATGCGTTAAGTATCTCGCCTGGGGAGTACATTCACAAGAATGAAACTCAAAGGAATTGACGGTGGCCCGCACAAGCGGTGGAGCATGTGGTTTAATTTGATGCAAAGCGAAGAACCTTACTAGGGAGCTGAAATAGAACGAGATACTTAACGAAAACCACATTAACGAAAACCACTACATTAACGACAAACATCAGAGACGAAAGCTAGGGGAGCGAATGGGATTAGATACCCCGGTAGTCCTAGCCGTAAATGATGGATACTAGGCGCCAGGCGTATCGACCGTGTAGTCTTGTAGCTAACGCGTTAAGTATCCCACTTTGGGGAGTACGTTCGCAAGAATGAAACTCAAAGGAATTGACGGTGGCCGCATGGGTGGAGCATGTGGTTTAATTTGATGCAAAGCGAAGAACCTTACTAGGGAGCTGAAATAGAACGAGATACTTAACGAAAACCACATTAACGAAAACCACTAGCTGGTGGGCCTACACTGACACTGAGAGACGAAAGCTAGGGGAGCGAATGGGATTAGATACCCCAATAGTCCTAGCCGTACACGTTGGATACTAGGCTTTGTGCGTATTGACCCGTGCAGTGATGTAGCTAATGCGTTAAGTATCTCGCCTGGGGAGTACATTCACAAGAATGAAACTCAAAGGAATTAACGGGGGCCCGCACAAGCGGTGGAGCATGTGGTTTAATTCGATGCAAAGCGAAGAACCTTACCAAGGAGCTGAAATAGAACGAGATACTTAACAAAAACCACATTAACGAAAACCACTAGCTTCTGGGCCGACACTAACACTGAGAGACGAAAGTTAGGGGAGCGAATGGGATTAGATATCCCAGTAGTCCTAGCCGTAAACGATGGATACTAGGCGCTGTGCGTATTGACCCGTGCAGTGCTGTAGCTAATGCGTTAAGTATCTCGCCTGGGGAGTATGTTCGCAAGAATGAAACTCAAAGGAATTGACGGGGGACCGCACAAGCGATGGAGCATGTGGTTTAATTCGATGCAAAGTGAAGAACCTTACTAGGGCTTGACATGCCGCGAATCCTCTTGAAAGAGATGGGTGCCTTCAGAAACGCGGACACAAGTGGTGCATGGTCATCGTCGGCTCGTCGTAAGGTGTTGGGTTAAGTTCCCGAGCACAACCCTCGTATTTAGTTGCCAACGTTGAGTTTGGAACCACAAGATCACGGGTGATAAGCCGGAGGAAGGTGAGGATGACGTCAAGTCATCATGCCTCTTATGCCCTGGGCGACATACGTCTTCTGAATGGCCGGGACAAAGGGTCGCGATCTCGCGAGGGTGAGCTAACCCCAAAAATCCGTCCTCAGTTAGGATTGCAGGCTGCAACTCGCCTGCATGAAGCCGGAATCGCTAGTAATCGCCATCAGCCATACGGCGGTGAATTCGTTCTCGGGCCTTGTACACACCGCCCGTCACACTATGGGAGCTGGCCATGCCCGAAGTCGTTACTTTAACCACAAGGAGGGGGATGCCGCAGGCAGGGCTAGTGACTATAGTGAAGTCGTAATAAGGTAGCCGTACTGGAATGTGCGGTTGGATCACCTCCTTTTCAGGGAGAGCTAATGTTTGTTGGGTATTTTGGTTTGACACTGCTTCACACCCAAAAAGAAGCAAGCGACGTCTGAGTTAAACTTGGAGATGGAAGTCTTCTTTCGTTTCTCGACAGTGAAGTAAGACCAAGCTCATGGGCTTATTATCCTAGGTCGGAACAAGTTGATAGGATCTCCTTTTTTTACGTTCCCATGTCCCCCCATGTGGCGACATGGGGGCAAAAAAAGGAAAGAGAGGGATGGGGTTTCTCTCGCTTTTGGCATAGCGTGCCTCCCACTGGGGGCCCGCACGACGGGCTATTAGCTCAGCAGTAGAGCGCGCCCCTGATAATTGCATCGTTGTGACATATAGGAGTTTGAATATATGAATATGTAGGAGTAATGAGGTAGAAATTGATGACATATATACTCTTAAAGACATGTAAGAGTATTGAATAAAAATTTAAGATATATATGAGTATTATTTTAGAATTTCAGTATATAAATATAATGTGCTTGGATTTAATATATGAATTTTATAAAAGTTTCGTGAAATGAGAGTGGAGTCAAATGTATAAAAAGTATAATTAGTTTATATATAAAAATAATACATATATGAATATTTGAAATAATAAATATTCAAGAAGATTAAAAATAAAATCAACAAAGGAAGAATGTCTTGAATACACTTGCCTTACTTGATTTCTAACAAGATACCTTTGATTTCAAATCTTCATTATTTGTTCTCTCTCTTTTTCTCTCTTATTCCCTCCTCATATAAATTGGCTGAAAATTACTTAAAATCGACTAAGGACTTGTTTATAAAAATTTAGCACATGTGCACTGATTAGATGTAAATTAGACACCAATGTACATCTATATTATGCATGAGCATTCATCAGGTATTGATATTCTACCTCAAATGTGCGTATGCATCAATTGGATGCATATCAAGTGCGACTAATTTATCTAAAATGCGCATAAGTGCCTCATAGATGATTATCAAGTACCTATTGTCCAAAATATGGATGAGTATTTGTCAGATATAAGTTAGGTATCACTCAACCCAACTTATTATGGTTTAAAACTTATTTTGTGATCAAAATTTTTAATTGATCTCAAAAATTTATCTTCTTAATTAAAATAATCATTATTAAAAGAATTTTTGAGTCCCATGTCTTATAATAGTTGGTGTTACATATTTATCACATATATAAATTGAAATGCCTGGCTCATTGTCCAATTAATTTGTTATTATAAATTTATTTTGGATATATTGTAATAAATTGTGCAATATAAATTTGAAAAAAAAACAAATAGAGCAAGGAAATAGTTTTGACGCTTAAGACACGTCCAATGCATACTCATGCACACTTGGCAGAGTAGGTGCGCCCAAAGAATGTCTGAGGTATCGCTCAAGCACAGATTTTAGAGTGCTCGCATTTTAGGTGTGCCCGAGGTGGTGCTTGTGTGTGGATAGAGTTTGATGCAATATCTGATGTATGCCTGAAGTAGCGTTTTTGCGTTGATTTGGTTATATAAAGATTACACGCATTGTTTTTGGTCATTTTTTGTGGGAAGAACGAGAAAAGAAAGAAGAGAGAGGAAGGGAAAAATGATGATTTTGAAGCATCCTTTGATTAGATCTGCAAGATTGGAAGTTGTGGTAAGTATCCTACACCCTATTTTTGATCTATTTTTATTTTTGATTTATTTTGATTAATTTGGTAAATTTAATATACATACATGTTATTTTACTTACCCCATTTGACTTCCTCGTACATGTATGTTACTTTTACCGATTATTTTAGAATTTTACTTCTATTTTATTGCTATTTGGAGATTTTGTTTATTTTGTTAAAGAATGGGTAAATATTTTGAAGTATTTTATTTATGTAAAAATATGTTTGTAAAAAAAAAAAAGTCACACAAAATTACATATGGGCCGTATATATGGTATCCATGCATTGTGCTTTTAGTCGAACGCTATTTTGTATAATTGATTCGACATATGTACTTTTTCTCGAGATAAAAAACTTTATGTTTGATCTTTCTGAGTGGAAGATTCGTACCTTTGTCGTGCTGAAAAAGCTTTAAACTTGTGATATAGAGACTTATTCCGATTTGTGTTTTAATGAGAATTATCATAAGAAATTGAACGAAATTAGTATATTTAGATTTTTTAATATATTCAAACAGATTTAAGGAGTGCACTGATTCCACAGTGGCAAAAGACAATGGCTTCATCCCCATCTATATGGAAAGTATGTAGACACCTTTCTTGTGGATCAAAATAATAGTGATATGGTTTAAAATTATTGGGATTATGAGTAATATTTTTTTAAAATTAGTCTTTCGGTCTTTTTATTCTTTGATTTATATATGTTTTAGATTTTTTTATATATTTTACTCGTATTGATTTATATTTTTAAGATTTTAATTGAGATTTACATGTTTTACCCGTAGTTAGAATTCAATTAGTTTTGTATATTTGGAACCCTTGGCTTTTATTTTGGAATATATTTTTGGTACAAGACCACATTCGGACTTTTTTTAATATGATATAGAAGACATATGAATTTTAACTTTTATAAATTTTCACTCATTCAGATTTTTTATATATTTTACCCGCATTGGTTTAGATATTTGAGATTTCATCTGAGATTTACAAGTTTTATCTGCAATTGAGATTTGGTTAGTTTTGTACATTTGGAACTCTTGGTTTTTATTTTGGAATATACTTTTAAGCATGAGATCACATTAAGATTTTTATTAATGTGATATAGCTGACATTTGAATTTTGACTATCATATATTTTTGCATATGTTTTGATTCTATTTGTACTGTTTATGGACATATCGGTTTATTGTTTCTTACCCTTTCATATTGGTGGAATTATGGATACATTGTAGGGAGTTCGAGTATGAATTTGATTGTAGTCTCACTTATATTTGGTGAGTATAGGTTTTGTATTCATATTCGATGTATTTTTTGTATCGTTTGGGCGGTGGATAAGATGATGATAGTATATTATATTGTTGAAAAGTCGGTATTTTAATTATTCAATTACTTTGATATTTGTGGCATATGATTTATGATGGATCTATCAGTTATTTATAATGTTGTTGTTACTTTTTTTTTATAGACTTTTTAAATAGGTCATGATTATTTATTTGTTTGAATGAATAGTATCTAGAGAGATCCTATAAATGACTGATATTTTTGTCCATTATTATTGTTTATGTCGAGGTTGTAAGGATATGATATCAGATCACACTTAAATTTAGGTTTTATTTTAGGTATCATATTTAAAAATTTATTTTGTAATTTTTAATTATTGTTAATTATTAAAATTTATTTTGTTCCGAAGCCGTGATATAAATATTAATACATATGTCGATTTTATGCTATTTTTTGTATATTTTGCTAAATATCTAAACATGATAAAAAGTTCATAAAATTTATTTATAATTAATGCTAAAATAAAATGAGAGAAAACAATTTAGTTAGAAAGGCGAAGTGGAGGGACGGAGACCTCCGAAATTTCCCCCTCTGCGTTCTTGCTTCCTGTGCTTTTATGGTCTTCTTCGGCTGACCTAACGCCTTGTTTGCTCTCTCCCGGTCGAGCCCTGTTCTCCATACAGACGTGGAATCTTTGATGCTCTTGTCAGTCCAGTTTGGCCTCTAGAACTCACATCACTCCCAACTATTCTTTCTCTATTGGCATCTCTCTGTTGACGATTCTGCAGGATTGAATTGATGGCGATATTCATCGCAAGTCGGCGTCTTTCGAGCGGGTCGGCGACGACGACGACGTTGCGCTCTACGTGTTTGCGATTTTACTCGTCATCTTTTAGGGAAGAGCAGGATACGTTTGGACCAATTCTTGTACCTTCTGATAAGTCCGTCTCTCTCTCTCTCTCTCTCTCTCATTTCTATTTACTATGCGCTATTTGTATAAGGTAACAAATAAGAGAATCTACCGATGTTGAGTAGTTTTACATTTCAAGATAACGCATTCTATGTGTTTTATTGCCATTAAGCTTTAGCAAGGTTTTTACCGACAGCATTGTCCTCTTTTTCTGGCGGCGTTCCCATTATTCTGTTCAATTTGACGCTTCGGTCAAAAATTTCCCGAACTTCAATGAAAATGCTTGTTAATTATTTTACCTACAAAGCGGGTGAAATTGACAATATGATGTTGGAGATTTTTAATTTTGTAAAGATTATAGATTTCCACGTTAAAGTGGCAGCTAGATACATGGCATATGCCCAGTGACGCACAGCCGATACTTATGTGACAATCTAAGTTGGTTTTGATAGTTTAATCAACTAATTTAACTTCCGACTAGTATTTCAACCAACTTAATTTCCAGTCACCGTCTATTTAGATATGTGCTTCTTGTATCATTTTTGTCTATAAATGGACATTTGCAATCAGTTTTGGGTAACTACTAATCTCACCAAAATCTAGACTTTCTAAGTAATTATTTATTCGTAAAAACAGTTTTTTAGTGGCAGACAATGTTGTTTTTCATTATTATTTTGGGTTTAATTTTGTTTGTGTAAAACATAGTAAAAAGGCTTCATTGCATCCCTGAGACAATTGTTACGAACCTATTTATATTTGTAAGGTTGAATATTGTCTTAAGGAAAATGATATAACACACCTTGAAGCCACTCCTTGATAAGTTCTTTTAAGTCAGACATATTTATTTTTTGAGAGCCTTGGTTTTCCAACAATCTTAAGACACTATTGAAAATGTAATAATTGAAATTATGAATCTAAACAAATGACAACTTCAATTGTTAAGTTGGATCGATTTGATGGATGAAATTTTATGAGATGGAAGATGTATTTTCTTTTAGCATCTCTTCAAATCATATATGTTGTAAATTTACCAAGACCCAGAGAGAAAGATGATGAGACTATTGAAAAAACTCAAATCTTACAAAAGTGGGACAATACTGATGTGTTATGCCAAGGCTATATCCTTAATGGTATGTAGGATTCTTTATTTTACATTTTTCTATATGCGCTAACTGCTAAAGAATTAAGTGAGAAACTTGAAGCGCGATATTTGCAAGAGGATGCAACGAATAAGAAATTTCTTGTTACTGTTTCAACAATCATAAGATGGTTGAAGGCTTGTTATGGAGCAATTCTATGATACTGAACGTATCCTGATAATTATAAACCACACAATATGTATATGGATGAAACCATTATTGTGTTGTCTATGATTGATAAACTCCTTTATTGGAAAGATTTTAAAAGAAGATTGATTCATAAGGAGGACATGCCTCTTGAAGAACTTGCTAACCATCTTCGTATAAAAGAAGAGTATTGTTTGCAGGAAAAAACAAAATCAAAGACCAAAAGGAGATCAAGGACCAAAACACGATGAATCAAAAGTCCATATTTTGTAGGAAGGACAGTCTAGTAAGCCCACAAAGTGGAAAAAATGATAAATTCTCTGGCCACCAAAAGGATAAAAAATTTAAGAAAGGTTTCTGTTTCTATTGTGGAAAACCAAGACGTTACAAATATGAATGTCATCTTCTCAAAAAGAAGAAGAAGGCTCCTTGGGATAAAGATAATCTTATGGCTATGAATTCTGAAGTCATCACCCTTGAAGATGGTGGAGTATGGGAGATTGATTCTGATGCCACTTAACATGTGTGCAACCAATAGCCAATGGGACTGTTTTGTACATGAGAAGCTCGTCTAATGCTCTAGTCCTAGGCACGGGAAAAGTAGAAATAGAGTTCACTTTTGAAAATGTCCTAACTCTTACCAATGTTTATTTTGTCCTTGAAATCAGGGAGAATTTAGTGTTTGGTAGTCCTCTAAACATGCTTGGCTTCAAACTTGTATTTGATGTAGATAAGTTTATTTTGTCCAAGGGAGGAAACTTTTTAGGGAAGGGTTACATGGATAATGGTATGTTCAAACTCAGTATTTGGTAATAATAAGATTGCTTTTGCTTATATTGTTGACTCGTCTTTTTTATGGTATTCTTGGTAGGCACATGTTAATTTTAAAAGAATGCATGATATGGTTAAGTTAGACTTGATTCCGTTTCTAGATAGAATTGCTGGAAAATGTAACACGTGTTCTCATTAAATGATACATAATTCTTTTTTTAAGGTTGGAAGGTCTATAAAGATCCTTGATTTAATTCATAGTGTTATTTTTTTTATCTCCTCAATATTGGTGGATAGAATTATTTCGTAACTTTTATAGATGATTTTTTTAGATTCTGTTTTGTATACTTGTTAAAATATAAAGATAAAGCTGTAGAAAATTAAAAATCTATAAATTTGAAGTTGAGCTGCATTATGAAATGCTTGTCAAATGTTTAAGATTTAATAGAGTTGTTGAGTTTTATAGCCCAAGTTATTTTGAATCCACTGGGATATGTGCATGAAACTAGTATGCCAGAAGTGCCATAACAAAATGGTATGCAAGAATGTAAAAATAGAATACTCACTGAAATGGTTTATGTTATGCTATCCAAATCTAGCTTAAACAAATGTTTTTGGGGCGAGTTATTGTTGACTGTATGCCATATTCTTAATAAAGTTCCTGACAAAAGGAGCAATTTAACTCCATCCAAGTTTTGTAATAAAAGGAGGTCTAACCTAAACTATTTAAGAGTTTTAGGATGTAAGGCAATCAGTAAAAATTCCAGAATCCAAAAGAAAGAAATTGAGTGAAAGAGGCATTGGATGTGTTTTCTTGAGGTATGCAGAACATAACGAAGCATATAGGTTTGTGGTGATAGAACCTAATGGCTCGATTTCGATTAATACAGTAATAGAATAGATAGAACCAATCTTTGAGGAGAATCTTTTGAAATCTATTCTAAGAAATAATGTAAGACATTAGAACAAGAGCAAACTTATGTTCCTGGAATGGGACAATTTGAAAGTGACAAAGAACAAGAAGTTACCAAACTTAAAAAATATAAGATAATAAGGAAAACAAACAACTATGAACCTAATTAGAAGAAACGAGAGAGTTGGTAGGAAGACAAATTTCTTGTTATTTTGATGTAGAAGCAAATCCTATCACTTTTAATGAACAAAAAGCCAATTTTTGGAAAGAGGTAATAAATGATGAGATGGACCCAATAACGGGAAATAGAACTCGGAAGTATGTGGATCTGCCCTCATGTTTTAAACCAATATGTTGTAAATAAATTTTCAAAAAGAAAATCAAAGTCGATGGATCTATTGACAAATTTAAAGCTTGGTTAATGACAAAAGTTTTACTTAAAAGCTGAGAATCAACTATTTTAATACATATTGCTCAATGGCTTGAATTGCTCCTATTAGAGTGTTTATATTGCTTGCCTCGATACATAATATGGTCATTCACCAAATAGATATTAAATGGTGAACTAGACAAGAAAGTGTATATCGGAACAACTAGAAGAGTTTGTGGTTCTATGACTAGAATATAAATTTTGTAAACTAGTTTAGTCATTGTGTGGACTAAATAAGCACCTAAACAATGTCATCAAAATTTTGATGAAATAGTTCTTGTCAATGGATACAAAATAAATGAATTTGATAGGTGTGTTTATAGCAATATTAATAATGAAAAAGGAGTCATTATTTGTTTTCATGTGAATGACATGTTAGTCTTTGGAACTGATTTGTAAAATGTTAAAATGCTAAAATCTTCCTTGTCAAGCAGTTTTGACACGAAAGACTCAGGTGTAGCTAATGTCATTTTAGAAATCAGAATCATTAGGGATGATAATTCTATAATGTTATCACAATTCCATTATATAGAAAAGGTATTTAAGTAAGTTCAATATTCTTGGTTGTGTTTCATTTTTCACACCTTTTCATCCTAACAAAAAGTCAGTTCTTAATACTAGTCACCAATAAACCAATTGGAATATGCTAGGGTAATTGGATGCCTTTTGTATGCTATGATATTCACTAGACTAGAAATAACATTTGCAGTGAACAAATCAACCAAGTGTACTAGTAATCCGAGTAATCACATTGGATTGCAATGAAGAGGATTTTGAGATATTTAAAGCACACTATAAACTTTGCTATTAGTTACAATGGATATCCTTTTGGTCTTAGAAGGATATAGGGATGCAGATTGGATTACTGAAACATAAAATCATACATCTACTACTGGATGGATCTTTATGCTTAGTGGGGGTGTATTTTTTAGGTTTTTAATATGCAACCTTGCATAACTGATTCTAACATGACAGTTAATTTGTTGCTTTATCATCTGTAAGCAAAGAAGCAGGAATGGTTTAGGAACTTTTCTATGAATTTCCTTTGTAGCCCATACTGCTTTCTCCAGTATCCTTGCATTGTGATAGCAAAGCTACCTATCAAAGGCATATGGCCATATTTACAATGGAAAGTACAGACATATTGGACTATGATATTGTTATGTGAGACATTTGATCCCACATGATGTGATTACAATTGATTTTATAAGGTCAAGCTAAAATTTGGCAGATCTTTTAACGAAGAGGATTATCAAGAGATATGGTATTTAAAATATTTAAGGGGATGGGCCTCAAGCCCATATTAAAAAATTTTCAATGATAAATTTCAACTTACCGCTTGTTATTACTTCAAGTCTTAAGTTTGATAAGTCTAAATATATCAGAAGAGTGATTGCAAGTATTATGTTAACTCCTTTTCGTCCAAAGGTGGGGTTAGCAATGCTTTAGAACCGCAATGTATAAGAGAAGAGTGAACTTGAAAAGTTTTTAATGGACTTATAATAATTTTTGTTGAAATACTTAAATTTTAGGTTACTTTCAATAGAGTCTACTTTTATGGGTGTGAAGTGCTACTGCTTGTTGGAGTTCAGGGGCTTGACTCCACAAAAACTCATGAATGGATATGGACACAAATCAATGATAGTGTTGAGTATGGTGAAATGACAATGATATTGAGATCATGATTTGTTGTTTTAACTAGTCTAATAGAATTGTTGGTTCATGTCATTCTGGCTAGTTATAACATATTTCACTAAATAATGGTTCATTCACCAGACACCACTATTTATGCACAATTTTCAAGATTATATAGGATCTGATACTTTTTTAAAATATTGAAAATGATTGGATAATGTTGTAGGTTTTCAATTTTGTAAATGTTATAAAACATTGGATTGACACTTACACATGGTACATGCCATGTGTCAATGGTGCACATGTTGCATTAATGCGGCAATGGAAGTTTGTTTTGGTAGTTTCATCAACTAATAAAACTTTCAATCACAATTTCAACCAACTTAATTTCAAATCATCATCTATTTAGACATGTGTTTCCTATGTCATTTTTGTCTATAAATAAACATGCCGTTAGTTTTTATTAACTACTAATCTCAATAAAATCCAAATTTTCTAAGTAATTATTTGCGAAAATGATTTCTTAGAATTGGACAATTCTATTTTCATTATTGTTTTAGGTTTGATTTCGTTAGTGCAAAATGCTGTCAAACAAAGGTTTCGCTGTATCCTCAAGACAATTTGCATGAACTTGTTTGTATCTATAAGGGGCGAATATTGTTTTAAGAAAAGTGGCTTTGTAACACGTCTTGAAGCCATTCCTTAAGATGCTATTTTATATCGGATGTATTTGTTTTTCAAAAGCCCTTATTTTTCCAATGATTAATGGTTCTGTCATGCTGGAGTGATTTCATGTCTGTAATAATGCAATGAATGGGAGAAACTGCATGTTTGTTAGCACATTGAAATGAATAGGTTTGCCAACATCTTCAGTTGATTTGCTGCACTTGGTTTAAGACTACATTCTCATTTCGCCAGTTCGTGTTTCCTTAGTCTTAATAAGCCTTTCATGCTGCAGGTCAATTTATTTAATTACGGGTCAGTTATTCTATCTTGAGATGATTTATGACCATTTATCACTTGCAAACTGTGTATGCTATTGTGAGGCAACAGCAGCGGTGCTCACTGCTCTGCACTCTCTAGGTATTCATATTATTGCTTGGCTGCATCGCAAGGAGAAAATATTTGTGGTGACCATGTTGGGCTTTTAGAATTTGATGACATCTGACTGTTATTTCAATGTTAACAAGAAATATGATTTCAAATTTAAGCAAATGTGGTGGAAAATTGGTGTTTTCAGACTATGTTAGTTATGGGAGAAGTGGCACTGCATTTCTAGTCATTGAACTGGAGAAAGATAATCGGAAATATGCTCACACTAACTATAACTTCTATCTGTTGACTGCCTTATACAGTAGAAATACTTCAATAGAAATTCTTCTCCTGGTAAGTTCATTAATTTATCATATATTAAGAAGACTATATATGGTTGGGTGACTATGCTAGTTATGGGAGAAGTGGCATTGCGTATCTAATCATTGAACTGAAGAAAGATAATTAGAAAAATGCAAACACTAACAGTAACTTCTATCTGTTAACTGTCTTATACAGTAGAAATGCTTCAATAAAAATACTTCTTCTGGTAAGTTCATTAATTTATCATATATTAAGCAGACTACGGGCTAGACACATCTACGGGCTGGTTGTTAGCACCGACTGGTAAGAACCTTGTTGAGGAAGAGTAATTTATCTACGGGCTAGACACATCACAAACAGTAGATGGAGAATTAGGAAGTTTGGATTGATGTTGTATGGAAGAATTTGTTGCCAGTTGCTGTAAACTTTTGGAGGACATGTGGGTGGAGTTGGAGTGGGTATGCAATAACAGAAAATAGACTCTTATGGCTGAATCAAAATAGCAGGTATCTCAAGCTTTTTGTTTCTGTAGTAATAGCACTACGTTGGTCACCTATCAAAAGGACAGTGGCGGTACACATCTTGTGTTTCTTCCAACCCTCGTTTATTTATTGACTAGAATATAAAATAATCGACCTTTTCTTTGTGATGAATATTAAACATCAGTCTCTTCAGATTCTGCTTTAGGTTGACCTTGTTGCTGTCATGCTGACTGAATATCTAGGTTGTGGGGAGCTCAAACACAGAGATCACTGCAGAATTTTGAAATAGGTGGAGAACGTGAACGGATGCCTGATCCAATTATTCGTGCCTTTGGAATTTTAAAGAAATGTGCTGCCAAGGTATATTCTTACCACATATTTGCTTCTTTTTGTATATATAAACTTTTAAAGCATCTGCTTATACCAACCAGAGTTATTCCTACGAAATTCTAAATCTCACAAATTTGCAGCTGATTTCATTGTATTTTGATACTTTTCCCTCCTGTGCAAAACTCTCTTTGGTTCAGATTCAGACTCAAAATTCTTGGGCTCTAATTTGGTACTTGCACCAGGAGTATAACTAGCATTAGGGTTTCCTTTCTCAGCGGAGCATTCAATGTAAACTCACTGCTATTGTATTTGGTTCAATAAAGGTTTAGTTCAGGGCCCAAAAATTTCATGAAAAAGCTTTTGTTATGGTTTTTCTTGGATGAGGGGGGCAGGCTAGGTTTAATGTTTTGACAATTTGACTTGTCTATAATGTGTATGGAATGAACTTTTGGACGATTATGGTATACAATCCTCCCCTACCATGAAAAATCATGATATGTCGCCATTCAACAATATACTACGATATATTGGCCGATATTCAAAATATTGGCTGATATATGTGATATTTTTCAATACACTAGTCGATATCTGCCGATATTTTCCCTTAGGTTACAATTTTCAAAAAATGTCTAGTTTCTAACACGTTTGATTCAGATATATAATACCCGATATAGCCAATACTAATATAGTCACAACAGATACCGATATTGACCTATTCATCCTACTTGCTACCAAGATGAGTTCATCTTATTTTTGTTGATAAATGCAGCCAATTTACTGACATGGGCGATAGCAAAGTATTAAGGATGACATGAGACAATGCCTTAGGGCTGTGTTCTTGCATTAAATTCATACATCTCACCTGTGTCCGGAAAAAAAAAAAAATTTGGCATTTCTTTGCATATTAACTTTTTTCTTGGGTGGCTGTGGGGTCTGCCAAATTAATAGGGATGAGGGACTGCGGTGAAGTGAGGCATATTAGCATTCAAAGTTGTTGCAATCTTTGAATTGCCTCTAGATTAGAGAATTTATCAAAGTTAGAGGAGTGGTAAACTTTGCAGCGGGGGCAGTCTTTTGACTTACTAGGATATTGTGATTAATTCTGTCAAATTAACCTTGATTTCACATATTGAATCATAGGATTGGGCAGAATGACATAAGGAGGTTCATATGATAGAAACCTCAAGTGGGATTAGAGGCTTTGTTTTTGTTGTTGTATGACTCATCTTTCTATCCAAGGTTATCTGGCTTATTTGAAATTCTAAGCATCAAGTAAGATTCTCATTCCACCTATTGCTTCAGCAGTTATATGACTTACAGCGCGTTGCTTTTGTTGCCCCCACAGTGTGGTAGCTTCTCATGGCCTTTTCTATTCAAGGTTTTAAAGTCGTAACTGGCTTACTTTGATAATAATTGGAACTGTATTGAACATCTTGCTGACGCAGCAAAAAGACTTGTTGCTTACTTGAGCTTCCTTTTGCCACTTTAGATCTTCTCTTTCAGCCAATGTTTCACATTATGCCGGTTGGAGGAAGTTTTGGTGTAAATTTGCCAACAAATTTGACAATCCTTGTAAACATGAAAGATCTTGACTTAATTGCTTCATCGGATCTTGTGTTTGTTAATGATCTTTTTCTTTTTTTCTTTTATCTAGGAGGGTGTTTCTTTCATAATAATATGATCCATCATCTGTGAACTCAATGTGCAGGTGAACATGGAGTATGGTCTTGACCCATCAATTGGGAAAGCAATAATGGAAGCTGCACAAGAAGTGGCTGAGGGGAAGTTAAGTGATCATTTTCCGCTTGTAGTGTGGCAAACTGGCAGTGGAACGCAAAGCAACATGAATGCTAATGAGGTTAGTGCAAGTTTATTTTGATACATTTCATTACAGTTTGTTCCTCCGTTCTCCTTATTTGGTTCACTATTACAGCATTTTCTTTCAAATTTGATAATCTTGGTATTTTGGTTTTATATTACCAAAATGCTATATCCTCCGTTGTCTGTGTCAGTATATATATTCCATGTCACAGGAGATGGCCTTGTTTACCAAAATAAAGACCATGAATACTACAGTTACTTCTGTCATTTCCTTTTGATCAGAATTGTCAATTCATTCTCTTCAGTTCCCTAGCACTAGTATTTGAGAGTAGTTATTGTTTGGTGTCAAATACCTAGCCATTAGGCAGTGCTAGAATGATTAATGGTCTTGTAATTCCTTTGAGAAAGAGTGTTCAATTATCTTGTGCATTTGCAAGAAACCTAGCACTTTTTGTTAAATAATGCCTTTGATCATCTGATCTAAATTTAAATTGAGGCCATATCTATTTTACTTCACCGGACTTGCATACTCTTTCCATCAGATATTGTCACTGGATTCAATCTGAATGTGAAAACAAAATGATAAGTAGAGAGACCTATGACGTATGAACAACTTAGTTATTTAAAAACTGTAGATGTAATTCTGGTATGTCCTCACATCAAAAGGAGGAAACCTTTGTTGAATATAGGTATAGTATCTATACACGGTCAATCTGATTGGGGGACCTTACGGCAATATTCTCAGAAGTGGGATCCGTAAAGAAGCTGCTTTCTATACATCCATGCTGGTTATAATTTTTTTGTCTCAATAATGCTTGCCTTCCCATCATTTCCCTTGCCACGTTTGTCCATTTCCCGTTTTGCTTCTAACTTATGCTCACTAGATGGTTTTCGTGTATGCACTAGTCACCACCATAGATGAAAATATCGATATTGGTATCGACATAGTTATATTGGTATCAGATAATATGTATCCGTATTGGATATATTAGATAGAAAAATTTTAAAAATTGTAAGCTAATAAGGTTGTATTGACCTATTTATTGGCCAATTATTACGATATTGTCGTGGTATCAAGAAATATTGGTATCGGGGGCCTCAATACCGACACATATCAACTGATATGTATCGTATCGGCCGATACTTTCATCAATGGTCTCCACAGTTTTAAATCCTAGTTTTGTGGTGTCACGGGCATATCATTAGCAAATGAAAGGATCGTGGCATCGCTGCCATATCATCATGGTTGCAGTGTTGCGGTGTGCATCACAACTTGTATTCAAATCTATGAATCACCATATATCATGGGCTTATGGAAAAAGTAGTAGAATGCCAATTGATGAGCCATCTCCTGAATAATGCCAGGATGTGGCGCATCATTGTCCTTTGAAGAGATTGTTTTCATTGCTAAAAAGAATTATTGCTCTAAAACTGCAGATTTGGGAGATCATGTCTCTTTGCAAGAATATCACCTTCAAAAGTGCTTAGCTCTTCAATATTAGGAGACCTAGTCAGAAAGGTGATGCAAAATCTGCATGCTTGTAACCAAAAAAAATATGCATGATTGAGATTCCTGTCAACATATTCTTCTCTTTGCTGTCTTGATCTGGCTGACCTCTCTATTGAATGGCTGAGAATCATGATCAAGTCCTCTCTCCTGGGGGAACTACTAGTGTAATTTGTTTACTAGTATTTTCTTTTCTTTTTTTTTTTTTTGTGAAGCATTCAACTGTACATGTGTACCTGTGAGGTAGCAGGAGGTGTCCTTTTGTGTTGTGTATGTCAAGCTCATTATTTACCTGCATATTTGATTGATATATGCAGGTAATTGCAAACAGAGCAGCTGAGATTCTGGGTCATAAGCGTGGTGAGAAGTTTGTGCATCCAAATGACCATGTCAACAAATCACAATCTTCTAATGACACATTTCCTACTGTAAGCTTGCTTTTTCTACTTTGCCTTAATTTTCTTGTAGAGATCTTTAAATTCTCAAGCTATCAGTTCTGAGTTTTGTTGTTTCTTCTCCAGGTGATGCACATTGCTGCAGCCACAGAAATAAATTCAAGATTGATACCAAACTTGAAGCATTTACATTTTTCACTACTTGGTAAGGTGGGTAATGCTTACTAACATCTTCTGGAAGCACATTGCTTCACTTAGCTACTTTGCCTTAGTGATGCTTATGTTCATCCACTTGAAGTGTGTTGCTTTTCTCAGCAATTATGTTCTGATTTCATTATCCATCATTTTTACCCTCTTTGTTTTTTAGGATCTTGTTGTTCTGTTGCATATGCAATCTTTAACTTGTTTGTCAAGGATCGAATGTAGGATGGTAACTTGGTGACAATCATGATGTTTGATTATGGTGTGTGAATGGTTGTTACGCTTCTCAAGCACACTTCCAGCAACTAGCTCCTATTAAAAAATTGCTGTGAAGCTTTATAACATCGGCTCACAACATTCCAAGAGTGGTTAATGAAGCTAATAGATACGGTACTGAAAATAAATTACTTTTCTGTTGCGTTTAAACTAGTATCTTAGACTGATGTTGAAGGCCCCGTTTGCTAGCACTAAAACTGTTCTTTATCTCTATACTATAGCTTGTGTGTGAAAAACTCTCCTTATGGAACAACTTTTTTTTTTTGCCTGTGAAACTGTTTTGAGTAACTTAAGCTTTGCCCTGGTGAGCTGTTAACTTTCTTTTACTGCAAATATAGCACAGCCTCTTACTTGACACTACCAAGTGCAACCCATTGTTGCATTATTCTTCACATGCTGTATCCACATGTTGTGGAAATCCAAGGGCTTCCTTGGTAATTTTCCTTTACAACTGCATCTCACACATAAGGAAAATCTGAAAACAGATTGTCTTGAAAATCAGCGTAAGATTGGCTGTAGTTGAAATACTAGTAAAGATTTCCTAGCACAATCTAATATGGAATAAACTTGAGGATGCCTCTTGGTTCTTACACCAAGTAAAGATGTTCCCTTTTTCTTAAGATCTTGAATCCCTACATTGAGCATACACTTTGCATGTCAGCTACTCTAGAAAGGAGACAGGATTTCCCCTTCTCAGCTAATTTGACAGCATGGCTAAAATCTTCTAAGACTAACAAGGGATTTGAATGCCAAACCAGATATGCAGCAACGGCTGCCAAGGGGCTTGTCTTCCAGATGCATCATTATACGCAGGCATAAGAAGCAATTAGTGAAGAAATATCTGCTGTGTTCAATCAAAAAGTGAGTCAATAGATCATAGAAAACCAGCAATTTCACATCCACTGGGTCGCAATTCCAGACAACCCATATCTTCCCAGTATAGATTGGTTGGTTAAACAGAGAAATGCAATGAAAGACTCCCATTGGGAGTGGTATGTGATCATAAAATATATCTAGATCACCACTATTAGACCACATAGTCCATATGGATCAAAATGTTGGAAATACGAAGAAGCAACATACACAAGAAGTGACCGTTGCAACAAATAGAAAGTCAAAATGGATGAGTTGTGTAATTCTAAAAAGATAAAAATAAAAAAAATAAATATACATGTAGTAATTTAGGAGTAGCTCCTTAAAAGATAAGAAAACGGTGTTGAAGATCTTCAGATGCCTAAAATGTAGGCTCCATGGTGCACTGATGAGAAAATGTGATTTGGTTGAGGTTGGAGGTAATAAGAGGAGGAGAGATAGGTCGTGAAAAAATTGGGGTGACATGATAACAAAAAGGTTTCAAATTGTTTAACTTTGAAGTTGCCATAAACTGATCTTATTTCCCGAAGAGGATTTTTATAGCCATCTCTCTTGTTGGGACCTAAGACATTGTTGTTGTCATTACATTTTAAAATATAATACATGTTTTTCTCATATTTCGGCATGTTCATTGTTGACATTAAGCCTTTTTTAGTAATTCTTGGTGTTTTCCCCCCTTCCCATGTTTTTACAAGATCTTATCCTTTTCTCCTTTTTTTCCATTTTTTGGGACAGGACTAGTGTAGAGCTGCAGCTGTTATAATGAAAGGGAATCTGCTTGCCTCACTTATGCTCCTTTAAGATTTTGAAATTCCGTGGTTAGCGGAGCTACTGAGCCTTCAATTATGTTTTTCCTCGAAAATGTTAGCTGTCTCTGGTGTAGCTTGAATTATGAAAGTGAAGTGCCACTATGAATGTCGCTTTGTTTTTTGGAAAACTTTTGGTGGATTTTCTTGAGAATATTTGGTGCTTTACATATTAGTTTGGATGCTAGATGATAGTATAATTGGGGCTTGTAAAAGCTTTCTGTATATCTGGTCAGGTATGTCCTTAAAAGTGGATATAGGATTATCCAATGATGACAATGCATTACAATGCATGTTATATGGAATGACTAGGAAACTGTAGATGAAAAAAAAATCGTTGACTTATTTGTAGCCTTTCTTAATATTTAGTATGCAGTTTTGATGTTTGGATCACGTGATTCTGCTTATTTATATCCATTTTGTGCATTTATGTGCTTTGGACCCATTATCACAATTTCCTCGTGATTCCTGCTGGTAATTGAATTGGTAATCATTATTTTCTTGTTTTCACCAGTCTGTTGAGTTCAAAGATATTGTCAAGATTGGACGTACACATACTCAAGATGCAACACCTTTGACACTTGGTCAGGAATTCAGCGGCTATAGTACACAAGTAAGTTAATTTCCTGTTGATCACTCCAGTTCTTTTTTCAGACCTTAATTTCCTGTGGAACACTCCAGTTCTTTTTCTAGATCTCATTAAACAACTTAGCTACAGTGTTTCAATTATATAGCAAGCTAAAATTGCTGCTAGGGTCCATTGATCATCTGATTTGTTGCAGGTAAAGTACGGAATTGAAAGGGTCACAGGCAGTTTACCTTGTATGTATCAGGTGGGCAAGTAATAATTTATTTCGTAGTTATTTGTGTCGCTATAACTACCTGGAAGGCTGGAACTGCTACCTTGGTTGCATGACCCGGTTCACAGTTCATTTTCAAACTGAATTGTGGTGGTAGTTGATCCAGCTTGACAAATTTGAGGACCACGATATACCTCTTGCTAACTTTGCTTTCTGTGATATTTTGTTGCACATGCACGTGCAGAGTGATATATGAATTTGGAGTCATATGAGGGAGACTGAAAGAATGACAGACAATAATGGGCATGACTGAACCAAAAGAAATTGTCAGATAAGAAAACCTGATTCAGGCTGTGTAAAATAGTGTAGCAGTGGGATAGCTCTGAGTTGCAGAAGCTGATTTTAGGTTTTCCTATTCAATTTGATTGAGGAGTCTAAGGCTTGTTTGTTATTGCTATTGGAACAGTTTTGGAGAGAGATATAAATTGAATATTCCCTATAAAGCCTCCTATAAAGTTAATTGAGGTTCTTTAAGTTGCTCTCTTTTTTAAAATTTGTTTATATTTGGAAAATTTTCTAAAATAACCAAACCACACTTTGACTGAAGCTTCAAAGTATAACTCTTTCCAAAATTAGTTTTTTGCATAAAAATAATCACCCCTTACAATACGCCCAACAGAAGACAAGGGCAGCGTACAGTTTTCTGCGCTTCTAGTTTCCAAAAATAAAAACATGGGAAGATGTAGTGTTGGGATACTTTTGAGGACTAATTTATAATTTTGTTTTTCTGTTCTCATATACTGAGCAGTACTGCTGTCACTGGACAGTCAATCTCTAATTGAGGTTTGGATACAATTTTTATTTTTAAATTAAAGGAGAGAACAGACAACTTCTAAGTGAGAATTCAATATTTGTAGGAAAACAATTAAAACAATTTATGTAGTAACAACTAAATGTTCTAGCAAACATAATCTTCTTTGACACAATATTTTTATGAAATCATTTGTGATATTATCATTATAATGTATATGACTATCTAGCTAACACAAGCATCCAACTTCCCTAACAAATTATTTATCAAAATAGCATATTGGAGAAGCATACCCATTGAAATCATGTATTGTGCTAAGTGACATACCTCATTTCCATTCTCGCCCCCTGTCCCAACATGTTGATTACCTAGGTACATGGATTACAGTATCAGTCATAGCTGTAGGCCGTATTAGCATTACGTATTAGTATGCCACTGTTGCAATTTTTTTTTTCTTGTGACTGAGTTTTATATCAAACTTTGTCCCTCTCTTATCATATTTTTTGAATATTTGAAGGGTTTTACTCAATAATATTAAAATTAAGCTTGATATCTTCATATGTCATTGAGAGAATCCCCTCTCCCCTAAAATTTTGATTTATGTATATCTTGGACCTCTGCAAAACATGTAGAGTTAGACTTCGTAGAGGACTTTGATATATTTAAAGCATGTAGATTTAGGCTAATAAGCAAAGAAAAGATGAAAATAGAACATTCACCGATATATCATGATATTCTTGATATGGGTACAATCCTGATAATTTTCCAGTACACATATTGGCAGAAATTTATAATATTATTCAATATTTTGATCCATGCATTGGTAGAAATGCTTTTGCTTTTGTTTTTGTTTTTGTTTTTGTTTTTTTGTTTTTTCATTTTCTACTTTGGGTATATCTTTCTTATACTGGTCTAATCATTTGTCCAGCTTGCACAAGGTGGAACTGCTGTAGGAACTGGGCTGAACACCAAGAAAGGGTATGCAGGCCTTTGGGTGTTGCAATTTGGTTCCCCAGTTTATGATCATAGAACAATGATGTTTTGACCTGTGATTTTTATTGTCCCTTTTATCACTATATTCTTACTAGTTCTTCAATTAATTAAAGCTATTGAGTGAAACAAATAAGTGTCCAGGACTGACATTTCCACTTGCAGCTAATTTAGAGAGCAAGATTTTCATCCATTTGGACAAAAAGGAGTTTATGGTAGTTTTTTCTCCAGTCATGTTTATGTAGATTTATAATATAGGTCCTGTGGCGATGGCGCCAAAAGAGCTACTGATATGGTTTTACATCTAAAGATAGGATGTCTTGTTTATTTGTTGGAAAGAGGATGTTAATATGAAGGCTTGTTCTAGGAATTGCAATATGTCAACTCCATAGTGATAGTAATAAAAACTGGGTCATTCTTTAATGTAGTTTAATGACCACTTAATTAGAAGAAATCATGTAGTGTTTTCTATGGGTAGGTTGTGGTGATAATTTCAAATTTGACTCAGTTAATTTGGTTTACTATCAACTCTTGTTAGTGGGTCCTTGGGATCCCAAAATACCAGGGAGCTTGGAGATCTTCTGGGTGGGTATTAGTGTTCAACACATTTATACATTGACACTCTCCAAGATTTAGTGGGAGACTTCCCAACGTGAGTTGGGTGTCAGTTGGGTATGAGTTGTCCTTGATAGCATATATTAAGTCATAATTAGTCCATCTATTTATTGTATAATTAATTTGTGTATTATAATGTACATATCATGTAAATTAACAAGACTATTATAGCATTTCTATTTAGTTAGACTTGATTGATATGATTGCTGATTTTTAGCCTTATAGTTAGATTTGAAATTTCTATGTATTGTGAAGATCTCTCACAATGAAAGGGGTTCACTTCAATTGAATCCATTTGACGTATTAGATCCAAAATACTAAAATTCAAATTTTCTTGAAATCTCTAGTTATGTTTTGTGATGTTCTAGAATTTTGATTTTGTTTCATATTGTTCTACAAGTTAGAATAATCTTGAAGAATAATATGTGGAGGCTTTAGTGGGAGTCGGAGCCGATTTGCATGGAGTCTTCGGTGGCTGTTGAAGAAGTATTGAGAGCAGTCAAGTTTAGGGTTGTTCTCATAAACGATTTGGAGTTCTTTGAATTCTTGTGGATGATTTTCTTGGTCTTCATTTTTTTCTTTGATTCTTTTAGGGTTGCATTTGATCATTTGCTCCTTTCCTTCAAAATTGTGTGGCCTTTTTGGTGGCTTGGGTCACATCATATGGGAGAAGGAATCCTTTCTTGAAGACTTGTAGCGGTAGGTCATCCTCTACGGTGGTGGAGCGCGTTCAGTGGTACTTGATTGCTTTGCTTAGGCTTAGGGCACATAGATACAAATATCGGCTGATATATATTATATTGGGCCTTTTTGATATTATAACAATATCATGATATGCTATTGTATCTGCGATATATCACTGCATTTTAACTGATATTCAAAAAATAGGTCGTATGTCCTTGTCATCTAACGATTCTTATAATTTTTTTTGTTTCGATATATTTAATATTGATACATATTGTCTGGTATAACTATGACTAATGGCAATATTTTCATCCCTGTTAGGGCATGCTTGGGTTCAAATAAATTCAAAGAAGTTTGGGGCTTGTTTGGTTAATTCAAAAGAAATTTGGGGTAGTTTTGTTAGGCTCAGCCAGCAATCAATTTTTGATGAAGCTACGGCCGGAGTTTGAGGCAACTCATTCAAATTTAATAAATTGTGCTCCTGCTGCTCCCTTACATGTGTGCTTTAGCAAGTTACTTTGGGCAGAGTAGTGTCTTGCAACATAAGTCACATTTCAAAAGAAAGAACACCATCTAATACAATTGCTGACAAATCAAGGGTAGAGATATGCGAAACGGTTGATGTTTCAGCAACAAGGAATATGGGCATATTACTACTCATTTTATGAAGAAATTTGACAATTATTGCAAGAAGCCAGGGTATATAATCATAAGAATCATCAAGGTACGTCAAGCTAATGTCTGTTAAGGTTGTAGTTTGTACTTCTCCCAATGACTCCACTATACCCCGTGATCAAACTATACTTACCTAGCATTGGTTCAACATATGATCATTTTAGCCTTTTCAACCTTAGGTACAAGGTAATGGTACACTGTCGTTTTTGTCTTGACTTGTTAATAATGGGGCATCAAATCATATGACTAGCTTTTTCGATCTCTTGGCAATTTTGGGCATATCATGACTCATTTCATAGTCAAATTACTAATGGTGGTCATTCACTTATTCAATCTATTGGAGATATTAATTCCTCTATTAGATTTTTAACTTTTCCTGAACTTTCTACTAGTCTTATTTTAGTAGGCTAGTTGGTTAAAAACAACTGTAATGTTTGGTTTTTTTGTGATAGTTGTATTGTGTAGAATAAGGTGTCAAGAAAGATACTAGCAAAGGGGTATGAAATTGGACAGTTGTTTCCTCTATATTTTTCCATTCCTTTATTTTTTTGGCTTATACTACTGTATACAATAAGGGAAAAGTATGAGACAAATATTTGGGTTATCTTTCCTTGGTTATTCTATTCTTTTTGATAAACGCTAGCTTGTCTAGAAATAAAGATCAATTTTTCGTCTCATCTTTCTTTTGATTGCTTTACATTGTGGATGTAAATATCTGTATGGATATCAATCGCAATCATATCGGTACTGAATATATCGGATAATATGTACTGGTATTGAATTTATCGAACGAGAAAAAATTCTAAAAATTATAAGTTTGAGAAAGTTATATCGATTGATATTTTAAATATCGACTGATATATCGGCATTGTCAACTAATATAAAAATATATCGCGATATTATTGCAGTATCGAAAAATATCGTTATTGGGGAATCTCGATACCAATATATATTAGTTTATAAGTATCGTATTGGCTGATATTTTTATCAATACTCCACATATAATTTGGGCAAGGGTAAAGCTTTTGAATTCCCTTCGCATGGTAGTCGTGCTACAAACTACTTTAATATGATTCACATTGATTTGTGTGTATTACTCTTGTTATATATTATCATAGATATTTTGTGACATTCGTTGAAGATTATAGTAGTATATTTGGATTTACTTTCTTCGTTTTAAATTTGGGGTGTTTTTTGTCTTTTAAAATTTGTGGCCCATATTAAAATGAAATTCTCTTCAAGTATCAAAGAAATGAGATCCAATCTTAGTGGTGAATATGTCTAATGAATATCATGCTTTTCTATAATGAAACTATGTTGTTTCCTAGCGTTCTTGTACTTATATATCTCAACAAAACGAGGCCAATAAACATAATAATTGTCATCTATTAGACGTTGTACAAACATTGTTGCTTAAATCTTATGTTTCCTCTAGATTATGGGTTTAAGTTTTATCTATTGTGGATTATTTAATTAATAGGCTACCCTCATGCACCTTGAACGTTGATACTCTATATTATTGACTTTAGCATTAACATCCCAACTATTTTGATATTCTTTCCATTGGTGGTGTGTGTTTTGTTTGTCTACCACCCTATAAGTGTTATAAATTTTTGGTCAATCTGTTAAATGTATATTTATGAGTTACATTTCGCACAAATGTTATACTTGTTATGACCCATGCTCTAACAGATTCTTATCTCTTGTGATAATTTCTTTGAAAATTAATATTTCTCTAACTCATGTTGATAATTTACCTGAGATATATGCTCTTCTTGATTTTGATGATTTCACCACTACTCCTAAATGGTTCAAACCTAGATTTGTGTATAAAAGACGTTGACCAAGTTTGCCCCTTCTAGAGCTTGACCCACCATCTAAGCCTGTTCAACATGCTCCTCCTACGGATATTTTAACTTCAAAAGCCATTCCCAGACAATCTAGTGGAATTTCTCATCCTCTTGATTGCTATGAATTTTCTACTACATCTCTTCATGCCAATTTGACAACTATTATTCCTAGATGATCTAGTGGAATTTATTGTCCTCCTGATCGGTATGAATTTTCTCTACATATCTTTATGCCAATTTGGCAACTATTCCCATTCCATTAAGCTATTCCAAGGCAGTTAAATATAAATGTTGGCGTGAGGCAATAGCAGATAAACCCCAAGTTCATTAGGACAACAATACATGGGATGTAGTTCCTTATCCTGCTCATGTTAAGCCCATTTTCTATAAACGAATTTATTCTATCAGGTTGTTTTTTAATGGTACTCTAGATCACTATAAGGCCCATTTGGCTGTATACAACCACCTATGGATTATGGGGTGAATTATAAGGATACTTTTACTCTGGTGGCTAGGATGACTACAATGCGAATGTTTATTCCTATTGCTGCCTCATAGCATTAACCACTTCACCTAATAGATTTTAAAAATTTTTCCTTCATGGCGACGTATAAGAGGAGACTTATATGGCATTGCCACCTGGCATGACCTCTTCCTCCTGAAGTGAGGCAATCTCTCTGTATGCGTTGAAATAGGCTCCCTAGGCATGGGCAAATTCCGCTATACCTTACTTCCATTCTCCTTGAAGTAGAGCTGATATGACTCCTCTCTATTCCTCCATAAGACATCTTCAGTATTGTTCTTATTTTCATATATGTTGAATAGATTCTGCATTGATTATTCTTCTGTAGTAGAATGTTAAAACTCATTTCATATAAAGGATTCAGGTCCGCTTATGTATTTCTTGGGTTTGGAAGTTCTTATTGATTCTATAAGTATTTTTCTGAATCAACGTAAGTACATTCAGGATTTGATTACTTTGACTAGTCTTCAAGATACTACCTTTGTGGATATTCCTCTTGCACTTTCCGCATTCTTGTATTCATTTTAATCATAGGGAACGTGTGTTTACCTTAATGATTTATAAATCATAACAAACCATAATACACAGAATCCTAAATACAATGCCAATCGTCAATGGCTCTGATATTTATTCAACAATAATATGTCAGCTTGTGATAAGGAAAGATGCCAACTAAAATTTCAAACTCATCTTATAAAGGTTACACCGAAACTTACAAGATAACCATAAGAAATTTGCAAACATATTTCTAAACTACCGAAACTAAAATTTACATTTTTGAGATGTTTATAAATTTACAAGTTGTTGCATCATCACTTAAACTAAATTAGTTATATTATTACTGATTACCGCATACTTATTGGTTCTTCTTTACTTTTGTTTACCAGGCTTGAACTCCTGCGAAGTATCTGAAGGAAAAGAAAACAGTAAAAGAGTGAGCCAAATGCTCAACGAGAACATAATAGTCAAGGACATGGATATTTATCTTTAAAATAATTTATAAGGAGGAATAGGGATCATAATGCATGTAAAAGTACATATATACTTTCATGATATAATTGACTTTTTTTTGTACTTAATTCTTATTATTTGTCAGCACATTCTTACCTTACATATCTTAAGGAATTAGGGCTAGTAGGCCTTACCAGCTAATGGAGTATTTGATCGATATTTAGATTGTGTTAATCCACACAATCAAAGGCCAAAATTGCACAACACATCGATACTTTCTTCCTTATTTACATCCGAAAGATAGGATGGATTATGTTCAGTTCACACAAATCAAAGGCCTTATCTTCCTTATTTACATCTCGAAGACAGGATGGTAGTACCTATTGTCTCTTGATAGATGGGGTCAAAATCACACAACGATACTTATTCAGACAACGATCTATATTATAATATCCTAAGGTATGTCAGGGTATATTATCCGCTGAAATAAATCCTTGGTTCAATTTTTTTATTTCTTAAAATTTCATAGTGGAAGCCCTTATTTAAAATCTTGCTTCTTTTTGATTTTTTCATCTTAGGAAAAAATCATATTTCCTTGATGTCATATTAGCTTCCACTCATCGATAACATATCATATATGTTCATCACAAAATCACGATAAAGCATATCGTATATGTCCATAATAAAATCATATCAATACATAAGTTCATATACATTTTAACACATGCCGGACTTACTTTTAGACAACATATTATTCGATTCCTGGTCCATAGATTCCATAATTTACTGGTGCACTAACCGGTTCGATTCCATTTTATTTTTTTGACCGATTTGATCACTAATTCGATTTATGGGTCGGTTTGGCTTGTCATGATATTTTTCCGATTATATCACGTGAGTCGATTCATTATTATTCATATAATAAGTGACCAGTTTATTATTTTAAAGAATTATATATAAATCAGTTCAATTACCCAATTTGCCGGTTCCTTAGAAACCGGTTCATTTCTTATCTTTAACAACTGGTTCTTATAATAGCCAACTTATTTACATGATGTATAGCTTGTTTACTAATTTGATATACCATATATGGTCGGTTTATTATTTATTTCCTAGTCGGTTCACACTAAATTAGCAAAATAGGCAATTAAGTGCAAATCGGCCGATTTAGTGGCAATTTCTGTTCTAGGGCCGGTTCAGTGACCAAATTAAGGTATTTTTGGAAACCGTTTTACATGATGATAGATCAGCCCTAGTACTAAATAATATAACCGAGTTGGCTACTGATTCAACCGGTTTATGGCCTATTTAGTCCACAAAAGTGGACTGCCAGATTTGCATCAGCATCAGCAAGGGTGCCGGGGTGGGTTTTGGTGCTCATTTGGGGATCCGATTCAATGGTCCCCTCAACCCATTTTTATGAGCCGATTCTACACAATGTTAATAGGGGTCTTAACAAATTGGTGACCAATTTTGAGCCGGTTTGGTTGTCAGAAGGAGGCCGGTTCGACTTGATTTTCTCAAATTGCCAATTTTAGCATAATTGCTGAAGTTAATCCAGTTATTAATGTGAAGCCCGGTTCAGTGATTAAATTACTATGAAAAATTACTTTCCATACATTTCTAGAATCAGCATATAATTTTGGACCGGTTCATATGAATTTTTCAATTTTATTCTTGCTCGGTTCAAAGTTATATACTGATTTTGGTGCCAAATTTAGTATTCTGGTGCAATCTGGCCGGTTCAGTGATATTTAATTTTTTTAAGGCTGAATCAGTCAGATTTTTAAGAGATATGTTTACTTCAACTTCATGACATTTTAGAGAGTTCATTAAAGTTCCTATACTAAATTTTATAGAGCTTGAACCAATTAAAAACATGAAGAAAATCAGCACCAACAGCAAGCCCCTAATTTTCTCGGTTCAAACTACCAGTCGACTTTTAACATATTGAACCGGCTGGTTTCATGAAGAATTACTCTAAAATAAAAATATGGTGATTTAGCCAATACATTAAAGTTTTTTCACTAAAAGTTTCATGGGATAAATCGGTCATTAACAGTATGTAAAAATTAGCATATCAGCAAGTATAACAGCAGGTTATAGAACCAACATCATGATGCATGTTTCTGAATTTTTGCTATTCTAGCATGGTAATAGTAGGGATTATTTTAGAAAAAAATATGGTGATTTAGCTAACATTTTAAAGTATATTAAGTAAAAATTTCATAGCATGAATCGACTAAATAAAGCATGTAAAAATTCGGACATCAGCATGGTGCAGCAGAGTTCAGTAACAGGATCTTATTTTGACATGTTGCTGAATCTTGCTCATTCTAACAAGGATTCGGTGAGAATTTAGTATTGGACCGATAATATTTCAAGATAATATCAAGAATTTAATAAAAAATCAAAGAGGGAGAGGAGTTCTTTCTTTGAAATATTTTTAATTTAATATCGAAGTTTAGCTGCCAACCGAGTCCTTCTCGAGACTCTAGGTTTGGTTCTTTGTTTTTGCTCCTCTTTTCCTTTGCCTTGTTCTCCGATTTTTTCTATCCCTTTTGGTGAATATCTAGCCTTATTTGTCTCATAAATTAATAAATTATTGGTTGAATTTTTAGTAATTGCCACATACCCTATAAGGTGGTAATTCCTTGGCTTCTCAAGGATGACTCACTCTTTGCATGGGGTGAGTTGTTGGATCCTTATTGAGTCACTTTTTGGATCTTAATTGGAGGTTATTGGGTTACATGTTAAGCTCCTTAATATGCCAAGTGTGTGTGTAATTTCGGTTACTAATTGAGTGTAATTTCAGTAACCAGATTATCTTGTCGTCAACCGAAATTAATTTAATTATTAATCGATTTGAGAATTTATTAATCGAATTAGTTCCATATCATTGGCTCTATCTTTTATTAATCGGAATTGAAGTCGGTTTCATTCAATAATTTTTTATTGCATTTTGGTATAAGTTCCTGACTTCTGGGTTTTTACCGTTCATTAATCTTAATTTTACATAATTTAATTTAGCTTACTGAATTATGATTTATGAAATCTCGGTTCTTACATCTCTAGAAATCAATGTGAAATATCTCAAGGAGGAGAGTGATCATTTTTTTTTATTCTAGTATTGTTAGACAGTTGGTAGGTAGTTTGAACTATTTTGACCATTACCTAGCATGATATTCTTTCATTGATCAGTAAGTTAGTTTATGCACACCCCACGACATTTAAATTTAGCTACAGTTCAACTTATCATTTTCTAGCTTCGTGGGACACCAAACCGTGGGTTTATTTTTTTCTTGTTGGCCCTCCACTTTGACTAGTTGCTTATGTTGATGCTGATTGGGCTGAATGTCCAAATACTTGTTGATCTGTGACGGGTTGGTATATGTTTTTGGGCCATTCTTTCATTTCTTGGAAGAGTAAGAAGTAGGATTAAGTTTTAAAATCTTCTATTGAATCTAAATATCATGCAGTTTCTACTGCTTGATTTGAAATCATGTGGCTTCATGGACTTCGGGATGAACATAGATTTTGACAATCTGATCCTACTTCTCTTCTTTTAGACAATACTTAGTGCCATTCAAAATCGTGACTACTCCGATTTAGCATGAGCTCACGAAATATATTGAAGTGGAGTGCCATTATGTTTGTGAATCTTGGATATCTGTCATTTCTCTTCCTCACATTTCCACTGCTTACTAGGTAGTTGATTTGTTTACAAAAGCAATTATTTGATAGCATCATTGAATCCTTATGGGCAAATTAATGCTTCTTGGTTGACCAATATCAATTTGAGGAGGGATGTCGGTCAGATATAATCCGTCCTTCACAGTATATATAAGTCATAATTAGTCTATCTATTTATGGGAATATAGGCTGAATATTTGAGGTTTAAAGTCTATAATTTGGGTTGAAAATAAGGGGTATAAAATCTAAAGATTTTGGTTCAAATTCAGATAATGCATTCTTGAAAAATTAGTCCACTTTTTTGGTCCAACATTCCCGTTCTCCATAACTTGGCATTTTCTGCTTTGTGCCATGTTTTCTTTCTGTAATTTAGTGCTGCCAGCTTCGACTTGTTCTTTTAATTCAGTAAAGGAGGAAAGAAAAAAGAGAGGAGAAAAAATGGAGTAGATATTAAGGCTTGCTTATTAGTGACAGAACCACAAAGAACAACCATATACCTTTGACGACTTAATTATATGATTCATGGTAATTTATCAAGCATACCATGTTTGGACATATAGCCCTTCTTTCTGTGTAGCTTGGTACAAATTTCATTTCTGACTATGTTTACTGTTATTATGTGATTCTGTGTGGAATTTTATGTCAAGCTTATGGTATAAATTGGTTTTCTTTTTGTCTTAACGAGTTCTTGATGTCTATTTGAAACTCGCAGTTTTGATGTGAGGATTGCTGCGGCAGTTGCTGAGGAGACAAACTTACCTTTTGTCACGGCAGAAAATAAGTTTGAAGCATTGGTTTGTATCTAGTCCTTTAATTTCATTTTTCTTTCCTATGGTTGTTGGTTGGGGATGCCATCTGAAATTTTAGAATTGATATCCTTTCTTTCCTTTGGTTGATTTTGTCAGGCCGCCCATGACGCATTTGTCGAAACCAGTGGGGCTCTTAATACTGTTGCTGCTTCTCTAATGAAAATTGCAAATGACATTCGGCTTTTGGGAAGGTGTTATTTTTTGAGAGAGAACTAAATACTTTTGTTATTCCAGTATATCTTACAGGTTTTCATTGTGCTCTTGTTCAGTGGTCCACGGTGTGGCCTTGGTGAGCTGATTCTTCCTGAAAATGAGCCTGGGAGCAGTATCATGCCTGTAAGTTCTCATTTCACCCATATTCCTTACTACATAGAAGAACATGGAACCAGCTTTAGCTCCTTTTGTACTAACTTTCTCTTGTGTTTCAGGGCAAGGTTAACCCTACACAGTGTGAGGCTCTCACTATGGTCTGTGCTCAGGTAAATCTGATGTTATATAAATTATGGAGATGACATTATGGATGAGAAGTTGGAAATTAAGAATGTCTTCTGGTGCATTGTCACTGCATCTGCCAGACAATGCAACTATAGTCTTTAACTTCTAGGCTTTGATAAGACAATTGTGGACTCTTTTATTTTCTAGGTTTTAAAAATGCAATTATACAGTTTGGACGGGGTTTTGATTGGCAGAACATGAACATCAACCAAGCTCCAACAGCTCTAGCAAGGTTGCTCCATTTTTGTGTAATTATCATCGTCAAATACAAGCTCATTCTCAGGCTCCACATTCTTCCTCCACCCTCCTGATCAACCACTCATTATGGTCATTTATGTCTTTATAGGAAGTGCGATCACTTGGGTCACTCTATGTTCTCTTCAAAGCTTGATTTTAACAATTTACATCAAATCATCCAAACAAGATTAAGCCAGCTTGTTTCCTTTCTTTTTTGTTTTTTCTTTTTGTCTTTTATGAACCTTCAAGTTATATGAACCTCATTTAATCTTTAGGCTCTTACCTATCAACACATTCAAATTCTCTTACACTAGATGAGCTATATGACATGGAACTTTTATAATGGATTTATGCAAATTCGGAGAAGAAGATCATTTAACATTGATCAATCAATTAGTTAGAACCAAGTTAGAAAAAATATATAATATTAAATTAAGTTGAATTCCTAGTACCCTGTGCACAATATGTCCATAATAACTTCAAATGAGGAGCTAATAATAAAGTTATACTTGTAAACTCCTAGTACTCCAAGCACAATATGTCTATAATAACTTCAATTAAGGAGCCCCTGTCTTTCAATATGTTTTTTCATTGAACAAGGAAGCAGTATCTCGCTTAGCTTGATTCATATCCTCATCAGTGTATCCATCCCACGGTTAGTGTTTTTTTTTTTAAATCACCAACCAATTTTAGCACAGGCATGAAGACCTCTCCTCAGTGCAACAGACATTCCAAAATGATGGCGTTAACTGTTTATTTCCTGCTTGCTCCTTTGCTCATTTCCCATTCATCCATTCCTTGGATGTAGGCATCTTCCTCAAAATGCACCATTGTTTATGTATTCTTTAAAGTTTCTTTGTCCAGTGAAGTGCTGGCTCATATTTAGAACACCGGAGCAAGTGTAGATGTTACCACTCAGCTCAATTGCTCTGTTGATTGTCCTCCTGACAGCAGAAATCTTTCCAATGTCTATCATTACAGCATTAGATCAACACAATGTGCAGCCCAATTTGTCCAATATAAATGGGGATATTTTGCCTCCTAAAGCACCCTTTTGATTTAAAAGCTGCTCAATATCACTAACAAATTCAACTTTAGAAGTGGCTACATTTTTGTATACTAAGCCATATGTGAATAATTATCAAGAAACTCTAGAGGCGTCTTTCTTGTGAGTTGCGTAATTTGGGTTTATGTTTGTCCCTACTTGTGCAACATTTGATTCTCCAATTTCTTGTGCCATTCTATCTAGCGGTGTAAATTTTGCTCCAGTCTTGATATTATAAGAAGCATCAACGGATTCAACAAACATATCGCCCTTGGAACAATTCACTGAAAAAGTTGATTGGTGTTCTTTGGCTCCTATCTTTCCATCCATCAGACATTATGGAACAACCAGTTCTAGCTCATTATTCCCTATATCTTCTCTCCATATCATCAATGTGAGCAACCTCTTTTTTCAGAAAAGGGCACCTTAGTTCATTGTAATTCATTGACTTAATACCCTACCAATGTTGACCAATCGACTGAATGGCAACTCTAATACTAGCATCAATGGAATTGCTGCCTCATAAAGCTTTGTTTCTCAACTCTATCTAGTATGCATCATTGATAGTTGTTTGCTTCCCCATTTCCTTTACACTTTGTGCTTCTGGTTTTGGGGGCATAGTGCATTGATATAGCCCACTTGTCAAGCTTTTTGTTATTACTGTTTTTACGTGGCAGTTTGTTTTTCCCCCCAATCAACCACTGCAATCTCTTCTTCATCTTCTAAATCAAAATCAGGTAGCAAATTTGACTTCTTTTTTCCACTCTTTTTCTTTAATGTAATTGTCTTACTTCATTGTTAACATGCATAAGGGTAAGGCATTCATACTTGTTGCATATTTTGAATATAGATTTGACCTGAGAGATTCTTTGTTAGGTTCTTAGATCTTATAAGTTGGATTCTGCACACCACTAACCAAAGTAAGAGGTCATAGTTACTGTGCTTGCTTTCTGGTTTATACTCTGAAACTCAAGTTAGAATCGCTCTATATGAACTCGGAAGACGAAAGGAAAGGAAAGAAGGTGGCTTTTGGAGGACATGCTCCTCCCGTAGAAGAATTTTTATGGGAGGAAAGGTTCTCTGGAAAACAAGCTCCTGACCTTAGAATGTTCAAGCTATAGTACTGCTGAACTTGTAATTTTTGGCGAACGTTAAAAATTATCAAGCAGAAGATATCCTATTTGTGCTAAGGGGTTTCATACTTACTGATATTCCTGGAGGTTTCCACCCTCTTTGCATGGTCTCTCATCTGTGTGTTATTGAGTAACCTCTTAAATTGTCTAACCACCCAGAGTTGGTTTCCCAGATAGCATGTGGTTCCTCTTTTGTGAAAGGGGGTCCCTTTTTCTTCAACTGCATCTGGATAAGCCTCTCCATAGTCCTACCACAATGGGACGTTTCCATAATTTCTTAAAATAAAATTGGCAGTCCATTGTGGTTTTGCCTGTGTCATTATGCTGCGTCTCCCTAATGTTAGGGTCCAAACTGCCAGCGGAAACATAGTAGATATTTGCAAAAATGATTCTTCAAACAATGCGCTTAGGACGTGGGTGGTTAGATAGTATAGGCTTCTTTGACTTTAGTCAATTCGGCCTCTTGGCTTAAATGTGTCTTGTTTGACAATTTGGACTTCTGACAAACTAGGCAATCAAATAGAACTGTTTGATGGTGTTTGACCCTTTGTGTCTAAGACGCATTCTGGTTGGATGCCTCCCTATCAACATGTCTTTCTAACAGGGTGGTCCTTGGCAGGATATCTTCTGACCAAGCATATTCTGACAAATGGCACTAATAGGGCAATCCCTTATGACAGTCTCCCCACTTGCTTCGTCAGCCCATTCTGATGGCATTGATCTGACATCCGGATCAGGATCCTAACATTTTGTTGGATCTATCAATACTGTAATATCAAGAAAACCCTGGAGTGTTGTTTGAGTCTATAAATTCAATTCATACTATAATATTAAGAAAATCTCCAACTAATGTTAATTGAGTCTATAAATTCCTCTCTCTCTCTCTTACTTTGCTACAGAAATTACAGGTCGCATCATTTCTGTTACTAGGTTCTTCCCAATAATCTTTCTTTCAACCAGTATCCTTCTATCAACTTTCTGCATTCATAAACTTGTTTATTTAATCTGTCAACAGAAAAAAGAGAATAAAAAGTTAAGATTTTAAAAAAAGAGAGGATAACCATTGTATCGACTTATTTAGTGAAAATTTCATCTTATCAAATTATCAAGATGATATGTAATTATATCTTAAATTGTGCAAGTAAACGAAAGCAATACTGGACACATAGATTAGAGAGAGATTTTTTTTTTTTGCTTGAAGAGGAGAGAGATAAGCAAAATCAGAATCCAATGAGAATGAATCACTTGGGTAAAGGGTGAAACAGCCAGTACTACATAATACCGCAAAGTCAAGAAGTCATCAAAACTGGATAAAAAAGAAAGCACAACACGGTGATGGTATAAAATGCAATCAACAGCACTGAGAAAACTAATGACAAGAGAGAGAGAGAGAGAGAGAAACCCTAGTGGAGTTCCTTGGTGTGGTGATGTTGGTGGTGTATCCTATCTTTTTCTTCTGATTTTCCCTACTTTTCTTCTTCTGCAGTTCTGCTAATGCTTTTTTGCGGCTTGTTTTCTTTTGAAAACTTCCTTAATGTGGTCTATTGGCCAGCTTATCTTTTCTGTCTTCTAGTGTTAAGGAGCAATTGGATGTATTGTTTCGTATAAAAGAAAATAAAAAAGTGATTTTAGCCTTTTTTGCATCTTATATGACGCCCATTTCAATGATCCTCGCTTAAGCTTTTAGAGCCATTTTGACCTTGGTGCCTTGCGCCTCAAGCATGCCTCAGATGCGCTTTTTAGTATGGGGATTTTTATTTGGGCAATGTTTTTGTCCATAAAACATGATTTTCTTTTGAATCACATCATCGTCAATCTTTCCATTTTCTAGAATAATAAATCCTCTGCAATATGCTTTTTTTTTTTTTTTTTGGAACACTTGATGATTAAAATTATTAAAGAAACTGTTCATGAGTTAAATGTAGAAGAAAGCCTGTAATGGTTAGGATACTTTCTTTATCCAAAACTAAAAGAGTGATTGGATTGAAAAAAAATAAAGTCCTATTTATTTTGAACCCTTTTTAAGGACTCATATGATATGCGTATAGGGTATGGAGTTGCTCCAGTGAACAGACCTTTGGTAGGGTACGCGAATGATCCTCTCAGAGAACCTCGGCAGCCCTCATTTGAAAGAGACAACTCAAAGGGCCTAGAGATTTCTTAGAGCAAACTCAAATCCTTTAGATTCTAGGGTCGGTTTTCATTGTTATGAGTTGCTTCTACTTTTGCTTTAGATTTATCTATCAAAACAAAATTATCTGTAATGCACCAAATGTCTTGTCTATTGTCGCATATGTCATCCATAACCAAGGGAAACAAATTCCGACTTAGTCTCAAAAAGTTGATCTTTGGTTTAGAAACTAATAGACCCAAAAGCTTTAGTTGGGTAAGGTGAATACCCAACAATAGTTTTGTATTAACACCCTCTCATGTGAATGCCCCTTTTGGGCTTGAAGAGCAAATTAAGAACACGAATGCTCCATTTCATATGCTGAGAAATAATTATCAAGATGGGGGTTTTAAGAATCAAACTTGTAACCTCTTGATCAACTTGTCTCTAATACCATGTCAAAAAACCAACAGACCCAAAATTTTAAGATGTTAAATAAGGGCCCAAGAATGATTTATACTAACAAATAATGTGTAAATCCCTTTTATTTCCCTAAATTTTCCTTCACACTAGATTTATATCTTTAATGGAGTGCCCTGGCATGGGACCCAATTGATTTTTTAGACTTGTCATTTGTTGTCTTAGTGACTTATCTTTGTTCAATTACTATTTTCTAAAAGTTTTGCTGTATGACATTAGTTTTGATGCGTACGTGGATCCGACTTCGAACAGATTCGGATTCTTCTGGATGGTTTGAACCGGCTCCGTTCATTGAGCATGAATCCTGCACACCACTAAAACGAACAAGAGGTCAGCGTTATCGGCGGGAAGTTGCCCCACCGAAAACACTCCGACGCTCAAGTCAGTGATACTACCTTCAAAGGAAGAAACTGAAAATATAGAGAGAGAGAGTTTGAGTGTTTGATCCAGATGTAAGAGAGACGCGAGGTCTTCTTAAATTTGGAAGGTGGGAAGGCAGTAAACGACCGTGAGGGCACACTTGTTGCCTTAAGGTTTTCTGGGAGAACGAAGGTGGCAGAGAAGGCAGGCTTCTGTGAGCTCTCAATCGTTCCAGAAAGTATACGCGATTCGGTGTCTCGAGGTGTCTGGCATGAAAGTATGGATGAGAGCCTGAATGAGAGCACGTTTGTAAGTATGGAAGAAAGCAGGCAAGAGAGCATCCAAGAGAGCATCAATGAAAGCATGCCCTGGATGGTGAACCCAGGGCCTTTTTTATGGTAAAGATGACGATCCTCCTTCTTTGGAAGGAGTGATCGTCCTCGTGATCTCGCCTTGGCCTTCCTTTTTGGGTTGATGCACATTGCCAAGTTGTGGAGGATTGTTTCCTTCTGAGACGGCCAACAAATTTCCAAGTTGGTTTCTTTCCTCCCCAGTATGTTGCCGTTGGAGTTCCTTGGCTGGCAAGGAATTGGGAAGATCTGGCACTTTCCTTCTTTGAAGGGCGCCAATCTTGTTGATATTCCTTTTGAGATCGTGGAATATCCTTGGAGGATCGTGGTTGGCCTTTTAATGACTGGTGGGCCTAAACGGAGCAAGCCCATTACTGTAGAAGGGCGTCATTTGGGCCCAATGTATAGGGCGTAGACGGTCAACGTCTGAGTTGACCGTCAGCGTGTTGGCCGCCTTCGTGGAGAACGAAGGGAGAGCGGCTGGCGATCAACTGATGGGCTGCGGGCCAGAATGGAGTAGCCCCATCACTGTAGCAAAGTCTCTAAAGGCCCAATCAAGCTGCTTAAAGACGGTCAAAATTGCGTTGACCGTCGGCGAGCAAGTTGGCCACCAAGACGGTCAACGCAAACGCTGACCATCCTGGGCTTTCCTGTTCCTGGGTCTGTCTTCTTATTAGGCCGTCAAAAATGTTGATTGGCCTTCTTGGGCTTTCGTTGACCATTCTTTGGGCCAGCCCATTATTGGTGTACCCATCACTAGCCCCCCATGCTGGTGGCCAGAAGTCTGGTCTCCAGTATGTTCATGATGAGATGTCTTTCCTTGCTTTGAGAATCTCGTGGAAATTTATAAAAAGCGTGAAGGAGAGTTTGACCGGAATTGTTGACCGTTCTAGTCAATCCCGGAGTACCAGAATTGTTGACCGTTTTTGGCCAATTCCGGAGTACCGAATACCGGACGTTCTGGCCCGGATACGTTTGTTGGCGTTTTGGCCAATGAATGACTCGCTAGACTTTTGGCCGGATTGCAAGGTAGAAAACGACACGTGTCTTCCTTTGGTTGGGCGGAAATTCTGGTCATTAATGCTCTAGAGATCCGTCCTTTTGCAGGGTCAAGTTAGAAGGCGACACTTGGCTAGACTGACGGCGTCCTTTGAGTGCTTGGCGCTTAAGTTTCCCTTCCGTATTTTGAAATCCGTTACGCCTTCAAACCGTCGTCTTCTTCGTTCTCGTTTCTCAACTAAGTACTTTCAAAGAAACCCTAAAGCTTTCCCTGATCATGGCTTCCGTGGCAAATTTCTTATCCGATCTGAGAGAGAATGACATTAAGGCTCTGTGCGTCGAGTTCAACATCCCTAAAGAGACGGCCTGGAGGGTTCTAGGCGAAGACGACAAAGCCTTTTCTCCACCGGAGGGCTACATTACTGTTTATGAGGCTCATCTGAGGAGCGGCCTCCGCCTGCCATTGCCGGAGGAGTTGGAGTCGATCATGACGGCTCTACAAGTACCCATCGCCCAGCTCCATGCCAATGCGGTGAGGTATATTTACACTCTATGCATTTTTTTCCGGAAGCTTGGCTAAAAATTTAGGATGTCTAGCCTTAAGGTTATATTTAAAGTGACCCAGGGGGCGGACTGGATTTCACTCAGCCTCCGTGCGGGAATAAAAATAAACAAGGCCATCCATGATTCTCTAAAGAATTGGAAAAACCGGTTCTTCTTTGTGAAAGTGGGAGAGAAGTGGCCCATTGCGAGGAACTGGGGTAAGGTTCCAGATGTGCACCTTGGTACGCCATCTGAGACGGAGAGCTCCGCCTACGCCTGGCTGACCAAAGCCATACGGCTTATTCCCGACGAGGTCAAGAGGGATTTCTTGGTTTCCCAGGAGGAGACCAAGAAGCTTAAATGGGGACTGCCGTCACTGGTTCAGAAGCCGCACCCTCCGATTAAAATGATGAGGCCTGAGGTCTCAAAGACGGTGATCATTCGCTCAAGGCACTCGGAGGAAGCTACTGAGAGGGTAACTGCTACGCCCTCATCATCCTCGTCGCAGATCGATCTCGTGGCTGTCGGGATCTGCAGTGGTCCCGGCAGCACTTCTAGAGTCGAGAAGTCCGTCGAGGACTGGCCGGTGGAGGCCGGAGGAGTTATCCTAGCCCATCCTGCGGCGAAGGTGGTTCCAGGCGCCGCCTGGATGGAATCAGAAGGGCCAGCTCGCGACGTGCCTGAGGGTTCACGCATTTATATCGTGGAGCCGTCAACGAGAGCCGATTCGTCAGCGGCCGTTCCAAAGGCAGCCAGGAGGAAGAAGCCTATCGCAGCTGCTCCAGAGGCTGCAAGAGAGGAGCCCGCCGCTGCCGTTGAGGATGATGAGTTTTTGGATCGTATTTTGGATGAGGCAGCGGCGTGTTCGGCGCGAGAGGGTGCTCCTGGCTCGTCATCTCCTACTCCGCCGCCAGCTGGATCAAGCCTGGAGTCCAGGCCTGTGAGGCCCTATAGGAAGACTTATGAGGTATGACTTCTGCAACGGCTCCCTTGTATTTCTTTCTTCCTTGTGTTTATAAACTCACACTTTGCTTTTGTCCTGTGCAGCCAAGAAGATTGGCCTCAGCTGTCTCCCGAAAAATGGAGCAGCGCGAACGCATCATTGCAGACCGGGAGGCTGAGATAGCTTGGCTAGAGGCCAGCCGGCCGCCTCGGGAGGGGGAGCTCCGTGTGTGCAGTACCTCTTGAGGCTGTTATGGCGGGCGTGGAGGCAGAGAATGCTGAGCTAAAGGCAGAGAACGCTGAGCTGAAGGCGGAGGTTGCTCGCTTGAAGGAAGAGGATGATCGATTTAAAGCGAGCAACAAACGCCTTGTAGATCGTGCTGCCGCCGCAGAGAACGAGTTGGCCACTCGGATGAGCCCTCATGAGGTTGGGGGCGCCCTGCCGCCCGGTTGTTGGAGGGGCTCAGCATTGGATGTCGCGTTGCGCGGTTGATCGTTCCTGACTTCCCAGTGGAGTTTATCAATCAAAGAAACCGTGCAGCGCAACGTAAAGATCTGGAGGGAGAGCCCCGAGACAGCTAGGGTGGTCCGCCGCCCCTGTAGCATTTTGTATTTCTTTTACTTTTTTGGACATCATGCAAATTGTAATATACTTTGTGAGCAATAAAACAGAAATCCTTTCCAGTTTTGGTGTCCACCGTCTTTTATTGCTCTTTATGTTTGCGTGAGTTGTTGCGTTGGGCGGCCAATCTGGTTGGCCGGCGACCGTTGCTTGGTTGCCTAAGGAGCCGAGCCCCTAGGCTTGGCAGGTGGTTGCACTAACCAGCCTTGCGTTGCTGTCCAGGTGGAAACTTGGGCAGTTAGTGTTAGAGAATGAATGCTTCTCGTTATTGTTTAATCACGCTATCCTTTCGTCTAGAAGGTTAGTGCGTGGGGTAGCCAACTGGTTGGCCGGGCTGCCTAAGGAGTAAGATCCTTAAGTTGAGCAGACGGTTGTTATAACCAGCCTGGTGGCGCCGTGTAAGTGACGACTTGGGCTGCCAATGTTGGAGAAGAAGTGTTTCTCCCTTTGACTGACGTTGCTGCTCCCCGAGAGGAGGTCGTCGCGTGTGCCATACTTGCCCCCTAAGGTTTTCAGACTGCTATGGGCTACTTGGATGACCAAGGTTTCAGACCGCTCATGGGCCACCTGGATGACCAGGGTTTCAGACCGCTTATGGGCCACCTAGATGACTAGGGTTTAAGACCGCTTATGGGCCACCTGGATGACCGGGGTTTGAGACCACTTTTGGGCCACCTAGATGACTAGGGTTTAACGAGAGGTGAAGACCCTCCCGACTTAGGGCGATCTAGGTCGGGTAAACTCCGCAAGGCAAACACGGAATATATATATGCGGGACCTAGGATCCTATATGCTAAGTAAACCTCTTATTTTACTCAATTACACAATCATGCGAATGAATGCACACGATGGGCTAGTACGTGCACAGGCTCCTATTGGAAGTAGCGCTTTAGGTGGGTCGCGTTCCACGTTCGTGGGACCAACTTTCCGTCCCCGGTTACAAGCATGCGCTCGTTGCGCGGGACGGCGGAGACAAGAAAAGTCCCTCCCAGTTGGGAGAGAGCTTGTTTCGGCCGGCCAGCTTGCCTGTGGCCTCGATGTCTCGTAGGACCAAGTTCCCAACGTCGAATTGCTGGGCTTTCACCTTTCTATTGTAGTACCGAGCAACTCGGTGTTGGTACACTGCTGTCCGCATTCTGGCGGAGTCGCGGGCTTCCTCTAGCAAGTCCAAGTGCTCTCTAATTTTCTGGGAGTTGGTCTGCGGGTCGAAGGATCCACTCTGAGACTTAGAAGCCCGATTTCAACAGAATTACTTCGAGTCCGTAATAGAGGTCAAGGATGTCTCGCGTTAGTTCCTTCTTCGGGGTTGTGCGATAAGACCCGGAGGACGGATGGGAGCTCGTCGGCCCGAGGAGCCCTCGGCGTCCTCCAGCTTAGTCTTTAACCTGTGGAGTAGCGTACGGTTTGTGACCTCCACCTGCCGGTTGGCCTGGGGGTATGCCACCGAAGTGTGGACCAGCTTAATCTCAAGGCTGGTGCAATACTTGGTGAAGCATTTCCCCGTGAATTGGGTCCCGTTATCGGTCACTACGACCTCTAGGGTGCCAAACCTGCAGACAATGCTCTGGCGAAGGAACTCCAGGGCATTGTGTTCTGTGATTTTTGCTAGCGGGGCCGCCTCGACCTACTTAGTGAAGTGGTCGATGCCCGCTATGATAAACTTACGTTGCCCCGTGGCGATGGGAAATGGGCCGAGGATGTCGAGCCCCCATTGCGCGAAGGGCCATGGAGCTGGCGACTTGGTCGTGGACAGTGGTGGTGAAGGTTGCCGTGAAGCTGGCAACTTTCACACTTCTTCACAAATTCAAGCGTGTCTTTTTTCATCGAGGGCCAATAGTAGCCCTGTCGCATGATCTTGAAGGCTAGGTTTTTCCCACCTACGTGTGATCCACAGATCCCGAGGTGAACTTCGCCCAGCGCATAGTCGGCCTCCTCGAGAGTTAGACAACGGAGATACCGAGTTGAGTATCCGCGGCGATACAGCCGCCCATCGACTACCGTGTACCAGCCGGCTGTCTTTTTAATTCGCTTGGCCTTTTCGGTGTCCTCTAGGAGTGATCCGTCGGCCAAGTATCTAAAGTAGGGTGTCATCCAGTTTTCCGTCTTGGAAATCTGCATTGTCTCCTGTTTCTCTATGCTGGGAGCGTTCAGGTTCTCCCGCATGTCCCTCGAATACTGTTCTAGGTTCTCGGCAGCAGCGGCTCTAGCCAGCCGGTTTGCCTTCTAATTTTCAGTTCGAGGAACGTGAATCAGGGTTAGTTTGCTGAAACCCTGGATTGCTTCCCTTGCCTTTGCCAGGTACCTAGCCAAGGAAAGGTTGTTCGCCTCGAAGCCCCCGTTGACCTGGTTGACGATTAGTTCGGAGTCGCTGTAAACCGCCAACCTCTTGGCTGAGCACTCCTTTGCTAATCGCAAGCCGCCTAGCGAGGGCCCGTGCTCAGCGGCGTTATTGGTCATTTGGGAAATCAAGTTTCGGGAATACTTGATCTCGAATCCGTCGAGGGTCGTTAGGATCACCCTCGCTCCATCGCCCTTTTGTCGCCCGCGGACGATCCGTCCCACGTGGGTGTCCATTCTCGGGACCTCGTCGCTGGCCGTTCTTTGTTTTACGTGGGTTCCTCGTGAATTGGGGTCGTGGTGTCGACGATGAAGTCGGCCGAGCTGCGCCTTTATGGCGATCTGGGCTGAATTCGATGTTGAATTCTCCCAATTCAATAGCCCACTTCACCAGCCTTCTAGAAACGTCTGGTTTCTGGAGTATGCCCTTCAGTGGCTGGTCAGTAAGAACCACTATGCGATGCGCTTGAAAGTATGGCCTTAATTTTTCGCACTGCGAAGATAAGTGCGATGCCATTTTTTTTCACTTCGCGGATAACGAGTTTACGGCGGTCAATGTTTTGCTTACATAGTAGACCTAGGCCAATATCTCGATTCCTCGGCGCACGAGGACGGAGGCGAGGACACTTCCGATACCGCGAGGTAAAGGTACAGGCTCCTCTGTCTTTCGGTGATGCTAGCAACGGTGGTGGCCAGAATCATCGCTTGACTCATTGAAGGCGGGTGACAGATTAGCCGTCCACTTTGAATTTGTTGGATTTTGTTCCTCTTAGTGCTTTAAAGAAGGGCTGGTACTTGTCGCCGGACTTCGCGAGGAAGCGGGACAAAGCAGTCAGCCGCCCAGTCAATCGCTGGACGTCTTTTACGCTTTGTAGGGGAGCCATGTCGGCCAGTCTTAATCTTTTAAGGTTTGCCTCGATCCTCGGCCGGGAGACGATGAAACCCAAAACTTCCTGCAGGCTACCCCCGAAGACACACTTGGGGGATTTAGCTTCATTTGGTGTTGGAGCACTTCAAAGGATTCTTCCAGTCACGTATGTGGTTGCAGTGATTACTGCTCTTGGCGAGCTTGTCGCCGACGTAGACCTCCATGTCATGCGACCAATCGCAACACGAACATCTTGTTGACCCGGTAGTTGGTAAGTTACTCCGGCGTTTTTAGTCCGAAGGGCATCACTTTGTAGAGAGGTGCCCCGGTCCGTCGTGAGCGAGGTATGCTCCTCATCTTCCGACTCATTCGAATCTGGTTGAACCCGAATGGGCGTCCATGAAGTCGAAGCAAACTCGTATCTAGCCGTGGAGTCAACCAAAGAAGTCGATCCTAGGCAAGGAAAACTATCTTTACGCGCAGCCTTGTTGACGTCGGTAAAATCGACGCACATTCGCCATTTTCCGTTGCTCTTTTTAACCGGGGACGACGTTTGAGAGCCAATCCGGTCTTGGACTTCTCTAATAAACCCGGCGTCCGAGAGCTTTTTCACCTCCTCTTGGATGGCGATCGACTTTTCGACGAGTGGTTCCTTTCGCCGCCTTGACCGGCTTTCGGTCGAGGATCGAGGCCCGACTTGTGGATCATCACCTCGGTAAAATCCGGGCATGTCTGCGGGAGTCCATGCGAATAGGTCGGCGTTCCGCAGCTGGCGCAATCGCCTGGGCCGCGTAGTGTGCCAGTGAGTGAGCCGCCAATCTGCACACACTTCTCCGGTTCTTCTGGATTTAGTGGGACCAGATCTGTGGCTTCACCGGGCTGCGCCTGCAGCAGGGTGGTCTCGTCTCGGTGATCGAGTTCTCCCACCGTACTAGTTCTGCCACTAGGGGCAATCAGGGACATGAAGCATGTCCGCCCAATTATTTGGTCGCCTAACACTTCACCAACACCGTAGGGTGTCGGGAATTTCATTTTGAGGTGCGGAATCGAGGTAACTGCCCCGAATGCCGCCAGGCAAGGTCTGCCCAGTATAGCATTGTATACTGAGGGCAGGTCAACTACCAGAAAGGTTAGCCTGTGACTTGCTGTTTTCGGATAGGTGCCCAAGGTGACTTCCAATTGGACTGTCCCTTGAACGGGCACCGGTTCATTGTCAAGGCTGTATAGAGGTCCTTCAACAGGTTTTAATTGGTTTGATTTTAAGCCTAATTTAAAGAACGCATCCAAGTAAAGCAAGTCTTTAGAGCTACCATTATCGATAAAGGCTCGTTTAACTTGGTAGTCCAAGTACCATCTCAAACGAGTCTTTGAGATTACAAAGAGGGCCGACATGGGGGACATTACATGATTTGAGTCACAATCACCGAAGCTAATAGTATTATCTACTCATCTTTGCTTCTTCCTCCCGATCTGCCTTGCTCGCTGTAACTGTCCGCCGGCTCTGGCGGTCGGGTGGTGACCATGTTAACCACTCCCGCCGCAATCTGTTCGGGAGAAGTCTCTTACGCCCTTCATCAATCGCTCCCGAGTTACTCGTCCCGGGCCTCTAACAAACTTTGTGAGGTGTTCTCTGCGGATTAGGTCCTCAATTTCCTTCTGCAGTGTCTTGCAGTCCTCAGTTGAATGGCCAGCAGAGCGATGGAAGTCATGCGATTTCGGACCGTTTCGAGTCTTTCTTCAGGGGTTTGGGCCACTTCAGGAATTTTTCTCCTCGGATCTGCATAAGGACGTTGGCGCGCGTATCTGTCAGAGGTGTGAAACTGGTGGGCCCATAATCTCTGCGTTCTGGGGGCCCAGTCCGGCGTTGCTTTTGGCGGGGATGTTCTCCGCCCGTGAACTTTCCCTTTCCTTCTCCAGGGAATGGCCTAGGCTGATCCGTCCGTTCTGGACGTTTTGCCTCGTTGGCCTCTTCTGCAGCAGCGTAGGCCCTGGTAATGGATTCCGCCTTGCGGAATGTTTGAGGATTTTTGTCGGCTAAGTGCTTGAAGAAGTCACCGAAAGTAAACGCTGAGATGAAACTCATCTCCTCTGTGATCCTGGGAATCCTTCTGGCCTTAGCCACGAAGCGATCCAGGAAACGCCGTGGGTTCTCTCCCGGTTTCTGCTTTATGTGGGAGAGGTGCCACGGCTGTTTCTCTTCCCGTCGGCTCGAAGCGTATTGAGCCAGGAAGAGGTCCGTGAGTTCACTAAGCCTGGCGACGATGCTGAAGGAAGGTGATGGAACCCAGTTCGAGCGTCTCCCTTGATCCTGACGGGGAAGCGGCACATCACTGAGTCTTCTAGCCCTTGTAGACTCAGATGGGTGCGGAAGTGATCCAGGTGGTCAACCGGATCACTGCCCCCATCTTATAAGTCAAGGGACGGCATCTATAACTTCGTGGGCAGTGGATGGCTTAGGATCTCCGCAGTAAAAGGAGATCGATCTAAGTCGACTGCGTGCTCCTCCTCCTGGAACACACGGTTCCATATCTTGTCCACCCGCGGATTAGTGCGAGCGACGTTTGTTGATCGTTTGGAGTTGAGGTAATACCTCAACTCTGTCTTGTTCCCAGCGGGTTCAGCAGCAGGCCGGCTGCTGCCTCCAGTGGATCGGGCAGTCCTGGAGGCTCGCTCCTGGACTGCGTGGTGCTCTTCTGCCCGAGAGTATCGGGGGTTTCTTCTTTCTGGTCTTTCTGTCGGAGACGTACTATCGGAGTGTTCCACAGGCCTGTTTTGGCCAAGAACGTGAGAGGACGCTGGAGTCAGATTCTCTCCAGTCTTTCCGGGCCTCTTGGCCAGCTTCTTCTTCCTCTGCCCACCCCTTTTGGTGGCAGGAGCAGGAATGGCTGCTGGTGGAGCCGCTTGTTGTTGTTGCTCGTTCTGCAAGCAAAGAAGTTGGAGCAGGCGATTGTTGGCCTGTATCTGCTCCACCAGTTGCTGAAAGTAAGGCGGTGGAACTCCGCCTGTGGCCCCGTTGATCAGGACGTCAGCAGCATGGTCCTGGTCGGGGTTAGCAGTGTCTCTAGCGGGATCGCTAGCCTGAGCCATCGTGTTTACCATTGTAGAAGCAGAAGGTGACAGAGCTTGAGCAGATTTTAGTGGTAGGCTTTTCGTAAGCGCTTCCCACAGACGGCGCCAATGATGCGTGCACGGATCCGACTTGAGCAGTTGGATTCTTCCGATGGTTTGAATCGGCTCCGTTCACTGAGCACGAATCCTGCACACTACTAAAACGAACAAGAGGTCAGCGTTATCGGTGGAAAGTTGTTCCACCGAAAACACTCCGACGCTCAAGTCAGTGATACAGCCTTCAAAGGAAGAAACTGAAAATAGAGAGAGAGAGAGAGAGTTTGAGTGTTTGATCCAGATGTAAGAGAAATGCGAGGTCTTCTTGAATCTGGAAGGTGGGAAGGCAGTAAACGGCCGTGAGGGCACGCTTGTTGCCTTAGGGTTTTCTGGGAGAACGAAGGTGGCAGAGAAGGCAGGCTTCTGTGAGCTCTCAATCGTTCCAGAAAGTATACACAATTCAGTGTCTCAAGAGGTGTCTGCTGATGAAAGTATGGATGAGAGCCTGAATGAGAACACGTTTGTAAGTATGGAAGAAAGCAGGCAAGAGAGCATCCAAGAGAGCATCAATGAAAGCATGCCATGGATGGTGAACCCAGGGCCTTTTTTATGGTAAAGATGACGATCCTCCTTCTTTGGAAGGAGTGATCGTCCTCGTGATCTGCTGCTGGCCTTCCTTTTGGAGGTTGATGCCTGTTGCCAAGTTGTGGAGGATTGTTTCCTTCTGAGACGGCCAACAAATTTCCAAGTTGGTTTCTTTCCTCCACAGTATGTTACCGTTGGAGTTCCTTGGTTGGCAAGGAGTTGGGAAGATCTGGCGCTTTCCTTCTTTGAAGGGCACCAATCTTGTTGATATTCCTTTTGAGATCGTGAAATATCCTTAGAGGATCGTGGTTGGCCTTTTAATGACTGGTGGGCCTAAACGGAGCAGGCCCATTACTGTAGAAGGGCGTCATTTGGGCCCAATGTATAGGGCGTAGACGGTCAACGTCTGAGTTGACCGTCAGCGTGTTGGCCGCCTTCGTGGAGAACGAAGGGAGAGCGGCTGGCGATCAACTGATGGGCTGCGGGCCAGAATGGAGTAGCCCCATCACTGTAGCAAAGTCTGTAAAGGCCCAATCAAGCTGCTTAAAGACGGTCAAAATTGTGTTGACTGTCGGCGAGCAAGTTGGCCGCTAACTTGCTCGCCGACAGTCAACGCAAACGCTGACCATCTTGGGCTTTTCAGTTCCTGGGCCCATCTTCCTACTGGGCCGTCAAAAATGTTGACTGGCCTTCTTGGGCTTTCGTTGACCATTCTTTGGGCCAGCCCATTATTGGTGTACCCATCAAGTTTAGTACCATGTCATTTTTCTCATCTTATTACTATCTTTCTAGCACACATCCTCCTTTAGATGCTTCCTGGAATTATGTTGCTATAACCTTTGAGAAACTAGCATTTAAACATACGAACACCTAAAGGAAGTAAGTGTAAACAATGTGGAAACAGAACTTAATCTCTGTAATTCTAATGCATGTAAAGAAACTACATTTTAGATGATCATATCACACTCCATCGACATTCATGCTCAACAATATAGATGAAAGTGGTGATAAAATAGAGAATACACAAGATGTTTACTATGGGAAAACTCATGAATTTGTTCATAAAAATCCTCTGAGCTATTAGTGTCGACCTAAAAAGCCACTAAATGAGAATAACTTAAAGTCCAGTAGCTTAAACATGCTAATCCTTGTTAAGCTAGCATCAAACATGAGGCTATCTAATGCATTTCTTAGAGGGCAAGCCAAAACCAGCTGAAGGGGTTCTGCATTTTTATTAGATTCTTTTTGTTAAAATCTTTTTTTAACAAGAATCTAATGATAGCAGGGATAAAAATCTCACTTCTTAGTTCCAAGACCACCTCAGTTCCAAATTCAAGCCGCACATGGAATTTCATAGGATTGCAGGCTTGGAGAAGTGTTTTAGTACTGCAGTGAGAGATTAACAAGGTTTCAAGAATACATGATCTAGTCTAAGTCTTTCAAGTGTTTGGTGGTTCTCTCGAAACTCACAAAGGACAACACAATGTGCTCTCAAGCAAACTCTAAAAAAGATCTTTCGTGCTCTCTCTCTCTCTCTCTCTCTTTTCTAGAGGTTGAAACATGCATAAGAGGAACTCCCAATTAGCTTCACAATTGTGGATAGTGGTAGCAACCGTATTCCACAGGAGCAACAATCTTGTTGACTTCAAGCAAAACATTTTTGTCCATTTTCACTTGATTGAAGGAAGGGGTTTTAATTGATAAAAGGAAATATCTACTTTAACCGGTATGCCCTTAGACATTGCTATACATAAATATCTCCTTAGTAAATGTTTTCCTCAAAATGGCCATGAACAAATGCTTAAGGAGTGGCCCAATGGGGCTTAATTCGAGTGAACCTCCAGTGAAACATTTTGGTCTCTCTTTTCTCAAGCCAAAATTTGAGTAAACTTCAGGCAAAACTCTCTTGTCCATTTTTGCTCAACATAAACGCTGACGAAACCTCAATCAAACCCTTTTGCTAGCATTTTGCTCGAGCCAAATAATGAATGAACTTCAAGCAAAATTTTGTGGTCATTTTTCACACAAGCCAAACATCAAATGAACATTGAGAGACTCTGTGATCAATTTTTGCTCAAGCAATCAAAGAACTAACCTTGAACGCTTGAGCCAACAGTAGACCGAGCTTTGAGTAAAAATTGATCAAGCCCAATGCCTTTGTGAAAATATCTGCCCAAAATATGATGCTTGAGCCAATGAACCACCATGTAGCTAAAGCAGGGCAAACCACAACTAGAGAAGTGACTTAAGATACAATATTAAAGACTGGCCTAACAACCTTAATATGACTAGCCATCATAAACATGCAGTATTTATGTCATTGCTGTCATTACTACAAATTCTTCTTTCAGTTTCTTATCTAAAGATTTCATTGCACTCCATTTAGTTCCCATTATATAGTTTTCTTGCACATAGATGTTAAATTCTTTCTTCCATCTTTTGATGTTGTATAGAATATGTGTGCAGCTACTTTCTCTGGGAGGGTTTTTTTATTCATAGCAGCATGGACTAAATATATTTTCTCCATAGCCTGTACGATTTTGGCTTTAAAAAATAACTTTTTATGCTTATTAACTGTCCTGCTTTTACACTGCAGGTTATGGGCAACCATGTGGCTATTACAGTTGGTGGATCAAATGGTCATTTTGAACTGAATGTTTTCAAGCCCCTGATTGCTAATGCCCTCCTTCATGTAGGTTCTTGTGATGCTTTCATCTTGATTTTAATTCGTAGATGTGACCCAATGTTTGTGCTTAAAATTGGATTAATGTATAATAATATATGAAGTGGTGTGGAGTGAGAATAAGAAACATGATTGGTTTGAGGAGATTGAGGTAAAAATGGCCAAGAAATGGTGGTGGCATGTTCTGTCAGAACATTTGGTTGACTTTGTGCTAGTTTCTTGACAACAACTGAGTTTGTAATGTGGGAGGATGATAGATGAGGCTGCTTAGTTGAATCTAAGGGCAATTAAGTCATCTTGAAAGGAGTTAGATTGCAACACCCCCTTCCCCGTTGAAAATTGAAATGATTGATGAAACTGGCCCTTAAAATAGGTTAAGCAGTGGTTTGATAGAAGTTCTTTGTTAGGTTTTAGGGGTTTGAATAATGTCTGGTTAGGGTTTGGATGTGTGAAGATGAGATTTGCATGAATTTGGAGCTGGTGAGCATTACCCATGATGCTGAAATAGTCTGTGAACTGTTTTGTGGGATTTGTTGTTGGGGTTAAAGGCTTGTTAGAATATGAAAATCAGGGTTGAAAGTGATGGTTAATGTTGACAAAAACAGAGCAACAGTAGCTGAGATTGAAAGGGTTAAGGAAATATTAGCGCTGGAGTTGTCTAACTAAAATTGCTAGGAGTCTCAGGGAGAATGAAATTAACCAATTACCATGAGATGATTGAAAGTGTTGCTACAAAATTGTATTAATTAGTATCCTATTTATGTTTACAACTAGGAGTGTAATTGTATTGTTGTATGCCCCTAGCTTCCTCTGTGAATAACAGGTCAAATACAGAAATTCCTATTTAGGCGAGATGAAAACTTATATGAGACCAAAATAGGCATAGCTCACAAACTTGAGACCCTGGACAATAGTAACTCAGTCTTCCTCTTGTCATGCCTTCTCCTAAGAATCATTATTACTTATTTTCATGCTTTAGTCTGATGCATCGATTTATCTCTAGGTGTAAAAACTGAGTTTTCTTTTCCTGCGTGAGAAATAAAGTGAGAATTGCAAACTGTGGTCAAACTTAAACAAATATTTCTGCTAACTTATTCTCACTTATTTCATGATGTGTGGTCTTATTTCCACTATTTTGAACAAATAAGCTCACGATGCAGTAATTTCAAGTTTTTTCCTGCTCTTGTCATAGTCATTGAGGTTATTGGGGGATGCATCAGCTTCTTTTGAAAAGAATTGTGTGAGAGGAATTCAGGCCAATAGGGAGAGAATTTCCAAGTTACTGCACGAGGTGAGTTTGATAAATACGTTGGAGTTTCAATTGACATCTAACTGTTTTAAACTTTTGTTTCCTTGAACACTTCATGATTTTTTGCATGTTGCAGTCACTTATGCTTGTCACAGCTTTGAACCCGGTAAATTCTTCTAGCATGCATCACTTCATGATTTGCCTATGTAATGTGCTCTGTGTACTGACTGCTGCTATGGCTTGCTTCACAGAAAATTGGTTATGACAATGCTGCAGCAGTTGCCAAGACAGCGCACAAAGAGGGAACCACATTGAAGGTTCTGTACTCTTCATATAAAAGGCTGGAATGTGCTATAGTAATCTATTCCATTTTTTACAGTAATTAGTTCTATTAGTTGCTATTCATTATCTGAAGGCCATAGAATATGCTAAAATATTATTAACAGAAGCGAGCAATTAGTTTCCATTACCTTCCCGTTTGGACCTTGTAAAATTGCAAGTGACATAAAAAAGGAAAATTTATCTCAAGGTTATTTTACCACATTGTCCTCCGGAATTTCATGACTGAGCATTAGAAGCGTGATACTAGCTGTCTGCTCACCAGTTTTTTTGGCTAGAAAATGCGTCTAATAGCTAGTTGACCGTAATAAAGAGTGGATAAATAGCTTTTAAATGGATTTTTTTTTCACCGTCTATATCGGAAATGGAAGGAGAATGGAAGTGAGGGTGGACCAAATCGAATTCCCTTCTTTAATATTGGTTTTTGGTTCAAACGAGCTATGCGTAAATGGAAAGCGTAGAGCATAGCTGGAACCTCTAACATCACACCGCTGTGGCCAGGTGGGTAGGCTGGCGCCCCTCTCCCTGTATTTTTTAGCACTTTTTTTATTCATAAATTCTAATAATTGATGACCTTATTATTTCCATGGATTGGTAATGACCCATTAACTTGGCGTAGGTAGATAGATGGTATTCTGATGGAAAATTGTCTAGTTCCTTACCGTTGCTGATCGAACTTTCATGTCTAGTTGCCCCATCAGGAAATTTGCCCTTGGGAAAAGGGGTAATCTCCAGGATTGTATTAGTTAGGGCATTTTCCCATTACGTTTCCTGGGTTATTTTATACCAGCCGGAAGGGCCCCTAAAAGAATGGCATCGTCCAAATTCTTGCATTGTTGGTGCTTGTAGTTAATAACAAGTCAAGGGTTTTGTTTGATTATTTTGCTGCCTTGGATGAAGAAGATACGGAATTTCCTTAGGATGGTTACAAAGTTTAGGTCTGTGGCATTTCTGATTCTGCAGGAAGCTGCATTGAAGCTAGGGGTGCTGAGCAGCGAAGAATTCGAGAATCTTGTTGTGCCCGAGAAAATGATTGGTCCCTCGGATTGAAGACCTCGCAAAGAGTTATTTTCTGTACGACATGCAGTTTGCCGATCGGACCAGTATGTTGCCCGGCGGACTATCTTCTTCACTTTGTCATGCAGGTTGGATTCAATAACAGAATCTGACAGAGGTTTTGACCCCTTATTTTTTCTTTCTTGGTGAATAATATTCATGGAGCATTCTTGAATAACTGGTTCCAATAAAGCAAGTATTGCTGGGTGAATAACGAGAAAGCTGCCCTTTTCTTGTAATGGGAACTGCACATTACAGATTGATTCAGCTGATTAATGCAGGCAATGGCAGGCACTATTTATGCAATAACCATTTGTTATTTTTCATCTGGCTTATAATTTGGGAAAATGGGGATTATTAATTGAACTATTTTTATTGGAGCTAATTAAATAGTATTTGGGAGTTTTCGTGCGTCGATTATATTTTTTGCAATTTTTTTTCTCTTGGAGAAGAGAGTTGATATTGGAAAAACGACAGGCCATGTTTAACGCATGATAGAAGCCCTATTACTGTATATGTAGAGATCTAATGGGTAAAGATTAAACATTTAAGAAATATGATATTTAAGAAAATATGAGTATAAAGTTATTATTATTATTTTTAAAGACATTTAAATACTTATATTATAACAAATATACATAATGTTAATTCTTTTATCCAAGGTAGACAAATGAGTACTGGGGTGTTCTGTCGCGATGAATAGCAATGGAGTACGTGTGGTCTTTGGATGATAAATTCTGCAAATTAATATATTTAAAAAATAAAAAATATATAAAAAATATTATATTTTTTTATTTTTTATAATATGAGTATTTTTATTATTTAAATATTATAAAAAAAATAATAAATAACTATTAATGTATATGTATATTTTTATTTTATTAATATAAAATATTGATCTTTAGACGTTTCAGATCTAAGGGCCATGGCACCTCTAGTAGACAATGGACGCGCGATGGATGGGGAAGTAATGGAGCGCCCTTGAATTGGTGTAAAGATGGCCCCCATTGCAGCAACAGCGCAGTGTGCAGTCAGGTAGGCCTATATGGCCGCTGCCTTCCTCTCTGCAGTGAAAATGTGGGTGTTAGGAAAGCTTGTGCACTGTAATATTCTATTCCTTGTCCGATTATTTTGTATTATCTATTTATTTTGAGTTTATTTTGAGCATATTTAAATAAATTGTGTCATATAAATTTAAAAAATATTTGGAGTATGGAAGCAGTTTTGGCGTTTGAAACAAACCTAACTGTGCTTATACACTTTTGGAAGATTGGGCGTGTTCAAGAAGCGTCGGAGGGGCGCTTGAGCATAAATTTCAGATTATTTGCATTTGATGAGCATTTGAGGCAACACTTGTACGTGGATGGGGTTAAGTGAGGCATCCAATGCTTGCCTGAGGTGGCACTTATACACCAATTTAATTATATAAAGAAGTCGCGCACTGTTCTAGTCATTTTCCATGGAAAGGAAGAGAAAGGAGAGAGAAATAGAAGGGAATGAAGAGAGAGGAAGAGAAAGAGGATTTCTATGCATTATTGGTCATATCTGTTAGATTGGAGATTGATGCAAGTATCCTTACACTCTATTCTTAATCTATCTCAGTTTCCGTTTAATTTTACTTACATTTTGTGATTTTGGTATATAAGCATAATATTTTTACTTATCCCACTTTTGTCTCTTAGTGCATGCATGTAGATTTATTAGAGTATTTGATATTTTATTTCAGTTTTACTAATATTTAAAGATTTTGTTCATTTTATAAAAATTGGATAAATATTTTGAGACATTTTGTTTATGTTGTAAAGAAAAAGTTATGAAAACTTACACATGAGCCTTACATATGATATCCATGTAATGTGCTTCGGGTTAGGCTTTATCTTTATATATTTGATTCGATGTGTACTTTTCTCTGAGTCAAAAAGTTTAGTATTTAACATTCTTGAGTGGAAGTTTTGTACTTTTATGCCAGTTAAGAAAAGTTTGGATTTGTGATATAGAAACCCTCATCGGTTTATATTTTTATGAGAACCATCGTAAGAAATTAAATGAAATTAGTATATTTGGATATCCTAATATATTCAGACAAATTTGAATATTGTATCCCATATCCATGGGTGACAGTTTGTCCCTATCTATGGAAGATAATATATAAACAGTGATCTTAAATAGTAATGATATGGTCTAAGATTATCAAGAGGAATAACATTTTCTCAAGATCAGTTTTTCGGTCTTTAATTCTCTAATTTGAGTATACTTTAGATTTTTAATATATTTTACTTATATTAATTTGAGAATTTGAGATTTTGATGTTGAGATTTGCATATTTCTCCCGTAGTTGGAATTCGATTGGTTTAATACATTCGAAATATTTGGCTTTCGTTTTTGGATTATACTTTTAAGTACGAAACTATATTCGGACTTTCGTTTGACATATCAAATATTTGGATTTCGGCTTTTATGGATTTTGTTTTACTGATTTATCACTTCGCTCTGATTTTGGACGTACTATTTTTCATATATAATATATTAATACTTATTGAGTATTCAGCTTACATTTTTATTGTTTCTTATTTTTTCAGATTAGAGGACAATGGGGGTTTTGCAAGCAGATCGGACATGATTGCTAGTATAGACTTCATTTATATTTTGAGTATTAATATCGTAGTTGGATTACATTTATATTAGATGTATTTTAGTACCGATTGGACAAGGAATGGATTGATGGTAGTATATTTTATTATTATGGCATTAGAGTTTGGATTATTTCCACTGTTTGGTTAATTGTGGCACTTGATTTGTATTAATTGGGTAGTCACTTTGCTTTTTCTTACGATTGTTTGGAGTGGGTTATGCACGTATTTATATTTGGACGGTAGTTCAAAGAAATCTTATGATGGTTGATGCTATGATGCTATTATTATTATCTTTAGGGTTGTGTGGATGTTTCGTCAGGTCACGTTCAAATTTCGGTACTGTGTGGATACTATTATATTTGGGATTTTATTTTTGTAAATTATAATTATTATTAATTATTATATTACCTGTTTTTGACCTAGATTCGTGGCATGCACCTAAAGAATGATGCGATTGTTCTCGACAGTGAGACTGTCGCATTCCCTCTCAAGGGCATGGCTCTGCTTCCATCCACCACCAGCTTTGCTTTTAGCTCCGGACCAGAATCCCGCAGGGGCCAGTTGAGCACTGCCTTCGTTGGAAATTTAGCCGGCGGGAATAGTTCATTGTCCAGTGACCTGTCCATTGTAGCCTCTAAATAAATGGGTGCAAAGTGAAGTCTGAAACATTACAAGTTCAATTTTTGACAGCTTTGCGTCTGGACTTGCTTGGTGAAAGGTCTCTACGTGAGAGATCATGCACACGGCGTATCACCCAAGCCTCCAAATTTAAGTCAGGAATCAGATTTACAAGAGATCCATTTTCCTAGCAATACCATTCTCGAATATCTAATGGAACCATCGAATTGATTTTAAATTGAAATCTGAAAAGATCCCAATATTCCAATCGAAACCAAATCGTTTAGTTTAGTTACCCTGCTTTTCAATTCGATTCAATTTTTGAGATTTTGACAACGGCATGGCTGCACAAAGGTCACATCTTCAGGCAAGCGGCTAAGGAGCAACCAAAGAGGAACGAACAATGTGCCTTGGAGGTGAAAGCCCCACCGCTTGATGATGCCGGTGCTGCTGCTGCTGCTGCTGCTTGGGTTTCTCCTTGGTGGTCTTGAGGGGAATACAAATGCCTGGTATTTTGGGGTTTATTAGGCGGTGCACTTTTCTTTGAACATAAATCTAGAACGACCTCAACATGCTATCCTCATAGGCTTTAACGTGTTTAGTAATCAATAGCAGCAGTAAGTCATCCATCGTTTTTCCATGCTCAAGTGCCAACGAGGGAGAACCAAACATCACGGCAACTCATAGATGCGTTTCACCATCCATCCATAGGCTTTACCATACTTGCACATTCTCGTCGGAGAACACAATATTTGCAGCATCAGATCCATGGGCTTTATCATGCTTGCTTACAACCGAGGAAGAATGCAAACTTCACTGCGCTCTATCTAATGGCATTATCATCCACAAGCTTTAGTATCGATGGGCTTCATCTTGGCTCAGGAATGATGGAGAGAGAACGAGCTTTAACACATCAAATGGAGTCCATCCATATTTATCTATAGTCAATAGCATGAACAAAATAAACCATATACTCTGACATTACTTGTTAGGATTTGGGAGAACCATAAAGAAAAAAGTCATGCCACATTGGCAATGGCGGGTTCAAGCTATTCTATGAAGTTGATCTTGGCATTGATTTTTACCTCCGGCATTGCCTTTGTGTGCTGCATGAGATGAGAAATGGCGGGTTCAAGCTATGTCAAGTGGTGCTAGCAGTGCTTTGAAGGCCCATAAATGAGGGCGATGACTAGGTTTTTAAAATCAAGATGAGAAATAAGCACGAGATAACTTCATAATTATTGTTAAAGTTATCATAATCATAAAACATAATTAATTAATTGGATTAACTAACTAAAGTTAACTTCACTAATTATGTCACATTTTACGTTCTTATTTACTTAGTTTATTATTATTATCATATTAGTGAGATAAGATTTTTAATCATATACGAAATTCTTAAAAGAACCACACTAAAGGTGGTGCTAACAATGTACTATTGAGTATGATATCCGGTCTTGATCAGAAATGATGCCTATTAAATATCCCAAATTTATCATAGAAAATAATTTGCGGAAACATAAAAAAATAATCAATACATCTACAGAAGTACTAATATCTTCATATCATCATACATTCTCCAAAATTTAGAAAGTTTACAATGTAATACATCATCACAAGCTACAAAAATTCTAAATACAGACAAGTTAAAATTTTCTTCTTTATTTTTGTTCGTCAAATATGAATTCCTACAAGGTATTTGGAGAATAAGAAAAATAATAATAAAGTAAGCCCAAATACTCAATAAGAATATAATAATCAATAACATATATATTTTATTTGAAAATAAATTATAATGAAGAATAGGAATTATGATGTATGTAAAAATACATATATATCTTTAGAAGTCCTTTTATAATGTATTCGACTTTCTTTTTTTTATACAATTATTTTTCTTCAATTGAAGGCACTTCTTACCTTTCTTAACTTGAAAAATTAGGGTTAGCAAGTATTATCAGCTAATAAAATATTTGATCGATATCTAAATTGTATTCAATTCACACAATCAAAATCCATATCCTCTTTATTTACATCCCAAGAGTAGGATAGTATTACCTATTATTTTTGATAGACGGAATCTAAATCACTCAGCAATATTCATTTAGATAACAATCTACACTATAATATTCTAAGGTATATTGGGAGAATATTATCTTTTGAATAAAAATCTTTAGTTCGATTTTATTACTTCTTCAAAATTTCTTAGTGGAAGCTTTTCATTCTTTTTTCTTCTTGTTTTTTTTTTTAATTTTCTCATTTTAGAGAAAATTCTTATTCTTATAAATTCATAGTAGGCTTCCATTCATGCATAAACTTAGTATATACATAACAAAAATTATATAATTGAATATCATAAAAATCAAGCCACATAAATTTTCTAAGTGTTGAAACAAATTTTTAGGCGACATATTAAGTAGCCTCAGTCTATTAACCTTCTAATTTTACCGGTTTGACAACTAGTTTAATTTTTTTTAATTTTCTTAACTGGTTTATTCAAATAGCTGGTTTATGGACCAATTCACCCTTTTTATAAAATTTATCCTATTTTATCATGTTGACTGATTTATTATATATCAAAAATGGATTGGCTGGTTCACTTAAATAAAATAATGCCTGAACCGGTCCACTATTTCTCATTAAAAATCCAATTGTTGAAACCGGTTCTTAACCCAGTTTTAGCAGCCGGTTCATCCCATAATCCGTCGGTCCACTTGATATTTGGTTAATTTATTATCTTAACATACTATATATGACCAGTTCACTAATAAATTTTCAGCCGGTTCACTCAAATTTGGTAGAAATGCCAAACTGGTGCTGCGACTAGTTCACTGGCAAGCTCTAATTTTCAGACCGGTCAGTGAGTAAATTACCATAAAAAATATCTTTTCATATATTTTTATAATTAGCACAAAAGTTTGGACCGGATTATATAAATTTTTCAATTTTATCCTTACTCGATTTAAAATTATGCACTAATTTTTCATACATAGCTCTCCTTCTGGCCGGTTCACTGATATTGTCATTTCCTTGGGCTAGACCAGTCATATTTTTGCAAGATAAATTTATGCAAATTTTATGATATATTTTTGGTTTATTGATGTGTCATACTCAATTTTTATAGAGCTTGAACTAGCCAAAAATTTGGTAAAAATGGCAACCAAAATCAGCATCAGTAGCTGCTCTGTTTTCAACCAGTTTAGTCTTGTAAGTCTATTTTGTTTCAATCGAATCGGATGGTTTATGAAGAATAAATTTTTCACAAAATTTGGTAATTTAGCTAATAACTTAAAATATATACAGTAAAAATTTTATGATATAAATTGACAAAATAAAGTACATAAAAATTCAAACATCAGTAAGGTTCAGCAAGTTCAATAATTGAACTGCATTTTGGCATGTTGCTGAACATTTCCTATTCTAGTATGGATTCAGCAAGGATTTTAAGTATTGGACCGACAATACTTCAAGATAATATTAATAATTAAACAACAAATTAAAGAAAGAGAGGTGTCTTACCCGATTTAATGTAGAATAATTTTGGAAGTTCTTCCCAAAACTGTCGGCTCTTCTTTAGTTTAGCTTTCTAGCCGATTTACTCTCTCTATTTTCTCCCTTCACTGTCTCCGTTTTTTTCAATTCTTTTTGTAAAATTAGAGATATACTAATCCCTTAAAATGATAAGCCATTGGTTAAATTTTTTGATATTTTCACCTGTCCCATGAGGTGACAAATTCTCAATTGCTCAAGGAAAATTACTTTTCCTTTAATTAAAATTAATGGGGCAAATGTGGAGGTGTGTGAGTGTGAGCCGTGTGGCCTTCTTCCCACGCCCCACCAAGCCGTCCTTCTTCCAATATTTTTCTAAGTATCGGAGCTTGAAGAAGTGATATATGTCTCTCAATAACTAATTAAAATTTAATTGTTAATGATGTATTAAAATTAGTTTAATTTATTATGTAGGCCGGCCCCATTTGATTCTTACTTCCTCTAATTTTTCTATGTATATAAAAATTTTATATGGTTGCTATTGGAATCTTCTAATTATAATTTTGATCATAAATTTTAGTATATTATTGTTCAAAAGATTCGACAGTTTTCAGGCTGTTTTCGGATCAACTAGAATACTAATTTAATCAATTAAAATTTGTTCGGTTACAAATCGAGCCTAGCAATTAAATTCATATAATATTGAGACGTCTTAGATAAAATTTTAAATTTCCAAACTCATATTGAAATTATCCAAACGATTTTATTAATGAAAATTCATTCCTTACAAATTATATATTAAATATAAACAAAAGTTTGGTCAGTAATAATAATGATAAAATTATAGCAAAGCCCATAGGATAATTCTATCTAGATAATACAATAAGATAAATGTATTTATTAATTATATTATACGCAAGCGATTGAATTTTGAGAAGTTCTCTAAATCAATCATATTTTTATTATTGATATTAATAATAATTATATGTTAAATTATTGACACATTAATTATAACATTTAAAATTAATTATTCTTATTTGTATTTTATATTTGAATAGTTTTTTACTCCCTCAATATATGGGGGCCTTTAGCGTAATCAATTCAAGGGTATAATTTCTGCCACAACAAAAACAAATTTTGCTTATTGGAATATATATATATATATATTTTCCTGAAAACTTGAAGAATGTGTTTGAATTTTGATATTTTTATAGAATTTTGTACGGTTTATCGGGGAAAATTTTGTTGATAATTTTAAAATCCAGAAATATTTTCTTTATTGAAGTAATTCTTTATATTTGTTATTCAATTTAATTCAATGGTTCCTATTTTATATTATTTAAAAATAATAATATATAATAATTATTATTACATTTTTTAAAAATATATACACGATATAAGGTAGCTATATTTTTTTATAAAAAATAGAAAGATTATTTTTTATATTTTAATAGATAATTATAAATTAATTATTTTTTTAAAAAAAATTAAAAATTAATTAATTTAAAATAATTATATTATAATTATCCATATAAAAATAAATAATTAAAATAACTGTTTAAAAGAGTAGACTTGAAGACCATGCCTGTGCGAGCACCTTTTCCTTAGCCTCAAATTCTTTGATTTTCTGCAATACGAGATTGAATAGCGGACTTCTTGAAAGACTATAGAGGGGCATTATAGTTCTTCCTTCCCCACCGACACATCGAAATAGCTTAATAGTAAGGTATCCGTATTAAAGGATAGAAATATTAAAGGTAAAGACTAGTTACCATTTTTCTCCGTCCGATCGGAGAATACCGGGTTATTTTACTCCTAAATCCAGAGAAGGTTTCAGAGTTCAAGGAGAAGGGAGCTGACGCCCTCTCTTACTAAGGAAGGAGGCCACCAAACGGGGGGTTGGAAGGCTACTTTCTGCTCTAGTAGGCGCTACCTTACCTCTTCCCTTAAATTTCGGGTTGGCCAGTGATATCAGACCCATCCCATCACAATCGAATTAGTCGAATTACATATTAAAGTTTGAAAATATTTAAAAACACATGGGTCAAATTGATTTATCCTCGTATTGAACAAAACCATTTCAATCCAATTTTAAATTAAATGAAACAATGTCAAATTTAATCAACATACCATATTATTAAAATATGCAAAATTATTATTTTTTTATTGCCAACTAGACCCCGAGATCAATTACTTTGAATGCAAACATTCAAAGATGAATGGCCACAAAATCAGTGGTAAGAAACCCTAGCAATTAAGTATACCGATAATTGCTGGGGTTTACAGACAAATCCCTCCTGCACATACCTCAAATTCAGTTTCACTAACCCCCAAAATATGGGGTTGAGCGGAAAAATTTCAACAAGATATCCCACAAGAATGTAGAACAGTGCACTGGACATTAGGAGCGTCGAATTTGCATAGCCTTGCCTCTCAATCGAGGATAATGATTTCTGTAAATACCTGTAATCCAAAATGATGCGAGGCCACACATCAATGTAATAGTAACCACTAACCTCAACTGTGCCCAGGGGGTTAGTGGACAGGACAGATAAGATGCTTCTCGCTTCCAGAAGTGTAAATCCACCCGCAAATTGGAAAACTTAGATCAGGGAAGAAGTATAACTGATCAACATTAAAGAAACGAATACAACTTCGGACGAGCATCCTCGTTTTTATCACAAGTAATATGATCCACAAAAAAAACACATTAGCTGAAAAATAACAAACACTACTACAATTACTGGCTAAAAAATGACCATGTCTAGCCATCCTCACTACCATGGTTTCTGATCTTCATGTCTCTCACTTCTTTGATTTCCTTGATCTTCTGCGACCAAAAAGGCAAAAAAAGATGAACTTATTAGTCACAGATCAACATTGATGATCTTTTGCCATTCTTGATTTTGTCCTCTCAAGTTGCAAATTCTCTAAAATTTACTTACTGTGCTGGTTGGGTTCCCTGTGTAGCTGCTGTTGATGCTGGTTTCTCTCCTGGTCCCTGTCAAAGGTTAAAAACAAGAAAGTTCAGCCATATAGAACAGGAGTAACAAACTAAGTCTCACCTGCGCGCTGCACTAAACAAAATTGCAATTATACGAGAAAATACTGCTCTTAAACCACCGTTAAATACCTCAAATCTACACTAATCATACCTGTGCCAATCGCTCCTCCCTTCTGGCAATCTTTCGTTCTCTGCTTGCCTTGTTTTTAGCACGTTTAGCCTCAAACTGGTCAGACAAAGTCTTCTCTCTGGCCTTCTCAGCCTTGGACTTATGGATACTCTCCATTAGCACTCTCTTGTTCTTGAAAACATTACCTTTCACCTTCATGTACATATCATGATACATGTGCTTGTCAATCTTTTTTGATTCCCTATACTTGCGGAGCAGGCGCCTGAGCACCCGCATCCGCCTCATCCATAAAATCTTGGTGGGTAACCTAGCTTCCCTAGTACCCCGGCGTTTACCTGAAAGCATTGCAAATTAACCATTTATCGATCAACATCACTCTTCCAAATCACCTAAGTATTAACAGCATCGAACCCATCTTTCTTTTGGGGTTTCTTGGATACATAACCACTTCAGATGTGATTTACAGACAAATAAATTTCTAAATTAATCATGCTACTATTTCTATTAGATTTTGGAAGGAAACATAAATAAATCATTTTCTGGATATTTTATGAAGATGCAGTACCATAGCCAGAGTGTCGTCCCTTTCTTTTGGCTTCCTTCATACGACGTGCACGAGACCGAGAGTGAACCTTGGTCGGCTTCCTGATGACAAAACCATCCTTGACCAGTTTTCTTATGTTTTGACCTAAAAACAACAATTAGACAAAGTCAATCATATATACACAGCTCCAGCATTAAACAGAACGGATTAATAACAAATAATTCAGGCCAAGCAACACAATCATTTCCTAGGCATCAAAACGTGAACAAGGAAACAAATACAACTGCACAAGTAAAAATTGAAAGAGGGATGGAAGAGCGCTCTATCTATTGCTGGTAATCAACCGAAGAGGGATACATAACAAGCAATTGGTTATTCTTTCCCTGGCACAAGCTCCCATGAACATCTATGCGTCGGAGTGTACGTAAGATACAACAGTAAAGCTTCATTTGAGTGGAGTAAGATACGTCAACAAAGCTTTATAAAATAACATCAATTAGAGTCAACTATATGGATCTCATTCCTCCACGCCGTTCAATCTCATGTCAACCGATCATAGCACGTATCCCGCAGAGCATGTAAAGAGGTTTTGGTTAGATGTGTAAATTTGACTAATTATAGCAGAAAAATGTTTGAAATATTAAATCCACAGAATTTCAGAAGATCTCCTGATCTCCGAACGCACTTATTTACTGAATTTCGGTCACGCTTATGAACCATCAATCCAAATCTCCGCAAGAAACTGTACTGGAAGCCAATTTTCAGAGCCATAAGAAACCACCTGATTCGTCTTTTTTTAAATCATAATCAACTCAACACATATTCACATACAAATAATGAAATAGCAAAACTACATCCGCCAGGGAAAAAAAAAATACAGCCACATCAACAGTCTTACAAAAAACTGCTTCAGCAGCGAAATCTGATGGTTCAAAATAAATAATAAAAGAGATAATTATCATATTAATTTAACATTTCACCGATATAAAGACGAAAATGAAATAAAAGATCGATACTGAAGAGACGAACTGATTAAAAAAGACTGTGCGGGGTGAGAGATACAAGGCTTACGAGAGTTGGCCATGGAAATTTCGTTGACCTCATTAGGATCTAGCCAGACCTTCCCCCTTCCACACTTGAGGACGCTTGCGGCAAGCCGCTTCTGCAGTTTCAAGGACACCATCTCTTTTCCCACCTTCTTCCCTCTATGCTTCTGCCAGCGAAGAGGCTGCTAGGGTTTGATGGCAAGCATTATATACCACCGGCTTGCACTAGGGTTTGAAGAGATTATCTTCTCCTGCCAGCCTGTTGGATCAAATGGGCTTTGGTTTGGAGAACATTTTCTAAAAAATGCGGCCGTTCCCTTCGTTTGTTAGACGTACGGCCCATTCCAAACGGGCTAATGTGCACCGCATCTGGGTCTTTTAATAGTGGACTAAGGCCGAGATAATAAACCTTATTTTTTAATTTTAAATTATTTATTTTTTAATAAATAATTATAATTTAAATATTTTTTAAAAATTAATAATTTAATTAAAATTAATTATTAAATTATAATTATTTATTTAAAAATAAAAAATTAAAATTAATTATAATTTGCTATTGACGTATCTCATTGCGAACATGTTAAAGGCCAGAGTCCCAGGCCACCAACATGGGAAGCCAGTGATGGAACATCAATAGCAGGCCGATCCACAAGAGAAAATGGCCCAAATCCAGTAGCAGCCCCTTTTGCCTAGGACGGTCAACATTTTCATTAATCAACGGAGAAGCAAAGTGGGCCGGCAGTGGCCCAAGTTCAATGATGGCCCATCTGAGCCCAGGACGGTTAATGATGTCATTGACCAGAAAAGTAGCAAATAGGCCGACAACGACCCATAATGAATGCGGCCCACACCAAAATTAGCCCACGCGTCCTTCACCAAGTTATAACAGTCATCTGCCCTAATTTTTTGTATCTCTAAGAAGGCAATCTTCACTATAACGGTAACCTCCAGAATCAAAGCATATCCCGGGAGGAAGGAGCTAGGATCCACGTGTAATCTGTAGGAATCCCTAACGGATACCATGCGCATAAGAAATGTGATTCACCTCCTTGACCGTCATAGCCAAAAATAACACTTAGCCTGCGTAGGAAAGATAACAATCCCCCACAAAAGGTGGACATTCAACCTCGTTGCATAAGAAAGGCAACCAATGGACCATGGCTATAAAAGGCCAAGAAAACTCCATCTAAAGATACGCTCTTAATCGCCTACAAACGCTCAAGCAAATTCAAACTCTCAGAAACTCTCTAACTTTCTTGAGCATCCTAATGTTCTCTCTCTCTTTACTACTAATTTCCTGCTAACTCAGTATTTAAAAAAATTACTCCTCACATGCAACAACAACAAAGCCACTCTCCCTACGAATGCACTCCCATCTATATCCATAAACATAATCCCTGCATTTATTTCTGTATTCACTGCATCCATCTTCTATTCTCAAAAGGTCAATTACTGACTTTAGTATCGGAATATTTTTGGTGTGATAAAATCTCATCGTTATTTGACCTCTTATTTGAAATTGTGGTATCTAAGATTCAAGACTCAGTGAACAAAACCGAAATCCGACGGATAACTCGACCCGAATCTGTTTGAAACTTGGGTTTAGGGTATATCACATACAATAGATATTCAATAGGAACAAACAAAAGTATAATATATTTGAATAGAAATCGAAAAAAAAATCGAGAGATTTTAAAAACAAATAAAGAAATGAAATTTAAATGTGCTTACTTTAACCTGATTAATACCAAGATCTAATGTAAAAAAAAAAACTTTAAAATTGGCTTCTTACACTTTCTCTCTACTCTTTTTTTTTTTTTTCTTCTTTCTCTCTCATCTATTAAGTCTCGTATTAAAATAACCCAAAAATCAAGAAGAATGTACGAGCACACCTCTACCACAAATGAGCATTGTCCATTTTGTCCAACCATACATAAGCACCTTGTTATGTAAGAATACTATTCATTCTGCTAAGCTATACTTAAGAACCGTACATACACGGATCAAACACCAACCCAGTTAACTTATGTACCTACTTTTATTATTGAACACATAATTATTTTTCAAATTATCAAGTAAAATTTAATTTCAGCGTCATCATGTATGAATTGATAATCAAGTGTTACAATTTAAACCTACGATCTTTAAAATATATGATATCAACTCTACTAGTTATGCTAAGATTTCACCCTTTTTCTAGTTCCACAATATTTTGATAATATCTTATAAAAGGTAAAATAAAAAAAAATTACAAAATATATAATTTAATTTTTATATTTTTGAAAATTTAGAATTTATATGTAAAATGGCTTAAGATATATTCATTTTCATCTTAAAAATTAACCAACTATAAAATGATTATCAAAAAAAAGCTCAGAGCTAAATAAATTTAAAGTTAGGTATCGAATAAAAAAACTTAAAATATAAATGACATTTTTTATTCTTTTTTAATGATTTGTGTTACGTTTATGTTAGATCTCTCTATGTAAATAAATTTACCCATTGTTTTGGTTGCAAGTCATAAATTTAATTCTAACCCAAAAGATTTAAGAGCAAACTATTGAATCTTCTAACTCAAATTATAGAAATCAACAACCCAAATCAAGAGATAACAGGTTTAAAAAAATTCTTTATTATAACCTCCAATGTGGTGATCCAAATTTGCTTCATGGCCATTTTTTAGATCCACTTATATAAAAAAATCATAAATCTCAAAATATCAAAATCTTATATCATAAATGATAAAATATGACAATTATAATTTAAATCATCTCAAATGTCTAAAAACTCAATATATATATATATATATATATATAACCCCAAAAATATAACAAAATAGAACAAAATTAATGCGTATATCTTTACGGTATAAAATAAATAAACTTATTTTTATTTAGACTCCAAAAGACGCTAAAGTCAATATTCCTCCTTCGAACTCTAGAATCATCTATCTCTATCCTACTATTTTGAAAAAAAAAATTGTAATGATGAGCCAAACTCAACAAGAAATTCCAATGAAAAATTAAGTTATCTAAAAAACTTATTTGTCAAAAAACTCTTACAATATATAATATATTGAAAGTCATAATCGTCATCAGATAATTAATAAATGATATCAATAATAACATAACTCAGTAATGACATAAAAATATCATCTATAATGTTAACTTTGTAATGATTTTAATATCTTAAACGACATTTACTGAGTTCCAACTAATCCCAATTAATGTAACATGGTTTCAAAATATCCTTAATACTAAAGCATTCCTAAGATTTTTTTAGAAATTAAACTCAATATAAGGTTGTATTTTAATAAAGTAACCAAATGTCGTATATTTACACCCCCAATAGTTGAATAAATATAATAAAATTACTCAATATTCATAGTATTTTTACTATTTTACAGGTTATATCTTTAGTATACTCATATTATTTATAATACCATTCATTTAAAATATCATTGATATTATCTTATAAAATAATTACAAGTTTATAAGTATATTTCTTCAAGATCAATCAACTTTTATTATTGAAAATAAAATATATATCAAAAAAGTGTAAACTACAATAGGGTTTCATAGCCTCCCATTTATCTATATACCATGCTCTTCTTTACTTAATTATAGTGTACCAATAATATACTTATGCAATTCGAAAAGAATACAAATAAAACCGTGAATATTGAGAAATAATATGAGCACTTAAATACTCCACCTAATTGCCTCTCACTAAGTTTCGTAACCTCCTCTAACTAACAAGTCTAATATTAGGGTTATTTATCTAACTTAGTTTATATAATCTTAGACTTATTACTAACCAAACATTAAAATAAAACCCCCTACCATCTGGCCAAAAATCCATCATAAGTATAGTTAGCTAACTAAACAAATTTTCATCATAATTATAGCTAGCTAACTAAACAAATTTGACTCCCTAAGATTGTCCTAACTATATAAATATACTAACATATCATTCCTTACCTTGATTGGCCAAATCCTTTATATATATCAAGAAATTATTTTTAAAGTTAGATGATATTATCTCCAACTTAAATTAAATTATAAATCACACAAATTCTATCTAGTTCTTCTAGCAATATAATAATTTTTGTCTAATACTAAAATATTAACTTAGTTCCCATTTATGAGGCAAAATAACTAACAATTCCTCTCTCTTTATTGTAAGGCTAGAAGGCAGGAAAATAAAACTAAGATGGTTGATCCACTCCTATTTCTTCTCTAATGAATTTTATTTTCTATTTAGTTATTTTAATCCTTGACTTTTAATACTAAAATCAAGCTAACAACTTAACAGATTGGCTACTATAATGGGACGGCTAGATGGATCAAAGTGATTAAGGTAATCTTCAACTACATTTTCTAAATTTTAAGTTTATACTTTGTTAGAGTCATTTATGTATTAACATATTCTGTGATTGTGGCTGGTCTGTTGTTGATGATGTGTTGTATTAGTCTGAAGATCTACATCAACATATATCAGTTGCTGTCTTTTTCTAAGGATCTTCACCTGCTGCACACCAGCGTGACCTCGAACCCCGTTTCTAGCACCATGATGCCCATTACTCGCCCGATCCATACTCAAGCCCCATTTCCAGTGAGCATGTGCCTAATGCTTGTCTACCCCATGCTCGAGTCCATAGTCTGATATTCGCTTGCCCCGTGTTGGAGCACCAAAACCACTAGACCCGTGCTCAAAGCTCACTCAAGCCTTGCTCGAGCACCTTGGATGTATCTCATGAAACCTTAACGCGTGCCTGCCATGTGCTCAAGCCACACTCAAGCACCGCAATGGGTAGTTCACTAATGGTTACATTTTTTACCAAGATTTTTGAGCCTTCATATATATTGCCATCTTATTTCATTTTCCTAGACCTTTTGCTTGAGTATTTGATGGCCATTTTAAAGCAAACTTCAATCCTTTATACTTTAACAATGCTTCACTTGAGAAAACCCAAGTTCTATACTTGTACTTTCTTGTCAAGGTTTTTCTCACCATTTTTACTTCACTCTTTGCACTTCTTCCTACTTATTTACCTTCGTTGTCAACGTAGGTGGTGTGAAAATTGGGTTCTAATGGTATACAACAATTTGAGCGTTTTGTGAAGGAAGATTGACGTAAAAATCAAAATGTGTCCGATTTTATTATTACGGGTAAATCCAAGGAATTTCTTGATAGAGATCACAAGATAGGAGTAAATTGGTTAGGTTAGCGTATCTATACAACCCGATCTATAAATTAATTTTTATAGTGTATATCTTTTTTGACCGTTGAAATTCTGAGAGTTTTACTCGATAATTGTAGTTATCGAGGTTTTCCTTCGATACAAAAATTTGTTACTTTTGTTATTTATTATTCTTATCTAGATTAAAATATATTTTACGTATATTATATATTATGTATTTTTCATTATTAAATGGTTGAAATATTTTTGTAATTCGGAACGATTTATTCTCTTCATACTCCAAATTAATTTCATCCATAATAATATTATTATTTGCCCTCAATATTCTTACTTCAAAATTGACTGATTAACCACTTTTCTCTGGACGTCATGGAGTGGCCAAGGTGTTTATCAAAATATAAATATTCCCTATATAGATACATTCTTGAAAATCGATAGTAATTTCTAAAGTGGCTTACTAGAAATTAGTCATCCAATTAACTTTCTATGGTTTCCTGCAAAAATGTCTACACTAACTAATCGCAACAACCAGAAGGTTGGTACACAATTTGGACAACTCCTTAACTAGCCGAGCCCCTAGGAATAAAGTTCTTCCTTAAATCTAGAATAAAATCTAGTTGAAGCTAATATTTTATTAAAATGAACCTCCAATAATTGCATAGTGAATCAAACCCCTCAAAACAAGGTTCATGGCCCATTATGAACTTATAAGGATTGAACTCACTAAGTTTAATTATTCTTCTTATTAAATTATTAATAAATTATTCATGCAATTATACAACACAATACTTATAAATACAACATCAAGAATATTTAAAATATTACATCCGACCCTCAATTCAATACTACAGTAGCCAATCTATGAAGCTAGATTGAGATAGAGAAGAAAGACTTCTCAAAGACAGGTTTTGTATATTGGAATTTTTTCTTGGAGGAAAAGATTATTTCAAGAAGAGACTTCTAAATTTTTTTATAAATGCTTGAATGTTACAAAATTTATATTTGAACAAATATTTTTGAGGGTATTTTGAATGATAGTGAATACTCTATCTATCATGTATGACAATTCAAAATCTTCTGATCTTTCACTTTAAATTTTATTGTTATGTGTTCATAAATATCAACATACATTGAGCTCAACTTCTTTTAAATGAGACGTTTTAACAAACGTACCCTATCTTTTGAGTTGCTGAATTAATGAGACAGCCAACTTTTCTTTTTGGCGACTAAAAATATTCCCTTAGTTTCATATTCATTTTTTCAATATAGTTTTCTAAAATCAAGGAGTGTTTAATCTCATTACTATTTTCCCACAAATATAAATTGCAAATGTTTTTTTTTTTAAAGAAATAATTTAAAATCAATATTCAAATCTTGTCAAGGAGTAGTTTTTCAGTTCAGTCCAGCATAATTATGTGATTAGAAAGGTATATAACCACTATATTATTGGCGACCTAAGAAGAATTTGGTGAAGGGAAAGGAATTGAGAAATCGGACAATAGGGCAGTCATCTGAAAAAGGAGAGTAATTAGATCATTTTACAGCCGTGTGTTTATATGAGTGAGAAATTCATCAACAAAATGGTAGGATTCAAGCTTGAACATTCAAATCGGGGCTACCAAGATGGACAACGATGATAAGGTTGGAGTTAAGTCATAAGGATCTGCTTCATCGGAGAGGCATTTTGTTAGAGGCCATTCCATCTATTGTGTGGCAACAAGGACAATTTCTTGTTAAGAAATTGTCTGGTAGATAATGAAGATCGTTCCATCCAAGTCACATGTTTTTAGAGATCTAAATCGTTAGATTGGACGTATTCGAGCTTGGAGATCGGATTGAGGACTGTTGGAAAAATACACACCATTAAACAAGCTGCATCAATCGTGAACTAAACATGTTATTTAATAAAGTATTTTTACTACCTAATCTATTTGAGAAGATCTAATAAATTTACGAACTTTTCTATTACAATTTGAACCTTGAGATTGGGGAAATGTGGCATAATAAAATGTTATAACTGTTGGGAAAGAGGGGCGGAATACTTTCCCGATTCAATGAAGCAACAAAGAAGAGGAATAGAGAATGAACAATGAACACAAGATTTTACGTGGAAAACCCTTCTCAATCAAAGGAAAAACCACGGGACAATCCGTCCACTGAAACGTATTTCACTATATGAGATTTTTGGAGACAACAGTAGAGAACAAAGAGAAAACGAAGAGCACTCCTTCACAGTTTTTTTTCTCTTCTTCTCACATACTTCTATCAAAACCTATTTCACGCATAGAAACTAGGTTAATCTTTTTCACACACACACCACACAAAAAAGGATAGAATTAATCCTTTCCTACGATATGAATATTTCCTGCCAGAAAAACCGCCTTCAGCGTAACTTCCTAAGATCACATATCTCCAAGAAATCTGCTGAGTTGGCATCGAACATAATTTCCAAAATGGGCGGCCAACTGTAGGCCGTTCGTGTTCTTTACGACCGGTCAACACTTCGTTTCTGTCCCGAGTAGTTGTCCTCCAGGATTCTCCAAGGAACCGGTTAACTTAACCTCCAAGACGGTTAACATCGAACCGGCCATGTTAACCGCCAATCCGGTCAACTCCCCATTGACCGTCTGAAGCCTTGCTCACCAATCCGGTCAACTTTCCGTTGACCGTCTGAGCCTTGCCCGCCATACCGATCTAGTTCTCAGTTTACTAGAACTTCTTCACGAGAGTGATCCCCAACAAACTTCCCCTCACGACCATGAGGAAGTTGGATCCATGAGCCCGGCTTTCTTGCAACATACTTCATGCTTCCCTCTTGGCAAAGTTTTAGTCATCATGTCTGCCCCATTGTCTTCAGTACTGATCTTCTCCAGTGATAGCAGACCAGCTTCTAGCACGTCCCTTATCCAGTGATACCGCACATCAATGTGCTTGGATCTTGAGTGAAATGAAGAATTTTTACAAAGATGTATTGCACTCTGACTATCATAGAATACAGTATACTTCTCCTGTTGAAGACCCAACTCTTGAACAAATTTCTTCATCCACAACATCTCCTTGCACGCCTCTGTAATTGCAATATATTCGGCTTCAGTTGTGGATAGAGCTACACACTTTTGTAGCTTGGATTGCCAAGAAACTGCTCCGCCCGCAAAGGTTACCAAATAACCCGATGTAGATTTTCGTGAGTCAATGTCTCCGGCTATGTCCGCATCTGAATATCCCATCAATTGCGGTTTGTCACTTCCAAGACATAAGCACCTCTTGGTGGTTCCTCGAATGTATCGCATGATCCATTTAACTGTGGACCAATGCTCCTTGCCCGGATTCGATAGAAAACGACTAACAGTCCCAACGGCATGAGCTATGTCTGGTCTGGTGCATACCAGGGCATACATTAGACTTCCCACAGCAGAAGAATAGGGAACGTCTTTCATGTATCTTTTCTCGTCATCTGAGGACGGACATTGACGAGTGCTCAGTTTGTAATGATTTGCCAAGGGTGTGTTCACAGGTTTCGACTTGTCCATGTTGAATCGCTGAAGTACTTTCTCAAGGTAGTTTTCTTAAGACAACCACAATCTTTTTGCCTTCCGATCGCGTACAATTCTAACTCCCAGAATTTGTTTCGCCGATCCAAGGTCCTTCATGGCAAATGACCGTCCAAGTTGCTCCTTCAGCTTCTTTATCCGGTCAACATTTCGTCCAACTATTAACATGTCATCCACATATAAGAGAAGGATGACAAAATCATCATCAGCAAAACTCTACACAAATACACAGTGGTCACGAGTAGTCCGCCGGTATCCTTGGCCGACATACCGTGACTCGAACTTCTTGTACCACTGCCGAGGAGCTTGCTTTAAGTCATATAGACTTTTCTTCAAACGACAGACAAGCTGTTCCTTTCCTTTAGCCTCAAAGCCTTGGGGCTGTTCCATGTAAATCTCCTCCTCAAGTTCTCCATGGAGGAATGCAGTTCGGACATCCATTTGCTCCACCTCAAGGTCTTGGGTGGCAGCCAGACCTAATACGACCCGTATGGAAAACATCTTTACTACCGGAGCAAATATCTCATCAAAATCAATACCTTTCCGTTGTCCGAAACCTTTTACCACCAATCGTGCCTTGTACCTTGGCTCCTTGGTGTTCTCGTCCGTTTTCACCGGGAAGACCCATTTGTTCTTAAGTGCCTTCTTCCCCTTGGGAAGTGTAACGAGATCAAAGGTATGGTTCTCATGAAGAGAACTCATCTCATCCTTCATGGCTTCCAGCCATTTCTCCTTACCTGCGCTGTTTATAGCCTCTTCATAATCTTCGTGCTCACCTGCAAGCATCGCCAAGAAAGATGCGTACTCACTAGAAGATGAGACGAACGGACGGGCGTCTGCTTTGGAGGATCGTCTAAGAGCGACTTCTTCGGCCGGCTGAGTCATGACTTCAAGTCTGGTCATCGTCAGGCACCATGTCCTCTGGAGTATTTTCAACTGCCTCATAACCTCCAGTCTGGTCAACCGCTTGTTGACCGTCTGAACCTAGTTCTGATACAGGACGAACATCTTCAATACTCACTTTGTCCGTCTGTTTATCATTACAATTTGCCTTCCTGCCAATGCCTTCAATTGTCTCATTCTCAACAAATGTGACATCTCTTGACCGGACCAGTTTCTTAGTGATAGGGTCATAAAATCTGTAACCCAGTTCGTCCTCTCCATAGCCCAGAAAGACGCATTGTATCGTCTTTGGCTCCAGTTTCGTCCTTTCATCTCTTGGAACATGTACGAATGCTTTGCATCCGAATACTTGCAAATGATCATAGGACGGCTCCTTACCCGTCCATATCTTCTCTACCACTTCGCCCATCAGAGGCTTGTTGGGCGACCTATTGATGATGTAGGCCGCTGTCCGGAGTGCTTCTGCCCAGAATGAAGCATGAAGCTTTGCTTCTGAAAGCATACAGCGTACTCTCTCGAAGAGGGTACGATTCATCCGTTCTGCCACTCCATTTAACTGTGGTGTCTTGGGTGGTGTCCTTTGGTGCCTAATACCATGCAAACGGCAGTAGGCATCAAAAGGACCCAGGTATTCGCCACCGTTGTCACTACGGACGGCCTTCAGTTTCTTTCCCTGCTGACGCTCCACAAGAGCATGAAACTGCTCAAAGACACCAAGAACCTGATCCTTGGTCTTAAGTGGGTAAACCCACAACTTTCTTGAAATAAATACAATAAAAGAAACAAAATACGAGCACCACCGATCAACTTTTCTTTGAACGGACCACACATCCGTGAGTATGAGATCAAGTAGTTCGGTTTTTGGGGCCGACGGGACTCCATTGAAGGATACTCTTCTCTGTTTCCCGGCCAAGCAGTGAGGACACGTGTTCATCCCGTCCTCTTTTGTTCCTTTGATTAGGCCCTTCCTTGCCAAGTGAGACAGACCCTTTTCACCCATGTGGCCCAATCTCCTATGCCACAAATCCTCTATTTCCTTACAGATTGTAGCGTTTATATCTCCGGCCATGGCACGGACCTACATTACATACAGACCAGAGCATTTTTTTCCTCTCGCTACAACAAAAGATCTTCTAGTCAACTTCCATTCACCTTCACAGAAGGTGTTGCAGTAGCCCTCATCATCCAGTCGACTGGCTGAGATGACATTCAGACGAATGTTAGGAACGTGATGCACATCCTTCAACAACAGCTTCGTGCCATTATTTGTGACCAGAACAATATCTCCTCTGCCTACAACAGGGGAAATTCCTTTGTTACCCATCCTAATTACTCCAAAATCTCCTGAAATATAGGATATATATAATTCCTTCCGAGACGTGACATGTAGAGTAGCACCCAAATCAATCACCCATCCAAATTCCAGATCTGTCAAGTTTGCCACCTCTCCTTGACACGTCAACAGGAGATCACCACTTGTGACTATTGAGACAAAGGACGTATCCTCGCCGTGTCCTTTGTCACTTTTCTCCTTCTCTGTATTTTCTCGCTTCCATTTGAAGCAATGCTTCTTAATGTGGCCTTTTTTTGCCACAATGATGACACTCTAAATTTTGGTATCTGGATCGTGACTTGCTCCGACTCTTCTCTCCCGGTTTCTGGTGGCGACCTTTGCTTCTTCCCCTGGATTCGGTCACCAAGACCTCAGAATGAGAAGATGATGAGGTTCCTTGCGACCTCCTGGACTCATTCATGAGCAGTGAGGCAATGACCTCATCCAACCTCAAAGTGTCCTTGCCAAACAGCAGAGTTGTAACAATATGGTCATAGGAGGCCGGTAGTGAAGCCAACAGGACCAGCACCTTGTCCTCCTCCTTTATCTCTTCATCAAGCGCAGACATCTGCATCAATATCTGATTAAACTCAACCAAGTGTTTCTCGAAACCCCCTCCTTCAGATAGCCGTAAGCCATAAAACTGCTTCTTCACGTGTAGTCTGGTTGTCAGAGATTTGGACTTGTAACGACTTTTCAGCTTCTCCCAGACCTCTGCCGGATCAGTTAAACCAAGAACTTCTTGGAGAGTGTTGTCCGCCAGACACAGTTTGATGATGCAGTTTGCAAAATCTCTCTTGTCTTGCCATTCATCATCAGTTAGATTTTCAGGTTTCTCATCCTTCTTCTTCAGCGCCTTCACTGTCCCTTCCCTCGTCAGAATATTCTTCACCCTCTCTTGCCAGAGGATGAAGTTGCCCTGCCCGTTAAACTGCTCAATGTTGAACGGCAAATTTTTCGACGACGAAGATGCCATTGAAACAAAGAATAGAACCTGTTTCTGATACCACTTGTTGGGAAAGAGGGGCGGAATACTTTCCCGATTCAATGAAGCAACAAAGAAGAGGAATAGAAAATGAACAATGAACACAAGATTTTACGTGAAAAACCCTTCTCAATCAAGGAAAAAACCACGGGACAATCCGTCCACTGAAACGTATTTTACTATATGAGATTTTTGGAGACAACAGTAGAGAACAAAGAGAAAACGAAGAGCACTCCTTCACAGTTTTTTTTCTCTTCTTCTCACATACTTCTATCAAAACCTATTTCACGCACAGAAACTAGGTTAATCTTTTTCACACACACACCACACAAAAAAGGATAGAATTAATCCTTTCCTACGATATGAATATTTCCTGCCAGAAAAACCGCCTTCAGCGTAACTTCCTAAGATCACATATCTCCAAGAAATCTGCTGAGTTGGCATCGAACATAATTTCCAAAATGGGCGGCCAACTGTAGGCCGTTCGTGTTCTTTACGACCGGTCAACACTTCTGTTTACCGTCTGAGTAGTTGTCCTCCAGGATTCTCCAAGGAACCGGTTAACTTAACCTCCAAGACGGTTAACATCGAACCGGCCATGTTAACCGCCAATCCGGTCAACTCCCCATTGACCGTCTGAAGCCTTGCTCACCAATCCGGTCAACTTTCCGTTGACCGTCTGAGCCTTGCCCGCCAGACCGATCTAGTTCTCAGTTTACTAGAACTTTTTTACGGGAGTGATCCCCAACAATAACTTTAGCAAACCACTATACTTATCTAAAGAGTTTGCAGAAATTGCTAACATAAAAGAATATTGAATGCTCATCTACAAGAAGTTGAGATCAAAGAAACTCCTTTACAAAGAGAGAACCACGTATCAAAGAAAGAGTTATGAGGAAGGAAATAAGTGGTTACTCATGTAAAGAAATTACTTGAAAGGATCACGTACAAGGAGAAAATTAACTTCAGAAGCTCTCATCAATACCACCCCATAGTAGAGAATAGATCTTTTGTATGAGATTAATCAGTGCTTACAGAGTCGGATCGTGAAAATATAAATTTTATAATACTTAATTATAAGAGTTTAAGAGCTTGTATTATAGATAATTTTCTCTTAATAACAAAAAAAGGCACAGAGTACAGTCCTTCAAAAATCTGTCTTTTAACCTAAGTTATTGATATCTAATTTAATTAAAATTTAGTTAATTTGAGTGATTGAGTATAAATTAATAAACAAGTCCCGAATCTTTAGACTATTTTTTTTGTTTATTTTGTTCAAAATTTAGTTGCAAGGACTCTAACAAGGAATCTCTTGGATCGAATATGAATCCATGACATGCATCAATAACATAAGCTGATGTCCTATCTTGTTGCCTTGTTACTCGGCTGAACACTATGTGACATATGTATTTTTTTAAACTGCATAGATGTGCAAGCCTTGTATTAGAAAAATTAGTTCTTTGGCCTTCATCAATTCACAACTCAAGACACCTACCATCATGCAAAATGACAACATACAGGGTTGTTGAAAAGATTTTCTGATGAACTTTGTTCATAGGACAGTCCAATATAAAATAAAGTATCAACTGATATATAAATATATATTTATATTAAAAAATATCAATGATATTTATTGATTTGAAAAACATATTTATATATGTCATAATATTTTGATATATTGCGATATATTAACAGATTATATTGGCTATTTTATTGTTTCTCTTTGCTTTTGTAAACTCAAATTTATTCACTTATTTTTGGTATATTTCTATTAAAACCAAAATGCACATATTTTATAGAGTTAAAAAATATGAATAAATGAGAAAGATTTTAGCATATTTTTTAATAATCTGATTTATAAAATTTAATTTTGACAAAATTAATTAAAGCTCTTTAGATATATAAATACATTGTTTATAGCAGTCAAATTTTAATATGTAAGCATTTCAGATATGGTGATGAGATTTTTTTCTTTCTTTCGCATTTATGATGTCTAATATCAATCAAAATGCTTGATATGGCCCATATTGGTAGGATTTTGATTGATATTAATATTAATATTTGATCAATACATTCACCCTACTTCTTCTATATCATAGGATGAGTGAGTCTTCAACACAAATAAACCTCATCATCTATAACTTAGGCTTTCAATTGTTCTAGCACTTCAATAATATGAAAATTCAAATATATGGATTTGATAATAATGTAATGAAAGGAAAGATTTATTAAATTTTGGATCACTTTTTTTTATCAATTTTACAACCATTAAATATGTTAATTTTTTAAATTTGTTGTAAATAAAAAATTTTGCTCATATTCACATACAAATTAAGTCAAACGAATACCGTTTTTAATTATATAAGTAAACAACACCTAAAATATAAATTATGGATGCAAATGCACGGTGGATAGAATGTCTACCTAATTCAAGTATGAAGGACACAAGTGCCATAGTGGACAGTATAATTGTACTTAATGTGGTGTATTTATATGATAATTTTTAAATTTTTTTTTTATATTAGAGTGTTAATTTAGTTGCTCTAAAGTCAAAAATGACTTTTTAAGTTTTTCTTTGGATAGCTAAAGTGAGTCATTTTAAAACATTTTAGGGAGAAAGTGAGAGAAAAGTGAGAAGCTGAGACAATAAGAAGAGATAGGAGGCATATGCATGAGGAGGTGGATATGATTTGCTCTTGGAACATATGAGCAGAGGAATCTAATTGACATCTACTGACTTGTTTTTACTTGCATCTTGGTTCCAGTGCCCCATGCTTCTTCTAAGTAGCCCCTTTATTTCAAAAGAAAAATTAAAAAAAAAAACACATCAAAATATTTATCACTTCATAATAATTAATTAATTAATCAATAATAAAACATATATATCATAACCATTAATAACTGATTAGATTTAATATGGTAAAGTATGATAATTGACCACATTATAAAGTTATATAATATCTGATCAACCTTGTGCATGGCCTCTTTTCAGCGTTTGCGGTTCACTCAATTGACTACTGACTCAAAGATGTGAACGTGGTGGGGCTGAGCCCATGACCTTCGTTCCCGGACAGACAGCAGCCAGTGGAGTGGAGCTTTCAATCAGCTTCTCCGTGGAAACCCGCGCCGTGTCATGTGCATACGCTGCTACCGCTGCAGTCCTCTCGAACCAGTTGAACTGGGGAATGATCAGATCAGATCAGCTCAGCTCTGCTTGTTCTGTTTGGGCCATAATGGCACTGTGATTTTATCAGAGATTTGTCATTCCAAGGATGACTTTTGACGACCACGTACTCGACTTGAATGCTAGTCACGTTGGAGAGTCGATTGGAGATCCCTGCATCTCCTCGCAGTGATGGTCTTTTATTGAGAATTAAAATTATTTTAAATTAATATATATTTAAATATTTAGTTTATTTAATATAAGTATTTAGATGGTTAAAATATTTATATTTGTAAAATGTATTAGAGTGGTTCATATATGGGAGATTATGAATAGATATTTTAACGAATCTTGTAAAAATGCTGTTTTAACTATTATGTAAAAGAAAACTATACAAAAGAAAAATAAAAAAATGATCAATAAATATTTATTTTTATCTATTAATGTTTTAACGATACCATGATTAAAAGAGTGAGTAATATGACCATCACCTACCAAGCATGGGAGATTTTACATAACTCTATCTTTGGAGTTAATAATGGGGGAAAAAAGTGCACCTTAAAATATTACACAAAGAATTTTAAAGTTTATGAATGAAACGATTTCACTCCATTGCAGATTTTTGCTACTTTATTCTTTACATTTAAAATTTGATCATGTTATCATATTTATTGAAGAATGTAAAGATTGGATGACCATAATGATTAAACAACTTATGAGTTCCTTGCGAACCCATAAAAAGAGAATCAACAAGAGAAAAATGAGATGATTGAACAAATTTTAAGCACTAAATTCTCCAAATAAGGAACATGATTATAGAAAAATTCTATGCCGGGCACGGCCATTGCTGAAACTGGTGGAGAGGGGGAAGAGGCGGACAACACTCTAAAAATTCAAACGACGAAGATAGGGGTCAACCTCATGAGGATGTAGTAGAGGAGGTTATTCAAAAAATTTGATTAATCTAAAGTTTAATATTTTAATTTTCAAAAAAACAGACACTATGCTTCCGAATGCTAGAATTTGTCAACTAACATTGAAGAAATGGTAAATTTTGTGGAAAATGAGAATGGGCAATTACTTGCCATGATGCAAGGAAAAGTCAAATAAATTTATTGTACCTTCATAAAGTAGTGAGCAATCACATGTTTGGAGATAAAATTAATTTTGTGAAGATTGATGAGTTGATGACTGGTTCAATCACTTTTGAGGATAATTTTAATATTTCAATTGGAGGCAAAGGTATGATTTTAATTCGTATAAAAAATAGTAATCACCAACTTATGAGTAGTGTTTATCATATTCCAAGCATTAAAAGTAATATTTTGAATTTGGAATAATTATTAGAAAAGAACTACAAGATTCACATAAAAAATTATAATATTTTATTTTAAGATATTTAGAAAAATATAATAGCCAAGGTTCCAATAAAAAAATAGAATGCTCTTACGTGATGTCCAAATTGGTGTAACAAAGCGTCTTAAGACTTGTATAAAAGATACTTGTTGGCTTTGGCATTTGAGGCTCGGGCATCTAAACTTTGGAAGCTTGAAGTTGTTGTACCAAAAAGGGATGTTGTAGGAGTTGCCATCTATAACCTAACCAGACCAATTATGTAGGGATATCTTATTGGTAAGCAATTTTGAATGAGGTTATCTAGAGAAGCTATTTTAAGAGTAAGTGAGCCACTATAACTTATTTATGCTAATGTGTAGATTGATCAAGCTATCATTGTCTGTTAAAAATTGATACTTTCTTCTTTTTATTAATGATTTCAATTAAAAAACTTGGGTATATCTTTTAAAAGAAAAATCAAAAGTATTTGGTTATTTTAAGAATTTGGGTATATATATGTACCCACTTCAATCAAAAGTATTTTGTAGGTTAAAATACAGGTATAGCATGGAAGGCAAGTGGCCAAAAAGTCTCCTGAATGTCGCGCCTGGTGCTAAGGAGGATAAGGTCTTTGTTAGGGTTTTGTCCTAGGGTTTTTCTCTTTTTATTTTTATATTTTAGTATATTAATTAATAATTTTTAATTTATAATTACACCAAAATATATTCAGTACATTCATAATGAATTCTAATTAACAAAATTATATAATGAAAATAATATTTATTACTATTGAAAAAATTATTAAAATATTCTTAAGACAACTCAAATCTAACTAGTCCGAGATTTTTATGAATTTAGTGTATACTCAAACACAAAATATCATATTCAAAATATATTATTTGTAAAATATTTTTTTAATTAGTGAGAAGAGTCTCCGGCTGGCAATTAGAATAAGGACCATCGTTGGTCGCTAATATTATCACCTTATAAAAGTTTATTAATAAATATTGATAATCAATAATTAATAGTAAATGATTACTGAAAAATAACTTTCAATTTTAAAAATGGCATTCATTTTTCATAAAATTAATTTCTCAAATGCATGGCAGTATTTTGTAATACTCTATTCCATCCATTTATTATATATATTTTAAATATTTCATAAAATTAATGTTAAAGGGATACATTTTTTATACCCTAGATATGCTTTTGAGTGACTTGCCAAAAATAATACAAAGTGTTATTTATTTATACTAATAGATTTATATAAAACAAATAGATAAAAATAATGCTATATAACTTAAAAATAGTCCAAATGTGTTCGTTGAATGCCCATAAAATATTTTCTATTTTATGATAAGTATTTATAGTTGACTTTTAAGTGAAAAAGATTATGATTTTTATTTTTTTTTAAAATTCCATTTATTTAAAATTAGAGAAATCTATGTTGGAAAACAATGCTTTAGAAGTTCTCAAATGTAGTTTGGAAATATTAATGATTTTAATTGATAAAATTATTTTCAAATATATGATTAAAAATTTGGCTAGGTTTGATCTAGAAATTCAAATATGGTCATTTCATCCAAATGTAGGAAAATTATATTCTTACTTTCAATCTATCATAACCAACGACAAAGGTGAGTTTTTCAATAAAAAAATTATTCAAAATAAAGTAATAATTTCTATATAAATAAAAATAGAAAATGAGAGTGTACACTCATTTGGGTTTCCTAAATTTTTATATCACTTACATTTGCCGTCTAAAAGTATATACTATTCGTTAGTTGTATCTACCCTTATAGGTACATCCTCAATAATCGATATTGTATACCTTAGGTATATTATTTAGATAAACAGGTTTGAATCGATTATAGATTTAATTTTATTAAACATATATAATTTTAATATAATCTTAAGTATAAATTAGTTGGCATGCAATAATACTAATATCGACTATTTCCACAAAAGGGTTATATTTTATACTTACGAGTTGTAAGCCTTTATATTTTTAAGGAATGAAACAAAAAAAAAAAAAAATCAACCTATATGATTTCAATCCTACATGTATTTCATTTAATGAAAAGCAGGTGTCAAATATACTTTATCTATATTACCACCGGTAGAAGCCATAGTGTGCTGATGGAAATGATTTTTATAGGAAGATAATTTGATGAAGTATTTCAAAGGAATTATCTCAGTTGTTGACTAATAGGAAGATTGTGTTTGAAACAGAGATAAAGTCAAAATCGGCACTAGAGTTTAAAGCTCTGTTTAGAATAGCAAATTTGGAATTGAAGGAGTTAAAAAAAAAAGAACGATTACAAGAATTATTAGAAAAAGATTTTATTCAACCAAGTCTATTATATTAGAGTGCATCGATTCTATTTATAAAAAGGGGAATGATAGGTTTATAAGGATGTGCATAGACTATTAGGTGTTGGACAAAATAATAATAAAAAATAAGTATCTATTATCGAAGATAGATGGGTTGTTTGATCACTTATAATGGGCCCAAGTATTTTAAAGATTAATATTTTGTTTTATTATCATCAACTAAAAATCAAGAAAGAAGATGTGGCAAAGATGTCTTTCCAAGTAAAGGTCATTATGAGTTTTTAGTGATATCTTTCGAATTAACTAATACATCTATAACATTTATAGATTAGGTGAATCGGGTGTTCCAACTCTAAATCGATAAATTATTGGTAGTTTTCATAGAGGCAGTATTGATTTATTCGATGAGTTATGAAAAGTATGAGATTCATTTAAAAATTTCCTCACAAATACTTACGGAGAGAAGACCTTACACCAAGTTAAAGAAGTGTGAATTTTAACTTAAAAAAATAATTTTTCTAAACCACATAATGTTAAATGGAGACATTTTAGTCTACCCAAAGAAAATTGAGGCAATGGCTAATTGGAGCTGAATGACAATCGTGATGAAAGTATGTGATTTTCTTAGGATGATTTGATATTATCAAAGATTTGTGAAGAATTTTTTTTAAGAATCACAATACTACAAACCCGCTTGACGTAGAAAAAGGTAGAGTTTCCTTAGGACTTCAATTGCGAATGGAGTTTTTAGGAGTTGATGAACCGTTTGATGATTGCCTAATCTTTAGTTATTTTGGAGGGATTTAGAAGATATGTAGTTTACTGTGATACATTTGAGTTGAGGTATGTACTAATGCCATGTGTGAAGTTAATTATATATGAATCAAGGCAACTAAAGACAGATGAAAAGAATTACTCTACTTATAATTCAGAGTTAGTGAAAATAATTTTCACCTTAAAAAATCGGAGATACTATTTGTATGGAGGGAGATTTTTAACGTATTCAGATTATAAAAATTTAAAATACTTATTCTTTTAAAAAAAGCTAGACATAAGGCGAAGGAAATAGATAAATCTCCTACAAGATTATGACTATTAAATTCAATAGTAATTGGGAATGGCCAACATTGTAGTGGATCCTTTAGGTTGCAAGACAACGAATTTAATGGCCCATTTTAATATTAAAGAAATGGAAATATTCGACAATATAAAAGAGTATGCCATTAAGAGATATTCTCAATGTACACAAATAATCATATTGTATTTTTAGATACACTCAGAGATAATCAAAGGACTTAAGAAAATGCAAATGGATGATCTATTCTTGGTGGACACAGTCAAAGGCTTAAATAGGAAGTCGAGATCTTAACATCTGAGTTGATGGAGTCTTACGGTTTTAAGATCGAATATACGTATCCAATTTTGAAAAATTACAAGAAAAAATTTTGAATAAAACTCATTGATACAGATATATTATTTATTAAAGAATAAATAAAATGTATCAAAATTTATGAAAGATCTTTTGGTGGTGAAACATGAAAAGAAAAATTGTAGCATTCATAGAAAGATGCATGATTTCTTAACAAATAAAAGCCAAGTATAAAGAGCCACTAGGTCTTTTTTAACTTATGCATACTCCTAGTTAGATATGGAAACATTTCAAGAAGATTTTATAATTGGTTTGTTGAGAATGTTAATGAAATATGATATAATATGGAGATTATTGATCGGTTAACTAAATCAGCCCATTTCATCACTATAAAAATGACTCTTTTGAAGAGTTTGGCCAGGTTATATATAAATGAGATAATTAGATTTTATGGAAACCTAGCTTTAATCGTATCAGATCATGATCCAAGGTTAGTATCCAAATTTTGGGAGAGCTTACATATAAAGTTGGGCATCACCTTAGAGTTCAACACAATGAATTATCTCCAAATAGACAGATTATTGAAATAGACGATTCAAATTGTAGAGAATATAGTAAGAGCTTTATCTTTAGAAATGAAAGGAAATTTAAATGACTATTTACTACTAGTTAAGTTTGCTTACAATAATAATTATCAGACAAATATTAGTAAAGCCTCTTTTGGAGCGCTTTATGAAAAAATGACATTCTTTTATTCATTGAAAGGATTTTGGAGATAGGAGACTATTGAGACCATAAGTAACTAAAGAGATGTCGGATAAAGTCTATATGATTCGGGATTTATTTTATATTGTTCAAAATCGACAAAAGAGTTATACAAATTATAAAAAGTATGAGTTAAACTTTTAAGGTTAATGATCACATATTTTTAGACATATCTCCACCAAATAGAGTCAATCAATTTGATTTAAAAAGAAAATTAAAGTCAATGTTCTTCGGGTATTCAAAATCTTGAAGAGTATTGGAAAAGTAATTTATCGATTAGTTTTGCCTCCAAGCTTGGGTGATATCCATAATACTTTCATGTCTTAATACTCCATATATATGCCTATGACCATTCATACATCATTGAATATGAACCATTAAGTTTTAATGAGAATTCAACATACATTAAATAATTATTCAAATTTTCGAAAGACTAGATTAGGTACTATAAACTAAGGTTGTCAAAGTCTTATAGGGGAATTATTTGTTTGAGGGAGAGAGAAGAAAAAACCTAGGAGAAGTATCTGCATTTTTTTCTTCATTGTGGTACGTAAATTTCAATGATAATTTTTATAAGAAGGAAAAAATGTTAGGCATGAAGCCTAAAAATTATTTTAATGATACTAAATTTAATTAAATTAATAAATTTTTAAAATTAATTAAAATTTTGAGTGAAATATTAAGTATTGAATCAAAATAAGTTAAATTTAATTGAATTTAATATATTCTTGACTCAAGCATGAGTTTGTTTTGAATAGAATACCAGTACTTAACTCATATATGTTTAGATCTAGAAAAATTATACCAAATGCATACCTGTTAAGTAGTTGTGCATGGTTGAATTAATATTGGTACCTAATGCCCACTTGTTAGACGCTCAAGCATAAGCTAAAATTAACTTTTGTACTTAAGTCATATTTGATTAGTATATATGTGATAAATGTTTTTTATAAATAGTTTATCTAGCCATTGTAGCTTATTTTTGCAGAGTTTTTGAGAGAATGGAGTAAAAGAGATGAGAGTTTGAGAGAAAAAAAGATAGATAATGAAAGGGAATATGAATTTGAAAAGAAATCAAGCTAATTTTTTATATGTTTCAAGTCAAGGTAAATATACCTAAACCGTTTTTTTCTTTGTTGTTACTATTTTTTATTTTAAATATTCATACATGTAATATTTTTTATCTTACATGATTTTAACTTCATATATGTCAATTGATTCTCATTTCATAAAACTTTAGAAAGATAATATTTTAAATTTATGTTAATCATATTTAAATACTAAGATTCTTATATAAATGTACTTGCATGTTATTTAATTTCATACTTATATTTTTACATGTCATAGATCCTTACATATTTGTTCCTACATATTTTCGATTTATGAGAAATTGATAAGATTTTATAAATTATGTCAAATTCTTAAAATTTCTATGCAGATGGTTTTGTATGTCATGAATTTTCCTACTTAAATTTCTATATGTCAACAATTCTTATATTCTATACATGTCATATATATGCAAGTGATGAAAACTCTACTTTGAATTTAATAAAAATGATTAGTTTCTCTATCATGTGAAAATATTGTATTTATATTTTGTGTATAGTTTTTATTTTTGACTAAATAAGTATTATTGTGAAAAATTGATGAAATATATTATTTATAAATTAAAGATTAAACCTAATATCCACATATTAGGAAAGTGTGATTGGTCTAACTACAAATTGTGAATAGTAGCGTATGATTTTTAGTTTTATAAAAATAATTTTAACCCGAATTTTGATATTCGATTCTTATTGGTGATATTATTATCGATCTTTGGTTTTTATATGTTTTTATGATTTTTCTATATTTTATATACTATCCTATTTTTGCATGTTATATGATTCTAAATACTTGTACGATTTTTATATGATTTATATATTTGCATAGTCTTGGACACGTTAGATTATTAGTATACAAATTTTGTATATTTTATCAAAAATTGATATTACCAACATTTGAGAATTTGATCATGACATCACCCTCCTTTTATTTCGTTAAATATATATTCATATATAAAATTATATATACTTTATTGAGTATTATACTCATTATTATCACTATTTGCTAACCTTTTAGATTATTGAATTTAGATAAACTTGTAAAAATTTTGGATCGAGACAAAGCTTTTTGGATAATAGTTTTTAGGATATCATAGATGTTTAATTGTATTTTAGTTATTTAGAATAGGAATTGATAGTTATTATTTCTGTTATGTCTACATATACACATTGACCAATGATAACATTTAAGTTCTATAAATTATGAAAGTTTATAGTTTGATACTCAAATTTTTAGATTAGGATATTTTTTCTTGCTGATGGGTTGAAGTTGAGTAGTTGTAGATATTTGGGTCACTATTGGTTGTAAATTTTGGATGTTATAATTGAATATTTATATTATTATTCAAACCATTAATGGTATTTAATACATGTTTGTATCCTAGCATATTGTTTTGGGTCTATGTTAGCTAGTTAAACAATAAGTTTTTGAAAACTAATGTAAGAATATGATTTTAAGTTAATTACACATTTTAGCATAAAGTAAATTTAGGTATCAAGATCAAGGATGTGGCAATTTTTATTATTTTAGATTTTAATTTTGTGAATCTTTTTTTTCTAACAAAGGTATCGGAAAAGATGTTGGACTAGATTTTTTGAATCACTAAATTCAAATATAAAAAAAAGTCATTCTGGCCAAATCTTGTTCTCTCAAATCGGATTGCATTGGTATGAATCGACCATGAGATGGTGGGGCTTCTCTTTGTATCATCATAATCAATGATTTTGTGTACAAAATTCATAATATTGTGATGTATTTTACGAGAAACCATTGATTTTATTGGATTAGTTGATGGACAAACTTTGTGATGAAAAACCTGTTGGGTTATGGGTCACTCCCGTGTGGGCCCATACCCACTTGATGTGGCGGATGGAGGTAAATATCCTCACTGCATGACGAAAGATCAAGTTGCGCCTGTTGGGAGCTCGAGTCAAAAATTTCAGTGTGCCTCCGCTTACTGTGCGGCGAATGATGCTCGAGCGGAAATTCCAGTATGCTCCCTGCTCGTTGTGCGCTCGATAGGCATTCGAGCACGGGCCTGCGCCCGCCGCGCGCTCAACCGGCCCTCGAGCGTGCGCCAATTATATAAAACGTGCACTTTACGTTTTTAGGTTAATTGAATCAGTTTGACCGCCGTTCCAGAGAAGAAAAAGAGAGAAAAGAGAGAGAAGAAGAAGAAGAGAAAGATTTCAGCATCCGTTTGGGTTTTCAATCAAGTTTCAATATTCGGTAATCACTTGTATAAGGTTCTTGCTGTTGTGAAGAACATCTGTCGGATTTTATCTCTACTCTTATTCTTTATATTTCTTGTACGGGCTATCCAAAGCTAGTTGATATTGATTCTTGTGATTTGGAATTTGTGTAACCGATCAACTGCTGCTAGTGAAAATTTTGAACTCTGTGTCCTGTGGCTTTTCTCCATCGTTTCATAGGGAGTTTTCCATGTAAAAATCATGTCTTTCTTGTTTGTGCTAGATTGTTGTGTGCTTGTTTTCATCTATTAAGAATTATCTCGCGAATTAAACAAGCATTTAATTCTAACAAGTGGTAGCAGAGATTTTGGTTCGTGTTGGGTATTGTGACTTGTTTGAATTGATGGAGGTCAGAAATAAGATGATGTGTTTGAATGGTACGAACTATGATATTTGACCTAGTAAGATGAAAGACTTGTTGTTTGTGAAATCGATGCACCATCCGGTTTTTGCTACGCAAAAATCGGAATCAAAGTCTGAGAAGGATTAGGCTTTTGAGCATAAACAAGTTTTTGGTTATATTCGACAATTTATTAATGATAATGTATATAACCACATCCGGAATGAGACACATGTAAGAACTTTGTGGCAGAAACTTGAAACACTTTATACCTCAACATGTAAGAACTTTGTGGCAGAAACTTGAAACACTTTATACCTCAAACACCGGTAACAATAAATTGTTTCACTTGATGAAGCTTATGCAAGTGAGGTACAAGGAGGGCTCGTCTGTTGCTGATCACTTAAATGAGTTCCAAGGATGTATTGATCAATTGAGTGGTATGGGTATTAAATTTAATGATGAACTGTTGGGTTTGTGGCTTCTGACTACTTTATCGGACTCCTAGGAGGTAGTAAAGATTACTGTCACCAATGCAGCTCCAAGCGGTATGGTAACTCTTGAGATAGCAAAAGGAGCGATGTTGAATGAAGAGATGAGACGTCGATCACAGGGTACTTCCTCTATACACTCCGAAGTATTAGTCTCCGAATCACGGAGAAGAAATAAAGGGCGTGTTCCTAAGCCTGCGGAGAAGAGCCGAAGCAAATCCAGATTGAGGTATCAGAACCTCGAGTGCCATCATTTTGGAAAGAAGGGATACATCAAGAGATATTGTTACAAGTGGAAGCGTGAGAATGTTGAAAGTAATAAGAAAAATGCTGACAAGACTCAATAAGAAGAAAGAGCTACTGTTGTTACCGGGAGTGATCTTTGGCTGGTGTGCCAGGAGGATAATGTGGTAAATCTGGCTGATCTTGAGACAAGTTGGGTGGTGAACAGTGGTGCATCACTTTATATCACGTCACAGAAGGAGTTCTTCACATCATACACTCCTGGCGATTTTGGAGTGTTAAAATAGGTAATGAAGGTATATCCCGTATTGCTGGCTATGGTGATGTGTGTATCACCATAAATAATGGAACCAAGTTGTTGTTGAGGGATGTTAGACATGTCCCGAATATTCGATTGAATCTAATCTCGGCTGGCAAGCTTGATGATGAGGGCTTTTGCAGCATGTTCTGCGCAGGAGTATAGAAGCTGACTAGAGGGTCTCTAGTTATGGCTCGAGGCAGAAAAGTTTCCAACTTGTATGTGATGCAAGCATCGATTACAGCGGGAGATGTGCATGTTGCTAGAGATGAGGAGCTTTCAGATTCATGGCACTATCGGTTGAGTCACATGGATGAGAAGGGTTTGAACTATTTAGCCAAGAAAAATTATCTTCGGGGTGTAAAAACAGCTTAACTGAAGACTTGTTCTCATTGCATGGCTAAAAAGCAACGACGGATCTCATTCAATGGCAATTCATCTACAAGGAAGATTGATCTTCTTAAATTGATCTACACCAACTTATGTGTCCCATTCAAGGTGAAGACTCTTGGATGAGCACTTTACTTTATCACATTCATTGATGATTGTTCTCGAAAGTTATGGGTGTATCCATTGAAATTGAAGGATCAAACTTTTATATTCTTCAAGAATTTTCACGCCTTTGTTGAGAGGCAAACGGGGAAGAAATTGAAATTCATCTGAAGTAATAATAGTGGGGAGTACATCGGAGTGTTTGATGAGTACTGTCGTTCTCATGAAATTCGCCATCAAAAGACTCCATTGAAGACACTTCAACTGAATGGGGTAGCTGAACGGATGAATGAGACTTTGATAGAGAGGGTCCGATGTGTGCTTTGGAGGCGAAACTCCCTGGCTTGTTTTGGGGGGAAGCCTTGAGGGCCGTGGCTCATGTCGTCAACTTGTTATCGCACGGTACCTTGAATGGTGAAGTGCTTGAAAAGATATAGACTGAAAAAGTTATATCCTACGATCACTTGCGAGTATTTGGATGTAAGGTTTTTGTTCACGTTCCCAAAGATGAAAGGACCAAGTTGGAGTCAAAGAACAAACAGTGTATATTTCTCGATTATGGGGAAGATGAGTTTGGGTATCAACTATATGATCCAATTGAGAAGAAGCTGGTTTGATCTAGGGATGTCGTATTTGTTGAGAACGAGACTATAGAGGATATCGGCAAAGGTTCAGAGTTTGTCTCAAAAAATGATGACAATCAGACATGTGATTCAGATCTTCTGCCGATACATGTTCGTCAGCAGAATGAAAGTCAAAGCAATGCTGAAGATGAAGAAGATCACGAGACTGCAGTGCCCAACAGTGATGAGGATGAGGCTATTCCTCCTGATACTACCGAGCCTATCGAGACTGTTCCACTCTGATGATCCACAAGAGATCGAAGACCTCTACTCGTCTGTCGGCCGAGGAGTATGGGGTACATATAGATGGAGAAGAGCCCAAATGCTTTGAGGAAGTAGAGGATGAACACAAGGCGGAGTAGATGGAAGCTATGCAAGAAGAGATGGCATCACTGCATGAAAATTACACGTTTGAGTTGACGAGGCTGCCAAAGAGAAGACGAACATTGAAGAACAAGTGGGTCTTTAGGCTGAAGACAGATGAAAACATCTCATAATCGAGGTATAAAGCGAGACTGGTTGTGAAGGACTTCAATTAATGAAAGGGTATTCACTTCGACGAGATCTTTGCACCAGTGGTAAATATGTCTTCCATTCGAGTGGTGCTCGGGTTGGCTGTTGTTCTTGACTTAGAGGTAGAACAGATGGATGTGCGGACAGCGTTTCTTCACGGTGACCTTGAAGAAGAAATCTACATGGAGCAATCGGAGGGATTCCTTATCAAGGGGAAGGAGAACTTAGTGTGTTATCTCAAGAAGAGTCTGTATGGCTTGAAACAAGCACCAAGGCAATGGTACAGAAAGTTTGAATCTGTCATGGTAAATCAAGGCTATCAGAAGACAACCTCGGATCATTGTATTTTTGTTCAGACTTTTTCAGATGATGATTTTGTTGTTCTTTTGCTCTATGTGGATGATATGCTAATTGTTGGTTGTAATGCTTCTCGGATGACGGAGTTAAAGCGACAACTTGGGAAGTCCTTTGCTATGAAGGATTTGGGACCGGCGAAGCAAATTTTAGAAATTAGAATTTTTCGCGACCGCAAATCAAGGTAGTTATGGATGTCACAAGAGAGCTACGTGGAGAAAGTGTTTCAATGCTTCAACATGGAAAAGACAAAACCAGTGAGCATACCGTTGTCCAATCACTTCAAGTTAAGCAATTGTCAATGTCCTTCTACCGAAGATAAAAAGGCACATATGAAAGGCATACCATATTCTTCAGCTGTGGGTAGCTCAATGTATGTCATGGTGTGTACGAGACCAGATATGGCTTATGCTGTTGGAGCTGTCAGTCGATTCTTGTCAAATCTCGGTAAGGAGCATTGGTCCGCGGTAAAATGGATTTTAAAGTATCTCCGAAAAATTTCTAAACAGTGTTTGTGCTTTGGAAGCAACGTGCCCCTTCTGGTTGGATATACTGATACAGATATGGCGGGTGATGTCGACTCACGGAAGTCTACTTCAGGATATTTAGTCATGTTTGCAGGAGGAGCTATTTCTTGGCAATCAAGATTGCAGAGGTGTGTTACTCTCTCCACTACTGAAGTGGAATTCATTGCTATTACAGAGGCAAACAAGGAGATACTATGAATAAATAAATTCATTCGGGAACTTGGTCTCAAGCAGACGGTATGTGTTGTTTTGCGATAGTCAAAGTACGATTCATCTTAGCAAGAACTCGTCTTTTCATGCCAAATCAAAGCATATCGATGTGAGGTATCAATGGGTGCGGAATATTATTGACACGGGTTCGTTGGTGCTGTAAAAGATCGAGACCGAGGAGAATAGATCAGATATTATGACCGAGGCATTACAAAAGGGAAGCTTGAAACGTTGCTGTTCAATTGCCGGGATGATGATGAATGGCCCCACACAGTCGTGAGAAAAAGTTTGTTGTGTTATGGGTCACTCCTGGTGTGCCCATACCCACTTGATATGGCGGATGGAGGTAAATATCCTCACTACATGAAGAAAGATCGAGTTGCGCCTGCTGGACGTTCGAGCCGAAGATTCTAGTGTGCCTCCGCTCGCTGTGCGCCCGAATGGCACTCGAGCGAAAATTCCAGTATGCTCCCCGCTCGCTGTGCGCTCGATAGGCGCTCGAGCACGGGCCTGCGCCCACCGCGCGCTCGATAAGCGCTCGAGCGGGTCAATTATATAAAACGCGCACTTTGCCTTTTGAGATTAATTGAATCAGTTTGAGCGCCGTTCCAGATAAGAAAAAGAGAGAAGAGAGAGAAGAAGAAGAAGATGAAGATTTGAGCATCCGTTTGGGTTTTCAATCAAGTTCCAATCTTCGGTAATCACTCGTATGAGGTTCTTACTACCCTTTAAGACCTTTACAATATAGAGAATATAATTTTAAGCAATAGCTCCAAACAAATTTGAGATTTAGGCTATGATGAATTTTCAATAGTCAAACCGAGCTTAATTGGCACGAAACGACCCAGCCACACTTGACTGCACATGCAGCTTGGGATCGTGTTGAGCCCTTTTAGCTTTTCTTTCTTTCTTGTTTTTTTTTTTTTTTTTTGAATGAATATATTGTTTTTTGAAAATTTTGGTTTTGAATTGTTATTTCAATGACACTCAAATTAACTTTCTTTGCATGCAATTAATATTTATTTATTTATTTTGTTATTGAAATAATTTTTTGGGTATTTGATGACTACCCATATTTTACATTTGATAGAAGGATAGCCTTACATCTTATGTAGTTATTGGTGTAATTACATTTAGTGTATGGTCATTTTGAATGGATGACATATTGTGATCGATGGATGCATAAGCCTCGAAATTTCTTTTGCCTAAGGGTGATGGGTTCTTGTAAGTTTGTGTATCTCTGATTGATTAACTTCATAATATTAGTTTTGAGAGTTCTTTACAGCATGTTATGATATCTAACCTGAAAAAAAATTCAATCAATACTCTAAATCTCTCATCATAAAAGACTTATTTTTACATATTGAGCTTATTTATGGGCTATTTATTATGTCTTAGATGTTAACCATTATATTTATATTTTTTTATATTTGTGAATGTCAATATATTTTCTAGCCAAATTTTTTCCATTGAAACTCTGATTAGGAATAATTTATCAAAATGAAAGCATGATAGTCCCAGAGAACCTACCTTCCATATCAATTGATTCAAGCTCTGCATCAAAAAAACAAAAAAAAAAAAATTGTTTTTGAGACATGGGAAAAACTAAAATGTTCAGTTAAAGATTATTAAGCAATCCATTTTTAGATCTATTTTGGGAGTCACACCCCTAAAGCGATGTTACTACAAAATTCCTTGATATGATTAAACAAATGTACTTAAATTCTGATAAAGCTAAAATTGAAAACTTAATATAAACCCATTAATAGGAAATATAACAGTGAATGTTGAATTAGAAAACACATTATAATAATGATAAACATTACAGCTAAGCTGGAGGCTCACAAGGTGCCTATTGTAAAGCCAATGTCGATATACCATGTACTCAAAACCATTTCCTCTAGGTTTTGTCAACTTAAGTATATAATGCACATCGTGACAAACAGAATATGAGTAAATATATTGATGTTTGTGCTCAGAACGAGGATGAGTTTTATTAAGAATTAGTTAAGATTATGAATTTAACCTTCCAACAAAATCCTAAAAAGGAGCTTGCGCTCAATAATCCCAAGCCTAAGTTCCCCAAGCATCCTCATTTTCAGAAAAAGAAAGATTTTAGTAGAAATATTGGATATTTTAAAACAAACTTGAAGAAGAAAGGTAAGTACAGATTATTAAAGAATGGTCATCGGGAAAGAGATTGTCTCAAGTTCAATGGTTGGATGAAGAAGAAGAACTCAAGAGAGATCTCTTCAGCTTTTGTTATGAATATAATTTAATAGATGTTTCTATACTTTCATGTTAGTTACGAGTATTCATATTGCCAATGCCCTGCATGGCTTCGTAAGCAAACGGAGACCAAGGAAAACAAAGTGAAACTACGCGCCAACAATGGAGATTGAGTTGAAGTTGAATTCATAGGAGAAGTTATTTTATCTTTAGAATCCAATTTTTTTCTTATTTTGAAAAATATTATTTATTTATCGTTAATGAGATAAAATTTGATTTCAATTTTAAAACTTGATAAATCTAATATCGTTTATATTTTTGGTAATGAAATAGTTAAATTATTTTTGTTTCTCATTTGTTAAAAGTGTTTATTTTTTAAAATAAATTATACGTTGAATCTTTTTTTATAAGATTGCTTATATTGTGAATGTTGGTAAGAAAGGACATATGATTGAATATTCATATTCTATGCTATGGCATGGGAGTCTAGGGCATATTTCAATGAAAAAGATGGAGGAACTTATTAAATTAGAAATTTTGTCAACACTAGATTTTTCATTCTTTGATATATGTGTTGATTGTGTAAAAGAAAAATCGACTAAGAGAAAGAGAAAAGGGGCATTGCAAATGAATAATATTCAATAAAGATACTTGTGGACCATTTTCTCCCACCATATGTCAGGAATATATATTTTATTACATTTATTGATAATTTTTTCTTATTATGGATATGTTTGCTTAATTAGTAATTCGTTTTAAGCACTTGAAAATGTTAAAATTTTTAAAGTGAGAGTTTAAAAATGATATGAAAAGAGTATTAAAGTAGTAAGATATAATTAGGGTAAAGAATATTATGATAGATATAACATGACTAGTCAGTATAAATATTCATTTACTAGGTATTTATAGAATTATAGAATGGTAGCCTATTAGACCACACCTAGGACACCAGAGGAAAATGGTGTATTAGAAAGGCATAATCACACTTTTATGAATCTAGTGAGAAGAATGATGTGTAAAACTAGTTTGCAAGAATTTTTTAGAGAGAAGCATTAAAAATTAATGTGCATATTCTAACTCGGATTCCTACCAAAATTGTTTATAAAACTCCTTTTAACTTATAGACGGTATATAAACTAAACTTGCCCTATTTTAGAGTTTGGGATTATCAAGATAAATTCAGATTTATCATCCTCTTGAAAAGAAGTTAGATCCTATGTTCACATTAGAATTTCTTATTGGATATTGAGAAAGATCTAACGGTACGTTTAGTTATTAGAATAGAATAATGTGGGAATAGAATAGTTATTCTAGGGAATAGAAAATGATGGAATAGAGTTGAAATTATTATTCTTATATTTTGTTGTTGGAATAGAATAAAGTGGAATTAGTATTTCATTATTTAGTTTGTAAAATAGTATGATGAATAAGGTAAAAATAGTAATAATAATAATAATGATAATAGTAATAATAATAATAGTAATAATAATAATGATGATAATAATAATAATAATAATAATAATAATAATAATAATAATAATAATAATAATAATAATATGTATGAATTGTTATTCCCATATGTGTGAGAATAACAATTCCCATATAAGTGGTGAGAATTGTTATTTTCATATAAGTGGTGAGAATTGTTATTTCCTATATTGGGGGAATAACAATTCCTAGAGAATCGTTATTCCCATCCAAAAGCTAACCAAACGAGAAAATTTTTATTCCCGCAGGAATAGAAATTTCATTCCACCTTAATTTCATCCAACCAAACATGGGGTAAGGGATATAAGTTTTATTGTCCTTGACAAGACCTGACCTGATTTATCAAAAACATCACTAAACTATCTAAATCATAATGTGAAATGCTATAAAAATCATATTTCAAAAACTTTAACCAAATACAAATAATTGTCATAGATTCTTATTGATATAAAATTCAAGCATTTACAACAATTTATGGAAGACTAAAAAGAACCCAACATATCCAATACATAATATTATACAAACTTACAAACTAATACAAAATATGAATTTAATCTATATTAGTCTATCTTAAGTCTAATTGTATAATATCCAATTGTTCTATATCTATATCTCCAAGAAATCGCAATTGAATTGGTAGAATCCAACAAAATAATTAGGGGTGAGCTAAACATTTAGTATATCATATAGTCAATAATATAATATATACATGCTCACGCCAATATATTAACATGGTATAATATCAAATAATTAAGAGTAAAAAGACTTGACATATTAAATGTATATCCGAAGGACATGCCAAATGACAACATGAAGGATAAGACTTGTAATTTTTACAAAGATGTACAAAGTTCAGATCTAACTATCATATTATAATCAAGGTCATAAATTTAAAAGATATATCAACAATCTCCTATGAATATTATTCATCTCTAACCAAAGGTTATCATATTTATACCCTGACATACTTGGATAAATAATACAAAATTCTTGATATCTCATGACCATCCGTGTAGCCAACTTATATGGCGATGCCCACTTACATGGCATGTGATGTCATACAACCAACTTGTATGATAATACAATAAATATCAATTAACTCACATAGTATGCAATAAGATTCGATGTCTCTCATAAATATCTATATCACAATATGATAATAGTATAGATATAAGCATCCCACCACAATCACTATGGTCTCAATATTCATATAAATACATAAATAAATATTAAAAAACTATATGCTACAACACGATATTATATATTTAATATTTCTTGACACTTTGATATTTTAATAGACTTTCCTCTACCTTATCTATAGTCGTGAGTTAAATGATGTAATTGCAATATTCAAACTTAAGCATCAACAATCAAAGATCAAAATCCAAAACAAATTAGGGCAATTCCAAAACTAAGATAACAATTTATGAGTTTAGCATTCGAGTACTGACTCATACATCACAAAATTCAATACTGATGTTCTAATGTTGGTGACAAGCTAATCAAGTGTCATGACACTAAAAATTTTTATTCGATTTTCAAATAAATAAAAACCTATCAAACACAAAAAGGAATAACAAAAACCAAAGATCAAGACTTATATAATATCTAGAAAGTTTTATGTATCAAATATAATAAGAATCAAATAGTAAAACTAATAGAATTATCTAAAATTTGAAGAAATGCAGGAACTAGATAAAACTGTCTCAACAAATACTTATCATTCGAATGTTGCATCAAATATTAGAACAAAAATAAATAGAACTGACTTTAAATTTGAATAATTCTTAAATATTTTTAAAGAATAAAATAATTAATTATATTATCTGTCAATAAATTTGAATAAGAATCAATCATGGATATAAAATTCAACATTAACATGCAATTTCGTATTTTATTTTCACTTTCATACATTGTTCTTTTTTTTTAATTTTCTTTAATTTAAGTAAAATACTATTTATATATAAATATATATTTTGAAGTTTATATTTCATACTTTAAATATAAATAAAGAAACCATATAAATCAGATTATTCCATAACTAGTTGGAAGTAAGAAGAAGTTTACTAAAACTAAAACATTCTTTACAAGAGTAGCATAACAAGTAAATTTGAAAACATTGTTCAAATGTAATTTGGATTGATGAAAATAATAATACTTATTCCATTTTCTAAGAATAAAATACAGTTATCTCATGAGAATAATGAAGTATTGATTATCAAAAAATGATTTATTTTAAGAAAAGATGAATGAATTTATATGATAATTAATCATTGATCTTTTCTCCAATTATTTTCAATGAATTCTTATAAATTGGAAGTTGAACAACTGTTGTGACGGAATGAATTTTTTTTTCCTTAGAAACTTTTGTCAAGACAAAAACAGGATTTAAGACCAAAATACAAAGTATAACTTCTGTAGAAATTTCTATAGAGTCTCATTTGTAACTAGATGAAAACCCAAAAATACAATATGTACAAAACCTGTATAACCAATCAGTACAAGTACACAATTATCTATTTATACCATAATGTTTCATACAATACGCATACACAGGACCACAGATGCCATCTATGGTATTAATCCAACAAACCATCTACTATATCAATAGTTTATAAATAAGATGTCATCTACTATATCAATAACTTTTGTAGAAATTTCGGTAGAGTTTTCTTTATAACTAGATGAAAATTAAAAATACAACATGTATAAAACATGTATAACCAACAAGTACAAGTATACAATTATCTATTTATACTATAATTTTTTCTACAATACGCGTACATAGGACCACAGATACCATCTATGGTATTAATCCAACAAACCATCTACTATATCAATAGTTTATGAAAGAGATGTCATCTAGGACCTGTAAAGAATATTCAGAAGTATAGAGTGGAAGCAGAACTATTAACTTGTAGAAGCATAATTTTCTATTTATCACATGCATTAGATACATTTCTATACAAGATCTATATATATATAAATGTCCATAAGTATAAAATTTATATACAAAATCATATATCAAGTCAAGTTTTTACATCCAACTGATTCTCCAAAATAGCTCCAAAATACTTCAGATCTCCACAGTCTTCAAATTAGGCTCTAGATCACTCCTTCTCCTCTGATACTAGCTCTACAGTCTCATTTGGAGGAAAAAAATAGTAAAACAGTGAGTCAAGGTCCAACAAGGTACATGTAGATATACAGTAAATCAGTTATGTAGAACAGTTATGAAACTATACAGAAACAGAACGGTTATGCAGAATAGAATATAGAAAACAGAGAAAGCATAATTAAATAATAATTAACTCAGAAATCAGAAATCAGTATAATTCAAAAAGTAGAATCAGAAAGCAGAGTCAGAAACTTTCTCTTTATATCAGTATAGAATAGAAATTAGTACGAAACAGTAATCAGTACGGAACAATAATCAGTACGGAACAGTGGTGTAGAACAATGCAGTAACGGACCCTTCCAGTTTGCCCTACTAGCTGAGGGGTCGAATGATCGAGAATAGATTATGTACATCTCCTCACAATCTAATGTTATAAACAGTGATAGAAAATCTCATCTGAAGGGATCAGTATAGGTGTGTCTCCCGAAGGTAGGTCAGAAATATAAACTTTTCTCCTGACCGTGATGCCCCAAAGAAGGGCGGACCACATATAACTATATGGATAGAGTTATCCTCGATCACCACCGTAAAGTTTTAAGGTATGATGGAGAACCTAACCCGACTGTAATCAATCCTGGGTCTTAAATAACAGTATCAGAAATAACCTTTTTATTGAAAACTCACTTTCATAATCAAAGTTTCATAATTTTCTTTCAGTTAACTTCAAAACGTTCAGAACATACAGTAACGGTCTAAAAATCTTTCAGTTTTACTTTAGAAATGCATGAAAATTTATCGGTATAAGTCCATATAAAATTTTCAAAAATAAATTACACTAGGAGCTTCATTTCATACCAATTAACTTTTATATAACAGGAGTTATGGTTAAAAATCATTAAAACCCATTCATTTTCGTACCTAGGGTTTTGCCAAAACTTTCGGATTCAAAACGAACACTAAACATGTGTTTATTCGTAAAATTAACGCCATAAATCTAAACACATATACTAAATCATGCAATTTAACCAAAAATCCATAATATTTTCAAGTTAAGGTTTCATCACATGCTTCCAAAACCAAATCGAATACTAAATACATGCTTGTTCATAAAATTGAAGCTAAATCTTACAATAAACATGGGTAAACATAAAATCTAACCGAACAATCGATGGAAACATGCTTCGTTTATTTTAGACATGTAACAATAATATTTTAGAGTATTTTCATCAATTTTAAAGTAAGAAGAAATGGTAAAAACAAAAAACAACGTCCGAAGTACACTTGCCTTAGCCCGATCTACCGCTATTTTTACCAGGAGTGGATCGGAACGAATTATTTCCTCTTTTTCCTTTTCTCTTCTCCCTCCTCTTCGTTCGTGCCTCTGCTCTCTCTCCCATTCTTCATTTCCCCTTCCATTTATAACAAAAATGAAAGTTAGAACGCGGACAAAAGTCGGCGCTGCACTCGAGCGCACTACATTCTGCCAGCACTCGCCTCGAGCGCCCAACGGGAGCGTGGCAAGCGTGGGGTTTCTACTAGGGGCTCGCTCGAGTGAGGCTGGCATGCGGTGAGCAGCTAGCCATTGGATTTTTGCACTCGCTGCCGCACCTCATGAGCACGACAAGCGCCACTCTGCTGCTTGTTGAATTCGGATATTTTTTCAACTTTTTACTTTTAATCCTAATTTTTTAATGCATACTTGGCCTATTAATGATTATTATTATTTTAATTATTTTAAATTATCATGTTTTTTATTCCGGGGCCTCACAACTGTTTTCTATCTTCTTCTAAATTTATCTGATATTTGGTTTTAACTTTTCACTCATAATCTTTTCAAGAGACAAGTGGGCAATTTTTTTAAAAAAATTTGTACCTAATAAATTTGTCTTAATTATATTTTACTGGTGTTTGAGGTATCATTTGAATGCCGCTTCACACGTCATGACATAGATTTAACGTTCGAAGTATCGTTCAAGTGCTACTTCAAACGTCACAACAATTCATTTAATTTTTTACCGAAACAAACTGTGAATAATTTTAAAGTTCAAAAATCCTTACCTTATCAATAATATCATCATATAAAATCATATACTGAATTAATTTACTTAATTATAAAATTATAAATATTTAGGATATCACAATCCTACTTCTCCAACTTAAGAGAGTTTGATTATACGTTGTATTATATAGACACTTATCCGACCGAAATAACCACTTCATCTCATCCGCTAATTCAAGCTCTTCTAACTGTCGACTTTGAAACTCCATAATTAGAGGTTCTGTCAACCCTTTCCCCAAATAATCATACTTTATTTCTTTTATTAATTGAATTCTATTTTAATTACACAATTAATCAAATTACCAGATTGCCCCTCTTGTTAGGATCCTCACACTCTATAATTTTAATATCAATCTTAGCCACAATCTCCTTTGAGTACACCCTAAAAATATTTTCTAATTCCATATAATAAAATTATATTCAACCCCATAAAAATATTAGACCTTGTTTCAGAACAAATTATCATTCTTGAAACATCACTGAAAAATCTAAAATACCACAATCCTAGCCGAGGAATCAAAATTATTTAATCAATTATTGAGAAATTTTAGGAAGGGATGTTGGTATGGGTGGAGAGCTTTGAATTTAAGAAGGTAGCTATCAAGGTTGCACGATTTTATTTTATTTTATTTTATTGATGCTATTTTATGATAAAGTTTGAATTTAGAAGATCTCAACGCGAAATAAAACTTGTGTTTCCTATTGAGTACTTTGTATATCTACTAGAAAATACTAATCCTATCTCTTTTAAAAAGGCCAATCTTGATCGTGATTCTGAAAAATAAATTGAAGCTATGCAGGATAAGATGTGATCAATGGAAGGCAATAGAGTTTGGAAGGATTGTTTATAAAATTAAACAACCATTGCTTGTAAATTTTGAATATGAAGGATTTTGGAGACACTTCTTTTGCGTTCGGTGTGGGAATTAATTGGAATACAAAACGTGGTTTGTTGTGACTCTCTTAAAGAGCATATATCTAATTTGCTCTTGCGAAATTCGGTATATAACATTGTGCACCTAGTGATATTTTTGTTGTAACTGAAAACCAGTTTAGTAAGAATTAGTGTCCTTAAAATAACGTCAAAAATAACATTATTGATAAGATACCGTATACAAGTGCATTTGAAAGTTTAATGTACATAAGTATGTACTAGATCAGACATGACCTATGATATTTTTAACGTATTTTAGCCAAATTTTGGTATAGAGCATTGAAGAAAAACTAAGCAACTACTGAGGTATTTGATAAAAATCAAAAATTATATGCTTATTTATAGGCATTTCGATAAGAGTTGGGCTACGTGATTCAAATTTTGTCACCTGTTTAAATCATTTGAAATTTATTCTAATTTATGTTTGAAAATTTTGTTGGAGGTGCCATTTCTCGTGGTAACAACTTTTACTATGTACGTAGAATTTGTGCCATGTTATGGGCTTATTGTCCGAGCTATGTGGCTGAGGAAATTCATTTCTATTTTGCAAGTTGTCATTTCCATCCAAATGCATTACAAATTTTTCATGACAATATTACTATCAAATTTTTTCAAAAAAATAATAAGAATTTGAGTCACTCAAAGTATATTGATATCGGGCATTTGATAGTCAAAGAAAAAGACAAAGAAGGGCACATTTTGGTTGAATACATGAAATGAGGAATATTGGTAAATCTATTGACTAAAGGTTTTACACTAGTGTTTTAAGACACATGCGATCAACATGAGTACTTTCAAAATTTAGAATTGTAATAGAAATTATGTATTGGCTTGATCTGTTTGGGTTCTTAGGAAACCCACTATTTAATAAAAATGAAACCGTCTTAATTAATAATATATATTTTATTCAGGAGTACATGTGGTTACTATATAATATTGATTATATGATTTGAGCATGTATAATATATGTCTTTCATTTATATCTTTTTGTATGATATTATTTTAGATATTGAAATATGGAGAGAGAAACATATTTTTATTTTTTTTTTAGAGACATATAGCTTTCTCGAAGCATAATATTTGACTGTGGTGTTACAATGGTTTCATTAAATGATGTAATGGATTTCGTGTTTGGTACCGATATTCTTGGCGGACTGGATCATGTTTTTATGGTATTATTATCGAGCAATATTATGTGTGGGTACTTATATAGCTCAACCGAGAGTCAATTTTAAAAACAAAATATTACTATTTTTTAATAATCAATGTGATTGGTAGGCCCATAACTGGCAGGCCCAATAGGAAAGCGGCCCAAAATCCAAAAAGGCCCAACGCGCGTTAGACGGTCAACGCGTTAGCGTTGGTCGCCAGGTGCGCAACAAACGGCCAGCGGCGCTTCTTCAAGACGGTCAACGCTTCTGTTGACCGGAACTACTGTAGCAGCAGGCAGTAGAAGAAGTAAACCTAATACTGGCCAGGCCCAATTTTGACAGGCGATTTCTTTTTTTTTTCTTTTTGGTAAGTAAGTGTGGTTGACAGGCGATTTCGTACACAAAAAGTAACGATCTTTTCCATGATTACATGCTTTCCTAAAAACTAATTTCTAAAATAGGCGGCAACTGATTCAGCACCAACGGCAGAGTCTAATGATCACGAGAACATGAAAGGAAGGCAGATAATCTGATATCTGTTGCACTATTCAGAAGGAAAATGATCCATCAAACTATGCCAATCAAACCCACTAACTCAGAAAAGGCTACCCAGTGCTAGGCCAATGAAGGTGGCTCTCCCCACCATCTATATAAACCCTGAGTCTCCACTCTGAAAAGAAGACGCTCTCTAACTCACTTCCAAGAGAACGACGCTTTTCAGAATATACTTTAAGAAAACATGCTTTCTAAGACAAAAGAGACTTCCTGATACAGTCTGGGTTACGAACGCTTACAGTGCTTGAGCAAAACTCTCTCTCTCTCTGAAAAGCGTTTACCTTCCAATCCCACTCTAAGCCTCCAGATTGCAGAAGTTTCCTCCGGCTCTCTGAGAACAGTCCTCCAAAGCTTTCACGCTTTTGGGACGCAGCTTCCACGCTTTCGGGATGCAGCTTTCACTTGCTCTTTGTGAACAGCAAGCTGGAACTCACACTCTCAACGGGCCACGGGATCATCTCTGCTTTTACGGGCCAACACTCTCAACAAATCTATTCTCTCGCTCTCTCTCTTACTTATCAGTTCACCTTTCTCAATTCGAAGGCTTTTAACTGACTTGAGCGTCGGAGTGTTTTCGGTAAGACAACCTCCCGTTGGCACCTGACCTTTCGTTTTCTGTAGTGGTTTGCAGGATTTAGACTCAGCGAACAGAGTCGATCAAATCAACCGGGTAAATCCGAATCTGTTCAAAGTCGGATCCAGGTACGCATCACAATGTTTTTACAAGAACCTTTTATTATATGACCACACATTGACTATATATTTTGATATTATAAAAAATAGGTTAAATATATAGTTTATAATAATATTACAGTTAATCCAATTTTTATGGTGTGATCATTTAGATTGATTATATTATATGCATCCTAATTGTATAGATTTTGATCTCATGTATAATATGGTAAGACATGTATATACCTAATTACGGTTTTAGTTTTAATGAGATACTAATATAATTATCTGTATAGCGCTAGCTCTTTCTCTCATTGCTTCATATTAAATAAATTTTATTGACATATTTAATATAATATAATTTTATTAGATAAATTTACATTTGATCAAAATTAATAGTAAATTTTATTGATATAATACACTGCTGCGAATTGAGTAATTCAATATCAACATTTTTTATTTTTTAATCAGGACCTTCGATTTGTTGGTTTGAAAGAAAAAATTGATTTATATATGACTTGTTGCTTGATAAGTTGATTTATAATGACTCAGTTTCTTTCTTTTTTTTTTTTTTAATACAGTTGCTTCAAAGTAAAGATAATAATAATAAAATAACTCAACTTAAAATTTTGATAATACAACTAATAATTTTACTTATCCTATAACAATTTTATAATTAATTTATATTAATAAATAATATATTAAGATTCGATATGGGATCCAAATTGAATTTTAGTTAAAATTGGATCAAATTTAAATAAAAATATATGACTATTTAATTTGATCTTGATTGGTTTGGCAACACACAGGCCGGTCCAGAAATCCAATACGTTGAATGAAGAAAAGCTTAAATGGCGAAGGTCCATCACAAGATCCTCTGAACTCAATATCTAAAAAAGTGTGATGGTTAAGCCATATGGTGTGACTCAACCCGTCTAACAATAATGGGCATTAATAGATAATCAATAAGTTGTTACGGGCAATTATAACACCAAATCAACAATCAAAAACTATAAATAAAGGCGGCAATTATATGAGTAATACCCATTATGATTACTAAGGTATTAAATGTAGGCGGTAGTTGTACAAGTAACACCCTTCATAACTATAGAGGCATAACGCCCAAGAAACTACTAAACAGGCTCCCTATACTATAAATATATCTTCTCTCCCATGGGAGAGGAGGAGGGAAACATTCAGAGAATATCTAGACAAACGTTCAGACAAGTAAGGAAGTCTAAACACTGTCAAAGCCATTCTTTTATTGGAGTGCACTCTTCCAAAGCCACACTCTCTCACGAGTGCAACTTCTCAAAAGTCACTTACTCCTTCGAATGCACCCATGGAGTCTAATCCTTCATTAAAAACTTAATCCCCAACCACTTGCATTCATGTATTTTCTCATCCTATCTTTCTTAGCAAATTAAAAAAGTTACTTACTTGAATGTTGGATGATATATTGGGGAGCGAGTCCCATATTTCTCTTATTTCTTAGTTATTTGTTATGATGTGTATAATTCAAATTCAGAGTAACGAAGACCAAACCCGTACCTAATCAGACTCCCAAATAAGACAGATTTCTAATTCATTTCATAATTTAGATTTAGAGACGTATCATTGCTGTTGTCTTTGAGAAGTGACAAAAGTCTAACCACACAACCAAAAAAAGCAAACATGGTAAACACCAGGGTTGAAATCAGTACACTAGCGAGAAATGTCATCTCCCATGGCAACGACCCATCTGTGGGTAATCATAGAGATCCCTGATTGACACAAACATGGGACACTGGGTGCCCGAGTGGACATGATAGCGAAACTACTCCACACCATATATACCCATTTAGAGGGACAACAACGGGAGATCCTTCCTCTAACTCCCAAACTTCGTCATCCAAAAGGAGAAGTCGGAGAAAGAGACAGCCCACCAAGGATAATCTAGCAACCTGACGACCTTGAGACTAGGGAGGAGCGAAAGGGCCCACACCCGGTTGGAAGGACATTTAATGCTTGGAGCACACAATGAAAGACCAGAGTGATGGAATTCATACCACTTTTGAGACAACCGAAGGCCTCTAGCCCAATAAGAAGCCTATTAAGGCACCCTGCCGAGGAGGCCCTATAGCTGGCCGATCCAACACGTCTTCCTAAACCATTCAGAATTGAGAACATTCCTCAATATTAAGAGGATTGTGTCTACCTCCTAAATAGAGTAGAGAATTCAAAAGATCAAGTAGCGGATATTCAAAGGAAGCATTGATAGACACTTAGTCGACCTGGAAAGGTTACTATTTGCAAAGGAGATCCGGATGTAGCAACTCTCTTGCAAATTCAAGATGCCTGCCTAGAGCATTACAACAAAGTTTTGATCCAAAAAACTATTTGGATAACTTCCGCACTCTGTGGGATTCTTGGGGCCTTGACAACATGAACTTGTATCTCTACTTTCCACAGACCTTCAAGGGGGGCGCGCTTAGATTTAGTTTTATCGACTGTAGCCAAATTTGATCAAAATATTTTAGGAATTGGTTGACAACTTTCTATCGCAGTTCACCTCCAACCGGAGGGAGGAGTAGTAACTATGACACCTTATCCGCATTTGACAAGGGCCAAATGAAAGTTTAAATCAATTTCTGACTCAATTTAATGTAGTGGCCTGAAAAATATCTAAGCTAACTAATGAGGTAAAGTTGAACTCCTTTATGACAACTGTGCAGTCAGGTGATTTCTTCAAACACTTAGTCTAATAAGAGCCCAATATCTTTCTTGAGGTAGAGACTATTACTCGACTATACATCATTGCTGAGGAGACCAATAAAGAAAAGAGGCTAGGACTTGTAGACCATCATCTGGGATTGATGAGCAGGAAGAAGAGAAATGGAGATAACTCCAACGTCCAAGATCCTAGTAAATAGTCGAGGATAGAGTTAGGTGTTTGAAGAGAGTTCAGACCTTTGAACCTGCTCCATTGAATGATACTCGAACGACCATCTTTATGCAGATTCGAAATGAAAAGTTCTTAAAATAGCCCAAGCAACCTAAGAATCTGAAAGAAGGTGATCAGTCTAAATATTACTTCTACCATCAATCTCACATTACCGAGGACTGTTCGAACTTTGCGAAGTAGATTGAGGTCCTCATTTAGAAAAAGGTATCTCAACAAGTTCTTGAGAGATCCTGGACAAAACTCTAGGAGAGCGGATAATGATGAGCTAGGCTAGCAGGTGCAATCGCGTAATTGGGTTGTGGTCGGAATGTTAACATGGTGTCTGCGAGACCATCCAGGCACAACTCTCTAAACCACCAGAGAAGACTTCTAACAATAAGAAGTAGAAGGTAGGAGTTAGGAACAATGCCATTAGTTTTAGTGATGATGATATAACACATATAATAACTCCCTATTCTAACCATCTTGTTATATATGTATTCATTTTGGACGGTACGTTTGACTACTAATTGAAACAAGTTTTTATTAATAATGAAAGTTCAAGAAATTTATTATATCTCAATGCCTATTTTAAGTTCGGATTTAAAAAGGACCAAATGCAATGGGTCAAGGGCCTCCTATACGAAGTGAATAATGAACCCATTTTGGTTTAAGGAACCATTCAATTGTAGGTCACACTAGGGGTATATCCCAGCATAGCTTCCCACGTGCTTACGTTTCTAATAGTCGACCTACTCTAAATCTACAATACTATTCTAGGATGACCTTACTTAGTCGCATTTGAAGCAGTGACGTCAATGCCACAATTTAAGATAAATTAATGACAGCATGTGATGCCGAAGAGGCCCTGGGCGATCAAGTTATTGGCCAGACATGCTATTTGTCTTAGGTCAGTCAGGTGAATCTAAATCAGCCAATAGAAGACTTTGACCTAAAAAATGAAGCAACATTGCGGTAAGGACAATTCAATGAATTAACTACGTAAATTTCTCTAGATCCCAACGAGCCTAAGAAATGTGTACAGATTGGAAGTTCATTGCTTGGTCACTTACAAGAATAGTTGATGGTTCTTCTCTAGCAAAACTTCAATATGTTTGCATGGATACCTGCCGATATGTGAGGTATTCTTATCGTAGTAATGGTCCACAAGTTGAATTTCGATCCCAATTAGAAGCCTATCAGGTAGAAGTAGAGAAACCATTCCATTGAAAAATTAATGGCCATGAGAGAAAAAGTTAAGAAGTTAGTTCATAAAAGTTTTATAAGGGAAGTTCAGTATCCAGATTGGCTATCAAATATTATACTCATCAAGAAAAGTAATGAAAAAATAACTAATGTGCATTGATTTTACTGATGTGAATAAATCATATCCAAAAAAACTTTTTGTTGCCAAGAATTAAACTATTGGTAGACTAAATATCTAGACATAAGCTATTAAACTTTATGTATGTCTATTCAGATTACAACCAGATTTGAATGAGTTCCAATAATATGGAGTATACATCTTTTATGACTAATTAGGGGACGTATTGCTACAAGGTTATATCCTTCAATTAGAAAAATATAGGAGCCACCTTTGGAGGCATATCCAAGGTACAGATTGGCCAATATATGGAGGTATATGTAGATGACGTATAGTAGCCGTTGACCATATTCGTGATCTTTGGAAAGATTTTGAGGTGCTCCGAGCACACTAAATGAAATTGAATCTAACGAAGTGTGTATTCAGGATAATTTCAAGAAAGTTCCTTAGTTTCATCATATCTCACCGAGGAATCAAAACGAACGCCGAGAAGATAATAGCCATCATAGATATGAACCTGCCTTGATTTATGAAAGAAATCCAGAGATTTATTAGGAGTTCATAGTGCTCTCCCAATTCCTAACAAAGTAGAAGAGAAATATTTTTCCTTCTTTAAGGCCTTGAGAGGAACAAAGGCAAGCAATTTTCAGTGGATTACCGACTGTCAGGCAGCCTTCCAAGAGTCGAAATAATACCTTGCCAATCCACCTCTCTTGACCTCACCAAGAAAAGGCAAGGAGTTGTATCTCTGTTTGGCGATATCAAACACAATGCTAAGTTCGATCCTGGTGAGGTAGGAGACTGAGATACAACAGCCAATTTACTACGTTAGCAAAACTTGACAATATCGAAACCTATTACTCACATGTCGAAAGGGTCATACTAGCACTAGGCTACTCCGTCAGAAAGTTATGACCATACTTCTAGGCCCACAAGATCATCATCCTGACGGACCAACTGTTAAATGGGATTCTTTAGAAACCTAACATGTCTGGATGATTAATCAAATGGACCATCGAATTGAGCGACTTTGACATGAAACTCCAATCGCAGCTGACCATAAAAGGTCAAGCCATTGCGGATTTTATAGTCAAAATGATGACCCCGATTCCAAATGTCATCGATACAAGCAAAGGCATCCTCCAATAGAATAGCTCCAACCTAAATCTTGCATCTGTACGGGTCATTAACCTGATCAGGGAGTAGAGAAGGCATGATTTTGAGTTCTTCGAACCGGTAGAAGATGACATACTCAATGACTCTCGAATTTTTGGTAACTAATAATGTTGTTGAATACGAAGTCTTACCAGCCAGACTTAGGCTAGCAAAGGAATGTTTTGCAAAAGACCTAATTTTCTACAGCAACTCAGAACTGACCGTCAACTAGATCACTAGGAATTTCAAAGTGTCTAGCCTATTGCTCGCTAGATATTTTGTTAGAGCGAAGGGCCTAACTAAGGCATTTGAGGGTGAAAAAACTCCATGCCTTGAGAGAAAAAGGAAACTAAAAGGAGGATCAGTTGGTGAAGGCAGTAACAATAAAAAATCCCAAGTAATATGCCTGTGATATGCAAGAATTTCTGGCGACCCTAAGCATAGAAGTTTCAGAGTAAGAGATGCTTTAGATCTTAGATGGCGAAAGTTGGATGATTTCATACAGAAGGTACCTCATCAAAGGCCTTCTATCAAAAAACCTGGATGACAACAAGCATATAAAGAAGATAGCAGTCTAGTATGCCATCATGGATAGGAGGTTGTACTGATGAGGTTATTTAGTCCCTTACATGTGGTGTGTCACGCTAAAAGAAGTTGACTACGTGTTAAACGAGGTGCATCTTAAAATCTACAGATTGTACATTGAGAGTAAGAACTTGGCATTCAAGATTATATGACAGGGATATTATTAGTCAATGATGACGAGAGACGATGTGAAATTCATGAAGAAATGTAAAAACTGTTAAATCTACGGTAACATTTTGCATCGGCCACACACAGAACTACAGACCCTGTAGTCACAATGGTCGTTTGTACAGTGAGAGCTCGACATTCTAGGCCATTACCTATCACATCTGGGTAGAGAAAGTTTGTCATAGTAAGTATCGACTATTTCACAAAATAGGTAGAAGCTTCACCACTGGCACGAATAACCGAGCAAAAGGAAATAGAATTTGTTCGACAAAATATTGTATGCAAATTTAGGATTTTTGAGGTTATAGTGGCCGACAATAGAACCCAATTCATTGGTAAAAGATTCACCAAGTATTGTAAGACTTTGAAAATCTGACTGATTCATACTTCCGTCGCCTATCCGCAAGCGAATAGACATGTGGAAGTAATGAACTAGGCCCTACTATATAGGTTGAAGACAAAGCTAGAAGATACAAGGGGCTCCTAGGCTAATGAAGTACCTTCCATGTTGTGGTCCTACAGGACGACACCGAGGAAACCAACGAGAGAGACACCATTCAATTTATACTACAAGATTGAAGCGGCCATTCCAATGAAGATTGGTTTGTCCAGCCTCCGAGTTAAAAAATTCAGCCCACAAAGCAATTTTTGACAACTCAGATAGCATCTAGATTTACTCAAAGAAGCCCGAGACGTGACAAGGCTATGCATGGTGGCTTATCAATAATAGATTATTTGGTACTATAACAAGAAGGTAAAGGCACACCAATTTGATGTGAGGGACCTAGTTCTACGAAATATAGAAGCAACAAGTAAAACTACCGATAGGAATAAATTATCCCCTAATTAAGATAGTTTCAATGATTCTCCAAAACGGTGCATACGAACTATACACTCAGAATGAAAAACTTGTCCCAAGAATACGAAACACCATCCATCTCAAGAAATACTATCAATAAATATATGCCGATTGCAAGCAAATCTAGTACATGTCATGCGAACTGCTTGTATGATGTAATATATTTCAATTAATAAAATAATTATTTATTTCGTTCATTTGAATGCTTGTATGTGTTTATATGAATTGAAAGACTCAGACTGTCCTTGAGTTAGGTAAACATATTCACTTGTAAATCGACCTACTAAAGCATGATCAAAAAACCTTGGTTAAGATAACCAAGCTACCCAAGTGGTTGAACATAAAATCTCGAATCAGAAAACTGAGCGGCATGAATGAGGTCGAGGCTAATGGCCTCGGGGCTTGAAGATAGAAGTCTAACCTTCCTTAAAGCAGTCAAAATAAAATAAAACCTTATGGAGCTTTTTAACATGCTTGCAATGATATCATTCCGTAGGAAAGAACACTATTAGTCAATAATAGTCAACGAGCTAATACCCGATGCATAAGTGTAACAACTCCTTCTAATAGGGACAAGCACCATCAACTCAGTGCAGACGATCGTCTAAGCTCCGTCAAAGTTCAGCGACTTTGACAATTAAATCTAGTTGGCCATAAAGAGACTTTCCCAGTGTTACGACATCATCTCACAGGAATAAGTACAATTGGATAAATACGTTCAACCAAGCCTGACAATAATAGCAACAATACTTAGTTAGCAAACAAAATAAATGTTGAGTGAAAAGATTCAACATAAGCTTAAAGATATCAGTGACAATGATCAAAATGATCTAACTAGTTCATCTTTAATCAATATATATATATATACAACAAGGAGTCCCCATTAGGGGGATTTCATGATACTTCATTGTGCCTACAACTCAAACAGAATGACTATCCTAAGGCCAAGAGCCTTCTATTGGACTTGGTGAAGGCTCCCCATCCATCTTTGAGAAATTAACCAAATCTGATCAGTGAAGAGCTCCAACATTTTTCGAATCAAGAAAGCCAATAGAAAAGTCGGAAGTAGCCAAGGACACAATCTGTTTGCAGTGATGAATATTATCCCAAAATCTATCATCCAATAGAGGACCAATTTCTTCTGAGCGGAGACGATCCCTTAACTCTCTTTCGAGACAGGTGCCCTTGTTTTGAAAATCGGTAAATTGTTGCTCAATCTCCTGAAACTTGCCCTTGAGTGAAACGATTTAATCTAGAACTAAAGATCTTTCATTTGAGAGCTATTGGGATCTCGTTAGAGACTCGGATAACTCTCAGTTGAGAAAAGTGATCTGATCTTGACTCTATTGAACCTCAATAATAGCAGTATCTACCTAGATCTCCATCTTTTTGGGTACAGTAGGATCGGCATAGGTCTAAGTAAAGCAAAAGATCTTGGCATCTCGCTGGTACAACACATTTGTAACCAAACAAATCACCTCCTATGACTGCAAGGAAAAACGGTCAGTCAGGGATAATGACAGTAAAGAACATAAAAATAGAATGAAGGGACCCTCAATCAGTACCTTAATGAACAATGGTCCCTCTTGGAAAGACAGACCGGGAGAATCCTCAGGTCCAAATATAGACACGGGCCTCTAACACAAAATAGACAATGCGTGACGATAGAGAGGCACCTCAAAGCCAAGAGGACAAGGAGAAACGCCTAAAGCCTCCAAAAACTAAGATGTTAAAACCTTAGAGCGAGGCACCTCCTCTGAAGCCATGGCCTCTGGATTATTACCGATTATTTCCTTAGCCACCTGATCGTTATTAGCACTCTCATTGACCAAAATAGCAAGAGACATGGAGACAAATGCATCATGTGATGAGGCGACCAAATTGGAACCCCATACTCGGTTACAATTGGAGCATCAAGTTGTTCACCCAATCCACCAACTGATGGATCATTTATTCTTTCGATAGAAGGTACAAGGGGCTCACCGCCCTCGACAAGTATGGTTGTCTCCTCAAAACCTGGATGATCTGGAGAAGAATGAGTGGAACCTAGCCTCTACGACAACTCGCCAGCTTAGTCTACAATCATCGCTTCACAAGCCTCATCCACAACTTGCTCATAGTCGGTTGAGGAAGTAGAGGAAGGAACTGTCCTACTAGAAACCATTTTAGGAGAATCTCAGACGAATAGATCTCTTGGCTTCCTTTTGGGCCGATGAAACAGCATGGTAGTGATGTCATTCCCTTTCGACTTGACCTCCCACTAAGCATCAATGAATGCCTTCCAGGTAAGCCAAGTACCCATACAGTGCAGAGTGGCAGCGTTCTCCTTGACAAGCTCAGTCAATGGACAAGCCATTCGGTCCTCTCCATCTAGAATATCCCCAGAGTAGACGCCATTGACTCTACCTCAATTACTGAAAATGGAACAGTTGAAAGGAACTGTCAGATAAAAGAATTGGTTCTTTTAACTCTTTATTGAATCTGGATTGCCCTCGCTTATTTTATACTTCTTGCAAGGGTGAAAGAAATATAATTTACATCCTGGTTGAACTAAAAGCTCACCTTTACGACCCGGGCAACTAGGAAAAACTTCTTGTGATGGAAGAAAATGCATAAAGAAATCAAATATCAAATAGTAATGGGGTGGAGGTGAGCCATTGGAATTTCGAGAGCCTCTAAGACCTCATATAGCTCTTTTGCAAATGGAATACAAAGGCCTCCCTTCATATTGGCTCGTAGATGGTAATAAATCTAAGTCGGGCAGCACAAGCCCTATCTTCATCCCTGGGTATTATGTACAAAGTGGCGCTGGGAATATTATATTTCTCGTACAAAGCGTTTATATTTTTACCAATGATAACAAATTGGATCACAGTAACGCCCTAGAAAGTTGTTTGAGAGGCTATGGAAGTAAGAAGAAAAGAAAAACAAATTAGGGTAGAGTGATTTGAAAGACGAATAAGTGTAGGAACGGCTGTTGCCCAGAATTTAAATAGCCAAAGTTTTGGCTGAGGAACAGCGTCATATAAAGATACTGAAGAAGCATATCCCTATAATGGCTAAGACAAGTGCTCGCACTAGAGAGTGTTACAGTGCGCCAATTTTGCTATGTCAATAATAATGGTCTAACGTTACACCCCTGCGCAGCCTGCAGATAGTTGGTGGCCTTGATGCCCAGATTGGCAAATCTCAGCATAGTGCAGGTTATAATGCCCTAACAATTTGCTTTCGAAGACAGCAGACCAACAACATATTACCCTGACGTACTCAAGACTAATTTGATTAATTTACAAATGTTCAGCCAAATGTTCAAGATAAATTATTATAAGTCGGATTGTTAGAAAATCGAGTTGTCAGTAGTCTAAAATGTCATATTGTTATAAGTTACGTAACAAAAAGTAACATTCAAGTGCTTTAACTATTTAAAGTATATCAGAATATTGGAGCCATACAATAAAGACAAATAATGTTCAGAAAGTTTCATTCATTAATTTCTTTCACGAAGTAGAAATTTATAACAATGAAAGTACAACTCAAAAGGAAATAAATAATATATGGAGTGGTGAACTGACTATAGTAGTCCAATCGACTTCAAGGTGGACAAAAGTATAAGGAAAGCTTTCACCCTTGAGACAGAACAGTGTTACTCATTGAATTGTTTATTTTTTACAGGAATGAGCAAAAAAGCCCTCCCTAAAGTAACAGGAGTAGTTCTATTAAGAATTGCACCTATCCCTAATAAGCGGCAAATAAAAAAATTCTCTCCCCAGTTAGAGTCAGAAGTAGTCCTATCAAGAGCGGCAAAAGAGTAAACCATCTGATAGAGGCACAGAGAGGAAGAAGCCTCCCCCCAATCAGAGTCTATGGTAGTCCTCTTCAGAACTGTTGTAGAGTAGACCATCCTGCAAGTGGGGAGAGGAAAAAATACCTGCCGAAACCCAACAGCCAGCTACAACGAGGAAGGCTTGGTTTTGTAACGGATATAAAAGAGAAAAAGCAATGTAGATTTCCAAATAAAAGAACACAACTAAGGTAGACTTTAGACGTATCCTTGGATCTCAACTTCAAACGTTAGAGAAGAGCTCCCTTCAATTCCAGTGAGTGGCAGTGAAGGCTCTATACTAGCTTTGAACGGTCTTACTCCTTAGTAGATGAGAAATGCTTCGTGATGCAAATTATAGAGAGCTCTATCTATAATCGAAAGGGAAGATTAGCAAGTATTAATCCGAGAAGATTGCACATTCCAACATTAATGGCAAAGAATCAAATCAAAATTTGCCAAACAGAGTACCAAATCTGCAAAATATCTAGGAAAGAAGCGCAAAAGGAAAATCTGTAGCCAATGTCACATAGTGAACATGTCAAAAGTTGAAAATTTAAACCTCCTAATATAGGGGGTTAGTGATGGGTATAGCAACACAAGGGCCAACCTAGAACCTAGTATGTTGGCGGAAGAAAAACTCAAATGGTAACGGCTCATCAGAAGACCCTCTGAGCCTAAGATTCAAAAAATACAGTGGTTGACCCATGAGATATGACCCAACCCGTTTGACAATAAATGGACATTAATAGATAATCAATGGACTATTATGGAAAGTTATAATACCAAATCAACAGTCAAAAATCATAAATACAGGCGGTAGTTATATGAGTAACACCTATCATGATTACCGAGATGTTAAATATAGGCAATAGAGGTGTAACGCCCAAAGGACTACTAAATTGACACCCCACACTATAAATAAATTCTCTCCCTGGAAAATATTTGAAGAATATCCAGACAAACGTTTAGACAAGTAAGAAAGTCTAAACACTGTCAAAGCTACTCTTCTATATGAATACACTCCTCTAAAACCACTCTCTTTTACGGGTGCAATTTCTCAAAAGCTGCTCATTCTTTCAAGTGCACCTACAGAGCGTAGTTCTCTGTTAAAAACTCAATTCCCAATTACTTACATCCACACTTTTTCTTCTCCTATCTTTCTTAGCTAATTAGAAGGATCATTGATTTGAGCGTTAGAAAATATATCGGGAAGTGAGTTCCATATTTCTCTTATTTCTTATTCATTTATTGTAGTTATTATGATCCAAATTTAAAGTAACGAAAATTGGACCCGTATCTAGTCGGACTCTCGAATAAGGAGGCTCCTTAATTCGTTCAACAATTTAGATCTAGAGATATATTAGGTCCAGTTTTCTGGGTAAAAAATTGTACCATACCTGTACATAATTAAAATCAGGTCAATTGGAGCCAATATTTATATTTTTATTTTAAAAAATGTTTAAAAGTAAATATTTTCATAAAATTTACCTAAAAATATAATATTTTCTTTAAAAACAATACTTTATATAAAATATTTTTGAATATTTAAATGGATAAATTTTTATATAAAAATTATTAATTATAAAAGATATAATCTATTAAGATGAATATCTATACTTAGTATTTATTTAAAATAAAAAAATATTTTAAAAAATCACAAACTGAATCTCATTAGGATAGACCTATTAGTTTTACCTATGATTACAACCATTCTAAAAAATTAGTCAGTCTTAATTTCTATTTATATCCAATTATAATGTTCATATAGATTGCCTATATCCTATAAAATTTTAAGTAAGTACAATCTAACAATCTGGATTTGTAAGGACAATTCAATGTAGTGTGGTTGGTTTGCAATGTTAGATTACATTAATGCTATTGGGCGATTGGCTTTACTTAGTCATAGCTGTAAATTACAGACAACGGAAATTCATTTTGAACTTTTATATTCAATTACAGGCGTGGAGAGGAGATTTTCTAACGTAAAAAAATAATAAGAAGAAAGGACGTAATTCAGTCTCAAAAGGAAATGTAAATATGGTTTACGTACCATCAATCGTGATGGGTGATTGCATACAATTTAAAATAAAAATAATTCGAATAAAAACATATGAAAATACTTCTGAAAGATTTTGATGTAGAAATATATGTAATTTTTCTTCTATTAATCAGCAAATCGAAGCAGCAGACGACAAATCTGCAAATACGCATTAAAGCAAAGCGCAATTGGTGGAGGTGGGCTTCATAATGGCAAAGCAGGAAGTTAAAGGGGCAGCTTTATCCATTATAAATACCGAGGCATAGTCTTCCTTTCCCCTGCATCTCTTGCAGGCACTGTCACTGAGTGGTGGTTGGCCGTTTGAGGCAGTTTAGCTTTTTTCTCGTGAGCAGAAAGAGCATCCAAGCCGCTACAACTCTTCTCTAATGGCTTCCCCTGTTACTTGTTTTGCGTCTGTTCTTCTTCTTATAGCCCTAGCCGCCACCGCTCCTCTTCTTCCTTGCAATGCCTTCCCTTTCCACCAAAACCCCTACCTCCACCATCCTCATTTCGCTGCTCACAACTACAGAGACGCTCTGACCAAGTCGATACTCTTCTTTGAAGGGCAGAGGTCAGGGAGGCTGCCTCCTAACCAGAGGATGACTTGGAGAAGAGACTCTGGCCTCTCAGATGGTTCTGATATGCATGTATGCTCTTATTATCTTCTCTATTTTACTCAAAATGTTCTTTATCTTTCTCGCATTTCTTCTGCTGTTGTGATTTTTGACATTTTTGAGAAAATGAAGAGCTGAACGAACAGTAAGTTCGTTCAATGGGTGTTGGCTAACATAGCTGCAAGTTTCTTAACATCATGATTAGAAGAGACCGAGGATCAAATCCGACCTACATTGTGATTTTTCAAAGATTAGGCACCCATTTCTTCAAAATTTAGTCACATTATGATCTTATTTATCTTCGGCCTTACTTTTTCTCTCCTAGTATGACGTGGGTTTGAAAATTGTAAACGCTGCAGGTTGATTTGGTGGGAGGATATTATGATGCAGGGGACAATGTGAAGTTTGGGTTTCCAATGGCTTTCACTGCCACCATGCTTTCATGGAGTGTCATCGAATTCGGTGGGTTGATGCAAGGTGAACTGCAGAATGCGAAAGAGGCCATACGTTGGGCTACTGATTATCTCCTCAAAGCCACTGCTCATCCAGACACCATTTATGTCCAGGTTCTTCTAAATAAATGCCAAACCCCAAAAACAAAGAACAATGTTGTCATTCGAAACAATCTTCTGTATCTTGTATCAAGCTGTACGTTTTATGGGAGAAATTAACTTTGTGCTTTTGGTCTTGTGGTTTTAATGGCGGCAGGTGGGTGATGCCAATAGGGATCATTCTTGTTGGGAGAGACCGGAAGACATGGACACACCAAGAAGTGTTTTCAAAATAGATAAAAACAGTCCAGGCACAGAGGTAGCCGCCGAAACCGCTGCCGCTCTCGCCGCTGCTTCTCTGGTGTTCAGGAGAACTGACCGTGCCTACTCTGCGTTCCTTCTCAATAGGGCTATCAGGGTATGAACTAGCTCTCAGTAATTTTCAAAATTTCAACAAATATTACTCAAGTCTCCTGCTGCTAACACGATATGAAGGATTTCTTGGGGAGAATGAAAAACGAAGATGGTTCCTCCGAATTCACATGACATTTGTTTGAAATGTGGGTTAATTTGTTTGATTTTGGGGGTGTAGGTATTTGAGTTTGCTGACAAGTACAGAGGTTCTTACAGTGATCACCTGAAGCAATTTGTTTGCCCCTTCTATTGCTCTTACTCTGGTTACCAGGTAATTGAACTAGTCGTCCTGGGTCCCCTTCAGATTTACCAAGAGGATGAGAGCTCTTAAGCTAACTTAGCGTTCGAGGGTTCAACCTACATAAACACAAAATGCTGCACACATAAATAGACCGTCTCTAAACTCCACGATTTGGGCATTTTTGGTTTAGAATTCCCAAGGGGAAAGACGTTTTTTCTTTTTCTTTTTTGGGTGGACTTTGATGATTTTGTTTTGAGGATGAAGGATGAGCTATTGTGGGGAGCAGCGTGGCTGCACAGAGCCACAAGGATCCCAACGTACCTGAGCTACATCCAGAGGAACGGGCAGGTGCTTGGTGCTGATGAGGCTGACTACACCTTCGGATGGGACAACAAGCACGTCGGTGCCAGAATCCTGCTTTCAAAGGTCAGCCCTGCTCTCAAATTCCCAATTTCTACTCTGTAATCCCAATTTCTGCATTGTATCGTGACGACTGATGCCAGAAAATTTTCAGGCATTTCTAGTTCAAAGAATGCAATCTCTTCAGGACTACAAGATTCATGCAGATAATTTCATCTGCTCTCTCGTTCCCGGGGCCCCATTCTCCCAAGCACAGTACACCCCAGGTCTCAGCGTCTTTTTTTACTGTTTTCCCAGATTTATGGTTGGGGATTAATGTGGGCTCATCTTTTAAAGACATCAGATTTGGGCTATTTGTTTTTAAATAAGTAATAGTAATTTAAATATTTTTTTAAAAAAAATTAAAAAATAGTTATTAAATTATAATCATACCAGATCTAAAGAATAACTCTTTAAAGAGACGAGAGCCCCTTCATTCGGGAGGAGAGGAGGATATTTAAATTGCAACGGCTGATTTTACTGTTGGGACTGCAACAGGGGGGCTTCTGTTCAAGATGAGTGACAGCAACATGCAATATGTGACATCTACCTCTTTCCTGCTCTTGACTTACGCCAAGTACCTCAAATCTGCTAACATGGTTGTTTCCTGTGGCGGTGTCCCGATCACTGCTAAGAAACTGAGAACCATTGCCAAGAAACAGGTAAATACGTCATTCCTATTCACGTGCTGCAGTTACCTATGTTTGATTTCTATCCCGTTTCCATTATTTTGTTCTTCTACTGCACAATTTGTAGTTAACCGACGCCTACTCCTGTTTCTGGGGAAAATGACCAAGAAAACTAGCGTAAATGCACCAAGTAGGGGAAAAATTATGTATTGTTTTAATCAATGGTTTGCTAGTAACAAAGGAAATATAAATTAGAAATCAGCTATTTGAATATTGAAAGTAAGTAGACAGTAGTATTCATTCTTTGTGGTTAACCTCTATCTAAAGCAGCAACAATGGTATATGTATTTACCATGCTGCCTAAATTTTGCCTACCGAAGTGTTGTGTGAATCAGAAATAGACAAAAGGCCAGATTAGGTCTAAGTAAAAACCATGGACGGACATAGGGAGAGGCATGTTTTTGTCCTCATGATCTCCATCTTTGTCCTGACCGCCCCACGAAGGCTTGTTTGTGCTAAGTAGCCATAAAAAGGTTAATCTATTGTAATGTATGAATGGCAGGTGGACTATATACTTGGGTCAAACCCAATGAGAATGTCATATATGGTGGGGTATATGAAGGCTTGTTTGTGCTAAGTAGCCATAAAAAGGTTAATCTATTGAAATGTATGAATGGCAGGTGGACTATATACTTGGGTCAAACCCAATGAGAATGTCATATATGGTGGGGTATGGTCCAAGGTACCCACTGAGGATACACCATAGAGGGTCATCACTGCCATCTGTTGCCGTTCACCCACAGAAGATTCAATGCTCCTCAGGCTTCAGCGTCATGAACTCACAATCACCCAATCCCAACTTGTTGGTGGGTGCGCTTGTCGGTGGGCCAGACCAGGGTGATAGGTTCCAAGATCAAAGGTCAGATTATGCGCAGTCGGAGCCAGCCACATATATCAACGCCCCGCTTGTTGGGGCTCTTGCTTATCTCGCTCACTCTTTCGGCCAGCTCTAGCGTCTACGCGAACCTATCTAAGGCCTCAAACTTGATATAAAGGGGCTTTGCTTAGTGAGAATGAAGTAAATGTCTTCAAGCACGTAGGTATTTTGACAAGGCCGAGGTCGTCAGAGGCTCAAGCCCCCACGACCCTTGAAGCGTGCAATTCTCAGGGTTGAAATGAAGGATGTGCTTGGCTTGGCTTTTTCTTTTCTTTTTCTTTTTTATTACGCAAGTGTACTAGATAGTCCTCTTTATTTTATCAGATTTAGGACTATGCTTGTGATAACTGTGTGCTGATTTAGTGCCGTAAACGGCGCTGTGTCAAGTGTAATCAATATATGATGTTTGCTTTTAGAGAATGTTAAATCTTCCTGTTGGAGCTTGTTTCCCGTCCTCATGCCATTGACTAGCTTGACTCAAGTTGTCACTTTCCCCTCTAACACAAACCAAGCATATTTATTCCTCGTATGCAATAACAACTGAGATAATTATTTTCTACAAAACATGATCCATGAGCTAATAGTTCTAGTGGCCACAGTCTATGAGTTGACTAGTTATCATCAATTTTATTAATTGATAATTTTTTATTAATATTGTATAAAAAAGAATTTATCACGTTTATTTATATATAAAAGAAAGCTTGATAAGAATTTTCTTAAAGAGTTAAAAGTGACTGATTATGTAATAGTTTATTCTTTTCAATAGGATTCTAACAAGTGTGGTCTATACAGATTAAGTATAGCTTTTAAAGTAAAAAATAGAGTAAATCAGTTAATGAACCGGAGTATTATCATTGAGTCTTTTCAGTGACAGTGGACTTTACTTCTTTTTTTATGCCACCTATTGGTACTAATAGAGTAGGATTAATCTATAATACAAAACTTATGGGTGTAAAGTCAATACTAGAATTGACAATTGAAGCATTTGAGGTAGTACCAATTGGGAATACATGAAAAAAAGAATTATTTTATTTCTAAACTCTACCTTCAATAAGTGTAGATTCTATACATGGCTATGGCCACCTAAGTATCATAAGGCCACTGAATGTAGTGGCTCATGGGACAATGATGCCAAAGCTTTGGGATCCAATAGCTTAAAAAACACTAGCGCGATCTTGTGGCCTCACATCATGGTGCAACGAAATTGATAGGCATGTGCTATTAAAAGGGGGATGAGGATAAAGGGGAAGGTGAGGATGGTCGTCAAAGCATCATATATATCCACCAAAAGCCGCACCATCACCATCAAGGTAGGCCATTTTTTATTTTGTTGTTGTTCTAATTAAGCTGAAGGGGTGCTGATGAGATGGGTGGCTAAGGAAATATTTAATCTAAAATAGATTTTGAAAAGATTAACACAATCTTTAAAATTTTTTTGATATTTATTATGATTTTATTATAGTACATAATTTATACTATCTGTTTTTAATAAAACTGAAAATATCTCAATAGTCACGTGTAAATATAGTCTTCGTCATGTGACTAAACTAGAAGAAAACGATAAGAGTTTAAAAATAGTTATCAAGATAGATTTAAAGAACTTTAAATACGGATAATAAATATTTTAAAATTAAATTTATAATATAAGAAGTGCCTTTATTTTTTTTATAAACCTAATTAATTACCCAAAATATATAATGTTTTGAAGTAATTAAATAATTATATATTGTAATGATTAAGTTGCACTTTATGTCCCCAATTTCTTGCAATCTGAACAAGTAACCGTTTGCGGGCTGCCCAATAATTTGACCGTTGAGGGCTGGATAGAGAAAGATGATAATGGGAAACATGTGATAGCGTGGGGCGCAAACGGTCAAAAAAGCCGATCATATATGCTCAGGTGTTTCAGAGATATGTGCCTGGGAGAAAAAACAACACTGTTTCTGAAGCAAATCAAAGCTAAGCAAAGAAAAAGGAGAGATGAAATGGCGGGAGATGGAGATGATGGCTCATGGGATCCGTGACCGCTATGGACCAAACCCTACTTAGATAGGAATAATTTATTATTATTGTATCGGTTGATTTTGAATGAAAACCGGACAACAAAGATTACTTATGGAGAAAGATGAGAAGATGGATGATAAAGAGTTTCGATATTTCTGCATATGTAGCTATATAGTAGAATATCCTTTTATAGGATAATGAAACAGTTAAAATTAAAAAAAAATTTATAATAATAATAATATTTTAAATTAAAAGGTATCGATTCTTTAATTTAAAAGGGATATTATATATATATATATATATATATATTGTAATATATATAAATATTTTAAATTAAAAGATAATAATCTTTTAATTTAATAAGGATATAATACTCGTAATATCGCTTCTCAAACTCAAGAAAGTTTGGAAGTGACTAACTTAAGTTTAAAAATTAAATCAATATGGTAATTAAGTAGATGAGTTTTTGTAAAGACAATAGTCAGTGGCGACAAATCGAGAAGAGAAAAAGGATGCCCTCCCTTAAGGTGATGACGCAATCTCAATGCATTTTATACATTCATAAAATATATTATTGTGAGCAATTCAGATAGCACTATAACTGTTACCATTAAAAGGAGTACCATTAAATTGAGGTATATTAATATACTATAAAATCCAATGAAGTCTAAGAAGCTTAAATATAATATCAATAAGAGTGTGATATTTAGTATTATTACTAGAATAAATAATAATAGTATATTTTTTATTATGTCGAGAGATGAAAAAATCCCAAAATAAGTAAGAGAATACTATAATAGTATGATGAATAAAAAGGGCAAGGTCATGAGGGCTAGAGGCTAACACAAGTTATGAAATAGTAAAGAAGAACTTAACAAATCAAGCATATGGAGCCTATCTAAAAACTATATAATGTTCTTTGAAGACGACATATCCATTCAGGAGAATAAGGATAAATAAGGGGTGGCTTTATGTATACTTCTTTAACTAAGTTTTCATGTAAATTATATTCTTTACATCTATTTAAAATAAGGGATATTGGTGTGTAATAGCTATAGCCAAAAATAATTGAATAAAAGTGATACACGTAATAGGAGCTAAAGTCTTGTCGTACCAATGCAATACTTTTGTGTAAAAACTCTTAATTACAATGAGCTTTGAATCATACTTTCAAATCATTATAATTTATTTTCTATTTATATATTCAGTTATTCTCATTAGTAGTCTTACCAGGTGGAATAGTAATCAAATTTCAAGTAAGTCTCATAAAGAATATCAAACTCTTTTAACATATCTCATTGTTGGAGAGGGTTAAGAGCATATTTTGTGATAATTGTATGACTTATGAAGTGCAGTGAAACAACGATAATTACAAAGATGGGTAGAAGAAGCTCATACCCAATCGGAACAATGAATATTCATAGAGAAGGAGTACTCCGAAGAAGTGGTTATGATGTCGAGGTCATCAGATAATCCAAACTTATTAGGAATGATTGAGCTCGCCAATCTTATATTAAAATCGGCTTTTACAAAAAGTTTAACAAACTAAGTTTCTAAAACTATTAAATTGGCTCGAGAAGTTTGTTCAAAAGACTATTAACTTGGTAGGGAAACTCAATAATTATTTGGCCAAACTCTTAATACATCAAATAAAGTTCAGATTCCAAATTAAATTGGAGGAAAGTATCATCAGAATAGTTATAGCGATTAGTAATAAAATCCCAAATAAATTTATCATTCCAAAATTTAGAAAAGAGACTCTAAATAAATAAAAAAAAAACACAGATATGTTAATAAATCAAAAAAAAAAATCATACAATTAATTTCTTTCCATTTTTTAGTCATTTATCGAATTTTTGTGATGTTTATTTGTCTGCTTTTGTGAGTTTTAAATTGGTTTCTGTCACCGACCGCTAAAGGTGGAAGGTGACAGCAACGGATGAGAATTGCAATTTTTTTTTCTAACTTGTCACAAATTTGGTAGTTTGATGCACTCAAATTAGCATTGGTACTATCAAACCATGCAAACCCCATTATTTCCTCATTCCTGCTTTGCCCCTTGGTTTGACCTGCAGGGTTCTTTTGCGTGAAACGTGGCAGAAGAAAAATGAGAAAAGAAAAAGGTCTTTTTGGACGAGTGATTGGTGGGAATCACTCCAAAGAATATCATTATGATTGCAGCGATTCAAGGGATTCCGCTTATAAAATTCAATCTCCACTGCCTCGTCAGAAAATTCAATCTTTTATTATTATTATTATTAGACTCTCTTTAATTTTTATATTTTTCACTCTATAAAAAATTTAATTATTCAGAAAATTTATATCATCGTGTTATTAAATTATAGGTATATATATTAATTTATTAGGACATTAAAGCCACCAATATTAGGACATTATGTGTTTCGTATTGTTATGAATATTATAGGCAAATAAAGTTATAATCAGATACATATTATAATAAATATTAGTCGGTAAAAATAAATAAATTTATCAGTTAATAAAAAAACTTAATTTAAATATGCTATTTTTACGATTCATATTGCTAACATTTTTTCACTTGCTATTTCAGTGGTTAATAAATATGGCACGGTCGGGTCCCAATAATTTATTTAAATATCATTCGATAGTCATATTTATGTTAAATTGAACAAATATTTTAAATATTGACTCAATATTTTAATCATCAACCACAATAAATAACATAAAATAGGCATCACTGTGAGTGAATATTGGGAGTCTACAAATAATTTTACAAATATTTTGACCTGCATCAAAATGTATATATTTTTTAAAATTTATAGTAATTTGCTATTTTTTAAAAAAATTTTTTTGAGAATTTTAGTATTTTTAATCACGATCAATATATTGATATAAAGTATTTATAACTTTATCATCTAGCAGTATTTGACCTTGTAATGATGTTGATGGATATAATCACTTGAACGATTCAATATATGGGCCAATTAATTAAAATTCAACCCGAATGACTCAGATAACCGTCATGAGGGAGATTAGAAAAACTCTCAATAACTTCCACGTTTCATTTTGAATAAAACGTATAATAACGAACCAGAAGTTAAAATGGATAAACTTGCTTAACCGGAGCAGTTATGAAACCAGAGCAGTTATGAGCCGAAAAGTGACCTTTTATAAAGGGTAGGTAATCCTCCAAGGAAGGGGACTTCTTCTGGGGGGCTCTCACTCACTCTCTCACAAATATTTTCATTTGAAAGAAAAATAATTAAATCTTTCCTTTTTATTTAAAAAAGGTCATGACTGATTTGAGCGTCAGAGAGCCTGTGGAGATCTAACCCCATTGGCCATTTGACTATCTTATTTTCTTTGGTATTGTGCAGGTCCTAGGTTAAAGAAACAGAGTGATCAGTTATCTCCAGTTAAATCCGGACTAGTAGCCGCAACATATGTAATTTTTTTAAAAAAAAATAAATGAATTTTCAATGAAGTAAGAAATATAAAAAATGAAGAGAGGATGAAAAAAAATATAATTTTTTAAAAAACTAATTAAGCTTTTAACGGGGATAAAAATATAAAAATTAAGGAGAATACGACAGAAATAATAAAAGGTATAAACACAAATGAAAAATAGAAAATGAGAAAAAAAAAAGATTAAAAGAAATTGTGGGAAGACCGTTGTTGGTGCCCCACGAATCCCAACCTTCTACTTTGTCCCGAATGCAAGAGGTTTTTTCTTTTTTTTAATTTTAATTATTTAATTTTAAATAAATAATTATTATTTGGTTATTTTGAAATAATTAATTTTAATTAATTTATTAATTTTTTTAAAATAATTAAAATTTAAAATATAAAAAAATATAACTTTTCATTTCTATGATAAATAAAGCTCATCCAATCAAATGTTTAAAAAGTATTCCTCTTCAAAAAAAAAAAAAAAAAAACTTTTTAAAAGTACACAAAATAAAAATTAAAAAAAAAAACCAAAAATTTAACTGCAACAATTGCTGCCCTAAACAAATGAAGCAAATGATCGAACACCCATGAAATCTAACAATGGAATAAAAAAAAAAACACACACACAAAAAAAGATTAAAACTTTAAACAGTAATGTTCGTACTTGAACAATTATTTAGGACTATAGTTGAAGCAAAATACGACATTTTTATATTAAGGAGGCTTGATTTATAAAAGATTAAGGCTATTATAAAAATGAATAAGTAATAATTTAATCTCAATAATCATTCAAGTTTAATGACTTCTTAGAGTGTTACATTTGAGCACGAAGGATATTTCTCTTCCTAAAGAGATATAGCTTTCATGGCTTGATCAACTAACTTTGTGGTTAGTCTACCTACAGGCTTCCTATGTTGCTCGGCTAAATGGATTTAAGGGTTACATATTTCTTTAACAATTATAGTACGATTTTAATATAATGTTATATCTTATTTAGATAATGATTAAATTTATATAAAATATAAGAAATGTGATATTCAAACAATAATCTATCAACAGATAGTGGCACATTATTGAAGTAGAAGGGTGAAGAGAAGAGTGTTATAAATAGATGACCTAGCTTTTCAAAACATAAAGGCATCTGAAAAACAATCCAAACAAATGAATTATCTCTAACTTTGGAGGGTTCATTTCTTATGGCTGCCACACTCTGAAACAGTGCATCTAAGCTACAAACCCATGCCGGCAAACTTATTGCTGGAACCAAAAATGCCATCCACCCAAATATCTTCAACAAGGACGAAAGTAAATGGCCTCCATATGACATCCTCATTAACCCAAAAGCAGATTGCCTTTTCTGTTGCCTAACGAGTGTAACTCTAGATAATGAGAAAGGGTAAAATCAGTATTTTCCCATTTACTATGGATTTCCTCGTCGTTTTCTCCATTAAGGGAACTTATTAAGCGATATGAATCCGACTGAGGGGGCGCTTGTCATCAATCCTGATTGTGCTCGTTTGGGCCTGCTTTTTTGCATGTGAAACCCCACATCAAATCGTGAAGCTGAACATAGCCAGTTGGGTAGCTTAATTCAGCACTGTCATGTTTACATCAAGAAGATTCTACTGAAGTTCCTTATCAACAAGCGTTTTCTAGCCACAGTCCTGTTTAAGAGAGGAGGAGCATTTTGGCTTTTTTTTCTTTAGTTCACACTTTAGCAGCTTAACTTTCTCAGTCACAACATATTTCTTCTGTCCCTGTAAGTTACTGTACCAAGTATTTTATACGATAGGAACGACACCAATGTCTGCTTCACAGATGAAGAGATCTGAAGTGCCAGAGAACTTCCATGCACAAATATTCAGATCTGGATTACTAAAGCTGTTTTGTTTCTAATCTACTGCTACGAATTTGTTGCTTACTCTTTCACTAGTGAACAGATTCAGTAAATCTGTGTTGGCATTAGTTGGGTGCATGTATGCTTCAGATTAAATGTAATAATAGCTTAGTCAGTGGTTGTAATTTAGCTAAAATGTGGGCATATACATACATGTATACGATTTCTTAAAGCTTTTGACCATGAGAGGTGTCTTGATCAACTCCCATTGCAGCGGAACAATGATCTGATGCTTTGCCAGTTTGAACATTTGCAGACAAGTTACTAAATTCCATGAACCATTCAACATTCATGATTCACCATGACTTTGTCCATCTCAGAGTAACTTTGAGTTTGTGGTCGTGCCTATTGCACCATGTGAACCTTTGTCAGTAGCATGTAAATCTTGCAGGCACACAGTGAGAGTTGCATGAGACCTTGCATCTTTGGATTAGGTTCTTTGATACTGCTTAGTAGGTCAACAATTAGGTCGGTTTGGTGAGGAAGGGTGTAGTTCAGGTCGGCAATTCCCCCAGATCTGATTCTCATGGGTCAATTTTATCCAACGGAATCCCCAGCCTTATCATCACTCTATTCAGATCAGAGACAGTGTACAATCCTAACAGAACTTAAGAATTAATTTGCTTAGTCAAGGGTGCAGAACTGCATGTCTCATTAATCCTACAAAATCAGGGAGAGGAGCCTGCAATTCCATTCTATTCAGCGTGGATGCATTCACAATTATTAACAAGTATCCCAAATGGTACCCATTAACATTTCAAGGTTTAATTAGGCATGTTAAGCTATGCCAATGATTGTATTGAATTTGAATAACATTATCGATTGAAAGGAGATTGAAGAAATTGTGTGAACTAACTAAATTTTTTCCCATTTCTGAGTCGACCCATGAGTATTATACAGGATGGGAAGAACTGCATTAAAGAATCACTCCATCACAGAAAATTAAGAATACAACTCAGTAGTAAGGATGAGGAATGTAGACAAACGGCCCAACTGAGTAAAGCTTGGAGTTGTCACCAAGGAAACGGTACTTCACTTACAGAGGAGCACTGGTAGCTCCATATTTGTCGTTGGTTGGCATGCTGTAAACTCCAGGATGCTGATATCTCCAGGAAAACCTGGCACCCCATTAATTTGAAGTGACCAACTGACAAGTTTACATGGAAGTAGCAGGCCTTGGTGGTAATGTGACTTACCACAGAAAATGGTGCTGGTGCTGACTCATAATTACTTGCTCAATGCAATGCAGGTCAAAAAACCCAGGAAACAAGGTTGAGATTACATCTGACGTTTATTTAAAGAATATCAAGAGACCTCGCTAACTAAGCTAAGAGCCATGGCTAGCTAGTGATGTTGGGAAAGAAGGGATGGGCTGATGAGGGTACAACAAAGGCATTTTTCTCTGCTCCGTTGCCTTTCACGGTCGATGTATTTGATTCTATCTGCAAACTAAAAAAAATCTAATCAGATCCATGTAGAGTAGTTCAAAGCACGCTTAGCTTATAAGAAGAAAGGACTGCATCAATGGCTCACTTGAATTCATCACAATAATGAATGTTTTTCTTCTTCTTAAGGGATCAACAATATCAACAGAGACCGTAAATTTGCTCTATTATGACTCAGTCACAATTTGAAACCCCCAAAAGAGTCTTTTCGTGATATGAGAAATTGATTAAATATATCTCACTATCACAAACTCATAGTAAAGGAGTCTCTATACTAATCGTCATAATTGGCATCATCACAATAGTGACGATATGTCAAATTGTAATTCACTGTACAAACAAATGATTTTTTTAACAATTAATCCTTTTATTCTAAGCAAGAAAGGCAACTTAAAATTTTCTGCCATTGATTGGGAAATTGACCTCTGCACGTTGCTCACACCGCCATCAAATATGTGAAAATTACTTCAAGAATTGAAAGAACTGCAAAATGGGTATAGAGCATATTAGTTTACAATGATTTAATAAGCCCTTCACAGAATAAGAAAAAGATGAAAAACCAAACATAATTCCGTAAGTTCTTTTATCATTGCATTTGTTTACAAAATAACAAAATGAAGTATTCAGCTCTCAACTGTTTCAGTGCCTATATGATAACTGTAAAATGGACCAAAAATTTATTAGTATGAAAAAATAATATGCAAAATATCAATACATTGTAAACAATGACTAAATATATAAATATCTAGTTTTATGGCATTACATACTTATTAACAGATGAATGTTCAATTGCTGCTGCAGGCCCAAGATGAAGTAAGCCTAACTGGATATCCATATTGTTGGGCTCAGATCTGAATTTGTACTAGGATGAGCCTAACTCAGATCTAACCCACCTAAAATATTATGCAACAAAATTTCATATTTTTCCCACAAGAGCTATGATTGTTGGTAGGACCTGAAATGATATTATACAGAAGAAAGTCAAAGTGCACCCTTGAGTCATGGGAAGTGTAAAAGAAAAATACCACATGATTTTGCATATAAATTAAGCGAGGACATGGCAGATAGCATAGCTGATAGAGGCACAGAATAAATGCAACTAACCCATACTTAGTATTTAAACTTAGTAGAGTACACGGTATACAACATAGCTAAATTGTGATAAAAGAATACAAGCAAGCAAGCCCACTTACCATTAAAAAAAAAAAAACACACCTAAGTTTGATTTGATATTAGTTTAGGTGGTTATGAATGTTGGGCAGGCTCAAAATAATAGACGGAAACTGGTAATTGAACCTAAAACCCAGATTCTCTTGTCTTCCCTTCTTTCGATTGTCAACAATGTTAAAATCCATGTTTATGAAGAATGGTTTTACATCATCCGTTCTGCCAATGTAAGTCTTGATCCGGTTCACCTTTATTGTCCTTAGGGCATCATTGGTTGAGGTATCAGTTCCAAAAAAAAAAAAAAAAGAGCTACATTTTTCTTATTTCAATCCATCATAATGCAGTTTATGACAAATACAAGCTTTATAGGGGCACACAAATGATGTAGAAAGAACTCCAGCATTGTTAATAAGCAAATGTCTATTCTTGAATTTGTTATCAAGTGAAATCAATTTATGATGAATATGGCAAAATTTTTTCATAGTGGTACCAAAAAATTCAAGCATAAAATTTATAAAGGAAAATAACAAAAAAAATTGAGTATAAATTTAAGGGAAAAAAAAAAGTAAATTGGAGTGATCTTTAACACCCCCAAAAAAAAAAAATTTATTAACTATTATGTGTGTGTCAATGAGGTCCTGGTAAGATTATTAAGGGCAAGGAGCTGAAACTAATAGGTCTCAGGTTTCAATTCCTCACTCCAGGTTTGCCTAGTTTTTCACTTTTTTTTATTTTGATAAAAATACAACTAGTGGAAAATTTTCTTTTACCAACTAAAACAAAAAAGGGGAAAGATTGTCATATCTAGCAATTTATACTCAAAGAAGGAAGATCAAAAGCTTGAAAGGAACTCAACAACCTGATAAAGACAGGATAGATTCAGGTTGCTCAACAGAAGTCTAGTAATCAAATTAGCAGTCAGAACACAGTCCAAACTCTTAAAGGATTTTAAAACTTGGTGCAGGCAGCTGAGAAGACTCGTATTGCACGGCATCAGCAGTAAAGTGTGATACAGCTCTCACAACAGAACATCTTCTTCAACAGCAACTTCCTCAAGTTCAAAGCTATCATTTGAGGTAGATTTATTAGTGCAGCAGCAGCAGCAGCAGCAGCAGCAAGGCTTTACCATGGTGTTTGGACTGTGGAGTTTCAGAGGTTGAACTTAAATCAAGCAAAATGGGGTTGAGAGATCTTATTCCCTATTAGGGGTGCACATTGGTCTGGTTGGGTAGGAAACTAGGCAGAAGCAGAAACTTAGTTGGATCTTGAACATTAATCCCCAAAACCAAACCAAGAATATGCTAGAACCAACCCAACCCAACACGGGTTCGATTAAATTAGTTACAGTTCCACAGTTCCAAAGATAGGAATCAAAAGAAAGTTCATCTAAAACTTTTATCGAGCATTGTATGCAAATTCAACAAATCAATTTATGAACTCCACGTACAGTACTTACTGCCTGACATATTAGCAATCCAACTTAACAAAAATATCATATACCACACAGCTCAATGAAATACAGACTTGTGGGTCCTGCAGCCAGCAGTGCATGGAAAGCAGAACCAAACTATGGGCACTGATTGGTTATCCCATAGCTTGAGGCAGGATCACAAATATCTGTACCTGTCAGCTGCAGCCTGAATACAGAGCCAATCAAGTGATGCCTACATGGCATAATGGCTCCAACCGACACGTACCTATGAATACAAACTTCTCACCTTCATTCAGGGGATCTGATTTCAAAGACAAAAAAATAGTTCCTTACTCTGGAGAATATTCTGCTCACTCCACCCTGAAGAAAATTCAGCCTCACTCATACTTGGACAAATCACACCTTTATTCTTGGAAACTGGTGCCTGTCTAAAAAAGTATATTGCATCCCTCTTGAGCAGCAAACATGACGGGAAACATCCTCCTTATGCTTGGAGTTCTATAGCTCCTTCCACAAGCAACACATGAAATCTCCATCACTTACAAGCCCAAAGGAAACAACATCCTAATGGCTTTAATTTTTAACCGAGCTCCCTCCAGTAGCTTGATCCCTTCTCAATGCTTGAAACTACAATCTTACAGCCCAGGCTAAAGGAGTGGATAACTTTTCTCCCTCTTTTCCTAGCTCAAGCTTGCATTGATTTAGGCATCGGATAGGTTTTTCAGGAAACACAACCCAGACTCCTTCACCTTTTTTGTCTGTGGTGCACAGGACCTAGGAACGAACTATCCAAATCGAGCCCCTCATTGGGTCGTCTCATTTAAGGTAAAACCCTTAAATCAGGTACACATCATTGGTGCCTTTTGTGGGAATAATTAGCTAAAGCACTACCCAGCAGTTAATTTTTTTTCGAGAGTTTTATACACTACTTCTCTCCCACTCAAACACTACATTCTATGGCGAGTAAACAACCATACAATCCTTCCAGTGCAATACTCAGTACCATGGCCGGCTAGATGGGGAAATAATCACCGCCATCAGGATGTTCAACAACGAGATTAAGTAATGACTAGTAGAGGCCAATTTTCACAGCCTCAGCTAAAGGCACCATTTGCCCAATGTAGACTGCATCATATCCCACCTGCCTAGAGGCACTATTTCAGGCATTAGCCCTCTGATTAGATCAGCATGGAGGCCTACACCTCTGAACAGGAAGATCACATAGACACAACAGACTAGAGATGCCACCCGAGAGACAAAACCCTTGGTAGCAATGATTGTCCAAGGCACAATCTAGTGCTCCCAGCTGCGCAACCATCATAGTGGGTATCTGCTAACTATACCGAGCTCCAAACATTATCAATGTCCATAGGCTAAATTTGTCTACCAAGATAGAAGAAAGGATCCCAAGGATTGAACAGAGGGCTTTCAAGGACCCAGAACAGCCCAATGGAGCCAGGAAGGAGGCACGCACTTCCTTCACCAATGCCATCTTGGAGTGACCTTGATGAGAATTCCAATGTGCCACAGATGGAGCCATGCTATTGCATCTCGAATCCCAGGACCATCTCAACCATTTTTACACATTGTTGCACTTCCAGAGCCTCGATATTGTCACCTATGCCAATGTTTCCCAATGACTCCAAGGGGAGAAGCCAATGCATGGTTCTACCGGCCCGACCTCATAGCATTAGCTCTTTCAAAGAATTTTCTAGCAACTTCCTGGCCTAGTTTGACTTGAGCAAGAGGCCTGAGAAGCATCTTTGGCATCTAAAGTGCACCAAAGACATCATAAGGGCCTGAAGGACTACCTTTCACATTTTAGCACTGAGAATCGAGGCATCTCAAACCTCACAGACACATCAAGGTGGTAATCTTCTACAATCCCCTTTAGGGGAGAGACTTCTAAAAAGAAGTCATGCTGCGAAAGCTGATGTCCTTTGAAGCCCTTGAGAACAAGGTACGATCATTCATCATCTTCAAAAAGGCCAATCAAGCAAGGTTGGCATGGCAGAGCAAGCATTCGAAGGCCAACCCGACTTCAGAAAGAAACTAGAGGTAGCAGAAGCCATCAAGATGGACCTTGCAATCACTAGCTTAAGCCATCCTCAACTCGAGGTCCACCGCAACATCTCCACTTGACCTCCCTTAACAACTCTTGCGCCAACAATCTGTTGCAGATAACAAATGAGCAAACATTGAAGTGGCTGAGGCTGATCTGCCATCTGAAGTCTGTGGACTAGTCCAAGTATTGTTTACGGGTCCAAACACAACATGGAGGATTGCAACACCTCCAAAGGGAGAGAGACCTTGATTAAAAAGGACATGTTGAAGAAGTTTGTCTACAGCGGCCAAAACCCGACCACATTGACCTCTTAATATCGATATTTCTTAATATTACGACAAAATATTAATGATATATTTATTATGTGGCCAATATATCGGCTGCTACAACTAATATTTTTCTATCAACTTATAATTCTCAAAAAAATTTCATTCTAATATGTTTAATATTAATATATACTATTATATAAGTCTGATACAGTCATAGCCATAAGCAATGCTAGTACTGATATTTTCCTCAATACTCAACATATATCATACCAAACCCAATAGTGTGTGTTGGATACGATAAGGCAAAAGTCTAGATTAGAGGAAATAGTATTAATACAACCTAAGAAGGTATCATCATCATTATTATTCAAGTCATCAAACTCTTCTAGATTAGGTTCATAAACTCATCCTTTGAAGGTTTCCTCCTCATTCACTCCCTCTTGTCCTCCAACAAGGCTTTACTAGGATAATTAGAAGATAAGTATCTAAAGTCTTTACGGTCAAAGTATTTACTAAGGAATTCCTTCTAAAGAGTTTATTTCCTATAACCTTACTATCCCTAAGGAGTTTTAGAAAGAGGTCCTAAGAGAGATTGGGAGATTGTGGTTGAAGCATGTGAAGGACGATTGTCACTATGCCTTCCATATGGTTTCCTTGTAACCAACTTATAGTTCTGGACTAGATTATACGCATAGTTAAAAGTGAAAAAACACTTAAGGAAAAGCTCTCCCTTAAAATCATCATAGAGACCTTGCATATCTCATGACATCATCCTCAATATGTTGAGTCACATAATCAACACAGACTAGTAGCCTTTTTAGCGGATATTCTAGTGGTCTAATAAATAACTACTATAAAAATTAAGCAAGTTTTTTTTCTCTTAAAGGTGATGTTATCTTGGCCCAACTTCCAAAAGGAGCTGCTTAATGCCTAATAAGAAGATTTTCAATACTCAAACAAAAGAGTCAAGTATTTCCTATCAAATTGAGGCTAACGACCGCACTATTTTATAGTCAAACACTTAGTGTAACTCAAAAGATCCATATTCCAAAACTATTAAGTAAAAACTTGAGGGCCTCAGCAACCATCAAAAGGGCATCTAACTAAACATTTCTAAAGGGTTGTTCTTCTTGATCCTACTCTCAATGTAATACTGAGCCCTGTAGTCACGCCTATGAGACACCTAACTATCCTATCTACGATGGTCATTCCTATTACAGGATATATCATAATTATTAGCATCAGACGATTGAGGTTCTATTTTTATAGTGGCAATTTAATTAACTAGGTTCAAATTCATGTAACGGTTAGTGGATAGGTCATCTTGAATGGCCACATTACAAATTTGCAATTATTGTTGATTGATGGTTAATTAGCTAGCTGTTGACTCAATATTTCAAATTGATTAAGATCCATACCTAGTCAATTGTTCTATAGGAAACAATATAACCATTATGCAACATGATGCAACACCAATGTGGCTAATGTGGATAAAATCAATGAATAACTAGGGCAATTAAATGAGTATATAAGTGCAAGCAAAATGCAAGAGAAAAAAATTTCTTTTTCATGGGAATTAGTATGATTTCAAATAATGGAAACACATATGACTAATATATCATGATAATAAATCAAAGACTAGATACAATGCTGTTAACTATCCACTATAGAGGTAAACTATCCGAAATAAAGGTAAGAGAGTAAAGGAAGGTCATTTTTTGTGCGTTTTCTTGGAAAATGAATGAAATAGAAAAATTAGACAAAATAAATACAATTAAAGAAAAGTAGTGTCACCAAAAATAAAAGTAGAACAAATGCACACAGTCACACAAGAAAGGCCACCCAACCCAACAGCATGTGGACCAAATGAAGCTTTGGGTTGATGGATTGAAGGCTTAAACAAGCATATATCAATAGGCTATGTGTAAAGCCCACTACTCCAACTTGCATATGAGATCAAAAAGTTAGCAACTCCCTTCCCTTTGATGGCCTCAAGTCTCTCTCTCTCTCTCTTTCTCTCTCTCTCTCTCTCTCTCACACACACACACCCTCCGTATAGCAGCAGCTTCCCTCCATCCCTCAACGTCTTCTCATTTTTTTCAACTGTTATTCCCCCAATCTCAAGTCTCTATCTTTTCGAAATAATTTCCAGATAGGGTTATGGGTTGAGGAGGGGTGGTGGTCAGTTAGGGTTTTGATTGATAAGAATAAAGAAGGGAGGCAGCTAGGGTTTCTTGTTTCATTGAGTTTATGCAGCAATGGTAGACCTTTTTTGGTGGCTACGGTGATGGAACAAAAATCTGTCATTGGTGAGGAAATATGTACACAAAAGTGAATGATTTTCTCAACTTCGATTGGTTGGATTTATGTCACTGCAAGATTTGTTTTACCGGCTGGTTGTAGATGTGGTGTTATGGTAATGAATGATGTTTGTGAAGGTGGTGGGCTGGCCGGAATAGTTGGGAATTAAGCGTGTGTATTAATAGACGATAATGACAGGGAGAGAAATATCTACTTTGGGTTCTAATACTGAATTGATCCAAGGAAGGGGAATTGAAGAAGGGAAGAAGAAGAGAAAGGGAATAAATAGATAAGAGGGAAAAGAAGAAATTATCAAGGGAAGAAAGAGAAACTCAATCTTTCAATAATAATTTAATTTATAAATGACTAATCAAATAATAAAATTAAGGTCTTTATATAAAAGCATCTTGCTTCAAAATTAATTAAGAATTAAACATAATTTCCTAATATAATCTCCCATAGATATACAGTGGACTACCAAAATGGCAACATATCGGGAATTCCAAAAATATGACAAAACATATGGAAAACAAATCAAATCAAATAAGCAATCGAATCTCAATTAATCAAAAAGAGACCCACATGAGAATGCTGGCTATTCCCAATCAAGTAATATTATGGCTGTTAGCTATGAACGCTAGATATGTGCAATGTGGAATCCTAAATTCTCAAATATATTCTTTCTGCAACATCAGCATGAAGACACAGGGCACCTATTTTTTGCCTGCCACCTTTTCAGCTGCTAGTTGGCAGGAGGTTATGCAATGGTTTCAACAATATAGATCTCCAGTTGGTTGGAAAATATGAATGACAAGGGATTAAAAACTCATTTACCAGGAAGGAAAAGCATTGATAGAAGGGTTTCTTTTGCTGTTAGTGCTTATCATATATGGAGAGCAAGGAACTATAAGTTTCAAGCTGATCAGCCTGCAATGACTCAGATTATGTCAAGTCAAAATTAAAGCTGACTTGACATGTTGCTTTGAGGTGGTGGCCATGAAGATGCAACACCAACACGTGCTCATCAACTAATTCATCCTTATTCGTAATCTTGTATTCATGGGAAATGCCTAAGAAGTTGATGATTCTTCTATCATATCCCCTTTCCAAATTGGGATAGTTGTTCATCTCTCATTGGTAAATGAATCAATAAAGCTCAGTTACCCGAAAGGAGAAAAAACTTTATATTGTATATAAAAGAAAAATAGAACGGAAGACAACGCCAACCGTCTTCAGGAAGGTCAAGTTGGGGGTCAATGGCAGCTTCAGCAGGATCTGAAGTCAGAGAGGCCCTGCAGAGAGTCAATTTCGATTGCCAATAAGAGCAGTAGCCAAGCAATTAGGGTTAGAATTGACAAAGAATGGCTTATTAATGGTAACAATGGTACCTTTCTCATCCAATTAGGTCTACGTGGTGTCAATGAAAGATTGTAGCTCTAGAAATATATTAGAGGCAGTTGTCTTTCCAGCAGGCCATGAACAGTGCTGACAAACTTGAAGAAACCTCAAAAGGCCAATTAAGATGTGCAGGACAAAAAGAGGTGGCATAGACTTGCACAGCCAACTCCTTCAGTGCATTTCAGTAGTCAGCAGCCAGTGATGGTTGGCTAACCAATTTCTTGGGGTGGAGCTCTTGAAAGTAAAGGAGAAAGTAGTCTGCCAAAAAATAGCAAATTCTACAAATTGTCATACATAACTTGGGACAAAGAAGAAATTTAATAGGACAACTGAACTTGCATGAGAAAAAAAAACTTGTTTCACTTTATTTGTTCTTTCGTATATCATAGGCATAACTCAGATGAAATGAGTAGTACATAATCTTGTTCTTAATGTGGTTCAAGGACTTTTGGAAGCTGCACTTAACTTTGTGCTAATAACATAACATCCAACATCAGCCCATGCAAGATATAAGAAGTACTATTTGCAAATGATAGAATCTAGGGGCATCAACCACAAAGCAAGGATAAAACAGGAAAAATAATAATTATTATTAGGTTAGAGCCTTGGACAATTGGATATGGAATCAGAAATGTGCAATTATCAGCTGTCTTTATTTTTTGTGTTTTTCCATTTTGCACCTTATGTAAACCACCCACTGAATTGAAGCTGCTCATCCTGGGGGATAAATCAACAGCTCACAAACCAGATGTAGGAAACTTCTAAACTAGGCATTAGTGTATTAGCCAACATGTGAACATAAATTTCTTTTAGTACAGTAAAGAATGCTTACATCTATTTTATTTGTCAGTTCCATTAACCCTACAATTTTGTGCTTAAATTCCCAACCAAAAGATGGTTATAATGCATAGAAAATGGGTCTCAAACACTTAATGCAGAAAGATAATTCTCAAAATATAGATCAGAGGTAGCAAATGGAATTTGTAGACAAAAAAAGAGGAAAACTTCTTCCTTACCTTAACAGAACCATTTGTCATAGACATAACAAGGAGATGAATGTAGCAGCAACGCAGTGACAGTTTTTTGACGAAATATTCATTGATAACTCAACAAGACACTAAAACTGAATGTGAGATGTGTCCACGCTCAACAAACTGCAACATAAGATTATCTGCCTCCTTTAAATTCCCTTCTAACGTTAGCTTCTTGCTCAGCTTCTCACATAACTTCAAATCAGGGATCAGATTACGATTGAACATTCTACAAGCCACTTTGTATGACAAGAGAGGGTATCCTCTCATCAAGCAACTCTCTATGAGCACATGACATGTATGAGCATCGATTCTTGAAGCTGTTCTCAAGACTTTATCCAATAGATTATAAGCCTCAGAAAAATAACCAAAACAACAGAGTTTTTCAATAACTTGATTATATGCACTCTTATATGGTTGCTTTAAGAGCAGTCTTTCAATTAATTTCAACAAGTCTTCCACTCTACCATTCTGACAGTAGCGATGGATGATTGTCCGGTATGTAACAGGAGTTGGAAGGATACCCCTCCTAAGCATTTCCATTGTAAGTTCAGTTGCCTTCTCGATTCTACCTTTCTTTGCCAATGCATCAACCACCACAGTGTACGTGATAGCATCAGGGTGCTTATTGTTCAGAAACATGTCATCAAGCACTGACAGAGCAGCCTCTAAGTCATCCTTCTGACAATATCCATGTATAACAGTTGTAAAGTTTATGACATTAACAGCACATCCCTTTCTCAAGCACTCCCCCATGAACTTCTGGGCTTCATTTGCTCTCCCTTCTTTGCAAAGAGACTGAATAAGCAAGTTAATTTCAACAGGGTTTGGGAAAAACCCCTTCATAATCATCTCACTAGCCACATTGCAGGCCTCAGACAATTTTCCTTCTGAACGAAAACCGTGCAATACAACACTGTATGTGATTGCATTTGGGGTCCACCATTCCTCCTCACTCATATTCATCATCTCTTTAGCCTCTAAAGATTTCCCACTTCTGCAAAGACCATTCAACAAGGCTGTGTATGACACTACATTTGGTTTACAACTATTCTTAAACATCTGCTGAAGCATCTTCTTAGCTTGATCCACCTTCCCCACTCGGCAAAACCCATCTAAAACTGAAGTATAAGTCACAACATCTGGGGTACAACCCTTTTCAAACATTTCAGTTAGAATTTCTTTTGCTTTTTCCATCCTTCCCTCTTGGCAAAAGGAGTGAACTATGGCACTGTAACCAACCTTGTCAACTCGAAATCCTCTCTCTTCTGCTTCTCTTAAAAACTCAACAGCCTCATCACTATGACTGTGCTTGGATAAAACATGAATGAGGGTATTATAAGTAACCATATCTGTCACCAAATCAGAATCCTCCATTTTTCCCATCAACTCCCTCACATCTGCTATCCTTCTCTCCCTACAGAGGTAACCCATAACGGTATAGTAACTAACTTTATCTGGGGGACAGCCCTTTAGAGGCATATGCTCAATTAGCTCGATGGCATCTTTGACACAATGCAAGTCACAATATCCTTTGATCAAGCAATTATATGAAACAACATCAGGTGTGATTCCAACAATCTCCATCCTTTCCAAGAACCTCAATGCCTTGTTCAACCTGTTCCCCTTCACTAACACATAAATAGCAGTGTTACATATAGACAGGTTAGGTTCAACTCCTGCTTTTTGCATCAAAGTAAGAACCTGCATTGCATGCTTTAATTTGCCTGCCCTGCTATAAGAAACCATCACATAACCAAAGGCCTCGGGCCTATGTTGAATGCCCCGCCTGAGCATCAGTTTCAAGACCCGTCTAGCACCCTGACACAATTTAGTCTTGCCAAGAATCTTAAGCATGGCGTAGTACACAACAGGGTGATGCCGATAACGCCATTGCCTATCAGCCCAATAAAAAAAGTTCAAAGCAACCCTTTCATCTGCCAATGAGTGCAATACTGCGCAAACTTGATGAGGTTTGAGGCTTCTCAGAAGATGTCTCAATTTCTCTTCATATTTAGGGTTCCATCTCGACCTTAGCTCAATTAGCCTCCATGTTTCTTTCACTAAGGGGTGTTTAAATTCGCTCTCGTCTCTTTCATATGTTAAAGTATCTACATCTTGCTTGCATTTCCTATCATATGAATTTAGTACCCTAAATTCACCATCAGTGTCATACCTATCGTCCTCAACATCTTCGTTACCATCTAACTCTTCTTCATTCTTCCTACTACCAAAAGTACCTTTAAAACGGCCTGAAAAGCAATTTTCAGTAAAATCCATTTGCTTGATTTTATCCAACCCTGACATAGCTCCATCAAAGTTATCCCTTGCCAACTTAAAGCAACACAAATTAGACTTTAAATCATTGTTTTCCTCATAACCCAACAACCCAATGCCACCATTCCCTCGTCTTCTCCCACGAAAATCATCTTTTTCACGAATAAATTCATGGTTTAATGTTCCTGAATCAGAAATGTAACCGGAATTCATCGACGAAAATGAGGAGAATAGCACAATAGTAGGATTACCCGATAATGTGCGCGCAACGAGATGGCATCTGAATTTACAGGTGAGCTCCTTCACTGCATATTCAACCTTCATGTCGGTCGCCCACGTACAGAACTGCAGAGATTTAGGGAAGATTCACGTATTACCGAAGAAATGCTTGCACACCATATCTTCCCATGATCATATTGTTCTGCAAGGCGTTGTTTTGATCACGGTTGTGAAATTAAAAATTGGAATTGAATTGCAATTTTAATTTCAATTTTGTTGTTTAACCTATAAAAATTAAAACGTTTACTTTAAGTTTTAGTTCTATAAATTTTATTTTTTTTAAAAAAAAACTAAACTAATATAAAATAAATTTTAATAATTTTTAAATAAAATATAAAATTATAATTTTAAATTAAAAATTATTTATTAATTAAATAGATCAAAACCATAATAAATCAAAATAGATAGACAAAAAAAATTATATTTTTTGAACCATAATGCATGATTTTATTTTTTAAATTGTTTAAAAATTATATTATATTATTATTTAAAATATAAAAAAGCAAATATTTAAAGTAAGAGTATTAACTATAGTCTTTAAAAATAATATTTATGTAAAAAATAATTCAACCAAATATTACAAAACTCCTAATCTCCAAAAATTTTTTTAATCCTTTCGATATCACAACTAAGAATTGCTTGTTTAGCATTACTAATAACAAAAACTCTTGAACCTGATGAGTTTACGGCTAGATTTTTAAAAAAATCTCGAGATCATATTTGTCTTCTTGTTTAAAGGCTATCAAAGACTTTTTTTCTTTTGTTGATGATTACTTAAGCATTTTAACACTATCTAATTAGCCTTGTCTCTAAAATTTGAACTCCTATAAAAGTTTTTGACATTGGACTTATTTCATACTATAATGTCGTCAGTAAAAATTTTTCAAATTTATTTATAATCGAATAAAAAGTTTTCTTATCGATCCCATCTATAACTGTCAAACTATCTTTTATTTATAAGAGATATATTAATGATAATATTCTTCTTTCTCAAAAGTTTTTTAATCATTACCACTTAGACAAGAGGCAAATTGAGATGCTTTGTAAAGATTGACCTTCAAAAGGCTTTTGGCACAGTTGAATGGGATTTTGTGATTTTTTTCATGCGGCATATGGGCTTTTTGGCTAATTTTATTCAATGGATAAACCAATGCTTCTCTACTCTTTCCTTCTCTATTTCCTTAAGCATTCTAACACTATCTAAATAGCCTTGTCTCTAAAATTTAAATTTCTACAAAAATTTTTAACTTTGGACTTATCTCATGCTATAATGTCATCTATAAATTTTTTTTAAAATTATTTCTTATCAGATAAAAAGTATTTTCATCAATCTCATTTATAACTACCAAATTATCTTTTATTCATAAGAGATATATTAGTGATAATACTCTTCTTTATCAAGAGTTTCTTAATTATTACCACTTAGACAAGAGGCAAATTGAGATGCTTTGTAAATGTTGACCTTCAAAAGGCTTTCGACACAGTTGAATGGGATTTTGTGATTTTTTTTCATGCGGCATATGGGCTTTTCGGCTAATTTTATTCAATGGATAAACAAATGCATCTCTACTCCTTCCCTCTCTATTTCCTTAAATGGTAAATATGCTTCTTTTTTTTTTTCAATATTTGGGGCCTTCAGCAAGATGATCTTCTTTCTCCTCATCTTTTAAGTGTTGTTATGAAAATTTTTTATGGTATCTTATTTGTGAAAATTATTGTGGATAAGAAGTTAAAGTTATACTGAAAATGTAAAAAGACCTGCCCGATTATAGTAACTTTTGTTAACAATTTGCTACTACTCTCTAGAATCGACCCTTACTTGGTTTGTATTCTCAAAGAAAGCCTCTCTCTATTATTCTTATTTTTAAGATTTAGTTTTAAACTTTTGAAAAGTAAGATTTTTGTACATAGCGCTTCCCATGATGAGTTGGTGCATATTAGACCTTCTTGTGCCTCCCATTTGTTCTCTTCCAGTCAAGAATCTGGGTTGCTTTTAAATGCAGATCAATCACAGATTGTATTGCAAAGAGCGTTATCATATGAAAAAAATAAAATAAACCATTTAAATCTATTTTGTTTGCTTCCCATGGTTTCTGGTCTTCTATGTTTATTCTCTCAAATGTATTTTCAAGTAGATGTTGGCCCCCTTACAATCATTCCTGTGGGATCGGAGTGGAGAGAGTAAAGCTTCTACTAAGATGGCTTGGCTAAATGTGTATAAACCCTAAGAAGAAAGAGGACTTGGCATTAGAAATTTGAAGGCCTAGAATAAAGCCCACCGTTTGCAACACGTTTGGAGACTTTTGAAGAGATCTTAGGATTCTATTTGGGTTAAGTAGTTTCGCTCATACCACGTCAAAGATTGGTTAGCTTTGATTATTAAAATTTTTCATAATGCACTCTCAAGCTTGAAGAAAATCATGGGCCTTAGGAAACACTTCAAATTTTTTGGTGCATATTTGGTGGGTGAGAATAAAAATTATATTTTCACCTTATTTCTAGTGGAATAGTTATTTTACTATTTAGTTACTTTTTGATGTAAAATAAATATTTTTTGAAGAATATTTATTTCTCCAACTTAGAAAATAAAAAATACTACATATTCTTAGGTATTTTTTATTTCCACCTTATTCCTTATATGAAAGAAATAATTATTTCCACATTATTATTATTATTATTATTATTACTACTACTACTACTACAAATTTCTATTATATTCCTTGTACTATTGTTACATACCAAATATTAGAATATTAATTATCAACTTATTCTATTTTAATAACCAAATATTGAAATAGAAATTTTCAACTCTATTATTATCTTATTCTATTATCTGAGAATAATTATTTTATTTATACCTTATTCCATTTGAATAATCAAATGTGTCATTGGTTTCCTTTATTATTAGTGATGGCACTTCATCCCTGCTCTAGATAGATCTTTGGCACTCTCTTGGTGTCTTTACTAACTTATATCATGATATTTACGTAAACTTATTAGCCTTGCTACCTCTTTACTCATGGGTTAATGGTATCATACTACATAAATTTTTGTGATGGGCTCGTGAGCATGTTCCGCATTTGGAGATGCTTCTGTTGAACATGTCTTACTGTAACCTAGACTCTCTTGCTATTTATGGGGTGGTCTAGTGGTTTGAGGCTGATTGATCTTTCATCTCCTATTTTGCTTAAAGGATCTTTCAACCGTCTTCAATTAGCATGTAGTAGCATAACTTTGTTTAGGCTCTAGGTAGGATTTCATCCCATTCTATCATTTGGTTGGCCATTAAAGAAAGAGAGTACGAAAGATCAGGTCTCCAAGTCCTCCACTCAGGAGTCCTTTTTGCTCACTTTTGTGGCTTGCAAATGGGAAACCATCATCTCTTCTTTTTTGGTGATTCTTTTTGTAGAGCTAGTGATCATATTTGTTTCAGTTATAGCTATTAATGGCCTCTCAGTGACCGATAATAATATTATTTTATCCTATTAGCCCGATTAATTTATTTACTTTTATTCATAATAAAAGTTTTAATCATATGATAGGGTAAGTAAAGAGGTATTTGACAAAATTAGCCCATGTATAGACTTAATCATGAAGTGGTGATACATAAATGAATTTTATTATTTTGAAGAGCAGTACGACTTTTTTCTTTATATTTTCTCACTAATTATATTCTGAAAAAATTAATATTTTCTTTTATTTTATTCTCAATTCACTTTAGTCCTTTCAAAACATTCCATCAGATCTAATTTACTAGCTTATTTCTATAGCAAAATTTGATCAAAATGGAGTTACACTTGAATCCTTTTATTGTTAGTTGAGACCCATTATAACTCAAAATATTCTCATTAAAATTACAAAGGATCAAGTACTAAAAATATTAGGAACAAACAAAGATAAGCAAGTATTTAACCTAGCATTTGAACGTTTAGATACAAACTCGTATAGTTTTAACAAATTAATAGAATAAATCATGCACATGCATTGTTAGAACACATACATGCACCAATAATAGAATGAGCCACACATACGTGCCCATAGATTGTGCACATTCACAAATTAATAGAATAGGTTATATGTGTGCCTTAGACTATGTGTATGTGATGCATCCCTGAGTCCGAGTTCTCACACGTATTAGGGAGCCTTTGAATTTTCGGTGTCCGATCAATTTCAAAAGGGTCAGGTCTCCATGTCTTCCAACATGTGCATTGCGCACCACAAATTACAAATAAGATGTCAGAAGATGGTAAAAGGTTCTCCAATTGTAAATACTCCGACGCTCAAGTTAGAAATCTTTTCCCGAGACGGAAAGATGTAAGTGTTATAGTAAACGTGTTTGGGATTGTATGGGTGCTAATATGAAAAGAGTGTGAGTGATTATGGGAGAAAGTTCTGGTTTCTCCTGTACTACGATGAGTGGCTCACTAGCATTGTCGGACTGTAACGGTGATTATGGAGGGAAAATAGTTTGTTCTTTCTCCTCATACTTCAACTTAAAGCTTAGCGCAAGAAGGCTGTTGAACACTTCGAGAATTTTAGGGTGTTAGGTTTAGCGTGTCCTTGGACCGGTGAGGTTTCAAGGGGTTTCCTACTCCTCTTGGCGACGGGGGCCTGAGGAGGTTGGCCGATTGATCCACTGTGTCCAATGAGTAGTTGAGGAGGCGGAGCATCGGATACAGGTTGCCACCATCACCGACGTCGAGAAAAGTCGGGCGTGGCCGCTTACTTTGAACAAGCCTTGTTGGAATTGGAGGCAAGGTCATCGCAACTGGCCAACGTTGATGCACAAGCTCGGAGTCAGATTGCGACTCTTTAGGATGAGCTTCATCGGTGCCGGGAGCGACTTCAGGACTATTTCAACTCGCAGACACAATTAGAGGCTAAGCTAAGGTCGAGGATCCATCTGGAAGAACCGACCCCTATGATGGAGGGGCGATTCCAGGATAGGATTCGTTGAGCCGAGGATAGCTTCCCTGGTGGTGCCTGGCTTCCTTCAAGCTTCTTAGATTCTTGAAACACAAGAGCCCACACGCACTCAGAACTGACTGACTTCCCGGATTAGGACCCTATCAAACCCGACAGGGATAGATAGCATATGTTGTACCTTGAGGATACTAGTTGGCCTTAGCTGTAAAGAAATTAATAAAATTTCTTTTTGATAGAGTGATTTGTTTGTTGTAGCACGTTCCTTTGGACGCGGAATGGGACGCTTTCACCTGGAATTCGGAAGGGCCGCCGCCACTGCAGTTCATAATGACCTGACGTCATTGCATTAATTGCTTGTTGTAACTATTGGGATTTGGTAGAAGGCTGCGGCATGAGCGGCGAAGCTATGTGTCAGGTGCCATGATGGGCTGATTTGGATGGACGCGCTATGCCCTACGAAAGGGATGTGTGTCAAGGCCATCATTGAGGACAACCTTTGAGTTTTCTCGCAACACCATTTAAGGCCCTTTGTGTCCACCTATTTAAACCATTTATTTTTCCCGTCACTTACACTTTGAACTTTTTTACTTCATACATCAATGGAAAAGAAGAAAAACATTGTGCCTCTTGCGATTCGCAAAAGAGTTGGAGAGATAAAATCAATCCTTACTACAAGCACCGTTGCTACCTTACGGGCCATGTATCGCATCTCCAGTGATATGGCTCATCTTCTTCCCTGTGAGGATGGTATGGCTTGTGCACCTGCACAGACCTTCCTCACCATCTACGAGTCCCACTTAAAGGGTGGGCTTCGTTTTTCGATGGCACTGGACCTATATGGGATCCCGTTGGCGTTTGGTATCCTAGTGGCACAGCTTCATCGCAATGTCGTGCACTCCCTGGTGTCCATGTGCGTCTTCATTCTCCTTCATGGTTGTGTATTTAGTGCCCGATCAGTGAAGGTTATATTCCACTTCAACTAGTCGGAGGATTGGATTTCCATGTCACCCCACCCTAGCTTCCATTTCCGTGAGATGAATCTAGATTCTACAAAAAAACTGGAAGGATCGCTTTTTTTTCTTGGTGGCTCTACCCGAGTGGGATATTCCCAACAATTGGGCCTTCGTGAGTGATTACTTCACGGAGAAGTTGAGCTAATAGGATGAGGGCAAAGAGAAGGCATTGACGGGTCTCATCTTGCAAGCGATTGATACGTTTTGCATTATGGGGTATTATCTGACCTTTGAGGTCTTCACCGTCGTCAGGTGGGAACCTGCGGGTGGTGCGATGGAGGGCATTGCCAAGAAGAGAAAGGTTGGGGCCTTGGTCATCCGAGAGCCTTCTCACAAGTCGCCCGAGTGGCAGGAGTCCCCTTCTTCTTTGGAATCCTCATCAGAGGAGGATTCGGTAGCCCTGAAAAGGCTAAGACGGGCTGAAGGCACTTCGAGCAGGAGGGCCTTGAATTTTCCGACCACTTTGGGTCAATCTTCTGAGGCCGTTCTGCCTCGCCAGTTGGAGCCACTTTAGCGTCACCAGAATAAGGATCCCAGCCATCAGAGGATGCTGTTGTTCCATCACTGATTCCTGCTATTGCCCTGGCGCAATTCGGCATTCCCCTTGTTGAGTGTCCGTTAGTAGAGGAATCTGTTCCAATTTCTCTTGCCCATATCGACGTGGGGCCCTCCCATGGTGATCCGTTAACCAAACTCATTGTGGGGGAAATCATTGCAGGCGTTAAGGATGTGGCAGTTGGTGCTACCAAGCATGTTGAGCCAGCATGGGCGGCCATCATTGAGATTGTGGATCTTGAGCTCGATGTTGAGCCGTTGGATGATTCGGAGATTGGCATCATTTCAGCCATGGTGTCGCCGGTATTACCAATCATGGAACCTAAGTGTACCGCAGAGGTGGGCGAATCCGAAGGGGTTGCTACAAGACCCCTAGCTGATGTGACCCCGAAAGGCGAAAGGGAGGAGATCATAGCGCATTTGGAGCCCCCAAGCGTGCCCGCATCCTTGATCGCTCCAGATTCCCCCAAGAGCCTTTCGCAGAGTGTTCCCACGCGGTTTGAACTCACAAGCTCTCTGTTTTCTCTTCTTTTCTTTTATTGCAAAGTGTGACTACAGTTAGCATCATTCAGACAGCTCTCTCTCAATGGGATGAGCTTATTCATTGGGCACGGAGTCAAGAGGATGACATAGCCGCCCTTAGACAGGAGGTTGAGCGGTTGAGAAGAGAGCTGCAGGCGGCCCGTGACCATATTTCCAAGCTTGAAGCATGAAGTGCCCGTGCTAAAGCTAACTTGCGTGTTCGACTTGCTCCAAAGGAGATGGCATGAGCTTTATATGCGAGGTTCTGGGACGGCATACATTTGTGCCATTGAATTGCATTCGTGGCAGCGCCGAGTGTCCCCGAGGGGATTTTTGATCCAAGGAACGATGGAGTCTTGGAAAGGTTTCTTCTTGTTGACTTTTCGGAGGAGGCAAGGCCTTCGAATACCTAGGGTAGTTGGGCCCTTTGTACATTTTTCCTTTTTCACCCTCTCGAATGGCCTTGTAATTTTTATTTTGTATAATCAATGAAATACTTTCTTTCTTTCCACCCGTATTGTCATATGCCACTACTTCTTTGTTTTGCCATTTCTTTCACCACGGCTTGCTTTGTGAATATTCGTGCTGTGCTCATCCTCGGTGGAGGATATCATAGCATCTTGCACTTAGTGGGGTGCTCTGTCTAGTAGGTTGGATGTCGCCGCACACCCTAGGTGGAGTTTCGTGAGGGCCAATTGGGTTTTGAGGTCACAGTAGTCGGACTTGGGGTCTTCGCCCATTGTTAGTACAATATCTTTTCGGCACTAGCCAAATATTCAGGTGTCATTGCTTATGTGCACGTTGTCCTAGCTCATTGACCGTCGTTGACTAAGGGTATTCTCTTCTTTGAAAAATGTTGCCACACGCCTTCCATTTAGGCCCTCTAAGGTTTTAGTAGCCATCTCATCGAGAGCTGCCAAAGACCCAATCCTTGATAGTTTGATTGCGCATGGGCCACTCAGATTAGAGCCAAGGTTTTTTTGGCCACGAATAGACCTTTTAGCACGGAGTCAAGATAAGAATTCGATCGCATATGGGCCGCTCGGCGCGGAGCCGAGGTTTTTCGACTGTGAATGGACCTTTTGGCGCAAAGCCAAAGAATAGAGTTCTACTACATGAGGGGAACGATCGTCCTCCTTACTTAAGGGATAGTCTAGGCCATTTTGCTCTTTGAGATGGCAAGCATGCATGCACTCACATGAACAATCAAACAAAAGGAATGGAAATAACAATTTTATTAATATGAACATGATAAAAGTACAAGCACCCTGGATCGTGAATGCGTACCTTACCTAAGTGTGATTGAGGATCATTGGTAGTACTTCTTGTGGTGGATGGCATTCCAAGTCTGAGGGACTAACTTGCCGTCTTGGGTGCGTAGCTTGTACGCCTCTGTTTGAAGAATCGCCAAAACGAGGAACAGTCCTTCCTAGTTTGGGAAGAGTTTGTTCCAGTGAGCAATCTTGCTCGTCGCCTCTACACTCCGTAGGATAAAATCCCTGACCTCGAGCGGGAAAGCCTTTACCCACTTGTTGTAGTACCAAGTGACGTGCTGCTGGTTGGCCACTATCCTTAAGTGCACTGCATCATAGCCCTCCGGGAGTAGTTCTAGGTGCTCCCTGAGTCGTACTCGATCTGTAGGGTGGGCAACTCGAACTTCGATGGGGACGGTCACTTCAGCTTTGTAACATAGATTGAAGGGCGTCTCCCACATCAGTTCCTGCGGCGTCATCCGGTATGATTGCAGCACATATGGTAATTTATCTACCTAAGAGCCCCCTGCGTCTTCAAACTTAGTCCTCAGCCCATGCAGCAGCGTCCAATCGGTCACTTTGACTTAATCATTTGCTTGTGGGTATGCCACAAACGTGTGGATCAGTCTAATGCATAAGCTCATGTAGTACCTAGTGAATCATTTACGAGTGAAATGAGTTCCATTGTTGGTCACTATGGCCTCAAAAATTCCAAACTGGTAAACAATGTTTTGCAGACAAAATTTGTCATATTTTGCTCTGTTATGCATGTCAGGGGAGTGGCCTTGACGAAAAAGTCAATCCCAATAATGAGAAATGTTCTCCATCCGGACGCCAAGGGCATGGGCCCCAGGGTATCAAGCCCCCATTGTGCTAATGGCTATGGTGCCTGTAGGCTTTGTAACTCCGTGTGCGGCTGGTGGCTCATGGATCCATGGACTTGGCAGCTATCACATCTTCTAACAAAATCCATGGCATCTCGCTTGGATCTAGTATAGGCCCTGCCACATGATCTTGAATGCGAGGTTCTTCCCTTCAACGTGCAAGCCACATACGCCGTAGTGCAACTCACCCAATGCGTATTCAGCTTCTTTAGGCAAGAGGCACTTTAAATAAGGGGTCGAGTATCCTCATTGGTACAGTCTCCCATCGACAATTGTATACCAACCGGTGGTCTTCTTTATGCGTTTGGCATCCTCCGGATTCTCTAGCAACGTCTATCCGTCAAGTACCTTCTGTATGGGATCATCCAATTGTCACTTTTGGCCACCTACAACATCTCCGCTTTGGGTCATCAATGTTGGGTGCGGCTAGGACTTCCCGCATGCTTTTGGCATACCATTTCTAAATCCCCTAACTACTGTCTTGGCTAGCTGGTCGACTTTCTAGTTCTCTACCCCTGGAATGTGTACGATCTCAACTTTGTCGAATGCTTGGTCTTGAACCCTTGCCCTTGCCAGGTACTTGGCTAACTATAGGTTTAACACCTCAAAAGTTCCTTAGAATTAGTTAACCACTAGCTTTGAGTCACTGTAGATGACTAATGCCTTTGCTGAGCACTCCTTGGCCAACCTGAGCCCTGCTAGGAGGGCTTTCTATTCTGTGATGTTGTTGGTCATCGGGAATCCGAGCACTAGTGAGTGCTTTATCTCCGAGCCATTGGGAGTCCCGAGAATGATACCGACCCCGCTACCTTCCTATGTAGATGAATCATCGACGTGCAGGGTCCATATGGGGAACTCGCCATGCTTGTGTCACTGTCCTGATTAGGGGCGTCGAGCACAGGAGTCATCATTTCGACTACAAAGTCCGCAAGGGCCTGGCCCTTCAGGACCGATTGGGGACGAAACTCTATATCGAACTCACCCAACTTTATGACCCACTTGGCCAGGCGCCTAGACATCTCTGGTTTCTGAAGGATTCCCTTGAGCGGCTGGTCAGTCAGTACGACAATACTATGGGCCTGGAAGTAAGGCCGCAAATTCCTGGTGGAGTAGATGAGGGCCAAAACTATCCTTTTGGCGTGAGGTTAGTGGGACTCCGTATCTGTTAGCACCTTACTTACATAGTACACAAGTCGCTGCACGTCTCCCTATTGACAAATGAGGATTGAACTCAGAGCCGTATCGGACCCCACAAGATAGAGATACAGGTCTTCGCCCTTCGAAGGGGATGTCAAGAGTGGAGGGTTGGAGAGGTATTCTTTGAGCTTGTGGAATGTCGATTTACACTTGGTGGTCCACTGGAAGCCCTTCGCTTTGGTCCTCCTTAGTGCCTTGAAAAACAGCAAGTACTTCTCTATCGATTTGGTTAAGAACCGCGAGAGGGTGCCGATCCTACCTGTGAGCTTGGACCTCCTTCATGGTCCGCGATGGGCTCATGTCAAAGAGGGCATTTATCTTCTTTGGATTTGCTTCGATGCCACACTAAGACACTATGAAACCTAAGAATTTTTTGGATGTCACCTCGAATACACACTTAGCTGGGTTGACTTTCATCCGGTGGGCCTAGAGGGACCTCGAAGGTTTCAACTAAATCACGCACATGGTCGTCGATGGCTCTACTTTTGACGAGCATGTCATCTACATATACCTCCACATTCCATCCGATCTAGACTTAGAATATCTTGTTAACCAACCTCTGATAGGTAATGCCCACATTCTTTAGATCAAAAGATATGACTTTATAGTAATAAGTTCCTTGATCGATCATAAAAGACGTATGCTCCTTATCATCCAGGCTCATCCAAATCTAGTTGTAGCCCGAGTAAGCATCTATGAAACTCAAAAGCTCGTGCCCGGGTGTGAAGTCCACCAGTTGATCGATCCTTGGCAATGGGAAGCTATCTTTTGGATAAGCTTTATCTACGTTAGTAAAGTTGACGCACATTCACCATTTTTCGCAGCTCTTCTTTACAAGAACAACGTTCGACAGCCAGTTTGGGTATTGAACCTCCCTTATAAATCCTGCGTCATGCAATTTCTTCAATTACTCCCTTATTGTGATCAGCTTTTCGACTTAGTGGTTCCTACACTTTTGCTACATGGGTTTGTAATAGGGATCAAGGCCAAACTTGTGAACCATTACTTTAGTTAGGATCTTGGGCATAGTGATAGAATCCATGTGAAAATGTCAGAATTTTGCCTGAGGAAGCATATGAGTTGGTCCCGGACCGACGTCGAAATGAAGCTACCAATTTGTATGTATTTCTTAGGCTCGTTGGGGTCCAAGGGAACAGATTTTGTTGACTCCCGAACCTGGGCCTATTGTAGCGTGCATTCATCACGGAAGTCTAGGTCCTCTGTTGGCTAGCTGAGGGGGGCTAGAGCAACTTGTGACAGGTAACACATTTGTCCCATCATTCGGTCTCACAGAGCCTCCCTTATTCCGCACGGCATTGGAAACTTCACGTTCAAGTGAGGGATCGACGTCACCATGCTGAAGGTGGTCAAGAATGGTTAGCCCAAAATTGTGTTATAGACTGATGGTGGGTCAATGACATGGAACATCAGTGCTCATCTAGCCGTACACGGATGAGTCCCCATCGTGACCGCAAGTTGGACTTCTCCCTACATGGGCACTGACTCATTATCCGGGCCATACAGAGGGCCCTCGGCTACTCTCATCTAACTCTTTTTTAGTCCAAGTTTAAAAAATGCATCAAGATACAGTAAATTACGAGAGCTTTTAATATCAATAAAGATTCATTTTAACTTGTAGTCTAATGTACCATCTGAAATAATGGTAGATACAACAAGAGAGTCGGAATGAGGGAAAGTTATATGAGTAATATTGTCATTGCTAAAACTAATGACATCACTCGTAACCCCAATCCTTTCCCTCTTGCTGCTAGATTCGGCCTTTGGTCAATCCTGATCGCCGCTCTTGGCCAACGTACTTGAAATCATGCTAATGACGCCGGTAGAGACACGGTTCCTCAGTTGCTCCCTATCCTCCTCGCTGAACGCTTCAAGGGCTTGCCTTGTGCTTCCTAGGAACCATGTGAGGTGCCCCCGAAAGATCAAATCTTCTATCTCCTTCAATAGGGTCCAGCAGTTTTTGATAGTGTGCCCCAGAGACTAGTGGAAATGACAATACTTGGCTTGATCTTCGGCCTCTGGGTACTTTGATGTATTGGACCACTTCAAAAACTTCTCATTCCAGATCTACATTAGAATGTTTGAGTGGGTATCATTCAGGAGGGTTAGGGTCAAGGACTTGAACTCCCTTCGGACACTCGGATCAGATCGCAGCCACTTACGAGGTTCTCGGGAGTGGCCGCCATCTCCGTTTGTCTTCTTCCCCACCGTTAGGCCTTCCAATTGTCGGTCCGTGGGTTTGGGATGCTTCGATTTGTTGGCCTTCTTGGCCACGCTGTAGGCTCGAACAATAGCCTTTACTTCCTGAAAGGTCTGCGGGCGCTAATGTGCCATGTGCTTGAAGAACTCCCCAACCGCCAATGTGGTGACAAAGGCACTCAACTTCATCTCATCGGAGAGATGGGGTATTTGGCAAGCCTCTGCAGTGAAGCAACTGAGGAACCACTTCAAGCTCTCCTCGGCGGAGGCAGACAAGGTGATAGGGTTGCTTTTTCTCCCTCCTATTGGAGGTGAATTGGTAGAAAATTAGTCAGCGAGCTTGTCGAACGATCAAATAGAGTTGCACCAGAGGTCAGAGGCTGTGAAACCAGAGCCTAGCATCCCCTTTGAACATTAGGGGAAAACATTGGCACATGGTGGCCTCGCTCACCTCATGGAAGGACAGTAGCGTCCGAAAGTAGTCTAGGTGATCCATTAGATCCGTACTTCCATCATATGCGTCTAATGCTGGCATCTTAAACTTGAGGGAAAGCGGCTATGTCCGGATATCCATGGCAAACGGCGACCTCCTCAAGTCAAGCGCTTGTCGCCCGGCTTTTTCTTTAAACATGTGCTGCCATATTTTTTCCACCTTCTTCTTTATCCAAGGGGTGGACCCACTCCTCTTGGCGTTGATGAAGTCCCTAAGTTCGGAGTTCTCTTAGGGGGCATTTAGGTCGTGGTGGCTGCATGCGTAGGGTAGACGAGTACTACACAAGTATTCCCTTCTGGTTATGGGCCTCCTATCACTACGAGTTGCGGGGGTTCCACCACTCCTGGCTTTCCTCCGGCGCTTCCCTACTCACGAGACTCCAAGTTGTGTGAAACTAGCTCCATACTATAGAAAGTCCTTGATGAAAAGTGTGGAAGGGAGGTAGCATAAACTTCTTACTAAGAGAGGCAATAATGATCTCTAATCAAAAATCTTAAAAGCCACTCTATGTATTATTATGGGAGTTGTAGGCTTTCTATCTTAGAGTACTCTTAGAATGCTTTTCACTTATCTCTTCTTCTATGCATAAGAGCATTATATTTATGAAGATATTAAGTCTGCCTTAGGACCTTTAATGTTGGCATATCAATCTAGGGCCTAGGTCTATGATCCTTACTTATTAGCCATTAAAGTTTTGTCGACAACTAGACATTGATTCTTCTCTCAATTATTGTACTCATTGTGCTAATGTGGTATTCGAATCAATCGTTGGTTAAATGATCAACTCTTGTTGTGTACCGAGGATATGATTGTTGTACGGATGAGAGTCTGTATGCGTCAGTCACTTACAGTTTCCAAGTTCCGTAAGCTCCTAAATCAAAACTTTGTGCAACACAAATAAGGATCAAAGGATTAACAGAACTCACTCTCCGGTATATCCTCAGACACTCAAGTCAGTATTTTAATTATGCTTAAGGAAAGAGGCAAAATATAATTAATTTGAGTTTTATTTCAAGGAGTTGCGTTCTGGGCATCTTATTTAGAGAGAGAGAGTTTTAAGCGTTCTTGGCGTCTTGATTGAACTCCCATTCCCATTTTTTATGGAAGGAATGGATATTTATAGTTGGCGGGAAGCGGTTAAATGCCACACGGTTTTAACCCTATGGTTGAACAGTTTAACCAATATCCTTATCAGGAATGGTTATGATTAACGTCCACCGTTGTTGGTAAAATAACCGTTTTGGCCCATCGACTAGATCTTGAGAATTTGACTGTCTAGGCATAATGTCTCGCTTGTACATTTGGGCTATGTTGTCATTGAGTATCATTGGCTCAAGAGGCACGGGCGGTGCATAATTACATTGGGCTTCCCTATTTTGACCTGTTGATTTCATACCCATCACTAGCCCCCATGCTAGGAGACTAGAAATTTAGCCTTATGGCATGTAGAGCAAAAATGTCCGAGTCTAAAGTCCCTTTAATGTCCGACGGTCTGTATTATTGCATTAAATGCACGTCGCTTCAATTTTATTGGAAATGCACAATTCATGATTACTGGCGTCGGGAGACTTGACGTCTGGCAAAGGAATGGGTATTTGACACTATCTAGGCCATCACAAGGCGCATCTTTTGAACCAGCCCATGTCGAGGCTAGAAATTTAGCTTTATGGTATGTATTCAAAAAAAATGTCCGAGTCCTCAAGTTGGCTCTTAATGTCCAACGGTCTAGGTGATCCATTATTGCATCATAAATACGATGTCACCATTGCAACTTCAATTTTAAGCGCTGTCACCCGAAATGCTGCCATATTTTTTCCACATTCTTCTTTATCCAAGGGGTGCACACCCACCTCTAGGTTGATGAAGTCCCCGAGCTCGTTCTCTTGGGGGCATTTGGGTCTTGCATGCGCGTCGGCCGAGTACTAAACAAACGGAGTATTTTCCACCACTCTGGCTTTCCTCCCGGCCTTCCTACTCACGAGACTCATTGTGTAAAACTAGCTCCATACTATAGAAAGTCCTTGATGAAAGTGTGGAAGGAGGTAGCATAAACTTTTATAGAGAGGCAATACGATCTCTAATCAAAAAATCTTAAAAGCCACTCTATGTATTATTATGGGAGTTGTAGGCTTTCTATCTTAGAAACTTAGAATTTTTCACTTATCTCTTCTTCTATGCCAAAATATTTATGAAGATATTGTCTGCCTTAGGACCTTTAATGTTGGCATATCAATCTTACCTAGGTCTATGATCATACTCCATTAAAGTTTTGTCGACAACTAGACATTGATTCTTCTCAATTATTGTACTGCAATCAAAATGATCAACTCTTGTTGTGTACAGAAATATGATTGTTGTAATGGATGAGAGTCTTCAATGGCGTTCCGTAAGCTCCCTAAATCAAAACTTTGTGCAACACAAATAAGGATCAAAGGATTAACGAGAACTCACTCTCCTAATATCCTTTACCGATATTTTAATTATGCTTTAAGGAAAGAGGCAAAATATAATTAATTTGACATGGAATCTTATTTAGAGAGAGAGAGTTTTAAGCGTTCTTGGCGGCTTGATTGAAAATTTTTTATGGAAGGAATGGATATTTATAGTTATGGGGAAACGGTTAAATGCCACATTTTAACCCTTTGATCATTTAACCAATATCCTTATGCAATGGTTAGATTAACGATCCACCGTTGGTAAAATAACTAGATTCAATTTATTTGTCTAGGCATAATGTCTCGCTTGTACATTTGGGCTATGTTGTCATTGAGTATCATTGGCTCAAGAGGCACGGGCGGTGCATAATTACATTGGGCTTCCCCTATTTTGACCATGATTTCATACCCATCACTAGCCCCCATGCTAGAGATGGAAATTTAGCCTTCATGATTTCTAAAGTCCTTTGTCCGATTGACAGTGTGTTGCATTAAATGCACATCAGCTTCAATTTTACTGAAATGCACAATTCAATGGTGGAGACTTGACGCCCTGCAAAGGAATGGGTATTTGACACTATTGTCACAAGGGCTTCTTTGAATTTTAAATATAAATGGCGTTAGGTATCCCACTATAAATATGTTTTTTAACACCAAAAGAACACCTTATGTCTTCTTGCTACTGATTTCCTCCATCAAAGACCTCTTTGATACTCAATCAAATATCTTCAATGGGGCCTGGCATTTCCAACATTGAATCAATCTTAACCCCGAAAGACGTGGAATACTACCGAGCCAAATATAAAATTCCACATTCTTTATCATATATCGTGCCTGAAGTAAACGGACAAGCCACTTCTCTACCTCCGGGGTTTATCACAGTTTATGAGACACATCTCAAAGGTGGCCTTCGATTTCCCCTAGCCACCCAGTTTTATAAAATAATGGTGGAGTTTCATGTTTCTATTGCAGGAAACCGAATGGAGTTAGATATCTTATTTCTTTGTATATTTTGCGCAAAGAAGTGGATTGATGTCGTTAAAGTTTTATTTCATTTTACTCATGCTTTGGATTAGATAATCAGTCTCTTTTTGGATTAGTGGAGGAAATCCTAACAAAATGGAAGGATCGATATTTTTTCTGGCCACTCCTTTTCAATTGGAAATTTGCCGAATGGGTCGCGTCTGCGTAAATGCGATGACATTTTTTATCACGAAAAAGATGCCACCCAAAATCGGGTGGACCTCATCCAGAAAAGGCATCTACTTTTAATGAAGAATGAAGAACCAATGGCTTTTCCGAAATCACTTGCATTGGCCAGTGGGAACCCGAGGTTGCCAGTCCGAGGCTCGCAATCACTATTAGAGAAGGCATAAAGAAAAACCAAGGAACTGAGAACAAAAGAGTCCTCGGGAAAGTTCAAGAAGACAAAACCCGAGGACAAAAACAAAACATCCGAGGACAAGAGGGCTTCAAAAGGCGTTGAAATAAGGGAGCCATCGGCTACTTCAGCTGGCAATAAAGAGGTCTCTACCGAATCTACAGTTCTGAGGATAGGACCACTATAAATAAAATAATGAAGAGGAAACGAATTGCGAGGGACTAGACTTCCACCTCTTCCTTGGTCCAAACTCTAGTGATGGCTGGATTGATTGAAGAGCGTGAGCATGTGGTGGCCACTGTAGAGGAAGTGACTAAGGTCGCTCCTCTTTCTGTCCCACACCTTACTTCTTATGGAGTGTCGTCTATTCTTCCGTCTTTGCCTGAAGAATCCCTTCCCAAAATTAGGACTAGTTTTGTCGAGGGAACTTTTTGGATGAGTGAGATCCATTCTAAAGAGGCAATGGGGATGCCTATACATGGCCTTCCAAAGGCTAGCACAGTCGAGGTGGTTGCTAAGGAACTTCAAACAAAAAATGCCCAGTGCATTGCCACAAGCCCCTAGAGCCCAGGCTCGAGTTTGGCCGTTTTGTTCAGTTGTCGAAGAAGTTCCCCTTGAAGGTGAGGAGGCAAAAAGTGGAAGTCAGGCCACAAGTCCATGAAGGTGAAGTCATCTGTCTCCGGGAGAGTTTTGAGACCAAGGTCCATGTTGGCGCGGTATCTCATAAGAAGGTTTTACGTTTTAAAGATTGCAACTTCCTTCAACTTTTCATATCTTTTCTTTAGTATTCTAACTTGTGCTGTATCCTACGCTTCCAGAAATAATGAGCCATCTCCCCATTTGCAAAGAGTGATTATGTGAGAAGGAAAAACTTCAAGGCTAAGGGAGCATTTTATCTGCGAGTTGATCTAAGCAGTCACAACATTCTAAGAAAAAAGATTCAAGACAAAAACAAACAAACATTCTTGACAAGAGGACCTTCAAAAGATATCCGATGTTAACTTAATTAGGGGCATTGCTCAAATAGTGGTACCTGTCATTCCCTGTTTATTTTTCATCCAAAAAAGACAAAGGAGATCTTTTATACCTTCCGGAAGTCTAAACCGAGGATCTAGACATTGTCTATAATTTGCACCTATAAATTTCCAAATAGTTAATAAAATATTTAATTCCATTTTAATTATCTCGCTCTTCATTTATTTTCCAAACGGACAATTTTTATGTCCAATTTCGCCACTTAAGTCAAGTTTGACTCATAAGTCATACTCGGACTTTAAATTTTCAAAATCATATTTGGCCAATGATGCTACCTTAAAGGTCTCAGCATGCATGCTTCTGAACAAACCCCCCAAATTTTTCGCCCTCGATCTTATTAGATCCGCTTGATAACATAATCAAGAAATGCTCGGACTGGAGACTATGTTTAGTGGCCATCCCACTTAGTAGCCTAGACTAAATGATATGAAACCAAACACTCATAAAAGCAGATAAAAAAGAAATGAAATTTCATATATTAGTTACATAGTACAAGCCTTATGATGCAAACTTTACTAATACATGAATAATTGAGTATTTTTAAGATGCCATTTGCATTCTAAGTCCTAGGTACTAATTTGTCATTCTCGCTTTTCTATGCCCCATTCTTAAAGATGGCCGAGACTATGAATGGACCATTCCAGTATGGTAAGAGTTTATCCTAATCGACATTCTAGTCTATAGCCCCAATGCTCCTTAAGACCAGGACCTTCACCTTTTTTGTAATATGCAGTCTTCTTTTGATGAGTTCTAACTGAGATCCATGTAATAAGTCAAGATTTTTCCGCAATCTTTGTGAATTGTGACGCAGATCAAAAGTTTCGACTCAAAAGTTAGGTAGTTCGATGCTCCAATTAAAATGGTCCTTCCAAACCTAAGCAGGGAGTTTCTCAAGTCGAGGTGTTGTCTGTATGACCAAAGGATAGGGAACTTCATTCACCCATGAACCTCGGCATTTTCAAGTTTCGCATTATTGTGCGGTTAGTGACTTTCGCTTGTCCATTTCACTGTGGATAGCCTAAGAACCAAGTTTATCTTCAAGGCGCAAATATCTCGGAAATTCTTTGGTGGCGGAACGCCACAATGACCTCGGGTATACGAATCTACAAACAATATTTTGCTGGGCCTTGAAGTATTCTCGTGGTTATTTTGGCTAATGGGACAGCCTTGACCCATTTTATAAAGTAATCAAATTCTGATTATGATGAATTTTCTCTATAAGCTGGGCTGTGGATGTCATTTTTCCATTGAAGCGGTGGATTGCAATGTTTGTAGCTCGTGGTGTGACGAGAGATTCCCTATGATTTGACATTTGAGGACCCCATTGTTGGTGGACCAATAATATCCTTACCTTATAAACTTAAGGTAAGGTTTTTTATAATGTGTAATCACAAATGCCAAGGTGTACTTCACCAAGAGCGTATCGGCCTCTTACGGTGAAAGACATTGTATGTATGTCATATCCCGTTGATATAATTTTCATCCATGATGGTGCAATCCCTGGTCTTTTGACTTGGCTTCATCCAAGTTTTTTTTACTTATTTTCTGTATGGTGTCATCTGATTTTTGGAATTGGTCACTTGCATAATTTCCTACTGTGGGTCATTTATTGTAACAGTCCAAATAATTTTAATTTTATTATTTAGTTGGGATAATTATTTTTTGTAATCTTAGATATCAAAATTTATAATTCGGGTTGAAAATATAAGTTTAAAGTATATAGACCGTTGAATTGGGTTTAAATATTTGGACTTAATAAATTAGAGTATTTAGATCAAGGGTTTAGGAATAATCGTGGGACCACTTAATTAAATTTAGAATAATTTATGAAATTAATTTATTTAAATAGAATAATAATAATAATAATAATAATAATAATAATAATAATAATAATAATAATAATAATAATAATAATAATAATAATAATAATAATAATAATAATAATAATAATAATAATAGGAAAAGATCAGTTGAAGAAGGAAGAGAAAAGAAAAAGAAAAAGAAAGAAAGAAAATTGAAAAAAAAGAAAATGAAGAAAAGAAAGAAAAGGAAGGAGAGGGAAGAAGGAAAGGGGAAGGGCGGCACAATTAGCGAGGGAAGGACATCAATCCCGAAATGGAAATTTTGGGCAAACCCTAACCGGCCCTCTCTTTATTTAAGATGGCTATAGGGTTAGGGAATAAGGAGGGTGAGAGGACGAACGGAGGAGGAGAGCCGTGCATGAATTGAAGCCGTTGATCGCAAATTGAGGCAAGTAAACTTCCACATTGCAAAATAAATTCTTCCTTCATGTTTATTATTATCGAACCTCTGATTTCATGTTGGGATTTGGGGAAAAATCGGTAAAAACTAAGGGTTGCAAAATTTGAGCAACCGAACGCAGGGCCACGGTTCTGTGAGCAATCGGCCGATCTCTTGGGCTCAATGATGAAATGGGGAGTTGGGAATTCTGTCTTAGGGAGTTCTAAAGCATAGATTTTACTCCTTATAGCCCTAATTTGCGAGATGTAAGTCGGCCATGGAAACAAAGCACCGTGCTCTGTTTCCGGGTTCCAGTCGGGTCTAGTGACCCGGCAATGGCAAGAATAGTTAGACGCTGATGATTTACAAGTAAACCTTCTCCTCTCTTCATTGATGTTGATTCTCCTATTTCCCACCGTGGAATTGGTCAATCGATGGTACTATTGACCGATTTGAGAAAACAAACTCTTGGCTCGGACAAGTGGTCATGGGTGGTTTCAAAAGACTTATGCTAAATTGGAACTAAATTGGAGTATAATGGGTAATGGATTTAGGCTATAAAATATATTGATGATAAAAAGTTGAAGCCTTCTCATCGTCCGTGATAATCGGCGCTTAGCCGAGGAAAACAGAGTAGCTCTCTGTGTGCCACTGTGCGAATTCGATGATGAAAAAGGTGCGGCCGCCGTCGCCGTGTGGTGGGCCGGAGGCGATGCTGCTGCTGTCGTTGAATCGGAGGACGGTAGGAAAGCAAGGAAGGTTGCCGCCGTCTGTGGAGCCTGTACAAATACGTATATATGTATAATATGGCTGTATATATATATAAAGATGGGGGTGGGTATTTATAATTGTATATATAATTATGCACATATATATATACTTAGCAAAATATATAAGGGATGGTATATATTTATATTGAGGTATATGGATGATAGAGAATGCTTATATGGGATTATGCATGTAAGTTTGTATAATTGAAATAATATTAATCAGTTACATGATTATTCACGTACCTTATCGATGAAATCTGGTAAAATATTCTTAATGTTACCTTCGTTGGCGTGTGTATATTTTTGGCACTCTATGACTAAGTTGAGGAAAGAGTATGAAGACACTAAGGTGTCGAGTCGAATGGGAAATTACGAAACTTTAATGTAGTCTATACTTTTTCGATACTGACTCCATATTCTGGAGGATGAGGTCGTTGATATTGATGATGGACACTTATAACCTAGTGGCCATTATAGAGAATGATATCTGGAATATTATTGGCGAGGGGTATCAGAGATGGTATGAGCATGTTACGGGTATAACCTCTAGGAGGACTGTAGGGATAATGGGGATACCATGGATATTGGGTAACCTCGTGGGACTCACCCAACCGTTGGGGACGTAAATACACGGCCTTTGATTCACTATGGTAGAATAAGGTCCATGAAGACATCTGTTATTTATACAGTTGTGACATCATATTGAGCTAATGATCAAATTCGATAGAATCCATATTATTTCTTGATGTCCAGTTGTTCATATGGCTTTTGAGTCGTGGATACGACAGGTTGTTAAATCTCGAATAATTATTGATTTAACTTATATAATTGCTATGTTATTAATATTTGAGACGTGTTATTGCATCAATTATTTTATTGATTTATTTACTTGTTGGGTATTTGACTAACTTTTATTGTATTGGTTCTAGAATAGACAGGTTGATAGTTGGATAAAAGAGATCGAGTGCTGTTGGGTAGACTCCAAGTAGAGATGACCTCAGAGATTGAGGTTTCCAGGGTAGAGACTTAAGATTTTATTGGTTCAATTGCTTTTAACTTTTATTAGAATTTCTTTATGAGGATTGATATTTTGGGACATCGATATCATTTATTAAAGTTATTTATTACTATTATGTATATTTATTTAATGATACACTTATGATGATTATTGATTGTGTCTTAAATGATAGTATTTAGTTCATTTAAATTGTTTGATGACGTATAATTGGTGATTTTGTATGATTCGAGACTTTCACTTAGACGGTCTGGGTCGGGTTTCAGTACTCGAGTCTGGGTCATTACAACTTAACCGTATCAGAGAATTAAGGTTCTATGTGAATATTTGAAGATTTTAATAACATTTGAGGATATTATGTGATTTAATGATGTGTGAGGATTTAGATTTATTTTTAATAAATCAAGTTTGGGTAGAGAATGGTATATATTTTGAAGGACTTTCAATGCTTGATATTTTGAAATTTGGATTCGTTAAGTGATTCGAGAACTTAATATATAAGTGATTGTTTTAGGTTGAGGAAAAATTTATAACACTTCCTTAAAGACTTAGAAGATTATTGATAATTTTGAGTTGTGAAATGTATCGACAATTAATTGAGAATCAAAACCTATATTTCGAGGACGAAATTCTTTTAAGGAGGAAAGATTGTAATACCCCAAATAATTTTAATTTTATTATTTAGTTGGGATAATTATTTTTAGTAATCTTAGACATCAAATTTTGTAATTCGGGATGAAAATATAAGCTTGAAATATATAAACCGTTGAAATAAATTTAGATATTTTGGCCTAATAAATTAGAGTATTTGGATCAAGGGTTTAGGAATAATCATGGGGCCACTTAATTAAATTTATAGTAATTTATGAAATTAATTTATTTAAATATAATAATAATAATTAATAGTAAATGATATAATAATAATAATAATAATAATAATAATAATAATAATAATAATAATAATAATAATAATAATAATAATATATGGATAGGAAAGGATTAGTCGTAGAAGGAAGGAAGAGAAAAGAAAAAGAAAGAAAGAAAAAGAAAAAGAAGAAAAGAAAGAAAATGAAGGAGAGGGAAGTAGGAAGGGAAAGGGTGGCGCAATTAATGAAGAAAGGAGATTGATCCCCAAATGAAAATTTTGGGCAAACTCTAACCGGCTCTTTCTTTATTTAAGATGGCCATAGGGTTAGGGAATGAGGACGAGGGTGAGAGGACGAATGGAGGAGGAGAGCCACGCACGAAGCCACCTTCGATCACAAATTGAGCCAAGTAAACTTCCACCTTGCAAAATGAATTCTTCCTTCATGTTTATTATTATCGAACCTCTGATTTCATATTGGGATTTGGGGAAAAATTGATAAAAACTAAGGGTTGCAAAATTTGAGCAACAGAACGCAAGGCCACAATTCTGTCGGCAATCGGTCAATCTCTTGGGCTCAATGATGAAATGGGGAGTTGGGAATTCTGCCTTAGGGAGTTATAAAGCATAGATTTTACTCGTTATACCCTTGATTTGCGGGATTTAAGTCGGCCATGAAAACAAAGAACCGTGCTCTATTTCTGGGTTCCAGTCGGGTCCAGTGACCTGGCAACGACAAGAATAGTTAGACCCCGATGATTTACGAGTAAACCTTCTCCTCCCTTCATTGATGTTGATTCTCCCGTTTCCCACTGTGGAATTGGTAAATCGATGGTACTGTTAACCGATTTGAGAAAACAAACCCTTGGCTCTGAACTGTGGGCATGGGTGTTTTCGAAAGACTTATGTTAAATTGGAACTAAATTGGAGTATAATGGGTAGTGGATTTAGGCTATAAAATATATTCATGATAAAAAGTCGAAGCCTTCTCATCGTCTGTGATAATCGGCGCTTAGCCGAGGAAAACAGAGCAGCTCTCTGTGTGCCACCATCCGAATTCGGTGATGAAAAAGGTGCAGCCGCCGTCGCCGTGTGGTGGGCCGGAAGTGATGCTGCTGCTGTCGTTGAACTAGAGGACGGTAGGAAAGTAAGGGAGGTTGCCGCCGTGTGTGGAGCCTGTACAAATACGTATATATGTATAATATGGCTGTATGTATATATATATATATATATATATATATATATATATATATATATATATATATATGGGGTGGGTATTTATATATATAATTATGCACATATATATATACTTAGCAAAATATATAAGGGATGCTGTATATTTATATTGCGGTATATGGATAATAGAAAATGCTTATATGGGATTATGCATGTAAGTTTGTATACTTGAAATAATATTAATCAGTTATGTGATTATTCCCATACATTATCGATGAAATTCGATAAAATATTCTTTGCGTTACCTTCATTGGCGTGTGTATATTTTTGGCACTCTATGGCTGAGTTGATGAGAGAGTATGAAAACACTAAGGTGTCGAGTCGAATGGAAAGTTACGGAACCTTAGTGTAGTCTATACTTTTTCGATACTGACTTCATATTCTGGAGGTTGAGATGTTGATATTGAGGAGGGATGCTTAAAATCTAGTGACCATCGTATAGAATGATATCCAGAATATCATTGGCGAGGGGTATCAGAGATGGTATAAGCATGTTACGGGTACAGCTTCTAGGAGGATTGTAGGGGTAGTGGGGATACCATGGATACCGGGTAATCTCGTGGGACTCACCCAGCCATCGGGGGCGTAAATATGCGGCCTTTGATTTACTATAGTATAATAAGGTCCATGAAGATATCTGTCATTCATACAGTTGTGACCTTTATTAAGCTGATGATCATATTCAATGGAATCCATGTTGTTTTTTGATGTCCAGTTGTTCATATGGCTTTTGAGTCGTAGATACAACAAGTTGTTAAATCTCGGATAATTATTGATTTAACTTATATAATTACTATATTATTAATATCCGAGTCGTGTTATTGCATCCATTATTTTATTGATTTGTTTACTTATTGGGCATTTGGCTCACTCTTATTTTTATTAGCTCTAGAGTAGATAGGTTGATAGTTGGATAAAAGAGATCGAGTGTTGTTGGATAGATTCCAAGCAGAGATAACCTTAGAGATTGAGGCTTCCAGGTAGAGTCTTAAGATTTTGTTTGTTCAATTGCTGTTTAATTTTTATTAGAGTTTCTTTATAAGGATTGATATTTTGGGATATCGATGTCATTTATTGAAGTTATTTATTACTGTTATGGATATTTATTTAATGATCCACTTATGATGATTATTGATGATGTCTTAAATGATAATATTGAGTTTATTTAAGTTGTTTTATGACGTGTAATTGGTGATTTCATATAATTCAAAACTTTCACTTGGAGTACTCGAGTCTGGGTCATTACATTTATACTCGGTACTTTCAAAATCTCACGTAGTTCTCGTACATACTGCTCTAGATCTCCTGTGGCGACAGCTTTTTTCAATCTATCTACTTTCCCATTTTCCTCTCTTGGAATGTGAATCATTTTCACGTGATGGAACGAGGTAATTAGATCTCAAACTTTAGAAAGATATTGGGAAAGTATAGGATTAACCACATCAAAGTTTTCTCGGATCTGATTAATAACAAGTTCCGAGTCAGTATATATACTTTGAGGTTTGTGGCCAAGCATTCCTTCGCTAATTTTAGCCCAGCAAGTAGTGCTTCATATTCGGCCGCATTATTCATTGCTGAAAACCCGAGGGTCATTGAATATTTTATCTTTGACGCATCAAGCATTCTCAATACCACTCTGACTCGAAAACCAACTTGCATAGAGGAGCCATCTACATGGAGAGTCCAGGTTGGAATATTCTGGGAATAGTCGATCCCAATAATATTAGGGTTGTTCGGGATTAGTATCGTTGTCTCGATGATGAAGTCCGTGACAACCTAACCTTTCAAGGATGGCTTCGGTCGAAATTCTAAGTCGAACTCCCCTAATTTAATTGTCCATTTGACCAGTCTTTCGGATATATCTGGCCTTTGTAGAATTCCTTTCAAAGGTTGGTCAGTCAGAATGATTATCTTATGTGCCTGAAAATATGGTCGAAGTTTTCGGGTAGAATATATAAGTGCTAGTGCTGTCTTTTCAGTATGAGTATAATGTGTTTCTGCCTCGGTCAAAATTTTACTAATATAATACACCAGTCTTTGACCGTCAGACATCTCACAAATTAGGACTGAACTTAGGACAGTCTCGAACATAGCTAGATATAGAAATAAGTTATCGTCCTGTTATGGAGAAGTTAATAGTGGTGGGTGAGACAAATACTCCTTGAGTTCTCGGAAGGTAGTTTCGTATTCTGGAGTCCACTGGAAACCCGAGAACTTAGTTCCTCTTAATTCCTTGAAGAATGGCAAGTATTTCTCGGCTGATTTAGCCAAGAAACGTGAGAGTGCCGCCAATCTTCCAGTTAATTTTTGGACTTATTTTATAGTCTAAGGTGTAGTCATATCTAGGATAGCCTTAATCTTCTCTGGATTGGCTTCTATTCCTCGGTATGAAACAATAAAGCTTAAAAATTTTCCCAATGTCACTCCAAAGGTGCATTTAGTGAGGTTGAATTTCATATGGTGTGCTCTTAAGACATTAAAGGCCTCATTAAGATTGTGAATATAGTCGTTCGGAATCTTTCTTTTTACAAGTATGTCATCCACATATACCTTCATATTCCGTCTGATCTGTCCCTCGAATATCTTATTGACAAGGTGCTGATAGGTTGCACCGGCATTCTTAAAACCGAAGGGTAAAACTTTATAACAATATGTTCATTGGTCGGTTATGAAAAATGTATACTTTTCATCCTTCAGACTCATTCAAATTTGATTGTAGTCAGAGAAGGCATCGATGTAACTGAGCAATCTATGTCCAGAAGTGGAATCTACGAGCAAATCAATTCTTAGCAATGAGAAACTGTCTTTCGGACATGCTTTGTTCATATTGGTAAAGTCGACGCACATCCTCCATTTTCTATTACTTTTCTTCACCATGATTACATTGGATAACCAATCAAATACTTGAACCTCTCTAATAAATCCAGCATCTAAAAGTTTCTTTACTTCTTCTCGAGTGGCAATCAACTTTTCGATAGAATAATTCCGTCTTTTTTGCCGGACTGGTTTGTGGCTGGGGTCTAGACCCAACTTATGGACTATTATCTCGGTCGATATACTTGGCATATCACTAGGTGTCCAGGCAAAGACGTCAGAATTTTATTTGAGAAAATCAATAAGTTGACCTTGGAATGGCTCGGACAAAGAATTCCCAATTTGAATTTGTTTTTTAGGATCATTAGGATCTAATGAGATTTGATCCATTGATTCTCCAGACTGGGCTTGGAGCAATGTGATTTCATCACGGAAATCAAGGTCCTAGACCTGTTGACTTACTGGCATCTGAGTGACTTGTAACAAATAACAAGTCTGCACGGTCATTTGATCACCTAGGACCTCTCCGACGTCAAATGGGGTTGAAAACTTTACTTTGAGATGCGGAATAAAAGTCACGGCTCCAAAATGTTTAAGCAAGGCCGTTCGAAGATGGCATTGTAGACCGATGGCAAGTCTACAACCAAGAAGGAAAGCATCTTGGTGGCTGTCCTTGGATACGTACCTAAAGTGACTTATAATTAGATTATTCCATGTACGGGTACATGTTCATTATCTAGCCCATACAAGGGTCCTTCAAACCTTCAATTGACTTTTTTTAATCCTAACTTAAAGAACACATCCAAGTAAAGTAAATTTTTAGAATTTTCATTATCAATAAATATTCATTTCAATTGGTAATATATGTTATCGTCTAAAACAAGTGCAGTTACAACCAAAGGATCAAAGTGGGGGATGTTACATTCGCTAAGTCATCATTACTAAAACTTAATATCATCCCTATCGTCTATCCTTGGCTTTTTATGGCTGATGGCCACTCTTGAACTTTTTGGAATGTCTGCCCGAGCGGGTCGCACAGAACCATGCTCACAACGCCGGCTGCTACTCGACTTCTTGGCTGCTCGGTCTCATCTCCATCTGTTACTCTGAAAGCCTGTCCGAGTCTCTACAAAAATCGGTTGAGATGTCCATTCTGAATTAACTATTCGATCTCCTTCTGTGGCGTCTTGTAATCCTCGGTGCTATACCTTCCGCACCGATGATAATGACAATATTTTGACTGATCACTACCATTTGGGTCTTTTAATACCTTTAGCCATTTAAAGAATTTTTCACCCCTAATTTGCATTAGGATGTTGGTGCGAGAGTTGTTTAAGGGAGTCATGTCTTGAAGCCTAAATCCTCTTTTTGATGCCAAGTTGGGCTTTTGTTACTTTTTGGATCGAGGACCCACGTTGTCCCCATTTTTTCTTTTCCCCTGAATTGAGTTTTGGTGGGGCTGGTCCTTTAGCCTCTTTGTATCATTGGCCTCCTTAGCCGCAATGTAAGTACGAGCAATGACCTCAACTTCTCTATATGTTCAAGGGTTTTTATGGGCCATATGCCTAAAGAAGTCATCAGGTTCCAATGCAGACACGAAGGCACTTAACTTCACTTTCTCGGTGAGCTTTGGAATTTTTCTAGCATTGGATATAAATCGGGCCAAAAATTTCTTTATATTCTCATTTGGCCCTTACTTTACACGGGTTAAATGTAAGGGTTGTTTTTCCTCCCTTCTACTGGAGGTAAATTGAGATAAAAATTCATCAGCCAAATTCTGAAAAGATTAAATGGAATTTGGCTAAAGACGATAAAACTATACCCAAGCATCACCTTTTAGGGTCAGAGGGAAACAGAGATACATTGCTACCTCGTCCAGACCCTAAAAACTTAGGAGCATATATAAATGATCAAGATGATCAATAGGATCAGAGTTTCCATCATAAGGTTCCAAAGCGGGCATTTTAAATTTATGCGATAAGGACTGTGTACGGATTTCTATGATAAATAGAGATCATCGCAGGTCGACTGTCTTTCCAACTATGTCTTCTCCAAAGACACGATCTCAAGTTTTTCTGACTTGTTCCTAAACGTGAGGAGGGGCCATCATCTTTTTTTCGTTGAGAAAGTCCCTCAACTCGGATGGTTTTCTAGCGGACGGTGAATCTTGACTATTCACAGTCCTCTATGGACGTTTCCCATGAAAAGGTCCTCTATGAAATGTAGATTCCCTATCATTGCGGGAATATCGAGAGTTTCTTTTTTCAGGACTATCATCTCCGTCCTAGAGACTTAAACGACCTTCAAGTCGAAACGAGATTTTATTTGAGGCCGTTCTAGTCCCTCGGTCATCTTGGTTGTCAATATGTTTGGAGGGATGCTTTCTTCACCTACTCTTCTTTCTTTTTGATGTAGCGGTTTGAGAGGTCGAAAATGTCACTTGTTTTGGCCATTCGTCCATTTTCGCAATAAGTGTTTGAACAGTCTGAGCAAGTGCTCAAACATGGGGATTAGGATGATCACCAATGGCATTTACAGTGGGAGCGTTATTGTCACCTAAAGTGACCTCCCTAACTAGTGTACTAGTCTCATCTTTGGAACACGTCATTTTTTTAAAAAAAATTATGTCATTCGGATTTTTAATATTACTTTCTACAAACGGAGCTAATGTTAGGTACCAAGGATATGATTGTTGTATGGATGAGAGTCTATATGCGTCGGTCACTTGCAGTTTTCAAATTTCGTAAGCTCCTAAATCAAAACCTTGTGCAACACAAATAATGATCAAAGAATTTATAGGACTCACTCCCCGGTATATTATCCGACATTTAAGTCAGTATTTTAATTATACTTAAGGAAAGAAGCGAAATACAATTAATTTAAGTTTTATTTCGAGGAGTTGCGCTCTGAGCGTCTTATTTAGAGAGAGAGTTTTAAGCATTCTTAGCGTCTTGATTGAACTCCCGTTTTCATTTTTTTGGAAGGAATGTATATTTATAGTTGGCGGGAAGCAGTTAAATGCCATACGGTTTCAACCGTGTGATTGAACGGTTTAACCATTATCCCTATCAGGAATGGTTATGATTAACGTCTGCCGTTGTTGGTTAAATAACCGTTTTAGCCATCAAATTGGATCTTGAGAATTGGGCTGTCCAGGCATAATGTCTCGCTTGAACATATGAGCTATGCTGCCATTGAGTACCGTTGGCCCGAGAGGCACGGGCGGTCCATAATTACATTTGGCTACCCTGTCTGGGCCTATAAATTCCATTTCCATCAACTCTAATATGTGGATCTTGAGCTAAGATGATGTTGTGTGCTAGCTTGTTTAGGCTTCATTAGCTCAGGCAATGATCTTGCAGTGGGGTCATCCTAGCCTCTCAAATAACTTAATGCCTCGGTACAGTAGTCCCTTGGCACCTTAGTCTCTCATCATCTTGGTACATTAGTGCCCAAGCCCGGTAACATTTGACTCGCGAGCAATTTGGTCGGATTAATCCAGATTTAAAATTTATTGTTTTATTATCGAATCTATTAATGTTAGAAGTTTATTATTAAATTGCAGATATTATTGTTTATTAGTATAGTTAATATTAAATAAAAACTTATATTTAGCTAGAGAGTACTATACGTTATTGAATTTTTAAATTATAAATAAGGACATCTTTTATTTTATTTATTATATATATATTTGTTTGTTTGTTTATATTTTTCAAAAAGGATATAAAATAAAAGGATTATAAAGATCGATTTACTACACTAATATATGTTTTACATGCTGCATCAAAAGTAGTATCAAATTAAACATACTATTTTAACATTAAACAAGGTTGGTTAACATGTAAACATGCACATGATACAACTAAATTATATGACTTATATAAAAATTTTCACAAAAAAAAAAATCTTAAAATTATTATACCATTATTTTTTTCCAAAAAAATTTAAAAATAAGAACTCAATGGTGGCACTAATATGGGTAAAAAGAGGGAAAAAAATAAGAAAATAAAAGAAAATAAAAATTGAGTTGATTTTTCGTAATTACATAAGGTGAAACTGTGAAAAATTAGTATTTGCAAGATTTTTTTTTTTAAATATTATTATTATTATTCGAACAATAATAATATTTTTTATATAAGAATAATAATAATATTTTTATTTAACTAAATAAGCTTTTTAGCAGTCGAGATAAACACAGTTCTATCAATCCAACCAAGCCCGACCGGAGCACCCACCACTTCAATTGCAAGTACATAAGGTTAAGAGATCACTGCGTCATGTATGTCCAATGCCAATGACTGATGTAACTGCTCTGCAAACCTTGCCAATTTGCCAAAATGTCTTCTTATTTATCGTGTAACATTTATAAAAATATCAATATTAATATTAAAAAATATGATATTAAACATATCAGATAATATATATCGATATTGAATACATTAGATAAATTTTTTTTTAAATCGTAAACTGATAGAATCGTATCAATTAATATTTTGATCAAATATTGGCCGTATTGGCCATTATTTTGAATAGCAACTGATTTATCCTAATATTTATCGATACGATAATATATTATAATATTTTTAAATGACAAAAATATCAGTATTACGAGCCTCGATACATATTAGTCGATATTTACATTTATGCCATACTTTGGTTGTTATTTCAATTATTAGAATCGCTATGTTGATATAATATTTAGGTTAGTAGTTGATTATGCAAGTGGTTCTAATTTTTGGATCTTTATCTGATATTGATATGACATGCCAGCTTCTATAAGCCCCATTGGCTTGAGTATTAACCTCACAGAGAACCGACTCTAAGATCTCAATATTTTAAGCATCTCGCTACCTTAATATCATAGCCACCTTGGTCTCTTGGCACCTCCGTGCTTAGGCCTTATTGCTTTTGAATTGAGCAATTCGACTGGTTCCATTTGGATTATATTTTTGTTTAGTATTACACCCATCAATGTTAGTTGTTTGTAATTGAATAATTATTATTGTTATTTATTTTTACTATTTATATTAAATAAAAAATAATATTTAACTAGATAGCTATTCCGCGCAATTGAATTGTCAAATTACAAATAAAGCTATCTATTATTTATTTCTTGTTTTTTTATAAAAAAGGATACAACATAAAAAATATTGAAAGATGAAATAAATATACTAACCTTTTTTCATAGTAAATAAAAAATAGTATTAAACTAAGATTATTATTATGCATTCAGGCCCCTACTATTCTGACACTGACAACACTTTCTCGATAACTAAATAATCTTTTGACCACTGAAAGAGACAACGGTCAAAAGCAGATCCAATGGTCCAACCAAACAACACCACAGTACCCACTAAATTCAATTCGAGTAGGCAAAGTTAACAGCAGCTCACATGTAATTCGTGTCCAGAGTTAATGAACGGGACCAAACTATTAAAGCAATCGTATTCAAATAGCTAACAAACAGCTCTGATATTGTTCTAAAGGAGGTACAGCAGTCTTGATGGGTTGGGCATATGGCCACAGAACACATAAAAACGGGTATTTTGCATTTTTTGCTATGAGATAATCTCATGATACAAGATCAGCCTTCTTGATTTGGGAACAACGTTGGCTTCATTCTTATCCCAACCGTAGAATCCAAAGTTTAAACAATCACCTTGACTTTCACTCATTTGCAAATAATAGAATGACACTTAGGAGTTGAATCAGATCAGCTGGGAACTAGTTAGGAGAGACTTGTCTCATGGCATGGATGGATATAGTAAATGCCACAAATCATCTATTGATGCTATTGTGTGTGCCCTCAAGTTCGGTGGCTCAAATTACTGATTTCCTATTAGATAGATGGCATGGAAACAGTAAAGCCGCCTCAAATTCCTTCAGCCAACATGTGAAGGTCCAAATATGGTTTTACATCAAACACATACCTGTCATGTGAATACCTATCGGACTAAAGTATGGATTATACATTGATTCACTTCATACCTCGTGCTTAAAGATAATTTTTTGATAAGAAAAAATGGGGAATATTCATGAATCAAACAATTTAGTCAAAGCATTAAGCATGCTAACGGTCAAACAAATCCAAAAGCTTAACCAATTATGTGAAGTCCAAGAATGATCTGATACCTGGCTTAGACTACAGAGCCTACTTCTATTCAAGCACATAGCAGCTCCAATCTCTCCAAAAGCTTCTTCCTTTCTGATTTGCTAAGACCTCTTGTCAGCTTAAAATGCCTACTAAGGTCTCATTTAACTGCCCAGTAGTGACCCCGAAAACTGATCACGGCATGTTTATTAGCACTAATGCAACAAATGGGAATACACAGACCATTCAAACCCATATCAGCAATGGAAATTGTATGTCCTGTCAATTGAGTTTGAATGAAGAGGGAACAAAATACACCAACAACAAAAATGTAGACAGCATGAATAGATAGACAAGCACCAAACAATTGCTTAAACTGACATCACAATTTCTCAAACACTCGTACTCAGGAAGTCATACTCCTGTGAACAGTCATAGCTGTATTGCTGGAATTAAAGAACTAGCAAATCCAATAAAAATATGGTCATTAGTGTCGAGCATATGAATCACTTCCTATCTCATCGCTGGGATGAAGGATTGGGAATGAAAAGGGAGACTTCATTGTGATTCCCATTCTGTCATACACATTTGGCTGCCTGAATCCTCCCATTACCTTGTTGAAATTCGGGAATCAAAACTCCCCGTGACTTTAATGGCACATGAAAATGAGAAATGAGATCCAACAGGGAGGTATATTACTACTACTACGACACGCCAAACCTCCTCTACTATCCTTCATAAGTTCCCGGTGCCTTTATTTCTCATTTCTTGCATTCACACAATGCCAAATAACGGTCAGGTGTACAATGGCAAATCAGTCCAGGCCCCAGAAACATGACCATTCTCACATACATAAGCTCGAACGACTGGCTCTCCATCATCATGGTACCCAAACACCCTCCTCAGACAAAACGCTGAATGCAAATCCCAAGTTTTCATACACCCACAAAATGCACAATCCAGATCAATCTCTCTCCTATTTCCATCTTTGATTGTCCTCCACACCCTCGACTGCTTGAAATTCTTGAAAATCCCCCTGAATAACATGTAATTCCTCTTCTCCTCCATGTGCAGGCACCCGGGCCAATCACAAATATACAAGCAATCCCCTCTAAATCGACTTGCAAGCAACTTATTTCCTTGCTCGCGGCTCAAATTCCAAACCCCAGATGCCAAATGAGACCTCATCGACCGACAAACCTTCCTCTTCTTGCCGATAGAAAATCCACCACAAGAAGAGGAGCTAGCATCATGTTTTTTCAATAGTTCAAATGGCAAATCATCATGATCTTGAGATTCTGAATTGTTGTAAACCGTATCAAAGTAAAGATCATCATAGAGCAACCAGCAAGATGAATTTCTTAGGGTTTGAGAATCATACCCATCAATGATATTGATTGTATTGGACGAAGAGGATGAATTTGAACATTTGGAAAAATCTTCCTTCTTTTGTAGTTGTTGAAGACCGTTAGATTTTTGGTAATTCTCGTCAGGGCCCAGCTCGCGGTCGAGGCCGAAGTCGGAGTTTTCGAGGAGGACGCCAGCGTGGTGGAGGCCTGGGCAGCAGACAGCGATCTTGTGGAGTGCAGACCAGCCACCGGGAGGGATGGCAGAGGCAGAGGAGAGGTCGGCAGCAATTGAGGGGATTGCGGTGAGGCATTTGGACTTGCAGCAAACGTCTCGGCACAGGGAGGAGAACTTTTTGCAAACGCATGCGAGGCAAGCCCAGTTACACGGGTCGTCTTCGAGCTTGAAGAGTATGTTCAGGACGACATCATCTGACAGCTTCGAGAACATCGATTCTGGAATTTTTTTTTTTGCGACGCGCGAACCGAGAATTCTCCAAATTGGAGGCGAGCACGGCGGAGAGAGAAGAAGAGCTTGCTTTAGTAAAGAAAAGGGTGGTGCCGTTGGGCGCCCCGATTCCGGAAATGTTTGGTTCATGTGGCTGGCTTTTTGCCTTTCGGACAGAGAAGAGATGGGTTGGAATTTAGCGGTGGGGTTTAAACGGTGACAATAAATTTACTATTTTTCAAACAAAATGTTTAAAAATTAATTAAAATATTCTATGAACTATTATAAAGTAATTTTTACTTTACAAAAATAAAATCTTTTATTATTTCTTTGATCAAAAAAAAAAATTGAGATAGCTGAAAAATAAATATATAAAATAACAAAGCATAATAGTATTTTTGAACTCCTCAAAAAAAAAAAAAAAGAGTAACAATTAGATCATTTGCAAAAAAAAAAAAAAAAAATTACTATTTAATAAGACTTTTTCCGATAAATATATAAAAAAAAATCACTTATCTATAATTCATGAACCTAGCCGATAAATATTTTAAGATGGATTATAAAATATATTTTTTGAAAAAAAAATCAAATTATGTGACATTAAATCAGTTATAATTGATTGGTAATTTGAATAATATACATATAAATATTATATTGTGTCCGTACAGAATAAAGCTGAAAACTGTCAAAATTAAAATTACTGTGACACGCGTCATGAACACTGATACAAGCATCCGACGAAAACTGTGCGATGGGATTGGTGGCTGGTGAAGATGAGACGACTTGTCGGTACGGACAAGATAGTTAAATATATATATATAACGGTTATAATTTAAACATTAAATATTATTTTTTAAAATAAGTTACTTTTATTCACTTTTAATATTAAATTTTATATTTAATAAATATTAATATTATAAAAAATATTAAAAATATAACTATTATTTTTATTTTTTACATATTAGTCATTAAATTTTGATCCCAAAATTCGCCACGGCTTGGGTTGGCAAGTGTCGAGAGCGCTTGCCAACAACAAATAAAGTATCATCGATATTACCATGTTAATAATTAATTACAAAAAAAATATAAATATTTCACCTAAAAAAATATCATCACTAATAAAACTAACATTTTTAAAAATATAAACACTATTAATAACAATAACCATCCATCATCAGTGATTGAATGCTATTACATAAAAAAATGATAAAAAGGGCTACTACTAAATTTGAACCAATAGCTCCTGCCATATGAAAAGCAATATTTTAACTGCTGAATTAAGTCATTAAATTATTACTTATTCAACCATAAATCAATAAATAGAATGATTAAAAATATGAACTAATTTATTTTTTGATCAAAAAAAATAGCACATCTTGGCTACACTTGCTCGGATACATGGGATACGAAGGCTCTAATTGCAGAGAATAAGATAAATGTTTTGAAGAATTAGCTCGGTTCATTGAAAAAAAAAGAAAAAGAAAAAACAAGGGCTGTAACGAGTTGAATCAACCAAAATGAGCCATGGGCTCAGCTATCGTTAGCCTCAGCTTAAGAGCGATAAAAATATCGATTGAAATTACAATTTATATTATTCATACACAATGTAATAAAGAAAAAGCAAATAAACAAAATGAGCATAAAGATGTATTAAATAAGTAATTTTACAACCATTAATCAATCGTATTTATTGAATACCAGGTAATTTGATAATAGTTATCAAATCCCATATTGGACTGCGCTGAACACAGCTATCAATCGTTGGATCAAAATGTGCCATGCAAGCTCGAATCACATCAGTAAAATGACTCCAACCAAATAACACAAGATTTACACGGCTCAAGCATAAATGATGTTTTTGTGTGCCGAGAAAGATATTTGGTAGGCTAGCAGCGGGGCTAAGAATGGTGGAAGAGCAGCAGCACTCATTGACCTCCACCGGAGGTGGTGGGTTGTCAGGGATGTGGCGTCAAGGTAGGGACAAACGGGTAATTAATATTGAAATAAAAATACACCAGCATTCTACGCGTCATTATTCAACATCTTTGGTAATAAACCCACACTAGGTTAACCTTCCTCTTGCCCTGAGGCATTTTGCTGAGGATCAAAGAGATTGGGTTCAACTTCCATATAAAATTGTGGATAGAACATCCATCCAATATCCACGCTCAGTGAATTGGGGGAAAAAAAAAACATCCAGCCATCAATTATAGTCGAACAGTAATCACAAAATGGTTATGGATCATCATCAACGACAATGCCAGACACAACAAAGAAACAACGAAAGTAGTTCATAATTCTGTCATAGGTACCTAAACACAATTCAACAATCATCCACCAGCATTGTCCAATTGCAGCGACGACACCAATCATTCTACACACATTAACAGCTGGGCCGTCACAGATTTTACCTGGGCATATGAAGAAACAAGGACAACCAATTGATTTCAAGTATGATGCTTCGCACCGCCGGGGGGCAGGGGGGGGTTACATTTAGTGTAGAAATGAGCAGACAGCAGATCATTTACCGGGATGGACTCTTGCTGCGGCTCCGACTTGGACTCCCGCTTCGGCTGCGCTTTTTTGGGCTCTTGCTCACACGCTTTGGTCGCTGCAGGCGTAAGATGTTCAAGAGATCATCAGTTTCAGCACAGGTCATGGCCGAATGGCTAACATGTTGATACCAGACATCACAGTCATTTTTCCGTGACTGCATCAAAACTGAGTTTTTACTACAATTTGGCCATTTATTGAGCGGTTACATACGGTAACCCACAAAACATTAGATATCAAAATATCACCTAATAAATTGGCTGTATTTCAAGTAAGGGTAGATATCTTGTGATATGTTATTGATACTGAGGCATATCATGGTTTTACCGCAATGTAGGGGATGATAGTGACACATATCTCTGTCTATATTTTGCATGTAGTGGATATTTTGTTCCATGGGCCAGAACCATCAACTGCAAATGGCTTCAAATACATCATCATGATAAATGGATTATTCCAGTCAACAACTTATCCATCAGGTTTAAGAGATAAACCAACACATCATGCCAAGTTTCAGAATAGGAGAGTTCAACTGCCACTTTGGATGTGCCAATAAACTACAAGTGCCTAAGCCTTGAAACAAAGTAACACTTACAGATGGCAGCGGTGATTTGGATCTTGATCGGGATCTGCAAAAGTTTCAGAAAAAACGCATTTTAATCCACATGTTCCTTTCTACAACCTTGACCCAAAAGCCTTGATGTCTCTTCCACGTCAGAGTTACCGTATCGAATTCAAAATGAATACGATGAAAAACTAAATGTCTACCAGCAGAAAGAAAGAAAAACATTAGATCAATAGAACCCACCAAAACCAGATACTACATTAGCAGAAACCTTCAAAAATATCCAAAAAAGGCATAGTGTAACATATACTTCTTAATGCATCAACGGACTAATGTGAAGCAATCCTTCCAGATTGTGCATCCAAATCCACAGAATCAAGATAGCTCCAAAATCCCATTAGCAATTAGTTCCCAGTAATCCAGCTTTATTATGGCAAACCATGAGCTGCCGTGTTCCCAATCTAGCACCCATGGACATGTGATGCTCAATGTATTAGAACACTAGAAATACCATGAAGGTCTCCAAAGCTTCCACTCAGGAAAACAACAGCATACCTCCACAACCGAAAGAGTTGCAGGCATTTGAACCCATCCAGATCCTAATTTGCAGTCCTCATATAGCCGCAAAAATCCATATCTAAACAGATAAACATTAACTTCTCATGAAAAAAGGGGGAAAATAGCACAATCTGCCCACTTTCTCATTCATCCCATCTACAGGTTCAGAAGTTGATATATAGGGAAAATACAGAAAATATAACAAGATCTCATAGCATCCCACCCAATTGTCCATCCCAAGAAAAAAGACAGGAAGAGGTCTCACAGGAAGTACCCCACAGCAGCAGCATTATTAGCTGAAAGGAGTGGGGCATAACGCTCCACTAAGGCTCTTCATTACATCCCACATCAACAGAAGTTATAAACTTACACGCTCAAATACCAAGGAATAAGTTCCTCTACAGATTCCAGCAGCGAGTGTAAAAATGTACAAAAGAGCAATAAAAGGATTTACATATGTTATTCTAAGGAAGATATGGGCACAAAACAAAGGTTCACATAGACAAGCCATTGTTTACTACAGAGAGTACAGAGATCACAACTGTGAAGTTAGATAGTTCTCAATTTCTCTTACATCAGCAGATTTCAGTTATATAAGAATATCTAATAATCTATCTCCAACCACATCTTGTTTGTCACCAAATTTAAAAGGAGCAACCTCTTGAAATAGTTGAATAAGTCTAAGGTATGAACCATGGGTTAGCCACCTAGAATTAATGAACTTGTGGAGGACACATAGGACTAATGAGCCAACTAGAATCGGCCCTATCTCCAAAAGACAATTTCTATTTCAGGCAATATTTCCAAAAAGTAATCAAAAAATAAAAAGGTCGTCTTATTCCTAACCCTAATTATGACATCCCTTCTCTCCCACTTCATCCCTCGGAATGCACCATTCATAGAGAGAAAGGTGCTTTCACATCTTAACCAGGCCAAGCCATACACACGACTTTATTGAACACGGTTTTCCACAGAATTCTATATGTATCGTAAGACTATGTATGAAGGCTAGCACCTGCCCAATGCCGGAAAGTTAAGAAAGTTGGTGACCTAATGACTGGGGAGCTGACGACCGCTAGGTCTAATTAGACTGGAGTAACGTCATTAACTTGAACAGTACTCAAAATAAGAGTGATTTATCTGTCAACGTTTCTACTATCGCCCCACAAAACCAAACCATGCCTCACGTAAAGTCGTCAAAATACGATTAACCTCTAGATTTGCAAGAAATTTATTCTACTTATAATTATTACAATACACATAAACATAAATTAGTCTACGAATTACACTAGTTCCAATTTTGATTTGCCGGCTATTTGCTTCTTGGCATTAATTGACAAAATAGACAATTATTCTATTTACATCATAGAATAATTATTCTATTCTTTTTACTTTCCTAATTCTACTATAGAGTTCATGTTCCAACCCAGTTCCAACAATACACTTCTCAGACTGATTTGAATTGATGTTGTTTTATTGATTCCTCTTAAATTACTATTTCGGTGTAAATTACTATTTCAGTGTGGGCTGCGAGAGTGGTACCAAATTGAGGCAAACATTGGCAATTTTAGCTTACGGTGTCTTTGGAAGTCCTTTGCCAAATAAGTATTTCATACAGCTGACAAAGATGGAACATAAAAAAGAAAAAAAAGAGAGAGAGAGAGAGAAGTTTGAATTTATTGTTTATAAAGTCTAATCAACTTTCAGTTTAATAAACGTTAATAAATTAATCAATAGTGGAAGTGAAAATTAAATCATTTGCAAGTAAATACTAGAGGTGCTGATGTAGCTAAGTGGATCAAGGTAGTGGATTACGTCAAGATGACATTCTCCCACTTAGTTATATCCCTTCTCTGCCCCCAACAATAAATAGAATTGAGTAATCCTAAGGCAAGGGGTCGAGAAACTCAACACCAAGCTACTGCTACATTCATTTTATTAGGAATTAATAATCTTTTAACAATAATGTCTAAAGGAGAAGGAATTAGGCTTAGTCAATTGGAATGTGTATTATCTACATAGGTTTTTTTAATTATTCAAACCAATTATTCGTTATTAGAACAGATAGCAACAACCATTTCATCAAATGAAGGATTCCTCTTTGGAAAATAGATATTGCAACTGGTATTCTCCTGATCAGTTTAATAGGTATTTTCTTTCATGGTTCATATTCCGGACTAGGATCATCCCTATAGTAATCGAATGAACAAAGGTATAGCTATAAAAGTGTAAGAACTCAACGGATCTTCCTTCCCCCTCAAATTCCACAAACAAATAAGGGGGAGGTCTCATTAAATTCTTAATAATCAAAAAATCCCAACATGATACATTTTATTAAAATTTTTGACTAATAGAGGGATCAAATGGTATATGGTAGCTCAGAGGATTGTAAGTATAACTATAGTTTTCTAATTGGTTGTTTTTGCATTAATTGCTACTTCATCAATTTTACTGATTGGTGTACCCGATGTATATGCTTCTCTTGATAGTTGGTCAAGTAACAAAAATATTCTTGAAATAATGCAAAAAAACAAACAGCAAATCCAAGGCAACAAAATAAATACATAATTATTTTTCTAATTCAATTTATTAATCATGCCATTCTAGATGTCAATAAAAAAATGTTGTAGAAGTAGAAAAAGAAATCAAGTCATTATCTGTGACATCTACATATCATTCGATTTCTAATGAATAGAATTTTTGAAAAGATCTACCATTTAATTTTTGTTTCAAAGAACAAAAAAGAGTGATTAATCAAGTCCGACAAAGAGTTTTCTAACAAGCCCTACAAGGAAATATCCAAATGACCCTTTTGTATTGTATGTATTGCAGGATTCTACTATTTTAGTATTATATTATCCATTTTTTTTATTATGGCAAGTCTTGAAAGCCATTATATTTAGTTCTGAAATGAAGCCTTAATCTTCATTTATCTCTTATCAGCCGAGAGTCCAAGAGGAGAAAGGACCAGAGACTCAATGTAAAATCAAAGAAAAGGAGAACTAGATAATTGTTGGCAATTGGGGTCCTAATTCTTGTAAGTACTCCATATCCATACTTTAATTTCATTTCTTAGTATACATTTGAAACAATCTCCAAAATCATGGTGGGTTTTGAGTAAATTTCTAATTTTGCTGATAAATTACCATGATATTATTGTTGCGTGGGGAAATGGGCTCACACATTAGGCATACTAAAAGTTTATGAAGAATTTGTGTAAAATGTGATAGTATTCAAATATAGTAATGTACATTGTATGTTTAATTGTGGTATTGTTGGAAAATGCACAAAGAAATCTTGATATTGCGTGTTGTTGAGCTAGCTGAGAGAAATAAGGATTTGTGGAGAATTCTAGTATGTAAATAATGAGCAGTTGTAGTGAGTACGAATTGTTGCATGTTGATTTTAGGCGATGTTTCATGAAGAACCAAGTTCACTGAGAGGTGCATGGGGACTGTTTCCATTAGACTTCCTAAATTCTCAATTTTTTAATGTTGAATGCTATGTTATTGAAGGGGTTTGGCTCCTTGAATGTTGCAGCTAGCACTGGGATATACAAATTTTTCACCATGGACTTTGTGGTTCTGATTCTGTTAAAATTGTATAGTGGTATTTTAAATGTTGATTAAGTTGTTAAGGTTGTTAGCTAATATAGTTCTTAAGTTGGCTTTTTGAGGCAAATGTGACGGTATCATGATCACTTGTTACTAAGATTAAGTAAAAGTTGTTACAAAGATGACATGGAAAATATGCTTAAGATAATAATGTTGTTGTGGGTTAAATGTTGGCTCATGAATGTTGATAAATGGTGTCAATGTGGTGGCTACATTTGGACATCCATTGACCCCATCCACAGGGGCTTGATACATAGATTACCCAGTCTATAGGGTTACATAGACACAGCCTTTTGATTATGACCCTTTGAATAGGAACCTGCTACATGGCCAATGGTCCAGGAATATGGTTTGGAATCCTTGAGTTTCAATTTCTATTTTATTTCATATGATTCTCATTTTGATTTTTAAACAGTTTCATATGATGTGGCTGCTGTTCTTATCCCTTTAATCTTGGGTTAGTTGCTGAGCATTTGGTTCATCCATGCATCAGAGTAGGTGGCTTTGCACTTGCTATGTACATGTGGTTCCAGTTGTTTATGGTTTTATATTTGTATTATTCCTTGTAGTTGTTGTAATACATTTTTGAGATCATGTATTTTTGATCTTGGGGAGAAAGTAGTATGTTTTGAAACGTTTTTCAGATGAATAATATTTCCTGGATTATGAATATTTTATAATGGAAGTCAGCTGTAAGGCTAGCATATTTGGGTATGTTATGGATGCATTTTTTATGCATAATTATCAGCAGATTAAAGTGGTAGTGTCCCGAGCCATGACAGAAGGGTTAGCATCAACAAGCTAACTACCGCAAGTAGAGAGACTATTATAAAGTTAGAAGCTCTGCGTTGGCAAACTTCAATTCAACTCAACAAAATCAGGTCATCTCTATGCAATTATACCATGCTTGTTACAGATGCAAATAAATCAGCAAGCAAACCCTTCTTAAACATAAAAATGATGCACAATGAGAAATCTTCTATCAAAAATTTTTGCCTAAGCAAGAAAACATCATTCCATGTTTCTTCCTCCTGCTAATAGTATTACTACAGATATATATATATATATATATAAATAAACAGTATACCTTGATAAAGGTGATTTTGATCTGGATCGAGAACGTAAAGAAACAGACCTCGATCGAGACCTTGGCGGAGAACGACGGGATGATTTGGCCTTTGGGGGCTTGCTGCATGAGATCCACTTGGTTAGCAAACAAATCATTCACAATAATACAAACAGAATCTTCATTAATATGATATAATTAAACCTTTGGCTCCTGCTTCGACCATTACTGTGGCCACGGCTGTTACTGCGGCTGCGGCTGTAACTTCTACCCCTTGAGTAGGAGGGGCTACGGCTGTGGCTTCTAGAAGAACTCCGTTTATATTCCTTCACCTATAGAGCAATGAGAGAATCATATACAAATTATCGTAATAAATAGCACTAGCAAAGAACTACCAAAATAGTATACATAAAACCATCCATGAATGACAAGTTATAGATAAGACAAAACTTTAAATGGAAGTAAATTAAATCATACACGAACAAATGCACGAGAAAAAGCATTCTTGAATTCAGAGTCATCAAGTTTTTTGATCTGCAGAAAGGAAATACAAGAGTTGATAAGAAATTGGCTAGTGACTTTCAAACATAACACTTAGAACAATCAAATATAAGAGATAACATACAGCATATTTCATGTCATCATAATTGGTGTAATCCACAATCCCAGTAGTCCCTGTATTGAAGATCAAGACACAGAATAATCCATCCGACAACAAATTAGAAACTTGAATGAATCTGCATTCTACCTTTGACCAGAAAAGGAGCGAGAACCAGTTTCCAACTAAATTCCCCAGTAACAAATTGAGCATTTTTTCATTTTCAAAGCATATTGCTGCCTCAGAAATTACCAGTACATTCAGAACAGTTCCACACAACCCACAATATAATCACATGACTTTCTGCCTTTGTTCGTGTTATTGCCACTTTTTAATTTATCAGCTATACTTCAGGCAGAGTAACAATTAACGATATCACAGATGTTGGCATCAAGATATTTATTGAGGCAAAGAAGTGCTTGGCCTATATGTGTCCAGCACAGGTAACATAGTATTGATCTATGTGAAGTCCAGAACATGAGAGACGAACCAACAATCCATATTACTAATTAAATACCAAAATGATCTGTTAAAAAATGGAAAAAAAAAAAAAAAAAAAGGTAGTTGTGGAATGAAATAAGAATATTTTGGACGTTAAAGTTGATATATTGACAACAACTAATTGAATCCAGCAATTGTATAACATTGTTTATATTTCAAAAAAACAGTTTTAAGTGAAATTTGGGACAAGTGACTTAGGAATATGAAAAACCCAGATATTTACATGAGGGGAGGGACCCAAAATTTCAAAAGGAACCACTGGATTGGTGAACTGAACAAATAAGAGTACAACAACACTTCCACTCTCCAGTCACATTAGGGCAAAAAAGTGTAGTTTACTCGGTTATTACTTGAGTGTCAGGTTATGAAATCAAATGAGTCCTTATCACTGTTTAATCCTTTCTCGTTTGTTGGCAAAGGAAATAAATCCAATAGAAGCACCAAACCATATTCAACAAATCATAATGTCATAAAGATGGCTCCAATCTCATGTTCTCAATCATGAACCAAGAAAATGGGCAAATGAAAGAACTCAAGATTTACAGACTTACAAAATCAAATAATTGCAAGGAAAAATCCCTTACCTTTAAGGTCACGGAAGACCTGGGAAAAACAAACATCCCCTGCTTTACGCATGTGATCCTGGATAAATTTGTCCAACCATGATTATCAGAGGAGAGTACAACAGGATAAGCAAGAGCACATCCATATGCTGGCAGTGTGCCATAGAGAGAGAGAGGGATGTTACAGTTGAAGCAATTAAATGAAGAATGTTTGCACCTTTAGATCTTGCCAGGATGCAGAAGATGGCAACCCGGTAACCAACACTGCATAAATTGACAAGCAGTCCTAGTAACAAAACAAACAAAACAAAAGCTGGAATGAATATTGAAATGCAAATACGCTGGATATGATACACACCACGATAGTCAGAATGCCTAGAGACTCCGCGGTTTCGACCACCACTATAGCTACTATGACGGTCAATTGAAGAGGAATGCCCACGACCACCATGGGCAAGTTCCACCTTTCAAAAGAAAAAAAAAAGATGTTTACATCATTGAAGGTAATAGTAAAACCATGCAACTTGTGAAGTAACAGTTATATGGGATGGCTAACCCGTAAACGATGCCCATCAAAGTCATAGCCATCACGGCCACGAATAGCATCTTCAGCATCACGAGCCTCTTCAAACTATACAGAAATTGATGCACATATTAGACAGAAGGATAATGAAACTACAAACAACATAGCTCCAGGGGTGATATTTTTCACTTTATGAATGTAGACAGACTATAGTAAATTGAAGACTACTTTCTTTAATAGCTAGTTGAGATTGAAATACATTGATAATATCCTTTTCTATAACCAAGCAATTTAGTCCTTCTGTACGTGGCATACTCACCTTAGTTGCTCTTGAAAAATCCTTATCTTAAAAAGAAGGGAAACAAAGATTGATAGAATTGAATCACAAGAAAGCAAAACACTGTCATAAGATAAAGCAAAATGCTACAAGCAACATTTTCCCCAAGAAATATTTGAAACCAATTCTCGATGGCCACTCAATTTAAATGTGATAGATAACTTACCTCAACAAATGCATATCCAGGAGGCCTTGGTGGGATCTTTAAGTCAATGTGGACTATTGGTCCATACTGTATCATGAAATCAGTAGGGGAACATAAAACTCAGAACGGGAACATAAGACAAACTTTTTGTTGATGATGCCCAATATGTTTAGTAAATTTAATATCTACATAACAAAAAATTAATAAATCACTAATTTTTCAAAATTATTATTAATATTCATTCTATCAACCATACACCTACTTCATTTTCAATGTAAAAGGTTGCTGATAACCCATTATATAAACAAATGACACCTGGAAATAATGTGGAGAGATCCACTATTCCGAAAGGGAAAATGACATAGATTCTCAACTCACCTTTCACTCGTTCAGTTATCAATTAACTGAAATTGACAAGGCAACAAACAGAACGATAATTTTCCTACTTTCAGCAAAAATAAAATGCTGCACTATCAATTGATCCAAATCCACATAACATTTGTTTGGAGGAAAAAGAAAAAAGGAATCTAATTCCCATTGAAGCATTAGAAGGTGTTTGCTCCATTAATTCGAGAAGGTAATAAGACTGCCTTGAGAAGTCCAACCTTCAGCCATGGATAACTTCATTATTTTCTTATAAATAGAAAAAGATACTCCCAATGAAAGTAATGGGCTTCTAGTGCCTACAATTCCAATCCTAAAAAACAATCACAACCTAATTAATACCTTGTGAAACAAGTCCTCAACTTCTCTCTGCCGTATATCACCAGGAAGGTTGCCAACATAAAGAGTTCTGTTTGATCGGCTGCTCATTGTTCCTGAAAATACCAAATCAATAGAACTATACTGAATAATCCAATGTTTCACCTCCCCAAGGAAGATAATTGCTAACTATTTCTAACACTCTGTTAAGCAATGCACTGTGGTCATCACAGAAAAGAAGGATTTGCAAGGATGGACAGTTCAAGAGAAGCATTTAGAAGCTTTCCCAAAATTTGGTTACATAAGTACAAGCAATAACAAAACAAACATAAAGAAATGTTCCAAATTGCTACAACGATCAACAATAAAAGTGGGCGAAGTTACTGAACATGTCCTTGACAGGCTATTTCAAAATCGATCATGAAAAGAGTAACGCAAACCCCAACTCGAAAAAAGAATCTCTATTTGTAATTAAAAAAAAACACAAGATAAAGACGCCAACAATTACTAGTTTGTTTGCAACTCAAACTGCTTTTGAAAGAAATTCAAAATTTGAGCATTCTCTAAAAACTTATACCAAGACTTCTCAATAAATTGCGTTAACCTTTTCAAGTAAATTTCAATTCAAAAGTTCTAGAGAAAAAAATATGAGCTTTGGAAAAACTACGAAGTAGAATTTTGCAAAAATACTTTCTGGAATCAAAAACAAATCTATCATTATTCTGTCATATGACGAACAAATTACATGTTCTAGCTACGAAAAGAACGCATCGTCAAATGTTCAATAAAAAAAGGAAAAGTGATCGGAAAATAAACATATGAACAAGCCGAAACTACCTGGATCGAATTATTACGGCATCTTACGGATTAAGATATCAAAATTTAACGAAACATAGCAAAATTCAACAAAGAAACGTATTATTATTCTATCATATGGATTTAGAGAAATCCTAAAAACAAATGTGAGGATAGTAACCCTACCTTGACGACGCCACGACGCACGTTGATATTTAGGGTTCGAGTGAGTAGAACAAAGAGGGTTAACCTAATATAGTGAGGTCGAGAGAATTTGTTCTCTCTCGAACTCTTCTATGTTTTGTACGCCGCTGGATCTCAGTCCACGCGTCGATCATCGTTTTATTTTATTTTATTTTATTTTATTTTATTTTTGCTTTTTTTTTTTTTACTTTTCTTTTTATTTTTACAAAGTAACATGTCTCTTTTTTATTTTTAATTTTTGCTGCACGAAAAAATTTCTTAAAGGAAAATATCTTTGATACCATATTTGATAGAATAAAATAAAAATTTTATGTTTATGTTATTTTATTATTTAGTTATTTTAATAATATTTATAAATTTTTATTATAAATTAATGTGTCCTTAGTTCCCGGGTTATAGTACGGATACAGAAGCTACTCCATGTTTTGTTGTGGGTTGAATTGGAGTGTATCTGGTTTCCATCACTATTAACCTATAGCCTACCCACCATAAATTACAAATAAGATGTCAGAGAATTGGCGATAGTCACTCTCTAGTTTATTTTCTGACGTTTAAGTTAAAAATTTTTCTTAAAAAATAGAAAGATATAAGGAAGATGTTAAATAATGTAGAGTTACACATCAGTGGGAAAAGTGGGAGGAGGACTAGCTTCTGTTGGTGTGCTTGACATGGGGCAGCTTGGAGAAGTAGGAGGACTGGACTCTTTTCTGGTTGCACGTGATCGGTAGTTCACTAGAGTAACACTCGATAAATGGCTCACTATGAACGCACTTGGCAGGGAGTAGCTCATTATGGGGGGAGAAAGAGCTGTGCTATAAAAATGAGTTTGATTCTTTCTTAACTCTTGAGACTTAATCGTTGGTAGTTTTTTCCACTCAGAATTTCTCTCTCTTCATCCTGTGAACGGTGAGAAAATTTATAATACTTTGCGGAGAAGGTTTTGGTGTCAAGAGTGATGACAGATGTTCCTCCAAAATTCACCGGCTGCTAGGCATCGACGAGAGCCACCGTGTTAGATGTCGTCTAGTAGTGTTGATGCAACTGTTGCTAGTGGTGGCCAACAAGGACCAAGTCTCCCTTAGCATGGGTTGACTGATCTGCCATTAATCGTTAAACACGGTGATTCCTCAAGGTTGACCACTAACACCATTGGTTGAGACCTGCTGCGTCGGCATTTTCTATGCTATTAGACTACTATCGTTGAGGTAAAGGGTGAACTTTGTTGCGATTGGTGGAGTTGAAGAGGCTATCCCCTAAGGTTGGGTCGTTGGTCTCCCATGGGCTTATCCATAGCAAATGGGTTAGCTAGACAGTTTTTGGGTTCGCTTTTGCGTTGGGCTTCATTGGCTAATAGGCTGGCCATCGGATCATCTCTTATTGTGACTAGATTGGTCTGTGTTGTGGGTGAACCTATCACGAGCCCCCCATGTCGACGAGCTGGACCTTTCCAGTCTTCGACATGTCAAATGATGGGACGTTGCTTGCAAGCTCTACCCATACGCCTCTTCCCGAGATACTTTAGTCGCCGGTTCCCTAAAGTTATGTCCCTTCCCCAAGCATTTTGTAGCCTTTCGTACAATGATGTAGGGATTTGATACTCTGTTTGGAAAGATTATGCTTTGAATTGAGACCGGGCTCCAATTCCATGTTGGCAATCAATGGACTTGTCATTTCATTGAGAGCTCGCTATCTTCTTGCTATGGCTATAAAAAGGGGGGAACCCTCTTGTTTTCTTCCTCAAGGTCCATTCTTACACCAATTAAGTAATGTGGGAGTTTGAAGTTGCCTTAGTTTTTTTGAAGCATCATGCTAGGATCGGGTGGAGTCTTGGAAGATTCAAAGACAAGCTTGGAGCTTAAAGCATCGCCATTGTTCTAATTATTCTTGTGCCTCCCGAACCCTACTCCGACTGTTCTCAAGCCACCACACTTGGCAGCTTGGTGGAAGGGTCCCTTCTTTCTTTCCTCTTATGGCCAGTTTTCGGACTTCCCCTTTCGATGGGATCCTTGAAGGTGGGCGTCTTCCGCGATCCCTTCCGATCTATGGAAGTGGCCCTGCCTCGACCTCTTCTTTAGCGAGTCATCATCGAAACTTGTTGGAGGAGTTCTTGAGTGGGAAGTTTCTCTAATGGCGGTGTTTTATTTCTCTTCCAAAGAATTACTTCCCACCGGCATCCCGCTGTGCCTGGCTTTTGATTGGGCATGTTCCACGTTTGGGTAGGTACGGCCCGCATGATGTTTGACCTGCGGTTGCCCTCCCTACATGTGTCTTCCTTGGACCCATTTTCATGCAATCGCCACCAATTTTTGCTTTATTTATCTTCTTCTACTATGCACTCTTACTATTGTAAGCTTGTACTTTGTAAAATAATTCAATGAATGGAATCACCAAATATTCTTGTCTCTTGTGTTTTCGTTGTCTTGTCCTTTTATATTTATTTTGTTTCTTTATAATTGTGATGTCTTTGTATCGTCGTGTGTGACCTGGCATCTGGCAATCAGCTGGATCGTGCTTCTGGCGGCTCGATTATCCAACGACCGGCCTCTCAAATGGTTGTCTCAAGCGCTAGGATGGGAGGCCATCCGGGATGATTGTCAAGCCGGCTTTGGTCACGCATGATCCATTTCCCATCTCAAGTCGTATCGCATGACGATGGCCTCATCTTTATACCATTGGCTTTCTGGCGAGACCATCCATTATCATGATTGTTGCCCCAACTGGTAGCACCGGCACTTCTGGGGTTTATGTGCTACATTTATTGCTAATGGGAGAGTTTGATTGATCATCACTAATTCTTGCATGTGGGAATTCGAGGCATTTGGTTCTTTTCTAGTGGCTATGGGAAGGGGCGTGTCATGGCACCTTGTGATGCTGACACATGTGGCTGCCATCATGAGGGTGGCCTTTCGACTTTCCTATGATGTCATTTCTAGCTCTAGGTCTTTGCTTATTTAAACTACGTGTCCTTCGCCATTCATGCACTTTGCTTTCATCTTCGATTCATTGCAATCTTCTCTTCTTTTCATGAATTTCCTTCTTTTTCCTTTTAATTATGGCCATTGACGACGTCAAGAGGATTCAATCGATCCTCACCGTTGAGGACATTCAGTTACTGCTTTCTCTATTTAAGGTTCCAAGGAGTACGGTGTCCCTGCTACTTGGTGAAGATAGCAAAGCCTGCTCTCCGCCAGAAGGCTTCATTACTATCTATGAGATCCATTTGTAAGGTGGACTCCACTTTCTGGTGCCAATGGACCTGTATACGATCCTCTCAGCCTTGGGGGTATCAGTGGTGAGGCTCATACCCAATGCCATTTGGTACCCGGTGTCCATCTACATCTTCTCTAGCAACCATAGTTGCAGTTTTACTATTACGTTTGTGAGGGTAATCTTCACCTTCTCGCAGAAGGCCGATTGGATATCCTTGTCTCTCTACCCCGGTTTAACTTCAAAGGGGGAATCTTGATTCGGTCAAGTATTGGAATGACCTTTTTTTTACCTGTTGACTCCTTGTAACTGGGCTGTCTCAAATGAATGGGGGAAGGTACAACTCAACCTCACTAGATCCTTGGAAGCGGGTGAGAAAGCCTAGGAGAAACCTTTGGTGGATCTGATCTTGGCCAATTTTGGTACTTTCTGTGAGAGGGGATACTGGCTGACCTTGATGCCTTTGCTGTGGCGGTGTGGGCGCCGGCCCCCATGGCGATGTCTATCGATCTGAGGAGGCCAAGGGTGCTAGCAATTAGAGAGCCCTCGGGTCTACTGTCAAAGCGGCATTACTCCTCCTCTAACGGCTTATCCTCAGAGCCTACTTCTTCATCATAAGAGGACGAGGCTGCATTATAGCAATAGTTTAGCGATTCGTGAGCACTTCGAGGGGAACGCATTTTATTTGCCTCTCAACCTTGGGCCACGCATCTGGTTCTGGGGGAGCTACAAGCATCGTGACCACGGCAGCTCCTTCGCCGAAACCCAAATCAGACGTTGAGCCAATTCTGGTGCTGGCATTGGCATAGTATGTTGTCCCTATCGTCGCCGAACTTTTACAAGGTGAGTAGCTCGTGAAGAATCCAGTTGAGTCGGTAGTGGACGTCGCATCCGAGGCAACACCGAAGGCCGTTGCCGGGTTGGCGTCAAAAGTTGACATTGGAGGGTTTGAGTCTCCTATCTATGCAACAAAGGATGCCACCTCGGCCAACAACGCTGTCAAGGTTGTGTTGGTCATTGAGGACTCCAAGAGTACTAAGGAGCCCCCTTCTGTGGAGACTGCCACTGCTGAAATGCCTCCTCTTGAGGCAGTCAAGACTGCAAGGGAGCTTCCTTCGAGGGAGATAGTCATCATTAGTGAGCCTCCCTTGGAGGTAGGCAAGGTTGTCAAGATGCATCTTTCAAACCCTTTGGAGTTGAGGGCTTAAGAGTTGATGATTGCTACGATTGTCGCGAAGAAACTGTGGCGTCGGAACCCAAGTTCCCAGTCGGAGAACGTTGCATCTATTGGAGCCGAGCATGTGGTGGAGTTACCCAACGTTGGCTCGAGATACCCTCTTTCCAAGGGGCTTTCCATTGTAGAAGTACTCATTTAGTACCTTTGTCCCTTTTCTACTTTTGCCTTCATTTTTCTAATGTGCTTGCTGCTTGCAGGTTTAGGAGAGAGCTTTCCAACTTTCGGTGGCCATTGGCTCTCCCGCTCACGAGCACGTTAGTGCATTGGAGCATGGAGCCGTGGTCGAGCGGGTTGAGGCCCTAGAGGGTGAGTTGCGTGTGGCTGGGGAGAGGATTATTTCCCTCGAGGGGTCACTCCATGATTCACAGGAGCGGTACCATCTTCTTTGCGGGTACTGCTGTCACATCCCATGTTCTTTTTCTTGATTATTATTATTATTATTATTATTATTATTATTATTATGTTAATATATAATAAATTCTCTTAATATACATAGGATCTTTGATAATACCATAATATCGGTGGTGCCAACATCGTACTATCGAGTACACTGTCGAATCTTGATCAGAAAATATGCCTGCTAAAACCTTAAACTCATCTCATAAAATTTTATAGAAGCATACAAGATAATCATAAACATTTACGGAAACTCTAATATTTACCATAACATATTACAGTCTTAACATACCTACAAAGTTATAAGATTTTAAATTACCACTTAAACTAAACTAGTTACATCATTTCTAAATACAATATAACAAATATCTAAATTTCTACTCTTATTTATTAGATATAAACTCTTGCGTAATATTTAGAAGATAAGAAAAATAACAAGATGGTGAGCCAAGTGCTCAGCAAGACATATTTAATCAATGACATGCATATCTTTACTGAAAATATATTATGGCGAGAAATAGAAATCGTGATGCATGTAAAAATACATATATATTTTAAAAATATTTTCATGATACATTTAATTTTTTTTTCTTGTACATTTTTTTACTTGCCAACACATTTTAATTTGTATAATTTGAAGAGCTAAGGTTAGTAGGTCTACTAACTAATGGAACGGTCAATCGAAAAAAGGATTATATTCAATCCACATAATTTAAGGCCATATCTTCCATAATATACCCCAACGACAATGATACATACATATTATATCCTAGTAGACGGGCCTAAAAGCTACCTTTATTCTCCTGTGGCACTAAGGGCAATTCCTAAATTTTCACTATAATATTCTAAGATATGTTAAAAAATACTACTATCTGAAATAAAATTCTTAGTTTGATTTTCTTACTTTTTAAAATTCATAGTAGAAACTTTTATACTTTTTCTTACTTCTTGATTTTCTCATTTTAGAAAATATAATTATTTTCATGATATTATATAAGTTTTTACTCATACATAAACTTAATATATATATTCATAATAAAATTATAATAATATGCAGAATAAAAATAAAGTCATATAAATTTTTTTACTTGTGCTGGATAAATTTTTAAGCCTTATATATCTTAACTTTCGATTTACTAACCCATAATTAACTAGTTTATCTACCGAACTAGTTATTAATAGGCTTATCAACCGGTTTAGCTATAACTGGTTCATTAATCGGTTTAGGCTTCTTCATAGCATCATGCCGGTTTTTAGGAAGCCAGTTCATCATACTAATCGGTTCACCACATGTGTAAATTTAATGGCCGGTTTCATCATTTTATAGAACATGTGTAAACCGGTTCATTTCCTTTAATCACATACTAAATTCTAAGCCAGTTTGCTGAAACCGGTTCATTACCACTTCCAGCCAGTTCTCATAATGGTTAACCGGTTCATATGATATTTAGTGGGCTTACCGTGTTAACATTCCATATATGATCGGTTCATAATTTTATTTCTAGCCGGTCCACCCAGATTTAGTAGAAATGCCAAATTGGTGCAGCTGGTCGGTTTATATATAGTATTCAGTTTTGTCACCGGTTTAGTGGCGATTCACCATATAAAATTATTTTCACTGTATTTCCATAATCAACATATAATTTTGGACCTGTTCATGTAAAATTTCTAATTTTATACTTGTTCGGTTCAAAGTTATACACTGATTTTGAAACCAAAAATCTGCAACTGGTGAGTTTAGTGACACATAATTTTTCTTGAGCAGAACCGATTAGATTTTCAAAATGGACTCTAGCACCAACTTTATGACATTTTAGCTAATTCATTGAAGTTTCAAAAATGATTTTTGTGGGGTTTGAACTGGTCAAAATCTTGGAGAAAACATTAGCATCAGTAGCTGGTCAGTTTTCAACTGGTTCAGGTTATAGACTGATTTTATCTTCATTGAACTGGATAGTTTTATAAGGAATGATTTTACCACAAAATATGGTGATTTAGCTAACTTTATAAAGTATATATATTAAAAATTTTATAGGATGAATCGATTAAATATAGAATGTAAAAATCAAAATATCGACATGGTGTAACAACCGACTTTCATGGGACATGTTTCTGATTTTTTGCCTATTCTAGCATGATAGTAGTATGGACTTAAAGTATTGAAATGACAATACTTTAAAATAACAGCAAGAATTTAATAACAAACGAAGGAGATAGTAGTGTTCTTGCCTGAATTAATTGAAAATTAAATCAAAACTCCATAACTCACACAATTAGTTTTTTCCTCTCGGTTTTGTTTTCTCCTTTATTTTCTTTGGTTTCACCTTCTATTTTCTCCCTGTTTTCTTTCTCTTTCTTAATTTATTTACTTGTTAATTTAGTTGAGTCAATCCCAGGTAAAATTTGCAGCTGCCACCTATAGGTTTTCCTGTCCAATTTTTAGTTTTCCTCTTACTGAATCAGCTTATGTTTGACTGATTTGGGGCTTCCTCAATTAGCCACTTATTAGTATCTTATTGGAGTTAAATTTGATACATGTTAAGCCCCCTAATGTGCTGTGTGTCCTCCTTTCTTATGATACCATATCACTTTATTAATTTAACAGTTGAAGGATTAAGTGGAGTAGTGCCATGTCCCTTCTTCCCTCTTATTTCCCAATTCTAAAATTTTGTTAACTGTAAAATTGGCTAAGTGTTGTCTAGTACCGTGTGTCACTCTTGTAAATTTTCATTATTTTTAATATTAGTGAAGGTTAGTGGAGTTAGTTGAATTTTGACTAATTGTAGTAAATATTCTAAGTATTATTTGAGCCGAGTCCTTTATCTCCTTACTTTCTTCAAAGTGTATAAATCCTTCTAGTTGTAGTCGGGTCCCCTTGTACTAATATAATTTAGCTACTAATTTTTGTTATGCTGCGATTTGGATGATATGACAGCTCCCGGGTTGTTTTTATGCCAGGCGTACTACTAATTTTATCTACTGAAACTAAATCAATTACAAAATTGAGTCTATCGATTAACTTTTATATTATTGTGATGTCTCGGTTTAAACTTTAAATTTTTGAACTCATAGCATAATTATCAGAATAAATGCATTCACGAAATTCATTCCTTACAATTGCCTTCAACTTGAGGATCAGTTGAGGGCCTCCATTCTAGTAGCGAATCTTGGGAAGGTGCTAGAAGGTAAATTTTGGGATGGCATTCGCCTCTATCGCAAATTGTGTAGTTGGTAGCTCAAACTTTTTAGTATTTTTGCTTCACCCAGCAAATGCCAACGCCACCCAAAGGTTTGACTTATTTTTTCCTCTTGTGGGGATGGGTGAGCCTTCATCTTCTCAGCCGTGGTGACTTGTTGCAAAGCCAAACTTCTCCAACCCACTAGATCCCCCTTTTTTGGGAAAAATAGCCCACTTGTATATTCAGGACATATTATAATGAAACTAGTTTGATTGTTACGACCTTTATGGCTGATTGCTTGGGCTTCAATATAGAATTGCTTTTTCTTTCTTTGTCCAATTAAACATTGCAGCTATCATTACTGGGATTGTCCTGGGGCGCATTGGCCTGATGATGCTCATTCCCATGGGAAGGGAATGTTATGGCACCTTCATCCTATGAGGTGCTCTATCCTATAAGTAGGATGTCATTGTACGCCCGATGGTGAGTCTCATTAGGGTTGGTTGGGTTTCATGGTTGTAGCAATCGGGCCCTAGTAGAGTCATAGGCCATCATCCTCGCATTACCATTTTGGTGCTCAATCTTGTCCTACGATGTCATTATCCATGCGCATCTGGTCCTAGTTCACCGACCATTGTTGACTGAGGGTACTCTTTCCATTAGGGAGGTCGTTATATGTGCGCTATAGATGCCCCCTAAGGTTTTGGAGGCCGTTTTGTTGGGAGCTCCAAGAGTCCCTGGGCCTAGTTTTCAGTCATCGTCGAGCCGCTTGGTGTAGAACTAAGGTTTAAGTTTTGACCAGTTAATGGGCTGCTCAGCTCGGGGCTGAGGTTCTTCGACCACCAATGGGTCGCAAAGCAGGTTAGGACGAATCCTGCCTGACTTAGGGGCAATATGGGTCACTTGACTTGATCGAACGACAAACACGATTGAAATCACATGGATAAGTACACATGAATAAACAACAATTTTATTGATAAAAATGTGATACAGTTACAAGTATTTGGAAAGATGCATGAGGTTCTTACCTGGGCTCAGCTGAATCTCATTAGTAGTGTTTTTTGATGTGGGTGGCATTTCATGTCCTTGGGACGAACTTGTCATCCTAAGTGCGTAGCTTGTACATACCATTTCAGAGGATTGTCAAGACAAGGAATGATCTCTCCCAATTCGGCAAGAGCTAGTTCCTGTTGACAGTTTTGCCGATTGCCTCTATGCTCCATAAGATGATGTCTCCCACCTCGAATTGGCAGACTTTTATCCTTTTGTTATATCTCGGTATGATCTACTAGTGGTACATTGTAGTTTGAAGGCGTGCTGTGTATTGGGCATCCTTGAGCAGGTCGAGGTGTTTCTTGAGTCTCTGAGGGTTGCTGAGGCGGTCAAAGCTCTCAACCCGCAGGCTGGGCAGACCAACCTTCACCTAGACGACCACCTTCGTTCTGTAGTATATGCTAAAGGGCGTTTCGTGGGTCGGATCTCTAGGGGTGGTTCTATATGACCAAAAGATGGAAGGTAACTTATCAACCCAAAAGCCCCCAGCATCTTCCAACTTGGTTTTCAATCCATGGAGCAGCGTTCAGTTCATCACTTCTATTTGCCCGTTGGCTTGTTGGTATGAACCAACTTTATTTGCAGACTTGTGTAGTAGTTGGAGAATTGTTTATCGATAAATTAGGTTCCATTGTCAGTTATTATGATATCAAAAATCCTGAAACAGCAAATGATACTTTGGTAAGCGAACTTTGTTGCATTCTACTCAGTTATTTGTATTAGTGGGGAAACCTCCACCCACTTGGTAAAGTAGTTAATTCTCACTATAACGAATTTCTTTGTCCGGATGCCATAGGCAATGGCTTGAGAATGTCAAGCCTTCATTGCGCAAACGGCTAGAACGTTTGGAGGATTTGCAACTCCATGTGGGTTTGGTGAGGTATGTTCTTATGGAGTTGGTAGCTTTCACTTCTTCACAAATTCCATGGCATCTTACTTCATCTAGGACCAGAAGAAGCCTTGTCTCATTACTTTGAAGGCTAAGTTCTTGCCCCCTATGTGTAAGCCATAGATTCCGAAGTGTACCTCATTTAGTGTATAATTAGCCTCTTCTAGTGTTAGGCACCTCATGTAAGGGATCGAATATCCCCAACGGTACAGTTTTTCGTCTATGAGGGTGTACTAGCTCGCTGTCTTTCTCACATGTTTTGCATCATCGAGGTTCTTCGGCAGGGTACTGTTGATCAAATACCTTCAATATAAGGTCATCCAATTGTCACCATCGACTACTTGCAACACCTCGTCTTTGGGGTCATTGACGCTCGGGACAACCATGACTTCCTGCATATCCCTAGAGTATTTTCTAGGTTGCCGGTGGCCGCTGCCCTTACCAGTTGGTCAACTTTCTAATTCTCCTTCCTAGGGATGTGGACTACCTCGACTCGGTCGAATGGTCGGATCAGCCCCCTTGCCTTGGCAAGGTACTTTGTGAGCTGTGGATGGGATGCCCCAAAACTCCCTTAGATTTGGTTGACAACCAGCTCAGAGTCGCTATGGATGATAACGACCTGGCCGAGCATTCCTTGGTGAGCCGGAGTCCAACGATGAGAACCTCATACTCGGCAACATTATTGGTGGCTGAAAACTCAATGGTGATAGAGTACTTGATCTTTGACCCATCTGAGGTTCTTTGTAACGATCCGAGCCTAGGTCCTAGAACCCGACTCGGACCATCCAAGTAGAAAATCTCAATTCATCCGAAATTTTGTCAATTACATGTCATAAATTATAAATTCTAACATCAATCCACATAGAAGAATTTAAAATCATTGAATCACTAAAAAATCGTCAGAACGCTAAATTTATGAGACCATAAATGATCATCATATTTGTATCATTAAATAAATATCTATAATATAAATAATAACTACTTGAAATAGAAATAACATCGATATCTATAATATCAAGTCCTTATAAATGTAAACCCGATAAATATATAAAAGTCAATGAACCAACCAAAAACTCTCAAATTTTTATCATGGAAGCCTCAATTGTTGAGATTACATCTATCTAGAATGTACACAATAACACGCGATCTCTTCAAACTTGATGTCAATCTGTCTACTCTAAAGTCAATAAAATATAATAGTGAGCCGAATGTCTAGTAAGTAAATAAAATCAATAACATCTGAATGCAAATAAGTATCTCAGATAATAATCACAATATAATAAAAATTAAATAAATGTGGCATGCCAATGGATGTCCGAGACTCAACGATATACAATATCCATAACCCAAAAACTATAAGAATAACTGGATGTTAGAAGTATAACATGGATTCCCACTGAATCCGATCATGAGCTCAATTTGAGGTCACAATTGTATGAGATGATAATAATTTTAACTATATGAAATAACAAAGTCTCCCTGGACTTTATTTTGTCATAGTGAATAAAAGGCCACATATTTACACCCCTAACGACTAGATAAATACTACGAGATTATCCGATATTTATGGTATCTCTACTACCCTTACAATTCTCCCAAAGGTTGTATCCGTAACATACTCATATCATCTCCAATACCCATCGTCAATAATATTCCTCATATCATTCTTTACGATGGTCATTAGATTATAAGCTGAAAGAAACTATACATCCCAAAACACACAAAAGTTTTGACCCATTGATAATTTTTCAAAAGTAGTATAAATATAAATATTCAATACACATAAAAAATATTTAGATCTAGATGATATAGATAATACTAGCCTAAAAATTAACGCAATAGTATAAACATTAAAGCAATTATAAATAATAAGAAAGGGATAATTTTTTGGGGACAAAGGAAAAACTCGATAACCGTAGCTATCAAAAAAACCCTTCGGGTTTTAATGGTCATGGAAGATATACATTATAAAGATTAACTTATAGATCGGGTGGTAATGACGCGCTAATCTAACCGACTTACTCCCATCTCGTGATCTCTACTAAGAAACTCTTTAAATTTTCCCACGGTAACAAAATCGAACGCCTTTCGGTCTTCACGTCAATCTTCCCACATGAACCGTTGGAACTCAGTTTCTATGCCTCCCATGTCACTCACAAGGGATTGCCGGCAAGGAAGAAGGTGTAGTTGAATAGTGTAAGAGGAAGAGAATGATTTGGCAAACTAGCACATATAAATGGTGAATCTTTCTTCAGTGGGTACAAAATTTTTGCTCAAGGTAATGAAGTTAGCCTTTTTGTGTCTCAATTTTCTTTTTCAAAAATCTAAGAGATGAAGAAGAAAAGCTCATATATATAAAAGAGCCTAAATGGTTTGAAAAATAAAAGAGCCATTATGAACAAAAATGTCAATCGGAAGTGAAGAGTTGGTTGATTTCAAGACGCTCAAGCATCGAGGCTCTCGACGCAAAACACGCTAGGTAGCACCTCGCGCTCAACGAGAGAATGATCTTGGCCACATGCTAAAGTGTGCCTAGTTGGACCCTCGCGCCCATTGGCTCATGGGATGAAGATAAAACGATAAAGTTTTACCAAGTAAGAATGATGTTGTAGATAACGAACACTCCCCCGTGATCACGGAATATGCCAATATACAAGACGACTAACAATCTCCCCCTTTATCAATTCCATGACAAAACCCCATAAAAAATCAGAAACAAAAATACATGATAAGTATAGATTTAGATACCACCGAGATAGAACTCATGTACATCAAAATCGAGAGATGCAATAAAGTATCTAAGACAACTTTGCCCACCGGCATGGGACAAAAGGCCTAGAACCAACGATTAACCATAACAATAATGAAAAAGTGCAGTAAAACAAAAACAGCTATAATCATATAAGTAAATAGAAAAAAAAAATAGTTGGTAACATATAAGTAAATGGAAGACATCTCCCCTTCTCAAGAGTAAAAAGATACTCCCCACACAGAAAACTCCCCCTAGAAAATCATTTTTGGAGAAAGGGGAAGGGACCAATGAGTGCGAGAGCCGCCACGCAGAAAAGAACCGATCCTCTGCGTAAGTGGAACAAGGACCTGATAGGCCAGCTTGAATCTCCACCATGTGCTAAAGTTGGGTGATGGGAAGGAAGGGACACTATTGAGAGATGAGGGAGAGGCCCGCGATGAGGTAGAGGTAGCGGATGAGGCCTAGATTAGGCAAACTCGGCGTATGCGGAGAGGACGGAGGCTGAGGATGGAATCATCTGAAAATCATAGAAGAGGGGCCAGGTTATCATCCTTCTTGAGGAAGGTCCAGAAGCGTCGAAGGCTAATGAGATGTTGTATCCGAGCACGTGCGGGAGATGTCCTTCTTGGAGATGGTGGGTGACACGTGAATGCCTGAAGTGGGAAGGTCAATCGACCGCCCACTGAAAAGAGCAAAAAGAAAATGAACTTTATTGAAGGGAATGGAGGAGAAATGAGAAACTAGAAACAGATTCGTTAACATAATCTGGCTCACAACCAAACGCTGAGGACTAAGGAGCTTGGTTTTGAAAGCATGCCCATTCCAGGAGATGGGGGATCCATGAAGGAAGGAGGCGACATGATTAGGTCGAGGTAGAGCCCGGCCTTGAAAGGGATAGTCAGGATGAGCAACCCGAGGGATGCCCAAAGTGGCGGTGAGCATGTCTTGGGGTAATTCGGAGGTGACTCCCCCTCATGAAGATAGAGAAGACGTCAAAAGAGACATCATGAATATTAGTGTAAAATTCTTAAATGATGAGAGGAATCAAAGCAATCCAATGTCGGTCAGTGAACAGCGACGAGATGGTGGGGTCAAGGAGAGCGAGGACAACTTCACGCTCAAGGGTCAGTTGCCCTAGGACATCCAAGAGGAAAACTAGTGACACAGCGGCATCACTAAGAAAGCGGTCGGGTTCTAATTGGTCGCCCGAACGGGAGCGCTTACTAAAAGATTTCTTGGAAAGGGATTTCCGTGGGACTGACATCTGAATAGATACAAGCAAAAAAATAGAACACATTGGTACAAGAAACACAAACCCACGCGGTACACAAAGACATGAGCCGCTGCCGATAGCCCATAACTGGCACAATGCCGGCAACCCAGCACAAGCAGATGATGTGGCAGCAAGCCGACAACTGGGCACAGCCTGGCCCAAATGACAGGCAGACGTGTCGCCACATTGGAGGTCGGCCCACAGCGATGAACCAAAACTAGGAATGGGGGAGACCGGGTGGAGACCCAACATACCCATGACTCATGGGCTCACTAGAGCCAGCAAACGGAGATAAGAGAAACATGGAGGCGTAGAGTGTACGACCTTGAATGCGTTGTGTTAATGGAGGCCGAGTGCCGTTAATGGGGTCATCGGCGAAAGCCATTAAGGGCGAGACGAAGAGCAAAACAAGAAACATGGAGAGAAGATAAATTACCTAGAATGCGGCCCAGAGCGGCAAGTGAGGAGGCCAATCTGCAGGATGGCAGGATGAAAATGGTGCAAAAGAGAGGAAAATGTCAAACGGCGGAAGAGAGAGAGAGGCACGAGGGTTTTGTGCTAAGGGAGGAAGACGGCTAGAGAGAGAGAGAGAGAGAGAGAGCTTGCGTTTGATGTGAGATTTTTTTTTAACAAAAGGAAGTCATGTCATTCCATGGGAGGTGCACAAACACCAATGGTTGTTCTCAAGTATTCAAAATGCACACTATCCAGGGGTTTAGTAAGAATTGTACTAGTATTGTCACAATAAATAGTCATAGTGTCCTGAACAATACCATAATTAAGAAGCATTTATTTTATCCATAGGAGTTTCGTGTAGTAGCTGCTCGCGGCAATGTATTCAGCTTTTGCAGTAGACAATGAGATGGAATTTTATTTCTTACTTATTCAAGCAACCAGGTTGGAATCGATATAGAAACATCCACTGAAGGTGTTTTTTCGATTCTCAATATTTCCAACCCAATCAGCATCAAAATATCCCGCTAAGACAAAATTTGAGTCTTTAGAGAAAAAGATCCCATGATCGAAAGTCTCATTGATATATCAAATTATACGCTTAATGGCACTTAAATGAGATTCTTTCGGATTAGATTGAAAATGAGCATAAACGTCAACACTAACGGTACGTTTGATTATTGGAATGGAATAATGTGGAAATAGAATAGTTATTCTAGAAAATAGAAAATGATGGGAATAGAGTTAGAATTGTTATTCTCATATTTGATTGTTAGAATAGAATAATGTGGGAATTAGTATTTAATTATTTGATTTGAAAAATAGTATGAGAAATAAGGTAAAAATAGTGATAAAATAATAATAATAATAATAATAATAATAATAATAAAAAACATAATAATAATAATATAATATGTAATAATAATACCTAATAATAATAATAACTATAATAATAATAAAACAAAATAATAATAATAATAATAATAATAATAATAATATAATAATAATAATAATAATAATAATAATAATAATAATATGTGTGAATTGTTATCCCCACATGTGTGGGAATAACAATTCTCAGAAAATATTTATTTCTGATTAAATTTGTAATCAAATGAAAGAATTTCTATTCCTACCATATTCCCTCCAACCAAACATGTTATAAATATAATATCGAGTCTGCTAGCAATCAAGTACATGAGACTGCCGATCGTACTTTTGTAGAGAGTTTGATTGACGCTCTTTCCTATAGGATCATGATCCAGTTTCACAGAAGTGCTCATGGGTGATCGAGTATGTTTGGAATTATCAAGATAGAAATATTTTGAAAGGTCATTGGTATACTTGGCTTGAGAGGTGAAGATACCATGGGAGAGTAGCCTAATTTACAGGCTAAGAAAATATGATAGTTCTCCTGCCATACTCATTTCGAATTCCGAGGCCATGGAGTCAACAAACAAATGAGCATGAGAGTCAACGGTGGCATCAAAGATAATGTCATCAACATAACCCTGGACTAGCATACACTTTCTGTTCGTTTTTACGAATAGGGTTTTATCGACACTCCCCTGAACAAAACCATGTTCACTAAGGTACGATGTGAGATACTCGTACCTGTATAAAGCCTTTTTGAATTTATACACATAGTCCAAGAAAGCGGGATTCATGAAGCCCTTTGGCTGCTCAATATAGACTTCTTCTTAAATAATACCATTCAGGAAGACACTTTTAATGTCCATTTGATAAAGTTTAAAACCCATGGTACAAGTAATGGATAATAATATATGGATAGATTTAAGACGAGCTATAGGAGCAAAAGTCTCGTCGTAATCGATACCCTCCACTTGTGTGTATCGTTGAGTTACAAGGTGAGCTTTCTTGCGAGTGATGTTTCCATTTTTGTTAGTTTTATTTTTAAAAATCCATTTGGTTCCAATAACATTAGTATGTTTGGGGCGGGGAACCAAGGACCAAACGTCATTTCTAACAAATTGATTTAATTCCTCATACATGGCATTGTCCACCATTCATCAGTTAGTGCTTCTTCAACCTTTTTCGATTTTAAGTAAGATATAGAATAGGTATAGGCAATCAGGTTGAGAAACCGATGCCGCAATCTCATACCGTCATTTAGGTCACGAAGGATAAAATCTTTTGGATGATTTAGTTTGACTTTGGCTAAAGGTTCCTTACTAGAAATGGCGACTTGAGTATCATTCAAAATATCAGCCAAGGCTGAATCAAATGAAGGCTCATATCACCTTTTTCATTAAGGCAATTACTTGGGTTCGAAAGCTCATTAGGAATATCATTAACAATGACATTGATGTAACTGTCTGTGTACGAAAATTGTATACATGATAGGCTCTACTATCAAGAGAATATCCTAAGAATATTTCTTCGTTGCTTCTAGAATCAAACTTAGATTTTTTCTACCACATAGGATGAAGCATTCACTTTCGAAAATGTGAAAATATTTCAGGTTTGGTTTCTTACCTTTCTAGAGTTCGTTGGATGTCTTACTCATTCCGGGTCCTAGGTATACCCAGTTGATTATGTGTCAGGCCGTGCTAACGGCTTCCCCCCAAAAGTGCATAGCAACATTTTTGTTTTCCATCATGGTTCTCACCATTTCTTGAATGACACGATTTTTACATTCTATAATCCCATTTTGTTGTGGTGTGATAAGAGCAGAGAACTCACGTTGAATTCCTTCCTCACCACAAAAATTGTCAAAGTTAGAATTTTCAAACTCATTTCTGTGATCATTATGTATTCTCACAATAGAAGACCCTTTTTCGTTTTGGAGTTTCTTGCATGGAATCTTCATGTGATCAAAGGTGTCAAATTTTTCATGAATGAGGCCGATCCAAGAGTATCTAGAAAAATCATCTACAACTACAAGAATATATTTTTTACCCCCTAGGCTCTCGATTCTAGAAGGTCCCATGAGATCCATATGGATCAACTCAAGGGGATGAGAAGTCAAAATGTTGCCAAATGAGGGATGGTTGTTACTAGTTTATTTACTGAGTTAACATGGGCCGCACACGTGATGTTTGAAATTAGATAATTTTGGAAGGCCCTCAACACAATTTTTCTTAGATATTTTGGCCAAAATTTTAAAGTTTAAATGGCTAAACCATTGATGCCACAATTTAATAGAGTCGACTTTAGCGAGGTGACATTCTAAGACTGGACCAGGCTCTATCCCATAGAGACTATCGGGGTTCTCCTACCTTCCAAGCACGATAGAACCCTTGGTATCATAAATATAGTATTTTTCTTGAAAAAATCTTACTTCAAAGTTCTCATCACACAGTTAGCTAATACTCAAGAGGTTCGATTTAAGACCGGAAACATATTGGACATCACACGGTTTCGAGAGCCCAGAAATATTAATTAACCCTTTTCCAATGATAGGAGCTTTCACTCCATCACCAAATACGACCGTCCCATCGGGATGGTCAACCAGACAGGAAAACATGGCTTTATTGCCACATATGTGTCTAGAACATCCACTGTTTAGATACCACAGTGAATGATTTTGAGCATTTAGGGCAATATGTGCAACTTTATAGGGATAAATTTTCGAAATTTGTTTTAGATCTTTCTTCTTTACCCATATTTTCCTTCCTGAATTAACCTTTCGATCTAATCTTTTGATTTGGTTATTTAACTGTTGAATATGATTAACTAAGTTTTTCATTTTTGTCCATTGTTCTTGATAATACAACAGATTTATGGTGTAAAAACGGGGATGAATGTGCCCAATCTTTCCACATGCGCGGCATGTAGTCACAAACTTAGGGATGGTATTTGATTTTCTATATTCTTGTCAAAAATAAGTATTATATCCTAGTGTTTGTAAGGATCTTGTGGGTTGATTCACAAATGTTTTATTCTTGGGTTTAGGCATGGATTTAGACCCAATTCAATTCACAACACTTTTAGGCATGATTTTTGAAAATTTTGGGGTACTCTTATTTTTGTGGGGAGGTTTTATAGCCAGAATAAAGATAGGTTTCAAATGTTTATCAAATTTAGATGCGTTCTCAATATAGCCCAAGCCCATTTTATTTCCTGTAAGGTTTCTCAATCCCAACATGTGATGTAACTTTTAAATTCCGCTTGAGAATTTCGTAATATCATATTTAGCAATTTCAAGTTCTGATTCCAAGGATTTTATCTTAGTGCGTAAAGACTCATTTGCCATTTCCAGTTTGCGATGTGCAACAGTGAACCATTCTAATTTTGTTATGAGTTTTGCTTTGTCCTTTTTGTCTCAATTAATTTTTCATTTAGAAATTTATTGAGCTTTTTGAATTTTAAGTACTCCCAAAACAATTTGTCATAGGCCTCTTGTAGGCCATCAAATTCACCATCTGATTCCTCAAGAAGAATCCGATTGTTCTAATTTTGCACTAGTAGTTTCATTGCTATTTATAATGGAAGTCATGAATGCCATATAATTTACTTCATCATCTTCTGAGAATGTTTCTTCATAATTTTTATCAACTTGATCATCCGTTAAAGACACATTTAAAGTTTTATTTTCTGATACCTAAAATTAAGACACTCGGTCCAGATATGATCGAAGTCGTGGCATTCATGGCATTCGATTCCTTGCGGTTTCTCGCTTTTGAAGTCTTTGGTTTCCTTTTTCTCTTTCTTAGTTGAGTTATAAGTTGGTTTATTACTTTTGGAGGTTCGTTTGTTATTTTTATTTTTTAAAAATTTTAAAAATCTTTGACAAATATAGTAGAGTCCTTATCACTACATAACTCTTAATCCGAGTGATGATCTCTCTCTTCATTTACAGTTTTTAGAGCAATTGATTTACTTCTTTTTTATTGAGGAAAAATGTGTTCATATGTTTGAAGAGACCCAACAAGTTTTCAATTTTTAATTTATCAAGGTCTTTACTCTCTTCAATAGTAGTGACTTTTAGTTTAAAACGTTCAGCAAATATTGCAGGATTTTTCGGATAATTCTATTTTTAGGAATCTATTCTCCTAAATTAAAGGTAGAATTAACAATATCATTCAATTTTGTGTAAATTTCATCAAATATTTCATCATCTTTCATCCGAATTTCTTCAAACTTAGTTGTGAGTATCTACAATTTAGAGGTTTTAACAAGTTTAGTTCCTTCGTGGGTAATTTTAAGAATGTCCCAAACCTCTTTTGATATCTCACACGTAGAAATACGTTTGAATTCTTCGGAAAAAACGGCCATATAGATAGCGTGTAACCCCTTACTATTCAAATTACATGCATCAAGTTCTTCTTTAGTCCAGAAAGATAATACTTTTAGCTTGTCACCAGTGGTGTTTCTGGATGGAGTCCACCCAATTTGAGTACTAGTCCAAACTCGCTCATCCATTGATTTAAGAAACGCTCTCATACGTACTTTTCAGTATGCAAAATTGTCCCATCAAAATAGGGAGGGATGGACAGCAATTGATTGGTATGCATTTAGATTGGGGTCGTGGATCAGGGTGAATCTCTGATACCAAATGAAAGGAACTATACGTTCAAAAATACACAAAAGTTTTGACCCCTTGATAATTTTTTGAAAGCAGTATAAATATAAATATTTAATACATAAAAAATATTTATGTAATAGCATAAACATTAAAGCAATAATAAATAATAAGAAATAGATAATTTTTTTGTGATGAAAGAAAAACTCGATAACCACGGCTATCGAGAAAAACCCTTCGGGTTTTAACAATCAGGGAAGATATGCACTATGAAAATTAACTTATAGACCGAGTGGTAACGATGCGCTAACCTAACTGACTTACTCCCATATCATGATCTCTACCAAAAACTCATTAGATTTGTCTATGACAACGAAATTGGACGCCTTTCGGTCTTCATGTTAATCTTCCCATACGAACCGCTGGAGCTCAATTTCCACATCTCCCACGTCATTGATGAGGGATTGCCGGCAAGGAAAAAAGTGTAGTTGAATAGTGTAAGAGGAAGAGAATGCTTTGGAAAACTAGCACATATAAATGGTGAAACTTTTTCCGGTAGGTACAAAATCTTTGCTCAAGGTAATAAAGTTAGCCTTTTTATGTCTCAATTTTCTTTTTCAAAAACACTAGAGATGAAAAAGAAAAGCTTATATATATAAAGGAGCCCAAATGGTTTGAAAAATAAAAGAGCCATTAGGAACGAAAAGACCGCGCCGCTTGAGAGCTCAGCGGGCGCAGGATAGGGTTGGGTGATTTCGTGCCCTGGCACTCGAGCGCGAATCGGGCACTCATCGAGCGCCCCGATTCTGGAAAACACGCCTGGGTGGTGCCTTGGGCGCTCAGCGAGTGAACGATTCTAGAAAATATGCCTAGGTGGCACCTCGGGCTCTTATCGAGTGCCCGATTATGAGAAGTGTGCCTAGTTGGCGCCTCGAGCGCCCCTAGTTTGCGCCTCGAGCACCCATCGGGCGAAACGCCCGGGGAGGAGTAGAACGGAGGATAGGGAGGCAGGAATACTAAGAATGTGACGCGTACGACCTTCAGGTATAAAATTGATGAAGCTCTACCAAGCAAGAATGATGTCGCAGATGACAAACACTCCCACGTGGTCACGGAATATACCAATATACAAGATGACTAATATAAATATCCCTCTTCATTATCAAGACTTCAACCTCCGAAATGGAATAGGTATTGGAAAAGTCTGAACTATTCTAAGGTTTCACGAACTCTCATTCGTCCGGTTACCGTAAAATTTTCGTACACTCTCCTTTATTTATCCATAGAGTACTAATAAAATATACGCACATGATTAAAACCAACGCAAAGATCGTTCATCATAGGAATAAAGCAAAATCAAAGAAAAATCTTGAATACTCGGCCAACCATCTTAACATTTTTTTCGATTCTCTCCAACTTTCCCAGTGTATCAAACTCATTACACGGTCATATAACATCTTCTTTGTTGTTGTTAATGAATAATTTCATGATTATTCTACTTATTCAACTATTCGGGCTAATTCCATGTGAGTCTCAATCATAATAATAATTTATTTATATTTTTTTCATTAAACTAACTTTAACATATTCATACCCATATTTATAAACATTCAGTATCCAACAATACTTATGCATTATTATTCATACACACATAAATCAATATATATGTTGTATATACCATTCCTCGTGCATGTATATATATTTATAAATAATTACATACACACTATACTAACACACACACTCATACACATACACATACACATACACATATATATAGTTATATATTATTTATTTATTTATTTATTTACTTATTTATTTATTATGATACTCATGTATACAGGGCTAACATGCACACCAACCCATACATACATGCATGTCAACCCATTTATATGTACATAACAACCCATATATACATGGGTAACATACGCATATACATATGCCTACACATCCATAAGCGTCTTTGTACTCATGCTTGTATACATATGCCCTATATGCAACCTGTATACACACGGTAACCTATGCTTTCGTACACCTACACAGCTACACACCTATATATACATATACATACTATATATTTACACTGTATACACATGTTCATACAAACACACCCACACCTTAGTACATATATGCACAACGCATAGTACCCATATCGCTCAGGTATACTTCCTAACCACTCCGCCAATTTCTTGCTATTTTTAAATCCTTGAACTAGGTTCAAAAGGTGAAAAGTATAGTGCTTTGTTTATCCTGATTTGCACTGAATCTCAAAATTAGCAGTTATAACAAGACAAATGCTTTATAACTCCACTGAACAAATTATCAAGCCCCGATTTAACAGAGAGCCTTAAAGTTTGAGGCTTTCACCTCTTGAGCCATAGGCTCTGTTCTTCCCATTTCCAACTTCTCAACCATGACACAACCGATCCCCATGAAATTACAGCATGCAAGCAAGGGAATATCAACAATAAGTTAGGAAGAATTTATTTTGTGAGATAAGAATTTTACTTGCCCCGATTTCTTACTTTACTTCTGATGATGACAGCAACGGCAACTCTCCCTTCAATTTGTGTGTCCCCCTTTCCTAACCCTATTACCTCCTTAAGTAATGAAGAGGGTTGGTTAGGGTTTCACCCCAATTCCCATGTGAGAGTCGATTTCTTCCTTCTTCGCCTCTACCGTTTCGCGTCTTCCCTTCTTTCTCTTCATTCCTTCTTCTTCTTCACTCCTTTTCTTATTCCTTTCTTTTCTCTTTTTCTTTCTTTCTTTTCTTTTCTCCCTCTTTTCGTTTCTTTATTTATTTTCTTCTTTCCTGATTTTACTACTACTACTACTATTATTATTTTCATTATATATATTATTACATATCACTATTAATAGATATATGTACATATATATATATGAATATTTATTTATCTCTAATTAAAATATTAGTTAATTACCCTTAGAATAATATCTCAATTTTTAATATTTTAACTTTATTTATATTTAATTATATTTTTAGTCAACAAATTTTAATACACTAAGGCCCACCTACTAATATTAATTCAGTTAGTTTGGTTTGTAATTAAATTATCTTAGCCTAACTCATTAATTAATCTAAATTTAAATTAACAGTCTAAGTATTTAAACCAAATCTATCGATCCAAATATTCTAAACTTATTAGGCCCACATATTAGTCTAACTGTACAATTTTAAGCCTAAAGGTGATTAAAAATTATTAAATAATTATCAAAATTAATTTAAAAAATATTCTCATGAAATAATAAAAAATATTCAGGGTTTTACATTCTTAGAATGCCCACACCACTGCTTGCCTTATTGATGAATCATTGACTTTCAGGGTCCACATTGGAATATCCAGCTTATTCGTATCTCCAGCGTGGTTGGGGGCATCAGGAATTGAGGTCTTCATCTCAACTATGAAGTCCGCAATGGCCTGGCCCTTCATGGCTAATCGTGGTCGAAACCTTATACCAAACTCCCCCAACTTTGTAACCCACTTCACCAATCGCCTAGAAGTGTCCAACTTCTACAATATCCCCTTCAAGGGTTGGTCAATTAGGATTATGATCTTGTGCACCTGGAAGTAGGGCCACAGCTTTCAGGTGAAGTATACTAGGGCAAACTCTATCCCTTCGGCATGTGTGTAGCAGCACTTGATGACGGTCAGGACCTTACTGTCATAGTATACTGGTCATTGCACACCGGATTACTACGGGATCAGAACTGAACTCAGCATCATGCTTGAAACTATCGGATATAGATACAACTCTTAGCCCTGCTGTGGCAAAATTAGGAGAGGAGGACAGAAGAGATATTCCTTGAGCTCCTAAAACGTAGCACCACACTTGGTCATTCTCTGGAATCCAGTTGCCTTGGTCCTCCTCAAGGCTTTGAATAATGGTAAGTATTTTTCTGTCGATCTCGCTAGGAATCGAGAGAGGGTAGCGAGCCTCTCGGTGAGCTTCTAGACCTCCTTCACGGTTCAAGGAGGACTCATGTCAACAATGACCTTTATCTTCTTGGGGTTAGCCTCAATTCTCTACTGAGACACTATGAAACCTAGAAACTTTCAAAAAGTCACCCCAAAGATGAACTTGATAAGGTTGAGTTTCATCTGGTGTGCTTGGAGGATCTCGAGGGTCTTACTCAGATAGTGAATGTGGTTGACGGTGACTTTGTTCTTTATGAGTATGTCATCAACGTATACCTCCATATTTCGGCTAATTTAGGCTTCAAATATCCTGTTCACTAGCCGTTGATAGGTGACTCCAGTGTTCTTTAGACCGAATGATATAACCTTATAGCAGTAAGTCCTCTAGTCCGTCATAAAGGAAGTGTACTCCTCATCCTCTTAACACATCTTGATTTTATTGTATCCCGAATAAACATCCATGAAACTTAGCAGCTTGTGGCTAGCGGTGGGGTCCACCAACTGGCCAATTATTGATAGTGGGAAGTTGTCCTTCAAGCATGCCTTATTCATGTTGGTGAAATCTACAAACATCTACCATTTCCCATTATTTTTCTTGACAAGGACAATGTTCAACAACCAATCGGGGTATTGGACATCATTGATGAACCCCGTTTTGAGTAGCTTTTTAACTTTCTCACAAATGGTGGAGTTTCTCAATTGAGTGGTTCCTATACTTCTACCTAACGGGCTTATGATCGGGATCGAGGTCTAACTTGTGGACCATTATTTCAGCCGGTATCCTCGACATGTTGACGGGGTCCACGCAATGACATCTGCATTTTGGTTGAGGAAAGTGACTAGTTGGTCACAGACAAGTCCTGAAAGGGAGCTACCAATGTGTATACACTTTTTTGGATCAATGAACTCCAAAGGATCTCATCATTTGACTCCCCTAATTGAGCCTACTGGAGGGTAGCCTCGTCTCGGAAATCAAGGTCCCTAATCTGTTGGGTTGGGTTCGACGGAGCGATTTGGGATAGGTAGCACGCCCGGCCGATCAATTGATCTCCCATAACTTCCCTTATGCCACAAGGTTTTGGGAATTTTGTCTTTTGATATGGGATTGAAGTCACCGCCCAGAAAGTGGTTAGGCAGGGCCATCCCAAGATCATGTCATAGAAAGACAGGAGGTTAACAACAAGGAATGTAAACATCTGTGAGGCCGTGCATGGGTACGTCCCCAATGTTGCCTTCAGTTGAATAGCTCCTTGTATGGTCACTGGTTCATTGTCCAAGTAGTACAAGGGTCCCTTTGTGGGCCTCATCTTGCTCGTTTTTGGTCCAAGCTTAAAGGAAGTATCAAGATACAACAAGTTACAATAGCTTCCATTATCGATAAAAATTTATTTCAATGGTAGTCTATGGTATCATTCGAAATGATGACAGATACAACTAGGGGGTTAGAATGAGGGGCTATTACATGTGTTATATTATCATCGCTAAAACTAATAATATCATCCCTAACACCTACCCTTGGCTTCTTGTTGCTGGAAGTGCTCTTTGGGTGGTTTGGGTCGTTGCCCTTCGCTGGCTTGGTTATTATCATGTTGACAACTTTAGCTGCCACTTGATTCATCGGTTGCTCCTGCGCATCTTCCTTTGTAGCTACAGGAGCTTGCACTAGGTTTCATAGGAATCTCATCAAATGCCCTTAGCGGATTAGATCTTTGATCTCCCTCTGTAGGGTTCGATAGTTTTCAATTTCGTGACCTAGAGACCGATTGTAATGACAATATTTAGTCTGCTCTCTTGCCTTTGGGTTCCTTGGCGCCTTTGGCCATTTTAGAAACTTCTCGTCCTGGATCCTCATCAGGATATTTGTGTGTGTATCAATTAGGGGGGTTAGGTCTTATAGTTGAACACCTTTTGAGGCCCTGACTCCACCCGTAACTGCTTTCGTGGCCCACCGGGATGGTAGTTCTCCCCATTCCTCTTCTTTTCATTTGTCGACTTCTCTGGCGACCAGTCTATGCGCTTTGAGTGTTTTGCTTTATTGGCTTCCTCTGTTGTAATGTAAACCCAGGCAATAGCCTCGACCTCAAGGAAGGTTTGAGGATTTTGGTGGGCCAAGTGCTTGAAGAATCTCTGGGCTCTAAGGTGGCGATGAAAGTATTGACCTTCACTTGTTCAGTGAGCCCAAATATCCTTCATGCCTCGGTGGTGAAGTAGTTGAAGAAGTGCTTCAGGCTCTTGTTTTGTCACTTGAAGCCGGACCAAGTGTCATGGTTGTTTCACCTCCCTTTGGTTGGAGGCGAATCGGGATAGGAAGCAGTCGACAAGCTCCATGAATGTCCAAATGAAATTCATCTCGAGGCTGTAGAACCAAAGGCGAGCTTCCCCTTTGAGTTTCAAAGGGAAGCATTGGCATATGGCTGCCTCGCCTAACCTCTAGAAGCTTAGTAGCATGCGAAAGTGGTCCAAGTGGTCCATCAGGTCAGCACTTCCATCATACGACTTGAGGGTCGACATTTTGAATTTGTAGGGAAGCAGCTGCTTGTGGATCTCCACCACGAAGGGTGACCTCCTCAGGTCTTTGGCCCTCCCTCCCGCATTGCCCATGAAGACACGTTGCCATAGCTTTTCCAACTTCTCCTCCATGTGGGAGGTGGAGGCGACCCTCTTGGTGTTGAGGAAAGTCCTCAGCTTCGAGTGGTTTGGAGAGGGGTGTGTAGCCGTGCGGCTTTCGGCTTGTGGTGGTCTGCGCTCCGCAAGCATGCTTTGCCATGTGCTAGGGTCTCCAGTCACACCTGAATAACGAGGGTTTCACTACTCAGGACTCTTGTCTTATGTCTTGTGGCTAGGGAAATCCTCCAGCCGTTTTTGGGCCTTACTGCTCGGGGCCTCTAGGGCCCCAGCATCATCGGGTTGTGAGGTCTTCTCGATTTGTGACTTTGGCCTTTGACTCTTCTTTTAGAACCTGCACTTGTGCCATGGGGGTCAAGAGCCCCATGTCACTGCGCGTCCCGTTGACCACTGATCCTCTAGAGCATTCTAAAGACGTCTCCCATCTATGCCACCAACATGTGGATGTTAGTCTCGGGACGCTCACCTGCATGGCTACCTGTGGAGGGGTTGTTGCCTTGGGTGACGGTGTCCCTAGGCAACACACTGGTATGTGCTCTCGTGTTGACCATTTCTACTGTTAGTAGTGTGGTGGTTGGTAGTTAGACTTTTATGTTGCTTCCCACAGATGACACTAACAATGCGCCCCTGGTTTTTGAGTTATGGTACAGATTAGGAAGCCACTCGATCTTCCACTGTAGGTTGAACTGGAGAGGGTTTATCTCTATTGCTGCTAATCTGGAACCTGAGCGCCAAAAACTACAAATAAGAGGTTAGAGAATTGGCGGAACTCACTTTTTGATTTATCCTGCAATACTTAAATCAGAAATCTTTCTCAAGAAATGGAAAGATGTAAGAAGGATGTTAGATAATACAGAGTTGTACGTGAGGAGGCAAAGTGGGAGGAAGATTGGCTTCTATTGTTGCATCCGATGTGGGGCGGCTTAGAGAGGTAGGAGGATTAGGTACCTTTCTGGTTGCACGTGGTCGGTGGCTCACTAGGGTTACACTCAATAAACGGCTTACTATGGACGCACTCAACAGGGAGTGGCTCATTGTGGGGAGGAAAGAGCTGTATTGGGAAAGTAAGCGTGGTTCTTTTTTAGCTTTTCATTCTCGATCGTGGGTAATTTTTTTCCACTCAGAATTGCTCTCTTCTCATCATGTAGATGTTGAGGAAATTTATAATACTTCACGGAGAAGGTTTTGATGCTAAGACTCATGACAGGTGTTCCTTCTTGTTGACACCGTATCAGATGTCTTCTTGTGGCATTGATACGACCGTGGGTGGTGGTGGCCAACAATGGTCAAGTTTCCCTTCATACAAGTTGGCTTGGCTGCCATTAGTCGACAGGCATGACAATTTTTCATTGTTGACCAACAATACCATTGGTTGAGACCTACCACAGTGATGTCTTCTACACTGCCAAACTGCTATCACTGAGGTGGAGGGGTGGGCTTTGTTGCGATTGGTGGAACTGTTGAGGTTATCCCCTAAGGTTGGGCCTTTGGTTCCCCATGGGTCTATACGTAGTAGATAGGTTAGCTGGATGATTTTTGGGCTTCACTTTTGCATTAGGCCTCACTGGTTGATAGGCTGGCCACCGAATCGTTCTTTGTCATGACTGGATCAACCCGTGTTGTTGGTGGATCCATCATTAATTATAAAAAAATAATTATTGTGAGATATTTTCTATATTTGTCATTATCTTGAAATAAACATGATTAGAATTAAATTTAAGACCGATATAAGTTGAGTTTAAATAATATTTTGTGACTTCTAAATCAAATTAGGTCTGATATGACTTGGTCACCCGGGCAAAAACCATAATTGTGTCCAGCCATAATCCCAACTGGGCTGATTCAACGTGAGACGTGTATATTTTATTTTTTTAAGTATTATTCTTAAAAAATTCGTAGTTATAAAAAAATCTAAAAATATAAATTGTTTTTAAAATCATAATGTAGATTAATACTACCTATAATTATTAAATAAAAGTTATTAATCATATGAAAATATAATATATTGAAATAATCTTTTAAAATTTGTATTTATTTAAAATAAAAAGAATATTTTTATAAAAAAATTATAATCAGGGCCAGCTTGTCCAAAACCTTTATTTTTGTCCGTGATTATACCCGGTCCAAAAATTAAATGGGTCTAATTTTTTTAACTGTGTCTATCTATAATATTGACCAAATCTTATAAAATTTCAGATTAAAAAGACCAAGCTGATAAGGAAACTTAGATTTTAATCAGGTCTACCCCAAATATTTCAACATATGTTAGAATATTACTTCTATTAATAAGGATAAAAAAGTTATTTTATATGAATGTTTTGATTATTTCTCTTGTTATGACTATATATTATGTACTAAAAAAATTAATTTTAATTTACTTATTTTAAATGATTAATCAAACAAGATAATAATTGATTTCTTGATAATTTAAATTAACGTACGAATTATGGAGTTGTTTAATTCCACTAAGATATATGAATAGTGACAGGTTCGATCTTTATAACTTTTAATCCAAATATTGTGCACTACAATAAAATAAATTAAAGACAAGAAGTATATGAGACTCGCTTTTTGATATATTTTTTAATACTCAAGTCAATAATCTTTCTAAGTAGATGGAAAGATAATAAGGAAATAGATGCTGGAGTTGAAAGAGGGGGGATGAGTATGAATTTGGAGGGCTTTTGCTCCACTTGGTGTACTCCGACGTTTGAGTGTCTTTTTTTCTCTTTTTTCCCTCCCTTTTGTTTAGGAGAAGTTATATTTATAGCTAGGGGTTATGTTCAATCAATCAGAATTTGAAATCGTTGCACTTGTCTAAAGCTATTTCAGAATAGTTGTGGAGAGACATTACTTTTATGGGGTAACTACCATCCTAATTTAATGAAAAAAATACTTGGTTATTAATAATGGGATTGTTTCAACTGTTTTTTAGATCGGGTCATTAATTAACCTATGATTATCTTTCGATTTTCGGTTACCAACTGCTTGGATTAAACTTTTCGATTAATACTCCTAGGAGTTATTTAACTATCTGGATTGGCTTTATTGCTTTCTTCATTTGGGTAACCAAGTTTTGGGTTTTGATCCAAGTTTGCATTGGGTTGGTCCACAAGAGTCCTGGGCCATATCTATTACTAACTCCCCATGTTGAAAGGTTTGAATCCAAATTCCTAACATGTTACTGAAGGTATGCTAGCTGGTATGTCATCAATGTGCATCTCTGCTGCGGATATTCTAATAATCAAGGGTCTTATTTTATAGGATTTTATTATCTACCTTTAATAAATGTGATTCGATATCTTCTTCGAATTGGCAACTAGATGAACCTTTGTTTTGACTATAAATTGGGAAGTCTTCTTTAGTTTGTATCACGGGGCACTCCTTTTCACGTTTAGTTACATGAATTTGTTATACTTGCAGTTGCGGTTGGGTGATGTTGATGCGAGCGGAGGAGCTACTTTGATTTCCAACAATCACTACCTGAGAAGGATTTGAAAAATGTCTTGCTCATCCTTTTTTATATTCCCTATTTTACGCCTGTTCTCAAAGCCAAACCTTTGCGTTGTAACAAGGACCTTGGCCTTATGATCTTTCTTTAGGTGATCTAGGCTACTTTTGTAGGCATGGGCGGACCATTTTTTCTTTCTTTTCCTTTCTTTATGGTGCCTTTGAAGTTTCCTGGTGAGGAGTTTTTTTATCTAGGTCATTGTCTTATGTATTTCTTCATTTTACTCTAGTTTTACTTTTATTGTTTTAAACTTGTACATCGTGAAATGATTCAATTAATAGAATTACCTGAATGATAATTTGTTATCTTTGCATGGTTTCAATATGTTGGTACTTTCTAAGTAATTGATCCCAAGTGGAGTGCCAATCATATGTTTGAATGTCATTTTCTGTTCCTTAATTTCTAACAATTTCACAACTTGGACCTTTGACAATTCAAACTTTTAACAATTCGAATTTTTGACAATTCAGACTTCTGACACTTTGGCGCACAATAATTTAATTCAAATAAATATGGGATTAGCGTATTCATGGATTATTTGAGTCGACTTTAATTAGGGCTAAATCGTTTAATTGTAATTAATTGAGTGGCAGAGCTGCCTATGGTGGTCTGCAGCCTTAGAAAGTATCACATTAGATCATCATAGCTGGCTCAGCAAGATGGATGTGCTGCAGCGCTTTCCTATGCTGACACGTGTCTCAGCTATTATGATGATGTGCCCCTTTGGTGTGTCTAGGTGACGTCGTTTTGGATTCAAGTCTTTGCCTATTTAAATTTTGTCGCTCCCTTACTTATTCGTCTCTTCGTATTCCCTTTCTCTTAACCCCAATTTGCTTTCCATTTCTCCTTATTTCCATGGCTCCTTGAGTAGCTTCCAAGAGTGTCATTGAGATTCTGTTTAGCTTCATGGTAGAAAAATATGTTGGATATTTGCAATAGGTTTAACATTCTTGTCGTCATTTCCTTCTAGGTTCCTTCACCCTCTGAGAGGGTTTGTTCTTTGAGGTTTGACTTCATTGTCATCTATGAAATCCATTTGAGGGAGGGCTCCGCATTCCTCTTGTGAGAGAGCTATATGAAATTCTGGAGGCTCTAGAAATTTCAATGGCACATCTCCATCCTAATACCATTAGGTATTTGGTCTCATTGTACGTTTTTCTTCGCTGTTGGGAGCTTTGTCTGGATGCTAGGGTTGTCAAAGTCATTTGTTGGTTTAACCAAGGGAATGACTGGATTTCTTTGCTCCCTAGAATAATTATAGATTAAGTAAAGGGAATCTAAAGTTAATAAATGATTGGAAGGACCAATACTTTTTTATTGTAGTTCCTTTAAACTGAACCAATTCTAATGAGTAAAAATTAGCAAACCTTGCCTATACTGATGACATCTTGGTGACTGAGATTTGTATGGCTCAGCCTTTGACTGAATTAATTAAGGAAAATGCAATGTCACTTCAGAAGAGGAGCCATTTTTTGACCTAATAGGCGCTTGTTAACATCAATTGGGAAGTTAGGATTGGAGGGGAGGTCATTATCGATATGTCTTTCCACAAACCAAAGAAAAAACCAGGGAACCTTTTTATTCGGGGTCCTCTAGAAGTGGTGGTTGCATTGACTGGTTTCTGGGCTCCTAGTTCACCCTATATGTCCTCCTTTAATGATTATGATAGGACGATTGACAAGGCCTTTGATGAGATAACCACATTGGAGGTTGGTGAGTCGTCTTAAAGATCAGATCATATCCTTTCTTCACCGGGTTGCCAAACTTTTAAAGAGGTGTTCAGATTTACTGAGTGCAGTGAAGCTTCACTGCTTGCTACTTTGAGAATGAATGACCTCGTTCTCAATGGCTTGAATGAACCGATTTCTGCTCCGTCCCCAGTTGTATATGGGGTCCCCTTTTTGTTAGCTTGTCACTTGATGAGCTTGTTTTCACATCTCCTGCTGCGTTGGTTGCAAAACCCAATAATAATGAAGGAATGATAGAGGATTTGCTTGTCGTTACCCAAGAGACTTCGATGGGAATTCTCTAATCTCACCATTTTTTGCCAGAGGTTCCAAAAATTGAGGAGGTCCCTCAAGTTAATACCTCACCATCTAGGTGCTTAGAGAATTTGGATGCCTTTTCCCCTCCCCTTGGGTTTGAAATTCCTCTTCGGTACCGTGTTCTATCCTTTTTATGCTAAAGGACTCTACCCATTTTAGAGTCTGATTCTTCACTAGGTCCCTCTTTTTAGGAGAAATCTTTTGCTAGTGAGGTGTTGTTTACATAATGCTTTGTCTCCAAGCATTCTCTGTGCCGTGATTATATCCAACTGATCATTTTGCTTTATTCGGTAGTCATAGGAGCTAGTATGCTTAATTAGGGATGGGCTATACAAACGTGACATTGAAATTGCCCACCTATCCTGAGCATATATTAACCCTGTTGTGCTCAAGGAGATGGAGATCCAAGTTGAAGTCACCATTGCCAAGTTTGAACAAATTTGGAATTGGGCCACTTACCTAGATAGAGAGTTGTCTGAGTGGCTGGCGAGATCTTGAGAGCTATCAGACAAAAATGTTGTAGTTGTGGATCGGATTACCTCACTCGAGGATAAGCTCTAGGAGGCTAAGTATTGTTCAATTTTGGATACCAACCTGATCGTCGACCTTCAGGATAAATACACTCAACTTGAGGGAGAATTGAGGATACGTCGTTAGCCAAAAGAGGTTGGGCCCACTCTGGATGATAGTTTTTAGAACGAATTCTCTCTCTACAAGCAGATTGTTTCTTTGGTTGCTCCTGATTTTTCTTTAGGCTATATTGATCTGAGGAATTTCAAGGTTTCTCATTGTTCCAACATTAAGGATTTCTCGAAAACAGTCGGGATTTTATCGTTTAAGTCTCCATCCGGTTCTTGGCCTTAGGATAGTTGACGCATTCATGCTTAGGCAATGGGCAATGCAGTAGCTATCTCTATGTATTGAGCTTGGTTCTCCATATTGTGAATATTTGTACACTTAATAAATTGACTAAACTTTTTGATTATTGTCGCTGATATTGTTTTTGTTCGGATTGAATCTTTGTTCAATACATTCTTTTTTTGCCGGTTTTGGCAAGATTGCTATTGTTGTTAGACTTTTTTGAGCCCTAATTTGTTGACAATATTTAACTGATGGTGCTCATTTTTGTGGAAGAGTATCACAGCACTCATATTGAAAAAGCCCTCTAAGGTTTTTGTATTTCAATGTTTGATTTGAATTAATTCTATTATCCCAATTGTGTGCATATTTTGGAAATCCCAACAATTATCATCAAATAGAACCTATTCACCACCACAAAAATGTTCTAGCTTTGAAAATTATCACTTCATTTGCTTGTGGGAACTGAGTTTATATCGAGCTGAAAATTTTTCACTAAGTTTCCATTCTTCTAATCATTGTTCTAATGTATTTTAAAACCAAGGGAAGAGATTTTATGAAAGAAACAGTTCCCAAGCTAGAGACACATATTATAAGGTCCTTAATGGGTCAATTCATCTCAATGACATTTTCATTGAGGATGCATTACTATAGTAGACAAGTTATAACAGCATAATAACAGATATAGAAGTAGCATAGTACTTTCTGTTCAAATTGCAACAAGGATACTACAAGAATATAATATCTGTAATGGGTTTTACTGGTGCCATGATTAGGGAAGAACTCAATTATTCTTGTCCTAGCTATTATGAATTTTGCTGATTATGGGAAAGTTCACTAAATCCTGGCTAGGGTGCTAATTCTTATGTTACTGCTTGATGCGTCCCACGGACCTAAATTGTTATATGAATTAGAGAGTTAGATTAAGCAATCAGTTGATCCAATTGGTAGTGGGCCCGATCTTTATGATTGCAAATTTTTTTTTTGCGTATCACAACAAATCAAATAAGAGATAAGAGGTATATAAAACTTGCTCTCATAGTATATTTTCTAATACTCAAATCAATAATTTTTCTTAAGAAAATAGAAAAATGTGAAAAAGAAGGAAAGTTTGAATTAAAAGAGGATGGGGATGTGTGAATTTGGAAGGCGTGGCTCCACTTGGGTGCACTCTTCGTTTGAGTGTCTTTTTTGGATCTCTTCTTCCTCTTTGATTTGGGAGTAGTTGAATTTATAATCAAGTTCCTAATTGATCAGTCAGTCCCCTAAAACTATTGCCTATGGTAGAAGGTGAAAGGTATTACTTTTAGAATACAACTGCCATTTGAATTAATTAAAAAACCATTTGGTTGTAAATGTGGGAAACATTTTGGCTGTTTCTAGATCGGCTCATTCACTAGTGCATTTTTATCCCTCAGTTGATAGTAACTATTAATCAAGATTGAATTCCCATTTAATACCCTATAGAGCCATTATTTGGATAACCTGATGAGTTTAGTACTCCCATGTTTGGGTTGTTGATGCTTGGACTCTATTTCAACTTTAGGCTGGGCCAACTTATTTTGGGACTTACCCAACACTAACCTCCCATGGTTGGAGTTTTGAATTCGAATTCCAAGTATGTTATTAATGAAAGGCTAACTGAGTTGTCATTCTTGCTAATTGTGTGTGCCTCTACTATAGATTTTATGCTAATTGGAAATTTTATTTGATAAAATTTTATCATGTTTGACCGCAATTTGATACCTTTATGAGTATTGATTTCCTTATCAAATGGGTTTTTCCTTAGCTATAAATTGTGGGTCCCCCTTCAAGCTAATCCCAAAACGTCTTCTTCCCTATTTGGTTACATGTCATTCTTTTGTAAATATATCATTTTCTTAGTTGCTAATGGATGTTCATTCTGAAGCTAGTGGCGAAGATCCTTCTAGTTTGGTAGTCATCTATTGAGGATGTACTTAAAGTCTATCTTAATTATCTTCTTTTATTGGAGAAACTATTTTGATTTTCCCCTTTTATGTCTCTCTAAAGCTAGGCCAGCATGTTATAATGCAACTTTTATCTTGTTGAACCTCATAGAGGTGATCGAGATAGATGTTGTTGGCATGGGAGGACCTTTTTTTCATTCTCTTTTTTCTCACAGTATTTTTGGCACAACTCTTGTTTGAGTATCTAGAAAGAAGTGTATATTTATTTTTTAATATTCAGATCATGGCCCTGTGTCTTCTTTCCTTTCTTCCTTTTTTTTCTAAGCTGTACTTTTACTATATAAAACTTATACATTGTGAAAGGATCTAATAAATAAACAACCCGAATGGAAACTTTTCTTCATATAACATTCGTATGTTTGTAATTCTTGAGTTACTATTTATGAGTTGAGTGATTGCTCATATATTTGGACTTTGTTTATCTTTCCGCTCCGTCTAACAATCTAACAGCTAGAACCTCTGATATCTCATTGCATAATAATTTAATCTAGATAAATCTGAAACCAAAATATCTATGAAGTAACTGAGTTGGCTTTTTGATTGGAACTGAACCGTTTGATTAAATTAGTAGGGCAACTGGACGGCCCACTACCAGACTGTCACATTGGAAATTATCACATCAGTTCATCATTATTGGCATAGTGGAAGAGACATGCTGTGGCGTTACACCGCATTGACACTTGTCTCTTGTCATTAAACTGATGCATCTCTTTAGGCAGACCAAGACAATGTTGCTTTGGGCTAAAATCTTTCTATTTAAGCTCTATCACGCCTTCATTTCTTGATCTTCTTGCATTTTATTTCTCAACCCAACTTCTCTTTTTGCTTCTCTTTGATTTCCATGGCACCTCGTGTAGCTTCCAAGGGTATTGCTGATATTTTATCCAACTATATGATTAAAAAGGTACTTGATATATACAAGAAATAAAATATTCTGATCGCTATTCCTTTCCAAGTTCATTCATCATGAGAGAGCTTACTCTTTAAGGCATGGCTTTGTTTCCATATATGAGGTCCATCTATGGGAGGGTCTCTACATTCCATTTGCTAGAGAGCTCTATGAGATAATGGAGGCTCTAGGGTACCATCACCTTTCTTCATTCTAACGCAATCAGGTACTTGGTTTCTCTGTTTGTCTTCTTTCATCGTCGAGAGCTTTATCTAGATGCTAGGATAGTTAAAGTCGTCTTTTGATTTAAGTAGGAAGGTAATTGGATTTTGTTTACCCTTTAAAAAGGGTATAAAATAAGCAGAAGCAATCTAAATTTAGTGAAAGATTGGAAGGACTAATATTCTTTCATTGGAGTTCCATCCAATTGAACCCTCTCTAATAACTAAAAAATGGACAACTTTGCTTACTTTGACGAAGTTTTGGACATGGAGGTTTTCATGGCCAAAACATTAACCCACTTGATGAAGGGGAATGTCACTGAACTTCGGAAGACGAGTAACTTTCTAACCCAAAGGACACTCACTGAAGTTAACTAGGAAGTTAACGTGGGTGGAGAGATTGTTGTCAATGTGCCTTCCCATAGACCAAAAGGAAAAGTTGGGGACCTTTTCATTTGGGACTCTTTGGAGGCAGCAACTTGGGAGGCAAGTGCCTCAGTTTTTGGCCCATCCCTTTCATCCTCTATCATTGATGTTGAGAGGATGGTCGATAAGGCCTATAACAAGATGACCATGGTGGAAGCTGGTGGGCCGTCTCAGAGGTAAGACCCGATCCTTTCCTCCCTAGGTTGCCTAATTTTTTAAGAAGAGCTTGCATTTACAGTGAGAGGTGAGGCTCCCCGACTTGTTTTCATGGGAATAAATGACCTTGAACTTTGAGGCGTGAACGTGGAGAACCAATTGCTGCTCCATTTATTGCTAAGTATGGGTGTCGATTTTTGTTAGTTTGTCACTTGACAATTTCGTTTCTACTCCTTCGGCCATCTCAATGGCGAAGTTTATCAATAATGGAGAAATGGCTTAGGAAATGTCTACAAATATTTGTGAGGCTGCAGTGGAGATTCCTAAACCTTGTCTCTTCTCATTGGAGATTCTAGAGGCAGAGGAGGCCCCTTAGGTTGGTTCCCTGCCACCAAAGCATTCTAAGGATCTGGATGTCTTCTCTACTCCACCCATATTTGCAATTCCTCTTCATCACTATTCTCTACCCCTTTTGTGCTAGAGGACTCTAATAGTTTTTGAGTCTGAGTCATCACTAGATCACTTTCTTTGCAATGAATTTTTAGCTTAGGAGGTATTGCACATTTGACTCTTCATACACAAACCTTTTCTTAATATTACTGTGTTTGACTAAAAATTTTGTTTGTCTGGTAGTCCCCAAGAGTTGGTGCACTTGGTTAGGGATGTGATGTTCAAGTGAGACATTGAGATTATCCACTTCTCCTGATCATACACCAATCCTGTGATGCACAGGGAGTTGGAGATACGGGTTGAAATCATTGTAGCTAAGGCCGAACAACTTTAAGATCGGGTTGCACTTCTAGAAAAGGAATTGTCCGAATGGATAGCGAGATCCAAAGAGTTATGGGATGAGAACACCTTAGCTACGAATAGGATTGCATTTCTTGAGGACAAGCTCCAAGAAGTTGAATGACGATTAGTTTTTGACATAAATCTGATTGATAGTCTCTAGAATAAGTGTGCTCAACTTGAGGAGTTTTCAGCCCAAGGAGGTTGGTCCCATCTTGGATGGTAGTTTCCAAGATGGTATCTCCCTCTATGGCAGATCATCTCATTGGTTGTCCCTGATTTTCCTTTAGGTTGTCTTAATTCGAGAAATTATGAGCCTTCTTAGAGTTCTGACATTAGGAATTTTCCAAAGCCATGTGGGGGCCAGCCGTCTAGGTCCTTGCCCGGCCCTCAACCTTGAGAGAATTGGGTTGCTTATGCTTTATGGGGATTAATTTGGTGGATTCCTTTTTATACAAAATTGGGGTTTCTAGAGTGTACATATGTAACTACATTTATTCAATAAATAAGCTAAATTTTATTGATCGTTGTCACTGATATTGTTTTTTCCGTATTATACTTTTGTTCAATGAAATCTTCATTTGCTAGTTAGGTGATCCCACCATCACTATTGGGCTTTGTTGGACCCTGGTCCATGGACCATGAATGAATAATAGTGCCTATCCCATGGAAGGGCATTTTGGCACTCTTACCAAAAAGCCCTCTAAAGTTTTCATAATTTGGTATTTGATTGGACCTATCAAAAGGGATTGGACATTTTATCCTAAAGCTCGCGAGTCTCCAAAATAACTATCAGGGTTTAACTACTCTCTGGATCATATTGTTGTGTTAACCAATGCCATGACTGTGTTTTTATATGGGTCATTCTAGTAGGTGAGGAGTAAAGTCCTCGTTCACCTAATTTAGGGTCAATCATGGTAATTAGGATTCGCACAAATATACAAACAAATAACAAATGTAAGAATTTAATGTAAAATTAGTCTTATTAAAATGGTAAAATATAGCAAACAAGTACCTCATAAGTTGTAAGACATACCTTCAACCTCGATAGATTTAAGAGTTGGGTTACTGATAATAATTTTTAAGGTGAAGGACATTTTGAGCCCTAGGGACTAGTTTTTCATTTTAGGTATATAGTTTATACACACCATTCTAGAGGATAGTTGATACTAGAAACGGTCCCTCCCAATTACGGGATAATTTATTTATATCGGTAATATTACCTGTAGCCTCAACGCTCCTTAGAATTAGGTTCCCTATTTCAGATTGCTCTGCCTTTACCTCTTTATTATAGTATTGGGCTACCTATTACTAGTAAGCAGCTGCCTGTAGCCTTATTGTGTCTCTGACTTATTCGAGCAAGTCAAATTTCTCTCTCAGAAGCTAAGAATTACAAAATGGATCAAAACTTTTGACTCACAAGTTGAGTAGTCCGATTTTCACTGGGATGACTACCTCAATCCTATAACAAAGGTTGAAGAGTATTTCTAGGGTTGTTCTCTGGGGTCATCTGGTAAGATCATATCATGGATTGGAGTTTGTCTACTTAAGAGCTCCTGTGTCCTCTAACTTTATTTTTAGCCTATGTAGTAAGGTTTGGCTTGTTACCTCCACCTACCCATTCGCTTCTAAGTAAGTAACAGATGTATGAACTAGTCTAATGTCAAAACTTGTGTAATACTTGGTGAATCTTTTTCCTATGAATTGGGTCTCATTATCGTCACTATGACCTCGGGTATCCTAAACTTGCAAATAATGCTATGATGGATGAATTCAATTGCATTTTGCTTGATAATCTTTGCCAACGAAGAGGTTTCAACCCACATTGTGAAATAGTTTATTGCAACTATGACAAAATTCCTTTGTCCTGTAGCAAGAAAAAATAGGTCTACTATGTCAAGCCCCCAGTATGTGAATGGTCAAGTTAACTGCAGGGCTTGAAATTCGGTGTGAGGCTAATGAGAGATGTTGCCATGAATTTGACAATTCTTGCACATATTAATGAACTATGGATAGTCAATAGTAGCCTTGTTACATAACCTTAAATGCTTGGTTCTTTTCCCTATATGCAATCTACAAATGTCGAGGTGTACCTCACTTAAAGCATAATCAGCCTCAAACGATGTTAGACACTACATGTAGGGGATGGGATAGCCTCACTTGGCAGTCTTCTTTATGCTCTTTGCTTTATCTAAATCATTGGGTAACGAATCTTCTTTGAGGTACTTTCTATATGGCATCATCTAAGTCACCTTGCTAAGATTGGAAGCATTTCCTCTGAGACATTTGTGTTGGGGATCAGGAGAACTTCCTTCATTTCCCTCGCATATTGCTTGGAGTTCCTCTGTAATATCCCAAAGTTCTGTTTGAATTATTTTAATACAATTTATGATTTTAGGTTAATTTGGATATGATGAAAGTTAATTAAATATTGTTAAATTTTAAAGAAAAATCAAAATTTACGATGTGGCACTAGAAACGCGCTCAAGAGGCACTCGAGCACTGGTAGAATAATATATATATATTTGTATAAAAATAAAATAATAATAAATAAATAAAATAAAAAGAGGAAGGAGTGTGGCATCGGGAGAGAGGAGGAAAGAAGGAAAGAGAGGAAAGGAGGAGAGAGAGAAAAGATGAGGAGGAGGGTTTCATGTGCGGGGAGAAGGAAGAAGAAGAGAAGGGGGAGAAGGAGGTGGTTGGCAATGATTATAGGAGGTAGCATCAACGGCGGTGGCACGCGGAAGGAGGAAATCACTCACGGGTGGTTAGCGAAGGCCGTAGGAGGTAGCAATAGTGATGGCAATGCATAGTGGGGAGAGAGCTAGGAAGGTCAGCAACGGCCATGGAAAGTAGCAAAGGTGATGGCCGTGGAAGGTAGCAGAGGTGGCAATGTGCGTGGTGAGTAGGGCTCGGTAAGAGAGAGAAGGGGCAGTGGCGCGGGCTTCGCATCGATAGGAGAGAGAAAAGCCCCAATTTGGATACTTTAGAGTATCATTTCTTCCGATCTATGGATTATAAAGTCGAGACAAGTATTTTCTAATCTTATCCTTTGTTTGATTTTGCATCTGATGTGTTAGTGTTCTGATTTGGAGGCTTTAAGCTTATGCGTGCACTTTTAATTAGTCAACTTATTTTTTTATGCACACATGACCTTTTTACTGGTTATTTTAGTATTTTATTATGTTTTTGTTGATATTTGTGGGTTTTGTCATTTTCTAAAAAAATGGATAATTTTTTAACATTGTATATATTTATATCAGTATATGTATATGAAAATAAGTATAAAATCTTATATTAGGCCATGTATTTTCACATGTATGTGTCGGGTTATGATTATTACATTTAGATTTGGATATTGGATATCCTGGTCAACTCCTGATGGAGAGATATTTGTTATTAGAAATCCCTTTTCGCCGGTAGGAAAGGTTTGGACATAATGACCCTTTCCTTTGGATGATTTGATTAAACTTTATAATATATTCGGATATTCTAATATATCTGACAACTTGAAAAAGTACACCCAAAGTCACGGGTGGTAAAATATAGTGAACAACCTTACCTATGGAAGATAGAGTATATAGGTAGCCTAATATGCATGCATTACCTGACTTTGATTTAGCTTAATGTTACCGATTCAAGAGTAACACTCTCATCAAGTTAGTCTTTAAATAATCAGAACTTTGATTTGGTACATGTTTTGTACTTCTGCATAGATTTGGATATTTGGACTTGGATTTTAGATTTGAATTTGAGATTTGTCAGTTTTACCCACAAATGATTTTTGATATGTTTCTTACATTTGATTTTAAATATATGTTTTCATCCGGACATTTGAATTATTTGTTGTGGTGTTGGTTCGACTTCTCTGTACACTATTAGATCATTTGACCATCGGATTTTATCCTGGTTTGCGAGCTGATTAGAACTTGCATTTGGACATGGATTAGACTTTGGAATTAGCTATTTGTCTATTGAAATCGGTCTGAATCATTTTCATTTTGTTTATATATATATATATATATATATATCTATATCCTTAGGAAACTGTTTTTGAATTGGACATTTATTTAAATTTGATATTTGATTTGAGTACGAGATTACCATTAGATTTGAATATTTGATTTGGTTGGATTTGGACATTGGATTTTGTTTTGAATTTAATGAATTGATTTTTGTATTGGCAATTTAGATTTATATTTGTTTTTCGATTTTGTTATTTATTTCTTGATCATCTCTCTATTTATTGGATCAATTTACTCGTATATGATATTTGTTGGGTTTTAAACTCATATTTTATATTTCGTTCATTCAGAATAGAATGCTTGGATGTATTGTAGGAGTATAGACGTAATCTGTCAATTATTCGTCCGATTTGGTGAGTTTTAATTTTGTTATGGTTTAAATTGATATCTGATATAGTTAGATTTTGGAGTTGGTCAAGTATAGGCTCATGGTTATATTTCAAAAATAGTTAGGATATTATATTATATTCTAATCATGATTTTGGTTAAATTATTATCTATCTTACGATGATTGTAGAGTATATCATATTTATATCATACGGACAGTTATCCGATGAGATTCTATGCGGATTTTGATTTATCGGATCTTGTATATTTAGTTTGTCACACTTGAATTTTAAAACTTAGTATTATTTATTAAATTTATTTAAAATTTTAAATTTTAAATTTTAAAAATAATAATTAATTAGACATGCTAAGTTTCATGTTGTAACATCCTCAGTGTGGTTGTTTTTGCCAATTGGTTGGCCTTCTGCTTGTTCTCTCTCGGGATGTGATGAACATCCATTTTATCGAAAAATGCTAGCAGATTCTTCACCTTGGCAAGATACTTGGCTGAACATGGATTGGTCGCATTGAAATTCTTAATTACTTAGTTGACTACTAATTTAGAGTCATTGCGGATGATTAGGTTCTTTGTCAAGTATTCTTTTTTTTTTTTTGGTAAGTGCTTTGTCGAGTATTCATTTGCCAGCTTAAACTCAACCAATAGAGTTTCATATTTGGCTGCATTGTTTGTGGTTTGAAACCCAAATGTCATTGAGTACTTTATTTTGAACCTATCTGGCATCACCAAGACTACTCCAGTCCTACTTCTTACTTGAGAGGATGGCCCATCAACATATAAAATCCATGTTAAAGTTTCCTCATGGGGAAGCTTGTGTCCGTCTTCTCCTAAGCTTTCTGGAATTAGGGTCATCGTTTTGACTGTAAAATTTACGAGAGCTTATTCTTTTATGAACGGCCTTGTTCGGAACACTATGTCGAATTTACTCGATTCTACGACCCATTTTATCAAACATTTGGATATTTCTAGCCTTTGTAAGATCCCCTTTAATGGATAGGTGGTTATGATGACGATCTTATGAGCTTGAAAATATAGATAGAGTTGTTCTCACTGAATGGATCAAAGCTAGAGTGACCCTTTTGGCCTATGAATACTAAGTCTCTGTATATGTTAGAATCTTACTGACATAATAAACTGATCATTGTATATCAATTTCTTGATTGATCAAAATTGAGTTCAGTATTGTGTTTGAAACACCAAGTATAGTTGTTCACCTTCTTTAAGAGGAGACAGGGGTAGGGGATTGGCAAGGTATTTCTTCCGCTCTTGGAAAGCTTATTGACATTCTTCTATCTAGCAAAACCCATTTGCCTTGGCCCCTCTTAGAATTTTGAAGAAGGGAAGATATTTCTTAGCCGATTTTACTAAGAATTTGGCAAGTGCGGCTAGTCTTCTGGTTAACATGAGGACTTCTTATAAGGTTAACCTGTGGTCAGCATTTAGGAAGCTATCTTTGTGTATATCCCCAATGTTACTTTCAACTGAATGATTCATTAGATTGGCACAGGTTTATTATCCAATCCATACATGGGGTTCTCAGTTGGTTTTATTTGATTTCTTTTTATTCCTAACTTAAAGAAAATATTGAGATAGAGCAAATATTCAGAATTTTCATTATCAATAGAGGCTCGTTTTACTTGATAGTCGATGGTAACATTTAAAATGGGTATAGATACAATAAGAGGATTGGAATGATGAGTTATTGTATGAGTTATAACATTATCACTAAGACTAATGGCACCATTTCCTATTCTTAACTTCTGTCTCTTATTGAAGGAAGTCTTTTTAGGACTATCTAGAGCTTCGTTGCTGGAGGACCTCGTGGAAATCATATTCTATGTCGCTACCCAGTTATGAGGTTGTATAGGTTACTTCTGTATCGTTATTGCTGGTGTTGCCAAGAGCATGTCTTAGGTTTGTCAGGTATTTATTGAGGTATCTTCTTTGAATGAGGATTTTAATCGCTTTTTATAGAATTTGGCAATCCTCAATGTTGTAGCCCAGAAATTGATAATAGAAGTAATATTTTAACTGATCGTCTTCCTCCGGGTTCTTTACTAGCTTTGGCCATTTTAGGAACTTATCGTTCTGGATCTGCATTAGAAAGTTGGTTTTGGTGTCATTCAGAGGAGTGAAATTCAATGACTTGTACTCCCTTCTAATGCCCGAATCAGTCCTCTATTAGTTCTTAAGATCTCGGTGGAGTTATTGCTATTGCTCTTCTTACCGTTAGCCCATCCCGGATGGTGATTTGAGCACTTCGAACTTTTTGTTTCATTGGTCTCGTTGGGGGCAATGTACATTCTGGTGATGGTCTCTGACTCAAGGGGCATTTTAGATTCCTGCTGAACCAGATGCTTGAAAAATTCTATCGATTGTACAGTAGCCATGAAGGAATTTAATTTTATATCATCAGTGAGTTTAGCTATGCCTCGGGCCTTGGCATTGAATCGAGTTGAAAAATGCTTTAGAGTTTTATTTAGACCTTGTTATATTCTAACAATGTGCTGCAACTGCTTTTCCTTCCTTTTGTTGGAGGAAAATTACAATATGAATTTGTCAACTAACTCTTGAAGGAACTAAATCAAATTTGGTGCTAGCCAATAAAACTAAATTTGAGCGTTTCATTTGAGGGTCAACTACAAGGCCGGGGATCCCTACAAGGTTTAGAAATGATCCAAGTAGTCCATTGGATTAGAGTTTCCATCATAGGGCTTCAAAGCTGGCATCTTGAACTTTAGAGGGAGTTGATGCATCCCGTTCTTCCCGGTAAAAGGACTACCCATTTTGGTGTAATGATCAGCTGTACTTCCATGACATAATTATTACTCAATCCTTCGGATTCTTTCCTCCACCTTCAAGATGAATACAATCCTTTTCGCATTGAGGAATGACTTCGATCCTAAGTGGTTGGCTGACATTCAGGTAATGTGCTGGTTTGGAATGTTCTTGGATAAGCTGCTACGTGGTGCCTCATCTCGCGCCGATGGTCGCCTCATGTTTGAGTCCTAATGTTTATCATGATTGTTTTACTTTGTTGAGTGAAGTTCGATTCTTGATTGGTGGTGAGAATAGATGGCTTGACCACGTTTTCACAGACGGCGCAATGATGTATTGATTTGTCACATTCTATTAAATAGATCATAGCTTGAAAATGTTTGGTTAAAGCACATTTTTGGAGCAATAGACGCGTCTCAAAGGTTGTTTGAAAAAACTTGATTGAAAGATGTTCGATATTGCGAGAAATTCTCATACAAGGATTCTCATTTGTCCAAGATCAAAGATAAGAAAGGGCAGCATCACCATGATTCACAAGCAGGTGGTAGTGTTCAACCTTGTTATGTTATAGTTAGGATTTGGTATGAAAATCTTGGAAAATCATCCGTGAATTGCCACTCTATTGCATTTTGCATTGTTGCAAAGGCTTGATGATTTATGTGAAATGGGGTGTAGTGATGGAGATGTGCTGCATTGAAGGTATGGGATAAATTGTATGTAATTTTACATTACATTATAGGGACAATATTTGTGATGTAGAATTGTGACGATAAATATTACGCAATATTATCATTATGTAAAACTGAATATAATTTTGAATAATATTTGAAGAAAAAATAAGTATGATTGTACTTGTTGACTAGTCTTTGATACAGATTTTTTATTGTTATACAAATCTTATTCCATAATGTGTTGAACAAAGGCAGAAGATTGTAGTGGCCAGAGGGCTATATGTTTGCTCGAGAGTGAATGATTAGATTTTCATTATTATAGCAATAATTGTGAATATTTTTTAGTAATAACATATGCATATCATTACTATTATAAAGATTGGAATTAACATGAATGGTGCAAAACAAAGAGTAACACTGTCTATACTATAAGTTTATCAAAATATTATTAGAAAGAATGATATGATACATATTAAACGGATCTATTACACTAAAAAATAATAATTTAAAAGAAATAATTCATTAAATATTATCTATTAATTTCATATTAATATTTATTTTTTATTATTTAATTTAGACCGTCAAAATAATAATGGACCCAAATTAGTGGGAGCATATTGACATGATCCCTCTAAGTTTACTTATCAAAGAGAAAAAAAAAAAAGAAAAGAAAAACACTACTCTTCTGTTCCATTCTATTCTATCTATGCAAGTGCTAATTGCATTTTTCCATCGAAGAAGGCAGAACGGGAGAGAAGGTAAGCCGTGTAAACTATTGAAACGACGACGCATGGGCACAAGTGCTCCCGTGCGTGCATGCAAAGAAAGACTTGGAGCTAACTACACAACGCTCGCACAAGGGGGATGGCGAGAGGCCTGAGGGCGGACGTGCTGAGAGCATATAGAGAGGTGCTCAGAGCAACCCGAAAGTCGTTCGCCGAAGACACCCAGATGCTAACAGCGTCGGCCGTTGAAGTCCGAAGCAAATTTGAAGAGAATCGAAACGTCGCATCTGAAGTCGACATTAAGAGACTCCTCGACGATGCGCGCGAGGCTTCCCATTTCATCTCCACCATGATCGTTCAAGCCCGGCAGAATGATCGCGGCGGTTACGGTAATTCCGCAGTCCCCATTAAACCCTATTCTTTTATTTATTTATTTTTTTAAATTGCTTTTGATGGGATTATTTTGCCGATGCCTATTAACTGTTCTATGAATTGTCTCACCGGATTTTTGAGAATTTTAATGGAATGTCAAATTTATGCCTGCTTTGAGTGAGCATTGACCATAATCTCAACTTCTATTTGACTTTTCAATAAGTTTATGCTTAATCCCGTGATTGGCTATAAGTAAATTTTTATTCTTGATATTGATTTGGTGTATGATTATGTGTTAAACTGTTTAAAACTGGAGAAAAGTCGGAGTTAATATTTTTACTATGTTTGATTAGAATGATTGAAACTCTGTAAAATAGTGGAGATTTTGAGTTATAGTTTACCTAACTAATTTTCCATCATCTCAAAATTAGTAGGAAACTACGAGGGAGAAAGGAAATCGCATGATATTTTAGTTAGAAAATAAATTTCAAACTTTCCCACAAATACCCTAATCTGACCATTCTGCCGCCATATCATTTACTTGCAACCATCTAGTGATGAATCGTAGCATTGGAAGATGTCTACTCCTTTTGCTGCCGCCGCGGCTTTCTAATCATAGGCTCAAAGATCCCTTGGAATGTCTCCCTTGTCGTACTATGGCAACTATATTCTTTTATTCTTCTTTCTTTCAAATTATTCATCTATCATCAAACAAAAGAAATCTTGGCAGTGTCTCCTTCTCCCTCTCCTCTCCCTGGTGTGTATCTGTTCTGCCAGTGAATATATGATATCTGTTGTGTGTACATCTTCAGTAAAATATGCTATTTGACTTAATGCTTCATGTCTACAATTTAGGTTTTGATTCTTTTGGATGTCTCAGTGAATTGGTGAAATTATTTTTGTCATTTTTATGTTCAATAGCATCCATGCTCCCCATAGTATGATTCAGCTCCTTATATAAGTCTCTACTTGTGTTAAAATCAGGCTATCAATACCGGTATTTTGGTGGCTACTTTAATTTTTAGTTGTGCACTAACTTTGGTTGTGGAGAAACCCCAATCGGCAGATAGGATATGGGGAAGGGAACATGTGAATCATCATATTCATGAATGGAATCTTTAAAGATATCATTATCTGAAAGTATGATGTGGATTTATTGAAGGTGATATGAGCAACTACATGCGATGGTAGCAGCAATAACATATTTAATAGAGCAAGGATCAAGTTTGTCACAACCCAGACCTAGATTATGAACATAATAGACACACCCAAACACCTTTAGCTAGTAATGACACCATCTAAGATAGAGGATGACATGCAAGAAATGCAATAGCATGCCGTTAGGATGGCATCTTTCCAAAAGCATTTGGGGACATGCATGTGGCATAAGTGGGCATGAGTAAATTCTAACAAGTGAAGTTCTGCTACATCATTTTGATTGGGGGGTACATGCACCGGATGCTTGATGAATAATGCCTTTAAAGGAGAGATAGGAGATAAATGCAATAGAAATACTTATAAATTTTCTGATTGAAATTGTGTTTTGCTCTGAGTGCAAAGCATTTGAAAGAGAGATAAGAACTTTGAATGACTCTCTATAAGAAAAATCTTGGTCATATGAGAATAATCTTCTACAAAGTTGCAAGACACTGAGATTTGTTGGATGGAATATTGATATGCCCCCATACATTAGGATGTAATAATCCAAATGGACTGGAGACATGACTGTTAATGTGCAAAGGAAAACACACATGATGATGCTTGATAAGTTGACAAGCTTCGCACTCAAGGGTCTATAGATTATGGGGACTTTTAACTTGATGTTTCAAAGTGGAAAGAGATGAGTGACCAAGAAGACAATGCCATTGTATTGGTGAAGTAGAACACCAAAGAGCCCAAGAAGGAGAATGGGTGGGAGTCTTGTAGTACAAGCCACCAGATGCATACCTTCCTCTTGGTTTATCCACTTCTCAGGAAGATCCTCATTATTTTTTTTTTGCCTACATCCATTGAACGTTGTATGCACCCATCATGGACATTGATCCACCACCGCTGAGCATAGCCCTCTCACAGAAATTGTGTGCAATAATAACAACCACAGAGAAAAATATGGAGAAAACAAGAACATAACCACATAATCAAGGACATCTTGATTTAGGTGGTTCAGCCACTTGGCTTACATCCATGGCGATTCAGAAGAGAACAAGGTACCATGTCAAACTTTATAAACTACAGCATACATGGGATTATCCCCTTCCCATAAGCAGTGAATTTATCACTGCTTTCTAACAACGCAACACTATATCTCATCATTGAACACACTAAGTAATGGATATTCAACGTGAGTTGCCTGTGAGAGAGATAACCTGACTGTTATACAAAGCATAATGTGGAGAACACTCCCTTCACATATTTGTGAAGACCACATTTTTACACTCATAGGATGATGACCCCTTCTTGGAGGTGTCCTCACCGATGGAGACTAACATCTCTCTTTGCTTCACACACTTTGAGCCTTTTGCTCAGTTTGTCAAATCTCAACTCTTTCCTATTATGAAAATCAATGGCCACTGCACCTGTCATTGCAAGCTAAACCAAGTCTTGAAAGTGGACTATTTGTATTCATGTCAAAGCCACCAACCTCAACATTTAGAACTAACCGAATTATTTCAAGTCTCACATGTGAGCTAGTGTTTTCTGTCTATTCTTAATTTTGCATGTAATGTTCATTGGAATACCTAAGCCACCATATGAGACTTCCATGCCAGAGTGTGTTTCGTACTTTTTTTCTTTCTTCTTGATGTTTAATTATGATAAGAACCTTGTTCTTAAGGTCCAACACCAGGCTCAAATCAATCACTCACACATCCAAATTACCTAAAAATACCACAACATGAAACAACCTCATATTTATGGTTTGTACAAATGATCCCAAATATCATAACGAGATGCAGATGATATGAATATAAATAATTAAAATCAACATTTTCATAATAATTGTAGGATGGTTTGATTGATAAAGAAATCTCTAGAGAGAATCACTGTTTGACTCCTAATCAAATCAAGTAGTTTTTAGAGCAAATTGTAGGAGCAGAAGAAGAGATATCTGAAATAGGATTCCAAAGTTAACCCCAAGCCAACCCAAATAACTTCCAGGGCAAAATCTAGAAGAGCTGAAGTACCTAGAAGGGTCCCAAGTAATTACAGCTGTCAGGTCACAAAAATAATGCTCAAATGGCCAAAAGATGCCTCACTATTTGCTTTCATGCTTATTTATAGCTAACCTAACTGTCACAACCGGAGCACTATTTGCTTTGCATGTAATGTTCATTGGAATACCTAAGCCACCATATGGGACTTCCATGCCAGAGTGTGTTTCATACTTTTTTTCTTTCTTCTTGATATTTAATTATGATAAGAACCTTGTTCCTAAGGTCCAACATCAGGCTCAAATCAATCACTAGCACATCCAAATCACCTAAAAATGCCACAACACGAAACCACCTCATATTTATGGTTTGTACAAATGATCCTGAATATCACAACGAGATGCTGATGTTATGAATATAAATAATTGAAATCCACATTTTCATAATAATTGTAGGATGGTTTAATTGATAAAGAATTCTCTAACAGAGAATCACTGTTTGACCATAATCAAATCAAGCAGTTTTTAGAGTAAATTCTAGGAACAGAATAAGAGATATTCGAAATAGGATTCTAAAGTTGACCCTAAGCCAACCCAAACATCTTCCAAGGCAAAATCTAGAAAAATTGAAGTACCCAAAAGGGTCCCAAGTACTTAGAGCTGTCAGGTCACAAAGATAATGCTCAAATAGCCAAAAGATGCCTCACTATTTGCTTCCATGCTTATTTATAGCTAACTTAACTGTCACAACCGGAGCACTAGTTGCTTTGTATTTAATGTTCATTGGAATACCTAAGCCACCATATGGGACTTCCATGTCAGAGTGTGTTTCATACTTTTTTCCTTTCTTCTGGATATTTAATTTTGATAAGAACCTTGTTCCTAAGGTCCAACACCGGGCTCAAATCAATCACTAGCACATCCAAATCACCTAAAAATGCCACAACACAAAACAACCTCATATTTATGGTTTGTACAAATGATCCCAAATATCACAATAAGATGCAGATGATATGAATATAAATAATTGAAATCCACATTTTCATAATAATTGTAGGATGGTTTGATTGATAAAGAAATCTTTAGCAGAGAATCACTATTTGACCCCTAATCAAATCAAGCAGTTTTTAGAGTAAATTTTAGGAACAGAAGAAGAGATATCTGAAATAGGATTCCAAAGTTGACCCTAAATCTACCCAAACAACTTCCATGGCAAAATCTAGAAGAGCTGAAGTACCCAGAAGAGTCCCAAGTACTTAGAGCTGTCATGTCACAAAGATAATGCTCAAATGGCCAAAAGAAGCCTCACTATTTGCTTTCATGCTTATTTATAGCTAACCTAACTGTCACAACTGGAGCACTATTGCCTTAGCTCTGAGTTATGACATTGTAAATCATATTTCTAATCTATTGAAAACTTGTGTCTTAGACTTTGATATAAAATATAATATTGGAAAAATACTCCTCAACTTGTATTCCTTTTAACATTTCAAGGTTTCATGATCTTTATGATTGTTGTGCAAAATCCGTCAAAAGGAAAACATAAACAAGGAATTAATGAGTATTAAATAAAATAGATAATCGTAAAAACTAAATATGAGGTCTTCCATCATTTGAAGCCTTCAAGAAAAACTACTTCTGCTATTCTTGGAGGAAGGAACAAAAAGAGTTAGATAAATGCCCAACAACTAAAATGATGATTTAAGAGTGAATATAACAAATATTAACAAAATATGAAATTCAAACATAACACAATAGAGTAGGAATATCACACTATATTCCAACATAATCGACCAAAGTATGTCTACTTGCATTGGTGGAGAATAATCATACAATATATACAATCACATTATGGATGAAAATATCAATATCATTATCGATTATGGTGATATTGCTATTAGATATATTCTACAACATACTTTTGGTATCAAATTTATTAGAATCATATATTTTTCTACAAACCGTAAGCTGATAGGAAAATATTGATTGAAATATTGGCCAATTTGGATATATCAATTGATATTTTAAATATTAATATATAGGACATATTGCAATTTTGCCGCAATATCCAAAAATATTGGATAATGGCCAATATTCATTCCACGTATGACATATATGCAAACGGTTGGACATGTATTGTCAATTCCTATGTAATAGTTCATGTCAGGAATATAAGTGAATTAGATATTGTTTATTGTAATCAACACTATGGACCCTGGATTTCATATTTTCAGATTCTTTAGTGTCTACATATAATGTTTTTAGCTTATTCATGATGCACAACATAATGATAAAAATATCAAAAGAAACCAAAGCTAAGAAATATTCAAAGGCATGAATAAATTTCAAGAAGAAAAATGGTATTTTTCCACAGTCTAAATCTTCGAATCCTTCTGTTTTCAAACTCTTGAACTCCATTTTTGGACTTAATTTGCCTCAATTGATGTGTAGAGCTTAATTTAGAACAAGGTAAATTTTCAAATCCCATGGCACACAAGAAGTTTTTCCTTCAATCTTATGCAATAACCATTAAAATGTTAAACTTCAACGCTTAGCCTTTTATGTTATTTATTTCAATCTTACAACACTTAGCAACTTGTATCATAACAAATCGCTAATTTTGCCTTATTACTAAATTATCAACATAATCAATTTAAAGTAAGTTTTCTTCTCCCTTGACCATTAATTGTATCACTTTTGTTTCTATAAGTTTTTGAGCATAAAATTTATGATGATTATCTTGGACATAATTTTGTCAACAAAACTAAATTATTATTTATTTTTCCACAAGGTTCAAAATGTTATCTTAATCACCAAATTTGCTTCCACAACATGACTTTAATTTGATATACACTTAGACTGTCATCCTGACAATAATTTATTGTGATATTATTGTTGAATGTGTTGCATGTAATTTGGCCCTTATACTGAAAAAATTTCAATTTATTTTAAAGCCACTTAACCAATCATAACCACATGCTATATCTTCTTCAACTATCACATTGAAATACTTTTAAATCCATCATGCCCCATGATTCTTTTAACCTACTTAACATGTTAAAACATGTTTTCTTACACTTTTTTCCTACAACATCTCAATACATCATGCATCAACTTCACGGATTACTTAATCCTACCTTGTTGACCATTCTGCCACCCCATGAATAAGCATAATTACTTGAAATTGCTTCCAACGTAATTTCCACAAGCTAGACCATAATTTCCTCATGTAACTTGTTAGTTAAGCATGATTTTTTAAATTCAAAATACTAAATCATTTTCAAAATTGTCATTATAACTTATTCATTACTTCATTGTGAATTTATAAAAATTTAAAGATAAGGACTGTAGATCATGAATTATGGATAAGTTTTCTTCAAGAAGGCCTTCAGAATTCACTCAAACTTTATGTCCTTTCTTTCATTCACTCAATTTGGTTGAGAATCGAGATGGATTGTGGTGGTATCTAAGGCTACAAATGAGGCCTATTTGTACAACAATTGGATGTTTTCTTCACTTGCCACATGACATGACACATGGAGGATTGAAAGCATGAACCACCGAAACATTGCTTCCATGCATGTTCCACCTCTACTAATTCCTCCTGTAGTGACACCTAGCTAAGCAAACCTCTTGTTTGTTGACACCACAGTATCCACTGTGACATGATATCTTCTACTAACTCCCACTACATCTTGTATGGGCTCTCAAATGCCTCCATGGAGTTGGCTCACCATAACAAAATATTGGGCCAAAATCAACTAAGGCATTGAGGCAAATTCAAGTATAGTACCCCCATTATGTCATAGCCTAAAATCATTTGGTCCATACTTAAGAAAATCCATAGAATATGCAAATTAAGTTCACTTATATTAATCATGCATACGATCAAGTGAGAGCTTAATCTGTGTTGAGAATAAAAGCCTTCTAAGTATTGCCTAGAGAAAACATTGAAACTAAGTATTACCTTAAACTTGAAAATGGATATCACACCAACCGTAATGACAGCTAAAAATTATACAACAATCGCTCTGCCTAGAATTACAACTGCTTCACATCTGAGCTTCTGCACGCCTTGGCCACCTTCGACACTGTGTTGATGGGCCGTCCTTGTTGGCTTGGTCTTCCAAAATCCAGCAGTGGGGTAATGCCTGATTTTGTAAAGCTTGGTGCTTGGCCATTGGTACTGCAAGGATGGGACAACCTTGATGGTTTGTGTAGTCCAGGCAAGGGGTTAACTTAGCTCTGACGGTCTGTTCCTAGGCAGTTTGACACCTGGTGTTTGCTGATTAACTGTTTGGGCATCACACCTCTGTCCGATCGTTTTTCTAACAAGTGGATCCTCATCAAATTAGGATAAGATTCTAACAATTCATTGTGATAAAGTTAAGTTGTTCCACCTTGACTGAACTAGGCTGTATTGGTTGTGAGTTATTGTGCAACCACTCCACTAAGCCAATAATGCTAACTGGACACCTTTCTCATTTATGAGTCAAATAGTGGATCTTTCACCACCAATCACATAAAACGGGTTCCTCACAACACTACGTATGAAGCACTCTAAGAGTTGGCCATCTTGAAGTTTCCTATTGCCATTTCAAACATCCAGCTTGCCTTGTTAATAACCTAGATAAGAGTATGACAGACCTATTAGTTTTGTTCATCATCAATTTTTATGTACTTGTATTGTTCAATCGAAGCACGGGGTGTCTAACTGGAGCTCCTTTTGACCCATTATTCTACTTTCCTACCACTTCAACCAAGATGATCAAATCACTTCAAGCAGACACCCTATTATCTTCTCCACCCACATTTGTTGAATCTCATGCACATCAATCATGGACTTTGAACCGCTGCTGTTGAGCATAGCTATGATGTTGTTATATCTTGGGCCTAAGTCCTCACTCACTGAAACCTGGCATAATAATATCCATGAGAGAAATTTGGAGAAAATAAAGAACATGACTGCACAATCAGAACATCATGATTTCGGTGTTCAGCCTCTAGGACTACATCTGCGGTGATTTGGCAAGAGAACAATTGACTATGTCACACTTAGAAGAGTGCAATATATATAAATAAATAAATTATATATATATACATATATACATATATATTGTTGCGTCCCACCCCGAGTTGCCGTACGGATTAGGGGAGCCTTGGATTCCCAGCGTGCGGGCGCTCACGGAAGAAGGGTCCGGTCTCCGTCTCTGTGAACTGGACTGCCTGTGCTGAAGCACAAACAAGAGGTGAAAGTGCAGCGGGATTTCTCCCACGAGGCCGCTCAGGCCTTTCGAGTCGGCAATATTCCCGCGATAAGCGAAAGTCGCACGCTAAGATGGTGCGCGAAGAGAATCTTTGTGAAAGCGTGGAAGTGCTTATGCGATGATGTGGGGAAGAGTTTTGGCGGGTGTTGGAAGTCACGGCTTAGTAATGCACCGGTGGGTGCTAACTTTCCGTGATCTCGACGGATCTTGGGATTATGGCCGAGTCGGCTAGATGAGGCGAGCTGCTGCCCGACTCGTCTCTCTTGTGTTTTGAGAGAAAAGAGGGAGAGAAGCGATTGAGGGCGTCGATGCTATCTTTTCTTCGGATCGTTGTTTGATCGAAGAGTTCGAGTCTCTCACGATTGATCGTTGATTGATCGAGATCAAGAGAGTTCAGCGTTCCCAAAAGGGGTCCTCTTCTGTGGGGGTGAGGTTTTATACTCCTCACCCGTTGGATTCTTGGGCGCCAAACGCCCGTTGCACTGAGGCATTGCGCGGCCAGTCGGCCCCATCATCGGCCAGCCCCAGTCACGCCAGCTGACCTTGTTGCGTGCCCCTTCTTATTCTTTGGCGTCGTTGACCACGGAATTCTCCACGAGAGGAGATTGGTTGGGCCCTGCCAGACGGCGGCGAGATGGCGTTAGCTGCGCCCGTGCGCCTCTGATAGCTAGCCTTTACGCCCTTTTGTCACATTCCCGTGGCCATTTAATGCGCCCGCGTTCTTACCGTTGCCTCCTTCCGTTATGGGCTCGCCATTCTCCCATTAGGTTGGGCTAACATTTCCTCGTGGGCCTCTGTTCTTCTCTCTCTTGCGGAACCGCCGTGGGCTGGGGCTGTCTTATGGGTGGGGACATGGGACCCGACACTAGCCCCCGTGCAGGGCGCTGGCCCGGTGGTCGGGCACAGCATGTCCATTGGGCCCATTTCACGGCCTCATACCCTTCCTCGTGCCGCGCCCGTTCTTTGTCGTCTTCCCAGGTCGCGCCTTTCCCGAGGACCGGGCGAGGCTTTTGAGTCTTGTCGCGACCGTCACCTTGCCGTGAGATTCGCGCGTCTTGGGTTTCGTCGACTTGCGGGCCAGCTGTTCTTGCCCTAGAAAGATGTTCCTTTGGGCCGTGTCGCCATCGCGGGTGAAGGGATGGCTTTGTGTTATATCTATAAATAGGGGGTCACTCGAGTGAGTGAAGTTCATCCCTTACCAGCGAATCGGAGGCGATGAGGAGATTAAAGCTTTGCCCGCCCACGAGTGGGCACTCGAGAAAGGAGTCGGATGGACCACTTGCATGCCGGGTTCACTGATGGAGACCGTTGTAGTCAAGCCATGTGGCTTGTTTTCTTTTTATATGAGAATGGTTCGATCATTCCGCCGTTGTCATCGCCTCCTTAGGTTGTGGCTCGGTGTGGTGTGGCGGGATTCTTTGACTTCCTCAGAGTATCTTCTCCGCTTTTGGCGGCTTTGGAGGAGAAGTCTCCAGCGTGCCCGAGGCCCGGTCTGCGACCCGGCCATAGAAGGGTGCGAGGTAAACCAGCCCTCCCCAAGGAAAATTTGGGCTTGTCATCCGGACTTTCCCAGTGCTCGACTTTCGATGCTTCTGTACCCGGTGGATTGAATTAGGAGACTCCCAGAGATGCTCCACCTTCCCTTGATTCGCCAGTGCAATTCCATTTACTGCAAGTCGTTCGCCGGGCTCTCACAGGACATCGCGAGGAGCATCATGCAGGACCTCGCACTGATTTTCTTTCATCTTTCTCGACTTCATGGTTGTGGTCCTTGTACTTTACAAAAAGTATTTAATAAAAGTAGCCTTTTTTCCTCGGCTTTTGTCTTTTTCTCCGTAAATGCTTTTGTTTCCGGGCGTTTTGCCTGAAGATCACGTGTCGTTCTTTGGGAGCCCATGGGGTTCCGTCGACCGTCACGTCCTTTCTTGTTGTTAGGCGCATTTAATTCTGCGTGTTCGGGAGGCGTCATTAGTCTTGGAAGCGCGCGTTTTTCGGGGCCTCACGTGGTGGAATTCGATTGGCCCTTCCTTAAAAGTTTTCCGCTCTTTGGGCTTGCCGTTTTCGGAAGACACTTTATTTAAACGCGCCGCTTTCTCCCGAAATTGGCACGTCTTCGCACCTAACCATTAGTTGGCGGTTTAATCTTCCTCTGCGTATTTTCTTGTTGCGAAGTCGATGGAAGGCTCTTCTAGCGGCCTGAGCACTCCTTTCTTGGGTCCGAATCCGGTTCTCACGCTCCCACCTCTTCAGGCCCACTCCTCGGGAGGCTCGCTCACGAACCACGGTTGCCGGCCCCCTCGGGGCACAGGAGTTCCTCAGGGTTTCGAGAGGGTCCCACCGCGTCGAGGGCTTTAGCGTCGAAGCGGAATGGGCTGCGAGCACGCGTCGCACACAGAGGGCGCTCTGGTGAGTCGGAGGCCGGGGTTGTACGGTTGGCGGATGCGATGTGGGCGCAAGGCAGCATGTGCACTGAGGAAGAAAAAAAGAGCAGGCTTGACACGAGGCCCAAAGATTCTTTGCGGCTGCGAGACGGAGATGAGTCGATGCTTGGCGGAGGGCGTGAGGCGGACTTGGATCGGAGATATTTTGACGCCATCGGACTTTGCGAGGCTTGCTTTTTGGAGGATCCGAGGCTTCCGTGTGGCGTCATAGATTCTCGTAACTCGTCACCGGGACTCGTGATCAGCGGTGGATTATCCCGTTCAAAGTTCCTCCTCGGTACAGGTTCTTGACCACTTTTTGCTTTCGTTGTATTATTTTTTTGTCGTTGTAATAGGCGATTTGTCATGTGAGAATCGGCTTTCATATCGTCTCGTCTCTGCTTTGTATCTTCCCGCCTTTCATAATGATTTGCCGTATTGAGATGCGCTTATTGTGCGCGCCTTAGATCTTTTGCTATCGTAAGCCTTCATTTAATGCGGCGGCGCCCCGCGTGGACCTAGCTAGGCGGTTTGAAGGGTCGCGCCCGTTAACTGGCGCTTAGCCCGTCATTCTTTGTTGATTTGAGGTTACGCGGTGCGCCGAGTGCCACCACGTGTCTCGATCTCAGGAGCGATGCCGTTTCGGTTTCCCGCCTCCCTAGCTTGGCGTTGTCTATTTAAACCCAAGCGGCGATCTCCCTTATTCCTTCTTCGATTTCTTCTCCCTTGTTTATACTTGCATCTTCGAGAGACAAATGGCTCCGATTGTAAAGCTTCTTCCTCTTCTCGAATCTCCGGAAAGTGCGCCACGGTGTTCGCAACACAGTCCATTTGGTAGGCGTATATAGCCTCCTTAGGGTGATTATGCGATCCCTAGCGGCGACCTCCCGCGTTCACAGTCACGAGGGGCCAGGCCCACGCCCACCAGGGCTTTGTTACGGTGTCTGAACATCGTAGAGGGAGGGCTTCGTTTCTCTGTGAACTGCAATTTGCATGCGATAGTTGAAGCCCCTGAGTCCCAGCGGCGACTTCACCCCATGCCTTGCGTTATCCCAGGTATCTCTTTGCGTCTTCGCCACGATGCACGGTGCACCTTGATGCTGGCGGGATTATCTTTTGGGCCCGCGGAGTCGGAGGACTGGTTTGCTCTCTCCCCAGGCGAGTCGGCTTCCGTGGCACCCAATCCGGATTACATTGAAATGGAAGAGCAGCTTCTTCTTCTGGAGGAGCCCTCGACCGAGGAGCTTCCCGAGGATGGGGCCCGATCTCGGAGTTCTTTTGAGACCGACCCACCGCCCAGAGACCTCATAGAGTCCTCATTTTGCTATCCACTATTAGTGCGGAGAAGCGGGTTCGAGTCGTGGTTACTTCCTTACATCAAATCGCTCGAGTTGGCCGGGTGGGGGCCTTCCCGCATTTGGTTGGGCGATAGGCGCCCCGGTATAGATCTTCTGAAGAGGCTGCCAGCTTAGTTTCTCGTGAGAATCGGAGGAAAGCGGCTTGTTGTCGTCGTCGGCGATGATGAGGGCGGCTGCCCTTAAGCGGTTAAGGGAAGCGCGGGGACTCCTTTGAGGAGGTCGGAGGCAGTCGTTGGTCGCCTCTCTTTGCGGGAGTCGACCTCAAAGAGACTGCCCAGTGGGTCGTGGGAGGGAAGCTGCCCGTACCTTCGTCGAACCCATTGCGCGGAGTTATCCGCCGCGAAGTCTGCGGTGTCGAGTCTCCCTGCCAGGATCCCTCCATTGGCGCGCTGACTTTGAGGCGTCGGACAGCGTCGTTATGTTGGAGAGCCCGGAGGGGCCATTTATCGGCCATTTCGGGCAGTGGGAGGCCGGGAAGCGGTGGAGCTACCGGTGATTTTTGTAGAGCCCGTTTCGTCGCGCGAGGCCTTAGGAGACTGTTTGTATTTTGGAGGTTAGGCGTCACCTCTCTTTTTGCCTGCCAGGTGTGAAGGGGAAGCCGGATCGTCCTCGTGGGAAGAGCCCCGGAGTTCCTCTGACTTCCGGCCTTCCCGTCGACCCTCCTCGAAGCAGTTGAGGGCGAGCCTCGAGGAGGTTCCTTACTGCCCGAGTATACGCGGGCGTATGTTCGGAGGCGGCACCGCTCTGTTGTCTGATTCGGGCGCGAAGAGAGCGGCCCAGGGCGTCTCGCGGCGAGCTGCGGCGCTCCTTGGCGGCCGGCCTTCCAGCCCGGCCCTCCCGAGAGCTCGAGGCGTTGAGCCCCATGGGAGGCTCTTTTGGGTGAGTTCGCGCCGGTTGCATGCTCGGAGTGCTGCGCCTTCCCGCTGCTTGGGCTTGTTGGTGTGAAGGCGGCGGGGCGTTCTCGCGGCTAGAGCCTACGGCGCTCCTACGGTGCCCACCTTCCGCCCGACCTTCCCCAGTCAGAAGTTGAGCCCCGAGAGAGGCTCTTAGGGCGGTTCCCATGGCCTTCTGCGTGCTTAGAGCATCTCTGATATGCAGTCGTTTCCTTCTAGACCCCTTGCTTTGTTGTTTATCTTCGTCGCCTCTAACTTTCCCTTCGCGCGGCTCCTGACAATACGGTCCCCCTCGAGTGCGTCTTTGATTCTTTTCGCGGGGCACAGGCGGATTATCATTGTGGGCACCATCTCATCCATGGCGATCTGGCCCGAGTCACCTCCCTTTACGAGGAGAATGGGCGGCTGACGGAAATCGCGAGTTGGAGGGCCTTCTTTGCTGCGGAGGAAAGGATCGCCGGGTTGGTTGGAGATGCGGTTGGTCGGCCTCTCTCCTTGAGTGGCGGTCGCGATGGACACTCGTTTTGGGACGGTATCCGCTTGTGCGCGAGATCGTCTCCTGGCGGCTCCTCGCGTCCCAGTAGGCGTCCTCCATCCCGGGAATGCCGGGTAGGAGGCGTCACGCTGAAGACTTTCCCTAAGGAAGCGGGTCCGTCGAGTCTTAGATTAGCTTTCTGCCGTTAAGTTTTGCGTCCGATTTAGTTGTTGTATCATATCTGTCCTTTGTATAAATGAAAACACATTTTACACTTCGTGTCCACGTTTCCTTCAATACGTATAGTGTTGTTTGCTCTTTTTTTGAATCTTCCTCCGTGTTTGGCGTTGGGCTCTTTGGAGCCGTTTTGGTTAAGGCCTATCTCGGGCGCCTTCTTGCGTGGTGCTCGTCCTTCGTAAAGAGGATGTCATCACACTCACGCGTTTGGGGGCTCGTCAGGTAAAGTGGATGTCGTCGCGAGCCCACAGAGCCCCAGAGGTGTGCTGTCGAGCCCATGATAGCCGGACTCCTGGGTCTAGGACTGGTCGCGTACAATTGCGGGAGGTGTGTCGCTCTGCTCAGCGTTATAATCACGAGTTGATGTCCCTAGCCCACGACCATTTGTAGGCGGGGTGCTCTCTTACATTTAAAGAAGGTCGCCGCACGCTGCGATTCTTTGCCCCCTAAGGTTTTATTGGCCGTATTGTGGGGACTCGGGGCCCCCGGGCCTAATGTTTGACCCCGCACGGATTCGTTGGCGTATAGCCTTTTTGGAATGGATCGCTGGATCCTTTGTCAGCCTCACAGTTTGGGCCTCCTCCCGGCCCAGCACGGGGCTTAGCCTGCGTGGCTTGCTGGGGCCACCCGGCGCGGAGCCGGGGTGAGTAAGCCGTCCCAGGCCATCAGGCGTGAGGCGGAGTCTGAGGCGGCTGCTTTGGACCGCCGGGCGTTTGAGCCAGAGACTGTTTACGGACGGGCGCTTGTCCTCGACTTAGGGCGATCTAGGTCGTTTGATTTGAAATCAATGCATGACGGCGTTAACTCACAAGCGTATATACGACAAGATATAGCAATTATGATAATCGAAAAAATTCATGTTGACATTCATCGTGATGCATGCGTGTGCGACTTACACAGTCTGGAGACGCATCATTGGTAGTATTTCCTTAAGTTGGCGGCATTCCAGTCCGCGGGACCGGTTTCCGTTAAGGCGCGTAGCTTATGCGCTCCGCTCCGGAGGATTGCGGAGACGAAGCAGCCCCCCAGCCCAGAGGAGAGTTTGTTCTGTTTGCGGTCTTTCCCGCCGCCTCTGCGCTCAGGAGGACGGATCTCGACTTCGGCGGGCGTGCCTTCACTCATTGGTTGTAGTACCAGCGACTCGGCTCATTGGTAGGCCGTAGTCACGAGTCGTGCGGCGTCTCGAACCTCCCAGGAGCAAGTCGGACTTTCTCATGACCTTCGTTTGTTGGTGGGTGGGTGAAGCACTCGTCCGCGAGCTTAGCATCCCTACTTCCACGGGTACCACGGCCTCGGCCCAAGCAAAGTTGAAGGCGTCTCCCTTGTTGGTTTCTCTCGCGGTTGTTCAGTACGACCACGGTGCGGCGGTAGCTCCTCGGTCCGGGAGGCCCCGAGCGTCTTCGAGCCTGGTTTTTAACCCGTGCGGGATCGTGCGGTTGGTGACCCGACTGGCCGTTTGCTTGAGGGTGCGCCACGGATGTGCACCCGACAATGTGAAGGTTGCGGCGGTACTTTGTGAAGCGTTTGCGGTGGTGGGTTCGTTGTGGGTTCTGACCTCGGAATCCCAAGCGGCAAGCAATGCTTTGCGGAGAAACTCCGTCGCGTTTTGTTAAGTAATCACAGCGGCGGGCGGCTTCCACCCATTTTGTGAAGTAGTCGATGCCAACGATCAAGAATTTCCGTTGTCCGTTTGCCGCGGCATGGAGTCAAGTATGTCGATCCCCGTTGTCGCGAGCGGCCCGGGATTGGAGATAGTGCGGCTCGGTGTGTGGTGATGCGTCGTGTTGCCATGGACACAGCGACTCTCACTTTCTGGACAAACTCCGTGGCATCTTGTTTCGTGGTGGGCGATAGAATCCTTGCCGCATGGCGTTGAGCGCCCGAGTTCTTCCCTCCGATGTGAGATCCGCGACCCCAGTGTACCAGCGACCCAGCGTAGTCGGCTTCCTCAGGGGGTAAGGCACTTCGGGAGAGGGTGGGTATCCTCGCTGTCTGATCTCCCATTTAGAGCCGTGTACCATCTGTTTGTCTTCTGATTGGCTTGGCCGTTGGCATCTTACGCGAGGCTTCTTGATGATGAACTTTATGTACGGAGTCATCCGATTGTCCCTTACGTCGATATGAAGGACCTCTTTGTCTTGGCGTCAATCTTGGGCATGCTCTGGACTTCCACAGGTTCCCTTGCGTCTTGCTCCGCAGTTACGGCGGCGCGTCCCGGGCGGTCGGTCGGCATTGTTAGTTATCCGTTCTCGGGATATGCTCGATCTCGAATCGGTCGAACTCGGAGATCGGGCCCTTACTTTACTTGAGTACCTCACCGAGTTGTGGGTTCGAGGTTTGAAGTTCCCCTTCACTGATTGACCACGGTTGGAGTCCTTCACGTCGACCAGCGACCGTGCGAGAACACTCCCTCGCCGGTCGTAGGCCGCGAGAGGGCCGTACTCCATGACATTGTTTGTGGCGGGAAGGCCGGTGTTACGGAGTATACGATCTCCGCGCCCTCGGGCGTCCTTGGCACGATTCCAACTCCACTTCCTGCTGAGTAGACGATCAAAGTCTCGTTTAGGAATCCACCAAAATGCTGCGCCGTGCTCCGCGTCCCACTGGTTGTTGCCTTCCTCTGTGTAGGCGTTCTTTGCCTCGGCGATAAAGTCCGCGAGACTGTCCCTTCACGGGTGACCGCGGCCCGGAACTCAAGTCGAATTCTCTAGCTCGGCAGCCCTTAACCAGCCGGCTGGCGTCTCACGGTTTTGCGGATCGACTTTAGTGGCTGTGCATCGGCCACGCGACAATCGGTGTGGCCATTGGAAGTAGAATTAGCGATTTCGCGCCCGGCGTAGACAAGTGCGGCGCCATCCTTTTAGCGTGCGGGTAGCGAGCCTCTCGTCCGTCGGTACTCGCTCACGTAGTATACCGGTTGTTGCTTGCCTTCGTGCTCCGCTACTAGCGGCAGGAGGCGCGGAATCTTTGTTTGTAGCCCCGGTAGAGGTAGAGATCTTCCCCAGCGGCGCGGTGAGCTCAGCGGTGTCTTTGGAGAGATAAGTCTTGATTCCTTGAATGCTTCGTCGCATTAAATCGTTCCACTTGAACAGTGCGACTTTGTGCCCCTTAGCGCCTTGAAGAAGGGCGAATACTTGTCGGCGATTTATTAGAAGCTGGTGAGAGGCGGTATCCGTCCGTCGACTTGGACTTCGCTTCACGGTTCGTGGGGGTTGGTCAGTATTGCTTTGATCTTCTCTGGGTTGGCTTATTCAGCGTTGGGACCTGATGAAGCCCCGAGAACTTTCGGAGGTCACTCGGCAGCGCGTTGCGAGTTGAGCTTCATCCCGTGCTGTCGGAGGATTGAAAGGTCTCGTCAAGAGTCGTTGACGTGGTGGCTCGCGACTTTGCTTTTTCTGAGCATATCGTCGGCGTACACCTCCGTTCCGCCCGATTGAGTTTGAACATTTTGTTGACAAGGCGGTATGTGGCGCTGCATTCTTGAGACCAAGAGCATCATTTTTGTAGCATACGTCCCTTGATGCAGTCGTGAGCAGGTGTGCTCCTGGTCTTACGGGTCCCATCCCAGGATCTGGTTGTATCCGTCACAGCGTCCATGAAGCTCGATGGTTTCGTGCCGGACGTGGAATCCACGCTGGTCGATCCTTGGGAGGAAAGCTATCTTTAGAGCGAGGCCTTGTTCCGTCCCAGTGAAGTCGCCCTTTATCGCCAGCCCAGCCATGCTCTTCTTTACCCGACCTGACGTTGGATAGCCACTCCAGATCTTGGACTTCTGCATTGAATCCGCGTCCGGAGTCTCTTTACTTCTTCCACGATGGCGACTAGCTTCTCGGCCCGGAGTGGTTCCTCAAACCTGTAGGACGGGTTTCGGCTCGCGTCGAGGCCCGACTGTGGACTATGACTTGGCCCGATATCCGGGCATGTCGGCGAGGACCAGCTCAACACGTCGGAGCTTAGCCGGAGGAGGTGATTAACTCGTCCTTGATGCAGTAGGTGGAAGGGACCTTCCAGCGTTCACGCGTCGTTCGGATCGGAAGGATTGAGAGGATCGCCTCTTTTTCTTTGCTTTGGCCCGGCTGTTGAAGCGGCGTCTCGTCGCGGAGGTCAGTCTTCGCTCGATGCACTTGGGTGCCACCGGGTTTGATTTGGGACCAGGTAGCGAGTTCGCCCCATTTCTTGGTCTCCCAGGACTTCTCCCCTCTCCCGGGGGTGGGGAATTTCACCAGTGCGGGATGGGCGTTACGGCCTCGAAGGCTATCGGGAAAGATAGTGCGAGTATGGCATTGTAGGCGGACGGAAGGTCGGCGGCGAGAGCCATGACTTGCGATATGGCGCGAGTGGCTCCCATTGTGACTTCGGTCGTATGACCCCTTGCCGCAGGATGGGCTCGTTGTCGAGCCGTACAATGGTCGTTTGCGGCCTTCATTTGGTCTCGCTTTAGTCGAGTTTAGTGAATGCGGTGAGATCTGACAAATTTTGTGAACTTCCGTTATCAGTGAAGACCGTTTGATTGGTAGTCGGCACCACCGGTGAAGCAGGTCGTCTGACAAGAGTCGGTATGGGGAAGGTTACATGTGCGTATAAAATACATTTACTAAAGCTAATGACATCGTTCTTAGCCCCTATCTTCGCCCGCTTGTTCTTTGGAAGTCGACTTGGTGCCCCTGCTTTGGCGCTCGTCGTGTCGGCGGAGGATATCATGAACCACGCCGGCCCGTGCGGGCCCTCGGAGGCTCGGCCCAGTTCACCCGTCGGAGGGAGCGAGCTCTGGCCGGAGCTCTTCGCGAACCGCTTGGTGTCACGCCGGATCGGTTCTTGATCTCTGGCATGTAAGTGTGCGGCGGTTCTCGGTTGAGTGCCCCGGGCGTGGTGGTACTAGCGATGCCACGTCGATCGCCTTTTGGGACCCTTGGCGTTTTCGGCCACTTGAAGAATTTCTCATCTGGATACGCATCGGGATGTTCGCGGAGAGTCGTTGAGCGGGGTCGGAAGAGGACTGTTGTAGTCCCTTTTGGGCCTGACGGGAGGCTTGCCCTGGCTTTCGGCGCTCAGAGTAGCGGCGGCCATTGTCCCTTTCTTCCTCCCCAGAAGCTCGAGGGCTTAGGGGAGTCGGTCCACTCGCTCGGGCGCTTCGCCTCATTGGCCTCTTGGGCCGTGATGTACGCCCGGCGTGGTCTCCGACCTCCGGAAGGTCGAGGCGTTAGTGCGGCAGTGTTTGAAAAATCCCCGCCCGGTGGCGTGAAGGCGTTGAGCTTCGGTTCGTCGGAGAGGTGTGGGATCCGCCTCGCCTCGGTGATGGCGGTCCGAGAAAGCGCTTCGGACTTTCATCTTGTCTGTCGGAGGCGGACCGGGTGCGGGGTTGCCTCTCCTCCCTTCTGGAGCGGAGGCGGGCTCGAAAGGCTGTCGGCAAGCTCGTCGAGCAGCGTATGGAGTTCGGGGAGGCGGGTGGAGACAGGCGTGCGTCACCCCTAAGTGTATGGAAAGCAACAGCACATCGGGGCCTCGCTTGCCCTCTTGCGAGAGAGGTGGGTGCGGAAGCGATTGAGATGGTCATTGGATCCCTTTGCTCCGTCGTATCCCTCGATCAAGGCATTTGAACTTCGCTCGGTAGTGGTTGTGTCCCTTGAAGTCCATGGCGAAGGCGATCTACGGAGGTCGGCGGAGGAGGCGTGGGTTTCTCCTTGTGCGGGGTGTCCCCACACCTTGACTTTCTCCTCCGTCGAAGGTCAGTAGAGCCTCTTGGCGCGTGAGGGCGTCACGGAGCTCCGTGTTCCCCAGGGGGTGCGTGCAGGCTCGTCGAGGGTGGCGCTCTCACTTTGAGGGCGCGTTCGCCGTTGGAGCTGCGGGCTGGTGGCCTCTGTTGCCACGCGAGTTGCGGGGGTTGCGCCCCTCGGTGGTCCTCCTGTCGTCGCCGGCGGATGGCTTCCGCCTCGTTAAGCCCATCCTCACTTGGTGCGGCTTGGATTGCCGCGCGTCGGGCAGTCTGCTCGCCTCCTCGGCGGCTTCTCGCGCCTTCCTCTCTTGGAGGTGGAGGCTTGGGCCGCGGGGGGGCGATCCGGGCCGGGGCGGTTCCTGTGTTCGCGCATACGGCGGCGGGACTTCCTTGAGATCTATGTCGGCTTGCCATGCGGCGGACCTCGGGCTCCAGTAGTTGCTCGTTTGGTTCCCTGTGAAGGAACTTCTCCTTGGCGGTGACTTCCACCGCGGGGAGCACTAATCTGTCTCGGGTGTTCACCATTTTTGGTTGATCGGTTGCTTGTTGGGAAAGAGACACTTGGCTTGTTGTCGGCTTCCTGAGCCGGCGCCAATGTTGCGTCCCAGACCCCGAGTTGCCGTGCGGATTAGGGAGCCTTCGGTTCCTAAGCGTGCGGGCGCTCGGAAGAAGGTCCGGTCTCCCGTCTCTGAACTGGACTGCACAACACAAACAACAAACAAGAGGTGAAAGTGCAGCGAGTTTCTCCCACAGTACTCAGGCCTTTCGAGTCGGCCCAATATTCATGATAAGCGGAAGTGCGCACGCTAAGATGGTGCGCGAAGAGAATCTTTGTGGCGTGGAGGTGCTTATGCGATGATGTGGGGAAGAGTTTTGAGCGGTGTTGGAAGTCACGGCTTGTAATGCACATGACGGGTGGCTAACTTTCCCGTGATCTCGACGGATCTTTTGGGATTATGGCGAGTCGGCTAGATGAGGCGAGCTGCCTTGACTCGTCTCTCTTGTGTTTTGGAAGAAAAGAGGAGAGAAGCGATTGAGGGCGTCGATGCTATCTTTTCTTCGGATCGTTGTTTGATCGAAGAGTTCAGGTCTCCCGCGATTGATCGTTCGGTTGATCAAGATCAAGAGAGTTCAGCGTTCCCAAAAAAGGGTCCTCTTCTCTGTAGGGGTGAGGTTTTTATACTCCTCACCCGTTGGATCTTAGGCGCGAACGCGCCCGTTGCACAGGCTGTTGCGCGGCCCAGTCGCATTTGTCATGGACCCAGCTGTCACGCCGGCGACCTTGTTGCCGTGCTTGGCACAGCTGGGCGTTATTGACCACGCCGATTCTCCTGGCGGAGATTGGTTGGCTGCTGCGAGACGGCGGCGGATAGCGTTAGGCGCTGCGCTAGCCCGCGCCTCTATTAGCTAGCCTTTCCGCCCTTTTGTCCTGTTCCCGGCGACGTATTTAATGCGCCGCAGGTTACCGTTGCCTCCTTCCGTTGTGGGCTCGCGCCATTCTCCCATTGGCTGGGCTAACACTTCCTCGTGGGCCTCTGTTCTTCTCCTGGGCTGCGAACCGCTTCGTGGGCCTGGGCCTGTCTTATGGGCCAGGACATGGGACCCAACATATATATATATATATACATATATATATGGGAATAGATAAAAATAGTGGTCAATATTTTAAATAGCGGCCAATGTATTAATATGGGAACCCCGATACCGTGATGATATTGTTATATATTGGCTGATCCTTAATACATTAGTTAATGTACTCGGTATTTGGCCAATATATCGGCTGATATTTCTCTATTAGTTTATAATTTTGATAATTTTTTTTAATATATCTAATAACGAGACGTATTATTTGATATATCCAATACAAATATGACCACGATTGATACTAATACTGATATTTACCTTCCCATGATTAGTATATTGATCATCACTCTCTAACTACCCGACACTATATCTCATCATTTAACATTCTATGAGTAATGGCTATTCACCATTTACAGGAGAGGGAACGTGAGTGTATACAGAGAGTCTGTTTGCATATTTGTGGAAACTGTTCTCTCACACTAAAGTGATCCTTTCTTTGGGTGCACTCTCCTGTCGCTCTTATGTGGAGGCCAACATCGTTTTCCACCTCACCCTCTGTGGCTCTTGCGTGAAAAATCTAAAATCTCAACTCCCTAGTATTTGTACTCTTCAATGGTGAGCTACACATCGTTAGCAGCTACACAAGTGTCCAGAGAGCACTGTTTCTATTCATGCCAAATCCACCAACATGGACATTTAGAAGCTAATTGAAACAATTCAAATTTAACATTGTGAGCTAGTGGTTGTGGGATGCTCATCTATCTGCTATATTGGACTTCCATCCAGGAGTATATTGTTGGCTAACACTTGCCCGTGTTTCATAATTTTTTTCTAATTCTTTTTGATGTTAACTAGCACACAATTCTTACAATCTCTGTCATGATAAATATAATTAATATTCTTTTCCGTGACAAAACTACTTCTCACTCTTGTGTCAACATACAACCATTCCTGTGGTACTCACTGGTTATCTTGGTCATTCATGTCATTTGTTGGTCTATCAAGACCAATCGCACCTTTTCCACTTGCTCAAATGCATTCCTCACGAACTGCCCTTGTACCAAACAATCAATGAGTTGATCATCTGCAAGTTTCCTCTTGTCATGCCGCAGCGCCAACTTTCCTTGGTGAAACATGGAAAGATTCCAGAAGGGATATTTCTTCATCTTTAATATTCTGTGCTCTTACTGTTTTATATCAACTACCTTGGTAATTGAAGCTCCTCTTGACCAACAAGTGCACCAACGATCTACTTAAACTAAGGTGATTGAACCTGCAAAACCAACATTTTTTTAACACTGTAGGAATGAGATTCTACCCATTATCAACTTGAAAGCAATCATCTTTTTCTCCACAGACATCCTCATCCACAATGCACGCCAATCATTGATTATGATCGACCTTTCTCTGGTACAACTCTTCTCTAGTATTATTATGTGTTAGGATCTTACCATCACCTACAAGAACCAGGTACAATATTTATAACCACTGAGAGAAATTAGGCGCCCCAATGCACCAGGCTTTTTGTATTGCTGGCTCTGAGGAGGGCTAGATACATGCGACTTTACCACTGCAATTAATGAGTTTGTTACTATGGATTGAAGCCATCATTCAGGTTCACAAAAGAGCAACCTTACTATTGCCTACACTCGCTTTCAACCTTACCATGAAAAAAATCTGGAGAAAATAGAGAGTACAACTACACAATGTTTATCCACTGGGCTTATGTTGTTTATCCACTGGGCTTAAATTCGTCAAGAGAACACTTTACTGGAGATTACAGCATACATGAGGATATACATTTTCCATAAATGGTGAATTCACCACTCTCAAGCAATCGGAATTTTGAGTCATGAGTCTGCAGCAGGATTTGCTTACAAGTGAGAAAATCTGAGTGTGTACATAGTGTAATATGGAACACGCTTACTCCATTCACATATTTGTTGATTACCACTTTCTTACCCTAATAAGGCAACCTTGTGTCACCTGTGGCTTACTCATGGAGTCTGCTCACAATTTTGAGGCTTTCTCATTTTCCCAAATCTCAATTCTTCCCTATTTATACACATACTTAGCTCGCTAACACATCATATTCATGTCAAAGATCAAACTTTGATTGTTATAAGCTAACTGAATCATTTCAAATGCACATTGTGAGCTAATGTTTGTTGTGATAACTATAGGCTGCTATCATATTTACGGTTTCCTTGAACTCCTTGCATATCATGTATAGGGTACCGAATGCGGCTCTTAATCATGATCTTGTATGAAAAATAACACTTTTAGTGTACCTTTTATTAGGGCAGACATACCATACTTCGAATCCATTAACCATTGCTGCTGTACATTATTTGTTTGAATGAGGCACCATGTGCAAGCGTTTTCCTTGACCAACAGTTGCATCTGTTTCATACTTAATCCTAACATATCAAATTAGTGTGCCTTATGGCAGTATGAATCTTATTGTACTATTTTGCTTATCAACATAATTTTCTAAATCTGAACTCTCAAATTTATGTGAGCTTAACAGCTTAAAATTATTTTTATTCAATTCAGCTCATCCAAGGAAAACACCTTATAAAAGTTAAGGGGAATGCCAATTTAGAGGGACTTCCAATCATAGTTACTTGGATCCCTGAACACCCATGTTTGCTATGTTCTGGCATACAGATATGGTTCTCAAGAATAATCTCTTATGCATAATGACACTTGCCTACATATATATTTTGTACGGGATAATAAACTAGGTAACTATGCTTCCTTCTGCATCAGTAGGTGAAAATTGTCTCCTTGTTTGGTATAGAGGTGAAAATTGTCTCCTTGTTTGGTATAGAGGGGAATTGGGATCATAAATTACCTCCATTCTCTAAGTGGTTTGGTGAATGCTAAAAATTGAATTTTTTGTAATAAAATGTCAAAGAAGGTAACAGCTCTAATTATCCCCATGCACTAAGGTAAAATATATTGCTGGTGAGATGAATTCCCCCCTCCCCCAGCCCATGGCTGGAAGGAAGGAAAAAAAAAAAAAAAATCGTTGCCTCCCAAGCAAAGTTTAATTAATGAGATACAATACTTTTATGAGTTCCTTCACCATGAATTTCAATAGGTGTTTTACCTAGCCTAGGATTAGGTAAGGAGGGGAGGGAAGGGCAGTGAGTTTTATCTGTGGATTTTCCTGATAAACACTTCAGTGTAGGTTTAGCTAATTTGGGCCAAAATAACTTGCCTTGTTCCTTCATTTCGTGTGAGTTTAGATGTTATATTGAGGTTCAATTTTTGGGTTTGTTCTTCTTTTTTAGTGTTTCTATACCTAGGCTCTATCCTCCTCTCTGTGTCATTTTTGAATTTTTTGGTGTTATTTTGGTTTGCTGGGGCTAATATGATATGTTGGTCTTATTGGTCATGCCATTTTATACAAGTGCAACTTAATTTCATATGGGTTATCTTGGTTGCTATAGAAGTGAAGCCAGGCAAAGAGCATGCGGGAGAAACACTGGAACTTCTCTCTGAAGAGATTCTAAAGAGGTCGGCATAGTGGTGCACCGGCAGCTTACTCAAGTTGTTTACTTGCTGTTATGTTACCGAGTTGTGTTGCATATTGGTGGTAGGTGCTGAGTATGGTGCTTCTTTACCCAAGTCCTGGATATTTTCTTCCGTTTGAATCCTGGAGATTCATGGATCAAAATTTTCTTCATTTGTTATTCATATCAATCAGCTGCAATGTTTCTTTTAAACATTCAGATTAAAGGGGTTCAAGTTTTAAACCTTGTAGAAAGATTTTGGTATTTATAAACATTGTGACATGAAGTGTGCTTTTGAACCTTTGGACCATAATATCTGTAGATAGGCGAGTCTATGAGTTCTATTTTGAGTTGAAAGTGTAAGAACCATAAAATCGTACAAGAGCCTTTCTAGTTGATTGCTGAGTAATTTGATGGTAACCATGTGAAACTTAGCTATTTGAGTCTTTTAGTTGCTGATTTATGGAGCAAGACTTTGCTAAGTTCAATCCTTGGAGGGAATTTAATGACTTTCATTCACTGCTAAAAGCCCACAGTGGCCAAGAGTGTCTCTAATAAAGGCACTTGTTTTCGATGAATATATCTTTCTAAGTAGTTGAAGACTATATGGACTAGAAAAGAATGTACAGAAGTAAACGTCTTTCTTGTTTTGAGGCATACCTCGAGGTCAAAGTTGCTGTTAAGGGTATTTCCAACCACAAAACAAATAAAACCAAGCCATAGAAGGCGGTCACCAACTCCAATCAATAGAAAGGAAAACAAAAGGACTATCAGCTGAATGGGTAGTCTACGTACAGAATCTTAATCTTTGTGAAAAAAGCTCGGCACAAATGAATCTACATTAGGCACTGATGCTTCAAACCTGCATTATAAATTTGATGTTTTCTTCACCAGATTTTTAGAGTGGTATTGTGAATTCCTCCTGTGGTGACCTAGACCTGGCCTATGATCGTCATCCAGATCTGACGACACAAAAACATTATAAATTTTGTAACCATAAATGATAAAAATATGACTGCTAATATTTAAAATATATCATACATTCAAAAGCTTGGGGAAAAATATAAACACAAAATCCAACAAAATAGAACAAAAATATGAATAATCTTTAGAGCATAAAATAAATAAAATCTTCTCCAGCTAGACTTCAAAAGACATTAATGTCCATAACTCTTGCTCTAGTACTAGAGTCATCGTTTGTATCCTACTACTTTGGAAGAAACAAACAATAATAATAAGCTAAAAGCTCAACAAGTTATTTTGACTGATATCAATAACAACAAAAAATTAAGTTATCCAGAAAATTATTTATCAAAACAAGCTCTAATAATATGCAATATATGAAATCAATTATCATTTTTAGATATTCAATAAATCGACAAATGATATCAATAATAATAATAATATCTTAGTATCGATATGAATAAACAACAATCATGATTTCTACTCTGTAGCCAATCTAGATATCTCGAATGACATTTAATTGATTTCAATGAATTCCAATCATTGTATTAAGGTTTTAAAATATTCGTGATACTAAGATCTTTCCTTAAAAATTTTAAAAGTCTAACTCAAAAAGATCGTCACAATAAGATATAACAAGATTACCCGCTATCTATGAAATTTTCACTATCTTTACAGTTCTCTCTATGATTGTACTTGTAAAATACTCATATTATTTATGATATCATTTACGAGTTGTATCTCTGATATCATCTTGTGCTATAATTACAAGCCTATAAGTATCACCTCTCAAAATTAATTGACTTTTACCATCGAAAATGAAATAAATATTAAAGAAATATAGGTCATGCTAAGGTTTTATATATTCTCATTTATCAAGATACCTGAAAGTCCTCATACGCCTTGTCTTACTTAGGCACAGATTGTCAAAAATATACTCACACAATTTGAAAGGAACACAAATGAAATTATGAAGATTGATGAATAACATTAGAATTTGAGTACTCCATGCAATTGCTTCTTACTTAGACCCACAAAGTCATCTAACTAACAAGTCTATCTTCAAGGTTTTCTCTTCCGATCATTTTCAATTACTGACATAGAGTGACAATATATTAACGTGCTTGATCTCCCTTAAACTTGGCTAACCACACGGTCCACTAAAGAGATGAGTCTTCTCTTTTGAATACTTGTGTATAAGCAAATATAAGCAAAGACAACTAAAAATTCTATAAAAACTCAACTCATCTCTTTTCCCTTTTTTTTGGGTCTCGACCTACCATCCTCATGGCCTTATCATTATAAAGTTTCCTACTTTTCTAGCATACAATCTATTATATTAAGAAAATAACATTAATGTATATAATAAGCATATAAAATATATTTTGAACATTTCTCCTAGGCACCCAACCATCAAGTGAGTTTAAGATTTTATATTATCATATAGCCTATCATTTAGCAAGAAAATTATGAATATATGATACCATTTACTTTTAGATATACATTTAAATTCTTAAACCTACTAAATTTCTCAAGAGGCCATCGGCCCAAATAGGATTCATACATATACCATTTAAATTTTTGCTAGTCTATTAATTATTTTTCATTATCTGTCATGTATTTAAGGTAATTATAGAGTATCATAATATGTCTAGATCAAAATTATCCATTTCTCTCATTGAAATTAAAAACCCATCAAAGCACAAAAGAGAATCCTGCTGCTTCTCCCCTTTTGATTGCCCTAGCTGGCTTGCAAAAAATCCTAATTTTGATTTGCAGAAGCCCAATTGTTGGCCTAGTTGCACAGCCTCTCACCAGTTTTCTCACTTAGCCATTGTGATTTGTCACCATGTCTTTCATAATCAATGTGAGTTCTTTTGACAGTAAGAAATCTCCTACTATGATAACCTTTAATGATACTTCTTCTGTCTCTATTAAATTGAATGGTACAAATTATTGTATATGTTTCAAGATATTGGAAATGTGTATTGTCGGTAGGATGAAAAAAGGATATCTTAAAGAAGGACAACAACTCCATCAAAAGATAATCCACAATATGATGAATGGGAGGTCAAAGACATACTTGTTAAGTCATGGCTCAACATTTGTATGACTAACTAATAGATGTTTCATTTTGTACAATGCAAAACGTGTAAAGAAGTTTGGAAGTTTGTAAATAAAAAAATCCAACCTAGATGTTTTGGCTTTTTGCAAGTTTATGAATTGGTAAAGTTTTTCAACCACATCAAGGTGGTCGTCCCTTTATCAAATATTACAATAAGTCAAGCTCTATCTTTATGGAATTTGATTACCGATGGCCTAGTAATATGGTGTTCACCACTAACGTTGGAAAACAAAGGAAGCCAACCACAGAAGATTAAATCTATGTATTGTTTGTGGGTTTAGATTGCAGCTTGGACTGAGATAGTAGTCGGTTTTTGGCCACTTCTTCACTACCTAGCTTGGAGAAAGCCTATTCCATGGTTCGCCATGAAGCACAAAGTCAAGTGAACCTAGTAACTAGAGATAATTCCGAGTCCACTGCATTGGTTGTTCACAAATCTACTACTCGGTCTCCTTTGAACACATTTACTAATAGTGACTCTTCCTCCCACTTTTACACTCGCTATACTAGCACACGATATATCGTAGATCCTTGCTAGAAGAATCGTGGACTAATGGAGTTGTTCAAACTTAAGCAAGGTGAAAAGAAACAACAAAAATTTGCACTGACTGCTACTGTCGATTTCAACACTATTTTAGCTTTCGGTGTCTCTCGACAATCTTCCTAGAAGGGTAACCCTAGTTCAGCTTTCAATTCCTCTAGTAATTATCAGGTTATTGATTCATGGGCTACTAATCACATGACTAAAAAATCTCTCTTATTTGATTCCTTAATCTCTTCACAAATTCAGTCCGTCAATATTACTAATGGGACATTTATGTTGATTTGAGAGGCTGGGCCCACCTCACTCTCTCCCATACTTCTAATGTCATCAATTTTGCTTGTGTCTACTCTCTCTGATAATCTTATTTTCATTAACAAGATTATTAAATATCTTTATTATTCTAATCTCTCATTCTACTTATCATATATTTTATGACAATTTTACAAAGATGACAATTGGTACTGATAAGGAAAGATGTGTAATATCTCCAATGTTTTTAGATTTATCATGATGTGCATTTTGTAGTAATAATTTCATAAATAATTTATTAATAATTTAGCTAGAAGAATTTAATTAAATCTAATGAATTTAATCATTACAAATTAGTATAGGTGATGGAACTTGTTTTGAGAGGGGGGCTTGCTTAGTATGTAATAATCGGAGAGAGGTTGCCTATTGTTATCATCAATGAGATATCCATGGTCAGATTAAATTCTATTTAAGTAAGGGGGATTTGGAAATTTTAATGAATCTCATAATCATTTGGATAAAATCAAATAGGTAGAAGTTATGTAAGATGAGATGAGTTTATTCTCAAGAATCAAATTCTCAAGATTAATCAAATTTATATCCGGTTAAGCTTTTGATGAAAAAGGAAGCACTGAAGAACGAGTGGAAGTTCACATAGAAAAATGATGGCAATGGCAAGCTAATGAAACACAAAGATAAGTTGGTTGTTAATAGATTCCAACAAATGATAGGTATTGAATTTGATGAGATCTTATCATCAATTATGACGATAATCTCAATTCGAGTTATTCTTAGATTCGTATTTAGCTTCTTCAATTTAGAGTTTGAATAGATGGATATAAAAATTGCTTTTCTCCATGGAAATATTGAGGAAGCGATTCACATTGAGCACGAGAATGGTTTGTCGTCCTTATTTGCAAATTGAATAAAAGGATCTACAGCCTCAGGCAAATACTGAAAAAATGGTAAAAAAAAAAAAAAAAAAAAAAGATTGACTCATTCATCGTGGGTTATGATTATAAGAGGACAACCGCAAGTCAGTGTATGTACATAAAGAGATTTACTAATAAAAGTTTCATTACTCTCCTTTTTAAAATTGACAGCATGCTTATTGTTGGTTAGAATGCAACCAAGACCATCAAGTTGAAGAAGGGATTGTCCAAGTTCTTTAATATAAAAGCTTTGGCCCAACTCTGCAAATTCTACGCATGAAGATCGTCCAAGATAGGAAGAACTGCAGATTATGGTTGGCCTGAGAAAATATGTTAAACAATTGATGAAAATGTTCAACATAAAAATCTCAACCTAGCTATTATTTTACCGGCTAGTCACATTAAGTTACATAAGAGTTGGTATCGCTCATCAGTAAAAGGAGATGACAAAAATGAAAGTTGTTCCCTATTATTCAACACTCGATAGCTTGATATAGGCAGTAGTGTACATAAGATCGGACATAACATATGATGTTGTTTTGTGAATAGGTTACTTTCAAATATATGAAAATGAATTGGCAAGTAGTAAAGTGGATTATTAGGTATCTTAAGGTATATCAAAGTTATGTCTTTGTTATGAGAAATCTGAAATATTCCTAAAAGACTCTTTAGATATTGATATGAGCCTGCAATAGGATATTCATTCACTTTTGTAGGGGAGTTGTGCCGTGGCGATCCAAATTAGAAAAGTGTTCTGTTTTGTCCACAAAAAAGATGAATACATCGCTGCAATGGAAGTCGGAAAGAAAATATTGCAGATTAATCATTTTCTCCAGGAGCTAGGAATCAGATAAAAAGAGTACAGTGTGCATTATAACAATTAAAATGCTCTTGACTTGGAAAAGAATTCAATGTATCATTTCTACACAAAACGCATTGACATTAGCTATCTTTGGGTTAGCGTAGTGATGGAGCAATAATTGCTGAAGATCTATATATAAATGACAATCCCACATACATACTGAATTGTGAGATGCTCAAGCTGTGTAGAAATGTAGCCGGAGTGGATATTTACTGATGCTGTAAGCTTCTTGGGGTGTGGATGGAGGAGAATTTAGAAGAGTTCACACCCTTCATCTTTCCAATGTTTTGGCTTCTCCAACCCTTCTTCATCCATAGAATTCAGTAGCCTCCTCAAGGAAGTCAAAACTTCACATTAATAAACCAGACGGTGAGAGATGTGATGAGACTGAGAGGAATACATAAAAGGTCTAAAAAATTTCTGTAGGGATTAAAAAAAAAAAAATTGGGAGTTGTAAAGGTTGTGGGTTTACAAAATTCTCCTATTTGATCGGGGACATAAGTTAGATTAGCAAATTACATTATATTCTAAATCTTTTTATTATTGTAGTATTATCTATTACCTAATATAGTAGACTTCAAGCTTGCGCTTTACATACCTTGTTTATGTGCCTTGCAATAAAATACTTACCAAAAAATAAATTACTTACCAAAAAAAAATATTTCTGAACAAAAGAATTAGACTTAATTAAACTTTGAGAGCCACTGAAAAATATAGTCCTTCCACCTCATAATCACCCCTATGTTTAGACAGATTTGGGGAGCTTATACTTATAAAAGAGAGATTGATTTTGTAAGGTACGAGGTCATAATTATAAATTTGATTATAATTAATTGCGTTAAGAAGTGTAAGTTTTGAGGTCAAATAAAAAATTTAGTCAAAGTCAACTTTAGATTGGATTATATTAGGTTGAATGACGCTTGACTCATACTTAACGGGTGTAGCTGCGTGTCTTAGACAGAGGCCATGCCTGAGTGATGTCTAATTAGAACTTGAGCATACTTTTGGTATATTAAAAATGCCTACTACGTGTCCGAGGGATGCTCATGAGCATTTTGGGCATATTGCTAATGCATGATATGCGCCCGAAGTAACGCTCGTGCGCCATAATGTTTTGTCGCGTCATCTAGTGTGCGCCTGATAGACAAACATGAACTAGCCTTTTATGAAAGTTATGTCTAATTTATTTTCAATTATTTTCTACTAAATTTTGAGAGAAGAGAGAAAATGAGAAAATAAGAAGAGAGAGAATGAGAAGAGGAGAAGAGAGGAGAGGACATTTTTAGTGAATCCAAGGAGGATTTTTAATGAAATTAAAAGTAAGACAAGTGCATCATAAGCTTCTTTCTTTTATTACCGATTTTTCTCTATATTTATTATTCTAAATACTTATCCATATCATACTTTTGTAGCTATACTATTTGTACTCTATATGCATGGATTATCATTCCCATTTTTGTAAATTTCATAGAGTTCATATCCTAAATTCACTTATGTTGCGTCCCGGGCCCAAGGTTGTCGTACGGATTAGGGAGCCTTCGGATTCCTAAGCGCGCGGGGGCTCTGGAAGAAGGATTCGGTCTCGTCTCTCTCGGAACTGGACTGCACAACACAAGCAACAAACAAAGAGGTGAAGGAGTGCAGCGGGATTTCTCCCACCAAGGCCACTCAGAAGCTCAAGTCGGCAAATTCCCTTGATTGACGGAAATGCGCACGCTAAGGTGGTGCGCGTAAAAATCTTGTGATGCGTAAGAAGAACTTATGTGGTGATGAGTAGAAATGCGGTGAAGCGGGTGATGGAAGGCTGGCTTCCTTGGTGCTTGCGATGAGTGGCTAACTTTCCCAGCTTGCGGGATGAGAAGGAGGAGAGCGATTTGGCCCAATCCGCTCAGGATTGGAGCCTTATGGATAGGCTGGATTAGTGCTTGGGATCCAAGGTTACCCTTAGTCGCAAGGTCGCGGAACGAGAAAACCGTTCTCGGAGTTGGAATCAAATTGAGCGAGAATCCCTTTCACGGAGGGTGAGGCGCTTATATGCCTCCTCCCGTTCGACTCTTGGCGCTAAGGCGCCGTTGCACAGATCGTTGCGCGGTGGTTATCACGGACCGCCCGATCCACGCCAGTATCCGTTGCCCGTGCGAGCCTTTGTGGCCAGCTGACCACGCTCGATTTTCCTTGAGAAGAGTGGTTGGCCGTCTGCCAGGCGGCCGGTGAAATAGCGTTGGCGTAGTGCCCGACCATGCCTCTATTGGCCAGCCTTTCCGCCCTTCACGCTGTTCCGTGACGCGTTTATCATGCGCTGCGGTTTCGTTAGCGTGACTTGGCGCCCATTCCCGTTGGGCTGGTGGCAGCTTTCTCGCGTGCTCCTCCTTTTCTCATGGGCATGTGTTTGCTTTGTGGGCACAGGACTGTCTCATGGGCCGGAATATGGGACCCAGACACTGGCCCCCATGCACAGGCGGCCGTGGTCGGGCACAGCATGTCCATGAGCCCATTTCCGCGGTCTACGCCCCTTCCTCGTGTCGCGCCACTTTTTGTCGTCTTCCCGAGTTCGCGCCTTTCCCGAGGCGGGGCTTTTGACAAGCTGCTGCCGCCGTCGTCACCTCGCCGTGGTCGCGCGCGCCCAGGTTGCGTGTGACCAGGTGGTGTTTGCCATCGCTGGCGTTTGCTAGGCCATGTTGCGGCCAGGTGAGAGGGCGCTGTGTCTTACCTATAAATGAGTGGGTGCCCAATGGTTGAGCTCGTGCCTTAGCGACCTTTGGTGGAGGCAGTGAGAGGATCTGGTTTTGCAGCTTTGGTGGGTGTTTTCGAAAAATTGGGTGGATCGGCCATGCTCGGAGCTCTTGGTATTCAAAGTCATAATCGAAACCTCATGGCTTGCTTTCTCTGCAAATGTGAGTGGCTTGGCCGTTACTGCCGTCGTCGTGCGCCTCCTTCTTGGTTGTGGCTTGGCCCGGTTGGGGGCGGGATTCTTTGACTTCCTCAGTATCCTCTCCCGCTTCGACGGCTTTCGGAGGAGAAGTCTCCGTGCGCGGTAGGTCGACCCGGCCATAGAAGAGTGCGAGGTAAGTATCCTCAGGAGAAAGGGGGCTTGACATCGGACTTTCCGGAGTGCAGCTTGTGCTTCACGGATGGCGGTGGATTGGCTGCTGGAGACTTCCACGAGAAGCACTCCTTGCTTCACTTGATTCGCAAGGGCAAAACTTCAAGCTATTTGAAGCCTTAGTTCGTAGGGCTCACCGGGCGAGTCTGAGGGCATACCAAGCTTCGTTCATGACCTTCTTTTATTTTTCCGTAGCTCCATGGTTGTATATCTTGTATTCTTTGTGAATGCGTTTTGATTTTAAGGCATATTGCCTGAGGGCCGCGTGTCGTTCCCGGGGAGCCCGTGGGGTCTTTGTGACCGTCATGTCCTTGAGGGCGGGTGGCGCATTTAATGCTTTACCGACCATTAAGACTTCATTTCATCCAGGGAGCGTGCGAGTTTTGGGAACTCTCACGCGCAAGCCTTCATTGCCACCTTTAAATGCGTTGATTTTGGATTAGCGCCTCTTGGGAGAAAACTTGCTTATTTAAAGCGTTTTCCCCGACTTTTGGCTCCCTCTGTACTTACTCGTCCTCTGGTTTGTCTTGACCTTTTCGCTCGATCTCTGTTGTGAAATCAAATGGCGGACTTTCCCGGCGACTCGGGGCTCTCTTCTCACGAGTCCGAATCCGGTTCTCACGGCCCCGCTCTTCGGGATCGGGCGTCTTTGGAAGCGCCTTCTCAGGAGCCACGGTTGCTGGCCCTTCTCGGAGTCGAGGACACCTCCACGGTTCGCAATGGCTCCGCGCGAAAAGTGGGCGGCTCGAGGCCGTGTTGCACACTTGGAGCGCTGGGCCGAGAGAGTCGAGGCTCGGGCCGCTCGTCTAGCGGAAGCTAATGTGGGGCGCGAGGCCCGCATCTCTTGGCCCTTGAAGCGGAGCTCGGCGGCAAGCGGCATGAAGGCTGGGTCGCCCCGAGTTGCGATCGAGTTAGGGTCGAGGCTTCACCTGAGGACCGAATCCGATCCGGGACGGAGCCCTACGGGGCGCCGCCGGGTATACGGAAAGTGGCCTTCTTGGAGGATCAAACTTCCTTGGTGTCCTAGATCCTGTGACTTATGCGTCCGATCTAGTAGTCGATTGGTGGATTACCGCCCCAAAATTCTTACGCTCTGGTTCCAATAAGCCCTTTGATCTTTGTGAGCACTTCTTTTTCTGATTAGCGTTATATGAGAAATATTTTGTCGTAATGAGAACTCTGCCTTTCGTGTTGTTTCTCTGTCGAGTTTTCTGTTCCTTGGCTGTTTTTCTCTCTTTTTTTTTTCGCACGTCAATTGGGGCTCTCTGCTATCGTGAGCCCGCATTTAATCTGGCGGCGCCCAGCCTTGGTGCTAGCTGATCCCCACGAGGGGACGCGTGCTGCACTGTCGCCCGACCATCCCATGGCACTCGATTGGAGTTACGCGGTGTCTTTGGGATGCTGCCGCGATGCCTCGACCTCGGGCCAGCGGTGGCAATTCGATTTCCGCCTCTTTGTTCGGCGTTGTCTATTTAAACCGAGGCCTTGATCGTTTCTTTCCTTCGGCCCGACTTCTTCTACCTTCATTCTCGAAGTTCTTAAAAACAAATGGCGGCAAAGCAGAAGAGCCCTTCTTCTTCCCGTGTCCAGTTTTGTCGCCATGGTGTTCGCAACACGGATCGATTTGGTAGGCGTATATTGCCTCCCTTAGGGTAGACTATGCGATTCCCGTGGTGATTTCCCTTGCTCACAGTCCTCGAAGATGGCGACGCCCCCTCGAGAGGTTTTATAGCAGGTTTATGAGTACCATCGAAGGAGGACTCCGTATTTCATTGCCTTTGCTAACTGCATGCAATAGTCGATACAACGGGAGTTCCCATGGCGGAGAGCTTCGCTAACGCCTTACGCTCACGGTGTCTCACGTGCGTCTTCGCCATCATGCACTGATCGATTTTGGCCTGTGGGCGGCCGGGTAATTTTTCGGGCCTCGGAGTCGGAGGATTGGATATCGCTCACCCCGGGCAGGATTGACTTTCGTGGCACAAATCGATTCCGTTAAGAGAGGCACGGAAGGAGCGCTTCTTCTTCCTCGACGCCTTTCGAGTATGAGCTTCCGGAGGGTGGGGCCCGATCTCGGAGTTCTTCCCGGAACAAGCCTGCGGTGAGGACATCGCTGAATCCTCGAAGGCTGATCTCCGCCGTTCGGTCGAGGAAGAACTTTAAGCAGGGGTCACTACCTTTCCCTATCACGTTCGAGATTGCCGGATGGGGACCTCCCAGGCAGGCGCGCGCCCAGGCGGTCGGGAGGTCACGGAGATCTGGAGACTCATCTGCCCGGCCGGCGATCTTGCGGGAGGAGAGCTGTTCTCTGCTGCGTTATTGAGCAATGATGAGGGACGGCGGCCCTCGAGGTTGAGGAAGCGAGAAGCGCCTCACGAAGGAGGTCGAGAAAGGCCCGGTCGTCGGTTCTTGAGTGAGGAAGTTCGGCTCCGGCGAGATGATCTGCCGAGCGCGCCACCAAAGGGCGCTGTGTACAGCCGTCGGCTTGATCGCCGGAGCCATCCGATCACGAAGTCGGCGAGAGTCGAGTCTCACCTCTTGGGGTCCTTCCTGCTGGCTGTATCGGCGGGCGTCGGGGACGTTGTTGTTTTTGGATAGCCACGAGGCCATCGGTTTCGGCGCTTTGGCCGGCGTTGGAGACCGGGGCTGCATCGTTGCCCGGCTATTCTTGTTGAGCCGTCTCTGCGTCACGGGCCTCCACAGGATCACAGTGGTATTCTCGGAGAAGTGAGGCGGCTCTAGCTGTTGTTAGAGCAGGCCCGACGAAGGGAAGCCGGGTGCTGCAGGTGGGGAGCCCCAGGTGTTCCTGGCTGCAGTCCTTCGATCGACCCTCCTCGCGCGATCGAGAGACGGAGCCAGTGGCCCCTTTGGATGAGCTGCCGGAGTGCATGCTCGGCGGTCGGCGGCCGCTCCTGCCCGGCGTGTAGTTGGAACTAGCGAAGGCGGCGCGGGGCGTCCTCGCGGCGAGGCTGCGGCGCTCCTTGGCGGCCGGCCTTCCGGCCCGACCCTCCCCATGCGGTCGAGAGGTGGAGCCCCGAGAGAGGCCTTTGCAGGCGGTTTCGCGCTTCTGTGTGTTTGAGCATTTCTGAGTGCAGTTGTTTCCTTCTAGACTTCTTTCTTTGCCCGATCATCTTGGTCATACCACCCCCTTTTCCACCGCACGGGCTTGAGGCGATACGGTCCCCCTCGAGTGCTTGGCGGCTCTTTTCGCGGAAGCCTTGAGGCGGGTCATCGTTGTGGGCACCATCTTGCCGCGGCGATGCAGCTCGGATCGCATCCCTCAGGGGGAGGTTGGGCGTGCGGCGGAGAGTTGCACGAGTGAGGGCCTCCTTTACGCTGCGGAGGAGAAGGATCGGCTGGACTAGTTGTGGACGCGGTTGGCAGCATTCTCCTTGAGTGGCGGTCGGCGATGGACACTCGCTTTTGGGGCCCGGCATCGCTTGTGCGCGAGGATCGTCTCCTGGCGGCTCCTCACGTCCCAGTAGCGTCCTTCATCCCGGGAAACGCCGGGGTAGGAAGCGTCGCGCTGAAGGCGTTCCACACGAGGAAGCGGGCCCGTCGGAAGTGCTGGCAATGTAACCCGTCGCCCGTTAAGTTTGAGTTCGGTTTTTGTTGTTGTATCATGCTTGTCGCTTGTATAATGTTTGTATAAATGAGAAGCTTTGCTTGCGCTCCGCGTCATGCTTCCCTTATCATACGGCGTTGTTCGCCTTTTGCTTCGCTTTACTTGTTGGATCATGCTTGCGTTTGAGTATTGGGCCCTTTGGAGCCGTTCGATTAAGGCCTATACGGGCGCCTTCTTGCGTGGTGCTCGTCCTTCGTAAGAGGATGTCGTCACATTTCACGCGTTTGGGGAGCTCGATGCAGTAAAGCGGATGTCGTCGCCCCAGCCCACAGGAGCCTCTGCGAGGCTAAGCGCCCCGATCGGGCAGCGTTAACCGGACTCTGGGTCTGGCCTCGGTCGCGTATAATTGCGGGAGGTGTGTCGCTCTGCTTTCAGCGTTATGAACACCAAGTTGAGGTCCCTAGCCCACGACCATTGTAGGCCTTGTAGGTGCTCTCTTACGTGCGAGAAGGTCGTCGCCCGCCCCCTAAGGTTTTGTTGGTAGTAGAGTGGGTTCTCCCGAGCCCCAGGGCCTATGGGTGCGACCGCACGGGTCGCGGGCGCGTAGCCTTTGGAATGGATCGCTGGATCCGGTGTCTCGGCTCATAGTGCAGGGCCTCGGAGGTGACTGACGCAGGGCGGAGTCTGGGGTGGCAGCTGGGGTGCCACCAGTGTAACTCATGGTGAGTAGAGCCATCCCGGAGCCATCTAGCGTGAGAATGGAGTCCGTGTGATCTGCTCTGGACCGCTTTGGCAGGCCAAGGGTAGTTTCACGGACGGACGCTTGTCCTCCACGACTTAGAGGCGATCTAGGTCGTTTGATTTGATTGATACAATCGTACTATCAACTCACCGCGAATGAATATCTGATATGACAATAAGAGTGATAATGTTAACCAAAAAGGCGGAAACATGCTCAAGCACTCATCATGATGTATGCGCGTGCGACTGGATCGCTCGTTGCATTGCGATAATATTTCCTTAAGTTGGCGGCATTCCATGTCCAGGTAGGACAAGTTTGTCGTTCTAGGCGCGTAGCTTGTGCGCTCCGCTCCGGAGGATTGCGGAGGCAGAAGAGCGGCCCCTCCCATCCGGGGAGAGTTTGTTCCCTATTCGCGGTCTTTCCCGGCCTCGCTCTCGGAGGACCCGGATCTCCAACTTCAGCGGGGCGTGCTTTCACCCGCTTGTTGTGATATCGCGCGACTTCATTCTTGGTAGGTGGCGGCGGTTCGGGCTGTGTGGCGTCGAGCACGAGCAAGTCAGGACTTTCCCAGGCTTTGCGCGTTGGTAGTTGGGTGAAGTGTTGACCCGCGGGCTTGGCATTCCCACTTCTCACGGGAACCCAGCCGACTCCGGCGGAGAGGTTGAAAGGCGTCTCCTTGTTGATTCCCTCGTAGTCGTTCGTGCGACCATAGCGATGGTAGCTCCTCCCACCGGAGCCCCACTGCGTCTTCCCGTCGGGTCTTTATCCCATTGCGACAACGTGCGGTTGGTAACCGACGCCGTTGGAGTGCGGGTGCGCGCACCCGGATGTGTGCACCGGCTTGATGCGGAGGTTGCGGCGGTACTTTGTAAAGCGTTTCCCAGTGGGTCCCGTTATCGATCACCCACAGCCTCGGGGATCCCAAAAGCGGCCAACAATGCCTTGGCGGAGGAACTCCCGTCGCATGTGCTCGGTGATCTTAGCGAGAAAGCTTCCACCCATTTTCGTAAAATGAGTCGTCTGGCTTGATCAAATTTTCTGTCCGGTGCCATTGGAAGGCGGACCAAGTATGTCGAGCCCCGTTGCGCGACGGCCATGGGGAGTTGGAAGTAATGCAGCTCGGTGTGCGGTGGTGTGTCATGTTACCGTGGACTGTGACTTTCACACTTGCGGGCGAACTCCATGGCGTCTACCGCTTTCATGGTGGGCAGGTAGAAGCCTTGCATGGCGTTGAATGCTAGATTTTTCCACCCGATGTGTGATCCATACGACCCAGTGTCTTACGCGAGCGCGTGAGTCGGCCTCCTGCAGGGTAAGACATTTCGGGAGGGGTGAGTACCCCGTCTGTCTGACCTTCCGTTCGAATCGTGTACCATCTGCCGCTTTCTTGACCCGCTTGGCATCGTTGGCGTCTTACGGTAAGGTTCCCTCAGAGCAAGAACCGTATATGCGCGTCATCCAATTATCTCAATGTCGATCACATTGCTTCTTTGTCCCTCGGCGTCGATCTTTGGTGCGTTTAGGACTTCCACAGGCTCCCTCGCGTCTTGCTCCGCGTTACGCGGTCCGTCCGCCGCAGTCGGCACGTTCGTTATCTCGGGTCTCGGGATATGCTCGATCTCGGAATTGACCGAACTTAGGGATCGGGGTTCTTCTCTCGCGAATACCTCACTAGTTGTGGGTTCGCGGCTTGGTTCCCTTTCACTGCAGTTGACCCACAGGCTCGGAATCACTCCGCCGCGACCCGTGACCGCGCGGAACACTCCTGCTTGATCGCGAGGCCGCGAGAGGCTTCATATTACTGCTGCGTTGTTCGTGGCCGGGAAGGCCGGTGTAGCAGTATGTGATCTCCATGCCTTGGGCGTCCTTGTGCAAACACCGGCTCATTGCTTTGCTGGGTTGACGATCCGTCCCGTTGAGAATCCCATCTGGCCCGAGATCTCCGTCCGTCTTCTTCTACTGCGTTGTTGTCCCTGCACTTGCTGCGCGTGCCGCTTGGCGATGAAGTCCGCCGGGGCTGCCCTTTCAGGCCGGTCGCGGCCGGGCCAGTCGAACTCCACGACTCGGCTGACCCACTTGACCCGTAGGCGGACGTCTACATGCGAGAAATCGTCCTCAGGTGGCTGGTACGTGCTGACGATCGATCTTGGTTTGGAAGTAGGGTGTGCTTCGCTGTTGCATAGGCAGTGCGGCGCCCGTCTTTGCGTGCGGATCTCACGCGGGTTTCGTCCCAGTCGGCACCGCTCACGTAGTACACCGGTTGTTGCTTGCCTTCATGTTCCGCCACTAACACGGAGGCGAGGCGGGCGCGTTGCCCGGTAGAGGTAGAGATCTTCTCCTTGCGCGGTGAGCTCGGGAGCGGCGGCTGGAAAGATAAGTCTTGATTCCACAGATGCTTCAGTCGCATTCTTCACTCCATTTGAACTGTGTGACTTGGTGCCCCTTAGCCTTGAAGAAAGGCAAGTATTTCTCGGTGACTTGCGAGAACCGTGGGAAGGTGCTATCCCAGCCTGTCGACACCCGGACTTCTTTTCTAGCGTGTCTTGGAGGGTTCAATCGAGTATTGCCTTGATCTTCTCCGCATTGGCTTCTATTCAGCCCATTTGGGATCTGATGAAGCCTAAGAATTTTCGAGTTACAGGCGCGCATTTGGCGGGGTTAAGCTTCATCCCATGCCGGAGGATCTCGAAGGTCTCGTCCCAGTCGTCGGCGTGGCGGCTTGCGACCTTGCTTTTTTACGAGCATATCGTCGACGTACACCTCCACCTTCCGCCCGATTTGAGGCTGCAGACATCTTGTTTACGAGGCGCCGTACGTTGCGCCCGCATTCTTGAGACAAAAGGGCATCATTTTGTATGTCGTCCCTTGATGCGTCATGAGCAGTGTGCTCCTCGTCCTCAGAGTCCATCCGGATCTGGTTGTATCCCGTGCAGCGTCCATGAAGCTCAGCGATTCGTGCCGGACGTGGAGTCCACGGGTTAGTCGATCCTTGGGAGCGGAAAGCTATCTTTGGGCGAGGCCCTTATTCACGTCGGTGAAGTCGACACACATCCGCCACTTGCCATTGCTCTTTTTTACCCGGCCTGACGTTGGGCTGGCCACTCACAGGTCTCATGGACCCTCTGATAAATCCAGCGTCCGAGCCTCTTCACTTCTTCACGATGGCGACCACTTCTCGGCGGAGTGGTTCTCGCCTTACGCCGGACGGGTTTGACTCGCGTCGAGAGGCCCAGCTTGTGGACTATGACTTCGGCCGATATCCCCGGCATGTCAGCGGAGCCCCATGCAAACACATCGGAGTTGGTCCGTAGGAAGGTAATTAGTCTGTCGCGATCTCCGGGTTGAAGGGATTTCCCATCTTTGGACTTGCACCGTGGATCGGGAGGATCGGCGACCGCCTCGGTTTCCTCCCCATCAAGGGCTGTTGGAGCGGCGTCTCGTCGCGGAGGTCCAGTCTTCACTCGATCCCCAAGGTGTCGCCAGGACCGATTTGGGACAAAGCACGTCCGCCCCATTTCTTGATCTCGAGAACTTCTCCCACTCCCCAAGGGGTGGGAAATTTCACCTTCAGTGCGGGATGGATGTGACGGTCAAAGGCAATCGGGAATGGTCTGCCGAGTATGGCATTGTAGGCAGACGGAAGGTCGGCGACGATAACGCCAACTCGTCGTCATAGAGCGCGGGTGAGTCACCATCGTGACTTCGGTCGTATAATCCCTTACCTGGAGCAGGCTCGTTGTCCAAGTCGTATAATGGTCCGTTGCTGCCCTCATTTGGCTCGTTTTAGTCCCGGTTTGGTGAACGCGATGAAGAATCTGACAAATTTTGTGAGCTTCATTATCAATGAAGACCGTTTAATTTGGTAGTCATCACCACCGGCCCAGAAGCGAGGGCCGATACAACAAGGGGGTCGATTATGGGGGAAGTTCATGTGCCGTGTCTTGTTGCTAAAGCTAATGACATCATTTCTAACCCTAACTTCGCCTCGCTGCTCTGGAAGCTATTTCCGCCCGGTCCGTGCCTAGCGTTTGCGATGTCGGGCGGAAGAGATCATGTGGACTACGCCCGGCCGCCGTGCGGGGCTCTTGGTGGCTCGGCCCAGGTTCTCCGTCGGAGGCGGAGTTCTTGCCCCGAGCCTTTCACAATCTCTTCTTAGTGTCTCACGGATCGGATCTTCAATCTCTGCTGCGAGTGCGCGGTTCTCGGATTAGTGCCCCCAGCATAGCGGTGGTGCGCGTACTTTGTCTGGTTGCCCGGCTGGACCCTTGGGTGTCTTTGGCCACTTGAAGAATCTTTCATCACAGATCTGCATCGGGATGTTTGTGCGGCTATCATTCGGGCGGGTCGGAGAGGCCTCGTTTGTAATCCTTCTTAGGCCCGTGGCTCTTCCGCTGCCGCTCGGGCGCTCCATGAAGCGGTGGTCGCCGTCCTCTTTCTTCCTCCGGAGGCTCACGGAGGTCTCGGGCCGATCCACCCGCTCGGGCGAGCCATTGCCTCTTCGGCCGTGATATACGCCGGAGCAATGGTCTCGCCTCCACGAAAGTCTGCTGGGGCCAGTGCGGCAGTGCTTGAAAAGTCCCCGCCGCCAAAGTGGCGATGAAGGCACCGAGCTTGAGTTCGTCGGAGAGGTGCGGGATCCGTCGCGCCTCGGTGATGAAACAGTCCGAGAACTGCCGGGCTTTCATCCGTCCTCTCTGGCGGAGGCGGACTAGGTGCCATGGTTGCCTCTCCTCCCTTTCTTTGGCGGCGCTCGAGAAGCTATCGGCGAGCTCGTCGAACGAGCATATGGAGTTCGGGGGAGGCCATGGAACCGAGTAGCGCGTCGCCCCTAAGGGTGGCCAGGGAAGCTTCGACACATCGGGGCCTCGCTTGCCCCTTGTAGAGTGAGGTGGGTGCGGAAGCGGTTGAGATGGTCCATGGGATCCTTGCTTCCGTCGTATCCCTCCATGACCGGCATTCCGAACTTGCTCGTAGCGGCTGTGTCCCGAGTCCATGGCGAAGGGCGACACACGGAGATTGGCGGAGGAGGCGTGGGCTTCTCCTTGTGCGGGGTGTCCCACAACACCTTGACTTTCTCCTCCATCGAAGGATCCAGTAGAGCCCCCTTCGCGGTGAGGACGGCGCGGAGCTCGTGTTCCCACAGGGGACCGTGCATGCTTGTCGGGGTGGCGGCTCTGCATGGGAGGCGCGCTCCCCATTGGAGCCAGCGGCCGGTGGTCTCCCGTTGCCGCGCGAGTTGCGGAGGGAGCGTCCTTGAAGCTGTCCTCCCCGCGTCATCGGCGGGCGCTTTCCGCCTCATTCAGCCGTTTCAGGTGCGTGCGGGGCAGGGGCTGCGTGGTCGGTCGATTGGCTCGCCTCCCTGCGAGTGGCCTCTCGACGCCTTTCTTTCTTGGAAGTAGAGGCTGGGCCGCTAGAGGCGCCCCACACGGGGTCCCGGTGTTGTGCGCATACGGCGAGAGGATCTCCTTGAGGGCGTCTAACTCCGCGGCCGGTGGCGGGTGCCCGGCTCCGGTTGGTTGTTCGCTTGGTTCCTCGTGGGAACTCCATCACAGACCAGTGGTCTCCACATGAGAGCAACTGCGCTCAAGGTGTTTTACCATACTTGGTTGTTGTTAATGCTTGGGTAGGAAAGTGACACTTGGCTTCTGTCAGTTTCCCACAGAGGCAGGCGCCAATGTTGCGTCCGGGCCCCAAGGTTGTGTCGTGCAGTTAGGAGCCTTGGATTCCTAAGCGCGCGGCTGCGGAAGAAGGATCCGGTCTCCGTCTCTGGAACTGGACTGCACAACACAAACAACAAACAAGAGGTGAAGGGTCAGCGGCAGATTTCTCCCACCAATGCCACTCCGGCGCTCAAGTCGGCAAATTCCCGCAATTAGCGGAAATGCGCACGCTAAGGTGGTGCGCGTAAAAATCTTGTGATGCGTAAGAAGAACTTATGTGGTGATGAGTAGAAATGCAAAGTGAGCGGGTGATGGAAGGCACAGCTTCCTTGGTGCATTGCGATGAGTGGCTAACTTTCCCGCTTGACGGGATGAGAAGGAGGAGAACGATTTGGCCCAATCCGCTCAGAGGATTGGAGCCTTATGGAAGCTGGATTAGTGCTTGGGATCCAAGGTTACCCTTAGTCGCAAGGTCGCAGAACCAGAAAACCGTTCTCAGAGTTGGAATCCAAATTCAGAGCCAGAATCCCTTTCTCTGGAGGGTGAGGGCGCTTATATGCCTCCTCCCGTTCGACTCTTGGGCGCTAAGACGCCCGTTGCCTGGGTCGTTGCGCCGCTGGTCGTTGTCACGGACCGCCAGTCACGCCGGCTGTCCCGTTGCCGTGCCAGGCACGCTGCTGAGCGCTGTTGATCACGCTCAATTTTCCTTGAGAGAGGAGTGGTTGGCCGTCTGCAGACAGCAGCTGATGGCGTTGGCGTAGTGCCAGCCATGCCTCTATTGGCTAGCCTTTCCGCCCTTCACGCCTGTTCCCGGCGACGCATTTAATGCGCTGCAGGTTTCCGTTGGCGTGACTTCGCGCCCATTCCCCGTTGGACTGGGCTGACGCTTTCTCGCGTGCTCCTCCTTTTCTCATGGGCCGCTGTTTGCTTTGTGGGCCTGGACCTGTCTCATGGGCCGGAACATGGGACCCAACAACTTATATTATATTGAGAAGTTAGTTCTCTATATTTTACACCCATACATGTTCTGAAATTTGATTTAATGTGCTCACATATTTTAATTTTTGTATATAATGTTCTAATTTGTTAAATCCTTAAATATATATTTTACATTTCTTGAAATTGTTATGAATTGCCCATGCATGCTTAATAGTTGAAATAAAATGTTGAAACTACAAAATTTTATTGGTTTTCTACATAATTTTGTTGTAAACAATTCACTTGCTGAAAAATTTTATCACGTAGCATTTGTATGTTTTAAAATGAGCACATTTAAGTTCCTAAAGAAATCTAAGGCATTTTATGATACATGTTCAAAATAATTTAAAAGAAAATTCTATAATTTATGAAGAAATTAAGGATATTTTTTTCAAAATGAGAAATTATAAAAGATTGTTTGTAATCATGTAGGGTTTTTCTTTCATCATGCAAGGACAATTATAAGAAATTAACAGTATATATTATGAAATGTCTTAATATATTATAGTGGCAATTGAAATTCGATCTTATTATCCGTAAGGTGAAAGTGATATTTGGCTCTATCTAAAGGATTATATATATGATGGCCCACTTATAAATTTTAAATAATAGCGTAAAACCTCCGATTGTGTGGCAACAAGTATAACTCGGATTTTAATTATTTGCTTATTTGTTGGTGATGCATTATTAATCATTAATCCATAAGAATTAGCATAATTTGAGCATATTTTTTATAGTGCATTGTAGAATAAGAGCTGAAAATGGAAATTTAAAGTCTTTGTAGGAATGTTATAAAAATTCATGATTTTACATCTAAAATTATTATCATTGTCCTTCTAGTATGTTTTAATATAAATTATATATTTAATTATAAAAAATTTATATATCTTAATGAGTAATTGACTCATTTTTATTTTTATTTTTTTTAATAACCCCCTTCACTCTAAGGGGTTTGGGACACATTTGCAAGTTGAAAAGGTTGGTGATAAGGTTATTCAAAAAATTTTGAATTAGGAATCAAAATGATCAAGTATTGTACTATACACTCAGGACATTAGCTTAGAATGTATATATATATATATTTTGATAATGGTGTTGTATTATATAAAAGCTATGACATTTTCATTGGCAATGTATGTTGGATGTTGGTTATCTTTTTAGTAATTTAGTTGAGTTATGATTTTTGAGTACTTTGATATCAATAAGATAATTATTTTTACAAATATTTTAATATTAAATATTAACAAAAATTACAGCCACTTGATGGTGTCACATTTTGAGTCATGTGATGTGATTTATTACTGTAATTCAAGTCATTTATCGACACATGATAGTAGGGTTGCGTCCAATGTCAAAATTTAGGATTTTGAAAATTTTGGCAACTCTATTTTAAGTATGGAGTTTTGAAATGGATCAACATAATAATATAGTTAATTAAAATAAGATGAAAAAAATGTTACAAAAATCAAGTTTTGGGATGCGACATAGAGAGTGGTATCACAAAATTCGTAAGGAGAGTGTCTTATTTTGATTTGAGAATCTAATTCGACTAATTATTTTATGATATGAATAAAAGATGTCATCCGATTAAAGTGGTTTTGGACTAAGCTCTCGCCCTGCCTGAGAGGAGGAATACTTGGCTATTGTGGCAAGGATGGCTGACGTAATGGGATCAATGGCTCAAGGGTCTCGAAATCGGAAGTCAGTGATAGCAAATCCGATTGCTTCAGCATACGATCGTTTACCAATGAAAAGGTGTTAGATTTCATGGATAACCCAAATCTCACCAAAGCTTAAATCTAGATCTGGTGAATCAAGAAGGTCTTCGAAGTCATTCACTGTCTGGAAGAGGACAATATCATTTTTGTTCCTTACAAGTTGGAAGAAGAGGCAAATAATTGGTGGTCCATAAAAAATGAGTTTTAGGATTTGGGAATGAGTAAATTTCTTGAAAAATGTTTGTAGGAGCTGTCATGAAAAAGCACTTTTTAGTAAGTTTGAGGAAACAAAAGGATGATGAATTTGCTTGTTTGTGGTAAGGAAATCGGACCATGGTTTATGCCAAGTTCACCAAGTTATCCTGCTATGTTTCCCAAATTATTTTTGATGAGGCAAGGAAAGGAAGAAAAATTTGCAAGGCTTGAATGATACGATTTGAGGGCAGCTCATAATCTTGAAGTTAAGGGCCTATGGAGAGGTGCTGGATTGAGATCTCTTGTTTGAATAAGAGTTAGAAAGAGAGAATTTTTTTAAAAAGAAGCCGGCTAGTCGAGAAAGCCAAAGTTTGGGATTTGAAAGATCCCATAAAAGTCAAAATCGATGGATAACGGGAAAAAGGGAACTAAACTCCATGATGCACTAGGCTCTTAACAATCAGAATCCATGTGCCCTCATTATGAAAAATCTCATGGAAGGAGATTGTGTTATAAACTTTTGAGAGTGTGTTTTAACTGCTGCCAATTTGGTCATTTGATCAAAGATTACCTACATCCCTTGAGGTAAACGATGAGGAAGTTAAGTGTTTCGAGAAAAACTTTTGTAGTGACAGCCTAAGATGCAGAAGTATCGTCATCGATAATTAAATGTAAACTTAAAAATTTTTAAGATCTCAGCTTATGTAATTTTAGATTCAGGGTCAATGTATTCATTTGTATTTTCTAAGTTTATTTCTTATTTGTTGTTATCTTTAATGATAATGATTTTTTTATTAATAGTGTCAACATTTACAGAATTTTCTTTAGTAATGGACATTGTGTACCCTAGGTGTATTATTTGGATCAATATGTTGGAGTTAGTAGTAGACTTACCTTTGTTTGTTATACATGATTTTGATATAATTTTAGGCATGTATTGGTTAGCTAATTATCCTACTACTATAGATTATTTTTGTAAGAGTTTACATTTTTTGATCCAAATTGTGGACCATTTTATTTTCAAGAAATAATACAAGAACAATCCCCTTATTTAATTTCAACATTGCATGCTTGACATTTGATGAGAAGTAGTTGTCAAGCCAACTTGGCCTGCATGATTATAATTAGGAGTTACAGTGTTCCGAAAAGGGTAATACCGATGGTATACAAATTTGAGAATTTTTTTCAAAAGATATTTCAAGACTACTGTCAAATTGAAAAATCGAGTTTGAAATTGAAATTATATTTGGAGCGGCGCCCATATTGAAGGCTCCCTATAGAATGACACCATTAGAGTTTAAAGAATTGAAGAAGAAATTGTAAAAATCATTGGAAAAAGGTTTTATCTGGCTAAATATATCCCCATAGGGTGCTCCAGTGTTATTTGTAAAAAAGAAAGATAGGTCTATGCACCGTGCATAAATTACTGAAGTTGAACACGATTTCCATAAAAAATAAGTACCCATTACAGTGAATTGAAGACTTATTCGACCAATTGTAAGACTGTCTAATGACAATCCTAATTCTAATAATTCTTGAGGGATTCGAAGGATTCGTAATTTATTGTGATGCTTCAAAAACTGGACTGGAATGTATTTTGATACAATATGGGAAAATAATTATGTATGATTTAAGGTAATTGAAGATGCACGAAAAGAACTATTCAACGCATGAACTAAAATTAGCAGCGGTGATTTTTGTGCTGAAAATTTGAAGACATTATCTTTATAGGAAAAAAGTCTTGGTGCATTTAGATCATAGAAGTCTCAAATACTTGTTTTCTCAAAAGAAATTAAACATGAGGTAGAGGAGATGGATGGATTTTCTGAAGGATTACAATTGTAAAATTCAATACCAATCGGGAAAGGCTAATGTGATGGCAGATACTTTGAACAACCAAATAATAGATCTAATGGCTTATTTGAAGATCAAGGAGATAGAATTGCTAGACTGTATGAATAAATATGTTATTAAAAGGCATTTCTAAGGTACACGAATGGTCTTATCCTATTTTTAAGTATAACTTGAAATTTTAGAAAGAATTAAAAGATTTGAAATGGATGATCCCTTCTTAGTGGACATTATCAGTGATTTAAACAAGGAGTCGATAGCGGACTTTAGTTTATGGGCAGATGGAGTTTTGACGTTTTAGGAATGGACATGTATGCTGGATATTGATGAATTGAAGGAAGAAATCGTGACCGAAACTTTTCGATCAAAGTACACTATCCACCTTAAAATTAACAAAATATATTAAGATTTAAAGAAGATATTTTGGTAGTGTAACATAGAAAAGAGAAATTGTGGCCTATGTAAAAAGATATTTGATATGCCAACAATTGAAGGTCGAGTATAAGAAATTACCACGTCTTTTACAACCCATGCCAACCCCCAATTGGAAGTGGAAGAATATAACAATAGACTTTGCGATGGGTTTGCCGAGGATACCAAGAAATCATATTGCTGCTTAGGTGATTGTAGATTGGTTTACTAAGTCAGCTCACTTTATTGCTATTCAGATGATGTTATCTATAGATCAACTAATGAGACTATGTATTAATGAGATAGTTAGATTACAGGAGTGTCAGCTTCAATTATGTTTGACCATGACTTTAGGTTTGTTTTAAAATTATGAAAAAGTTTACATCGAGAATTAAAAAATAATTTAAAATTTAGCACAACTTATCATCCTCAATCTAATAGAAAATTTTAATTGGGAGAAGATCAGAGATAGGAAACTTTTAGGATTTGAAATTATTCAAGAGATATTCGAGAAAATTCATTTTATCCATGATAGCTTAAAAATTGCCCAAAGTCAATAGAAAATTTATACTGATTGGAGAATATCAGAGTTAAATTTTGACATTGGGGATGATGTATTTTTAAAGATATCTCCGTGGAAAGGAATCTCTTGATTTGGTATTAAAGAAAAATTAAAGTCGGGGTTTATTGGACCACTCGAGATTTTAGAAAGGATCGGTGAAGTAGCATATAGACTAGTTCTATCCCCAAATTTAGAAGATGTTCACAATGTCTTCCACGTGTCAATACTTCAGAAATATGTTCATGACCCATCGCATATTATTGAATGCGAACCATTGAAGATAAATGAAAATATGATGCATATTGAGGAATCGATTTAAATTTTAGAAAAAGGATCAAGTGCTTCGAGCAAAGGTAAATATATTAGAAAAGGTCTTGTGGTAAAATCACTTATATGAAGAGGCAACATAAAAAAGAGAAGACAAGATTTGGGAGAAATAGCTGTATTTGTTTATTTGATGAGGTACGTTAAATTTTGATGACGAAATTTTTATAAGGATGAGAAAAATATAAGTTGTGAGTTTTAAAATTATAAATTTGATTATGATTAATTAAATTAAGAATAAAATAATTTTAAAATCAAATAAAAAATTGGGTCAAAGTTAACTTTGAATTGGATCATATTGGGTCAAATGATACTTTACTAGCGCCTGACGTGGCAACTGTGTATTTTGAGTAGAGAGATTGCGCCTAAAGGGCACATGATCAAAACTTTAGTACCCTTTTACAGATTGTCAGTGCTTGATGTAAACTCAAGAGACACTCATGCACACTTTTGGTAGATTGCTTGTGTGTTATGTTCTTCTAAAGTGGCACTTGTGCGCCACAATATTTTGTAACGGTACCTGATGGATGTACATGCACCGGCCTTTTATAAAAGTCATGTTTAGGTAATTTTTAATCATTTTTTTTGCTAGATTTTGAGAAAAGAGAGAGAAGGAAAAGAAAAGAAGAGAGAGAATGAGAAAAAAAAGATTAGATGAGGACATTTGAAGTGAATCCACGGAGAATTTTTTGGTAAAATTGAAAGTAATGCAAGTACTTCCTAAGCCTCATTCTTTTGTTGCCGATTTTTCTCTATTTTGTTAAATATTTATTATTTTAAATACTTATACTTATTATATTTTCATAGCTAAACTGTTTATACACCATATGTATGGATTCTCATTCCTATAATTTATACATTTTATAGAGTTCATATCCTAAATTCACTTATATTGTATTGACAAGCAAGTTTTCTATGTTTTACACTCATGTATGTTCTCAAATTTGATTTAATGCCCTAACATGTTTTAACTTTTGTATATAATGTTCTAAATCCGTAAATACATGTTTTATATGTCTTGAAATTGTTATAAATTATTCGTGCATGCTTGATAATTGAAATGAAATGTTGAAACTACAAAATTCTATTGCTTTTCTGCATAATTTTGTTGTAAACAATCCACTTGCTAAAAAAATTTATAATGTAACATTTACATGTTTTAAAATGAGTATGTTCAAGTTCCTATAGAAATCTAAAGCATTATATGACAAGTGTTGGAAATGATTTGAAAGAAAATTCTACAATTTGTGAAGAAACTAGAGATATTTTCTTCAAAATAAGAAACTAAGGATATTTTCTTTAAAATAAGAAAGTATAACGTGGAGTTTTTCCTTCATTATGCATGGACTATTATAAAAAATTAGCGATGATAAATAATGATATATCTTAATATATTATAGTGTCAATAAATGTTCGATTCTATTATTCGTAGGGCGAAAGCGGCGTACGATTCAATTTAAAGGATTTTATATATGATGATTCAATACATTACACTTTTTTTTTTAAAACAACGGACCAAAACAACCAAGCTAACAATTGGACAACATGAATGCCAGAACACCAAGGATTTGGGAAAAGCTAACCGTCCGCACACCAAGTGGCGCGAGCTTCCTAGAGACCTCGGCACAATCTAAACAAACCTTTCGTCAACCCTTGAAGGTAAGGAAGATCATCTCCGATTTAGAAGGGGATATTCCATCTCGTTAGTATAGATCTGAAGTTATGCGACCTATTGGCTTGAGAAATTTTCAGTTTGCACCGAACCGCAGAGGTGATTTGGTTAATCAACTGGGATTCATTAAAGGGCAAAGATTTTTTAAATAAGCGATTGTTCCTTTCTTTCCAAATATAGTACACTGAGGCAGATAGAGTGAGACCAAAAGAGAAAGCTTTAAGATTATTGCCTTTCCATAGATTTGCAGCCCACATAATGTTGGAATGCCAATTAGGATATGGCCATGTCATACTAGTCTTACGGCACATCTTCTACCACATAGTCGAAGTGAAAGGGCAAGCAAAAAAGAGGTGGTCGTGACTTTTAGATCCATTGGAACAAAGGATACGAGAGATTGGTTGATGGATGAAGGGGCCTACACGATCCAGAGTGCTAAATCTCTGGCGAATAGCCAGCCACAGAATAAATACATGAGCCGGAGTGAATTTCGGGCCCCAAACAAGGTTGGACCATGGCACTTTTTCTTTGGACTCATGGAACAGCCCATAAGCAGATTTAGTCGAGAAAATTTCATTGTTGTCTTCACACCAAATTACCACATCTCTAGAGGAAAGCTCCGGGTAATAAGGCCGCATGCTTCCAGCAATTTCTGCCACCTCTAAATCAAACAAATTTGGCCACATCCATTTGCCAATGGGTTTTAAATATAAGTGTAAGACCTTTGATTGTGTGGTAATAAGTATACCCGAGTTTTAATTATTCATTCATTTATTGGTGATACCCTATTGATTATTGGTTTATTAAAAATTTGCATAATTTCAGCATATTTTTCATAGTGCATTGTAAATTAACTGCTAAAAATAAAAATCTGAAATCTTTGTAGGAATGTTATGAAAATTCATGGTTTTATATCTAAAATTCTTATCATTGTCTTTCCAGTATATTTTAATATAAATTATATATTTAATTATAAAAAAATTTATATATCTTATTAAGTAATTGATGCATTTTTATTTTTATTTTCTTTAGTAACCCCATTCACTTTAGGAGATTTGGGACACATTTACGGGTTAAAAAAGTTGGTAATAAGGTTATTTAAGAAAATTTGAATTAGGAATCTGAATGATCGGATGTACTATACACTAAGGATATTAGCTTAGCATGTATAATTTTTTTTTGATAATGGTGATGTATTACATAAAGGCCATGACATTCTCATTGGCCATGTATGTTGGATGTTGGTTATCTTTTTAGTAATTTAATTAAGTTATAATTTTTGAATACTCTGATATTAATAAGATAATTGTTCTTACAAATATTTTAGTATTAGATTATTGACAAAAATTACAGCAACTGAATGGCATGACATTTTGAATCCTTTGATGTGATTCATTACTATAATTCAAGTAATTTGTTAACACATGATAGTAGGGTTGCATCCGATGTCGAAATTTGAGATTTTAAAAATTTTGGCAGCTCTATTTTGAGTTTAGAGTTTTTAAATGGATGAACAAAATAGCATGGTTAATTAGAATAAGATGAAAAGAATGTTATGGAAACTAGGTTTTGGGACACAACTGACTTAATTATTAATCATAATCATTTGACATTAATTAAATGGTTATATTATTTATTATTAAAAAAAATGTTGTTTAGTTTTTATTTACTATTAAAGGTGGTCTTAAGATCTAGGTTGTGGTATAAATTAGGGAGCCACTAGATCATCTACTACGGATTGAATTGGAGTGGGTTTGGTTTCCGTCTTTTTTAATCTGAAACTTGTGTATCACAAATAATGAATGACAGGTCAGAGGATTGGTAAGATTTACTTTTCGATTTATCCTTTGACACTCAAATTAGAATTTTTTTTTAAGAAATAAAAAGATACAAAGAGGATATGAAGAATACAGAGGTGTACATATGCGAGGATGTGAGAGGAGGTCTGGGCTCCTATATGTACTCGATAGGGAGCGGCTTGGTGAGATGGAGGATTGGGCTTTGATATGCTGCGATCGGTGGGTGGCTCACTAGGGTGCACTCAACAAGAAGTGGTTTAGAAAGGAAGACACTCGATTGGAGTAGCTCACTAAGAATGCACTCGGTGACGAGCGGCTTTGTGAGGAGGAGAAAGAGCTGTGATGGGAAAAGAAGGTTTGATTCTTTCTGAACTCTTGTATCTCGCTCGAGGGTTGCTTCAGTTGGATTGGTTGATCTTTTGTTTGTTCGAGAGTTCTCCTACTCTTCTTGTGTTGCCCGGGTTCTCCCTTTCTCCTTACGATAGTGAAGGGTATTTGTAATACTTTATAGAGAAAGTTTTGATGCCAAAACTTATGATAGGTATCCCATCAAAATTCGGGCCGTTGGAGTGTTAATGGGGGCCACCATTGTTAGATGTTATTTTGTGGCAGTGACGTTACCAGAGCTGATGGTGGTTGACAGGGGCCAGACTGTTTCTTGTATAGATTGGCTAGGCTACTGTTGGTCGGTGGGTATTATGATTCTCCATGGTTAACTGCTACCACCAATGGCGGGAATCTGCTGCGCTTGCATCTTTTGTATTACCATACTGGTATTGCTGAGGTGGAGGGTTGACTTGGGCTGTAATCGGCTGGGTCGCAGAGGTTGTCTGTCAATTCTGGCCTATCGTTCCCCTCCGGGCCTGCTCGCAATAGTTGAGCTGGTTGGACGGTTTTCTAGGCCTTGCTTCTTATTGGGCTTTGCTGGCACGTGGTTTGACTGTCGGATTGACCCGTATCGTCCCTGGACCCATCACAAGAAAATGTTAATATCATCCGTCGAGTATTAATTGGATAATTATGATTAAAAGAAATTATATCAACTCATCTTTTAATAGAGTAAAACCCTCCAAAAACATGTTCAGACGGTTGCCACAGACACATCCCCAGCACCCCATCCCTGTTAGAACTGCCACTCCCTCCGGTAGCCCCACCAACTGCCTCCTCTTTGGGCACTCTGGTTGGCCCCTGTCTCCAAAGCTCTTTTGATTAATTAAAAACAAACTGATATAAATGATTTCAGGGATCGTCCGTAGGAAATCAGTTGATAAGCATCATGTTATTGCTTTTCAAGTAGATACCAATTTTGTAGCCTCTCCCTCCCTCATAGTCTTATACACTGTAACCAAATGCGGAAATTAATCGTATGATGTCGAGCAATGAGCTCATTCTGAGAAGAACGAACCCACACAACTTTTTTTTTTTATTATTTTTTTAATTTCAACTTTCACACTTCAATTATTTCCAAGACAAAATCAATCACGTCTTTAACTAAGCTGTCTATTTTAGTGCTTGCGACAAGTTTCATGAAAGCCACTGTAACGTATACCACACGTAATACTCCATTATTGTATTATAGAGTATTTTTATGGACTCATCACAAATTTACACTGAATAAAAATTAATTTTACAAAAAAAAGATGAAAATAAAAATGAAATCTGCTCAACTAAATTCAGATCATTAGGCCAATGACCTTAGGTTTTGAAGAATTTAGGGTCTCTTTCATGCTAAGTGGTTGATTTGATGATAACTGTTTAATTAATATTAAATGAATGAGATATTTTTTTTTAAAAATTATCTTTTATTTTTTAAAGAAAAATAATACAATGATTCGGATAATATTAAAAAATTATTTTTTAAAAAAAGTTAAATATATTCATCTTTTAGAGAAGTGGGCCTCCAAATTACAGTTCTGACCCTCATAAGCCTGAGGAAAGAATATTCATAAAATTGAGAGAGAGAGAGACAGAGAGAGAGAGGGAGAGACACTGAATATTTGCTCTTTTTTTTTTTCATTCGATATAATTACCCAAATGATACCTCTGGTGCATATAAACAGAGGAAAACTAAATGCAAGAATCGAGTTATAGAAACCATATAAACTTTAATGAAAAACTTCACAAAGATAAAATTTAGGTATATCTGAACCTGTCATTGTTGAGGTTTAACTCAGATACACCCGACTCAATCATACCGAAAAAATCCAAACCCGCTATTAAAGGTCAACCGTACACCACTCCGGCCTCTGGGCATCATCACTCTGGCCGTGCACCACTTCGGCTATGCATCACTACGGCGGCAAATCCACTCCAGCCTCAAATCCACTCCGATCTCGCAGAGCTACTTTAGCAAATTCACCACTCCAACAATTGCCCACTTTAGCATTTTCCTACTATGACAAATTATTACTTCGGCATTTATCCACTTTGGCAATTGCCCAATTCGGCATTTGGCGACTCCAGCAAATTACCACTCAGCAATTTTCACTCTAGCGTTTTGCTACAGTCAGTTTGCAACACTACGAACTTCACATAAATTTTGCACAATCTTCCGATAATACATCTGTTTCTTGAGCTATCCACAAGGGAGTGATCAAACCCAACAAGTTTCTCCTCACGACATTGTGGGGGGACCCCTTGCCTCTAACCGGCGACCGTCATCGCCTGCCTTTCGACAGCTTTCCCATAATTGGGATCCCCATGTTGGCCTTCGCAAGCCTGAATAATACCCTCTTTCGCTTCACCGAACTTAGAGTAGTTCTACTCCCTTTCGGCTTCTTCTCCACGGTCAAATCATTCCCCATTACACTCCATCTTGGCCACCTCTTCCTACCACTTTGACTAATACGCCCGTTGGTCACCTTAGCATCGTCCTTGACAACCCAAACCTTTATCAAGGACCGACCTAATTTCTTACTTTCCCTTATCACAATCAAGGCATATTTGGTGAGTTTTCACTGGCAGTTTTCAAATGCCATTTTGAAGCCTTCATTATCAAGCTTCCCAATTGAAATCACATTTAACCTCAAGTCCACAGCATGTCTCACGCCCTTTAATACAAACTTCTTTTCCGTTACTTGTCTCGCAAGCTAACATCCCTGACACCAACTACCCTTAACGAGCTATCATTACTCATCTAAAATACCCTGTGATCCCTAGACATATAGCTCATGAAGTGAGACTTCATTGGTGTTACATGGTGTGAGGTACCTCTGTCCATTACCCAACTCGTCTCTTGGTTTAGTAGGCTCTGTGTTTTCCTCGCATGGACAACCAAGAAGTCTTTGCAGATAGCGATAGTGGCCCGATCATCATCATCATGATCCCGCTCTCTTGACGCTCGCCGCCGCCCTCCTTCTCCTACTTCCTGTAGGTAGTATTACCTCATATGACCTTTCTTACCACAATAGAAGCACGTCTTCTCCAGAAGTTTGGACCGGCTATTATTTCTCTTCGATTTGCCACCTCGGTCTCTCGATCTCCCACATCCCCGACCGCTAGTGGCTACAAGTAGACTCGACTCCCCCAAAGTCTCACCGCTTCCTCTCCGTCTTGACTCATTCATAAGTAAGGAAGCGATGACCTTATCTTGACTGAGCGTGTCATTTTCGAATAGTAGTATCATGACAATATGATCATATGAGACTGACAAGGATGCCATCAATAGCAACGCTTTGTCTTCTCATTTGTGTTAAAATCTGGTTAAATTCATCTAAATGTTTCTCAAAACTTTCTCCTTCCAACAGATGCAGGCCATAGAACTTCTTCGCATGTAGTCTTGTTGTCAAAAACTTGGACTTATACCGATTCTTAAACTCCTTCCAGACCTCCGCTTGGTTAGACAAACCAATAACCTCCTAAAGAGTGTTATCTATAAGATACAATTTGATCGTACAATTAGTAAGATCTCTCTTCTCTTGTCATTCCTCCTCTATCATATTACCCGGCTTATCTTCCTTCCTTCCAAGTACTTTTACCATTCCTTCCCAGGTCAAAATATTCTTCACCCTTTCTTACCAAAAAATCAAATTATTTTTACCATTAAATTGCTTCACACTAAATGGCAAGTTTCTCGACGATGACGCCATCAAATTGCAAGTTTACAACCTAACTCTAATATCACTTGTTGGGGTTTGACCTGGATACACCTGACCCAGTTACAATGGAAAAACACAAACCCCACATTAACTGTTAGCCATAAAAAATATGAGCACAAGGAATATAAGAATGCACAATGATTTTTAACGTTAAAAATTCTTTTAAATTAAGAAAAAAAATCAAATGATAAACTTTAAAATTTTTACTATATAAAATCGATTACAAACCCCCGAGATAGAGTACCGGCAATCCACATAAGACAGACCAAGAAAAATAATCTTCAAAGTAAGAAAACTCTCATTCCATCTTCTCTCTCATTTTCTTTTCTCATTCTACTACCGGTAGTACTCTTTGTTCTCTGATTTTACAAGTGTGGTAGTGAATGGCGAACAGTGAGGGCTCCCTTCCGCAATTTTTTTTTATTCCGTTCCACCGTCCGTTCCATACACCATTCACCATCTCGTCTTTTGAAGCACTTAGAGTGCTTTATAATGACGCCTGGGCCAAATATCATCTGTTCACTTGGCCTGATTGCCTAAAGGATTTGTCACATCAACTTTGTCATTTTCTACAGTTTCATCAGTTCCCATGCTTTTCAATAGGCGACACATGCTCTGCAAGTCAATTATCTATTCTACATAGACAGCGCATGCTCTGCAAATTAGTTACCTGCTTTGCCAAGTCGTCCACTAACTCTGAAAAGTCAACCGTGCACCACTCCGGTCTTTGGGCATCACCACTCCGGCCACAGATCAACTACGGCCTCAGATCCACTCCAGTCGCCAAGAGCCATTTTGGCAAATTCACCACTTTGACAATTGCCCACTCTAGCATTTGCCTACTCTGGCAAATTAACACTCCGACAATTGTCCATTTCGGCATTTGCCTACTTCGACATTTGCCTACTCCAGTAATTGTCTACTCTACTCTGGCATTTGCCTACTCCGGTAAATTACTACTCTGACAATTGCTACTTTGGCCTTTTGCTGCAACAAGTTTGTAGCACTCTGAATTTTATATAAATTTTATACGATCTTTCGACGACACATTCATTTGTCGAGCTACTCATAAGAAAGTGACCAAACCCAATGGTCCTAGTATAATCAAATGCAAAGCATCTTTGTTACAAAGAGCAGAAAAGGAAGAGACCTTTTTCCTAGGATTGCCCCATTCAACGGAGCACACCCTTGGCTTCAGGCCTAGCTTGATTTGGCAGCTTCAGATTCTCCCAGATGTTTGCGACAAGGCAATTGGAGTTTCACAGAAGGAAGGTTGGAGAGATCTCTTACCTGACCAAATAAAAGAAGCTTCACCGTAAAAATGAGTGAAAACCTAGCAACATTCCCATGCTAGAAGGTGCTTCCATACCTGTCTCACGTTTAGGTGATGTCCGAGTCCCTGTGCAACGGTCTCAGGTAAGTCCCAGTGTAAGCAGCAGTCTCAGTTACTCATCTTCCTCCGTCTTATTTGGACAGTCTCTTTGGACATTTGAGAGAAGTCTATTTTTGAGCATGAGCTAGATGAAGGCATTGAATTTTGGTGTGTAACTTGATTTCCCATGCTCTCTTCCACTGCCCATTTGCATACTTGATTTCCCATCTCCAGTGCCACAGACCCGAACTATATGCGATCATCAAGACTAGCCAAGGTTGGCAAATGCGTGCCTCTAGAAAACGACAGTCCTTGAGGTAGAATATGCCTGCCTTCCAGCTCTGTGTACTGTTTCACGGTCGCATTCTCTTGGGCTGGCAGACTTTATCCTAGTTCATTTGGATAGGTCTTATGATTTTGCCCCGAACAAAACTTCTATAGTCAGTATATCCAGCAAAATTATATTAGTGGATATTATGATATCATGTTTAGTATAACTAATTATAATTGACTATATTCTTTTATTTATTTAGGATTTGAATTTGAATTGATATATTAGAGTCATAAATATGCTACTTGATGCGGACATCCAAGATAAATATTCAATTTTATTTGTCTTCTAAATATGAAAACTCGCTTTTATTTGTCTTCCAAATTAGTTGTGATTTTATTTTTATTTATTTGATTTTATTTGATTTCCTTTTTCACTTTTTTAATTATTTGATTATGATTTTGTTTTCAATGTTCTTTCACATCGGATTCTCTATATAAGAATCCCTAGGATAATTGATTGATTAATGAATGAGTATTTGAGAAATTAATTGCAATTGAGCAATTGTACTTCCCTTCCTCTCTTCCCCCTTGGTTTGATCCCTTTTTTGTCTCTACCCCTCTAGTCTAATTTTTTGTCTTTACCCCTCTATTCTTCTTCTCTCTACTTTCACCCTCCTCCCTACATCAAATTGGTATCAGAGAAAAAAATCCTATTTTTTCCCACACCCAACCACCAACCACCCACGTTCTGCAACCAGCAACCAACGATACCACCACCTCCACTATCCTGCCACCCTACAAAGGTCTTCTATACTTCTGCCGACTTTCCCATCTCCACCCCCATTGCCTCCTCTTGATATTGTCCAAAAAAAAAAAAAAATAGCAGCGTTCTGTTGAAAAAACAGTATGATTTTTTTGTTTTATTTTTGTGCTACCTCCCTTAATTACCCACTTTAGCATTTTCCTACTATGACAAATTATTACTTGACATTTATCCACTTTGGCAATTGCGGTCGGCATTTAGCTCCGAAATTACCACTCGGCAATTTTCACTCTAGCGTTTTGCTACGATCGATTTGCAACACTCCCCAACTTCACATAAATTTTGCACAATCTTAGATGATAATAAATACATTTCTTGAGCTATCCTTGAGGTGATCAAGCCAATAAGTTTCTCCTCCACGACATTGTGGGGGGACCCTTGCCTCTAGCAGGCGGCCGTCGCCAGCGGCGCGCTTCGGCAATTTCATGGTGGGATCCCATGTTGGCCTTATGAAACTGAATAATGCCCTCTTTAGCTTCACCGAACTTAGGGTAGTTCTACTCCCCTTTCGGCTTCTTCTCCACAGTCAAATCATTCCCATTCACATAAATGCCCAGCCTCTTCTACCACTTTGACTAATCGCCCGTTGGTCACCTTAGCATCGTCCTTGACTGACCTTTATCAAGGACAGCCTAATTTCTTACTTTCCCTTATCACAATCAAGGCGTATTTGGTGAGTTTTCAGCCGGTTTTCAAATGCCATTTTGAAGCCTTCATTGTCAAACTTCCCGATTGAAATCACATTTAACCTCGAGTCCCACATGTCTCCGTCCTTGACTTCAAACTTCTTTCCTTGTCTGCTAAACATCCACGACGCCAACTACCCTTAGCGAGCCATCGTTACTCATCTAAAATACCACTGTGATCCTAGACATATAGCTCATGAAGTGAGACTTCATTGGTGTTACATGGTGTGAGTACCTCCGTCCATTACCCTTTCGTCTCTTTGGTTTAGTAGGCTGTGTTTTCCTCGCGTGGACAAACCAAAGTCTTTCTGAGATAGCGATAGTGGCCCGATCATCATCATCATGATCCCGACTCTCCAGCGCTCGCCTCCGCCTTCTTCTCCTACTTCCTCATAGGTAGTATTACCTCATATGACCTTTCTTACCCACGATAGAAGTCGTCTTCTCAGAGTTTGGACCGGCCACTATTATTTCTCTCGAATTAGCCCGCCGGTCTCTCGATCTCCCACATCCCGACCGCTGAGTAGCTCACAGTAGACTCGACTCCCCAAAGTCTCACCGCTTCCTCTCCGTCTTGACTCATTCATAGTAAGTAAGCGATGACCTTATCTTGGTAGGCGTGTCATTTTGAATAGTAGTATCATGACAATATGATCATATGAGGGTACAAGGATGCCATCAATAAGCGGCGCTGTCTTCTCATTTGTGTTAAAATCTGGTTAAATTCATCCTAAATGTTTCTCAAAACTTTCTCACTTCCAACGAATGCGAGGCCATACAGAACTTCTTATGTAGTCTTGTTGTCAAAAACTTGGACTTATACGATTCTTAAACTCCTTCAGGACCTCCAGCTTGGTTAGACAAACCAATAACCTCTAAAAAGTGTTATCTATAAAGATACAATTTGATCGTACAATTAGTAAGATCTCTCTTCTCTTGTCATTCCTCCTCTATCATATTATGGCTTATCTTCCTTCCTTCCAAGTACTTTTACCATTCCTTCCCAGGTCAAAATATTCTTCACCCTTTCTTACCAAAAAAATCAAATTATTTTTACCATTAAATTGCTTCACACTAAATGGCAAGTTTCGGCGATGGCGCCATCAAATTGCAAGTTTACAACTAACTCTAATATCACTTGTTGAGGTTTGACCTGGATACACGACCCGATTCTAATGGAAAACACAAACCCCACATTAAGCTGTTATGCCATAAAAAATATGAGCACAAGGAATATAAGAATGCACAATGATTTTTAAACGTTAAAAATTCTTTTAAATTAAGAAAAAAAATCAAATGATAAAAACTTTCAAAATTTTACTATATAAAATCGATTACAAACCCCGAGATGAAATCACGGCAATCCACATAAGACCCGAAAAATAATCTTCAAAGTAAAGAAAACTCTCATTCATCTTCTCTCATTTCTTTTCTCATTCTACTACCGGTAGTACTCTTTGTTCTCACGATTTTTCTGATGTGGTAGTGAATGGCGAGCGATGAGGCTCCCTTCCGCAATTTTTTTTATTCCGTTCCGTCCGTTCCATACACCATTCACCATCTCGTCTTTTGAAGCACTTAGAGTGCTTTATAATGGCCTTTGAGTGAAATAATGTCGTACATTGGCCAACGATTCTCAGATTTATCACATCAACTGTCATTTCTGCAGTTTCATCCCAGTTCCCATTGCTTTTGTTAAACGACATACTCTGCGCCGATCAATTATCTATTCTCATAGACCAGTAGCATACTCTGCCAGGTGGTTACACCTTTGCCAAGTCGTCCACTAACTCTGAAAAAGTCAGCATTACCACTCCGGTCTTTGGGCATCACCACTCCGGCCACATTCAGATCGGCCTCGAGATCCCTCCCGTCGCCAAGAGCCATTTTGGCAAATTCACCATGACAATTGCCCACTCTAGCATTTGCCTACTCTGGCAAATTAACACTCCGACAATTGTCCATTTCGGCATTTGCCTATGACATTTGCCCTACTCCGGTAATTGTCTACTCTACTCGGCATTTGCCTACTCAGTAATTACTATAGACAATTGCTACTTTGGCCTTTTCTTTCAACAAGTTTGTAGCACTCTGAATTACTATATAAATTTTATCACGATCTTTCGGCGACATTCATTTGTCGGAGCTACTTAAATAAGAAAGTGACCAAACCCAATGGTCTAGTATAATCAAATGCAAAACATCTTTGTTTACAAAGAGCAGAAAAGGAAAGAGACCTTTTTCCTAGGATTGCCCCATTCAACGGAGCACACCCTTGGCTTCAGGCCTAGCTTGATTTAGCAGCTTCAGATTCTCCCAGATGTTTGCGACAAGGCAATTGGAGTTTCACAGAAGGAAGGTTGGAGATCTCTTACCTGACCAAATAAAAAGAAGCTTCACCGTAAAAATGAGTAGAAAACCTAGCAACATTCCCATGCTGAAGATTGCTTCCCTACCTGTCTCACGTTTAGGTGATGTCCGAGTCCCTGTGCAGCGGTCTCAGGTAAGTCCCAGTGTAAGCAGCAGTCTCAGTTACTCATCTTCCTCCGTCTTATTTGGACAGTCTCTTTGGACATTTGAGAAGTCTATTTTTGAGCATGAGCTAGATGAAGGCATTGAATTTAGGTGTGTAACTTGATTTCCCATGCTCTCTTCCACTGCCCATTTGCATCCTTGATTTCCCATCTCCAGTGCCACAGACCCAGACTATATGCGATCATCAAGACTAGCCAAGGTTGGCAAATGCGTGCCTCTAGAATACGGCAGTCCTTGAGGAAGAATACGCCTGCCTTCCAGCTCTGTGTCCTGTTTCATGGTCGCATTCTCTTGGGCTGGCAGACTTTATCCAAGTTCATTTGGATGGGTCTTATGATTTTGCCCCGAGCAAAACTTCTATAGTCAGTGTATCTAGCAAAATTATGTTAGCAGATATTATGATATCATGTTTAGTATAACTAATTATAATTAACTATATTCTTTTATTTATTTAGGATTTGATTTTGAATTGATATATTAGAGTCACAAATATGCTACTAACATTAAAAATAATGGATTCAATATTAGAGGCAACAATCCTTAACTAACATTCTTAATTGCTATTTTCAAGTATATATGACTAATTATCTTCCCTCTTTAGCTGATACTCATGCTCAAATTTTGAGGATAAAATATCATAAGAATATATAAAGATTATTCGATACGAATTTAAAAATTATACATAAATGATCATGAGTTACTTGCAAGTAGACTCTTCTCACTTGCTTCTTTCTCCTCAGTTCATCTTCCCCTCTCATGATCTTCACTTGGATGACAGGCAAAATAAAGAAAAAAAGGCTAGACTCCAATGGTTAAAATATAGCAAGAAGGAAGTTAGACTTAGTTGTTATTTCTTTCCTTACATTCCAGAAATTGGGGTGGAAGTTGGCTGAACTTCCTCAATGGCAGCCAAAACACCTCCTAATTAGCAACTAATACCCATTTTCATTTGACTAGTAACCATTTAGTTAATCACTAATTTTAGATTTATAATTAACCAAAAATTGAAATAATCCTCTGGTATAGTCACTCTAACCATCTAGCCAGATGTCCTCCATAAAAATAGTTGGTTAATAAACCAAATTTGATTTTTTAAGATTGTACTAATCTTCTAAGTATACTAACATTTTACTCCTTATTGTGCTCAACTGAGTCTTTCATATAAATCAAGAATTATTTCTGAAGATAGGTGATATAATCTCTAACTTAAATTAAATTTTAAGCCATCTAAAAATCTTTCTAATTCTTTTAATAATATAATAATTTATTTCTAATATTAGAATGTTAAGTTCTTCTAATTTATAAGACAAAACAACTAACAATTCCTCTTATTGTGATACGGCTAGAACGGGGAAGAAATAGAACTAAGGAATTTAATCTATTTCTATTTTTCTTCTAAGAAACATTATCTTCTATTTGGTTATTTTAATTTTTCACTTTTAATACTAAAATCAAACTAGCAACCCAACTAATTAGTTACTATAATGGGGTGGCCAGATGATTAAAAGTAATTAAGGTTGATGGGTATCACGTAATTGGTAGTAAAATAAGAAAAGAAAGCGGTGCAAAGTCGGGAAAATCCGAGCGTTAGACGATCAATTATTTATCGTTAGCCTAATACGGCCAGAACAAATAATCGAAAACACGCCCGAAGCCTTTCAACATTACATTGGCCAGAAAATCGTAATAGCGGCCGTGAAGTGTTAAGCCTGTATAGACCAGGCCAGTTTTGCGGCGTTCCGTTACCACGGCAATGCTGATCATTTCCACGATTTCGCTTTCCGTAAACTCGATCTCCTCTAAAAAGGTATCAATACATTCGGCGCCCACCCTATGAGAGGCGCCCGATTTTTCTCTTCTTGCAGGTAATGGGTCTAATAGATGCAAAATATAAAAATATAAAGAAAGATAATGCCCGGTCAGATTCTCTGCATTTCGAGAAAGCGATCACGTCATGCTCATGCAGTCAAGCCTACCTATTAGGCCCAATGCCGGGCTAGGGATCACGCCTTCCTGAGTTGAAGAAGGTCGCACTCCCTCGTATATATAAACCCTGTCTCTCCGCTCTAGAAGGACACAACAGCCAATCCCAAAGGAGATACGCACATGAGCCTTCAAATGCAACACACTAAAGCATACTCTCTTTCTCCAATTGCTCTGTCTAATCCCACTCGAGCCTTGATTATAGAAACTTCTCGCTCTCAGGAATAGTCCTTTAAAGCTTCCACGGACATGGCTCTTACTCATTCCTTGCATGAAGTCGGAGTCGAAATCATTACTCTCGGCCCGAGTCTGGGAGGCATCTGCATCTATAGGCCCGTGGCTCGCCATGATATTATTCTCTCTCTTTTCTTTATCGGTCCTCTTAAAGTTGAAGGAGCACATCGCTAAGCTTGAGCGGCGGAGTATTTTGGTGGGACAATATCCTCCTCTTGGCAACGGCCTATTTTCTTGTAGTGGTGTACGAGATTGATTCGATGAATGGTAGATCCAATCAACGAATGCGAATCAGTTCAAAGTCGGATCCAGATACACATCAAAGGTAATCCTCGACTAAGTTTTCTAAATTTTGGGTCTATAATCCAAACTAAACTTATTCATAATATTAGTGTTTTTTACCCTCAATGTTCTCACCTCAAGATTGACCGATTAACTTCTTCCCCCTAACATCATAGACTGGCTCAAAATATAAGTATTTCATTGATAAATATATCTTTAAAAATCAATAACAATTTTAAAATGAATTTTTTAAAATAATAGGTCACTCAATAATTAAGTAAAGAAAGTCATAATTTAGCCAAAGAAAATCTCAATGTCACTAAATAGGCAGTTTTATTTAATGATATCATATATAAATTTATTTCTAAATTTGACCCCCGTTAGGATCCGCTCTCACTTTGATTTTCATATTGTACTTATATCTAATCAAAAGTAGGTTTATATCTAATCAAGAGAAGGCTATTAATTCATTTATTGTGGTAAGATTGATAAAAACAATAAGTTAATTTTATTGTAGAGTTGTTCTAATTCTATACTTATATAAAATTAAATAAATTATGCCACTCGAAAATTTCACATTCAGATATTATCGTTGAAACATATAATTCAAGTGACTCAAATTACTTTACTAAGAGCATTGATTCACCTCAAAAAAGGCAATTACAACATTGATAAATTTATCCATTAATTTTCAATGTATGGTGAATTCAAAAAGCTTTGGCCTATGAAAAATGATCACATTATATATATCTTAACCGAATAAGACTTCAAAGACATTTATTGTGCTTCATACTGTACAATCGCTTAGCCATTGCACATCTTTCTAATATGACATACTATACAGCTTGTCCCACATCTTTCTATGGCCCACTTAAGGCTTGGACCCCACTAGTTGCAAGCCAGTTAGCCAGAGCCAAAGCATTGCTGGTGACGTAGCTAACGTTCTGCACCTTGTCATGAATCATCTTAACCTGCCGTCCGACGAGCCCTTCAAAACCATCCATGCAAGTATCTTCGTCGGTGAGAGCCGCGCTGAGCCACGTCAAGACATCACTCATCTGAAATTCGAATTCTCCGACGTTTAGATTCCTTAGCGTGTCGAGCGATCTATGGGCGTTGTCGAGGGCATCCTGGACGACCTCCACGCAGTCCGAGAGGGCCGCCTTGCTGCTCCCGCTCATTTTCCACGATTCCTCATGCTGACAAGGAACGCCGCTACCGGCGTCACCTCTCCGATTGTGACAGACACGCCAGCCCTCGCCCACCAGCTCGGGCTCGTCTTGGCCTTGCTGGAAAACGGTGACAGGGATTGGACGCAGACGCCTGGGTACCTGGTCACTTTGCACGCTTCTTGGACGTAGCGGTCGCTGTTAGCCAATGCAGTCAGCCATGAAAGGAGCAGAAAAGCTACAAAGATATTGACGCCTGTCATTGGCCCTTACAGCAGGAGAAGCTAGAGCTTCAGAGGAGTGCAATAGGGGTACTAGAGAGCAGAGGGGAAGGGAAGAGCCATTATTTTCATTGATGGCTGGGAAGACAGAGAAAACGAAGGTTAAGAAATGCCCCGGATGGCTGAGAAAAGCGGGCTCTTTTGTCTTGCTGGAGTTTGGTGCAAAAAAACAAGGGAATGGTGACTACATTTATTGTGGGTGGTGATGAAGATGGTATGGGGCTAGAGGAACGGGACTGAGAGAGGGGAGAGAATAGTTAGGGGAGGCGGTACTTGGCCAGACTACACAAATTTATCATTTTTATTTTTATTATTTTTTTTGTGAGAAAAAACACATGATAGCTTACCTAATCACGAGAAAACATGACATGATATTTTTGCTCAATTATCGGATTGAGTGAGAAACTAATCTTCTAATGCCGTGTTGATTTAAATTTTAATGAGAAATTGTATGAAATTATATGGGATTCAAATTCTAAGGAATCTATGACACAACGTAAGAGTTTAAGATGGCATCTGAGCTTCACCCACAAATGACATGCTTTCAACGTGCATTCTTGCAGGTCCCCGATTGACTGGCTCATGGGATTCAAACTCTGCACTCCTTGGCCGAACGAGCCATGGTATAACAGTGCATGCGAATAGGCTCACGGCTCGGGGGCCGGTGTTGGATGCCGTCTAGCACCCGATTTATCTTATCAAATTCTTGTGGGACGGCCCACAGATTTTTACAACGAGATTTAATATCGACCGTCCCATTTTAAATTAAGGGGTACTAAATTTAGGATTTTAAATGAGAGGAGAGGAGATTCTGCAGAAGAAAATGAAAGTCGCCATCCATCGCTGGTGTCTTCTTGTTTGAATTTCAGGGTTATTAAATGCAACAATAAACCAGCCAATAGAGATTTAGAGTAAAGGACCACTGGAGCACAGGTCGATGATGGAGAGGAGAAGAGATAGGAGAGGAGATTTTGCAAAAGATAATGAAAATCGCCGTCCATCACCGTCGTCTTCTTAGTGAGGGTTTTGACGAAGGTTTGCACCTTCCTCGCTGGCTTCTCCTTTAAAGATGAAAGTGGAGAGGAGAGGAGAGGAGAGGAGAGGAGATTTTCAGAAGAAAATGAAAATCATCGCTGTTTTTTTACCATCTTCCGTTTCAAATTTTGGGTTACTGTGCATTCTAATATCAGCCGTTGTTGGATTGGAAGCAACGGACGGCCATGGTCTTATAAGACACAATTTAATTTTAGCCGTCTAATTAAATTTAAAATTTGATAATTAAAATTAATTTTATCCTAAAAAATACATGACCGTCTGATTTAAATTAGACCAAAAGGAGGGTCAAGATTTTATCAGATAAGATTTAATCATAGTCTTAGATTAAATTTAAAATCAAACAATTAAAATTAAATCTTATTTGACGGCTCAGGATGTTCCGGAGGGTGTCCAACGCCCCTGAATCCATAGGCTCACACCATTAAGTTGGGAGGCAGGGAGCTGTTAGTTGTACGTGCTCGTCAAGTGCTATGTCAACTTGATTGACAAGGTGCCAGAAGTAACCACACCATAGGTTAGACAGTCGCTTAAAAGAATGAAATTCTGCCAAGAAAGCTGCTTGAAAAGAAAATATGGAAAGCGATGTGCACACAAGGCAGGAAAATGATAAAGGCAGAAAGAATCCTATTATTAGCCATATGGGATATGCCATTAACGTTTTGGGTGTCCATAATTATTGATTTTACGTGTGGACGAGTCTAGATGATGATGAGGATGTTTACAGGTTTAACAAGTAAGGTGGGTAAGCAGAGATGGGCAAAAAGCATGGAGGGCAAGTTTGCATTTTTTTTTTGTTGCGTACTGTGTTCATGGGATCAGGGGGCTCTAATGAACTCCAATGAAATACTAAATCTGCATTTGGAGCCCCCGGTCCCATTGGTAGATAACTTTCAAAAAGGTTCCTCCACTTCTAGCAAAACAGATTTCTTTCCCTTTCTTGGCAGTTTTGGAGATTGCCTGTGTGGTTGGTATCGTCAAATATTTGATATTTCATCTTTTCTCTGATTAAGAGTCACTTTTAATTTTTGTCAAATCAAATTGAAAGGCTCGAGATCGTTCGATCAAGTAAATCATAATAAATCGAGGTTAAAGAATACGAAAAAATTTAGATTAAAGGATGCAATATCCCGAAATTATTGAAATTAAAATATGTGAATTTGAAAAATTCTACCGAACTAATAATTTCAGTAAAAATTAATATTTATTATACAGGTTATATTATTAACCCGAAAGCTGGAGGTTTAGGTTGGGACATAACGAAAATCTAAAAAATTATCCAATTAACCAGATCAATAACCGATTTAATTTGGGTTAATAAAAAGGACAACTCGATTATCGGAATTCCAATCGGTTACCTACCGAATTGATTTTAGGATAATAAAAAGATAGCCAGCCACCAAAATTACACCTGATTAATAACTGAATTTAGCTCAATTGATTAAATATAGTACAAATTAAATTAATTAAGTAGAATCCAATAAACTTCATCACCACACCCACATAGAAACATTCTGCATCACCCGAGCAATCCAAATATAAGTTGAATCCAGCATAGTAATGCCGCAGCAGCAGGACACTAAAAATTTAGATCAAATTCAGCAAATACAAAGGGCCCATGGCAGCCTCACTTCAGCATCACACTTCCAATAAATTTATCGGATACACACACACACACACACACACTTCAGCTAAAAATTCAGCAAGGGGAGAAAAAGCAATACACAACAGTTCATGCTTCTAGAAAACTGATGATTCAGCAAAGCACACACGCCCCCACGGCAACAGCAAAAATTCAAATAAGGAAAATGCTGCATGCTACAGTAACGCCCTTGGTAGTATCCACCACTATGCTTGCTAAAGTAAGGCCCGAGGTGTATTTAGCCGGGGTGAGGAAGAGCAGAGTGACGAAGTGAATGAGAGAGAGAGAGAGAGAGGGAAGGAATGGAAGAACAGACAGAGAAGAGAAGGGAAATGGAGGGAAAACTGACAGGGGACAGGAAACAGAACGACAGAACAATTGCAATTGGTTATCCCTCTATTCTGTTAGTAATGCAGCATATAACGGTATAACAAAAAGCAACAATATTGTTGAGAAAATAAAAATAGCACAGAAAAAAAAAAAAAGAGATATATCTAATAAAATAATATGCTGCTATATGTAATTGCAAAATTTTTCGGGTAGTCGAGTCGAGTGGTTGCTGCGACAGGGCTCCCCATGTTCAACATCGGGACTTGTGGACTAGGCCTTGGACTAGGCCGTGGTTTGACCCATTTCCATAGTAGCCAAGCTCATAATATTATCATTCTCATCGAGAATAACCTTCTCCTCAAGGTTGAAGTCTGGAAATTACTGACATAAAACAGTAGCCAATTCCCAAGTCGCTTCCTCCAGGGATTGAGAATGCCATTGAACAAGGAACTGCGAAACAAATTTATCATGTTACAAAACCTTGCAGAACCCCAACAACCGTGTGGGCAACACTAATGGCCGAGATCCCCATGCATCAACGGGGAGCTCACTGTGTTGGTCGGATGGATCACCGTGGCATTTTTTGAGTAGTGAGACGTGGAAAACGTTATGAATTTTTGCATAGTCCGGTAACTATAGTCAATAAGCAACCGGGCCAACACCCTCCAACACTTAGAAAGGTTCATAGTAGCGCTTAGCTAACTTATTGGAATGTCGATGTGCCGCTGTGATTTGGCTATAATATTGTAATTTCACGAAAACCTAGTCATCCGGTTGAAACTCTTTATCCGTGCAGTGCGCATCAGCTTAATTCTTTATATATAACTGGGCACGTTGGAGATTGGCCTTAAGAGAGGCCAGGAGATTGGTCTGGTCAGTGAGTAGTTCATCGACAGCGACAATCTGAGAAGTGCCATGGATATAATCCAGTAACGATGGTGGTGGTCAGCCGTAGATAGCTTCAGAATGAGTCATTTTAATAGCGGAATGCCATACCGTGTTGCAGTGCCATTCGGCCCAGGAGAGAAATTGCCTCACGTAGGGTGGATGATTTCACGAAGAAACTCATGGAGATAATCTTCAAGGTATCGGTTTCACCGCTTCATTCCGCCGTCAGTTGTGGATGGTAAAAGCAACTCTGTAGTAGACAAAGTAGTCCCTTGTGAGCTTATAATTCCTTCGAGAAGGCACTCATAAAGATGGGATCTCTATTTGAAACGATATCCTTGAGAAACCCATGAAGGTTACAAATATCTCTAACAAACACTTCCCGGTCTGCTGGCAGAGAAGTAGCCACCAGATAGGAGAAAAGTGGGCATATTTCAAGGGTGTCCAACGCCCCTGAATCCATAGGCTCACACCATTAAGTTGGGAGGCAGGGAGCTGTTAGTTGTATGTGCTCGTCGAGTGCTACGTCAACTTGATTGACAAGGTGCCAGAAGTAACCACACCATAGGTTAGACAGTCGCTTAAAAGAATGAAATTCTGCCAAGAAAGCTGCTTGAAAAGAAAATATGGAAAGCGATGTGCACACAAGGCAGGAAAATGATAAAGGCAGAAAGAATCCTAATATTAGCCATATGGGATATTCCATTAACGTTTTGGGTGTCCATAATTATTGATTTTACGTGTGGACGAGTCTAGATGATGATGAGGATGTTTACAGGTTTAACAAGTAAGGTGGGTAAGCAGAGATGGGCAAAAAGCATGGAGGGCAAGTTTGCATTTTTTTTTGTTGCGTACTGTTCATGGGATCAGGGGGCTCTAATGAACTCAATGAAATACCAAATCTGCATTTGGAGCTCCCGGTCCCATTGGTTAGGATAGCTATCAAAAGGTTCCTCCACTTCTAGCAAAACAGATTTCTTTCCCTTTCTTGGCAGTATTGGAGATTGCCTGTGTGGTTGGTGTCATCAAATATTTGATATTTCATCTTTTCTCCGATTAAGAGTCACTTTTAATTTTTGTCAAACCAAATTGAAAGGATTGAGATCGTCCGATTAAGTAAATCATAATAAATCGAGGTCAAAGAACAAGAAAAAATTTAGATTAAAGGATACATTATCCCGAAATTATTGAAATTAAAATATGTGAATTTGAAAAGTTCCACCGACCTAATGATTTCAGTAAAAATTAAGATTCATTACATGGATTATATTATTAACCCGGAAGCTAGAGGTTTACGTTGGGACATAACGAAAACCTAAAAAATTATCCAATTAACCAGATCAATAACCGATTTAATTTGGGTTAATAAAAAGGACAACTCGATTATCAGAATTCCAGTCGGTTACCGACCGAATTGAATTGATTTTGGGATAATAAAAAGATAGCCAACCACCAAAATTACACCCGATTAATAACTGAATTTAGCTCAATTGATTAAATATAGTATAAATCAAATTAATTAAGTAAAATCTAATAAACTTCATCACCACACCCACATAGAAACATTCCGTATCACCCCAGCAATCCAAATATAAGCTGAATTCAGCATGGTAAGGCCACAGCAGCAGGACACTAAAAATTTAGATCAAATTCAGCAAATACAAAGGGTCCATGGCAGCCCCGGGGTATATACAGATTGAGCCATAAGAGCTCAGAGAGGCTGGTGATCGATTTGGATGACAAATTTGGCATCCAATAGATATTGTCGCCATTTTTTAACTATCCCCGTAATGGCATAAAGCTCACAGATGTAAGTAGAGGAGAGTTGTAGCTTTGGACATAGCTGCCGGCTAAAGTAAGCCAAGGGCTGACCTACCTGCACCAAAATAGCTCCCACCCCGCTACCAGAAGCATCCGTATGTGCTACAAACGGTTTTGAGAAGTCGGGTAAAGCCAGGACAAGTAGAGAAGTGAGAGTGGCCTTGAGAGACTCGAAAGCTGTTGCAACTTTGGGTCCCCAGATGAAGGCATTTTTCTGCAACAACTGAGTGAGCAGAGCAGAAATCTGAGCATACCGGGCTATAAAACGCCAATAATAACTTGCTAATCTCAGGAAGCCCCGTAGTTATTTGATGTTTGCTAGAGGTGGCCATCGTTGAATGGCTTCAATTTTCATGGGATCCACTGTCACACCCTGTGCGAATACAATGTGGCCTAAATAAGATAGTGAAGATTGTCCAAATTGACACTTGGATCATTTAGCATAGAAAGTGTGATTGCGAAGGATTTGGAGCACTCGGGTAAGGTGATAGAGATTGGCTTCCCATGAAGAGCTGTAAATTAAAATGTCATCGAAGAAGACTAGGACAAACTTTCAAAGCACTGGATGAAAAATATTATTCATCTCGGCTTGAAATGAAGAGGGAGCGTTTGATAACCCAAAGGACATCACAAGGAATTCGTAATGCCCCTTGTGGGTTCAGAATGCAGTCTTATGAACATCCGCAGAATGCACACGAAGTTGATGATACCCCGCATGCAAGTCCAGCTTGGAGAACACTGTGGCACCACCTAACTCTTCTAGCAGTTCATCAACAGTGGAAATCGGGAACAGATCTTTGACAGTAATGGGATTAAGAGCATGATAATCCACACAAAACCTCCAACTACTATCTTTTTTTCACCAAGAGAACAGGTGATGAGAAGGGGCTTGTTCTAGGTCATATGATTCCTTCAGCCAACATCTCGGTGATTAATTTCTCCATCTCACCCTTCTGAAAGTAAGGGTATCGATAAGGTTTAACATCCTCTGGTGGGGCGTGGGATTGCAAGGGAATTTTGTGGTCATTAAAGCGCAATGGAGGCAGTCCATGTGGCACAAAACATGTCCTTAAATGAAGCAAGGATGTTTCAAAGAGCCGAAGTAATTTGAGGATCATGGATATGAGGGAATTGAAGGGGAAGCAAAGAACATGCAGTGTCATCTTCCGATGGAGGATCATGAAGTAGAGTTATAGCCAATTGGAAGTAAGAGACAGCTGAATTCTTCAGGTCACTACGTCGCAATTGGTTTAATGTTATAGTGGTAATGGTAGTGCTTAGCATCCCATGGAGGGTAAGTTGAGTGCTTGCATGGGTGAAGCTCATCCACAGAGCATTGTAGTCAAACAAAACATGGCTAAAAGATGCTAGCCACTGGACCCCTAGAACCAAGTCTGCCCCATAAAGTAGAAGTAAGTACAGGTCCACTAGGAATTAGGAAGAGCCCAATGTAAGGGGGCCCTTGACACACAATCCTTCACAGTTCAACAAATCGCCATTACCAACTGTCACATTGAGATAGAGAGATGGCTCAATGGAAAGACCAAGAAGCCTAGCGAGCCAGGTTTGCAAAAAGTTGTGGGTGGAGCCACTATCTGCCAACACTATCATAGAATGACCCAAAATGGTTCCTTACAATTATAGCATAGTTCTGGCCTGATATCCTTCTAGGGCATGGAATGAGATCGTTGGGGTACTATCTGGCTCTAGAGGCAACAGAGTCACCCCGGTTGGCGATTCTGGAGCAGATGGAGAACTTAAAAAATCCTCTTTAGACAACACCACTTCCGGTTAGACATGGTCATCATCCTTGACAAGCATACATAAAAATTAGGTGGTTTACACTGATGTCCTAGTGTAAATCGCTCATCACAATTGAAACATAGGCCATGTTCTCGATGTGAGGCCATTTTGGTAGAGGTTAATTTTTTTATAGGAAATTTTGGTGGGAGACTCGGAGAGGGTGAGGGTTTTGGACTGAAGATATAGGGGTATTTAGGGATTTGGTGACTAGAGGAGGTCGTTGTAAGTTGGTCAGGTTGGAGTCCAACTTCTCCTCTACCAATTTAACCATTCCAATCGCCTCAGACAATGAGATGGGCTTTAGTAGCAGGAGCTCCCGCCATATGTCATCCCGCAAGCCAGATGTAAAACAGTTCAATAGATTGGTGTGGTGAGCCCAGGAGTTCGAGTAGATAGAGATTCGAACTCAGCCATGTAAACCACAACAGTGGCTGTTTTCCGAAATTTATACAGAATGGCCTTGTAGTTCACAAATGAAGAAGGTCCGACGCAAAGCTCCAAATCACGAGAGAAGAGTTCCCAAGTGGACAATTAGCGTGTTGCATTCATCCACTAGAACCATTGTAGTGCTGCCCTTGACATATAAAATGCGGCAGTAGTGAGTTTCTGCTCTGGAGGAGTGTTGTGGTAAAGGAAGAAGCAGTCGATTTGAAACAACCACCCAGTCCTGTTATCTCTAGAGAAAAATGGGATTTCAAGCTTAGGCAAACGAAGGTGGCAGTCATTAGGGTTTTCTGTAGGGATTGGCAGTAGATTGAGTAGGTGTTGCGAACTGGGTACGACAGGGTCCGAAAGTGAAGGGGAGCTTATAGTAGGTGTGGGAAGTAAGGGAGGAAGGGAAGATACCAAAGTAAAGCTTTCCATACTGGCTAAGGTGTGGTGGATTTCAGCAAGCGATTGCTTGAAGTGTTGCAACATTCTCTGCTATGGGCAATGAGAATACCACTGTTGCATACTACAGTAATGCCCTCGATAGTATCCACCACTATGCTTGCTATAATAAGGTCCGACGTGCATTTGGCCGAGGTGAGGAAGAGCAGAGTGACGGAGCGAGTGAGAGAGAGAGAGAGAGGGAAGGAAGGGAGAACAGACCGAGAAGAGAAGGGAAAGGGAGGGAGAACTGACAAAGGGGACAGGAAACATAACGATAGAATAATTGCAATTGGCTATCCCTCTATTCTGTTAGTAATACAGTATATAACCGTGTAACAGAAAATAACAATATTGTTGAGAAAATAAAAATAGCATAGAAAAAAATAGAGATATATCTAATAAAATAATATGCTGCTATATGTAATCGCAAAATTTTCTGTGCGGTCAAGTCAGGTGGTTGTTGCGATGTGGCTCCCTATGTTCAGCATCAAGACCTGTGGACTAGGCCTTGGACTGGGTCGTGGGCTGACCCAGTTTTGTAGCAGCTAAGCCCATAACAGAAAATCAGTAGCATGGCACACATGGTAGCTTCACACAACACTCAGTCAAATTGAGAATAAATGGAAAGCCGTTTATAGCTGCTCACCTCAACAGAAGGATCAAGGTTCTCCACAGCTGTTGATGCAGTTGATCTCCACGGTTGCTGAAGCAAAGTTGTACACGACAATCGTAGCCAACTGTAGCTCCCATGACTATAGCTCCAATTAGCCTCTCACCTCAACAATATCAACAACCGATAATAATTCACCATCAGGCAAGATTTAAAGGACGCAAAACCAGCAAAACAGGATGAATAAGCAAATAGAGGACGAGACACCCGGATGATTAGGGAGAGGGATAAGGGTGGTGCTGGTAGGTGCTGATGAATTATCCCAGCATCTAAATTTGTATAAGTGGCATGAGAGACGAAAAGGAGGAAAAAAATATAGGGAAGCCATGAGGAAAAGAAGGGAAGCTAAGAAGGAAGAACCAAAGACAGCAATAAAGAAAGAAATTTAGCTAAATATTTGGCAAGTGTACTCGAAATCCTTCTTCATTTGGTGCTACTTATTGTTAATTCCTTTAATTATTACTCTACGAATACTTAATTTGTCGAATGTCTTTGATCATGTCATCAATTTGTCATGAAGTATAGTGGGCTGAAATATGTTGTGATCGATGAGCTACACCCCTTAATTATATTGTGACAAATTGGCTTATGAAAATGGGTTTAATCGGTCACTGAATCGTGTCTCACATCAGCAGCTGGATCAACCTCAATAACCCTGTTGATATTTAAAATTATAGCTTACGAACCGGGCCCCAAATTAGCTAAACTGGCAGACATGATGACTTAAATACCTTGTGGTGATATTAAAGTGTTACCATGTAAAAATAGCCCTAAATCGGTCATGAACCAACCACCAAAATAGAAATAGAAATCGACTGCATCAGAACATTACTGGTGCAAAATCTCCAGTTACAATTCTGACCCGAACCGGCTGAAATATCAGTTTAAATTGGCTATGAACTAGGCAAATTCTTAAAAATGAGTCTCTTAGTTGTAAGAGGACTCCCGAACCAGTCAACAACGGGTCTCGAATTGGCCATGAAATCAACCATAATAGAAGCAGTCATTTAGCATCCAAGCTGATGCTAAACCTAGCAAGTTGGAAAAAATTAACCGAACTAACCTTGAACCAGTTGAACTTGTAGCCGGCCCAACCAAAGTATAATATATTAAGGCTAATCTATCTACCAATAAACCAACCACACCAAACTCCTTGAAATGAGTATTGAACTAGGTCCCTAAATTACACCAAATCAGCCCTAACATCCTTAATGTTGAATCTAACAGTCTAAAAAAATAGATTAAACTGGCTCTGAACCGATTGAATGAGTAACTGAGCCAACCAAGTTATTAGATACTAAAGTTGAACTATCAACCTATGAAATGGTGGCTAAAAATACCTTGAACTCATCATTGAACTGAGGCCCTAAATGGTGCCAAACCGACTAATAGCTCCCTAGTGGATGTTGGAATTTAGGCTACTAAATTAGCCGAGTTTGACTCCCGAGCCAATTAAACCGGCACTCAAATTAACCAAGATATTTGAGGTAATGTTAAAATATCAACCGGTAAAAATATGCCTTAAACCGGCCATTGAACGTGGTCGTAAAACCTCGTAAATGAACCAGCCAACATTTTCAACTGGTGGGATTTGCTTTTAACTATTGAATCGATTTATCTAACACGGTTTACAAATGAAAATAATAATAATAATAATCATCAGCACAAACCAGCCCTTAAACCGGCCATTAAATCAACGACGAACCAATAGCTGAGGCTCTAAGTAATTATGGTAAAGTTAGACTGAAGGAATCAACCAGAGTTGGCCCCAAAACTCACAATCAGACCGACAACCGAATTAGTTGAATATATCACATATTAAATCTATCTTTAACATATATAAAAGTTTAAAGTTAAAGCCACCAAAATAGACAATATATTGATTTCTATTATGATTTATATTTTATTATCAAATATTGTATTTTATTATTGTATGTTTTGATATATGTTTCGTTATTATAGAAAGTTTACATGAAAACTTTGCATATTCTAAGAATGATAAGTATTTTATAGAAGCTTTGCATGTTTCAAGAATGATAAGTATTTTCTCCCGGAGTGGAGAAAATTAAGAAAAGAAATATTAAGAATAAGGTAAAAAATTTTATAAAAAGTTATCAAGTTTTGAAAAAGATGTAAGAAATTGGACTAGAAATTATTTCAACCGGTAATATTTCCTAATATACCATAAATATTATAGTAGAAACTAAAGGGATTACCCTAGCCGTGGATTTTAGTAGATGATATTCCTTAACATGCCTTAGGATATATTATAGTGAAAACTTGAGGACTACCCCTCGGTTGTGGAGGAACTTTTGGCAGCATAAGTATTTTGGCTATGTATATCAAGTTATAGTTATACTGCCCACCTTTGAGTGTTGAATATGAGGGTCTCGCCTTAGATTGTGTGAAAATATAGACAATCTTTTTCTTAATTATCTACTCTATTAGCTGGTAAGGCCTACTAACCCTAATCTTTAAAGAGAAATGATAAAAGGAATAAATGATAATTAAGATAAAGAAAAGGAAAGATTCAAGAAGACAAAAGTTTATGTGTATTTCATACGATTCCATTCCCTTAAAAAATATATTTATTTTAAGTATAATGTGCATGTCTTTGCTTTTATTAGTACTTTATTGAAAATTTGGCTCATTCTCGTACTATTTTTCTAACCTCCTTTGAATGGTAAGTACAAGTTAGTATCTGGTGATCAAGATTAAAGAAAAAAGGTGATTAGATTCAAATGATGATGGATTGTAATATATTATAGTGAAAGTCATGTACTCCATCTTATGATGAAAAAAATATACATTGTTGGTATTGATTATTTAGTTATACTTCTGTAAATTATTATAGTCATTATTTATATTTTTATAAATTTTTATGGTAATAATTTTGGTTCATAGTAGTATCTCTAAAAAGTCCAATGTTGTATTCTAGTCATATGGGGTTGAAACTACTTGATATAACAATCACTTAGATCATGTGTATAATAATTATATATTTTATGGATTTATATGTAATATGATGTCTCACTAAGTATAAATAAGAATATGAGATGTTATAAATGGTATCAGAGAAAAGTGACACTCTAGGATTGACCAACCTTGTGCGGGAGTTTAGGTCAAGTTAACCTAGGTTGGACTGTTAAGACAGAATTAGGGTTAGTTAGCTGTAGCCTGAAGAATTAGTTGTGGCCTTAAGATAAGTAGTTGTTAAGTTATTTTGATCTAATTGAAATTTTGAATATTTCTAATGATAGGATTGTAGAAATGATAGACAGATGAAGGAACCCATTATTTTGGTCGTGGAAGGTATAATTCTTAAATTTTGGCATTCCAGTGTATGTACTATTTGGGAATTTAGAGTTTATACCTCACTTTGTAGCTCATTTCGAGGACTAGATCTTATATTAATTATAAAGACACTTATGGGATTTTGTGGTCAGAACTATTATGCACCCTAGTTATTGGTTGGATCAATAGATACGATCAAGGATTTTTATAACATACAAATCATTGAAGTGATATTAGGAGTAATTGGTTAATGAGTCATTCTAGATTGATTGAAATAGTCTATTTTATAATCTAAATTACGAATTTCAATTACGATGAAGACAAGTCAATTGAGAAGTGATGAGAATGAATAATGAATTATTTGATCATATCGGGAAGTTGTTGATATTATAAAGGATAAATCGAGTTTAAAAATCCTTGGGCTATTCGAGGTTTTCAATTACTGACCGGTAAACCATTATGATATATATATACCCTGGTTAAATTGATATTATTCAATGAAAAATTACTTTATATTGAAATTCAATTGGGAATTTCAAGAACCACATTTTGAAAATTTAGATGACTCCTCCAACTATTATATTTTGAGAAGGATCTTTTGGCTAAGGAATTAATATGGGCACATAAGAACAAATTTGAGGAAAATCTTACTATCTACTAAAAGATGAATGTCAGAACAAAAGTATATAAATTTCGATGATGTAATTTTTATAAGGAGAGAGGAATTGTAAGGCTCGAAATCTCCCGATCAAGTAAATTATAATTAATTGATACCAAAAGATATGGAGAAATTCAAATTAAAGGATCCGACATCCCAAAATTATTGATATTGATATATTTGGATTTTGAGACTTTCACCGACCTAAAGATTTCAGTAAGAATTAAGATTTATTATACGGATTATCGTACTAACTCAGAAGCCAGAGGTTCACCCCAAGATATAATAAAACCCGAAAAATTATCCAATAGGCTCGATCAACAATCAATTTAATTTGGGTTGTTAAAAAGGACAATTCGGTTATTGGAATTCTAACCGGTTATCAACTAAATTGATTTTAGGATAACAAAAAGATAGACAACCACCAAAATTACACCCGATTAATAACCGAATTTAGATCGACTGATTAAATATAACACAAATCAAATTAATTAAGTAGAATCCAATATACTTCATCACTACACCCACACAGAAACATGCCGCATCACCGGAGCAACCCAAATATAAGTTGAATTCAGCATGGTAAGGCCACAGCAGCAGGACACTAAAAATTTAGATCAAATTCATCAAATACAAAGTGTCCCCGGCAGCCCTACTTTATATGCATACTGCAGCTGAAAATTCAAGTAATTCAGTAAGGGGAGAAAAAGCAATACACAGCAGTTTATGCTTCCAGAAAACTTATGATTCAGCAAAGCACACACACCCCACGGCAGCAGCAAAAATTCAAATAAGGAAAATCAGTAGCATGGCACTCACGGTAGCTTCACACAACACTAAGTCAAATTGAGGATAAATAGAAAGCAGCTTACAGCTGCTCACCTCAGTAGATGAACCAAGGTTCTCCACGGCTACTGAAGCAAAGCTGCACACGGCAGCTGTAGCCAGCAGCGGCTCACATGGCTGCAGCTCCAATTAGCCTCTCACCTCCACAATATTAACAACCAATAATAATTCACAACCAGGCAAGATTTAAAGGAAACCAAACCAACAAAAATAGGATGAATCAGCAAATAGAGAAGGAGACACCCGGCTGATTAGGGAGAGGGATAAGGGTGGTGCTGGCAGGTGCTGATGAATCAGCCTAGCATCTAAATTTGTATAAGTGGCATGAGAGAAGGAAAGGTGGAAAAAGAAGAGCAAAACCGTGAGCAATAGAATGGAAGCTAAGAAGGCAGAATCGAAGGCAGCAAGAGAGGAAGAAATTTAGCTAAATATTAGGCTAGTGTACTCGAAATCCTTCTTCATTTGGTGCTACTTATTGTTAATTCCTTTAAGCATTATTGTTCTAATACTTAATTTGCCGAATGTCCTTGATCATATCATCATTTTGGCATGATGTATACTCGGTTGAAATATTGAGCCCAGACTAGTAGCTGAATCAGCTACTATAAACTTGTTGGACCAGTGACCAAATGGTCTCCAAACCAGCTTAAATTTGGAGACTAGTGAGCTAAGCCCTTTAATTATGTTATGACAAATCGGCTTATAAAAATGGGCTGAATTGTTCACTGAACCGGGTCTCACATCAGCAACTAGACCAACCTCAGTAACCCTATTGATATTTGAAATTACAGCTTATAAACCGACCCCAAATTAGCTGAATCGGCAGCCATGATGACTTAAGTACCTTATGGTGATGTTGAAGTGTCACCATGTAAAACTTAGCCCCAAATCGGTGGCAAAAATAGAAACAGAAACCAGCTGTATTAGAACATTATTGATGCAGAATCTCCAGTTACAATTCTGACCTGAACCGGCTGAAATATCAACTTGAACTGGCCATGAATAAGGCAAATTCTTAAAAATGAGTCTGTTAGCTATAAGAGGACTCCCCGAATCGGTCAAGAACTGATCTCGAATTGGCCATGAAATCAATCATAACAGAAGCAATCCCTTAGTATCTATGCTGATACTAAACTTGGCAAGTTTGGAAAAATTGACCAAATTGGCCCTAAATCGGTTGAACCAGTAGCCGGCCCAACGTAATGATAATACACCAAGGCTAATCTATCTACTAGTAAACTGGCCATCCCAAACTTCTCAACATGAGTACTGAATCAGGCTCCTAAATTGCACCAAACTAGCCCCAACATCCTTGATGCTAGAATCTAATAGTCTAAGAAAATAGACCGAATTGGCCCTGATCAGATTGAACTAGCAGCTGACCCAATCAAGTTAATAAATACTAAAGTTGAACTATCAACCTATGAAATGGTGGGTAAAAATACCTTAAACTCATCACTAAATCAGGTCCCTAAATGGTGCCAAAATTGGCTAACTGCACCCTAGTGGATGCTGAATTTGGGCTATTGAACTAACACAGTTTGACTCTCAAACCAATTGAATTGGCACCTAAATTAATTAAGATATTATGAGGTAATGTTAAAGTATCAACCGGAAAAAATGTACCTTGAATCGGCACCTAAAACCCGCAAATGAACCTGCCAACATTTTCAGCTGGTGGAATTTACTTTGAACCATCAAACCAGTTCATCTAAACTGGTTCACAAATGATGAAAAATAGTCATAAAAATTAGCAAGGACCAACCATTGAACCTGTCATTAAATTAGCCACGAACCAATAGCCAAATCCCTAAGTAATTATGCTAAAGTTAGACTGAATGAATCAACCCGAGCTGGCCCCAAATTCACGACCCGACCGGCAACCGAATCAGCCAAATATATTACATGATAAATCTGGATTTTAACATATGTAAAAGTTTATGGTTAAAGCTACTAAAATAGATAATGTGTTGATTTTTGTTACAATTTATGGTTTATTACCAAATATTATATTTTATAATTGTATGTTTCGATGTATGTTATGTTATTATAGAAAGTTCGTATAGAAACTTTGCATGTTCTAAAAATGATAAGAATTGTATGGAAGCTTTAAATGTTTCAATAATGATAAGTATTTTATCTTAGAGTGGAGAAAATTATAGAAATAAGTATTAAGAATAAGGTAAAAACTTCCATAAGAAATTCTCAAGTTTTGAAAAAGAGGTAAGAAATTGGATTAAGAAATTATTTTAGCGGGTAATATCACATAACATGTCATAAATATTACAGTAGAAATTCAAGGGATTACCCTGGCCGTGAATTTTAGCGAGTGATATTTTTTGACATACCTTAAGATATTATAATAAAAATTCGAGGACTGCTCCTTGACTTTGGGTGAATGTTTGGTGGCATAAGTAATTTGGCTCCATATATTGAGTTATATATATGCCGCCTACCTTTGAGTGTTAAATAGGAGGGTCTACCTTAGATTGTGTATAAGTATACACATGCCTTTCTTTGACTGTCTGCTTAATTAGTTGGTAAACCCTACTAGCCCTAATCCCTAAAGATAAACGAGAAAAGGGATAAATAATAATTAAGATAATGAAAAGGAAATGTTTAAGAAGACAAAAGTTTATACATATTTTATACGATTTCATTCCCTTAAAAAATATATTTATTTTAAGTATAATGTGCATGTCTTTACTTTTATTAGTACATTATTGAGTATTTGGCTCATTCTTTTACTATTTTTCTAACTCCCTTCAAATGGTAAGTACAAATTGATAACTGGTGATCATGATTGAAGTCAGAATGTGATTAGGTTCAAATGATGACGAATTATAATGTATTGTAGTGAAAGTCATGTACTCCATCTTGTGATAAAAAAAGATATACAATGTTGGAATTAATCATTTAATTGTGCTTTCGCAAATTATTATGATTATTATTTATACTTTTACGAATTTTTATGGTAATGATTTTGTTTCCTAATAGTATCTCTAAAAAGTCTAATGCCGTATTCTAGTTATATGGGATTTGAGCTACTTAATATTGCGATCATATTGATCATGTGAATAATAACTATATATTTTATGGATTTATATATAATATAAGGTATCATTAAGTGTAAATAAGGATGTGGGACATCACACAAACATATTTATTTTTGTTGGGTGTGGTCTAAATAATGATACTCCGACTCAACATCAATCTAAGGTTGGTGAAATGTCAGTGTTGAACGAGTTGTCAAGATAACTAAATTGATTAACCTCATACAAAATTGGTTCAAAGAACGACTTCACTGAAGACTCAGCTATCGACTGAGCGATCGAAATATTGGAGGAGTAGAAAATCAAAGTAATTAATGGCCCGACAAAATAATTAATAATACATTTAATTCTGATAAACGGTTATATATAATCGAAAGATGATCAACTATATTAAAATAGGCAGTAACTGTCAAATAAATGTTAAGAATTAACTATTGAACGTTTACATAACCAACGTGATAGTTGGAACTCATGCAGTGTAATACTCTAGATAAAAGCCGCACCAATGTTGGATAGACGGGTTGATTAGCACCCAACTATGACTACAGACCCCTTTTAAGACGGGAGGGAGAAAAAATGAAGACAAAAAGGAGACAACAAAACAAAATTTATTCTACACTTTCTAGGAATTAAACTCCTCCATTTCTTTCTAGATTTACGGTGCAAATCCCTCTAATTATCATCCTAATTTGCAATCATCCACTTTTTCCCTCCCTTTTCTTTCATAATCTTTCAACTTTTATCAGAAAGATTACTAATTGGGGCATCAGATGATACATCGAAGAGTGAACCTCATATATCTCTAACCTTTTGTTGAATTATTATGTTGTGTAGAATCTAAATTTATAGTTATAAATATCCAATCTGTATACTTTCAGATCACTCGAAAGTATTGTTTAACTCTCTAATTTGTATCATTCGAAAGTATTGTTTAACTCTCTAATTTGTATAATAATCTAGATTATAAATATGTATTATTGATATCATCTATGAAAAATGTGGTTAAACCATCCGTTCATATTATGACTTACATCTTCAAATGACTTATTCACATTTTCTCATTGAAAGAAAAAATGGTGAACGCTATAGCATATGAACAAGCAAGTCTGCTGCAAATGGATGTCAGATCCTGTGTCCACGACTCCATAGAGGGTAGTAATGAAAATATTTGGTTAACAATGAACAAATTCTTTGCAGACCAAACCAACACTATGTCAAAGATATTGAAAACCCTATGGGATAATCAGAAGCATGTGAAGAAAAAAAAAAAACCTGAGAGGGGGGCTTCTGAGGAACGAGTGGACTCCAAGAAGAGAAGTAAACCAATGATCTCCCTGCAAACTTCCCAAATTGCTTCTGGGATTGTGGTTAGTGTTTACCTTTGTCCTTAGTTTCCTTCTTGTAAGTTTTTTTAGGGACTTCGGAGAATGGCTCCGATGGGTGGGGATTGTGTAATTAGACCGGGGTTTGACACTTTTGTCTTCCTCTGTTTTTCTTGTTTTGCATACGAGATGCATTGAACAAAATTTCTAATAAGTTGGTGATTAAATTGTCCAACGGATAGAAATGAAAGTGTGTTGAGATGGTATGCTTTATTGATTAAAGTTATAGTCTTGTTGACATATTTATAGTGTCAAAATTAGTGGTGGTTATAAATATTAAAATTTATATTTTTCATAATTGATTACCTAATGTAGAAAAATACTATAATTGATGAATCCCCACAAATAATTTAATTCCATTATAATGAAATAATGAAATATATGGAAATATAAAGAGTTCTACTATTTTGTTCCCAATGAAAGTTCCTAAAAAAATAATCCCTAAGTTAAAGAAATAAAGGATAAAATAAGAAAAAAAATAAATCAGTTATAACAAAAAAATTAAGGGTTTGCGCAGGCCTAGAATAGAATTGAGGGACAGGCAATGATGTGTAATAGGATATAATTTAAGCTTTGAAGTCACATTCCTAGAGATCAATGACATGCACAATCTGTGCGTAATCCTTGAAAATAATAAATACCTCATATTTGAACGAACTAGAAAGCTTGGGTTTGTTGTCTTCCTTGTATGATTAACTCAGGCCAACTAAAAATGACAATAACTATTTAGAAAGTCATTATAATGAGATGCCCATATACCTAGAAAATGGCATTAATGCTCGGATTGAGGTTGAAGAACAATGATGGTCAGCAGATCAGTTAAATAAAAAAGAAGTCGAGTTTTGTTCTAAATTTCTTGTCGAGTTGAAAGCCGATACATATTCTAATATGTCATTTTTTATTAAAAAAAAATTATGTACAATACAAACTTAAAAAACGGTAAGTTTATAATTATTTTTTTTTATTATTATGCTTTTAATTGTTTACGTTGAAAAATAGCATTAATACTCTAATTATGCTAAATCAAAATCTGAGATATGCACATCCTTTAGGTGGAATTTTGTTAAACGATCTATGGGACACTATCTATCTGATTGACTGCCTTGTGGCATCACCCTCAAGCAATTGAGGAGCAATAGAGTGCAAGACTGAGCTGCAATGTTATATGATTTAGTTGCGGATGTACAGTTGACTGTCGGTGCATTTTATACCTGACTTAGCTGCCATCCCCCCCTCCCCCAAAGTTATACCAGATTCACTAGGGAGTAGATAATTGTTTTTCAAATATCTTATCTTACGTAGTTTTGTGCATGACATAGCATTTACTGTGGCATTTAATTTTTGAGAACAAAGAGTAGGATTTGTCCTCATCCTTTGTTTCATGTTGAATTGTTTGCTTAATGTTGTGCTATGTTATTAGGCTTAGGATGCCAATCAGTTAGTTGTGTGTTAATTTCAGGGTGAGGGAGAGACACTTGTAGACAGATATAAATACATTATGCATGGGAGGTTACATCGTACACTATAAAAAAAAATGATATTTTGTGATAAAAAAATTAGTAACAAATATATTTTTATCACTATTAATAGTCAACATATATAATTTAGTGACAAAAATATAATTTAATTATTAAAATTTTAAAAATATAAATTTATAAAAAATAATTATAAATATATACTTTTTAATGTCAAATTTAAAAATTACTAATAGTTAAATAAGTATTATAATATTTAAAGTTTAAAATAAGAAAATATAATAAAATAATAATAATAATAATAATAATAATAATAATAATAATAATAATAATAATAATAATAATAATAATAATAAATATTAACAGGAGTAAGAGAGGGAAGATTTCTCCAATCACCCTCGACTGTTTTTCTCCCACCTCTCCCGAATTTTTTCCTCTGTAGCCCTTGCCGCCCGCGCATCTCTCTCTTCCCATGGCTAGCAACGATTCTTCCATATCGGTCAATTATTCAGCTACAACAAACTTCTGGTCATGTCTCCATCCATAATTTCTATATGTTCGGCTCTTCTCTTCCTTTTTGTGGCACTCATTCGGACGACATTGGCAGAGAGAGGTAGAGAAAGCAGAGAGCTGTAGCTATGCATTCATTTCATCTGTATATTTGATACTGTTTTCGTTTGTATGGAGGCCTAGATTTGATTAGAAGAAAGAAACGATGTCGTTGAGGTAGAACACTAGAACGGAGATTCATCGGAATCGGTACAAAGTGACCGTCGATGCCGAGGAGGGCCAACGGCGGAGAGAGTACAACATGGTTGAGAACCGTAAAAGCAAAAGGGATGAGAGCTTGCAAAAGAAGCGTCGCCAAGTCCTTCAAGTTCAACAGTTTTCTGCCTCTCCGCACTCCTAACGTTGAAAAGAAGTATATGCACTTATTCTTTTCGGAATTTCACTTTTTTAAATTTCTTTCAGTTTAGATCGATTGATCATTATGCAATTAATTAATGATTAGTGTGCTATTTAGTGTTTGATCTAGTTTTATTTCTTAATTTTAAATATGCATTGTTTAAAATTTGAGGGTTTTTTTGGCATTGATGTTCGATCTATTTCCGCTCAAAGCTGTCAGGCATCCGCGTGTGTTATTATTACTATAGTGAAGCACATATTATATATACTAATTTGATTTGTGGACGTTGAAAATGGATTTGTTGTTTTTGCAATTGGAAAGTCTGCCTGCTATGGTTGATGGTGCTTATTCTGATGATAACCAAAGGCAAGATTTTCCTACTATTATTCTTTTCATCCACTGTTTTGAAGAAGCTATAACATTGATCCGCTTCTGTAAGCAAATAGATCTTGGCCTTTTGCTTGACAAAAGAGGCTTCGAAAGCTCGAGTACAATTGAACTCCCTCCTAAGCTGCCTCTCCTTATCAATAACCTCTTGGGAGGATGGGGATTGAGTGACCTCTATTTGACAATCCTCCATTGTTGCTTTTGCCCTTAAAGTAATGTCAGAGACATTGCCCTATTCTGGCTAATAACCTATACATTATCTCAGTCAAAGGAATCAAGGGAAGATTGAATAGATTGCCTTCAACGTGAGTGGGTGACATGGTGATGGCGACTGTCAAGAAGTGAAAGCCTGATCTACGTAAGAAGGTCATGCCAGAGGTTATTGTGAGGCAGCGCAAGCCCTAGTGCAGAAAGGACGGTGTCTTTATGTACTTTGAAGGTTGTTTCTAGAAGTTTTATTTTCCGTAAATGTTGCTCTTAACTTTTAGTCTTGGTTGCATCATTACCTTGCATTTTATGAGCATTTATGTGAGATTGAAATCTTCCTTATGATCTTATGATGGGAGCGCTAATCATATGGATCACCTTAATCATTTTTACGCCTATTTGAGTTTACAAGGGTTGGAGGATGTAGCCCTGTGCCGTTGCTTCCCTCTTACGTTGAAGGGAGATGCCCGTATCTTATTCCATCGTCTCCCATCAGATTCGATCCGAAGCTTCCGAGAGCTCTTTGACCTCTTCTTGGCGCAATACACCTCTAGCCACAGAGAAAAGAAGCAGCCTTAGTACCTCTCCCATATTAAGTAGAAGTAGGGAGAGAATCTGCGGAAATCCTTGGATCATTTCGTGGCGGAGGCGAGAAGAATCCCCAGGTTCATAGAAGAGATAAAGTTTGGCAGTTTTATCTCTGCCTTAACGCATGGGGACTTCTTTAGGTACCTGGCGTATAAGGATCCCAAGACCTTTCAGAAGGTGGGATCTATCACCAAGGCTTATACAGCAGTGGAGGAGACCAATAAGGCTAAGCATCCTGAACGGACCGAACAGTCTCGATCTTTCCCAACTATGAAAAAGAGGAAGTACAACGGCGACGATAATCACATGAGCAAGATAGGACCATGCACGAAACAGAGAGATTCTACAAAGCCGCCAACTTGACACTTCGACCGCACGCGCTCTAACGTCCTCATGCATGTTATGGTCAATATTGTAGTATCCCGAATATTTTTATCTGAATTAATTTGAGTTTATTTAGTTTTGGGTAATTTGGGTGTGATAGAAAATTAATTTAATATTATAAAAAGTTTGGAGATTAATTGAAATTGTTGGGCCGGTGCCTGGAGTCCACCCATTTGATCGCTCGGATATCGATTTAAAGTTTTGGATTAAAAAAAATGTAATAAATATATATATATATATATATATATATATATATTATATAGTAATAATAATAATAATAGCGTTATTATTAATGTTAAAAATGAAGCAGAAGGAGAAAAACGGGGGAAGCAGATTCACGAAGAGAGAGAGTGCAGGAAGGGTTTTGCGGAGAAAAAGAGAAAGAGAGAGGACGAGGAGAACGGCACCAGCAGAGGCGGTGCAGGGCCAGTGGTGGCCGGCGACTGCCGCATGCTGCAATGTCGAGCTAGTTGGGAAAGTTATAGTACGCGTCGGGGCAAGTGTTCTCGTACTCACTTCTCATTCTCGTTCGATGTTTGCTTGATTTTATCCAGTATTTTTATTGCTGATACCCACCCTAAATGTGAAAATCATGAAACCCAGGATTAATGATCAATGAATATGTAGTTATTTGTCTAAATCGTTATCCGAATCGTCCGATTTGGTATCGCCAAACCCTAACCCCACGCCCAAAATGGATTTCCCATTTTTTCCATGTATTATGTTAAATTGACCTCAAAATGTGAATCACCACGTCCTAATTATGTATATATATATCAACTAAATGCCGATCTCACAAGAATCGACCCATTCGCGGCATCCGGAAGTTCTAAAAACTCCATGTTACTGTTCATCCGAATGAAAAAGAAAAAATTGCTTGCTTTTACCTACATATTATGTTAAATTGACCTTAAAATGTGAATCACTACGTCCCAATATGTATATATATCGACCGAACGTCTGATTTCACAAGAATCGACCCATTTGCGGCATTCGAAAGCTCTAAAAACCCCATGTTACTGTTCATTCGAATGAAAAAAGGGGAAATTGCATACTTCTACCTCCACATTATATGAAATTGACCTCAAAATGTGAATTACCACGTCCAAATTATGTATATATATCGACCGGATGTCCGATTTCACAAGAATTGACCCGTTCGTGGCATCCGGATGCTCTAAAAGCCTACTGTTGCTGTTCACCAAGGTATAATGAAAAATTTGCATGCTTCCACCCTATTTGATTGTTATGAAATTCATGTCTAATTGTTTAAATGTAAATATAAGCTTCGGAATAATTATTTGTTCACCGTTTGCGATGAAATGGGCTTCGGAGGACCCCAAAGTGATATTGACTCATCGGAGGTAAGAAATTTCAATCTCTCTCTTGAACCTAAATTGAATCGTTAAAGAGATTATGTCCCACAAAAAGATGAGAATCGAGCAAGCAATCGGAGGAAAATCCACAGCGCATGTGTGATTGAAATGTGATCTACTGGATGGAGAAATGCAATTGAATTGTAGTGGATCCTCCATTAAGGAAAGATTAATCTTAAAACTATGACCATGGACTTATGTTCATTGGGTGGCACCCTCTGACTTGCCACGAACATCACGGTGGGAATTCAAGGAATACTCCGGCCGCTCATAGGGCGGGCGATATTTGTGGTACGCCCTAAGATATTATTGTGGAAGAACGAGGATTGCCTTGGTTCCCGAGGGATATGAGGCGAATTGTTATGCCGAGTATTGCAGACCTAAAATGTAGCTGATGGCCGAGTGCTACAAGCCTAAAATGTAGCCGTGAGTCGAGTGCTGCAGGCCTAAAATGTAGCCGTGGGCCAAATATTGTACGCCTAAAATGTAGTCGATGGCTGATTACTGCTGGCCTAAAAAGTAGTCGTGGGTCGAGTGTTGCAAGCCTAAAATGTAGCCATGAGCCGAGTGCTGCAGGCCTAAAATATAGCCGTGGGCTTTAGAATGTGTAGCGAACACAATCTTTTTCCCGTTCTCTCGTATCGTTGGCTAGTACGACCTATTGATTCTGATCCGCAAAGATTAATGAAAATGTATAAAATATAATTAATGTAAACATGTAACCCAGGCGATTCTAGATGTCCCCTTTCCACTCATGTTTCTTTTTTGTTGAAGTTGTATGTCTTCCCCCATCCATTAATCATTTTCATTGTTTATTTGGCTGTTGTAGTGATATATGATTACATTTACTGAGTTGTACGCTCACCCTTGCTATTTCTCTTTTCAAATGAAAATGCTTTGATACCCGATGAGACTGAGTAGGCAGTAGGAGCTTGATAGGTAGCTGATTTCAAGTGCAGAATTTGAGGACGTAGTTGTTTATTATGTATGAAATAGGAATTTGTAATTAATTTTGAGTAATCAGAGAAATTATATTCTATGTCTTCTGTGATGATGATTTTATTGTAGATGATTGTATGGTTATTTTTTGCTATATATATGGTTATTATGCTTTCGTAGGTTTTTCATATTGTGGTCATGATGGGTTTTTCTTTAGCTAGCATCCTTTCTAGCCGACGTTATACTTGAGTCATAATGTCGGTGCCACTTGTGGTGTCATGGCAGTTGGAGATCCTGTGGAATTAAGTTGTCTTTATTTGTAAAATTGTTGAAGATTATTGTACAGGATTTTGTTCAGGTGTTTATATTTTGGCAAATGTCCGACTTTCAAAGGAACTCGTCCATTTTCTACAGAAAGCCATAATATTAATTATGGGTTTTATTTATGTGTTTTGTCGACGGAGATTATTTAAGAAAAATAATCCAATTCTTCACAAATATGATCACGACATGACCAACAAAGACATCAATGGATCACAAGGAGCAGCAGAATGGGTGGAAGTTCCCACCCAACTGAAACGTTTTGGACGATAACGTCGACTACCAATTTAAACGAGTCTTCATAAATAATGGAAGTTCCCACGATGTGCTTTACTTTGATACGTTTTTTAAACTTGATTTTAAAAAAAGTCAGTTGAAGCCTGCGTAAGGCCCCCTCTATGGCCTTGATAACGAACCAGTGGCCATCCAAAGAACGATCCAGTTGGAGATCACCTTAAGCACATACCCAAGGACAGCGAGTCATACACTCACCTTCTTGGTTGTCAACCTACCTTTTGTGTATAATGCAATACTCGGCCGCCCATGCCTAACAGCGTTCGAAGCCATCACTTCAATATCACACCTCAAGATAAAATTTCCAACAACATGCGGTATTGGTGAAGTGTTGGGCGATCAAGTCACTAGAGGACATGCTACATGTCCCAGATCATTCCAGGTGGTAGCATAAAGGCGGCAAGAGAGTTTGATCATTGAGACGAAACAATGTTACAACAAGTGCAGTCTGGTGAAGCAACCAATCTAATCCCACTGAATCCGGAGGACCCAAAGAGATGCGTACAGATTGGGGGCTCACTACCAGGACACTGCGTGACGAGTTGGTCACATTCTTACGATAGAATGCTAATGTCTTCACGTGGACCTTCGCTGACATGCCTGGGATTCTGGCCGAAGTAATGGTCCACAAGTTTGACCTCAATCTCGACCGCAAGCCCATCAGGCAGAAGAGGAGGAACCACTCTGTGAAGAAGTTGATCGCCATTCGAGAAGAGGTAAAGAAGCTATTGGACGCTGACTTCATTAGAGAAGTCCAATACCCAGACTAGCTCTCAACTCTGTTCTCATATGCCAAAACTCTAACTCTCAGCAGTTGATCTACTATGTGAGCAAGACATTGACCGGTGCAGAGATGTGCTACCTAAGCACAGAGAAGTTAGCCTCGGTACTTGTCTTCTCCGCCCGAAAATTGAGGCATTACTTCTAGGCTCATCTCATAGTCGTTCTGATTGACCAGCCTCTAAAGTGTGTTATACAAAAACCCGACGTTTTTGGATGGCTGGTTAAGTTGCTATCGAGTTGGGAGAGTTCGACATTAAATTCCGGCCAAGGCCAGCAATCAAGAGGCAAGCTTTGGCCGACTTCATCGTCAAGACCATGACCCCAATTCCTAATGAACAGCCCACTAAAGACGAAGAAATATATGGGGAAGAGCCAAAATGGGTTCTCAATGTAGACGGATCATCTACGAACTTAGGCAACGATGATGGAGTGGTCCTAAGGACCCCTGATGGGTTTCGGATAAAGTACTCTCTTAGACTTGACTTTCCGGCTACCAAAAATGTTACCGAGTACAAAACCCTGTTAGTTGGGCTAAGACTAGCTAGAGAATGCTCCGCCAGACGACTGACCATTTATAGCGATTCTGAGTTGGTCGTTAACCAAGTAAACGGGATCTTCGAGGCGTGCAACTCTTACTTATCCAAATACTTGGTTAAGGCAAAGGATGCTATCCAAAGATTTGATAAGTTGGACCTGGTCCACGTCCCGAGAACTGAAAACTGGAAGGCCGACAAACTCGTCAGAGTAGCGGCGACCAAAAACCCAAAACAGTACTTGAGGGACATGTGGGAGGTCCTAAGCACTCCCAGTACGGAGGAAAAGGAAGTAATGCAAAATTTTAACATAGAAAGTTGGATGACGCCTTACCAAAGATACCTGGAGGACGGAATACTGCTAGACAACACAGACAAAGCTAAGCGGGTCAAGAAGACGGCCAACTGGTACACCATAGTCAATGAATAGCTGTATCACCGTGGCTACTCTATACCATACCTCCGGTGCTTAACTCATGAGGAGGCAGACTACGCCTTGAGGAAAGTCCAACTTGGGATCTGTGGATCACATATCGACGATAAAAACCTAGTGTTCAAAATCATATGTCAGGAATATTACTAGCTAACGATGAATAAAGATGCCCTCAACTTCTTAAAGAAGTGTAAAAATTGCCAACTCTATGGTAATCTTCACCGTCAACCGCCCGCAAATTCAAGACTTTTCAAGCTCCTTGACCTTTCGCGCAATAGGGGCTCGATTTTCTCGGCCTGTTTCCTATTTCTATTGGGCAAAGGAAGTTCATCATCGCTGACATCAACTACTTCACCAAGTAGGTCAAAGCAGCGCCATTAACCAAGATTATCGAACACAACGCTTTAGAATTCGTCCGTCAGCATAATCAGCAGATTTGGCATTCCCATGGTCATAATGACCGACAACGGAACCCAATTCTCCAAAAAATACTTCACTAAGTATTGTATTAGTTTAGGCATCAAATTGGTCCACACTTCAGTAGCATACCCACAAGCCAATGGACAGGTAGAGGTCACAAACCGCACGCTATTTCATGGTTTGAAGACCAAGCTGGAGAATGTCGGGGGCTTTTGGGTCGATGAACTACCCTCCGTCCTATGGTCTTACAGGACGATTCTAAAGAAAATGACTCGTGAGACGCCCTTCAATCTTTGCTATAGGACTAAAACAATAATTTCGGTTGAGATTGGGCTTCCAAGTCTTAGGGTTAAGTCATCCGACCCACAAGATAACTCCTAGAAAATTTGGGAACATCTAGACTTGATAGAAGAAGCCCACGACACTATCAGACTACGGACTGCATCCTACCAACAACGAGTCACATGCTATTACAACAAAAAGGTAAAAATGCGGCACTTCGAAGTCGGGGATTTGATCATGCAAAGTATCGAGGCTACGGGCGAAACTACCAATCGGAATAAACTTTTTCCAAATTGGGAAGACCCTTTTCTAATCTCCGTTGTTCTGCGAAATAGAGCATACAAATTTCAATCTAGAACGGCAAGTTGGTTCCATGAATGTGGAACACGGTTTACCTCAAGCGCTACTTCCAATAGGGGCATAGGTAGGTTGTCCATTTGTATGCTTGTAAATGCAAATAATGTTTATCATTAATAAAAGAATATATTTTGTCTTTTTTATTTGCACTATGTCCTTTTTCTTTTCTATATGTATGTGTGTCTGCTTGCAGGTTATATGACCTAGACTGCCCCTAAGTCGGGCAAGTTTTCACCTGCTCATAACTAAATCTTGGTCATCCAGACGGCCCATAAGTGGTTGTAACTAAACCCTAGTCATCCAAGCGGCTCACGAGCGATTGTAACTAAACTCTGGTCATCCAAGCAACCCACAAGCGTTCGTAACTAAACCGTGGTCATCTAGGTAGCCTATTAACAGTCCAATTAAACCTTGATCATCCAAGTGGCCATTCGCGATCAAAATCTTAGGGGGTTTAAATAGCACACGTGACAACCTCTTATGCAAGGAGATAACATGTCAGTCAATGATGGTCAACAGGAACGAAAGCACTCCATTTAAAAGCCGGTCACCTAAGTTTACACCTGAGTAGCGTCGCCAAGTCTCAACTCACGAGTGAAGAATAAGCTTGACCTGACATTAGGGTTCTCCTGGATGTCCTATCCTGAACTTAAGTCCATCAGAGAGTGCCACTAACATCTCAAGAAAGGTAGACAACCAACTCGCGTGTAACGTACCATGCTGGCCGGACAATGCAACAACAATAATTGGGAAACGATTACTAAGGCAAAGACGCAGAATATCAGTAAAATGTTCATTTTATTGATTATGTGCGTTCGTGATTACAACAACTTCAAAAAGTAAGGTACAAATTCTACTATTGAGCGGAGCTCCTAGGAGGAGGAGGCGATAGCCCCTGACCGCTCCGAGGCTGTTCCACGAGGCTCTTGCGTCACTAGGTAGAATGGTTTGCTGGGTCAAGAAATTCAACTGAAAAGCTAGGGTTAATTAGCCAAGTAATGTGCCGACTAAGGTTGACACCTTCCCACACCCATGCCCATAGCATCTCGAAGACCTCATGGGGATATGTACGAGTTGCTAACTCGTTCTCCAACGATGTCAACTATCCCGAGATTTGGTCAATGAGCCTTGCTACCCAATCAGCTCCCTCTCTTAACCTGGCATTCTCCTTCTTTAGCCCAATGTTTTCCTCCTCCAAGCTTTCTATCACAGCTTGAAGTGCAGCTGTATCATCCTGGTGCTCCGCCTTTAGCAACTCCGTCTCCTTCTCGAGACAGGTGATCTCTCGTCACGATCAGAGATCGCCAGGTCCCTTTGATGTAGCCCCTTGCAAACTATACCTATTATTTTCTCCTCCTGCAAAGACCCAAAACGTTAAGTAACAACAACGAAAAGACGAAAAGACAAAGGAGAAGTAAAATTGCAAAGTTTTACCTACCAACTTTGTGTATAGGCCTCACTAGCCTATTGCGAGGCCTTGGGCCTAGCGGTGGAGGATTGAAAATAGCAATCTCCTGAGCAGGCACAACAGTGGCCTTTGCCGTAGACTCTTCCGGCATCACGACAGTAAAGCCCACTACCTCAGCAGGCTCTCCGGCGGTAGGCTCCTTCGTCAGCTCAACGCTGACGCCAACTACCTCTCAAGGCTCTTCGGCGGTTGGCACCTCAGGCGCCTCTTGAGGCTCACCGGCAGCAGGCTCCTCAGATAATCCGGTGGCCTATGCAGCAGGAGGATCTGCAGGTGCCTCCAGGAGCTCTTCGACGGCTAGCTCTTTCGATAGTCCAACAACCTGTTCAGCTGAAGGCTCCACAAGTGACTCTGATAGCACCGCTAGGTACTCTGGCTATGGTAGAGTAAGAACAATGCTGCTCACAGCGAAGCGCAGCTTGCACCTATAGGCCTCCGTAGCAGCCTCAACTCTGCCCTCATCGGAGCTATTTTCGGTCCCAATGAACCGGCCAGCCATAACATAGTCCATCCCTGAGGAAGAAGAAGAAGAAGGCATCATCGTTACTGCCTCCTTCTACCTAGGACTTATGGGAGCTTCCTCATTGGAAAGCGTGCCGGCAAACCCGATCGTTCCTTCTTTGCCTCAACTCAAGAAACCAAGTGGTCTCTTTGAAACTCCAAAAGGTGGCCCTCCACCAGCTCTAGAAGTGGCTACACCGCACAACCTCCTCGTCGGTAGGTGTCCCAGTATAAATATCGAGAACCCTGCCCCAATTTATCGCCAAGGGCCAGGACAAATCAATGTGAATATAGAAGAATCAATTTTTTCAATTTTTTAGGGAATCATATATAGCACTACTGATTTGGAGTCTTCGTGAGGATAGGGACACCCACTCTCCGCCTAGACAAACTAGAACATTGCTATGACCACTTCCACCGTCAACAGTTTTGAATACTGGTGGAGAAAGATGCAAATGTAACACAAGTAATGCACGACATTAGTGTGAAATCATGTAATGGGGATCCGAATTGCGGTCAATATATCCATCAACTCATCAGGATCAGGGAGGCGTAACCCACTCCTCAAGTGGGCCTCATAAATGGTGATGCACCCCTCAGGAAGAGAGCACGCCAGGTCTCCCTCGTCGGGCATCCTAAAGACAATTGACTTGGAGATGTTGTACTCGACGTACAGCTCCTTCATCTCACTGGCCTGGATGACTGCAGTGATCTGAGTTACAGAAGGCGCCATGGAAATTGGAGAAGGAAGTACAACACTTAAAAAAAATTTCAGGAAGTTAAAGGAAAGCGTGGAAAATTTAAAAAGTAACAAACGGACCACTTAAAGGACTGTGAATGCCAGAGAAGGTAAACCGTCTCGTAAACGTGCGCCCATTATTATTGACACGTGTTACTTCCTGAATGAGTGTAGTCGAATCAGATCATTTGGTGCATTAATTACCGGGATCGTAAATTCATTGCACGCAATACGTGGCTAACTTTTTGACTGATAGTTTGGCGGCATAATGGCACGTCGTTTCAGCTCCCACCAGTCCTCAAGATTTTGGCCTAAAACGATTAACGAATCCGATCAACGCTGCCTTCCACCCGTTTTTCAGATTTTGGCCTAAACAATCAATGCTTCCTTCCGTCAATTCTCTGAATTTTGGTCTAGACGATCAACGAATCCGATCAACAATCCTCTAAGCCAGTCCTCCGGATCAATACTTTACGATCAGTGACTGCACGTAATGCGATCAACAGACCAAGAGTCTCCGCTAGTTTTTTCGCTGGGTCACCCCAGGCAGGCAACCCTTCCACTCACAACCCATCTTAAACATGCTAGAGATCGGAGTCCCGAACCACCAGTATGGGGGGCTAGTGATGGGTACACCAGTAATGGGTTGCCCAAAGAAGGAGAAATAGCCCAAATCCATAATAGCACATTTACACCTGGATGGTCAACGTTCACCGTTGACCAAACAAAAGGTCAAGTGAGCCAGAAGAAGCCAAAAAGCAGGACAAACGACTTACTCTTGAAATGGTTAACTCTTCAATTGACCAGAAATGAGATTAGTGGACCGTCTGAATACCAGACCTCAAGTGGGCTAAGCCCAATTTGGCTCACGCGACCGTCCACGACCAGCAACGGTCCTCTCCCCTGATTTTATGCCCTCCATAGAAGGTAATCTCAATTATAACGGTCATCAGCAGATTCAATGCACATCCTTAAAGGAAACTGCCAAAATCCTCCTCCTGTCTACTGTAAACCCTAACGGTTACAGAACGCAGAAGGAAAGCAATTAAGGCAACGGTCGTTACTGCCATAAAAACTCCATGCCAGAAAAGACAGCAAGCCTAGCAGAGCGCGGGAATCAAGCCTTTCTGTATAAGGAAGGCTGCCCAATATAGTGACTATAAAATGCCATGGAGTCCTCATCCAAGGCACGCTCTCATTTGCCCACAAAAGCTCTTTGTAGAAAAGCTCACATGCTCAAACTACAAACACTCTCTTTCTTTCTTTACTACTACATTCCAAACGAACACAGTGCTTAGAGTTAGCACTCCTCACGAGCCAACAAAGTTTCTTTCAACGATAGTACTCACCAATCTCAAGCACTCTCAGCATGTCCTTACATTCTTTATTTTTACTTTTTTAATTCGAAGATTGTTTATTGACTTGAACATTAGAGTGTTTACGGTAGGATAACTTTTCGCTGTCACCTGACCTCTTATTCATAGTTGTAGTGTGCAGGATCTAAACTCAGTGGATGGAGTCGGATTCAGACAACCGACTTAACCTGAATCTATTCGAAATTTGGATCCATGATGCATCAAAACATTTTTATCTCTTAATTTGAACTATTTATTTTTAAATAGATTTTTATAATTTAATTACTTTAAAAAATAAAAAATTAGTTATTAAATTATAACCGTTCATTTAAAAATAAAATGCTTAAATTAAAAGAAAATGGACCTCCATCTCTATAAATGATGAAACCCCCATGATCAGTAGTAGAGTGGAGTGAAGTGAAAAGAAAATCCTTGTAATAAGGGATTGTAAAATGTTATTTTCCCAACAAGAATTGATAAACCCCATAACATGGTTAATAAAATTGAATAAGTAGTTGAGTAATTGTTCAATATGAGCTACTCCTGATGTGACTTTCAAAGATTCACAAGTGAATAGAATGATAAAAAATTAGGCCTTTTTAATACCATTTTAGTTTAGGCTCAAACAGAGCATTTTCGGCCAACCCAGATTCATACCAAACTGCTCTTGTATATTTGAGAGTTTGAGGAACCCCCAATGCGAGCTTCGGAGACCAAGTAACATATCTATGCACATAATACAGTTGTATAATTTTTGCATGATTTTTTAACACTTCAAATTAAAAAAGAAAAAAACAAAAAACAAAAAATGGAGAGAAGAGGAAGTGATTATGAAAGCCTTCTATCCCGATGAAGACTTTGCTATGAAGTGCGCAAATTAGTGGCTAGACCATTATATCTATCATGCAATTCAAAAGCAGTAGAAGGCCGAGTCCTGCATCATATTTATAATAGTTAATTGTATAGTAATATATTGATCAAACGTGGTATTTTTATCTCTATAATATAAAGTTTAATCAGTATTCTATTTTCAAAATTAGGGTGTTTAACATGTCATATATTCTGTAAACTGACATAACATGAAATGACTTGGACCGACCCAGGTATAAGTACATGATTTGTACCGAGCATGATCCAAACCCCGCGATAGGCTAAGGGGTCCCTGGCCTGTGTCATGGCTGCCTATGACCTATGACGTAATAACCGTGAGGCTATATAAATATGCTCATTGTTTGGCAGAAAAGTATAGAAAAGTTTTATTCCAGAAAAAATTCCTAAGAAGAAACAAGATCCTCAAACTCTAATTCATGACAGTCTCGTTTTCTTGAGCTGGTATATTCACACATCAGTGGTCCTATAAAAATAATATATTTCGTTATGTTTACTGATTATCTTTTAAGGGATCTTTGAGTATGAACACATTGCCCCTTTCTTGTTAGTACCGCGGCCGCTCAAATCCATAAATTGTCTTCTCTTCTCCAGCTTATGCCTTTCAGCTCTTCTCCTCAAGCTTTGATTCCTAATTATACTGCTCAACTTCTCTTTACTCTGCTTGTTGGCCCTACTTATGGGCACCGGCATTGCCTCTAGCCCCATCAACTTTGCAACCACCCCTGGCTTGCACCAAACGACACTCTCCCCTCCTAAACTTTGAGGCAACTGCAAAAGGCCTCCCAGTTTCAGATCGAGGTCACCATTACGCGAAGCCGAGCTGTTTCGAAACGAGGACCGATACATAGAATCTCGTCCGTCGAGGGAGAATCGTGGGTACTGATTCAATGCGCTCCTTGCCGATCGAAGGATGTCAGAGTTGTTCACGCACGACATTCTGCGGTTGTAGCCATGGCTGTTGAGCTTGGCCCTCCTGGCAACCTCCTCTTCTCTCTCAAGCTGCAATATCATTTCTTCTAGCGTCACGCTTTTTCTTGGTGCATCGGCGTTGTTGATATTTGCCACGCCAAATGAGCTGGCGATCGATGTGGATTCGTTGATCATACATCCCCCGGCGTGGAGTTGGTTGAGGGTAGAGGTGGAGGTGTCACCGTTGCAGAAGTTGCGGAAGCCTTTCCGCATTTTGGCTCCCATGGTGGTTTTGAGAAAGATGAAAGAGAGGTCCTTCATTAGGGCATGTGAAAGGAGAAGTGGCGAAGGGAAAACTTTCTGCATGAAAGATGGGGAGAAGGGGTTTTTGATGAACTTTAGGACGTGGGAGGATTGAATGGGAGCGGTGTGAATCGTGATATTGTAGTTGACACAGTTAATTAAATGACCTTCACATGACAAAAGAGCCGAAGCTTCACAAGTTTTAGCAGTTTTCACATTGAACGAGACGTAGGGATAGCATCTTACCATGCGTACCGTTGGATGTAATTCTAGCAAACTAGGTACAATATTTAAAAGAAATTTTTAAAACAAGATTTTTATTTTAGATAAGAAAAATTCACTACCGTCAATTTATATTCAACACTTCAATTTATGGTACTAACCCTAAACCTCATGAATGAAGTATATATTGGAATTTAGACGTCAAAACTTTACTTACAATACCAAGAATTAATTTCTATTTGGATCATTTTTTAATTCTTTGTTTAAATATATGAAAGAATAATACGATAATATAAAATATAAAATAATCATCACAAGAGATATAGAGAGGACAAGTGCAAACAAAAAGAATATGATCAGTAAAATATTCTTTACACACTAAGAATAATGTACACAAAGTTAATAAAGAATGTAAATAAATAGAAATTTAAATGAATAAGTAAATTTTTATTTTTTTATTTTTCTCTATTCCTTTTTTTTTTTGATTATTATTGATACTTAATAATTCCAAAAAAACTATATTGATTTTCCATAAATTATTTAAGGATAATTTATAATAATATCAGTACACAAGTGCCCCCTCAAGTATATATCAAGCACTATTCTTCTAGATAAATGATACATGTGTTTTTTCAAGTGTTAGGCGTTATGACATAGAAATTTTCTCTTCTTGAGCAAAGTCTCATGCAATATTAAACATATCACTTGACGATATATTAATAAATATAAAACTCACAATGAAATAATCTAAAACCCAATAGTATAACGCATCCCTTCACTTTTGCATATATGTCAACAAAGGCAAATTTGCTTCTAGTTTAATAACCGATAAGACTTTGCGATTATAGATGTTTCTTAAAGTTATCCTTTCTGTGGGTGTCATTGCTTTCATGTGAAAAGTAAAGATAGCCCAATGTTTAAGAGTCTAATATCATAGATTTTCTAAAAGGCCTCGAATATTATTTTTGAGGTGGTTTAGAATTGGTTATTTTATTTTCTATTTGATGATATTTGTGTTCGCATCAATGGTTATTTAAAAAAAAAATTGAAAAAGAGAGATTTTCTCTCTTTTTCACTTTTTAAATATTATTTGATTAAATCATGATTATACTAATCATTTATTTAGTAATTAAATTGCTCTAGTTTGAGGTATAAGCCTTGATGGGTTTAGCACGGATTTGGGTTAGAATCAACGAGGTCCAATTGAAAGAAAGAGAATCTGACCAGTAGAATGGTCCAGCCCAATAACGGTGCCCTAGGAGATCCAAAAACACGGCCTACTTGGCACCCCAAATGCCCTACCAATCAGTGCACATGCCTTGTAGAGGCAACCGTAGGCGGCCGATGTAGGAGGCGCCTACTTAAAAGATGTCAGCCAATGGGAGATGAAGTCAACATTGACAAGTCGCAGTGTATGCCATCCCCATAGCCGCTCAACTAATTTGAGCAAAGTCAGTAGGCCTACATTGGCCACGCCTGATAACGGGCTCTTGGCCTCCACAAGGTGACAATTGACACCACTAGCCACTATCAGGGCGTAGTGGCCGACGAATTTCGACAAGCCACTTGTTGAAGATTTTGACTTCCAAAGCCTCCCTCAAGGCGCCTACAAATGCCTTCTCCTGCAGCGGAGAAAGGATCCGATTCCAACTTTCCTGAAAGAGCATAAGTGGTAGCCTGAGATCAAGCATTCGATCCTTCGCCCAATGCTCAAAGCTTTGAGGAGGAAGAACCAATTTTCTTCCCTCAAGCTACCGCCTCCCTACGGTGGCGATAGTGAGCCACTCATGGCGATGTAATCTACGGTCCAAACCTCCAAATATCCCACACACTCCTCTCATTCCTGCATTTCTACATTCTCATCATGTTTACATTCACACGTACATCTTTTTATTCATTAGGAAATATTTCTAACTTGATCGTTAAAATATTTATGGTGGGACAATCTTCCGCCGTTTTTTGATCTCTTATTTGTAATTTGTGGTACGTAAAGTCCAGGTTGAGAGACGCATAAACCTAACCCGTTCGCGATCTGATCCAGTTGAGGAATCCAAAGGCTCTTTAATACATATGAGAACCCAAACTCAGGGACACAACAAGCCCCAAGGCCCATAGCTTGAGATGATTTAGTGAGAGCTTTTTAAGATAAAAAATATCAACTCTTGTTTGATGAGAATGAATTAATTTCTAAATACATTATATTTTATACAGATTATACAATATATAAATCAAACACTTTATTAAATAAATTACATTTATAATTACAGATTGGACTATGATGCTCCAAATTATGCTTACTAACTGCAATAAACTATAAGAGCTTATTGGGCTACATTAGTTGCTAGACATTTGATATGTCTTGAGAATTCGAATTGGTGTACAAATTAGGGAGTCACCTTGTCATACTTTAAAGGTATGAACAAAAATAGATTCAATCTTTATAATTTTGAATCTAGATCCTATATACCACAACAAAATAAATAAGAAGTAAGAGTTATACAAGACTTATTTTTCGGTATATCTATTTAAATCAATAATCTTTTTCTATCCGAGTGAGAAAGATGCAATGAAGTATAACTGAGAATTTAGAGATGATGGAAAAAGTGTATATATGGAGGGCAATGCTCCTTTATGTAATCTTAACCGGTGGAGTGGCTTTAATATTGGTGTACTCGCATAAATGAATGTCTTTGGTGTTTATACACTCGGCTTATAGAGTGGCTAACTATTTCTTCTTTTTTTGTCCTCAAGTATTGTCCCCCCTCTTTTTTGTGAGAGAGACTTTATTTATAGTGAGAGGAATCATTGGTTGGCGGCCCCTAAATTAATGGATGGATATGATGCTTTTCGATGGTGAGAGGTATCACTTATGTAATGATTGTCTTAATTCAATGGCAAAACTACCTAATTTTTAGTTATTGGATTGGTACAATAGCCATTATCATTGGGCCATCAGTGCTTGAATCTCTTATCTACTTATGCGTTGGACCAACCCATGCTTGGCCATATCCATCAAAATTGAAATCAAGCTCATATGCTTTAATTTTTATAAAAAGCTTTCAAGTCTTTTTTTTTTTTTTTCTTATTTTCTTAACATAAGCACGAAAATTAGAGAGATTGAAAGTCAAAGCACTTGTTCGCTCACCTATTCAATTTTCTTCCATTCATGATTTATGCTTACTTTGTGTTTGTTCCCAATAAAATGAATCCATAATAGTTTACTCAAATGAAAAAAAAATGAATTACTAGAATGGGGTAAAAAATAAGGATCCAAATAGAAGAATGAATGACTGATAATTTCAAAATAAACAAACTTATTGAAGGTGCCCACTTGTGTACCTATGGCTAGGTCATATGGAAACCAGATACCCTATGTGTAATTAAGGTGTTATTTATTAATATTATTTACTAATTAGGAATAAGAATCCCTTGTCTATTTAAAAGAGACTAAAAGTGGGTGAAAAAAGGGGGCAGTGAAAGAAAGAGAGAGGAATGAAATAAGAGTTAAAAACAAAGAAGAGGGAGTGAGATGAAGGTTGGGCAAATGCCTAGCCATGTTGGCCATCCCCACCCAACACCAAGGCTACTAGCCGCCTTCACCACCAAATGACACTCATCGGCTTTAGCCACCACTCCACCACAGGTGATACGTGCTCCATGGCCGTATCATGGTAAATTAACGGCGAGGTGGTGCGATTGATGAGGAGAGGGAAATTCTGGCAGAGGAGATAAGAAAAAAAGGGAATTATAGAGCACGAGAGAGGGGGAGAGAGAGAGAGTGTGTGTGTGTGTTGAAGAAGAAGAAGAAAAGGGAAAAGAAGGGGCTTTGGAAAATGGGGAAGGTGTCAGAAAAAGAGGATGTCAGGAACACGGGCGAGGGAGAGAGAGAATAGGCAAAGCAAAGATTTCTTCTCCTTTATTATTGTAGCCATTAACCAATATATAAAATAACCATCCAACTAAATGAATTAGAGCCCAACAAAGAACCGAAATAGCAGGGCCAAACTAAAACAGCAAACATATCATGGAGTAGAACCGAAAATCACAAATGGGAAACTGGACAAATTAAAAACAAGAAAATGAAAATTGCAAGGCATGTAACATTGCTGCACCCATCAAAAACTTTATCCTCAAGGTTGAACGAGAGAAAAATTTGATGAAATAAACCGCCAAACACCAACTTCAACGCAAGTGCATCTGGTGCCCCGTGTTCGATGTAGCTTCTTCTCCCACCGGGTCTCCTTGCAAGTAGAAGAGCAAATTCTCCGATTGGGTTCTCAACCTTGCATCGAGCTCCACTCAAATTTAAGAGCTCACACACGCATCCAATAAGATTAAGAGCAATTTCACCACTTGCTGTTTATCATCTCTAAGATATACCCTTCTTGAAAATTCATCAATCCACTGACTACCAGTCCAATCTTGGAAAACTCATAGATTTTGTCTTAGTATATTCAAGAACAAGTTTTCACTTGGGATGTAAACCTGCATGCAGTCAATGACTCCGTTGCTTACTCCTGCAATGATGCCTTTCCACCATTTATCACTCCACCAGGCATATACCAGCACTCCAACTTCATAGGAAGAGTCTGCTACATTTGTATAAGGAGGGCACAGCTGGATTGTGGGTCGTCCAGGGCCTCTCACACCAAGTTTATTAGGTGTAGCCAACCTAAAAGTTGGATCCCATTCCTCAAGGTTGCCGCATCCATCCTGATCTTCCAAATCATTATATTGAACTTTCACCTACTTCTAGAATATTTCTAAGACAGTAATCCTAAATCAGCAGCCTTGGATGTCACTGTCTTGGGACAGCAACTCAATCTTCTCATCAACCTTCAAAACCCGGCCATCTCAGCACTTGTTGAATTCAACATTTTTGAAGATAAACAATCTCCTGTTGGATATATAGTACTTGATGTCTTGACACAGTGGCTCATATGCAATTTTCTTCCAGTGTTCAGCTCAAAATGAACTTGTAAGAAGCATTGCTACTCTCCAAAGTTTCTAATCCTCTCATTTCCTCATGCAACATTTGCATCAGCATTAAAAGCTTTAACTGTCAGTATTAAAAATCATCTTACTTGAACTTTCTTCTGTCCCCTCTTGTCTTCATACATGTCTTATAAATATGTAAAGTACACACTCCCTTCCTTAGCCATGACGAAGACAAAGGATTGGATTGCAATTGTGGTCCCATTCTTGCCAAATGTAGGGTAGTGCTTAAGCTGCTTTCCGCATCCCCATGCATTGCCTAGCCACAAAATGTCCGAACAGAGCTGCTTAAATTTGTTTTCTTGATCTCCCATTTTATCTGATGCATTTATTTGTTGAGCACTTAATCCACTAAAGGGCATGGCAAAAGATCCTATAACCTTATTTCAAGCATATTTGGTTAACTCCTATAGTTGCTGCTTACATAGCATAGATGTAAGATAGTTGATGACATGAAGGTTTTTCTTAATCCTTGTTTCATTTGTGCTCTTGGGGAGGACACTATGACCCATTTGCAGACCCCAATGAAGGGCTACTTGTGTAGGAGTATTCCCCAGTTTCTCCGCAACTATAGCAATAACAGGCCCTTAAGAACTTTACCCATAAGCCATGTAGTGCCCGGCGAACTAAATGGTGAGTAGCTAGAAAAGTGAACACCATTGGCTTTACAAAACTCATGTAGCTTACTCTGCTGCCAGGAAGGATGACATTCGACTTGGTTGATAGCAAGAGGAATACAAGCAATCACGAGCAAATCTCCGAGTTTCTTCATGGAAAAGTTGCTTATGCCAATTGCCTTTACCTCTTTGGAATCATAGATTGCTTCCACAGTCTTCCATGTACTCAGAATATTAGTTGGAATGAAGTTTTCAGGCTCAAAAGTCACAAAATCCTACTTCATCCTTAACGGCCAGTGTATAATGTATAAATCAATATAGTTCAGTTGCAAGTCCTTCAAAGTTCTGTCCAACGCCATTGGCACATCCTCTGGGGCATAATCCTTGCACCATAGTTTTGATATAACCCACAAATCTTCCCGCTTCACCACACCTTCTCTGATCAGATCCATCAAGACAATACCAATCTCTTTTTCAATCCCATATATTGGAGCACAGTCAATATGCTTGTAACCAGCAAAATTATTTGGTTTGTGCAATATTTGTCCCAGGCCATCGTCCGAAATCACCAGATCGCTGAACCATTCGTGTAATTTCACAAATCCACACTTTCACAAAGCCGCAAAAGCAAGAAGTGTCACTAACTCCACACCAATGAGAATAATAAAATTTTTGGTTAAGAGCAACAGATCATCTAGTTGAGTTAAATATGGATAGAATGTGATTTGGACATCTAATTGGGCACGACGCATATCTGGTGAGGTTTGAATAGTTGGAGACATAACATTAGATCTACCAATGCTGTCGAGGCTCGATAATGACATAGTCTCCTTCACCTCCTCACCCGGTTCAACACCGTTGTTATCCTTCTTGGGTTCGGACGATGATGGATGTGGAAGGACTGGTAGAGTTTCAGCAGATAAGGATAAAATATATGTGGTGGAAATTGGTAATGATGAGGGGGTTGGGAGAACAGGGATTTCAAGTTGGGGAAGGTGAAGGTGTGGAGCGATGTGAGTGTCTGGTAGAACTGAAAGAGGAAAAGTAAAGTAGAAGAAGCCACAGAAGGTAAAAGGTTCATTGACCAGTTAGGGTATTGCTCGAATCTATGAAGTGATTTGTTGAGCTTAGTGATGGACAACCGGATTTGTGCTGTGGCGGAAGCCATGGTAGACGAGTTGGCAACAAGGCAGTTGGTAGCTCGCCGCAAGTCCTTCATCACATTGGCAAGCTCGACCATGGCCTCTTCGAAGTGCGTCGAGTACTCGTTCCTCGATTAGCGCCTCCTTCGCTTTTGTCTCAATAAGAGCACCATTTGATACGTGCTCCATCGCCGTATCGTGGTAAATCGATGGTGAGGTGGTGCGATTAATGAGGAGAGGGAAGTTCTGGCGGAGAAGATAGGAAAAAGAGGGAAACAGAGAGTATGAGAGTCAGAGAGAGTATGTGTGTGTATGTGTTGAAGAAGAAGAAAAGGGAAAAGAATGGGCTCTGGAAAACAGGGAAGAAAAAGAGGGTGTCAGGAAATTAGAGAGGGAACAGGGGCAAGGGAGAGAGAGAATAGACAGTGCAAAGATTTTTTCTCCTTTATTACTATAGCCATTAACCAATATATAACATAACCATCCAATTAAATCAGTTAAGGCCCAATAAAAAACCAACATAGCAGGATCCAACTAAAACAACAAACATATCATGGAGCAAAATTGAAAATCCAAATGAAAACTAGACAAATTAAAAACAAAAAATAAAAATTACAAGGCATGTAAGCATTAGTTATTGCACTCAGATCACCCTTTGTTGGATGGAGCTTATCCTCTTTGGCCGCCACCTGGTTGTTGAATTCTCACCTCTGTTGCCACTAGGGCACACCATGCTGCCTATCTGGTCCTAAACCAGGCTTATGCCTAGGCTTGATGCCACGATTGTTACTCAAATTTGTTTATAGTTGATTAATGTCGTCTACAAAAATGTTAATAAAAATTAATTTTTAGTAATAAAAATAAATAATATATTAAGATTACATAGATATGACAATAGGCCTTCCACTTGTCTGACTGCTGGAACTTCGCTTAAAGCCTCAGTATTAGTAGGCCATGCTCTCAAGTCACATCAACCTTCGCAGAAGTCACGTGATCCAATGAGGGCAAGCTAGTAATTTTGACAAGGGACGCCAGCTCTGGAAGGTTCAGTGTTCTGCTTGCCGTCACTTCAGTGACAAGTGACCCGGTTCGGACGTCAATGGTGACAAGGACACGCCATCGGAACTCGATGGTTGGACGACGATGGAGACTGGTTCCGCAGCGAGCCGAGACGGCGGCGACGATGGGCGGGTCGATTGACCGATTGAAGCGCTGGAAAGAGAGAATGTGGATTTGGTCAGAGAAAATGGAGAGGCAGGAAAGTGAGTCTGAGATGAAGGCTGAGATGGAGCTGATGACCTATGAGGCGGCGTAGAAGGAACGATCCGATGAGATGATAAGGTTTCAGTTCTGCGCTGAGCCTGTCGAAGGAGAGACTGTATCTTAAGGGATCGTACTGAAAATTCACACGCCTATTGCCACCCCGATCGCAATTGAATCGGCGGATGAAGGTCTTCGACTTGGAGCCGGCGTCGATCTGAGCCCCTTTGATCTCTCAAAGCTTCTTGAATGCTCTCAATGGCCGACGCCGCCGTGGGTTAGGATCTCTGCAACCGATTCAGTGGAGGATAGAGAAGCTCGCGCAGAGTTCTGTAGTCGGCGCCCGGTCGACCTTGGTCACTGCGCCAACAAGCCCGGGCCCAGCGCCCGCAACAGGTCTGCCGCCGTCCACAGCCCGTTTAAGTTCAGTCTCCATCTTCTCGCCGAGGCCAAGTCCGCAACCAGCCAATCCTGGGTCGGCCAACCGTGACCGGGGGCTGGACCGACCCAGGGAAGTGATACCGACCCCGTCGGTCGGCTCCGCAACCAACCATTGGGGCTGAGCAGTCCGGATAACAAATCAATTCGGAGGAATGGGTAATCCGAATAAAAACTTAATTAATTAAAAAAATTATTAGGGACCTCGAGATCCAAGACAACCAATTGCCTCAGCCACGAGTTGACCCGAGTCGACCAAGTGATTAGGCAATGTCAATTCAGGTCAGCTAAGGGCCTCGGCCAGTTGCCAACTTGGGTCGACGGAGTGCTAGGCAGGTTCCAATTCAGTTTGGACAAACTAATAGTTATGATAAACTAAGCATTTTGATAAAATATTGAACCATTAGATGAATTAAGCGTTCAGATGAACTATAAGAAGTTACCGTTTGGATCAATCACATAAAATAATTGTTTGAATGATCAAAGTGGTTGAATAAATTAAGCATTTGGATGAAACAAACCATTTGAATGAATGGAAAACTAAACCATTTGGATAAAGGAAGCATTATGATAAACAAAAACATTTAAATAAACAAAGAACCAAATTGTTCAAACAAATGTAGAGTTTGGATGAACCATACTTTCGAATGATCCAAACCATTTGGATGAACGAAGAACCAAATCATTTAGATAAACTAAGTGTTCAAATGAATCAAACCATTTGGATGAATGAAAAACTATTCAAATTGTCTATTTGGATGACCTAAATGTTCGAATAAACAAAAAAATAAACTATTTGAGTGAACAAAGAGTTTGGATGAACCATAAAACCCTATATGGAAAAAGATGTTGATCCCTAATCAATAGGTAAGAGATTGGAAGACTCATGGGAACTGAGATAATTTTAAAAATTTCCAGGAAGATTACTGATTTGAAACTGTTGGACCCCAGTATAAAGGACCATAAAAATACGGCCCAGAAGAAAAGCCCAAACGAGAGGCCAATGGTCCAAAGACCAAAACCACGGCAGAAGCCCAAGAGGTCCCGTCCACTCATAAGGAAGCTCGAGGACAACCAAAAATTAGGATACATTATGGGAAAATAAAACATCCATCGAAGAGAAGCAAATGAAAGGTTTTCATAAAAATTCACGCCATCGACACCAAAGTGCATAGACACGGAAAGGATCGAGAACCCTAAAAGCCCTGCTGAGTCTCAGAATCGCCCGAGAGGTCAAGAAGAGACTCCTGAGCTTTCCCCAGAAGATCCTCCAAGAGTAGCCTCCTCTTACGAGTCCACGAACTCACAAGGAGCTCCACCCAGGAACAAGGACTACCCTATGCTCAGCCGAGGATGCCAGCTAAGTGATTTCGCCGATTCCCAAGAAAACCTGCAACCACTGCCAGTCTCCATCTAAACAGAGCACACCTGGTCAAATTAGGACTGACGCCTAGACCCTGCTTGACTGACACACGTAGGCCTACCTGCTGCGCTAGTCGCATGCCTTCCCGCGCACGTCAGCAGCATTAATGAGGCCGGTGGGACACTGCACAGCTTTTGGGCCATCCGATGGCTGCCACGCGTCTCTTCCCCAACGGCCTGGTCTTCCCTATAAATACCCAGTAAAGTCCCTCTCGAAGGGACCGGATTATCTTTTCCCAAAATTCGCTCCAGAAACAAAAGCCCACTTCCTCTCGACCACTGAATCTCTCTCCACCCAGCGAAACGGAACAAAAAGAGTGGTAAAGCCTTCCATGAGCGATCCCCCTAAAAAGAGATACAAATCACTGCATACAAGAGGATTAACCCCAACACTTGTACTTTGTAAAGACTTCAACCCAAATAGTGAAGCATTTCCAATACCCTGAGCCTCGTAGTTTTTCCTCCCAATTCCAGGAGGGTTTCCCACGTAAAAGATCCGGTCTCAATCTTCCTCTCGTGTCCAACACCTCACATATTTGTATTGCCTGGAAACCACGGATCCAACTGGACCCCGCGGATCCAGAACGCAACATTGGCGCCGTCTGTGGGAAGGAAAATCGACTGAAAGCTCGTAGCTTTCCACCCTCCTACAACCGCAACGCCCTGAAGATGATCAGCAGACAAGACAGCACGTCCACCCGGGAAGAGGAGCGCTACGACAGGTGCCTCCCATCGGGTGGCAGAGTGAGTGGCGGCCCTGGAACTAGCGTACGCAAGCTAGTACAGAAGGTGGACAGCCTCACAAGAGCCGTTCGTACCCTCCGAGAGAAGGTGGACGAGCAATCTAGGGGTCCACGCCCGAAAGCCGTGTCAGCCAAATGCGCCGGAGGGCAACACTTGACGCGGACTCCTGGCGAGTTGAGGGACTACCTCAACAGAAAAAAGTCCATAAGCCAAGCTCCGATGAAGAAAGGGCTCAAAAGGCTCTTGAAGACGGTCTTCGGGCCCAAAATTGGCAAAACGAGTCGGCTAGGAGGACGAGAAGACTCGCCCCCGGGACAGGGGAAGGAAAAAAAGAAGAAGCGAGCGCCAGCCCGGAAGACCTAAGGGCCATCCGGCAAGAAGAGCCCGCGGATGGTCCTTGGAGGTGACGAGCCTCGGGCCCACTTGCTCTCACCGACTCCTCACCAACATTTTGAGGCGAGATCGGGGACAGGAGTTCCTAAGATGGCCCAAGGCGTTGAAAAACCCGAGGAGGCGACCAAAGGTGGAAATCTTTGCCATTACCATCGGCCGTGGCCATGACACCATGGACTGCCGGAGCTCCAGCGGAAATCGAGTGCGCCGCAATGGAGGGCTACCTTGACCGCTTCCTGCCACGACCCGGTCGCGCCGCTCAAAGGGTAAGGCCATAATGGGCGGAGAGCACGCTTGACTACCCGCTGGGGGCGCCAATACCGGCGAGGCCAACCCCAAACGTAGCTGTCGCAAGGGCCAAGGAGACGGCAGAAGAGGAGCATGAAGGCCCAAGCGCGCGGACTGATGTAAAAAAAAGAGAGAGAGAGAGAGAAGGCCCTGGAGGCCGCTCAATGTAAAACATGTACATCAATGAAAACGTCCTTTCATTACGCCTATTCTGAAGCATTCTCCTGCTCCCTCACCAACGATGAAACAACTCGCAGCACCAACAAAGACTCGGCTGCCAACCGAGCGGCCAGAGGCGGACCCTGCAGGTCGTCGCAACAAAACTCGGGCATGACCGAACGGTCCCAGAGATCGGGCCCCAGAGGTCAAAACTCAAAAACTCGACTGTGACCGAGCGGTCCCAGAGGCCGGGCCCAGAGGCCAGGCAATAAAAATAAAGCCAAAGGGTTAAAAGCTAAAAGTCCCTAAAAGGATCGCACACCCAAACCCAAGAAGTTAAAGGGTCGAGCACCTTAAAGAGGTCACGCACTCAAAGCTAAAGAGTTAGGTGCCGTACATCGCGGCGCAAAAAGAAAAAGAAAAAAGAGACACGCCCATACAAACAAGACAAAAGAAACGTCCGAAACTCTGATGCAAAAAGGACAAGTCTTATTCATAAAAATGAATTTGTGTACAAGTGTAGCAAAATAAGAAAAGAAACAACGTATCAAGGGAGCGCCCCTCAGCTTCCTGAGCCTCTTGGGCTCTTGAAGATCCCGCTTGGTCCGCCAGAACGGGCTCCTCGGGCGTAAGAGGTTCACCACCAAGCCCTGCCCGAGGAGGTCTAGGGAAAGGCCTACCAGCAACGTCGTATAAGTCTTCTACGCTCAAGACACTGACGTTCCTAGGGTCAAGGACGGCTACAGGAAATTGCGGACGGACCAGCCGCGCCACTCGGCGGCTCATGCGGATGCCATCCCAGAACTTGTCGTCCAACACTGGAGCCATCTCGGCAATCTGCACAGACGTCCTCAACCTCTCCTCCTGGCGAAGGATCCGATCCTGAAGGAGGCCCTGCCGAAGCCGCAGGAGCTTGACAGTGTCCTCCAAAGAAGCAATCTTCTCCTTAGCTTCAGCCAGCTCCGCTTCCGTCCGTTGCGCAGCCTCATGGGCGGCCCTCGAAGACCCCATTTCTAGATGGGATTGGGCGATCACTCCTACCAGTTCACTGAGGCCAGCAATCCGACCCTGGAGTTGCAGCAGAAAAGCTCATCATGATACGAACAGCTAGAAGTAAGGCAGGAAGGGAAACAGTGGATGTGAGGTTCCGGATTTAGGAACTTGATAATAATGAGGTGATTAGTATGTTAATGATTAATACTAATCATTTTAGATGATTAAGGTTTGGTACCGGAAGAAAAATCGGGAAAACTATTCGGGTCCGGGCTGCTGAAGCCCTGCCAGCAGGCGCAAGCTTGCTGGGCGCTCGAGCCGTGGCTCAAGCGGTGGCCGGCAGTGGCATGGCCGCCTGCTGGCCGCTCGAGCTCTGCTCGAGCGGCCGGCGCAGTATAAAATGCGCCGCGCCCTCTTTTTCTCCCATTTTCGCACGGGACTGAGGGTTTGAGGAGAGAGGAGGCGCCGATTTTTAGAGAGAGAAGAAGGGAGATCGAGCTCGGGAGTCCGATTCCGCCCGAGATCCAGGTATAAAGGTGAAAGCACGCGTCGAGGCAAGTGTTCTCATATCCACTTCTCGTTCTCTCTTGTTGTTTTGCGTATTTTCGTTGGGTATTTTGTATCGATACCCACGGGGAACGTTAGAATCTCGAAACCCATGCCTTGAGGTCCAAGAAAATGTAGTTAGTTGTTCGAATCGTGTCCGATTCGCCCTGGTGGGTTTACCGAAACCCTAACCTACGGGATTTTGGGGGTTTCCCATTTTCCGGCCTCGTATCATGAAATTGACCTCAAAATTGGAATCCCCACGTCCCAATGATGTATATATGTCGGCCGTGGGTCCGATCTTGCACGTTTGGACACATTCACGGCGTCCGAGCCCGTTAAAGGGGCGCTGTTATCTTATTCACCTGAGACCGAAGGTGGATTTTGCATGTTGTCACCTTCGAAATGATGAAATGATCCTAAAATATGAATACCCATGTCCCAATTGTGTGTATATATCGACCGGATGCCGAATCCTGTAAGATTTGACCCGTTCGTAGCATCCGGAAGCCTTAAAAGTTCCCCGTTGTGGATAATCCGAAAATGAATGGGAAGTTGCACACTTCCACCCTCGTGATAAGTTAAATCGAACCCAAATGTGTAATCTTGTGTACAAGGTGTACGTACGAATCCACCGGACGTCCGATCTCCAAGTACCGAACCATGTACGGCGTCCGGGTGTTCAAAAGGAAATCCGATAATGTTTACTTGATATAAAATGAGAAAGGTAATGTGATATACCTTCAAAATAGTTGTGAAAGTAACGTTTAACTGATTAAACGTAATGTAAGCCCCGAATGTGAATCCGTGTGCTGGAGGCAAGGGGATGAGTCTCTGAGGTTTCAAAGTGACTTGTGATCGTCTGAGGTATGAAATCTAATATCTCCCGTGAACTTGGATTGATTGTTGTGATTAAGGGAACTGGATCCCGAAGGAAGTCGAATTGAACTTGTGATGCTTTGTTGTGGATTAAGGGAATTGAGTCCCATTGGATATCGTGAACCGTGATGTGAATGGAAGGGAGTCCACATTGTGCTTGTGATGATATGATCTCCTGGATGGAGATGTGTTTGATGATGTAATCTCCCGGTTGGAGATGATTGTGATGGGAATGAGATTTTTCGAGATGTGATTGTGTGGCAAATGTGGATTTCCCTCTCCAAGTGTTGAACCTAACCTTGAAACTAGGACCCTGAGTCATATGGGTAGTATTCTTTAGTATACCATGTCCATTGCGGTGTGAACCCGAGGAATACTTGGCCACGTATTCTGGCCGCTCGTGGGAGCGGGTGATGTCTGTGGTACGCTTTAGGAAACTATTGTGGAAGAACGAGGATTGCCCTGGACCCCGGGGGTGTGGGGTGTGTCTGTCGACGCTACATATTGAGATGTAGTCGTCTGTGATGATTGTTGCATGGATGCAACCGAGGGTCGTGTGCTACCCGACCTAAAATAGTAGCCGTGGCTTTAGAATGTGTAGCGAACACATTCCCCATCCTCGTTCTCGCATCGTTGGTTAGTACGGTCTACTAGCCGGGTCCGCAAAGACGATGTAATAATGAAAATGAATAATATCCAATTGATGAGCGATGTGAATCCAAAGAGACCATAATGAGAATCGAATGAATCCGGTGACTCAAGATATGAACCGCAAGAACGTGGTGAAACCAGTGATTCAAGATGTATCGTGAGAATCATGTGATTCCGATTAATGATCGACCAATGTAACCATTTAGAATCGTAGGGAATCGAGTGATTCCCGTTGTTCTGTTCCTTCCTTATTTCTTGAATATGACTTGGAGAATTGTTTATGATTACATTTGTTGAGGCATTAGCTCACTCTTGCAGCTTAATATTTTTTTCTTTTGAGATGAGAACATTTAGCCGACGCTTAGGATAAATAGAGCAAGGAGAAAGCTTGCTTAATGAGATTGGCCGACGGCGAGTGCGTGAAAGCTTTGGACTCGAGTTGGATCGCTTTTGAGCAGCCACTTAGAGTTGGCGTGGCTCATTATTGTTATTTTTTTAAGGTTTTGTTATGTTTCCGCATGTATGATGATTTAGTTATGCTTCCGCGCTTGTATATATATGTTTTGAGTTTGGTTTCATTTATATGGCATCTCTAGATCCAGATAGTAGGTTGTGTCTTGTATTGGAGCCATGGATGATATGGCGAGATGTGTCCCCTGTGTGGCGTGTTGTAGGCTTTGAGTTAAGCCTTTGATTAGTTGTGTGCTTGTACAGGATATTTAAATAGGTTGTATTTTTGGTTTTCGTCCAATTGCAGAGGAAACTCTGCCGAATTTTCTGTAGAATCCATATGTATTAATTATGGACTCTGGTTTGTATTGCCATTGACGGAGGTTATTCGATGGAGAATAATGCTGCCCACCACAGATGGTTACCGAGAAAAGGAGAGATGCCATAGGTTGATCTGAATCATATGCGGAAGCTTAGGATTGATTAAGATTGATCGTTTTCGCGAATGAAGGCCTGTGAGGACTGAGTTAGTCCGGGTAGTTTTGGTTACCCCAGTCTCAGAACTTTGGCTAGCGCTAAGTTTGAAGTGGTAACTTAGTTCGATTAGCTAGCTCATGCGTCCTAGCTTGTGTTCTAGGAGTGGCTTGAGCTGAATTGCTTCGGTCTCAAGGAATTATTAGTAGTGGCTCTTTGTTGGAGACTACTAATATTGGTGGTTGGTTGTAGGGTCAAGAGAAAGATGGTGTGTTTAGACACCTTCATGTTGGAATTCGATCGGTGTTGATTGGGTCCTTAAGCTGATCAGTGTTGCTTCGAGGCCTAAGTTAATTGATCTTGGTTTAAGATTTAAGTTTGATCGGTTCTCGGTTGAAGTCCTTGGATTGGTATTTTGCTTCGAAGGGTTGCCAGGACAACCTAGAGAGCGTGATGAATTGGGTGGAGTTAAGATCGAGCATATGAAGCTCTAAGTTGGAAATTCATGAAGTGTCTGGACTTCTTGACAGTCCAGATCCTTTTGGGATTGAGATGTGGATTTTGAGGTTTAAGATATTGTTGCGGTGACCCCATGTCTGATAGAAGACATGGCGAGCTGCCCTGTGATGGGTAGGAAGAGAGTCGACCTCGGGTGGTTGACGCGAGCAAGATTTTGGGTCTCGAGGATTAAGAGATATGGTCCCATGTGTTATGGAAGTTTCGTGGATTAATGTTTTGTGTCGATGAGACTCTTGGGAGCACGTCTCAATGGTGGTTAGTCCGATCGTGAGATCTAAGGATGCCTTTAGTCACGGACAGGCAGTGAGAAGGGTCAGTGTTTATATCAGGATCCTATGATATGAACCCAAGTGTTAATGTCGCCTGTCGTGGTAGGAGGAGAGCTTCTTGGGCTTAGTATTGTGACTTGATGTTGTTTTGAGGATTCCGAACCCATGTTGGGATTGTGGTTGAAATTGTGTATTGGGGAGGCCCTAGTCTTGGCAGTAATGTCAAGGATGACTTAATATTCGGAAAGGCGAAAAGAAATATGGCAGTGGTCGTCATGGATGAATCTTGAACGGATGCCTTTCCGAATAGATTTTGGAAACTAGGATCTAAGTTATAAATTGTGCGGATGTTGGATTAAGGATGGGTTTGCGTTCTCCGACTGTGAAGTGGGGAAACCCAGAGCCTTAAGATCAGAGTTTCGGTGGTGATGAAGCATGAAAGGAATTTGTGGATTGCCAGGGTAGAAATGGAATTATCAATCGTGATGTCACAGCCCTTGCATCTTGGGGACCCCGATTATGTCTATGATTTTGTGATCCCTGGGATTAAGGATCTAAGTTCAATGCAATTGGGGTCGAAGTTGTGATACTTTGGAGTTCGTGGATACGATTGGTTGGGTTAACTTAAACCATCTTGTGGTGCCAATCGTGATGTGACGTTTAGGGTCAGTAAGTTGTTGAATCGATCTGAATTGGGTTGGTGAACATATTGTGCCTTGTGATTGGATTGTGCGATAGTGGGTATGAACTTGAGATAGTTAAAGTGTTAAGTCGTGTCGATCTTAATAGTAGTTCGTGGACTAATCTGCGAGTGCTAATATGGTCGGATTGGTAAAAGATAACATCCGACTATCAGGTTGTGGGATTTGAAGCATGAGTTTAAATTGATCGAGGTATCAAGAAGTTGATATCGTCTTTCTTGTAGATCATTGGACCGAGGACATCATCAAAAGGAAGATTAGGATGATGCATCTGTTGGTCCAGAATTTGAGGGTATGTCAAAAATTGACGCCGATTGTTGAGGATTCCATGTAGAGCTGAGGAGATATCAGTTTTGCATCGTGTGAAGTGCTCCAGAACATTCGAGGTAAATAAGATGGACCAATCAGGTTGTTCGTGAATTTTGGAATGGGGTTGCCTAGAAGATTGATGGTTTGATAATCAAACTTTGTGAATGAATAGGTGTAGCTCCTGAGCCGTTGTAAAGGCTTGATGAATTATAAAATTGATTTGGGTCCACAGCGTGTTGATTGTGGATCAGTGGAAGTTGTAGCCCCGGCGGTATTTATGTTATGGATATGGCCACTATGAAGTTCAGGAAACGTCGTTTGGATTTTGTTGATTCGTCGGCGTTTCATGAAATTTTATGGGTTGATCTTTTGGCCATATTTGGGTCCATGTTGAGGTTGCTTCATGTGATAATCAAGGAATTAAGTCATGGATTATGGATGGCTGATAATTCGCATGTTCCGGTGAGAAAGGAATGCGAATTTAGTTGAGAAAACGCCTTCCTAAGCTTGTGGCTTTGTGATTGCATGATTTTGAGGACTTAGGATTCTGAGCGTGGCTGGTTGAGGAGGCCGATTTGTGTTGTGGAAGTGTGCAATCATCTTGAATCTAATCGGATAGGGTGATTGACGTTCGTGACATTTGGGTTGACCCCTAATGGGTCCGATAAGTTCTTGTGGAATGCTATATCTTTGAGATAAGTGGGGGAGAAGTTCAGGGTTAGTGTTACCCCCACGTGTATGTCGAAAATTGGCCGTTGAGTTCTCCTTTCGAAATCTCAGGAGTATTTGTCTTCGGAGTCAGGAAGATGATCATATGGTCTTGCATGTGGTCAGTTTTGTTTATAGGTTGAGAAGTTGACCTCGGTGTTTTCCTTGGGTCAGTAGGCATCAATGTTGGAAATTGATGTTGCGAGTCTTGGACATGTATGTCTTTGGAGTTTCATAGGTAATGTGAAGGTTGAATCGCGAGTAAGTCTCATTGATTGGGTGAGAAAATGTCGTGTTCTTAGTTGGGGGATAGAACTGTATGCAAATTGGGTTCAGTTGGCTTGTGAAATGCCGACGGGATCTTGAGGTTACCAAGTGATCAGAATTTTGAGAATTCTGGGTAAGGATTGAAAGTTCTGTCCACTCTTTGGGTGATCGCCATGATTAGAGTTTTAATCCTGGCGTAATTTGATGATTTGGGGATTAATCAGAGTAGCGCAGCGGAAGCGTTATGGGCCCGTGGCCCAGAGGTTTCTAGATAAGGTTGAGGCTCTAGTGACCTATTTCTTTCGAGGCATGAAATGAATTCAAGCGAAAGTTCATTGATCCGTTGAAAGTGTCGGATTGGGTTAGGAGATGTTCGGCATCATTGTAGGTGGCTTTTGGAATATCTAGAAATCGTCATAAAGTTTTCCTAGTACCGATGGTTGAGAGAATCAGTAAGTGTCAGGGGTTGAGCCGTTTTGAAAGGCTAAGGATTTGTTTTGTGATGAGGACGAGAACGATTCAATGCTTGAGGTTTCTAAGATAGCACTCGTCCGAGGAAATGATCTAAGTTCTTGAGGAGTTCACCTCAGATTTGGGAGTTCGAGGCTCGTTAAATTTCGAGGACGAAATTTTATAAGTGGGGGAGAGTTGTGAGGTTTCGAATTTAGGAACTTGATAATAATGAGGTGATTAGTATGTTAATGATTAATACTAATCCTTTTGGATGATTAAGGTTTGGTACCGGAAGAAAAATCGGTAAAACTATTCGGGTTCGTGGCTCGAGCGGCCACAAAGATAAAATGCGCCACGCCCGCTTTTCTCCCATTTTTGCACGGATCGAGGTTTGAGGAGAGAGGAGGCGCCCGATTTTTAGAGAGAGAAGAAGGAGATCGAGCCGGGAGTCCGATTCCGCCCGAGAGCCAGGTATAAAGGTGAAAGCACGCGTCGAGGCAAATGTTCTCATATCCACTTCTCGTTCTCTCTCGTTGTTTTGCATATTTTCGTTGGGTATTTTGCGTCGATACCCACGGGAAACGTTAGAATCTCGAAACCCATGCCTTGAGGTCCAAGAAAATGTAGTTAGTTGTCCGAATCGTGTCCGATTTGCCCGGGTGGGTTTACCGAAACCCTAACCTACGGGATTTTGGGGGTTTCCCGTTTCCCGGCCTCGTATCATGAAATTGACCTCAAAATTGGAATCCCCACGTCCCAATGATGTATATATGTCGGCCGCGGATCTGATCTTGCACGTTTGGACCCGTTCGCGGCGTCCGAGCCCGTTAAAGGGGCGCTGTTACTGTTCACCCGAGACCGAAGGTGGATTTTGCGTGTTGTCACCTTCGTGAAATGATGAAATGATCCTAGAATATGAATACCCATGTCCCAATTGTGTGTATATATCGACCGGATGCCGAATCCTGTAAGATTTGACCCATTCGTGGCATCCGGAAGCCTTAAAAGTTCCCCGTTGTGGATAATCCGAAAATGAATGGGAAGTTGCACACTTCCACCCTCGTGATAAGTTAAATCGAACCCAAATGTGTAATATTGTGTACAAGGTGTACGTACGAATCCACCGGACGTCCGATCTCCAAGTACCGAACCATGTACGGCGTCCGGGTGTTCAAAAGGAAATCCGATAATGTTTACTTGATATAAAATGAGAAAGGTAATGTGATATACCTTCAAAATAGTTGTGAAAGTAACGTTTAACTGATTAAACGTAATGTAAGCCCCGAATGTGAATCCGTGTGCTGGAGGCAAGGGGATGAGTCTCTGAGGTTTCAAAGTGACTTGTGATCGTCTGAGGTATGAAATCTAATATCTCCCGTGAACTTGGATTGATTGTTGTGATTAAAGGAACCGGATCCCGAAGGAAGTCGAATTGAACTTGTGATGCTTTGTTGTGGATTAAGGGAATTGAGTCCCATTGGATATCGTGAACCGTGATGTGAATGGAAGGGAGTCCACATTGTGCTTGTGATGATATGATCTCCTGGATGGAGATGTGTTTGATGATGTAATCTCCCGGTTGGAGATGATTGTGATGGGAATGAGATTTTCCGAGATGTGATTGTGTGGCAAATGTGGATTTCCCTCTCCAAGTGTTGAACCTAACCTTGAAACTAGGACCCTGAGTCATATGGGTAGTATTCTTTAGTATACCATGTCCATCGCGGTGTGAACCCGAGGAATACTTGGCCACGTATTCCGGCCGCTCGTGGGAGCGGGTGATGTCTGTGGTACGCTTTAGGAAACTATTGTGGAAGAACGAGGATTGTCCCGACCCCGGGGTGTGGGGTGTGTCTGTCGACTCTACATATTGAGATGTAGTCGTGATGATGATTGTTGCATGGATGCACCGGCCGGGGTCGTGTGCTACCGACCTAAAATAGTAGCCGTGGCTTTAGAATGTGTAGCGAACACATTCCTGTCCTCGTTCTCTCGCATCGTTGGTTAGTACGGTCTACTAGCCGGGGTCCGCAAAGACGATGTAATAATGAAAATGAATAATATCCAATTGATGAACGATGTGAATCCAGTAGACCATAATGAGAATCGAATGAATCCAGTGACTCAAGATATGAACCGCAAGAACTGTGTGAAACCAGTGATTCAAGATGTATCGTGAGAATCATGTGATTCCGATTAATGATCGACCAATGTAACCACGAGAATCGTAGGAATCGAGTGATTCCTGTTGTTCCTGTTCCTTCCCTTATTTCTTGAATATGACTTGGAGAATTGTTTATGATTACATTTGCTGAGCTGTTAGCTCACTCTTGCGATTGATGTTTTCCTTTCGGATGAGAACACTTAGCCGACGCCGAATAGATAGAGCAAGGAGAGAAGCTTGCTTAATGAGATTGGCTGGACGGCGAGTGCGTGAAAGCTTTGGACTCAGAGTTGGATCAGTTGTTGAGCAGCCACTTAGAGTTGGGCGTGGTTCATTATTGTTATTGTTTTAAGGTTTTGTTATGTTTCCGCATGTATGATGATTTAGTTATGCTTCCCGCGCTGTATATATATGTTTTGAATTTGGTTTCATTTAGATGGCATCTCTCTAGATCCAAAGATAGTAGGTTGTGTCTTGTGTTGGAGCCATGGATGATATGGCATGATGTGTGATCTGTGTGGCATGTTGTAGGCTTTAAGTTAAGCCTTTTGATTAGTTATGTCTTACAGGGATATTTAATATTAAGGTTGTATTTTTTGTTTTCGTCAAGTTGCAGAGGAAACTTTGTCGAATTTTCTGTAGAATCCATAGGTATGAATTATGGACTCTGGTTTGTATTGCCATTGACGGAGGTTATTCGATGGAGAATAATCTGTTCCGTCACAGTGGATGTGACGGAACGGATTATTCTCCATCGAATAACCTCCGTCAATGGCAACGCAAGCCACAGTCCATAATTAATACCTATGGATTCTACAGAAAATCCGGCAGAGTTTCCTCTGCAACTGGACGAAACCCAAAAATACAACCTGCTTAAATATCCTGTACAAGCACACAACTAATCAAAAGGCTTAACTCAAAGCCTACAACACGCCACACAGGATCACACATCGGCCATATCATCCATGGCTCCAATACAGTACTCCTTTCTACTATACTGGATCTAGAGAGATGCCACCTAAAAGAAACAAAACTCCAAACATACATATACAGACGCGGAAGCATAACTAAATCATCATACATCTCGCGAAGCATAATAAAACCATAAAAACAACAACTATAACGAGCCACGCTCAACACCGAGTGGCCGTCCGTAAACCGATCCAACTCTATGTCCAAATCTTCTCGATCACTCGCCATCGACCCAATCACATCTAGCAAGCCTCTCCTTGCTCTATCTATCCGGCGGCGGCTAAGTGTTCTCATCCGAAAGGAAAAATATCAAATGACAAGAGTGAGCCAACAAATCGACAAAATGTAATCATAAACACCCCTCCAAGACACGTCACGAAACCGAAACGAGAGGGGATACACACACTCTCCACAATCAAGGAACAGGATGAGGAACAGGAAGCAAGCTGAATCACTCGATCCCTACAGATTCTCATGGTTTCATCTTGAATCACCGGTTTCACGCGGTTCTTGCGGTTCGTATCTTGAGTCACTTGATTCATTCGGTTCTCATTCTGGTTTACTGGATTCATACCGTTCATCAATTGAGTATTATTCATTTTCTTTATTACATCGTCTTTGCGGACCCCGGCTAGTTGATCGTACTAACCAACGATGCGAGAGAACGAGGACAGGAATGTGTTCGCTACACATTCTAAAGCCACGACTACTATTTTAGGTCGGTAGCACACCTAACCCTGGTTGCATCCATGCAACAATCATCACAGACGACTACATCTCAATATGTAGCGCCGACACACCCCACACCCCGGGTCCGTGGCAATCCTCGTTCTTCCACAAAGTTTCCTAAAGCGTACCACGACATCACCCACTCACACAAGCGGCCGGAATACGTGGCCAAGTATTCCTCGGGTTCCCACCACGATGGACATGGTACACTAAAGAATACTACCCATATGACTCGGGGTCCTAGTTTCGAGATTAGGTTCGACACTTGGAGAGGGAAATCCATTTTTTCCACACAATCACATCTTGGGAAACCTCATTCCCATCACAATCATCTCCAACCGGGAGATTACATCATCAAACACATCTCCATCCAGGAGATCATATCATCACAAGCACAATGTGGACTCCCTTCCATTCACGTCACGGTTCTCCATGTCCAATGGAATTCAATTTTCTTAATCCACAACAAGTCATCCCAAGTTCACAATAGAGGCTAGATTTCATACCTCAAACGATCACGAATCACTTTGGAACCTTCGAGACTCATTCCCCTGCCTTCAGCACACGGATTCACATTCGGCGCTCACATTTACGTTTAATCGGTTAAACGTTACTTTCACAACTATTTTGAAGGCATATCACATTACATTTCTTATTTCATTTCAAGTAAACATTATCGGATTTCCTTTTGAACACCCGGACGCCACACACGGTTCGATACTTAGAAATCGGACGTCCGGTGGATTTGCATGCGTACTCTTTGTACGATATTTCACATTTGGGTTCGATTTAACTTATCACGATGATGGAAGCATGTAACTTCCCTTTTATTGCGGATAAACAATCACGGAATTATTTCAAGACTCCCGGATGCCACGAACGGGTCAAATCTTGCGAGATTCGGCATCCGGTCGATATATATACACAATTGGGATACGTGGATTCATATTCTAGGATCATTTCATCATTTCACGAATGTGACAACACGCAAAATCCACCTTCGGTCTCGGGTGAACAGTAACAGCGCCCCTTTAACGGGCTCAGACGCCGCGAACGGGTCCAAACGTGCAAGATCGGACCCGCGGCCGACGTATATACATCATTGGGACGTGGGGATTCCAATTTTGAGGTCAATTTCATGATACGAGGCCGGGAAACGGGAAACCCCCAAAATCCCGTAGGTTAGGGTTTCGGTAAAATCCACCCGGGCGAATCGGACACGATTCGGACAACTAACTACATTTTCTTGGACCTCAAGGCATGGGTTTCGAGATTCTAACGTTCCCCGTGGGTATCGACACAAAATACCCAACGAAAATACACAAAACATCGAAAGAGAACGAGAAGTGGATATGAGAACACTTGCCTCGACGCGTGCTTTCACCTTTATACCTGGCTCTCGGGCGGAATCGGACTCCCGGGCTCGATCTCCCTTCTTCTCTCTTCGGTCGCGCCCCTCTCTCTCTCCTCCAAACCCTCGGCCGTGCGAAAAATGGCGAGGAGAAGTCGCGACGCGACTTATATACTGCGCCGGGCGCTCGAGCGGCTAGGCCACGGCGGCCACCGCCGAGCCCCCTCGGCGGCCGGCGAGCGGCCGAGCCACGGCGGTTACGCCTTATCCGCTCGAGCCCCGGCTCGAGCCCCCAAAGCCGCAAGCTCACTTGGCGAAACTTCGGCAGTCCGGACCAACGATTTTCCGATTTCTCTTCCGATACCAAACCTTAATCATCCCATAAGTTTAGTATTGATCATTAACATACTAATCACCTCATTATTATCGGGTTCACAAATCCGGAACCTCACAATGGATTACCGTAGAAACGAGAGGATCGTCCCCTGTGCCACGCTCCCCATGGGTCTTGGACTCGTGAAGACCGCTCCTAGGCCCCACAGGCGCTACCTCAGATACGGACTCAGCGGCTATAAAAGGCACCGAAGAGCCTGCCTCAAAATCAACGTCCCCAAGAAACTCGGACGACCGCTCAACCTCGACCATAGTCGGGTGCTCAGAAGGATCGAGGGGCATGAGCTCATCGACGCTCAGGTCCTCGACTTCCACCACCTCTCGGACCGTTTCAGCCGTCATTCCCCTCTCAGGGTCCACCATGACGCTCTCGCCTCCTATGTCCTTGGAAGAGTGATCAATCCTGTCCGAGATGTCACCAGGCAAATCAGCGGGGGCTCCGAGGATGAAATCATCACCGGGGGGCTGGACGTCCGAAAGCTCCGCAGTCTGAACAAGCACCCCCACGGATGCAGCAAGAGGATTAGCAGTGGAAGTGAAGGCGAGACCTTCAGATCTCGAGGACTCCGGAAGAGAGACTCCAGTCCTCGGCCTCTTAATTAGAGGAACATCATCGTCATCGTCATCACAGGGGGGCTGGGCGTCCGGAAGCTCCACGACCTGAACAATGGCTCCCGAGGACTCGGCCAGAAGATTAGCAGTGGAAGTGAAACCGAGGCCTCCAGACCCCGAGGACTCAGGCAAAGAGCCGGTCCCCGACCTCTTAAGCAGAGGAGCAGCCACGTCATCATCGCTCAAATCATCGATGTCAAAATCATCATCATCATCACTGGAGGAGGGCTCAGCGACGGCCGCCGGGGGCCCCGAGCTCTCGGCATGGAAGTTTCCACCCAGGCGGTCAACGGGACCCCCGATCCTCAATGTCCCAGCTCTCCTCCTCAGTCCCTCCTTGGACTTCTCGGAAGAAGCTATGCCAGAAGCCTCAGCCCGCGGTCCCCACTTGGCTTCCTCGAATTTCTCAGGGGATAGCCACATGTTGCGCTCGTTCAGGTGAAAGGTCCACAGATTGGCTAGCACCAAGTCCGTGTACACCTTCACATTCCCTCTGTCCTCCTTCGAAGGGTCAGAGCTATACTGGCAAGCCACCTTCCCCCACTTAAAAGGGATGGCTTAGTTCTCGTGGACGCCAATGAAGAAAAACTTATCCTTCCACCGCTTCGTGGAGTCCAGGTTACCTCTGCACATCAAGGAAAATTCCGGGCGGGAGTCATTACAATCCAGTCAAGGTTCTGTGTAAAGCGAAACATCACCTTAACCGTAAGAGCATTCAAGAGCTTCTCGTGACACCGAAAGAAAACACACAAGGACACCAGATACCTCACTGCATTTAACTGAAGCCTGGCAAGAGGCACCCCGAGTGCCCTCATAATGTCGTAGAGCTCCTCCGTGATGGGAAACCATAGCCCGCCTTTGAGGTGGATTTCGTAAACGGTAATGAAGCCATCCTGAGGATAAAATGCCCTATCATGCGACTCCGGAATCATTATGGCTGTGGACTCAGGGATTCGATATCGAGTTCGAATCTCCGTGAGTTTGTCGAGCGTCACCGTGGAGGCAATCTCTCTCACCCCAGGCACCATGAAAGCCGAAAAAACAAAAGTGAAGAAGAAACTCGAACGAAGGACAAACGGAAGGCCTCAACACTCAGAGGAGAAGACAAAAAGCAGGCACAAAGGTGGAAAATCGGAGCAAGGAGGCGTTTAAATAAGCCCTGGAGTGCAAAAGGCGCACTCATTACCCTTGCCACTCGTCGACCGGCCATTCGTTTCAGAGGGATGATGGCCTTTCCTTCCCAAGGCGCCTGTCAGCGCGTCACATCAATCGGATACCGTATTTAATGCTCCACAGGGAAGCGAAGCGGCGACGGTGAAAAGGCCTCGGGCCCGAAAGAAGCCCTGGAACAACCCCCATCAAGCTCAACACCGTACCCACCACAAGGGCGCACGTGCTCGGACGATCATTATAGAGGGCCCAATCCGGAACATAGACTGCCGCACTCTGACCCACTCAGAAACGTTCGTGTCGAGTCATGAGTACGCGCACGGTCACAATCAAGCAAGAAGCTGCCAACCCTTCTAGAAGACCAGCGACATCATGCCAAACGACCGAGAACCTCGGGCCCTTTGGCATGGGGGGCTATGTTGGGCCCCAGTAAAAAGGCCCATAAAAACACGGCCCAGAAGAAAAGCCCAAACGAGAGGCCAACGGCCCAAAGACCAAGACCACAGCAGAAGCCCAAGAGGTCCCGTCCGCTCATAAGGAAGCTCGAGGACAACACCAGCGACACCCAAGTGCACAGACACGGAAAGGACCGAGAACCCTAAAAGCCTTGCTGAGTTTCAGAATCGCCCGAGAGGTCAAGAAGAGACTCCCGAGCTTTCCCCAGAAGATCCTCCAAGAGCAGCCTCCTCTTACGAGTCCGGGAACTCACAAGGAGCTCCACCCAGGAACGAGGACTACCCTATGCTCAGCCGAGGATGCTAGCTAAGCGATTTTGCCGATTCCCAAGGAAACCTGCAACCACTGTTAGTCTCCATCTAAACAGAGCACGCTTGGTCAAATCAGGACTAACGCCTAGACCCTACTTGACTGACACACCTAGGCCTACCAGCGGCGCTAGCCGCATGCCTTCCCGTGCATGTCAGCAGCATTAATGAGGCTGATGGGACACTGCACAGCTTTTGGGCCATCCGATGGCTGCCACGCGTCTCTTCCCCAACGGCCTGGTCTTCCCTATAAATACCCAGTAAAGTCCCTCTCGAAGGGACCGGATTATCTTTCCCCAAAATTCGCTCCAGAAAAGAATGCAAAGACCCACTTCCTCTCGACCACTGAATCTCTCTCCACCCAGCGAAACGGAACAAAAAGAGTGGTAAAGCCTTTCAGTGAGCGATCCCCCCTAAAAAAGAGATACAAATCAACAGACAAGGAAGAGATTAACCCCAACACTTGTACTTTGTAAAGACTTCAACCCAAATAGTGAAGCATTTCCGATGCCCTGAGCCTCGTGGTTTTTCCTCCCCATTCTAGAGGAGGTTTCCCACGTAAAAGATCCGGTCTCAATCTTCCTCTCGTGTCTAACACCTCACATATTTGTGTTGCCTAGAAACCATGGATCCGACTGGACCCTGCTGATCCAAAACGCAACAGAAACTACTAGCTAGTGATATAAAATCGGCAAAAGAGTTATGCGGATTATAGGAGGTATGAATTGAGCTTTTATGTTGGCAATTATGTATTTTTTAAGGTGTCTCTACTAAAGGGAGTTATAAGATTTAGTTTCAGAAGAAAATTAAAGTTGACGTTTATCGGTCCATTTGACGTTTTGTTGTGAATTTGAGATGTAACTTTTAGGCTAGCCTTACTTTCTAATTTAGTAAATTTTCACAATATATTTCATATTTTGATACTTTAAAAGTATGTATATAAACACTCTCGTATTATCTAACATGGGCCTTCAAGGATCAACGAAGCTTTGACGTACTTAGAGAAGTCAATTCAAATCTTGGTAAGACATTACTCATACCAAGAGTAAAGCCATTTATTTAGTTAAGGTATTGTGGAGAATTTACTCTTTTAAAGAAGTTATATGGCAGCAAGAAGATAAGGTTCTGAAGAAGTACTTTCACTTGTTCTCCAAATGAGGTACGCAAATCTTTGAGGAAAAAGATTTTGTAAGTTGGGTAGAAATGCAGTACCCAAGTACTAATTAAGATATATATAATCAGGTCAAAATTAAATTAGCTAAATGAATCATTAAGGATAATTGTGGGTGAAGAATTGTGATGGACTACGTCCTAAATTTCGTCATTAACCGTAATCATAATTTATTATCTTTTGATTATCACTTTTATCATTATACATTTAATTAACTATTTGGGCGTGAATTTTCACGTTGATATAATGACCAACTATAAATAAATGATATATTATTATACATAGGACCTAAATCAAATACCACATTATTGGTGGCTCCGATATTGATCTAAATAATATGATATAAGACTTTAATAAGGAAAGTTACCTGTTCAAAATCAAAATCAGCATATAAAGATACGTGAAAGTAATAAATATCCATAAATTTGACCGAACGAAATAAAATTCATCAACGACATCAAACCGACACCAAACCATGAACATATGATATTCAAATTGTAACATAAAATCATAACAGATCTTAAATTGATATAACCTGCTACTTGAACTTAAAACATTGACTAAATTGCATCATTTTATTCATATATAAGCTATTGTAGCACATCCAACACATGTACTAATACCAATTATCGAAAGACATCATTCTAGGTATCTATACATTGCTCGACAACAATACAGCCATCAAGTACAATAAAGATTGTTCGAAAACATAAACTAATAGAAATCATTCATAGGACTATAAACTAAAACTCTTCAAACTTTACTCTTAATAATCCGACAAGTACTCGTACATCTCATTTGAGAAGGTTAATAAAATAGTAAAAGAATGAGCCAAATGTTTAATAAGGCACATATATATCAATGAGTATGCATACCTTACATTTAAAATATATCGGAAGGAATAGAGATCTTGATCGGATACAATAACACAAGCTTGTGTAGGGAAACTTACATAATATATTTTTAGATTTCTTATGACATTGTTTCTTAATATTAGCCATTAAAATATGCTTAAATCTTTTTTTTTTCTTTAGTGATCATGGACGGTAGGCCTTATCTATTAAATGTGTGGATAATTGAAAATCGGGTTGTATATGCTCCAACACAAACAAAGGCCATAAGCTCCTATTTAATATTTGAAGGTGGGCCATCTATATATAACCTTATAGATAGGGTCAGATGTCGCTTCTTAACCCTACAGTTATATAGAATCGGATATCGATATACTACTGTAATATATTAAAGTATGTCATAATATACTACTCATTGAATCATAACCTTAGTTCAATTCTTATACCTGTAAAAATTCTATACTTTTTCTTAATTCTTCTTAATTTTTTTACTTATAGAGAAAATGTTCATAATTTATAACACATTGTAGAATTTTTTGCCATAATTTTATAAATTCAAATTTATACTTTTGTAGAAGTTTAGTCATATTAAAATTAAAAGCATGGGATGCTGAATTTGTAGCTTAATGTAAAAAAAAATTAGCAACTAATATAATTCAGCATGCATATTAAAAATTCAATTTATGCATGTAAATTTATATACGTCTTTCAACTTACATGGCAAATATATATATATATATAAAGCATAAGTGGACTGCTATACGAAATTGGGGCATGGGGAGTTCAGAATTCAACAAAAATTTCAGTAAAAATATCATGAGAATGTAGGAAATTTTGATAGCAGCATATGTAGCCCGAAAATTCAGCAACATTCATTAATTTTGCAGAAAAAATTATATAATTTTAGAACTTATAAGATATGTGTTTGATAATTTAGAACCGGTATCAACTATTGCATGAAATTAAAGCATAAAGTTCAGCAAAAATTTAGTAAAAACCAGCAAAAATTAGCAATATAGGTAGTTTCTACTATATTGACTTATCTACTTAGTATGTAGGGCTTAATTCTATAATTTTCAAGACATGCAAGTTTATAATGTAACTTTAGAACCAACTATAGCATGAGGTACAAAAGTTTAACACATGTAGGGTCATTAAATCATGAATCTAAGATATGTAAGTAGCTGAGATTTCAATATTAATGACATATATGTGAGGCTAGAACATAACCAAGAATTTCACATAAAATTTTCTATAAAATCATGAAAAATTAACATGTATATATAAAATACAGACATCAACTTTGAAATTATAACTTGGATGAGCATTAGAATAAAAATATTCAGAAGAAATTGGTAATAAATTATAACAAGGGAAGAAGGGGTTTAGAGTATACTTGCATGCTTTAGATTTACTTAAATTCTACCTTGGATCGCTACAAATTTGAGTTTCTTGGCTTCGTCTCCCTCTTCTCCTTACCTTTGTCTCTCTTCTTTAAATTCTGCTGCAAAAATGGCCAAAGCGTCCCTTATATAATGCCTTACACTTGAGCATAGCTCGGGCGTGTATTGGGCACTAGGCCTCAAGTTAACTGGGCTTGAGTGCAGCTTATGTGTGCATCGGGCACGTAGCTACTACCAGTGATCACTTGGGCTGCTCTCGAGCTAATCTCAAGCACTGGGCCATTACTTTTAGAACTCAAGCGCAGATTGAGCCTACTTCAAGCACGGGTCAACCGATCTAATTTTTACATCTTTTAATTTTAATTTTAATTATATTAGTTTAATTAATCATGATTATTAAAATTTAAAATTTTGGACCTTATAGGAATGAAGTTTCAAACCATAGTGGTTGGAACTTGAAGGGCGTATAAGCCATACACGTACTCAATTGGTTGGTAAAACTCACGCCTGATCTAAGTACAAGGGGCACATGAGCATGATTTAGGTACTATTTCTTCATCTAATGCGCAAATGAATGGTGCTCATGTGTATTTCTTTCAATGGTAAGCTTGATTTATGCCCAATAAACACATGTGCGCTACTAAAATTAGCCTTCATATTGGAATGGCTTACATGGACTAGTCTATTATATAAGATATTTTAACTTCTTTTTAGCTACTTTTATGAGATTTTTGAGAGAAGAGAAAGAGAAAAAAATAAGAGATAGGAAAAGAAGGAAAAAGGTGGAAGAGGATTTAAAGTGATTCTAAGCTAAAGTTATATAAATTATATTAAGGTAAGCATATTCCATGCTCCTTTCAAAGTTCTTATTCATTCTTGACATAATTCCAAAATTTATGTTCTAAAGCCACATACATTTAATGTTTTGACACTATATTTGAATTTAGATTTCATGCATAACACATTTCTTCCTAAATTCTAAGATTTTGAAGGCTTATACTTAAATTTGTGATAATTATTGAAGAATCTTTGAATTTATTAAGTATATTTTTTTACTTGTCTATTCTTATGTAAGCATTTTGGGCAAACACTTACAAAAAAAAAAAAAAAAAAAAGCATTTTGGGCAAACTATAAAATACAACTAAGTCAAGTTAATTTGCTTTCAAAATTTGAAAATATATTTATTTATATAGAGTTTTCTTTTGTTTAAGCAATAAAAATTAAAAAAATAATAAATATATTTAAACATATTTTAATATATCAATTTGTAAGCAAAACCTTAATACCAAATATTTGTATGTTAGAAAAGTAGCATTTGTCTCTAACTATAGGGTATAAAATATAGTTAGCTTTTTCATAGATTTTAAATAGCAATGTATGGCTCCATCTATAAAGTAAAGTACGTTGGCCAAACTTTGATGTTTCGATCCCATCGGTGAGGTCTATTATTAGTCATTAGTTCTTTGTTTTATGTATTTTTATATATGTTTTAAAAATTTCTTTTTTTATATATATTTATGGTGAATTATTGTTATCTTTTATTTATATATTCATACTTTGGTGAGGTTTTAGCTCATTCTTACCGAATTCACCACATTTTAGATGAGCGAATATGGAATTTAATTTAAGGAAGTAGGACAACTGGTGTTTCTAAGAGGGAAAAGATCTTAAGTAAAAATCTAACACTAAAAAATATCAAGATAGTAAATATAATTTATGGCATTAATAATAATTTGATTGAATAAAAATTTAAATAAAAGTTTTGGTTTAGTTGAGAAAACTAAGTATGGAGAAACTTGGGAGAGCACTTGGTGAAAGTAAGAGTCATGCGTGAATATATTTGAAATAAAATTGTTGTGCCTAATATGCACACAAAGTATACTTATGGGTGTTTGTTCTAATATTGCGACGCCCGATAAGGACTCATATACAATTTAAAATTAACCTTTGTACCTAGCTTGCACATATGGGCCAATCTACTATTTAGGGACTTTTTGTTGATTTTCTATGTATTTCTCATAAAATTTTGCTAAAAGAGAATGAAGGAAAAGAGGAGAGTAGAAAGAAAAGAGAAAGGAAATTTAAAGTAATTTTAAGTAAATTTTTGATAAATCTAAATTAACATAACTGTATCCAAATTTATTTCTTCCTTTATTGTTAAATTTTTTAGAAAATTATTATCATTTTTTATTTAAATATTCATGTATATGATATTTTTCTACTTCTTTTAAGATTATATTATATACATATTAGATTTGCTTTTATTTTAAAAAATTTTTAAGTCTCGTGACCTAATTTAAATATGTTATCTTAAAATTTTAAAATTTTTGAGAAACTATCCTTATATATATATATTTTTAAGCAAGTATATGGCAAGAACTGTACTTTTATTTTGATAAGATGATTTGCTTTTTTGGATATGGGAGAAAATTGGTATATTTATTTTTTAATGAGAGCTTTATATTTTGACTAAATGAGAACCATTTTAAAAAATTGATATAATATATTCAACTATGTCTTAAAATATTATTTAAAAATTAAAGATCAAATCTGATATTCACGGGTTGAGAAAATAATATTTGATTTCAACTATAGGAAATGACATGTAGTCGGCCCACTTATGGGTCGTGAGGAGTTGCATATGACTTTTGGCTATGTAAAAATAATTATAGCTTAATCTTTGTTATTCAACTTTTGTTAGTGAGTTCATCATTTAATTTTGGTTCTTATATTTTCATGCAATTTTTATATGTTTCTATCAATGTTTTGACATTTTAGGTATTTTAACATTTGATCATTATTATTATCCGTTTACATGTTTTATTTATAAATATTTACATATATAAATTATATATATTTTTTGAATATTAGATTTAGTCTTATCATCCTTTATAAATCTTTAAAATTAGTAGGGTTAGATCTCCTGCAAAATTAAGGATGGACAATTTTGAAATAATAGTCTTACGTATTATTTTGATTGTCATGTTATCGTAATTTCAAACAATTGATGAGCTTTTTAGGCTACAAGATATTTATAGCTAAAGACTTTTAAATTATGACAGCTTTTGTATTATAGGTAAATTGACATTTTGGTTAAGAATGATTTTTCTTACTTTTAAATATTTATTGATTAGGTAATGATTTATTTTTAAGCCACTTTTAGATATGATTTTTGAATCTTAGGCTTTATTATATATATTTTTGAATTATCTATTAGTATTCATTATAGGGTGGCATCCCAACTTTAGGCTAAATTTTGATTATTTATATATTTTAGCTATTTGAGACTAGAGATGTGATTAGATTGATATTAGAGTAAGTCATAAGGAAATCTTCTTATATAAATTGAGGAATTAAATATGTAAATTGTTTTATGATAGGTACTATAATTTTAAAAAGTCAAAGCAGCTTTGGTTTTTTTCAAAAGAATGAGTATTTTACCATCATTGTTAGGATGGCTAAAAGTGATGGACTTGATGGCCTAGAGGCAACATCATTTAGAACCAAGGACTACAAATTTGGGGATTGCTTTGACGGGTTATAAAGGATTCACCAACAAATGCGTGTCAAAATTTTTAGGTAACTCAGATCCAATGAAGGCAAAGACTTGGATGTACTGTATCAAGAAGTTTTTCAAGGTGATAGACTATTCAGAGGAGGACAAGATGAAGTTTTTTTCTTATAAGCTTGATAATGAAGCTGACTATTTATACTTACCAAAAAAAAAGAAGTTGACTATTTATAATGTATCAGTTTTTGAATACCGTAATTGTGGATAATTAAAATAATATAATTAAAATTAGGTTTAATACGTGTAGAAAAATTAGGTTTCGGATTATGGTAGGTGGCGTGGCGGGGGACGCCCGCTGAGTGCCCAAGGCGGTGCCGCGGGCGCCCAATCCAGCATACTAGCGTTTGCTGTACGCCGGGCTGGCGCTCGAGCGCCAGCCCGCAATATAAGAGTCCAACGGCTCATTTTTACTCGAATTCGGAAGAGAGGAGAGGGAGAGAACGCGAAGGAGAAGAGAGAGAAGGAGGAGATCGAGGCTTTCGGGTTTGATTCCGGTTTGGAGTTAGTTAGAAAAGTTATAGATCGAGTCGAAACAAGTACACTTATACCATTTTTTTCATTTCTTTGCACTTTCATTCCATTTTTTTGAGTACCATCGTTCGGATACCCGATTAAATTTATATTTTATATTACCCATAATTTGAGTATGCACATATGTGGATTTCATGTTGAATTTCTTAGTTTTGGCCGGTTTTTTGTACATGAAACCCTAACCCTTGCCCGGATTCTTTTATCCATTTAATTTTTAGATTTTTGTATAAATTGACTGTAGAATATGGATACCCATACCTTGTATATGTTTATTTATCGATTGGGTGTTCGATTTGATAATTTTATACGGTTTTGTACACTTGGAAATCCTAACCTGCGCCATGGCATTTTTACTTATAAAATTTAGAGTTTATGCATGATTTGGTTTTAAAACTCGAAAATTCTAATTTCATGGACGTGGGTACTCTGATTATTTGGTATTTATGTATATATATATTATGTATACGATAATTTTACGTATTCCGAGAATATTATCGGACGTGAATTGAGTTATTTATCCACATGTACATTTCGTATGTTATCTTGTATATATTTTAAAAATTATGTTGTATGTAATTGTGAAGGTATTTGTTATTTGGAATTTTTAAAGTTATATTTGGCTCATTATGGCAAGAATTTCTTAATTATTCTAAGTTTTAAAATAATTTATGTATATATTTAAAGACATGTGAAGACTTATACTCACAAGAATATGAAAAATATGCATCTGTATCTATTAGAATATGAAATTTATATTCGTATTTATAAGGATATGAAATTATGAATTTGTATTAAGGAAATGAAAACTCTGCGATTTGTTATATGTTATCTGATATTCAGAAACTTCCTCGGTGTAAGAAGTTAAAAGAAAAAGAAGTATGAATATTTGTGCAGAGTCTCCAATATAAAATATGAAAAAAAATTATATAATAGGATAAAGGATTTTTATATTAGAGGGTAGTATTCCTTGACAAGTCTTAAGATATTATTTTAATAAATCAAGGAATTATCTCTGGGTCCACAGGAACATGGTGGCATAAGAATATAGGCTATAGACCCAATATATCTGGGATTATAGGTATACCGTCTGTCATAGAACGTTAAAATTTGAGGTTCATGGTTAGTACCTTAGATCACGTAGAGTAACATGATTCTTTTCCTGATTTGACTACACCGTTAGCTAGTAAGGCCTATTAGCCCTAATCCGTAAAGATAAAGAAATTTTCATATGTTTTACCACCTAAAAAAATCATAAGTAAAATAAAAAGATAAATGTATTCCGAAAAAATATATTTGTTCATGTTTCATATATATGTGTCTTCATTATACTCTTATATCATTTCTCAACTTTATTTTGTATATATTATTTATTGTCATTGATTATATTATACTTATGGAGTATTTGGCTCACCCTTACTACTTTCTTACCTTTAGATGAGTACGAACTTAGACCCGATGAGGCGAAAAAGAAGATTGTAAGTTGGTTAGGCTGTTAACATTGGAAGATGACTTGTGGACTTAGATTTTATAATTTTATACCTTATGGAGTAAATTTTGTATATTATGAGATGGAGATGTGCTTGTATATTGTTGATGTATCGTTGGTTTAGTTTATGCTACACTTTGATGGATGTATAGGCTTTCGCAAGTAATTATGGTTTATATTTTGGCACCTAGTGGCATCTATCTGTCCAACATTGTGTCTAAAAATATAATGTTGGAGTCACAATTATAATGTGGCATTTGGATCCTTTGTGGTTGTTGTTGTATTATATATATATAGTATAGGATTATTGTACAGGTTTGTATCAACTTGACGGATGTTTTTCAGTTGAAACTCTATCGAATTCTGGTTAGAAAAACGTAGTCCATCACACTATTGGTGGGTGATTAAAAAAGAAAATTTTGGATTTGGTGAATCAAAATATTTTGTGAAATGTATTTTTAGAGGTATTTCTTAACAAATACTTTCTAACAAGTATGTGAGAGTAAAATGAGGTCAAATTTGCTTGATTAAGAAAAGGAAACCATATAATGATGGAATATGATACTAAGTTTATTGAATTGTATAGATTTTTCCACACTTAGTGATGGATGAGACAAGAAGAGTAAGAAAATTCATTCAAAGTTTGGAAGACATTGTCGGAGGCAATTGGTGATGTTACAGTTGAGAATCTATAGAGAAATATTTAGTCGGGCCTTGAGCAGAAGCTAGAGGGAGCAAATTTGTTCAAGAAATGAATGCTAGTTGAGTAGGGTAAAGTTTTAGGATCAGGTCGATTCCATTAAAGACCTAAATCCCTTGATTAAGGGATGAGGAAAGGAGTAGAAATCCAAAAAGCAGTATATTGACAACAACAATCGAAGCCAATGTAATTATTGTGGGAAATTTTATAGAAGACATCCATTTTTCAAGTAGACCAGAGCATGTTTCAATTGCAGTTAATTTGACTATATAATCAAAGAATGTCCTCACCATTTGAGGTAAACAGATAGGAAGATGAATGCTTCGAGGAGAGCTTTTATAGTAATGGCTAAGGATGCAGATACGTCTCCTTTAGTGGTGGATGGTAAGCTCTCAATTTTCAAGACTTCAATATATATATTATTGGATTCAAGGTTTATACATTCATTTTATCTTATAAGTTTGTATGCCATTTGCATTTAATGCCTAGAATTATGGATTATTTATTAGCAATTCAATATTTATGGGTACATCATTGATAACTAATAATGTATACCCTAGTACATTGTTTAGGTGCATGTGCACGACTTGAGTATTAAATTTATGATAATTATAATTAATTAAGTTAATATAATTAAAAATTAAAGTCAAATGATGTAAAAAATTAGATTAAAAAATTAAAAATTAGACCGGATAACTCGACACCTAATAAAAGCTTAACTGGCACCTGAGCACTAAAAGACGTGGGATTAGTGCCTGATGCACACCCAAGAGACATTTGAGTGTTTGTTGGCAGTAGCTACACACTCAAGGCATGCCCAAACCATGCTCGAGCATAGTGATCCAGTACCATGGTGCCTGACACATGCTTGATAGGTGCTTTAGTGCCACTTTATATAAATAGGACCACCATGCTTATTTTTATCATTTTTATAAAGTTTTTTGTAAGAAGAGAGAGAAACATACAAGGAGAAGAGAGAGAAGGAGAGAGATGAGGCCATAGAAGCTCAAATTTTGTTGATCCAAGTTAGTTTTTGATGAGAATTAAATGAAGGTAAGTGTATTCTGAGCTTTCTTCTCTTGTTGTTGTCTTTTGCTAAATTCCTCGAGCAATTTTTTTCCATTGCTCATGCATGTTATAATTTTTGAAGTTATGATGATATTGTTCAAGATGCATGTATAATTCTTTTTATTTTATTGTAAACATGTATGAAATTTATATTTAAACTCTTAAATATTGTCTCATTTAGCTGAATTCTAAAATTTCTCTATATTCATGTGCTAAAATCATGATTTAATGACTTAAAATGTGATGAATTTTGTATACCTTGATATAATATATTTTGGACTTAAATTATTTGCTTGGAAGTACTGAATTTCATTAAATTTGGTTTTGTATGTAGGCTATTTAAGTTGATGTTGCTGAGATTATTATGAGCTGCTAAATTGCTACAATTTTTGTTGAATTTATGACTTTAATGACTGTTATATGTCTTAATTTCATACATGAAGGTTTACATGTGTTAAACTATCAAATATAACCCTTATATGGGCTAAAAATGTAAACAAAATATTCTGCACAGTCTAAAATTTATTTACAATTGCTGAATTATGCATTTTGCCGAATTTTTCTATATTTAGCTATAAATTTAGCATCCCATATTTTTAAATTTAACATAACTAACTTTCTACAAAACAATAAATATGAATTTATATAATTATGAAAGAAAATTCTATAATTATATAAAAAATTACGATCATTTTTTCTAGTAGTAAAAAAATTAAGAAGCATATTATGCATACCTTAATATATTTTAGTGCTATATCGATATACGAACCTATCATTTACGGGTGAGAAGTGTTGTTTATCCCCATTATAGGGTGATATGTAGATAACTCACGTATAGATATTGAATAGTAATGTATGGTATTTCGTTATGTGGGAGCATACACAACTCGAGATTTGATTATCCACTCATTTAGTCGGTAAGGCCTATAGGCCATGATCCCTAAGAAAAATCAGAATTAAATATGATTTAATGATTTAAATTGAAAAAAAAATATGATAAGAATTTCGAAAATATATAAACTGAGTTTCTGCACAAGTCTTGTGAAAATTCTATATCATTATATCTGATCATAATATATAGTTCTTCCGATGTATTTTTAATTCAGTTAGAATCATTTTTGTGTTGGCATATTTTGTGACTATATTTAGTCATGTATCGATATTGGATTGTGTTAACCAAAGTACTGCATCAACTTATTTTCGTGGTTGTCCGTTCCCGGGTTCTAGGAGCATTACGCCTGTTGTTCGCCTGCTAACCACTCGAGCTTCGATTCCAAAACCCCCGCGCCTACCGTGCGCTCACCATCCGCTCGAGCCCCGATTCCAGTAGTCCCATGCATTTCGTGTGCTCACCGGGTGCACGAGCCTAAAATTCAGTAACTATCTGCTTAAAACTTGCCGCCTTCTCGCTCGAGCCCCGATAGGGTTTCCTCTTAAAACCCTAGGTGCACTCGCCAAGCTCTCGAGCACTGAGGCAACAACCATTTTTTTTAAATGCATTTTTCGAGCTCTCTATAAAGTTTCTCATTCTTTTAGTTGCCCTAACTTTTGTTGAAGTATTTTGGAGTGCCCCCTCTTGAGAGAAATTTATTTTCTACTACTTTAATCTTGTTTCAATTGAGAAAATCGCAATTATATCATTGTGTTTCATGTGCTAACGGTACTCTCATCAGTGCTCTTTACCGATTCAACACTCCTATCCGTTTACCTTCGTTGGCGACGTGAGTAATGTGAAGAAGGAATTCCGGAGGTATTTTCTATTTCTAGCAGTTTATAGGATAAGATTGATGTGAAGACTGAAAGGTATCCAATTTTATTGCCGCAGGCAAATCTATGGAATTCCTTAGTAGGGATCATAAGACGGGAGTAAATCAGCTAAGTTAGCATGTCTGTATCACCCGATCTGTAAGTTAATTTTCATAATGGATATCTTCTCTGACCGTTGAAACCCAAAGGGTTTTTCTCGATTACTATGGGTATTGAGTTTTTTCTTCATCATCAAAAATTGCCTCTTATTTATTATTGTTACTTATCTTACTTGTGATGCATGTTATTGTTCATATCATCTAGATATAAATATTTTTTATGTGTATTGAATATTTAATTTTATATTGCTTTCACTAATCCTGCACGAGGTCAAAACTCTATTGTGTAATTTGAAATGAAATGTCCTTTTCAATTGGTATCAAAGATTTACCTCGATCCACGACCTTCGATCTAGATGTATACGAGTGGATCACTCTCCGTTCCTCCCTTCTTTGATGGGGGCAACTATGCCTGTTAGAAGGTTCGCATGAGAGCTTTTCTCAAATCGATGGATGACCGTGTATGGGCTAGCACTCAAACGGGGTAGACACCACCCAGAAGTTCAACCAACGATGAGCCAAAAGTTTTATCTTTGTGGTAAAAAAAACTTAATGCCTATAATTGGAACAGTAAGGGACTACATACCGTTTTTATAGCTGTATCTTCCGAAGAGTTTAAACTCATATTTATGTGCGAGACCTGTAAAGATGTGTAAAATATTATTGAGATTACCCACGAAGGAACAAAATTAGTAAAAAATTTAAAATTATAAATGCTTACTACTAGATTTGAAGAAATTTGTATGCAAGATGATGAAACCCTCGATGAATTTTATGCACAATTAAATGACATTGTGAACTCTAAGTTTAATTTAGGAGAATGAATTTTAAAAAAATAGAATTGTTAGAAAAGTTCTCAGATTGCTCCCTGAATGATTTAGACCTAAAGTCGCCGCTATTGAAGAAAGTAAAGATCTTGATAAAATGGAGATCAAAGAACTTGTAGGATATTTCCAAACTTATGAGCACATACTTCCCCAATCAAAGAAGAATAAATCAATTACTATAAAATCTGTTAGGGAAGATAGAGATAGTGACTCCAATGAGGAGTCGAATAACGATGAAGATTTTAACTTATTTGTTAAAAATTTTAAAAAATTCTGAAGAAAAATAAATTTTTATCTGACAAACCAAATGTGAATTTTAAAAGATCTCTTAAACTTGATAAGAAAGATTGACGTGAAATTAAATAATACAAATCAAAAAAATTCAAGGAGTTTAATGCCACGAGTGTAAAGGTTTTGGCCATTATGGGGCTGAATGCTCAAATATTAAATGTCAACAGGGTCTAGCTTTAAAAGTTAATGTGACCTTGAGCAATAACGAAAGAAGAAGATGTTGAAAGATGCACTGAAGATGGCCCTATAAAGTACATGGCTTTTATAACCTCGATATGTGGAACCGATGAACATTTAGAAAAAAAATTTTAATCTATCTGATGACTTCAAGAACAAGTTAGAAGTTAAATTGTATGATCTTCAGGAAGCATATGATAAATTATTTAAAGAATATGTACAGATCAAGAAAACTAATATGTCATTAAAGTGTAAACTGACAAAAATAGAAAAAAAAAGTAACTCTTAAATCCGAGTTAGATACAAAAGTTCAAGAAGTTGAGAAATTAAAAAGTTCTTTAATTGAAAAAATCACGACTCTTGAATTTGATCTTAAGGCTGCTCGAAATGATTTAAAATAATTTTCCAATGGGTCCAAGCAATTGGACCATATGCTCGGTTTAGGAAAAATTGGAGGAAATAAAACTGGGTTGGTTATTTAGAAAATGTATTGCAAACCAATTATAACCCTAAAACTGTATTTGTCCGAGCCACTTCCTTCTCAAAACAAAGTAGCACATTGTTTACTCATATTGATCAGTCGTCAAGCGTTTTCCTAGAGAATTGGGTCAATACCCAAAACGTTTAGAAGTAAAGGTATAATTCAAACGTCAATACTAAATTCGTCCTAACATGTCATGGTTGCGGCATTGTTGGGCATATTCGCCCCCACTGCCCCATAACATTATGTCAAAATAATTTTCGGCAAAACTCAAAGATAAAACATTTCATTCACTATATTCGATCAACTTGCTGACCGGCCAAAATCAGTTGTAGGCGTGGAGTGATGGAATAGTCTGGGGACTGGGTGGAAGGAGTGCCGATCAACTAGTTGACCAGCAAGAGTGCAAATAGATGGTCAACTAGTTGATCGGCCTGAGGGCTATACGCAGTGATGGCTCTAGATGTCAACTTTTCGGTCATTGCGCTGACCGACTGTGAAGCTTATGCGCGTTGCCAATAGTCCGGGTACCTTGTTTGTTTATGGCTCTGCTGAGGTACTGATGTCGTTTTCGTGTTGAAGCTGTTTTAGTACTGAAGCTGGAGATGTTTGCATTTTGGCCAGGTTGGGTATGATTCACTTGACTGGTTGGATTGCTAGCAAATGGCTGTTTCCTATTGTACTTTACTTTGGTTGCATGATATGTTCCATGGTGGTGCTTGGGGAATACTCTAACATCTATATTTTATCTCTAAATTAACAAAATACTTGGAGTTAGAATATAATTTTTTTATAATTTCTTTTATTTTAATATAATTTACTTACTTATAAAAAAAAATCATTCACTATATCACCCTTTAAAATGATCATGCTATTTTAAGTAATACTATAAAACAGGATAAGAAAATATGGATTAAGAAGAGTGAGTTCTATTACCCTTTGGTCATTCGTGACAAAAAGGGGTATAGCTCTCTACCTTATAAGGAAGCTTAGTGATTTGCTTTAGGGGGAGCTAGGGTAGGTTATCATTGTTAGGGGAAGTTTTTTTATAGTTAATTATTATCTTTTATGATTATTTTTCTATTTGTCCCATTCTATTATATTCTTTCTATTAACTATTTCTGCACTAACCATGTTTGTCCAGGAATAGCAGTTCTTCCCTAGTACATGGCAGCTCGGCAGCTTCTACATTTTTTAAACTTCATTTTGTATTTTTGTTCACTGTATCTAGGTGTCAATTTTTCTATACACGTACTATCTCGGTAGTGTCTGAATCCGAAATTATCTTATATTTTATTTTTTTGTAAAGAGTTTTTGTCACGGAATTACCAAATGGGCAGATTGTTAGGAGCATTTTTGTGTTGATATATTCCATGACCATATTTAGTCATGTGTTGATGTTGGATTGTATTCATCAGAATGTTGCATCAACTTATTTTTATGACTATCCGTTCTCGGGTTCCAGGAGCATCATGTCTGCTATTCGCCTGCTAACCGATCGAGCTCCGATTCCAGAAGCCCCGCGCCTGTCGTGCACTCGCCATCCGCTCGAGCCCCGATTCCAGTAGCCCCGCGCCTTCCGTGCGCTCACTGGGTGCTCGAGCCTAAAATTCAGTAATCATCTTCTCGAAACTTGCCGCCTTCTCGCTCAATTCCTGATAGGGTTTCCTTTCGAAGCCCTAGATGTGCTTGCTGTGCGCTCGAACGTGCTCGAGCACCGAGGCAATGACTATTTTTTTAACTGTGTTTTTTGAGCTCTCTATAAATTTTTTCCTTTTTTCAGTTACCCTAACTTTTGCTGAAGCATTTTGGAGTGCCCCTCTTGAGAAATAATTCATTTTCTACTACTTTAATCTTGCGCTGATTGAAAACATCGCAATTACATCATTGTGTTTCATGTGCTAATGGTATTCTCATCACTTGCTTTTTACCGATTCAACACTCTTATCCTTTTACCTTTGTTGGCGACGTGGCTATTGTGAAAAAGGGGTTCCGGAGGTGTTTGCTACTTCAAGCGGTTCATGAGAGAAGATTGACATAAAGACTAGAAGGCGTCCGGTTCCGTTGTTGTAGACAAATCCAAGGAGTTCCTTGGTAGGGATCATAAGATGAGAGTAAATTGGCTAAATTAGCACGTTTGTATCACTTGATCTGTAATTTGATTTTAATAGTAGATATCTTCTCTGGCCGTTGAAGTTCGGAGGAATTTTTTCTCGATTACCGTGGATATCGAGTTTTTTTCGTCACCAAAAATTACCTATTATTTATTATTACTTCTTATCTTACTTGTGTTGCACGTTAGTGTTCATATCATCTAAATATAAATATATTACGTATATTGAATATTTAATTTTATACTGTTCCCGCTAATCTTGCACGGAGTTGAAACTTTATTGTGTAACTTGGGACGAAACGTCCTTTTCAAATTCAATGATATATATATATATATATGTTCATTGTTATATATGTATTTTGTTGAGTTTTGTCTCACTCTTTACTATTTTCACTAATCCCCTCAGATGGGATATACGGGTTCTCACTGAATGAGTAGGAATGAAGATCATTGATGTTCGAAAAGAGTATACTGAGTTTATGCTATGTTTATTGTCATTTTAAGGTTTTTGGACAGCTTTGTATAGTTTAGAATGATATATTAGAGGTTCCAAAATCAGTTAATATTTCTAATGTTACATTATGGCCTTCGGGTAATTGTTGACATATTGTATTGAGTTTCGGTCAATTTAATCTGCTATTTTGATATTTCGGATAGTTTAGAACATGTTTAATGATGGGATTAGTTGATATTCAGATTTCAGTAAGCAGTTGTAGAATTCTATATGTCATTTTTTGGTGTAATAATTATGGTTTATTGGCATGTATGTTGACTATCCGACAACTGCAGTTTATGATTTTATTTTTGCAGATTTGTTTACTTTGATTATATTTGGTTAGGAATCACTCTTTATATAACGTTCGACGTCACGGTTGGGTTGGTGTCATAGCCACATGAAACGTGGCATATGTTTTGGACCCTTGTGTATGATATTGTATTAATTATTATAGTCGGTTAAAGTATCGATATGGAATTCATATCCGAATATTAATTAAATATATATTTTGTGTTAACTATTAATTATTTAATTAGGTGTTAAATATGGGATTGGAAATTGGAACGTGATAACATGAATTTGATTTGGCAGTAGATTTAATTTCATTAAATACACATGATCTCAATGTAATTTTAGGTAATAATTGGTTGGCATGTTATCATATTAGTATTCGCTCTTTCTACAAGAGGGTTCATTTTGCGATTTTCGGTTGCAACCATTTTATTTTCAAGGAAATAAGAATAAAAAGTCAGCATATGTAATTTCATTAAAGAGTATTGCATATACAATACGTATATTAACCGGCAGAAGTCATAGTAGATGAATTTGAGACTATACTTTCGAAAGATCTTCTTAGATCATCGCCAAATACAAATATTGTGTTTGAGCAAGGATTGATACCAAGATCTGCACCGATTTTTGAGGCTTTGTATATGATGGCACTTTCGCAATCAAAAGAATTGAAGAAGCAATTACAAGAACTTCTAGAAAATGGTTTCTTTTGACAGAGTGTATCACCATAGGTGTACCAATTTTATTTATAGACTATCAAAAACTGAATAATATAATAATTAAGAATAAGTATCCTTATCTAAAATTAATAATCGTTTTGATTAGTTGAAAGGAGCTCAGAATTTCTTCAAGATTGATTTTTGGTCTAGTTATTACTAATTGAGGATTAATAAAGAATATGTGGCAAAAATAGCTTTTTGATTAAGGTACAATCATTATAAATTTCTGGTAATAACATTTGGATATACTTGTAGAATTTATGGATTTAATAAACCAGGTATTTTAACTATATCTGAATGAATTTGTGATTGTTCTCATTAGTGATACTTTGATATATTTGAGAAGTTATGAAGAGTATAAAATTTATTTGAAAATTATTTCGCAAACACTAAGAAAAAGATGATTGTATGGAAAATAAAAGAAATACGAATTTTAACTTGAAAAAGTAGCAATCTTAGGCCACATAATATCAAAGAGGGGTGTACGAGTGAAGCCAAAGAAGGTTGAAGTAATGTCAAGTTAGAGTCAACTGACGAATGTAATTGAAGTATAAAATTGTTTATTTTAATTTTTTTTTTTGATTTGGCTCGGTACTATCAAAGGTTTATGAAGAATTTCCCAAGAATAATAGTGCGGTTGACCTTCTTAATGCAAAAAAAAAGTGTCATTTCAATGGGATAAGGATTATGAGATAGGCTTCCAAGAATTAAAGAACTATCTAATGATTGAATCAATTTTATCAATTTTGCATTGTTTTGGAGCTTACATGGTTTATTATGATGCTTTTAAAAGAGATTTAGATTATATTTTTATGTAGCACGATTGGATTATTGACAATAAATCATGACAACTCAAGGTGTTTGAGCATAACTATCCTTCCTATAATTTAGAATTAACAATGTTGATTTTTGCACTAAAGATATAGAAAGGCATTATTTGTATAAAAGGAAATTTATAATATATTCAGACCATAATAGCTTAAAATATTTATTTTTTTAAAAAATGAATATAAAGCTAAGAAGATTGATGGATCTTTTGAAGAATTATAATTATAAAATCTAATATCAATTAAGTAAAATAAATGTGGTAGAGGATGCACTGAGTTGTAAGTTAGCAAATTTGATGTCTCCATTGATGATTGAAGATATATATAGCATAAAGTAGTGTGACATTAGAATGCCTTTTTAGGGTACACATATGATATTATTATATTTTCAATTTCAACAGGAAATCTTTGAAAGGATTACAAGAAATTAGAAGGAAGACCCATTTCTTAGTTGATATAACTAGGGATCTAAACCATGAATCAAGAGCTGAATTTAACATTTGAGATAATGAAGTTTTGATGTTTAAGGGCCGTATTTGCATACTAAACACTGAGAGGCTGAAAAAGGAGATCTTTAATGAAACCCAATTGAAGTTTGTGTCATTTGATCATATCTAATTCATTATTGTTGTTTTTTTATTTTATACCCCGGCATTATAATTCTTCACCTCTTAAAAATTACCAAAAAAATTATCCTATTTTGATTTTAATTCTAAAATTGGAATTCCAATTCTATATAGAGTCAAACAACAAAATTTGAATTAGGTTTGGAAGATTGATTTAAATTTCAATTCCAAGGCACAATTCCTTGACCGAAACGGGTTCTAGAGTTCTGGACATTTTTTACAGGATTTTGAGATTCAATTATATAAATTTGTATAGATAGTCATATCAGATAGGATAGAAATATCTATCATCTTGTTAAGTTTCGTTATAAAAAAGGAATAACTAGACAGTTAACAATTCTTGAATTTCTATAGCAAAACAGAGCTGCTAAAAAGAAATGGAATCCTTTTGTAATGTGTAAGTACAATGACTCAAGATGACTTGCCAATATCTTATGAAATGAATACTATACAAGCTATAGCCTTTGTAATTCCATGGAGGTGCAAGATGATATCTTTTATGTTGATAATTTTAGCAGTGTAATGAGTCATCTAGTAAATTCATCCAACAAGAATTTCAGTTACATAAGAGCAATCTATTAACCATTTCTTATTATTGCTTACGAAATCGAATGGGAAGTACTATAAATGCAGCACAATTAGGCTATTGTTACGTTTCAGTCTGTACACAAAAACCTATTTCAAGCATCAGAGTAGTTTCTCTGAAAATATTTTCTGGTTAAAGACAATCAGAAGTAGATTCTTGATGCAACAATTGGTGAAGCCAAGGAAAATCAATCAAGGATATTTCTGTTGGGATTCGAACAACCTGGAATCATCTGATCCGGCGTAGCGGAAACCTGAACTCTCCCGTTATCGTTAGTTACCAATTTAGTGGGCACATAAAACAAAAGATGCACAACATTTTCTACGTGAAAATCTTTCATAAACTGAATGGAAAAACCACGGGACATATAGTCCATAATTTCACTATATAAAATGGCTACAAAAACCCTGAGACAAAATACCGACAATTCATCCTGGCTACACAAGCCTTTGAAGAACAACAACAAGAAAAACAACTCCAAGAGTAAGGAAACTCTCATTCCCTCTTATTTCTCTATTTTTCTCCTCTCCTTTTTCTCACTGTGGTGCTCTCTACTCACAGACATTTTACAAGTGTGGTGAAATGGGCATATTTTTAAATAAAAATTTTGAGCCATCTACAAATACTAGGCTTATATTTTTGGAACTCGAAGGACTATTGACAGAAAATTTTCGTGCCTCCTTTGAGAAGAAAACTACTTATGCTCCATTGTTATTGCTACTCTTGAGAAAACCTAAAGTTACAAGATTGCTCTTCATGTTCAAATATGTTTTCTCATCAACTTACTTCAACCATTGAAACACTGCCTTCTACCTTCGTTGGAGACGTTGGTTCGTGAAGAAGGAGACTCGATCGTGATCGGCAATTTAAGTGGTTCGAGGAAAGATTAACGTGAAGACCGGAAAGTGTCCGGTTCCGTTGCCGCGGGCAAATCCAAGGAGTTTCTTGGTAAGGATCACAAGTCGGGAGTAAGTCGACTAGATTAGCGCGTCGTTACCACCCGAGCTGTAAGTTAATTTTCATAGTGCATTGCTTCCCTGGCCGTTGAAGCTCGGAGGATTTTTCTCGATTACCGTGAGTATCGAGTTTTTCCTTCGTCACCAAAAATCGTGTCTTTATATTACTGCTTACGTATTTTGTTTATTGTGCATGATTGTTGGTATCGTTGGCATCTAGTACTAAATATCCTTTACGTATATTGGATATTTATTATTATACACTGCTTCCGCTATATTTTATCAGGGTCGAAACTTGAGTGTATCTCGTTAGCACAAAAAGTGCTTTTTCATCATTGATCGTCCTGGAGCTAAAACTTGATCCAAATAAATCATTTAGACAAAGAGGATGCAACTATACCAACTAAAAGCTTTACTATTACATGATAACGCCTTTAAGTTGAAAATAATAAGGTAATATATCAAAGGCTCTTTAATAAACTCTTCATGGATCAGATAGCCAAGATGGCAAAAGTCTATGTCGATGGCATGCTCATCATGAGTATTCCGAACTGAAGATTACCTTGCTAACCTGTCAATGGCATTCCAAGTCCTATGCAAGCATGGGATTTTGTCAGTTACGTTGAGCTCTACTAACTATTGTTGGGATTTGAATCGCTTATTTAAATTGTGAGAAAAGAATCACCTACGCACGATAAGTAGATAATAATCACAAATAATAAAACAAGACACGATTTTTATATAAAAAATTCCTTTTAAAATGAGAGAGAAAAACCATAAGACAATTCATTCATAAATATTTTCATTATGCATATTTCGGTTACACAAACTCTAAGTACAATGTCACAACACCTTATCTGGAACAAGTCCGAACAATAGAGAATACAAGATAAAAGAGAGGAAATAAAACCGATAAATATTCTTCTCGACTTTAAGAATAGCGTACCTAAAGTTGATGGAGACAGGAGCACGATTTGAAACTCAATCGAATACACGAATCTTACTCTTCTCCCTTTTCTCTCTCATTCTCTTCTTTTTTTTTTTCTCACAAACAGCATTTTGAATGCAAGTAGATTTACCCTAAAACGTGTCGGCGTATTTTTATTCTACGGACCGCACTGGAGAGCCTATCAGATGCTCCTTGAGCACGATGCTTCTAGAATCAGCGTCTTAGGCACCTCTCGAGCACACCTCGAGCATGATACTTCTAGAATAGGTGCCTCGAACATTTCTCAGGCACACCTTGAATACAATTCGAAACTCAATCGGATGCATGAATACTCCACTTCTCCCTTTTCTCTCTCTTTCTCTTCTTTTTCTCTCACAAACGGCGTTCAATACAAGTAGATTTACCCTAAAATGCGTTGGCATGTTTTTATTTTGCAGGTCGTACTCGAGCGCCTATTAGGCGCACCTTGAGCATGATGCTTCTAGAATCGGTGCCTCAGGCATCTCTCGGGCGTACCTCGAGCGTGATTTTTTGGAATCGGCGCCTCAGGCCTTCGTCGTGCACATGAAAAAACTCCTTATCTGTACCAAATTGGTACGTCAAATGAATATGAATTCACATGGGAGTAACCCATAACCTAACAACTATGTGACTAGTTCTTTGGTTTGAGGACATCAGATGTTGCAATCAAAACTAATTCAGCAAAGATCTAATTTTCCTAGGGACTTTCTAAATTAGTGATGTTTCTGAGGTTAATGGATATGAGCTCATATGGGAGTGACCCATAATCCAACAACTATGTCACTAGTTCTTTGGTTTGAGGACATCAAATGTTGGAAACAAAGCTAATTTAGCAAAGATCTGATTTTCCTAGGGACTTTTTGAATCAATGATATCTGTACAGCTAAATGGGCAACTAGCTAGACTCTAATTATGTCACTAGTTCTTTGGTTTGAGGACATCAGATGTTGGAATCAAAGCTAATTCAGCAAAGATCTGATTTTCCTAGGGACTTTCTGAATCAATGATGTTTCTAAGGCTAAATGGGCGAATAGCTAGACTCTTAGCCAAATGTGGAAAGAAATACTTGGCCTTCTTCAACGTCCTTAATGTTATTTTTGATAAGTAAATAAATTGTATTAAAATTAAAAAATAATACAATAAATTATATTCTATTTTCAAGTGTTATGCCAATTTGGAAGTAAAATATAGAAGTTAGGGTATCTCCCAAACTCTGTGAAACAAATCAGGAAAACAACAAAAAACACAAACATAAGAGGGCACAATCCAGTATTTAGTCCTCAAACCTTCCAACGTGCAACGCTAAACATGAGGAATAGCAGAAGTGGAACGTTTCTTTTTAGGCCTTTTTGATTTTTTGAGAATAGATTTAGGCCCAATGCCTTCATTAGAGGAGGACATGCCGTCAGCATGAAGGGGCGATGGAAATTCAGTTCCAGATCCCATGCTGCCTGTAATTCCCACAGAACCAACCAAATATTCCTCAGATTGAAGAGCCGAGGCAGGGTTAGCTTTTGGAATTATTCTATCACCAATGACCGGAACCCTTGGCATAGAATAATTCCGGAAGCTAACCCTGCCTCGGCTCTTCAATATGTGGAATCTTTGATTGGTTCTGTGGGGATTATAGGCAGTATGGGATTCAGAACTGAATTTCCATCGACCCTTCATGCTGACGGCATGTCCTCCTCTAATGAAGGCATTGGGCCTAAATCTATTCTTGAAAAAAAAAAAAAAAAAACTAATGGACAGACCAATATATCAAGTCCTTAGAGCAGCTCATGGAATGTTTAACTTTGCCTCCTCTATTTAATATTTTTTTTTGATAATTAAGTAAAATTATATTTTAAAAAAATTATAAAAAATTATATTCTAACTCCAAGTGTTTTACCGATTTGGAGATAGAACATAAATGTTACGACATTCCCTGAACACCATCATAAAACTTTTCATGAAACCGAAGTACAGTAATAACAAGAAACAATCGGCCAAATTGCAATCATCCAAAACGGCCATTTGCCTTCAACCCAACCGGTCAATTTTATCAAAACCAAACCGGTCAAAATGCAATCCACTCCAGCTTCAAAACTAAATTGGCCCAACTGGTCAATTTCCTGCAACATGTTCACAGGCCCATTGATATCGCCGGTCAACGTATTGCCATGTTGTCGGGCAAATCCACCGAAGTCCAAAAAGGTGGACTGCCAGGCATTTCTCCTTCGCCGTGATTAGCCATTTCGACTCCCATATACATTTTTTTTTCAACACATTGACCCATCGTCTTTCGGAAAGCAACCTAGTTGACTGGCCAAAATCTATTTTTGTCGGTCTCCAATGCTCCAAAATGGCATTCCCAAACTCCACACTGGCATTAATCCTCCAGTGGCCATTATCAGTTTCCATTGGCCACTAGTTCCGGCAGTTCCCATCCTTCAGCAATCAGTAGCAACAAGATTGGCCAAGGAAGGGGAAGCTAATCACCGGCCCTTAGGTTTCTTGAAGATGGATTTCAGCGGCTTGAGTGATCTCACATGGTCTGACCGTGGAGGAGCATCCACTTGATCAGCCGCATCCTAAAGTGGAAAATTGCAGTCAGCCCTTGCTCCCCTGTCAGTAGGAACTGGCAGTTTAGAATCATCAATAGATATCGCATCTGAAACCTGGGCATTGGTCTAGTCCCGAAAACTGGGCTATGTGGTATAGGCTTTTTTGGTTTCTTAACGCTGGATTGCAGAGGCTTTGAGGATGAAACTTGCAGCATGGGTCCTGTTTGAATAACACCGTGTGCGTTCTGTCCCATTGCTGCAGTCTTCATTTGGTTGACACAACATCTGCCGATTAAATCTGCAGCAACAATCACATCTGCTTGGGATGAGCCTGGCCGAGTTGCGTCATACTGCTCTCCCCCAAGGTTCAATTCAAACATTTCCTGAGATGGAGATTTGCAATCAACCCTCTCTCCCTGTTAGCGCAAAACGGAAGACACGGTGACCAGTCGGATAGACCACTCAGACACCAACAGAGATGAGCACTCGGATGGACAGGCAACAGAAGAGATTGAATAAGTGAGAAAACACACACAAGATTTTAATGTAGAAAAACCCTTCTCAACTAAGGGAAAAGCCGCAAAAAGAATACACTATAAGCAGTTGATTGTTTACAAGAATGTTAGTTAAATAAGCCCAAACAAAGAAAATAATCACAAGTATATATCTCTCAATCTCTTTAGAAACGTATCTCTCTCTCACTATCTTTACAAGAAAGGCTTGCCCATAGCTCTCTCTATGCACACACAAGTGATGCCCAAGTTATCCACACACACCCTAAACAAAAGGACACAAATATATATATATATATATATATATATATATATATATATATATATATATATATATATATATATATATACAAAAACCCTAGTGGGCGGCCAGCCACCATAGTAGTAGAGTGGCAGGACCGCGCCTCCTAGGCCTGCCACAGCAGGTGCACGCCTGGCGTGCAGAGTGACAGGCCTGCTGCCCATTGGAAGTTGTAGCCGTCTCAAACTTTTAATCATGGTGAGTCAACTGCTCACCTGTAGACGCGGCTATAGCAAGTATACAAAGAGAGAGAGTCAACGCCTAGGCTTTCAGAGTCATCGTCTATGTCTTTGGCTACCCTTCGGATATTACTCCTCCAACTGGTCCTCGTCCGTTTTGATAGACTTCTCGGACTTATGTTCTCGGACCTATCAAATAGTCCGCATCCATTTTCTTCCACATGTCTGCGGACAAATCACCACGGAGGGAGTGACCCCAACAAATTTTTTCTCATGACCGAGTGGGAGCGAAATTAGTCAGACTGGCAATGTCACAACAAGCTTTCAGCTTTTCCTTTGGCAAAACCTTAGTCAACATGTCCGAGCCATTTTCATCCGTTCGGACCTTTCCAATTGATAGCTGCCCATCATTAAAAATATCTCTCACCCAATGATATCGAACATCAATATACTTCGACCTGGAATAGAATGAAGAGTTTTTACACAAGTGAATGGCACTTTGGCTATCGCAGAGGACCTCGTACTCTTCTTGCCTTGGACTCAATTCTTGGACGAACCTTTTCATCCACAGCATTTCCTTGTAGGCCTCGGTCATGGCAATGAACTTTGCCTCTGTAGTCGACAGGGCAACGCACTTCTGCAACTTGGACTGCTAAGAGACTGCCTCTCCCAAAAATTTCACCAAGTACCCGGACATTGATTTTCGAGAGTCAACGTCTCCGACCATGTCTACGTCCGTGTACCCAACCAGCTGAAGCTTCTCCCCTCCAAAATGTAAACCCATCTTTGAAGTTTTACGGAGATATCTGAGAATCCACTTTACCGAGGACCAATGCTCTATCCCTGGGTTTGAGAGAAACCGGCTGATAAGACCAACCGCATGAGCAATGTTCGGCCGTATACACACGACCGCGTGCATCAGACTACCAACGGATGAGGAGTAAGGAATCTTACTCATGTGTGCTTTCTCTGTGTCCGAGGATGGACACTTGCCGCTTTCTCGCTTTAAAGTGGTCAAGAGGGGTACTGACAGGCTTGGAGCTTTCCATGTTGAATCGCTGAAACACCTTTTCAACATAGCCTTCCTGGGATAGCAAGAGCTTCTTGTCCCCTCGATTGCGAAATATTCTGATCCCCATAATTTGCTTCGCCGGTCTGAGGTCCTTCATGGCAAACGACTACCCCAGTTGCTCTTTCAGCTCCTTGATTCGAGCACTGTTCTGTCCGACAACTCGCATGTCGTCCACATAAATGAGGAGGATGACGAAGTCGTTCTTCAAAAATCTCTAGACAAAGACACAGTGACCGGAAGTAGTCTTATGGTATCCTCGTCCGACCATGACAGACTCAAACTTTCGGTACCACTGTCTCGGAGCTTTCTTCAACCCGTACACGCTCTTCCTCAAACGACAGACCAGTCCTTCCTTCCCCTCGACCTCAAACCCTTCTGATTGCTCCATGTAGATCTCTTCCTCAAGATCACCATGAAGAAATGCTGTCCGGACGTCTAGTTGCTCTATCTCTAGATCCAAAGCTGGTGCCAGTCCGAGCACCACACGGACCAAGGACATCTTGACAACTGGTGCAAATATTTCATCAAAGTCAACGCCCTTGCATTGACTAAAGCCCTTAACCACAAGTCGAGCCTTGTGTCTTGGCTTCTAAGCGTCCTCAGTCGTCTTCAGCCGGAAGACCCACTAATTCTTCAGGGCCTTCTTCCCTTTGGGCAGCTTAGCCAATTCAAAGGTATGGTTCTCATGAAGGGAGGCCATTTCTTCCGTCATTGCCTCAAACCATTTGTCCTTCTGAGCACTGCTCATGGCCTCGCCAAAGTCCTCAAGTTCTCCTGCATCAGTAAGCAGGACGTACTCACTTGCTGGCAGGCGGACAGATGGACGTCTTTTCCTAGATGACCGTCACACAGGGGCCACCTCGGCCTGTTGAGGGGCCAAATCTTCAACCTGATTCTCTTGAGGGGTTGGAACTGCCTCATCATTGTTGTCAGCCATTCTTGGTCCGTAGACCTCGGACTCAACAGGTGCTGGACGGACAGCTTTAACATCAACTCTGTCCGTCCAGGAAGTGTTGGGTTGAGACTTCTTCTCTTTCCCAATGTTCTCGATGGTCTCTTCTTCAACAAAGACCACGTCTCGAGACTAGACCGGCTTCCTTTCCAATGGATCATAGAACCTATACCCAAGCTCATCCTCGCCATAGCCCAGAAAGACGCATTGCTTCGTCTTTGGCTCTAGCTTACTCCTCTCATTTCTCAGAACATGAACAAAGGTTTTGCAGCCAAATATCCGAAGATGGTTGTACGCTGGCTCCTACTCGATCCAGATCCTTTCTGTGACTTCCCTATCCAAAGGCTTACTGGGCGACCGGTTGATCAAATGGGCGGTCGTCTTCAAGGCCTTGGCCCAAAAGGATCCCAGAAGCCTAGCCTCGGAAAACAAGCACTTGACCCTTTCCATCATGGTGCGGTTCATCTTCTCGGCCATGCCGTTCAATTGTGGAATCTTCGGTGGAGTCCTCTGATGTTTGATACCGTGTGCTCTGCAATAGGCATCAAAAGTCCCAATATATTCTCCACCGTTGTCACTCCAGACGGCCTTCAACTTCCTCCCGGTCTCACGCTCAACGAGGACATGGAACTGCTCAAAGATTCCCACGACCTGATCCTTGGTCTTGAGCGGGAACACCCACAACTTTCACGAGCAATCGTCAATAAATGAGACAAAATATTGTACTCCTCCAAAAGACCTTTCCGGGAGGGGTCCACACACATCTGTGTTGATGAGCTCTAGGACCTCGGACCTTCTGGATGGTGCGTCTCCCTGAAAGGAGACTCTCCGTTGTTTTTCCGCTTTGCAGTGAGAGCAAGTCCTCGGCCTTTCTTCATCCAACTTTGGGATGAGACCCTTCTTGGCCAGATGACTCATACCCCTCTCACTCATATGTCCAAGCCTTTTATGCCACAGGCCCGAGGACTCAACACATCTTGTGGTGTTCACCTCTACCACCTCGGGCCGTGGCTGCAAAGACATAATGGCCTGAGGTCTTTTCTCCTCGGGCAACCACCATGGATCCCTTCGTCAGCTTGAAACCGCCGTCACAAAAGACGCTGTAGTAACCTTCGTCATCAAGCTATCCTACTGAAATGATATTCATACGAATATCCGGGACATGTCGGACGTCCCTTAAAATCAGTCGGGCTCCATTATTTGTTACCAAGGAGACGTCGCCCCGTCCAATAATTTCGGACGTCTCCATGTTGCCCATCTTCAATACTCCGGGGGCACTCGGAGTGTAAGTAGAGAACAGGTCTCTCCTAGAGGTGACATGTATGGATGCGCCAGAATCCATCACCCAGTCAAAGGCTTCCTCGGCCATGGTCACAGAGTCATCAGACTCGCAGGCCAAAATGAGGTCACCTCCTATGACAACAGAGACCGAGGACTCTTCCTCGCCACGTCTCTTTTCACCTCTTTCTTTTCTAGCGTTTTCACGCTTCCACTTGTAACAAAACCTCTTGATGTGCCACTTCTTGCCACAATGATGGCATTCCATGTTCTGGTACCGAGAACGTGACTTACTCCGCCCTTTGTCTTCAGACTTTGGGCCACGTCCTCGGCTCCTTCCCCTTGATTTGGTGACAAGGACCTCGGAGTGTTGAGAGGTGGATGTACCCTGAGACCGCTGTCTCATCTCTTCGTTCAGCACAGCTCCTTTGGCCATCTCAAAAGTCACCACGCCGTCAAGAACTGTGTTGGTGATGGTGATCCTCATGACCACCTATGAGTCCGGGAGGGTTGCCAGGAGCCAGAGCCCGAGCACCTCATCCTTAAATTTGATCCCCATAATACTCAGCCGGTCCACACAGCCCTGAAATTCGTTCAGGTGGTCAGCGACAGATGAGTCGTCCTTGTACCGAATCTACATGAGCTTCATCAAGTGAAAGATTTTGTTATTGCCGGTCTTGGAGGCATACAGCTTCTGCAATTTCTCCCAAAGCACCTTGGCATTCGTCTCTCCCCAAACGTGGTTGTACATGTTATTGTCCACGAACTGCCAGATGTAACCGCACACTTGTGCTCCAGCGTCCACTCCTCGTCTGATTTTGCCGCTGGCTTTTGTGTGGCAAATACCGGATTATACATGGACTTCACAAAGAGCAAGTCTGACATCTTGCTCTGCCAAGTGTCAAAATTGATTCCGTTTAAGCAAGTCATTTTGCTCCCGACCTCCATAGTAGCCAGCAACAAGGTCACATTTCAAAGAATCTCGCTCTGATACCACTTGTTGGCACAAAACGGAAGACATGGTGACCGGTCGGACAGACCACTGGGACGCCAACAGAGATGAGCACTCGGACGGACGAGCAACAGTAGAGATAGAATAAGTGAGAAAACACACGATATTTTAACGCGGAAAAATCCTTCTCAACTAAGGGAAAATCCACAGAAAGAATATACTATAAGCAGTTGATTGTTTACAAGAATGTTAGCTACATAAGCCCAAACAAAGAAAACAATCACAAGTATATATCTCTCAATCTCTCTAGAAAAATATTTCTCTCTCTCTATCTTTACAACAAAGGCTTGCCCACAGCTCTCTCTATGCACACACAAGTGATGCCTAAGTTATCCACACACACCCTAAACAAAAGGGCACAAATATATATATATGCATATATATACAAGAGCCCTAGTGAGCGGTTAGCCACCCTAGCAGTAGGATGGTAGGACTGTGCCTCTTAGGCCTGCTACAGTCGGTTCACACCTGGCGTGTAGAGTGGCAGGCCTGCCACCCATTGGAAGTTGTAGCCACTCAAACTTCCAATCAGGGTGGGTCAACTGTCCACCTGCAGACGCGGATGTAGTAGGCCTATAAAGAGAGAGAGTCAACGCCTAGGCTTTCAGAGTTCTCGTCCATATCTTTAGCTACCTCTCGGACATGACTCCTCCAATTGGTCCCCGTCCGTTTTGACAGACTTCTCGGACTTATGTTCTCGGACCTATCCAATAGTCCGCGTCCATTTTCTTTCACATGTCCGCAGATAAATCACCACGGAGGGAGTGACCCCAACACTCCCTTGACTGCATACTCCAAATGGGTTGCACATGAGCCTGCCTCCGCAGCTTCATTTTGGATTTATCCCTACCTTTAGGATATCTGTATACGAGACTGTTTTATGATCGGCAACTATTCGATGTTTCTCCACATTGCCTCCTTGTTTAATCAGACTACCCCTTTGCAATTCTGCCTCTATCTGTACACAGCTCAGGTTGCCAAGATTAGCGCCCCTTCCATCTGAAGACAGTAAAGCTACATATGACTTTACAGTTTTAGCATCCACCAAAAGCTTACCAGCAATTATTACTGAGTCATGAGCCTGGGTTAAAGATTTCCTGAATTCAGCATTTTCACAGAGGGCAGGGGCATCGCCAAGATTGGTAGGATTATGAAGGTCCATTGGCACCATCGAGGTCTTATCTTCCGTTGTTGGAAAACTCGTAGGGGACATTGAAAAAACACTTTTTGTGCTAACGTGAACAATCAAGTTTTGACCCCGTTAAAAGTATAGCAGAAGCAATATATATAAATATCCGATACACGTAAAGGATATTTAGTACTAGATCCTAACGAAATAACAAGCATGCACAATATAAATAGCGACGAGCAATAATGATAAAGATACGATTTTTTGTGACGAAGTGAAAACTCGATACCCACGGTAATCGAGAAAAATATTCCGGGCTTCAACGGCCAGGGAAGCAATGCACTATGAAAATCAACTTACAGATCGGATGGTAACGACGCGCTAACCTAGCCGACTTACTCCCGTCACGTGATCTCTACCAAGGAACTCCTTGGTTTTGCTCGCGGCAACGGAACCGGACACCTTCCGGTCTTTACGTCAATCTTCCCTCGAACCACTTGAATTGCCGATCACGATCGAGTCTCCTTCTTCACGAACCAACGTTTCCAAACGAAGGTAGAAGGCAATGTTTCAATGGTGAAAAAAAGTTTGTGAGAAAACTTATATCAGCATGAAGAGCAATCTTATAATGTAAAGCTTTCTCAAGAGAAGCAGGAACAATGGAGCATTAGAAGCTTTCTTCTCCAAGGAGGCACGAAAATATTCAGTCCAATGGTGATTAGGGTTTCAAAAACTTAAGGTATGTATTTATAGAGGGTGCAAAAAATGGTTCAAAAATTTTGTCCGTTGCACCGGCGCTCGAGCGCACGGCGGGCGGACGGAGGGTTTCGTGCGAAACCCTGAATGCGCTCGAGCGGCCAGAAGGCGAGCAGCGAGCGGGCAGCATTCTGGATTTTCGGCTCGAGCGGGTATCGAGCGACAGGCGAGCGGGGTACATTCTGGATTTTCGGCTCGAGCGGGGAGCGAGCGCCAAGCGAGCACAGGGGCTTCAAACGGCTCGAGTGACTAGAGGGCGGAACGGACAAAACGGACTTTTACCCGACAACCCTTAACCCGACATTGATACAATAATACATATGGTCACGGAATATACCAATTAGACAAATGTCTCTAACAGACATCTTCTCTGATTCTCTTGCAAATTGATCCCCTGAGAGATCACCCTTGTCTCTGATTTTTGAAGTCTCAGCTTCCTCAACGGAATGCAGAAACTCAAACAGATTAGAACACTTCACAGTAGAATCAGATCTTGCCTTTGTGTGACAGATGGCTCTCTGTCTATTCTCTCTGAGGGCAGGTTTTGTAGGATCAGTAGTATGGGATGACAAAACTCTACCCATGGGTTGACAGAGAGCCTTTGTATTGCAATATTCCATACTATGACCAATTTTCTGATAGTGTCTACACCTCACTGGCTTCCAATGGTATTCCACTTCCACCACAGACTGTCTCTTGCCCTGAATCTGTATAAACACCAAGACACAATCTGATTTTTGAGGGCAGGACAGCCTCAATCTCTACCTCCACACACATACGTGCGAACTTCACACGCTTCGATTTGGCAGTATTTGTATCCATCTGAAGTGGTTTACCAACTACACTAACAATCCAATTGAGGCGTAGTGGAGTTCAGTATTCCACAGGGACATTCAACGGGTGTATCCATATCGAAATAGTTTTATGCTCCTCTTTTGACACTGGCATTCCGGGTTTCTAACTTTTAAGGAAAATTGTTCTCCCAGCAAATGCCTAGGGTCCCTTTGGAGACATTTTTTCAGCAGCTCATATGATGAAAATCTGAAGAAGAAAAAACCATTCTCGTTTCCAGCGTCATGACAAATTCCATACCAAGGCCATATCTTCCGTGCATGAAAATGAAGGGGTTTTTCATAGAAATAGCCAACCAATATCACACCCCAAACTACCTCCATTGGGTTGATAACATCCGTAGGAGGCGAAATACTCACAATATCTCCTTCCACTTTTTGCGGAGGGAAAAATTTCAAAGAAGAAATAGAGCACACGTCCTTTTGCTGCACACATCAGCCCATGACTCAACCGTTGAAGCTGACTGGGTGATGCGGGTCTCAGCTTTCAAATTAGCGGATGTAGAATTCATAGCAACCGAAGGAATATGAGTTACTGGAAGCGGCGAATAGACTGAGGGGTTCGGGGAACCAGATCCCCCGTTAGGTTGCCTTGTGGATCGAGGGGGAACAGACGGGCCAGAATCCTCATGGGACCCTAACGAAGAGTACCCATCATATGAAGGAGAAGTAGATTGAAGGGGCATTATCGGACATCCGGCGCAAGACGGCTTGGAGTAGGCTGAAGAGGGCGACACCGCTGATTGGCCAGATTCGGCAGAACGCACCAACGAAGAGGAGGTAACGAGTGGCAGAGGCACAGACAATGGCTGGGAGGAACCGGGCGGCGACCCCAATAGGCCAGCCATGGCTGGTGCTGGCGCAGCGTAGGCGAAGGTGGACCATATTCAAATCCAAAATTTGAATTTTGAATTCTAGAGAGAAGGGAGAGCTTCTCTCTCTATTGTTTGCGAGGTCTCAATTGCCAGGAAACCTTCACCTCCTCTATTTAATAGACCAGTGTAAATCGATTAGCTTTATCTTTACATGTATATAGCACCTGTTGCATTAAGTGAAGTAGCTGGTTTACTACTATAGTGAAGAAAACTACTTTGGCTATCGTTTTCTCAGTAGGAAAGCTCATGCCATATTTCAAGCACACGATAGTTGTGCTAACTACCACTACACCAAAGCTTATAAAATGCCGGTTCAACTTTGGAAGATTTGTAATGTGGTTCATTGAGCTTAGAGAATTGACACATATAGATCAAGCTGGCGCTCAACCTAAAAGCGCATCTGCCTGTCGGTTTTGTTGTCAACTGTCCTCTTTCATGATATCAATTGAAGATGAAAACTCGTGCAGAGCCAAAATGTAGGTTACTGCAGGTAGGCTCTAGTATTTTGTGGCTCGTCAAACGTTATGGAAAATTGTCCGGGGTGGCTAATCACATAAAGGTTGATGGAGAGAGACTCACATTTCGTTTCGCCAAAAACAATGATGTAATTAAGAGCATGAAGCTCTGATCATAGAGCTCTATCTACTCAAGGAACAAGAAATCTAAACCTGTGGGTTCATCAAGCCTAAAACTTCAGAAATAGTTAGAAAATTTGAAGGCTCTTTCCTAAGCCAATATGTTACGGGCGTTATTGATGTAGTTAGTCGTCTAATCTCATGGTGGAGTGTACGGTTGACTTGATAACTACTAAAATTTCGGAATTACTTTTAATTTAAACCCATTAATATTTTACTTTTATACTCATTATTTTTCCTTTTATGCTTAATATTTGTTGCTTAATATTTTACACCTTAGTTTTCTTATTAGCATAACAAAATACTGTTATACTTTTATATATGTGGCCATTCGGTTATTAGAGGAGGTAAGAGAATATACTTCAATTTTGCTCTATCTTATTACCCTCTGTCTTTGTCCCTTTCAATCCCTCTCTCGGTCAAACTCCGTTCCCTTTTCCTTCCTCCTTCCCTTCTCCTTTCCCTTCCCTCTTCCGGTTTCTTCCTAGTTTTGCCTTGGGATTGATTGCAGGAGTGCCTGCATCATTAGTTCTCTCATTAAGAGATGGTAGAGGGCATAATAACACGATACAAGACTCTAGATGAATCCATCATTGGGATTTCAAAGGAGTTGAAAGAGGTCGCAGTGACCGTACAATAATATGCAAAAGTAATAGCCACCAATACCTCCACCACTAATAAATCCAAGCAATAACTCACTAAAATCCTTTACTTGTTGAACCGAATCGAACGTCAACCCTTGTTGTCAGCAAATCCCCCTTTGCTTCCCACCCCTTTGTCGTTCATGGCTTCCCCAACCGTTATTTCCCACCCACCAACCCAAACCTTACCAATACTGTTGCTATTGCAACTCAATGTACAAATTTCTGCCCTCCCCTGGCTATCCAAACTCGAAATTCCTTTTTTTATCTAGAGATAACGTGATTGGTTTGTTATTTCAGATCGAATATTTCTTCTTATACCACGGCACTCCACCCAAACAAAAACTAACCATCGCCGCATTCTACATGACAGGGACTACGCTTTAATGATATCAATAGATGAATGCCATCTGACAACTTTGAACATAGGAGGTATTTTCCAGAGACTTTGAAGTCAATTCGGTCCATCTTCCTACCTAAACCACAAAGCTACTTTGTATAAGCTCCGCCAGACCACTACTATGATAGTTTACATGGCTGAATTCTAGTTTCTCTCTACTCGCACTCCAGGTCTAACCACTGTTATTCTTTCGAATTGTTTCATTTCTGGGCTACGTGATGATATACAATGTAAATTGTTATTGTTGAAACGTACATCATTGCCGGAAGCAATTGGCATGGCCAAGTTAGTGGAGAAAAAAAATTGATGCTAGTCGATCCACTTCCCAGCATCCACCACTCACCAAGCCATCACCTAACCCCACATCAATTTAGCCAAAAATTCCCTCTCCGCAAACCCTTCCATCCAAATTACCAGTATAGAAATTAACCCTTGCAGAAATGGCATCACACCGAGAACATGGATTGCATTTTAACTTTGATGAATATTTCATATCGAGCTATCAGTGTAAACTCCCACAGTTCCTATATATAATAGCCAATGAACACGACTCTGTCCAGACGATGGCACAAATTGTAGATGCCGGCTCCACTGACCTAGACTCTCCATCTGAACTTTCCCATGGAAACCCTCTTTTACCTCCAGCATCAAACACCACTCCAACTATCTCTCTTCATATATTGGAAGGCCATTTTGTTCCTTTCACTCTGAGGCTCTAGGGTTTGCTATCCAGCCATTCAGTGGTTGTATTGGAAGATAGTGGCTCCACTCATAATTTCTTACAAACCCGCTTGGCGAAATATCTGGACCTTTCAATAGAATCATCTCATCATCTTAACGTCACAGTGGGTAATGGGGATTCTCTCCATTGTGAAGGATTGTGCACTAATATTCTGGTCACTTTGGGTTCCTCTAAATTTAATGTGAACCTCTATTTACTACAAATTTATGGAGCAGATATGGTGTTTGGAGTACAATGGCTGACGACAATTGGGCCGGTGTTATTTGATTATAAGGCTCTATGGATGAGTTTCAACTACACAGGGACTTAACTCACCCTACATGGATTGCAAAAAGCTACCATTTCCACCGTGATGTTGGGCCCACTGAGGCGTAGTGAGCTAAACAATTCAGCCGCCACATATTTCTAGTTGACAATTACCCTTGTTACGAAGTCTTCTTCGAAAAACAACTTGGGTGCACCTATGTTTCCATTCCATTTACCTCAAGATGTCAAACTCCACAATCGTTGCCACTCTTTGCAACATCCTCTCTTCATTTGTTGATGTATTCACCGTTCCTCATGGGTTACCCCCTCAATGTTCTACGGATCATCGAATCTCCTAAAAATATAATACTCTGCTGATGAATGTTAAACCATACCATTATCCGTATTTTCAGAAGGCAGAAATGGAGAAACTGATCCAAGAGATACTTAATGAAGGGATCATTCGCCTTAACACCAGTCACTTTTCTTCATCGGTTCTACTTGTCAAAAAGAAGGATAGTAGCTAGCGCTCTTGTGTCGACTATTGTGCTCTCAACTCAATAACAATCAAGGACTGATTTCCCATACCAACAGTAGATGACTTATTGGATGAATTACATGGCGCCGAAATCTTTTATAAGTTAGACTTGCGCGTTGGTTGCCATCAGATGCGAGTTCTTACAGAGGATATACATAAAACAGCCTTTCAAATTTTTTTGCGTACTTTTTACTATGTTGAACTGCATTGATTGGAAGTTATCTCTCTTTTGAAAATACTCAACTTCCATCGGAAAGTAAGGATGCATGACAGAACTTCTAAAACAATAGATAGCCCTCTTTTTGAGAACCACATAGTGCATTTGTTAGATCCAAAAGATTTGCTATATCTTAAGAGATCTTCTTTTTCTTCATTGATGATGTGTTTTAGAATGTCATGAGATCTCTTTTTGTTGATGCCTAACCATAGTATTTAGCATGCAATCATATAAAGTTTTTGTCCGTGACTTGTACAAAAATTGAGGGGCTATTTGCAATCGAAAGAGTTTTGGGCGGCTACAATTTTAGAAATCTAAAGATGATATTTAATAATCACCTGTCTAGTGTCAGTCGATTATGAAATTGCATCTTGGTCTGTCGATCAGTGAATTGATTTTTTTTCATACAGTTGATTTTCAGCTAACGGCTCAAAGGTTGGAGAATTTTTTCCAAATGTGTATATCACGTGTTTAAAATATCACCAAATCCGTTGTTCTCTATTTTGCTGTATTATTATTTAATTTATATGCATATAAATGGTGATAATATATACTTAAGTATTTAGAACAGTATTTTCTTTATATGTTAATTTTTGGTTATACCCTTTGGCTTATCTAATATCTCTTCCTCCTTTTAATCCGAGAGGAATACAATTTTTCGGCCGGTAATACAAAAATTTATTTTGGTTTTTAATGACATCTTAGTATATAGCTTTTCGTGGGAGCAACACTTCCAACATCTCACTCGTATCCTCCAAATTCTACGGGACAATTTTTTACGCCAAGCAATTGTAGTGTGAATTTGGGCACACTTCATTGTCCTACTTAGGTCACATAGTTTCTAGGTAGGGTGTGGCCGTTAACCCCACTAAGATCAAAGCAGTGCAACAATAGCCTACACTTGCCAACATCAAGCAATTGAGGGGATTTCTCGGGCTAGCCAGGTATTATAGGAAATTTGTTGCCCATTATACTCAGATTTTAGCACCACTTACACAACTGTTGCAGAAGAATACCTTTCTCTGGACTTGGGAAGCTAAAATAGCTTTCAATTCTCTCAAGGAAGCCCTCACTTCCACCCCTGTTTCTTGCCCTCCCGATTTCTTTAAATCATTTGTCTTCCAAGCTGATATATTAGGCAATGGTGTCGGCGTTATACTCATGCAGTTGGGGCATCCCATCTCATTTTTTAGCAGACAAATTAGTCCACGGCTGCAAGTCCCCTCCAGCTACCTTAGAGAACTCTGCACTATCACCGAAGTTGTGAAGAAATGGCACCAATATCTCTTGGGTATCAAATATACTATCCAAACTTATCACTAACCTCTTTTTTTTGGTTAGTGAAGTTTGTATTAAAAAAAGTAAAATTTACGGAAGAACCTATATTCTATCACCAAATATTTTGCTGACTTGGATGAAGAATATAAAGGATAGGGTATCCCCCGAGTACCATGAAATGAAACAGTGAAAACAAAGACCCAGATACTGTAACTTCATGGAGATTTTATGTACCGTCCACTCTCATTACTTTGAATAGGAACAAACAAAAACAGCATTGAAGTACAACGGACAAAGTAGATCGATTTCTTAGCCAAGCGCAAGTGTGACGAGCACCTGGAGACAGTCTGCAGACTAGAAGCACCGCTCGGTCACCCTTGAAACTCCCTTAGATATCTTTGTTACAACGCCAAGCGAAGATCTCACATACACATATAGAGGAATACATCTAAGAAGATCCTGGCCCCTGTTATTTTTTCCTTTTTTTCTGCCACACTACTGGCACTATTACATTCCGGCAAAAGCAGCATTGCGGCAAAGGCACTAACCCGCCAAAGTGCACCATACCAGGTAATAGCACCAAACTGGCAAAATACCCTTACTGGCAACTGATCACTAACCTCTCAAGGTGTTGTTAAACCAATCCATCCACACCCCTGATCAGCAACGTCGGATCCCCAAATTAATGGGGTTTGGTTTTGAAATTATCTACCGACCAGAGAGAGAAAATATCCCTGCTGATGCTCTATCTTGACTACATGTGGGTTCCTGCTATACTATACATTCTGCATCAAAACCCGTGATGGCGTTGCTAACTGATCTCTGTAATTTTTATACCCAACATCCTGCTTCAGTTGACTTAATCACCTCCCTTTAAGAATGTCCAAGAGACTTTGAACATTACTCCCTACATGATGACTTGATTTTTTTATAAGAATTTAATTTTGGTGCTAGCTGACTCAGCTTTATAGGATTTAATATTACAAGAGTACCAAAATTTTCCCCTAGGAGGCCATGCTGGGTTTCAACGCACCCTCGCCAAAGTCGCTACCACCTTCTATTGGCCTCACATGCTGAAGGAGATTCATGTTCATGTATCTAAATGTGTCGTCTACTAGCAAGTGAAAGCACTCAACTCGGCCCCTCATGGACTGTTACAATCGCTCCCTATTCCAGGTAAGATTTGGGAATCTCTTTTTATGGACTTTATAATCCATCTACTTCCCTTGAGTGGGAAAACGATGATTTTTGTGGTGGTAGACCGTCTGTCCAAATATGTCTATTTTCTCCCTTGGGCACCCACTTCATAGTTACGGGCCTTGCAGAGGTATTTGTCAATGATATCTATCATTTACATGGATTTTTGACCGATATCATCTTAGATCAGGACCCCATTTTTATGATCAACTTCTGGCATGAGCTCTTTAAGTCTCAAGGAACTACACTGTCTACAAGTAGTCCTAACACCCACAAATGGACAGGCAAATAGAGATCATTAATCCCTGTTTGGGAGACTTTTTGAGGTGTTTTGCTGCCAACAAGCCTTCTATGTGGGTCAAGTATCTTCCATGGGCTAAATTGAGCTATAATACTACTTGGCATTCTTCCATAAAAATGAGCCCCTTTAAAACTATGTACGGAAGACTGCCTCCATCATTAATCAACTATGTCCAGGGTTCTTCCTCGGTAGCCTCTGTTGACGATTTGTTAACTAATAGCTCTAACATCCTCGCCACTCTTAAAGCTAACTTCAATGCGCCTAACTATGCATGAAAAATTGGATTAATACTAATTGCGTGGATAAAGAATTTCAGGTAGGTGATTGGTTTTTCGCCAAACTATAGCCCTACCATCAAACCATAGTGGGCTATAAACAATCCAACAAACTAGCTAAACGCAATTATGGGCCTTTTTGTATATTGGATCCGATTGGACCAGTTGCATATCGTCTGAGTTTGTCGGATCACTAAAAAATTCACAATGTCTTTCATGTGTTGCTGCTTAAAAAATGTCACGATGATCCTGCCAGCCAGCGCAATGATCTGTTGACCGAAGCATACGGTTCACAGCCCTTATTGTCTCCTACACAGATTTTGGGCTTTCAAAAAATTTTACAGCATGGTAAGTTTGTTTCCCAATTATTTGTTCAATGGAAATCTCACACACCCACAGAGGCTAATTGGGAGTCAGCTACGGACTTTATCCAAGATTTTTTTCACATTCAACCTTGAGGATAAGGTTCCTTTCGATGGACATAGTAATATTACGGGCCTTATTGATTCAGCTACCATAACACCAAACGGTCATCTGATTTTACGGAGGAGTGCACAGTCGACCTAATAACCACTAAAATTTCAAGATTATATTTAATTTATACCCATTGATATTTTACTTTTATACTTACTATTTTTCCATTTATACTTAATATTTGTTGCTTAATATTTTAAATGTTAGTTTTCTTATTAGCATAACAAAATGTTGTTATGCTTTCATATATGTGGCCATTTGGTTATTGGAGGAGGTAAGAGAATATACTTCAATTTTTCTCTGTCTCATTACTCTCTCTCTGTCTCTTTTGATTGCTCATTCCGTCAAAACTCCCTTCCCTTTCCCTTCCCCCTTCCCTCTCCTTTCCCTTTCCTGTTCCAACGTCTTCCTACTTTTGCTCTAGGGTCAATTGCAGGAGTGCCTACATCACAATACCAAAGCAATGGATCCAAGTGGATGCTCAAGATAGCTTGACCGGCCTCTGACCATGACCAACCTGAATTCTATATTTGGTAAAGGAAGTGATGAGTGGTTGAGGATTATTTGATTGTGTTTTAGGCTAATAAAATTAAAATTGATGTTTTAACAAAATTAAGATTATCTAACACTTTTAATAATTTTTGCAATTAATAATAACTGAGAATAATGTGATATTTGAGAATTTTTTTCTCAAATGTTATTCTATTTTATATAAAAATATACCACAAATATGATTGTATAGAGTGTAAGATGAAAAGGCATGTATGTTCTGAACAATTATGCGATCCTATGTATGTGTATTGTAGGTTGAAAGGTGGTATTTAAATAGTTGTGTACTTATACAGGTTGCTTGTATTCAATTTGTCTCAGTTTTTGGAAAAACTCTGTCCGTTTTTCCTTAGAATTTTAGGTTGTTATTTGGGCTTCAATTTCTGTGTCTGTAATGACGGAATTATCTGAGAAAAAAATCTACTCCGTCACAAATCTCATATTCAGAAGTCCCGTTGATGTAGCGAATGATACGCTTCACAACACCCAAATGAGATTCTTTTGGATCGGATTAATACCTGGCGCAGACACTAACACTAAATGCAATTTCGGGTCAACTAGCAGTCAAATACAAGAGACTATCGATTATATTTCTATAGAGAGATGGATCGACGCTCTTTCCCGTAGGATCACGATCCAATTTTGATAAAGTGCTCATGGGTGACTGGGTATGTTTCGAGTTATCAAGATTGAAGCATTTGGTAAGGTCTCTGGCATATTTGGCTTGGGAAATAAAAATACCATGAGAGAGTTGTCGAATTTGTAAGGCAAGAAAGTATATAAGTTCTCTAACCATACTCATTTCGAATTCTGAGGCCATACAGTCAGCCAAAGAATGAACATAGGAGTTAACTATAGCACCAAAAATAATGTCGTCAATATAAACTTGGGCTATCAATATATATTTTTCGGTCATTTTTATAAATAAAGTTTTATCAACACTGTCCCTAACAAAACCATGATCACTAAGGTATGAGGTGAAACGCTCGTACCAAGCTCTGGGAGCTTGCTTAAGACCGTACAGGACATTTTCTAGTTTGTATATATGGTCTGAAAATGCAGGATTCACAAATCCCTTTGGTTGCTCTATATAGACTTCCTCTTGAATAAGACCATTTAGTAATGCACTTTTTACATCCATTTGATACAATTTAAATCTCATGGTACAAGTAATAGATAGAAGAATACGGATAGATTCAAGACGAGCCACAGGAGCAAAAGTCTCGTCATAGTCAATGCCCTCCACCTGAGTATATCATCCAACCCCAAGACGAGCTTTGTTTCGAGTAATATTTCCATTTTTATCGATTTTATTTTTGAAGATTCATTTGGTCCTAATGACATTTGTATGTGTAGGACGGGGAACCAAGGACCATACATCAGTTCTCACAAATTGATTTAATTCCTCATACATGGCATTTGTCCAACACTCATCGGACAAGGCCTCTTCTACTTTTCTTAGTTCGATGTGAGGAACATAACAAGTATGGGCAAGCTGGTTTAGAACACGGTGGCGCAACCTCATATCTTCACTCAAATCGCCTAACATAAGATCTTTTAGATGATTTAGCTTAATTCTAACAGAAAGTTCCTTTGTAGGAATGGCATTAGGAGTTGCTTGCGTAATATCAGGAAATGTTGAGTCAGGTAAAGATTCAACATGATCATCCTCTTTATCAGAACAGTTATGGCTTCTGGGATGCTCATGAGGGATATCATTCACAGCAATATTAAGGGATTTCATAACCGTTTGAATGTGAAAATTGTAGACCTGATAGGCTTGACTAGTTAGGGAATATCCCAAGAATATTTCTTCAGTATTTTTTGAGTCAAACTTTTCTAAGTTTTTCTTATCTTGTAAAATAAAGTATTGACTCCCGAAGATATGAAAATACTTAATGTTAGGTTTCTTTCCTTTCTAAAGTTCATATGGGGTTGTTTTTGTCCCGAATTTTAGGTAGACCCGATTGATTATGTGACAAGCCGTGCTCACAGTCTCGCCCCAAAAGTGCATTGCAATATTCTTACAGTACATCATAGTTCTGGCCATTTCTTGAATAACCCGATTTTTGCATTCAATAATGCCATTTGGTTGAGAGGTGATGGGGGATGAAAATTAATGATTGATTCCTTCTTTATTATAAAAATTTTCAAAATTGTAATTTTCAAATTCCTTTCCATGGTCACTGCGGATTCTAATGATAAAAATTCCTTCTTCATTTGTGAGTTTTTTACATAAAATTTTTACGTAATCAAATGTGTCAGACTTTTATTATATAAGGTCTATCCAAGAATACCTAGAGTATTCATTAATAACCACTAAAATATACTTTTTGCCCCCTAGACTTTCAGTTATAGAAGGTCACATAAGATCCATATGAATTAATTCAAGAGGACGCGATGTGTGGATGTCACTTTGAGATGAGTGACTAGTTCTAATTTGCTTTCCTAATTGACAAGGGTTACACACATGATATTTTACATTTGACAGTTTAGGAAGTCTTTCAACACAGCTTTTCTTTGAAATTTTCGATAGGCTTTTAAAATTGATGTGGCCAAGGCATTGATACCACAATTCTGTAAAGTCAATTTTAACAGAGTTGCATCCAAGAATGTAGTTTGGCTCGATACCATAAAGATTTTTGGAAATTCTCCTACCCTCTAAGACAATTTAGCCATTTGTGTCGTAGATGTAACATTTATCTTGAAAAAATCAGACTTCAAAGTTGTCATCACAGAATTGACTTATACTCAGGTGGTTAGATTTTAACCCTGAGACATATAAGACATCACAAGGCTTTGAGAGTCCAAAGATACAGATCAGGCCTTGGCCAAGAATAGGAACTCTAGCGCCATCACCAAAAACAACCGTCCCATTAGGATGGTCTGACATCGAGGAGAATATGGCTTTATTTTCACATGTTTCTAGAGAATCCACTATCCAAGTACCACAGAAACTGATTTTGAGATTTCAAGGCAATATGAGTGACATTGCATGAATATGTTTTAGAAGAGTTTTTCAGCTCACTTTTCTTTATCTATATTTTTCTCTCTGAATTCACTTTCTGATCAACATTTTTACTTGTTCATTTAGTTGTTGAATGTAATTAACAAGTTTGTTCATTTTCATTCCTTATCTTTGGTTATACAGAAAATTCATGGTATAGCAACGGGGACAAATGTCACTAATTTTTCCATACGCATGGCAGGTAGGCACAAACTTACGTATGAGAAGAGAGTTCATAGATCTTTGGTTGAAATAGGTACATGTTTTGATTAACTTGTGAGTTTTTGTATGTTTGTTTACAACTTTTTGATTATGTATATTAGGCAAACGAGATGAGCCAAATCTTTTCTCTACACGTTGAGGCACCGTTTTAGTGACTTTAAATATGTTAATATTTTTTAGTGGAATTTTCGTAACGGGAACAAATATAGTTTTAAGTTGTGGGCCATGTTAAAAAATTTTCTCAACATACCCCAAACCCTTTTTATTTTTAGGTACTTTCCCAAGCCCCAACATATGATCAAATTTTTGGGTTCCACTTAAGAATTTTTTCAGATCGTTCTTAGTGTTCTCCAACCCCACTTCTGGGGAATTAATTTTAGTGATTTATGAGCTGTTTTTCATTTTCAGGTCATGATGTGCAATAGTGGCACCCTTCAATTTTGTCATAACTTCAGCATTTTCTCTTTCCAGATCGATAAGTTTGTTATTTAAGATTTTATTTATTTTCTTTACTTTTAAGTATTCTCTAAACAGTTTGTCATATACTTCTTGAAGTCCATTAAAATCGTTATCAGATTCTTCATAAGAGGAATCTGATTGTTTAGGAGACGCGCTGGTAGTTTTGTCACCACTAATAATAGATGTCTTGAATGTCATATAATTTACTTCATCATCTTTAGATGATTTTTCATCATCTTCGTCGTCCGTTAGAGACACAATTAAAGCTTTTCCTTTTTGATGCTTAAATTTAGGCACTCGATCCCAGATATGATCAAAGCCATGGCATTTATGGTATTAGATTCCTTGTGGTTTCTTATTTTTAGAATCTTTAGTTTTCTTTTTATCTTTCTTGATCGAAAGATGAGATGGATCATTTCCTTTGGAGGTTCATTTGCTATTCTTATTTTTAAAGAAATTCTTAAAGTTTTTGACAAATATAGCAAAATTCTCATCACTACATGATTCATCGTCCGAGTGACGATCTCTCTCTTCCTTTACAATTTTCAAGGCAATTGATTTATTTCTTTTTAATTGAGGAAGAGTATGCACATAAATTTGAAAGGACCCAACAAGTTTTTCTATTTTTAATTTATTTAGATCTTTACTCTCTTCAATAGTAGTGACTTTTGGTCTAAAATATTCAAGCAAAGATCGAAATTTTTTTTGGATAATTTTATTCTCAAGAATACTGATGGGTACACCAATAATGGGTTGGTCCAAAAAAAGGTCAACAGAAGCCCAAGAAGGCCGGTCAACATTTTTGACGGCCCAGTAAGGAGACGGGCCCAGGAACTGGAAAACCCAAGACGGTGTGTGGGCGTTGGCACCGCCTCTTGGCCAACTTGCTCATAGGCCGGTCAACTTAATGTTGAGCAGCTTGATTGGGCCTTTAGAGGCTTTTGCTACAGTGATGGGCCTATTCCATTACGCCCATAGCCCATCAACTTGATTGATCGGCTATTCTCCCTTCGTTCTCCACGAAGGCGGCAAACATACTGACGGTCGGTCAGACGTTGACCGTCTGCGCCTATACATTGGGCCAAATAACGCCTTTCTAGCGTGAATGGGCCCGCTTTCTGTTTGGGCCCACCACTCATCGATGACCCAACTACAGTTTTCCAAGCGTCTTCCACGATCTCAATTTACACTAGAAAGGATATTGACAAGATTGGCGCCATTCAAATAAGGAAGGCGCCAGATCTTCCCGATTTCTTGCCTGCCAAGGCAGCCCAATGACCATGTACTGAAAAGGAAGGACATTAGTTTGGAAAGCTGTTGGCCTTCTCAGAAGGAAAAGATCACGCCCACCTTGGCAACTGGCATCTGCTCCAGAAGGCAAGCCAGCCAAGGTTAGAGACAGAGGGATCACGCCTTCCAAAGAAGGATGATCACTCTCCCAGCCATAAAATAAATCCTAGAATCCTCATTCTGGGTACGTCTGTATTCACTCACATAGAAAAACCCTCAGTGCTCTGAGAAATAAGCTCTGATTCCCAACAGCCAAACTCTCAGACACGATCAAACTCCAAGGCAACGAACGAGTCTTTACAGCCGTTCTCTGCCTTCCCACCATCCAGATACAAGAAAAGCCCTACGTCTCTCTGACATCAGGAACAAAACACTCTCTTCCCCTCTCCCATTGCTCTCACGCATTTTCAGTTTCTTCCTTTGAAGACTGTTGTACTGACTTGAGTGTCGGAGCATTTTCGGTGGGATTACATCCCATCGTTAACGCTGACCTCTTGCTCATTTTAGTGGTGTGCAGGATTCGTACTCAGTGAACGGAGCCGGTTCGATCCATCCAAGAGAATCCAAATCTGTTCGAAGTCGGACCCAGGTACACATCATTGGCGCCGTCTGTGGGAAGCGCTTACGAAAAGCCTACCACAAAAAGTCTACTCAAGCTCTTTGTCACCTTCTGCTTCTACAATGGTGAACATGAGGGCTCAGGCTAGCGATCCCGCTAGAGACACTGCTAACCCCGACCAGGACATGCTGCTGACATCCTGGTCGACGGGGCCACTGGCGAAGTTTCACCGCCTTACTTTCAACAACTGGTGGAGCAGATGTAGGCCAACAATTGCCTGCTCCAACTGCTTTGCGCAAAGAAAGAGCAACAACAACAAGCGGCTCCACCAGCAATCATTCCTGCTCCTGCTACCAAAAGGGGTGGCCAGAGGAAGAAGAAGCCGCGCACAGTAGACAACATTATTAGCTTCAGTGATTGTGACTCGAACCATGTAATCTCCTCCCATGCTGACCCCTTGTAATTTCGACACTCGTTTCAGATGGTATTTCAGACTACCAGCTGAAACGAGTCTTTATTGATAATGGTAGCTCTAAAGACTTATTTTACTTGGACGCGTTCTTTAAATTAGGCCTAAAAAAGAATCAACTAAAACCCGCTGAAGGGCCTTTATACGGCCTTGATAATGAACCGGTGCCCGTCCAAGGGATGGTCCAACTGGAAGTCACCCTGGGCACCTATCCGAAAACAGCAAGTCGCATGCTAACCTTCCTAGTGGTTGACCTGCCATCTGTTTACAACGCGATATTAGGCAGGCCGTGCTTGACAGCATTTAGGGCACTCACATCAATTCCACACCTTAAAATAAAATTTTCAACGCCCTACGGCGTCGGAGAAGTTCTAGGAGACCAAGTCACTGGGCGGACCTATTACATGGCCCAGATTGCCCCAAGCGGCAGTGCTCGGGCAAATTGGAACACGACCATCGGACGAGGCAACCCTCCAACAGCGCAGCTTTCAAGGAAGCTACCAGATCTGTCCCACTGGACCCGGGAACCGGATAAGTGTGTCCAGATCGGCGGCTCACTCACCGGGCAACTACGCGATGAGTTGATCGCGTTCCTACGAGGGAACGCCGATCTTTTGGCTTGGACTCCCACGGACATGCCCGGGATTTCAGCTGAGGTGATGGTCCACAAGCTGGGCCTTGATCCTAACTGAAAGTCGGTCAGACAGAAGCGAAGGAACCACTCCGTCGAAAAGTTTATCGCCATCCGAGAGGTGGTGAAAAAGTTACTGGACGCTGGATTTATTAGAGAAGTCCAGTACCCAGATTGGCTCTCAAACGTCGTCCTGGTTAAGAAGAGCAACGAAAAATGGTGAATGTGCGTCGATTTTACCGACGTCAACAAGGCCTGGCCGAAAGACAGTTTTCCTTTGTCCAGGATCGACCTACTGGTTGACTCCACGGCTGGACATGAACTGCTCAGCTTCATGGACGCCTATTCGGGTTACAACCAGATTCGAATGAGTCTGGAAGATGAGGAGCATACCTCATTCATGACGGACCAAGGCACCTATTGCTACAAGGTGATGCCCTTTGGACTGAAAAATGCTGGAGCAACTTACCAGCGGCTAGTCAACAAGATGTTCGAAAAGCAGATTGGTCGCAACATGGAGGTCTACGTCGACGACATGCTCGTCAAGAGCAAAGTCACTGGCGACCACATACGTGACCTGGAAGAATCCTTTGAAGTGCTCTGCCAGCACCAAATGAAGCTAAATCTAGCTAAGTGCGTCTTCGGGGTCGCCTCTGGGAAGTTCTTGGGTTTCATCGTCTCCCAAACGGGAACGAGGCAAACCTGAGAGAAGATTAAGGCCACGCCGACATGGCTCTACGAAACGTAAAAGACATCCAGCGATTGATTGGGCGGCTGGCTGCTTTGTCCCACTTCCTCGCGAAGTCTTGGGACAAGTACCAGCCCTTCTTTAAAGCACTAAGAGGAACAAAATCTAATGGATTCCAGTGGACGGCTGACTGCCAGTCCGTCTTCAATGAATTGAAGCAGTATCTGGCCAGCCCACCGTTGCTAGCGTCACCCAAAGACGGAGAGGAGCTGTACCTTTACCTGGCAGTATCGGAAGTATCCCTCAGCTCCATCCTCATGGGTCAGGAATCTGATATCCAGCAGCCGGTCTACTATGTAAGCAAAACATTGACCGCCCAAACTCGCTATTCGCGGCCTGAAAAAATGACACTGGCACTTATCTTCGCAGCGTAAAAATTAAGGCCATACTTTCAAGCGCATCGCATAGTGGTCCAAATCGACACCCACCAAGGGCATACTCCGAAACCGACGCTTTCGACGGGCCGGTGAAGTGGGCTATTGAATTGGAAGAGTTCGACATCGAATTCAGGCCCGAGCCTGCACGGCCATAAAGGCGCAGGCTCTGGCTGACTTCATCGTCGAGACCACGACCCCAATCCACGAGGAACAGCCCACAGAAAACGAAGAAGGGCCCAACGAGATCCCAGAATGGACATTCCACGTAGACGGATCGTCCACGGACAGTGGCAGTGGTGCAGGGGTGATCCTAACGACCCCTGATGGATTCGAGATCAAGTATTTCTTGAAACTTTATTTCACAGTGACCAACAACGTCGTCAAGTACGAAGCCCTGCTAGCTGGCTTACGGTTGGCGAAGGAGTGCTCTGCCAAGATGTTAGCGGTCCACAGCGACTCCGAATTAATCGTCAACCAGGTCAATGGGGGCTTCGAGGCAAACAACCCTTCCTTGGCGGATACTGCAAAGGCAAAGGAGGCCATCCAGGGTTTCGACAACCGACCACGGCGCACGCGTTCGAACCGAAAATTGGAAGGCGGACCGGCCGGCTAGAGCGCGCTGCTGCGAGAACCTGCACAGTATTCGAAGGACATGCGGGAGATCCTAAACACTCCCAGTATAGAGAAACAGGAGGCAATGCAGATTTTCGAGAGGAAAAACTGGATGACGCCCTACTTTAGATACTTGGCTCACAGATCACTCCCAGAGGACACCGAAAAGGCCAAGCGAATTAAAAAGACTGTTGGCTGGTACACGGTAGTCGATGGGCGGCTGTATAGCCGCGGATACTCAACTCCGTATCTCCGCTCTCTAACTCCCGAGGAGGCCGACTATGCGCTGGGGAAAGTTCACCTCGGGATCTGTGGATCACACGTAGGCGGGAAAAACCTGGCCTTCAAAATCATGCAACAGGGCTACTATTGGCCATTGATGAAAAAGGACGCGCTTGAGCTTGTGAAGAAGTGTGAAAGCTGCTAGCTTTACGGCAACCTTCACCACCAGCCGTCCGGCACGACTAAGTCACTTCAGCTCCGTGGCCCTTCACAAGAATGGGGCTCGACATTCTCGGCCCATTTCCCGTTACTACGGGCAAAGAAAGTTTATCATAGCGGGCATCGACTACTTCACTAAATGGGTCGAGGCGGCCCGCTTGCAAAGATCATGAAACACAATGACTGAGTTCCTTCGCGAGCATTGCTGCGTGTTTGGCATCCCGTAGGTCGTGGAGCCCCGACAACGGGACCCACCTTTGGAGGCACGCTTCACCAAGTATTGCACCACCTTAGGATCAAGCTGGTCCACACTTCTTGGCATACCCCGAGCCAACGGGCGGTGGAGGTCACAAACCGTACACTACTCACGGGTTAAAGACTAAGCCGGAGGATTCCGGGGCTCCTGGCCGACGAGCTTCCATCCGTCCTCTCCGGTCTTATCGTACAACCCCAAAAGAACCAACCCACGAGACGCCCTTGACCTCTCGTTGTAGGGATCAAGCGGTAATCCCGTCCGAAATCGGGCTTCAAGTCTCGGGGTGGAGTCCTTCGACCCACCGACCAACTCCCGAGAAAATCGGGAGCACTTAGACTTGCTAGAGGAAGCCCGCGACGCCGCGAGAATACTTGGACGAGAATACCAATACCGAGTTGCCCTACTACAATAGAAAAAGGTGAAAGCCCTGAATTCAACGTTGGGGACTTGGTCCTACGAGGCATCGAGGCCACAGTAAGTCAAGCCGGCGAAATAAGCTCTCTCCCAACCGGAGGGATCTTTTCTTGTCTCCGCCGTCTGCGCAACGGAGCATACAAACTCCGGACTGTGACGAGAAAGTTGGTCCCGCGAACGTGGAACGCAACATACCCGAAGCGCTACTTCCAATAAGAGACCCAGGTACGTACTAGCCCGTCTATGTGCATTCATTCGCATGATTGTGTAATTGAGTAAAATAAGAGGTTTACTTAGCATATAGGATCCTAGGTCTTGCATATATCTCCTGTGTTTGCCTTGCATGTATTCACCCGATCTAGGCTGCCCCTAAGTCGGGAGAGTCTTTACCCTCTCGTTAAATCCTAGTCATCTAGGTGGCCCAAAAAGTGGTCTGAAACCCTGGTCATCCAGGTGGCCCATAAGCGGTCTTAAACCCTAGTCATCTAGGTGGCCCATGAGCGGTCTGAAACCCTGGTCATCTAGGTGGCCCATGAGCGGTCTGAAACCTTGGTCATCCAAGTGGCCCATGAGTGGTCTAAAACCTCGGTCATCCGAGCGGCCCAATAGCGGTCGTACTAAACCTTGGTCATCCAAGTGGCGCATAGCGGTCTAAAAACCTTAGGGGGCAAGTATGGCACACGCGACGACCTCCTTTCAGGGAGCAGCAACGTCAGTCAACGACGGTCGAAGGGAGAAACACTTCTTCTCCAACATTGGCAGCCTAAGTCTTCACTTGCATGGCGCTACCAAGCTGGTTATTACAACCGCCTGCCTGGCTTAAGGATCTTACTCTTTAGGCGGCCAGCCAACCAGGTTGGCTACCCCACGCACTAACCTTCTCGACGAAAGGATGGCGTGATTAAGCAATAACGAGAAGCGTTCCTTCTCTAACGCTGGCTGTCCAAGTTGTCACTTGGTCAACGCCACCAGGTTGGCTAACACAGCCACCTGCCCAAGCTTAAGGACTCAGCCCTTTGAGCATCCAAACAATGTTAACTGCCAACTGAGTCGGGTTGGTGCTTTGCCACAACACAAACATACACAAAAAGCAATAAAGGACGGAGGACACCAAACTGAAAAGGATTTCTATTTTATTGCTCACAAAGTATGTTACGATTTACATACGGTCTAAAAAGCAAAGAGGTACAAAAGGCTACAGGGGCGGCAGACCACCCTGGCTGTCTCGGGGCTCTCCCTCCAGATCTTCCTTGCGTTGCGCTGCGCGGTTTCTTTGATTGATAAACTCCACTGGGAAGTCAGGAACGACCAACCGCGCGACGCGACGTCCAATGTTGAGCCCCTCCAACAGCCGGGGGTGCAGTGCGCCCCTACCTCATGAGGGGTCATCCGAGAGGCCAACTCGTTCTCTGCGGCGGCGGCTCGATCTGCGAGGTGTTTGTTGCTCGCTTTCAGTCGATCATCCTCTTCCTTGAAGCGAGCAACCTCCGCCTTGACCTCGGCCAAGCGTTCTCTTGCCTTGATTCAAAGATTCTCTGTCTCCACGCCCGCCATAACGGCCTCAAGAGCAGCAGTCTGCTCACGGAGCTCCCCTCCTGAGGCGGCCAGCTTGGCCTCTAGCTAGGCTATCTCAGCCTCCCTGGCCTCAATTATGCGTTCGCGCCGCTCCATTTCCGGGAGACAGCTTGAGGCCAATCTTCTTGGCTGCACAGGACCAAAGCAAAATGTGAGTTTGCAAACATAAGGAAGAAAGAAATACAAGGGAGCCGTTGTAGAAGACATACCTCATAAGTCTTCCTGTAGGGCCTCACAGGCCTGGACTCCAGGCCTGGCCCAGCTGGCGGTGGAATCGGAGATGTCGAGCAAGGAGCACCCTCTCGCGCCGAACACGCCGCTACCTCATCCAAAAGACGATCCAAAAACTCATCATCATCAACGGCAGCGGCGGGCTCCTCTCTTGCAACCTCTGGAGCAGCTACGATGGGTTTCTTCCTCCTGGCTGCTATTGGAACAGCTGCTGGCTAATCGGCTCTCTTCAACGGCTCCACAATATAAATGCATGAACTCTCAGGCACGTCGCGAGCTGGGTCCGCGGCAGACTCCATCCAGGCTGCGCCTGGAACCACCACAGGCTGGGCCAAGATAACTCCTCCGATCTCCGCCGGCCTGTCCTCGACGGATTTTTCCTCTCCAGAAGTGTTGCCGGGTCCGCCGCAGATCCTGGCAGCCACAAGGTCAATTTGCGATGAAGACGATGAGGGCGTAGCAGTTGCCCTCTCAGCAGCTTCCTCCGAGGACCATGTGCGGATGATCAACTTCTTTGAGACCTCAGGCCTCATCATTTTGATCGGAGGGTGCAGCTTCTGAACCGGTGACGGCGGTCCCCATTTAGCCTTCTTGGTCTCCTCCTGGGAAACCAAGAAATCGCTCTTAAACTCGTCGGGATTTAGCCGTATGGCCTTGGTCAGCCAAGCATAGGCGGAGATCTCCGTCACAGACGGCGTACCCAGGTGCATTTCTGGAACCTTACCCCAGTTCCTCGCAACGAGCCACCTCTCTCCGACTTTCACAAAGAAGAATCGGTTTTTTCAATTCTTCAAAGAATCGTGAATGGCTTTGTTGATTTTTATTCCCGCACGGGGGCTGAGTGAAATCCACTCCGCCCCCTGGGTCACTTTAAATATAACCTTAAGGCCAGACATCCTAAATTTCTGGCCCAATTTTCAGGCAAAAATGCATAAGGTGCAAATGTACCTCACCGCATTGGCATGGAGCTTGGCGATAGGTACTTATAGAGCCGCCATTATCGACTCAAACTCCTCCGACAGTGGCAGGCGGAGGCCGCTCCTCAGATGAGCCTCATAAACAGTAATGTAGCCCTCCGGTGGAGAAAAGGCTTTGTCGTCATCGCCCGGAACCCTCCAGGCCGACTCCTTAGGGATGTTGAACTCGACGCACAGAGCCTTGATGTCATTCTCTCTCAGATTGGATGAGAAATCCGCCACGGAAGCCATGATCAGGAAGAGCTTTAGGGTTTATTTGGAAGACTTAGTTGAGAAACAAGAACGGAGAAGATGACGGTTTGAAGGCGTAACGGATTTCAAAATATGGAAAGAAAACTTAAGCGCCAAGCACTAAAAGGACGCCGTCAGTCTAGCCACGTGTCGCCTTCTAAATTGACCCTGCAAAAGGACGGATCTTTGGAGTATTAACGACCAGGATTTCCGCCCAACCAAAGGAGGACACGTGTCGTTTTCTGCCTTACAATCCGGCCAAAAGCTGGCAGAAATCATTCCTAGAATTGGCCAAAAACGGTTAATAATTCTGGTACTCCGGAATTGACCAAAAATGGTCAACAATTCTGGTACTCCAGAATTAACCAAGACGGTCAACAATTCTGGTACTCCGAAATTGACCAAAGACGGTCAACAATTCTGGAACTCCGAAATTGGCAAAAAACAATCATCAATTCTGGTACTCCGAAATTGACCAAACGGTCAACAATTTCGGTCAAGCTCTCCTTCACGCTTTTATAAATTTTCACGAGATTCTCAAAGCAAAGAAAGACATCCCATCATGAACATACTGGAGGCCAAAAATCTGACCACCAGCATGGGAGGCTAGTTATGGGTACACCAACAATGGGCTGGCCCAAAGAAAGGTCAACGGAAGTTCAAGAAGGCCAGTCAACATTTTTGACGGCCCAGTAAGGAGACGGGCTCAGGAACTGGAAAGCCCAAGACGGTCAATGCCAGCGTTGACCGTCTTGGTGGCCAACTTGTTCACAGACGGTCAACTTAATGTTGAGCAGCTTGATTGGGCCTTTAGAGGCTTTTGCTACAGTGATGGGCCTTTAGAGGCTTTTGCTACAGTGATGGGCCTATTCCATTCTGGCCCACAGCCCATCAGTTGATCGCCAGCTATTCTCCCTTCGTACTCCACGAAGGCGGCCAACACGCTAACGGTCAACTCAGACATTGACTGTCCGCGCCCTATACATTGGGCCCAAAAAAGGCCCTTCTACAGTAATTGGCCTGCTCCGTTTGGGCCCACCACTCATCAGACAGCCAACCACAGTTTTCCAAGCGTCTTCTGCGATCTCAATTTACACCAGAAAGGATATTGACAAGATTGGCGCCCTTCAAATACGGAAGGCGCCAGATCTTCCCGATTCCTTGCCTGCCAAGGCAGCCCAACGACCATGTACTGAAAAGGAAGCACGTTAGTTTGGAAAGCTGTTGGCCTTCTCAGAAGGAAAGGATCACGCCCACCTTGGCAACTGGCATCTGCTCCAGAAGGTAAGCCAGCCAAGGTAGAGACAAGAGGGATTGCGCCTTCCAAAGAAGGATAATCACTCTCCCAACCATAAAATAAACCCTAGAATCCTCATTCTGGGTACGTCTGCGTTCACTCACACAGAAAAACCCTAAGTGCTCTGAGAAATAAGCTCTGACTCCCGGCAGCCAAACTCTCAGACACGATCAAACTCCAAGGCAACGAACGAGTCTCTACAGCAGTTCTCTGCCTTCCCACCATCCCAGATACGAGAAAGGCCCTGCGTCTCTCCGACATCCGGAACAAACACTCTCTTCCTCTCTCCCATTGCTCTCACGCATTTTCGCTTTTCCTTTGAAGAGATCAAGCAGCGACTGAAAGCGCCGGAGTATTTTCTGGGATTACATCCCGCCGTTAACGCTGACCACTTGTTCGTTTTAGTGGTGTGCAGGATTCGTACTCAGTGAACGGAGCAGGTTCGATCCATCCAAGATAATCCGAATCTGTTCGAAGTCAGATCTAGGTACGCATCAAATACGTTCTCCTAAATTAAATGTAGAGTTCACAATGTTATTCAATTTTGTATAAAATTTATCAAATATCTTGTCATCTTTCATTTGTATTTTTTTAAATTTAGTAGTGAGTATTTATAATTTTAAATTTTTAACCAATTTAGTTCTTTTATGGGTAATTTTAAGAATATCCTAAGTTTCTTTTGATATCTCACACATAGAAATGCGTTTAAATTTTTCAGGTGACACAGTCATGAGTATAACATGTAACCCCTTACTGTTCCAATTGCATACATCAAGTTCTTCTTTAGACCACAAAGATAAAACTTTTAGTTCATCATCCGTCGTGGCTTCGGGTAGAGTCCACCTAATTTAAGTACTGGCCCAAACGTGCTCATCCATCGATTTGAGAAAGACTCATATGAATATTCCAATAGGCATAATTGGTCCCATCAAATTAGAGAGAAACGGACAACGATTGACTAGCATACATTTAGATTGAAGTCGTGAATCGGGGTGAATCTCTGATACCAATTAAAAAGGATATTTCATCCCAAATTATACAATAAAGTTTTGACCTGGGTAGAATTAGCCAGAAATAGGATAAAATTAAATATTCAATACACGTAAAGAATATTTATATCTATATACCAAGAACAATAACATGTATAAACATAAAGACAATAAGTAACAAAAAATAAGAGATAATTTTTGGTGATAAAGAAAAAACTCGATATCCATAGTAATTGAGAAAAATCCTCTGAATTTTAATGGCCAGAGAAGATATCCACTAAGAAAATCAACTTACAGATTGGGTGGTACAGACGCGCTAGCCTAACTGACTTACTCAATTCTTGTAATCTCTGTCAAGGAACTCCTTAGATTTATCCGCAGTAACGGAACCAGACGCATTTCAATTTTCACGTCAATCTTTTCTCACGAACCGCTTGAAGTAGCCAATACCACCAGAACTCCTTCTTCACAGCATCAACGTTGCCAACAAAGGTAAAAGAGTACGAGTGATAGATCGGTAAAAAGAAAGTTGTGAGAAAGCCGTTAACACATGGAACACAATGATCTAATCATGATTTTTTCAATCGGGGCAAAATTAATAGAGTAAAAGATGAAACTTTCTTAAAGAGGGGCGCTCCAAAATGCTGCTGTAAAAAGTAGGGCAATGGAAATAAGAGAAAATTTATAGAGAGTTCAAAAAACAAGTTTAAAACTAATAACCGTTGCGGTAGCGCTCGAGCGCTGCTCAAGCGCGCGGCAAGTGTCCCGTGGATTTCAAGAGAAAACCCTCTTTAGGCTCGAGCGAGAAGGCGGCGAGTTTCGAGCAGATAGTTACTGGAATTTGTGCTCAAGTTCCAAGCGAGCGCATGGAAGGCACGGGGCTACTAAAATCGGGGCTCTAGCGGATGGTGAGCACACGGTAGACATGGGGCTTCTGGAATCGCAGCTCGAGCTGGTAGCAGGCGAACAACAGGCGTGATGCTCCTAGAACCTAGGAACAGACAACCACGAAAATAAGTTGACACAGCATTTTGATGGATACAACCCAACAGTGACACATGACTAAATATAGTCACGAAATATGCTAATTATAAAAATAACCATAACAAAAATCATGTCCCAAGTCAAGTGTGAGGGCTTTGGAAGTGACTGCCGTATCATGTAAATGAACAAAGAACAACCACCGGGACTGGCACATAGTAACGTAAATATTTTATAAATGGAATCACATTTTTATGATTTATATATAAATATGAATTAAAAAAAACAATAAGAAAAAATTATTTCCATAAAATCTTTATATTTTACAACAAATTTTTCAAAATCATTTTGCCACTTTATGTAATTTAAATCCTTTCCACAAGAAAACTCAGTGCTATACTGCTATTGATTTCAGGTATTAGAAAAATTCATTTTCATTTGGCAAAAACACCGTCTCAACATACCAAACCCATTTATGCTGATGCAGACGAAAAAGGATGCCAAGGACAATTGCATGTGTGGTGGCTCAAGCTCGCCACTGGCCATCAAACACTTCATATGCTCGGAGTGGTGCATACAACCCATGCACCGTTGTCTCATCCTCCCGTCAATAATAGACTTCGAATGTCACTCTGTTGTCATATTACAAGTGGGTTGTCGTAGTTAAAATATGAGTCCAGACTACCGAGCATGGTTTGAATTAGACTAGTAAATAATAGTATAAAATACGCTAAGTTTAAAAAATACAATAAACCAAAGCATATTAACAAAGCTGGTGAAATATCAAGGATAAAATAGTTGAATTATCCCTCAGAAAGTAAACTATTAATCATAGTTTAATCACAAAAAAAAAAATCATTGAATATTCTTTACCCAATATTGAGTTTAGAAGAATTTTTTTTTTTTAATTACTACTCTGCCTTTTTTTCATTTCTTTTTATGTCTCTCAACTTCTGACTTCCTTAAAATAGAGATTATCCACATATTTTTAAAGAAATTTATGGATATCAATATTATGTAGTGGTAACGACCATTTTATCAACTATTGTGTTGGGTTTATCCATCATTATTTGATAGCTCTTCATCACAAAAAAATAAATACCAAGATCAAACGAATTATAGTATTACTATTGTATGGATCATTCTTTTTAAAGAGGCAATGTTTCAATCTTTCTAGATAAAATAAGTGGTAGCCATTAGAACAAGCTTAACAATTCAATTATTCAAATTTTTACCTTTTTCTTTAACCATCGTTCCATGATTAGCTCAACTATAGTGACCAAATAGCCATAAGCAACCACTTTTACTATGAATGACATCCCAAATATATTTGGTAAATTCACAATTGAAGAATATATAATTAACTTATACAACTTCACTCTCACATAATAGATACTTTGATGGGAGATGAAAAAATTCAACCTATCCATTATACTCAATCAATATCTGATAGCCAATTAAAAGATAAATCTATGATAGTAGTTAGGACCCACACAAGGAGAGCTAAATCGAATTTTGGATGCCCGGTTTGGAACATTCTTCACATTATTTTGATAGAAAAATCTCCCCTGATTTTCTAATGTCTATGTTAGAAACATTTGTCTAATTGGCATATTTTGTGACCATATGTATTACTGTATCGATGTCGGGTTTTGGGTTATCGAGTTAAAGTCCGTTTTGTCCGTTCCGCCCTCTAGTCGGTCGAGCCTGTCCGAAGTCGGCGCGCCCCCCTAGCGCTCGCTCCCCGCTCAAGCCAAAAAAATAGAATGGTCCCCTCTCGCCTAGCGCTCGATATCCGCTCGAGCCAAAAAATCAGAATGTATCCCGCTTGCTGAACGCTCACTCTGGAAACCTTCCGTGTGCCCGCCGCGCGCTCGAGCACAGCTCGAGCGCCGGTGCAATGGCCAAATTTTTAAATGAAAATTTGGAACCCTCTATAAATACTAGGTTTAAGTTTTTGGAACCCTAAGGACTATTAACTGAATATTTTCGTGCCTCATTGGAGAAGAAAGCTTCTTATGCTCCATTGTCATTGCTCATCTTGAGAAAACCGAACATCACAAGATTGCTCTTCATGTTCAGACAAGTTTTCTCACCAACCTACTTTAACCATTGAAACATTGACTTCTACCTTCGTTGGAGACGTTGGTTCGTAAAGAAGGAGACTCGATCGTGATTGGCAATTTAAGTGGCTCAAGGGAAGATTGACGTGAAGACCGGAAGGTCTCCGATTTCGTTGCCGCAGGCAAATCCAAGGAGTTCCTTGGTAGGGATTACAAGTCGGGAGTAAGTCGGCTAGGTTAGCGCGTCGTTACTACCCGGGCTGTAAGTTGATTTTCATAGTGCATTGCTTCCTGGACCGTTGAAGCCCGAAGGGTTTTTCTCGATTACCGTGGGTATCGAGTTTTTCCTTCACCACCAAAAATCGTGTCTTTATATTGCTGCTTACTTATTTTGTTTACTGTGTATGATTGTTAGTATCGTTGGCATCTAGTACTAAATATCCTTTACGTGTATTGGATATTTATTATTTTATTTTGCTTCCGCTATTTTTATCGGGGTCGAAACTAGAGTGTATCTCGTTAGTACAAAAAGTGCTTTTTCAATTAGTATCAGAGGCTCACCCCAATCCACGACCCCACTCTAGATGTATACGAGTGGATCTCTCTCTGTACCTCCCTTCTTTGATAGGAACAACTATGCCTATTGGAAGGTCTGGATGAAAGTCTTCCTAAAATCTCTGGATGAGCGTATTTGGGCAAGTACCCAAGTTGGGTGGACTCCACCCACTAGTTACACTGGTAACGAACCAAAAGCCTTATCTTCATGGACCAAAGAGAAACTTGATGCATGTAATTGGAACAGTAAGGGGCTATATGCTATTTTTATGGCTGTATCTCCCGATGAGTTTAAACGAATTTCAATGTGTGAGACTTCTAAAGATGCGTGGGGTATTTTAGAAATCACTCATGAAGGTACTAAATTAGTTAAAAATTTAAAATTGTAAATGCTCACCACTATATTTGAAGAAATAAGAATGAAAGATTATTAGACATTTGATGAATTTTATGCTCAATTAAATGATATTGTAAATTTCATGTTTAATTTAGGCGAACGAATCCCGAAAAATAAAATTGTTAGAAAAGTCTTACGATCTTTGCCTGAACGATTTAGACCAAAAGTGACTGCAATTGAAGAAAGTAAAGATTTAGACAAATTAAAAATCAAAGAATTGGTAGGATCCTTATAAACTTATGAGCACACATTGCCACAGTCAAGGCAAAATAAATCAATTGCTCTAAAATTGAGTAGGGAAGAGAGAAACCGGGATTCTGATGAAGAATCGCGTAGCGATGGCGAATTTTCCTTATTTGTTAAGAATTTTAAAAAGTTTTTGAAGACAAATACATCTTCCTTGAACAAATTTGATAACAAACGTTCACCTAAAATTGAGAAGAAAGACCGACGTGAACCTAAGAACTTCAAATCAAAATCTATTCAAGGAGTTCAATGTCATGAATGTAAAGGGTTTGGTCACTATCGGGCCGAATGTCCAAATCTTAAACGCCAACAAGGTCAAGCTTTTAAAGCTAATATGACCTTAAGCGATGACGAAGAAGAAGAGGGTGACAAATGTTCTGAAAATGGCCCTGTCAAGTACATGGCGTTCATGACCTCAATGTGTGACAATGCCGTAGAGAATATTAATCAATCTGATGACTCTGAGGCTGAGTCAGAAGTTAAATTTGATGGCCTTCAAGAAGCATATGATAAACTGTTTAGGGAATGTTTGAAAGTAAAAAAATTAAATAGAACCCTGAACGGTAGGATCATAGATTTGGAAAAAAGAAAACTTATCTCTACAATCCAAGGTAGATACTAAAAGCCAAGAAATTGAGAATCTGAAAATCTCATTTTCTAAACAAATCACGACTTTGGAATCTGATCTTGAGTCCACTAGAAAGGATTTGAAACAATTCGTAAAAGGGTCCACAAAATTAGATCATATGCTTGGGCTGGGAAAAACTGGTGGAAATAAACATGGTTTGGGGTATGTTGAGAATAGTTGTCAAACTAACATGAAACCTAGACCAATTCCTTTTCCCACCACAAAAATTCCACACCGACATGCTAAGACATCCAAAATTACTAGGCAACCGTCTCAACATGTGGAGAAAAGATTTGGCTCAACTCATTTGCCTAATCTACATAATCAAAAGGTCATGAATAAATCCTCAAAAACTTTCAAGGTCTCAACAAATTTCAATCACAGATCTATAAACAATTCTTCCAGACCTAAATTTGTGCCTACTTGTCATGCGTGTGGAAAAGTAGGTCACCTTCGCCCTCAATGCTACACCATGAATTTTTTGTACAATCAAAGAGAAGGGCAAAAAATGAATAAATTTCTTGATCACATTCAGACACTGAATGAACAAGTTAAAAGGTTAAGCCAGAAAGTGCATTCGGGGAGAAAATTTTGGATAAAGAAAAGTGAGCTAAAATTTCCTACGTTAAATGTTTGTTAAATGATGCCTACAAATCAAACATAGAACAAAAAAAAAATTATTACAAAAATAAAAAAGGGAAACAAATGGGCATCTCTGCGCTCGCTGCGGGCTCGAGCGCTCGCTGCCTGCCTTTATCTTCTAGTACGCAGCGAGCGCCGCCCACATCCCTCAAATTTCTTCGCTGCCTTTCTCCTCTCCTTGCGTCGGCCGCCTCTCTTCCTCTCCCTCATTACTAGATTAGCCAGATCTACCCTCCTACTTCTCCTCTCCGGGTGTTCTCCAGGTAAATTCCTCCCTCGTCCCTCTCTGTTTCAGCTTCTCTGTGACCGCTGCCATTCATGGTGGTGTCGGCCCCAAATTTGCCTCCTTTTTAGGTGGCTGACTTCATAGATCTCAATTTGCTCACCTCCTTCCTCCAAATCCACCTGGTTCTTGCGTGGATTTTGTTCATTGTCTATGGATCTGTGAGTCCTCGACCTTCCTTGCCAACGGCCGTTCATGGCATTTTCCTATGTGCTCGGCCACACCGCTAGCCAGGCACTGTGTGGGTGCTCCTCCCTGCTGTCCCAAACGGCCGGCAACTTGGGTGCCGGAGGTGGTGCTCCGGTGGCCTCTGGTGTGTGTTCCCGTGCGTCTCCCGTGACCCTCGGCCGAGTGGCAAATGCCCTCGGCCGAGTGGGATCTCAGTTCCCGATCGTTTTATCAGTCCTGAGGCCAAGGCTCTTTTTAACACTCACATGTCTCATCGCCAACTCTCCCTGGAACGAGAAGTCCGTTTTGACTCAGTTGATCCTTCCATCTCCTCTCTCTTCATTGACCGCGGTTGGGTGCCAATCCTCACCGGTTTGGTTGCTCCATCGCTTATACTCATTCAGGAGTTTTATTCAAATATTCATGTGATTTCTTACGATTCCTTCTCCACCTTTGTGCGGGGGGCACAATTTCGCAGTTCTGCCGATGTGCTTGTACACGTTCTTGGTATTCCTCGGGTAGAAAACCCAACCTACCCTTATTTGGCGCTCTCCCGGCCTAGATATAATGAGATTGCCACTTTTCTCCACGGTGCCCCTCTGGAGTGGAATGGCAGAGCTTTCCAGACCTCTTACATTTCCTCTCGGCGACTGGTCGTGAGCCGTATCATGCTCACAAACATGTTTCCTGTTTCCCACTTCTCGTCCATTTCCGAGGAGAAGGTATTATTTTTGTATGCTCTCTTGAGTGGTCAGCCTATTGATTTACCATCCCACTTTATCACTCACATTGTTTCCCACTTCTCCGGCCAGAAAGAGGCCAACCTTCCTCACGGGTGTCTTATTCAGCGACTACTTGCTGGGCTCGGTCACCCCTTCGCTGACTATCCTCGCCTCCCGCTCGGCCATCCCATCACCTCCACCACCTTCGCTCAGAGTCGATCTCACGCCCGTCGCTTTCCTGCTGACCTCCCGGAGCCGTTCGATGAGGCTCTCCCTGACATACCTCCTCCTCAGCCGGACAAAGGCCCGTCTGGCTCTGCTTCATCCTTTCCTGACCCCTCAGGTTCTGGACCGTCTACTTCGCATCGGCACTCCACCTCTTCCTCGGCCGCTCTGATGGGTCAGATGTCTCGCCTTGCTGACTATTTTGAGCGTCTGTATTCCTCCCAAGAGCGAATTCTCGCTTCCCAATCTCAGCTCCAGTCCCACATGCTTGCTGGTTTTGAGCGGTTAGATGCTCGTTTGGCTACCCAAGAGGCTGCGCTTCAACGGTGGCAGCGACATAATGGTACTCCACCTCCCAGTGATTCTGAGTGATCCCCTCTCTTTAGCCCTTCGTGACAAAAACGGGGAGATCTAGGTTTCTTTTGGTGCATGCTGATAGGGGGAGCTTAGGCGAGATGTTCTTATTTTTGTTAGGGGGAGATTTGCTATCGATGTTATCTGTTGCCTTACTATTTATGCTATCTACTCTTTCTGTTACCCTTTAGTACTGCCTGTATCTTAGTCTTGTTCCTATTATTACATGACGTATTTATTATTGCCTATATCTTTGCCTTGTTGGTACTAACCCTACTTGACCAGGTAATTCTGTTACACTGATGCAGCTGCCACTACTTCGACCCAGTAGTTCTAGTGTAGTTTCTTTTACATTTCTTTTGTTTCTCACTAGGCGTAGATTTTTATGTACACGGGTTCTATCTCGATTGTGTATGAACTCGTGATTCACTTTATTTATTTATTTTCTGAGTTTTGTCACAGAATTGCCCAAAGGGGGAGATTGTTAGAGACATTTGTCTAATTGGCATATTCTGTGACCATATGTATTATTGTATCGATGTCGGGTTGTGGGTTGTTGAGTTAAAGTCCGTTCTGTCCGTTCCGCCCTCCAGTCGCTCAAGCCCGTTCGAAGTCTCCGCGCCCCCCTGGCGCTCGCTCCCCCCTCGAGCCGAAAAAATAGAATGGTCCCCACTCGCGTGGAGCTCGATATCCGCTCGAGCTAAAAAATCAGAATGTATCCCGCTCGCTGAGCGCTCAATACCTGCTCGAGCGCACGTAGGGTTTCTCCAAAAGCCCTCCATGAGCCCGCCGCGCGCTCGAGCTGTGCTCGAGCGTCGGTGCAACGGGCAAATTTTAAACGAAAATTTAGAGCCCTCTATAAATACTAGGCTTAAGTTTTTGGAACCCTAATGACTATTGACTGAATATTTTCGTGCCTCCTTGAAGAATAAAGTTTCTTATGCTCCATTGTCATTGCTCCTCTTGAGAAAACCGAACCTTACATGATTGGTCTTCATGTTCAAACAAGTTTTCTCACCAACCTACTTTAACCATTGAAACATTGTCTTCTACCTTCGTTGGAGACGTTGGTTTGTAAAGAAGGAGACTCGATCGTGATTGGCAATTCAAGTGGTTGGAGGGAAGATTTACGTGAAGATCGAAAGGTGTCTGGTTCCGTTGCCGCGAGCAAATCCAATGAGTTCCTTGGTAGGGATCACAAGTCGGGAGTAAGTCGGCTAAATTAGCGCGTCGTTACCACCCAGGTTGTAAGTTGATTTTCATAGTGCATTGCTTCCCTGGCCGTTGAAGCTCGGAGGATTTTTCTCGATTACCGTGGATAATCGAGTTTTTCTTCGTCACCAAAAATCATGTCTTTATATTACTGTTTACTTATTTTGTTTACTGTGTATGATTATTAGTATCATTGGTATCTAGTACTAAATATCCTTTACGTGTATTGGATATTTATTATTTTATTCTGCTTCCGCTATATTTTGTTGGGGTCGAAACTAGAGTGTATCTCGTTAGCACAAAAAGTGCTTTTTCAGTCTAAATGACAGTGTCCAAAGAACCCGAATTTCGGTCATAATCAAGCCATGTCGTAAGGAAGAAACCTGCAGTTATACGGGAGCATTTTTTTTTCTTTTTGATAAGTAATTAAATTTTATAAATAAAAAATAAAAAAATATAAGATTAATATTCTATCTTCAAGTATTTGCTAACTATTTTTACAAATAATAAAGTTGACTCTCATATATCTGAAAGGCCCAACCCAAATGTAATAGGATTAGGAAAAGGGATGATTGTAGGCCAAAACTTATCTAAAGACTAACTAGATAGCATACGATGAGTTTGAGACGGAGGATAACAATTTCACACTTTCATACGAGCAAAACCTGATTATTATTATTATTATTATTATTATTATTATTATTATTATTATTATTATTATTATTATTAGTAGTAGTAGTAGTAGTAGTAGTAGTAGTAGTAGCAAGCAGCAGCAGCAGCAGCAAAACTTGGTTAATAGTTTAGGACGTTTGTTTGTTAATTTAGAAAATTACTTTTGAAAAAATTCATAATTTGTAGATGATATCAAAAGAACTTTTGGGGTTTATTAGGAAATATTATAAACTAAAATTATTTTAAAAATAAGAGTATCATTAATAGGTATAATTGCTAACAGCCTAGGAGAAAAGTTTAATAAAAGATTTGGCCCATAATAAAATAAAGATTCAGTCAGCTCATATAATCTAAAGTTGATAGATGAGTCTGTTGCCTATATGCGGACAGTTTACTTCCTAAATAAAGATAGAACCAACTTTAACCGACCGGAAGAGATAACTTCCTTTTCTTATGTGGTTCAATTGACTCGATTGTCAATTAGGAACCACTGGTAGAATACCATTTATTTATATATAAACCCCTCTTTCCTAACAGGAAAGAAGACGTTTAACTAAAAAACTTGAAAAGCTAGCAAAGGACAATCCTAAAACGCTTCAAGTATACACACACTCTCTCATTAAAATATTTTCTACTAAACATACTTAACAAAACTATTTTTATAAATATTTTTACTTTACATCATCTCTTTTTTTCCGATAAAGAAAAATGACCGATTCGGGAAGTAACTCCCGCCAATCCTTTGATTACATATTTGTTGTATTACATAACATCCAGATTCGGAGTATATGGAGATCAGACTTGCGTCAGACCGATCAAATTGTATGAAACAGTTTTTAATTTCTTAATCCTTATAATAATTCAAATCTGATGACGTATCAAACATATAATAAATGTCATTTATGTTTTTAAAAGCATTTTGGAGAATATCCAAAATATAAATTTTATTAAAATTTATTCTAGAAAGTATACTAAAATTGTACAAAATTATTTTACAAAAGCTCAAGGACAATTTTCCAATGTGAGCTCTAGACTTTCCCATATGGTGGTCCTTCGTGTTACTGGTAATGTGTCTAATATGCCGGTCATAATATGTGCCATAAGTTACCACTATGGACATTCTTATTTAATTATTATTTAAAAATATTTATATTTATTGTATTAATTTTTAGTATTTATTTGCACTAGAAGACTCTCATATTTGAGTAACATAATTATAGAATATCATCATAAGATTGTATTTTTAAACCCTTGTTGTTTATAAGTACAGATCATATATATTTTTAATCTTAAAATCACTAAGATATAATATTTATTATAAATTTAGATTTGTGCACTATGTCAATTTTTATTAGAGAATAAGTTTACTAAATTGAGTGAAAAAAGTCGTTATTAGATAGAAGCTTTGATTGTATTTTAATTAGGATTTCTCACATGAAAATTGTATAAATAATCCTAAGACCTCATGCATTTTAATAGATCATATGAAAATTATTGTACTTTAATATTGTTAATTTTTGCTTACCAAATAGATCAACAAAGGTAATTCTTAACGGCAATAATATATATATAAGATAAATAAAATGGTGATTAATATAAGATTAATGACTCCTAAGAAAAGTATCAAAGGGATGCCCCCCATGGGGAGATGCTGTGTTGCTGCCAATACTTAAATTTATATCTAATGATCGATATTTTATCCTATAAAAACTAATTAAAAGATTATTTTAAAAAAAAATTTCAAATATTAATATCCAATATATATATAATCTAAATATAATTTTTTAAAAAAAATATTTTTATAGTTATTTTTAATACTAAAATATTATCAATTGTGTCTCTTTCATTCAAAGAATGAGAGGAGCACGCAGGCACCTCTTTCAACTTGTTTGTCAACCTCAATCGGGCAAGTTGGAATAGCTGTTTGGACGTCAAAATTGTGCTTTAAATTACTCAAAAGTAACCACCCCAGCGTGGAAATCACTCAAAATTTCTATGCCTACCAGACTTTGCCTTTGAGTGGAATTGGCACTTTCATTTTGGCCTTGAAGTGTGAACCACGGCAGCACCAAGTTGTCAATACAGGACAAAGCCTATAAGTAGGATGGCAGCTGCTGCAGTTGATCCCTTCACTTCAATTTGCAGCAACAACTTGCTTCCCAAACGAGAGTTAATGTCCAAGACAACCTGCCTAGGTTACGAGCAAGAACAATTTAGAATATTACTGTCACGTTTGTGTTTATGAATTTAGTCTTGTTACTGCATGTGTGAATATACTTAGGGCATGATCTTTATGTAATATTATGTGTTTGAAATTTGATCCAAACCCATAAGGTAAAGACCCTTTAATAATTTTTTTTATGAGTTTTATGATCTTTTCAATAGATATCCAATGTGGATTCAATGTAGAACTGTGAGAAAATGATAAGATCCCAAGTACAATCCTTGACGCCATCATCTGGGGAAATCACATCTACATGGGTCCACATAATTGTGGCCTCGGTTCCAAAACATAGAGCTTCATGGTCCACCTTGATGCTTTGGTAATGGGTTGGATCTCTAATAATTGTTGCCCATGATATTATTTAATAATTTATTAAAATAATTAAAAATTTTAATTATGTATGATTTTATTATATTTTATTAGAGAATTTTTTTTCAATTAGGCACAACTTTTTATAAAAATAAATATATTTATGTAATAAAAGATCAATCATTTTTTTATACTATAAAAGATAAAATTATCCATCATCATAATAAGCGAATAAGTTAAACTTTTTTTAAAATAATGGAAAGATGAATTTTTCAAAATTTGAATGCTCAAGGAGATATTAAAATTTTTGTTTGTTTCTGAATTTAAGTGAACCTTAAATAGAAAATTGATCAATTTTTTCCTCTTATAAACTCTATCCTCCTATGATGGAAGAAAAATAATAGAGAATAAAGGAAAATAAGTTTTATATTTGATACGTTCAAGGACTCGAATTGTTGTATGGATAAGGATATTCTGAAATTTATCCGTCGGGCGTCAAAGCGTGTTCTCACCAAAGACGCCTTTAATCCAAATCCTATACAATCACAAAACATAGGTTAAAAAATTGGCGAAACTCACTCCTTAATATATCATTCGACGCTTAAATCAGCATCTTTCTTAAAGAAAATGAAAGATAGAAGATGTAAAATGTCTATTTTTATCCGAGGGCTTGCGCTCCTATAATGACATTTTAGATTGAAAAGGAGAAAGTGTGCTCTTAGCGTTTTTTAGTTGTCTGTTTTCTCTGTCTGAGAAAGTGTTAGATGTTAATCGATTCCCTTTTCCGTTGGAGAGAATGGGTTTTTAGAAAAGTTGGGCGACAGTTAATTTTTCTTGTTAACCGTTAAGCAAAATGAGGGACACATAAGTTTTATTCTGATGGCAGTTTCAACCAATGCCCGAGGTTTTAGGAGATGAGAGTAAGGAAACCATCATGGCTGTTAAATTGGTCTCGACCTGATTCCGAAATTAGACTGCTTAAGGGTGTTGCCCAAATTTGCTAAAATGGGCCGTGCAAATGACTGGGGCCTCTGAATCTTATCCTTTGGCTTAAAATCATTTTGGGTCGATTTCTTTAAACCATCAGATATAGTACTCATCACTAGCTTTTATGTCAGGAAGCTTGAGACTCAGCCTTCTGGTATGAAGTCTGAAAAATCTTCTGTCCAAGGCCGAAAACTAATTTGTCGAGCTTTATTAGCTCGTTGGACAAAAACTTTCAATTCGAAGGCCTTCACCAAACAAGGACAATTAACCTGATGGTCTCTATTCATACTGTCAATCGCTGCATTAAATACACGTCTCTTTAGATACTGAACGGCTCGTTGGAAACACGCAAAGCATCATTACTGACATCGGGCGATTTGATGTGCAGTAGAGCAAATGGGCGGTTGACACTTATCAATGTCATCATAAGGCGCGTCTTTTGAATTTCAAATTGAACGGTGCCATTTCGTGCCCTCTTCTCCTTCTATAAATAGTCCTCTGTGACTTTGTCAAATACTTTCGATTCCTTTGTCTCCATCTTCTCATTTGAAATTTCCTCTTGCCTTTTTTGTTCATTGTTGGAAATTATTAATTCCAATGGCTCACAGCATTGAAGATATTAAGTCCATCTTGCCAAGTTCTTTGATATATCTCTTGCTTGGAGTAAGTGGATGAGCTTCTTCTCCTTTGAAAGGTTACATAACTGTGTACGAGACCCATTTAAAAGGTAGTCTCTGATTTTTATTGGCTCCAAAGTTGTACAAAATAATGGTGGAGTTTCATATACCAATAGCAAGACTCCAACCAAATGGCATGAAGTATCTTGTTTCTTTGTGTATTTTTGTTTGGATTCATGGCTTGACATTTAATGCCACGGCTGTGAAAGTTATATTTCGTTTTCAACACAGTCAAGACTAGATTACAGTCTCTCCAAGGCCGGAGTTTGGTTTGAGTGGAGGAAATCCTGATTCAACAAAGAGGTGAAAAGATCAATTTTTTTTTATTCAGCGGCTCCTTCTGTATGTGAACTTCACAATGAGTGGGGTCGGGTTTCTGCTTCTTTTCAAACTAATATTTTTGATCATGAGAAGAAGGTGGCCCAAGCATTAACAGTCCTTATTCAGGAAAAGGCTACAACATTTAACAAAATAAGAAGAACCGATGACTCTCTGCCAAATTCCTTACTTAGGATAATTGGAAGCCTATTGTTGAGGGGCGGAGGCTCTTTCCAGAACCTTGGTTCGTAGAAGAAAGTATAAGAGAAAGGATAAGGCCCTCAAAATAAAGAGTCCTCAGCCAAAGTGCCTGAGAACAAGGAGGCCTTGAAAGCAAAGGCCATTCAAATAAAGGAGCCATTGGCCATAGCCCCTGAAAATAAAGAGCCCTTTGGTTGAATCTACTTCTAAGGAAGAGGCCACCATTGATCAGTTAATAAGGAGAAAGCACCCGTCAGTCAGATTGGACTCAATTTCTACGTCTCTCTTGGCCCAAGTTTGTGGGGCCATCGGACCGGTTGAAGGTAGTAAGCCTTCAGAGTCTGTTGTTGAAGAGGTGGCTGAAGTCATGCCGATCCCTACCCCAACTCTCGCTTCATATGGGGTTCTAGCTATTCTGCCTTCGTTGTCCAAGGAGTTCCTACCTAACATTTCCACTACTTTTATTGAGGGTACATTTTGGATCAACGAGACTCAGTCTGACAAGGCTGAGGGCATGCCGCTACTTGAGTTCCATGTAACTAACATGGCTAAAGTAGTCACCTCAGAACTTCATGCTGAAGTTGCAGAAGTGCATTCTCCTGAGCTCCTAGTGCCCCCAACTTGAAGTCGAGACCGAGGGTCAAATCGTTATGGCAGACACCTCTTTCGGGGGATCCCATGCCCTAGGCCAAGTCCGAAGCAATGCTCGAACCAGTTGTTGGAACATCTAGTTCCGACCCTTAGGTGCCTGTGTCCAAGGGGGTGTTATTCTTGAAGGAGTTCATGAGGCGACAGAGGTGGTTGGTTCAGAGTCTCTAGAGCCCGAGGTCCAAGTGGTTTCAGAGATCCCTACAGGTGATACAACTCCTAGGAGCATCTCTATCTCTGAGGTATTGTTCGAACTCTTCTTTAACATTCACATTGTTCTCTTTACACTTGTTAAATTACTCTATTTTCTTCGCAATTTCAAGAAATGGCCAATCGTCTTGTTGGCGTTGCCAACCATTTGGCTCACAACTGCGTGGAGAAAGAGAGACTTTTGGCTGTTGAGGAGCGCATTTCTCAACTTGAACGTGAAATGGCTGATATGAAGCAGAAATGCATCCTTCTTAGAGACCAGAATTTCATGATTGAGAGTGAACTTTGGACTTCTATTCGTTCGGATAATATCACAAAAATATTAGAGCGCAACTACTAGGAAGTATCAACTTGTGTCGACACATTGCCCAAATGGTGGCCCTTGGTGTTCCTACTTCTGTATTTCATCCAAGGAATGCCAGTGCTCACCATAGTTCTGATGTATTGAACCTTCCTAGGGACGATGCAGACTCTTGAGAGCCTCTGCGGGAAACTTCTTGGCCTCGTCCACCTTCACAATAATCACTTGTACATATATATATATATTACTTGTAATCATTTCTCAATATATATAAATAAAGATTCTTTCTTCAAAGGACTCTCTCTTTCTAGTGTGTTTTGTTAGTCGGACGCTTTATATGTCTGACTTTAAACATTACTTAAGTTATTATCAACTCAGGCTCCTGTTCCTCGAATTGACCAAAGGTTATCAAAGTATTCGTGTGTTTAATTTAAATTTTTCTAGGACATTATTCAGCTAATGATACTACCTTGAAGGTTTTTGCATGCGTGTTTCTAAAGAAGCCCCATAAATTTTTATCCCTCAGCCTCATCTAGGCCGCTTGATATCATAACCAAGTATTAATTATCGATTTCATCTGAATCGCTCAGTTATGTGACAGAGTTTTACCAACCACTAAGTGTGGTTCACAAGATAGGTAAATGGATTTTATCTGACTTAAGGGCAACCTAGGTTATACAATGTGATGAAAAACAAGCATGCATAAGGATGAATAAACAATTATAATTTTATTAATGAAATTTTACAAAAATTACAAGCACTCCTCATGATGGAAATCTTACCTAGTTGTACATTTAATTATTGATAATATTTTTTGAGGTGAGGGGCATTCCAAATCAGTAGAACTAATCTTCCATTTTGGGTATGTAACTTATATGCCCCATTTCTAAAAATGGTCAACACTAGGAATGACCCTTCCGAGTTAGGTGAGAGCTTGTTCTATTCAGTATTTTTACCAGTGGCTTCAATGCTCCGTAACACTAAGTCTTTCACTTCAAACTGGCGTGCTGTCACCTTTTTATGATAGTATCTAGCAACTCTTTGTTGATAAGTTGCCGTCCGCAACTACGCTTTGTCTAGGATTTCTTCAAGTAGATCGAGATTTTTTCAAATTCTTTGTGAATTATTGCTCGAATCGAAAGTCTCGACCCCAAACTAGGAAGTCTAACCTCTATTGGAATAACAGCCTTCGGTCTCTAACATAAATTAAAGGGAGTCTCACGTATTGGCTCTCTGGGTGTTTTCCTGTACGAGCAAATGACAGATGGGAGTTCGTCTACCCATGAGCCCCAAGCATTTTCAAGCTTTGACTTTAAACCATGTGGTATTGTGCAGTTGGTAACTTCCATTTATCCGTTATATTGTAGATAAGCAATGGAAGTATGAACCAACTTTATCTTCAAACTAGCACAGTACTTCATGAAATGTTTGCTAGTAAAGTGGGTCCTGTCATCAGTTACAATGATTTCGGGTATACCAAACCTACATACAATATTCTGTTGGACAAACTTGGTCGCGTTTTGTTCTGTAATTCTAGTGAGTGGGACCGATTCGACCATTTTGTAAAATTATCTATCCGAATAATTATGAGCTTTCTTTATTCGGATGCAATTGGAAGTAGTCCAAGGACGTCAAGCCCACAATGTGCGAACAGTCATGACGACTACAGAACTCGGAGTTCTATATACATGCATCTGGAAATTCACACATACTGGACGAAATCCTTGGCATCGTGCTTCATGGTAGGCCAATAATATCCTTGCCTCATAAATATAAAAGTAAGGTTTTTGCCTCAAATATGAGATCCACAAATACTGAGGTGTACTTCTCCGAGGGCATAGTCATTCTCTTCCGGCGTAAGACACCGTAAATATGGGATAGAGTACCCACATCGATATAATTTTTTGTCCATAATGGTGTACCAGCCTGCTATCTTTTTCAGACGTTTGGCTTCATCTGAGTTCTTTGATAATATACTATCGAACAAATATTTTACAAAAGGAATCATCTAATTGCCGGCATTGACTATCTGCATGATTTCTTGCTCTAGGTCATTAATGCTAGGAACTTTCATGATTTCACACATTTCTTGTGCGTATTGTACTGAGTCCCTGGTTGCTGTAGCCATTGCTAGTTGGTATCCTTTCCCATTTTCTTCTCTTAAAATGTGGACCATCTCCACATTGTCAAACACTAAGATCAGACTTCGGATCTTAGACTGGAAGTACTAGTACTCCCCCATGATTCAAGCTAAGTATATGAATTTGTTAAAAAGAATGACGAGTATTGCTGAATTGGTGGAGTGCCATTATAAGGCTCCCGTCCCCCGTACCGATGCTGACCCTAATGACGTATGATAGGTTTAAGGCGTGAGAAGATGCCTGAATTTTTAAAAACAGATCCAATGAGGGCGGAGAATTAGATTACGAGGTTGAAAAATTTTTGTAGTTATTCGATACTCTAACAAAGAAAAAGGTTACTTTTACAACTTATAAATTAGAAGAAGAAGCCGATGACTGCGGTGGGCGAAGAAGAAGAGGGGCAATGGGTTTGCTTGATGAGGAGATTTCTTAGGAGATATTTGAGGTGGCTTTTGAAAGAAGTATATTCCTTCTCGCCTTCAAGATTTGAGGAAAAGAGCTTTCATCGAACTTAGGCAAGGAGCCACACCGTGGCAAAGTATGGTGAGAGGTTTGTTAAATTATCTCGCTATGTGCGCCTTATTGGGAGAGATGAACTGAGGATGGCCTAGAAATTTTTACAATGGCTAAAGGATGAAATCAAGAGTCAGCTAGTGACTTAGGAATTTCATACTTATATTGGGGTCCTGGATAAGGCTTTGATACGTGAGAAGGAGCTTGAGATTTAGAAGTCTTTGGGTACAAGGGCGACTAGTCACATAACTTGCAGCTTATGATCGAATGTAGAACCCTCGGGGCTACCTAAGAAGGTGAGAACAGCAGATAAAGGGAAGAGTGTCACTCAATTTCAGTCAATGGCTGGTTTTCGGGCATCAGCAGCTAACTGCCCTTTCTGTGGGAGGAAGCACGTGGGGAAACCCTATTATAAAGTGACAAGAGCTTACTTTAGGTGTGGACAATAGGGCTACCAGGTTAAAGACTGTCCATATCCTCGGAGTTTAGAAGCCAAAGAGTCCACTGTCCCAGCTGAAGCACTTCAAAAGGTGGATGGAGGTAATTTCTTGATTATGAAATTTTGATTTTTGTTTTGATTAATTTGAAAATTATGTATTTTTAATTTTCCCATGACTTACGTGATATGCCTTAAACAGCTTGAGAATTCTAAAATTTATCCAATGGTTGTATCTATGTGTTCTTTGTGGACTTTGTGGATTGTAAATAACTATTAGCTGAGTGCCTAATTGAGAAAAGAAATAGGTTGTGTATCGTTGGAAGAATAAATATTTGATTTATGTGGTCGGTATAGCGACTAAGTGGAACTGATGACCTGGAATCAATTTTTGGATCCTTTCAAAAATTGAAATGGAGCTCGAGGATATTTGTGTCAATCATAGTGAGAGGATATGATGTCCAGTAATTAGGTTACGCATTCTGAACGATAGGAAAAGTTGGTTGAAGTAAGGATGGGCATCGAGTTCAATTAGAAAATGGGACTGCCCCTTTTTAAAGTTGGTAGGTGTAAGACTGTCTTGATGATAATGAATTATTACATAAGAAATGTGCAATCAGTTAGAAGAATGCCCTATTGGGCATGTGGAGTATTGATGGAACGATTTTGAGTTAGTAAAACTTTAGGTAGTGCTTGAGGTTTACCTGGATTTGTTAAGTGACCCAACAAATATTCTTTGACAATTACAGTGTTCGAGAACTATTTAGCAGAGGAAAGATCTATAATTGTTAGAATGGATTACACAAAAAGGTGGATTCAAGGACTTAAGAAAAAGTTGTTAATTATTTTGTCCTAGTTGATCCCAATGGTTTGGTGAATTATAGTAGACTGTTATGTTCTTAAGAAGGTCAAAATTTGATTAATTCTGCATTAATAGGTAACTACCCACGAACAAAGTGGGGGAAAAGTTTATTGTTTGAGATTGTTTCGCCCATTATTGAAATTCTGTGATGAGATTTTTGAAGATTTAGAGATAATCCCTTGGAAGAAATTAAAGAATTATGAATCTAAGAGTTAAAGGTTGTAACAGGTGGATCTCTATGTGATCCAGAGGAGGCGAATGTTAGGATCGATTGTTGATATCGGAAGCCTCCATTTGAGAAATCGTAGAATTTTTTGGAGATAATTCGATCTAACAATCTTAAGAGTTAAAGTAATTATGTCATAACAAAAAGGTAACCTTAGGAGATCCCTAACGGATTAATCATTTAGGATTATGTTCTCCTGTGCTCGCTTGTGGATCGATACTCTTAGGATAAGTAGGAGAGAATTCCAATTTAAAATTGCTTTTCCATTAGTCGGAATTAGACATTAGGAGTTTGATTTGAGGATTGTGAGTAATACTTTCGGAGTTAGCTTTGGCTAGTAAATTAAGGGTCAAAATGGTTATGTTAGGATAAAACTGACCTTGAGAAATGTAAATGAATAGGCCCGTCGAGGAATATTTAAATGAAATTCCTATATCCGGAAGGAAACAAACATCAAAACTAATCATGAATGTTAAGGGTCCATAGTTTCAAGATTAATAGTGAACCTATAGGTAGGTTGATTACTTGAAATAATGGGGTGTTGCATTCCTACGTTGGGAAAGAAAATTATGTCTAAAGTATAGAAGTCATGAAATTGGAAATAAGAAGTTTTATGGTCTTGTTTTAAGAAAATCAAAATGATTCAGCCGATCTAATTGTCTCCATCGGTGTATTGACAAGAATCTCAAGGTTGTTAAATATTAGGGTCTTGAGGTCTTAAGCAATGGTCGAGACCTGCCTCAATCTGTGGTGACTATATAAATTGTAGTCTCCGATCTTGCTACGGTTTGAGGGTTTGTGAGTTGTTTCCTAGTATGAAATTTTGAGATTTTAAAGTTGTTAATTGTTAAGGACTTGAGATTTTGGATAACGATTTGAAATTGTATTGAACCTATGATGAATGTTATAGTTAGGACTTCTTGTTTTGTGATAAATTGAGGATCTATGAGAATTATTCTAGTAATATGGATATCTTGAGGTAATTTTAATCACGGTTATTGTATGATTTGGGTGTTCAATGGAATATGTGTCTTATAAAATGTTGATTTGAGGACATGCCAACAAAATGAATAAGATGTAAGGTATCATGCTTTTGGAGTCTAATCGTGACTTGGAACATACATTAGAACTTAAACCAAGCTCGATGAAGGGATTTAGAAGCTAAGTTGAATTAGTGTAATAGGAAATTGCAATCAGATGAATTAAACTTGATGAATGATCAGAGCATGCAGCAAAAAAGTGATGAATCTGTGTATGTAATAAGATTAAAGGTAATAATCAGAGAAAATACTCAATGTCAAGGTGTAGTATGAGATGAACTGAGGCCTTTTGCTTGTTTAAGATCTGAAATTAACTCAAAAGAGTGGTTAATGAAATAGTTTTGCCTTCAAATTTAATGAATTTGGATATGGAAAGGCCGTGTCAAGCAATGAGAATCAAGACAATCTAGATACTTATAGTTTTCTAGAATAACTAACCGGATTTAGAAATAAATTGGAGACATTAAGAAGGATCCTTGATTCTGAAAATTCAAGGATCGTTAAATTTCGAGGACGAAATTTCTTTAAATAGAGGAGAATGTGATATCCCGATCCCGAAATATGATTATTATGGAATAATAATATGAATAAAATCATGTTTAGACTTAAATATAGTAGAAATATTTGATACCGAAATAAAATGAGATGAAATGGGCTAAGGAACACAAGGCGCTCGACCAACACTCAAGCACCCCTCAAGCGCAAAAATGAGAATGCACTACTTGAGGGTGCGCTCGAGGCGAAGGCGGGAGAGCTGTGTGGGTGCAAGGAGGGTGCTCGATGGGGGCTCGAGCGCCCATCGAGCACGGATTTATGAAATGAGTGCTCGAAGAGCACTCAAGACATGCTCGAGCGCCCCGATTGGTATAAAAATGCCGTGCGCATTTTTCTCTCGACATTCAGCTGATCCAGTGAAGAGAAGAAGGAGAAAGAGGGAAAAGAGAAGGAGAGGGAGAAATCCGCATATTCCACTCCAATCCGAGATAACATAACTGTAGATCGGGTTCGGGTAAGTACCTTAGACGTTATTTTCTATTTTTACAACTTTTCTGTATTCTCAAAATAGTATTTATCCTCTAAATCTATGTTTCCTCATATTTAATGTAAATAATACCTATTTCTCTTGATTAATCAGACAAATTTTATATTTAGTTGTGTATGTTGCTAAATATATTTCTGATTTCATGAAAATATACGTGTTTAGTGTCTGTTTATCGTCCAGAAGTTTTGGCAAAACCCTAAGTACAAAAATGAAGGGATTTAATAGTTTTAATCCATAATGTTTAATATGTAAAAGTTGATATGTATCGAGAAAATGTCCCCGATGTGATTTATGCCTGAAAATTTACACAGAATCATGCTATTAATTATTCTATGGATTTTGAAGCATTCTGAAGGATTAACTGCGAAATCCTAACTAGTTTCTAAAGCTTGATGAATTATCCATTAAGAAATATGAGGCAAAATGTTTCTAATTTTATAAATTAGAACTCAAGACTGAAATACAGTCAGGTTAGGTTTTCCAACATGTCTTAAAATGTTATAGTAATAATCGAGAATAACTCTATCCATAAAATTATACGTGGTCCACCCTTCCTCAGGGCGATAACGTAGAGGGTAGTTCTTGTTCCTGGCTGGCACCCCTATCCTGAATCCCACAAGAGGGGATAAATCCTACAAAAATGGATCTCCTGTTCCTGTTTCTAGCCTTGGATTTTATGGAGTGAAAAAAATCTATCCTCAATTATCGCCCCCTCGGCAAGTAGGGTCTACTAGTGTGGTCCTCTTAATAGTAAGAAGGAGATTTTTTTATAATTTATAGATTTTGTATCGGCTTCTGATTTTTGATTTATACTTATCGATTTATGATTTCTAAAGCCTGAGTGTTATTGAACTACACTTTTCTCATGATTTATATTTATGTTTCTGTTCCCTGACATTTCTGTGATCTTCTACATTTATATCCTGCTGTTGATTTTTGAAGTCACTGCTTTATTTCACTTATACTTTACTTTATATGCCCTAATATCCGTTTTACTGCAATTATGTTATACACAAAAGCATGAATTACGATTATAAAGACCTGTTCACATGAATGCTTCTGTTCTTTTGATATCGTTATGGTTTTCCATCTTAATGAATATATATTCTGAATGAAAGTATTATGTTATGCATGTTTTGGTACCTTACTTGGTTTTAACTCACTGTTTTCTTTTTTTTCTCCAGATAAGGATATGGAGAAGATACTGGATGATCAGGCATAGCTAGAACTTAGCAAGGAAGATTTGGAGTCTTGAAATCATTCTGAAGATTTTTGAGGAATCTTATAGTTTTGCTAGTAAATGTCTCAATTATGGATGTAATTATATATTGATGATTATTACACATTCTGAAATATGTTAGATTAGTAATTATGCTTCTAGAGATTTATATAGTTGCTTCTGCTATTCTATTATGGATATGTACAAGTCTTAGACTACATCTCTTATATATTTTTCTGATTTAGTGGATAGGATTATATTTGAGCCATGGATGAAAATGGCAAATTGGTGGTCTTGTGAATACGTGATGTAAAAAAATTATTGTATAAATGGATAGTTGTGTCCATGTACTGGTTTGCTATATAGGTTTTGTACATATTTATATTTCTATTTAGCCTAACTTTAGAGGAGGCTCTACTCGTGTTTCCTTAGAACCTTAAGCGAGACTTGGGCTTCTATTCATGTTCTAAAATAACGGAATTATTTGAGGACAAAAAAAATCTGTTCCATCACAGTTGGTCCATTCATTCTTGCCGTTTTGTTTCGTTAGCTTCCTTGGCCACTATATAGACTCAAGCAATGGTTTTGGCCTCTCTGAAGGTTTGCGGGTTCTTATGAGCTAAATATTTGAAAAAGTCACCAGGCTCTAATATTGATATGAAAATACTAAGTTTCACCTCTTCAGTGAACTTCAAAATCTTCCTAGTCTCAGTCATGAATCTAGCCAGGAATTTCTTTCATTTGGCTCTTGCTTAATCCAGGTCATATGCTATGGTTGCTTCTCCTCCCTCATGTTGGAGGCAAACTGAGATAGGAAACCATTGGCCAAATCCTAAAAAGTGCTAATAGAGTTCTACTGGAGCCAACAGAATCATGCTCGAGCATCCCCTTTTAAGGACAAGGAGAAGTAAAGGCACATTGCTGCCTCATCTAACCCTTGAAAGCTTAGAAGTATATAAAAATGGTCCAAATGATCCACATGATCGAAGCTTTTATCATATGGATCCAGAGTCGGCATCTTGAATTTATGTGGGAATGAATATGTACGGATCTCCAATGTAAATAGAGATCTTTACAAATCAACAGCTCTTCCTCCAATATCCTCCACTTGGGAAGGACCCGCCATCCTCTTTTTATTGAGAAAATTCCTCAATTCGGAGGGACTTCGTGCAGACGGAAAAATTGGGTAGCTCATAACCCTTAAAAGATGTTCACTATGAAAGGGTCTTACCTGATACGTAGGCTCCCTATCATTACGAGAATATCGAGGGTTTTTCCTCTTATGGCTATCCTCTCAAACTTTGAAACTCAGGTGACCTTCAAGTCACGACAGGACTTTATTATTTGAGATTGCTTAAGTCCTAAGGTCATCCTATTGGCAAATCTTCTTAGAGTAGTGTTTTCTTCCTCTATTCCTTCTCCTAGACATTGCGGATTGGGAGGCCAAGGACGAAGCCCCGTTCAGCCACTCATCCAACCGTTTGCATATGTCTGAACAGCCTTAGAGATGTCATCCATCTTCATTGCAAGTGCACGTACACATGGGTCGAGATGGTCATCCATTCGACTGCCTATAGGAGGACGGTTACCACATGAAGTTGCGTCTCTAACTAGTGCACTGACTTGTGTTCTAGTATTTACCATATTGTTATTGAGATTGTAGTTATCAAACTTTTAGTTATTTCTCCACAGACAGTACCAATGATGCATTTGAGGACTTTAATTGTTGTACGGATAATCAGATTTTAAAATTTGTCCGTCGGGTGTCAAAGCGTGCTCGGTCTCCGTACGTCTTTAATCCAAATCCTATACAATCACAAAATAAAGGTTAAATGATTGGCGGAATTCATTCCTTGATATATCCTCTAATTCTCAAATCAGTATCTTTTTTATAGGAGAAAAAAGATAGAGGATATAAAATGTATGTGTTTATCCGAGGGCATGTGCTCTTATAATGGTGTCTTAGATTGAGAAAAAGAGAGTGTGCACTTGACGTCTTTTAATTGTCTATTTTATTTGTTTGAGATAGTGTTAGATGATTAATAGATCCCCTTTTTTGTTGGGGATGATGGGCTTTTACCGAAGTTAGGCAATGGTTAATTCTTCTTGTTAACCGTTAAACAAACTGATAGACGTATAAGTTTTATTCCGATGGCGGTTTCGATCAACGTCCGAGGTTGTTAGAAGATGAGAGTAAGGAAACCACCATGGCTGTTAAATTAGTCTCGACTTAATCACAAAATTAGATTGCTTAAGGGTGTCGGCCAAATTCGCTGAAATGGGCTGCGCAAATGATTTGGGCTGCTAAATCTTGTCATCTTGCATAAAATCATTTTGGACCAATTTCTTTGGGCCATCGGACACAATACTCATCAATGTTATTCAAGAAAAGAATTTTAGCCATATATTTAAGTATGTGTATATTGTTTGTTTCCACATTATGAATGTTGTAAATAATATGATGATTGTAACAATCCGCATAAATGTTTTAATCTCATTGAATTTCTCTTTCACATGGTATCAAAGCATGGTTTGAATTACTATATTGTTTTCTTTCTAGATAATCTCATGATTATCAGTTCGGATTTTAAGATTCATATTTATCATATATGAACTTTGTTGATTTTGATTTCTCTAAATTTTCCTACATGAATTATGAATTTTGAATCTTCATGCTAAATTTATCTATCTTTTGTGAGCAAATTATGCTTTATAGATCTCTAATTTCAATTTAGATCCTCTTCTATCAATTTTGCGTATGACTTATGCATTCTAATCCTTTTATAAAATGAAAACCGTACAATCATACATGATAGACGCTTAAGATGAGCACATGTACAAATTACAGAAAGTATGTGCTTGACACACATATGATATATGCATGCATTCAAATTACAAAATACTTGTGTTTAATATATGCACATGTACAGATTACACAAATATATGTCAAATGCACACATAATGCATACAAGTGCTCTAACTGAACAGTATGTATGTACATGATGCACGTCTAGTAGATACTTATTCATTAGGGCCTTGACTATGCATTTACCTGATTGAACATTTTATTTGATATTTTACTTGAGCATGCTTTCTTATGTATTACTACTACTATTCCACTCAAGCAGCTCCTTTTAAGTATGATTTATTATTGAGTATAATAGTCTTCTTAATAAACAATGAAATTTCTGACCTAATTATGATGTTAACATTTTGTAATATTATGTAATAATATTTTTTGTGCAGATGTTCTATTGTTGCAAAATTATTATCACAACATGATATGCGTATTATAATTTAGGTAGTAGTCACCAAAGTAGCAAAATTATAATGTTCAATACATATATAATTGTATAATAAAACTTCATACACATATTCCATATATTAAATAGACAATTTTATAAATGTAATTGTTATAATTAATCAATCACAAGATGTGTGGTTACCTAAAATGTGCACCACTTCTTTGTAATTAACTAATAGAATTAGGATGATGATTGAGTGTTATTAAGTGAATAAGTTTTGTTATCCATAGCTAATAAGCTTATTTAAATTTAGAATTTATATCATAAATTCTTCCCAGTTGAAAGAGAATCACCACAAAAATATATTAGTGTGCTATAATTATACCTAAATATAAATTACAGTAACACTAATTATAATTCTATTTTTTATATGTTTATTTTCATAAGTATGTTAAGCAATTTTTCTTCATTCAAACTTTGTGGATGGAAGCCATTGAAACTGATGTATATATTCTAAATAAGTTCCTAGTAAGGCAATTTCTAAGACTCTTTTTGAGTCTAAGAATTGAAAGGAATCCAAGTCTTAAAGGCCTATATGTTTGAATTGTCCAACATATGTTATAATATATGATTCACATGAAAAAAATTAGATTTCAGAATATTAAGTAAATATCTCAATATCTCACTGGTTTTCCAAAGAAATTCAAATGATATAATTCATATAAATTGAAAAATAGCAAATTCATTATAAATGGTAACATTGGTAAGAGTATTGTTCTATATAAAATGATAATTCAAAAAGTTAGAGTATAAGTCTTTTTACCTATACTTCTACAAATATTATTGTTTTGACTATTATTAAATAATAAATTAATGATCAAACACTCTATAATTAGGTTGTTACTGTTAACTCAATAGTTGTGCAATCGTAATAAATAGTATTGAGAAAATCATATAGTGAAAGTAGCTAAACTATTTTAGATAATTATATAATAAATGTTTAAGAATCAAAATTTGATATGGGGACTATAAATGACATTATTTTTTATAGACAAACAATAAAATATAGAGAATTTTTTAACTGAATTGATGGTATAAATGATGGGGTAAAATCATTGGATCTAAATGAGGTCTAGAATCTCATGGATTTGCCTAATTGATGAAAAACAATTAGATATAAATGAATCTTTAAAATTAAATATGACTTTAAGAAAAATATCAATCAATATAAAAGCAGACTTATAATAAAATATTTTACTCAAAGATATATTCTCTTTTGTTTTTAAGGACTAGTTGGAAATTTTTATGACTTTAGTTGCATTTTATAATTTAAAGTTATAACAACAGAAGTCCTAATATTAGATAATATAATTTAGATATTTTAGTTTTTTTTTTTTTTTTTGAGTGGATGAGCAATCTTATGGAATGTGATAATCAATCTATAGTTGTTGTACTCACTCCAGCGGCATAATTTTGGTTTGCTTTGAAGCCACATTTTATGTACAGGCATTGCAGAATTTTATTTTAAAATTTAAAATTATTGACTATAACCATTAAAAATTTTATGATAATCTCATTATAGTCTTTTTTTTTTTTTTCTTTAATGACAAGTATTTAAAGGTGCTAAATATATGTAAATTGAATATCTTATAGTTAAAAGTGAAGTTCAAAAACAAATTATGTCAATAAAACTTCTAGCATTGATCTTATAATTGTAGATCCATTATAAAAAAGATTAATGATAAAGATACTTAATGATCATATTGATAGTGTATATATATATATATATATGTTTGTAAACCTTTATGTAATTTGACTATATTACAATATATTTATTAATATCTGAAATATTTGTGGATGAATTTATTATATTTCATGTTTTTTTATTATATTCAAATATTATATTTATGTATGAATGATAATAAGAATAGACTTTGATAAAAACATTATTGTTAGACCTTATATATACTTTTTATTTTAGATTATGACAAACTGTTTACTAGTATTGTAGTACATAGAAGAAACCTGATTACTTATAATATGGAACCGCTATGATTCGCTCTTATAAATTATTTGGTAATAGTATTATGATGACTTAAATGTTGAGGAATTGATATAACATAAACTTAATATTTTCCTAAATCTTCTAATAATTATATTATCTTCATATAAGTCCAATGATAGAATATAAGAATTATCTTACATGACATGATACATATTTAATAATCTATTAAGATTATTAAAAGTTATAATATCGTTGAATTTTGTTATATTTTATTAAAAAATTATTTCATCAATTAAGTTCAATATTTTAAAAAATGAATGGCATTTATATATTTAAAAAAATATCCCATTTTAACCTCTAAAAACTTAATTGCCCATCATAATGAGCAGATAGGTTAGACGATATTTTTGAATAATGAAAATGCCTTTTTTTAAAAAAAAATTGAATGTCTAAGGAGGTTTTAAAGCTTCTTTTGGTTTTTAAATTTAAATGAGCCCTAAATAAAAACAAAAATGACCAATCTTTCTCTCTCAAAAATTTTATGTCCTTTCATAGTGAAAGAGAGATAATGATAAATGAAAAGAAACCGGTTAAAAGAATGGGAATCAGGCATGGATTTGTTAAAAGAGGAGCTTAAAGCAGCTCCCATTTAGTTTTTTTTTTTTTTTTTTTTTTTTTTTTTTTTTGAGTCCTGCTGGAATTCATCTCCGGTGAAGGGCTAAGTTACATTGGCAACACGACGAGAAAACCTATTCATGTGGATAGATAGACTGAGAAGCTAAGAAAAGTGAGATTTTCTCCTCTTTGCATTAAAATCGGAGTTGAAGCCAAGCTTCTGGAGTCATCTCACTCGTTACAAGGATTAGTCCAATCTCAGGTGAGGAGTTGGTGTTGGATATCAACTTTGAATATGAATGGAAACCATCCATTTGCTCCAACTGCCGGAGCTTTTGGCATAAGGTGGCCTCATATCCCTCCCAACCTAAACAGGTTTACAAGCTAATAGATTGTTTGGGTGTTAGTAGTTCTTCATCCTCGTCGGGTGTTGGGGCAAAAGAAGGGGATGGTGCAGGGATGCAGGCCATGTCTCCTTCAAATCTATTTGATGTGCTAAGAATCATGTTAAGAGGAGGATGCGGTGTATACTGCGCCTTCTTGTGTGTTTGTTTTAAGTATCCTCTTGAAGAAGCCCCCAAATGGCAACCAGGAAGCTTCATTTGAACCGATGCAGGGTGCTCCCTCTTCTTGTCCTTTGCACAAGATTGTTGCTAGTCCAACCAACGACACATGTAATGCTATTGCTGAAAAGAAATTGCAGGGGCCTAAAAGAATGCCTCCCTTTGTTTAAGATATTAAATGATATGTACTGTGAAAGAGTTTATCAAATCCTTTAAACTTAATGTTTGTGGTTTGATTGAAATTAGAGTTTGTAGCTTGAATGCAACTTAGATTGTCCAATCAATTTCGTGGTTGTATGTGGAAAATGAATTTCTCAAATCCTAAATTTCATGAACAAATTACTTTTAGCATTGTCACTGATATGGCAGATAGAACTATTTATGTTGCTTATTTGTGTATGACTATCAGTCCATCGAAGAAAGACATGCTCTTTGGAATAGAATGAGCACTTGACCAACGGTGGGGATGATCAATCGGGTGCGTTCCCTAGTGAAATCAATACGGCGTTGAGCGATGCCTCTCCAACTATGGACATCAAGACCTTAGTTACCGAGGATGTACCTTCATATGGAAACCACAGAAATAATCCTAACCACATCTATGAGAAGTTGGATGTGAACTTAGTGAACAGAGCTTAGCTCTTCGACCAATCTTAGTATCCAGCCTCCTTTGGCCAAGCTAATATTGTGGAAGCTGATGACCAATATTACACATAGCTTGGGAAGGAGAAGAAACATGTATTATAGTAAGATTTAAATATTTTCATAATAAAATACCTTTTCTTAGGAAGACTAGAAAGAATAAAACCGTACTTGTATAGGCACATACCTATGGCCAAAAATAGATAGCATGTTATTATGAGGACTCATGCCACTATATAATGATCTCAAAGACAATTCCAACAGAAAGTGTGAATGTGAGATATGATAATCTTGAGTCGTGTCACATGTGATAGAGACATTATTCATTAAATAGGATGGGCCGTGAAAGCCACTTTTAATCCCAAATATCTTAGGAAATGAGAGTGGAGATATGTCTCATAATAAGGCTAAATATCTCAAAGATAACTTGCTTTTTATTGAGAAGCTTAAAAAGAACAAAATTGTGTAAGTGCTAGCCTATATTTACTTTCCAAAAAGGGCAATATGTTTACATGTGGATTTGAGTCACTGGATAATAGTTTGATAACTAATCCAAACTAGAATTGTGAGGACGTTAACCAATCTTATGTTATGCCACTCGCAGTGAGAACGTTATTTTTCAAGCAGGGTAGACTGTGAAAGGTGGTATCTAAGACCCCATATCACCTAAGAAGGAAAGGAATGTACCCTATACTAAGATTTAAATATCTCCATAATAATGACATTTAATCTAAAAGTTTAAAAACAAAATTGTGAGCATATAAGCTCATATGTGTTGAACGGAATTAGACATTCTAAATCACAACTAATTTCAACCCTTTTTTCTTTTTCTGGAATAGAAAGTATAATAATATATAATACACATAAATTATATTTTAATTTAGATAAAAATGGTAAACAATAAAAGCGATAATAATAAATATAAAATTTTGGTAATAAAGAAAAATCTTAATAACCACGGCTATAGAGTAAAACCTTCTAAACTTCAATGGTCAATAAAGATATGTACTAAGAAAGTCAACTTACAGATCGCGTTATATATACACACTAACCTAACTGACTTATTCCCGTCTTATGAATCTTACCAAGGAACTCCTTTGATTTGTCCATAGCAATAGAACCAGATACCTTCCGATATTCTTGTCAATTTTTATTTATGAACTGTTAAATTTTCGTACAACACTAGATCCCAATTTCCATACATCCAACGTTATCTACGAAGGTTAACAGGTGAAAAGAGGTGTATCAAATGAAGCAAAATAAGGTGAGAAACTTTATAGTGGAAGCACAATAGTTGAGGCTAAGTTTTCTTAAATGAAGTAATTATAAGTACAAAAGTGAAGCCTTTTTTCACTAAAGCGAAACTCCAAAAATCTCATCAACAGTGTCAGGCAAAAAGAATAAGACGACCGTTCAAAGAAGGGCTTAAAAATTAGGTTAAAAAATATGGTCGTTCGAAAATGCACACCCCCACGCTCGAGTGTGTAGTATGCACACCTAGGGTTTCACTTAGAGAGCAGAAATGGGGCTCGAGCAAACCTCAGGCATACCGCAAGTGCATGCTCTCTAAAAATAGGGTTTGAACATGCCTCAAACATGCAACGAGCTAGTGCCCTCAAAGAGAGAAGCTCGAGCACGGGTCAAGCACAAGGCAGGTGTGGAGACTAGGTGACAGCGAGTGACACTCTGATGCAAATCTTTAGAATAATAAGACCTTCACCAATGTCTGACAGGATACGATCACGGAATATACTAACATATACATGTGACTAATAATCTCCATCTTTGGTAATTCCATGACAAAACCCCACTAAAATAATAAAGAAAAATATAAAAGAATCACAGGTTTAAATACCATCAAGATAGAATCCGTGTATATAAAAATTTATGCCTAATAAGAGACACAAAAAAGCTGCCGAAGATGCCGTAAATGGTGTTGTGCCTGTTCAAGCAGGATTAGTACCGAAGAAGATGAAAAAGATAGTGAGGCAATAATAAGATAAACATGATCATGATAATAGAATACCAATATAACAAATAAGGCATAATAAGATCAATGTAAATCCATAAAACATATACGGCACAGGAAATCAATGGAAGACATAACAAATAAACCTCCCCAAACAAAAAACACAGAGAACTCCCCCTAGCAAATAAAGCCAAAAGCCGAAGAGAAAGGCAAACTCCCCTTAACAAGGTGATATCTCATTAGCAAAACTACTCCCCCTTTTTATAGAGAATGATCAAAGCGAAGGCATTTATCTGACACAGATGAATCACCAAAAGACGATGGGTGGAAGAGAGACGAGTAAGCAGCTGCCGCTAATGAGTGTGCTACTCCTCCTAATAGCCAAGCGAGAATGAAGACGCTAAAATTTGACAAGAATGTTCGATCGTAGCTACGTTTGAGAAGCTTAAATCCTCTCATGAGAAGAATACAACTACTCTATCCGATCATTAAGCCTAGAGAGCTACCCCATAAGCATAGAGGATTAAGAAGTGGAGGACTTAGGAGGATCAAATGGGCCAGGATATGAGGGACTAGGAAAAGACAGGCCACAGTCGGTCGAAAAGGTAGGGACCTTAAGAAGGGGTTCATCAAGAGGATCGTTGGGATCCGAGGAGAATCTCTGGGTGTGTGATTGGCTTTATTCAAAAGTTATCCGAGTAATGGGCTAGCAAAGTTGCACACGTGGAAGATCCAAAAAGTGTACCCCTAAACCCATGGTAAGGCGCTGAATGAGATAACCATGGGATAGTTGTCATTCTTTTTGGAAGAAAATTGAGCAATAAGGTGAGAACAAAAGTAAGAAGGAAGATCAATAGGCCACCTACCTAGGAGTGTATAAAGGAACAAAGCCTTGTCTAGAGAGATGGAAGAGAAGTGAGCGACCAAAAAAATATTTATCTGTATGATCTGGCTCACAACCATCCTCCTAGGGGAAAGAAGTTTAGTTTTGAATGATTTGTCATTCCACTCTATGGGAGAGCCATGAAGAAAAGAAGCAATCTCATTTTGGTGTGGCATGGCATTCCACTAGTAAGGGTAATTGTGATCGTCAACCAGCGGGATACTGAGAGTGCTAGAGATTACTTCTGGGATAATCTGTAGGTGACTCCCCCTCAAGAAGGTAGAAAAAGAATCGATCATGCAGTCATAGATATTAGAGTAAAATTCTTGAATCAAGAGTTGAGATGATGCAATCAAGCTGGTCAAGACTAACTCCCAATGGTAGTCTGTAAACACGGAAGAAATAGATGGGTCGAGGGAAGTAAGGTCAATTTTCTATTTCAGAATAAGTTACCTTTGAGACATATGGGAGTTAAACAATGCCTCAACTTTGGCATTAATGAACCTGCCAGGCTCAGAGTGCCCGCTCAACCAGGGATGATTACTTATGGATTTTCTGGAAACGGACTTCCAAGAAGCTAACATCTGTAGAGCCAAAAAGAATAGACTACAGGGAGGAATGTAATTGTAAGGCAATACAAACACAACGCGCAGGAGGAATGAAACCAGCGAGCAAATCCGCCGACCATGCAGTACTGGGATAGTAGTGCTACCAGAAACTGGGGTGCAACCAATTCACCATCATTAGTTCACAGTGCCAGCAGGCCAAGAAAACACCACCATAGTGGACTCAAGCTGTGGCACAACACAATAGTAGCGAAACCAACAGAGCACAATAGTGGCACAACAATGGAACACATGAACAGTCACACCACATGATCCACCACTGCAACCACCATAAGATACATCCACAACCACCACAGCAGTGGCACCATGCAAACGCAACCACAAATAAGAAAAAAAAATGAGGGTCAAAGGTGCCAACTTTAGAGACTGGCCCGAAAGTGCATGGCTCGAATATCACTACAAATGGACAGAATGATGAAAATTGGGCATGATAAACTATAAATGGGTACTAAATATGCTGATAAAGTGAAGAAAACTAGCAACCATGTAGAAGAAAAATGGCATTCATGGTGGTGATCAGAAATCGCCATTAATGATGATAGCAAACTCAAAATCAAGGAAGGAGGAGAAATTACCTTCGATGGTGCCCACGAAGAGAAAGAGGAAAAGCTTATCTGGAGGATTTGACAGAGGAGAGAGAGGAGGAGAGGTCAAAAGATGGAGAGAGTGAACCCAGGGTTTGAGAGGCACAGTGCAATAGCGGACGATGTGCACTGGAAGATGAAGGGGCTGGGTCACTGTGCTTGAGAGCGAATCAAACATACTTTGAGTGCGCCTTCCCTAGATTTGGCGCTCGAGGACCAAAGCGGCTCAAGTTGAGTGCGATTAATAGTGCTCCATTTTTTTTTATTAAACAAGAAATGATACAATTAAAGCTCACATCAATCTAACAAAGGGGAGCAATTGCCAATGGCATTCCTAAGAGATTCAAAACGAAGGCTATCTAAAGGTTTTGTAAGGATGTCAGTTAGTTGATATTTGGTCGGAGTGTGTTCAAGGCTATGACTTGAATTTCAACAAGTTCTCGAATAAAATAATGATGAATATCTATATGTTTGGTCTGAGAGTGTTGAACGAAGTTTTTTGAAATATTGATGGCCCTTTTGTTGTCACAATAAATTGTCATGTTGCCTTAAGTGTTGTCGTAATTGTGTAGCATTTGTTTTATCTATAAAAGTTGTGTGCAGCAACTGTCAATAGCAACGCATTCTACTTCAGTAGTAGGTAAGGAGAAGGAATTTTATTTCTTACTCATCCAAGCTGCGAGATTAAAATTGACGTAGAAACATCCACCAAATGTGCTTTGGAGATCATCGGCATTTTCAACCCAATCGATATTAGAATAACCAACCAAATCAAAATTTTAGTCTCGAGAGTAGAAGATCCCATAATTGGACATGCCATTAACATATCGAACGATTTGTTTAATAGCACTCAAGTGAGAATCTTTGAGATTCGATTGATATTAAGTGCACACGCCAACACTAAAAGCCATATCGAGTCTACTCACAGTCAAGTATAGAAGACTTTCTATCGTACTTCTATAGAGAGTGTAATCGATACTCTTTCCTGCAGGATCACGATCCAATTTAAAAGAAGTATTCATGGGTGTTTGGGTATATTTTTTATTATCCAGCCTAAAGTGTTTGACAAGGTCCTTAGCATACTTAATTTGGGAGATAAAAATACCTTGAGCTAGCTATCTAAAATGCAAACTAAGAAAATACGTAAGTTCTCCCACCATAATCATTTTAAATTCAAAAGTCATGCATTTGGCAAATTTATGTGTATAGGAATCTACTGTAACACCAAACATAATAGCATCAATACAAACTTGGGTAACAATCATACATATTTTATTAGTTCTCACAAAAAGAGACTTATCAACACTGTCCCTAACAAAACCATAATCACTAGCCTCTCGTACCAAGTTCTTAGAGATTTTTAAGACCATACAATGCCTTTCTAAGTTTGTATACATGGTTTGGGAACATGGGATCAACAAATCCATTCGTTGTTTAACAAAAGCTTTCTTTTGGATGATTTTATTAAGAAAACTACTTTTAACATCTATTTGATAGAATTTAAAACCTATATTGCATGCAATCGATAATAAAATTCATATAGATTCAAGACGAGTCATAGGAGTAAAGGTCTCGTCAAAATTAATACCCTCAATTTGAGAATCTCCTTGAGTGACAAGACAAGCTTTGTTGCGAGTAATATTTTCATTTTCATCAGTTTTATTTTTAAAAATCCACTTAGTCCCAATGACATTTGAATGTTTGGGTCGGAGAACCAAGAACCACACATCATTCCTATCAAATTGGTTTAGTTTCTCATACATGGTATTGATCCAGCATTCATCATTTAGGACCTCTTCAACATTTTTTGGTTTTAAGTGAGAGTTATAACATGTATATGCAAGCAGCTTTAGAACTCGATGGCACAATCTCATTCCCTCACTCAGATCACACAAAATGAAGTCTTGTTGATGATTTAATTTAACTATGGCTAAAGGTTCCTTAACTGAAATGACAATCGGGGTTTCATTGGGAATATCAACAGGAGCTAAACCATGTGGCGACTTAGTTTGACCACCTGCTTTGTTTGGATAATCATTCATTTTAGGTTGGTCATAGGGGACATCATCGACAATGACATTGATGGACTCCATAACATTTTGAGGGCGAAAATTGCACACCCAATAAGCTCTACTGGAAAGAAAATATCCTAAAAACATCCATTTATCACTTTTAAAGTTGAACTTACCTAAATTATTTCTATCTCGAATAATAAAAATATTTATTTTTAAAAATATGAAAATACTTTACGTTGGGTTTCTTACCTCTCCATAGTTCATAAGATGTCTTATTCATCCTGGGTCTTAAGTAAATGCTGTTAATTATATGGCATGTCATACTCACGACGTCACCTCAAAAGTGCATGATGACATTTTTATTTTGCATCAAAATTCTAGCCATTTCTTGAATGATCCGATTTCTTCATTCCCAATCCAATTTTGTTGAGGGTAATAGGAGCAGATAATTCATATTGAATTCATTCTTTGATACAAAAATATCAAAACTCGAATTTTCAAAATCCTTTTTGTGATCACGACAAATTCTCACGATCAGTGTTCCCTTTTTATTTATGAGTTGTTTACATAAAATTTCAAAGCCCAAAAATATTGATTTGTCCTTTGCTGAGAATGGGCACCCTAGCGCCATCACCAAGACAACCATCCCATCGGGATGGTCAGACACAGATAAAAATATGGCTTTATTGCCACATATATGTCTAGGGTATTTACTATTCAAATACCATAGCAAATGATTTTGAGCTTTTAAGGCAATATAAGCAACTTTATATGAATAATTTTTAGAAATATTTTTCATATCACTTTTCTTAAACTAGATTTTGCTTCATGCATTTACTTTTTAATTTAGTCTTTTTACTTGTTCATTTAACTGTTCAATGTGATTAATAATTTTGTTCATTTTTAACTTTTATCTTTGGCTATATAACAGATTAATGGTGTGATACCGAGAATGAATGTGATCAATTTGCCTACATGCCTTGTAGGTGGGCACAAACTTAGGGATAGAGTTGGAATTTTTTTGATTTCTTACTAAAGTAAGCATTTATCTCAAATGGTTGTTAAATTTTAGCAGGGTTATTCTCGATCTTTTGACTATTTGGTTTAGGAAAGAAGATTGAGCCAATTCTTTTCTCCACACTTTTAGGCACAGATTTAGAGATTTTAGGTTTACTAATATTTTTGTGTATAATTTTTGTTACGAGAACAAAGATCGTCTTAGAGTGTGCTCAATTTTTAGATATATTATCAATGTAGCTCAAACCCTTTTTGTTTCCTATAGTCTTTTTCAATGCTAACATGTGATCAAGTTTCTAAGTATCGCTTGAGAACTTTTTAATATCATCCTTAGCATTTTTTAGTTCCAATTCTAAGGATTTGACTTTAGCAATTAAGGAGTTGTTCAACATTTCTTGTTCAGGATATCGAGCTGTAGTGCATTCCAGTTTTGTTTTACATTTTACTTTTTTTTTTATTGATTTAGTAAATTTACTATTTAAGGATTTATTAGTTTTCTTTACTTTTAAGTATTTCCTAAACAATTTTTCATATACTTCTTGAAGACCATTGAATTCATTATCAGATTCCTAATGAAAAGAATCGAATTGCTCTGGTTGTACACTTGTGGCTTCATCACTACTGACAATGGAGGTCTTGAATACCATATAATTTACCTCATCCTCTTCTGAGGATTTTTCATCTTGGTTTTCATCCCCTTCGTCATCTAGTAGGGATATATTTATGGCTTTTTTCCTTTATAAAGTTTAGCATTAGGGCACTCAATCTGAATATAATCAAAGTCGTGACATTTATAGCGTTGGATTCCTTGAGATTTCCTAGTCTTCATATCTTTATTTTTCTTTTTGTATTTCTTGATCAAATTATGACACAAGTCATTTTCTTTAAAAGTTTGTTTGCTATTTTTGTTCATGAAGAATTTTTTAAAATTTTTGACAAATATGGCAAAGTCCTCATTGCTACATAACTCTTCATTAGAGCAACGGTCTCTTTCTTCCTTAATAGATTTTAGGGTAATAGATTTATTCTTTTTTGACTATAAGAGTCTGTGCTCATATGTTTGTAGAGAGTCTACCAGTTCTTCTATTTTTAATCTATCAAGGTCTATATTTTCTTCGATTGTATTAACCTTGGGTCTAAATTGTTTTGAAAGTGATCGAAGAACTTTTCAAATAATTATATTCTCAGGATTTCTTTCTCCTAAAATGAACATATAATTAATAATTATCAATTAGTTTAGTATAAAAGTCATCAAAGGTCACATCATCTTTCATCCTAATTTTTTTAAATTTAGTAGTAAGCATTTATAATTTAAAATTTTTGACTAATTTGGTTCCTTCGTGGGTAATTTTAAAAATATCCTACGAATCTTTAGAGGTTTCACACATGAATATACGTTTAAATCTTTATGAAATATATTCATAAAAATAGCATGTTGCTTCTTACTATTCTAATTGCAAGTGTCAAGTTTTTCCTTTGACCATAAGGATAGAACTTTTGCTTCATCGCCCGTAGTACTTCTCGGTGAAGTTCACTCGGATTGAGTACTATCCCATACGCGCTTATCCATAGATTTGAAGAAGGCTCTCATGCACACCTTCGAGTAAGTATAGTTGCTCCCATCAAAATAAGGAGGAACGAAAAACGATTAGCTGCAGATCAACATATGTCTCTGATACCAATTGAATAGAATTAAACATTCCAAATCACAACTAATTTTGATCCCTTATTCTTTTTGTAGAATATAAAGTATAAGAATATATAATACATATAAAATATATTCTAATAAAGATTAAAAAAATATTAAACAATAAAGGCAACAATAACAAAGATGCAATTTTGGCAATGAAAAAAAATCTTGATAACCATGACTATTGAGTAAAACACTTCAAATTTCAACGGTTAGGAAAGATAAACACTAAGAAAGTCAACTTATAGATCGGGTGGTACATATGTGCTATCCTTACGACTTACTTTTGTCTTGTGACTCTTACTAAGAAATCCCTTGGATTTAGCCGCAACAACAGAATCAGACGTCTTCCAGTCTTCTTGTCAATGTTCCTTCATGAACCTTTGAATCTCCCTACACCACTGAATCCCAATTTCTACCTCATCGACGTTGCCTATGAAAGTTAACAGGTGGGAAGAGGTACATCGAATGAAGTAAAATGAGGTGAGAAACCTTGTAGTAGAAGCACAATAGCTAAGGCTAAATTTTCTCAAATGAAGTAATTATAAGCACAAAATTGAAGCCTTTTTCTTCACTAAACGGCTGTCCAAAAATCTCATTAGCAGTGTTGGGCAAAACGAATAAGATAACCATTTAAAGAGAGGCTCAAAATTTAGGTTAAAAAATATAATCGTTCAGAAATGTGTGCCTCGATACTCGAGGGTGGTTTGAGCCCATGATAGGTGCGCCAAGGGTTTCACTTGGAATGCGCCCTAGAGCTCGGCCGGAGGGCGAGTGCGCGGCGAGTGGGGGCTCCCTGGAAATGGGGCTTGAGCCCGCCATGGGCGTCCCGTGAGCGCATGCTCTCTAGAAATGGGGTTCCAGCGCCCATCGGGCATGCCATGAGTGCATGCTCTCTAGAAATGGGGCTCAAACGCACCTCAAAACGTACAGCAAGTGGGTGACCTCTAGAAGAGGAGCTCAAGCATGGGTCAAGTACAGGGTAGGCATGGAGACTGGGCGGTACACAATAATGGGTGAGATTTGATGCAAATCTTCAGAATAATTAGACCTTTGTCAATAACTGACAGGACACGGTCATGGAATATGCTTAAATAAAAATGTGCCTAATAGTGTGAGCCAAAGTGGATAATATATTATAATGTGGATTCCAATTGCTACAATATATCTGACTACTCTACATATATCCTTATTCCATGTGATCAAGGCCTAGGACATAAGTGAAATTCTAGATTTAATAAATTCACTATGAATCATAGCAAGCTTTTTGATTTGGTGGGCCACCTTTGGAATTATAGAGTCAATGGTGTACCTATGTTTTATGTTGTTTCAATGCTTAAGCGAGTCAAGTGAGCACTTAATGTTATCAACATTGAGATAGGTGACACGGGATGACTATTGGTTATCTCAAAGGTGAATTGGAGGTGGTGTAAGATGCTCTACAAAGGGCTCCTTTCTGTCATATGATCATTGCTATCAAGTGCTTGGCTAGGAAGCTCTGTAGGCAGTAAGTTTGGAGGAGAACCTTTACAAATATAGGACTAAAGTTAAGTGGCTAAATGAGGGAAGAATAGATGCTCACCAAGGAGGATAGCTCATATAATAGATTGAATGTAGAGATCCAAAAGGTAGTTATTAATTATTTATCCAATCTAATGGGCAGCAATGCAATGGGTGTTGGGAAAAAGGATGGTCGGTCGGTTGGTTAGCACTGTGGGAACTAAATTGCCAGTTGGACAGAAATGCACAAACATACTCGTTGTGGGAGAAAGAGGAAGAACATACAGATTTTGCATGGAAAACCTTCTTCAAAAATAAGTGAAAAAGATCACGAGATATTTAGTCTACAAATAAATTCACTATATAAAAGTGGTTACACAAGCCGCTGGCTACAAAAGCTTCTAAAAGTGTTGAGAATAAAATAAGAGTAAGAATACAATTCTCTCTAAATTTTTTTTCTTTTCTCACTACTCTCTTTTGCCTCTCAAAGAATACTTGAGCATACACTTGCATGCCGAGCATGCATATATATATATATATATACGTTTTGCCTGGAGACTGCCTATCATAGGCAAATTACGTGTGGATAAATCCCGCCACCAACTTTATAACCTACCAACAACTCTGCCCACCACTGAAGAAGTTGACCTACTCAACCAATTGGGTGCCAACTTTGAGAAAGCTACTTGCGCAGATATGGCAGGAGTTGAGTTCCAAGGCACTGACAAAAACCTCGGACATTATCCTATGTGCGAGGTCGGTACAAGAAGTCCTCGGGCGTTATCTGCATCTCAGCACTTTGCTGCCCATAACAACCTCAGCCATTATCTGCATTCCGGAATTTCCATTCTGAAAATTTCATACATTCCAGTCTTTTCCATACCGATAATTTCATACCAAAATTCCAAATCGGTAAAAACCAAACCGGAATTCCATACTAGTAAATTTGCTACAACTTTTTTTCGCCGGTCAATAGGGTGTTGACTGGATACTTTTTTTAGCTGGTCAATTTTCTGTTGATCGGTCATTTTCCACTTCAAAAAATGTAAGCCATCATTTTCACTCTTCAGTCCAAAAAATATTCCATTAAACATTTCGTCCGGTAATTTCCACTTCCAAAAAAATACTCCGACATTCTTCACCCCAAAAAAATTCACTCCGAAAAATTCATTCTACTCCGGAAAATTCTTCTCTGAAAAATTCACTTCGGAATTTTCCAGTCAACCCTTTCACTCCGAAAATTTTCGGTTAACTTTTTCTCTGAAAATTTCCAGTCAACATTTCACTCTGGTAATCTCTCACACTTGAGTGGTCCCAACAAGCTTTCCCTCACAATTGTGTGGGAATCAGATCCGTTAGTCCAGTTATTTCACAGCAAGCTTCAAGTTTTCCCTTGGGTAACAATTTAGTCAACATATCTGACCATTTTCTTCAGACCAGACCTTTTCCAGTGACAGCCATCCTTCATCAACAACATCTCTCACCCAATAATATCGAACATCAATATATTTCGATCTTGAATGGAATGATGAGTTTTTGCACAGATGTATGGCACTTTGTCTATCAGAAAACACCACATATTTTTCCTGACAGAAGCTCAATTCTTGGATAAACTTTTTCATCCACAGCACCCCCTTGATTGCTTCTATGATAGCGATAAACTCTGTCTCAATAGTAGAGAAAGCAATGCACTTCTGCAGTTTAGACTGTCAGGAGACTGCCCCTCCGGCAAACTTGACCAAATATCCCGAAGTGGACTTTCGAGAGTCTATGTCTCCGGCCATATTTGCGTTTGTGTAACTAATCAATTAGCGCTTCTCATTTTCAAAACACAAACGCACCTTTGAAGTCCCCCGAAGATACCTTAAGATCCACATTACAGTTGACTAGTGTTCTTTCCCGGGACTTGAGAGAAATCTGCTTACAATGCCGACTACGTGTGTGATATTCAGCCTCGTGGACACCATGACATACATCAAGCTTCCTACTGCTAAAGAGTAGGGCACACTTCTCATGGCAGCCTTCTCAATATCCTTGGTCGGACACTGCCTGCTGCTTAATCTGAAGTGGTTTGCCTGTGGGGTGCTCACTGGCTTAGAATTCTCCATTTTAAAATGTTAAAGTCCTTCTCAACATAGCTCTCTTGGGACAGCCAGAGTTTCTTGCTCTTATGGTCACGAAGTATTCTGATCCCCAAAATCTATTTCGCCGACCCCAATCCTTCATAGCAAATGACTGTCCCAACTGCTATTTTAACTCCTTGATCCGAGTATCATTTTGTCCGACGATCAACATATCGTCCATATAGAGGAAAAGGATAATAAAGTCATCTTCTGAAAACCTTTGAACAAATACGCAATTGTCAGAAGTAGTCTTCTAGTAGCTTTAATTCACCATAACAGACTCAAACTTTTTGTATCATTGACATAGAACCTATTTTACTTAGTACAGGTTTTTCTTCAAACGGCATACCAATCCTTCCTTCCCCTTAACATGGAATCCCTTTGTTTGCTCCATGTAAATTTTCTCCTTAAGATCACCGTGGAAGAATACTATCCAAATATCAAATTGCTCTACCTCCAAATCTAGAATAGCAACCAAACCAAGCACCACTCAAATGGAGGATATTTTCACCATGGTGTAAAAATTTCATCAAAATCAACCCCTTTTCGCTGGTTAAAACCCTTTACCACCAACCTTACTTTGTATCTTGGCTAAGCGGTATTTTCTTCTGTCTTCAACCTGAAGACCCATTTGTTCTTCGGGGCTTTCTTTTCCTTAGGCAGTTCAGCTTAATCGAAAGTATGGTTTTCATACAATGAAGCCATTTTATCCTTTGGCGCTTCCAACCACTTTTCTTTATGCTCATCCTTCATAGCTTTCTCAAAGCCCTCAGGCTCACCTGTATCAGTGAGTAATACATACTCACGGGCAGACAAATGGACAGATGGCTGTCGGTTCCTAGTAGAACGTCAAACAATAACTTTCTCGACCTGTTGACGAGTAACGTTGTCCTCCTCTTCGTTGTCTCGCTCAACCGCTTCTGGGATATTTTCCTTGTAGTGTGTCGGTCAACATCAGCATTAATGTCTATCAGACCAGCACTAGATAATGCCTTCTTCTCTTTTCTCATGTCCTAAATAGTCTCTTCTTCGATAAAGACCGTGTCTCTTGACCGGACAAGTTCCCTTCCAATTGGGTCATAAAACCTGAATCTCAATTCATCTTTACCGTAGCCTAGAAAAATGTATTGCATCATCTTTGACTCCAACTTAGTCCTTTCATCTTTCGGGACATGAACAAAGGCCTTACAACCAAATATCTGAATATGATCATCGGATGGCTCATTTCTAATCCATATCTTCTCTGGGACTTTACCATTTAATGGCTTACTAAGTGACCTTTTGATAATATAGGCCACCATCCTCGGGGTTTCAGCCAAAAAAGATCCTAGGAGATTTGCTTCAGATAGTAGGCACTTGACCCTTTCCAATATCGTGTAGTTCATCCGTTCAACCACACCATTTAACTGTGGCGTCTTTGGTGGTGTATTCTAATACCGAATGCCATGAGACTGATAGTAGGCATCAAATGCCCCAATATACCCTCTACCATTATTGCTTTGGATGCACTTTAACTTTTTTCCAGTCTCACGTTTAACCAGAGCATGAAAATGCACAAATATTCCAACGGCCTAATCCTTGGATTTGAGTAAGTACACCTATATCTTCCTCGAGCAATCATCTATGAACGAGATAAAATATTGTGCTCCTCCAAAAGACTTCTCCTTGAATGGACCGCAAACATCAGTATGCACAAGCTTAAGCAATTCGGTCATTTTGGAAGATGAGTCTCCTCAGAAAGAGATTCTCCTCTACTTTCCCACCATATAGTGAGGACAAGTCCTAGGTCGATCTTCCTTCATGCTAGGAATAAGGCCCTCCTAGCCAGATGGGTTATTCCTTTTTCACTCATGTGGCCCAATTGTCAATACCACAAATTAGAGGACTCCACACTACTAGTAGCATTGACCTCTCCTGCCTCAGTAGAGGCTTACAACATATAAAGACCATAAGTCTTTTTCACTCGAGTAACTACTAGAAACCCTTTGGTTAGTTTATATACCCCATCACTGAAGACGTTGTAAAAACCAATATCATCAAGTCTTCTTGCTAAGATAATATTCATCTGAATATCAGGAACGCATCAGACCTCCCTCAAAAGTAGCTAAATTCCATTGTTGGTAATGAGAGACACGTCACTGCAGCCAAGAACTCTAGATGCCTTAATGTTTCCTATCTTTAATACTCCAAAGTCACCTGGAGTGTAAGATGTAAAGAGCCCTCTCTGAGATGTGACGTGGATGGACGCATCAGTATCCACCACCCAGTCAATCTCCTACTCAGCCAAATTTACAACGTCATCCACTTTACAAGTTAAAAGGAGATCACCTTCTATAACAATCAAGACCGAGGCCTTTTCCTCACATTGTCCCTTTTTACCTTTCTCCTTTTTCACGTTCTTATACTTCCACTAATAATAATACTTCTTAATGTGGCCTTTGTTTTCACAATGGTAGCATTCTATGTTTTGAAATCTTGACCATGACTTGTTTCGGTCCTTTTTTCAAGATTTTAGACTACGCCCTTTGCTCCTTTCCTGTGACTCAATTATGGGTACAACAGAGTGCTGAGAGGTGGAAGTCTCTTGTAATCGCCTTAAATTATTTATGAGCAAAGAAATAATGACCTCATCCAACCTGGACATGTCCTTTCTAAACAGTTGTATTATAATGATATGGTCGTACAAGGCCGGCAAAGAAGCTAGCAACACCAATGCTTTATCTTCCTCATTGATCTCCTCATCAAGTGCTGACATTTATATCAAAATTTAATTAAGCTTGTCCAAGTGCTTTTCAAAGCTTTCCCTTTCAAGCAACCGGAGACCATAAAACTACTTCTTCACATGTAGCCATGTTATCAATGACTTAGACTTATACCTACTCTCAAACTTCTCCCAACCTCCGCTGGGTCTGACAAGCCAATAACCTCCTGTAAAGTGTTGTCTCAAGAAGACACAAATTGATCGTGCAGTTAGTAATATCCCTCCTATCTTGCCATTCTTCCTCCGTTATGTTCTCCGACTTATTTTTGTTTCTCTGTAGTGCTTTCACCGTTCCTTCCAAGGTCAAAACATTCTTTACTCTTTCTTACTAAAGGATAAAGTTATTTTGCCCATTAAACTGCTCCATAGTAAATGACAAATTCTTTGATGACGACGCCATATAACTGACAATTCACAAGCCGTCTCTGATATCACTTGTTGAAAAAAAGGATGGTTGGTTGGTTGGTTACCACTGCGGGAACTAAATTGCCGGTTGGATAGAAATGTACAAACACACTCGCTATGGGAGAAAGAGGAAGAATATACCAATTTTACGTGAAAAACTCTCTTCAAAAAATAAGAGGAAAAAATTACGGAATATTTAATCTACGAATAAATTTACTATGTGAAAGTGGTTACATAAGCTACTGGCTACAAAAGCCTCTAGAAGAGTTGAGAATAAAACAAGAGTAAGAATATAATTCTCTCTAAGTATTTCTCTTTTCTCACTACTCTCTTCTGCCTCTCACAAAACACTTGCACACATACTTGCATCCCCAGCATGCATACATATATATACACGTTTTGCCTAAAGACTATCTATCAGTAGGTAAGTTACGTGGGGACAAATCCCGCCATTGACTCTACAACCTATCAACAACTCTAACCACCAACTCTGCTAATCATCGTTTTGTCTGGAGAAGTTAACCTACTCAATCAATCGGGTGCCAGCTCTGAGAAAGCTGCTTGCGCAAATATGGCAGGAGTTGTAGTTCCCAAGTATTGACAAAGACCTAAGACATTATTCCATGTACTCGATCGTTACAAGAAGTCCTTGGGTGTTATCTGCATCTCGGCCCTTTGCTACGCTCAACAACCTCGGCCGTTATTTGTATTCTAAAATTTCCATTTCAAAAATTTCATACATTCCAGCTTTTTCTATATCGGTAATTTCATACCGAAATTTCAAACCAGTAAAAATCAAACTGGAATTCCATACTTGTAAATTTGCTACAGCCTTTCTCAGCCTATCAACAGGGTGTTGACCAGATACTTTTCTTAGCTAGTCAACCTTTTGTTGACGGGTCATTCGCCACTCTAGAAAATGTAAGCTATCATTTTCACTCTTCAGTCCGAAAAATATTCCGGTCAATATTTAGTCCGACAATTTCCACTTCTGAAAAAACACTCCGATATTTTTCACTCCGGAAAAATTTACTCCAAAAAATTCATTCTACTCCGGAATATTCTTCTCTGGAATTTTTTAGTCAGCCCTTTCACTCTGGAAATTTTCGGTCAACTTTCTCTCTGAAAATTTCTTGTCAACATTTCACTTCGAAAATCTCCCACACTGGAGTGATCCCAACAATGGGTTGGCCTGTGAATTTGCTAGCAGCTTTGCGGCCATTTATGCTGAACTCAGTGCCATCGAACCTCCTTCATAGAACTACGTCCATAATATCTCATGAGGAGACTCTGACAATTTTTGTGGGTTTAGTGATGCTAAGGCCCTGTGTGAGATCCCAATCTCAAAACCTGATAATTATAGAATAATCATGTAGATGAAAATCATGTTTAGGTTTAAGAATGTGAAAAAATTTAAAGCCGAAGCAAAATGAGGTGAAATAGGTAAGAGGTGGCACGGTGCCTGATGGCTGCTTGAGTGGCTACTCGAGTGCAAAAATACAAAAGTTGCGCTCAATGGCCACCTGAGGCGGAGCGGGAGTGGTGCAAACTGGCAGCGCTTGACAAGTACTCGAGTGCCAACCCAGGCCTAAAAATGCGAGAGCTTGCGCCTGATGGCCGCTCGAATGGCGCTCGAGCGCTAGTTGTGTGACCTCCACGTGACCTGCTTTCCTTTGTGTTTTTAAAGGGATTTTTGGGGCTCATTTGGGGAGAGTAGCGACAGAACACAAGAGGAAGAAGAGAGGAAGGAGAGGGAAAGAGAATAAGAGGGAGAAATCGTCTATCCAGATCTGATTAAAGTAAGAATAACTATAAATCGAGCTCAAGCAAGTGTATTTCAGACGTTATTTTTCATTTTTAAAGCTTTTCAGTATCTCCAAGTTTGTATATTTGCTCTAAAATCATGTTTCCCCATGGTTAGTGTAAATAAAGCATGTTTCTCCTAATTAATTGGACAGATTTCATGTTTACCTGTATATACGGCAATATATGACTTCAATTTCATGTATGTACATGTATTTGGTATCCGTTTTGTATCCGAAAGTTTTCTTGAAACCCTAAACACGAAAATATAGGGATTTGGTGTTTTAAATCCATGAATTTTAACATGTAAATGTTGACTTGTATAGAGCTAATGTCCATGTTATGATTTGCATCTGAAAATTTTATATGAAAGTATACTGTTAAATTACTATGAATATCTGAAGCATTCTAAAGGATTAATTATGAAATTCTGACTAACTTTCTGAAGAACGATAAGCTATAAGTTAGGAAATAAGAAGTAAAGTATTTCTGATTCTATTAATTAGGACTGATGATTGATGTACAGTCAGGTAAGGATCTCTGGCATGCCTTAAAATATTATAGTGGTAATCGAGAATAACTTTATCCATGGAGTTATGCGTGATCCGTCCTTCCTCAGGGCATTAACCTAGAGGGTAATTTTTTATTTCTGGTCTATTTTTAGGAGGCATTTCTATTCTAATCCCACAAGAAGGGATCTTCCTGTTCTGTTTTTGACCTTAAATTGTATGGAATGAATACAATTTATCCTCGATTATTTTCCCTCGACTAATAGGGTCTACTAGTTTGGTCCTTTCCGATAGAAAAAGGGCTTTCCAGAATTTATATATTTTGTTATCAGTTTCTAATTTCTGAGGCCCGCTAAACTAATTCATGATTTCTGAAGCAAGTTTACATGGTTATGACTTTCCATGCTTTCATGTTACCTTTCTGTTCTTGAACACTTCCATAATTTTGCATATTTGTACCTCTGTTCTGCATGACAAGATTTACATTGCATGTTTTTATTGTACCTTACTGGATTTCGGCTCACTGTTTTATTTTTTCCCTCTAAATGAGATAGTAGAGGTAGTGTCTGACGAGAAGGAGTAGAGAAAGCCTAGCCAGTGAACTTTTGGAGACCTGAACGCTATCTTGAAGATTTTGGGAAGGAATAGCTTGAATGTAATTACTTGATTTTGTCTATGGATAATGTATATGAAATGTTACAGTATGTTATGAATGTGGTAAACAATGAATTATGCTTCTGTAGGTATATATATTGGATATTATTCTACTTTTGCTATATATTTTTCTGGATTTTTGTACAAATTCTAGACGGCATCTCTATCTAAATTTGTTGATTAGTGGACGGGAATGTTGAATGTAAAACCCATAGGGAATTATACAGCATCTGTTGATCATGTGTCGGTGTTGAGAATGTGTGTGATGGATATTATTTTGTATATTTGTAGGTTTTATTAAGGTTTCATATATCGGTTAAGCCTAATTTTAGAAAAAACTCTGTCCATTTTTTCTTAGAATTTTAGATTGTTATTTGGATTTTAGTTTCTGTATTTTTAATGACAGAAATATCTGAGAATAAAAAAAATTTGTTCTATCACAGCTAGTATTAGAGAAATGAGATACCTTAAGAATTAATCGATTATAAAGTGAAAGTATGGGCTTAAGTTTCTGTAGGGATAGGTCAGGATAGTTAAGATAATTAGGATGTTTAGGAAGTTGATCCTTAGGCTAGATTTGAATTCCATTAAACCATTGATAACCCCTTCCCTTAGCTTGATTTCCTAAGGTTTATAATGATGTGCTTTCTTTTAATTATAGGATCTAAGATGGCTAATAGGAGAAATAGAAGAAGCAATCGTGGTGGTGCTAGTACTCCTCATAATCGAGAGATTGCGTACGTGGATCTATTGGAGAGAATGACAAATGTGATGGAATCGGTGGAGCAGCGTCATATGGCTCCGGTCCCTACACCTAAGCCAGTTTCGATAAATCCTGCTTTGAAAACATATGATAGATTCATAGCGGAGGGAGCACCGAAATTTTTGGGTAAGCCTGATCCAGCAGAAGTAGATGTTTGGCTTAAGAGGATGAAGAAGATTTTTATTGTGATCCAGTGTACCGATCAGGAGAAAGTTACTTTCACAGTGTACAAACTAGTAGGCGAAGCTGACAGTTGGCGGAGTATGAAAAGGAAGACATTAGGCATACCCGACGATGCGATCACATGGGAGATGTTCGACGAAACTTTCATGGAGAAGTATTTTCTATCCAGTCTTCAAGATCAAAAGGAGCAAAAGTTCATGCGGATGAGGTAGGAAAATATGACGGTGATTGAGTACGACGCAAAGTTCATGGAGTTGTTCCAATTTGAGCCCTATTTCGTGGAGGATGGGTTGAGGAAAGCAAAGAAATTTCAGTAAAGGTTGTGGGACGATATTAGAAAGCAATTATCGACCCTAAAGCTTCAGACATGTGTTGACATTCTGGATCAAGCCATGATTTATGAGAAAGAGGTGGAAACGCAGAGATTCTTTGCTAAGAGAGCTGCTAGCCGAGCGAGTCTCAATACAGGCTCTATTGTAGGATCTTCAGGGCCATCCAAGAAAGCAAGGACAGCTGATAAAGGAAAGAGTATCACTTAGGTGCAGTCCGTGACTAGTTCTCAGGCGACAGCAGCCGAATGTACTTTTTATAGGAAGAGGCATCCGGGGTAATCATGTCGTAAGACGATGGGAGCATGCTTTAGATGTGGACAGTAAGACCACCAGATTAAAGACAGTCCATTACCTCCAAGGTCAGAAGCAAAGAAGCCTATTGTTATAGCTAGGGCTTTCGCGGTGACTGTTGAGGACCCGAGGTCATCCCTGAATGTTGTGAAAAGTACCATTTCTATTTATGGAGTTCCTACTTCTATATTATTTGATTTGATGTCTACCCATTCTTTTATTTTTTTCGTAATTTGTATGCTGTATTGTGTCTACCACATATATTTTCGATTATGCATTAGTTGTATCAACTCCCACTGGATCCTATGTAGCTGCTGATGTTGTGTATCTTGGATATGTAGTTGAGGTGAATGAAAAATATTTGATTGTGGATTTGATATTATTGAACATGGACGATTTTGATATAATTCTGGGGATGAACTGGCTAGTTAGATATCATACAAGTATTGATTATTTTCTAAAAAGGGTTTATTTTGATATCCCTGGGATGGAACCCCTTTTCTTTCAAGGTATTAGGAAGAAGGTGGTGCATGTATTAATTTCTACTTTGCATGCCAAGCACTTGTTAAAAAATGGCTGTAAAGCTTACCTGTCATATACCTACACCATTGGGAGTTGTAGTGTGCCGGTTAAGGATATCCTAATTGTTTGTGATTTTAAAAATGTCTTTCCGGAGGAGTTGCCTGAATTACCTTCACACTAGAAAATTGAGTTTGAGATTACAGTTATTCCTAGAGTTAGCCCAATTTCTAAAGCTCCTTATCGTATGACTCAAACTGAATTAAAAGAACTGAAATTATAATTATAGGAGTTGTTAGATAAGGGCTTTATTAGACCGAATATATCTCCTTGGGGTTCACCGGTGTTATTTTTGAGGAAGAAAGACAGGTCCTTACTGCTATGTATTAATTATCGTGAGTTAAACAAAATCACGATGAAAAACAAGTATCCCTTGCCATGTATTGATGATCTGTTCGATCAATTGCAAGGATCTCGGGTATTTTAAAAGATTGATTTGAAGTCCAGTTATTACCAGTTGAGGATCAAGCCAGAAAATGTGGCCAAGACTGCTTTCCGAACGAGATATAGCCACTATGAGTTCCTTGTTTTGCCTTTTAGCCTTACGAATGCCCCTGCTGCATTTATAAATATGATGAATAGGGTATTCAAGCCGTGTCTGGATAAATTTGTGGTAGTGTTTATTGATGACATCCTAATATATTCAAAGGATTATGAGGAGCATGAGACGCGCTTGAGGATAGTACTCCAAGTACTTCGCAAGAAAAAGCTGTATGCTAAGCTGAGTAAGTGTGAGTTTTGACTAAAAAAAGTGATGTTTTCGGGGCATGTGATTTCAGATGGTGGTATTTCTATAGATCCAAAAAAGGTGGAGACTGTTATGAATTGGAATAGGCCTATGTCCATGACTGAGGTTCGAAGCTTTCTAGGCATGGTAGGCTATTATAGACATTTTGTAGAGAATTTTTTACAGATTGCTATACCTTTGACTCAACTCGAAAAAAAGAGATTAAGTTTGAATGGATTGAGGAATAGACCACAGTTTTTAGGAGTTGAAAGATCACTTGACTACTGCTCCAGTACTAATCATTTCGGAAAGTTCATGTGGTTTTAAAATATATTGTGACGCCTCTAAGGCAGGTTTGGATTGTGTATTGATACAGCATGGTAAAGTAGTAACTTATGGGTCTAGACAACTGAAGGTGTATGAAAGGAACTACCCAACTCCTGATCTAAAATTAGCTACTATTGTGTTTGCTTTGAAATTTTGAAGACATTATTTATATGGTGAAAAATTCTTTGTGTATTCTAATCACAAAAGCTTTAAATATCTGTTTTCACAGAAGGAACTTAATATGAGGCAAAGGAGGTAGCTTGACTTTTTAAAAGATTATGACTGTAAAATATTGTATAAGCATGAGAGGGCTAATGTAGTTGTGGATGCATTAAGCCACCGATTGGGGTATGTGGCTAAGTTACAAATCAAACAGATGAGAATGTTGGATTATCTAAAGCAGTGTAATAACCAATGATATGTTCGGAGTGATAGGATACTTTTATCTTATCTTCAGAATCAACTAGAGGTAATTAATGAAGTTAACGAGAAACTAGTGAATGATCCGTTCCTTGTTGATATTGTAAATGATCTAAATAAGGAGTCTAGAGCTGATTTTAATGTCCGGATTGATGGAGTATTGAGATTCAGAGATGATTATGTGTACCGGACAATAGAAAATTGAAAGAGAAGATCTTAAAGGAAGCTCATAAGTCTCGGTATACCATCTACCATGGCACGAATAAAATGTATCAAAATTTGAAGAAGACTTTTTGGTGGAGAAACAAGAAGAGAGATATTATGACTTATGTGGAGAAATGCATTATATGTTAGCAATTGAAAGCTAAAAGGAGGAAACCTTCTGGGTTGTTACAGCTAATATCAACCGCAAGCTGAAAATGGGAAGATATTACTATAGATTTTGTATCAGGTTTGCCGAGGACTCCCAGAAATCATGACGCCATTTGGGTTATAGTTGATCGGCTAACAAAATCAGCCCATTTCTTGGCGATCAGGACGACTTATTCCCGTGATAGATTGGCCCAATTATATGTAAATAAAATTGTGAGGTTTCATAGAGTGCCTGCTTCGATTGTGTCTGATGGGGATCCACGTTTTGTCTCGAGGTTTTGGGAAAGCTTGCATAAGGAGTTGGGGATAGAATTAAAATTCAATACTGCATATCACCCCCAAACTGATGATCAATCGGAACATACGATTTAGATCCTTGAGGATATATTGAGAGCCTCGGTATTAGAGATTAAGGAAACTTTGGATAATTATCTGGCCTTGGTGGAATTTACATATAATAACAGCTATCAGGTAAGTATCGGTATGGCGCCTTTTGAGATACTATACGGGAGGAAGTGCAGATCGTTTGATTCACTGGGAGGAAACCGGAGATAAGAGAATTTGGGTCCTGAAATCGTGAAGGAAACGGTAGAGAAAATTAGCCTGATTCACGAGAACTTGAAAGCTGCTCAAAACAGACAGAAGAGTTATGCGGATAGAAGGAGGACAAAATTGAGATTTGAGGTAGGAAATTTTGTCTTTTTAAATGTTTCACCGTCAAAGGAAACGTTCAGGTCCAGAGTGAAAGGGAAACTAAAGCCACAGTTCATCAGACCTTTTGAGATTTTGGAGAGTATCGGTGAGGTTGCATATAGGTTGGCATTACCACCTAATCTGGCAGATGTATACGATGTATTCCATATATCTACACTTCAGAAGTATGTCCATGATCCTACGTATGTTATTGAGTACGAGCCTTTGACTATTGACATAGATTTATCCTATGTTGAGGAACTAATACAGATATTGGATCGAAATGACCAAAAGTTACGCACGAAGTCCATTCCCCTGGTGAAAGTGGTTTGGAGGAATCATTCACCGGAGGAGGCCATATGAGAGCGCAAAGAGGAAATCCGAAGTAAGTATCCCCACTTATTTTCTTGAGGTATGTAGCTCAATTTAATTTCGCGGATAAAATTTCCTTAAGTAGAAGAGAGTTGTGAGATCCCGATCTTAGAATATGATAATTATGAAATAATCATATAGATGAAAATTATGTTTAGGCTTAAAAATATGAAAAAATTTGATATCGAAGCAAAATAATGTGAAATAGGGAAGAGGTGGCACGGCGCCTGACGGCTGCTCGAGCGGCCACTCAAGCACAAAAATATGAAAGTTGCGCTCGAGAGCCACCAAAGGCGGAGCAAGAGTGGTGCAAACTACGAGGGTGGTGCTCAACGAGCGCTTGAGCGCCAACTGAGGCACAAAAATGCGAGAGCTCGTGCCTGATGACCGCTCAACTGGCGCTCAAGCGCTAATCTTATGCCCCCCCCCACGTGACTTGCTTTCCTTCATATTTTAAAAGGATTTTTGGTGCTCATTTGGGGAGACAGGCGATAGAACACGAGAGGAAGAAGAGAGGAAGGAGAGTGAAGGAGAAGAAGTGGGAGAAATCTTCCATTTAGATTCGATGAAAGTAAGAATAATTGTAGATCGAGCTTAGTCAAGTGTATTTCGGACTTTATTTTTTATTTTTACAACTTTTTAGTATCTCCAAATTTGTATATTTGTTCTAAAATAATGTTTTCCCATGTTTAGTGTAAATAAAGTATGTTTCTCCTAATTAATCGGACAGATTTTACCTTTACATGTATATACTACAATATATGACTTTGATTTCATATATGTACATATATTTGGTATCCATTTTGTGTCCGAAGTTTTCTTGAAACCCAAAGCATGAAAATGATGGGATTTGGTGTTTTAAATCCATGAATTTTAACATGTAAATGTTGATTTGTATAGAGATAATGTCCATGTTATGATTTGCATCTAAAAAATTTATACAAAATTATACTGTTAAATTACTGTGAATTTTTGAAGCATTCTAAAAGGTTAACCATGAAATTCTGACTAACTTTCTAAAGAATGATAAGCTATAAGTTAGAAAAAAAGAAGTAAAGTATTTCTGGTTCTGTTAATTAAGACCTAGGACTAATGTACAGTCAGGTAAGGTTATCCGGCATGCCTTAGAACATTACGGTGGTAATCAATGATATCTCTACCCATGAAGTTATACATGGTCCATCCTTCCTCAGAGCGCTAACCTAGAGGGTAGTTTTCTATTTCTGGCCTATCTTCGGGAGGCATTTCTGTTCTGATCCCGCAAGAAAGGATCTCCCTTTCTATTTCTGGCTTTAGATTATATAGAGTGAATACAATTTATCAATTATTATTCGCCTCAACAGCTAGTAGGGTTTACTAATTTGGTCATTTCCGATAGGAAAAAGATTTTCCAGAATTTATAAATTTTGATATTAGTTTCTAATTTCTAAGACCCGCTAAACTGATTCATGATTTCTGAAGCATATTTACATGGTTATGACTTTCCATGCTTTCACGTTACCTTTCTGTTCTTGAATACTTCCATAATTATGCATATTTGTACATCTATTCTGCATGATAAGATTTACAATGCATGTTTTTACTGTACCTTAGTGGGTTTCGACTCACTGTTTTACTTTTTTCCTTTATATGAGACTGTAGAGTTTGTGCCTAACGAGGAGTAGAGAAAGCCTAGCCAGCAAACTTTTGGAGACCTGAATGCTATCTTGAAGATTTTGGGAAGGAATAGCTTGAAAATAATTACTTGATTTTGTCTCTAGATAATGTATATGAAATGTTACAGTATGTTATGAATGTGGTAAAACAGTGAATTATGCTTCCGCAGGTATATATATTTGATATAGTTCTACTTCCGTTATATATTTTTCTGAATTTTTGTACAGGTCCTAGACGGTATCTTTATTCTGAATTTTTGGATTAGTGGACAGAAATATTGAATGTAAAAGCCATAGGGAATTATACGGCGTCTGTTGATCCTGTGTCAGTGTTGAGAATATGTGATAGATATTATTTTGTATATTTGCAGGTTTTATTCAGGTTTCATATATCAGCTTAGCCCAATTTTAGGAAAAATTCTATCCATTTTTCCTTAAAACTTTAGGTTATTATTTGGGCTTTAGTTCCTATATTTGTATTGACGAAAATTTCTGACAACAAAAAAAAAATCTGTTTCATCACACCTTAGGACTAAACGGGCTTTTGATGGCTTTTTTTTTTAAGATCTCATGGGATATCACAAGAGGACTTATTTCAAAAGCATGTTTCACTTCTTTGGTGTCAGTTGAATCCTCAAACAGATCAACTGTGTGACTATTTGTTTTATCCAAAAAGTTTCTTCTCTCAGCAAAGTTTATAATTTTGGAGCTATTTCCTATTATAATGTGATTTATAAAATCATCTATAAAATACTTACCAACTAGCTTAAATTGACCCTTGCAATGTCGGTGAACTCTTTCCAAATGGCTTTTGTAAAATGGAGGCATATTGGTGATAATATATTTTTGGCCCAATAATCACTTTGTAAGTACAACCTGAATAAATGTCCTAACTAGTGTGTATTGAAAGTTGTTATCAAGAAAGTATATGATTCAGTGGAACGAGACTTCTTATTAGCTACCTTAAAAAGAATGGGTAATTGGCCGCCTTTGTTGGTTGGATTGAGAAATGCATGGCCACTCTAATGCTCTTCATCTTCATCAATAAAGAGTATTCTGATTTATTCAAAGAAAGGAGAGGCCTTCAACAAGGTGGCCCCATCTCCCCTATTTGTTTGTCCTATGTAGAGAGATCATCTATGGTATGAGCAAGGTCAAAGTTATTAATAATCCAACGTTCAGTTACCATTGGAATTGCAAAGATATGGAGACTACGATGTTGCTTTGTCATATGATCTACTCCTTACTGTTGGAAAAAAGGGGTGTCCGGATAGAATGATAAATAGTGAAAGGAAAGAGGAAGAAGAAGTATACGCCGTTTTACGTAGAAACGCTTATGAACCAAGGAAAAACCACTGGAGTAAAGTCGACAGCAAATCCACTATATGAAAAATAGGTTACAAACCTCGAAGATGGAGTATCCGCTATACACCCGAGAATAACAAAGAAAAAAAAATCTCACCGGAGTAAACAAGAAACACTCCACTCTTTTACTCTCTATTTTTTTCTTTCTTCTCCTTTTCACTGGTGGTGCACTCCTCTCTTGTTCCTTCACCCTTGGATTTTCCCTCCTTACACTTTACCATACTCGGATGCTTTCTTTCACTCTCATGCTCACCACTGCGTGCCCAGCATGCGTATATATGGTGGTCTGGCCGGAGACCTTCAACAAATAGGCAGGTTGAGTGTGGTCAAATGCCCGCCACCTACTCTACAACCTGTCAACAGTTTTATCCACCAACTCTGCAACCTACCGCCTGCACAGACGGCGCACGCACAGCAGGTCTGCTACCTGCTCTGCTGTCCAACAACTTATTACCAACTGTCCACGACGTCCTCAATCGTCGCTGCAGTCAAGTCCCTTGGCCGTCTGTGCCCATTGGCTATCACAAGAGTCTTCTGATATTCCTTGATTGATTCCAAACCAGTAATACCAACTGGTAAATTATTCCTACCCATCTGGTCAATATGTTGACCGGCAACCCAAAGCACTCCAAGTATTTTCTACTCCGAAAATACTATTAGGAAATCCTCTCCCGATTTCCTTTCCAACCTTAGCCGGTCAACCTTTTGTTGACCAGGTCCATAGCCATCCGGTCAACTTTCGTTGACCGTCCTCCACAACCATCAGATCAACCTTCCTATTGACCGTCTTCAGCTGGCTGTCCGCCGATCAAACTCCATTAACCGCCCACCATTCACCTCCGGTCAACGTCCCATTGATCGGAAATAGTTCTCCGAATTTGTTCTCCACAAATCCTCTGATGACAAACCAGTTTATTGAATCACCCACAAGGGAGTGACTACCCCAACAAACTTCCCCTCACGACCTTATGAGGGATACTTTCGCCTCTACTCGACGATCGTCATCGCCTACCTTCCGGCAGCTTCCCTCAAACGGGATCCCCGGCGTTGGCCTCCGCAAGCTTGAATGACACCTTCCTCCGCCCCACTGAGCTTGGAGCAACACCACTCCCCTTCAACTCTTTTACCACGGACTTGTCATTCTCCCTTACACTCCACCTTAGTCGTCCTCTCCTGCCACCTTGACCAATTTGGTCATCTTGGCATTTCCTTTGGCAGTGCAGGCCTTCATCAGATACCACCCTGATGTCCTACTTCCCCTTACCACCATTGAGGCCCCTTTGGTGAGCTTCTACTAGCTATCGCCAAACGCCGTCCTGAAGCCTTTCTCATCAAGCTTCCCGATTGAAATCACATTCAACCTCAAATCTGGGGCATGTCGCATGCCCTCCAGCACGAGCGTATTTCCGTTGCTTGTCCTCAAACAAACATCCCCAATGCCAACAACCCTAGACGAGCCACCGTTACCCATCTTCAACACCCCATGGACAATGGGCGTATAACTCATAAAATGGGACTTCCACGGTGTCGCATGGTGTGAGGCCCCACTGTCCATCACCCAACTTGTCTCCTGACATGTGCGACTTCGTGCTTCCCTTGCATGGACCACCGGAGGTCTCCACAGAAAGTAATGGTCTCTAGATCATCAGCCTGATCCATTTTCTCCTGACAATCGCTTCTGCCCTCCTTGTCCTTCCTTCTTTGCAAACAGTCCCTCTTTATGTGGCCTTTCTTGCCATAAAAGAAGCAACTCCTCCCTTCAAACTTGTTCCGGCTGTTGCTCCTTTCCACTTTGCCACCTCCGCCTCGTTCCCTTGATTTTCCTCGTCCCCGACTGCTGGTCGCCACAAGAATATTTGGATGAGAGCTTGAGGCCTCACCGCTTTCCCTCCACATTGACTCGTTCATAAGTAGGGAAGCTATGACCTCGTCCAGCCTCAGCATGTCCTTTCTGAATAGCAATGTCATGATGATATGATCATACGAAGCCGACAAGGATGCCAGCAACACCAACGCTTTATCTTTCTCCTTGATCTCCTCATCAAGGGCTGACATCTGCGTCACCAGCCAGTTGAACTCGTCCAAGTGCTTCTCAAAGCACTCACCTTCCGACAACCGCAGGCCATAAAACTGCTTCTTCATATGAAGTCTGGTTGTCAAGGACTTGAACTTATACCGGCTTTCAAGCTTTTTCCAGACTTTCATCAGGTCTGACAGACCGAAGACCTCCTGAGTGTGTTGTCCGTCAAACACAACTTAATAGTACAGTTGGCAAGATCCCTCTTATCCTGTCACTCGTCCTCGGTCAGGTTCTCCGGCTTCTCCTTTTTTTGAAGAGTTTTTACCGTTCTTCCTGGGTCAAAATATTCCTCACCCTTTCCTGCCAGAGGATGAAATTATTTTGCCCATTGAACCGCTCCACAGTGAACGACCCATTCTTCGCCGATGACACCATCCAACCGATGGTTCACAAACCAATCTCTGATACCACTTGTTGGAAAAAGGGACATCCGGACAGAATGATAAATAGTGAAAGGAAAGAGGAAGAAGAAGCACAAGCCGTTTTATGTGGAAACCCTTATGAACCAAGGAAAAACCACAGCAGTAGAGTCGACAGCAAATCCACTATGTGTAAAATAGGTTACAAACCTCCAAGATGGAGTATCCGCTACACACCCGAGAATAACAAAGAAAAAAAACCTCACCAGAGTAAACAGGAAACACTCTACTCTTTTACTCTCTGTTTTTTCTTTCTTCTCCTTCTCACTGGTGGTGCACTCCTCTCTTGTTCCTTTACCCTTAGATTTTTCCTCCTTGCACTTTACCGTGCTCGGATGCTTTCTTTCACTCTTATGCTCACCACTGCATGCCCAAAATGCGTATATATGGTGGTCTGTCCGATGACCTTTAACAAATAGGCAGGTTGAGTGTGGTCAAATGCCTGCCACCTACTCTGCAACATGTCAATAGCTTTATCCACCAACTCTGTAACCTACCATTTGCACAAATGACGCACGCACAGTAGGTTTGCCACCTGCTCTGCTGTCCAGCAACTTGTTGCCAGCTGTCTACGACATCCTCAATCATTATTGCAGTCAAGTCCCTTGGCCGTCTGTGCCCATTGGCTATCACAAGAGTTTTTCGGTGTTCTTGGTTGATTCCATACCAGTAATACCAACTGGTAAATTCTTCCTTCCCATCTGGTCAACATGTTGACCGGCAACCCAAAGGCACTCCAGTATTTTTTACTCCGAAAATACTATCAGGAAGTCCTCTCCCGATTTTCTTTCCAGCCGTAACCGGTCAATCTTGCGTTAACCAGGTCCATAGCCATCCAGTCAACCTTCCGTTGACCGTCCTCCACAACCATCAGGTCAACCTTCCTGTTAACCGTCTTCAACTGGCTGTCCACCGGTCAAACTCCATTGACCGTCCACTGTTCTCCTCCGGTCAACATCCCGTTGACCGGAAACAGTTCTCTGGATTTATTTTTCACAAATCCTCCAATGACAAAGCAATTTGTTGAATCACCCACAAGGGAGTGACCTACCCCAACACTTATCCATGCGGCTAACCGACAATCAATGGCAATCTTGAACCCATTTTTCAAGGATTTTATAGGTTTTTCCAGTAGGAGTCCTAGCCTTGACAAAAGTATCTTTTTTGTTGTAATAATATAATCAAGGTGGAAAATATCAAGGACATTACAGATTTTAGGACCAATAATCTTTCTATTTGTTACTTAGATGTGCCTCTCATTTCATCAATGTTCACTATATCAGACTATTGGATTCTTATTGATAGGATTTTGACTAGGGTGAGGTCCTGGAAGAATGGATGGCTTTCATTCAATAGTACAATCCAACTCATCTCTTCCATCCTAGCCAATATTTAGTCAATATTGGGCTTCTAGTTTCATTCTCCCCAAATCAATTCAAAAGAGAATCGATAGCATTTTTTGACGATTTCTCTCACATGGGCAAAACTCAAATAAAATTCCAGCTAGGGTGGCTTAAGTCAAAGTTGCATGCCTAAAAAATGAGGACTTAGCATGAAGAACACGATTGTTTGCAACAAAGCTCTCCTAGCTAGGCACATCAAGGATGTTTTCATAGACGATAGCATATTTATCTGAGTGAATTAGGTTAGAAGGCACTGTATTAAGGACAAATGTATATAGACTATCATAATTCCTCAATTTGACCCCTGAAGCTTTTATTAGATTATAAAGTTTTGGATTTATCTGAGACCATTTGTCCATCACATGGTTGGCCATGGGAAGGAGGAAGGTCCTTCCCATGGTTTGACTTATGGCATTTGGTCAGGGCACTTACCGTTACATTTCTTAACCATATTACATTAGCTATTGGCATTCCATGAGATGCAAATGTGGACGTTATTATCGAGGATAATCACAGGAGATAGCCACCTTAAGTTCAGCTTCGTTTGAGATCCTTCATTATGTCACGGTTGCATATGACCCTTACCCTTATTCATCTAATTCCATTAGATGGGACCCGAAGGCTGACGGCAACTTCTTTGTCAACTCGGCGTGGAGAATCTTCAAATCGGCCACTGCGAAAGTTTCCTTGACTTTCCTAGGCTTATGGTTCCATCCATCTCATATCTTTATCATCTAACTGGCCAACAAAGAGAAACTTAGGACCTTTGATAGACAAGCATTCCTCTATATTTCATCCTATTGTGGTTTCTTCAGGAATGTGGATGAATAAATTCATCATTTATTCTTCTACTGTCTGGTCACCTAAAATATTTGGTGTGCTATTTGGGAAAAAATCAAGTATGTCTGACTATATTATGATTGATATAAACCTATAACATGGGTCATGAGTAGATGGAATACAAAATCCCAAATCCGCCTCCTTTAATGGCTCACTCTAATGTTATGGTTGACTTTATCTGGCAGAATTATAATGTCTGTCTATTCAACCTGTCCTAATCGTTTGACAGCAAAAAGACTACTTATATCATTCTGAATTTCCTATCAAAGAAAGTATAAACCATAGTGCTGCACCATCAAGTAATGCATGAGCAGCCCCTTGTGCTCTTGGTATTGCCCACCAATTGTCAGTTGGGGATGTTTCAACTTGGTCTTTTATTGATTTGTAATTTAGGTTAGGTAGTGTCTCTAATTCTGTGTTAACCTATAAGGGATATAGAACTTCTTGTACATAATATTTTCTAAAAATAAATTTGAGTACTAATTTACTAAAAAATGATTTATTAGTAACTAAGGCAAATAAACATAAGCGTATTTGTGAATATTGTTGAATAAAATCTCAGACTTTATTATTTGTTTTATTACATAAAATATTATTGCATTGTACATATTATTTGTATCTGTGATGCAAATAATAAAAACTTATGTTAAAAGTAAGTTCTATAAAATGAAGATTTAGAATAACCGAAGTAATAGTGAGGTTAATAACTATATCTATAGAAGACATCGTATTATATGTATTCTTATATATTCTAAAAAAATGAACAATTGTTGTGACTGACTTGTCCTCTCATTTCTCCCCTTTTATACACACTCTCAACAGGAAAAGCCTCTTAAATTATTCTCTTCTTATTAAGATAGGATTTAAAAGTAATTATATAATAATAACTTTGACCACCCAATAAGACTAGAAATTTTAATTAGACTTACATAAACCTCTAAATCACTTGAAACTTCCTAGATTACATAATGTCAAATTACATTATACATAGAATCAAATTCTATGCAACTAAAGTGCCCATATCCCAATCAATATAAGTGATCATGTCTAATTATTGAATTAATTGTAATATAATAATAAACTACATATTAAGCATGTTCTTATAAAACAATAATACACAATCAATGTAAGCCTATACAATAAAAATTCTTATATTCTTCTGCTTGGGCAAATATTGATTGTTAACAAGGATTTACTAGTATTTGTTTTTGAAATTGACTATAGAGTTAAACTACATAAATGACCACACAAAATATAGTCAACTGTTAACACCTAAAAAATATGATCCACTCCAACAAGAATATCAACACTAAACTTGAAAATAGTCATATCATTCAGTGATGTTGATATAAGATCATTCTATAGTCATAAATGCTAACGTCCTTATCAACATGGATCCCCCAATCTCCAATTGCTCTGGTAGTATATAGTATGAACTTAGCTTAAAAAATTTGATCGGCTATGGCGATAATTCATATCGGTCCATGTTAGGTTTTCATCACATTTATAGGGATAACTCAGAAGTTTCTCGTCGCTCTCTCTGGGAAAGCCTTCGCTCCTATAGCTGGCAGATCCAAGATATGGCTTGGGTGGCTTTGGAAGAATTTAATGCTATAAGATTCCCTTCTAAAGGGCTGGGGGGTAATTGGCACACCAGGAGTTCTATGGAGCTGGATTGCCTCTTTGACTGTGATCTTACTGATGTCAGCCATGATGGCACCTTTTATATGTGGAATAATAGAAGGGATTCATCTGTATGTATTTACAGGAAGCTTGATCGGATTGTAGCAAATGGCAATTGGTTTTTGGATTTTGGAGTTTGTAAGGCTTCTTCCCCCCCGACTATCTGATCACTCTTTGTGCATCCTTAGTCTCCAGGAAGAGCCGAATATTCGTAAAGGTACGTTTCATTTTAATAACTTCCTTACATCGCATCCGTAATTCTGCCAGGTGGTGAAGGAGGCCTGGCAAGTAGAGACTTCAGGAGTTTCAATGTTCCGTCTTACCACCAGATTAAAGCACAACAATAGACTCCTCAAAAATCTTAATTCCAAGTTGGGGAATGTCCATGAGGATGTTGTTCAGATGTGCAAGGAGCTAGAAACCAGCCAGCAAATTGAGGGTAGTTCTAGAGAGGAAAAGAAGTGCAAATCTGCCTAAGCAAAAGCAATTGCCCGGAAGGTTGAATTCCTATAGCAAAAGGCCACACGCAATTGATTAAAGGATGGTGACCAGTGCATCAAGTTTTTCTTTCGTACTGTTGCTAGCAACTGTAACTACAATCGGATTCTTACTTTGATTAAAGATGATGGATCTACCACTAAAGGGAAAGAGAAAGTTCAAAACTTGATTCTAGAACACTTTTCCCGTCTTTTGGGTCGGGGACGCACCCATAATTTGCTTATCAAGGACCGGCTGAACCCCTTCATCCTTCGATCTATACCCAATTCTCTCAAGGATTTCCTATGCAACCCAGTTAGTGATGAGGAAATCAAGAAAGCTATGTTTTTCATTGGTGATATAAAAGCCCCGGGTCCTAGTGGATTCTTTGCTAAATTCTTCAAGGATGCATGGCATATAGTGGGGTCTTCTGTTATTGAAGCGGTGAGGGACTTCTTTATCCACAGTAGACTTCTCAAACAAATTAACGCCACCTATATTTGCCTTATTCCTAAAGTTAAATCTCTCGCTAAGGTTGGCAATTTCAAGCCAATTTCCTGATGTAATGTCACATATAAAGTCATATCAAAGATCATCGCCAAGCGTATGAAGCCTACTATTCCCTTCCTGGTAGATAGATGTCAAACGGCATTTGTGATAAGAAGGAAGATTAGTGACAATATTTTACTTACCCAAGAGCTACTGCATAAATACCACTCTAAGAAAGGTGTCCCAAGATATACTATGAAGGTTAATCTTATAAAGGCCTATGACTCCGCTCAATGGGATTTTCTCCTTGCCACATTGGATTTGATGGGTTTCCCCCAACAGATGAATTCTTGGGTCCATTAGTGTATTACGACTAGTTCCTTCTCTATTAACATTAATGAAGAATCTGTGGGCTTCTTTAAGGGTTCTAAGAGGCTGAGACAATGTGACCCCCTATAACCATATCTTTTTGTGCTCACGATGGAAGTTTTGAATGGGATTATAGAAATTAAAGCTCGGCACAATTGTGGATTCCATTATCATTGGAAATGTGAAAGATCACGAACTATTATGCTTGCATTTGCAGATGATTTGCTACTTTTTTCCAACGCTGATGCCAATTCTATCAGAGTTCTTCATGGTTGCCTTAAAGAATTTCAAATCTTGTCAGGATTAACAATGAACAAAGATAAAAGTAAAGTGTTTATCTGCTCCGGTAATGAAGAGATGGTTCAAGAGATTCTAGACATAACTGGATTTAAATTGGGTATAAACTTCCAGTGAGGTACTTAGGAGTTCTCCTCATCACTATACGCCTCTCAATTGCGGACTGCAAATCTTTGATTGATAAGGTAGTGCATCAGGTGAATTCTTGGGCTAATAGATTACTATCGTTTGGAGGCAGATTATAGCTTATTCAATCTATTCTCTCATCCCTTCACCAGTATTGGGCGTCCATCTCCATTCTACCCAAAGCTATCATGAGATCCATAGAAGGATATATCTGTCGATTCCTATGGCACAATTCCATTGACGGGAGTACAACCGCTAAAGTGGCCTGGGAGGAGGTTTGCAAACCTAAGACAGAAGGTGGTCTTGACATACGTAATCTCCTAAGCTCCAACAAAGCTCTTATCTCTTATCTTTTCTGGAGGATTATTACGAAAGATCTCACCTAAGTTTGGGCTACCTGGATACACCTCAACAGAATCAGAGATAGGTGTATATGGACCATCAAAGTACCTTCAAATGTGACTTGGAGCTGGAAAAAAATTATGAAGTTGCGTCCTAAAATCTGCCCATATATTCAATACTGTATTGGAGATGGTGCAAACACTTTCTTGTGGCTCAATAATTGGCACCCAAAGGGCCCACTAGCCAACAAGTTCTCCACTAGGTTGATGACTATGACAGGTCCGCCAAGGGATGCGAAAGTATCCTCTATCATCAAATATGGAGAATGGAGATGGCCTAATCCCTATGATATGGAGGTAGCTCAGATCATTGACGGTATGCCAGATCACCTCCCGGCCCCTGACAGGAAAGATGCAGTCAAATGGAGTGAAGAACCTAATGAAATGTTTTTGACTCGCTCTGCATATCGTATTTTCCAAGGATCCATAGCCAAAGTGGGATGGGTGCCTCTCGTGTGGGGTCCACACCACATCCTCTCATATGCCTTTACACTCTGGCTTGCCATCCGAAGGAAGCTTAGCACTTTGGATAGGATTGGTAGTTTTGTTAATCAAGCCAATATTTGTGTTCTGTGCAAAAATGCTGAGTAAAGTCACCATCATCTTTTCTTCGAATGTCCTTTTTCATATGAAATTTGGGGTATGATGAGTAATCGAGCTGGGTTACATTGGTCATACAGGAAATGAAGACAGAATATTGATTGGATTGCCCACATATGGAAAGGCATGAATGCCAAAGCACTCCCTTGTAGACTCACTCTTGCAGCCACAGTTTACTTCAATTGGAGGGAATGCAATCAAAGAGTTTTTGATGGTGCAAGTGTTTAGGAGGCTACACTAATTACTAATCTCATCACAGACTCTGTTCGGCGAAAGTTGAAACTTAGTATTAGTGGTCATAATAGTTGTACCAGATACGTTACCACCCGTTGGAATTTAATGATGTCCGAGGGCGGGTTACCTGAGTGGAGGTAATGTCAATAGGGGCTGTGGACTTTGTTTGTCCGCAGACAAGGTTGAGGATGAGTGTCCCGTCTTCAGGAACTGTCGGCCGAGGTTTATAATTGGCCGAGGACTTTGTTTAACTGGCTATGGGCAATTGCTTAGTGTCCATCATAGCTACATACACAGTTATGCTAGATGCAAATTTGTCAGTTAAAAAACAACAAAAAAACAAAAAAGGGGGGGCTTCTGGCCGATTAACTAGTTGACGGGCCAAAATCGGCTGATGGTGCTGGAGGCAGATTTGCTGATCTTGTTGGTGTTTTGAAAAAAAAAAAAAAAGAGTGGCATCAGGCCGGTCAACTAGCTGACCGACCAATTTCGGTTGAAGACACTGGGTGCGGAATTGCCGGTGTGCTAGTATGGGTTGTAGCTGGCTTTATGCTCTTGCCGGTATAGTGTACTTAGCCGGTACGACGTTATTCCTCGATTTACTTAAACGAAGGATAAAAAAAAAACCATTCCGGAAGGATTGCCTTTTTTTCCTGTCTGATATGCTGGTAAGGGACCGTTGTTGGTTTTAAGCTTTTGCTCGTATGGTTTTAGCCAGTGTGGTGTTCATTCCCGTTTTACTTACAAAAAAAAAGCATTCCTGTCATTTTGCTTTTCTCTTACCTGGATTGCCGATTTGTATCATTTTATCAGTATGGGAGTTTTAGGATGATCTTGTGTTGTTGCCTGGTTTGGTGTGTATATCGGAATGGCCTGTAGGCGGATTGGGCTTGCTCGGTGTGGGGTCTGTGTTGCTGCAAGGGGTATATTGCTATTTTGGTGCAAAGAGGCGGATTGATGTAATTTGCCGGTTTGGAGATTTTGACGCGTTTTCTGCTGTTTGCCAGTATGTTGAATCCTACCGATATGCGCAATGTGCTGGTATGTTTAAAAAAAGGGGGGCAGTATGTGTTTTTTGCCCGGTATGGTGTTTTGTGCCGATATGGGTTTAAAGCCGGTTGGTGCAATTTGCCAGTATGATGTATCCTTGCTCAACTATTGCTTTCTACCGGTATGGAAAAAAAAAATTTGGGCAGTATGTGCAATCTACCTGGTATGGTGTATTATGTCAATATGGTATTCTGCCGGTTTGGTGCTAATACTCGGTATGGTGTACTTTGGCGGGCTTGGTGCCTTTGCCGCAATTCTGCCTTTGTCAGGATGTAATAGTGCTAGTTGGAAAAAAAGGGGGGCAGGATCTTTCTTGGATGGGTTCTTTTATATGTGTATGAGAGATCTTCGCATGGCCATTGTAACTAAGATGTTTGAGGAGATTCAATGGTGTCCAAGAGGTGCTTCATGTCCACGGGCTGTCTACTAGTGCCCGTCATTCATGCGCTTGACTGAGGAGTCAATCTACTTGATCCGTTGTACTTCAATGCGGTTTTTTGTTTGTTCCAGTTCGAGAGTGCAGGTTTGCATTTTCATGCCCGGAATGGATAGCCTTTTTTGATTTCTCGGTATGGATTGGCAACAGCCGGTATGGAATCTGTTGGGATGGAATGGAATTGGTGTTTTGTGGGCGGTATGTGCATTATGTCCGGTATGGAGTTGTTTCCAAAAAAAATGGAACCCATTGGTCGTTTTCCGGTTTTGATTGTATGATATGGATGGTGTCTTGGTGCTATGTAGGATGGAATGAATGAACTGGATTTCCTAGTATGGAAACGATAGCAAATTGTCGAAATGGTGTAAATACTGATTTGAAAAATGACCGTATGGAGTATTTGGTATGTTTATCAATTTGTGTATCTCCGATTGTTTCCGTTGATATTTTTACTTTGATTTCATGTTATGTTATATGGTGCTTGAGGAATGTGCTAACATCTTTATTCTAATTCCAAATCGGTAAAACACTTAGAGATAGATCATTAGTTTCTGTAATTTTTTATTTTTATTTTAATACAATTATTTACTTACCAAAAAAAAAAGTTTTCATCACATGTGCCTCAAAAATTCTACGTGCAACATCTTTCATCGATGGATCCCACAAAATTATCTTGATATTTATATATTTAACTAAAATGTAGTCTTTTCAACTCTTTTTCTGACTTAAATCATACATGATATATATAATCCAACAGCAACTTGAACTCCAATTACTTTTTGAGATGAATAATGGCATGTTATTGTCACAATAAATTAGTAATGGTCTTGAGACAAAATTGACAACTTACAATCCAAAAATAAAATTTCTCAACCACACATCTTGGAAAACAGTCCCATAATATGGCACAAATTCTGTTTGCATAGTAGAAGTCACCACTAGGCTATGTTTCACTCTTTTTAAGAAATAAAGTCTGCGAGCCATTTGAAAACATAACCTAAAGTAGACTTTAAATCATTTGGATAATCAACAAAGTCTAAAAGTAATGTAGTTCAATATCTCAAGTTCATCTAAATGCCTATACACAAGCACATAATCTTTTCATTACAATTCTTAGCTGCTCTCTAATATTTTAAACCTAGATTAGACTAACACCAACCCACTAAAATCAATTGCATAGGATATGTTTTGTCTAGTACTTGTGCATATAAACTTTCAACTCCATTAGAATATGAAATCAATTTCGTAGTCTTCCTTTCAACATTATTTTTTCGGCATTCTTACTGAAATTGTTCTTTTGTTATAGGGGTATCACTAGGTATACAACCTTATTTCATATCAGAATTTTTGAGAACACATTGGATATATGCTCTTTTACAAAGTCCTGACGAACCAGAATTTTTTATTGTGATGAATCTCAATACCAAACAAAAATTAGTTTTTTAGAAAGGGTTAGAAAGTCCTAACCTTTTTTTTAAGAGGATTGTTAATCTTAACCTCATCTTGACAAAATCCAAACTCTAAAATGGGACGATTTTAGTTTTTGTCTTGTCCAGAAATCAGAAAAAATTGTAAAAAGTTCTATCAGAAATCTGATTTTTAATATAAAAAATAATTTTTTATGCTTATTCCCATAAAAATTCAGTCGAAGTAATTTTACCCATCATATTTCTAGCCTTATTTATAAGAGGCATATTTCCCCTTTTTTTTTTACAGATTATTTTGTTCTAGCATCATTGGCATGTTGAATAGGATATTATCCCACAATCTGTATGTCTTTGTCCAATGAACACTTATGTCGACCAATCTCATAGCATTGTCGGCCCTGATCAGAGCACTGCTTTGATAATCTTCACGAGTTGCCTTTCAACTTCTGGTCTAAAATTTTAAAATTTTCTAAGTGCCTGAGATTTCTTACTAATCAAATAAATACATCCATAGCAAAAGAAGTCACCAATAAACATAAAAATTATTTATTTTAACATATGATAGCAGGTAATGGTCCACAAACATCTGCGTCTATCAGTTCTAGAATGACAAGGCAGTGTTTAAACACATGAACACTTAGAAGATCGCAAATATGTGTTTTCACATGAAAGTATAGAATTAAAAATCATAACTTATGGATTCAAATTATAAAACATAATCCCAAATTTATACATTATGATGTTAAAATTAAATTTTATTGAGTAATTTGAGAAAAATTACATATTTAGAAGAAAAATCAAGTGTTGAAGGAATGAGGAGTTGTATCTAACCTGGGTATGAGTAACGTTTATGCATAGCTAAGCAAAAGGAGTGGCACTCATGCATGTCTTAACAGAAAGAGTTACGTTCATATGTGATAGAAGTACGCTCGTATATTCATATATTTGTCTTTATAAATGATAAGCACATGACTGACGCTTATACATTAATTGATATATATAAAGAATTTTCTTATAAATTTAGTTTATTTTTTTTACTAAGATTTGTTTTTCCTTATATTTATAAAAGCATAAATGTTATTGTGTGATGTAACATTTCATATTAGCAAACTTGGATACTCTTATAGGATTGCAAATGGAGGACCTCTTTTTAATTGTTTTAGGATATTTTATAGCGCGTTTTGACAGTGTTAGATCAATTAATGGGGTTTTCAAATTATATGCATTTGTGGCAGGGTTATTTCTGATTAGTTGATACTTTTTCTTGTTTCTTGGGATTATCGTGGAGTAAGTATATTAATTTAGAATCACTTTCAAATTATGGCCATTTATTCCTGGGGCTTTATCTATTTAAATTAGATTGATTTAATAGTATTTGTTATAGAATCGTATCTCAATTATTTAGATTAAATTTTATTATGTAATTATTTTATGATTTGTAAGGGGAGTCATGATATAAATGTTTAAATATAGATTGTTATTATTTACATGCTTATAACATAAATTTAATTGTAGAAATATAAGGAACAAATAATATGTTAATGGAGAGAAATTTTTAAATAAATCATATAAAACAAGCATTAACTAACATACTCATGAGCAAAAATGTTGAGCCCCTTTGCCAACTAACATTAGCACTTGATTATTTAAAGTCCACATTAGATTTACAAACTCGCATCAACCAGAACACCTTATTGTTTCTCCTTGTAGATCTTCTCTTGATCAAAGTCCTCCAGCTGTGATGCAATGCCTCAATCATACACATCAAAACTCGTAGGAATGTAGGACAATAAATGTGTTTAAAAATTATGAATGGGAGAACTCAGTAAGTTTTAGTCACAGGCCTTCATAAAAATATAAAGATTTTTAAAATGGTTGGTAACTCTAAAATGGTATGCTTCATAAGACTTGAAAGTATAAACTTGACATAGAAGAAGATTTGTAAGGTCCAAGTCTTTGATTAATACTAATTTTAGATAATTAAATTAATAAAATTAAAATTATAATCAAAATATATAAAAAATTGGGTTAACAGTAAAATTTTAACCAGTTTGGATTAAGAGGATCAGCACTCAATAGAGGCCTAATCCACATCAAAGCGCCTAAACTTGTAGAGTCAGCACTTGAAGAATGTCTGACCGACACTTAAATGGTTGTTAACAATAGCTACACGTACAAAGTAAGCTCGAGGCGCGCTCGAGCGTAGTGAACCCCTGACCTTACCCCTGATGAGCGTTCGAGTGCTACACTGTATATAATGGTCATTCGAATTGATTTTAGTCATTTTTGTAGCAGTTTTCTAGAGAAGAGAGAGAGGAAGAGAAAGAAGACTTGAGGAAGTTTAATTCAAGTAATTTAAGGCTAAAATTTAAGTAAATCAAATTAAGACAAGTACACTTTCAAACCCCTTTCCTTCGTTGCTGATTTTTGTTGATATTTTAAAGTATTTTCTTATACAAATACTCACACATACCTTAAAACTCGAAGTATAATATTATGTTAAGCATGCATGTAAGTTCTTCATCATTTTGTAGCAAAATTCTATGAAAACTTACGCTGAAGTTATGTATATTGAATATATGTGATGAATTCTGCATTATATCACTTGTGCATGTTTGAAAACACAGTAAAATGCATTTTTATGTCTAAATTTCATATATAATATTTTTACATAGTTGTAAATTATTGAAACAAAGTTTCTGCATGTCAAATTATATCCTATATATTCTAAAATATAGGCAGAACTACTTGCATATTTAGCTAAGGAGAAGAGAGAGACAAACAGAAAGAAAGCTTGGGGAAGTTCAATTCAAGTAATTTAAGGCTAACATTTAAGTAAATCAAATTAAGACAAGTACACTTTTAAACCCCTTTCCTTCGTTGTTGATTTTTGTTGATATTTTAAAGTATTTTCTTATACAAATACTCACACATACCTTAAAACTCGAAGTATAATATTATGTTAAGCATGCATGTAAGTTCTTCATCATTTTGTAGCAAAATTCTATGAAAACTTATGCTTAAGTTATGTATATTGAATATATGTGCTGAATTTTGCATTATATCACTTGTGCATGCTTAAAAACATGGTAAAATACTTCTTCATGTCTAAATTTCAGATATAATATTCTTACATAGTTATAAATTATTGAAACTAAGTTTCTACATGTCAAATTATATTCTATATATTCTAAAATACAGGTGGAACTACTTGTATATTTAGCTGAGGAGAAGAGAGAGAGAGGAAGAGAAAGAAAGCTTGAGGAAGTTCAATTCAAGTAATTTAAGGCTAAAATTTAAGTAAATTAAATTAAGGCAAGAATACTTTCAAACTTCTTTCCTTCATTGTTGATTTTTGTTAATATCTTAGAGTATTTTCTTATGCAAATACTCACACATACCTTAAAACTCGAAGTATAATATTATGTTAATGCATGTAAGTTCTTCATCATTTTATAGCAAAATTCTATGAAAAACTTACGCTTAAGTTATGTATATTGAATATATATGCTGAATTCTGCATTATATCACCGGTGCATGTTTGAAAACATGGTAAAATGCTTCTTCATGTCTAAATTTCATATGTAATATTCTTATATAGTTGTAAATTGTTGAAACTAAATTTCTACATGTCAAATTATATTCTATATATTCTAAAATACAGGTGGAACTACTTGCATATTTTGCTGAGAATTCATAATCAAGCATGCTAAACTTTTCTATCATTCTCTAAAATTATGGTTCTAGCATGTCTTAAAATTTACATAGCAGCTTTTATATACTCAAATTATCAAGTATAAGTCATGCAGAAAATTCACTTAAAAGTCATGTAAAAATTGCATGTTAGTGAAATTAACTGAGATTCTACAATTTATGCTGAGTTTTTTATTTTCTTTCTTAATTTGTTTGGTTTCTCATATTCTAAATTTGTACAGCAATTTATGTACATTTTAAATTATTAAATATATATCTTGTACAAGCTAGAAATATATTAAAATCATCTCATATGTTCTGGACTTCAGTAGTAAATTTTGCACTTATTGAATTATGTATCACATGCTGAGATTTTTGCAGTACATGTTAATTTAGTATCCCATTCTCTACATAACATACTAATTTAACATCCTCTAAAAAGAATAAGTTTTATATGACATAAAAGTAGTAAAATATGAAAGAAAACTCTACAATTCTACTATAAAATATGATCATTTTCTCTAGAGATGAAAAAATTATAAAGAACTAAGAATAAGTACAGAGTTTTTCTAAGAATAAGAATTAGACTAAGGTTATTGTTCAGCGGATAATATATTTTAACATGTATTAATATAATATAGTGATATATCGAGATCTAAACTTATCATCTACGGATGAAAAGTAGCGTTTAACCCCGTCTATAGAGTAATATGTAGACGGCCTATTTTCGAGTCATGAATAGAAGTGTATGTCTTTGATTGTGTAAAAACATATATAACCTAATTTTTGATTGTCCACATCTTTAGTTGGTAAAACCTACTAACCCTAATTCCTTAAAAAAAATAAGAATTGAATATATTTTAATGATTAAGATTAAGAAGAAATATGATAAGAATAAGTTGAAAAATCTACATTATTTTGGACATGTATTTATATAAAATTTTATAACATATCATTGAATTCTGATGCATTACTTCTTCCGTTCTATTTTTAATGCAAATATATATATATATTTAATATTATATAGTACATTGTTAAATATTTGGTTTACTTATTACTACTTTTACTAACCCATCAGATGAGATACACAAGTGCTTACTAGGCGAACAAGACTGAATAGTTGAGCTAGCGTGGAGAGAGTTTAGACTGAATTTTATGGATGTTTAGCTTTGTTTTAGCGTTGTTTATGGATTTCGAACAATAGTTAGTAGTTTTAAATTTTTGAACTTTAGTTTTCAAACAATGTTTAATGTTTGTAATATGTTCAAGTAATAACTGTGTATGTTATAATTATCATGGATAATTTTAGAGTGTCGAAATAAATTATGTTAGATGTCGAACAGCAGGTTAAAGGTCCATAAAATGATATGCAAGTTATGAAATTATGTTTTTGTAGCTTATGAATGATTTAAGTTATCCGATGATTGGTCGTAGGGTATCGAAATTTAAATATTCTTGTACTCTTAATTTGTTTTAGACAAGCATCGCTTCTTACGTAAGGTCCAATGTCACGGTTGTGTCGGTGTCGAAGCCACATGTGATATGGCGTATTTCTAGGTCCTGTGTATGTTTTAAATTATTTATATTGAGGTCGGTCAAAATATCGATGTGAAATTCATATCCAAATATTATTAAATGACTATTTGGTTAATTAATATTTGTTAATTGTTAATATCGGGATCAGAGTTGAGAACGTGACAAGATTAGTGGTTTTTCATAAATAGAAATCTTGACTAGAACCCGATTAGATATGGCGTATTTCTAGGTCCTGTGTATGTTTTAAATTATTTATATTGTGGTCGGTCAAAATATTGATGTGGAATTCATATCCAAATATTATTAAATGACTATTTGGTTAATTAATATTTGTTAATTGTTAATATCGGGATCAGAGTTGAGAACGTGACAAGATTAGTGGTTTTTCATAAATAGAAATCTTGACTAGAACCCGATTAGATAAGATAAGAAAGTAGTTGTACTAATTGACCTCTAGTCTGTCAAAGTATTTGCAACAGTTTCAACGGTGGGAAATAACTATTGGTAGTAGGCAAGACTAACAACTAGTTATGTAGTTTTCGAGACATGTATACTACCGAATATTTATTTTTTATTTGAGATATATTTTGAGAATATATTGAGCTGCTTGGGCTAATTTGGAATGGACACTTAAAACATTTAATATTTGACTTAAAATATAATATTTTATTAAAAAAATTTGACAACACAAAAAAGTCTTACTATGGAATATTATCCCTTCTTATGGCATTTTTTCCCCTTACCCTCAATCAACCTTCCTCTTATAATATCAATACATGTATCAAAGTCTAAAAAATTTAGAGAGAAAAAATATCTACTTTAATCATTCCCTCAATCATTTTGCTTGAAATAAGCCCAAAAGAATTAGGCCACAATTTTAAAGAAGATTTATTAATAAATAATTTTTTCTACCCATATTCATAAAATAGATCTATTACGTCCTCAAATTTTACTCTAATAAAGACGAAGATCCGACAGCAACACCAAATCATATACGTGTGGTGAGAAGGGAAAGAGAGTACACGGACTGATACACGAGAAATTATTGCATGAAAAATATTCTCTTAAATGAGAAGGAAAAAGTATGGGACTTTTGATCTGAGAACTGTTTCACTATCATGTGTTTGGTTACAGGATGTGCTCAAGTATAAGTGGCTAAAGACTAAATATATGAAAACTCTTAGGAATCACTCTTAAAACACATGCCCTCTCTTTCTCTCTTTATTCTCTTTCTTTATTACGGTTAGTAAGAGTAAATGTTGAAATTCTTTGTTTGGTCAACAATTAAGATATTTATAATGGTTGAACTTCCCATTGAGGGGAGTCCACGCGGGGTTTGCGTGTGTAGAGGACCCTACCACCAACCCTGTAAATCCTTTTCGACATATTAGGAGGGCTGCATGCACGCCTGCCTGGTATAATGTTTCTTCCGTAGGGCCGCGTGCTCTACTGGCCATCATTCTTCTTACAGTCTAACAGGTCAGCCACCAAATCTTTGGCATGCCAATTTTACAGGCAGGGCGGTGTCCAAGGCCCATCATGAGTCCACGGGCGATAATGGACTTTAAGCCCACTGTGCTTCGTGGATCAGCCCTAGCGCTTGAACTTCTTGGGCCTCTGTGGCACCTGGGTCCAAATCCTAGGAGATGGATCTTTCATGTCGGTCTTAGGTATCTGTACCCATCACTAGCCCTCCATTCCAAAGGTTCAAAAATTTTGACCTTTGACATGTTTGTTGTCATTGAAAATGCTCCAAGCATCAATTAAATGTGTTCTTCACTGAAATTTGTCTATGTCCTTTACATTTCGCAAATGTCCACGTCTATAACTGGAACCAAAATGTCCAAGAGCTCGCTGAAGCCTGCACCTTGCTTAAAACATCCACAGGATTTTTGGGTCTACTATCTGACCAAAACATTCAAGGATTCTTTGGATTTTTTGGCACTGCTAGGCGTTCTTAAATGATCGCCGTCTTTGCATATTTGCCCGAGACCCAAAGAAGTCCTTGGATTATTTTGGCTTTGACATAGTTACGCCTGAGTACATTAAAGCACATTTGTGTCTGAGAATTCCCTCACGGTTCGAGAGCTTGACCTACGCCGCCATTTCTACCATTAAAGTGCATTAAATGCACAATTAAAGAAATTGACATCGCCTTGGAAATTGAAAACCACTATATCTGACAGTGTATAGGTGATTGACACGTGGCAAGGGCAATGATGGGAGTGCCTTTTAGTCTTTTCATCATTTTCAAATACGATTTTCATCCTTCATTTCCGCCACGCTACCCTTAGAGTTTTCTCTTGATCTTCTTCACTGCCATTTTCCTCAAGCGTTTTTCCTTCTCATTTCTAGCATGCTTCTTCTTTGGTTTACATGGCTCCTCGTGTTAGAAACATCACTTCTTCCCTGCCCCTGAATAGCCTCGATGCCATTCGTATGAAATATGATATCCCTGACACGATGGCGATTGTGGTTCCTAAGCCCAGCGATAGGGCATGCAATCCTCCTGATGGGTTCATCACTGTCTACGAAGTCCACCTCAAGGGTGGGATTCGCTTCCCAGTTCCCATGGAGTTATACGTTATTATGAGGGCACTTCGGGTACCGTTCACAAGGTTGCAGCTCAATGCTATTAGGTACCTCGTTTCTCTATGTGTTTTTTCATGTTGCCACGAGAAAGTATTTGAGGTGTCGATGGTGAAAGTTATGTTTCGCTTTACCCATAACCTGGACTGGATCACTATAACTCCACGTCTTGAGTTCGCTGTCATGAGTGGTGGAAACCCCGATTCCACTAAGAGGTGAAAAGTCAAGTTTTTTTCTTTTGGGTGATCCGAGAGAGTTGGGCCGTCAAGAACACTTGGGGGAATATTGCTGAGCAGTATTGCTCGGACACCTCCAAAGAGGAGATGGAGGTTGCCAATGATGTCAAGGACTTGGTGATGGCCAATCTTGACAACTTTCATGAGAATAAGAAGAATATTTGGTTGAAACATGGGAACTTAGCGAAAACCAAGTGGAGGACTCGGGTCGAGAATTCTAGCATTGTTGTTGCTCAGAAGAAGAAGAAGAAGAAACTAAGGAAAAAGGAGGCCGGACTGCAAATCAATGAGTCATCCGAGCACCCAAAGAAGAGTCATCGGACTGCGGCTTCGAAGAGTCGGGCGGCCATTGTTGAGTACTCCTCGTCTGATAATGACAACGCCATAATAGCACCTCTCTTTAGGAGGTCAAGACCTTCAAAGGCCGCCGCTGTCCGAGATGTTGCGGGTGTAAGACCTTCAGCCTCTATTGAGTCATCCGGGCGGCCTTTTGAGCCCTCGTTTCATCCTGTCCTTGATGAGCCCATTCCTAACATCCCTTCTAGATTCTCTGGTAAGGTCTTGGACTAGATAGATAATCCATCTAAGGACACCGTCGTGGAGCAGGCGGCAAGGGAGGTTAAGGTGACTCAGACCGAGGAAGCAACGATAACGACAACGACGATTACTGCTGATGCTGCTGAGGTCGTGGAGGATCGTCAGGCCGTCGGGCTTCCAGTTGCGGAGCCTATAGTAGAGTCTACCGAGCTCCCTTGCCTTGACATCCAAATCTACAGTCCAGTGATGATACCGACCGCAACCTCTAAGGATCCCTTGGTCGAGAACGACGTGGGGATATCGTTTGCTGAAGAATCTGAGGCTGCTGCCGAGGATCACCAAGAAGCGGCTGAGCTCCCAGCCTTCAATGATGCCGCCTCCGTGCCCATGGCCAGAGCTGAGGTTTCCGTGGTGCAGAAGGCCACGACCACAGAACCCGGGGAGCCAAAAGCTCCAGAGGGGAGAGCACTTCTAGGTGTTTCTTTGTATCCAAGGTACTCCTCTATCCCCCTTTTGGCATTGTTTCCTTTTGTTGATGTCCTACTAATTTGTTTTGCCTTCACAACTTCAGGATATGGCTAGCGGCCTTGACATGATCATTAGCGAGACTACCTAGGCTTATGTAGAGCTCAAAACTTTCAGGTCCTTAGGGAGACGCAGCTAGAGTTTAGAGCTCAATCTTGCTGAGGCTCAGAGCTGTAATTCTTCCCTAGAGGGCTAGCGGAAGGAGCAAGAGAGGCTACACATCGTCCTCTGAGGGAGGAATCTCTTGCTAGAACAGGAGCTGAGGACTTCATTGAAGCCTAAGACATTGCTCCATCCCTGGAGCATAAGTACTGGGAAGCTATTGATATGTGCAGCCGGATCATGAAGCTCTTGGTTCCGAGGTTTCCTACTACCCTTCTGGATTAGAGGAACTCTAGCGCCCAATGCAAGGATGATTTGATTGGCCTCCCACCACGCTAGAAGTCTTTCATGCCTTTATAGTCAGGGTCGTCCGACCGACCAGAGTCATTTGGACAGCCAGGGCTCTAGGAGTAGGCGGGACCTTCAGCTCCATAACTTATTTTTTTTACATGTATGTACACTGTGGTATACTTACTAATTTTATGAATAAAATTCAAATCGCTTAAGTGTAAACGCCTTGTTTGTCTTTGTGGTTCTTTCTTAGACTTAGGCTCTTAAGAAATTTCATTCTTTTTGAGCGAAACACCCGAGCCCTTCGACCATTGTTGACTGAAGGTGCAACCTTTAGGGTCTTTGCACACTTGCTATTTCCAAGCTCCCTAAATTTTAGCTCAACCTCTCGAGGATTGTTTGGCATTGCTAAGTTTGTCTAATAAATTAGAGAAAATATCAAATGGATAAAAATTTATTCAAATAACAGGATAAATTCAAATCGCTGATATAATAAATCCAATAAAAAATTTAAGATTCGAAATTCGAAATCCAATGGTAGTCTCGTACTCAAAATAAATATCCAAATCCAAAACAAATATTCAAATTCTGAAAATAGTCATCATCGGGACGTATATATATATATATATAAATAAAACAGAGGTATTCCGAACCAATTTCAAAGCCGATATCCAATCCGAGTCCAAATCCAAATCTAAGGCTCGATTAACTTGTGATCTAGGCCAGAATCCGTAGCCGAATGATCTAATAGCGTGTGTAGAAGTTGAAGCAGCATCGCAGTAGATAGTCCAAGGGTTTGGATCAAAACATATAATTTAAAATTATTTGTACGAGACATACCAATGCCCAAATAAGGATAAAATCGGCAAATCTCAAATCCAAATCCAAATCCAAATCTAAAATCCAAATTCAAACCAAAATCCAACACAAATTAATGTAAAGATACAAATCATACATCAAATTTGAGTTTTGATTATTTAAAGACTAGCTTGATGATGGATTACATATAATCCCAATAACCTTAGATAAAATTAAATGTAAATTAGGTCAATATGTATGATCACCCATGTACTCTGTACCAATAGGTAACGTTGCTCACTATTGTTTGCTACCCACAATTTTAGGTGTAATCCTCAAACTTATTCGATATATTAGGACGTCCGAATATATTCAAAGGTCAAATCAAATTATCCAAATGGGAAGGGCCACTACTCCCAACTTTTTCTCGCCGAAAAGAGATTTTCAAATTATAAATATCTCCCCGTTGGGAGCTGGCCAAACTATCCGATAATCCAAATCTAATATAGTGACCACGACCCAAGACGTGCATATGACTACACAACTTATACAAAGTTTTGTACTTGTTTTCATACAAATATACTAATATAAAAATATACAGTATACTATAAATTTTTTAGGCTTTTAAAAAAATATTAAACCCTCTAAAATCATAAAATCAGTAACAAAAATTTCTAAAACACCCAAAGAACTACACATACATGTCTAGAATAAATAAATCAGATGTGTAAAAATATATGTTTGTTAGTAAAAATTTTAAATAGTATCTACAATACATCAGAATTTAAATCAAACCAAAGAGGAGGCTTAAAGATACTTGTCCTGACATCATACTTTGCAAATCTAAAGAAAGAATGTCCTGAAGTGTCCGAACGACACCTCTCTCTCCTGTTGACACGAAACTTACGCGCTGCCATCTCTCCTTTTTGCGCATGGCCTCTGCTGCATGCGCCATCGCTCCACCACCTCCCTCGCAGCCGCCACTACCTCCCATTTGGCCACCATCCTTCCCCGATGACCCCTCTCTCTCCTCGCCGTGCCCCTTTCTCCCACGTGGCCTATCTTTGTTTGTGCGACCTTCCACCGCGCACGCCACCACCACCCACAAGCCACCAACACCACCAATCACCTGCACCGTTGCTCTCTTCCTTCCTCTCCCTTCTCCTTCTTCCCTCTTCTCCTCCTCCTCCACCCGAAATCCTCAATCCCTCTCCCCGATCCTTATCTTCTGATTTTCTTTTTTTTTTTTTTTTCGTTTATATATATATATATATATATTATTTTCTATTTTAGTTTTTTTTTTATTTCAAAATCTAAACCGATATTCCGGCGATAGCACAAGCGCACCTCGGGCTCTAACCCGATTGATCTAAATATCCGTCCAAATTTCATAATATTTAATTAATTTTGGTTACGTCTAAATTATCCAAAATTATAATTAATATTAAATTAATTCGAATAAAAATTCAAAATATTATAGACTCTGCACTCATTGCAATGGGTGTGGGTGTGGCCGATTGTCCAATCGACACCGGTGCCTATTGTTTTATCCCTTGTGCTACCTCTGCTATGTTCTAGGTCATTGTGTTGTGCCTTGCCGGTTGTCAGGCCATTGTCACTCGGTCGATACCATTGCCTTGGTGTTGGCATGCGAGGTGCTCCCACACCAACTCATGGCGATCTTTTCATGGGCTATTGGCAGAGCTCCTTCTCCTACCTTCAGACCATCTCATGGGGAGGGGGGTCAGCCAGTTATCTTATTGGATGGTGGCCAGGTTGGCCACTTTTCTTGCTGGCTGGTGGCCTTGCCGGTCGCCTTGCTGGCCGGTGCTCTCCCTGCTATGGGTCATCTTAGTGGTGTTTTGCAATTATATTCCCTCACTATTGCTTTTTTTTTTTAGACATTAGCACCGCAAAAGTCCATCTCTAAAAAGTCCTCTAGCAAGTGGTCCCGTACAAATCGATCCTTTGATTCAAATCAGTTTGTCTCTCCCGATGCCGAAGAATTTTTCAACACTCAAATGTCTCATCGGCAACTTACTCTAGTGCGAAAAGTTGAGCTACCCTTCCTTTCTCCATCCATTTCCTATATATTTTCTGATCGGCACTGGGAACCGATTCTGATTAACTTAATTCCGCCATCTCTTCTCCTGGTGCAAGAGTTTTATGCCAACTTTGTTGGGTGTAACCGGCTAGCATACTCTTTTACTACATTTTTGTGAGGGCAAACCCTCAAATTTTCTTCAAAAGTGCTTGCTCAGGTCCTCAATCTACCACAAGTGTGTAATTCTCCATACCCATACCATCCTTTTTCTCGGTCCTGTCCACATCCGAATGAGGTGGCATCATTTCTACAATCCTCCCCCATGGAGTGGCAGGGCAAAACCTTTCACACAAACCTTCTCACACCTCCATGGAGTATTGTGTGTCGGATCATGTTGACTAAAATCTTCCCCGTATCACACTTTTTCTCCATACGCCTTGACAAAATATTGTTTTTATACACACTTCTTCATGGGGAGCCCATTGATCTTCCCTCTCATTTCTCTTCCTAGATGATTTCCGTCTTCGAGTCCTGGAAGGATAATAACATTTCCCATGATTGTCTCATCCAACACCTTATTGCGGGCTTGGGCATGTAGTTTCCAGACCTTCTGCGGGCATCGCTTGGTCGCCCTATCTCCTCTACCACCTTAAAAACAAAGCCACTCCCACTATATTCGGCACTCCGGATCCTACAAATTCGTTGGCAGACTACTTTCCCGAGGATCCTTCCTGCCTAGATGAGGTTGGATCGTCTGCTCCGGGACCCTTGCATCTTTCTCTTTCCTCCACCTCTTCCTCCTCCCGGACTCATGGTCTCCTCTCTAGCCTTTTGCAACAACTTGCCCGCTTGTCTACATCTCATTAGCAGATGGAGTCCAGCCTTCATCGCCTTACTGTCTCTCACGCGAAGCTTCGTTCTGATATATTTGCTAGCTTTCAACGTCTCAATGATTGGCTCTCTAGTTATGATGATCATTTCACTCATTTCTCTGCTGATTGGTCTGCTCAGCGTCACTCTCCAACTTTCGATTGACCGTCTTCCTTTGGTCATTTGTGACAAAAAAGGGGAGTGTCTAGTTGAAGGGGAATCTATATTTAGGGGGAGTTAGGGAACTTTTTATGTTTGAGTATTCTACACCGTTTATCTGTCTGTCTCTATTTATTTACTATACTTTTTTATATGCTATGTTATCTACACTGATCATTTGTCTCCGTCTGGTTACTCGTTATATGCTCTACTCCTGCTATATTTCCTACTAGCTTTCTATTTTTCATGCTAACCATGGATGTACAAGATAGTAGTCCGCTCATCTTTGTGCTTCACCGCCTCTTCTTGTTCCTCATGAGTTCTTTGCATTGAGTTTTCAGTCAAATAGGTGTAGGTTTTAATGTATACGGGTTCTATTTTTGTTGTATTTGAACCTGTACTTCTATTATATTTTATTTTTTTCTTCTGTTTGTGATTTTTATCACAGAATTGTCAAAGTAGGAGATTGTTAAGCATATATTAGCATATTCCATGACCGTTGTTGGCTATTAGTGGGTGTATTTCCTTGTGTCGGAAGATCTACATCTCTCCATGTTTGAAGGTTATTTGTTGGCACTTCTATGCTCGACGATCAATATCTGTCAGTATCCAACCCTTGTTTTCCACGCTTGAGCCCTATTTTCATAAAAGCTAGAGTTCGTGGCACGCTCGATCCACACTCAAGCCATGATTCTAAAGAAGTTAGAGCTCTAGGCATGCTCAACCCGCACTCAAGCATCGATTTAGAGAAGCTAGGCTCCAAGCACGCTTGACTCGAGCTCTAGCACAAATTCAAGAGAAGTTCAAACTCAATGCATGCTTGAGTTGTACTTAAGTGTTGAATCTAGAGGACTCAGTGCCCAAAGCCTACTCGAGTTTCGCTCGAGCGCTGAATACAAAGGACTTAATGCCCTAGAGCTCGCTCGAGATTTGCTCGAGCACTAAATCCAGATGACCTAGCCCTAGGAGCTCGCTCCAGCTGCACTCAGCGACACGACTTGCAGTTTTCAATAGCTATATCTTTTAACCTAGTTTTCAAGCTCCTTTATAGATAGTTGCCTTTCTTGTTCTCTCGAGGAAACTTTTCTGTCTATTTTTCAGACGGTCGCTCTTGACTCTCTCTCACATCTTTGAGCCTCAAAATTGTACCAACTAGAGAAAATTTTATTTATTTTATGTGCTAAACTTTTGAGTTTTCTCTTTCTCTCTAATTGATTAACCACTCCATTTTTGGCCTGTAAATCCTCATGTGTGACGTGGGTGGTGTAGAAACTTAGCTCCAATGGTATACAATATTTTAATAGTATAAGAAGGAAGATTGACAAGAAGATAGGATGGTATCTGATTTTATTGTTGTGGATAAATTCAAGAAGTTTCTTGGTATAAATCACAAGATGAGAGTAAGTCAATTATGATAGCGCGTTTGTACTACCCAATCTATAAGTTGATTTTCTTAGTACAATATCTTTCCGACCATGGAGCTCGAAGGATTTTACTCGATAACTATAGTTATCAAGATTTTCATTCGTCAATAAAAATTACATCTTTTTACTGCTTTTATTTTTTAATTGTATATTACATCATAATTGTAACATTAAATTTTTGAGTTTATGGTGACGCAAGACCCAAGTCGAGATACATGGAGACCACACCCAATCGAGATCAACTCGAGATGAGGAATCCGAAAGCTCCCTAATACGCATGAGAATTTGGACCCAGTGACGCATTAATCTATTTTCTTATATATTTACATTGTGAGTATTATGAGTAATTTTTTAAAAATTATTTCAACACTAAAAAGAAAAACATTAAATAATATGTAAAATAAATTAATAAAATTATAATTTAAACAAAAACAAGATTGACTAAAATATATTTAATTCTCATTGCATATGAGTTTATATTTTCAACGGTGGTTAGGTGCCCAACAATGCCAGCCTAGCTCCCCACCCTAGAAATTTTTTTTTTTTTAAAAAGAGTTTCCCTCTAAATTTATCTATATCCAGAGGTTAAAAAACCGAATTTTTATATATTTTCTTCCGTACATATGTCACTTACTAACTTATGGAAAACACAATTAATTTCAGCGTTTACAATTGTTCATATGTCAACCTCAAATTGTTAGAAAGAAGTGAAGGGGCACTGAGCACGAATTAGGTGATTTGACATCGACATTAACGACGTGCTTCGATTAGTCAAATTAAAGTGGCGTGGGAATCACTCAATTCTTTTCCACCGCTACCAAAGTTTGCCCCCGTCCGGTGGAGATTGTTCTTCTTCCATTTTGCCGCCGTTGAAGCCGCCATTACAGGACAAATCCCACGGCTGGTTGGCCTGCGACAGCCGGTGGCTCTCTGCGGTTGATCCCTTGGCTTCACTTTCAAGCTAATTAACGTATTATTCTAGTTAGTTAGCCACCACCTTTCATTCTCTTCTCCACTTAACCCGAGAGTGAGAGAGGGGGCCCCAAGGAAGAAAAAATTGAACAAAATTAAATCTTTTAAATTATTTAATTTAATTGACTCAAACTTTTATTAATTTATTTATTATATATTAATGTTATAGATAAATATAATAAAAATTATACTCAATTAATTTTTTGAGATGGACGGTTTAGATTAACTTATATTCTGCATCTTGTTTGTAAATATTTTTTTTCTTACAATTGTATCTGATGTTTTAAAAAATTATTTTCATAAATTATATTTTTACATAATTAATATTCTTATATAAATATTTTCTATTAAAATAATGTTTAGTAGATATTTTGATCTAGATATTATATTTTTTAAAATATTTTATATTTTTAAATATTCTTATTTAAATATAAATATATAATTAAAAATATTTAAAAATAAAAAGGAAGGTTCATAGATTGGTTTAAACCAATCTGATTTTGATTATAGATGGGGCATGATTATGAATTATTTATCTAAGAGATAGGACTATATTTTGCCTAATTTAACTTAATAGTTACAAATTTTTACCTAAATTTAACTCTTGCCAAGCTAAAATTTGATTTTAATCAAATATGTATGAGATTTATCCTTATATATAAAAGTTAAAATTAAAATAATATATTAATTAAAATTTTTCATTACCATTAAAATAATTATAAAAATTTATTAAAAGGACATCATAAATAAAATTTTAAAATTTACAAAATTGAAAAGGAAAATAAAAAAAAATAGAATTTTTTGACATTTTTTTACATCCCCATTTGATTTTTGCATAGTCAAGTGATGAAATTCAGAAAATAAAATTTAAAAATAAAAATTAATTTCAAAAAAATAAAATTTGATAAAAAAAACGAAAAATAAATTAGAATACGCAAGACATATTTTCTTCAATTTTAAATCCATATTATTCAAAGATATAGTTATAATTTAATATTTAATATTTATTAATTTTTTTAAAATTAATTAAATTATAACCATTTATTTAAAAATAAGTAACCCAGATCCAATTAATAATCTCTTCTATTCTCGAGTCCCCAAATTTTCAAAATAATTAGGATCCCAATTCTTTTAAGAAAATTATTGGACTAAAATATAATAGTTCAAGATTGAAAAATTTTTGAATTTGTTTACAATATTAACAACTATTAAATATTAAATTTAATATTAAAAAATTAATTAAAAATAATGTATGTGAAATTATTTAGTACTTAAATTTTAATTGTTAGATATTTTTAATTTACAACTCAAATAAAAAATAAAATCTCCAAATTCTCAAAAATTAAAAATAAAATGAATTAATATTTATCATTCTCTAACTCTAAGCCGAAAACCATTTCAAAAGAAATTTAATAGTGGACTCAGCACCCCAATATATAAAAATAAAATCTTTTAACCTCAATATATCTTCCCATCTATGGTGCATTTATTGCACGATAGATGCGTGATAGTTCTTGAGTTCAAAGGATCTAAAAGCCTATATTTTATATTCAGAAAAAAAATAAAAATATATTTTAATAGTTATTTTATTATAAAAATAATAATATAAAAAATATAACCATTTATATTTATATATATATATATATTTATTTTTTTTTAAATATATAAATTTATAATTCTTCAAATTTTATATTAAAATTTTTACATCCCCTACAATGATTTTTCACCCCATAATATCTTATAATTATTAGCACTGATTTTCAAGTGTTTCTCCATTGCTTCACTATTCAATTACGTAATCCTATTAATAAAAATTATATATTAAATAAATTTAAATATATAATGATAAAATTTACATAAAAGTAACGTCCTAAGTTATTATATCACTAAAATGCTACAACCTGTGCAAGAAATTCTATTACAACTCTCACTTTTATGGTATTTTACTTATTTCGACTCTGATATCATATCTTTTTCGTAATATTAGAAGCTAATTTTTCTTTTAATAAAAAAGGTCTAAGCATGAAGCCTAGAATTTGATCATATTTTTGATAATTGTAATGGTGCCTTGGCCTTTTTCATTTATATACTAAATCAATATGCCTTTTAAAATAAATGCTAAAGATAGTTATATTTTTCTTTAAAATATCAAAATTCCGCAACAATTTGTGGGTATAGAAAGACTTTAACTTCATCGGGTCTAAAGTTTGCTATATTTATTTTCATTTTTTGTTCTATTTCTTCCCCCCCACCCCCCCTCCCCTCAAAATATGGCATGTTTTATGTTTCAAATCCACGTTAAACCTACTGTTATTTCCGAAAATTTCTGTTTTTCAGTTCTAGTAAAACGTGTTAGTTTGTTTGTCCCCTTAGATTGCTAAATAATTAGGTAACATCATTTCCTTTCTTCCACGTTCATCACCCAAACATTGTTTGATTTCTCATCAAAATCTATGGAGACGTAAGTTGATGAGCAATCATTCAGTTTGGTCCCTTCAATTATTACAGAGATGTGCAGTTTGTGTGCCGACGTTCATTCCATAAAAGCAGTTCTAGACCTCACTTTAAAGAGGGGAGCTCAGGAGCCCTGTTCACTGACACGGCACAGACTTGTGCTGCACAATTGTGACCATTTAGATGAAACCCAACGGCTGTAATTTACTTTGTTATTGTTTTTATTCTTTTACATTTAAAAAAATAAATCTACAGCTTTTAAATTTTATTTCGATGGCCAAAATAATACGGCACAGACTTTGTGATACGTCATTGCTGAACAAGGCCCCTACCCTCTTAAAGAGGGTTCCAAATTTAAGTGTCCATTATTTCACTGATTTGACTGATCATGCTTTAATTTATTCAGTAAAATATAAAATTTACTGTTTATCACATTTGTTTAGTGGCTGTAAACTTCCCTTTTGTATGAATTTATTAATAATCGAACTTAGGCAACCAAAATGACCTATCATGCTAATACGTAGACAAATGTAAAAGAAAATCCATGAATAATCGTAAAATATCTGCTACGATGGAGTTAGTATGTGTTTATGTCGTCAAATGTAGTGAGGTAGAAGCCAAAGGGTTTGAACAGAGCATTGTCATATGTGGCTTGGCAACGTGATTTTCTTGAATTGACTTAAAAAATTGATATCTCTAAGGATAACTTAGAGTATAATGGGGCATGATACATGATTTAGTTCTTGATATTGATGATGCAAGAAATTTAGAGCTTGAGATGTCCGTGGGGACATCATGTATTGATTGGACAAATATAGAGTTAGTGGTCGTTTCCAAATGCGGTGCTACTTGTTTGGATGGATTATCCTTTTAAAAGTCTCGTATATATCATATATGCATATTCTTTAATTTATGAGCTGGACATATGAGCTCCGTAGAAGGTTCGGTTGATGGATGCTTGACAAAAGTGGTTCTTCAGCGGGAGCGCCTAATCCAAAAATGTGAGAACACGTGCATAAATAGTAAAAGCACCTATGCATGAGGCACGCTTGATGAGCACTGATGTGCTGATTCTAATAGTTTTGAATGATCATTGCACTTGTTATATGTTCATGCGCTCAGGCAGAGGTGTTCAAAAGCTAAAATGGGCATTCAAACGCAAGCTGTAACAACCCCAACATGAAATAGGAAAAAAATAATAGTATTAGTAATAATAATATGTAAATAATTAAAAGTTAGATAATCAAATTAGATTTATCATTCCCAAAATCAAAACTACATAGCATCCATAAGTGACAACTGATACAATATCTAGCCAAATTAAATCCTATCCCGCCTCCAAATAAAAACATAACCTACTTAGTCCTAATATATCAGCAAGGAAAGTATCTAACAGATCTCTTAACTATTACAATATAAAATATGTACTAAAATTTATCAAACGCAGAGTTCTCAAATTATACAAACAGTGATATTTGAAATATACAATAAATACAAACCTAACCTCCAAATCCAAATCTAAATATAAATAAATAAAAAAATTTTAAAACTCTTCTGATCAAATTTTACAAATAATTAATTGCCTTCTAATATAAAAGAATACGAAAACATAACAAATCATGAGTTTAAGACTTAGTATTCACTATATAAATATATAAATCCACAAAGACAGAAGAAATGATGAAATCTGATACGTTAAATATTTTAATTTCATAATCCAAATCATAATTTTGTACACCAAGTACATGACAAATATAATATTATCAAATAATACAAACTATGTGAAATGATTTAGAATCAAAATCATATAATTTTTAAAGTGTTAAATGTTCAAAGTTAAGTAAATTTAACTGTCATGTCAAAATGTATAATTCTCACAATGCCTTATCATTCTAAAATATAAAATACGATGTATGTTAGAATTTAAAAACCAAATCATACTAAAATCTAAGAATTAGGAACCAAAATGCCAAATTTAAGGAAGAGTTAAACATATTCACGGTAATTATAGGCTAAAATATTGCTATTTAAATTAATTAGTGAACCGTTTATAAATTACTTCCTATAAATAAAATCAAATGGTACTTTCTTTTACTATCTATGGATGATAGGTGTAATCTTTAAGTGTGCAAAATATATTAAGATATTTGAATATATATATTTTATCAATTTCTTACAATGATTTTTTATAAAATAATAAATAGATAATTCTATAATAAATATTTAAAACTTTTTTACTTTGCTTAAAATGTATAAATATAAAAATTTTTACCTTGTGAAAAAATATAAACTCATATCAAATATCAAAATAGAGTCCTATTAGAATATTTGTATAGACTATCTGTCATAACCCAAAAACACAATATACGTATGTCAAAAATAAAATTGATGATGATATTTTCATTAGTCATAAAAACCTAACCCAAACGTTACAGTCATATACATACATGACCAAATATAATAAAACTCACACAAGATTTCATCAAATATAAATTCGGACAAATATAATATACGACCTGCTATCCATAATCACAAATGAGGTATCCAAATATAACAACTCATTAACATTTCTCATACAAGGATCAGGGCCGTTATCTAGCCATAAATAATAACATATGACACATCCTCGGATCAAAAACATACCTAATATAATATTTTCACTCATTGATAGAAATATTCAAGCCAGATCACGTCCGAACTCGTACAAGCGTATTCAAACCACTAGTCTGAAGAGATAAAATATGAAAACATGAGTTTAAAACTCAACAATTATCAATATCATATAAAACGGTACACATAAATCAGAAGTAGGGATAGTATAGCAATCACGTAAAATAAAACACAATATCCTTGAAATCCCTGAAAATCGAGGAGATGTCTCGTGCTAAATTATCATCCATATCAAACAGTCCTTTCGGGATATAATCGTAATAAATAATGATCCGGTCAAATATTATAGACGATATCATATCATATAATCCGAGGTCAGATAGGCCGCAACAGTCACCACATCCGTATAAGACACATACTATCGTCTCGATCTAATTCTCATAATACAGAAATCGAGAGAAGACCACCTGAACTAAAACATAAATCAAAACACGTTCTGAGTTTATCATATATTTATACGTACGAGACATTTCTATTACCAAATTGTGGGCCAATCAGTGTATCTCAAAGTCATCATCCACCGAAATACATGCAGAACTACAAAGTATGCACGAAATCAGAGTACCAAATATAAATAATACAACCTTAAGGAAGGGTTACCCTCGTTTGATAACCACAGCTATATCAGCTACAATTTAGACCAATAATTCAAGGCTATCCATGTACTCTATCTCCTATAGATTAGAAACTTGCTCACTATATTTTATCACCCGTGAATTTAGATACAATATCAAATTTTAGTTATATATTAGGACGTCCGACTATATTATTCCATCAATTTCTTATGATAGTTCTCATTTAATTTTACCACCATAATAACCTTATGGTTATTATTTATAACAAAGGCTACTTATTCTCCATCATAATTTAATTCGACTTCTATAGTCAACATATGGACTCATCCATCCATCCTTCTTTTTCACAATGAGTACCAAGCTCCCCATGGCGGTCACTCAGTCAAATAGACCCGTTTTCTAACAACTGTTTCTTTAATTCCTTCAATTCAGAAAAAACCATTTTATATGGAGCCTTTAAAATAGGTACAAATTTGGGTATCATATCAATAGTAAATTCAATCTCTCTATTTGAAGGTCAACCAAGCAACTCCTCCAAAAAATATCATCAAATTCACATGCCACAAAAATTTTCTCAGTGATTCCTAACAAAGATGACATAAGCCCAATAAGCATGGTACTTGTCATGCATCAAATATCTCGTATGCAAAGCTGATATCAAACAAATTTAAAAGACTTATAACCTAAAATAAAAAATAATACTATTTTGTCAAAATCATCAATAATAAAATAATAACACGTCAACTAATTAATTTTACATCAAAATCATACATCTCTAAAAATATTAAACATGCAGTAACTTAAATCCACTGGCCCAAATGAAATATTGGGGATACATGGTATATTTTACTAATGACTTGCCCACTAGAGTGGATACAATAAAAGCATAATTCAAAATTTAAGGAGACACAAATATAAATTGCAAAAAAATAAAAATAAAAATTTGGGACTATAAATGAATGTGTAAACCCGAAATCAATCAACACATAAGCCACAAAATAAAAAAATTACTATGTTACCATCAACCCCCAATAGATTTTCACAAGCATCTGTCACCATTACCGTATAAGCCCTTCTCAAAATAGTAAGCTTTCTTTTGTATGCTTTCGTAAAAATGGGCAATCCCTAATCATATGGCCAACATGATCACAATTAAAACAAGCTCCAATTGATCTATAATAATGTCGCCCTCGGTGATGCTTGCCACAATAATCGTATACTAGCCTAGAGTGTTGTGGCTTCATCGGTAACGGTCAAACTCCAATAGCCGTAACCTTATCCTACACCTTTGGCTTTGAATGAGATCCTCTTGACTCTAAACTTTGAATTCCTTGGCCCACCAATCTTTTCTCATAAAATTTGGTTCTCTCTTACTATTACTCAATGAGTAAAACTTGATCAAACACTTCACCATACGCCCTCAAATATAGGAGCACCAGTTTCTTCCAAATCGAATCTTGGAGGCTTCACAAACATTCTTTAGCCCTCCTAGCCTCGTTCCAAACTATGTGTGGAGTAAAATAGAAAAATTTCATAAATTTGGAATTGTACTTTGCCACCGATCAGTTTCCTTGTTTGAAATAGTAAAACCCATCATCTTTTCACTCACGAACTTTCATCAGAAAGTCTTTTTTCATAAAAGCCTCCAAAAATACGTTGAAAAGATCTCATTTTTCATACTTAAATTTCCCCACTGCATTGTCACCCAATGTCCACTTATCCGTCTAACTTATAAGCTGTGAATTTGACCTTCTCTTTCTTAGAGAAAATAATTACCTTAAATACCTTCTCCACTCAGTTGATGTAAATCTTGGCCTTGGTTAGGTTTGAGTCATCCAAAAATTTTAGAACTCTTTCATTTGATAATTGATCAAAGGGCGCCATGCCTTACCCTAAATTTCCAACTCCATATCTCTCTACAAGCTTCAAGTCTTGTCGTTGGACCATTTGATCCATAATATCCGTCATTCAGACCATAATTGCTGAATAATCATCCTCCCAGTTAGATCTAGCACCTCTTCCTCTTGACATTCTTAGTACCTATTATGCAATAAATTCTAATACTCAGTTCATCAAAATTATATAAAATACTTCTCTTATAACTTTTTCTGATACCATTTCTATCACATTTTCAATACAAGCAAGTAAAAAATAATGACGTTAGTAATAATAATACATAAATAATTGAAATCCAAATAATCTAATATCAGGTTGAACTTATCATATCCAAAACCAAAACGACACCAGATCCGATCCTATCTGAATTAAACCTAGTCTAAACTTCAAATCGAGAATATAATCTACTCAAATCTAAATCTAACAAATATTTCAATTATCATAATATAAAATTGTTACTAAAATCTATCTAGTACAACATTCTTAGATTGTACAAATCGTGATAATCAAAACATATAATAAGTCTTAACCTAAGTTCCAAGCATAAATCCAAATCCAAATATAAATAAATAAAAATATTCATATCTTTTATATCTGAATCCTATAAATAATTTATAACCCACTAGTTTAAAAGGGTTAAAAAATATAGTAGCTTATAATCCTAAAGCTCAGCAAATATATATATAATATAGAAATATACAGGTCCATGAAACAAAACGAAGGACAAAAAATTATAAACATATATAAAATTTGATATATCAAATGTTCCAAATTCACAATTCAAATGATAATTTCATACAAAAAGTTGATAACATGTATACAAATACCAAATAATATAAATTATATAATATTATCTAGACTCCAAATCATATAACTCCGAAAGACTCAAATGTCCAAGATGAAATAAATTTGAATGTTGTGTCAAAACTTACAATTCTTAGACGAATGAATCAATTTAAAATATAAAATATAATACATATTGAAATTTAAAAATCAAATTATACTAAAATTTGAGAATCAATGATCAAAAGGTTAATTTTGAGGAAAAGTTACATATAGGTTGATAAGTTTAGTCATCAATTATATCTAATATACTAGGATGTCTAAATATATATTTTTATTAATTTTTTATAATGACTCTCAATAAAATAATAAATAAAAGACTCTATAATAAATGTGTAAAATATTTTTACTCTATTAAAAAGTATAAATATAAAATTTTTTACCTTATGAAAAAATATAAACTCGTATTAAATACTAAAATAGAGTCTTATCTAAATACTTACATAAATTATCAACATGTAAGGTCAAATATATAAGATTTTATAACTTTAAATCACAAATTTTTTTATACAAATATAATATTTTAAAATATTTACAACCTACATAAAAATAAATAAAACTATCAAACATTTAATAAAATCAGACAAAACCTCAGAATGTTCAAACAATATTTAAAATACGGGTATAAAAAGTGACATATATGTATTATAAAAATAAAAATATAAGCAAAATTAAAAGATTCTAAAAATATACCAAAGATTGAATTTAAAAATATTTGTCTTAAGTTTTTAATTTAGTAGATAGGACTAAAAAATGTAGTAAAATCTCATTCATTCTCATTCTCTCTCTTTCTTATTATCTTGTTTTTTTCTCTCGTTTCTCTCTTTTCCTATACAAAATAACTAAAATTGGTCGAAGAGCCTTTAAGTATCTAAATCGATTCACGAACATCGCCCGGGCACATGTTAAGTTTCACCCTGAAACAAAAGAGCTCATGAGTGTCGCATTAGGTGCATTTTAGACGCCACTTATTCTACTATAAGCACACATGAATGCCACATATTTGCCCATTAGGTATACATTTACTACCTCAAATATACACGTGTGTGGAGATAAGCATCAATTAGACACAGGCCTAATTCTTCTAAAAATTATTTTTTTCTTAAATTTTTAATTATATAGTTATTTTTTAAATTAATCAAATATATATAATAATATTATTATAAATTATAATAAAAATATTAGGCATTACACTAGTGTCAAGGGTAAATACCTATGTAATTTTTAGGTATTTATTGTGAGCACTTATAATACTCTTGGGTGGCCTGCTAGAGAGAGACAGAAAAAAGAATAATGAAAAATTTTTGCCAATTGTTTAGGCTCCAAATATTGTTATGATTTTTTTATCCTTAGATACATTGTTCCATTTATGCTCTTTGATATTTTTATCGGTGGTGCTCTTTTAGTTTTTATCTATTATTTTATTTGCTTTGGTTTACTAACATTGTGGTTAAACAAAATGAAGCACTAGGGGGGTTTATAGCTATACTTATAATCATAGTGGATATATTAACTTAAAATTTCATGATTTTATCCTTTGTTTATAAGAGATTCCCACAAAAAATTCCACATGTCTTATTCTTGATCATTACTAACATTGTTATTGTTATTATTTATGAATTATCAGTATGTCTCCCCGAGTTTTTAACCAATAGGCTTGGTTTTCCGATTTGTGTACATATTTATTCTTAAGAGTTAATTGTGAAACTTGGTTTCTCATGCCAAACAAGTGGTGGGAGGGAGTTAGGTTGCTTATGTTTATTATTATCTGAATTAATGAAGGGTATCAATAAACTGATTTGTTCAAGTAGCACAAATTTTAATATTTGGAAGATTAAGATGAAGAATCTTTTGTTCTTCAAAATGTTGCACCTCCTAATATTCACTATGCAAAAGTTAAAGTCTAAATCTGATGCGGAGTGGGCTTTTAAATGTGAGCAAATTTGTGACTATATTTGATAATTTGCTGATAACAATACCTATAATCATATCCGTAATGAGAAGCACATAAGAAAATAATGAGAGAAACTCAAAGTGCCTTATACTTTGAAGATTGACAATATTAAATCATATTATTTAATAAAGCTAATGCAATTGAAGTATTAAGAAGGGAGTTTTGTAGCCAGCCATCTTAGTGAAATCTAAGTTGGAATTTATTAATTAACCATTATTGATATAAAGTTTGACAATGAATGACTTAGTTTGTGATTATAATCCCCTCTATTGGAGTTTGGGAAGGTCCATTGGATTTTCAGTACTAATCCCCCCTTAACAGTGTTGTGACACTAGAAATTGCCAAGAGTATTGTTTTCAATAAAAACAAAGTGATGAAAGATTGCAAGATTCTTCATCCTTGCATCACAAGGCACTAGTCTTAGAGTTATGGGGAAGGATTAAGATGAAGGGCCTCAAGTTGAGCAAGAAAAGTTGGAGTAAATCAAGATCGAGATATGAAAATCTCAAATATTATCGTCGTAGTAATAAAAGTCACATTAAAAAATATTATTATAAATAAAAATGAAAATAGAGTCGGTGGTAAAAGAAATACTAAGAAGACTCTAATCTTCTAGTTGTATGCCAAGAGAAAGTAATTAACATCGCAAACCACAAGATAAGTTAGGAGATTAATGGTGGCATATCACTCCATGTGATGTCGTAGAGAGAGTTTTTCAGGTCATATAAGCCGGTTGATTTCGAGTCATTAAAGATAGGCAACGATGACTTGCACAGATTATAAGAGATGGTGATGTGTGTTTAACTATTGGTTCTAGTCACAACTGTGATCTCAAAATCTATTTAACTTATTTCTCAACCTATAATTATCTTAATCTGATTTTTTTTACTTGAAGAACCAAAATAAATCAATTGTTTATTTCACCAACTTAGAACCCGATATAAACTTAGGATGCGAACTTATAAATTAAATATCATTAAATGATTCAAAATAAAATAATAATTTAATTTACAAAAATAAAATGTCACACTTGAAAATGACTTCTAATAATAATAATAATATGACCTCTAATCATTTATAAGAAAAAATATCTTACTTAATATCAAAGTATTGAAGCTAATTTTCGAAAGGAAACTAAAATCAAACTTAAATATTATCATTGACTGGATACAATAATAACCGAAATAACTAAAATATGAAAGATTAATATTCTAAAATATTAATTTACAATATAATACTAAATCGAATCCAACTCCTTAAGCTAAATATTTAAACAACCGAACTTTCAATCCAAAATTCCAGTAAGAATTATGAGCCTTTAATTTAAAAAGTTGGCAAAATAAAAATAAAAATATGCTAATTACATATCAAAGAAATATGTTGAATAATAATAAAATTGAAAATCCCAAATCTAATGGCCAATTATACCAAACTGTATGAATATATAATCATGTAAAAACTTGCATTTCCAATGTCAAATATGCTAAACTTTATAAGTATATATAACGTTGATGGGTACTAATACCCAATGCCCATGTTGAAGATCCATCTCCTAGGAGTTGGGCCATGGTGCCACAGAGGCTCAAGAGATCCTGGCATTAGAGCTGGCTCACGGAGCACAATGGGCTTAAAGTCCATTGCGACGTGTGGACTCAAGATGGGCCTCGAATGGCTCTCTACCTGTAAAATCGGCGTACGAGATTTGGTGGCTGATCCTGTCAGACTGTAAGAAGAATGATTGCAAGTAGAGCACATGGCCCTACAGAGAAAGCGTCACATAAGGCGGGCGTGCACGCTACCTTCCTGACACAACAAAAAGGACTTCGTGTTGTAAGAGTAACTCCTAAGAGTTTCTATTCACTAGTCTCCAGCCTCTTGTACTTGAGTAAATTTTGTAATCGAATACAAGATAGTGAAAGAAGTTCTCAGATAAAAGTCTCGTGGCTTTTCCTTCTCATTAAGGAGAATATTTTTCACGTAAAAACTCCCCGTGTTGGTTCGCATACTCTCTCTCTCCTCTCCACACGTGCATTACTTGGTGTTGCTGTCGGATTCTCGTCCTTATCAAAGTAAGGATCCGAGGACGCAACATTTGGCGCCTTCTGTAGAAAACATGATGAAAAGTCCAGCGTTTCCTCTTAAATACTCAATTCCTTATACAAAAATGGTGAACACTTGAGGACAGACCAATGCTCCTGTCCGAGAGGCATGCTCAGGAGGCAATGGCCCTGCACCCTGCGTTAGAGTAGAGAATCATCTTGATCCTTATGTATGAGCGTTGGCGTTGAGAATGGACGATGTGTCCAAGGCCATCTAGGGCCTTTGCTCAAGGATGGACATGCGGATAAGGAAGTTGCCATCCAAGGCCTCTCAAGTTGCGACGTCCCAAGAGAAAAACCAGAAGAAATACCCCAACAAACAAGCTGCCCAGCACGAGGCCCTTCAGACGCAGGTCTCCTTTAGAAGCTGAGCCTCGTCGCATCTTTAGGGGTGCTTAGGCCCTTGGATACAAGAGAAAAATCCAGAAAGGAAAAACCCCTCACTATGTCCGTAATTACGAGGAGCACGCCGTTCAGGATGTGACCCCTCTTAAAGAAGTCCCCTCGAAGACTGGAAGCGGTCTAGGGCAGCAAGTTGCACAAAACCTCTACGAGTTGAGGATTTACCTTAATGAGAAGAAGATGAGAGCATCGCCTCAGGTGGAGGAGAAGCTCGAGAGGGTATTTCGTTGAGTCTTTGGCAACGGTAAGGGAGGAGTTGCTGAACTCTATAGATCTCTGCTCACGATAGAGATTAGGGCGAGGCCGCTTCCCCAAAATTCAAAAATGCCAAACCTCAACTCCTACAACATAAGTGTAGATCCAATGGACTACTTGGATCACTTCCGTGAGCATCTAAGCAATCAAGGCTTGGATAAGACGACAATGTACCAGTGCTTCTCCATGATGCTCAAGGGTGACGTAAGAATCTGGTTCTATGGGCTACTAGCATACTCCATCCATTCATTCAATGGGTTGGCAGAAGCTTTTTTCGCCCAGTTCGCTTTCAGCCGAAGGATCAAGAAGTAATCATGGCACCTTACTTGTGTAAAGCAAGGAGCCAAGGAGAGAGTGAAGAATTTTCTATCTTGCTTCATATCCGAGGCCAAGCAGATCCCGAAACTGACTAATGGGATCAAGCTGATCGCTTTCCTATCCGCATTGAAGGGAGGTAGCTTCTTCAAACACCCATACATAAGGGTCTATAGACTTTCAGGGAGGCCAAGAGTATAGCAAGGGCCTACATTGTGGCCGAAGAAGCGAACGATATAAAGAGGCTCATGCAGGTGGAAAGCTTCCCTCTGAGGATGGCAAACGGGAAGAGAAGACATAAAGACCGGCAAGGTTCCCGGGTGCCTAAGAAGCACCAAAAGTCCTAGCGGAATGTCCATAGGGAGTACAGCCCCATCAACCTTACTCCCTTAAATGACTCGTGTACCAACATCCTGATATAGATTCGGGATACAACGTTTCTAAAATGGCCCAAGGCACTAAAGAACCCATAAGGTGGTGATCAATCCAAATACTGTCACTACCATCATTGTGGTGGCCATGGTACCAAGGAATGCAGGATATTACAGAAGGAGATCAATAAGCTGATTAAAAGAGGTCACCTCAACTGCTTCCTGCAAAGATCCGGACAGTCATTCGGAACAGTAGAAGCAGGTGAGGCTGACCAACCAAGAGACAGAGTAGCCGCGGGGGTGGTTAACATGATTTTCACCCGCCCGACCAGAGGTGGCGCTCAGGAGGATCTAGCGGTGAGGAATGAGAAACCAAGGGTAGAATCTAGAGATGAGATCATTAGTTTTTATAATAAAGATATGGCCCATGTAACAACCCCCATTCTGACTCCCTGGTTGTACCAGCTCTCATTTCAGACGGTAACTTAGACTACCAGATGAAACAAGTATTCATTAATAATGTAAGCTCATGTAATATTCTCTATCTTAATACTTTTTTTAAATTAGGGATCAGAAGAAGCCAGACGACTGCAATTGAGGGGCCCCTCTATGGATTGGACAACGAGTTAGTACTAGTGTAGGGAGTCATCCAACTTGAGGTCACACTAGGAACCCATCCGAGGACATCGTCAAAGACCCTGCCTTTCCTAGTGATAAACCTGCCCTCGGTCTATAACGCGATCCTCGGACATCCTTGTCTGGCCGCCTTCTAGTTGTGACATCAATCCTACACTTGAAGATGAAGTTTTTGACACCATACAGGATTAGGGAGGTCCTCGGTGACCAAACTGTTAGACGGACGTGCTACCTGTCCCAACTCACCAAGACTCCTCTTCCTCAGGACATGGAAGACTTGGATTTCCGTGATGAAATAACGATGCAACAAGCCGAGTCTGAATAAGCTATTGATTGAGTCCTTCTGGATCCTAGATATCCAGAAAAGATAATCTAGATAGGAAGTTCTCTACCTAAAACCTTCCGAGACCAGCTTATTAACTTCCTACGAAAGAACTCGGATGTTTTTGCTTGGGCTCCAAGTAATATGCCAGGGATATAAACTAGAGTAATTGTCTATAAATTGGGCCTAAATCCCAATTGAGTCATAAGCATGTTAGGCAAAAGAGATGGAACTATTCAGTGAAAAAACTAGTGACAATCCGGGATGAGGTAAAGAAGCTTCTAGATGCAGGATTCATAAGGGAGGTGCACTATCAAGACTAATCATCAAACGTTGTGATGGTAAAAAAGAATAACGACAAGTGAAGGATGTGCATGGACTTCACAAATATCAATAAAACATGCCCAAAGTACAGCTTTCCACTCTCGAGGATTGATTCATTGGTAGACTCGATGTCCAGCCACGAGCTTCTAAATTTCATGGACGCATACTTGGGTTACAACCAAATAAGGATGAGTCCCAAAGACGAGAAGCACACGTCATTCATGATGGACCAAAGAACATATTATTATAAAGTCATACCCTTCGACCTTAAGAATATTAGTGCTACTTATTAGAGACTCGTAAATAAAATATTCGAGGCCCAGATTGGAAGGAACGTGAAGGTCTATGTAGATTACATGATCGTCAAAAGTAAAATAACCGACTGCCACATCCAAGATCTGGACATGACCTTCAACATCCTAAGAGCTTACCAGATGAAACTCAATCCAACCAAGTGTATATTTGGAGTAACGTCTGAAAAGTTCTTGGTGTATATTATTTTGCGCCGAGGGAATGAAGCAAATCGAGAGAAAATCAAGGAAATCCTTGACATACAGTCCCCTCGGACTGTAAAAGAAGTCTAGAAGCTCACTGGAAGGTTAGCAGTGCTGTCACGCTTCTTGGTCAAGTCGGCCGAGAAGTACTTGTCGTTCCTTAAGGCCCTGAGAGGGACTAAGATAATGGCTTCCGATGGACAGCTAACTGCGAGGAAGCCTCCCGTGGACTTAAAGGGTACCTATCAAACCTATCTCTGTTGACTTCTCCCCAAACAGATAAAAAGTTATACTTGTACCTTTCGATTTCAAACAAAACCTTGAGCTGACCCTTGGTTAGTCAGACGAACGGCAAGCAGCAGCCCATGTACTACATCAGCAAAATCCTAACTGATTTTGAGACAAGGTATTCCCACGCAGAAAACATGGCTCTAGTGCTCGTGTGTTCTGCTCAAAAATTAAGACCATCCTTCCAGACACAAAGTAGTCATCCTGACCGACCAGCCCTTAAGAGCGATTCTGCAAAAGCCAGAAATATCAGGATGGTTGGTCAAGTGGGCCATTAAGTTGGGTGAATTTGACATGGAGTTCCATCCAAGGCCTACCTTAGAAGGTCAAGCCTTGACGGATTTATTCTCAAAACCACAACAGCAACTCAAGATTTCTCGAACACTTCTGACACAGAGGAATTACACAGCCCATTGACCTAGACTCTGCACGTAGACGACTCATCGATGAAGGATGGTTGTGAAGCTGACACCGTGCTAAGGATGCTTGAAGTATCAAAGATAAAGTATTCGATGGTTCTCAAATTCCCGGTGACCAACAACGTGGCAAGTACAAGGCCTTGCTCGCAGGATTGCAATTAGCAAAGGAGTGCTCTGCTAAGAACTTGGTTGCCTATAGTGACTCCGAGTTGGTCATCAATCAAGTCTGTAAAAATTTCAAGGCCAACAGCACATAACTATCCAAGTACCTTTCAAAGGACCAAGAGCTCATGATAGCTTTTGAGAAGGTAGAGATGGTCTACATCTTTGGGAAGAAAATGCAAGGGTCGACTAGTTTGCGAAAGCGACGGCTTTAGGGGACCTACAGCAATATGTCTGAGGAATGCATAAAGTCCTCAATAAACCCAGTGTGGAAGATTTCGAGACTGAAGTGATGCAGATATCGGAAACCAACAGTTGGATGACCCCTACCTAAGGTACTTGTCTGATGGGGCACTACCCGAGGATGCAGAAGAGGCCAAGAAGGTAAAGAAGACGGCAGGGTGGTACACTGTAACGTCCCCGGCGTATCCGCATGTGGATATTGTCCGCTTTGGGTTGTGGGAACTTCACGGCGTCCTAAGCCAACACGTAGCCCGCATGGTTTTGTTCATGGCAGATGGAGTCCACCACCCCCAAAATACGTTCACAAGGGAGAGGTATCCACGCCCTTTTATAAGGCACGCTTCGTTCACCTCCCCATCCAATGTGGGACTCTGCAGTCCTCCCCCCTTGGGGACCCAGCGTCCCCGCTGGCACACTGGACCGGATCCCGGCTCTGATACCATGTGTAACGTCCCCGGTGCATCCTCATGTGGTATTATCCGCTTTGGGCTGGGGAAACTTTATGGCGTCCCAAGCCAACACGCAGCCCACACGGTTTTGTTCCTGGCAGACGGAGTCCACCGCCCCAAAAATCGTGTCCACAAAGGAGAGGTATCCACGCCCTTATTAGAAGGCACGCTTCGTTCACCTCCCTATCCGATATGGGACTCTACTTATACTATCATAGACGACAGACTGTACCGCCGAGAATTCTCTGACCCTACTTGAGGTGCCTTACCCAAAAGAAGCTAATTACGCCCTCAGAGAGGTGAACCTCGGGATTTGTGAATCCCACATTAGGGGTAAGAATCTTGCGTTCAAGCTGATAAGGTAAGGGTACTACTGACCAACCATAAAGTATAACGTCACAAACTTCATACAAAAATATGAGAATTGTCAAGTCCACATCAACCTTTCCCACTAGCCGCATACAGAACTCAGTGTTCTACAATCATCTTGGCCCTTCGCATGGTGGGGGCTGGACATACTTGGGCTACTACCTATAGCATCCGGACAAATGAAGTTCTTAATCATCGAAATTGACTACTTCACGAACTGGGTTGAGGTCATGTCATTGGCTCACATAATCGAGCGGAATATGACAGACTTTGTCTGGTAAAGCATTGTGTGCAGGTTTAGGATCCTATAATACATAATGACTAATAATGTGACTCAATTCTTCGAAAAAAGGTTCACAAAGTATTGTACAAATCTAAGGATAAAGTTACTGCATACATCAGCCGCGTACCGGCAATGCAACGGCCAAGTGGAGGTCACGAGTCATACAATACTATACGAACTAAAAACGAAATTGGAGCATGCTGGGGGCTTGTAGGTCAAAGAGCTGTCGTCGGTACCGTGGTCTCATAAGACAACTCCAAGGGAGCCAATGAGGAAAACTCCCTTCAGTCTGTGTTACGGGGTTGAGGCGGTCATCCTGATGGAAGTCAAGCTGCCAAGCCTCCGTACGGAAAGTTTCGATCCGCTCAATAATGTACAGAGAATCCAGGAGAACCTTGACCTTCTTGAAGAAGTCTGAAACGCAGCAAGACTGCAGATCACGGCATACCAACAAAGGGTCACCCGGTATTATAATAAGAAGGTGAAAGCACGCTAGTTTGATGTAGGGGATTTAGTACTAAGAAACATTGAGGCCACTGGAAAAAATACTGATCGAAATAAGCTTTCCCCAAATTGAGAGTGGTCGTTCCTGGTCTCGGCCATCCGACGAAATGGGGCGTACAAGCTATGCACCTAGGAGGGAAGGCTCGTCCCGCAAACATCGAACTCTACTCTTCTCAAGAAATATTATTAATAAGCTTATAAAGCACACAGGTATATTATTTGCATTACGTGCTTGTATCACATTTTATTAATAAAGTGTCAGTCTTCGTTTGAATTATCATCTTCCATTCCACTGAGTGATCACACACCATCTCATAAAGCAATAAGGCCCAAGCTGCTCCTAAGTCAAGTGGATAGGACTCATTTTACTTGCACTAAAACTTGGTTGTATCCAAGCAGTCCAAGAGGTCGGACTAAAGCTTGGTAATGTACCGAGTAGCCAAAGAGGTCGTGTTAAAACTCGCCCAAGGATGAGCAGCCCCAAAGGTTAGACCTAAAACTTAGTAGAGCCAAGCAACCCTCAAGGAGTTGAGCTAAAACTTAGGAGGCTTGGAAATTGCAAGTGTGCAAAGACTTGGGAGGTTGCACCTTCAGTCAACAATGGTCGAAGAGTTCAGACGTTTTGCTCGAAAAGGGATGAGATTTTCTAAGAGCCTAGGTCTAGGAAAGAACCACAAAGACATGCAAGACATTTGCACTTAAACGATTTGGATTTTATTCATAAAATCGATATGTGAACAATAACGAACAAAAAACACAACAACAAAAAGTGTACGACAAAACACATTAAGAAGCTAAGAGTCCTGCCTATTCCAAGGATCCAGATTGTCCAGAGGATTCTGGCCGATTGGACGGCCCCGACTGTAAAGGCCCAGAAGACCTCCAACAGTCTGGGAGGCCGATCAAGTCATCCTTACACTGAGCACTAGAATTTCTCGGGTCAAAGAGAGTGACTGGAAACCTCAGGACTAGAAACTTCATTATCTGACGGCACATATCGATGGCGTCCCAGTACTTGCGCTCAAGAGCTGGTGTAATGTCGTCGGGCTTCAAGGAAGTCCTAAGCTCTTATTCCAACAAAGGATTTCTCCCTTGAAGGACAATATGCAACATCTCTTGCTCCTTCAAATGGCCTTCCAGGGTGGAAATACAGCTCTCGATTTCAGCAAGTTTGAGTTCTAAACTTTGGATGCGCTTCCCCAAGGACCTAGAAGCCTCCAACTTTGCGTAAGCCTAAACAACCTCACTGATGATCGCGCTGAGGCCGCCGGCCATATCCTGAAGTTGCAAAGATGAAACACATTAGTAGAACATCAACAAAAGAGGATAAAGAAAGTGGGTAGAGGAATACCTTGGTTACAAAGAAACTCCGGAAAGTGCTCTCCCCTCTAGGAGCTTGTGGCTCCTTGGGTTCTGTGGTCACGGCCTCCTACACCACAGAAACCTCAACTCCGTCCTCGGGCATCATGGCAGCATCATCCAAGACTAGGGGCTCAGTCGCTTCATAATAGCCCTTGGTAGCATCCTCAGGCTCAGCAGGAAACGATATCCTTGCGCCGTCCTTGACTAGGGGATCCTCAGAGGCCGTGGTCGGTATTATTAATGGACTATAAATTTGGATTGCAAGGCAGGGGAGCTCAATGGGCTCCGCAGCAAGCTCTGCAATAGGCAGCTTGACTGCCTGGATCTCCTCGACCTCAGCAGCATCCGTTCGAGTCACCTCAACATCCATCTCGACTTGCTCCACGATGGTGTCCTAAGATGGATTATCCATCTAGTCGAGACCTCATCAGAAAACCCAGAGGGAATGTCAGGAACAAGCTTGGCAGGGGCAAACTGGGCAACAAGTGGATCCGTGAGCTGGAGCGCAGGCTTGAAAGGCATCCTGGATGACTCAGCAGAGGCTGAGGGTCCAAGACCCACAGCATCTTAGATAGGGGTTGCCTGTGAAGGTCTCAACCTCCAGAAGAGAGGCACTATTACGGTGTTATCATCATCAGACAAGGAGTACACAGTGATGGCTGCCGGACATTTCGAAGTCTCAATCCGGTGACTCTTCCTTAATCGCTTTGTTGACTCCTCGATCTTTAGGGGCCTCTCCACCTCCTTCTTTTTCTTCATCTTCATCTTCATCTTCTTCTTCTCCTAAACAGCAGCGGCGGCACCAGAGTCCTCGACCTGAGACCCCTACTTGGCTTTCTCCAAGTTTTCGGATCTCAGCCAGATGTTCTTCTTATTCTCATTGAAGGTACCAAGGTTGGCTATCACCAAATTCCTGACCCTCGTTGAAACCTCTCTCTCATCCTTAGAAGCATCTGAGCAATGTTTACTCATCACGTTTTCCCAAACGTTGGAGAGAGCCTAGATCTCTCGGACCCCCAAGAAGAAAAATTTATCTTTTCACATTTTGGTGGAATCGGGGTTTCCACCACTCATAACAGCAAACTCAGAGAATGGAGTCATGATAATCCAGTCCAAGTTATGGGTAAAACGAAACATGACTTTCACCATCGACACCTCAAACACTTTCTCATGACAACGTGCAAAGACTTAGAGGGAAACGAGACACTGATGACGATAGGCTGTAATCTCGCAAACAGAACATCGAGCTCCATCATGATGTGATAAAGCTCCAGTGGGATAGGAAAACAGAGCCCACCCTTGAGGTAGACCTCGTAAATAGTGATGAACCCATTAGACGGCTATAAGCCCTATAATAGGGCTCAGGAACCACCACCACCATTGAGTTAGGGATATCATACTTCGCGCGGATGGCATCAAGACTGGCCAAGGACAGGGAAGACGTGATTTTCTTAACTCTAGGAGCCATAAAAATTAGAGAAGAAGCACAAAAGAAACGAGAGGAAGAATCCTTGAGAAAACGGCAGCAAAAGCTTCGAGAGAAAACTTCAAGGTTGCGTGGTGAAAAAATAAAGGCAGGAATCGTATTTAAAAACGGCTGAAAAGGTTGAAAAGCGCACCCATCATTACCCTTACCGCGCGTCAATCACCCGTATGCTACCAGAGATAGTGGGTTTCACATTTTTGAGGCGATGTTGATCTCATTAATTGCGCTTTCCATTTGCTTTAATGGCAAAAATGGCGGTGCGGACCAGGCTCTCGGACCACGAGAGAACTCTCGAACTCAAAAGTGCTTAATGCACTTGGACATGCCTTCGTCAAAACCTATATAATCTGAGGACGACTTTGGATCTCGGGCAAATACGCAAAAAACGGCGATCATCTACAAATGCCTAGCAGTGCTTAAAGTCCAAAAGGTCCTCAAATGTTCTGATCAAACCATGGACCAAAAATTCCCCTGACGTTTCAGGCAAAGTACAAACTTCAACGAGCTCTCGGACCGCCTACAAAAGCAAAGGACACAGACAAATCTCAGTGAAGAGCACCTTCGATTGATGCCTGGAACATTTCCGTGGACGGCAAGCATGCCAAGGATTGAAATCTTCATACCTTTGGCATGAGGGGCTAGTGATGGGTACCAGTACCCAAGGCTCTCGTTGAAGATCCATCTTCCAGGAGTTAGGCCCTGGTGCCACAAAAGCCTAAAAGGTCTTGGCACTAGAACTGGCCCACGGAGCACAATGGGCTTAAAGTACATTGTAGCGCATGGACTCAAGATGGGCCGCGGATGGCTTCTTGCTTGCAAAATCGGCGTGCTAGAGATTTGGTGGCTGATCCTGTCAGACTGTAAGAAGAATGATGGCCAACAGAGCACGCGGTCCTGTAGAGAAAATATCACACTAGGCGGACGTGCACACTATCTTCCTAACATAGCAAAAATGGATTTGCATAGTTGGTGACAGGATCCATTGCATACGCTAACCCCATGTGGATACCTCTCAATGGAAAACTCAACCACAATAAATAAATTAACTGTCTACCAAATAAGGAATCCAGCATTTTACTTTGGCTAACTGTAAGAGAGAAAGAGAAGGGAGAAAAAGAGAGGACTTCGTATTGTAAGAGTAACTCTTAAGAGTTTCCGTTAACTAGTCCCCAGCCACTTGTACTTGAGTGAATTCTATAACCGAACACAAGATAGTAAAAGAAGTTCTCGGACAAAAGTCCCGTGATTTTTCCATCTCATTAAAGAGAAGGTTTTTCACGTAAAAACTTCCCGTATTGGTTCGCATACTTTCTCTCTCCCCTCTCCACATGTGCATCACTTGGTGTCGCTATCAAATTCTCGTCCTTATCAAAATAAGGATCCGATGATGCAACAGGCGTGTATAAATTATATTGAAGCACAAAAATGACCAAAGATCGATACTAATTTTACTAACAAATGATGAATATTGAATCTCAGCTTATAATTACTTCTATATAACCAAATATCATATACTATTATTCAAAATCTTTGGATGAGTTATCTATATATAACTCTATAGATGGAGTTGAATGCCTCTTTTCTAATTCACAGATAATAGGTTTAATATTTAATTTATTAATAATATATTAAAATATGTCTAAATATATTTTATTAATTTTCTACAATAATCTGTATTTAATTAAACTAAAAACTCAACTAAAATACAAATATATTTTTAGATTTTGTCATATTAAAAAAACTCTTATCGTCAAATTTATGTAAAATTTTCATTTATATTTTTTTAAATATATGATATGCAATAAAATATAAACATATAAAAACTATAATATATAATCTAAAACTATTTTGTATTTTTAATATATTTATTTAAAGACATGTAGAAGTTTTATTGTGAAAATTGTAGGAGTTTAGTGTAATGCATACAAGTTTTTAACGATTTCTTATAAATAGAAAACATATAGAAGTATGTATGTAACAATTAAAAACATACAAAAACTTATACAAAGAATCTGAAGACATGTAAGAATAATAATATAAAAATTTAACACTTAAAATATAATTTACATGGATTTAAAATATATATATCATAAAGTTGTATGAAATGAGAGTAGTGTCATATACATGCAAGTATAAACAGCTTATGTATGAAAATATAATATATATGAGTATTTAAAATATAATTGTACAAGAAAATTACAAAGGAAGAGTAAAAATAGAAATTATAATTTGAATGCACTTATCTCACTGAATTTCTAACAAGATATCTTTGATTTTATCTTTAAATCCTCCTTTTCCTTCATTATCTATATTTTTTTTTCTCTTTTCCTTTTATCTTTCTCCCTTTTCTCTTAGAAATCAGCTGAAGATAATTTAAAATTGGCCAAATGATTTATTTATAGAAAACAAGCATATGTACATCAGTCAGACGCGTATTTGTCCCTAGCTAGGGCATGGAACTAGTGTTAAAGCACAATCTAAACCATGTACGAGCATCCATTAGATGTCAAAATTTTATATCAAATATGCATGTACGTCGTTCAAGTATATATCAAGTACGATCAATCTACTAAAAATATGCATGAGTGCCTTAAGAGCATCCTTCAAGCACACACCTACTGTTTGTAATACGTATGACCGTGGATAAGGTTGTGGTTGAGTATCACTCAATCTAACTTATTCTAATTTGAAACTTAATTTTTAAATTTAAAATTTTAATTAACTTTCAAAATTTATCAATTTAATTAACATAATAATTATAAAAAGGATAATTTGAAATCTATACCTTATAGTTTTAGCACTAGATTGACTTTAAGGGATTTCTAACATGGTCTAGATATCAGGTTTAATCTAATATTGGACAAAAAGCTTGATAATGAAAATTAATGTAGCACCTTCTATGAGAGCTTGTTAAAGCTCACTAAAGGATTTTTTGGTAATGGTACGCAACATAAAATTATGAAACTTGTATAAGTTGCAAGCTTCAGTCTCGAATGGTGAAGTGAACATGAAAAATGGATAAGAGTCTTCCTAGCTTTGGAAGGAGAGGATTAACCACACGAGTAAGAATAGGTTGAATTATCTAACAAAGAAGGCCTTTTTTTTTTTAGAATGAAAAAGGCTAAATTGAATACTTACACTTTTTGAATGGCTGAAAAGTAAAAGAGAGTTACTTTTCATGGGAATCTATTGACAAAAAAGATGGTTCTTCTTGAGCTTATACACATTGATATATACAATCCCTTGAAGGTAAAAACTCTTGATGGTATATTTTATTTTATTATCTTCATTAATGATTATTTGAGAAAACTGTAGGTATATCCTTTAAAGGCAAATGATCAAGATCTTAAGGCATTTAGATAATTTCATGTGTTGGTCAAAAGACAAATTAGAAAAAAAGTTGAACTGCATCTCTAGTGACAATGGAGAAGAGTACGTTGGACCTTTGATGCATGTTAGTGCCCGAATAGTTTTTGACATCAAAAGACTCCACTCAAGGCATTGCAATTGAATGAAGTGGTTGAAAAAATAAATAAAATATTAATTTAGAGAGTACCATGTATTCTATTGGAGGCAAAACTGCCGTACACCTTTTGGGAGAAAGCTTTGATTTTTGCTAAGCGTTCTATTGAGCAGGACATTCATAAAGAAGTATTGTTTGGTAAGTTGTCTTTGATGATCATTTGAGGGAGACAACCAAAATTGATGCCAAATTGAGGAGATGTAATTTTTTTTTTGGGCTATAAGAAAAATAAGTTTGGCTACTGGCTTTATATACATGTAAAAAAGAGCTTATAAGATCAAGAGATGTTGTATTTGATAATGATAAATTAAAGATATTTGTAAGGCTAAGAAGGTGACTCCATATGACAATGATTACCAATGTGATATCAATCCAACATTGGCGACTCCATCGCTAATTGAGGTGGAGGATGATGGAAGTACAATTGATGCTCCTACCCATAAGAAGGTAAAGGGCAAGCATGTCAATACTCTTAACAAAACTCACCATGATATTTTTGAGCCTACAGTGTCATTCTATTCAAACGATCCGTGAGAAATTGACATCCTTACACACTTATCAATTTATGAATATGTGTAGCTTAACAACAGTAAATAGTAGTAAACTTTGATAAAGTGATAGAGAACGAGCATAGGAAGAAGTGGATAAATGTTATATAAGATGAGATGATGTCTTTACATGAGCATCAAATGTTTGAAATGGTTAAGTTGACTAAGGGTAAGTGGGCACTTAAAAATTAATTGTTTTACTAATTAAACTTTGAAGAAGACAATCAATAATCGAGGTACAAGGCAAGATTAGTTGTAAAGAATTTTAATCAATAGAAGAGCATGATTTTGAAATGATCTTCTCCCTTCTAATTGAGATTTCCTCAATTTGAGTTGTCCTCCGTTTGGCAACATGCTTTAATCTAGAGGTGGAATAACTTGATGTGTAGATAGCATTCCTTCATGGTGATTAGAGGAGGAGACATATATGGAGTGATCATAGGGATTCAAGGTTGAGAAAAATGTCATTTGAAAAAGAGCCCCAATGGCCTCAAGCGAGATGCAAGGCAGTAGTATAATAAGTTTGATTCCGCCATGGTAGAGCAAGGCTATCAAAAAATGATGTTGGATTATTATATCTTTATAAAAAGGTTCTACTTTATATAATTTTATTTTTATATATATTTTATTTTATTATCTTCATTAATGATTATTTGAGAAAACTGTAGGTATATCCTTTAAAGGCAAATGATCAAGATCTTAAGGCATTTAGATAATTTCATGTGTTGGTCAAAAGACAAATTAGAAAAAAAGTTGAACTGCATCTCTAGTGACAATAGAGAAGAGTACGTTGGACCTTTGATGCATGTTAGTGCCCGAATAGTTTTTGACATCAAAAGACTCCACTAAAGGCATTGCAATTGAATGAAGTGGTTGAAAAAATAAATAAAATATTAATTTAGAGAGTACCATGTATTCTATGGGAGGCAAAACTCCCCTACACATTTTGGGAGAAAGCTTTGATTTTCGCAAAGCGTTCTATTGAGCGGGACATTCATAAAGAAGTGTTGTTTGGTAAGTTGTCTTTCATGATCATTTGAGGGAGACAACCAAAATTGATGCCAAATTGAGGGGATGTATTTTTTTTTTTTTTTTTGCTATAAGAAAAATAAGTTTGGCTACTGGCTTTATATACATGAAAAAAAAAAGCTTATAAGATCAAGAGATGTTGTATTTGACAATGATAAACTAAAGATATTTGTAAGGCTAAGAAGGTGACTCCATATGACAACGATTACCAATGTGATATCAATCCAACATTGGCAACTCCATCGTTAATTGAGGTGGAGGATGATGGAAGTACAATCGATGCTCCTACCCATAAGAAGGTAAAGGACAAGCATGTCAATACTCTTAACAAAACTCACCATGATATTTTTGAGCCTACAGCGGCCATTTTACTCAAACGATCCGTGTGAAATTGACATCCTTACACGCTCATCAATTTATGAGTATGTGTAGCTTAACAACTATAAAGAGCAGTAAACTTTGATAACGTGATAGAGGACGAGCATAGGAAGAAGTGGATAAATGCTACATAAGATGAGATGATGTCTTTACATGAGCATCAAATGTTTGAAATGATTAAGTTGACTAAGGGTAACTGGGCACTTAAAAATTAATTGTTTTACTAATTAAACTTTGAAGAAGACAATCAGTAATCGAGGTACAAGGTAAGATTAGTTGTAAAGAATTTTAATCAATGGAAGGGCATGATTTTGAGATAATCTTCTCCCTTGTAGTTGAGATTTCCTCAATTTGAGTTGTCCGCTGTTTGGCAACATGCTTTAATCTAGAGGTGGAATAACTTGATGTGTAGATAGCATTCCTCCATGGTGATTAGAGGAGGAGATATACATGGAGTGATCGTAGGGATTCAAGGTTGAGAAAAATGTCATTTGAAAAAGAGCCCCTATGGCCTCAAGCAAGATGCAAGGCAGTAGTATAATAAGCTTGATTCCGTCATGGTAAAGCAAGACTATCAAAAAATGATGTTGGATCATTATATCTTTATAAAAAGGTTTTACTTTATATAATTTTATTTTTATATATATTTTATTTTTTATTTTATAATCATGTATGATACAGTATAGTGCAAAAGTAGGGCTGGACTAGCATAGGCTGGCCATATGCAATACTTAACAGTAAAATTTTTAATTCATCTCATGCCAATATAATATATTTACATGTTGACGATCTAAAAAAATAAGTTATATCAATACAATACGATTTATTTAATATTATTATTTGTTTTCTATTAGCCATGGGTTCACGAAGAAAAACACAAAATCTCAATAGGAAAATAACTTTCTTATTACACGCCTTATTGCTTCTTTGACGCAAAACCCCGAGACACCTTTTTACATATGGGTATTGAGTTTCCATCCCTCCAATGTATTTGTCTTTTTGGCTTACTGTTAAAGGTAAATCGAACACAATGGACTGGCTCCTCTACCTCAACAAATCACTACTCTATTATTTATTTATTTATTTGCAAATCAATTGATGAGGCGCACTGCCATCTTTTCTTCAAGTTTTTATATTCTGGCCTGGTTTGAAATGAGATCTGTGGGACGGTAAGGTATTCATGGCCTGCTAGCCCTATGGACATAGGGGCTCTTTGGGATGCTAATGTACGGAAAGGGATCAACTCCTTAACATACCGTTCAAGGTCACCATTGAAATTATCTTTCTTATCTAATTAACGAGATAATATAATTTTTAATAAGACTACTATTATTAATATTCATTCCATTATATTACTATTTAGAACTCTTTTTAGACTAATATATTATCTAATAAGTGGATTTGAACAAATTTCAACATGTTCCATGTATGTCGTGTGCAAAATTAATTTTTGAGCACCAATGAAAATAACCGTAATTGAACTTTTGCCTCTTGATTATGCACATCACATGACCTTTTTTTTTTTTTTTTTTGCTTTCTTTCTCTTGTCCATGTCTATCCGGGTGGACTTTCTCTTTGGGATAAGAAATGTTGCTAATCAAAGAATGAGGAAATGCTTGTTCGTGCTTGTATTTGTCCTTCAGCAAGGCTATACCTATATATATATATATATATGTACACATATACGTTATTACTTATTAAAAATATACTTTATATCAGTTTAAAATGAACATTTATGTATTTTTTAAATTATAAATATTTACATTATTATATAATCTTGATGCGTCCTGAATCCAAATTTGAATAGATTCGGATCGAGTTGTCCGTCGAATTTCGGTCTCCGTTTGTTTAGTTTTGAGTCCACATACCACAATTTCAAATAAGAGATTAGATGATAATAAGATTTGGTCCTACCGAAAACACTTCCAACGTTTAAATAAAAATCCTCCTCAAAAAATAGAAAGATGTTAAGGGAATGTGATGAATGTACTATAAATGCTGGAAAGTGTTCATTAGTGGGAGGACGCTCGTAGAAAGAGTGGCTTCACCGTTGCTCGTGAGGATGTGGTTCTCTAAATACTGAGTTCGCTAGGACTAGTAGTAGAGAGAGAGTGAGAGCATTAGGAAGCTCGAGTACAAGAGAGCTTTTTTGAGAGCATGAGAGGGCATTTGTAAACGTGGCTAAGAGCATTTTTTTGTAGATCTCTGAGTATGCTTTTGAAGGGAGCTTGTGAGATCCCAATCCCGATCCCGAAACCTAAAAATTTTGGAGTGATTAAGTTGATAAAGATTATGATTAGGTTTAAAAACAATAGATAAATTTAGTACCGAAGTAAAAATGGAGCAGATGAAAAAGAAAATAGGATCGACACTCGAGCGGTGCTCAAGCGCAGGGTAGGCGCTAATTTGCGCAAGCACCTACTCGCAGGTTGCCTGAGGCAAGGCGGGAGCCGTCCTAGCTATGAGCAATGTACTCGAGCACCTCTCAAGCTCCCATTATGTATTTCACACGTGACTCTTTTCTTTTCATGTTTTTAAGTGGAAAATTTAGGTTTTGGGGTTTCATTTTGATAGCAACTTGACAGAATGAGAGGAAGAGAAGAGGAAGGAGAGGGAAAAGGGAAGAAAAGGAAAAAATCTTTCGTCCAACTCTGATCAGAGTAAGGATAACTATAGATCAAACTTAGGCAAGTATATTTCGGACGTTATTTATCATTTTTACAGTATTTTAATATCTCTAAATTTGTATTTTTTCTCTGAATCCATATTTCTCCATATTTATTGTAAATAAAGCATATTTCTCCTGATTAATCGGATAGATTTCGTGTTTACTTGTATGTACTGGTGAATATACCTCCGATTTCATGTATAAATATATGTTTTGTGTTTGTTTTTCATCCGGAAGGTTTAGTAAAACCCTAAGCACGAAAATGATGAGATTTGGTGGGTTTTAATCCATAAATTTAACTAGTAAATGTTGATTTGTAAAAGAGTATTGCCCTTACTATGATTTGTAACTGAAAAATTTATATAGAATTATATTGTTAAATTTCTATGGAATTCTGAAGCATTTTGAAGGAATATTTGTGTAATTCTGATTGACTTTTTGATATTCTATCAGTTATAAGTTGAAAAATAAGAAGAAAAGTATTTCTAATTTTGTAAATTAGGATCCAAAACTGAAATACTGTCAGATTAGATTTTTCGATATGTCTTAAAATGTTCTAGTGGTAATTGAGGATAATCCCACGAGAAATGATAATCCCATGAGAAGGGATACTTATCGCTGGCATTGTATTATGTGGATGGAATACAATTTATCATCGATTGCTCGCCTCTCGACTAGTAGAGTTTACTAGTATGGTCCTCCTGATAGTAAAAAGGAATTTCTAGAATTTATTGACTTTGATTTTTGTTTTCAATTTCTAAGACTCGTTATACTGTTTTATGATTTCTGAAGCGTAATGATATTGATTTTGGTTTATCTGTATACATGTTCTGCCTAAGAAGAATTTCTAGAATTTACAAGTTTAATTTTGATTTTGATTTCTAATACTTGTCCTATTGGTTTATGACTTCTGAAGCTTGATTTTATCGACTTATACTTTTTCTATTTTCATGCACCTTTTTGCTACTATTATGATTGAATATTTTTATATTAATATTCATCTGCACCTATATTTTACAAGAAAGTATTATGTCCTGCATGTTTTGGTATTTTGTTGGATTTCAATTCACTGTTTTTATTTTCCCTCCAAATGAGACAGTTGAGTTAGTGCCAGACGAGAATGAATAGTTAAAATCTAGCCTGAAGACCTTTAAAAGATTTGAAGTATTTTGGAGATCTGGGAAAGAAACAGTTGAATGTAAATACTAGATTTTGTATATGAATTTTTTGTATATGAATCTTATATATTGAATGTATGTGATGCATGTGATAAAATAAGGATTTATACTTCTACAGGTATATAGTTTAGCTTTTCGCTATATATTTTTTGCATTCTGTACAGGTCATAGTGACATATCTATTCTGAACTATTAGTATAGCGGATAGGAAACGTGAAATGTAAGCCGAAGGAAATTATACAGCGTCGGTGATCCAATGTTTGTAATGAGAGTACCAGTTGATGGATATTATGATATTATTCTGTATATTTACAAGTTATAAACATGATTTACATTTTAATTTAGTCTAATTTTAGAAAAAATTCCGTCTGTTTTTTCTTGGAATTTTAGGTTATTAATTGGGCTTTGATTTCTATTTTCTATAATGACGAAATTATAATGACGAAAAAAAATATAATGACGAAATATAATGACGAAATACTTACCAAAAAAAAATATAATGACGAAATTATCTGAGGGCAAAAAAAATCTGTTACGTCATAGAATTTCTATGGCCTTTTATAGCCAAGACCATGGGCTACCTTCCTTATACAGATGGACTTGGTGTGCGCCTCTGTTGAAATCGTTGCCTTTTCTGGCACAGGCGTGATTGTCGTCCATGGATGTAATGGTCCCAGAAGCTGATCTCCTTCCTATTGCCTTTTGTAACTAATAGGATTTTCAACATACAGCGTATAAATTTTGACACCTTCCTTCCCGGAGGCTCACTGATCATGAAAGTGACCGTTGTAGCCATTGTTGCCTTCTTGGAGATGCGAGAATTAGGGCAGATGGTTGTTGTGATTTTGAGATGGACACATGGACCAATTAGTGCTTGGACTGCATCCGTCTTAGGCACCAACTGGTTTATAGGCCAACTCTCCGATTATCGAAAGTGTTGACCGTTTGTGCTCTAGTGGGCCATCTGCTTTTGGGCTTCCGTTGGCAAACTTGCTCTTCATCTAATCAATAGCAACGTTGATCATCCAAGCAAAATTGGGCATTGTTAGATTTAGACCGTTTTCTTCTTCGTGAGTCAGCCCATTATTTATGTCTCCATCAAATATATTTTATTAATAGTTAGTTAAAAAAAATATTTTATGTCATATTAATAAATAAATTATAAACTTTGTAATTCTGTCTTTTATCCCTCCAAGGTTTCAATTCCAAACACGGTACCACTTCTTTACCAACTCAATGTAAGGGCAGCCTCGCAAAAACTCTCAACTCCAAGGCATATTTACCAATGTCTCACTGGTTAAATAGCCCGACGATTCAGACACCAAATTCATCCTTCATGCGTCCAGACCAAGTCATCTCTATTCTTCCTCCTAGTCCTCCTGTTCTCTCTCTCTCTGTCTCTCTCCCCCCTTCCCTCCCTCTATCTGTCTCTGTGAAACTTGAAGTTCGATCTTTCTCTCAGTCTCGATCTTTCGCAGAGTTTTCGCTAAAGAAGGCACCGAAGCTCAGAATTTTAAGAGAGAGAAGAGATGGGTTCGGAGTTGATATTCAGAGGGCACGAAGCACAGCCACCGTCGGATGTCTACTCCCCCAAACCTCCTAAACCATGGATCACGGTCATCCGTCCGATTCGCTACCTCCTCCGAGAGCAGCGCATCCTCTTTTTCTTCGTCGGCATTGCCATCGCCACCCTCATCTTCAGCTTCCTCCCCTCCTCCTCCACTAAGCCCACCACCTACGTCCGCGAATCGCTCGGCGATTCATTCCTTTCTGACGAGTCAACTCGGGTGCCCAACCGATTCGCTTACAGAGAGGCGAGCTTCGGGTCGGGAGGAGTGAGCGGGAAGGTGCCGCTGGGCTTGAAGCGGAAGGGTCTGAGGATTGTGGTGACCGGTGGCGCCGGGTTCGTGGGTTCCCACCTCGTAGACCGTCTGATGGCGCGCGGGGATAACGTGATCGTGGTGGACAATTTCTTCACAGGAAGAAAAGAAAATGTGATGCACCATTTTGGGAACCCTAGGTTCGAGATGATCCGACACGACGTCGTCGAGCCCATCCTTTTGGAAGTCGATCAGATCTATCATCTCGCTTGCCCTGCTTCCCCTGTTCATTACAAGCACAACCCTGTCAAGACTATCATATCCTTTCTCGCTCTCTCTCTCTTGTTTCAAACGATGAAATAATTTCCATGGCTTTCTCTTCCTTTCAATTTTCCGGTGCGAATCACTTTTACAGCGTTGTCCTCCATTCATTTTGATTCAACTTTTACGTCCTCTGACTATTCAAAAATCTCATTTCATTAGAGGTTTTACGCTTTGGAATTTTCTTCCAAAATTTTCTGCGGACAATATCAGTTGACTGTTTCAGACTATGAATTTCAGAAATGTCTTTTTCGTTTTTTTTTTTTTTTTTTTGGGTATTTGGTTTGGTTGCTTTTGGAAATGGAAGGCCTTAACCGTTGAGAGTTGTTCACAAGACGAACGTGGTGGGAACTCTGAACATGCTGGGGCTGGCAAAGAGGGTCGGAGCCCGGTTCTTGCTAACGAGCACCAGCGAGGTCTACGGTGACCCCCTTGAGCACCCGCAAAAGGAAACTTACTGGGGCAACGTCAACCCCATCGGTAACTCAGTCTCCCCCCTCTCTCTCTCTTTCTGTATCTCTGTGTTTTTTTTTTCCTGCAAAATTATGAAGTGCTTTTTTCTGTTGAATATATAAATATTTAAAAGTATTGGAAATTGAATTTTTCTTTATAATTATTAACATTATTTTGGCTTGATTTTTTTGACGTAGGAGGTATAATTACTCCCTACGTAAAAATTAGAATGTATTTTAAAAATAAAAAAAGAAAAAAGAAAAAGAAAAATTCAACAAATTATGAATATTTTATAAACAAAGTTCAACAACAACTAACATTTGAATCGATGCCATTGTGGGTAACGTGCATTTTCAAAGCTGCAACCGGGGGCGGCGCATCTGTGCGCCCTTCAATCATTTGGATCCAACTGCCGTAACTTAAAAATATTAAAAAAATATACGAATATAGTTTTCTTGTTATAAGTTTTTTTTTTAATGTTAAAACGGTAAAATATCTGTATTACTAAATAATTAAACTTAAAAACAGCTGTGATACACATAATTTTTAGCTTTTTTTTCAAAAATAAAAAATAAGGCACTCCTGCACTGCTACGTTTCACGGTCCAATTATTTCAACCGGGTTAATTTTAGATATACGATTATTACTTTGTTGCTATTAATTATTTATTTTTTTATATTTTTAATTAGCTATTTTCTTATATTCGACGAATTTGATACTAATATAGTTTTTGCATTCTGTCCAAGATCGACCCCGACTATTAATGAGTGCTTCAAAATTAACTCGAATGGTGTTTGTTCTTGTAGGAAACCAAACACTGTATGATTTTATGGATATAAAAATTAGACCGTGATAGTGTGTACCCTGCATTAGGGGATCGTGGAACCTCTATCTCTTAAAGAGATAGAGCATATTTTTTTTAATCTAATTATTTATGATTTAAATTATTGCGTTCTACGAGTTCGGGTTGTTCCACAGATTAGGGGCTGCGAACCAGATCTTTACGTTGGCTCGATCTTGCACCTGGTCTTCATAATTTTAAACCTGAAACCTGCGCAATATAACTGAAAACAAGAGGTCAGAGGACGGGAAAAATTACTCCTACCGTAAGTCCTCTAACACTCAAGTCAGATGTCTTTTCAAGAGAATAGAAAGATATAAGGAGAATGCATGTATCGGTAGATTGAACGTTTGGATGTGTTCAATTGATGGACTACTTAGAAATGCACCAATCATAGGGTGTCTTACATGTGCAATCCGTAGTTGTGTGTCTTAAATGGCCAGGGTGTTTTTGAGGGATAGTCGATCACTTAGTGGGAGAGATAGATTATGGGAGAACTTAGGCGGCAGTGCCCTCTAAGTCTCTTTTCCCTTTTTCTCCTCTTCATTATTTGGTCTCTTCCCTTTGAGACATTCTCCTTTTTTTCCCATGTCCTCCTTTATGTTGGGACCGTTGTGATATTTATAGAATAGGCAAGCGGTTAAATTGTTTGCTGAACTGTCTTTAACGGACGACTGTCAGAACTACTCGTGGTAACTGCTCGTCCCTAAGAAGCGGTTGAGTAGTTTTTCTTCCCAAATTGGGTTTACCAAACCCATCATAAATAAATATTTATGTTTTAATTATTTTTTAAAATATAAAAAATTAATTAAAATTAATTATTAAACTATAATTTTTTATTTTAAAATAATTTGTTTGAAATGTGAAAAAACACAATTTCTACTAACCCCTGGATTGGAAATGCTTTGCCGTGCGTTTTCTTATGGTTTTTCAGATAAAGTGCATTATTGACCAACATGGAGACGTCGTGGATGGACTTGGCCGAATACGGGGGATGATACGTCTCATTGAAAAAAGTGGCCCTCTATTTTTTATAATACTATTAAATCAAAAATCAATAGTAACTATTTAAAAATGAAAGAAATATTAAAAATAATAATATTTTTAATTTTTTTATAATATTAATTTCTATTAAATATTAAATCTAATTTTTAAAAAAATTATTAAAAAATATTATTTAATGTTTAAATTTTAGCATTTGAACTTTTTTTTTTAATTTAGCAGCTCAAATAAAAGTCGGATCTCTCTCTCTCTGTAATGGAGTAGTACTTTATTTTTTTTTAACTGAATTGTTAGATTAACAAATTTTAATAATTTAAATCTAAACATTATTCTAAATAGTATTTTTTATTAATTATTTTAATATTATATTTGATATTTAATAGGTGTTGATATTGTAAAAAAAATTTAAAATTTAACTATTTTTAATATTTTTTTATTTTTAAATATTAATGATTGGATTTTAATATCTTTTGGAGTCACTTCTATATTTTTCCTATTCAAAATAAATATATTATAAAGAAAAAGTATTATCGTAATTTTAAACTTTTTTTTAAATATTAAATTCGGGTCGCCCGTTTCTAAATAGGAGCCCCCTTGTAGAACAGTGGAACTTGCAGATGGAAATGAACCGGTAGAAATGTTGAGCTCTGGTTCTACTATTTTCACTTCACCAATTCCCATTTTCATTCTCTTCTCGTCAATTCCTCAATTGCATTTTCAATGATGGGGGCAGTCGAAGGGCATATTTTGTTAGAATGCTAAAATTTAGTTGTCATTGTTGGGGTAGATGTCATCCGACTACCACCACAAATAGGCATAGCAAAGGGAATGAGGGAGAAAAAAATGAATACATAAATTTTTACGTGAAAAACCTTTCACAAGTAAGAGAAAAAATCACAGACGATCAATCTCCTAAACCAATTTCACTTTATGAGGCTGGGAACAATTTTTCCACGGTTATACAGACACAATAGAAAGAAAAAAACTGTAGAACAGAGCACAAGCAATACAAAAAACACACACTTTGTTTTTTGCTCACTATTTTCTCTCTTTTCTTCACTGATTTTCACTCTCTTAATCTTCCATACATTTAGAAAAAAATTTCACCAAAGTGTACATCACCGCTCTATCAATACAGGTGCATATATTGACCAAATCTGAAGAATATTCTATTCTCCCGACAAAATCTGTTATTGCCAATAATATGAATATGCTCTGTACAAAAACGGTTTTTGTATATTCTTTTGAGATCACGCATACTTAGAAAATCTTTTGAGTTGGCACCCTTATGGATTCCCTGGTAGACGGTCATGATTCCATCGTCCGCATTCTTCACAAGGCCGGTCAACGCCCCATTAACTGTCCTCTTCACATGGCCGGTCAATGCCTCTATTGACTGGTCACTATTGTCCGTCCAATATTTTTGGTCAACTATATTGACTGGAATTCCTTTTTGCTTAACCTGTGCATAGTCCGTGAACTCTTCAGTGCACAGGTCCGCGGACCATAGTAGCACGCATAGTCTGCAGACTCTTCAGCGCACAAGTCTGTGGACCATAGTAGCATGTATAGTCCGCGGACTTTTCAGCGTATAGGTCCATGGACTATAGTAGCACGTAAAGTCCTTGTGCTCTGTCCAAGTCCTCGGGCCATCAGGACTTCCGCACGGGAGTGACCCCAACAAATTTTTCTTCATTACCATGGGGAAGTTAAGTCATCAGCCCAGCCAGCTTGCAGTAAGTTTCATTCTTACCCTTTGGCAAAATCTTAGTCAACATGTCCACCCCATTCTCTTCAGTGCCGACCTTCTCTAGTGACAGCAAACCTTCCTCAATAACGTCTCTCACCCAATGGTCTTGAACCTCAATGTGCTTTGATCTAGAATGGAATGAAGAGTTATTACAGAGATGTATGGCATTCTAACTATCACAAAATACCTAATACTTTTTCTGTCTAAGACCCAGTTCTTGAATGAACTTTCTCATCAACAACATCTCTTTACAAACTTCTGTCACTACGATGTACTCGACCTCAATAGTTGAAAGGGTGATGCACTTCTGCAGCTTGGATTGTCAGGAAACTGCACCTCCAGCAAGCTTCACTAAGTATCCCGAGGTGGACTTGCTACTGTCAATATCCCCGGCCATATTATCATCCAAGTAGCACGCCAACTGAGGCTCGTCACTTTCAAGGCACAGGCACCTCTTGGAAGTTCCTCGAATGAATCTCATGATTCACTTGACTGCAGATCAGTTCTCCTTTTCTGGGTTTGATAAAAACCGGCTGACTGTGCCAATAGTATGTGTTATATTCGGCCTTGTGCATATCAGGGCATACATCAGGCTTCTCACAACCGAGGAATAGGAAATGCCTCTCATGTATGTCTTCTATTCGTCCGAGAACGGACACTGGCGAGTGCTTAGCCTGTGATAGTTTGCTAACGGTGTGCTCACAGGCTTTGACTTATCCATTTTGAATCGTTGGAGCACCTTTTCAATATATCTTTCTTGAGACAGTCATAATTTTCTTACCTCTCGGTCGTGGACAATTCTAACGCCATGGATTTGTTTCGTCGACCCCAGGTCCTTCATGGCAAACGACCACCCAAGTTATTCCTTCAGTTCATTTATCCGAACACCATTGCATCTAACAATCAACATGTCATCTACGTATAGGAGAAGGATAATAAAATCATCCTCGAAAAACCTCTGTGTAAATAAAGAGTGATCACAAGTAGTCCATCGGTACCCTTGATTAATTATAACTGATTTAAACTTCTTGTACCACTATTTAGGAGCTTGCTTCAATCCATATAGGCTCTTCCTCAGACGACAGATAAGTCGTTCCTTTCCTTAACCTTGAACCCTTCCTGCTGTTTTATGTAAATTCCTCCTCAAGTTCACCATGGAGGAAAGTCGTTCGGACATCCATTTGCTCCACCTCAAGATTCTGAGCAACAGCCAAGCCCAACACATCTCTTATAGAGGACATCTTCACCACTGGAGCAAAAATCTCATCAAAGTCAACTCCCTTTCATTGACTAAAGTCTTTTACCACTAGCCATGCCTTGTACCTCGGCTTCATGGTATTCTCATCTGTTTTCAAACGGAAAATTCACTTATTATTTAGAGCCCTCTTCCCCTTTGGCAACTCAGCCAAATCAAAGATGTGATTTTCATAGAAAGAGCTAATTTCATCTTTCATGGCTTCCAACCATCTCTCCTTATTTTCATCCTCCATAGCATCTTCAAATGTTTCAGGCTCTCCAGTATCAGTGAGTAGGACATACTCACTACGAGACAGACGGACGGATGGCCGTCTGTTTCGTGAGGATCGTCTTACAAGAATGTTCTCGACTGGTTGAGGAGTGACTTCATCCTAATCCTCGTCTGGTGTCTTCACGGCCTCATTACTATCATCGGCCACATTAAGGATAGTGTCCTCGTGCTGCAGAGTCTTTGGACGGACAACTTCAACACTCATCTTGTCTGTCCGGTCAACATCAGACTTGGTTTTTCTACCAATGTTCTCAATCATTTTATCCTGAACAAAGGTCACGTCCATTGACCGGACAAGACTTGTCTCAGCTGAACCATAAAATCTGTAGCCCAACTCATCTTCTCCATAACCTAGAAAGATGCACTGCATCGTCTTTGGCTCCAACTTAGTCATTTATCCTTTGGGACATGGATAAAAGCTTTGCATCCAAACACCCGTAGATGGTCATAAAATGGCTCATTACCTGATCATATCTTCTTCGACACTTCACCCTTCAAGGGTTTATTGGGCAACCTATTGATGACATAGGCTGTTGTCTTCAGTACTTCGACCCAAAAAGATGCAGAAAGTTTGGCTTCAGAAAGCATACACCATGCTCTCTTCAAAAGCATGCGGTTCATCTGGTCGGCCACTCCGTTCAGCTGTAGCATTTTCGGTGGTGTTTTTTGATGCTTAATGCCATGAGACCCGCAATAGATATCAAAAGGCCCTATGTACTCACCGCCATTATCACTTCGAACAGCCTTCAGTTTCTTCCCCATCTGACGCTCAATTAGAGTATGAAACTGCTTAAATATATCGAGGACTTGATCCTTGATTTTCAATGGGTAGACCTACAGCTTTCTGGGACAATCGTCAATAAAAGAAACAAAGTACTAGGCTTCACCAAACGATTTTTTCTTGAATGGTCCACACACATCTGCGTGGATGAGATCAAGTATATCCATCTTCATAGAGTACGAGTCTCCATGGAACGAGACTCGCCGTTGCTTGCCGGCCAAACAATAAGGACACGTCCTCAGTTCGTCCTTCTTTACTCCGGAAATAAGGCCCTTTCTATCTAGATGACACAGTCCATGTTCACTTATTTGACCTAACCTCCTGTGTCACAAGTCCTAGGACTCCTTGCTGATTGCAGTATTCACGTCCCCGGCCATTGCATAGGCTTTCATCACATATAGGCCGGAGCTTTTTTTCCCTTTTGCCACAACAAAGGATCCTCTGGTCAGTTTCCACTTACCTTCACAGAATGTATTACAGTAACCTTTATCATCCAGCCGACTGGCTGAGATTATATTTAACCGGATGTCAGGAACATGATGTACATCCTTCAATATCAATTTCGTCCCATTATTGATGACCAGAACATCACATTTGCTAACAACTGGTGATGTTCATTCATTTTTCATTCTTATCACTCTAAAGTCTCCTGAAGTATAGGATGTGAACAATCCTCTTCTGGACGTGACATGCAGAGAAGCGCCAATGTTAACCACCCAGCCGGATTCATGGTTCGTCAGGCTTGCCATGTTTTCTTCACATGTTAAGAGAAGGTCGCCTCCTGTGACCACTAAGATCGAGGACATTTCCTCTTCTCGTCCCTTATCTCCTTTATCTTTCTCCGTATTTTCATGCTTTTACTTGAAGTAGTGCTTCTTGATGTGACCCTTCTTGTCAAAGTGATGACACTCAAGATTTTGATACCTTGACCGTGATTTCTTGTGGCCTTTCTTTCCAGATTTTTGGCCGCATCCTCAACTTCTTTCCCTAGACTTGGTTACAAGTACCTCAGAATGAGAACACGCTGAGATCTCTTGTGATCGTTATGACTCATTCATAAGTAAGGAAGTAATAACTTCGTCAAATTTTAGTGTTTCCTTTCCAAATAATAACGTTGTGACGATGTGGTTATAAGAGGCTGGTAAAAAGGCTAGCAGTACCAATGCCTTGTCCTCCTTAATTTTCTCATCAAAGGCGGATATCTGCGTCAATATCCAGTTAAATTCGTCCAAATGTTTCTTAAACTTATCACCTTTTGATAACCGCAGGCCATAAAATTGCTTCTTTATATGTAGCCTGGTTGTCAAGGATTTGGACTTATATCTACTCTCCAATTTTTCCAAAACTTCTGCCGGGTTAGTCAATCCGAGAACTTTTTGGAGAGTGTTGTTCGGCAGGCATAGTTTGATAGTACAATTGGCAAGATATCTTTTATCTTGCCATTCATCATCAGTTAGATTTTTAGGCTTCTCATTCTTCTTCTTCAGTGTTTTCACTGTTCTTTATCTGGTTAGGATATTTTTTACCCTCTTTTGTCAAATGATGAAGTTGCCCTATCTGTTGAACTGCTCCACACTAAACGGCAGATTCTTCGAAGACGCCGCTGCCATTGAGACAGAGTTCTCAACCTGTCTCTGACACCACTTGCCACTTGTTAGGGTAGGTGGCGTTTGACCACCGCCACAAACAGACACAGTAAAGGAAATAAGAGAGAAGAAAATGAACACACGAGTTTTTACATGAAAAATCCTTTACAAGTAAGGAAAAAATCACGGGGCGATCAGTCCACTATACCAATTTCACTATATGAGGCTGGGAACAATTTTCTCACAGTTACACAGACACAAGAGAAAGAAAAAACCGAAGAACAGAGCACAAGCAATACAAAGAACACACACTTTGTTTTTCGATCACTATTCTCCCTCTTTTCTTCACTGTTTTTCACTCTCTTAATCTTCCACACACTTAGAAAAAATTTCCACCAAAGTGTACATCACCGCTCTATCAATACAGGCGCATATATTGAGCAAATTTGAAGAATATTCTATTCCCCCGACAAAATCTGTCATTGCCAACAATATGATATGCTCTGTATAAAAACGGTTCCTGTATATCCTCCTGAGATCACGCATGCTCAGAAAATTTTCTGAGTTGGCACTCTTCCGGATTCCTTGGTGGATGGCCATCATTCCATCATCCGCATTCTGCACAAGGCCGGTCAATGCCTCTGTTGACCAGTCATTGTTGCCCGTTCCATATTTCCGATCAACTATGTTGACCGGAATTCCTTTCTACTTAACCTGTACATAGTTCGCAGACTCTTTAGCGTATTGGTCCGCGGACCGTAGTAGCACGCAAGGTCCTCATGCTCCGTCAAGTCCTCGGGCCATCTGGACTTTCGTACGAGAGTGACCCCCAACAGTTATTGCTAGTTGTTAAACTGTTATTAGTGTTGTTAAGTATGAAAATCATTAATATCGATTGGGGTTCTTTATGAGTTGCTCTTAGTATTTCAATACGTTTCAATGATTTCTTTTCAAAAGCACTTCCTACAATAAACGAAATAAACACCATCTGATACTATCTACTGAGCTAGTGAGGGCATTTTTTGGGTATACCTATGTGAGCTTCATGTAAATTACTGGAGATTATTTGATTTTATTTTTCCGTTAATCCAAGAAATGGAATTTGGTGGAGGGTTGTTCCTGAGATTTGATCAGGTGCCGTATTCTGTGGGACAAATGTTGGCATCTTCTGATTTGCGGATGGATGGATGACAGGTGTTCGGAGTTGTTATGATGAGGGAAAACGGACGGCTGAAACATTGACCATGGACTACCACCGTGGTGCCGGTGTTGAGGTTAGCACTACATCAGAGTATTTAATTCTAATAGCTACAATGTCTGGTTGATTTAGCTCTGAGAATATTTTCATGTTAGTAGTTTACAAAATACGCATGACTTGTTTGGTAGGTGAGGATTGCTAGGATATTCAACACTTACGGTCCTCGTATGTGCATCGATGATGGCCGTGTTGTCAGTAATTTTGTAGCTCAGGTATTTAATACCTCGGTAGAATTTAGTTTATTCTTGATCAGTAATGCTCGTCTAGTCCATTATACGTTTGTGAAAGCAAAACCATTGATATAATTTTGCAGGCACTGAGGAAAGAGCCGTTGACAGTTTATGGTGATGGGAAGCAGACTAGGAGTTTTCAATATGTTTCTGATTTGGTGAGGATCTGCCGTCCTTTCACTTGACTTTTTTATGTTTCTCAACTTAAAAAAGGAGTTCAGTATCAGGTTCTTTGACAGTTACAAAAGCAGAAAATAAAAAATAAGAATAAAAAATAAAACACTATGACTTCTTCTCACTTCTTCAGTATCAGCCAAGAAACGTGATCTTCTTCTTCAGCAGCCATATGCAAGAATCTCCTGCCATACATAGGGTCTAGGGATGGGTCAGACTACTTTGAATATATCATATCGTATGTGGTCTTATTTTGCATTATATAAGAGGTTGGATTTACGACTTGAACTTGTAATCATTAGACCATATGACAGCAAGTCCACCTGGATATATTTTATTAAACAAATCAAGCATACCTGGGTGAATCCTTATATTAAGATTATCATTGTGATCTGAAGGTTATGGTTTTAAATCACAAAATACCCACTATGTAATGCAAAGACAAGGTTGCATTATCTGTTCATTCCCAGACCCCCTGATATGAGATTCCATGCTCAAGAGCGTGATATTTGGACTAGCCTAGCTACCGCTAGTGTTGAGGGTTTGGCCTTACAGGCAACTGGACACTATGGCTTTTTGTCATCAATCATTTAAAATACCTTTTCTTCTGCTTACGACATTATTTAATCGAGGGCTCTTCTGCTTATGACATTATTTAATGGTGGGTTATCTCACGGGATATCTTATGACATTATTTGAATCATCCTTTTTGTTACCGGGATTATCTCATGGGTTAAGCTAAATTATCTAAATTATGTGCTTTAAAATTAGGTTCAAATGTCATTCGTTTTTGTAAATAGAAAATATTGAACCACCTTTATCGAATGGAGCTCCGAGTTGTTCATGTTGGGATTCAATGAAAAACACACGCGCAATCGAAGCAGCGAAACAAACTTGTATCCCTCATTAATTGTGAACCACCAAATCCTTGAGTACAAGGAATGCATGCAATCAAGTATTAAAAGTTGCATAATGATATTTAATATTAAAAATCTTTTTAAATTAAGAGAAAAATGATGGGACAAATTTCAAACAAATCCACTATAAAATTGTGATTAGTTACAAATAACCTTCTTTGATAGCTATTCACTACAATCCAAATAAAAAATGATTGAATATAACCTCTCAACAAACTTTGCAACTCACAAGGATTACACTAAGAATAAAAGCAATCAAAATGGAAATGTCTTAGGAACACGCTAGAGTAATACGTCTAAGTTTGGTAAAGAATAGAACTCAAATCATACTACTGCTAGATGACAAAAATCTTCTTCATTTTTCTTCACCCTTCTCGCTTCTTGTGCAGCACCTTTGTATTGAAATTGTTCTCACAGCTTTTTCGCACCTCCTATTGCATCACTTTTTGCCTACAGTGCAAACTCTAAAAACACAGTGTGACACTTTATAGCATTGTTAGTGTATGTGTGCCCCGTACATGCATTAGGCTTGACCTTTCTGGACAATCAGCACACATGCCATTCAAGTGTTGATCCCGTTTGAATTAGTGCACCGGCATACCCAATGCGCATCAGGTGTGCTCATTCCATCCCAAGTGTGCACAGTTTTATATTATGCGCCTTCCAAGAGCAGGCATTTCGGGTTCACTGGAAATGGCTTTCGATGATCACCCTTGCACAATCCTCACACAAACTTCCAGTAAACCTCATCGCTCAGCCGACTTTCACACAAACCTCCATTAAATCTTGTCGCTCAGCCGACACTCGCACAACCCTTTCTTGACATCTCACCCAAGTATGCCATGCACAAACATCGCATATCCTCTAAATGATCTGTCCATTGGTTGTGGTACTCACAAGGGAACAAACCAAAGCTCAATAGTTCACTAACAGCTTGGCAGTCCTATGTGTTATTATGGGAATTGTATACATAAATTAAGTACCAACAAATTCTTTTGATGGCAATTTTTCATGCTGTAAACATTTATTGTTCCAGAAAATGGGCTATCTCTGTGATGGTTTCTTTATGTATTACCATAAGAGCCAGCAAATGTGGGAAACCAATTATTGGAAGTAGAAGGTCCTACCTGAGGTGACTGCTGTAGGGACAATGACAATAGGCACTCTTACTGAGCTGACAGTCAAGACCATTATTCATGAGTAACACTGCTTTGAAGGAACCCAAACTCATGATTTCCATGGGTGGCATGCTATAATTCCAGCGTACTACTGACAAGAAAAATGGGGGTCTATCATGAAGTTAAAAATCATGGCAGTCAAACCAGGAGTATTATCTGCTCTCTGTCTGCAAAAGAAATGCCTATCTTTGGTTCTCTGCCAAGGTAACAAGATGCCGAACCAGGAAGCATGCCCATTAATTTTTGCTAGTTTGTAAGCACAAGTCAGGATCTGCCAGTCACATGAACCTGAGGAGTGGATTTATAATCCATTGGGCTACACTGGTAAATAAGACGGCATTCGTGAGTATCCAGAGGACAAGTTGCAAGCTGTATGCTCACCTGAAAGTTTCAACTTATATAGGGAGGCATTTCTGGTGTTGGGTAGAGTCGTACATATTACTGTCCCTGATATTAAAGACATTTTGTTTTGTTAGTTTTTATTACTGGGGTTTTCTTGTCTCCTAGTAGTTGAGATATTTTCCACTGCTGCATGATTGGCATTCATGAATATTTATGTGACGAATTATTCACTAGATACTAATTTTACTTATTGGGATTTAAATTTCAGAAGGAAAGTAATGATCTCGTAGTGATTGAATTTCTTGTTTATGTGGCAGGTGGAGGGACTAATTCGACTGATGGAAGGTGAACATATAGGACCATTCAATCTTGGAAATCCGGGTGAATTTACTATGCTTGAACTTGCTAAGGTACCATTCTTAATTCTTCAAATTTGCATCTAAGATTATTAATGCACATTACTCTTACCTGACCCGTTCACGCTACTCTTTCATATTACTCTTACCTAAATCATTGATGTTGGACATGGGTTGGTCTGGAAATAAGGAAGCCGGGGACATGGGAAGAAGAAATCATCAGGACAAGAAAAGGGATGAGAGGAAATAGATGGGAAATTGAAGAAAATAAGAATCATTTCTAAGCATTAATAGTAAAAAAAACTTCTACTCTATCTAATGGATAAATTCAAAGTAACCTAGTTTTCAACTTCGGACTTTTTCCTTTGGTTTTGGATCCCATTTTTCACTACTCCTTTCGTGGGAGAAGTTTGATCCGATGCAGCAATGCATAAAACCCGAACCCGAAGAGAGATTTGACCCTATGAAAATAAACAATAAGCACATCTTTCTACTGTATTGCTCTGTTATGAAACACGAGCATGGCCTGATCATTGCACATGCCACGATCTCTCATTCCAAATGTTTATTCAGCTCATTCAAAATCTTGTTATTTTTCCCCCACATCAATTTGCCCTTTGAGTTTGTCAAGCATTTGTCTTTGTCGGTGCAGGTGGTCCAGGAAACAATAGACCCAAATGCAAAGGTCGAGTTCAGGCCAAACACAGAGGATGACCCACACAAGAGGAAGCCGGACATCTCAAAGGCCAAAGAGCTGCTCAATTGGGAGCCGAAGATACCTCTCCATAAAGGTCTCCCTCTGATGGTCTCTGACTTCCAGCAGCGCATCTTTGGTGATCAAAAAGCAGGAGACTCAGCCACCGCTGCATTATGAAAATACTGGTCTGCCCCTCTCTCTCTTTCTTCCACCCTCCTGTACCACACATCAGAGGCCAGAAAACAGGAGCTCTTTTTACCTCCCTTTCCCTTTCCCTTTCCCTTTACCCTTTCCCTTTCCCTCTCCCAAAGTATAGATGCAGGGGAAACACGTTGCAGAATTTGTCGTTGTATTTTCACTATTATTGCCTGATTAGGTTCATGTGATGGAATGCTGCGGAGTAAACTTCTGAATAAAGAAAAAAATATGAATAACTTCTTCATTTTCTTTTTCCTCTCATCCTGAGTTGTAGCAATTTTCATTCCATATTTCCTTGTTGCTGCGTGTGCATTACAATTCTCTTCATTATTCTGTGGAAGAATTCTGCTACCAATTTCACTTGCTTTCTAGATGCCGATGATCGAGGCATATGAAGCATCTCTTGATGCAGCTCTTAAGCGTAGGGATAATACTTTCTTCCTCTAGCTCTTCTATTATGGCGTTCTTTTGGGGGCTGATGATTGATTCCCGGCATTATTTCATGGTGCTTGGCTAAATCTTAGATGAATAATTTCATCCGTAAATATCATTTTTGTGAAAGTCTTTGTAATCACGAACTCAATTGCTTTAAGTCTCTTTTATAAACTACGCTTCCTTTCCGAGTTTATAGGTACATGAGATTATGTCTGGTGCTTCTATTATATATGGTTCTTGTTTATTTCCTACGGCTAGTAAAATCTGTTTTTTTTTTTTTAATGATTTTTACCCTTTTACATTAAATATGATTAAGATAGTAGAATTTAGCACAATTATGAAATTATTTTATTGATTTTTAGATTAAGAATTGAATTAGTAAAACATCTGCTTGATAATTGAATAATTATACCGTAAATATGTATAATGGTTTTTAGATCCTATAATATTTGTTGTGAATCAATGAATGACACAAATGAAAGAAATAAAAAAAGATATATTATATTAGAGAATGGATATTAGAAATGCTAGGTAGATTGTATAAAGTACGACCCAATGTTTTAAACTATGCTGTATCAATTATGGTATAATTTTTTATTCCACTGCTACATTTGAAGAGGGGAGGGAATAAATCATAATGCATGTATTCTTTGTTGCTGTAAAATGTGAAATATTCTCTAAAATATATTTTAAAATATCTTTGGAATACTTTTTGAATAATATGTTATTTATCAATTAATTTATTTTTATATGAGCAAGATGATATATATAAATAAAAGACATATAATGCGTCTTAAAAATTTAAATTGATATATGAATTAGGGAGTCGCATTGTCATGCTTGTATATTTTTGTCACTATTTAGCTTTCAATTCGCTTCTAACATTAAATGAGATGTGAATAACCCGTCCTCCTCTCTTTGAAATTTAAAAGAAGGGGCGCTTCCGATTTTATCGGTACTTGAAATAATTTTGATTTCTCTATATAAATATATCTCAAGAGTTAATAATATTATGAGAGGAACTATAGAACTCAATCACTTGCTGTCGTTACTATTTATTTTTTTGTTAAGATCTATTCTGTAGAAGTACTCAAATTAGATTATAGATTTTACATTCCATAACAAAATAAATTAAATATAAGAGATATGTAGGACTCACTTCCTAATATATCATTCGACGCTCAAAGTCAGTAATCTTTCTATTCAAATGTAAAAAATATAAAAAAATTGATGCAATAATTTAGAGGAGATGGGGATAGTGTACGTACGGAGGGTAATACTCATTTTGGTGCACTTGTTTGGTTGAATGGCTTTTGTTTTCTTTTTCTCCTTCTTTCTCTCTCATCTCCTTCAGGGGAGTGGTTTTATTTGTTGTAAAATGTGTCATTTTGTTAATTAGGGCATGGAATTAATGCATGTATATGATGTTGCTTCAAATTAGTGGTAAAAGACATTACTTGTATGTGTAATGATCGTCTCAATTCAATAACAAAATCGTTTGGCAACCAATTATTAGATTGATTCAACCGCCCTCATGTCAAATCATTAAATAGTTAATTATAATCATTTAATGTTTAACCGTTCAGATCATACATCTTGATTTATATGTTTGTGAGCTATTACATGATGGGTTCTATAGTATCTTCTGTTAGATAATCGGCATTTAAATTTTTATCTACCCTGAGTATTAGGTCACACCATTTTTGACCGTAAGTATTACTCTCGTACCTTTATTATGAAATAAGAATACAAGCAATTATAATATAAAGCAAAAAATGGTGTTAAAACGAATTTCTCATTCTTATTGGACACAAGTTACTGTAAGTTCAATATAATAGTAAAATGTAGATAATATTGAAATATTACTTGATAATATAGTATCTTAATTATTTATATTAATAGGCTTGGTAACAATAATTAAATTAACATAACAACTAAATTGCTAAGAAACTTTTCTTTCATTCAACCCATACTAAGTGAAAAACAACAAAATCTCATCTATCTATACTAATTTGTTGAGAATTTAGAATGGCAAAGTATTTAAAATAAAATATACATATCATATTTTAACTATTGTATTAAAGAAATTTTACAGTTTATTAATTCTTATATTGAGAGATTAAATAATATTATTTAATTTATTAGAACATTTTCTTTTAGTTGATAATAGTTTAGAAATTTATATAAATAGAACAATCTTAATTACAAGAAAATGAAGATCCATTACATAACTCAGTAGAACTTAGCTTACTTAATGTTCGACACTATATGTCCTTTTCACTCTGTTTAATCATCTTTCATAATAACAATATTTTATTGGCCAAGCCGATTATAGATAAGGGTTAGAAGATGATTGAAGTAATTAAATTTTTTTAAAAAATATTTTATATTATTACTAACAAATTTATAAGTACTCAACGACCAATATAAAATCTATTTTTGAGTTAATTATTGTTATTTAAAATTTTAAAAATAAATTTAAATAAACATTCAAATATATTAAAAGTAATATATTTACTGATATTATATTTAGATATATTTTTTTAGAAAATATTTTTAAAATTGATGGGTATAGTATACCCAGCCTGGAATATGAGTACAGTATACCCAACCTGAAAAACCGTTCAAACCATTTCTTCCAATCCACCGACGGTTATCTTTAGTGGTTGGTTATGGATAAGAGTGACTGACGGTTATCTTTGGCGGTTGGCTGTGGATAAGAATGATCATCCTCCCACTATATAAGGACCCTCCAAGAGATCTCCAAGAAAAAGGAGCCCTTCTCAGGGGACACCCTTTTTAGACACACTTCTAAGCCGTCTATCAATAGAACGCATCCACGCTCAATCCACCACATATGCATCCTCAATTTATCTTTCTATATTCTTGGAAAGACATTTGACTTGAGCGTCGGAGGGTTTACGGTGGGAGCAATTTTCACCGACCTCTGACATCTTGTTTTTAGTTGTGTTGTGCAGAATTCAGGTTTGAAGCTATGGAGGGCGAATCCACGTCAGATCGACAAGTAAAAAGATCTGATTTGCGGTCCCTGATCCGTAAGATAACTCGTATTCCTGGTATGCAACAAAAATATTAGAAAAATATTTCAATATTAACTTGTTTAGGTATAATTATAGACTGTCTATGAATTTACATAAGGTGTTTATCTATTTTGAAAAATTATACTCCAATATCGGGATGATCGACAACACTAAAGATATATAGGTTCGAGTACACCACAACCTGCAGATAATATATAATTTGTAAGTATATCAATCAACAACTGAATCATTCGATTCGGCAGTAAAAAAAAGTTTGAGAAGTATTTCTACCAAATGAGATTTGTATTTTTTAGTATGGAATTTACTTGGCTTACAACTGATTAGTAAAAATATAATATTGAGTAAATTTTTTGATTACTTTTAATCTAACCACGTTTTTAACTTTAGAAATAGAAAAAATAGAGTTCCAAATTTTGAGATAATTAAATGAGTACATGTTTTTAATCTTACATTAATGGCACATAATTTTCTTTTTTTTATCAACAAATATAGTATCATTTGAGTTAGCTTTTAATACCAAGAGTTATGTAATAGACAAAGAAATAGATAATATTATAAATAATACAAATGTGCATCATATTCAAGAACTAATTAAACGTAAAAAATTGTATTAAAAATTTAATTATTTTGAGTATTAGTGATAAAGATATCTCTAAAAGTGGCGTTAATGGCATGAGTAGGAATATAAATGAAACTTTAAAAATAAGTGAATTATTAGATATATTTTTATTTTACTTTTATATATTATAATATTGAATATTTAATTAATAAAATAAAAGAAAATATATTTATTTGTATATATACTTGTTGCGTCTTTGGGTTCTGGTTCTCTAGTGAATTAGGGAGCCTTCGAATTTCATACCTGGGTTAGATCTTTAACGGGTTTTCTCTCCACTTTCTTCAACCTGTGTACTACACAATACAAACTATAAATAAAGGGTCGAGGTCGGGCGGGATATTCTCCCACGAAAAATACTTCAATACTCAAATCAATTATCTTTCGCAATAAACGAAGAGATGCAGGAGTGAATGTAGGATGCAGTGAGGAATGTAAGGATGTGAGAATGCAAGATTTGTTGAGTGGTTACGGGAGGTTAGGCTCGCTACATGCACTGTACGGAGTGGCTCACTAAGGTTGCTCGATAGAGCCTTTAGGGAATCAGGATTCTAGATCTGAGAGATCAAGAGTTTCGATTGAGAATCGGGTCAGAGATCCTTTTCCTGTTGAAGGAAAGGATATTTATAGGTTCCATGGTATAGAACCTTGGGTGCGGGAATCTCCAACATGTGGCAAATTGGGATTTGCCGGCCGCTGACCACTGGTGGTAGCCAGCGGTGTCAGTTGTGGCCTTACGGTGGCATGGAGACCGTCATCGGGCATTGACCACGCTTGATCTGGTGCCTGCGCGCGGATTGGATGAGCGGCTTGGGAGAACATCAAGCACCGCAGCCTGCAACGTTGACCTTCTCCTCATTGGCCAGCATTCTCTTGGTGAGCTCCTGCCGACTGCAGCTGCCTCAGTAGGTTGCAGCGGCGCATTGATTGGTCATTACCCTGAGATGCCACATGAGCTGTGCGTCTGGTCCTGCTGGGCTTCAAAGGGATTCTGGGCCTGCTACTCAATTGGGCTAGCATCCCTTTGACTTGGTCTTACTTTTTCTGGCCTACCTCCGAGTTAGACCCAACACTAACCCCCCATGCCTGGGGAAAGCCCAATGCCGTGGCATGGCACGTCCATCGTGGGTCTAACTGGCTATCTGCATGGCCTTCCTCGAGATGCGTTGGCTTTTGTTTCTTCATGGCGTCGCTCTTTCCTCACATGAATATGTAGCATTTTCAAGCGTTGCTGGGATTCAGAGCTCTGTTGGGAAGGATTCGCGTCTCGTAGTCCGGCTCCGCATTGATGACTTTTCTTTTCCATGATAGATGTCCACCGAGTTACGCACCCCTCTGGGAACTCATCAGGTGCTGGCGCGGCCATAAATAGAGGAGTTCCCTAGTTAAGGAGACCCATGCTTAGCCATTCTTCGTAGAACTGATGCGAAGTCCTTGACTCGCCCTACTTCCTATGGGGATTTGGGAAGGGATTGGACGGACTTGCGAGAGATCTAGAGTTGTTGTGGAGGCTTGTCACCACGCCCTTACGGTGGGTGATTTCTCATCGTAATGAGGATGGCTCGGCCACTCTACTGTCATCATATGCCTCCTTCACGGCTAGCAACGACTCTCATTGGTAGGTGGGGTGCATGCTCTCTCATGGGGGATCTGTCCCCTCGATAGCATGTTGTCACTGGTCCTTATCGTGGCTGGTAGTCCATATATGCTGCCTGGGAGAGGAGGTGGAAACCCGGATCTCCCTGGGAAGCATGCAAGCAAGTCGCAGTCCCATCGGGACTTCTGTGATTGATGCCTTTCCTGCTACAGTGGCCATCTAGACACGCCTTCCGTGGTGGATCAGCATCGGCAACGCTGGTACCAGAGTGGGATCGGTGTTGGGGTGATACGACAAGAATGATTTGATGTGATCACTGTGAGGTTCCGGATTTGTGAACCCGACAATTATGAGGTGATTAGTATGTTAATGATCAATACTAATCTTATGGGATGATTAAGGTTGGATATCGGAAGAAAAATCGGGAAATTACTCGTCCGGCCGCTGAGCTCTCGCCAAAGCAGACTTGCGCTCTTGGGCGCTCGAGCCGTGGCTCGAGCGGTGGCCGGCAGTAGCACGCCGCCGCTCGCTGGCCGCTTCGCCGCCGAAAGGCGGCGGGCGCAGACACAAAACTCGCCGCGTCTCTCTCTGCTCATTTCGCACGGACCGGGGGTTTTTCCAGAGAGAGAGAGCGCGACTAGAGAGAGAAGGAAGGAGATCGAGCCCGGGAGTCCGATTCCGCCCAAAAGCCAGGTATAAAGGTGAAAGCACGCGTCGAGGCAAGTGTTCTCATACCCACTTCTCGTTCTCTTTCGTTGTTTTATGTAATTTCGTTGGGTATTTTGTGTCGATACCCACGGGGAATGTTAGAATATCGATACCCATGCCTTGAGGTCCGAGAAAATGTAGTTAGTTGTCCGATTCGTGTCCGATTCGCCCGGGTGGGTTTCACCGAAACCCTAACCTACGGGATTTTGGGGGTTTCCCATTTCCCGACCCCGTATCATGAAATTGACCCCAAAATTGGAATCCCCACGTCCCAATTGTGTATATAAATCGGCTGTGGGTCCGATCTCGCTTTTGGACTCGTCACAAGTCCCGAGCCCATTAAAGGAGCGCCATTCGTGTTCACCCGAGCCCGGAGGTGGATTTTGCGCGTTGTCACCTTCGTGGAATGATGAAAGAACCTTAGAATATGAATACCCATATCCCAATTGTATGTATACATCGACCGGATGCCGAATCTCGCAAGATTTGACCCGTTCATGGCATCCGGGAGCCTTGATAGTTTCCCGTTGTGGATAATCCGGAAATGAATGGGAAGTTGTGTACTTCCACCCTCGTGACAAGTAAATCGAACCCCAAATGTGTAATCCTGTGTACAAAATGTACGTACGAATCCACCGGACGCCCGATTTCCCAAGTATCGAACCGTGTACGACGTCCGGGTGTTCCAAGAGAAATCTGATAATGTTTACCCAAAACAAGACAAGAAATACAAAGTGAAATGTGATCCCAATTGTAATGAAAGAACGTTTAAATGATTAAACGTAAATGTAAGCCCCGAATATGAATCCGTGTGCTGGAGGCAAAGGAATGAGTCTCGGAGGTTCCAAAGTGATATGTGATCATCGGAATTAAGAAGCTGATCTCTGTTGGGAACTTGGGTTGATTATGGTGACTAAGGGAACTGGATCCCGTAGAAAGTGGAAGCGAACTTGTGATAATTGTGATTAAGGGAATTGAGTCCTATTGGATATTGAGATCCGTGACGAGAATGGAAGGGAGTCCACATTGTGCTTGAGATGATATGATCTCCTGGATGGAGACGTGTTTGATGATGTAATCTCCCGGTTGGAGATGATTGTGATGGGAATGAGGTTTCCCAAGATGTGATTGTGTGGCAAATGTGGATTTCCCTCTCCAAGTGTCGAACCTAACCCTGAAACTAGGACCCTGAGTCATATGGGTAGTATTCTTTGGCGTACCATGTCCATCGTGGTGGGAACCCGAGGGATACTTGGCCACGTATTCCGGCCGCTCGTGTGAGCGGGTGATGTCTGTGGTACGCTTTAGGAAACTACTGTGGAAGGACGAGGATTGCCCTGGACCCCGGGGGTGTGGGGTGTGTCGACACTACATATTGAGATGTAGTTGTCAGTGATGATTGTTGCATGGATGCAACCGAGGGTCGTGTGCTACCGACCGAAAGTAGTAGCCGTGGCTTTAGAATGTGTAGCGAACACATTCCTGTCCTCGTTCTCTCGCATCGTTGGTTAGTACGATCTACTAGCCGGGGTCCGCAAAGATGATATAATAATGAAAATGAATAATGTCCAATCGATGAACCCGTGAATCAAGTGATTCAAGATAGAACCGTGAAACTGTAATGAGAACCGTGAGAATCTTGCGAATCTAAATAGATGAACCGAATGAAACCAAGATTCAAGATGAAACCGTGAGAACTGTAGGAATCGAGTGATTCCATTGCTTCTTATTCCCGACTGTTCCTTGATTGGAGAGTGCTTGTATTCCCTCCGGTTTCCGTCCTTGTACATGTCTTGGAGGGGTGATTATGATTACATTTGTTGAGCCGTTGGCTCACTCTTGCTATTGTTGTCTCTTTTTCGGATGAGAACACTTAGTCAAGCGCAGTAGATAGAGCAAGGAGAGAGACTTGCTTGATATGACCGGGCCGGACGGCGCGTGATCGTAAGATTTGGGCATAGAGTTGGATCGGATCGCGGGACAGCCGCCGCGTTGGCGTGGCTCATTGTTGCTATTTTATGGTTTTATTATGCTTCCGCAGATGTATGATGATTTAGTTATGCTTCCGCGTTTTTATATTTATGTTTGGAGTTTTGCTTAATTAGATGACATCTCTCTAGATCCAGTATAGTAGATGGAGTACTGTATTGGAGCCATGGATGATATGGCCGATGTGTGATCCTGTGTGGCGTGTTGTAGGCTTTGAGTTAAGCCTTTTGATTAGTTGTGTGCTTGTACAGGATATTTAAACAGGTTGTATATTTTGGTTTTCGTCCAGTTGCAGAGGAAACTCTGCCGGATTTTCTGTAGAGTCCATAGGTTAATTATGGGCTTTAGGGTGTAATTAGGCATTGACGGAGGTTATTCAATGGAGAATAATCCGTTCCGTCACAATCACGTTCCGCAAGCTGAGACCCTCCGGTGGTGTTGCCATCCTGAGCTTCTTGCTCCTTGCTGTATTTTTGCTTTTTTGCACTTTTGTTGTAACAAATTTTGTACTTTGTAAAGAGTTCCAATGAATAAAAACAGTAGCATTTGTCTTCATTTTTTATGTTGCTGAGTGCTTTTTTCTCTTTCTTGTGATATGACTCAAGAGCCACAGGGCCCTCTCGTTGCCATAGTACCTGAGCACTGGCTCGTTTTGAATGTTGGGTGACTTTTGGTCTCCTTGGCTGGCGTTCGTCCCTCGGGTCCAAAATGGGACTGTCGACGGGAGGATAAAAAGGGTACTGGTTGCTGGCACATTCTACCTTGGGAGGTAGAACGTCGTTGACGATTGTCGCATCAGGCAAAAGTGCTGGTGCGTTCTTTACGCTGGGAACCCTGGGGTCATTGCGTCATAATGGCACTCCTTGAAAAGGCGCGATGCTTCAAGGTGTTGCAACGTGGGGGGACTTCATTGGTCAGCTGAATGCATTCCATCATTCAGAAGATGCCGTTTTCTTCGTGAGTTATGGCTATTTAAACGTTGAGAATCCCTTGAAATTTTGCATCCTCGCTTGCTGAAAGGCGCAAAACTTTGTCCTGTAGTTGCCTTTCTCCCACTTTCCTTGCTGTGGTGAATTTAATGGAGAGATCGTCTTCTTCTTTGGAGTCTGAGTCGCCTTCTGGTGGATTCGAAAGGGATATGCAAGCCTCAAGGGTTCATGATGAGGTTGCATTTCCTGCGGCTGCAGCAGAGGGCTACCATTCGAAGACCTCCGTCATCGGGGCAATGAGGTTCCTGAGGGCTCCACTGGGTTTTGAATTGGACGGGGTGGGGAGTCCACCTCCTCATGGCACCGAAGGCCTGGAGGCACCCACCCGTCGCTTAGTCATGTCCTCAGGGCGGTGGAGGATATGGAAGCCAAGGTGCAGGCTACCGTAAGGGAGATCGAGTAGGTGCAGGCACGGCGGCACACTTCGAGCAAGCATGGTCGGAATCTGAGGAGAGGGTATCCCAGTTGGATGATGCCAACTTGGGGGCTTGAAACCGGATTATTACTCTTCAGGCAGAGCTCGAGCAGCACCAGGCACGGCTCAGGGAGGTACAGGCCATCCATGTGCGGCAGGAGGCAGAGCTGAGGTCGAGAGATTCCAGGAAGGTATTCGGCTTAGTCGGAGGATAGCTTCGCTGGCGGTACTAGGTTTCCTCATCGGCCTTCTAGACTCCCGAAACTCAGGCACCAGGACACGCTCCGAGCTGATGGAGTTCGAGACTCCTGATCCTTCAAGGCTTAAAGGTGACAAATAGTTGTATCCGGCAGCCGCTAGTCACCTCCCTCTATAATAGAAGCTCTATTAGTGAACAACACTTAATAAAATTTTGTTACTTGACTGAGCAATGAGTTTATTTTCGTTTGTTGCATGTGAATGACTCTTTTTTCTTCTTGGTCTTGTGCTCTGGAAGGGCTTCTGCTGCCACCTTTGATGGCCAGAATCGCCGCTTTAAATGTGGACGTGACTGTGGGATTCTTGACAGACGGCTACGGCATTAGTGGGATGGCGGTTCGTCAGATGCCATGATGGTCTGCTGCATGGGACTTACAGCACGTTGCTAAAACGGCACACGTTGTGGCCATCATTTAGGGCAGCCATTGCGTTTCCCATGTGATGCCTTTTCGTCTCCCATACACTGCCTATTTAAAAGGTGCCTTTCCTTGTCTCCCACGCTTCGCATTTTCTTGTTTGTGGGAGCCATGGCTAAGAAGAAAAGCTCTTCCTCTACTTCTCGAGTGATTCGCTAAGGAGTTGGCGATATTCAGTCCGTCTTGATGGCAAGTGCCGTTGCTGCCCTGATGGTGGATTACGGCATTCCAGGCGAGTGGGCCTATCTCTCCCCCAGCTAGACTGGAAGAGTGAATGCTCCCCTGGAGGGCTTCCTCACTATTTACGAGTATCATTTGAGAGGTGGGCTTCACTTTCCCAAGTTGGTTGAACTGTATGGGATCGTTGATACGCTAGGGGTACCAGTTGCTCGACTTCATCCCAACGCATTTTGATACTTGGTCACCAAGTGTGTCTTCACGCGCCTTCAGGAACTTCCGTTCAGGTCGGGTTTGGTGAAGGTGATCTTTCACTTCATTGAGTCAGAAGACTTGGTCTCGATATCACTGTGCTCTAGTTTTCACTTTCAGGGAACAAACCCCAATTCGGTGAAAAATTGAAAGAATCGCTTCTTATTCTTGAGGGAACCGCTGGATTGAGAGATTTCCAATAAGTGGGGTCTAGTGAGCGATTTCTTCTGAGGAGAGGTGAAGGCAAACAAGGTGGAGAAGGAGAAGAAAGTGCTTGACTGCATTCAGGCGAATATGGTGACGTTCACGAAGCAGGGGTTCTACCTTACTTCTAATGCTTTTTTCGCTGCCAAGCTCCCTACGTGCAACAGGGCCACAACCGCAGTTGAGAAGAGAAAACTGGTGCCATCGTCCTCCAGGAACCCTCTAGGAGGTCCCCTGGGGAGAGTGGCTCGTCATTATCTCTACGGTTCTCCTCAGTTGAATAGGAGGAGGCTTCCATGAAAAGGTTGAGGGTCGTTGGAGGCACTTTCACTTAGAGATCACTAAGGTTGGTCACTGAGCTTGTTACACCTGCTGGGACTGTTACCTTCGAGCAAGTGCTAGAGCTGCTACCTCCGTTGCATTGGCGGAGTACAGAGTTTCCTTAGTTGAGCTAGCCTCCTGTGGGGAGTCGCCGTTGAGTCCTTCTTTTGACCTTGAACCGCAGGGAGCACTCGTCGTAGACATTGAGGAAGTGGTGACCAATGCTCCAGAGTTTGTAGGGATCGTTGAGGTGGAAGGCCTAGAGCCAGCGCCGAAGCCCATAGAGATTCTAGAGGTTGCTGGTGGCTTTGGCCGAGATTCCAGAGGAGGTCAGCGCACCTGAGCAAGTTGTCGGTGTTCCCATTCCCAAAGTGTTTCAAGAGGCCGGTCTGACGGAGGCAGTGCTACAACTGGAGTCCTCTAGTGCCCCTCCTCCCTTGGCGGCACTAGATCTGTCCAGCCTCGTGGAGGAGGTTGCTGGGCAATCGAAGCCCCCGGGCATGGAGGAGGCAGTCGGGGGATTTGAGCCCCCGTGCGTGCCTGCATTCGGAGTTGCTTCCAGCAGCGCTANGGGCACGTTCTTTACTCAGGTATGATTTCTCTGAGCATTGCATCCTTCTGTTGGTGGGTATGTTGAGGTTTTTTGATTCCTCACTCTCCTCTGTCCTTCCATTGTAGGTTTTGGAGGCGATGCACTCCCTCGACGTGGTGTCCTCCCACCTAGATGAACTCCTCAGCCAGATCCAGGAGGAAACTGAATGGGAGGCAGCCTAGTGTGTGGAGGTTGAGATTGCGATGCTAGGGCGGGAGGTCAAGCAACTAGAGGGCGAGACAAAAACACTGAGGCAGAAGGCTGAGTGGCTGGAGGGCGAGACTGGAGTGCTAAGGTAGGAGGCTGAGCAGCTGGATGGCGAGACTGGTGCTCTAACGTAGGAGGTCGAGTGGCTGACTGGAGAGCTTCAAGTCACAAAGGGCCGAATCGTCGACTTGGAGGGCCTGAGCTCCTGTGCCTTAGTGGACCTTAGGGTTCATCTTTCCCCAAAAGAGATGGCTAGGGTGCTGAAGGCCAGATTTTGGGACAATGTTCACTTGTGTCATTGTTCATGTTCGCCGCATACCCAGGCGCTCTCGTGGGGATCCTTGACCTGAGAAATGATGGAGCTTCAGCAGGCTCCCGTCTGACTAACTTCTTTGAGGGGGCTGGACCATTGGACCCCTAGGGTGGTAGGAGCTCTTGTATAGTTTCTTCTTTATTATTCGACCACGATCTTGTAGTCCTTAGCATACGTGATTAATAAAATGTGATTTTTTCTTCAACTTTTGGCACTTCGATTCTCATTTTATTTTCTTTGGCTTTACAATCCGTCTTGTTACAGTTAAGCTCTTTAGCTATCGTCACCAAGGCTCGAATCCGGAACCTTCTTTCGTTGTACTCGTCTTTCAGTTGAGGACATCATTGCATCTCGCGCGTAATGGGGTGCTCGATCCATTAGGCTGGACGTCGTCACACACCCGATTGAGCCACACAAGGGCCAGCTGGGTTTTCAGGCCACAGTAGCCCGACTCCAGGTATTAGGCCGTTGCGTGCATGGTACCATTTTGGCGCTCAACCCCGCTCAAGGCGTCGTAGCTCCCGTGCGCATGGACCTAGCCCACAACCGTCGTTGACTGAGGGTGCCCTCTTTTCCCAAGAAGGTCATCGCACACCTGTCATTTAGGCCCCTATTATTTTTATGGCCGTATATTGGGGACTTTGAAAGCCCTCGACGTATTCATTTGGGCCGTACATGAGCCGTTCTATGCGGAGCCAAAGTTCGGGTACAATCGCTTTGGGATCTCCTGGCACAGAGCCAGGGCTCAGGCACACTTACAGCCCTTCGGCACGGAGCCAAAGTTCGTGTACGACCACTTTGGGGTCACCTAGTACAGGGCAAGGGTTTTGGTTTACAGGTGGATGAAAGTCCTCCTGACTTAGAGGCAGTCTGGGCCATTTCATTTTTAGAATAACAAGCATGCACGCATTCATATGATCAGTCACACAAATATGTAAAAGCAACAATATTATTGATGTAAAATGCAGTACAAGTACAAGCACTCCTCGTCGTGTATGCGCACCTTACCTGTCCTTGGAGCCGGATCATTGGTTGTACTTCTTGAGGTTGGTTGCATTCTAGGTCTAAGGAACTAGCTTGCCATCCTGGGTGCATAGCATGTACGCCTTGTTCCGGAGGATTGCTGAGACAAAGAACGGGCCATCCCAGCCTGGGGAGAGTTTATTTCTGTTGGCGGTCTTTTCCACCGGCTCTACTCTCCGAAGGACCAGATCCCCAACCTTGAGCAGGCAAGCCTTCACCCGCTTGTTGTAGTACCGAGCAACGCATTGCTGGTAGGCTGCCATCCTCAGGCGGGCTGCATCACGGACCTCCAGAAGTAGGTCCAGGTATTCCCCGAGCCTTTCAGAGTTGGTGGCAAGGTCGAAACATTTGACCCACAGGCTTGGGAGTCCCACTTCGACGGGGACTACCGCTTCTGCCCCGTAGTGGAGGCTGAAAGTTGTTTTCCTCGTGGGCTCCCATGGGGTCGTGCGGTACGACCAGAGCATTGAGGGTAACTCGTCAGCCTAAGGAGCCCCCTCGTCTTCTAACTTGATCTTTAGTCCGTATAGTAGCATCCGGTTGGTGACTTCGACTTAGTCATTAACTTGAGGGTATGCCATGGACGTATGAACTAGCCTAATGTGCAAGCTCGCACAATACTTGATGAATCATTTTTTGGTAAATTGGGTTCCGTTTTTAGTCACTATGACCTTGTAAATCCCAAACTGGCAGACGATACTCTGTCGGACGAACTCTGTTGTATTTTGCTCGGTGATCCGTGCCAAGGGAGTCGCTTAGACCCATTTGGTAAAGTAGTCGATGCCGACGATGAGGAACTTCCTCTGTCTGGAGGCCAAGGACATTGGTCTGAGGATGTCGAGCCCTCATTGTGTGAATACCCACAGGATTGCAGGGCTGTGCAGCTCCGTATGCGGCCGATGGGTCATGTTCCCATGTACCTGGTAGCTTTCGCACTTTTTAACAAATTCCATGGCGTCTCGCTTCATTGTGTGCCAGAATAAACCTTGTTGCTTGATCTTGAATGCGAGGTTTTTTCCTCCAATGTGCGAGTCGGATATATCGAGGTGGACCTCACCTAGTACGTACTCAGCTTCTTCTAAAGTAAGGCATTTCAAGTAGAGAGTTGAATATCCTCGCTGGTATAACCTACCGTCGATGATCGTATACCAGCCTACCGTCTTCCTTATCCGCTTGGCCTCTTCAACGTTCCTCGGCAGTGTCCCGTCTGTCACATATTTTTAGTAGGGTTCATCCAATTGTTACCTTTGCTTACTCATAGCACTTCCTAATTTGGGCCGTCTATGCTTGGGGAGGCTAGGACTTCCTGCATGCTCCTGGCATACTACTCCGGGGGTCCCGTCGCCACGTTCTTGGCCAACTGGTCGGCTTTCCAGTTTTCAGCCCTCGGGATGTGTTCAATTTTGAAGCTCTCTAATGCCTGGATCTGGGATTTTGCCTTTGTCAGGTATTTGGTGAGCTGTGAGTTCGATGCTTCGAAGGTTCCTTGAATTTGATTGACCACCAGCTCTGAGTCGTTGCGTACAATTAGTGCTTTTGCAAAGGATTACTTAGCCAGCCGGAGGCCCGTGAGGAGGGCTTCGTATTCCACTACATTGATGATGGCCGGGAAGGCGAGCGTGATGGAGTACTTGATCTCCATCCCGTCTGGAGTTCTAAGCACAACTCCAGCCCTACTTCCTATCTAGGTAGATGATCTGTCGACATTTAGAATCCATTCAGGTATGTCCGACACGTCCAAACTTTCAGGATGGTCCTAGGCGTCTAGAGCTGGGGTCACCGCCTCGACAACGAAATCAGCTAGGGCCTGGTCTTTGAGGGCCGGCTGTGGTTGAAACTCCACGTCGAACTCTCCCAACTCTATAGCCCACTTGATGAGTTGTTCGGACGTCTCAAGCTTCTGGAGGATTACCTTCAAGGGTTGATCGATCAGCATGACAATCCGGTGCCCTTGAAAATAGGGTCTGAACTTTCGCGCAAAATAGATGAGGGCCAATGCAATCCTCTAAGCATAGGGGTAATAAGACTCCACGTCTGTCAATACCTACTGATGTAGTACACGCGTCGCTGTGCGCCTTCGTGCCTCCTAATGAGCACAGAGCTTAGGGTAGTGTTCGATACTGCCAATTAGAAGTGCAGGTCTTCGCCCTCCGAAGATGAGTTTAGAAGGGATGGACTGATGAGGTATATTTTCAGCTCTTGAAACACGGCCTCATACTCGTCTGTCCACTGGAATCTAGATGTCTTTGTTCCTCAGAGTGCTTTGAAGAATGACAGGTACTTCTTCGTAGATTTAGCCAGGAACCGTGATATAGCTGCAAGTCACCCTGTAAGTTTTTGAACTTCCTTCACAGTCCGTGGTGGGCTCATGTCAAGGATGGCTCTGATATTTTTTAGGTTCACTTCGATGCCGCACTGGGACACTATGAAGCCTAGGAACTTTTCAGAAGTTACCCCGAATGCACACTTAGTTGGATTGAGCTTCATCCTATGAGCCCGGAGCACCTTAAAGGTTTCCTCCTAGTCATGAACGTGGTCATTGGCTACTTTGCTTTTGACGATCATGTCTTCGACATATATCTCCACGTTCCTTCCAATCTGGGTTTCAAACATTTTATTCACCAATCGCTAATAGATCGCTCCGGCATTCTTGAGGCCGAAGGGTATGACTTTATAGTAGTACGTCACCTGGTCGGTTATGAAGGAGGTATACTCCTCATTGTATGGATCCATCCTGATCTGATTGTAGCTTGAGTAGGTGTCCATAAAATTCAGGAGTTCATGTCCAGACGTGGAGTTTGCTAGCTGATCGATCCAGGGAAGTGGGAAGCTGTCCTTTGGGTAAGCCCTGTTCAAGTCTGTGAAGTCAACGGACATCTTCCACTTATCGTTGCTCTTCTTCAAGAGTATGACATTGGACAGCCAATTCGGGTACTGGACCTCTCTTATGAGCCCAGCGTCCAGTGGCCTCTTCACTTCCTCTCTCATGGTTATGAGCTTCTTGACGGAGTGGTTCCGGCCCTTCTACCTTATGGGTTTATGACCAGAATTGAGGCCTAACTTGTAGACCATTACTTAGGTCAGTATCCCTAACATATCGGCTGAAATCCATGCGAAGACGTAGGATTTCTTCCTGATGAAGTTTATTAGTTGGTCGTGGTATGTTGTGGATAGGGAGCCGCCGATATGTACGCACTTCTCAAGTTTGGCGGGTTCCAGAGGGACCATCTCAGTCACTTCACCGGATTGGGCTTGCTGCAATATAGTTTCGTCACAAAAATCCACTCCCTGGCCAGTCGGTTTGTCACTATTTGAGTGACTTGGGATAGATAGCATGTCTGTCCTACCACCTGATCGCCGAGCACTTCTCCCACTCTGTACGCGGTTGGGAACTTCATTTTTAGATGAAGGATCGATGTTACAGCCCCAAAGGTAATGAGGAATGGTTTTCCCAGGATAGCATTGTAGACGAACGGCAGGTCAACGACAAGGAACGTTAACTCTCCCGTGGTAATACGCGAGTAAGTTTCCATTGTGACCTTTAGCTGGATCTCTCCTTGTACGAGAACGGGCTTGTTGTCCAGGCCATACAGGGGCCTTTCAACTGTTCTCATCTGGTTTTTTTTAACCTAAGTTTAAAAAATACATCAAGATATAGTAAATTTTTAGAACTTTTGTTATCAATAAAGATTCGTTTCAGTTGGTAGTCAGTAGTACCATCCGAAACGATGGTTGATACAACAAGATGGTCCGAATAAGGAGAGGTTATATGCATCATATCGTTGCTCCTAAATCTAATGACATGATTTCTAGCCTCTACTCTCGCTCTCTTGCTGCTGAAAGCATGCTCGAGTCATCCCTACCCACTATTCTTGGCCAACCCGCTTAAAATCATGTTGATCATACCGGCGGCAGTATGGTTCTTTGGTGGCTCTCTAGCTTCACCTTCGAAGGCCCCAAGGACCCGCCTTGAGCCCTTCAAAAACCGTATGAGGTGCCCACGGCGGACCAGGTCTTCTATCTCTTTCTAGAGGGCCCTACAATCTTCTGTGTTGTGCCCCAGAGACTAGTGAAAGTAGCAATACTTCGTTTGGTCTCCTGCCTCTCGATTCTTTGACGCTTCGGGCTACTTTAAGAACTTTTCATCCCTCATCTGTATTAGAATATTCAAGCAGGTGTCATTCAGGGAAATTGGAGCCACCGGCTTGTATTCTCTCCTGGCGCTTAGCTTAGGCCGTGGCTGCCTGCGAGGGTCCTGGAAGTGGCCGCCATCTCCATTTCTCTTTCTCCCAAAGACTAGCCTCATTGTCGGGTGGTCCGCACACTCCGGATGGTTCACTTCGTTGGCCTCCTCGGCTGAGATATAGGCCCGAGCGATGACCTTAGCTTCCTGGAAGGTCTAGGGGAGTTGGTGCGCCAAGTCCTTGAAGATTTCCCCAACCACCAATGTGGCAATGAAGGCGTTGAACTTCATCTCGTCGAAGAGCTTGAAAATCCTGTGAGCTTTGGTGATGAAGTGGGTCAGGAACCGCTTCAGACTCTCCTCCTGCTTCTGGTGGAGGCAGACGAGGTGCCATGGTTACTTTTCCTCCCTCCAGCTGAAGAGGAATTGGCTCAAGAATCAATCAGTGAGCTCGTCAAGGAATCGGATGGAGTTGAGACTATAGGCCGTGGAATCAGAGCAGGACGACCCCTTTGAAAGTAAGGGGGAAACACTGGCACATAACGGCCTCGCTTACCCTGTGGAGGGCTAGGTGCGTACAGAAGTAATTGAGGTGATCCATTGGATTTTCACTTCTTTGTACCCGTCCCAATGTCGGCATCTTGAATTTGAGGGGGACCAGTTGAGTCCGGATACCCATAGTGAACGGTAACCTTCGCAAGTCGAGCATGGATTATTCGGAATCCCGCTTGAACAGGTGGTTTCATATTTTCTCCACCTTTTCCTCTATCTAGGGAGGGGTCCCGTTCCTCTTCGCGTTAATGAAGTTGCGGAGCTCCTAGGTGCCCAACGAGTCGAGCTGGACACAGCAGCTGCTCGCATGGGGCGGTCGCATGCTACACGATCCCTCTTGCCCAGTGGTGGACGGATCGCTACGGGAGTTGCGGAGATTTCGTGTAACCTCCTAAATATTTTTATCTGATTTAATTGAGTTTATTTATTTAATTATGATAATTTGGGAGTGATAAAAATTAATTAAATATTATAAAATTTTTGTGGATATTTGGACTTGTTAGGTCGGCACCCGAGGTGTGTCAGTTCAGTACTTAGGTATCGATTTGATTTTTGAGAATAATAATAATAATAATAATAATAATAATAATAATAATAATAATAAAGGAAGTCGAGGTCGAGGGGGAGAACGGGTGAAGGGTTAGGGTTTTGCCACAACAGTGGTTTAGTGGAGGGTTCGCCAGGGAAGAAGGTAGTGTGCAAGGTGGTCGGTGATGGTTGGCAAAGGTTGGTGCCGCGGGGTCGGGTCGAGCAATGGTGGCTGTGCAAGCGGAGAGCCGCGCAGGAGAGAAATCGCGCGAAGGAGAAGCGGAAGAAATGGAGGCTTTCGGGTTCGATTTTGACTTCAAGCTAGTTGGAAAAGTAATAGATCGAGTCAAGGCAAGTACATCCATACTCTCCTCTTTCATTTTCTTACACTTTTGTTTGTTTTCGTCGGGTATCATCGTTCCGATACTCGATTAAATTTATACTTCATGTTACCCATGATGTATCAATGTATATATATTAATTTTATATCCAATTTGAGAGTTTTGCACGGCGTTTGGAGAAATTCTTGAAACCCTAACCACGCTTTACTATTCATCCATGCCCGGCACCTTTTACCAACAAAGTTTTGGAGTTTTTACATAAATTGAGATTAGAATATCATTATTCATATCCTATATAAGTTAATTTATTGATTGGATACCCAATTTTGTAGATTTATGTGGATTTTCGTTTGCGAAACTCTAGACCTGCGCCTGGACCTTGTTTAAGCGCATATTTCAAGTTTTATGTATAAATTGAATTCAGATTATGATTACCCATAACTTGAATTTGACAATTTACCCGTTGGATACCCGAATTTTTGAGAATCCATGAATTGAATTTGATAATTTACCCATTGGATGTCCAAATTTTTAAGAATCGTTCGATATGCACAACCGGGTACTATTCATGCGTGAATACTGTTCATCGGAGCCCAATTGGTAAATTTTGTATAAATTTCACATTGTCTAATTGTTAATTAAGTTGTATGTACATTTGTACATGTTTAATTATTATTCCGAAATCATGTTCATTAATTAATTGAGAATAAAATGTGATCTGCAGGTCTCTAAAGTTATAATTGCCTCTCAGTGGTAAGAATCTCTTTTCTTTACTATATTTATGATATTCGTATATGCAAAATGAGTCATGAGAATACTTAAATCCGAAAGAAAGATAAAAGTTATGTAAGTATACGGAGGGAATGCCATAAATTAATCTGGTATATGATTCATTCTCCTGGAGTGAGAACCATGTGAAAGAAATATGATGGACCTTTCTTCAAAGAATATAAAATCATAAAATTAGGACTATAGATTTATATTACGGAGGGTAATATCCCTTAGTATGTCATGGGTATTACAGTGGATATTCAAGAATTTTTCTGACCGCGTATTTAGCGGGTGATACTGTTGACAAGCCTTAGGATATTATTATGGAAAGACAAGGACTGCCTCTAGGCCTCGAGGGATATGGAAGCATATGGCTATGGCCTGTCTATAGGCATGATATATACATAGCTCACCTCTGGGTTGATAATAGGAGCTTATGCCCTTAGATCACGTGGATGACATGATTGTTTCCTCGTTCTCCCATACTTTTAGCTAGTAAGGTCTATTAATCCTGATCCGTAAAAATAAATAATTATACATTGATTATATTCTAAAAAGAAGAAGGATGAAACATGAGAAGTTAACTGTACTCCGAAAGCACATTCAATCATGTTTATATTTACGCATCCTCATCATACTCGTATATTCATCTTTTGCTTTATTTTACCTATATATTGTTATTGTCCTTGATAACGTTCCACTTGTTGAGCGTTTGGCTCACCCTTACTGCCTCTTCTTGCCTCCAAATAAGCACCAGCCTGATATTTTCGAAGTGGCTGGATAGAGGATAGAATATGGCTTAGCTCGAGACTTAGCAGATCATATTATAGATTGAAGTCTGTTGGGACTTATTCTCGTTTATAGAAGACTTTTGTATATATATTTGAGGATTTTGTATCTGTTGTATTATGATGATGATGATGTATATGTAGGTCAAACTTCTGCTTTATTTGATGGATATAGTTACTTCCGCAGGTGTATATGGTTTAACTATGTACCTAGTGGCATCTCGTTTGTATTGACGTCGTATCCGGAGTTACGATGCCAATGCCACCTGTTATTTATTGTAGTAATTTGGATCTTGTATGTGTATGTGTATATTGTAGACTTGGTACAGGAATTTGTATAGGTTTTGTATTGGCAGATATCCATATTACAGACGAAATTCTGTCGGATTTTTGACAAAAAATCTGGTCCATCACATTTCGCCTCTGCGGGCTTTCCGCCAGCTTGTCTCGGCTAGGAAGGCTCTTAGCTATCGTCTAGGCCCTGCTGCCTGAGGTTGCATGGGCCTCTGTGTCATCAGGCCCGCTTGTCCTTGCCCTGGGTGCTCTTGCACCGCATCTTCCTTGCCTGGAGGGTTGACGCCGGGGCCCCAAAGGGGGAGCTCCAACCCACTATGTTCCCGTCCAGGTGCACAGTGCTTGGAGTATTTGCCTCATGTCGCTGACGTTGGCAGCGAACTTGTGCAGGTTGGGCTCTGAGCGCTCGCCAGCACGGCTACCCACTGAGAGGTCATCGCCGCGGGTGGCGATGCCTCTCACTGGCACGCTTTCTTGCGCTTTAGTGTTGACCATTTTTTGTGTAAGAAAGTGGATGCTAGGGTAGGAAGTTAGACTTTTTGTCACAATTCCCACGGACAGCGCTAATATTGCGTCCCTAGGTCTGGATTCTCTGGCAGATTAGGGGACCTTCAGATTTTGCGCCTAGGTCGGATCTCAAATGGCTCCGGTCTCCGCTCTTATCAACCTGGACCCTGCACAACATAAACTGTAAACAAGAAGTTAGAGGTCAGTGGGATGTTCTCTTACAGAAAATACTTCGACACTCAAGTCAGTTATCTTTCGCAATAAATTGAGAGATGTAGGAGTGAATGTAGGATGCAGTGGGGAATGTAAGGATACGAGAATGCAAGATTTATTGAGCGGTTTTGGGAGGCTAGGCTTTGTTTGATGCATTGCATGGAGTAACTCACTAAGGTTACTCGATAGAGGCTTTAAGGAATCAAGATTTTAGATCCGAGAGATCAAGAGTTTCGATTGAGAATCGGGTCGAAGATCCTTTTCCTGTTGAAGGAAAGGATATTTATAGGCTCCATGGTGGACCTTGGGCGAGGGAATCTCTGACATGTGGCAAATCGGGATTTGTCGGCCATTAACCACTGTCTGTAGCCAATGGTGTCAGTTGTCTCATTGTGATGGCGCGGAGACCGTCATTGAGCGTTGACCATGCTTGGTCTGGTGCCCGTGCATGGATTGACTAAGCGACTTGGGAGGACAGGATTGCTCGTATGTGGACAAGAAGCGGGCGGTTAGGATTGCTCGTTGCTGCGCTCGTGGTTGCCCCTTTAACATAGCTGCCGACACTCCGACAATGGAGCGGATGTGGAACTTGTCATAACGCAACCACAACAGTTGTTCTAACAGCTCAACAAATATTTTGCCCAAGATTACGCGCCCCTAGGATGGCAATCATGATTCAACAAATTATCCCAAAAAGGTAATCACCATGCGGCGATTCCTGTGATCGCCCTAACAAATGAACGAATGCTCACAAATAGCTCCGATTGCCATATACATCTCTTGCATGATCATAAGAATAGCTTAGCGGATCTATTAGGGTAGCTGAGTTCAAGGAAGGTCAAATTGACTCCAAATCTATAAATACCTCTTCACCCCATGGAAAGGGATATCAAATACTCTCTCTCAAGCCACTCAACCCACAAATGCACTCACTCCATCTCTAAGCCGCTTCTTAATCGAGTGTATCGTCAATGCCCAAACCTCCACACTAAACCACTCCCAACCAAGCACACCACCAGAACTCAATTCTCAATCTCTAAGCCGCTCCCTAGCTGAGCGTACTATAGGAGCCCAATCCTTCATCACCAAGCCGCTCCCAACCTAGCACACCACAGAAACTCAATCATTTATTTCTAAGCCATTTTTCAATCGAGCGCATTTTTTAAACCCAATACTTTATCACCACGCCGTTCCTTGTCGAGCATACTGCCGTAACCCAATCCTCCATCATTAAGCCGCTTCCCAACCAAGCATATTGTCAGAGCCTAATCCTCCATCACCAAACTGCTCCCAACCAAGCGCATCATCGGAATTTAGTCCTTCATCTTTAAGTCGCTCCTCAACCAAACGCACTATCGGAGCTCAATCATCCATCACCAAACCCGCTCTCTACCGAGCGTATCATTGGGGCCCAGTCCTCCATCACCAAGCCGCTCCCTATTGAGTACACCATCGGATCTCAGTCCTCTATTTCAAAGACGCTCCCCCGACAAGTGTACTCATCAGAGTTCAATCTTCCATTTCTAAGTTGCTATTCAACTGAACGCACTATCGGAGCCCAATTCTTTATCTCTAAGCCACTACCAATCCAAGCGTACTCGGAGCTCAGTCCTCCATAAATAATTTCCTAACCATATATCTATACATTATTCATTTATCATCATATCTTTCTATAAATCTGAGGAATATTTTTAATTTGAGCGTTAGATAATATATTAGGAAACGAGTTTCATCGTCCTCTGATCTCTCATTTGTCAATTGTGTTATACAAGATCTAGGTTCAAAATAATAAAGATTGGACCTGCTTCAAGTCAACCCTCAGGAAAGATTATGTGATACCTTAACTCGTTTAGTAATCCAGATTTAGGGATGATTAACTATAAAAATTTACAATTAATATATATGAACTAATAACTTTTGAAAAAGTCTAAATTTTTATATTTTATTTTTTTAATAACTACATAAAAACAAAAAATAAAAAAATATTAAAAATAGCCCGGAGAAAGAACTAATAAATTAATTTTTGATGTAAAAAAAAAAGTAGGAAAATAATAATTAAAAAACCCCTCTTCTTAAGTTAGATCTTTGCAAATCAAGAAAAAAATGAAAAAAAAAAAAAATACAACTCGAAATCCAAAAAAAAAAAAAATCATACTTTTTTTAATTGCCTGCTTAGAATGTGAACTCTCGAAAAATAAACATAATAATATTTTTTGAAAAAAATTACAATTTTTTCCCCAATTTTATTTTTTCCAGATAACTTAAATTTTCATTAAATTTCAACAATAAAGAAAAAAAAACACTTATGTTTATTTTTCACTATTTTTGTATTATTAGTTAGATATTAAAACTTTAAAAAAAATTTAAAAAAAAGGACAGTTTTTCTGTTATTTACATGGTGGTTACATAATTATAAAATTGAAAACCTTGAAAAATCACAACTAACAAATCCAAAAAAATTCTTTAATTTTTAAAATTATTTCTTTTCACTATTATAATATTTAAGAAAATAAAATAAATAGAAACTTCAAAAGAAAATCCCATTTTATTCCGGTGAACTTGTCGTATTTATTTATTTTTTTTCAATAAAAATTTTATATAAAAAAGAAAAGAATACGTCTCTCTTCGGATTGAGGGGGCATCCTTCTCTCCAGTGGAGAAGGACCGTTCTTCTCTTAATCTGGACCGTCGGATGTAAAATTCAACGGTTACGTGTTTTGAATGATTAAATTTAAAATCGAACGGTCCACGTTATATTATCCATTCAAAATGTGTGGGCCATCGGATTTTACATCCGACGGTTCAGACGAGAAGAAGAACGCCCCCCGGATCCGTCTCTCTCCTTCCTCAAAACGGTAGGTTGGAAGCATAACCTTCTAGAAAAGAACACTTAAACCATGCCCATCATACTTTTGGCCTCGATCAGTGAGAGAGGTTGGAAGCGGGCCGATCAGTGAGCCAGTCGATGAGAGGAGACAGAAACAGAGATACACGGATGGGTCATAGAGGGAGTGGCTGGAATGGGTTTTGGGACGCCTGCCAGAACCATTTGGGCTTCACCGGTGCTGACAGGGTTCCACCACCAACAGCAGGTGGCTGCACTAGGTTCACAAGCAGCGGACTTCAGGAAGACGGAGGAGCACAGTAAAGATTTGGCATCGCTTATGGCTTTCTTTTCCGAACAAATCAAAAATCGAATATAATCCCATTACAATGCAATTCACCTTTATGTTATGCCTTCTTTCCCCTGAAGCATTTCCTAAATTTGATCCAAACGCACCCTAAACATAAGCACTTTCTTGTAAATTTCAAGGCAATTACAAGTACACCAAGAGTTCAGATGCTTCTTGCCACAAACAGGAAATCTGCAGTTCTCTGTGATCTACACACAGGATATACAAAAATGAGAGCACTTATTTTTAATTTACGCTTGATTTGCCATTCAACCTGGGTATGAAAAGGAAAAGCAGAGTGACCAACAAGTATAATTCCTCTACATGGATGAATGATGATGCATCCGGCGTCCTCTCCACCCGCATAGATAATTCCCATAGCCTCGGCCTCGCCGCTTTTTACTGTTCATGGTGTCAATAGTTGGCGCCACGGGTGTGAATGTTATCAATGGTGTACTGCGACGGAGTGTTGGCTGGTCCATGCAGCCACCACTATGTTTGTCAAGCCACTCAACAATGTCGCTGAAGACGATCTCGATGTTGTGGTCGGGCTCCCCGGATGTCAAGCCATGCCACATCCCAGGATAGAGCTTCATGGTCTTGTCTCTACTGCTGGCCTTCTCATACAATGCCCTGCTCACTTCTGGGTCAGTCACTATATCGGCCTCTCCATGCAAAACGAAAAATGGAAATGTCACCTGCACCCAAAAATTGATTATCACTTTAAGGGGGATATCGTTTTGATTATTTCGCTCTACCTAGAGATAGGCAGGAAGCCACAGAATCATTTAGTAATTACTCCAGCTTTTTGCATAATCCAATTGATATTCAATCAAAGAATGTCAAACAAAAAAAAAACGGTATGTGGTAAAAAAATGGACTAGTCTCGTCCAGAGTTCCTCAGGAACTCTACCATGTATAGTTTTTTCAATCTCATCCGTCCATTATGGTCAATGGCAAGTCCACATCACCTACTCGCCTACTCTAGTGATATAAATTCACACTAAATTTACAATTTGGTCAGACCAAAGATTTCATGTGTTGATAATTTGCTAACTCATTCATAGCTTCTCTTTTGTATTTTGTTTTATATTAGAATATGAATAATTAAGATTAGGAGAGTTGAGATATAGATACATCTTCTAATTATGTAGGATAGACATTTTCTGTAAATTTCATTGTAATTTGATTTACTCCATCAAGTTAGTAGTAGAGCCTGTCTTTTGCCAGTCATTGCCTTCTTGCAGCATTCACAATATTTATTCTGCGTTCTAGTTGATCCGCTGAGTTGACTAGCTTGTGCTGACTAGCTTGTGCGGGAAACCATTTTCACATCCAAGCTGCTTGCCGCAAACAACAAACCCCGCCAACAATCACAAACTGAGAAATACCATAATTCGCATCCATCCATCAGATCTCAGCGCCGCTGCCCACAGAAATTGACAACCCAAAAAATCATGGTCCAACACCATCTACCCCTTCAGACAAATCACAAACCTTAAGCTTTTGCCAATCCAAGAGCCAACAAAACCAACATCCCACCATCACAGACCTCAAACCCACCTCTGCAGAACTGGGCACCCACAGAAGTCACCCATGGAGCAACACCATCTACTCCTTAAAACAAATCCCAAACCTAATGTATTTGCCAGCAGCAGTAAAACCTTACATTTTCAAACTGGAATTTCGCACATCCACAGCCAGAAAGCAACCCTAAAATATGAGGGCCTTCCAATAAACTCCCCCATGGCTGTCTCAGCTGCCAATGACCAGTGCTAGGCTCTTATTTTGTCATGTGAAATCTCCCAGTTGCGGACAGAATCCTATGTTCTTTCATTTGTTCAAAACAGTGGCCCACCTATGGTCTAATTCCATTTTATTTCAGAATCATCAGTCTGTTGGCCAGACTATCGCTTAGAAAAATGTTGACACAAGACATTGATGATCTTCAACATCTAATTTAACAAACTGGAGCAAAATTGACTACCCGTTTGACGCATTAAAAGCTAGCTTGGACACAGCAAAGGATAGAGATGTATAACTGCAAAAGGGAAATGCCTATTTCCCTGAACAGTATGAAGGTAAAAATTGTTGCCAATACTGTTCAGAAGCCCGGAGTGTAAGTGTAGAAGCTAAAGTTTATCACGAAGTTCATGACATTTAGGATTCAAGCGTGATCGAAGAGGTTCTTTACGTTGCATTTATTCATCCTAATGATGTTTTGAGCATCTATTGGACAAGTATGCCCAAGTTCATCCTTTTGTTATTAAGGGGCTTCGAAGTGAATTTGAAGAGGTCCCGAATTGCATGTTAATTCTCATTTTCTTTAAAAGTTGCCCACGAGCTTACTTTGAGAAGGGAAGAGTATTGCAGAATGTCATAGATGGAAATCCTCATCTTCAGGAGTTTGTCAAATAATTGTATTTATGACTTCGTGTATTATAATTTTCTGTATTTAAGATTTTAGTACATCCATAAGAGATGAAGGGGGCAGAAAAGAAAGCAAAGGTATGGCAAAGATTTGGGTCTGGAGGATACAAAGAAGATGTGGGTTGTTAGGGCAAATTGTATCTGAAAAATAATACCCAAAGAGATTTTACGGGAACCAAAATGGAGGATACCATGCCAAAAAGAAGTTTGGTAGTGGTGCAAAGTGATCTAACAGAAAGTGAAAGCTAGGAGAGAATGTTAACCTATGCAAGGGTGGAAATGATGAGAATTAGAATCTGTCTAAATATGAGACATAGGCAAACAAGGTGGTGAGGGAGATAATATTTGAAGCATATGAACACTTGTGCAAGCGACTTAATGCAGTAGAGGGAGAAAATGATACCTTTCAACTAGCTAAAGCAGGAGACATGAGAACAAAGGACTAGAACCAAGTGAAGTATTAATGATGCTGAGGAGAAATGATCCGAGGTGAGCCAAATGAGCCGAGGTCATAAGGGAGGGGAAGTTCTGGCCAAGGTGTGAAGAGATGAGAGTCAGACAGAGGTTTGGGAGAGATTGAGAGTGTGTGTGAGAGACAAGAAAGATAAGAAGCAGACAAGTAATATTTTTTTCCCTTCTGCCTAGCACGGTAATGGGCTTTATACAGTAAGTGGCATGTGTGGCCCACGTGCAACTATTAATAGACTTGTAACAAATTCAGCTATTAATCTCTATAACAAATTCAGCTATAACAAACAGTGCACGTGTGCGGAGAATATTCACTATTAACAAACTCTAATTAGCAGTAACTAAATGTAATCAGCAATGCATGTGTGTGGTCAACAACTAAATGTAATCGCGGAACTTGAGCGGTGGTTGGATAGTCCGGGTGCTTCTTCGTGTAGTTGTGGTTGGTGTCAAGAGTGTGTTCCCAAACCATAAAGGAGCCCCGTAACATTGCCGGGTCCCTCAAAAATAACCTTGTCCTCGATGTGGAAGGTAGGGAAATCCTGCTGAAACTCTGTGACAGCCTCCCAAGTGGCTTCCTCCGGAGTTTGGGTCTGCCATTGTACCAAAATTTTGGAGATGGGTCAGTTATTTTGGAGAATTTGTCGAAACCCGAGGATTTGCTGCGGCTGCAACAGTGGTTGGGAGCTCTAGGCGTCCACGGGCAAGTCGAATGTTGGGCTGCTTGGGTTGCCACGACACTGCTTGAGTAAGGAAACATGGAAGACGTTATGTATCTTGAAATGTGCCGGTAAATCTAGGCGGTAAGCAACAGCACCCACTTGCTCCAAGATGCGGAAAGGACCAAAAAATCGTTTGGCTAGTTTGTTTGTCTGTCGTTTTGCCACTGAAATTTGACGGTACGGTTGCAGGCGCATATAGACAGAATCTCCAATCTGAAATTCCCTTTCGGTCCGGTGAGAATCTGCTTGCTATTTCATCCGAAGTTGTGCTCAGAACAGTTATTTGGGTAGATAGCAGCTCGCCAACTGAGGCTATGGGAGAGGTGCCATGAACATAGTTGAGAAGTGTCGGGGGAGGAAGCCTGTATACTGCTTCAAATGGGCTCATCTTTATTGAAGAATGCCAGGATATGGGTTCAGGGTAAGTACTGAACCCACGAAGAAGGAAGTCTAGTCGCAAAACAACATAGGTAGTCTTGGAGGCATCAATTTACGACTTCCGTTTGTCCATCCGATTGTAGCTGGTACGCGCTGCTGGTGGATAGTTAGGTCCCTTGCAATTTAAAGAGTTCCTTCCAGAATAGGCTCATGAAAATGGGATCTCAGTCGGAGACTATATTTGCGGGAAACCCATGCAATCTGCAAATATCTTTGACGAATATCTCCGCAAGTTGAACTGCCGAAAACTGGGCTTCCAACACAGAGAAATGAGCGTATTTGGAAAGCCAATCCACGACCACCATTATAACCGATTTGCCACGCGATGGGGGCAGATGAGTAATAAAGTCCATGGAGATGGACTACCAGATGTTACCTGGAATTGGGAGTAGCTAAAGGAGTCTTTGTGGTGTTGTATTCATTGGTTTCACTTGTTGACACACCTGGCATTCGTTGACGAAGTCATGAACTTCTTTAGGCATCTGTGGCTAGAAGAAAATGGATGCGATTTGGGAGGTGTGGTGGATCCCTGCATGTCCCTCAAGCGGCGAGTTGTGATACTCCTGTAGTATCAACGCTGGAGGAGCAGATTCGGGTGGCACCCAAATGCGATTTCGAAAAAAAATCAACCCATCCCGCCAAGAGTACTCCGGATGATCTCCCGGATTTTCTTGAATAAATTTAGCAAGAGCAAAGGAGTTAGGATGCTGCTCGTAAAACTTCCTCAGGGCAGTGAGCAGGGCTAAAACTGGCTGAGAGACAGCTTTTAAGGCCAAGCAAGTCCTTGCTTCCAGCCTCGACAAAGCGTCAGCAGGCCCATTTGTTCTCCCGGGTCAGTATACGATATCGAAATCAAATCCCAGCAATTTGGTGATCCAGCACTGCTGCTCTGGAGTGTGGATAGTTTGGGTCAGTAACATCTTGAGCGGTTGATGATTTGTTTGGATGGTGAATTTGGAGCCTAATAAATATTGGCGTCATTTTTTAACGGTCTCTGAGACAGTGTTGAGTTATTTAATGTAGGTGGATGATGCCTGCATCTTTGGATAGAGTTGCTTGCTAAAGTAAGTGAGGGGGTGTCCCTCCTGGAGTAGTACAGCCCCGATGCCTTGTCCGGATGCATCGGTTTGGACCATGAAGGTCTTGGTAAAATCTGGCAGGGCAAGCACCAGAGTGGAGCTGAGAGCGGCTTTGAGTGAGGCAAATGCCTGTGCTGCATCAGCTGTCCAGACGAACGCATTTTTGTGCAGCATTTGTGCCAACGGGGCTGAAATTGGGCATACCAGTGCACGAAGCGTCAGTAGTAGCCTGCTAGCCCCAAGAATCCGCGCAGTTGAGTCACATTGGCCGGTAGTGGCCAATTTCGGACAGTAGCGATTTTGGATGGATCGACCGCCACACCCCGCTATGAAATAACATGGCCAACATAAGATAGTGTGGTTCGTCCGAACTCGCACTTGGACTACTTTGCAAAAAATGAATTCGTCTGTAGGATAAGCAAAACCTGGGCTAGGTGTTGGAGATGGGCCTCCCACAAGGGGCTGTAAACCAGAATGTCATCGAAGAAAACCAACACGGACCGACGAAGCACAGTCCGGAAGATCTCATTCATTTCTGATTAGAAAGATGAGGGGGCGTTTGACAACCCAAACAGCATGACCAGAAATTTGTAGTGTCCTTCGTGAGTCCGAAAAGCTGTTTTGTGAATATCATCGGGATGTACTCGCATCTGGTGGTACCCGGCTCGCAAATCGAGCTTGGAGAATATCCGAGCTCCAGCCAACTCATCTAACAGCTCGTCCACTGTGGGAATTGGAAACCGGTCCTTCACCGTAATGGCATTGAGGGCCCGGTAGTCCACACAGAACCGCCAGCTCCCATCACGTTTCTTGACAAGCAAAACGGGGGATGAAAATGGGCTAGTGCTAGGGCAAATGATTCCGTCCTCAAGCATTTCTTGGATCATACGTTCCATTTCAGCCTTCTGGAAGTGTTGGTATTGGTAGGGTTTAACATTCACTGGTTCGAAATTTGGTTTTAATAGTATGCGGTGATCAGTGGCCTAGCGGGGAGGTAGGCCGCAGGGTAGAGAAAATACCCCTGCGAATGTGGAGAGCTGTTGAAGTGCTGTCCGTGTTGTGGAGGGAACATCCACGGGTAGGAGGTCTGTGGAGGGAGAGAACTCCTCCTGGTGGCTCAATGAGGTTTCCAGCACGGGTGTAACTGTCAAGTGGTAATAGGTGGCGGCTGCTCTAGTTATGTCACTTTGTCTCAACTGTCCCAGAGTCATTGCAAATATAGTGGCCGATTGCAACCTACGTAAAGTGAGTCGTGTACAGGCATGGTCAAAGCTCATCCACAGCACCTTATAGTCAAATAATACAGGACCGATCGTAGCTAGCCATTGAATCCCAAAGACTGCATCTGCTCCACAAATCGGCAGCAGGTATAGGTCCACATGAAATTTGGATTGGTCCAAAAATACTAGTGTGTTTGAGCATATTCCCTCGCAATGTAATGAGTCTCCATTGCCTACCGTGACATTAAGGTCTTGGGACGGCTAGATAGGTAACCCTGAGTTTCTAGCCACCCAGGTTTGGAGGAAGTTGTGGGTAGAGCCGCTGTCCACCAAGATGATGACAGGCCGTTCGACAATTTAATGTGGATGGAACAAAATGACCCTCCAGAGCATGAAGGGAGATGGTGGGAGTGGGGTACTGCAAGTTTATCTATGGTTCAGTGTCAAGAGGATCCAGTGAGTGGGGTGCAGGACCAGGTGCTTCTTCTTTGGCGAACTGTGGTTCAGACAATAAGGTGTCGTCCTCCGCAGCAATCATACATAGGAATTGAGGAGGTCTACACCGATAGCCTGGAGTGAATCGTTTATCACAAATGAAACAAAGTCCACATTCACGTTGAGCTAACATCTCAGCCGGGGTAAGCCTCTTGATGGGTAGTTTTGGAGGTAAGCTCGGAGATGGGGGTGGGCGTTAAGGAGCTCCCAGAGCCTGATATGGTTGTTTGGGAGCTGTCAAACGGTGGAGATTGGAACGGGCAGCATCAAACATTCCTCCATTATCTTGGCCATCCCAATGGCCTCTGGTAATGTGGGAGGTTTCAGCATTAAGAGCTCACATCGGATGTTGTCCTGTAGGCCAGAGATAAAGCTGTACGAGAGGTTCCGAGGGGTGAGGCCCATAGTTTATGTGGACAGGGCCTCAAACTTAGTCATGTAGGTGGTTACGGTAGAGTTTTGTCGTAGCTTGTAGAGCAGAGCCTCTGGATTGGAATAAGTGGAAGGGCCGAACCTCAGCTCCAGATCAACGGTAATCGTGAGTTGTTGGGTTGCATGCATCCATTGATACCACTGAAGTGCAGATCCAACCATATAGAAGGCGGCGATTGTCGGTTTCTGTTCAGTTGGTGTAAAGTGATAATGAAAAAAACATTCAATTTAAAACAGCCATCCGAGCACATTATCTCCGGAGAAAAGAGGGATTTCAAGTTTGGGTAAATGTACGGACGGTGCGGAATGGAAGTCAGGCAGTGCATGTGGAGAAATAGTTAGGGTTTGTGTAGGTGGGGAGGGATTTGTGGTTGGGGTCGCCATAAATGCAGGGGGAGTAGGAAGTAAAGGGGGATTGACAAACGATCTATGTTGCGCTTTGATTCGGGCTAAGGAATGAAAAATATCAGCTAGGGATTTCTGTAAATGTTCATTAATGGAGGCATTTTAAGCTATACCTTCAGAGTGATGTTGTAGAGTGGCAGCAAAACTCTCTGATTGTTGTTATAGAGCGACCGTCATCTCCTTGAGCCCCAATATCGATTCCTCCAAGGATTTGCACCACATCATCATGCCCTCGGCCATAGTCTCAACGAGAGCACCAATGATCCGAGGTGAGCCAAATGAGCCGAGGTGATAAGGAAGGGGAAGTTCTGGCCAAGGTGTGAAGATATGAGAGTCAGACATAGGTTTGGGAGAGATTGAGAGAGAGTGAGAGATGAGAAAGATAAGAAGCAGACAAGTAATATTTTTTTCCCTTCTGCCCAGCACGATAATGGGCTTTATACAGTAAGTGAGACGTGTGGCCCACGTGCAGCTATTAACAGACTTATAACAAATTCAGCTATAAATCACTATAACAAATTCAGCTATAAATCACTATAACAAACAATGCGCGTGTGGAGAATATTCACTATTAACAAACTCAGTCAATAGTAACTAAATATAATCAGCAGTGCACATGTGTGGTCAAGAACTAAATGTAATCGCAGAACTTCAGCGGTGGATTGATAGTCCGGGTGCTCCTTCGTGTAGTTGTGGTTGGTGTCAAGAGTGTGTCCCCGGAACCATGGAGGAGTCCCATAACAAGAAACTACTTATCACACATTAGGATATCAAAGAGAGATGGACAAGCTATTTATACCACCTTTTCTAATGGAGGTAGGGACAACATAGTGCTTGGGAATCTTAGTGAGGTAAAGTAAATCACTCTTATTATCAACCTATTGGATGGGTGAAAGTTAAAGAAAATTAAATATGATAAAGATAGAAAAGGCTATTGGACTAGATTGAGACATGGTTGAGGCTTGCTAATGTATGTGGTAAGAGAAAATTTCATGGCTTCCTAAATCAGTTAACAAAATTCTAGGCAGCAAAAACATGCTGGAAATGGATAAAGCGCACATTGGTACCAATATAGAAAAGTGGATGTATAGAGTGGTGCCCCTAAAGAGTTATTAAGTCAAAAGAGTCATAGTATGAACTTAGAAATGGTGAAGGTTAAAGCGACACACAAACGTATCAGAGAACCAAATTGGATTCATGCAGCAGAGATTTACTACAAGAAATTATCTTTTTGTCAAGGCACGAAATAGGGCCATTTAAGGAAAGACCGAAAGAATTTCATATTGTTTTTATCAATTTAGGGAAAAAAAGAACAATACAGTCCAAAGATAAGTATGACGGAGAATTTTGAAGAAAAGAAAACGGAGTTTTAAGTGCATACACGGAAGTCACAAAAAAACCTACATGATGGAGAACTGAATTGTGTGATTCCATACACGGGAAAAGATTTTCCAATTTCAGTAGTTGTACACCAGAGAACGGCTTTGAACCCGTGTCAATTCGTATGTATCATGGATGAATTGACACATTCAAGAGGATAGATCATGGTGTATGTATTTTATGGATAATATAGTTTCAGTGGATGGTACAAGAAAAAGCATTAATGCCACATTATAAGTTAGGAGAGGGACCTTGCCAGCTAAAGGTTTTTGTTAGCAGAACAAAGAATGAATTGATGTATGTTTATGAGCACCGAAATAATTGGCAGTGGGGAGGCGAGCATAGAACTAAAAGCCTACTAACAAGGAATTATTTCAAAATATATCGGATCAATGGTTAAAACGATAGGGGAGAATAAAATTGATAGGACTAGATAGGCTGACAAAGTGGAAAAGTGCTTCACTATTCTTCTGTGATCAAATAATACCACTAAAACTTCTAAGGAATACTGTAAGATGGCTATTAAGCTAGCCATGTTAAAAAGAGTCAAATTTTGGTTAAATACTAATGGGAAATGATGCCATAGTAGAGATAAAGATATTGAGATAGACGTGTGGTCATATGAGAATATATAAGATAACAAATTATGCATACAAGAGAAGGTAGGCCGGCACACATGGAAGAGAGAATGTGAGAAATTCATTTAAGGTGATTGAGTCATATCAAGCATAGATTGCCTAATCCATCGGTTAGGAAATGCCACAGGTTGAAAGATGCTCACTATAGAAGAGGTAGGTGAAGAACAAAGAAGAGTCTAAATGAAACTATGGGAAAGGATCTTGCATATTTGGCCTGAGAAAAGGGCAAGACATACAACAAAGTTCAATGGCGGCGATGAATCCATGTTCAATCTTCTTAGTGGGAAAAAGCTTAGATCTGCAAAAAAAAGTCTTTTGTTTTTAATTTTCCAGCTTTCTTGGTTTTCCAGGATAATATATTTGTTTACTTCTGTTAGAAACGTAAAAATTTCAATAAGTTAATGTTTATTCACGATCGTTTGTAAATTTTTAATCATCTTATATACAATAAAAATTATTAATTTGACAAATTACTTATCAAATTTATTTAATATATTAAATTAAAATAAGCTAACTAATTAAACTCATACGTGATAATTTAGTTCATAGTTACTGAAAGGTTGCAAAACTGTAATGCATTTCATAATGGCAAATCGTATACCGAATATAATTCTTATTTATAATTTATCATATAACAAGACACATACCTACATATTTAAAAAATATATATACTATATATATTTGATATTGAATCATTAACTATGACTCTAGTAGAAGAGTGGGCTCGGTTCATTTGAGGCAAACTCATAAAACTAGTGATTGAAACTTGAAACTAACTTTATTCTTACAAAATTAATGGCGTGAGTCCAAGTCTATTAATACTTAACTTTTTATGGCCTTATTTATGTATCTAATTAGAAATATGTCAAAATAGATATTAATGATAGCATTTTTAATAATAATAATCCTACAAATTACTGTAATATGGTTAGTGTTGGGTTCCATTATCCGGGGACCCTAAAAAGAGTACGGAAATAGGACGAGTGCTTTGACCCGAGAAGCCCAAGCTATCATATGTCCGAGACCTCATGCGACGAGAAATGACCGAGAACTTTCTTATGACCGTCCGAGAACACACGTGAGGCTAATAGTACGCGGACTCAGTCAAACTCCAAAATAAGCCAGTGAAAGACGAGGACTTTCTCTGGTATCCGAGAATGCCAACTCAGCCACTTCACAGTTACCAAGGAGTGCGTAAATCCCGCTACATGCCGCCGCTATCAGTAACAATCCCCAGAGCATGCCTTGTCACCTCAAGGCTGACATTCCTGACACAGCATGACCAATAGCGGCGTCAATTTCTAACTTACCAAACACGGCAGCGTGGCTAACACAACATGGCCATGCCAGCAGAGTAGGTGGCCGGCCTGCCAGTAGGCGTCAGTAGCCGTGTGGATATTTCCAACGGCTACATTTACCCTTATAAATATCCACTTAGGGCATACGAGTGGAGGATCTTCTCTGGCAAGTGAAAAAGCTCAAAGAAAGAAAAGAAAGTGTTTCCCTGTACTTTGTATCTTGTACACAACAGCGATCAAATAGTAAAGATCCTTTTTAGGCTTCTAGCCTCGTGGTTTTTCCCTCATTTTAAAGGAGGGTTTTCCACGTAAAAACTTCCGTGTTCTCTCTCTCTCTCTTTCACAACTCTCACTCGCCCACAACTTACTTTCTCTTGTGTTGCACTTGGTTCCGTCTCCTTGACGTCATCACGCGTCAGCTACGTACGGCGATCGGACTCAGACGCAACATTGGCGCCGTCTGTGGGAAGAGGACTAAAAGTCAACTTCTCACTCTCCCAGACCACGTTTAACTACACATCACAACCTTTGCACCTAAGCATCCTAATATGGTGAGTACCAAGGCGCAGGCGATCGCACCACCTCCGGCCGCGACTCAGCACCAGCAGGAGGATGTCCCCAACCCTTGTGTCGGCATCAAAAACCATCCTGATCCAGTCGTAAGGGACTTAGTGACGAAAGTGGAAGACATGTCCAAGGCCCTCTTCGCCCTTTGCGCCAAAGAAGACGAGAAGGCGAAGGGAGCGCCTTCCAGGGGCTCCCAGGCGGAAACATCTCGAAGCGAAGGAAGGAGGCGCGAGCGCCCATGCAGGGCGCCCACCCGGCAGGAGCTACCAAGGACCCAGGTTGCCTCAAGCGGCAGGATCTCTCGCAGACTAGAGGATCGCCTGGGTCCCCGATCTCAGGGAAATCAGGAGCACCACGCCCGAGAGGCAACACATGTGCGTGAGTCCAGAAGGACCCCCAAAGGCCAAGCAAGCCACCAGCCCAACGAGTTGAGGCACCTCCTCAACGCGAGGAGAACGACAGCTCCACCCCATGTGGAGGAGAAATTAGCAAAAGTTTGGAATCGCGTTTTCCGGGAAAGTAGCGGAGCGAGCGTCCCGCAATCTTCATTCACAACAGACGTCAGGGCGAGGGCGCTGCCCCCGAAATTCAAGATGCCAAACCTGGAGGCTTACGATGGAAGCGCTGATCCAATGGATCATCTTAACCTGTTCCGAGAGCATCTGAGTCTCCAGGGTCAAGATGAAGCTACCATGTGCCAATGCTTCCCTTTGACGTTAAAGGGGGATGCAAGAGTGCGGTTCAATGGGATGCCTGCGGGCTCCATCAGCACCTTCGGCGAACTGGCGACAGCGTTCTTATCACAGCCGCCTCTAGCGAAGGGGACAGAGAAACACCTGCACCTCACTCGCGTGAAGCAAGGTGGTGCCGGGAGAGCTCGAGGGAATTCCCCGGCGAGTGTTCGTAGCCGAGGCCGTGCAAATTCAAACTGCGGATGGAGTGAAATCAACGCTTTCTGTCTCGCTAGGAAGGGGCGCTTTCTTTAAACACCTCATCCACAAGAGCCCTCATACTTTCGAAGAGGCCGAGACCGTAGCAAGGGCCTACATCGCAGCCGAGGAGGCGAACGAAGCAAAGCGTCCGAAGAAGGACGAAAATTACCGTTCAAGGACGTCAGAAATGAAGAGAAAGGCCGGGGACTACCGTAATCCCCCGTTCGTGACAAAGCACCGTAAGTTTGAGCCGGCCGTCCGGAGAGACACCCCACCGGTGCACCTCACCCCTCTAAACGACACTCGCGCGAACGTGCTGATGCAGATCCAAGGGGAGAAGTTCGTGAAGTGGCCCAGGCCACTAAGGAATCCAGGTGGAGGTGATCAGACGAAATACTGCGACTTCCACCGCTGCGGAGGTCATGCTACTGAAGACTGCAAGTCATTGCAGAGGGAGATTGAAGAACTGATAAAGAGGGGGCACCTCAACCGTTTCCTGCAAAGACCTGGACGATCCTCCGCAATGCTAGCCGAGCTCAAGTCAACCCCCCAAGGAACCGAGTGGCAGCAGGGGTCGTGAACATGGTGTCAACCCGGCCGGTTGGGGAGAGCGGCCTAGAGCCCAGTGCCTCCAAAAGGCCAAGGACGAACGCTAGGGATGATGTTATATGCTTTAGCAAAGAGGATATGACCCATGTAACTTCCCCTCATTGTGATCCTTTGGTTGTAACGGCACTCGTTTCAGACGGAGCCAATGACTACCGCATGAAACGAGTATTTATTGATAATGGAAGTTCTACAAATTTGCTTTACCTCAACACGTACCTTAAGTTAGGATTGAGGAAGAGTCAAATGAAAGCCCCAGAAGGGCCACTGTATGGACTCAACAATGAGCCAGTCCCAGTCCAAGGCATCATACAGCTGGAAGTCACGCTGAAACCTACCCGAGGACGGTGTCAAGGATCCTCATCTTTCTGGTGGTGGACCTCCCGTCCGTGTACAATGCAATTCTCGGACGCCCTTGCTTGCTACTTTTGAAGCGGTGACTTCCATCCCGCATTTAAAAATAAAATTTCCAACTCCGTTCGGTATCGGGCAAGTCCTCGGCGAGCAGGCCACTAGGAGAATTTGCTACCTGTCGCAGGTCACGCAAACTCCCCTTTCCCGGCCAATGGAAGACCTCGACCTCAGAGACGAGGCAACTCTGCAACAGGTGCAACCTGGTGAATCTACCCTGCGAATTCCTTTGGACCCCGAGGACCCTGAGAAATGCGTCCAGATAGGGAGCTCTCTCGAAGAGTCCGTCCGAGATCATCTCACGAAATTTTTAAAAGAGAACTCAGACGTGTTTGCTTGGTCCCCCGCGGACATGCCGGGCATCTCTCCCGAGACAATAGTGCATAGGCTTGGCGTAGATCTACACCACAAGCCTATTAGGCAGAAGCGAAGGAATTACTCAACAGAAAAGCTGGTGGTCATCCGGGAGGAGGTGAAGAAGCTCCTGGACGCAGGATTCATCCGAGAGGTACAATACCCGGACTGGCTCGCCAACGTGGTCATGGTGAAGAAAAGGAAAGTGTGGAGGATGTGCGTGACTTCACAGACCTCGGCAAAGCCTTGTCCGAAGGATGCCTTTCCTCCCCCGGAGATCGACCGGTTGGTGGACTCAACATCCGCCATGAGTCTTCCGCCTTTATGGACGCTTACTCGGGTACAATCGATATAAAAATGTGTCCCGAGGATGAAGAGCATACATCCTTCATGACCACCAAGGGACGTCACATTTACAAAGTGATGCCCTTGCCTCAAGAACGCGGGCGCGACGTATCAACGACCGTCAACAAAAATGTTCGGCGACCGGATCGGGAAAACGTGAAGTCTACGTGACGACTTGCTCGTGAAAAGCACCATCGCATCGAGAAACCACATCGAGGATTTGGTGGAAACCTTCCGAGTGTTAAGGGCCCACTTTAATGAAGTCGAACCCCAAAGAAATGCACATTTGGGGTGACGTCCGGGAAGTTCCTCGGCTATATAGTGTCGTAGCGCGGGATCGAGGCGAACCTCGAGAAGATCCAGACTATTCTAAACATGCAATCTCCCCAGACTATAAAAGAGGTCCAGAGACTCACTCGGGCGGGTGGCCGCCCTCTCCCGTTTACGCCAAATCGGGCCGAGAGGCATTTCGCTTTCTTCAAGGCACTCGTGAGGACCTAAGACCCAAGGCTTTCCCATTCCTGAGCGACGATTGCGAGGAGGCACTTCAGGCCTCAAGGCATATCTTGCTAACCCTCCTCTCCCGGCTTCTCCTCAACCGGAGAGGAGCTCTATTTGACTCGGTGACCGACTGTGCCCCGAGCTCGGTCTTCGTAAGAGAACGCAAGGGAATCAAGAAGCAAGTATACTACGCCAATGAAGATCCCGGCAGACTCGGAGACCCGATATCCCGCACACGGAGAAGATCGCATCAAGGCCAGGTACTCTGCCAGGAAGCTAAGGCCTTACTTCCAAGCGCATAAAATAGTGGTCCTGACTGACCAACAACCAAGAACCGTCCTCCAGAAGCCCGAGGTCTCGGGGCGACTGATAAAGTGGGCCATCGAATTCAGGCCAAGGCTGGCCATGAAGGGCTAGGCCCTTGCAGATTTTGTCGTAGAAGCAACTGCGCTTGCCAGCGATGATGCCGAGAGTACTGGAACGAGCAAAACAGGATCAGCGCCAGTATGGACGCTTCACGTGGACGGCTCCTCCATGAAGGATGGTTGCGGGGCGGTGTTGTCTTTGCGGACCCCCGTAGGGTCGAGATTAAGTACTCGGTAACCTTGGGGTTCCCGGCCACCAATAATGTCGCGGAATACGAGGCCTTGCTTACGGGACTTCGGTTGGCGAAGGAATGCTCGGCCAGGGACTTGGTGGTTTACAGTGATTCCGAGCTAGTCATCAACCAGGTCCTCGGGAACTTTGAAGTCAACAATCCTCAGCTCTCCAAATACCTCATGAGGGTAAAAGGGATGACCTCAGATTTTGAGCAGGTAGAGTTCATACACATTCCGAGGACAGAGAACGAAAAGGCGGACGATTGGCAAAGGCAGCAGCGTCCGGGGACCCTGAGCAGTACGCCCGAGGAATGAGGGAAAGCCTGGAACGACCCACGATAGAGGAGCCAGAGACCAAGGTTATGCAGGTGTCGAGCGGAGATACCTGGATGACCGCATATTTGAGATATCTCACGGATGGAACTCTGCTCGAGGACCCTGCTGAAGCCAAGAGGATAAAGAAGACTGCGGGGTGGTACGCCATAGTGGACGGCCGTTTATATCGCCGGGGGTTTTCGGCCCCTTATTTGAGGTGCCTTACCCCCGAGGAGGCAGAATACGCCCTCCAGGAGGTGCATCTTGGAATCTGTGGGTCTCATATTGGAGGTAAAAACCTGACGTTCAAAATAATGAGGCAAGGGTATTATTGGCCTACGATGAAGTATGACGCCATGGACTTTGTACGCAAGTGCGAGAATTGCCAGGTCCACAGCAATTTGAGCCGTCAGCCCCACATGGAACTCCGGGCATTGCAGTCTCCGTGGCCTTTTGCACAGTGGGGGCTTGATATCCTCGGACCACTCCCCGTCGCAGCCGCTCAAAGAAAGTTCCTCATTGTCGGGATAGACTACTTCACTAAGTGGGTGGAGGCAACACCCCTCGCACGAATAACGGAGCAGAACGCGACTGAGTTTCTCCGGCAGTGCATCGTCTGCAGATTTGGGGTCCCTGAATGCATCATAACCGACAACGGAACGCAGTTCACCGGGAAACGGTTTTCTAAGTACTGCGCTCGCCTCAGAATCAACCTGGTCCATACATCCGTCGCCTATCCTCAGGCTAACGGCCAGGTGGAAGTCACGAATCGGACTATCCTGCACGGGCTTAAGACCAAACTGATAGACTCTGGGGGCTCCTGGGCGGACGAGTTGCCCTCCATCCTCTGGTCTTATAGGACTACTCCGAGAGAATCAACGAAGGAGACCCCCTTTAGCCTTTGCTACGGGGTAGAAGCGGTCATACCAGTAGAAGTGGGCCTCCCAAGTCTTCGAGTAGAACACTTCGACCCAGGACCTCAACGGCCCAAAGACTCGTGAACACCTTGACACCTTGAGGAGGCCCGCGACCGCGCGACTTAGCATAGCGACATATCAGTAGCGGGTGGCCCGTTACTACAACAAGAAGGTAAGGGCGCGGCAATTTGAGGTTGGAGACTTAGTATTAAGAAGCATCGAGGCAACGGGAAAGAATGTCGGCCGGAACAAACCTTCTCCAAATTGGGAGGGACCCTTCCTGGTCTCGGCGATCCTTCGGAACGGGGCATACAAGCTACGTAGCCAGGAGGGTAAGCTGATACCCCGAACATGGAACGCCGCGCACCTCAAGAAATACTATCAGTGAAAGCCAAGAGTAGCCCAGAAGCGCGCGGACGCAACATAACCCAAGTAAAAAAAAAAAAAAACTCTGTTCCGTCCGAGCGGCCAAAGAGGTCGAATGTAAAGAAACTCGGTTCCGTCCGAGCGGCCCAAGAGGTCGAATTCAATGAAACTCGCCATTTCGAGCTACCGGCCCAAAAGAGGGCGTCGAGAGCCGTGGGATATTTCCAACGGCTACATTTACCCTTATAAATATCCACTTAGGGCATACGAGTGGAGGATCTTCTCTGGCAAGTGAAAAAGCTCAAAGAAAGAAAAGAAAGTGTTTCCATGTACTTTGTATCTTGTACACAACAGCGATCAAATAGTAAATATCCTTTTCAGGCTTCTAGCCTCGTGGTTTTTCCCTCATTTTAAAGGAGGGTTTTCCACGTAAAAACTTCTATATTCTCTCTCTCTCTCTTTCACAACTCCCACTCGCCCACAACTTACTATCTCTCTCTCTCTTTTTCTTCGTTCGAGAACCTGTGGCGCCGCCGTTTTGGTAACTGCAGAGCATTAAATGCGAGATTGACACGTTGACAGACGTCTCGGGAATGCAGGGCCATCATGTTCCAGGAACCAATGGCCGTGCGACGCGTGGCCAGGGTGATGATGGCGCCTTTTAAATTTTCAAATCTATAAATCGGTTTTCTCCTCCCACAGAATCACTTCTGCACCTTTGCGTTTCGTCTTCCTCCTTCCTTCGACGCTTCCCTTTGTATTTTCCTGAGTTCCCATTTTCTACTTCCCAAGGCTCCTGGTGTGATCGATATCGTCTCATCGTTGTCGCCGGAGAAGCTGGATGAGATCCGGCAGCGGTATACCATCCCTGACTCCATGGTGATGGTGGTTCAGGGCCTACTGAGAGGGCACGCAATCCCCCAGATAGCTTCATCACTGTTTATGAGGTCCACCTAAAGGGTGGGCTTCGATTCCCGATTCCAGAGGAGTTCCACGAGATCATGGCAGCGCTTGAGGTGCCCTTCGCAAGGCTCCAGCCGAACGCTGTTAGGTATTTGGTCTCTCCGTGTGTTTTTCTTCGGTGCCATGGAAAGCGTTTAAACGCACAGATGGTCAAGATTATGTTTAGATTCACGCATAATCTTGATTGGGTTACCATGAACCCCCCGCCCAGAATTTTCGGTTATGTGCGGGGGGAATCCAAATTCCACCAAAAGGTGGAAAGATAAGTTTTTCTTTTTGGGCGTCCCAGAGGATTGGCGCATTCCCAACGGATGGGGGAATGTGGCCAATCATTATTGCTCTGATCCCTCGAGGGAAGAGAGGAAGGCCGTCCAAGGACTCTTAGACCTGGTAACGGCCAACTTGGGGAGCTTCCACGAGAATAAGCAAAACGCTTGGCTGTCACCCGAAAATTTTGCTAAGGCTGAATGGGTACTCTCTCCTGGCGGCCCCGTTGCCTCTTTGCCCTCTGGGAAGAAAGGGAAAAGACTAAAGAAAAAGGCCAAGCCTTTGAGGATCAGGGGGCCGTCCGATCGTTCGAAAATAAGCCGTCCGGGCGAGAGCTCTAAGCCCCCGGCCGAGGGCTCTAGGCCCTCGGTGACCATTGTTGAGCCGTCCTCGTCCGATGATGATGACAACGAAGTTATTGCTCCCTTGTTCAAGAGGTCGAGGACTCAATCCACTCCTTCCAGCCCTGTCTCTCGGATCATTAGAGACATCGTGGAGATCCCTGATGTCCAGTTTCCCAGTGATGTGCCAATACCTGACGTTCCTGCTAAGTTTACTGGTGAGGTCTCGGACTGGACTGATGATTCGGCCGAGGACATCAATGCGGAGAACGCTCGGGTTGAGGGAGAAGTAGGTGTACCGCCAACTTCAGTCGCTGAGGAGGCTGAGGTGAGAGCAGTTGTTGAGCCGTCCTCAGAGGTGCCCGCCGAGCTCCCGCCGCCGCAGATCCTGGTTGATCGGGGCGAGGCCCGATGTAGAAATGAGGGCGCCAAGATCTCTCTCGCGCCGAGGAGGAGATGGCGGCGCCTCTATCATTGCTGAGTCCTCGCCATCACTCCTCATGTCAAGGCCCATTTATCCGAGGCGAGAGGTTGAGGTTTCGTGGCGCCTGCCTGCGAGGCCCAAGCACCCGGATCCAGCCGGGAGGCTATCAGAGCGGCGACTTCCTCGTCTCCCAGGTACTTTCATTTCTCCTCTGAGTGTCCTGGCCTTCTGCTTTTTCCTTCTCTATTCTAATGGTCTTTGCCCTTTGATGCAGCTCCAAGATGTGGCTGGAAAGATTAACGCAATAATCGGAGGGGTTGCCCAGGGCTTCTCCCAAATGGACGCCCTGAAGACTGCCAGTGAGGCGGCTTAAAGGGCAGAGATGGAGCTAGCTGAGGCTAGAAGAAAGATAGCCTCCTTGAGGACACCGTGAAGCTTCAGCGGGCTCAGCAGTCGGTGCTCCAAGACAGGCTGTATCCTCAGGACGAGAGACTGAGGGCGTCTATATCACCCGCGGACCTTGGGCCTTTATTGGAGAGCAAGTACTGGGACGGCGTTCATATGTCTTTATTTAGTATCAAGGCCCGATTAATCCACGGTTCCCACCGTTTTACTTGATCCTCGAAACGCCAATGCCTTAACGGCGGAGGACATATACGGGATTACCGGGAGGCCTTTTCCCAGCTCCTCTCAGCCAGGGCCGCCTCGTGACCCTCTTTCTCCAGGGCCTTCAGGACCTTCAGACTCGGCGGGGACTTCAGGGTTTCAGGAACTCCAGCCTCGGAGTCTCTCCAACAGGAAGAATTTTCAGGAAGCCAGCCTCCAGGTCCTTAGAATTTTTTTTTTTTTTTTTGGTATATGTATTCTTTGATGGAATAAGACTTAAACTTTTGACAGCGTCTGGTTGTGTGTCCTTCTTGCTTTTTCGTCACGCTTTCGTTAAGCTTTACCTTCTAGTGGCGCTTGGATAAAGCCAAGTTTTTGAATTCGACCTCTCAGGCCGCTCGGACGGAACCGAGTTTTTTTTTTTTTAATTTCGACGTCCTGGGCCGCTCGGACGAAACCGAGTTTCTTTAAACTCGACCTGTTGGGCCGCTGGGACGAAACCGAGTTTCTTTAAATTCGACCTCTTGGGCCGCTCGGACGAAACTGAGTTTCATTGAATTCGACCTCTTGGGCCGCTCGGACGGAACCGAGTTTCTTTACATTCGACCTCTTTGGCCGCTCGGGCGAAACCGAATTTCATTAATATCGACCTCTTGGGCCGCTCGGGCGAAACCGAGTTTTATTAAATTCAACCTCTTGGGCCGCTCGGACGGAACCGAGTTTTTTTTACATTCGACCTCTTGGGCCGCTCGGACGGAACCGAGTTTTTTTTACATTCGACCTCTTGGGCCGCTTCGGGATTTTGGGTGTAGAGTTTTTTTTTTTTTTTTACTTATGTTATGTTATGTTGCGTCCGCGCCCTTCTGGGCTACTCTTGGCTTTCATTGATAGTATTTCTTGAGGTGCGCGGCGTTCCATGTTCGGGGTATCAGCTTACCCTCCTGGCTACGTAGCTTGTATGCCCCGTTCCGAAGGATCGCCGAGACAAGGAAGGGTCCCTCCCAATTTGGAGAAAGTTTGTTCCGGCCGACATTCTTTCCCGTTGCCTCGATGCTTCTTAATACTAAGTCTCCAACCTCAAATTGCCGCGCCCTTACCTTCTTGTTGTAGTAACGGGCCACCCGCTACTGATATGTCGCTATGCTAAGTCGCGCTCGGTCGCGGGCCTCCTCAAGCAGGTCAAGGTGTTCACAGTCTTTGGGCCGTTGAGGTCCTGGGTCAAGTGTTCTACTCAAGACTCGGGAGGCCCACTTCTACCGGTATGACCGCTTCTACCCCGTAGCAAAGGCTAAAGGGGGTCTCCTTCGTTGATTCTCTCGGAGTAGTCCTATAAGACCAGAGGATGGAGGGCAACTCGTCCGCCCAGGAGCCCCCAGAGTCTATCAGTTTGGTCTTAAGCCCGTGCAGGATAGTCCGATTCGTGACTTCCACCTGGCCGTTAGCCTGAGGATAGGCGACGGATGTATGGACCAAAGTTGATTCGAGGCGAGCGCAGACTTAGAAAACCGTTTCCCGATGAACTGCGTTCATTGCCTTACATGATGCATTCGGGGACCCCAAATCTGCAGACGATGCACTGCCGGGAGAAACTTCGGGCGCGTTCTGCTCCGTTATTTGTGCGAGGGGTGTTGCCTCCACCCACTTAGTGAAGTAGTCTATCCCGACAATGAGAAACTTTCTTTGAGAGGTCGGACGGGAGTGGTCCGAGGATATCAAGCCCCCATCAGCAAAAGGCCACGAGACCGCAATGCCCGAGTTCCACGTGGGGCGGCGACGGCTCAAATCAGGCTGGGATCTGGCACCCTCGCACTTGCGTCTAAAGTCCATGGCGTCATACTTCATCGTAGGCCAATAATACCCTTTGCCTCATTATTTTAAATGTCGTGTTTTTACCTCCAATATGAGATATTCCAAGACGCACCTCCCGGAGGGCGTATTCATCCTGGGGTATCTCCGCCCCTCGACACGGCGCATAACCCCGCAGTCTCTTTATCCTCTTGGCCTCCTCTAGTCGTGAGATATCGCATTCATCCAGGTATCACCGCCGACACCTGCATAACTTCTCCCTCATTCCATTCCTCATTCCTGCGTATCGCTTGGGTCCCCTGACGTCAGCGCCATAATCGTCCGCCTTTTCGCTTCTCTCTGTCCTCGAAATGTGTATGAACTCTACCTGCTCAAAATCTGAGGTCATCCCTTTTACCCTCATGAGGTATTTGGAGAGCTGAGGATTGTTGACTTCAAAGTTCCCGAGGACCTGGTTGATGACTAGCTCGGAATCACTGTAAACCACCAAGTCCCTGGCCGAGCATTCCTTCGCCAACCGAAGTCCCGTAAGCAAGGCCTCGTATTCCGCGACATTATTGGTGGCCGGGAACCCCAAGGTTACCGAGTACTTAATCTCGACCTACAGGTCCAAAGACAACACCGCCCCGCAACCATCCTTCATGGAGGAGCCGCCCACGCTGAGCGTCCATACCGGCGCTGATCCCGCTTTTCGCTTGTTCCAAGATTTCTCGCATCATCGCCGCAAGCGCAGCTTGCTTCTACGACAAAATCTGCAAGGGCCTAGCCCTTCATAGCCAGCCTCGCCCGAATTCGATGGCCCACTTTATCAGTCGCCCCGAGACCTCGGGCTTCTGGAGGACGGTTCTTAGTGGTTGGTCGGGCCAGACCACTATTTTATGCGCTTGAAGTAAGGCCTTAGCTTCCCGGGCAGAGTACACCAAATGCGCCAAGTGCGATCTTCTCCGTGTGCGGATTTCGGGTCTCCGAGTGCCCGGATATTGCCGACGTAGTATACTTGCTGCCGATTCCTCGCTGCTTCTCTTACCAAGACCGAGCTCGGGGCCCGGTCTGGCCACCGACAGTGCAACAGAGCTCCTCTCCCGGTTGAGGAGAAGCTGGGAGAGGAGGGTTAGCAAGATATGCCTTGAGGCCCCAAGTGCCTCCTCGCACTGCCGCTCCAAATAAGCCTCGGGTCTTAGGTCCTCTCGAGTGCCTCAAGAAAGGCAAATGCCTCTCGGCCGATTTGGCGAAACGGGAGAGGGTGGCCACCCGCCCAGCCGAGTCTCTCGGACCTCTTTATAGTCCGGGAGATTGCATGTTTAGAATAGCCCGGGATCTTCTCGAGGTTCGCCTCGATCCCGCGCTACGACACTATATAGCCGAGGAACTTCCTGACGTCACCCCAAATGTGCATTTCTTGGGGTTGACCATTCCGGCCCTTAACACTGGAATGTTTCCACCAAATCCTCGATGTGGTTTCTACCGATGGAGCTTTTCACGAGCAAGTCGCCTACGTAGACTTCTACGTTTCGCGATCTGGTCTCGAGCATTTTGTTGACGGTCGTTGGTTGCACGCCGCGCCCGCGTTTCTTGACCGGCGGCATCACTTTCAACGATCGTCCCCTGGTCGGGTCACTGAAGGATGTATGCTCTTCATCCTCGGGACACATTTTTATCCGATTGTACCGAGTAAGCGCCCATAAAGCCGAAGCTGACTCACGGCGGATGTTAAGTCCACCAACCGGTCGATCCTCGGGAGGGGGTGCCGCCCTTCTGACAGCTTTGTTGAGGTCTCGGGAAGTCGACGCACATCCTCCACTTTCCACCGCTTTTTCTTCACCATGACCACGTTGGCGAGCCATCCGGGTATTGCACCTCTCGGATGAATCCCGAGTCCAGGAGCTTCTTCACCTCCTCCTGGGATGACCACCGCCTTTTCGCTGAGTAATTCCTTCGCTCGCCTAATAGGCTTATGGTGTGGATCTACGCCAAGCCTATGCACTATTGTCTCGGGAGAGATGCCCGTGATGTCCGCGGGGACCAAGCAAACACGCCTCGAGTTCTCTTTTAAAAATTTCGTGAGATGATCTCGACGGACTCTTCGAGAGAGCTCCTATCCGGACGCATTTCGGGGTCCTCGGGTCCAAAGGAATTCGCGGGGGTAGATTCACCAGTTGCACTGCTGCAGAGTTGCCTCGTCTCCGAGGTCGAGGTCTTCCATCGGCTCGGGAAAGGGGAGTTTGCGTGACTGCGACAGCAGCAAATTCTCCTAGTGGCCTCGCTTTCGAGGACTTGCCCGATACCGAACGGAGTTGAAATTTTATTTTTAAATGCGGGATGGAAGTCACCGCTTAAAAGTAAAGAAGGCAAGGGCGTCCGAGAATCGCGTTGTACACGGACGGGAGGTCCACCACCGAAAGACGAGGATCCTTAACGCCGCCCCTCGGGTAGGTTTCCGCGTGACTTTCAATGTATGATGCCTTGACTGGATCGCCTCATTGTCGAGTCCATACAATGGGGCCCCTCCGGGGCTTTCATTTGACTCTTCACAATCCTAACTTAAGGTACGACGAGGTAAAGCAAATTTCTAGAACTTCCATTATCAATAAAGACTCATTTCATGCGGTAGTTATTGGCCCGTCAAACGAGTGCCGTTACAACCAAAGGATCACAAATGAGGGGAAGTTACATGGGTCATATCCTCTTTGCTAAAGCATATAATATCATTCCTAGCGTTCGTCTCCTACTTTTGGAGGCACCGGGGCTCTAGGCCACTCTCCCCCCCGGCGGGTTGACACCATGTTCACGACCCCCGCCGCCACTTTCGGTTCCTCGGGGGTCAACTTCAAAGCTCGACCAGTGCCCGGAGGATTGTCCGGCCTTTGCAGAAAACGGTTGAGGTGCCCCCTCTTTACTCGCTTCTTGAATCTCCTCTGCAATGACTTGCGGTCTTGATAGCATGACCTCCACAGCGGTGGAAGTCGCAAGATTTCGGCCCGATCACCTCCACTGATTCCTTAGTGGCTCGGGGCCACTTCACGAACTTCTCCCCTTGGATCTCGCACGCACGTTCGCGCGAGTGTCGCTTAGAGGGGTGAGGTGCACCGGCGGGTGTCTCTCCTGGACGGCCTACTCAAACTTACAAAGCTTTGTCACTTAATCCTGGGACTACTAAGGTAGTCCCCCGCCTTTCTCTTCATTTATGACGTCCTCGAACGGTAATTTTCGTCCTTCTCCGGACGCTTCGCCTGCTTCACCTCCTCTACTGCGATATAGGCCCTCGCTACGGTCTCGACCTCTTCGAAAGTATGCGGGCCTCGTGGGATGAGGTGTTTAAAGAAAGCACCCCCTCCTAGCCGTGACAGAAAGCGTTGGGCCACTCCATCTCGACGCTGAATTTACCCGGCCTCGCTACGAACCTCGGCCAGAATTCCCTCAGCTCTCCCCGGCACCCCGCTTCACGCGAGTGAGGTGCTGTGGCTATTTCTCCGCCCCTCGCTGAGGCGAATCAGACAAGAACGCTGTCGCTAGTTCGCCGAAGGTGCTGATGGAGCCCGCAAGCATCCCATTGAACCGCACTCTTGCGTCCCCCTTTAACGTCAAACGGAAGCATTGGCACATAGTAGCTTCATCTAGACCTTGGAGACTCAGATGCTCTCGAAACAGGTTAAGATGATCCATTGGATCAGCGCTTCCATCGTAAGCCTCCAGGTTTGGCATCTTGAATTTCGGGGACAGCGCCCTCGCCCTGACGTCTGTTATGAATGGAGATTGCGGGACGCTCGCTCCGCTACTTTCCCCGAAAACGCGATTCCAAACTTTTGCTAATTTCTCCTCCACATGGGGTGGAGCTGTCGTTCTCCTCGCGTTGAGGAGGTGCCTCAACTCGTTGGGCTGGTGGCTTGCTGGCCTTTCGAGGGTCCTTCTGGACCCACGCACATGTGTTGCCTCTCGGGCGTGGTGCTCCTGATTTCCCTGAGATCGGGGACCCAAGCGATCCTCTAGTCTCGCGAGATCCCGCGCCGAGGCAACTCCGGGTCCTCGGTAGCTCTGCCGGTGGGCGCCCCGCACGGGCGCCACGCCTCCTTCCTCCCACGCCTCCTTCCGCCGAGATGTTTCGCCCGGGAGCCCCCGGGAAGGCGCTCCTTCGCCTTCTCGTCCTCTTTGCGCAAAGGGCGAAGAGGGCCTTGGACATGTCTTCCACTTTCGTCACTAAGTCCCTTACGACTGGATCAGGATGGTTTTCGATGCCGACACAAGGGTTGGGGACATCCTCCTGCTGGTGCTGAGTCGCGGCCGAAGGTGGCGCGCTCGCCTGCGCCCTGGTACTCACCATATTAGGATGCTTAGGTGCAAAGGTTGTGATGTGTAGTTAAACGTGGTCTAGGAGAGTGAGAAGTTAACTTTTAGTTCTCTTCCCACAGAGGGCGTCAATGTTGCGTCCGAGTCCGATCGCCGTACGTAGCTGACGCGTGATGACGTCAAGGGGACGGAACCAAGCGCAATACAAGAGAAAGTAAGTTGTGGGCGAGTGGGAGTTGTGAAAGAGAGAGAGAGAGAACACGAAAGTTTTTACGTGGAAAACCCTCCTTTAAAATGAGGGAAAAACCACGAGGCTAGAAGCCTGAAAAGGATCTTTACTATTTGATCGCTGTTGTGTACAAGATACAAAGTACAGGGAAACACTTTCTTTTCTTTCTTTGAGCTTTTTCACTTGCCAGAGAAGATCCTCCACTCGTATGCCCTAAGTGGATATTTATAAGGGTAAATGTAGCCATTGGAAATATCCACACGGCTACTGACGCCTACTGGCAGGCCGGCCACCTACTCCGCTGGCATGGCCATGCTGTGTCAGGCACGCTGACGTGTTTGGTAAGTTAAAACCGACGCCGCTATCGGGTCATGTTGTGGTCGGGAATGTCAACCTTGGGTGACAAGGCATGCCTGGGATTATTCATCGACAACGCGGCGTGTGTAGCGGGATTTACGCACTCCTTGGTAACTGTGAAGTGACTGAGTTGGCATTTTCGGATACCAGGGAAAGTCCTCGTCTTTCACTGGCTTATTTTGGAGTTTGACTGAGTCCGCGTACTATTAGCCTCACGTGTGTTCTCGGACGGTCATAAGAAAGTTCTCGGTCATTTCTCGTCGCATGAGGTCTCGGACATATGATAGCTTGGGCTTCTCGGGTCAAAGCACTCGTCCTATTTCCGTACTCTTTTTAGGGTCCCCGGATAATGGAACCCAACACATTTATTAAATTAGTTACATGTTTTCGGTAAATTTCATCGCAATCTCAATTTTTTTTAGTAATGAATGGAATTTTCACTCGAAATCGGGTGTGTCCCTTGGTGTTACTTTTAGTATCGTGTATTTAGATACGATTTTCTAAAAATCGTACGCTAATGGGGTTGCATCAACTGATATATCGGCCAAATATCTATCATATCAACCGATATATTGTGATACTATCATGGTATTAAAAAATGTCAATATGCACCCATGGACCAAAATGCATGGGATAAATAAGAGAAATTATGAGCGAAGAAGAGATGAAAAAGAAAAATTCAGATTGAGAACCAAAGTAGCCGAGATGACAACCTGATCCAAGCTATCCTCAAGTCTCATGCTGGTTCGAAGCATTTCCAAAGCAGTTTTCAGCCTAGGCTTCTCTTGATATATTAACTTGCTGCTCCTTATCTACCAATTAATTCATGGAAGGTAGCTGAGACATAACTCAAACTCAGATAAAGAGATCAGGATCTTGATTTTTCGGATGGGAAAATGACTGATTACCTCTTCACGCTTGCAGGGGTCCTTGAACGCAGAATCAATCACATCCTTTGTGGGAACTATCTTCCATTTAGGTATGATCTCCTCCACTTTTGTCAGTATGTTCACGACTACTGGATGTGGCTTCACCTTCTCCGATATCTGACAATAATTTTAAACCGCAAGCTTCATACATCGAACAAATTATTGCAGATTATAATTCACATTCTTATCATGTCAATTCAAAAGATTGCCCTTTCAAATGATGTCCGGGCGCACCCCCCACTAGTGAGTAAGGCAAACTTACAGACATTTTTAACTTAGGCACTCGAACTTCAGTTATAATATAATCAATCAAACAGGAATGCAGAACACAACCCTAGTTCGTTCATACCGACTGACTGACTGACCCATTTAACCATCAATTTGGCATACGTTTACAATTCCTAATGGGAGCTCTATATCAAGATGCAAATATCAACCAATACTAAAAATATCAAACGATATGTATTGGTATCGAGACACTTGATATCGGTATTTTCCGATACTGCAACAATAGTGCATTATGTTACTTTGTATCGATATTTTAAATATCGGTCAATACCGTATGGATTGTTCAATACTGATATGGCCGTGATCGAGGCTGATACATATATTTTCATCCATTGTTCAGGTTAGGCTAGATCTCAACACAAGGCCTGCAGCTCCTACCCCTAAGAGCAATTGTCGGCTTGTTAAGTAGTACAAAAGCAATGCTGGTTTTCCAAAAAAAAAAAAAAATGAGTTATAAAGATATGTTCAGATCTATTTGTTTCTTATTTGAATTGAATTTTAAAAAAACTAAGAAAATTTAAAAAAAAACTAAGAAAACATCAAAAGGCATTGTTCAGGATATTCAACGGTAATAAAAATGTTTGCACAGTTGTTCAAATCTAACTTGTACATTAATCTTTTGAGAATTTGTGATTGTGGAAGCATTATTTTATAAGCTCATAGATATAGATATATGCCAGATTTTAAATATGGTTTATAATAAATATGGAAATTCTGATTAAATTACATAATTAATTTTGTTTGATTTTTTTAATTAATTTCTTATTAGAGTTATCTAAGAACTTTTATAGGTTAATAAAGAGTTATAAGTCACATTTTTTACATATTGGGAAATACTGTTATAACATTTGATTTAATGAGCCAAAAATTGTTTATCAACATTAAGGTTACCGTCATTTGTAAATCATGAATTGAATGACATAGTTAAACTTAGTATATTGTAATAATTTGGAAAAAAATATTGTTATTATAAAACAATGCATCATTAATAGCTACCATTGACTTTGATAATCAAAGATCATAGGCAAGGCTACAGATGAGTTGAGTATTACTTTACATAGATTGACCATTGACTTTGATAATTAAAGATCATAGCCAATGTCATAAATGAATTGAGTATTACTTTACTTATATTTGAGTAATTAATTTGGCAAGCTTAAATAAGATTCGAGCTCCACTCATCACCTTAATGAGTTAAGCCAGAATCAACAGAGCCCATTTTCCTATCAAGTCATACTTTCTAAGCCAAGGCTCAAGTAAATTTGCTAGATAAAAACTCTAATCATATGCCAAAAGTCTGAAACTTCACTAACAACTATTAGTAAACATTAACTTGCTGAACATTTTCTCACAAATAAATGAACATGTTTTTCAATAATTGTGGCAACAGAAAAATTGAACAAAGAAAAATGAAATAAAATTGGAAAACATAAAACTATTTCCCAAACTAACTAGGTAGGCATGGAGATAATAGCATAGCAGCAAGTAATCCCCCAAACTTGCCTTACTTTTTGAGGTGGAAACCCATTGGTTAACAAATATGATTGAGTTAGCCAAGTCAAATTGGACTGCACCTATAGTGGAAACACAAGCCGGGAGAAACAGGTCCAAGTCCACGAATTTTCCAGCTAGGAAGGAGGTTCCCACATTTGTGACCTCAACTATATTGCCATATCCATAGAGATCACTTTTTTTTGTTCTGTCAATTTAACATAACACTAATGGCACTTCTAACAAATGTGCTTTCATAACCAAGATGAATTGCTGAAGTGACAGCAAAATACCAATTATGAACTCAACTTCTCGAACTTGACCTGCTTGTTGCAAAGAAAGCTTGCAAGGAGGCCATTATGATCAAAAAATAAAGCAAAGAAAAGTCAAAACCCAAGTTCAAGCTTAGAGGGTGTTTGTTCCTTATTCTGGAAAGTGATTTTGGTAGAAACCTTCCTTGGATACAGATTTATTAAGAGAATTTGACCATACTAGTCATTTGAGGCAAGTTTGAAGAACCGATTCAGCTTGCATACTACCTATTCGAACAAATTTTATTTCTCTTCATTTCACTTTTTATTGGTAGTGGGGAGAAACCTACGAGTGGAAAAGGATTGCCTGGTTTAATTTGGTTTGGTTTTGAGAAGATTATAACAGTCGAGCATATAAACTTCAAGTGTACTTCAATAAACAAAGTTTGAAGAGGAATTTAATGAAAAGAGGTTTGAGAGAGAATGGGCAACAAAGGAATGAAGATTCTAAATAGCTAAGCATGCTGCTCAATAAGAGCAAAACAAAGCATCTTAAATCTGTGCTACTTGCCACCATATTTACGTTATGCTTAGCAAGAATCAGTAAGGCCGTCAGACGTACAAAATACAGAGCTGTCAATAGATCATATTATTAGGACTAAAGATGTATTGATAAATTATTATCAGGACTCAATGGAACACGGAAATTCACATTTGAGGTTCTTTTGGGGATGGATCTTCACAGGTGACTGACAAGCTAATCATGCCATGTCTTTCAACGTGGATCTCGTGTCATATTGACAGGCTGAATTGCATAATGCTATCTGATTATCAGGCATTCACTTTGTGGTATCATAATAAGCACAATGCCTTGTTCTTTCACCAACAAGAAATAATGGGTAAATTACATTGATACACTGAGGTTTGCCAAAATATCACATTGCTACCCTCGTGTTCATGAGCTAGATACCAATACCTCAGATTCAAATGTAGGGCAAATTTTGTAACAGCATAGAAATGTGAAATGACTGATGTCCCCTTTTCAATGATAAATTTGAAGACTTTATCCAACAATTATAGTTAAAAAAAATGATAGCTTAGTACATGAGGCTTTGACAATACAGGGCCTAGAGATAGATGTGTGCAACTTTAACCCTCGATTGGGAGAGGTTTTTTCTATAGTTTGAACCCGCAATATTCATATCATAACATAGTAACTTAACAATTGCACCACAACTCACCAACAAGTATAATTGGACTGAATTTCAACAAGAATTAACAAGAAAACTTAATGCTTACTGTTGCATGACAACTAGTCAGCAGTGAACTCCATCAAAAACAATTCCAGCCAAATGATTTCAATATAAAGAAGAAATGATCATTCTTGGGCAGCCCTTGATAGAGGTGCTAACTTCGAAGTGCCACCCATAGCACAGCACAGCTCAATACTTCGGTCCGTGCCAGACCGGGAGCTCACCAGCCCACAACACGAGGGCCAAATCATGCCGTGCCCGGCATAGCTTGTTAGTTAATTTGTTTTTAAAATTTGCAACTCATCTCTCTACTCTCCCTCTCTCTAACATAACAAGTGATAGCATGATATTGATATAATTATATTATTTTTATTAGTTCTTATCTGTAATTTATATATTAGTATTTTTATTTCATAAATTAATTAATAATTATGGCACATAATTGTTCTAATTTCGGTAGTTAATGGATATGGAGAAAATATTCTAATACTCCTATGCTGGCAACACTGCATACATAAATTGATAATGATTCTGAAATACAAGAATCACAACCTACCCTAAATACCAATACTATTTCTGGTTCTGGTTGCCCCCTATTATATGGCAGTTTTTTAAAATTAAATTAATTAATGATCATAAATGGGCCATTTGTAAAAAAATGTAAAAAAGATTATACATGTGAAAGTTCTAAAGATATCAAATACTTAAAGTTACACAAGGAAAATCATGAAAGATAGCGATTATCCTCAACTCAAATTGAACTAATATTTTCAGGCGATATAGGGTTGAAAGTTTTTCCAGTATGAAAAGAGTCTAAACAGAAAAGGCTAGCAGAATATATAATTCACTCGAACAACTATTTTCTTATGGCAGAAGACTACGAATTTGAAATGAACATACTGAAATGTTTGTAACCCAAGTGATGCGTCCTAGATCCAAATTTCGAATAGATTCAGGTCGAGTTATCCGTCAGATTCCGGCTCCGTCTACTGAGTCTCGGATCCTACACACCACAACTTCAAATGACGGCGGAATTTGGTCTTAGCGGAAACACTTAAACGCTCAAGTCAGTAATCAGCCTACTGAAGACAAGAAAGTGGATGCAGAGAATGCAGAATGAATGTTGGGTGAGTGTTTGTGGATGTGAGAGTGCACTCGTAGAGAGAGTGACTTTGGATGCTCGTGGAGAACAGTTTCTCTAAGCACAGAGTTCGCAAAGAACTAATAGCAGAGAGAGAGAGAGAGAGCGTTAGGATGCTCAAGAGTCTGAGAGCCCCTGAGAGCTTGAGATTGCTTGAGAGCTTTAGTGGGCAAGAGAAAGCATTGCCTTTGAAGGGAGTTTTCATAGCCTTTTATAGCCATGGACCCTTCGTTGCCTTCCTTCTACATCAATGAGAGCTTTAGTGGGCAAGAGAAAGCATTGCCTTTGAAGGGAGTTTTCATAGCCTTTTATAGCCATGGACCCTTCGTTGCCTTCCTTCTACATCAATGCTGGATGCCCGCCTTCTGTTGGAGAAGCGTTGTCTTTCCTGCGTAGATATGAGCGTCATTCCTAGTTGTAACGGCCAATGAGGTGGATCTCCTTCCTTCTGCATATTGTAACCATTAGGGTTTCTTGCAGATCGCGAGTGAATTCTGGTGCCTTTCTCCCGGGATGTACTTTGATTCTGGAGATGACCATTACAGTGAAGATTACCTTTTTTGTAGATGTAAAAAATTAGGGCAAACGACCGTTGTGGCTTGAAGATAAACACGTGGGCCAATTTAGGTTTGAGCCGCGTGCGTTCTAAGCCTCAACCGGTCTACTTGCCGCTTTAGCGATCAATGGAAATATTGACCATCCTAGGCTCCAATGGGCTATCCTGATCTTGGGCTTCTGCTAGCCCACTTGCTTCGCGTCAAATCAACAGCAGCATTGACCGTCCAAGCAACAATGGGCAGCTGAGGACTTGGGTAGTTTCCTCCTTTGTGAGCCAACCTGCTATTAGCGTCACCATCACTAACCCCCCATGTTGGTAGCCTGAGACTTCGGCCTCTAGCATGTTCACAATGAGACGCGACTGGTTGTGCAACTTACATGAGACAGTTTGATGAGGAAACTAGCAATAACTCTTGGTTTGCTGATCGCGTTACTTGCAACTGTCAACCGTAACGTCAAGACCCAAAGAACAAAGCTATAGGAAGCGTTGAACGGATTCGTTGACTATCCTGGTAAGGATCCGGAGAACTGAGCCGGAGGAAGAGTTGATTAGATTCGTTGACCGTACTGTTAAGAATCCGGAGAACTGAGCCAGAAAAAGAGTTGATCGGATTCGTTGACCGTCATGTCAGAATTCGGAGAACTGAGCCTGCAGAAGAGTTGACCCGATTCATTGACCGTCATGTCAGAATTCGGAGAACTTGTGTGTATTTTGCATGAGTTGGCCAGCCGTCTCGTAACATTGGAGATAGGTGTTGTGATCTCGAATAAACCTAAGTCCTTGAAGAGACATTAGGGTAAACTCTGATGTTGTATCAAGCCGGTTTTATACTTGAGTGTGAGTTGAGGTTTAGGTGGCGCTGCCCATATATAATTCTGGGTAGCAAGCTTTTAGATGAAGCAGTTTGCTCCTAATTTGTCGACCGTCATAGACTGATCACGTTATCTCCTACTGGAAGAGGTTGTCACGCGTGCTGCTTAAGCCCCCTAAGGTTTAAAATTAGACAGCAAACAGGCCACTTGGATGACCAAGGTTTAATTCAACCACTTATGGACCGCTTAGATGACCAGGGTTTAATTCGACCACTTACGGGCCGCCTAGATGACCGGGGTTTAATGGGAGCAGGTGAAAACCCACCCAACTTTGGGGCAGTCTAGGTCGTTTGTTTTGTTTATCCTGCAAGCAAGCATTCATATAAAGAAAAAGGAAAAAAGAAACATGGCACAATGCATATGAAAAAAAAATAACAATGTATGTTACAAGCACACTTCGTGTCATACAGATGACCTACCTGGGTCTTCATTAGTAATAACGCTTCAGGTGGACTGCATTCAACGTCCGTGGAACCAACTTGTCGATCTGGGTTTAGAGTTTATACGCTCTATTCCACAGAACAGATGAGACTAGAAACGAGCCTTCCCAATTCGGAGAAAGTTTGTTTCGATTGGCTGACTTGCCTGTAACCTCCATGCTTCGCAAGACTAGACCTCCAATTTCGAATTACCGCGCTTTCACTTTATTGTTGTAATAACATGCGACTCGTTGCTGGTAGACTGCTGTACGCATCTTGGCTGCGCCTCGGGCTTCCTCCAGCAAGTTTAGATGTTCGCTGATCTTCTGGGAGTTACCAAGTGGGTCGAAGGCTTCGACCCTAAGACTTGGAAGCCCAATCTCAACCGGAATTGCCGCCTCAATCCCATAGTAGAGGTTGAAGGGTGTTTCGCGAGTTGGTTTCTTAGGAGTCGTCCGATATGACCATAGGACAGAGGATAACTTGTCGACCCAAGAGCCCCCTACGTCTTCCAGCTTGGTCCTTTAACCGTGGAGTAGCATACAGTTAGTAACTTTCACCTGCCCGTTTTCTTAAGGGTACGCCACCGAAGTGCGGACCAATCTGATGCCCAAACTGATGCAATACTTGGTGAAGCGCTTTCCCGAGAATTGAGTTCCATTATCAGTCACGATGACCTCAGAAACGCCAAATCTGCTCATTATACTCTGGCGGACGAATTCTATGGCATTGTGCTCAGTGATCTTAGTCAGCGAGGCGGCTTCAACCCATTTGGTGAATTAGACTATACTCGCGATAATGAACTTCCTTTGTCCAGTCGGCGATGGAAATAGGCCAAAAAGATCAAGCCCCCCATTGCACGAAAGGCCAAGGAGCTTAGAGGGATCTTAGCTCTGTGGGCAACTTGTGGTGAGAATTGCCATGGAGTTAGCAATTCTCACCCCTCTTCACAAACTTCAGTGCGTCCATCCTCATTATTGGCCAGTAATATCCCTGATGCATGACTTTGAATGCTAGGTTCTTGCCGCCAATGTGTGATCCGTATATCCCGAGATGGACTTCGCTCAAGGCGTAATCAGCCTCCTCAAAGGTAAGACACTAGAGGTATGGAGTCAAGTATCTACAACGATATAGCCGTTCGTCGACTATGGTGCACTAGCCAGCCGTCTTCTTGATCCGCTTGGCCTCATTCTCATTATCTGGCAGTGCTCCATCCGCCAAAAATCTCCAGTACAGTGTCATCCAATTTTTGACGTCGAAAACTTGCATTACTTCCTATTCCTCTATGCTGGGAGTTTTCAAGACTTCCTTTGTATCCCTCGAGTACTCTTCTGAATTTTTGGCCGCCGCCACTCTAGCAAGTTGGCCTGCCTTCCAGTTCTCAATTCTGGGAATATGAACCAGGTTTAACTTGTCAAATCTCCAGATGGTGTCCTTTGCCTTAGCCAGGTATTTGGCCAAAAGAGGGTTGCACGTCTTGAAACTCCCATTAATTTGGTTAACAACTAGCTTTGAGTCGGTGTAGACGGTTAGCCACCTAACTGAGCACTCCTCAGCTAGTTGCAATCCGGCTAACAGGGTTTCGTACTCGACATCGTTGTTGGTGGCCGAAAAATTGAGTTTAAGGGAGTATTTCACCTGAAACCCGTCTGGGCTCATTAAGACCACTCCGGCATTGCTGCCTAAGTTGGTAGATGAAGTGTCTACGTTAAGGACCCATTCTGGCTCTTCTGAGTGGTGAACTGCGTCCTTAGTGGAGTATTCATCGGCAATTGGGGTCATGGTCTCAATGCTAAAGTCGATCAGGGCCTACCCCTTGGTAGCTGACCTGGGCCAGAATTCAATATTAAACTCTCCCAACTCGATGGCCCACTTAACCAGCCGTCCAAAAACATCGGGTTTATGGAGGATACCCTTCAGCGGTTGCTCAGTTAAAACGACCATGCAATGAGCCTGGAAATAGGGTCTCAGCTTCTGGGCTAAGAAGACGAGTGCCAAAGAAAGCTTGGGCTTTGAGGACAGACCGGCCTCTATGCCGTGTAGCATTCTCAGCGCTAGAAATAATGTTCTCAGCGCACGGGTAGCGTATCTCTACGCCAGTCAACATCTTGCTCATATAGTAGACCGGCCACTGAGTCTCGGACTCCTGACGTATGAGGATAGAGCTAAAAGCCACCTCTGACACTGCCAAGTAGAGGTATAGTTCTTCTCCGTCTCTTGGCGGCATCAACAACAGTGAACTTGTCAAATACTGCTTCAACCCATCGAAGGCGGCCTGGCACTCAGCAGTTCACTGGAAGACGTTTGCTTTAGTCCCCCTCAGAGCCTTGAAGAAAAGCTGATATTTGTCTCCCGACTTGGCTAAGAAGTGGGACGGTAATGTCAATCTTTCAGTTAGCCTCTGGACATCCTTAACGCTCCATAGCATAGACATGTCCGTAAGGGCTTTAATCTTCTCTGGGTTTGCTTCGATCCTCGCTAAGAGACGATGAAACACAGGAGCTTTCTTGAGGACACTCCAAAGACACACTTTGAAGGATTTAGCTTCATCTGGTGCGTACGGAGTACCTTGAAGTATTCAGCCAAATTGCGAATATGATCATTGGTGGCCTTGCTCTTGACGAGCATATCGTCAACATATACCTCCATATTGTGACTGATCTACTTCTTGAACATCTTATTCACAAGCCTTTGGTAAGTCGTGTCTGCGTTCTTTAGACCAAAATGTATGACCTTGTAGCAATAGGTGCCTTAGTCGGTAATGAATGAGGTGTGCCCCTCATCCTCTGGGCTCATCCGAATCTGGTTGTAGCCCGAGTATACGTTTATGAAACTCAGCAGCTCGTGTCCAGAAGTCAAGTCTACCAATAAGTCAATCCTAGGCAAAGGAAAGCTATCTTTTGGGTAGGCTTTGTTGACGTCGGTAAAGTCAACACGCATCCGTCATTTCTCATTACTTTTCCTTACCAAGACAACGCTGGAAAGGCAATTCGAGTACTGGACTTATCTGATAAAGTCAGCATCCAGTAGCTTTTTTACCTCTTTCCGGATGGCTACAAGCTTCTCCATGGAGTGGTTCCTCTGGTTCTACCTGACGGGCTTACGGTTGGGATCAAGGCCCAACTTGTGGACCATTACTCCAGACGGAATCCTAAGCATGTCAGCAGGTATCCACAGAAAGATATTAGCGTTCTGTTTTAATAATGCTATCAACTCGTCACGCAGGGGTCCAACGAGTGAGCCCCCAACCTGTACACAACTCTCCGAGTCCTCCGAATTCATGGCACTAGGTTAGTGGCCTCGTCGGACTGCTCCTACTACAAGGTCGCTTCATCTCGATGGTCCACCTCTCAGTGAGGGGCTCGACGCGCCGCCGGGGGCAATCTCGGGACATATAACATGTCCGCCTGGGATTGATTACCCAAGATTTCACCGATACCGCATCTTTGTTAGAAATTTTATTTTTAAATATGGTATTGAGGTGACGAACGCTACTAGGCATGGACAACCTAGAATAGCGTTATACACAAATGGCAGGTTAATAACTAGGAAGGTGAGTATGCGACTCGTCGTTCTGGGGTACGTGCCCAAGGTGACCTCTAACTGTATCGTCCCTTGGACAGCCACTGACTTGTTGTCTAAGCCATATAGTAGCCCTTCAGCAGGTTTCAACTGATTCTTTTAATTCCGAAGTTTAAAGAAGGTATCGAGATAAAGCAAATCTTTCAAACTTCCATTATCAATAAAAACTCGTTTCAGTTGGTAGTCGATAGTCGACGGTACCATCTGAAACGAGTGCAGATATAACAAGGAGATCAGTATGTGGGAAAATTACATGAGCCATGTCACTATCACTAAAGCTAATAACATTTTCCTCTACTCTCTGCTTCTTGCGTCCAGTTTGCCACTCCTTATGATCAGCTTGGGTCATGGGCAGCAGGGTAACGATTATGTTGACCAGTCCAGCCGCAATCCGGTTCCGTGGCTAGGACAAATCCGGCCCTTCCCCGCCTTAAGTGCCAAAACTCTACCCAAGGTTCCTGACGAACCTGGTGAGCTCCTCAATCTTCTACTGGAGCATCTTGCAATCCTCCGCAGTGTGTCCCGAAGATCAATGAAAATCACAGTATTTCACTAGATTTCCTCCCTCCGTGTTCTTCAGTGGTTTTGGAAACTTGAGGAACTTCTCACCGCGAATCTGCATAAAGACGTTGACCCATCTGTCGATCACAGGGGTCAAGTTGATCAGCCTGTACTCCTTACGATCCAATGCTCCAGTCCTGTGCTACTTCTGATGAGGATTGTCGCCGCCACCGTTCTTCCTCTTTCCCTCAATCGGGAAAGAGCGAGGCTGGTCCGTCCTCTCAGGACGCTTTGTCTCGTTGGCTTCTTCAGCTGCTGCATAGGCCCTGGTGATGGAGTCTGCATCCCAAAAGGTTTGCGAGTTCTTACAGGCTAGGTGTTTACAGAAATCATCATGTGCCAATGCAGAAATGAAACTGTCAAGTTTCATCTCCTCATTAAGCTTGGGGATCCTTCTAACCTCTGCTGCGAACCACACCAGAAACTTCCTCAGGTTCTCTCCCTATTTCTGCTTAATATGGGAGAGATGCCATTGCTATTTCTCTTCCCTACGGCTGAAAGTGTACTGAGTCAGGAAGAGATCAATGAGTCTACGGAAGCTCTGGATCGAGTTCGATGGGAGCTGGTGGAACCAGATCCGGGCGTCTCCTTTCAAGGTGAGAGGGAAGCAACGGCATATTGTCGCCTTCTCCATTCCCTGGAGACTCAAATGAGTGCGAAAGTGATCGAGGTGATCCATGTGATCAATGCTCTCATCGTAAGAATCCAGTCGCAACATTTTGAACTTGGCAGACAATGGACGATTCAAGATCTCAACAGTGAAGTGAGATCTCTCCAGATCAACAGCATACTCGTTGTCATCCTTGAACATGCGATTTCAGATCTTCTCGACTTTTGCCTCCACTCAGGAGGCGTTCCTAGATCTCTGGGAGTTGAGATGTATCCTCAACTCTGTTCTTTCAGCGGTAAGGCGTGTAGCCAGTCGGCTACTGCCGCTGGTAGATCGGACAATCCTAGAGGCTCCCTCCTGAGCTTGAGGCCTAGGATCTCCTCGAGGGTATCAGGGGTTTCTTCTCTCTGGACTCTCATCCAGAGTCCCACGGCCCAAGCCTTGGACGGCTCTGGGCGTTGGAGGCCTCCGGAGCACAAGAGTTGCCCGACCTCGTTGCTTTCTTGGCCGGTTTCTTCTTCCTATGGCCTCCTCACTTAGAGGCCGGAATGGGAACCGTGGAGGGCGAAGCCCCCTACTTCCTCTTGCCTTGGCGAGTGTAGAGTATCTGGAGCAATCTGGACACATTGCTCATCTGCTCCACCAGGTTTTGAAAAAATGGTGCTGGCGACCCTTCAACCAGGTTACCAGCAGAGTGGTCCTAATCATGGGAGGTAGCATCTCTACCGGGAAAGCTAACTTGAGCTCTAGTATTCACCATCTTGTTTGATGATACTAGTTTTAGAGATGAAAGTGGTTGGCTTTTAGTTAGCTTCCCATAAACAGCGCCAATAAGACGTCCTCGATCCAAATTTCGAACAGATTCGAGTCGAATTGCCAGTCGGATTCCGATTCCATCTATTGAGTATCAAATCCTGCACACCACAACTTCAAATGAGATGTCAGATGACGGCGAGGTTTGGTCCAACCGAAAACAATCCGACACTCAAGTCAATGATCAGCTTTTTGAAGAGAAGAAGGTGGATGCAGAGAATGCCGGGTGAGTGTTTGTGGATGTGGGAGTGCACTCGTAGAGAGAGTAACTTTGGATGCTCGTGGAGAGCAATTTCTCTAAGCATTGAGTTCGCAGAGAACTAGTAGCAGAGAGAGAAAGAGCGTTAGAATACTCGGGAGTCTTAGAGCTTGAGATTGCTTGAGAGCTTTAGTGGGTAAGAGAAAGCGTTGCCTTTGAAGGGAGTTTTCCTAGCCTTTTATAGCCATGAACCATTGGCTACCTTCCTTCTGTAATGAGGCTGGATGCCCGCCTTCTATTGGGGAAGCGTTGCCTTTCCTATGTAGGCATGAGGGCCATTTCTGGCTGTAACGGTCAAGAAGGCAAGTCTCCTTCCTTCTGCGTATTATAACCATTAGGATTTCCTGCAATTCGCGCGTGGATTCTGGCGCCTTCCTCACAATATATACTTTGATTCTAGAAGTGACTGTTACAGTGAAGATTGCATTTTTTGTAGACGCGAGAAATTAGGGCAATCGACTGTTATGGCTTGAAGATGGACACGTGCGCTGATTTAGGCTTGAGCCGCATGCGTCCTAAGCCTCAGCCAATCTATTTGCCGCTTTACAGGTCAACGGAAACGTTGACCGTCCTAGGCTCAAATGGGCCGTTCTAATCTTAGGCTTCTGCCGGCCCACTTACTTCTCGTCCGGTCAACGGTAGCGTTGACCGTCCAGGTAAGAATGGGCCACTGAGGACTTAGGCCGTTTCCTCTTTTGTGGGCTAGCCCGCTACTGGCATCCCATCACCAAGTATATAAAAATATTTAAAGATATTATTAAATATTATAATATCTGACTTTTTTTACAATTTAAATAAGAATTATTTTCAAATTTAATAAAAATAAAATCTAATATTTATTTAACTAGTTATGTATGATTATCACGTAATAATTAACATTATATTTGTATTATCACACATTAGATTTTTTGAAAATTGGGAATTATAAAAAGGAATTATTGGTTTTTAAGTTTTTGAGCACTCCCAAACTATTTCCACAATTTCTAAAATAATTAATAATATTATAAATAAATATAGAATATTTAATAAGATTTTTTTGTTACTTTTGACAATACTTAAAATAATAATGTTACTATTTTTTTATTTAAATTGTAATTTTTTTAATTTTAAATGGTAAATTATTCCATATAAAATATACATGTCATATTATTAACCTTTATACCAATGGTGTTTTGCAATTTATTTTTCCTTATATAGATAAATTAAAGAATGTTCTATTTATTAGAACACCTTTTCGGGAGCAACAATTCGAGACATTATGCTAACAGAATAAACTCAACTACAAGAAGATGAAGATCAATTGTGCAACACAACAGAATTCTACTTATCAAATGTTGGACACCATGTATCCTTTTTGTTTTGTTCTGACCATTTTCCACATAAAACTATCCTAACGGTCAAACTGATTACATATGCCAATTGAAAATAGTTAAATTGATTAAATATTTTTTAAAAATATTTTATTTTGTTACTATTTGAACCTGCAATTATCTATCATACAACACAAATTTTACTATTATGCTTGTTATTATTTACCAACAATATTGCACTTTATCTACATGATTATGATTTCGGCAATATAATATTAATGATGGAGGTAAATATAAAATTTAAAAAAATAATTTTAAGTAAATATTAAAATTATTTTTAAAAAAAGCATATTCAATAACTATATTTAATTATCTTTTTTAGATATTTTTTTTAAATATTAGAGAGATCCTCCAATATTGGCTTGTCATGCTACAATTACGGGCCCTTGTGTGAATTTACATGAAGTTTATATCTATTTGAAAAAATTCTACGCTAACATGAAAATGACTGACAGTACAAAAAAATAAAGACACAAGTCCATCATAACATACATGTAATATATAACTTACATACACTACAATCAATACGATGAGTCCGTAGGCTCAAGAATTGGGCCATGATGACGCTCGATAGGCTCAAGAAGATTTGAACACGGTATCGAATCCCTGAGTCCGTAGCCATGATGATTCCGGAATCGCACGACAGGGCGTGGTGCCCTCAGGACGGCTTCATTACCATACATGAAGTCCACCTCAAGGGTGGGCTACGGTTTCCTATTCCTGAGGAGCTCTATGAGATCATGAAGGCACTTGGCGTTCCTCTTGCCAGATTGCAGCCGAATGCAATCAGCTACTTGGTTTCTCTATGCATTTTTTCTCGTTGCCATGAGAAACTGTTGGACACACTTTCAGTCAAGGTTATGTTCCGCTTCACACATAACCTTGATTGGATTACAATGACCCCCTGCCCGGACTTCTCTTTAATGTGCAGGGGGAACCAGGATTCCACGAAGCGGTGGAAGGATAAATTCTTCTTCCTGGGCATCCGGGAGAATTGGGCCGTCCCTATTGTCTGGGGGAAAGTGGCCAGCCAGTGCAGTTTGGATCCTTCAAAGGAGGAGAGAGTGTGTGTAAAGGAGTTCATGGATTTGGTGCTGGCCAACCTCGGAGGCTTTCACTTGAATAAGCGCAATATCTGGCTTTTGCCCGAGAACCTCGAGAAAGCAAAATGGGGGCCACGGGCCGAGGCCTCTGCCGTAACTCCTCCCGAGAAGTCCAAGAAGAAAAGACTGAGGAGGAAGGCGGAGTCTATGGGGATTGAGGGTTTTTAATATTATAATTTATAAAAGTAGAAAAAATAAATTCAAGAACTTACTTATTTTTAAAATTAACTAATATTTTCACTTAGACCAAGTGTGTCGATACAGTTGACTCGCAATGACCAAGAAGCCCGAGGACCTCAGACGTTCCTTCAAATCTCAGATCAGTTTGAGAGGTTAGGAAATAAGGAAAGAAAAAGGGAAGACACTCCCATAAAACTTGTATTTTGTAACACTTCCACCGATAGTGAAGTATTTTCAAAGGCCCGAAGCTTCGTGAGTTTTCCTCCCCATTAAAGAGGAGTTTTTCCACATAAAACCCGGTTTTAATCTCTCCTTTCCCACATCTTACAATCTCAAACAATTGTGTTGCACTGGACCCTCGGATCCAAAACGCAACATTGGCGCCGTCTGTGGGAACGCGTTGACAAAAAGCTCTACGCTTCCTACCCTTACAGAACAACAAGCGCTCCGAAGATGGCGAGCGACAAGACAAGCACGTCCACCCGGGAGATGGGACCCTTCGACAGTGCCTCCCATCAAGGCGGCACGACGAGTGGCCCCACCGGTACTAGCGTGCGGAAGCTGGTGAAGAAGGTGGACAGCCTCTCAAGAGCGGTCCACACCCTCCGCGAGAGGGTGGACGAGCAGTCAAGGGCAAATACCTCGAAAGTTCGTGGCCAACAGTGCCCCAGGAGAGGCAAGCTGCGCAAGCTCCTGTCGAGTTGAGGGATTACCTCAACAAAAAGAAGTCCATGGCCCGGGCCCCGACAAAGAGAGGGCTCAAGAGGCTCTGGAAGATGGTCTTCGGACCCAAGACCGGCGAAGCAAGCCAACTGGGAGGAAGAGAAGACCCCCTGCCCCCGAGGACAGGAGAAGGAAAAAGAAGAGCTGGCGCCCAGCTGAAAGCCCAAGGACCGTCCGAGCAAAACGAGCCCGAACGGATGGTACTTGGAGGAGATGGGCCATCGGCCCACTTGCACTTACTGAGTCACTCACCAGCATCCTAAGGCAGATACGAGACGAAGAGTTCTTGAGATGGCCCACGGAGTTAAAGAACCCAGAAGGGGGCGACCAGTGGGAATACTGCCATTACCACTGTAGCCACGACCATAACACCGAGGACTGCAGGAAGCTCCAGGCGGAAGTCGAGCGGCTGGTAATGGAGGGCTATCTCGACCGTTTCCTGCCACGACGCGGGCATGGCCCCGGAAATAGCAGGACGCAGTCGGTCACGCCGCTCAAAAGGCAAAGCCATAATGAGCACGGAGCACGCCTGACCATCGATTGGGGGGCTGCCCGCACCAACTTTGTAAAAGCCAGCACAGAGCAAAAGTGTCAAAAGGCCGCGGTCAGCAAGGGAGGCATGAGAGAGACGCCGAGGCTCAAGCATGCGTCAACTAGGACTCAGGGCACTAATGTAACGTGAGGATTCAAAATGGCCCTGGAGGCCACCCAATGTAACACGTATACATGAATGAAAGAGTCCCTTCATTATGTCCATCATGATGTATTCTCATGTTCCTTCATCAACGTCAAGGCAGCTCACAAGCCAAAGCAAAAGCTCGGCTCCGGCTATGCGGCCCCAGAGGTCGTATTCTAAAAACTCGGATTCGTCCGAGCGGTCTCAGAGGTCATATTCCAAAAAATCGGATTCGTCCGAGCGGCCCTGCAGGTCGATTCCAAAACTCGGCCGCGGCCCGAGCGCCCTGCAGGTCGTATTCTAAAACTCAATCGATCCGAGCGGCCCTGCAGGTCGATTCCAAAACTCGGATCCATCCGAGCGCCCTAGAGGTCGTATTCCAAAAACTCCGATTCGTCCGAGCGGCCCTGAGGTCGATTTTAAAACTCGATCCGTCCGAGCCGCCCGAGATGTCAGATTCTAAAATCCCTACCGCGCCCGAGTGGCCCGAGATGTCGATTCTAGAAACTCCTGATCCATCCGAGCAAATTTCGAGAGGTGGTATTCAAAAACTAGGATTCGTCCGAGCGGCCCAGAGGTCGCTTTCCAAAACTCCTGATTCGTCCGAGTGGCCCCAGATGTCGTTTTCCAAAAACTCGGATTCGTCTGAGCGGCCCCAGAGGTCGTATTCCAAAAACTCGGATCCGTCCGAGCGGTCCCAGAGGTCGTATTCCAAAAACTCGCTGCGTCCGAGCAGCCCCATAGGTCATATTCTAAAAACTCGGCTGCGTCCGAGCAGCCCCAGAGGTCGAATTTCGACAACTACATCCAACGCCAAGAAACCCTAGAGGTTAAAAGGCTAGAGAATCTTAAAAGGATCACGCTTAAAGCTAAAGGCAAGACACTTAGCATCGCGTCACAAAAAAAGCGAACACTTGCACAAATCAAGTAGAGAGTCTGAAGCTTCAACATAGAAAGCGTAAGTTTTATTTATAAAACAAGGCTCTTGTACATTACAAAAAAAAACACTTGTACAAGCAAGGCAAAAAGTCCAAAGCTCTGATTTAGAGAGCACAAGTTTTATTCATAAAGAAAAATTTATGTACAATGTTATAATAAAAAAAAGAGAGGAAAGAGACAATGTGTCACGGGAGCCCCTCTTGGCTCTCTTGTCCTCAAGCCTCCTGAGCTCCAGAAGGCCCCGCCTAGTCTGCCTGATCTGGCCCCTCGGGCGTAGGAGGTTCACCTTTAGGCCCTGCTCGAGAGGACCCAGGGAAAGGCCTCCCAGCAACGTCGTATAAGTCTCTTGCACTTAAGGCACTGGCGTTCCTGGGATCGAGGACAGCCACAGGAAACCGCGGATGAATCAGTCGCAGCACTCGGCGGCACATGCGAATGCCTTCCCAGTACTTGCTATCCAATAATGAAGCAATCTCCGCGGCCCGCACGGGACGCCCTCAACCTCTCGCCCCGTCAAGAGCCCTATCTCGAGAAGCTCGCCGGGCTGGAGCTTGACTTGCATCCTCCAAAGAGGCAACTTTCCTCTCTGCTTCAGCCTGCTTCTTCGCCATGGCCACTCTGCGCGCAACTTCACGAGCGGCCCTCAGCGACTCCATCTCCGAGCGGGACTGGGCAACCTCTCCCACCAGCTCACTAAGGCCTCCGATCAGATCCTGGAGCTGCAAACAGAAAGGCCCATCAAGACACAGGCAATTGGAAGTAAGGTAAAAGGAGAAGTGGTGGATTACCTTAGAAACAAGAGGATCATGCCCTGGGCCACGATCCCCAAGGGCCTCAGAGTCCTGCAGGTCACTCTCAGGCGCCGCAGATGCCTCCTCAGGCACATGCTCCGCAGCTATAAAAGGCACTGAGGAGCCTGCCCCAACGCCAACATCCCCTGGGAGCTCAGACAGTTGTTCAGCTTGGACCGCAATGGGATGCTCGGAAGGATCAAGGGACATCAGGTCAACGATGCCTAATTCCTCAGCCTCTTCCACCTCTCGGACCATCTCAACTATCATTCCCCCCTCAACGTCCACGGTGGAGTCCCCGCCTCCTATGTCCTCGGAAAGGTGATCAATCCTGTCCGAGACATCACCAAGCAGATCAACGAGAACTCCAGAAGTGAGATCATCACTGGGAGACTGGGCATCCAGGAGCACCACAATCTACACAATCGCCCCCGAGGACCCAGTGAGAGGATTAGCTATGAAGGCAAGGGTGAGACCTTCGGTCCCCGAGGACTCTGGTAAAAAACTAGTCCTTGACCTCTTCAAAAGTGGGGCAATCACATCATCATCGTCAAAATCATCAATGTCAAAGTCATCGTCATCATCATCAGAAGAGGGGAACTCAACAACGGCCGCTGGATGTTTCGAACTCTCGGCCGGAAGGCTCTTCTCCGCGCGGTCAGCAGGACCCTCAATCCTCAGAGACTCCGCCTTCCTCAGTCTTTTCTTCTTGGAATTCTCGGGAGGAGTTACGGCGGAGGCCTTGGCCCTTGGCCCCCATTTTGCTTTCTCGAGGTTCTCGGGCAAAAGCCAGATATTGCGCTTATTCAAGTGAAAGCCCCCGAGGTTAGCCAGCACCAAGTCCATGAACTCCTTTACACACTCTCTCTCATCCTTTGAAGGATCCAAACTGCACTGGCTGGCCACTTTCCCCCAGACAATGGGGATGGACCAATTCTCCCGGACGCCCAGGAAGAAGAATTTATCCTTCCACCGCTTCGTGGAGTCCGGGTTCCCCCCGCACATCAAAGAGAAGTCCGGACGGGGGGTCATTATAATCCAATCAAGGTTATGTGTGAAGCGGAACATAACCTTGACTGAAAGTGCGTCCAACAGTTTCTAATGGCAACGAGCAAAAACGCACAGAAAAACCAAGTACCTGATCACATTCGGCGCCATGGACATCGAAAAGCAAAAGCTGAAGAACAAAGAAAGCTTCAGCAAAAGAAAAACGAAGGCCTCAACACTTGGAGAAGAAGACAGAAAGCAGCCGCAGAAATGGAGAGTCGGAGACGAGAAGGCCTTTAAATATTCTTGAAATTCAAAAGAGGCGCACTCATTACCATCGCCACGTGATGCTCAGCCATTCACCTCAGAGAAATCATCGCCTTGCCTTCCCAAGGCGCCTGTCAGCCCGTCAATCCAGCATTTAATGCTCTGCAGAAGCCCAAACGACGGCGCTGGAAAAGTCTCAAACTCAAAAGAAGCTCTGAGACACTTCTTCACCAAACCTAACACCGTATTTCCTCCGAGGACACAAACGGTCTCGGACTAGCATCGCTAAAGGTCTAAACCTAAAGTCGATGTACGCATGTTCTTACTTCTCAAGGACGCCCTTCTCGTGCCATAGCGCGCACGACAAACTGTCATAGAAGAAGGTCAACTTGACAGAAGTATCAGAATAACACGCCAAACGGTCGAGAATCTCGAACCCTTTGATATGGGGGCTATGTTGGGTCTCAATATAATGGCCTATAAAACACGGCCCAAAGAAGAGGCCCAAAGTCACGACCACGAATCAAGAGGACAGACTAGCCCGTGATAACCACAAACCCAATTTAGTTCCTTAAGATAAATTGGCCTAACAAGCCCGAGAACGTGGACTAGTATCCCAGAAGCCCAAATGATGACAAAAGTCTGAAATGCCCATTTAACCAAAAGGAGTTCGAGGACACCGCGAGGAGCTGACGTCATCAAGGAAACCCAAGAAGCGTCCGAGAACCTTGTCCTCACAAATATGAGGACTAGGAGAAGGACCAGAGGACCTTCTAACAGACGAGGATAGCCTTGACGTCTCCGTACAAGAAACCAAAATGACCAAGTGTGTCGATACAGTTGACTCACAGTGACCAAGAAGCCCGAGGACCTCAGACGTTCCTTCAGATTTCAGATCAGTCTGAGAGGTCAGGAAATACCCGAGGACCCTCCACGAAGGACCAAAGAACCTCCGAAAGATAGTTAATATCCGAGAGCTGCCTTCTTCAACGAGTCCGTGAACTCACAGAGACAAGGCACGCCACACAAGAACGAGGACTATCTCATACACGGCCGAAAGCGACAACTAAGCAACTTCACCATTACCAAGAAGCACGCGCCATCATGAAGAATCCAAACGGCTCCTGACACGCCGCATCTACAGGACTGGTGCCCCTGACACGTCATATCCGCAGAGCCGGCGCCGTATCAGCAGGACTGGCGTCCCTGGCACGCCGTATTCTTAGAGCAGGCGCCCATACAATGGGCTGGCGACAGGTGCCCCTGACATGCCGTACCAGCAGGGCAGGTGGCAGGCACGCTTGACGCACAGCCAGCAGAGCAGGCGGGCGGCCTCCCTACCATGCGCCGGCTGCCACGTGTCCTCTCCCCAACGGCACAATTTTTCCTATAAATACCCAACAAAATCTCTTTTCAAAGGACCTCTTTCTTCCCCTTTTCCAGAAGAACGAACAAGAAGAGAGAAGGGCTCAGAAGCATCCAAACGAGAAAGCCTTTCAAAGCAGAGAAATTCAGAAAAGAAAAAGGGAAGACACTCCCATAAAACTTGTATTTTGTAACACTTCCACCGATAGTGAAGTATTTTCAAAGGCCCGGAGCCTCGTGATTTTTCCTCCACATTAAAGAGGAGGTTTTTCACATAAAACCCGGTTTTAATCTCTCCTTCCCCACATCTTACAATCCCAAACACTTGTGTTGCACTGGACCCCCGGATCCGAAACGCAACACATTTGATAGAAAAATAAAATATGATATATTTGTTATAATACTGTGTAATTTTATTTTTTTTATCAATTTAGTAATTTTTTTATTATAGTGTGACTAAATCAGCATGGCCCAACCTAACACGGGCAGGCCACGTGCCCTGCTAGGGCAAGACAAATTGTCTTGTGTCACACCAGGCACGATACAACACATTTATATGCCGGAATAGCCCACTTAACAACACTACTTATGATCCAATAGAAAAAATATGAGAGAGAGATCTTTCATCATTGGCATTGAATACAGATGAGAGAGACAGGAACAGAGATGATCAATCAGATGAGTGGGTTCCATCTTCACCACTGCTTGTCAACAGTGGCTTGCAGCACCATTTGGCCATCACCTACTTGACACCAACCCCCACCTCCTATCCCCCCTATCTATCCCTTACCATTTTTTATATCTCCCCCTCCCCAAATGTTAAGTCATGCATTAAAGAAACCACATTGGTGACATGGAAGGAATTAAAGAACTAAAAATGTAGCCAAACAAAATTGAAGATGGCGGCAAGCAGGATGCTTGAACTTGTGGAAACATCATGAGAAATTGGGAATTAGGATGACGTATGATGTGATTAGATTGAAAAACTCCAATATGCAAAAGACTGGAGGTGTTTAGCTAAGTTTTGGGTTCGGCGAGTAATTTCAGCATAATTTGTGCATCAATTCAAATTTTTTGCAAATGATTCAGTTACAGTGGCAATAAATGGGTCGGAATTGCTGCCTGTGCCACAATAAAGGCTCCACCTCCCATGGATTTTATTTCCTTAAATTATTCCATTTAGAATACCTTCCTGAATACTAAACTCAAAGGTCCCCGACAGTGGTGGAATATAAATGAGCTTCTCACTCTCTCCTCTCAAGTAACAGACAAATGGATTTCCCTTCATTGTCACACAAGAATATATATATATATATATATATATCTGCGATAAATTCCATCATTTGTTTGGCTATAATATAGCATTGTTAATCTTCAATGAACTATTTGACAGGGGAAATGAACATGTTAAAGGGAAGAGGAAGCACATGTTTGACATTTTAATTAAGATGAGAGTCCATCACCAGAATTATCATCCACATCATCTCAGACTAATGGTGGACAACAAAAACATAGCTCAAGGTAGATGAGGTAGTTGAATCGTAGTGCACAAGACTCCCACATTGTGGCGTATAGAAAGGTCAAATGTAGATAGCCATACTCTTTTTCTTATAGAAAGGTTTCTGAAGTCTAAATATGTGACTCTTAGGATACAATGGAACAATCTTACTACTGCACCAAAACTCTAATAGTAGCTAATTAAATGGAAAATCTAAAGCAAAAGGCACCAATGTGAAAACTTGGTAAACATGAGTGTGTTGGTCTATAATTTTGCTGAACTTCATGGTATGGGTGTAATTTACTCAAGATAAATACATAACCCTTAATCTTAAGTATGCCAGGATGAGTATTTTTGTTATTGACCTTTGCAATATTGATCGCCCACATCACCTAATATTAATCATTAAGAAGATATAAGCTATGCACTAAATACTTCAAATTGAGAAAAAGAATACATCAAACATTGATTATGGAGGACTTGACTGCAATTCATTCACATTTCACAGCAATTATGTACCTTACACATAGGAGCAACAAGAACAGCACCATGCCAGAAGACAGGATCCTTCTTGTGAATTAGTAGGGCAACAGCTCCACCCATTGATTCGCCATATAAGAACCTTCTTTTATCCTGATATTCATCCTGCTCTGGAAATTCACCAAAACAAATTAGGACAATTATTTCAACGATCAAGGCTATGCAACTACCAAAGGGTCCCCTTGAAGGAATGGTCACCAACCACAAACTGACTTAAAAAAGTCAACGCAGTCATTCACAATGTTTTCAAACTTCTTGATGTAACAACGGGCACCATTTGACCTCCCATGCCCTTCATAATCCATGCCAATCACAGCATAGCCTGCACACGACAGTCTGACTCCACATTCTGAAAGCAATTCCATCTTACATAATCAATCACTTATCATTGTGTATGAGCAGCAAATAAAAAGATTATCATTAACACAGCTTTAATTTTTTGCTCCTCTGTAACAAGTCCAATACAGAGATTACACATCATCTGTTAGCGGTACAGTCAAGAGCCTGACTGCACTAACATAGAGACTTGATCATGGGCCTAAGAATCTAACTGCCCTTGGGCAGGTCTAGGACCCTCTACAGGCCACTACCAAAATATAAGATTGGTGGTTCAACTCATATTTGCTTAAAAAGACCAAAAAGTGATGTTGTGGCTAATACACTCTCAAACCAAACAATATTGAAACTAATTTCTTCAAATCCAAAAATGCACTTCCAAAAAAAAATGTAGGAGTACATTATTTGTCCAAATAAAATCCAAAGATGTAGGTAGGGCAGGCCTAGGTTTTATCAGACAAACCTAACCAATAGACAATCGAACAAGCAGGTAGGATTCATCAGCCATTACGGCAATTTTGACCAACTAGCAATTGTAGAAAACAAAATATCAGCACCATACACAAGAAGCCAATTTAACAAGAAAATCACACTTGACCTTACTGGAAATAAATAAATTATTACTGTGTGTATGTACTAAGGTGATTTATTCTGTTATAAACCTGATTTTTCACCCATCAACGATCTAAATATGATATGACACAACCCAATTGCCATTGCACTTCTAATCATTTGATATTTAAGGTGGTCGTGAATGAACTTAAAAAAGTTCAACAAGTTGATTCATTGGTATATGTGGAGCTATAAGCACAGTATTCTCTAAATGGGTTGGACCGATATCAGCTAATGTGTACTGCACCTACTTACCAGAAAAAACCAATGTGTATTTGTTTTTTTTTTTTTTTCAAAACGAGTCAAAAATATTATGGCTTATTGAGAGTGTTGGAAACAAACACATGGTTTTTTGATATTTTTGCTAAAAAAGAAACAACTAAAACAGAAAATTCCACAGTCCAAATCACCAACCAATACCTTTATTTAAACCTTTATTGCCAAGAAATATCTAGGTGGGGCCCACTGAATGGTTGGGCAACCAAATTTAGGAGTGGTAGTTGGCAACCTAAGTCAACCATCTCAGCCATAAGAAAATAGCAGTTAAGAAAAATGAATAAGCTAAGGAGAATTATTGGAGCCAAAATTTTGACCAAACTAAAGGATGTATATTTGCAGAACAGGGAATATGAAAGAGACATAAAACTACAACTCAGCATTTTCTTCAAATGCAAAGTCCATTACATCGCTCTGCATTTCATATCAAGCAGGGATTCTGAAAATAAGCATAGATTGATTTGACTAGGATGATTACATTCAAAAAATAAATCACAAAATAACTAAAATAAACACGAAATTTGTAAGAGATCCTGCAATGCATAAAGCAAGAATGGTGGTCCACTACCCTCAAAATGAAAAGAAGACGTTCAATCTACGAAAAAAAATTAGGTGCATTTATTATTTGATATAATACACACAGATGAAGCCACCATCAAAGGACAATAATCTTCACTGACAGTGACTAGTTAACCCCATGTTTCGCACTATTTAAAATAAGTAATAATTTGCTCATTTTCATCCAAAACAACTTTCGAACAGAATAGTAAGTATTTTTGTAATGCAAAGCAAACATAAGATAAGAATTATTTTAAATTGACTTAAAATGTCAAAAAGTTCATTTTACAAGTTTCATTCCTAGGATCCAAAATTATAATCTATGAGATTTATGTTTGGAAGGCCAGAAGCACAACTTCTCTCTTTAAGTGAACAGTAGTTTTCTAGTAATGGAAATGGCACTAACCATGCCAAAGTTCCCAAGAGCCCAAATAGATCAAATTGAGGCAAATTTCCCAAATAACTTTATATGATTAGCAGTAATGCAAATGGAATAGCTAAGGCTGAGACCTCAAGACTAAAATGTCTTCGGTTCAACCCCCCTAACTTTACCTACCAAAAAAGGAAAAAAATGGAATGGTAATGCAGGTCATTCGTTAGGATCTCTTCCATCCTTCAATGCCTAATGTTTTCGGCACCAAAAATTTAGAGTTGGAATAACCTCTGTGAAAATAACTCAAGCAGTAAAAGGCGAGAGTAAAGAGAGGAACAGGAGGTACCATTTCTGGTGATTGGGGTCTGTTTTAAATCAAGTTAAGGCTTCAAACACTATTAACATCGAGTTCCAAACATGGCCCTAACCCACAACATCAAGACAAATGTTTGAGGACACCTCCAAACACCCATAGGTGACGTGGAATTCCACTAACATCATTCCAAGCTGCATTCTCAAGTATTAATTGTTCAAATCAGAGACCTACTACCTTGTGATCATCTAGCTCTTTCTTTTTGCCTTTTCGGTCTTAACTAAGTTTTGCCCATTATGACTTACTGGTTAGAAATCCAAAATATAAAAACAGTAACGTCTCACATTCAGTAAATTCTACCATGTGAGAGCATAGCAAACTTAATTACTCTTTTTATTGCATCTTTCAGTTTGATTATCCCGTGCATTCATGAAAAGATATATGGAACAGAGCAAGAGAAAATTGCTTATTCCAACTAACAGTTAATTGAAGCAATAATATATTTAAAAGAAATTAAGAACTTGCAGGACAATAATAAAGTATCTTTTTTTTTGTGTTTAGTAATTCGTCAACCGACTTTCTTCAAGCATATAATTTTTACAGGAAAATCCCATTATTGGGGATGCAAATTAAGTATAGCTTTAAGCTCTGTTTTATGGATACAGCGAATTTAGAGAAAGGGATTTTGCAAAAGGTGGAGGTGACCGATAGAGCGGAGAACATTTTAAGTACCTCTCATGAAACCACTGCATTCCATACCATACCCTGCAACCACATTAAAGAAATCAATATAATAATAACTTGTCCAATAAAATATTAATAAAACAATCGTACAGTCTGGCAAAAAAGGAAAAAAATTTACACAATGGAGAGAGAGAGAGAGAGAGAGAGAGAGAGACCATGGCAGAGGAAAACAAGAGCTTTTGGATGGGAAAGAGGCAACCATCTGCAAGTAAAGATCTGAACATCTCTGGAATTCCGTATGTACGCCTAACCTCATCAACAAAAAAACAAGAAAACCGTTATCAAACAACATACACAAGCCATCCGTAATCCAAAACAAGCTCTGGAAATAAAAAAAACCTACAAAAGAATGACAACCTCTTGGTACTCATACTCCATCTTTCCTTGAATTAATCACACTACCCACTCGATCAAAACCATGCAAATCAAAGAACAGATAGCACGCCCCTTTTTGTAGATTTGGAAATAATAAAAAAAAAAGTGAAAACAGGGTTTCCAAGTTCTCTGCGTGAAGGAACAAAACGCTCTGGTTCCAAATGCAAACCCCCCTTAAACTTTCGAAGAAATAGAGAGAATAGGTTGAGAAAAATAGAGGGAAGGGCAATGTCGCATGTAAAAAAGCCAAATTTTCTTAGGTTAGCGTGTGCAGACGCCCATACCCCAGTACACTAATAAAGAGAGGAGGTAGGGAGGGAGGGAGGGAAAAAAAGCAGTGGGAGCAAGTGTATCAGACTGGTGTCAGCCTGGTTGGTTGCTTTAATGCTTGTGTCCAAGATGTAACGTAGAATAGTAAAATTTACCCATCACTGTGTTGATCTTTTTCTTTTCCAGTCAGATTATGTTCTTTTCCTCGGTTCCTGAATATGCAATGCATTGACGTAGAGGGGATATCCCGTGAGACTCGTGTCCCACGGATATACAGACTCTAAAGTAATGAATAATTAAAATTTAAGGACTTTTTTTTATATAATGAAATTATTATTATAAATTATTTTTAAAAAAATATTAAAATATTAAAATACTCAAATTCTAAAAAATAATAAAATATTACTATTTTTTCAATTTTCTAAATAATATAAACTAAATGCCTTTGAATTTATTATACAACTGCCTAAGATGGGGCATACTGCCCGTGGGGCATACCACCAAATCTAATGGATTGAGAGGCGTGCTAGCCCTCCTTTGCTGTTCCTATATTTAAATTTTATCCAATGGTTAAAATTTGATATTTTTAAAATTAAACTAATAAATAAATATTTTTTAGTTTCTTATTATAGTATGTAATTTGGATATTTTAGTAGTTTTGGAAAAATTATAAGAAAACTTTTATACTATATTTCCTTTTAAATATTAAATCTCACCTATTAAATCTTTCTAAATTCATGAGATAAAAACTGCTGTATCGTAGGAGTTGCCATGCAAGCATACACAGCAACCCCCCTCATTGTACATGTGGTGGTTCCTAGGGGTCGTGCTGGTGCAATTAATAAAAAGAATTTAAGATCTCACAACTTGACTTATAAATTTAATTTTTATTACTGTATTTTCGAGCTTATTTAATAAATTGTCCTTTTATTGAGTTTATTTACTTAAAGTTTAGCCCAACTCTAGTAAGAGCATTAACTTCAATGGAAAAGAAAAACTATAATGTGATGGTTTCATAGAAATGTCAACAGATTTTTGGCCCACTTGGCATGGAGGATTTGGTATGGGCAACATACAAATTCGGGTATCATGCCAATTAGACAAGCATTTGCATTAGCCTACCATTTTAGTTAACAAGCACTAGGGATGTAGTTAAATGTTGGAATAATTTCTAATTAATCCTGATTCGTCTGAGAATCTATATATCTAAATCCTATGCAACACAAAATACAATCAAAGGATTGATAGGACTCACTTTCCAATATATCCTCCGACACTAAAATTAATATCGTTCTTAAAAGAGAGGAAAGATAGAGGATGCAAGATTAAGTATTCATGATTATATATATGGTTCGAGGGTTTGCACTCTTATAAAAACGTCTTAGTTTGAGAGAGTGTGCGCTCTTTACGTCTTTTAATTACTTTCTTTTATCTGAAGTGGTGATCCAATTTTTGTTAGAAATGAGGGGTTTTTATAGAAATTGGAAGACAGTTGGCTCCTTTCGTTAACTGGCTAGGAAACTGCAGAGCAAATGAGATTTAATCCAACCAATGATTTCAACCAACACTCAAGACCGTTGCTTAAAATAAGAATAGGAAATCGTCTCGGTCGTTACTTTTAGATAAGAATATAAAATCGTCCTGACCATTAGGTCAGTTCCATCTCCGCCCCAAAAGAAAACTACTTAAGGTCATCAGACGTGTTTGCGAAATTGGGCTGCGCGGGTGGTTTGGGTCGTTGAAGCTTGTGTCTTGGTTTATATTTACTTTGGGTCAATTTTCCTTGGATCGTTGGTTACAATATCCATCACTAGCCCCCATGCTAGGAGGCCTGAAACTCAGCCTTCTGGTCTGATGTCCGAAGGAAACTTCTGACTGAACTCGAGGTCCTAGTCTAATGAGCTTCATTGGCTTGTCGAACAATAATGTTCAATCCGAAGGCTTTCATCAGACGAGAGCAATTAACCCGACAGTCTTTATCTTTCCCCTCAGTTGTAGCATTAAATGCAAGCCTCTTCGAGTCCTATGCCATTTATTGGAAACGTGCAAGTTATCATTACTGACATTAGGCAATTTGACGTGCAATAGAGCTAATAGGTGGCCGACATGCATCACTGTCATGATGAGGCGTGTCTTTTGAATTTTAAACCCAACGGTGTCGTTTTGACCTATACGCCCCGCCTATAAATAGGCTTTGAAACGTTCAGTCCACACTTTTGAATCCTTCATCTTCTTCTTCTCATTTGAAAATTTTTCTCACTGCCTTCTTTGCTATAGAAAATCTTTCTTCTCAATGGCTCTCGACTTCAACGACACTCAACTGTATAAAATAATGGCGCCAGAACTGTATAAAATAATGGCAGACCTCCTTGTTCCTATAGCTAGAGTACAACCAAACGCTGTGAGGTATATCGTTTTTTTATGTGTTTTTACCTGCATTCATAGCCTAGTATTTGACACTACGGCTGTGAAAGTTATTCTTCTTTTCCATCATAAAGTAGACTAAATTGCGGTCTCTCGATGACCGGATTTTGAGTTGAGTGGGGAGAAACCCTGACTCAATAAAGAAATGAAAAGACCAATTCTTCTACCTAGCAGTTCCCTCTGGATGGGAACTATGCAAGGAGTGCAGTCAAGTATCTATATTCTTTCATTCTAAAATAATGGAGCACGAGAAGGCGTCGGCCCAAGTGTTGACAGATTTTCTTAAGGAAAAGGTCGGCTCCTTCCATGAAAATAAAAAAAATAAATGGTTGCTGGCCAAGTCCCTTGTTCTGGCCAAATGGTAGCCGGTACTGGAGGGGTTGAACATTCCCTAAGCACTATCGGTTTATAAGAGAAAGCATAAGAGGAAGGCAAAGTCTCTTCAAATAAAAGAGCCATCAACCAAAATGACCGAGTGCAAGGAGGTCTCGGCCACATACACTTTTGAAGACAAGACCACCACTGGTCAATTAATAAGAACGAAGAGGCCATTGGTCAAAATGGATTCAACTTCTAGATCCCCCCTAGCCTAAGCCTCTGGGGCCGTTGGGCCAGCGGAAGGCTGTGAGCTTTCAAAGTCTTTTGTTGAGGTTGGAGCTGAAGACATGCCAATCCTTGCCCCAACACTTGCTTCATATGAGGTGCCGACTGATCTATCCCCGCTGTCCAAGGAGTTCTTACCCGACATTCCTACTAAATTTGCCAATGTACATCCTTGATTAACGAAACTCAGTCTGGTGAGGTCAATGAGATGTTACTAATTGAGTTCTAGGTGACTAGCATCATTGAGGTGCTCACTTCGGAGCTACATGCTAAAGTTGTAGAGGTTTATTCTCATGAGCCCCTAGTGCCAGAGGTCGAACTGGAAGATGAGACCGAGGGGCAAGTTATGGCGGCAGACGTGCCTCTTTTGGAGGGTCCCATGCCTGAGGCCGAGCTAGCAGCTACTTCTGAAGCAGTCGCTAGAACATCTGGTTCTGAGCTCCAAATCCCTGAGTTCGAGAGGGATGTTATTATCAGATGAGTCCATGAGATGGCTGGTACAGAGCCCCCAAAGCCCGAGGTCCAAAAGGTATCGAAGGTTCTCATAAGCGACGCTCCTTTAGGAAGCATCTCCATTTCTGAGGTATTGACCGAACCCTTCCTTAGGACCTATGTTGTTTTCTTCTTAGTTATTGACTTGCTCTTTTTTCTTTGCAGTTTCAAGATATGGCTAATTGTCTTATCTGCACTACCAACCGCCTGGCTCACAATTATATTGAGAAAGATAAATTTCTGGCTTCAAAGGGGCATGTCTCCCAACTTGAACACGAACTAGTTGATATGAAGTGGAAGTACACCATCTTTCGAGACCAGAACTTCAAGATAGAATGTGAGTTTCAGATTTATATTTGTTCGGATGACATCAAGAAGATATTGGAGTGTAGTTACTGGGAGGATATCGGCCTATGCCTGCACATCGTTCAAATGGTGGCTCCTAGTATTCCAATTTCTGTATTTCATTCAAGGAATGCAAGCGCTCGCCATAGTTCAGATGTGTTGAACCGTCCCAGAGATGATGTGGATTATTGGGAGCTTCTGCCGGGGTCTTCACTGCCTTGTCCTCTTCCGAAATAAATACTTGTACTCTTTATTAATTTTTTTTAATACTTATAATTGTAACATCTCTTGTAATAAAAGATTTTTCCATATAATTCTCTCACTCCATCTTGGTTGTTTGTACGTATACATATATATATATACGTAAATTTAGGTTGGTCGAACATCATAAATATCGGATCCTTAATATTACTTAAGTCGTCATTCACACAGCTTCTGTCTCTCGGATAGACCAGAGGGTATCAAAATATTCGTGTGTCTAACTTAAATTTTTTGGATTATAATCAGTTGACGATATTACCTTGAAGGTTTTTGCATGCATACTTCTAAGGAAGCCTCTTAAGTTTTTTAACCTTCGGCATCATTTGGATCACTTGGCTTCATGTCCAAGTTTTAATATATCGATCTTGTCTGGGTCGCTCAATTACATGACTGAGTTTCATCAACCACCAAGTGTGGTCCATGAGGCAAGTGAACAGATTTCACCTAACTTAAGTGTAGCTTAGGTCATACAATGTCATAAAATAACAAACAAGCATATGGACAAATAAATAATTATTTTATTGATAAAATGTCACAAAATTTACAAGCAATTCACATAATGCAAATAAGCCTTACCTGTTTGTATATACATTTATTGGTAGTATTTTTTGACGTAAAAGGCATCCCAAATCTGAGGGACTAGCCTACCATTTTGGGTGTGTAATTTGTATGCCCATTTCAAAGAATGGTAAAGACTAGGAATGGCCCTTTCTAATTAGGTGAGAGTTTGTTCCAATTGATATTTTTGCCAGTAACTTCAATGCTCCATAATACTAAGTCTCTCACTTGAAACTGATGTGCTCTTACCTTATTGTTGTAGTATCTAGCAACCATCTGCTAATAAGCTGCCGTTTGCATTCGTGCCATGTTGCGGGCTTCTTCAAGTAGGTTGAGGTTCTCCCGAAACCTTTGTGAGTTATTATGCAAATCAAAGCACTCAACGGGAAGATTGGACTGTCCGACTTCTATTGGAATGACAACCTCAATCCTATAGCATAAGTTAAAGGGTGTCTCTCAAGTTGACTTTTTGGGTGTTGTCTTATACAACCATAGGACAGATAGTAGCTCGTCCACTTCACGAGCCCCCAGATTTTCAAGCTTTGTTTTCAAACGTGCAACATTATACGATTAGTAACTTTCACTTGTCTGTTAAATTATTGATAAGCAATGGATGTATAAACCAACCTTATTTTTAAAGTAGTACAATACTTCGTAAATTGCTTGTTGGTGAACTGGGTCCCATTATCGGTTACTATGACTTTGGCTATGCAAAATCCATATATGATGATCTGCTGGATGAAATCGGTCACATTCTGTTCTATGATTCGAGCCAGTGGGACAGTCTAGACCCATTTCATAACGTAATCGATCTTAATAATTATGAACTTCCTTTACCTGGATGCAACCAAAAATGGTCTGAAGATATCGAGCCCCCATTACGCGACTAGCTAAGGCTACTGCAAAAACTCGAGTTCCGTATACAGCTGATGGATAAGGTTTCCATGCATTTGGCAGTTCTCGCATTTTCACACGAAGCCTATGGCATCATGCTTTATGGTGAGCTAGTAAATCCTTACCTCATGACTTTGAAGGTAAGGTTCTTACCCCTAATATGGGATCTGTAAATATTGAAGTGTACTTCTCCGATGGTATAGTTAGCCTCTTCTGGTGTAAGACACCGTAAACACCGTAAATATGGGATGGAGTACCCTCATTGGTATAATTTCTCATCCATGATGGTGTACCAACCTGCTTTGTTTTCACACGCTTGGCTTCATCCGAGTTCTCTGATAATATGCCGTTAGACAAGTACCTCACATAAGAGTCATCCAATTGTCAACATCGGCTATTTGCATAATTTTTGTCTCCGGGTCATTTACACTGAAAATTTTGAGGACTTTGTGCATTTCTCATGCATATTATTCTAGGTCACCCATCACTGCAGCCATTGCCAGTCAATCAGCTTTCTCATTCTCTTCTCTTGGAATATATATCATTTTCACATTATCAAATGCCGAGATTAAATTTTGAACCTTTGATAGGTATTGGAAAAGCTACAGGTTGTAAGCTTCAAAATTTCTTTGAACTTGATTAATAACAAGTTTCGAGTCACTGTAAACAATAAGATTCATCATCGAACACTCTTTGGCCAGTTTAAGTCCCGCAAGCAATGCCTTGTACTCTGCGACATTATTTGTTATTGAAAATTTGAGGGTCATTGAATATTTTATTTTTGACCCATTAGGTATTTTTAGGACCACTCCAAGACCACATTCTACTTGTATTGAAGAACGTACCACATGCAAAGTTCATGCTGGATTATTTAGATGGTCATCGACTTTAATAAGGTTAAGGGTCTCAAGAGTTTGGGTTGTTGTAATATACCGATTTTTAAATATTATAATTACAGTCATATAATTAAGATTTGACAAAATTAATATGAAAAATAATAACAAGTTATAAAAAAATTAAATTAAGTTAATCGACAGAATAATTGACTAGATTTGGGTATAAAATTCACTGGCAGAATTGAAGGGTAGATTTGCCAAAATTGTTGACCAGGTTGGTATAAGTTGACAGGATTGTGAACTGGCCGATTAGGATTTTGCCCAATTTGCACATAATTGCAAGAATAGATGAATGGCCAGATGAAATTGATAAGCGATTGGATCAATGAAGAATCCAATCAAAATGTTGGCCGGCTAATATGAAATAAGGGCCGAGTACAAAAGGAATAACGTCCAAAGATTTGTGTGGAAGTGGCCGAACATGAATTTGATGACTGGCGGATTTTATAAGTTGATCGGATTATTGACCAACCGGAAGAATGAGAAAGAATCCGGTCAACACACTATTGACCGGCTAAAAGTGAGAGGAGAATTTATCCAGTTAACGCCCCGTTGACCGGCTAAATTCGATTGGGGAATTATCTGGTCAACACGTGTTGACCAACTGATATGCAAATAATCGATTGTCAACTGACCGGGTGTGCAAAGTCCCCGGTCAACAAAACATTGACCAGTTAAGGCAGCAAAATGACCGGTTGCAATGACTTGTCACATATTGATGAAAATAGCCCGTTGCAATGACCGGTATGATTTTAAAGAGAAATGACCGAAATGAGTATTTTGGGAAGAATGAGTATTATGGGCGGTTTAGTGCAAAATGCTAGTATGGTGTAATTTGTCGGTATTTAGCTAATTACCGGTATGACCCAGTATAAATGAGAAAATGGCCAATGTGCGTGTTGAGGGAGAAATGCCGGCTACTAAAATAATCAGTCAACACGTTGAGCGGCTAAAATGGCAAAATACCGGTTTACACTAATGAGAACAACCGGTACCGTTGTGAGGCAAAATGGCAAATTGGCGAAAGGTGCAATTTGCCAGCATGAGCATTCTGCCCGGTATGACGGGATGGATGCATTTTGCTGGTTTGAGCATTTTACCGGTATAAAAGCAAATTGCCGGTATAAGACAAATTAACGGTATGAATGTAAATGCAAAATATCAGAATGATGCAAATTATCTTGTAAAGCGTGATTTGCCCAATATGGCAAAAATAGCCAGTATGCACAATTTGCTTAGGAATAATGAATTTGAATGACAATAACTGGTATGCTGTAAAATATGACCGGTATGAGAAAATAACCAGTATGCGTTTTTAAAAATGACTAGTAGAAACTTTGAGAAGATAATGCCCGGTATGCTTAAATGACCAATTGCCTGGTATGCTTAAATGCCCAAACGCCCGGTATGCTTGAGATAAAAATGACCGGTATGCGTTAATAACTGGTATAAATTTGGGCAAAGTAACTGGTAAACCAAAATACTTGAAATAATGCATGGGGGTGGAATAGCGCAAATAATCGGAATGGTGTCTTTTGCCGGTTTAGGCGCAATTGGCGGAATGGTCATTTCGTTGGAATGCACAAGATTGCCCGGTATGCTGTGAAATGATCGAAATGGTAAAATGGGCGGAAAGATACATTTTAGACGGCTTGGTGTATTTTGACAGGACGATTAAAATACCTGCCAGAATGAAGTAAAATGCCAGCATGAGTATGGGTAAAATGCGAAAAGACTATTTGACCAGCACAGTAAAATTTGTTGAAAATTCTAGAACCTTCCAGACATTGGAGAGCTCGGAAAAATTCTAGAACTCCTCTAGAAGAGGGGCAACACCTATAAATATGGGATGGGAGGAAGAAACGCACAGGAGTGGCAGCGTAACAGAACAGGAAGTAGATGAGAGAGAGAGAGAAAAGGGGTCCATCAGTGTAATTTGTAAAGGCAAGTGCATTATCGTTTAAAATTTCTTAATTAAAATAATATTTATTTTTGATGTTTAATTAAATTACGGAAAAACATATATATTAAAATATTTATAAATTATCGTTTAAATTTGAGACCTGTGTCCGGTTCAAGTATTTCCTTTTCCTACAAATTAATGCATACTAACATCGTTTATTTGGGAATAATTATGACTTATATATAATCTTATAAATTATGTCTAATTATGATTGTTTAATTATAAAATTCTAAAAATATATTTGTGCTACAACCATGATGAAAATATGATTCGAAAACATCTAAAGTGATAATTATCGATAGTAAGAGATTCTGAGCCTTCCTATGCATTATAATATGCACGTATCTAAATTGCGAAGACTCATAAAATGATAATTTTCGACGGTAAGAGATTCTGAACCTTACTATGCATTATGATATTCACGTATCCAAATTGAACCATAAAGAGGCTTAAGTTCGAAGAAAAGATGATAATTATACAATTATTCGGAGGAAATTTCACAATGTGTAATGTCATCAAATTATTCTCTCGGATGGAGATAATGTGAATGGATTATAGTAAATCTTCTCTCAAAAGAATAAGAAATTATGAAATTGGGACCACGAGCTTATGTTCATTGGGTGATATTCGGGAATGAGCGATGAGAGAGTCTGAGAGCCAACCGAGCGCTATTGTTATCGTCAGGCATGATCAAATAAATCTTAACCGGTTGCGCTCGCTCCAACCGGGAGGAGGTCATGGCATTGAGAAAATGTAATTGCTGACTAAGTTATGAGGCTATCATTATTGGGCTTATATTGGACATGTTTGCCCGATCGTGCACGTTCCCTTGGGGGAATGTTGCGCACATTGATTCTACAGGATACTCTATCCCGTGAGTGGGACGTCATTGCGTGCTAGGGGGTGAGCCTCACTAAGGCCGTTTGGGTTTTATAACTGCAGCCGCCGAGCCCTGATGGAGTAGTAGGTCGTTGCCTACACATTACCATATTTATGCTTGGTCCTGCCAAAAGATGTTGTAACTTATGCTCATCTGGTCCTGATCCATCGACCATCATCGACTGATGATGCTCTTCTCAGTTGGACGGAGGTCGTTGCACGCCTGCTATAAAAGTCCCCTAAAGTTTTAGTGGCCGATTGATGGGGTGCTGCAAGAGTCCCCGGGTCTTGGTGTTCAACTGCAAATAGGCCGCTCGGTGGAAGGACTGAGATTCAAATCTGACTGCCTTTGGGTACAAAAATTATTAATATAAATTTTTATCATATTTCTCATACTATTACTATATATAAAATATTAAAATACTAATTCTTGATTTATTATATTCTAATAACCAATTATGAAAATAAAAATTTTAACACTATTCCTATCTTATTCTATTTCTTATAAATAATTATTTTATTCATATCATATTTCATTTCAATAACAAAATATTTAGCGATATTATATATTGGTAATAAATCAGCATTACTTTTTTTTAAAAAAAAATTAGGTTTTGATAAGTTTATAAAGAGAAATGTTAGAAGGATGCCATTTAGCTACCATACTAGCAGTTTCAATGACTTACGCTACATTTAGTTATTAGAATAGAATAAGGTGGAAATAGAATAGTTTTCTTAGGTAATAGATTATGATGGAAATAGAGTTAGAAATTATTATTCATATATTTAGTTGTTAGAATAGAATAAGTTGGAATTAATATTTTCAATATTTGGTTTGTAAAATGGTATGAGAATTATGATAAAAATTTATCATAATAATTTTTTTACCCTTATTCAACTAAAGGGATATTATTTTGTGTTATATATATATATATATATATATTTTCCGCAACAAGGGCAACAACATTATAAAATATTATATATTTTATATAATATAATTATAATTATAATTATATGTATACTAAATAAAATATAATTACATATACATATTTAATAAATATTTAAATAATTACTTAAACCACGGTGAAAATCCAAGGATTACTTTAGCCGTGTATTCTGGCCGCTTATGGGAGCAGACGAAATCCGTGGCACACCCTAGGATACTACTGTGGAAGAACAATGATTGCCCTGATATGTCGAAAAATGCGGCATATCGTTATCAGCCCGTCTACGGGCATGATATGTAGATGATTCCCCGGTTGGGTCTAAGAATAAGCCATCACAGCTTTAGATCATGTGGAGTATCATGATCATTTTCCTATTCTCTCATATCATTTGTTAGTACGATCTACTAATTCTGATCCGTAAAGACAAATAATCATGCATAAATTACATTCCAAAGAAAAGTAAATTGTATTTCAATGTATATATTCTACTGTTTTGCATCTCTTAACATTGGTTATATATTATATTATTTTTTAATATGATACACTTGTCGAGCTATTAACTCACCCTAATCTCTCCCTTCCTTCTAGATGAGCATGCATATATGCCATCGAGTTTCGAATAGGCCATAGGCACAGGATAGACAACTGATGTGAATCAAGGAGCCTTTTTGTCTTAACAGGTACAATTTGGTATGGACAACGAATTTATAAAAATTATCGTGATGCTTATGGATATCTATGTAATGATGAAATTGAATGTGCATTTAGTTTTTGTTGTATATAATGGACATTATGCTTCGCATGTTTTCTTCAGTGGTAATATTGGGTTTTCCTAGTTTGCATCTCTTCTAAACCGGCGTCGTACCAAAGTTATGATATCGGGACCACCTGTGGTATTGAGGTGGGTTTGGAGATCCTGTGTATTTGTGGTTTTGAACAGGGTTTGTACAAGATTAGTATTTGACGGACCTTTGTTTTATAAATAAAATTCTACCGATTCTTCGGTAGAAGAATACGGTTCGTCATAGTTGGTATCGGAGAAAAAGAGATGCCTTATATTTGATCTGAATTTTATATAGAAGTTTAGGTTAGAGTAAAACAGATTAAATAAGTAAATATAGGTATAGGATAATTAGATTAGACTAAAAGGTTCTAGTATTCTAATAGACCGGTTTAGAATAGAACTAAGCTAGAAGTAGTAATTAAGTTTAGTTGCCTAGCTAGTTAGTATCGTAGCCTAACACGAGTAGTTTTTTAGATAAGGGTTTACTTATGGTAGTAAAAAAAAACTGATAGAGAGGTATCTTGAGAGTTAAATTTGATTTGATTACTTAAGGCATAGGCTAATTGATATGAGATTTAGGTTTGATTGGTTTTGGTTAAGGTCACTAGACTAATAATTTGATAAGAAGGAAAGGATGGTTAAGAGGTGGATTGATGGGTTGAGGCTACTATAACTTAGAAGTAATTTTGACATGACAAATTTAGGGATATCGATAATTGAGTGATAGTTGGGATTCTATGAAGACTAAAATGAATACTGAGGACAGAAATGATATTTGTAATGATTTAATGATCAAAAGAAATAAGATGAAGGGTAAAAATGACATCAAATGGTTAACGTAAGAAAATTCATAGGTCTCAAGGATAAAAAGATATTATGAAATATATGGATACTCATGGGAGTTTAGGAGCATATCTTGAATGGGGATAATTTGGTCGCATAATTAAGGGTAATCTATAGTAAGGAAGACCGGTGCACGGGATTGAGATTTCGCAGTAATGGAATAAAGTATTGTCTACCGAGATAAAAAGTATATGTAATTTACACTTATGTACTGTTTCCTAAGTTCAATCGAAGACTACGAATTTTAGTCTATAACGTCTTCTTGAGTCAATAGAAATGATTGATTAGATTTGACCATAGTTATAATGTCAAATCTCAATATGATGTTTGAAGGAAAAGGTTTAAGCCTTTAACTCCGATGTTTGAAAAATTAAGCAAGGAAGCATCAACTTAATTCCTATTATAAGATACTTTGGGATTTTTGGAAAGGTAAGATGACAGATGAAGATCTCATATGGATGATTAAAGCTTGATCACCAGGAGTTGGAATTGGATAATAAATAGGTAGATCTATTGCAAGGACTAGATATTTTTTCAAAGTGATCGAGAATTATGTTTACAGAAAATTTAAGACGTAGTCATTATAAGTTATGATGACACCATTTAGGTTTAGTATTTTGTAAGATTAAATCTTTTAGTTATATTTGAGCCAATTCTATGATGACCTTAATTATAAGAGTATGAGCTCTGTTGAGGTTAATATTATAAATTAGGCAATTAGTCGGGTGATCAATCAAGGAGGAATGTTAGCTTGGTTGTAGATAATGTTAAGTTGGACATATAGATCTCGCAAGAGCATAAATGTGGCCGATGGCTCCTTGGGAAGGATTGAATAATGCTGCAAAAAACGTGCATTTTCTCTTGAGTCCAGGTAAAACCGATAAAATGTCAGTTAAGTGTTTCTTGAGGACTATAGCGCCTATATGGCATTTAACTAGGAAGTGTTCGGCTATTGTTGGGAAAATAGTACATGAGGATAGTCTTCAAGAAACAGAATTGATGACCATGTTTTAAATCCAAAAAAATCAATATATATGATGCTATCAATAGATGCTCTTGAACTGAGTGGGGGAGAGGTCCACAATAAAAGTTACTCCACTCGTGACTAGAGATAGTAACTAAGGTCTTCACTTGGGAACTCATAAGTATTGCCTTTAGAACTGATCCAAGATTAAGGATCTAAAAATTTGTGCAATAAGGAGTAGATAAACATATGGTAGTATAAGCAGATAATAACTGCTAAAGGATTTAAGAGACGAATCTCGATAATTTTAAAAGAAAGCAAAAATATTGATAATATAATAATAGGAATCTTTAGACTTAGTATGCTCTTGATATTTTGTGAGAAAAGTAAGCTATGTATCACTAGAAGACTCAGTAGTTGGAAAAGTGGGACACCGTACTTTTTACTTAGGAGATCGAGTCATATTCAAAGAACAAATGTTATAAAAAAATTATGAGATAAGAAGTCATTGTGGTTTTACTTTGGAGTTGTTAGAATAGCAATGATCGTAATTGGGTAATTGTGAATACATCCCACTTGTCATGAAATTAAGGAAAACAACCGAAATGAATAAATTGACAAAACGATAAGACTGAGTATTTGAGTTTGAGATTTTTGAGTAATTGTTCAATTGAATTACCTAGATTGATCGTAATCTAGAGATTTTGGACCATATTTTAGTTATATCAATGTCCTTAGATTTATAGCTATAAGGAAATCTAGGAGTACGAATTGAAATAATGAACATAAGTTGCAAAGGGATTTTTAGTATCCTGATAAAGAGTCAATCATAGAGCATAGCGGGACAGTGAGAGCCTGTAAAACCTTAGGAACTGATTTGAGGTCCAAGAAAAGCAATCTCAGGATACAAAGAGGAAAAGAGGAATATCCTTAATATTAAGGATTGTCAAATTTCGGGGTAGAAAATTTTGTAAGTAGGGGAGAAATATAATATACCAATTTTTAAATATTATAATTAAGGCCATATAATTAAGATTTGACCAAATTAATATGAGAAATAATACGAAGTTAAACAAAAAATTAAATTAAGTTAATCGGCAGAATCATTGACCAAATTTGGGTATAAATTGATCGGCAGAATTGAAGGGTAGATTTGCCAAAATTGTTGATCGGATTGTGAACCGGCCAATCAGGATTTTGCCTAGTTTGCACGTAATTGCCGGAGTAGACAAATGGCTAGACAAAAATTGATGACCGGTTGGATCAAGGAAAATTCTGATCAAACATACGTTGACTGACTAATATGAAATAAGGGCCGAGGATAGAAGGAATAACGTCCAAGGATTTGTGCGGAAGTGGTCAAACAAGAATCTGGTGACCGACGGATTTTATAAGTTGATCGGATTATTGACCAATCGGAAGAATGAGGAAGAATCTAGTCAACACACTATTGACCAGCTAAAAGTGAGAGGGGAATTTATCCGATCAACGTCCCGTTGACCGGCTAAATTTGATTGGGGAATTATCCGGTCAACACACGTTGACCAGCTGATATGCAAATAACCAATCGTCAACTGGCCAGGTGTGCAAAGTGCCCAGTCAACAAAACATTGACCAATTAAGACAACAAAATGACCGGTTGCAATGACCGGTCACATATTGATGAAAATGGCCAGTTGCAATGACCGGTATGATTTTAAGGAGAAATGACCAGAATGAGTATTTTGGGAAGAATGGGTATTATGGGCGGTTTAGTGCAGAATGCCAGTATGGTGTAATTTGTCGGTATTTAGCTAATTACTGGTTTGACCGAGTATAAATGAGAAAATGGCCGATGCGAGTGTTGAGGGAGAAATGCTGGCTGCTAAAATAACCAATCAACACGTTGATCGGCAAAAATGGCAAAATACCGGTTTACACTAATGAGAACAACCTGTACCGCTATGAGGCAAAATGGCAAATTGCCGGAAGGCGTAATTTGCCAGCATGAGCACTCTGCACGTATAACGGGATGGATACATTTTGTTGGTTTGAGCATTTTATCGGTATAAAAGCAAATTGCCAGTATAAGACAAATTAACAGTATGAATGTAAATGAAAAATAACAGAATGATGCAAATTGTCCTGTAAAGTGTGATTTGCCCAATATGGCCAAAATAGCCAGTATGCACAATTTGCTCTGGAATAATGAATTTTAATGACAATAACTGGTATGCTGTAAAAGATGACTGGCATGAGAAAATAACTAGTATGCATTTTTAAAAATGACGAGTAGAAACATTGAGAAGATAATGCCTGATATGCTTAAATGACCAATTGCCTGGTATGCTTAAATGCCCAAACGCCTGGTATGCTTGAGAGGAAAATGACCGGTATGCCTTAATGACCAGTATAAACTTGGGCAAAGTAAACGGTAAACCAAAATGCCTGAAATATTGCATGGTGGGTGGAATAGTGCAAATAACCGAAATGGTGTCTTTCGCCAATTTAGGCACAATTGGTGGAAAGGTCATTTGGCCAGAATGCACAAAATTGCCCGATATGCTACGAAATGACCAAAATGGTAAAATGGGCGGAAAGATACATTTTAGAAGGCTTGGTGTATTTTGACGGGAAGAGTAAAATACCGGCCGGAATGAAATAAAATGCCGGTATGAGTATGGGTAAAATGCCGAAAGACTATTTGACCGGCACAGTGAAATTTGCCAAAAATTCTAGAACCTTTCAGACATGGGAAAGCCCGAAAAAATTCTAAAATCCTCTAGAAGAGGGGGTAGTACCCATAAATATGGGATGGGAGGAAGAAACACGTAAGAGTGGCAGCGCAGCAGAGCAGCGAAGCAGAGGGGAGAAAGGGAGAAAAGGGGTCCAGCAGCGTAATTTGCAAGGGCAAGTGCATTATCCTTTAAAAATTCTTAATTAAAATAATATTTATTTTTGATGTTTATTTAAATTATGGAAAAACATATATATTAAAATATTTATAAATTATTGGTTAAATTTGAGACCTGTGCCCAGTTCAAGTATTTCCTTTTCTTACAAATTAATGCATACTGACATCGTTTATTTGAGAATAACTATGAGTTATATATAATCTCATAAATTATGTTTAATTATATATATTTAATTGTGAAATTTTAAAAATATATTTGTGCTATAACCATGACGAAAATATGATTCAAAGACACCTAAAGTGATAATTAGTGATGGTAAGAGATTCAGAACCTTCATGCGTATTATGATATGCACGTATTTGAATTGCGAAGACCCCTAAAATCATAATTATCAATGGTAAGAGATTCTGAACCTTATTATGCATTATGATATTCACGTATCCGAATTGAATCATAAAGAGGTTTAAGTTCAAAAAAAAGATGATAATTGTACAAGTATTCGAAGAAAAATTCACAATGTGTAATGTGATCAAATTGTTCTCTCAGAAGGAGATAATGTGAATGGATTATAGTGGACCTTCTTTCAAAAGAATAAGAAATCATGAAATTAGGACCATGGACTTATATTCATTGGATAATATTCTCTATCTTGCCACTTACATCACGATGGAAACCCAATGATTATTTTGGGCGTATATCCTGGCCGCTTATGGAAGCAGGAGATATTCGTGGCACACCCTATGATACTACTGTGGAAGAACAATGACTGCCCTGGTACCCCAGGAAAATGGGACGTATCGCTATCGGCTCGTTTACAGGCATGATATGTAGATGACCCCCCGGCTGGGTCTAAGAATAAGCTATCAGGCTCTTAGATCATATGGAGTATCATGGCCTCAGGCTCTTAGATCATATGGAGTATCATGATCTTTTTCTCGTTCTCTCACATCATTAGTTAGTATGATCTACTAACTCTGATCCACAAAGAAGAATAATCATGCATAAATTACATTCCAAATAAAAGTAAACTATATTTCAATGTACAGTTGATCATGTTCTTATTTTGCATCTCTTAACATTGGTTATATATTCTACTGTTTTTGAATATGATGCACTTGTCGAGCAATTAGCTCACCCTTACCTCTCCCTTCCTTCCAGATAAGTATGCGTATATGCCATCGAGTTCCAAATAGGCCATAGGCACAGGATAGATAACTGATGTGGATCAAGGAGCCTTTCAGTCTTAACAGGTACAATTTGGTATGGACAAAGAATTTATAAAAATTATCGCGATACTTATGGATATCTATGTAATGATGAAATTGGATGTGTATTTAATTTCCACTGTATATAATGCACATTATGCTTCCGCATGTTTTCTTTTGTGGTAATATTGGATTTTTCAAGTTAGCATCTCTGCTAAACCGGCGTCGTACCAAAGTTATGACGCTGGGACCACTTGTGGTATTGAGGTGGGTTTGGCGATCTTGTGTATTTGTGATTGTTGAACAGGGTTTGTACAAGATTAGTATTTGATGGACATTCATTTTATAAATAAAATTCTACCGGTTCTTTGGTAGAAGAACACGATCCGTCATAGTTGTTGTTTCAACAATGAATTCTTCTAATGCTTGACCTTTTAAGACTAACCTTGGTCGAAATTTCATGTCAAAATTACCTGACTCAATGGCCCTCTTGACCAGTGATCATGATATATCTTGCCATTGCAAAATCTCTTTCAATGGTTGGTGAGTCAGAATAATAATTTTGTGTGCCTGAAAATAGGGTCAAAGTTTCTGACTAAAATACACAAGCGCCATAGCTATCTTCTCTACATGGGTATATCAGTTTTTTTGGGTAGGTCAAGATTTTACTGACATAGTACACAGACCACTGCCTGTTGAACTGTTGTCTAATCAGGATCGAGTTCAGTACAGTGTCAGACACAGCAAGATACAAATATAACTCTTTACCTTCTTAAGGGGAAGTTAGAAGTGGTTGGTTCGAGAGATATTTTTTAAGATATCTATACGCATTTATGCATTCCTCATATCCTCATAGTATCTTTTTATTTTCTAAGAAAGATTTCTGATTTGAACGTTAGATGATATATGGTAGGAGCAATTCCTACCGTCATCTGACTTTTCGTTTTTAGTTGCGTTGTACAGGTTCTAGGTTAACAAGTATGGGGATCGGACCCGCTCTAATTTGACCTACCAGGAAGATCGAGTAGCCCCCTAATTCATCGGACAATCCAGAACTATGGACGCAATTTTGGTGCCGTCTGTGAAAAATGTCTGAAAAGTCTAACCACTACACAGAAACAAAACAAATATACTCAATATTCATATTCTAACCAGTACCTCGGCCAGAAAAATCACCTCCATGGCAACGACCCCCTTGGATAGCCATGGCGATACCCCACCCGCTCTTGACATGCTTAAATGGTTGGGGGCTAGGGGCTTCTTTCTCCCCTACACTAGTGTCTGCACCCAAAAGGAGGAGTTGGAGAAAAGATCAGCTCGACCCTAGGGAGTTAGGCCAATGCCTAAAGTGACGATGTCCTCACTACTTTTGGGATGGCCAACAACCTCTCCGATTACGAAGAAGGCTCAAGCGGCAATCTATTATTCGGCCCTCTACTCACGAGTTATCTTACTAGAGCAGGAGGCATGGCCCTAGGACATAGCAAGGCCAATTTGAAGATGCCACACTGAGGGTTTCCCCTCCAACTCCCAAACTCCAATATCCAAGGGGAAGAAATCAGAAAAAATAGAGTCAGAAAAAATGCCTAACAGTTTATTATATTCTAATATAATAACTAATAATAATCATTATATTATATAATAAAAAAAGAGTTGGGCGGAATGCCAGTTGGGCAGCATTATATATATATATATATGATGGGTATATCATAATATGGGCTGACCCACGGTCAAAGAAGACCTAAATGGTTTGCTGGACGGTCAACTCAAATAACGGCCCAACAGGAGGCGAAGGCCCAAATCTTGAAAGGCCCAAGATGGTCAACGCCAGCGTTGACTGTCAGATTTCAGCAGGCGGCCAGCTCGCGTACAGACGGTCAATTCAAGCATTGACCGAATGTACTGTAGTAGCAGGCCCAAAAAGGATTTAAACCTGCTACGGCCTAGGCCCAAATTGGCAAGCAAACACGTGCACGAAAAGTAACGATCCATTCAAGACACTTGTTTTCCTAAAAGCTGATCTTTTCCAAAAAGACGGCAATGAACTTAGCGCCAACAAAACGGTCACAAGAGTTGAGGCAATTTGAATATCCGTTACACTGTTCAGCTGAAAAAGGATCCATCAAATCACGATTGTCAAGCCCACCAATTCTGAGAAGGCCGCCATTGCCAGTCCAGGAAGAACACGCCACCTTGCCCAGAGAAGGTGGCTCTCCTGCTAACGAACGAACACGCAAGCTTACACAGAAACAGAAGCTCTCTTACTCACTCTCTAACTTGTCTTCTTGAGAACGTCCAGAGCAAGCTTCCTAAAAGACTTCCTACTGTCTAACCCATGAACGCTTACAGAGCTTGAACAGAGACTCATCTTCTCTTTCTCTGTACACCAGCGTTCATCTTCCAATCTCACCAAAGCTCTCCGGATTCCAAGAGACCTTTCCGGCTTTCTGAGAATTGTTTCTTAAAGCTTCCATACTTTCAGGACACCGCTTCCAAATGCTCTCTGTGAGCAGGAAGCAAGAACTCACATTCTCAACGGGCCAACACTCCTGACCATCCTACTCTCTCTTTTTTGCTTTTCAGTTTACCTTCATTGCTTAGAAGGCTTTTACTGACTTGAGCGTCGGACTATTTTCGATGGGACAACCTCCCGCCGTCACACTGACCTCTTGTTCGTTTTAGTTGTGTGCAGGATTCAGACTCAATGAACGGAGCCGGGTCGAACTATCTAGACAAATCCGAATTTGTTCGAAGTCGAATCCAGGTACGTATCATTGGCGCCGTCTGTGGGAACTGCTTACAAAAAGCCAACCACAATTCTACACAGCGCTCTCTTTTCACCACTTGATTCATCCACAATGGTGAACATGAGAGCCCAAGCTAGTGATCTCGCTAGAGATGTCACTTCTTTCAACCAGGACCACGCTGCTGGTACCTTGGTCAACGGGACAACAGGCGAAGTGCCAGCGCCCTACTTTGTGCAACTAACGGAGTAAATGCAGACCAACAATCGTCTGCTCCAAATACTCTACTCTCAATAGGAGCAGCGACAGCAGGTGGCTCCGCCAGCAGCCGTCCTTTCGTCGGCCACCAAAAAGGGTGGCCAGAGGAGAAGGAAACCCGCCAAAAGGTCCGAGAGACCCACGAATAATCCGGTCACAGCCTCCTCGCGCGCTCCAGGCCCAAACAACCCTGAGGAACGCTCTGGGAGCATAACTTCTCAAGAAAGCCCGGAGAGAAGAAATCCCTGATACTCTCGAGCAAAAAACGAGAACGCAGTCCAGGAGCGAGCCTCCAAGACTGTCAGGTCCGTTAGAGACAGTAGTCAGCCGGCTACTGGACCCTCCAGGGACAAAACAGAGTTGAGGGCTTACCTCAACTCTAAGAGATCCGCCAATGCCGCTCGTGCAAATCCTGAACGCAGATCCACGTGTTTCAGGACGAGGAGCACGCTATTGACCTAGACATATCTTCATTCACGGCGGAGATCCTGAACCGTCCACTACCCACCAAGTTCAAAATGCTTTTCCTTGACTCATACGATGGGAGCAGTGATCCAGTTGACCATCTGGATCACTTCCGCACCCATCTGAGTCTACAAGGGTTGGAAGACTCAGCGATGTACCACTGTTTTCGGCTCACACTAAAGGGAGATGCCCGTATTCAGATTCATTACCTCCCTTTAGGCACCATTGGCTGCTTCCGGGAGCTCACGGATCTTTTCGTAGCTCAGTACGCTTCGAGCCTACGGGAAGAGAAGCAACCGTAGCACCTCTCCTACATCAAGCAGAAGTCGGGAGAGAACCCACGGCGATTCCTGGACTACTTTGTGGCAGAGGCCAGGCAGATTTCCCGGATCACAGAGGAGATGAAACTGGGCAGTTTCATCTCCGCGCTGACCTACGGGGACTTCTTCAAGCACCTGGCCCACAAGAACCCCAAAACCTTCCGGGAGGCGGAGTCCATCACCCGGGCCTACGTCGTGGCAAAAGAAGCCAATGAGGCAAAATTTTCAGAGCGGACAGATCTGCCTCGATCATTCTCGGGAGAGGGAAAAAGAAAATACGGTGGCAGTGATCACTCCCACCGGAAGCAGCACAGGACAGGGCCGTTGGAGCGCAAAGACTACGGGCCCACCAGCTTTATGCCTCTGACGGACACGCGTTCAAACGTCCTCATGCAGATCCGCTGAGAGAAGTTCCTGAAGTGGCCAAAACCACTAAAGAAGGACTCTGGAAACCAGTCAAAGTACTGCGACTTTTACCGCTCTGCTGGGCATTCTACTGCGGATTGTAAGACGTTGTAGAGGGAGATCGAGGAGCTGATTCGTAGAGGCCACCTCCCCAAATTCGTCAGGGGCCTCAGGCAGGGCTCTCGAGTAGCTAGCAGAGAAGGGCAAGAGCAGTCTCCACCCCAAAACCGGGTCACAGCAGGGGTGATTAATATGGTTACCACCCGACTTGCCAAAAACCCAGCTAGCGGCGTGGAATAGCAGACTGGGAGGAAGAAGCAACGCCTGGCGGACAACACCATTAGCTTCAATGATAATGATTTAACTCATGTAATATCCCCTATGCCGATCCCCTCATTGTATCCGTACTCGTTTTGGACGGTAGTGTCGACTACCAGTTGAAGCGAGTGTTCGTCGATAATGAAAGTTCAAAAGATTTACTTTACTTTGATGTATTATTCAAACTAGGCTTAAAAAAGAACCAACTAAAACCTGCCGAAGGCCCATTGTATGGCCTTGACAATGAGCCTGTGCCTGCCTGTTTAAAGGACCATCCAATTAGAGGTCACCTTGGGTACGTATCCGAAAATAGCAAGCCGAACACTCACATTCCTGGTGGTCGACCTACGCTCGATATATAATACAATATTGGGCAGACCTTGCTTGACGGTGTTCCGAGCGGTCACCTCAATTTCACACCTCAAGATGAAGTTTTCAACACCTTACGGTGTGGGAGAGGTGTTAGGTGACAAGGTTATAGGACGAACCTGCTACATGTCTTAGGTCGCCCCCAGTGGCAGCACTAGAACAATTGGAAAACTTGACCATCGAGATGAGACAACCATTCAGCAAGCGTAGTCCGGTGAAGCCACGAATCTAGTCCCACTGGACCCGGAGGAGCTGAAAAAGTGTATACAGATCAGGGGCTCACTCACCAGAACACTGCGTGATGACTTGATTGCGTTCCTGCGGCGGAACGCTAACCACTTCGCATGGACTCTGGCAGACATGCCTGGGATTTCGGCGGAAGTGATGGTCCACAAGTTGGGGCTTGATCTTGGCCAAAAGCCTGTCAGGCAAAGGCAGAGAAACAACTCTGTGGAAAAGCTGATCGCCATCCGAGAGGAGGTGAAGAAGCTACTGGACGCATGTTTCATTAGAGAAGTCCACTACTCGGACTGGCTCTCTAATGTCGTCCTGGTGAATAAAAGCAACAGAAAATGGTGGATGTGCGTCGATTTTACCGACGTTAACAAAGCCTGCCCAAATGACAGCTTTCTCTTACCTAGGATCGACTTGCTGATAGACTCGACAGTCGGACAAGAGCTGCTAAGCTTCATGGATGCCTATTCGGGTTACAACCAGATCCGGATGAGTCTAGAGGACAATGAGCACACCTCATTCATGACTGATTAGGGAATCTACTGCTACAAAGTGATGCCTTTCAGACTGAAAAATGCTGGAGCAACCTATCAACGACTAGTCAACAAGATGTTTGAAAAACAGATTGGTCGTAACATGGAGGTTTACATCGACGACATGCTCGTCAAGAGCAGGTCACCAGCGACCACATCCGTAACCTGGCGGAGTCATTTAAGGTGCTCCATAAGCATCACATGAAGCTGAACCTGGCTAAGTGTATATTCGGAGTAGCCTCCGGCAAATTCTTGGGCTTCATCGTCTCCCAACGGGGGATTGAAGCAAACCCAGAGAAGATTAAGGCTCTCGCAGACATGGCTCCACCACGGAGCGTAAAGGACGTTCAGCGATTGACTAGACAGTTGGCTGCACTGTCCCGCTTCCTCGCGAAGTTTGGTAACAAGTACCAGCCCTTCTTCAAAGCCCTTAGAGGAACAAAATCTAATGGGTTTCAATGGATTGCAGACTGCTAGACGGCTTTCGATGAACTGAAGCGATACCCGGCCAGCACGTCGTTGCTAGTGTCATCCAAGGGCGGAGAAGAGCTATACCTTTACCTGGCAGTGTCGGACGCATCCCTTGGTTCTTCCTCATGCACCAGGACTCCGACACTCAACGGTCAGTCTACTACGTAAGTAAAACGTTGACCGGCCCGGAGACCCGCTACTCGTGGCAGAAAAACTGGCCTTGGCGCTTATATTCTCCGCACGGAAGTTAAGGCCCTACTTTCAGGTGCACTGGATAGTGGTCCTTACAGACCAGCCTGTGAAAAGTATACTCCAGAAACTCGACGTTTCTGGACTGTTGGTAAAATGGGCTATCGAGTTAAGCAAGTTCGACATCGAATTCCAGCCTAGACCTGCTGTAAAGGCGCAGGCAATGGCTGACTTCATTGTTGAAAATACAACCCTAGTTCTCAAGGAGTAGCCCGCAGAAAGTGCGGAACTTCTTGACGGAGTTTCGGAATGGATATTCCACGTAGACGGATCGTCACGGACACTGGCAGTGGCATTGGAGTGGTCCTTACGATCCCCGATGGGTTTGAGGTGAAATACTCCCTCAGGCTCAATTTCCCAGCAACCAACAACGTTGCCGAGTACGAGGCCCTGTTAGCCGGATTAGGTTAGCCAAGGAATGCTCTGCCAAGAGATTGACAATTTACAACGATTCTGAGCTAATCGTTAACTAGGTTAACGGAAACTTTGAGGTAAACAACCCTCACCTAGCCAAGTACTTGGCAAAGGCAAGGGACCCGCCGAGGCTTTCGACAAACGGACCCTGGTTCATGTTCCCCGAACTGAAAACTGGAAGGTGGACTAGCTAACTAAAGCCATTGCAGCCGAAAATCTGGAACAGTACTCGAGGAACATGAGGAAAATCTTGAACGCTCCCAGCACAGAGAAACAGGAGGCAATGCAGATTTTCGCAGCAGAAAACTGGATGAGCCTTACCTTAGTTATCTGGCTGAAGGATCATTGCTAGAGGGCGCAGAGAAGGCCAAGTGAATCAAGAAGACGGCCGGCTGGTATGCTGTGGTTGACGGATGACTATATCGCCGTGGCTACTCAACCCCATACCTCCGGTGCCTAACTCCCGACGAGGCTGATTATGCTTTAGGCGAAGTTCACCTTAGGATTTGCGGATCGCACATTGGCAGAAAAAACTTGGTCTTCAAGATCATGGGCAGGGCTACTATTGGGCCTTGATGAAAAAGGACGCACTTGAGTTTGTGAAGAAATGTGAAAGCTGCCAGCTTCACAGTAACCTTCACCGCCAGCCATCCGCGGACTTGAAGACTCTTCAGGCCCCTTGGCCTTTCGCTCAATGGGGGCTCGAGCCTCTCGGCCCATTTTCCATTGCCACAGGGCAAATGAAGTTTGTCATCGTAGGCATCGACTACTTCACCAAATGGGTTGAGGCCATCCCATTGGCAAGAATTACGAGCATAATGTCCTAGAATTCCTTCGCCAAAACATCATTTGTAGATTCGGCATCCTTGAGGTTGTTGTGACCGACAACGGGACCCAATTCTCGCGGAAACGCTTCACTAAGTATTGCGCCAGTCTTGGCGTCAAGTTGGTCCACACTTCGGTGGCATACCCCTAAGCGAATGGACAGGTGGAGGTCACGAATCGAACGCTACTCCACGGGTTAAAGATTAAGTTAGAGGACGCAGGAGGCTCCTGGGTAGACAAGCTCCCCTTCATTCTCTGATCCTACCGGACAACCCCAAAGGAACCAATGCGCGAGACGCCCTTCAGCCTCTGTTACGGGATTGAAGTGGTAATCCTGGTCGAAATCGGGCTCTCGAGTCTTAGGGTGAAATCCTTCAACCTACAGGCTAATTCTCAAAAAATCAGAGAGCACCTAGACTTACTAGAGGAAGCCCGCGACGCCACAAAAGTGCGAACAGCGGCCTACCAACATCGAATTGCTCGATACTACAACAAAAATGTTAAGGCGTGACGATTCAATGTTGGAGACCTAGTCCTACGAGGCATCGAGGCCACAAGCAAGCTGGCCGGCCGCAATAAGCTCTCCCCTAATTGAGAAGTGCCTTTCCTCGTCTCCGCCGTCCTACGAAACGGAGCCTACAAACTCTGGAGCCAGGACGGGAAGCTGGTTCCGCGAACGTGGAACACAATCCACTTCAGACGCTACTTCCAATAGAAGGAACAGGTACGTATTTGCATTATTGTGTTTGTGCGCATTTGCTTGCTTGTTTTAATTTTCCAAAATAAGTATTTACTTAGCATACTGCCTTCCCCACTTGCGTGCATGCACATATATATATGTGTGTTTGCTTTGCAAGTTACCCGACCTAGACTGCCCCTAAGTTGAGAGGGTCATCACCCTCTCGTTAATAAACCCTAGTCATTCAGGCGGCCCGTAAGTGGTCAAACATGAACCTCAGTCATCTGAGCGGCCAATTAGTTGTCGTATTTAAACCCTGATCATCTAAGTGGCCCGTAAGTGGTCTAATGTAAACCTCGGTCATCTGAGCGGCCTATTAGCAGTCGTATTTAAACCCTGGTCATCCAGGTGGCCCGTAAGTGGCCGGATCTAAACCTTGGTCATTCAAGTGGCCCGATAGCGGTCAAAATCTTAGGGGGCTTCGCAGAACATTCAACGACTTCCTCTACGAGGAGATAGCGTGATCAGTTAACGATGGTTAAAGGGAGAAGAATCTTTCTCCAATGCTGGCCGCCCAAGTCAGCACTTGGGCAGCGCCACCAGACTTCACTCACAAGCTGCCACTACTAGGCTAGTTAACAAAACCGCCTACAAAGACTAAGGACCTCACTCTTTAGGCAGCACAACAATGGCAGCTGGCCAATTAAGTTGATCGTCCAGTGCAACAGACATACAAACACGATGGTAGTAAAGATAAATGGACATGAAATTAAAAAGTTTTTGTTTTATTACTTCCAAATGTGTTACAAAATACATCCAATGTACATAATTACAAGGGAGGTCTCAAAATGAACAACGTAAGAGATACGAGGGTGGCAGAGGCCTTTGACTGTCATGAGGCTCCCCCCGAGGCTGTCTCTACGCTGCGCCGCTCCGTTGGATAGATTGATGAGGTCAACAGGGAAGTCGGGATCGACCAACCGCACAATGCACCGACAGACGTTGACTCTTCCAACAGCCATGCGTACATCATACTCTCGACCTCGTGGGGGCGGATGCGGAGACTCAAGTCATTCTCTAAGGTTGCTACCCGCGCAGCAAGTTGATCAATGCGCACTTTGGCTCAATGGCTCTCTTCCTTCGAACGGGTAACCTCAGCTTTTAAGTCCGCAACCTCAGCCTTTAAGTTGGCATTCTCCACTTCAACACCCGCTAAGACAGTCTCGAGGGCAGCAGTCTCCTCACAGTGGTCCCCCCCGAAGCAGCCAACTTAGTATCCAGTCAGGCGATCTCCGCCTCCCTATCGACGATCACCCGGTCTCGCTGGTCCATCACCTTGATGATGGCAGCAACCACCTTCGACTTCTGTACAAAAGACAAACGAAGAGCAAGTTAGAAATCCTGAAAGGAGAAAGTATGCAGCAGCCATCGCAAGGAATTATACCTCCCAAATTCTCCTCGTGGGTCTCTCAGGCCTAGCCTCCAGACCTGGCCCAGGCGACGGTGGGCCAGGAGCGACATCCTCTCAAGCTGAGCTGCAGCTGCCTCCTCAAGAATCTCGTCCAGAAGCTCATCGATAGCATTGTCCGCAGCAACCACAGGCTCCCCGGCTACAGCCTCCGCAGCAGCTATCGGAGGATCAAGTTCCACCACTGGCTCCACAGCAGGCGCCTGCGCCTCCAAAACTGGCTCACAAGTGGGCTCCGTAAAGGAATCCGTTTGCACCGCTTGAGGAGCCGCTTGCGGTGCGGGCTGCGTCAAGATAATATTTTCTCCCCTAGCCACCGGCAAGTCTTCAAAGGATTTTTCCATTTCCGTGGCACTGCCGGGGCCACTGCAGATCCCGACGGTAACGTAATTGGGGCCCAATGACTACGAGGAAGGAGTCTCCAACACCATCCTCTTAGGCCGCGGATTGATAAAGTCTTCATCTGAGGGGCGAGGACGGATAAGCAGGCCCTTGGAGTCCTCCGACCGCACCATCATCGCCTGCAGCCTGAGTTTTTGAATCGGGGATGGTGGTCCCTAGTTCACCTCCTTGGTCTCTACTCTAGAGACCAAGAAGTCCGGTTTGAAGTCCATAATGTGGTCTTTGACCAATTTGGTCAACCACTCTAAGGACGTCGTCTCCGCCATAGACGGCGTCCCAGTATACATATCCGACACCTGGGCCCAGTCCTTCGCAAGGGGCCAAGTCGCCGTCACGCTCACAAAAAAGAATCGGTTCTTCTAGTTCTTGAACGAATCGTAAATGGCCGTATTTATTTTAAGGCCAGGATGGGGGACAAGGGAAATCTATTCGCCTCCCTGATTTATTTTAAAGAGCCCCTTCACCATCGGCATTGTCAACCTCTTAGAGTGCTTGCAAAGAAAAATACAGAGGGTGCAGATGTATCGTATGGCGTTGGCATGAAGTTGGTTAACTGGGACTCGTAGGGCTTGTAGGATCGATCATAAGTCATCCGATAGAGGAAGACGAAGGCTGCTCCTCAGGTGGGCCTCGTATATCGTTACGTGCCCTGCTGGTGGAGAGAAGGCCCTGTCGTCCTTACCCGGGACCCTCCACGCAATATCCTTAGGGATATTAAACTCAACGCATAATGCTTTCATGTCACCCTTTCGAAGAACAGAGGAGATGTTGGCGACGGAGGCTTTGGCTGGCAGAAAGGTTAGGGTTTCTTTGAGGAACGAAGGAAAGTCGAAGACAAAGAAGACAAAGTAAGGAGGCGTGAGATAATATTCAAAACGACGAGGGAAACTTATACGGCGAAGTATGAAATGCCTTAAACCGCCTTAGAAAGAATGCCATCAATCCTGCCACGTGTCGCCTCCCCAATTGGCCATTCAAAAGGCAAATCTTTGACGCATTAATGGCCTGGATATCCGTCCAACCAAGAGGAGACACATGTCTACTTTTGGCCAGACAAGCCAGCTGATGGCCACGAGTCAATTAGGGCTCGCAAAAAGTTCTCTGGATTTTGGCCAAAGACGGTTAATAGCTTCGGTCAACTTTCTTCTCCGGAACTGATCAAAGACGGTCAACAGCTCCGGTCAGCTTTCTCCTCCGGAACTGACAAAAGATGGTCAACAGCTCCGGTCAACTTTCTCTTTCGGAACAGACCAAAAACGGTCAACGGCTCCGGTCAACTTTTTTCTCCGGAACTGACCAAAGACGGTCAACAGCTCTGGTCAACTTTCTCTTCCGAAACAGACAAAAGACGGTCAATGGCTCCGGTCAACTTTCCTCTCTGGAACTGACCAAAGAACGGTCAACAGCTCCGTCAACCTTCTCGCTGCCTTTCATAGAGTCCTCCAGGATCCTCAAACAACGAAGGGTGAGGGCAGTGATGGACATCCCATCATGAACATGCCGGAGGCCAGAATTTTGGCCACTGGCATGGGGGGCTAGTGATGGGCACATGGTCAAAGAAGGCCCAAATGGCCTATTGGATGGTCAACTCAAATAACGGACCAACAGGAGACGAATGCCCAAATCTTGAAAGGCCCAAGACGGTCAACGCCAGCATTGACCATCGAGACTTCAGCAGGTAGCCACATCGCATACAGACGGTTAACTCGAACGTTGACCGGATTTACAGTAGCAGTAGGCCCAAAAAGGCTTTAAACCTGCTACGGCCCAGGCCCAAATTGACAGGCGAACACCTGCACGAAAAGCAATGATCCTTTCATGATTACCTATTTTTCTAAAATCTAATCTTCTCCAAAATGGCGGCAATGAACTCAGCGCCAACAAAACGGTCACAAGAGCTGAGACAATTTGAATATCCGTTACACTGTTCAGCTGAAAAAGGATCCATCAAGTCACGACTGTCAAGCCCACCAACTGTGAAAAGGCCGCCATTGCCAGACCAAGAAGAACACGCCACCTTGCCTAGAGAAGGTGGCTCTCTTGCTAACCATATAAGCTTGAGGTCTTCGTTCTGGAAGACAAAGGTATTCTCAGACGCATGCTCACGAACGAATACGCAAACTTACACAGAAACAGAAGCTCCCTTTCTCACTCTCTAACTTGTCTTCTTGAGAACGTCTAGAACAAGCTTCCTAAAGGACTTCCTATTGTCTAACTACGAACTCTTACAGAGTTTGAACCAAGACTTGTCTTCTCTTTCTCTCTACACAAGCGTTCATCTTCCAATCCCACCAAAGGCCTCCGGATTTCAGGAGACCTTTCCGGCTTTCTAAAAATCGTTTCCTAAAGCTTCCACGCTTTCAGATTACCGCTTCCAAATGCTCTCTGTGAGCAGGAAGCAAGAACTCACATTTTCAACGAGCCAACACTCCAGACTATCCTACTCTCTCTTTTTTGCTTTTTAGTTCACCTTCATTGCTTAGAAGGCTTTTACTGACTTGTGTATCAGAGTGTTTTTGGTGGGACAACTTTTCGCCGACACATTAACCTCTTGTTTGCTTTAGTGGTGTACAGGATTCAGACTCAGTAAACGGAGCCGGGTCGAACTATCTAGACGAATTCGAATCTATTTGAAGTCGAATCCAAATACGCATCAATATATATATATATAAGGGAACCTAGTTGCTTAATGAAAAAAGGAAAAAAAGGATGTTTGTGTAGCGCACGAAAAGAAAGAAAGAAGAAATGAAAAGGGGGAAATGGTGACGCACGATGTGGCGATGGCTGCCGTCGGAGGGGGAGACGCCACCCAGATCGGGAGTCGATGATGCCCTCTCCATTCTCTACCCTCTGATTTGCGTTGCGGTGCGAAGGAAGGAAGAAGATCGTGACCCACAAAGAGTCATCACCGCTGTCACTATCGCCAAAGGAGAATCAATAAATCGTGGCAAGTAAATACTTCTTTCCTCTTTGTGGATGCCGATCTTGTGCTTGCATGTGGCAATCTTGAGGCAATTGGTCGAAACTCTTAGTGTATTGTAAGGCACTGTGGAGAGAGGAAGAGAAAACCCTCGACGACCCTTGTATCACTACCAGAACCGTAAAGGGTGGCTATTGCCGTGACCGGCACCATCGTCCATGCTGGGACCACCCTCCACCGACGATCCTCATCGCCACCTTTAGGTATGCCTCGTTGGTCCATCAAACACGGTTCGGAACACATCCCACTTCGCTTCCTCTCCGTCATATATGATTGCCTCTTAGACCAATTTCGGCTGTAGCTCGGTTTGGTCGTGACTCGATTCGATTGAGACTCGGTTCAGCCACAACACGGCTTGGCCATGACTCGGTTTGGCCACAACTCGGTTTGGCCATGACCCAGTCCGACATCCCAGACTTAGTCCGCACCCCAGATCAAATTCGTCGCAACCTAGTCAAGCGAACCAGATCCAGCCCGCCAGCGCCTCAGATCCATTCCAGCGTCTAGATCTAGTCCTTGTAACCTATTCAATTCGACGTCCAGAATATGTTCGAGGATTGGAACAGAGAGGAAACATCGCCCGACCACAATGTTTCTCCTCCTGTTGCCTTTGTTATTGACGCTCCTATCTGAGGAAAGTGGTAGAAAGGAAAACGGCGCCCCATCACCATGGAGGACCCAACGGCCATTCTGTGATTGCATATGAGCCGACAGTAAATCTCGTCATCGCCCCATCCTACTCCTCCTCCTGCTGTCACTGCTATTGACGTTTCTGTCGAGGACTGTTAGTGTCATTCTGCCAGACCAGGCTACCAAGTTTGAGCCAGGTCGACATTTTTTGATCCAGCTTCTTTACAACCATTAAATTGGGTGTTTTCGATAACAAAGGCAGAATACCACAGAATTGTTATTCGATGCCCTGCTCAATCTCAGCTCACATGTCGGCCACTTCCACAGGCCCTTCAGTCAAAACCTCCTCCTGGTCCTCAGACACAGGGGGCTTAGTCTCAGCATGCACATCGGTCACCTCCACGGTCCCATCAACCTCTATCTCTTGTCTGTCTTTGGGCTCAATGGCCTCAAACATAGGACTCATCGAGAAGTGCAAGAACTATCGAGCACACACTTGGTGCCGACTGCCAAGGCTGTCTAATGGTAGAGGCTTCACATATGAGGCATAGAGCCAATCCATTTAGGATTGAAAGGGGTCCTCGAATACCCCCTAGGTGATGTCGATGACAAATAAGGGCCCAAGTCGGCATAAATCCAACAAATAAAGCACTGATTGTAGAACTAATGCTCCCGAGGCCATGGACACCAACGACGATTCCAAGCCGAGTCTAGGTGAGTTTTGCATATATCATATTGCTTGCTTGAACCATACTTTAATAACATAATCATATGAGTGCCCACATATCATCGTATATCCTCAAACGACCTAGATTGCCCCTAAGTTTTGTGCATTTTTATTTACCTGTTACCAAACCTTGGTCCTGAACAAAGCGGCCCAGAAGAGGTCGGATTTTGAAACTTGATCACGTTATCGAGCGGCCTATATGCTGTCAAATGCTAAAACCTTAGGGGGTTTTTCAGTATGTGTGCGACGATTTCCTCTTGAAGGAAAGAGTATCATCAATCAATGATGGTCGGCCAACTAGGTTAAGACGCATGAAAACTATGGCATCCTTTGACAAGACAGAACGCCAATAGATACATATGGGCGACGGCCTAGCTTAACAAAGACTCGACAATGACAGCCTCAGGGACTAGCCGACAACCATCCTTTCTCAGCACCACGACCTCTTCTTGGTAGGGGCAAATGTGACCAGCCAAATGCATTCATCAAGGCTCAACAACTGTAACTGCGAGACTTAGATGGTAACCGTATCTCCACAAGGCCATAGCTTCCCTTTACGAGAACGAGTAGAATATGGCATGCTCTCTGCCTTCCTACATAGCCGGTTAGAAACTAATGATAGAAAGCCAACAAATCCTAACCTACAGAGCGTCCCATTAAAAACATGCCGGAGATTGAAAATTTCAAACTATCTGGCATGGGAGGCTAGTAATGGGTTTGGCATATTTGACTCGGGAAGAGGACTCACCAGCAGAAGAAACGGGTTCCAGGGTCTAAAAAATGTCCAACCGGCTCAGTCAGTCTAGACGGCAAATGTGTAAGCTCATCAGCTCAATTAGAACGGCCCATGGCCGAAAAGGGAAACCACTCAACTATTTTGTCTTATCCATTAGCAGTTGTCATTGGATAAGGACAACCGCTCTCCAATTTTATAAATAACCTCATCCCAACGGAAGAAGGGGGAGAGAGAAAGGAAGTGGCCAAAAATAAAAAGACATAAGGATGAAAGGAGATAAAAAGAGAGGAAAATGAGCTTGCCTTTGGCAAGGAGGACTCTACCTCTAGAAGGCCCTCCATGAAGCCCTCCAGCTAAGGAAAGTCATCCCTCCAGGACGTTGTTCATCTAAGGCGCCCCTTTGTCAGGTGCACTTCTATGACGCCCCTCTATCTGGCACATCTCTAAGATGCCCTTTGTCGGGCACACCTCTAAGCCTCCTCCTACTAGACGCACCTCTAAACAGCCCCTTATCCTAGTGCACCTCCAAGATACCTTCTAATTGATGCATCCGAGCGCTCAATCTATCACTATATGCATCTATGTATTCCTCACATCCTCCTAATATTTTTAATTTTCTTGAGAAAGATTTTTGATTTGAGTATCGGATCATATACGGTGGGAGTAATTCCTACCATCCTCTAACCCTTCATTTTTAGTTGTATTATGCTTGTTCCAAGTTAATAGGTATAGAGATTGGACCCGTTCCAATTCGACCCACCGGAAAGATCAAGCAGCTCGCTAACTCGTTGAACAATCTAGAACCATGGACGCAATAAAAAGGTGAGCTAAATTCTCAGCAATTAAATAAGGGATAATATTATAAATATGAATATAATAAATATAAGATAAAGACACATGAATATGTGAATCAAAGGTCAAGATACCTTTCTCGTTAAAGTATAAGCATTCGAGATCAGTTTACACTCTAACCCCGTAAATTAGGGTTATATTTTAATATCTACATCCATAGATGAGCCGTCTATTAAATACCCTATAGATCAAACCATACCTACTATTTATGGCCAGTATGTAGACAATATACAATCGTATCTTATATATATTATAATATGTTATAATATATGGTTATCTTTAATTCTTTATAATGATTTATTTTATATAAATGTTGAAAAACTATCTATAAAATAATATCCTTTTAAAAATAGAGACAAAATAACTTTTTATAAATTTAGGCATAAAGATTTAACATTACTCTTGAGAAAACAAGGGACATGAACAAAAGATTTCTTCAAGGTTCTTGCAAAAAAAAGGACATACAAGAAAATATTCATCTTTAAATTTCAAATATTTTAAGGTTTACAAATAAATTTTAGTATTTTTTATGAATATAGATAACATATTTTAAAATATAAGAAAACTTATGAAAGAGGGACATCCAGCAAGACAAACATTAAGGGAAGCATGGATAAATACTTGTATGTAAGTAATAAGCATGAATTCTTAAATTTTAGGCAAATATGAGGATGAAATTCAAAATTTTCAATAAATAGATGAAGAAATAGTTTGAAATTTACTTGCAATTTTCTCTTTCTCTCTCTACTCTTTAAAAATTCAAAAAAATAGGCTCAAGAATAGTAAAAATGTCTTATATAACAAAATTAATGCATAATGCATTAGTCATCCATGCATTAGAAATATGACCAAATCACAAACTTCCATTAGGCGGAGAAATGCAAAAATAGAAATAGTTAAATAAATACGCATGAGTATTTTTTATAACAAATATATTAGAATAAGCACAATCATGCATGGTTCACACGCCATTAAAGCTTCCTCTCAAGCCATCTCATATTTAGTTTTCTAAAGCGAATCAACAAATTTGCTTAGGAATTCACTTAATTAGTTTAAGCCAATATTTTTATATAAATTTTAATATTTAGATCTCACACTAATTTCATTGAAGGCTTTATAGTCTACATATAGTGGCCAGGACCCATCATGCTTCTTTACTAAAATGACAGGGGATGAGTATGGGCTTACGCTAGGTTGTATAATTCCTGACGCTAAGAGCGAAGCGACTATATAGTCTCCATCTCATTCTTTCGACTGTGGATAGCAATATGGTTTGATGTTGACCAGACCGGCACTGGGCTTAAAAGCGGAATTTGGTGATCCTGCACCCTCTTTTGGTGAAGTCGCTCTGGTTCTTCAAATATTTCCTCGTGTTCCTCTACTAACCTTGCTGATTCACCATATGAACTCTGAGCTTGTATCAGTGGAGACTGTAGAGTCCCCCTATTAAGGTGTAAAACACACCCTTTTTCATCTTCCTCAACTGTGGATGCAAATTGGTGTCGTTCACAAGCTTGCTTTGAGGCCCTTGGAACCCTTTGAGCTCCACCATTTCTCCATTCTACCAAAATTCCATAGGCAATTTTTTTCTGAAATCCCACATAATGGTGCCTGATTGCTTCAGATACTTGACACCGAGAACAACCCCACACCCCTCTACGGGCAGTAGAAAAAAAATCCACCTAGAAAACCAATCCTTGAATTTGTATCTTAATGCGTTTTCCAGCCGGTTGTAAGTCCAGGACTGTCCGAATGAAATTGTGAGTACTGCCTGACTCCGCCAGAATAGTAAATCCGGTGCCTCCCACCTTCGCTCGTAGTCTCTTTCGGAGTCCAACTGATAGCATGGAGGCTGGTTTCACATACCTCTTCACCACCCATTCCTTCACCCTTCGCGCAGACTTTTCAGATGCCTCGAAATCTGGGTCGATCAAGGATAATTTCTTGCGTTTATGCCCCTGTGAAAATTTATCATCACAATTGAAATAAAGCTCCTTAGCTCATCACTCGCTCAACTTCCCTCGAGATAATTTGCAGATCGTATGCGCAAGGGACCGATAAGAAAGGGGGAATGATTTAGTATAAGCTGTGTTTGGCTATGTCCCCTACCCAATCTTTGTTCAATCGAGCCAAACCTATGACCTTTAACAGAGTCATCGGCTCGTTGGTTCGGCCTTCGACACAGAGGGTTCCTTTGAGGTCGCTTATGCAAGCCCCAGTCTGCTGGTCTGTGGTTAGTTTCCCTGCTCGCCTGAGCTGGCGTCTGAATCCCGACTGATGTTCTCTCACAGCACCTACTTGTCTCAGTTTAGAAAAAAATTTTGGCATTTCGTTGGTCCATACTGAACGTGCTGTCAAAAATAATTGTACAGAGATGAAGATGAACTACCATTATTTCGGATATTATACAACCGGTTGATTGATAATGCTTGCATTGACGGAGTCATCTCCGCCAATTACTTCATGATTTGTCCTTGGCCGGTTGGGTTTTAAGGGTGCCAACCTCCCATTTGAGCCGCTCTAGACGGTGGTCCGCTATCTCTGTATTTAATACCAAGTTGATACATCCCTCAGTTTAGGAACACGTTACAAGCCTATGTAATAAAAGTGAAATTGATTGACCATGCCAAGTCAATTTAATGCTAAGTGATAGTATATTTTAAAAGAAAGATTGTTAACATCTATGTAAAAAATTTGAGTTTTATAGAGACTCTTAATTTTATAAAGATAATTCTTAAAAATTTAATAACTTTCTCTCATATAAAAAATTTATAATATATGCCTTATATACCCAATGAGGATATTCCAAGATTATTAAAATAACTTAACAAAAATCCTATTAACTTGAAATAATAAGTTTATTCTATATTCCATTATGTACTCTTAAAAAACCCCAACCTTTAAAACTTACTCCTATCTAAAAAGCAATTACTGTGAGGATTATTAGCTCACCGTAACACTTGAGAAATTCATGCCTTATAAATCACCAACCAAAAAACCTTTTTATCTGGCCTTCATGTCACTCAATGCAGTCTTCTGAATATTAAATAAGGTAAACTAAAAAGATGAGTTAATAACTCAACAGATAAAGATCATGATCTGTGCTCAAGAACAAGGCAATATCAATATAAGAACAATGTTCATATCAAATATACAAAATTTTGAACCTTGGCTAACATATTATCCCATTGGCAAGGTCAAATAACATAGCAAGCATATTTACATATTATATCCTGTTGCATTTCAGATTTCGGAGGTCTAATGCAACACAAGTGTTTGGGAGTGTAGGATGTGGAGAAGGAGATATTAAAATCGGGTTTTATGTGGAAAGCCTCCTCTTAAATGAAGAGGAAAAACAACGAGGATCTGGGCCTTTGAAAATACTTCACTATCAGTGGAAGTGTTACAAAGTCTAAGTTTTGGGGGACTCCTTCCTTGTTTCTTGTTTGTGTTTCTCTCCTTAGAAAGTTCTTTCGTTGGGAAGCTTTGTCACCTTTTTGTTTCTTCTTGTTCTGAAGAGAGGAAAAAGGGGCTCCGACCGTCCTGAGGCAAGAGCCTCTACTGGGTATTTATATGAGAAATTGTGTCGTTGGGGAGAGAACACGTGGCAGTTGGCGTGTGGCCGAGAGGCTGTCCACTGTCCTATTGGTCAAGTCAAGCACCTGAGGGAGTCGTCCACCTGCCCTACGGTCCATATTAGGAATGATGGCGTGTGCAGGAAAGCACGCTACTGGCGCCGCTGGTAGGGCCTGAGCATGTCAGGCATGTAGACTCTAAGCATCAGTTTTGATTTGACTAGGCATGCTCTGTGGAGGCGGCGTCTTGTAGTGGTTGCAAGTTCCTTGGAAATCGGCGAAGTTGCTTAGTTGGCGCTTTCGGCCATGTATGAGTTGGTCCTCGTCCTTGTGTGGCACGCCTTGTCCCTTTGTGAGTTCGCGAACCCGTTCGAGGGAGGTAGCTCTCGGGCGTCAACTGCCTTTTGGAAGGACTTGAAGGATCTTTTGTTCCGGGTGAAGGGTCATCGTGCCTTTTCTTGACTTCTTAAACTACTCTGAGGCCTGATGGAATTTTATTTGTCCGGAAGCTAGAGGTAGCGATCTAAGAATATCGAGTCTCCACTGTGCAAACGGCCATGGGGACTGAATGCTGTGCACCTTCGAAGAAGGAAGGTGCGTCATGGATCCATGGACCTGACAACTTTCACATTTCTTCAGGAATTTCAAAGCGTCTCGCTTCATCGTGGGCCAGAAGAGACATTGCCGCATGATCTTGAATGCGAAGTTTTTCCCTTTGACGTGCGAGCCGCATATGCAGAGGTGGACTTCGCTTAGGGCATACTCAGCCTCCTCAGGGGTTAGGAATTTTAGGTAAGTAGTGAAATATCCTTGCCTGTATAGCCGCCCATCGAGGATTGTGTACCAGCCTATCGTCTTCTTGATCCGTTTGGCCTCATTGACATTTTTGAGCAATGTTTCGTCCGTTAGATACTTTTAGTACAGGGTCATCCAGTTGTCACCCTCGTCAATCTGCAGCACTTCCTGGTCTGAGACGTCAACACTGGGTATGGCAAGGATTTTTCACAAGTCCATGGCATACTGTTCTGGAGAGCCTGCAGCTACATCCCTAGCCAACTGGTCAACTTTTCAGTTTTCGGCTCTAAGCACGTGTTCAATCTTGAAGCGCTCGAAGTCTTGGTTCTAGGCCTTTGCTCTCGCCAGATACTTTGCGAGCTGAGGGTTCAACGCCTCAAAGGTTTCTTGGATTTGGTTGACCACAACCTCCGAGTCACTGTGCACGACCAGCACCTTGGTGGAGCACTCCTTTGCTAGATGAAGTCTTGCAAGAAGGGCTTTGTATTCCGCCACGTTATTAGTGGCAGCGGAGGTAAGCGTAATGGTATACTTAATCTCCGTACTGTCCGGAGTCGTGAGCACAACTCCAGCTCCGCTGCCTGTCTAGGTGGATGTCCAGTCCACATTCAAGGTCCATGTTGGAATGTCAGGAGCATCCACACTCCCTGAGTTGTGGGAGTTGTCTAGAGTTGGGGTTGTTGCCTCGACGATGAAGTTTGCTAGGGTATGACCCTTGAGGGAAGGTCACGGTCGAAACTCCATGTCAAACTCTCCCAATTCTATAGCCCACTTGACTAGTCACCCGAAGGTTTCTGGCTTCTATAGGACCGACTTCAGGAGTTGATCCGTTAGAGCGACGATCCAGTAAATTTGGAAGTAAGGCTGTAGCTTCCTTGCCGAATAGATGAGTGTTAATGCGATTCTTTCTGTGTGCAGGTAGCAGGGTTTCCACATCTATCAGTACCCTACTCACGTAGTACACCGGTCACTGCACTCCCTCGTGGTCTCTGACTGGGACCAAGCTGAGTGCCGTGTCTGACGTAGCCAAGTAGGGGTATAGGTCTTCACCCGCACATGGTGAGCTCAGGAGAGGTGGGCCGATGAGGTATGCCTTTAGCTCTTTGAAAGCTTCCTCACATTCCTCGGTCCACCGAAATCTGGACAATTTCGTCCCTCTAAGCGCCATGAAGAAGGGCAAGTATTTCTTTGCGAAGTTGGCAAGGAATCACGAGAGAGCTGCCAGTCGTCCTGTGAGCTTCTGTACTTCCTTCACCGTTCGCGGAGGGTTCATGTTGAGAATTACCCTGATCTTTTTCGGGTTCGCTTCTATACTGCTTTGTGACACGATAAAGTCTAGGAACTTCCTGGAGGTCACCCCGAATGCACATTTGGCAGGGTTGAGCTTCATTTTGTATGCTCGGAGGATCTAGAAGTTCTGCTCTTGGTCACGGATGTGGTCGTCAGCTACCCTACTTTTTACGAACATGTTATCGACGTACACTTCCACGTTCTTCCCGATATGAGCTTCGAACATCTTCTTCACAAGGCACTGATAGGTTACCCCGGCGTTCTCGAGGTCGAAAGGTATCACCTTATAGCAGTACATCCCTGGTCGGTCATGAAGGAGGTGTGCTTCTTATCATCCGGGTGTATCCTGATTTGATTGTAACCTGAGTAAGTATTCATGAAACTCAAGAGCTCGTGCTCGGACCTGGAGTCCACCAACTGATCGATCCGAGGGAGAGGAAAGTTGTCCTTTGGGCAGGCTTTGTTTATGTTAGTGAAGTCTACGAACATCTGCCACTTGCCGTTGCTCTTTTTTTCACGAACGATGTTGGATAACCAGTCGGGATATTAGACCTCCTTAATGAATCCAGCATCCAACAATCTTTTTACTTTCTCCCTTATAACTACCAACTTCTCGACGGAGTGGTTCCTGCGCTTATGCCACATGGGCTTGTAGTCGGGATTGATGCCCAACTTGTGGACCATTACTCCGGCCGGTATCCCGGCATGTCGGTAGGAATCCATGGGAACATGTTGGAGTTCTTCCACAGGAAGGTGATTAGTCGATCACGGCTGTTAGGAGGGAGAGAGCAGCCCACATGCATACACTTTTCTGGCTCGGCAGGATCCAGAGGAATTACTTTGGTTCCTTCTCCCGACTGAGCTTGTTATAGCGTGGCTTTATCACGGAGATCTAAGTCTCCGTCCAGGTAGTCTGGTGCCACTGGAGCGACTTGGGACAAGTAGCATGTTCGTCCCATTATCTGGTCCCTGAGCATCTCCTCTACGCTGTATGGGGTTGGAAACTTCACCATTAGATGAGGAATCAAAGCAACAGCCCCAAGGGCCATGAGGAAGGGTCTGCCCAGGATGGTGTTGTAAACAGATGGTAGATTGACGACAAGGAACATTAGCTCCCACGTTGCAACGCGTGGGTAAGTTTTCATCATGACCTCCAATTGGACTATCCCCTGTACAGGTACAGGTTTGCTATTTAGGCCATATAAAGAGCCATCGATTGCTTTCATTTGGCTTCATCTTAGTCTAAGCTTAAAAAAGGCACCAAGATACAGTAAATTCTGAGAGCTTCCATTATTAACGAAAACCCGTTTTAATTGGTAGTCAACCGTATCATCTAAAACGAATGTGGATACAATAGGGGGATTAGAATGAGGGAATGTTATATGAGTCATATCGTCCCTACTAAAACTAATGACATCACTCCTATTCTCTATATTCACTCTCTTGCTACTAGAAGTCTGCTCAGGCTGTGTTTGCCTACTACTCTTGGCAGGCGCGGTTGAGATCATGCTGATCACACCGATGGCCGTACGGTTCCTGGGAGGTTGTGGGGGCCTATCCTGAGCTCTTCACGAATAGTTTGAGGTGTCCATAGCTAATCAGGTCTTCTATTTCCTGCTGCAGGGTCCGACAGTTCTCTATGGAAGGTCCGAGGCAGCGATGTACTGGTAGTACTTCATCTGGTCACCGCCGCTCGGACCCTTCGACGCTTTCGGTCACTTGAGGAACTTTTTATCCTGGATCTACATTAGGTTGTTTGCTCGGGTATCATTTAGAGGAGTCAGGGATGTCTGCTTGTGTTCCTTCCTCGATCTCGGCGAAAGACGTGGCTGCTTGCGGTGCTCCTGGAAGCGGCTACTGTCACCGTTCCTCTTCTTGCCCGTGGTAGGTCTAGGAACCTCTGGAGGGCAGTCCACACACTCAGGACGCTTTGCCTCATTGGCTTCCTTCGCCGAGATGTAGTCTCAGGCAATGGCTTCTACTTCCTGGAAGGATTGAGGGCGTCGATGCGATAGGTGCTTGAAGAAATCCCCTGCTGCCAATGTAGCAACGAAGGCATTGAGCTTCAGCTCATCAGAGAGTTAAGGGATCCGGCACGCCTTAGTAATAAAGCGGTTGAGAAATCGCTTCAAGCTTTCATCTGACCTTTGGCGGAGGTGGACCAGGTGCCACGGATGCTTCTCCTCTCTCCGGTTGGAGGCAAATTGGCTCAAGAAACTGTGCGCAAGCTCGTCGAAGGAACGGATGGAATTTGACAGGAGGTCGTAGAATCAAAGCAGCGCGTCCCCCCTGAGGGTAACGGAAAAGCACTGGCACATCATGGCCCCGCTTGCTCCTTGAAGGGACAGGTGAGTATAAAAGCAGTTGAGGTAATCCATCGGGTCCTTACTCCTATCATACCCTTCCAATATGTGCATCTTGAACTTGCGAGGGAGCGGCTGGGTTCGGAGATCCATGAGGAAGGGTGACCTTTGCAGGTTGGCGGAGAATCGTGCGAGTCTCTCATTGTGCAGGAGATTCCAAAGTACTTTTACCTTCTCCTTCATTAGTGGGTCAGACTCGTTTCTCCGCGCGTTGATGATATCATGGAGCTCCGTGTGACCCTGTTGGTGTTGCTGAGCTTGTTGGTTGTGGCAACTTCCCACGCGGGGCGGTTGCACACTGTTGGAGTCTGCGGCCGTCGACCTCCTTTTGTTGTGGGAGTTACGGGGGTTACGCCGCTTTGGGCTCTTCTCCCGCTCACCCCAACTAGGGTGGCTTCCAGCCACAGAATGGGCCCAGCTATCAGAGGCTGCTTGGGCCCCGGCGTGGTCAGGCCGATCTGATCTTTTCCATGGGGTTCCCGCGCGATGCCTTCCCCGCCTGGAGGAGGACGCCTGGCATGCTGGAGGAGTGCCCCCATCCATGGTGTGCCTATCCGGTTGCAGAGGGCCTAGATCATCAACCTCGTGCCGTCCATGTCCGCTACTAGGCGGTGGATATCGAGCTCTGAACGGACGTTTGCACGGCTACCCACTGAGGGGTCATTGTTGCGGGCAACTGCATCTCTTGTTGGGTCACTGGCTTGTGCCCTGATCTTTACCATCTCGTTGCGAAGGATTGAATGTGAGAAGGAGACGCTAAGTTTTTTGTCTCGTTCCGACAAACGATGTCAATGTTGCGTATCGAATCCCCGGTTGTCGTACGGATTAGAGAGCCTTTAAATTCCTCGTCATCTGGAGGTAGTCGTGAGTGGGTCTGGTTTTCGTCTCTGTTAGCCTGGGGTCTGCACAATTCAACAGACAAACAAAAGGTCAGAGGCTCGGTAGGATTTCTCCCATCGAAAACACTCTGACGCTCAAATCAGTAACTTCCTGTAATGAACGGAAAGGGGTATACGCTTAGAGGTGCGCGAAAATATGCTATAAATGCGTTGGGAGTGCATTGATGCAGGAATGGGAGATTGGTGAGCAGGTAATAGGAGGTTTGGCTCCCGGAATGCACCTTAGCGGGTGGTTGACTCTCGTGGCCTGAGAAGGTAGGATCTGGAAGATGTTTTTGGAGTTTAACTCGCGTGACGTAGAGTCGATTATCTAGGATCAAATCCCTTCCCTTGTGGAAGGAGAGGGATTTTATAAGCCCCCTGGTTGGGGGCTCTGGGCTCGAGAATTCATGTTACAAGGATTCGTCACCCGCTGATTGCTGACGGCATCGTCGGTGTGTTATTTATCGCTTTGCGGTGGCAGGTAGACCGCTGGGCGTTGCAGGTCATGCTTGGTCTACCTCTTACGCTGGGATTGGCCGGAGAATTGTGGGCAGCGACGTGAGTTATAACTGGTAGCGCTGTCCTTCTTCCCATTAACTCATTTCCTCTGCGCCACCACTGTCACTCGACAGCCGCATTAATAGGTTGCAGGCGACGTCCATTGACTGCGAATATGGGCCGCCATGTGGGTTGTTTTGGGAAACTGGGTTGGATCCGCCATTTGGGCCGTCGCTCCGCAGGTTGGGTTTGGAATTTCCTTTGACCTTCACACTAGACCCAACAATTTAGAAACTTGACATATGAGGAGAAGAAAATTATAGAAATTACTTGCCTTATAAAAGATTAAATTAACAGAAAAATTATTGAGATATTTTTTCCACATCAAACATTTAAGCCATCCACCTTTCTTTCTCTCTTAAGCTCTTTAACAATTTGAGAGAAAGCACCTCGCTCACAAAATTGACAGCAAGCACATCAAACATCCGTCTCAAGCTTTCTAAGGCTACTAATGTGTCGAGCTAGTGCTGAACAATTGGGTTTTACTTTTAAGCCATGTTATTATTTGATTGGCTATCAGAAAATGACTTGAAAAATTCAGAGCAATAAGGCAGCTCATTAATAAAATGTCTGCTGAGACTTTAATCTAATGCTTACGTGAAGCAATTTTGTCACTGCTTTGCACGAGTAAACGACCAACAAAGTACCACTGAAATATTCTGGAACCAGATAGCTCGAGCAAAAGTTGCACTAGAATCATGCGAATCCTCTCGACAACATTGCCTCGAGTGAAGCTCAAGCAAACATCAAACGAAAGGTTATGGATCCATTGGCTTAAGTGGGACTCATACGATCCTCAAATGGTTGGTTTCTAAAACTAGCTAGTTCCCGCGAAACTCTAGCTATTTAGTTTGAGTAAAGCTCTAACATACATCAAATGCTCGAGCGAAGGTCAAACTGACCCGTAAGAGAATGTTTTCTATTCTAATAAGTTCAGGCGTTCAATAATCAGACAACAATTAAAATATCTCAAATTTTTGCTGCTCCAAGTTTTAGATATGCACTTGACACATATTATGCTCCAAGTTTTTGAGAGTCCCGCCGTCTTTCTCGTTCTCATCATCTACTCATCCGGCCAATACGCCTCCAACATCAGATCTCTCTCTCTCCTCTCCGTCTTCCTCCTCCACTACGTACACCGCACTTGCATCTACCCTCTCCGCCTCCGGAAAACCACCGGCTTTTTTCCGGTGAAGATGGCGCTCTTTTCATTCAGCTTGTGCACAATGAATTCTTATCTCCAGGCCAGATGGGTGTCTCACTATGGCAATTATTAGAAAGATGGTTGGTTTTGGTGGCAGTTTTTCGGAGGATTTATAGTTTTCCTGACTGGTATGATCATGAATGTGAAATCGGATTTGGTGTTGGTGGAGGATTGAGACTAATCTTGAAACTAGGACCACGAATCATAGAGATAGTATCCTTTAACTTACAGTGTACATCACGGTGGGAACCTAAGGAATACTCCGATAGCTCTTGAGGGCGGGTAATGTGTCAGGTACACTTTAGAATGCTGATGTGAAAGAACGAGAATCGCTATGATCTCCAAGGAATATGAGGCGATCGAGATGGTCCAGTGCTGCAGGCCTAAAATGTAACCGATGACCGAGTGCTGCAGACTTAAAATGTAGCCGATGGTCGAGTGCTGCGGACCTAAAATATAGCTGGCCTTAGAATGTGTGGCAGATACATTCCTTTGCTTGTCCTCTCACATTGTTGGTTAGTACGACCTACTAGTCAGGGTCCACAAAGATTTATGAAAGTAATGAAAGTGAAAGAACGTAACCAGAACAAACTTGTGAACTAATGAATCCCAATGCTCCCTCTCCTCACATGCTTTCTTATCCAAATTATATGATTTTTTTACCCAATTACTGTCTTTCCTATATATTACTGTAGTTAGTGGTATATGATTTCATTTGTTAAACTGTACGCTCACCCTTACTATATATGTGTCTTTCAAATAAGAACACACTGATGCGCGACGAGTCAGAGTAGATCATAGAGGTGCGATAGATAGCTAGTATTGCACGTGGGGCACAGGACTTGGCTGTTTTTGTATATGAAACAGAAATTTTGGCCATATTTTGTAAATTGTGTAAAACATGTATGGTGATGACATATGATAAGCATGGATGAATGATGAATTAGTTTCGCTGTATATTGTGGTTTCTTTTATACTTTCGCAGGTTCTTCATATTGTGGCAATGATCGAGGTTCATAGTTGGCATCCTTCCCCACCGGCAATATACTGGAGTTATGATGTTAGTATCGTCTCGACTGATACGGTGATTAGATCCTGTGTAGAATATTGAACAATAAGACTTGTAGTTTTATGGATGATTGTAAATGGTTGTGTAAAGTTATTTTACAGGTGTTAGTATTTTTGGCAAATATTCGATTCACAAACGAAACTTTGCCCAATTTTCTATAGTATATAATAATTTTTAATTAGGAATTCTAATTCTATCATTGAAGGAGATTATTTAAAAAAAAATAACTCTGTCCGTCACAGTTTATTCTATCCTTTGATTAAAAAATAGTTAAACCAATTAAATACTTTTAAAAATATTTTACTTTATTATTGATAAATTTATAAATACCAACAGTGTTATTTAAAATTTATTGTTGAGAAGTTATATTTTATTGAGATAATCATATTTTTATTTATAACATTGGTGATGGAGGCTAGTATATAATTTAAATAAATATTAAAATTATTAAAAATAATATATTTATCATTATTATTATTATACATAATTATATTTTTCAAAAGAAAATTTTAACGTATTGGAGAAATTTTTTAATATCACTCCATCTTGTCACGGTTTAACATATTGAAAAATCTTATGCTGGTTAATAATATAAAAGAAATCAAAGTTTGTGTTTATTATAACTTATATATAACATATTCGTACGTGCTCCAGTTTATTGAAACTATATTATCCAGTGGTGTAATATAAATATATATTATCCATTTATCCATGAAGATCTTTTGCCTACTTGAAGCTGTCCGAAGCCAAATTTGTATCATTCATATCCTCTCAGTTTTCTCTTATATCAAATCTGGACTAATCAGCCTTGCATTGCCAACTTCTAAAGGCAACCTACCTGTCATTCCATGCAAGGTTTCAAATGAAGCTACACTGATATTTCTTTATCCTTTCGACTCCCTTGTTGAGGCCCTGCATATATCTTCCAAAATCTGATTCATCCTTCCATAATGAGAAGGATGAAGATCTTAGTAATTTATAGTCCAGATAAACCTCGAACCATTGAAGATTAGGACAGAAGTAAATGATTAACTCATAATGATCACAGGAGAGGAGATTAGACAATCACTTGCAATGTGTGCTCTCAAGAAACTAGCAGTGTCTCATGATGATTTCTGCAAAAGAATTTATCACATAATATTTTGCAACCAAACCCCGTATTGTTGTTTTGTTTTTGTAAAATCAAAAAACTATTAGTTGTGATAAATCACCCAAGCAGTCAAATACGGGTTACTTTGGTTAAATTGTTTGTTAAACTAATCCTATTGGTCTAAAGATTATTTATTCAACTTAACATATCATGTAGAAAATTAAAGTAAATAAGCAGTAAAGTGATATTAATTTTTATAATAATATCTCAAGTATAACATGACAAATATAGCAAAATCTAATAACAGTGAGATGAAAAATGACATTGTAAATATAAATTTAATTATCGACCAAGAAATGCTCCAATGCACAATTGAAATTCTTTTACAGTACACTAACGAGAAAAAAGTTACATGACATAAAAATGTTACATTAAGACAACTTAAAAGTTCTGCTTTCTTGATGAAACTAGGTAAGCTACTAATTTGAGCAACTAAAAAGTTCATCAACTTAATAAGAAATAAACAAAACATTGTAAAGAGGAAGTGATGCAACATGAACATTAACATGCACAGCTGAAGAGAATAAGTAGAACTAAGCAGGATTTGATAGTTCGAAGCACAACGAATCCCAAATATAATAATAATAATAATAAGGCATAAAACAAAGGCACTCCCACCGGGGCTAGCTGCCTTGGCTATATCGGAAGTCAACAAGCCCCAATCGAAGCCAACTACGCCAAGAGCTCGGAAGCCAATTGGATCCACCTAAGTGAGAAACCCAGACCGCGTTTTAGACTTGGCTTTAGTAATCAAATTTCTAAAATGGAAAGAGATGCTAATGCCATTTGTACATGATTCGACAATCATATCCCAGTTGTGCCTGCATGGTGGAGGCATGGCGCAAGCTACACATGAAAGTCAAGTTTGCAACGTCAGTCCATGAGACGTAACTCAATCACGTAAGAGCAAATGATACCATACCTTAATTATAACTTGAGACTGAATCCTAAAATCTGTTGTCACAACATAGGAATTGAAGGGCGTGGCCGTGCAACATTCAGTACAGCACCTTTTGCAGTAGCCTGTTAGGAAAGGGACGAAAAAAGGTAATAAAAATCTTATAAAGTGGCCCAGCTTAGGGCAACAACCTCTTAAAATAGAAGAATTGTAGATCTTTTTTTTTATTACTCGACCTCCAGTTTAACCCTTTTTGTTATTACTTTACCCAATCTTTAAACCAAGTCCAACTCTCCATCTCTTATTACACCTAATCTCAATTAAATACCCACTAATAACAGGTATATCATCTGACCTACAATTCAGGTGTCTGACCCATATAAAACAACATTTCATCCTATTTCCATCGTTTAACTCTCAACCTGATCTAACAAAGATAAACTATTCAACAAAGATGGAGTAACAAGTTGATCCCTTGCTTTGATTACTTGGTGCCTGAGATATTCTGCCACTACTAATCCAGGTTAACGTTACTGTTTCTCCAGAACTAACAGATTTTGTTGGATGCTATGGACCTATTGCTGGCTGACAATGACATTGCACTTGAAACTGCAGCAACTTGCTGCGGTTCAAGAGCAAAGAAGATTCAAATTATAAACCTAGTCATGGTTTCCACTTGAGAACCAAATCACTTTTTCCAGTCCAAGTTTCAAACAATAGAGAAAGATAGGAAGGGCATAAAGCATAATGAGGGGGGTACGGCTCTTACCATAACAAGAAGAGGAAACCAGCAACTTAAGCAGTAGCTGGCGAGAGGCTAGTCTGAGAACTCTTAAAAGGAATCAGAAAGAAAGAAGCTCTGTAAAACGTCCTGTTACATCTGTCCTAATCTGTGTAGGGGTGAACTAGTTTACAGCCATGACAGCAATTAATTGGACCACAGAGAGAGGAAACCCAAAACTTGTTCTAGCTTAATAATAGAAAAACAACTGGGAACAAAGGAAGATAACCAACAAATCATATACCCATACTGTGTTGCATCAAGTACCAACCACTATCTCCATATTTTATATTTGACAAATTGCCTCTCATAATAGTTGAGAAAAATCTTCATAAGAGGCATAATGGAATCAGGAAATGTTTAGATTATTTAGATCCTATTAGATTATTATTTTTTATTATGGTAATTATTTTAAAACATCTTAAATTGTTTCTTGATTGACTCAGGTTTTTTGAGTTATCAGTACAGACAACCGTTGTAAACAGATTTCAGTAATTGTGGAAAGAATGTGTTTTCCCCCTATTGTCTAACTCTCTTATCTTGTTCTTCATTCTTCTCAACTCCTCTTCCTCCTTCCCTCCTACATCATTTTTGGCATCAAACCCAAAACCTCTATAGCTCAAACCATAGTTACTGGGCTAGTTGTTTGGTCAAAGTATGTAAACCAGTATTACTTTATAAAAGAAATTATTATCAAGAAGTACATTCAGTAGGTGGTATTCTAATATTCATCATGCAGCGAGTTTTAAGAATTCCATGCTTCATTAATGCACCATAGTTAAATCCACCCACCATCGATCTCCACCGCCACAAAAGATCCAACCAGCCAAAACCCTAACCAACCCCAAAGGTTAACCAATTGATGCACATATTAGAGATACAGTGAGATATGTTTTTAAAAGGTGTTTAAAGTTGGAAATACTTTAGTCTATTTGAATTTTTGTCTGCAAAACTAGTTTCCATTGGGATACTCTATTTTATGCCATGTTATTTTGTTTCCTAGGAGGAGTGGTCCCCTAGTTGAATTGAGCTCCTAGTTTGATATATAAACACTTGTATTCAAATTGATAGCATTGGGTGTTAAATTGATAACAGAAATATTTAATCTTGATCATCCCCTATGAATTTTACAGTTCTTATCTGTATTTTATTGTCCATTCTCCCTTCTTTATCTTCTGTTTCCCTACCCTTCCTCCATGATCCCAAGGGGGCAAAAAAGAAAATTGGAAATTTTTGGATCTCTTTTTCATTCTATGTTTGTTTATGAAAAAATAAAACAGCAAAAAGGATGCCAAGAAATGCTTCCTAACACAAAAAGTCTACAATTTAAAAGGATTACCTCAAAGAATGAATTGAAATTTAAACATAACAGAAATCGCCGAAGAAATGGGGCTCGTTGGCTCCCAGCAAGCCTGCTGCTTCGTAATATAGTGTATAAGGAGTTTGATTTTTTATTAAACTCCTGAAAAACAATTTAAAGCAAATGTTAAATTGAGTCAATAAGAACAGAAAACATGAAACTAGCATCACACAAATAAACTGTGGTAAAACTAATGGGCACTTTTTGGTTGTCCAGCACCTTTGGTGTTCTTCAATTGGAGCCAACAGCATTTTATCTTTTACATTCAAGTTCAATTATTTTTTATATTTTGCAACCATGTCCAATCAGCCAATTTTTGCCCAAATTTTATCCAAACAAATCACATTAAAATTGCAATTCGACATTTGGATGAAATAAGACTTGAAGACATCAGCACGTCATCTAAACTTGAGTTGCTAGTACATAACTTCTCTAACAGAAATTTCCAGAAATAGAAATATTGGATTAGCTGCAACCATTGGACTAGATTGAAACAAATGCAATGCTACAGACTGAAACAGGGGGAGATTCAAAATGCAATGGATTAAGGTTAGTTTTTTTTTTTTTTATAAATATCAAGTACACTGGACCTACTGTCGATGACGAGGCATGGACCCACACTATGTAAATACAGGACTTACCAAAGTTCTCACTGTACATTGCTGAAAGGTTGTTTTTTAATTTGAACAAGTTAACTTTAGATAATAATGAAGGAACCTAACCATTTTCCTCAACCTCTAACCAAACCTCGCCAAATGGACAAAATTATATAGTAATGTTAAAATTTCATTCAACTTGCTGGCTCGGACTGAGATATAATTTGGTGAAAATTCATGTTAATCTCCATGCCAAATAGCAACACTTTAATAGCTGAATTTTCCATGCAGGAGTTAAGTTGGCATACATTACCTCAGTTATACGATCCAGTTCAGGTATGTTTGGGCTTTCACATTTTTCAATGTTCCAGCAGAATTGCAGACAGAGCTTCATTATACTATCCAATATCCTTGAGACAGATCCAATGTCCAAGAAAGACTGAGAAATTAAGGCCGCAAGATATCTGCAGAGTCATTGCAAATTAAGAAAAAACCATATAAAAGTCACCAAGAGTCAATCTTGTGAAGTTGTGAACTTATAGGTCCACTTCAATGGTGATCTTGCCAAGGGTTATACAACAATAAAACTACATTACAAGATTTATTCCAACTTTGGACCAACAACAAAACTATAAACAAAAAAAAGAGCTATAATCTACACAAAGCATTTTGACTGATAACTGCATGTGAGTAATCAAGCTTTTCACCAGCAAATTGTGAATATCGCTGGTACAAGAAGGCTGACAATGTATAACTGCTTTTTAAAGGGAAGAATATTGGACAAACAGAAGAAAAATGAGTCTTGCTTGTTAGTTGTTAACTTGTTACCCCGTGCAAGAGATGCAATGCAACATAGGTTTTGTGCAGATACGATCCACATAAGAGATCCATTAACCTCTGTGCTAGTATCTATACTGATCTGCTAAACTCAAAATCATATCAAGGTTGTAAACAAGATTGAGAAGTATCATTTAAAAATTCACTTGTATTTGTACCTAAAAGAAAAAAAAAAAAAAAAAACAGTTTGTATCTTTGTACTTGCCTTTTTCCAGAACTCATAGTAGGGTGGGAAGAATGAAAGATTTTTTGAGTTTGGTTGTGTTTTAAAACAAAGAAAGATCATTTTAATCAGCTACGAGGCTGTGTGCAGGCCTACAGGGGAATAAGTGTGATTGGGTAATTTGGCCTCTAAGAATAAGTTTCGTCTGTAACAAAATTGATGCCAAAGTTGAACCCAAAATCACCCATTTAAGCAGTTGAAATTTATATTTTGGGTAGATCCATCTTTCTTCCATTTCACTTGTCACACTTTTTTTAAAAATTAGTACGAAGTAAATAAATTGAAAACCAACACCAAGAGATAGTCTCCCAAATACAAAAGATAAATCATCCAATACCAAAATCATACAGAAAATATTCCCAAACAAAAAAACTTTCCGAATATCCACAACAAAGCCTAGAAAGGAAAATTCTATACAACACAAATAAAGAAAAAAAAAAAAAGTCAAGCAGCCAGTCTTTGTTGTTGTTGTTCAACTTCCATCTGACCCTTTTCAGATTCAACATCCTTTTGTCCACTTTGAAACTTTTTTTTTAATATTTGCAACAATAAACTACTCAGAGCTTCATCCATATTATCTTGAAAAAGATTTCATATTTTTAATCTCATTTGTGGCAAAAGATAAACCTAAAAATCTGCTTAATCACATTTTTCCATTTTGTGACCTTCCTCTCATCTTTATTGCTTTTGTACTGCTCATCTTTGTTGAGTTCTATTTGCAATTGTGTGGTGTACCTGTTGAGGGCAAATGCACTTTAAGAATCAATATCTACCCTTTATATTTGCTTTGTAATGAAATAGTTTATGTGGGATCAATATTCACCCTTATGTTTGCTTTGTAATGAAATAGTTAATGTGGGATCACTTCAGTGAATTATTGCCTCTTTTAAGCATCATTGATGAATCTTCAGCACAACTTGAAGGCTGTTGTACATGTCATACTCCTTTCTGTCATGATTGTTCCTTTTTCAAAATAGAGTGTTTGGATTGTATATTCATATCAGCCTATTTTCCTCATTGTACTATATTGTGATTAAGTACATATACATGCGAATATACTCCGATCACTAATTCCAAGTGTTTCCCACTTTTTCCTCATTTCTGTCTTCTCTTTTGTTCTAAAATGGTACCAGAACAAGGTCTTTGTGCTGCCATCATTTGTCAACTTCAGAAGACAAAAAATACATTGCCCTAGTTGAATCTTATTAGGCCTTTAATTTGTGAAATCTAGGGTTCCATTTATAATCCTAGATCTGTTAATTTTTGTTCGATTCAAATCTAGGGTTCCATTTATAATCCTAGATCTGTTAATTTTTGTTCGATTCAATGAATCACGGTTTCATTGTCCCAATTCTTCGTGCATTTGACATTCACTTACACCTTAGATAGATTCCCAAAATGACGAGAAGAAAATCTATTGTGTTTGTTGCACTTTTGGTCCCTCAAATCCTAGCACAAGCCAATATTTGGATGGTTATTCTTCAATTGTTGTGTGAGAATTGTTTGATTGGATTGGTTCTCATGTTTGGAGCTTGTGTTTTCATGGATTAAGGCGTCTATTTGATTGTTTTCTGATGGGAGCAGGTATGCTTCATGGGGCTCTGAGGAAGAACACATACGGCCCTGTTTGGCTGCTCCATGTTTAGCTATCTACAAGCGACCCAGGCTTGAGCGAGCCATTCACATTAGCCTTCCACAGGAATCGCACTTGACCTATGTTAAGAGTGCCACATTGTTAGTAACCTAGAGCTTGACATCCACTCGGTCACTGCTCAATCAAGAACTATTCTACTTGGACATATCTCCGAAAGGTATAGAGATCAGAATTACTTGGAAATTGCAAACCAGGTTACTCTTCTACAGCTATCATGGTTCATACAAGCAATCCGACTGCCTGATTCTCGACATTTTCTAGGACTTGGGTCATTGGACTCCAGTGCTTTTGATGTAAGATTAGGAACTCAAGTGCATTATCTTGTTACATACCATGTTTTAATCTACTAGCAGTTACTTTGAGAGATGATTCCCTTGTTAAGGTTGCGAGGATTGATTCCGTTTTCCAAGGCAGGCTCTTCACCTCTCATCAAGTTTACACCTGCCAACTTATCCATTTAATTTATCATCTGTAAACAAGTTTGCAAGAGAACATTTTTAAGGAAATTAATGTCGAAAGCATAGCGGGATTTCAAAGGGTTATGTTACCAATGCTAGGATCTTCCTTTTAATGGGTTTTAACAATAAATAAAATACAAAGATTGATACTTTACAACATATGATACAAGATTAAATCTTTGTAATATATGCAAAATATAAATTGATGCAAAATATGCCATTCAAGTTGACAATGGCCAATTGTGCAAGTGCCTAGTGTCTATGGTATCTACAGACATGTCCCAAATTGATATTGCATTTGAAGTTACTATTTATAAATCCAAGTAACAAAGGACAAATATAGTCTCCATATTATGTATGCTAACACTCATTTTAATAACAATTCTACCCCTTATATGAAAATATCATATCATCCACACTTTGAAAATAAACCCAACACTAGGTAATTTTTACGCACTTATCAACCATTGATAATAAAGGAAAATATCATATCAACGCTTGGACAATCTCCCACTCAATTTAACTAGGTGAAGAAAAATACAATTTAGAAAGTGAGCAAATGGAAAAAAGAGAAAAAGCCAAGGTTTACTCCCTCTCTTTTTTTGCTGGCTGGGGAGGGTTTCTTCCTCCCTCTTCTGTTTTCCCATGGTGGGAAGCCAAATATATGAATGCAGAGGGAGACGTGTGGCTCCCTCTTAATTGCTTTATTAATGGGGCAATTAGGAGGACAATTAAGGGGGCATCTAAGTTTAATTTGCACCTCTTTTATAGCTAATGTTTAACTAATAAAATTTATTAAGCAACAAGTGTAGCCATTTAATAAATTTATTAAACGAGCACTATTAGTTGCTATTCACAATCAATTAAGAGAGGGAGAGAGAAGTGATTAATACAGAAGATAAGGAAATGATGGTGAGAGAAGCTCAAGACAATGGCTGGTAGTTGGCTTGTTGTTCTAGAGCAGCTTCCACCTGTGGTGATGAATATAGAAGATAAGGAAATGATGGTGAGAGGAGCTCAAGACAATGGCTGGTAGTTCTAATGGCTTCTTGTCCTAGAGGAGCTTGCACCTGTGGCTTGTGACAAAAATTTGGTACTTTCATATCTCTATTTGTTCTTCAATGATAAAAATATACCCTTTCATGTTCTAAACTGAGCCCTATCACAGCTCTCTGTTCTCATTGTATTCCTTGACTTCTATCTTATTGTTGATATTTCCGTGCATGTAATAGATCTGCAGATGCTGTTGATTAATTTTGTTTATGTCCTAAAACTATAGTTAAATTGTTATTTGAACACTTCATTGTGTTTGATTATTTTTGCCCTAGCATTATCTCCGGGATGAAAGAGGGCTTTAAGCCCTATCTTTTTCCCTAGCTCTCTTGGTTGTTTCATAGTCTGGCATTTGATTAATTGGTTCTCTTATGTTTTATTTGTAGTTCTACAGTTACCAAAAGCCTAGCTGTGCCTGTTTATGTTTCCCTTCTTTTTCTTTTACGCAAATATTATCAACTAACTTTTTCTTGATGTATTTGCCTCTTTTTTCCATGATAATATGCATGTTTATAAGTAAGATTTATAACCAAATCAGAAATAAAAACCTAGACAATACATATTGTACAAGCCAATACTCAGCGGAAATAAGTATCAGCATGGTATGGGCAGATACACCCTATTGATGCATCACATGCATATTAGTTAATACTACCAATATGCTCTAAAAGTACCGGTGGGTACATAGACATATACTCATACGGTCAATACATATTGGTCTCTATCTGTGAGTAATATTTATTTGACCTAAATGCCTAGGCACCTAGCTGTATTTCTCCCACATATGAGCTACATTTCTCTTATATACATTCCTCCTGCTAAGTGAAACTCCTTTTGGCGGTCAATAATGAGAAGAATTTATGAGAACAATGTCCTCATAACTATTTTATGTCAGCAACATTCATTCTTCAAAATTAAATACTTTTCTTTCATTACCAAAAATTTACTTGTTCATATGAGATTAAGTATTAATTGACTAAATATTTCTTCATACTTGCTCATGTTATGCTATTTATTTATATGACAAATGACTTATAGAATTCATAATCATTAATGAAATTCTTGTATAATAGATTAGCAATGAATAAAGATTTATCTAAGTAGCAACATAAACTCTAATGACAACTATATGAAAATACAGATTCATAAAATTGCATATGTCATATTAAAAGAAAAATACCACCAAAATTTTTCAAATGTCTTAAGATTGTTGTCTATTACTGAAATCCGAGCACTTATATACCTTAGGTCAACAATGAAATAAATATCTTGGGGAAATTTGGACATGCAAAGTAAAGAATTGGTTAAGTGAGTGTAAAATACTATTGTCTAATCAAATCAATTACATTTCTATATTTAAAAGAAAATATATATTTTATTTATGAGTCCTCAATGCATTGTTCCTAACTTCTGGAAATAACTGCATCACGATGTTGGTGTCCATGGTTATTGGGTTCTATACTAAAAGGGATGTATTAAGAGATAAAAAAATAAATAACTACATTTGACTCACAAATATAGCATGCGAACAAAAATGCAGATATGACTCACTAATTTAAAACATTCACGCAACAAAGGAAGATTTGATAATAGAGATTATTATCCGTCATAGCTTTGTCATGGGTAAAGATTGTATTCATAATCATTAAAACATTATGCATTTTCGACACATAGTTGACCATGGCCAAATTGCCTCATTGCTGGAATGCATATTCCAGACAACATTCTCTTTGCCCAAGAGTTGCTGCACAGGCACCTTTAACACAAAGGTCCCCATGATGTGCAATAGAAGTAGAGTATGAAATCTTATGACAGTGTGGAATAGGACTTCCATGATTACCAAATTGGAACTTAGGGGATTTCCTGCTCAAATAATTAAATGGATCAAACAATATATAACCACTACAGCTTTTTCAGTATATATCAACATGTGAAGTGGTGGGCTTTTCAAATGTGTGAAAAGCAGTCTGTTAGGTCTTTTAGGATTGGTAAAATCCATAACCATTCTTTGATGTGTTCATGTCGAGGTATTTATATCAAGGGGGATCACACTGGTTTTTGTGTTTTGGGTCTTTGTTTGTGATTGTGGTGAGTTATTATTTTAATCCTTGTACATATCTTGTGGTTATCTATACCACCAGGTAGTTATTTAAGTTGTGCAGGTCACAAGAACTATTTAACGGTGGTGCAATGTACGTCTATTGCATCTGTTCTTAGATTTGAGCATAATGTAAACACACTCTAATATTGTGGTGTTAGAATTTGTTCTTTTATTCTTTTAAGGGTTCATTCTATTTCGTATTAGAGTCTACAGTGATCCAGACTTATTTTCAACCTATCTGGTAATCTGTTTTGCCAGTTGTGAGCTATAGGCACTAGCTCCACTCAAGTCGGAAGCTGAAGATTTGAGCAACTTTCAAGTCACGAGATGTAGGCTCAAGGGACATTCACCAGGTGGATTGCTCAAGGCAGTTGCAAGATGCACATGGGATGCAGGCTTGAGCGATGTTTGTGAACAGTGAACCAGCATGGCACAACATTGGGGTAGTGCTTAAGCAATAACACCAGATTTGCTTAGCATGGTTTATGGTGGACTGACTGCTGATAGCTCTTCATTTTAGAGCTCAACTATCTTAGTTCTAGCATGAAGGAGACCTCAACAAATAAATCTTGAGCGCAAGAGAGTTTGGAAGAAGAAAGAAAAACATAGAGATTTGATTTGCTTAAGTTTTCACATCCCTCGTCTTCCTTTATGAGATAAGCCTCAACTTTTGTAGTGAACTTGATTAGCAAGCTTATCCTGGTTTGTAACTACTGAAATTCGAAACTTCCTCTCCTTGGCAAAGCATGACTGCACCGATTGAAGGAAAGTTTCCGCATGGAGGACCAAAAGTTTTGGATCCATGCCTTAGAGGGCTAATCCAGAAAGTTCTTTAGTAGGAATCACATTCTAGGGTTAAGTTGGCTAGAGGCTAGTACATCGTAGCCACAACATGTAAGTTGACTTATTATAGTGGAAGTTCCATGCAGGGTATGATTAGCATAGAGGGTTTTTACCCGGTTGGGATTTTTCCTCTTCATCAAATAGTGTATTCAGTTGTTTATTGCATTTTTTTTTTTTTTTGATAATTGGAATAACTATGCTTGTTTTTACATTTAATTTGTAATCTTTATGTCATCTAGATCCCAATGTTCTTTACATGTATTACATACTCTGTTGTGCTTTTGTGTTAGATTAGGTCTAAACCTTTTGAGAGCTTATCTTCTTAGGGACTTAGTTGAGATTTCTTTGTCCTTTATTTGAAACACATATCGCATAGTAGTGCACACAAGTCACATGACTTGGCTTGTTGCAAGATCTATATTCTTAAAGTAGCTATTGAGGAGACCCTATTTTCCTACCTTTTTATACTTACAATGGAAGTCCAACAAGACATTTTGGCTACACAATCAGCAAATGATGCACTTTTCAGATTTCGTTGAAGATGTGATAAAACACGTAGAATCATGCCAACTTTTGTTGACTGCTGCTTCCTCTACTCCCATAAGGATTCTCATTCAGTCGATCTCCTCAAAGATTACTTAGACAAGTTCTTTAAATTGAGAGGTCACAAAAAAACCATAAGTAGAGAGAAATGTTCATTAGGTCAACAGGACCCTTCATTGTCAACTAAATTTGCAAAGCATCACCATTCACCAACTTTTGGATTAGCTCACCTGCGGTTTGTTACTCTGTGCGCCCCTCATTACCACCAATAGCCCAACTATCTAGTGCAGATTGACATGTTTGGTGGAAATGGATACAAATCGCATCTCTTCTTGGCACCACATAGCACCTTCTTTTGATGAGAGAATCCAACTGATCAGATCAATCCTTTCCACTAATCATGTGTATTAGGCATTGGTTTTTATTCTCCCTAGGGCTATTATTAAAGGCTTTGAAAGCTGCCTCAGGAGATTCATTTGGGATGGGCACTTAGAAAGAAAATTTAGTTTCCAAAGTAGCATGGGATGATATTTGCTCCCTGAAGGAGGAAGGTGGACTGGGCTTGAGAGAAAAACATACATGGAATAAAGCTCGTGCTAAGGTATCTCTGGTGTCTTGTGAAGAACAATGGGAGTATGATTTGGGTGGTTCCAATATGGAGGTACCATATCAAGGACTGCTGTATTTGGATTTTAAAAATTCCCAATAAGGTCTCTTTGAGCAACCACAACATCATGAAACTCTGTCCCGAAATCAATCATAGTATTAAATAAATTATCGAAAAAGTGAAAGAACTATTCTGTGGACAAATGATTGGCATCCATCGTGGCCTCTCTTGTATGGGTTCTCTAGGCACATGCCGCACATCACAATGCTTACCGGACATCAGTGCCTCATTCAAAATTCCTTGGAGATAGATATAATTAAGGATGGTATGCCAAATTGCATGCCAAACTAAATTAAGGAGGATGAAGTCTAATGGCCACACACCCCTGATGACCTCTTTACTGTGAAATCAGTTTGGCACCTGTTTCAACTGAGGGAAAGGCCCCTTGGGTTACAGTGGAATGGCAACAAGGTCATATCCCCTCTCACTCTTTCATTTTATGGTTGGCCATCAGAAGAACACTTACCTTGGACTAGATATGTAACTTCATCAATTGCATACTCTATGGAGTTGAAGCTGTAGACCATCATCATATTTTCTTCAGTTGTCCATTGGCAAAATTGGTCTGGCATTATATTTATAGAAGTGCTGGGACAGAGTGGCCTTCACCGAATGGACTAGAAGAATTCAGTTGGATGATGCTAAAATGGAAAGGAAAGTCATCCAACTCAATTGCACTCTGTTTGTCCTTGGCAACCACAGTCAATGTTATTTGGAAGGAGCAAAACCGGAGAATCTTCAATCAACAACCACCAAAGAGTCTGGAGGAAATTACGAATGAGGTAAAATCGGCTATCCAGAACAAACTTTCTATGATTCAATTTAAGAGATATCCACAGGCTCTGAAACTAACCATAAGGTGGGGACTTAACGGCGTATGAAAGATTGATCACTGCCACCTCAATTTTGCATTTTTTTTTCCTGGATGGTAAGTGGAAATGTAAGATGTGATAATCTGTGGTTGTTGCTGACATCTCAGTGAAGTGGTAAACTGCTTCTGGAATCCTTCACGTGGGTGAGTCACCTGACTAGACCAATTCAGCATGTTATGCTGCAATCTTGAAACCAGTTCTGATGCACTTTGGTGGGTCAACAGATTTTGATGCCAGGCACTTGGAAGTACTCATGGGAAACATATGGGGTGTTGCTATCTTTACTAGGGATGGGGGCATTATGAATGCAAGAGGAATAATGCAAAACTACAATTGATGAAGCAGCCTTTAGCACCTTTGCATACTGAAGGTACATATGCTGAGCTTGGGAAGTGACTGCGCATGGCAGTGTGGTGTGAATTAGTTGTGTTACCGATACTGAGTATGAGTGCAATGGCGGGACAATCAATGGAAATGAAGACCCACTTTGCTTGTGTACTTTGACAAAGCCTCTGGGCCTTACTAATAACCTACAAAAATTACTACAGGGAGTCAAAGGAGATTTCTACTTTTCTTGTGATTCTGTGGCTGGAATTACTTCCACTCTGACATATTCTGACAATTTTGGATGTTGTGGGCCTGTTGCCGCTTTCAGCTTTCAGTTTTCACCATCATAGCCTACTGGATGGTGCAGGACTGAGGTGTCGTTTATTTGTTTCTGTTCTTGCCTGGTTGTGCATGCTACAGGACTGGTGCAAAAACTCTGCAGGATGTTGTAGGGCATAGTAATATAATTGTGAATTTTTTTTTTTTTTTTTTGATGTATTGATTTTGATGCTGTTTTTGGTAAGTTTCACAGGAAGGTATTTTGCATTTTTGAAGACTCGCGGTATGTCCTAGCTTTTAAGCTCCCTTACTAGGGCTTGTGCTTAGACTAAGCGGTGCCTGCCTTCTATACATTCCAAATCTTAAATATACTGTCAAATTAACTGCCCCAGAAAAACATTAAGCATTTGACAGTCTAAATTATGACGTTACACCCATGAAATATAACAGCTAATGAGTCAAGTAACACCAAAAGAAGTAGTCCCCAGGGGGATAAAGAATCAATTGAATTGATGATGTCATGCAAGAAATTTGAAAAGTATGGCTTTCTTTAGGGGTGGGTTGCAGATTGGAAGGTTCACATTCAGACCAATTTATGTAGCAAATAGGAGACCATATATATACAATAGAAAAATAAAAATTTTCTTCAGGAAATGATGACAATGCCAGCTCTTTCTCCTCCTCTCAATGATACATAATTGATTGGTTAATTGTATAGGAAGAATCTAAGGCAATGAACAGCTTAAGGTTCAAACTCATTTAGTTGTGATATCTAAAAAAAATGGTTCAGTGCGAAAAATCAGAACCAAGATGTGACAGAAATCATTCTTCACTTACTCGTGATGGAAGTGCACTAGTTCAGTAAAATCATGCGAGTCTTGGACACGAGCTTGTAGTACATTCCACTGAGATTCTATCACATCTACCTGGAAAAGAGACACTAAGAGATGACTTAAAACACCAATAGAAATTGTAAGAAAAAAGAAATCAATCTACGAAGATGGTAAGGGCTGCATGGAGCCATAGCTCCCTACACATTCAGCAAAAATCACTTTTGATAACGGTTCGAGGCCAGCATGGCTACTGGGGTGGTGATGCATTCAACGTATCCACTTTCTAACCCTAGTATATGTGCCAGATAGCATAAAAATGGTACATTTTACGTACTACTAAGATTTTAAAAAGGTGAGGAGGACATCCATTACACTGACAGACAATATGGAGCATGTTTGTGTCAACATAAACAGCGCCGGTGAACAAGTGCATGCACACAAACAATCCAAGACCACCTGTTCTGTCAGAAAAGCAACCTAGAACAACAATGAATCTTTATCCCGTTACAAAGATGAAATGTAGTCTATCCTTCTTCATTATCCCACTCTTAACATTTTCCATTCCTACTTGATGCAGGAGCATCCCAGACAAAAGATCAAGTTAAGTGCCATCAGTTCTTTGTGATTGGCACATTTTTTTAGTCATATTTAGTTTTGACTAGCATGTTACTTCTAATCAGTTAGGATTTAGGATGGATCAGACAATATTAGATTAAAAAAGATCAAAATGAATTTCACAACCCTAGTACGACTGGTATAAATTGGCATTATAGTTTTTATATAATAGTTTTTAGATGACAGTAATATTTAGATCAGTCCTTTTTAAACCAGAACTAACAAGATCTGGGATTTTCTATTGTTTCCTTCATTCTTTCAGTTTACCGTAGCTGGAATTTATCGCTGCTCTACACCACCTACGTCACTCTTCATTTCCTCTAAAACTTTCATCAAATCACTTATCTTTGCACCACTGCATTGTGGGGAGGGGTGACTGGGTGTTGATTAAGATAGCACAAGCCATGTGATCCTATTGTATACACAATGCAGAGTAAAACTTGAAATTGCCTTTTGATAATGTTCACATTAAGAACTTTAACAGGGGCATTAGTATTAATAGCTTTAATAAAGCTTCCACTCATATTTTCTCTTTTTTCTTTTCAGCCAGGGTGGCTGATGGACGCCATGAAAGCCAATTTAAGAATCTAAGCTAAGCTTCTCTGTTCATTGCACCTCCTACCAATTCATTGAAGTTCTGCAGACCAGCAATTACCAGCCTTTGACTTCCAATCCACTCAACAGTCTAGCCCAGATGCTACTACAAAAAGTGAACTGACAGAAATGATGCTCAACTAATTCATACTGGTTACACAACTGACATAATCTCTATAACTGTGTTGCTGACCTAGCTTATATTGTCAGAGTCTTTTATGAGCAGCTGCTGTGCTATCAAAGCTTGTTTGGGAACATTCAGATGCCCCGCTGTATAGCTTCCAGCTGAACTTGGTACTCTGCAGTCTTCACATTTAACAGGCATTGAAAGCACTAAATTTGTCTGGAATAACACAGCTGCATGCAAAAACGTACAAGTTACCCCCACTTAGTAACACGTAATTCCCAAGAGTAATTTCTTCCATAATTGTGAGCCATTGGGTTTCATGGGCATCTTCACCAAGACTAACATTAGAGGCCCATCCATCCTGTACTATGGCTTGCAGCAGCAACTCTGTCCTAGCTAAGAGCATCCCTCGATCCCTAGCCACCTCACTTTCCTCTCTGGACAATTAACAGACTTGGTATTTTAGCGGTCTTAACCATATCAAGTATCATTGCTTAACAATAGTACACCATAGCATACATTTCAATCATCTCATTTCAACTGCATTATCTAAATGTGTTATGGAAATATCGTGCGAATCGTGGTTGTATCAGTATCTGCTATATCAAATAATATATATTTATATTGGATATGTCGGACAAAAAAAAGTTCTAAAAAAGGTAAGTTGATAGGGCCATATCACCGATAAATTTGTTGTATCATTGACATAAAGGCCAAACATAGGCCGGGTCGGCCAATATGAAAGTATATTACAATATTGTTGCTGTATTGGAAAATATCAATATTTGGGGTGCCCGATACTTACATATATTAGCCGATACATATCGTATTGGCTGACATTTCCATCCATGAGCCCAATACTAGAATCCACACAAATATAGCTAGCAGTACAGCAATCGTAAAGTTCATAAATTTTAGAAGCATTTGAATCCAAAAGTATTTCTCCATTTTAACAAAATCATATAAAACATATGTGCCAAAACTACTCCAACATCCCAAGTTTCTTTTCAATTATAGATCCACGGTAATGAAATCCTTTGTTTTATAAGGATTCTTTCTGACTATTGATTCTAGCATTCCTCTAGAAATATTAAAATAGGTTTCTCCTAATGCAAGTAATTTAGCTAATTTCTACCCATTCTGTCACATATATGTTGTTTTGAAACAATGTGCTTCATAATAAAGAGTGGCCTAGATTACAAGGCTACTACATCATGGTGTCTAGAAAAAAGCTCTATATACACAGGCTATCCTATATTGTAGGGAGGTCGTGTATGCTCACTTTCAGAATGTTACACTTTACAAGATTCTTCCATAGAAGAATAGGGACTAAGACTTTCGAATGTTGCTACTATCAGACGGGGGTAGCTGTGAAATTTCAACTTAATATTCCATTAGCAACAGAATAACAGCCCCCCCCCCCCAAATTGGGTGTACTTGGCAGCTTAGAAACTTGATTGCTCTCCCTCCATCGTTTCATCTAATGTTCTTTCTCCAATGCTGAGTACAGTGTCAACAAATGATATTTGCCACGGTAAATATTATAGTAACTACTTCCAACATTATTTGTTTTCGACTGTATTGGTACTTCACATACACTATGATACAAACATCGGGGATGTAGATTTGATTTGATTTTACTTTCAAATTAGATTTCATTTTATTTTCATAGTAAATTTGATTATTAATTAGTAGACATTTGATTTTATTTTTAATTTAGTAGAGATTTGATTTTTATTTCCCAATTGATTTTATTTTCCAATTAGGAGTTATTTTATTGTAATTTTATTTCCAATTATCTTAGGCGTAAGATTATCTATATAAGAACCCTGCCTCTATTGTGTAAAATAGCACCAATGAATTGACTGAAATTTGAATGATTGTAATTTTCTTCCCCTCCCTCTTGGTCTTTACTTCTCTCTCTCCCCTAATCTCTCCTCTTCCCACTGGTTCTTCTTCTGTCTCTTTCCCTCCTCTTAGATTCTTCTCTTTACCCTCCTCTACTTTCCCCTCCCCTACATCACACTGATTTTAACATCTGTCCTAACACAGATAAACCTGAAATGAAGCCACATAAAAACCAGTAAATCATCTCTCCAGCTGATACAAAATCCATGATTGCATGCAGGCCAGACACACTCTAATGTTCATACATGTGCCTGTGTGTGAGAGAGTGAGCAACGAAAATTCAGGTTCTTGAAAGAGGAACCAAAAAGTCTTTCGCTAGGATGAAAGCAAGAAATAGAAACTATTGGAACCCATATAGGAATTGCATCAACATGCACTACTAAGATATATCAGTATCTATGCTCAATACTAAAGTATTTAATTGACCTAGCCACCTGTATATAGAATTGGAGATTCCTAATCAAGAAAGCCATATGCTCTCTAACATGCCACATTGGTCTAAAGAATTGCGGTCGCTGCTGAGAAGCTGAGGACTTCGTACGTTCATTTCTATGCTTTGAGAAATCTGTATGATCTTGATGCATCACCGAAGCCCATGATTTCTCTAACTCCATCTGTGTTCGCTTAAGCCTCAGCAAATACTGGAAGATTCGACCATACCTACAGCATTATAAGAATTAATGTGCACAAAATGGGGAAGGCTAAAATGGTTGGTCAGCTAGGTTCTATTCCTCAGCTGAACAAGAGCATAGCTAAATGGAAACGATGAAATCTTACTTGGACAAAACTTCTTGCGTGAAAAACAATTGCAAGGGCCAATGAATTGAATATTCAAGCGCAATACTATCCCAACCATCAAGAAATATCTCTGATGGATTTGATTGTGCTTCACCTGAATTTCCATCTGTGTAAGCTTTAGATTTGGGCATAACGAATTGGGGTGGATTAATTGTGTCTCCAATAGAGAGCATCCTAGTAGCAATTATGTAAAAGCGTTCAGATACAAGCTTGTAGATCAGAAACTCCAAACAAAAAATAATTTAAGCAAGCCCTGAAGATGATGGACGTTATCAGAAAAAACAGCTCAGACCGTAGGGACACTCTAGAGAAGTATATGTCTTCATTGCTGATAGTCTTCACTGCAGCCTGCATTAGAAGGAAGCAATTAAATTATCTTTCATACCATAACAAACTACAGAAGCTATGAATTTAACACATTATTGAACCCACAAAAGGGGAAAATGGCACCATATAGACAAGTATGAAGGCAGGCAAATAGGGCAAACTCATTCATTTAGCCAAAAACCTAGAGAATCCTCACTCTTGGGGATACCAGTACTTCTTTCAATCATATTCTTAAAAGAAATCTAGAGGCAGCACACTTAAAGATGAGTTGCAGCTCTATAGCAATATGTACCAAATTACCAATATGTCTTTCCCTCATGCTTCAGGCAAATCCAGAGGATGGGCTGCAGCTCTTTATCAGTCTATAAGGGTCTGATCTAATTGATCTTCGCAACAGCAACCTAGGGATATAAGGCCTGTGTACCGTAAGAAATTATGGCATTTTCAGTTCTATGGCTGAGATAAAGGCCTGATGAATCTACATGCTACATTACTGAAGGCAACCAGGAAATTTTAGAACTTTCTGCAGCAGCAAGATAGAGAGATAAGGCCTGTGTACGATAATCAATCAAGGCTAGTTTCATCTCTACAGCAAAGAATAAGGCCTTGGGAACTGATGGATTGGTATGATACTTTCCTGAAGGAATCCTGGCAACTGATTTTCCAGAATTCTTCCTGCATTCTAATTATCTACTTCAAGTTGATTCTACTGCTATTACTCAAGTGCCTAAGGTCAACTGTCCTATGTGAGTCATTAAAAATTTATAACTTGTTGCAATAGTCTTTACAAGGTGAACTCAAATATATTTAAGTTAAGGATGTAGAATCTATTAGGTGATATAGCAGTTGATTGACAAACTGAAGATATTATCAATAATGCCATCTAAGAAACTCATTAAACACTATGATGGAGCTCACATTTCTAGATGCAGGCCCAAAGACATATGGTACTCTGAGTTGGGGTTTATTTAGCAGATTCTTCATGGATTTGCTTTGCCTCATAAGTTTGTATAATGGGTGATGACTTGCATTTCCTCCCCAAAATTTTTTATTTCCTTGATGACTTGTATAATGGGTTTGAAGCATGGGAAGCCTCTGTCTCCTTACCTTTGTTTTGGCAATGGATTACTTGTCTTGGAGTCTTACAAGTCATTAAAGGGAAATCTGGACCATATATCAACTGACATAAAATAGTTCAAAACTCAGTATCACAAAATATTGGTAGATGATCTTTTGCTATTCCACAGGGGTAATCTAATCTCTATTGTCATCTTCTTGAGTGCCTTCAGCATTTCTATGAAGCATCTGACACCAATGATGTCTGAGGGATATTTTCTTTGATGGAGTGCATACTGATGTCCAGAGTAAAATCTTGAACAGAGCAAGCATCATTAAAGGCTCTTTACCAGGTTAATACCGATCTTCAACTCTGTGCTCCAGGAAAATGTAGTTCAATGCAGTGTAAACTACGAGACAGCAGCTGCTAGAATTTCACACTGATATGCAGGCAGACAATAATTGGTTGTTTATCTGAATACCTCTCCTTTGAGAGTTCTCCTAATTACATTCACTAACTACATTCTAATTACAATCTATCAAATCTTCTAATTACAATGCCAAATGAAATCATCTTTAGTAAAAAATCACCAAGATAGACTAAATAGGGAAAGTAAGTATTATATAATATGATGAACAATTTAATACGACTAATATCACCCCTCAAATTGATATTATTACATCAAGAAGCATCAATTTATTAATCATAAACTCATGCCATTATCATGGTAGAACATTGGTAAACACATTAGACATTTGAAGGCTAGTGGAAATATGCAAGAGAATAATCACATGCTAATCAAACGCTTCAAAAATAGTAAAAATCTACTTCAATATGTTTTGTATGCTCATGAAAGAATAGATTGGTGGCAATATGTATCTTTAGTGTTATCAATATGAAGTGAAGTAGGATGGAGTAGAGAAATGCCAGATGACAAACAATACGGCACACAATAGGCCAATTAGAGGGTCGAGGTGCTTGCATAAACAAGCCTACCAAACAAGAAAAGGGATATCTAATTTAGTGGTGGTCAAATAATCTAAATTGCTGGCAAGCTGCCTATACATTAATGGATCACATAGTAAATCTTCCTCCTCTAGACCGAGTTTTAAGTTTACCGTCATAGGTATAACAACCAAATATCATGATTGACGACAAGTCAAAGTAATGATCTTATGGGTATGCTAATGCCATCAGCATGCTTGAGGAAGCAGGATGCACTTCAATAACAATAAAAAGTTGTAAAAGACCAAGATCTTTGATATGAATGTAAGTCTTGAGATAACGTTGTAGTTGCTCAATCAACTGAGGAATATATCCATTTAACACAATATTAGCAACCTATACAAGAAACAGAACAATTGCAGTAGTTTTTCCTAGAAAGAGAGCGCAATTATATTGGCTTTGAGTAAATATAAAATTGAGAAGAGTGATGCTAAATCTTTCAAACCATGTACATGGTGCCTATTTTAGCCTATACAGATAGTGCTTCAATTGACAAAGGTAAAACAAGTAAATATGCAATGAGTTATATAAATTTCTTCCTTGAGATCCCTACGTAGAAATGCATTTTTCTTATTCATTTGCCAAAGAGACCAAGCCATTGAAGCAGTAATAGTAATCATACTTCACATAGCAGTCATTTTGGATATAGTTGCAAAAGTCTCATCATAGTCAAGTTCATATACCTATCGACCTGTAAGAGCCACTAGATGTGCCTTATACTTGTCCGTAGTACCTTTAGAGCACAGTTTGGTAGTATATACCCACTTGCATCAATCGACTTTATTGTATCAAGACAATGCTGGCAACATGCTTAAGTAGATTCTTAAGAGTAGGATAGAGTTACAAAAGTAACATCCAAAGTTGACTAAACAGCTGTATGAGAGAAACTACGCATATTGGGTGGTCAAGTGGTCCGAGTTGACTGTTAATGTTTAGGTGCAATGCAATCGGGCTGTGGGTTAGGGTCAGGTAGAGGCAATAGGCAATGTCTTTGATACACAATTCTTAGCTTAAACTACTCAATAGTAAAAGACATGTCAACTAAAGTAGGTAGACCAAATGAAGTAGAATCATGGAATACAGGAGATTAGAAGAAATACTAGTCTTCAAAGCAGACCACATGACAAGAAATATGGAGCTTGTAGGCATCTGCATCACAACACCCAAATCCCTTGAGCAATACTACACCCTAAACATGCACATCTAGTAGCTTGAAGAGCAAGCTTGTAACAATAAACTATAGAGGAAATAGACATCTCACTCTAGGACCCCTTTTGATTACATTCCTTGATACTTGATCCTACAAAAGACAACAATTACAATTAAAGTGAATTTCACAATTGCTATCTACTAATTGCCTAACAAAAAACAAACTACTAGATAACTCTAATAATAGAAATACATTGTTTAGAAAAGAACTTGTCAATAATTGGAAGAGAACTGTTATTGACAGGCTAAGTATATTACTCACCACTACACCTACGAACATCATGTAAGGACCTCATACTACAAGACATATGATTTGACACAACATAGTAAACCAAAGGAGAAGTGAGCCTTTTTTGCTTACTTGCATACCTAATATAGAGAAAGTGGACACAATCATATGTCGTACCATCCCGGGTGAGACAAAAGATGAATGAGTACATAATGAATGAGCACATATAGATGGCCTATCAAAGGTAGAGATGCCCAAACAATAGTGTGAAAACCGCAAGCTTATTGAATTCTGAGGTCGTATGTGACAGTCCTTACAGATGTGCCCATCCTTTTTGCTTTAATTGCAAAATTGCTTGCTGCAAACCTTTGCAATATGCCCAATTCCTTGCAATTACAACATTGAGTCTAAGATCTGAATTCTTCCTGTCCTTGAGAGGTAAATTCCTCCAAGCATCCATCCAAAGATGGAACAGGATTGCAATTCAACAAAATAGCCAGTGTAGTCTCACATTCTGGTATCCATTTCGTCATAATTTGGTCCCTAAGGCTCTCAATATGAACTTCTTATACTAGCACAAATGGTACTTTGGAACCTCAAGGGAACTACCAAGTATATTGCTCCACAAATTTAGAAATCTGGCATATAATTATTCTATAGAGAGATTACCTCATTTTTAATTAGTAATCTCTAATTCCAGTTGAAATTTCTAGTATTATTATCTTGGTTATAAATGTCTAAGATAATTCCATCTCCTTAGTCGTAGTAAAGGATTGAAGTTTATTCATCATATTTGATGAACTCAGCAACCAAGACACAATGTGAGCATCCTTAATATCCCATTGACCAAGCTTCCTTGTCCTGGTGGAGGCCTTTAGATGATCCATCTGAATGACTCCAACATGCTTTTTCCTTTTGCAAACATTTTAAATTGAAATTTACAAGTAGAATATTTCTTTCTATTAAAATGAACAATGAAGTTTCCTCCAGACATTTTAAGGAAAAGAGAAATTAGAGCCTTGCTACATATAATAGCACTAAGAATTTAATTTCAACATGCATAAATCCAAAGGAAAAGGAAAGAATTGACCCACATAATTGCCAGATCTATTGAAGATTAAGACCACGCACCACCAAATTGTTCCACGTCTGGAAAAAGTTGTCTAGCATCTCACAAGTCTGAGAATTTCCACCAAATTGCGATTGTTAGATCTGTCAAAGATATAGATCACCAAAAACACCACCAAATCATTCTAGGTATGGACTCTAAAAGTTGTTCAGCACCTCACAAAGCCAAGAAATTTCCACTAAATCGAAGCCAACAGAAATTGAAGCCCTCAAAATTGAGAGTAGTCAAAGTTGACAGAATTCAAAGTGCACAAAATTGAGAGAAATCATCGTAGATAGGAATTGAATTCTAAGAAATCAAAGAGAGATCTTGGCAGAGAGAACTACGAAGAAACCAAACTTGAGGATCAATTCACCGACCAAATCAAAGCCAAGAAACTCTATGAAGAAATTAGGGCACAAAACAAAGTTATGGATCCTACTGCTCACGAATCACGCCAGAGTGTGTTGGTTTTTACTAGGGATTGAAAAGCCAACATAAGTCGAAGGAACAAGGTAACTGTGAAATCAAATTAGGATTTCAAAGCTTTGGTACCATTACAATAATTGGTTGTTTGTCTAAATATCTCTCCATGTAGAGTCATCCTCCATTAAATAAGCAAAGACTTACCCAATTACATTCTATCAAACCCTTTAATTACAGCCCTAATTAAAATCATCCTTAACTACAAATAATAAAGATCTACTAAGCACAGAAACTAAATATCATGTAATATTACATACAATTCAATATGGCTCACACAAGCAAGATCAAAAGAATCATTCTGTAATGTTCAGGCACCAGGTATTCAGGACTAGTTCTCTCGAGAAGATTTTTAATAGAATTGATTACTTGTGCAGAAAGTTTTTGAGCATTGTAAGAGATCTGGTTCCAAGAGAATTTGATTACTCGAAAGCTGTCTACTAAATGTGATCAGGCCTAAAAGATAGCAATACATAGAGCATGGCAGTTTTTACTAAGCCCATATGGTATACTGCTCTTTGAAGGATAATCATGGGATTAAACAGTGGATTCATTCAACCTCCTTGAGAAGGGAAGTATTTTTGGCAGAAATACTGTCTTCATGAGATTCAGAGAATAGGAAGAAGTTTATCAATCTTCCAGACAATCCTTGCTTCAATCTTGGGTTCTGTTGCTCCTGTAACACCTATAATGTACACATGAGCATCTAATGGAAAGTTTTTCATCTCCAGATGGATGAAACATTGAGGCATAGACAGCCAACAATTCCTTGGAAGATTACTGTGTGAAAAAAGTTTATGTTCCAGCATCCTTTCGTAACCTGACTAACTGCACAGCAGAGGTTGAAAATTCAAGATTGCCTGTTGAGAATTGTTGCTATTCTCAAATAAATGTTTCTTTTGCAGGGAATAGGAAACTTTAGATCATCAGTTCCACATTACACCTCGGGAGTATATCAGACTCGTTAAATATTCAAAGGAATCAAAACGCCTAGACTAATGAATTGTAGTGGACTAGTAGGTGCTGATAGGAAAGTTGTTCTTCCGGTATAACTCTTTTTGTCAGCAACCTAAGCATGATTTCTCGGTTTTTCTCAGTCAAAAAAGCAGAACCTTGAAATTTTATTGATGATATGCACTAATTAAAGCTTATAAGCTTACATCTGGTAAAGTTTCTTGCTGTCAAGATAGATTGAATCATTTGAAAGAGTTGTGTTGTTGGTGTATTTCGTATTGACTGACTATATTGAATTGGCAATGATAGACCATCTCGTGGATATGCCAAGTCACTCTGTAAAATCTGATTGAACAGTGCTGAAAGCTCCCTTTCTTGCACATTAAAAAATAATAAATATCCAAGTGCATATATATATCTTGAGCAAGGAGTCCATTTTTTGCACTAAATTGGACCACAGTGACATGATCTCAATGCAGCTCAGCAGCTCATGCTCACAAGTGAAGCTTACTGTTGTCCAATTTCATATTTTTCATATCCTAATCTTTGTTCAATAATGTCTCCTACCCTTCCATTATGTTACTGTTTCTGATAGCGGTAAATTCTTTGGTAGATAAGCTCCTATAAGTTCATTGACAATCAGCATTTACACCAAACCCTAGCCATACCTCTAGGGGATCTCACCCTTTGCAAAAGAATATGCAAAAATGTCTCTAGCAACATTGGTAGCCTATTTGAAACAATACATAACTACCACTACACAAAGTGTACAGAATTCTGATTATTATGTCCTTTACGTTCAAGTAAGCTAGTACCCTAACAACATCAATAGCCTATTTGAAACTGTTATATAACTACCACAACACAAAGTGTACAGAATTCTGATTATTATGTCCTTTATGTTCTTAAGTAAGCTAGTACTATATACACAAGTGTTTTGAAAGATCTGCTAATTAGATTCAAAATTAGGTGCTGCATGATCTTACAATATCTATCAAACTTAAGGGCAATGAAACATCATATATGCTATGCATTTCCCATGCTTGACTTACCAGTTGAAATGGCACCATAAGATCAGCTTCAGCAGTTGAATGGCGAGGTGGTAGGCGCATTAACTGGCGACTCTCTTCCAGAAAGCACTGCCACACAACCACTACTCATGAGGCATCCAATGTTGTCAAGATTCAAGGGAAAAAAAAACAGTGATAACATTTCTTAAGAATCCACAGACAATTCTTTTTCTCATTTATTTAGACTGAAATAACCCAGAAAATCTCCAGTAATCATCTCAAGCTTCATTCAACTCCCATCACATCAACCTTTATTTAAACACAAGTAAAATTATTCTGCTTTTCCCATCTTTTAGTCATAAAAATGTAGTGCAGCGAAGCATGTGCAATTTGCATGGTACCAAACACACCAAAAAGAGAATTTAGTTTAAAATTGTTCCATTGTATCACTACCTCTGGTCCCACAGTGACGTGGCTATAGATCTATTTTCAGTATCCATGCATCTTTCCTTTGTGCAGAAAATCTCAAAAATGTGCTATAGTATTTCAAAAGCAAATCTGATACGATATTATAGATTAAAAAGTACCATTGCAGAAAAATAAATACAAAATTGAAGTGACAAAATACTATCACGAACAAGTGTCCAATACTGAATTTTTCATAGTGGCTGTCCACTGCAGAGCGGATATTGTCCTATTATACAATAGAATATTTCCATTGGAAGGGCAGGTCATTTTGGGCAAAGTGATGCATATTAGCAAACTAATGATTATCGAATATTAGATAATTCAAAAGTTCAAAATCTTGAACTTCAGCCCCAGGCAGCCAAACTTCATTCATTAACCCACTAAGAGTAAACCTATACCAGACTACAACATAATGTCCTTTTCCAAACAAGTGCAAATCCAAACAATAACGTTAAAAGACTCCGAAACCTTATGTATCTTTTCCAAAAAATCATCAGACCATTTACTGAATTACATTAGGACCATCACAGGATTTAATGAACTATATATTTAGGAACTCATCCTCAATCTTGAAGGACCTCAACAACTCAACCACAGCTTGAGAGAATGAGAAATCCAACAAAAACAATAGAGAGAGAACAAGTGGGAAAGGAGAGGGAGTAGATTGAGAGACCATCACAAATAATCACTATCACTTGTTTCTGGAGTACTCATATACAGCATACAGGCCTAGTAAAAAGGTATGAAAAATATGCACACAATTCAAATATGCAAGCGATAAATGCTACATACAGAAGAGTACATCATAACAAAAGTTAACAAAAAATTTGCAAAAGAAAAAAAAAAAAACATAGTATTGGATATGAGGAAAATACCAAAATTGTTCTCAAATAATTGTGGAAAGTTTGATTAATTATTGTTGGAAAAACTGAAGTTTCTACACAAGCATTTAAGGCTTATTCCACATTATCATATTGTTGATTAGAGAAATTTAACTACACTTAAATTCAGGTAATATGGCATACGAACTTATTGGAGGATCATCTTGATAATGACTTTCATTGAAGACCAATTCATGAACAACTCACTCAATTACCATAGTAACCCGAGTCTAAATAGTGCTAGTAATTTAATTTCTGACATTTTGTTAGCATTGTGAAAGTAAAATGTACGTCAATAAAAATTATGATTTGCTAGTGCACATGGTGGAATCGTAGTGCAACACTGAGTTGCTTGAATGGATATTGTAGGCAAAAAAATAACAAAATAAAAAAAAATAGCAAATTGTAACTGACTTTCCCAAGTATTTGAAGTATAATATTTATATAAATACCAAAAAAAAAAAAAAACAAACATTATCGGTCACCATGTTGGCTGTGGTTCATCTGAAGCCACATTTTAGGAAACATTGGAATAATGTAAATTAACCAACCCAATTAACAAGTTAGAAGAAACTGTAATGATTTATAAATGTGCATTGGCCCAAGATCTAATTGGCTTAGGCTTTTGAGTCTAGATGGTGTCCAATACATGTGAAAAAGCCCTACAAGTATCCCCATCTTCACAAGCATGTGTAGACAAAGACACTTGTAGGTTTTGCATATGTTTTTTACACAATCTAGACCCAAAAGTCTAAACTATTAGGTTATGGGCCAACACACATTTACAAGGTCGCATCTTCTAATTCTTCTATGTGGTTCCGATTTCCAAAACATGGTAATTAGGAGGTAATTGAATTATTAATGGTCAAGAATTAGACTCAGAAAATGTGAAAAATTAAGATCAGAAGCAAAATAAGGTGAATGGGCTCGACGCCTGACTAGCGCCTGAGACACAAGCCGGGCATATTTAGCAGAATGGGTCCGCCCGAGTAGCACCCGAGGTGCCACCCGGACGTAAAAAACAGAATGACACGCTCAATGCTCGCCCGATGAGCGCTTGAGCACGGCCCTTTGGATATCTTGGTGCCCGATAAGCGCTTGAGCGCCGCTCGAGCGCCAGTTGCGGTATTTAAAGCGCGCGAGGGTTTTCCTTTCTCATTTTTTTGGCCCTTTCTGATTTTTAGAGAGAGAGAGAGAGGGCGAAGACGAGAGAGAGAGAAGGAAGAGATGGAAGCCCGCGAATCCGAATCCGTCCGAGAGCTAGTTAGAAATGTGATAAATCGGGTCGAGACAAGTACACTCATACCCTCCTCTTTCGTTTTCTTGCACTTTTGTCTCACTTTCTTCGAGTATCTTCGTTCCAATACCCAATTAAGTTTATGTTTTATGATTCCCAAGACCCAAGCATGCATATATGTAGATTCCGTGCTCAAATTTGTAGATTTGTTAGGTTTTCGGACAAGGCAAACCCTAACCCCTGCGCTCGGGCATGTTACCCACGAATTTTTGGGGTTTTGGCTTGATTTGGGGCTAGAACATTATTAACCATGATTTGGGCTTATTAATTTATCGATTGGATATCCGAATTTGTAGTTTTATGTGGAAATTTGTTCGAGGAAACCCAAACCAGCGCCCGAACCGCTTTTATGCTTCGATTTGGATTTCGATGCATAAGATGACTTAGGATGATGATTACCCATACTTTAGATTTGATAATTTATCCATTAGTTATTCGAAATTCTGAGAATCAACAGATATGTGTATTCAGACACTGTTCACGCACGCACTGTTCACCGATGGACCTTGAACGATATTTTGCATAATTTTCCATATATAATTGCTAATTAAATGATATGTATATTTGTATAAGTCCAATTGTATAATCCGAAAGCTTCGATATGTGCAATTGCGAAGGAAATTCGTATCCGAAAACCCTTAAAGTTAATCTGCTTTTTGATGGTAAGAATTCTGAATCTTCCTTGTTCATATGATATTCGTATATGTAAGCAAAGTCGAGAAAAGACTTACATTCGCAAGCAAGATAATAAGCATATGAATAATTGGAGGAAAATTCCACATTTGGGAATATGACAAATTGTTCTCCCAGATGGAGTTATTTGTAAAGATGTTTGGTGGATTCTCCCTCAAAAGAACAAGAAATCATGAAACTAAGACCACGAATTCATATTATGAAGGGTAACATCCCTAGGCATGCCACTAGTATGACAATGAACACTCAAGGATTTATCCTGACCGCATATTGTAGTGGGTGATACTCCTGACATGCCTCAGGACGTTTCAGTGGTAATCGAGAATAAAAGAACCAAAAACCAATAATTTAGAATATCCTGTCCTCGAGACGTAAAATAATGAGAACTTTTGAACTTTTGGTCTTTAATTGTGTGGATTGAATACAATATATATTCAATTATTCGCTCATTTGGCTAGTAGAGTCTACAAGCTCGAGTTCGCAAAGATGAATAATTATATTTTAATCTATGTCCTAAAGAAAATAAGAACAAAATAAAGAAGTAAATTGCACCTCAACCATGTCTAATCAAGTTCCGTATATGCATCTCTTTCATGTTCATATATCTTTCTTCTATTTAATTTCGTTATTATTATTTAATGCCTTGTTATGATATACTTATTGAGCTGTTAGCTCACTTTGGCTTCTTCTTCCTTCTAGATAAGAGTCACGAGCTGACGCCCGACTAATTAAAGGAGAGGGATTTGCTTAAGGAGATTTGCTGAACTTCGAAGACCTAGAATCTTAGAATGTAATTGATGTAATGAAATGTAAATAGTCAAGTTAGATTAATGCTATGTATTCATGGTGGCATGATATTTATTATTATGGATTATTGTTATGCTTCCGTAGATTGTTTATGGATCTAATTCTGCTTCCGCAGTTTTGATTTTGGATTCATTTAGGCCTAGATGGCATCTCTAGTTAAATCCAATGTAGTAGTTAAGGAGTACTATGTTGGAGTCATGGATGATATAACATTTGTTGGTCCTGTGTATGTATCGTGGTTGAAAGATTTGAAGTTTGGATATTTATATGCTTTATACAGGTTGTATGTATAATTTTCGTCAATTTTCAGAGAAAACTCTACCCGATTTTCTGCAAAAATTTATATTATTTAAATTGTAAACATTAGTTTTATGTAATTATTGATCAAGATTATTAAGGAAAAATAACCTGTTCTGTCACATCTTCAATGTGGGATACTTCATTAATTCCCTTCAAACATTTTCCCAATAATCTCCACCTTGACAACTTTGGTCTTAGTGCCCTCAATGGAAGGTTTCTTCTCATTTAAAAACAGAAAGGACTCCTAGTTACATCCCCTAAATCAGCAATTACATCTCTTTATCAAAATAAGTATCATCTCCCTTCTATACATATGAAACTATACAATAATTACAAGAATATGCTAAACTAGGAAGTGATATATATTAGGAAGATATATTTGCCAGACTTGGTTGGATAACAATAGTGAAGATCTTCAATAATAGTAATGCATATCTTCAGTAATGAAAATCTTCAGAAATATTTCTTCTCAAATTAGTGTTGGACGATATAAAAGTATCAATTTATCAACTATGAATTGATCTAAGTGACGAGATAAAGCCATTGTAAAAATATCTCTAGGATGGTGTTTGATGGAAATAAGGGAGACCGTGATCAAATTTTGTACAAGTGCTTCACTAATGTAGTGACATTATGCCAATCCACTTCAATATATTTAGTTTGTTCATAAAATATTGGATTGACAGCGATTTGAATTGCACTTGTATTATCTCCATGAAGAGGAATTGGATGTAGCGAAGGAACACTAAGGTGGTGCAAGAATCCCTAGAGCCATATAATTTCAGAACTAGTAGACAAGAAGGCTTAATATTTAGACTCAGTAGAAGACTTGGAGACATTATCCTATTTCAAACTTTTTCAGGCAATTAGAGTATTGTTAAAAAAAAAAAAAATGCAACTATAGGTTGCAGAGCGATATGTATCCATGCAACCTACCAAATCCGCATCACTAAAGCCTTCCGATTGTAAAGAGCGTTGGTGGTTAAAGAACAAACCGCATTCAAAGATACCTTCAAGATAACAAAGTAGGCAAAGTATAATAGCCATATGAGACAAGAGTTTTGCATGAATTCATTGATCTATTGAAGAGCAAAGGAAATATCAGGGAGAGTAATAGTCAAATAATTCAGACTTCCTACCGACTATCAGTATAACGAAGGATTAGACTATGGGTCGACATCCAATTTTTGAAACTTCAAATTCACCGCCATAGGTGTAAGTAATGAATTACCATCCTGGAGGCTAGTTAAAGACAAAAGTTATGGAGAATATTTATGTTGAAGTAACAATATGCCGGTCAGGCAATATTTGATCTCAAGTCTAAGAAAATACTATAAAGGGCTAAGATGTTTCATATGAAATGAAGATTAGTAATATAGCTGAAGCTAAGTAATTGACCGTGTATTGGACCCTGTAATGACTATCATTGACATACATAAGGATAATAAGAATTCCAGTAACGGTTAGTTAAAAGAAAAGAAATGAGTCACAGTAACTTAGCGTAAAATTGAAATCTAAAAGGGTTGTACAACCAAGGCATGTGGTGCCTACTTCAAATCACACAAAGATCTATTGAGGCAACAAACCTTAGTAGTAGCAGTAGTAGAAAACATGCCGGGACAAGGAGTTATAGGGATTTCTTCTTTTAAAAAACCATGCCGGAACAAGGAGTCATAGTACACGAACTGTCGTCATCTTTGGCACAGGAGCAAATGTTTCATCATAATTAATCTTATGTTCCTTTAATTTTCAAGTGCTACCAAGTTGAGCCATCAGCATGATGCTTAATGGTATATACCAATGTCACCTAATTGGATAAACCCCAGGAAGACAAGAAATAATAACCCAAGTGTGGCTTTCTTATAAAGCATTAAGCTCATCTCGCATAGCTAGCTAAAAAACTCATGAACAGATACATGAGAGTAAGTCTAAGGTAAAGAAGCATCAAGAGTGGCTTGAAGGGCGGAATGAGAGAAGCTATACCACTTAGGAGCTCATGAAATCCAAGTAGACCTACAAGGTACATCTGGAAGGATTAGGTGGCAGTTCAGGAATGGGAAGGGGCAATGGGTGATGTTTCTAATACACTAGACTTGACTAGAAACGAGTAAAAATATCATTCTAAGTGTCAAATGAAGGAAGTACAGTAGATGAAGGGGTACTATTTCCGTGGTATTGAAAGAAGTATTAGCCTTCAAAAAATATCACAATTTGTTTGTGTCTGCATCATAGCATAAGAATCCTATGTGAGAGTTAATATACCTAAGTAATGCACTCGGTACAGACTAAGCCGTAAGCATGTGTCATTTATTGGAAAGTAATTGAACACAAAGTAGACACAACCAAAATTATGCAAAGAGTCATGGTGTGCAAAAATGCCAAACAAAACAATAGTAAGGATGATTAAGATGCAAGGTTGCTAAAAGGAGGAGATTAATTAGATACAATGCTGTGGGCAATGCTTCCATCCAAAAGAGGGGTGGCACAGATAAGTCAACTAGCAAGGTATGAACAGCGTCCAAAATATGTCAATTTTTGCATTCTGCTACACCATTTTGTTGAGGGATATAAGGGCAAGATCATTGAAAGAAAGTACATTTCTTTTGTATAGAAGAGTGAAACATTTTAGACATACATTCATCTCCAAAATCGAAACAAAGAATTTTAATGAATGTAGATAATTGAATTTCTACATATGCAACAAAAGCTTGGAAGACTGAGAATACCATAGTTTTGGATTTAAGAAAGTAAATTCAGATGAATCTACTATAATTATTGATAAATGTACAAAATATTTCACTGCTCTTGAGAAAGAACAAGACTCACTCCCTGAATATTAGTATGAATAATCTCAAAATATGAAGAGGCACGATGACTGTGTAGGAAATGGTAAACTCTTGCTTTTACAAAGCTTACAAGTATAGCAATCAAAGATAGCATAGAATACGAAATATTATTGATATTATTCAAATAATAATTTTTCATGAGATAAGATAGAACAACAAGATTAGGATGTCCTAATTTCTCATACTACAGATAGATATCATAAGTAATAGTTGAACAACTAACATAGATAGAATGGGGAATGAAAACGACAACAGAGGAAATAGACATCCCATTTTAAGCTCCTTAGCGATTTCTTGTCTCGATACTTGATGCTCCACACAATCACCATTTTGATTAAATTGAATAAAACATTGTTGATTTACTAATTGGCAAATTGACATTAAACTTGTAGATAAGTTAGGAGAAACGAAAACATTAGTAAATGAATTCCTAAGATTTCTAATTGTAGTAATAGGTAGAGTAAGCCATCAGCTATTTGCATATACTATTCACCATTGTATATCTGAACATCATATCAGACTTATAGGTTGCAAGTCATATGATTGAAAGTAGCAAAGTCAATCAAACAAAATAAAGTATTATGGTTCTTCTTACCATAGAAACCATGGAAAATAGTGTAAAAATAATCATCTATTGGACTTGATCACAAGTGACCATGGAAGAAGGACCTAGGACAATAGTCATGAAAGCAGAAGCAGTTTCAACATTGGACTGAATAGTAAGGCATGTTGACGTGCTGGCAAAAACTTGTTCGCCAAGGCGATGCAATAAAAAAATGGTCTTTATAAGTTGTATGATCAAACACTTCCTTTGAGGTGGAGTTGCATATCCCCAAGAAAATTGGAGCCCAATTTCATTCTGCCAAGGTGTTGGGCCAATTATTTATAAGATTTTGCCAATTAACAAATGGTATATAATTTCTGTTCTGGTAAATCTATCCATTGGCTAATTAGCTTGAGAAATAGAATATTGGACAGGATGGATTTCCTTCATGGTGAAGTTCTGCATCGACTTGGCCACCCTCTGACAGTTTACAAGCAGGAGTGTTTACTCCTTTAAAGAACTAGCTAACTTGGAACAAGAGTTGGAAGCTGAAATAGTCATATGGAGAGAGAGAGAGAGAGAAAGAGAGAGAGAGGAGTTTGTTGTCTGGGTCTCATCTCAGAACTTGGCTTCTAGTTTATGTATGTGGCAACTTACTCTTAAATTAATTTTTGCTATTTAAAGTTATTTTAATTATATAGTAGATCATTGTCTAATTGTTTTTACTCCATGCTATTTAATATATTAACTGCTCTATCAAATGCAATATATTCCTTACAAAATATTTGTCATGCAAATGGTTTAATCAAAATGGCTTCATCCAACTGTTTAATCAAAATGGTTAGTTTTACCCCTTTTAATAAAATATTCTATCATGTTTAGTAAAAGGATATGGATCAGACCTTCATATGCAAATCAAAATAATTTTGTGCCATTTGGACACGAAACATAAGTTCCAAAATGAATCTCCAATTATGCAGAACATTTCTCAAAGGATTCCATTCAGTATATTTGCCGAGGTGTTATTGTAATACCCCGGATTCCCATTGGGATTATTTTGATAATAATTATGATTTTGGATTAACTGAGTATGTTTTGAAATAATTATTATATCATGAAAATTTAAAGAAAATCAAAATTGCAGTGTGGGGCCCAAAGCGCGCCCGAGAGATGCCTGAGCACTGGTTGAATATTATATATATATATATATATATATATATATATATAAATAAAATTTTAAAAAAATTTGCGTGCGGCAAAACCGCGGCAAGAAGGAAAGAAAAGGAAATAAAAGGGGAAAGGGGGAAAAGCGGTGCGGCAAAAAGCCGATGCAGGGAAAGAAAGGAAGGAAGGAAAAGAAAAAGAAAAGAAGGGAGAGAGAGGGGAGCAATGCGGTTGAGGTGCGGGAGAAGAAGGAAGAAGGAGAAGAGGAGAGGAGGAGAAGGCGGTGACGCGTGGGTGAGGAAGAGAAGCGCACAGGCTTGCGGCAAGAGAGAGGAGGGAGAGAGAGGGAGGCAAAAGCACGAGTGGCATGCGCGGCAAGAGAGACAGAAGCGCCATTCGGGTATCTTAGAGTATCCTTTTTCCTAATCTACTTGGTATAAGGTCGAGGCAAGTATCTATACCTCATATCTTTGGTCTGATTTAGCATTTGATGTGTTTTGACTACTATTAAGAGATTTTACCAACATACATATTATTTTTATACACCTGATTGGTTCATTCGGTACATACATGTATAATTTATCGGTCGATTTGGGGGTTTTGTTTGGATTCTGTGATTTTTAAAAGGTTTTTCTATTCTAGAAGCCTAAAAAAATTATCGGACATTGTGCATTTTTATATTTGTATATTGGTATGAAAATGAGCATAAAATCTTACATGGGCCGTACATTTTCACATGCATATATTGGGGTTGTGGTCACTACCTTTGAATTTGTTATTGTATATTCTAGCTAATTCCCGGCAGAAACATTTGTTATTGAAATCCCTTTCCGCCAGCAGGAAAGGCTTGAATGTAGTAACCCTTCCCTTTGAATATTTAATTGAATTTATAATATATTTGGACGTCCTAATATATCAGACAAATTTGAAAACTGTAACCAAAGCCACAGATGGCAAAATATAGTAAGCAACCTTACCTATAAGAAATAAAGTACATAGGTGACCCAACATGTTGGCCTAAACTATATTTGATTTGACCTAAGGTTATCAAGAGTATGTGTATTTCTATATGGATTTGTATTCGGATTTTGATTTGGATTTGGATTTGAGATTTGTCAATTTTGCCCACAGATGGGTTTTGATATATCTCATATAAATGATTTTGATTATATATTTTGATCCGAACTTTGGAATATCTACTGACGGTGCAACTACAGTTTCTGCTCATGCAATTAGATCATCTGACTATTGGCTTCTATCTCGTATCACGATTTGATCGAGCATTGGATTGGACATTAGATTGGACTTCTGATTGGACCTCCGGATCACTTTTGATGTATATATATATATATATATATACACACATGTCCCGATAAGGACTATTTTCTAATTCGATATTTGTTTTGGATTTAATATTTGATTTGAATACACGACTACCATTGAATTTGATCTTGGATTTTGATTGGATTTCTAATATCAGCAACTTGGATTTATCCTGTTATTAGATTGAACCTTTACTCATTTAACTCTCCCTCTAATTTATTGGACCCGTTATTTTATATATGATACTTGCTGAGCACTACACTCATATTTCCTATTTTATCCCTTCAAAGTAAAAGGCTCAGGTTCATTGCAGGAGTAGGACAAGTTTCAGCACAGCACTGCATTCTCTGGTGAGTATTAGATTTATTTAGATTTTGATGTCATTGTGAGTATCATTATTTTATGGTTGGGTTTTGTTTAGGCTGTCATTGGATTTAAAATCAGCCAATTGTAGGCCTTTGGACTGTACATTGAAAACTATTGGGTTATTTCATTATGTGATTGAGTGGTTGTTAGTTTATGGTTATTTTCTTATGATTGTTGGAGCAGGTCATGATTGTGTGTTCAGACAGTTGTCCGGTAAGGTTCTGTACAGATTGTTTTTGGATCCCATATATGTTTGGTTTGTCACACCGGAATTTGGGACTTATAAGATTAATATTTGAAATTTAATTATTTATTAAATTGACCTATTTGATCCGAGTTCATAATAGTTATAACTTTCTGACAGGTCTATAGTCAGACCCCTTACAAAAGAAGGAACAGATGTATCAAGCCCAAGCTATTCCAAGCAGCTTAATCATTGAAACATACGCAGAATTGATCCATGCCCTTTAGGCCAGCAATCACTTGGACAAATTGTTAGAAAATAATTTAACTTGGATTAAGGACAAACAAATCACTCGACATCCTTGTCCTATTAGTGGCACACTAGCACTACTTACAGTATAAAAAGGAATATTTTACTCAATGAACTACAAACTTTCCGTACAATATAAGTGCCACTTAATAGTTTTCAAGTTTATAAATAGTTTTTCTACAATGGTTGTTGTTACGTACCTGTGGGACAAGGCTACAAATACACAAATGCCATTGGCTTGTGTCTTAAAAATCCATGAGGCCATGACACAAGTGTAGGAAGGATACCAAATACAAATGTTTAAGGTAAAAGAAAGAAAAGCCCTCCCGCTAAAAGATTTGTCTAATGAAATGGAGATAAGTGATTCTATTCTAAGCAATCTCGGCTGGGATCTGAAGACAGTATCTCTTCCATAACAGGTATTACATCCACAGAACACGCACCCTTACGATATAAACCCTGCGGTAAAACACAATTACTTCACTGTAAGTTAAAAAGAATTGGAAACCTTTGATTACCTGAAAGAAGTCTCCCTTGGCCAGCAGAAAATAGTCTTTGTGGGCCTTCAAGTGGCCATTCAAATCAGCACGAACAACTACAAGCTGCATGTATTACACAAGTTAAGTAAATAAATGCTTTGCTTCACAAAAAAGAACTGACACTTTATTCAAGCACCTGCCAAAGATGACTTGCGGCAATAGCACGAATTGAGTCCATTGCACATTCAAATGACCTCTTATGAAACTCGGATGATTCCTGCACATCATTTTGGCATCTGGAATCTTATCTTCTAATAAGCAAGGAAAGCCTTCTACTTGGAAAAGCATTAGGTGCAAGTGGAACAAATTAAATGCAGAAACCAAATACAATCAATACCCCCCCCTCCCCCAAAAAAAAAAAAAAAAGCAATCTCAGTGATAAATATCACATTAAATAGCTCTGTAATAAGAAAGAAGTATTATGAAAGCAACCTTTAGATCCCAGAGCATAGCTTCAATTTTGTCAGCTTCAGACTGAGGAAGTAATTCCTCTCCAATCAATTCTGAAACCAGCAAAGCATCCTTTTGGTCTGAAAAGCGACCAGAGTATCCCTGAATTCTCTTTGATCTTTTAGAAATTTGCTGATTATATGTTGAATCATGGGACTGAAAACGAAGTCGGGGATCTCTGAGAACCCTGACTGCTTTACCAGAAAAAAGAATAGATTCTGCAACACGCATATTGACATATTCTGGAAGCATATCCTGTCCAGACATGAAGCAAGAATAAGCAACTCACAACTAGGAAACAGGAGCACTGAACAAGCAGGCTAGCAACAGAACTCCAACAGAAGATTAGTTTAAGACAGTATGCCAACAAAGAAGTCTGTTAAAATTGCGATTTGCAAATTGATACAATATGTCAAAATAAAGTTGATTTTTGCTTAATTTGGCCCATAAATACTGAGTTGTGTTTCATAAAACTAATCAAGCAACAAATTCATTTCAGAAATTTGTTACGCATTTCATAATTTAAAATGGAGACAGTTATTTTACATTCATAATTGCATGAATACATCATGAGTTAATTTTCCAAAGAATCAACTAGGAAGGTTAGGAAAATACTTTTATAAGCATTTACAGAATGTAAGATATATAATTTCTGATTCTTGATTTACAATTGCACCTAGAAATAGGAAGATCAAGAGGGCTTTTACACTGATTCAAATGCAACGATTGGGCCCCTTAGATCTGTCTTTATTTAAATTGCCTAGCCCAAGTCTGTTGTAATTGGCAATGTTACTGGATAAACATTGACTTAGGCCAGTTACTATGTGCCAGCCTGTCAATGGGATGACTAGTCTCGAATAATCTGTTTTTAGAAAGTGGAATGTAAGTGCTTACTAGTGTGAGGTCCCAGTTTCAATACAAGATAATTCCCGACCATTGGGTTAACATAAGTATGTTTAAGGTAATTGGGTTAAGGAAAAATATGAAAAAAATTAAGCTGGGAAGTGGAAAAATGGCCCAGGCCTCGGCGCTCGGGTGGCACCTCGAGCGCACCCGGGGCGCATTTAACCGAAGCCTGCGCTCGAAGGGCACCTAGTTGGTGCTTCAGTGCGGGCATGTTTTAAGGGGGCACCTAGCTGGTGCTTGAGTGCAGGCATGTTTTAAGGGGGGCGCCTAGTTGGTGCTCAAGCGCCCGACCTCTTTTAAAACGTCGTATGCATTTTGTTTCGGATATTTCGGCATTCCAACGAGAGAACAGTGGGAGAAAAGAGGGAAAGAGGAGAAATCGGGCCATTCCGCTGCGATCAGGGTAAAAATAACAGTCGATCGGGCTAAGGCAAGTGTACCTCGAACGTTATTTTCTGTTTTTACTGCTTTTTTGTACCTCTAAATTTGTATTTATGCTCTAAATTCATGTTTCTGCATGTTTTATGTAAATAAAGTATGATTCTGTAAATTAATTGGATAGATTTCATATTTATCTGTATGTATCACAATATATGGCTTTGATTTCATGATCGTGTATGTGTTGGTGTCTGATTATGGTCCGACAGTTTCGCATGAAACCCTAGGTCAAAAATTGGGGATTCGATGCGTTAGTTCCCTAGATTTTGAGATGTAATTGTGAATTTGTTTAGTCTGAAAAGTCCCATAGGAATATACTATTAAACTTCTGAGATGTTCCAAAATTATCTGAAGGATTATTTGTATAGGTTTAACTGGATTTGTACTTTAAGGATTAAACTGAACACTGTACCGTTATGTACCGTTAACTTATAGAGAAGTTCTATGGTGACCGAATGTTCAAATGTAAGAATTGGAATGGTCTTCGAGATATGGAGAATTAAGATTATGGAAATAAGGAAGAGAATATCCTTAGTTAAGTAAATCAGTAGGTTTGCCAGCATAATATAAAAATGACATCATCCTTTGGAAAATGTGTGGTCTGTCTTTCAATTGGAACGCTAAATAATAGACATTAGGACTGAAAGAATTATCCTTCTCTCGGGATGTAAAGTACGGAGGGTATGTAAAGATTAAAGTAAATAAGAGAATCATCTTGTCCTCGGGATGTAAAGTGTAGAGGCTATGTAAATATTAAAATAAATAACAAAATATCCTACCCTCGGGATGCAATTATAGAGAGTATGTAAAGATTAAAGTAAAAGGAATCATCCTGCCTCGGAATGTAAAGTATGGAGGATAACAGTTTTAAATGAAAACTTAATAATATGAACTCCGAACCAAGAACTAGGGATCTGCAATTATGGTTTTCTTGTATTGTGCATCGCATTTACGCTCTTGCTTACTCACCTGCATGTATGATTTGTCACAATCCTTTTTAAGTTCCTGTCCGATAGTATGTATATGTTTTATATATAAAATTATATATCTTCACTGTTTTGGATACATTTACTGAGCTGCTAGCTCACTCCTTGCTTTCTATTCCCCTCTAGATAAGTAGAAGCCTGATAAGGATCGAGGCTAGTACTAAATAGAAGAAGGGAAAGTTTGTGAGTTTTGAAGACCTTAGAAGACTTCGGTGATCCGAAAAACTTTTGGATTTCATATAGCTAGTATTGTAAATGAATGTTGTATATTACGATGAATGTGGGATGATGCTATATCTTGATGAATGTTTTGTTCTTACTTCCACGGGTTGACTTATGAATTTAGTTGCTTCCGCATTATTTAGATGTTTATATTTGTTTGGGTCCTAGATGGCATCTCTCTTTAGATTCAATACAATAGTTAGGAGTACTATGTTAGAGCCATGGGTGATATGGCAATTTGTAATTCTGTGTATGTGTATTGTAGGATGAATTGTAATATTTGTTTAGTTGTGTGCTTGCACAGGTTCTTCTGAATAGGTTGTAAATTTTGGTTTTAGTCCAATTGCAGAGGAAACTCTGCTAAAATTTCTGTAGATTTTATGAATATTAATTTTGTTTATTTATTGACGAAAAATCTTTAAAGGATAAGGATCTATTCTGTCACAACTAGGAGTACAAGTGCAATGACCAAGAGCATGTTTAAATAACGACATAGAAGTTTGCAGATAGGTAAATCAGTAAATGGTTTGTTCTTAGTCGTGGTCATTGAACGGAATTTAGACTGGAGGCAAGATAATTGTCTTGTGCATGAGCTTTTATGAATTCAATTGGATAGGCATAGTTACTCTCATTAAAAGCATGTATAGCATCGATAAAAATATCGTTATCGGTATTGATCGTGGTCATATCAGTATCAGACATATCAGACAATACATATCAGTTTCAAATAATATTGGACAAAAAAAATTCTGAAAATCCTAAGCTAACATGGCCTTACCAGCATATATATATCGGCTAATACGGAAACACATCGCGATATTGTTGCAGTATTAGAAAACATTAGTGACAAGGTGCCCTAATTCCAATAATATCATCAGCTAATGCATATTGTATCGGTCAATATTTCTATCAAAGATGTACACACAAGTTATTCATGGTAATTTGGACATCAAATGTATGATTGCACAAGATTCAATTTGTCGTCCCCAAAAAGCAAAGAGAATCTCCATTTGATCTCATATGATGGGATTGCAATGTCCTATATCCCGGAATGGTTTGTGCATATTAGATTTGTGTTTAATGCATGCTTAAGGTTTATAAACATGGATATTTCAAATTGAGTAGCAGTGAAAATTTTAGGGTTATAGGAGATGTTCACCTAATGAGTGCTAGAGCTAAGCAATTCAAGAGAAACTTTTCTTGAGGTTTACTCAATTACTACTTGAGCCAAATTAGTCTAGAATCTTTCATTTGAGTTTCACTTGAGTTTTTCTAGAGCCAATTTTGTCCAAGGGGTTTTCATGCATTTCATGCAAGTTTTCACTCAAGCAATTTGGTTCCAGAATGTTCCGCTTCTCTTCCTGTCCGATGTTCACACTAGCAAACTAGTGAGAGATATTAGTGAATTTTGCATATTTTTTGGCTAGAGCAACCTGCAGACATTTTATTCGTGAGTTGAGTTATTAGTCTAGTTTTTCCAAGTCATTTTTAGTAGTCAATTAGGTAGTCACATTTCCCAAAAGTGTGTTCCCATTGAGGCCATCGATCAGCCCTAGCTTGACATATCAAAAGAATGAAGAGAATTAAGGTGTGTGATTGAGGTGCTTGTTATATAATCTCAGTCAAAATTTGTAGAAAACAAAAGGAGAAATGAGAAAATTGAAGAGTTAAAGAGTTCTTTACAAATTTATTTCTTGTAAGGCAAGTGATTCCATGATTTCCACCTACCTTTAATAATGAGTTCCTTGATTTTGTTATGAATTCCCCGCATAACATTGTTTGTTATACACAAGCTTTATTTTTCCCTACATATCTGGCTTCCATAATATCAAGTTTTGCGTTTGATGGTATGAAAATATTCATAATTTAGCAATTTTGTTTGGTACCTTTGCACCACTACATCTACTATGGGAGTTGAAGACTATGATATAGGTTTGACATGTCCAACTATATACGTATATGAATGCCTGTTTAGCCCCCATCCACATGGTATAGTATGTGTGATTCAGTCCCATCTATTAGGTATATATTTTGACATTTGACCTTGTTTGACCTCGCCCATGAGGCATATACATTGTTCAATGGTTAAAAATTTATGTATACTTGATATGAGCATTGTATTTGTATCTTTGACGCATTATATTTGGGCTCATGGATAAAAATATCAATATCGGTATCAGTTGTGATTTATGTATAATAATGAGTTCCTTGATTTTGTTATGAATTCCCTTCATAACATTATTTCTTATACAGAAGCTTTATTTTTCCCTACGTATTTGGCTTCCATAATATTAAGTTTTGCTTTTGATGGTGTGAAAATATTCGTAATTTAGCAACTTTGTTTGGTACCTTTGCAACACTACATCCACTATGAGAGTTGAAGGCTATGATATAGGTTTGACATTTCCAACTATATACGTATATGAACACCCGCTTCGCCTCCATCCACATGGTACAGTATGTGTGATTCGTTACTGTCTATAGGGTATATATTTTGACATTTGACCTTGTTTGACCTCACCCATGAGGCATATACATTGTTCAATGGTTCAAAAGTTATGTATATTTGATATGAGCATTGTATTTGTATATTTGACACATTATATTTGACCCCATGGATGAAAATATCGGTATCAGTATCGGTATCGGTTGCAATCATATCAGTATTAGATATATCGGACAATATGTATCAGTATCAAATATATCGAATGAACAAATTCTAAAAATCGTAAGTTGACAGTACAATATCAATGATATGGAAACATATCACAAAATTGTTACGGAATTGAGAAATATCAATATCGAGAAGTATCGATACTGATACATATTTGTCAATATATATCGTATAGGCCGATATTTCCATCAATGTTTGAGCCATAATCATGGGAGTACTTTCCTGGCTATTAGATCATCCTTGCATTCCTCTAATTTTGAATATGTAGGCTTAGTTGATGGATGTATTGAAGGACTTCTGTTGGTGACTGTGTTGATGAGTGGAGAATCTTTTGTCTTTTTTTGTTCAGAAATTGTATTTGGATGAATATGTGAAGTTTGTGCAAAAGAACACTTTTGTAACTATTTTGCTTTAAGGATATACATGGTTGAACACTAATGTCATAGTGACATTTCTGGCATCCTGGGATATATTTTTATGTTGCTTAGTGGTTTTAGTGCATCATCATTACCAGGAATCTAAATTTACATTTACATCATATCTTGGGTAGTGACAGTGACTCTAAAAATTCATGTCCAGCCATCCAGGTGAAACGATTAATGAAGAGAGCTTCAAATTATTCATAGCATAAATATCATTTAGATCATATGATTTAGGTTACAAATGATTGCAATATGTGACCATACCATATTGCTCAATTGGGAGATTGTGCAACAGGACTGACTTGTGAGGAGATTAATAGGATGAACAGACCTAATGATGCTAGCCAACTGCATAGGATGTTCGACCTTTATAGTATCACAAGAACAGTCTTGACGCAAAGATACCTTAGATTTTTCTTGATCTTTCTCAGAGAAGAAGAAACAACTCTGAAATAGATGAGAAGTGTACGAACTCTAATGTCCTAGCAATAGAGAAGCATGGATCCTTTTATTGGACTCCAAGAAGGTCATCCGAGCAACAGTGAAAGATACCTTTTAGTTTGGACCAATCTTGATTCATAAAGTGAATTTTGACTAGTCCTCCATTATTTCTAGGTGGGATCAGAATCGCTGCCAACTAAAATAAAGGGGAAGAGGGCCAGGTATATTGTCTTTCCAAAGGAAGCCTAGCCAGCCCATGAAGCAAAGAGCAAAAGGATAGGCAACCACTCCAAGTGGCCTGTGAGAGGGGGAGCATTCTAGTCCAATAAGGGCTAGGGGCTCCAGTCTAGCCCTTATCCCATGATATGGGCCCTTTTACAGATGAGGTCTAACTCTAATTCAAACTCAAGTTCCACGCTTCCTTGAGCTTTAACCTTCTTAATGGGCTTTCCCACGTCCCACGAGGTGTATAACAATTATTCAACATTTTATTCAGGAATCAACAAGCACACATATAGATTGTGTTTGACACTCATTAGGCTCATTATAAAGCAAGAAGAAGATAAGGTGTTGGAAGTCATCCAACTGATTAGAATACCTTTTTTTCATATTTGAATTGAACTCCTTTGATTCCTTTAAGATTTGCGATTCAGAATGACTAACAAAAAGCAACTACAAACATAAGTGATAGCTAACAACATATCATGATCACCTAAAAAATGCGCAACAATCTTTACTCAAATGAGCATGCCCATAAGAGTTCTCATGCAATATAAATCTTCCGTATGTCATGTATCAAATTATGGCAAGCCCCAACTCATCATATATTTCATGACTTTGAATAGAGTATCCGATTGATAGAACTGAAAACTCCTATCTAATTTTCATCCCACCTTGGTCGAGGATTCCTAGATCATTAGTTTGATCAATCTCATATGGCATCTCTCCTTTTGCTTGTAATGATCAGGTCCTTATTGATCACTATACTATTTCTATACGCTTTTGATAACACCAAATCATTGCCACCATGCATTGAGCTCTTAAATGCATATCAAAAATATTAATGTATAATGATCCACACAAATGTTTCGATTGTGATCTCAGGTCTAAAGATCATATACACAACTCTTATGGAAAAACTCTCGTTTCACATTCAAGAAAACTCCATACAAAAATACTTACTTCGATCAAGTCTCATTCAATGAATTCATCCTCCAATTAGCACCTCCACATTTCTTATAGTGTCAACTACACAAGTGGCTATAAGCTTACACACCTCAACGAGTTAGCACGATGCACATTTGTTTTATTCAAATAACAAATATACTATTGTTTTATTTAGATAACAAATATACTATCTTAGTAATTTATAACCAGGAAAGTGGGAATATATAATAATAGCACTTACAAGCAATTAGAGCTCAACAACATGAACTCATCATGGTTCTAATTGGAAGATAATTCTCTAAGGATTTTACCTAAAAGATTCTATAATTTAAACAACACATAAAAAATATATGACATATAATATATAAGTAGATTCGATTGAACAAAATGTGTTATAAGTAGATACTGACTGTATTTAGTGCAATAGGCTTGTAGATCATACTACTAATCTGACTTCCATGGTGACCATCAACAGTAAGGTGAACAAAAAGTCCCTGAGAAAACTGAAGGTCAGTAACTTTCAAGGATGAATTAGAGGAGTTGAGTTCAATTAGTTGGGAAATGTTCCAATTGCCAATACCGATAATGATTGCTTTTATTTTCCTATAGGTGCATTGGCTTGAACTAAATTGTTAATACAGAAGTTGGTGATGTCAACCTATTGGGTTAAAGAGAGTGAACAAAATGAACTAAAGTGCCTACTAAAGAGCAAATACTCTATGTTTGTCCACGCCACTTATTTTGCAACAATGGAACGACCAAAAGAAATATACAAACTCTTATTTGAAATGTCATCAAGCTCTAGAGAGCTGAAATCTCCCAGCCCCTCCTCTTTCTGCAGTTATCAATTACATACTAGCACATATAAAGCACAAGAAGGACACAACAGCCACTCGGGTTCAGCAACAGCACATCTCCAGAATCCATATAGGACACTTCAGCAAAATTCAGCAATACATCAGCAAGGTTGTTCAGTTCAACTTAGATGGTTATTGTTATGATTATAGCAAACAAGTTGTTAATATTGTTAGATCAGTTGGCATGTAGTTGCAGACTTGTAGCTAACAATAGAGGTTACGGATTGTCTAGTGATACAAGGAGGCATATCTGTAACAGAGGAGTGAATGAAATGAACTGAATTCCTTCTTTTGAATCGAGCTCTCTGTCTGTTCTGAATCGGCCTTCTTTCTTCTAATATCCTCTTTCCTTCCTGTCTTCTCAACCCTACTTTGTCTAAGAAATCACCATAACTAGTCCTTGTCGCTTTCCACATTACATTATCTATCTCATATTGATGTTGTGCTGTGAATATTAAAGCTTTAGAGCAGGCTCGAAATTCATGATCCACTCTATGTGGACACAGTTAAAAGCAAAAGCTACAAAGCATAATGAGCCTAATTGTGAACCTCTAATAACCACTACTCAATTTACACAGAGGTAATTCCTGACCCATCACACAGTCAATCAAGATTTTGTGCAAGGTACATGGATCTGACTTTGTTGCATGCAAAGTTCATCTGAGTCAAAAATATTGTTTTCTACTATGGATTAGAATTTTGGGCAATCAAACAATATGTACAAATATTAAGTGTCCAAAAATGAGAATCCTAAAATGGATAAGTGGAGTCACACTAAAAATAATATAATGAATGGTAACACTCATAAATGTTTAGAATTGTCCCTATATAAGATATGATGAAGCAAAAACATTTAAATGGTTCAGGCACTTAAATAACAGGCCAAACAAGTACATGTGAGAAATTTGAGTTAGTTGTGATAATATAAAAGAGAGAAAGAGGAAAACCAACGAAAACTTGGAGTAAAGAAATAGAAAATGATATAAAATTACTTGTACTATTGAAGGTTACTACAATAAATCGAGTAGAATAATAAAAACAGATTTATATCACCAACCACATGTTGTGAAACATAAGGCTTTGTTATTGTTGACGTTGTTACGCGTGATTTCTTTTAATTTCCCATCACAACACAGCGATATATATTATTTCCTCTGTCCTATTTTGAATGCATTACTTTCCTTTTTAAGCCGCCCAATTTGAATGTCCACTTCCTTAAGGCAACTATTGTGATATCCATCTTCCATTTTATACTTACGTAATCAATACTTATTCCTGCTTCAAAAGTGATAAATTGCATCTTTGAGGAAATAAGCCAAAAGGAAGAAAAGAGTTATTCACAATTTTAAATCACTTAATGATTTCATCCCACTGGCAACAAGGAGAATCAGCAAGTTCATTGCTAAATCTGCAGCTAGTTATTATGCAAAGTATTAACGCACGCATGCCCCTGTATTCTCAAACTTATTTACTTATGGTAAGATCAGGAAGCACAAGTATATAAAAGTTGGAAAAATGATAAGCTAAAACATAGTGTAATTACATGAACCAAGGGGGAGACGAACCATGAGCAATTACATATGTTCAGCATAACATAGTTCCTACATAATAAGATGTGGACTGCTAAAGTCATATGCAAAATTAAAGAAATAAATATAAACACAATAAAGAAAAGAAAAGCATCAATAGGACAGAAAAAGTTCCAAAAGTACTAGTGAAACATACCTCAGATATATGATAACCAAAATGCCAATCTGTCAGTGAGGAATCATCAATTGACAAGTGTGCCAACTTGCCAAGCATATCTGGATTAGATGTTTCATGTTCTACATCCCTATTCTCTTGCCTGAAAAAATCAATAATAAACAAAATTAATAATCAATTTCCAGGCCTTCACAGTTAAAGACAAAAAAAATATAAAATCTGGAAAAACCATAATAATAAAAAACTCTCAACTTGATTTGAATTTGGTCACCTAAAATACAGTACATTAGTTCAACATTTTAATCAAGTTCTCCTGATGGATCCCATTCATTGGTGAAAAGTATAGACCTTTCAGATTTTGTCTTTTGACCATTTTTAGTCCAAAACGAATGTCAGTGTCACCATATGTCCTCCCCCATCTCTACAACTCTCCTAATATAAAAGGAAACTAAAACAACCTGTTTTGATCATATGCATGTTTTATGAATACAAAGTCAGGGTTTGTCATTATTCACAATAAAATAAAAAACAAAAGAGGAGCCAACAAACCAAAGAACTGATTGTAATTTAACAAAGACAATTAGGGCTAAAGGGCCACTTTCGGGAGGGGGAGAGAAAGAGTTAGTTCAAAAACAACCTAAATGCATAAATATTCAAACAGCAGCTCAACAATAGAGTTAGGACAAAAATAGATTGGCAACAATTCAGCATCCACAGAGCTAGGGCATGCACAACAAAATACAAGGGAAAGGAAAACAACGTGTCAATTCAACACGGGATCACCAGAATTTTCTTATAAGAGAACAAATATACTATGCAAATCATAATCTCTATCACTAGCCATCCCGCAAACTCGCCTCACTAGCAGTACATTCATTTCTCTGTCAGGCAGAGTTCTCTCTAATTGAATGTGAATTGAAACAGGTGGTTTTAGTTTCTCTCATCTCATTCTTATATTTTGAAAGTGAATTTCCTAATTACTTTATAACCTCAATATTCATCTTCATCAAATGACCCATTTTATTATTTAATTATAGCAAATGTATCAAAAGTATGTCCCTACTGTGTCCCCAATGTGCCTGAATTAACACACCCAAATTAACACAATGAATAAATTTCCAAGATGTGTCAGGGAGTGTCCAAAGTGTATCAAATATGTCCAGTGTATCTCAAACACTAACATGCCAACCCAGGAGAGTCTGACTTCATGACTGCTGCCATTTAGCCAATATCCAACAATGGACCTTTAGGATTTCGTTTAGGCAACCAAAAGAAAATGGCATACACGAATATATCACACTTGTCAAATTAGATACTACAATCTCCATCTTTCCCCAATAACACAACCTGAATATTCATATCTTCAAACATACATACAGCTTTCATTCATTATCTTCCCTTTTCCATGTGTTATTATAATCCTCCATTTTTTACCATCTCCATCTTTTCTTTTCCATCCCCACTAATCATTCAAAATTGTTGTTACTACTTGCATCCTATACAAAATAGTTTCCATTCAAAGTCACAATGAAGTGTTCATGACAGTAAAATTGCCAATCAAGCATCCGAGTCGATGCAACAGCAATCATGACAATAGAATAAGCACACTTTTCATATAATTTACATGTTTTATGAGTCACAGATGAACACTAACATAGCATATAGAGGACAGCTCACAGAGACAGTGAATAAATTTTGAGCTAAGATCTCCACCCAAATCCACAGACATTTTTAGATGGAAAAAATGCAGATATAGTAGAATTGCAAAATTTTTCTTTGCCATTGCAGGCTTTATTCAGAAGCTCAGCCAACTAAGAAAACACTGACAATAAGAAACTAACAATGCAAGTCCTCAAACAAGTGTGAAATCCAATTTCCAGGAAAAAGAAGTGAAGAAAATTCCAGCACATTCCCCAGAATCAGAGAGACAAATAGCAATTATTTAAGTAAATGTATGTTTTAGATACCACCTTCTAATAAAGAATTCTCCATGTGGATCTTGGAGAATGCCGTAAACCATCCAAGATGCAAGTTGGTTATACATAACTTGATGACCGTGCCAGAGTAGTCTGTGCTTGCAACAAACAGTAACAATTATTACTTCAATCTGCTATTGTATGGCCATTCAGAGACTCCTGTAACATGATATGGTTTCAAACATAGAGAGCTATGACAGAAAGCACATTGCTTTCATTAAATTATGAAATGAATACCTAAACTAAAGGCCAATAGTAACATGAAAAAAGAAACACACTGAGAGAGAGAGAGAGAGAGAGAAAGAGGGAGAAAGAGAGAGAGAGAATCAGAAATTAAATCTGGTAAAGTGCAATCCACCACATAGAAACACCACTAAAAATCCTCTGAAACTTCCAACTGGAAACCGGCATATTGGTCAAAGGACTGCACTAGGCCCTGAACTGCAGCAAGGCGCACCTCTTGTGCCTTAATTGCCTGAAGAGCAACACGGTTCAAATTGACAATCATCTGGACAAATTAGCCACAGGGCCCCTGGTGCCAACAAGTTGCAATAGATTGAAATCTAATTTTCTTCTTCTGCTTACAATTTCTAATGCTCTAAGCTCAACTCAATAAAGCTCAAATGGCACACCTCTTGCTCCTGCTCCTCCAAGTTGTTTAAAGGATGCTTCTTTCGATAAAAACCAAAGAGGATATTTTTGCATTCCAAGAATTTAAGACTGCTAAATTCTGTCAAGTAGTACGGCAAGGCAGTAGACAACAAGTTTAGATGGCCAAACTCAACTGGACTGTAAGTAAGCAGCACATGATAAGCAGGGCAACAGATAACTTTGCAATATAGTAAAAAGGGATGGAACTCAGCATATGAACAAACCAAGGGTTGTTGAGATCAGTAGGAATGTATAACAAATATAAATGTTAAGTCGTAACGCCTGGCAAATTCTGTGACCAGGTCATTCTTCTGCTGTGTTCTGATTCTGACCTGAAGTTGTTGCAAGCATGTTGCAGGTTTTCGCTCAAGCGACCCTTCCAGTATCTATTGTGCGAATATCGTGCCTGGGAGCTTGAGCAAGATTACCGGTCAGAGTTCTAGAATTTATCACAGGAAGATCACACTCCTTGAGCTCAAGCAGCTTGCGTTCAAATATGAGCGATGTGAGAATTACGCGGATACTAGCTCAAGCAACTTGGGCAAAAAATTAAACCACACAAGACAACGCAGGATTAGTGCTCAAGCGACATTTACTTTTCTTCTTACAGAGAGTTCTGGCAGCTTGTCTGGAAGTGCTTCACTATATATACCCTTCACAACTCAACCATGTAATAGAGAGCATTTATTCCCATCTTAGTTGAGATATCTCAAGTAATTCTTCCCTCTATATTATGATACTTGGTGAGAAAAGCCACTCCTCTTGTATTGATCGCAAAGTTCACAGGTTTGTCTCAACACTCAATCACCAAAACCTTCATCCCACCTATCTTGGCAAAAAAGCTCGAGTTCAAGGAAGGAAAGGTCCAGCTGAAAGGAAAAAACACCATAGTTCTGGATCCATTGCTAGGGAGAGCCAATCCAAAGAGGTTTTTGATAGGAGTCATTCTACAAGTAATACGTCTAGGAGCTAGTGCATCGTTACCGTCGAACTAGAATGTAAGTTGACAATCTACTTATATTGGAAATTCCTTAGTAAGGATTCTTAACAGCCTGAGTGGTTTTACCCCTTGAGTATTTACTCCGTCATCAAAATCTTAGATTTTTTGTTTACATATTTTTATGGATTTTGATAATTGGTGATTTGTATTTATCATTGATTTTTATTTAACATCTTTTTATGGTTTTAATCGAATATTCAGTGTGTGCTTCCAGGTTTGCATTCGGGTCTAAACCTTCTAAGTCCATTAGGGATGCGCAAGTGCTCTTCATGCATCCCTTCTGTAACTCTTAACTGCATTGTTAAAAGATGATGGATTTCATCGGACATTGGCTGCAGAGGAAGCCTTTCGATAGTTGAAACACACCATGATTTCCAACCCAAATCCCTTCTAGATCCAATGGATTCTTCGGGCTACAGCTTACCTCAAACGTTCTCCAATAGCGCCTTCCTACTCCCATCTCCGTTCCCCTCCTATGCTCCATCAATTGGTGGAGCGCCTCTTTGATCCTTCCAAGCTGCTCGTTAGTGTCAATTTGCTGTGCCTCTAAAGTGGCTTCAAGGTTCTTGATCCATTCCCTATACATTGGTTGTCTAGCAGCCATAATCTTTTTCCTGAGCTTCCTCTGTATGGGTTGGATGTCTCTCAATGAAAATACAAAAAATGGTAGCCTCAATCAGTGATAAGTGTTTTGTAGCATGTTGGCTAACGAATCAATAGCTCCCTCGGGCAACATAGCGATCTGAATGGCAATGGAAGACGAAAATCTAGACTAACTCAGGCTAGCACTCAATTCTCAGCAAATGATGTGAAACCACAAAGCATTTCATTCATTCATCAAACCATAAGGAAGAAAACCAAAACAATACAAAAGTTCCAAAATATAAACTCCTACAGTTTGGTAAAACGTTCCCTTAAGCACTCTAATCATAACAACAAAAATCCCCTTATTAGATATAATCTTAATCCAAGCAAAGACAGTTCAAACTTCTATAATTATCTACCCTCCCGAATTAACCTGAATCCCTAAAATAAAGGATCGTCCTTCTGAAGTTCTCGCACCCAAATCATGCGGTCAAGCCAATGCAGCCCTCCTAGCCACTTCTTGCCTTGCCTTCGTAGTAGCAGTAAGGATGCCAGTCTAGCACTTCTATCTAGAAGCTGAAGTCGCCAGAGAGGGGAATCGATGCTCAATGTGAGAGTTTCAAACTTCGCATTTTATTCCTTCAAATGAAGGAAAGCCCTTTCTTTCTAATAAAAAGGATGCCTTTGCAAGGAAATTCGGTTTTCTCATTGAAATTTCTCCTACGAATCCTATTCCGTGCTCGATGCAAAACCAAGTCCCGATTGGAAGAACAAACGTTCTAGAGAAGCTAAGGTCCCTAGAGCTGGGAATCAAGGCTTGGTGCAAGACAAATGGCTCATCAAGGGTCAAGGATGCCAACAACCATGAGGAAACTCTGAATTCCTAATACTTTGGGTAGAGCTCGGCCACTTGATGGCCAAGGCATCATTCAGTTGTTATCACCGTAAGGTAGATTAATGGGAGAACAATTCAGCAAAATCCAACAGTACAATAGGTGCCAAAAAGGTGCAAGGAAGGTAGCATGTCTCCCCATTGACTCATGATATTAGAAGCAATGATGAGAAATGCCAGGTAGACAAGGTGGGTGATCTAATGATAGGACATATCATCCACCCACTCAACCCTTTCCCCATCAAAAGGACCTCCCCAATGAACCTAATCTTCACAGAAGATTTAGGTTTGCACCCAAACACAAAGAATAGGGAAACCAAATTCTGAATAGACAAAGGCTAAGGGTCATTCTTTCAGAATATTCTTGTTACTCTGTGGAAAAGTTTTCCCATATATCTTCATCATCGGCCCTAGACAACTAAAGAATCTTCTAAGTTCACCAAGTCAACTCTACACAACTAAGGTGTCATGACCTGAGAGCTACTACTTTAATTCCCGAATTATGGTACTACAAATCATACTTCTAGCTACCCAAAGTTCCTCCACAAATGTTCATCATCAACCCTAAATAACTAAGGACTCTAAGTCCACCCAGTCGACTCTAAATAACTAAGGTGTCACAACACAAGGAGCTACTACTTAAATCCCCGGATCATGCTGCAGCAAATCCTATTTTTGGCTACTACTTAATCATAGTTGGACATGCCTCAACTTAACATTAACCATCAATTCTCTTACAATAGTTCATTCCAGAAATATAAATGACAACAAAATAACAACATATGAACAATTTCAATATTTATCAGAATGAATTAGGTCTTGTTCAATATAATCTACAATAAGGGCACCCAAGTTACATATCCCCAAAATCCTTAGTGACTACACACAAAGTCCTTAGCTTTTCCATGATGTACAACATGATGATAAAAATATTAAACGCAGCCAAAGCCAAGAAATATTTGAAGGTATGAAAAAACTTTAAGAAGAAAGATCATATTTATTCCACCAAGTCATAGAATTTCCAACACTTCCATATAAAACAATTTTAAACTCTACTTTTGAACTAGTTGTTTTACATTTTCATGATTATCTTTGTACGAAGTAACTATTGTTTAAGTTATCATTTTGATGACTTTCGTACCATGAATCTAGTAATCATGATATGTTAAAATATTAATGAAATATAAGTTTTAGGGAATTTTTCAGGACAATTTGAGATATTTGTGTTGAGTATCTAAAAGTATGATTTCCAGTGTGATAATTCAGGATTTAAAGTAGTAACTCCCCGGGTCATGACATAAGGACTTCTAAGTCTACTATGTTGACAATAATCCTAAGATGGATAAATTCGGAGTACAGTCTAAGTGACAAGCCTCCTTTTGTCACATTCATTTCTCGAACTAGAGACTCTTAAGCCAATTTACGGCTCTATCCTTTTCTCTCCCAGCATTTCATGTAAATTTACTTGTCTTTGTAGTATATTTGCTTACTTTTTTATGCCATTTAGCCTTCCAAGATATTTCGTCAATTTGCCTTTGAACACTTATCTCTAATGTGGTGTGTAGGACTTAGAGTCTAGGATCCAAAGTTTGCTCCATCTCTGGCCAATAGACTTCCAAACCAAATCTATATTCCTAGTACGCATCAGATTAATATATGTTTGAGAAAATCCTAGACCTACAACAAACCACAAAGGTGACTGAAAAGATGACACCACTAGATGGTCCCCCTAGGGAGTTGAGTCAGACAAGCATAGCTAGTAGTACAAGGTTACCCCAACAGCATGGTCAGCCAGCACGTGCAGCCCATGCGCCTCATGGGCAGTGGTTTTTATGATGCCACGGCTCTATTGTCACTCTAAACTGCCATTCTTAATAGTTCGGATATCCTTTCAGTTTGTATTCTCTTATTATGTTTTCCAACCCTAAATAAGGGTTCTTGTAACAAAAGGGCATCTAGCTTAGATTTGGGGTAGGAACACCTAATTTCATTATTGAGCAAAAACAGAATGTTTCTTTATATTTAATACCTTTATCATTACCTATTAAGCCTAACTCAGTCTTATAAATTAGTGTGGTCTATCGCCAAGGACATACATCACCAATTTCACTCTCATATAGGATGGGGTAATGATTCACATCAGTCATAGATGAATGATCACCAGATAACAGAAAACTTTGGATAGATTAGGCAGTTGACAGTTGAGTTTAATGAGACGCTTCCACACACAACTTATATTTGCACCTTGCAAACTCTACACCACCAACTCTTTATTATTCATCTGCTACATCCCCTTTCAAATGAGTACAAGCTTGTTCATGTCCACAATATCTGCAGTCCTATGCCCCCTACATTTAGTGAGGCCTTCCCTCAAGTTATGCATGCTATCCCCCATTATGGTGTTGTATAGTGTCATTTGCTGACTAGTCAACCCTTATGACATGTTCTACTAGCCGTGATATATTAACTCTTGTGTAGATCATGGAAGAGGCCATGATGATAGAGCACATTTTTGGTTGCATGGGGAAGGGTGGCCGCAACAATCAATGTTCTTTTGCAACAAGATAGGCCATATTCATGTCGTGATACTTCCTGGACAGTTGATGGTTGGCAACCCCATTCAGCCGATGGTTCCCAACTTGATGATATGGAGATCACTTCATCTCAACATCTTTTCTCTCAACATATGATTCTTGTATCTGATGAGTATACTAAGTTCCTACAATTCTAGGCTGCTCAACTAGTTTTGCCGCCCACCATTTTGCTTATCCATACTACTAATAGCCACCTTGTTGCTTGTTTGTCTCAGGCCAAAACAAGTTGGGGCCTATGGACAATAATTTATTCTGGTGGCACTAATCACATGAGTCATAATAGGCACTTTGTTTCCCTTATCCATTAGTTTGGTTAATTACCTAAGGTCATACTTACTGATGACTTTTCTATCTCTGTAAAAGGGATTGGGTCTGCTTGTCCTATACCTTCTGCCTCCTTCCAATCTGTTCTACCTCCCAATGTTTGCATTGAATTTATCATACATCAATAAATTAACTAAATTCTTAAATGATCCGTAACCTCCTGACACTTTAATTGTTATGGATCTGAAACATTCAGGATGATTGGTTTTGGGCAAGACTCTCTTTAAACTTCACCTCCGTGGGTCTTTAAATGTGTACTTTTTCCACAATCTTTCTTCCATCTATTAGATCCTCATTCAATCAAGTAAGTCTTTCTAGGGTATAACAGTCATCAGAAGGGATATGAGTTTTATCTCCTTGATCGTATCAATTCTTTATTTGTGCATATGCTACCTTTTCCAAATTTGTCTCTTATTTTCTTCCTTTCTGACTTTATGTATAAGTCTCGGCCAGTTCTTATTCCTTTGTCATCTCCAACCACATTTTCTTCAGGTGGCAGTTCCACCCACTTGGCCAATCTGATTTGCAGGCATATACAATGCCGTTTCCCTCCTCCAAGGACATGCCTAAACCATCCACCAACCTCCAATAAGAGTACACTCATCATCTTATTTGGGCCTTCCCATCGCACTATGCAATTGTAGAGGTACTCGAATTTGTACTTCTCACCCCATCTCTACTCTTGTTTATTAAAATTTCATGTTACTGAACTATTTTTCTTTGCTTCTTTGCCTTCTATCTCTGTGCCCAAATCTGTAAGCAAGGCCCTTGCCTATCTAGGTTGCCGTGCAGCTATGCTAAATGAAAAGTCAGCCATGCACTCTAATGGTGAATGAGAGGGTCAACCTCATCCTGGTAAATCCAGTGTTGATTGTCATTGGATATATACTGTAAAGGTTTCTCCTAATGGCTCTGTGGATAGTCTTAAAAGCTTGTTTGGTAACCAAGGGGCATACATTGATTTATGGGCTCGATTACTATGATACTTTGTAAATTGCTAAAATGACATTGTCCTTTTTCTATTTGTATTCACTGGTAAGCATAGTTGGCCCTAACACTAGTTAGACATAAAAAATGCTTTATTGAACGGTGATTTGCATGAATAAGTTTTTATGAAGCAACCAACTAGGTTTGTTGATCAGGGGGGATCTAGCAAGTCTGTCATTATGAGAAGCCTTTGGATAGCTTGAAACAGTCTCTTCGACCATTGTTTGGTCGGTTCAGGTTTGCAGTATTACAATTTGATTGTAGCAGTATGGTGTCGGAGATTCCATTTTTTATCAGCATTCTACCAGAGGGGAACATCTACAGTTGATTGTGGGACCCAGTTTTTAAAAAATAGAAAGGGAAAAAAAAAGAAAAAGGACAAAAAACAAACAAATAATAAAAAGAAGGAAGCAGGTGGCCATGCAAGCCACCTGTCAACATACAGAAAAAGGGGGCAGCAGCTGCTGGCTGCTGTTTGCCTATTTCTGCAGTAATTAAAACAAGAAAACAGCAACCTGCTGTCCCAGAACAGGGAAAAAGTAGGAGAAGACGGAGAGAAAAGGAAAAGGAGAACCATTAGGAAGAACATAAGGGGAAAGATAGAAAAATAGAGAAAAGTTTCTAATCTTGTGATGCGTCCTCAGATCCGGATTAATATACGGATTAGGGAGCCAAGAACTATTTCACACAGTCTGATTGATCTGAAGCGGGTCCGATTTCCGTATGCTCTAAATCTAAATCCTGTGCAGCATAACAAATAAAGGATTGAAGGATTGGCGAGACTCACTCCCCAGTATATCCTCCGACGTTCAAATCAATAATCTTTTTTCGTGAAAAGAAAAGAGAGGATATAAAGTGAAAATATTTGTAAAATGATTTTTGTGGAGTGCACTTAATAGAAAGCATCTCAATGAGAAAGAGAAAATACGCTTGAAGTGTCTTAAAATTGTCATTTGCTTTTAGGCATTTAGTTGCTTGTCCTCCCTCTTCCTGTTGGAAAAGAAAGGTATGTATAGAGTTGAGGAGTAGTTGATTCCTCTACCGACTGCCCATGGAACTGTTCGGATGGATAAGAAGATGTTCGACCGACGGTTCTAAATTGGTAGTCGAGTTCATTAAGCTATCTAGATAAGAAAAGGAAGTTGTCTACTCTAGTAAAATAGAGTTGGTATCGTCATCATATATGAAGTCAACCATCCGGATTAGACCGATAGGCTCATCTGCCCAACTTTGAGCAGATGGGCCAACCGGGACTTAATTCAATTATGAGCCGAATCCTTGACAGACCTTCTTCTTGGGCCGGTGGCAACTATACCCTTGAAATTCAACCTTCCGGTATGATATTCAAAAACAGTAAGTTGTCCGAACCCATGTTCCTAGTCCAAAGGACTTCATTAGCTAGCTAGACAAGGACTTTCAGTCCGACAAGCTTCATTAGATGTCCAGACGAGGGCTCCTAGTCCGACGGACTTCATTTGTACCGACAGCAGCAGCATTAAATGCGAGCTTCTTCAAGTCTCATACCGTTCTCAGAATTGTACCAGTCATCATTATTGACTTCGGGCAATAGATGTGCTACACAGCCTATAGGGTGCTGACACGTATCGTCATCATGATGAAGCGCATCTTTTTAAATATCCTTTTACAACGTTGTTTTAACCCAAATATACTTAGTATAAATCGTTTGAAATCCTTCATTGCTACACCTTTTCTAAAACTCCATTGCCCTCCCTTCTCTTAGAACTCCCTTCGCCTTCTTTCTTCTCTTCAAATCTCTTAACCTTCATCCATGACTCCTAGAGTTAAGGACATTGAGTCGGTTCTTATGCTAGCCGATGTCGACTACCTTCACGCTCGGTACATGATTCCAAGCTCCTTGATATATTTATTGCCTGGCATGAGTGGTAGGACTTGCTCTCTACTGGAGGGGTACATTACTATGTACGAGACTCACCTTAAAGGAGGGCTCCGTTTTCAATGGCATCGGAGCTATACAGAATAATGATAGCTCTTCACATTTCGGTTGCCAGACTGCAACCTAACACCATCAGGTATCTAGTTTCTATGTGTGTGTTTGCACGCATCCATGGCCTAGTATTAGATACCAAGGCCATAAAAGTAATTTTTAGATTCCAGCAAATTTACTCGGGGCGAGTAAATCCACGAGTAAATTGGATCTCAGTCTCTCCTCGCCCCGAGTTTGTGTTGAGTGGAAGAAACCCTGACTCAACCAAAAGATGGAAAGACCAATTCTTTTTCTTGACAACTTCCTCTGGATGGGAGCTCTCCAATGAATGGGGCCGAGTTACAACATCTTTCAATACTGAAGTGCTAGAGCACGAGAAGGAGTCGACGAATGAACTAAAAGACCTCATCAAGGAAAAAGTCGGCTCCTTCAACGAGAATAAGAAGAACCGGTGGCTGCTGGCTGAGTCTCTGGCTTAGGCCAAATGGGAGCCTCTTTTGGAGGGGTCAAATGCACCTCTAGCACTGTTGGCTCCCAAGAGGAAATTGAAGAGAAAATAGAGGCTTTTGCAAATAAGTGAGCCTTCTGCCCAGACGCCTAGGCGTCCGAAAGCCTCGGCCGAATCCTTCGACATCGACGATGAAGCCACCATCGACCAGCTAGATTGGGCAAAGAAGTTGACAATGAGGATGGACCCAATTCCTACTCCTTTAGCCCAAACATTTGGGACCGTCAAACCTGAGGAAGGCTATGAGCCCCCGAAGTTTACTACTATGAGCGACCTTGAGACCAAAGCAGGAGACGTTCCTATCCCAACTCTAACCATTGCTTTATATGAGGTGCCGGCCGTTCTGCCATCTCTATCCGAGGAGTCCTTACCTGATCTTCCTGATAACTTTGCCGATGATGCTTCTTGGATCAGTGAGACTTAGTCTAGGCCGAGGGGGTGCCTCCAATTGAGAAACTGGAGGCCAGTATCCCAGAAGTGGTCGTCCCAGAACATCCTACTGAGGTTGCTGAGAAACCTTCTTCTAAGCCCCCAACGCCTGAGGTCAGAGATGAGGACAAGACCGAAGGAAGGGTTGAGATGACAGATGTGCCATGTTTGGAGGCCCCTACGTTCGAGGCCGAGGAGGAGGCAGTATCCGAGGGAGCAGTTGAAGAGTCTAGTTCTGAGCCCCAAACTTTTGAGGTCCGAGAGGAAGTTTTTGCCGAAAGAGTTAGTGAGGTGGTTGAGGTGGCCACTGCAAAGCCCTTAGAACCAAAAGTCCAAGAAGTTCAGGAGGTTCCCACCAGTGAGGCTCCCACAGAGAGCTCGTCCTTCCACGAGGTATAGGCCAAGCCTCTTCTGAGTTCCTTTGCTATTTGTTTTGTGGTTTCTAAGTTATTTTTCTTTTACAATTTTAAGAACTGGCTAATCGTCTTGTCTCCACTGCCGACTACCCGTCTTAAAGCTACATTAAGAAAAAGAAGTTCAAGTCTTTGGAAGAGCGTGTTTCCCATCTCAAACACGAGTTGTTCGAGACAAAACAAAAGTACGCTCTTCTTCGTGACCAGAACTTCAAACTGGAGAGCGAGCTTCGGACCTCCATTAGTCTAAATGACATCAGACAAGTGATGGAGCATAAATATTAGGACGGTATCGGCCTTTGCCTACACATTATTAAAATGGTGGCTCCAAGCATTCCTATTTCCATATTTCATCCAAGGAATTCCAGCTCTTAAAATAGATTAGATGTGTTGTACTGTCCCAGAGACGATGTGGAGTCCTGGGAGCCTCTGCCGGAGACCTCACAGCCTCACGACGACCCTTCATCGGGATAAAATGTTGTATCTTGTACTTGTATTTTTTTTATAAAGGAATAAAATTACATTGTTACAATTGTGTCCATCTTCTTTCTCTCTCTCTTTGTTAATTATGCATATATATATATATATATAGGCTAACCGAGCATCATAGACTTAATTGCTGGACTCTTAAGGTAACTTAAGCCATCGTCCACTTGTGGCTACTGACCCTCGATCATGCCAAAGGGCATCACAGCTTTAATGTGTCTGACTTAAGTTTTTGGACCATAGTCGGCTGACAATGCTATCTCCTTTAACTGGAAGTCTTTGCATTTGTGCTTCAAAGAAGCCCCCTAAGTTTTTAGCCTTCGGCCTCGTGAAGGCCGCTTAGTATAGTTACTAAGTTTTAAAATCTGACCTTGTTAGGGCCGCTCGGTAACATGACTGAGTTTTATTGACCACCAAGTGACAGTTCAAGGGGCAAGTGAAAAAATCTCACCTAATTTAGGGACAGTCTAGGTCGTGCAATATTATGAAATGACAAACAAGCATTCACATGTACAAGGAATAAATGAATAATCATTTTATTGATAAAATGTAGTACGTTTTACAAGTATTCCAAATGATACGTACTAATTTTACCTAAACATTTGTACATTTATTGGTAATACTTCTAAAGGTGAGAAGCATTCCATGTTTTAGGAATAAGCTTGCCATTCTGAGTGCATAATTTGTACACCCCGCTTTGGAAAATGGCTGAAACAAGGAAAGGCCCTTCCCAGTTGGATGAGAGCTTGTTCCTGTTGGCATTCTTGCCGGTAGCTTTAATACTTCAAAGGATTAAGTCTCCCATTTCAAACTAACGCACGTTCACCTCCTTGTTATAATATCAGGCAATCTGTTACTGATAGGCCGCCAACCATAAACGTTCCATGTCCCAAGTTTATTCAAGTAGGTTAAAGTTTTCCCGTAGCCTTTGAGAATTGTTGAGTGGATCAAAACATTCGACCCAAAGATTGGGCAGTCCGACTTCTATTGGAATAATAGCCTCAATCCCATAACACAGGTTGAAGGGCGTCTCACGGGTCGGCTCTCTAGGCATCATCCTGTAGAACCATAATACAGATGGAAGTTCGTCCACCCAGGAGCCCCAACACTTTCAAACTTCGTTTTTAAGCCATGTAGTAGTGTGCAGTTGGTAACCTCTACTTGACTATTGGTTTAAGGGTAGGCAACGGAGATATGAACTAGCCTTATCCTCAAGTTAGAACAATATTTTGCGAAACGCTTGTTAGTAAACAGGATTCCATTATCGGTCACTATAACTCTTGGAATACCAAATTTACATACAATACTCTAACGGACGAACTCCGTTACATTGATCCTGGATGCTGGAAGGAAAATACTTCTCCATAAAGGCCTCCTCAAACATCTCCCAAGAAATTTCTTTTTCGGGTACGCCCAACACCCTTTTCTTCATTGCCCACTAGTTATCAGCTTCTCCTTCTAACTTATAAGCTGCAAAGATAACATTCTCCCGATCAAAATATCTAATAACAATAAATATCTTATTTAATCTTCGAATCCAAATATCTGCCTTTATTGGGTCTGGTTCACCTAGGAATTCAGGCGTTTGCTTAGATGTAAATTTCTCATATGTCGTAGGTTCAAGATTAACTGGGACTGGATTAGGGATAGGAATCGAAGCCGTATGCCGTTGCTCCATAGTTTCTATTATGGGTGTCATCCTACCTAGTAGTTTCAAGTATTCAGCCTCTCGATCCTGAGAGGCACTAGTATCTCCTCGAGTAATTCTTCTTCTATAAGCCATGCTATTATCCTATAAAGAATCACAATATCAATCATTTTAGCATATTCAAATAAGAGAAAGGGGGTCAACAATTATTCAATACATTTAGATATTAAACCCCCAAGCTTCAAACACTCTATTCCTCTATCATTTTCATTTATGTCGGTCCTTAAATTACACTACGGTCCTTAAAGGGTTATTCATCTCAACTTTCCCTCTGTTCCTAACTACCCTTATCCTACTTTCACCTGGACTAAACCTAGGCATCCGCTTATGATCAATCAACCCTAACGCATCTCCTTTCTCTAATACCATTTGTGACAGAACGGGTTATAGTCCACCATTTGACCTCCGCCAATAATCACACACATATGGCCGGAAAATCACCTTGGCCTAAAAGACACATAATTAGGTAGACTTATAACACTATTCGCGTACACCAGATTGCAAACGACCGGTCAACTGGTCGGCATTAACTAGGTCGGTCACAAAGTGGCCGTTCGGGTCTCTAAGTCGGCCGGCAATAGATATATATATATATATATTGAAACCAAAAGACGTATGAGATGCCACTAGGAATCCAAATCATTTTAAACCATAAAAACAGGAGAAGTATCTAAATATCCACTTATTTACACCGCAGAGTCAGTATACAAATTCTTTTTTTTCCCAGAACAACCCAAAAATACATCAAGATCGGTCATGCCCTACTAAATAAATCCCGATCGGCCTTCCTACCTGGCTAGACTGTCCGACTTCATTCTTTCTCATCCAGGATAATTTCCTGATCATCTGAGGGTAAGAAAACAGCAATGGGTGAGTCAATAACTCAGCAAGGTACCATAAAAACATGAACGTACAAACTCGTTTATATAAAACATGCATGTGGATAATACAAGCATAAAACGATGTAAGTGAATAGGAGAAAATTTTGTGGCAAAGGTCGGAGTAAAAGTCGCAGACACATGGTAAAAAGAATTGAAGTTAATGCTTAATATTTTGCTGAAAATCATGGAACAGCTTAAATTTTCTTATCTTTTAAAATAATTTCTTTATCATCTTGAAGGGACAACACAAGTAGACCCTTCCAGCTGAGGGAGCGAATAATAAAGGATGAATTGTATTCACTCCACACAATCTAAAGCCTTGATTATCCGAAGACAGCATCATCATGAATTCCTCCTTATTTACATCCCGAGGACAGGATAATCAAATATTCTTGGTTCTTGTACTCCATCGTAACGCCCCGAGGAAGGCGAACCACGTATCACTCTATGGACGGAATCATCCTCGATTACCACTGTAACATCCTAAGGCATGCCAGAAAACATTAACTGCTGAATAATCCTTGGTCCAGTTTCTTACTGATTTTACTTAACTTAAGAGACTCTGGTTCATTATTCTTCTAAGACCATCTCATATTCAAATCTTCAGTAATTTCCAAATATCAAAATTCTAGATAAGTTGTCCGATGAACTTAAATAATTCATAACAAAATTCATATTTTTATTTTCGAACATAGACTTGAACTATTCAGAGCATAATACAGACATGAGACATACAAAATTATAATATTCATACTTTAATCATGTAAACTTATTAATGAAATCATGCTAGGATTAGAAAACATATAATATTTTATAATGACTTGAATGGAGATAGCAAAAAGCATCAGTAAGGGAAAAAAAAAACGAAGCTTGGTATACACTTGCCTCAACCTGTTCTAAAAACTCCTTATTCCTGTAAGTTCTTCCTCTCCTCTTTCTTTTCCTTCGTCACTTTTTCTCCAAAAATCCCTTTTCTTTCTCTCCTATCCAAAATGTTAGTAAGGGTAAGTCACCTACTCTAGTACTTCCCTTGTCTAAAATGTTCTAGATTTATCGGAGTTGTTGGGAGCAGGTGAAAGTAAGCTACTTACTCTGGTAAAGTCCAAATGTTTAACCAAAACCGACCGACGTGCATCTTCCTGTCAACTCCCTAAAACGGTCAACAGTTTATTCCTTTTTTTTTTTCAATCTTCCCCGGTTAACTATCCTGTTTGGTCGGTCAGCTCTCCTTAGACGGCCAATTATCTATTCCGGTCAACTATTCTATTCAGCTTATCAACTATTCCTAAACGGTCAACTATCTATTCCGGTTGTTTTGTTCCTATAACCCGATCCTTACATCCAGATTTTTTCACAGTGTGCCATTGGACAAATATCTTCTGTAGAGAGTCATCCAACTTTCTGTATCGACTATCTGTATCATCTCTTGACTCTAGGTCATTTATGCTAGGAATTCCAGGGACTTCATTCATTTATCATGTGTACTGCTCAGAATCCTCGGTCATTGCAGCCTTCGCTAGTTAATCTGCTTTCCCGTTTTCTTCCCTTAGAATGTGGACAACCTCCATACTGTCAAATGCTGCTGTCAGGCTTCGGACTTTAGAGAAATACTTGGAAAGCTGAGGGTTGGAAGCCTCAAACTTCCTCATACTTGGTTGACAACCAGTTCCGAGTCACTATAGATAATTAGATTCTTAGCTAAACACTCCTTAGCCAATTTGAGTCCAGCAAGCAGCGCCTTATACTCTGCGACGTTATTGATCGCCGAAAATCCGAGGGTTCTTGACTACTTTATTTCTGACCCATTGAGAGTTCTCAGGACCACGCTGGCACCGTTGCCTAATTGTATTGAAGATCCATCCACATGCAAGCTCCATGCTGGAGCCCTTTACTGATCGTCAGTCTCAATGAGGTCGAGGGTTTCCAAAATTGGGATTGTTGTTTCAACAATGACGTCTGCCAAGTCCTAGCCTTTTAGGACCGACCTCGATCGGAACTTCACGTTGAAGTCGCCCAACTCAATGGCCCATTTGACCAGTCGTCCTAACATGTCCGGCCTCTACAAAATTCCTTTTAGTGGCTAGTTTGTCAAAACAATAATTTTGTATGCCTGGAAATAAGGATGGAGTTTCCAGGCAAAATAGACAAATATCAGAGCCGTCCTTTCAAAATGAGAGTATCGGGTCTCTGGGTCCGTCAAGACCTTACTGACATAATATACCGGCCATTGCCTGTCGGACTGTTGTCGAATCAAGATCGAGCTCAATCCAATGTCAGATACTGGAAGGTATAAATACAACTCCTCGCCTTCTTAAGGGGAAGTAAGAAAAGGCAGGTTCAAAAGATACTCCTTCAAATCTCAGAACGCAACTTCACAGTTGGTCGTCTACTAGAAACCAGCAGCCTTCGTCTCCCTCAAAGCATTGAAAAGGGGCAAGTATTTCCCTACTGACTTGGCCAAGGAACGGGAGAGTACTGCTAGCCTCTGAATGAACTTTTGGACCTCTTTCACAGTCCAAGGTAGGTTCATGTCAATGATAGCTTTAATTTTTTTAGGGTTTACTTCAATCCCTTGATGTAAGACGATGAAACCCAAAAACTTTTTCAAGGTCACTCCGAACGTACACTTTGTTGAATTAAGTTTCATTTGGTATGTCCGAAGGACATTGAACGCCTCGTCCAAATCATAAATATGGTCATCAGTTGCTCTACTTTTGACAAGCATGTCGTTCACATAGACTTCCATATTCCGTCCGATCTGGATTTTGAACATCTTGTTGACAAGTCGCTAGTAGGTAGCACCAGCATTTTTTAGTCAGAAGGACATGCCTTTATAATAGTATGTCCCTTAGTAAGTCATAAACGACATGTGCTCATCGTCTTCTGAGCTCATCCAAATTTGATTATAACCTGCATATGCATCCATGAAGCTTAATAGTTCATAACCGGGCGTTGAGTCTACAAGCAGGTCGATCCTCAATAGCAGAAAGCTATCCTTACGATATACTTTGTTGAAATTGGTGAAATCGACGCACATCCTCCACTTCATTATTTTTCTTTACAAGGACCACGATAGATAACTAGTCCAGGTATTTGACCTCTCTGACGAATCCAGCATCGAGCAGCTTTCTCACTTCCTCATAAATAGCAACCAATTTTTCAACCAAATGATTCCTTCGTTTTTGCCGGACAAATTTATGACCAGGATCTAGGTCCAGTTTAAGGACAATTATTCCAGTCGGTATTCCTAGCATGTCAGCAGGTGTCTAAGCAAAAACGTCGAAATTCCGTTAGAGAAAAATAATAAGCTGCTTCGAAGGTGTTCTGGGAAAGAACTTCCTATTTGAACATACTTTTCTAGATCACTGGAAACAAAAGAGATCTAATCTATAAATTCTCCAGACTGGGCTTGTAACAAGGTGTTCTCATCACAAATGTCGAGGTTCTCTATTGGCTGGTCAGGTGGTGTCTGAGTGACTAGGGATAAGTAACATGTCTGCCCGATCATTTGATGGGAACTTCATTTTTAAGTATGGGATTGAAATCACTACCCCAAAGGCCGTCAAACAGGGACGTCCGATGATGGCGTTGTAGACCGATGAAGGTCCACTACCAAAACGAAAAGTATCTTGGATGCAGTCCTCGAGTAAATCCCCATCATGACTTCTAACTAGACGACCCCCCGAACGGGTACCGGCTCGTCCAGCCTGTACAGAGGTCTCTCAATAGGTTTCATTTAACTTCTTTTCAGACCCAATTTAAAATACACATCAAGATAAAATAAATTTCTAGAACTTAATTATCAACAAACACTCATTTCAACTAATAGTCTACATCACCATCAAAGACGAGTGTAGATACAACCAAGGGATCAAAATGAGAAAAGGATACATAAACCATATCTTCGTTACTAAAACTAATAACATTATCCTTAACTCCTACCCTTAGTCTCTTGTGGCCAGCGGCCATATTTGGGCAATCCGGGGTGTGGTTCTACACTGATTGTGACGTCACTATGTTAACGACCTCGACTACCACTCGGTTTCTTAGCTGTTCGGCTTCATCCCCGTCTGCTCCTCCAGATGTCCGAGTCTTTGCAGAAATCGGGTAAGGTGACCTTTCCTGATCAAATCTTCAATCTCCTTTTGTAGCATTTGACAATCTTCAATGATATGACCCCCATTCCGATAGTAATAACAATACTTTGATTGATCTCCTCTATCAGAATTATTAAATGCTGTCGGCCATTTGAAGAATTTTTCATCCCGAATCTATATCAGGATGTTGATGCCAGAGTCGTTTAAAAGGGTCAAGTTCATGGGCCTGAAATCCCTTCAAGCTGTCGGCTCTATCTTCGGCTGCTTTCTTGGCCCACGGGAGCCCATATGATTCCCATTCTTCCTCTTTCTATCCACCATTCTCTGATAAAAATGGTCTACATGCTCCGACCGTTTTATCTCATTGGCCTCTTTAGCGGCTATGTAAGATCGAGTAATGGTCTCGACCTCTCGAAAATGCTTGAAAAAGTCCCCAGGCACTAGGGTTGATATGAAGGCACTCAGTTTCACCTTATCAGTGAGCTTAGGTATCTTTCGAGCCTCGGTTGCGAACCAAGTCAGAAAGTTCTTCAAACCTTCATGGGCCTCTACTTGACACGGGCAAGGTGGCATGGCTGCTTCTCTTTCCTTCAACAGGAGGCGAACTATGACAAAAAGCCGACTGCTAGATTCTGGAACGTTCGAATTGAGTTGGATTGAAGCCAATAGAACTAAGCTCGGACTTCCCCTTTGATAGTTAAGGAAAAGCACAGACACATTACAGTCTCGTCTAAGCTTTGAAAACTCAGGAAAGTGTGGAAATGGTCAAGATGGTCCATCAGATCAATAATCCCATCGTAAGGATCCAGGGCCGGCATCTTGAATTTATGAGCGAGTAAATGTGTACGGATCTCCATCGTGAATGGTGATGATCTCTGCAAGTCTGCAGTTCGTCCACCAGCGTCACCTCCGAAAACATGGTGCCACATATTTTCAACTTTTTCTTCCATTTGAAGAGGGGCTACCATCCTCTTCTCATTGAGAAAGATCCTCAATTCCGAGGGGTTCTGTGTGATATGAGAGGTTGGGTAGTTCACAACCTTCAGAGGGTGCCCACTATGAGAGGCGCCTCTTTTATATGAAAGCTCCCTATCATCCTAAAAGTAAGAAGGACTTTGCCTTTCGGGACTATCCTCTCAAGTTCTATAACTTAGACGACCCTCTAGGAGCGTCGGGACCTTGTTGCTCAAGGTGGCTTGGATCCCAAGGTCTTCAGGCCAACGGCCCTTCTCAGTGGGTTGTTTCTTTCCCCTCTTTCTTTGCTTGGATGTTGCTATTTAGGAGGTAGAAGATGGGGCCCCCTTTGGCCGCTCGTCCAGTCATGTGCACATGGTTTGGACAACTTTGGAGATGTCATCCATCCTCATTGCGAGTGCACGCACATAGGGGTCGAGATAATCATCCACACGACTACCCATAGGAGGGTAGTTGCCACATGAGGTGGCGTCTCAAATCGACACGCTGACTTGTACTCAAGTGTTCACCATATTGTTTGCAAGAGTACGATAGTCGAACTTTTTAGTCATTTTTCAAAGACAGCGCCAATGATGCGTCCTCGAATCCGGATTACTATACGGATTAGGGAGCCAAGAATTGTTTCACACAATACGATGGATCTGAAACGGGTCCAATCTTTATATGCTCCGAATCTGGATCCAGTATAACACAATAAATAGACGGTCAAAGGATTTGTATGACTCTCTCCCCGGTATATCCTCTAACACTTAAGTCAATAATCTTTCCTTATGGAAAGAAAAGAGATGTAAAGTGAGAATATTTGTAAAATGATTTTTGTGAAGTGCACTTAATGGAAGGTGTTTTAATGAAAGAGAGAAAATGCATTTGAGGCGCCTTAGAATTATCCTTTGCTAGCTTTTTAGGCTTTTAGTTGCTTGTCCTCCCTCTTCCTATTAGAAAGGAAAGGTATATATAGAGTTAAGGGGCAGTTGATTTCTCTGCCAATAGCCCATGGAACTATTCGGAAGGATAAGAGGATGTCGTTAGACCGACAGTTCTAAACTGACAGCCAAGTTCGTTAAGCTATTCAAATAAGAGTAGGAAGTTATCCGCTCCAGTTTGTTAGAGTTGGTATCGTCATCATATATGAAGTGAACTGTCCGGATTAGACCAACAGGCTCATCTGCCTACTTTAGGCCACATGGGCTAACCGGAACTTAATTTAATTATCGGCCGAGTCCTTGGCAGACCTTCCTCTTGGGCTGGTGGCAATTATACCCATCACCTTGATATTTTGAGGTAATTTATAAAATCTTAGGATATGTAAACATATGTACAAATCTGAAGTTCTTGGATTAAAATTTAATTTCAAGTGTTTAACCAAATTTAATGTTTTCCTATGATTATGAGATTCTTTCTTGAGTGTATTATGATTCATAATGATAATTAGAAATAATTTTAGAGGTTTTGAAGATTTATTTATGTAAATTATGAGCAATAGGAATTGGGTATTATGGAATTAAGGTATGGTTGGCTATTTAGTGATATAATTTCAGTAAAATATGTTAAGCAAGCTGAATTGAAGACGATCAAATTAAAATGCTAAATCGAAAATGGAGATGGTAAAGTAAAGATATGATCCTTAAAGTTTTAACTTTCAAAACAAAACAAATATTATATATCTCCGCATTCTTGTACTATTACTTATATCAAATTAGTAACTAAAGTATATAAAGATATATTTGGACATAGGAGAGGATTTGCTACAAGGTCTAACCTGGAAATTTTATAAGTGAGCTAAGAACTGCATTACGCAATCCAGGTGACTAGATAATAAGATTTACACAAATATTTTACATTCAATTGATCATGTGTATACAAATGGATTTTAAAGCATAAAAAATAAATAATATACTATTATGTTAATGAAAATGTCTACGTAATTTCCAATCATTAGTGCTTTAGACGATATTTTATTTTAAGCAAGTATGTTTTATATTCATGAACATGTGCCTTGCATGTATTATTTATACATTCATAATATGAAGTCATTGGGATCACATTTAGTATACATGATGTCATTGTGGTATATAATAAATATCTTTGCTCTTTGGGAACCGCTCTACACATGCCTATGACCACGACATATGAAGAAATAATTCCAAATGTCATATTCTACGATGTTTCATGCTTGGCTTAATGTTCATAGTGAAGGTTATTATAGATAATTATTTTACAAACTAAATACATATTCATTAATATTTATGATTATTTCAACATTTGATATATATTGGTTTAAGAAAACTCGCAACTTTGTAAGTTTATTATCTATTTATTCAGCTTATCTCATAATATTTTATTCATTTTAAATATCACTGAGATTTCTAGGCTAGGGACACTTATTAGTGGTTATACGTGTCAAGATTGGGCTTTTTTTAGAGGATTTCCATGTTTTCCTTAGTAATTTTAGAGACATATGTACCGTTAGCACTATCAATTTTACCTATCCACTTTTTGATGAGCTTTAATTCTCATATATCTATATCAAATAGGGTGGTAGAGCCTCCAAAAATTATGTAAGTTTTGGTTATATTTATATGATATGTTTCAAGTCAAAACATTAAGTTTGCTGGCTAGGGTGAGTCCCAAGCTCATCTTGGTCATAGTGCCAATTATGGTCTATCCAGATATGGGCTGTGACAGTTTTAAAATCAGAGGGAAAGGTTTACATTTCCTATATACATCTTGCATTTAGATTAAATTCATGATATGAGTTTCGTTTTGCAGAAAGTATATTTGCTTCCAGTTAATCCTCAAGCCCACATGTATTTTCAGCAAGATTTGCCACATCCTCATGGGATGGAGATTGATGATGCACCTCCGATTGGTGATCATTCCTTAGAGGCATCAGCATCTTTATCACATGTACCTGCTCCTACACAAGTTGAGTCACACAAGTGTAAGCAGGCAATGAATCTGTTATCTAAAGTGCTTGCTACAGAAGCTCAAAAAAAGCCTATGCAGATGCAGCAATTAGGCGCTACTTTTTTTATGGCTCTACTAATCCTATTAAGGCAGAGATGAAATAGATAGGATTTTGGAGTTGCTAGCATATACAGTTGAGCGGAAAGTTTCCTGCACTCAAATTTTAGAGGCAAATGTATTGTTAGCTTTGTCATATTTACCTATTTATTCTTGGATGAGCTTTAGTTCTCATATATCTATATCAAATAGGATGACAAAGCCCCCCAATGTTTATATTAGTTTTAATTGTGTTTATATAATATATTTCAAATAAAACCATGAGGCTTGCTGGTTAATGTGGGTTCCAAGCTCATCTTGGTCATTGCACTAGTCAGGGCCATCTAAATATAGGCCGTGACATTAATTATCAACTATGAAGCACAGACACTCTCTCGACCTTAACGTGTCGGTGTCCAACACATATCGGACACCAACACTTCCCGGACACGTTCGAACACGTGTCCAACACATGTCTAATTTTGCTTTTTCCAGACACGCTCCGGACATATCCCGACACATTTGGACACATTCCGGATGCGTCAGACACGTTTCGGACACATTTCGAACACGTTTTGGTCCTTTATTATCATGTTGTGAGAGAAATTAGAGTACTTACTCCTTTATCTATTCATTGAGAAGAAATAAACGACTACAAAACGTGCTGAATATTTAGTTTTTATTCATAGCAATCTTCGCCTACTTTCAAAGAGAAGTCCACAATACTCGCAAGGGGAAAGTAAGATATGGGATATTTGTGAAAATGCATTTGATTCACTTGATGAATTGGAGAGTTAGAAATTACACAGCTCTCATTGGATGAGCCAAAGTTAGAGTGTGTTGTTTTTATTGATGATGGTGATGAAAATGAAAATAATGAAGAAAATATAGTCATGGAATCTTAAAAATGATATACGTTTTGTAATTGAGTGTTATTGATATTATATATTTGTTCTTTTTTTAAAGTGATATCAATATTATTGTCCTTATTGTCCTTATATGAATACATGTTCCATTTCTTTCTATGATTTTTTTTTGTATAAGATTTAAAAAATATATATTTTTATTTCACATTTATCATGAAATAGAAGTATTTATCAATTAAAAAAAAATAAATCATTATTTTAGTTTACGTGCCCCCAACGTGTCGTATCCTTGATTTATACAAAAAAGCGTGTCGGCATATCAGTGTCATGTCGTGTCCCGTGTCGGTGTCCGTGCTTCTTAGACTATCAATGCAGACAATATAACCATCACCGGAGATGATGTATATGTATGAGAGTTAACTATGCTTTCGCAACAATAATTTCAAAGTAAAGACTTGGGGTACTTTAAGGTTGCTCTAAAGAATTTAAGTTACAAGATCGAAACAAGAGGTACAAGTCATGCAAAGCTGTGCAGAATCACCATTACAATTTATATAAATTTCACTTCAATAGGTAACGTGTAATAATTAGTAACCTTCTTTAACCTATAAGTAAGGACGTTAGAATGAACAGTCAAAAAGGGACACGTTCAGTGAATCTAGAATATATTTTTGCTCCTCTAAACTGTGAATGAAACCTCGTAGAAAACATGTATTTTCTTACCTTTGAATGCAGGTCTGCAATTCAGGCACCCCACAACGGCATCGTTTATGCAAAAGATTAAGTAGTTGTCCTCCATGAATATCTTCACGCTCAATCTCCAAAATAAGCTCGTAAAGAGGTGGCAAAATAACAAAAAACTGGCAGCAAAATCCATTTGTAAGTACTTCAAATTAAGTGATACCAACAGCAGATAGCACTATGATGACAATATAGAACTTTGACACAATCCTTTATTATAAGCATTCCTAAATTAGTTAATACCACATATTGGAAAGGGTGAAAGAGCAAACTTCTGATTATGATTATGATAACAATAGAAAATTAAGGGGCAAACTTTTTTTTTCTTTTCATTCCATTTACACCACTAAAGAGTCAACAAGGTACAGGCCCATGCTTTTCATTGAATGTCGATAGCTTTATGGCATTTTTTTTTTCTTTTTTACCAATGGTGATTTTGGCTACAAGAAGAGGGATTGAAACATATTTTCTTTTTATTTTCTTAGGTAAAGATTCTGGGGTAAACTTGAGAGCTATATCTTCAAGGTCTCAGCCATAAAGAACTAGACTATGGCCTCACTGGTAGAGGCTAATGCTCATAGGAAATTAAATAGCATTAGCTTATTAGAGGTTGATAATAATAGAAATTGGCAATAATAACTATACAAAAGTAATTCATGGCTACCATAGAAAGTTGTCTGCTACATCTGTGGAGTAGAGAACGGTATGGAGAAAGAAAATTCTAGTTTTCTTGACACAAACTATAGCTGCACATAGAAGTTGAGTTATACAGAGAATGAAATTGTCAAAGCCTCGGTTGGGACGTCTACAGATGAGGCTCCAAAAAATTCAAGGGGTTCACTATTTCTTTCATCAAAAAGAAATGTGAGACAGCAAAATCAGGCATGCAGAATTTCTCAGTGAGTCCTTGTTTTTAGTAAGTCTCTTATAAATTCTCGGTGAGTACTGTTGGAAAGTCTGTTGCAACTTTAAACACCTAATTTTATCACTTATAGCTAAGGAGCGAACTGAAACGTGTTTGAAATATTTAAAAGTAATCAGACTGTTGGAGTGCTCTACAAATGGTTGTGTTGGCAAGGAGATGCAAGTGGTAGAGAGAAAATTGGTATTGGAACCCCCAACTTTCTTGGAGACAAATTCAGTGTCTGCTTATCAACTAGTACAGGAATACAAAACAGCAATTTAGATTCACAGGGATAGGATGCAAATCAGATATTGAAGAGCCTGCAACCATGTCGACTAAAATTTCCTGTGTCCTCAACTAGATAGGTTTTGGTGAAAGATGGCTTAGTTGGGTAACATGGTACGTTCAACTCCAAAATATTCCATCATTGTTAGTGGCAAACCAAATAGGTAGAATAAATCTTCTAGGTGTCTTCACCAGGGTGATCTTTTTTCCTTTCGATTAGAAGGAAAGATAATATATATTCAAAACCAATGAAATGGGTAGCACTCAGAGTTTACTACCACATCCACCAGCAACCACACACACCAAAAAAAAAAAAAAGGTGACAATAAGGAAAATAGTCAATGTGATAATTCAAATTCTATTGGTGCCACTTAGCCCCCTTCTCCAATGTTCAGCTTTTGAAACTTTATTCCGCTACAACAAACAGTAAAGGCTTGTTCATTTTAGGAAAAGTAAGGTCTTCTAAGAACATTTCCCAGAAAACAAGAAACTTGGACATCTGACTGTTTTCCACCTTAAGCTGAATTTTCAAATACTTGTACCGGTAGAAGCATTTTTTTATAAGCTCATACACAAAGATGCAAATATCGTCCCCCGATATACATCATTATCAGGCCACCTGAAGCTGATATTTTCCTATACAGCTACAATATTTTAATATATTACCGTATCAGTAATATATCGCGATACATCAGCTCATATAGCCCTGTTAGCTTACGATTTTTAAAAATTTTTTCATCCAATAAATCTGATATCAATACATATTTGTCTAATATATTTGATAACAATATGGTCTTGACTATTACCAATAGCAATATTTTCATCCACGTTCATAAATAAAAATATAATCCAAATGTTAAGTAATATTTTTCATATAAAATTAATTTTGATCAATTTTCAGAATCCATTTTATTTGCATTTTTTTTCCTTTTTTTCATAATAATTACCTATCAAATTTATGTAACTTTTTTAACACATTAGTGAATAAATTTATATCACTTGATATTAGAAGCTAAAATTGTGGTCCTCTTATCAGCTTTTACTTATCATCTAACATTTCCAATACCCAAAAATAATTAAAATTTATGCATCATTAATTTATTCTCAAAACTAAACTGATACAATGTTAATAACTTAAACAATTGCCATTATTAAGAATTACTATGTTATTAATAGTCACACTAACTGAAAATTTACTACAATAGAATGAAGTAACAAAATGAATTGGATATTGCTTTACCTAGGCTAAACTCGTCAATCAGGAGAGCTTAGAATTGGATTTAAGCTCAAATAATTAACTTCACCAGTTAAAACTTGAATAAGCTGAGTTCAAACTTCTAACAAAGTAATCACAAATTAAGTTCAAGAAATTAATTTATGAAAATAAATTACCAAGTAATGCTTTGCTTAAACTTGCTGCTCACCTAAAACAAGCCATAAAGTTTAATTCAACTTTTTAATCATATTGAGTTGCGCATGAAAAAGATTTGACCTACAATTTCAAGCCAAATTTCAAGTAACTTTATTTGATTAACAATTTTCAAGCCAATACTAGGCCGTCAAATTGTATTTCCTAAGAATATTTTGAGTTTATGTTCCATTATAGCAATGTCTCAGTTCTTAAGCTTTTCACTTCTTCACCTAAGATGAAGAATTTCTGCATTGCCTAATCTTTCTGTTTTCGACCATCTGGCATCCACAATGTCGATAATGTTGTAATATATTTTTCAATTTACAATACAAAAATCAAAATTAAAAAAAAAAAATGACATTACGGGACAAACCTTATTCAGTCCATGAGTAGCCGTAGCCAAAATGGGTAGAGTCTCCGCCAGCAATTTCTGCTCGACATGCAAAACTGCCGATCGGTAAACCGACAGTATCTCAACAATCCCATTCGCAATCCCCCTCCTATACACACTTTCATTCCTGGCCTTCCTTCTAGAAATCTCCTCACTCCTCGACAGCGGGCACAAATTCGCCGACTGTACCCAACTCAAATTTCGCGATTTCGTGGCAAATCGATCGAGCTCTCGGTAGTAAAATCCCAACGCGACTACCCTCTCAATAACATCCCTGCAACTCCAAAAAAAAAAAAATCGAAGTGGTTTTTTTCCCGCGAAATTGAAGAAATTAGAACAGAGTTGAGACGAAGAAAAAGACCGATCACTAGGTTCGATGAAAGAGAGATCAGGGGCAAGCTTGAATGTGGGCTCTTCGGAAACCGGGGCGTCGGGGGACAAAACGTCGATGCCCAGGGAGTTCCTCTGTTCCCGTAGGTCAATTATTAGATCTCCGGTGTACCCTAACAATGCCAGTAAAATTTCGTGCAACATTTTTTTTTCCTGATACGGTGATGAATTCTTGAAAATTGATGAACAATGTGAACTATTAGTATTATTTACTGGTTGCTAACGATGGTTGATGAGACGAAATTTACTGACAGAAAGTAAGACTCCAGAAACCCAGTTGAGAATGAAGGGGATATTCAGCAGCTCATGGATGAATAGTTGGAGTGTGAGAGTGCGGCAGGCCATTTCATTTGAAAATTCAGCATGCTTTTGCCCTTTTGGCCTTTGACTCTAGCACTAACATCCGAGACGAATCGCAGCACGACTCAAACATACCCTTTAAATCATTTTATCACAATACCCTTTAATTTTCTAGGATTTTTCCTCCGACTATAAAATCGTATCATTTTTCATAGACAATACATCTGACCAATATTTTAAATATATAAACTACTTTAAACATTACTTTTTTTCTCTTTTATCTTCTATAAATCTAACTTTATTTAGTGGTATATTTTAGTAACTAATCAAATTTAATAAACATATTTATATAATCCAAAAGGCCCATCGCTTATGATGCATGAACACCACATGATATTACACACGTCTGGCAACTGGATACTGAAATGACATTGACACTGCAATGTCTCAAAATTTAAGACATCATATCTTTCATGTTAAAAGAGAAGAGTAGATTTATAGTAGTTGAAAAGTAAAAAAGCACTACATTTTTATACTATTTAATATACTATTATTATTACAATATGTGTCCTATAAAAATTATAAGTTGTATCATAGAAATTAAATTAATTATATTCTAACTTTTATAATTCAGTTTAGTAGTAGCAAATTTAATATTAAAAAAGTGATAAACGGTAAAATGTGTTAGATTTTAATTCAGTTGGACTAATTTTAAGATAATGTTTTCATCGCCTTAAATTTTTACTTAAATTTGTGATAAATGAGATAGAAATCAAATAGAGTGAAGAAAGATATACTTTGGGATGAGAAGAGATATCAGGGATAGGGGGAGAAATTCAACTTCTTTAGCTACCTTTGAAAGAAACACGAGTATGTCAAGAGTAACACGATTCCTAACAATCTAATACGACTTGACGGCTGTTTTTCCTCCAAATTCTTCCAATGGATCAGTGCCAAACTTACTACACAGATTGAAGCTTTCCGCTTGGGTGCTGCATCCCAGATGTCTGTCGGTTTGTTGATCCTGGGAATGTTGACTTGCCACATCTTATTATTGCTACTGCATCCCCTTGTTGATTTTTCTTGTATTGTTGTGTTGAACACTCACTTGACATTAGACATACAGATGTTGTTATTGCTGCCATAGGTTCATATTGCTGAAGTTGCTGGACTATTCCAATGATGTAGCTACTGATGCTAAAGACTGTTGCTGCCTCTGCAGATAGAACAGTGCTGGAACAGTAGCCAGAATTACATCTGATATGCGTGGCCGTGCTTCTGAATGCAGATTCTATTTCCAACATCAGTTCCCTTGATTAGGTCGTTTCAATATATAATATTGAGAATCCCATAAATGCCTATCCTTGACGGTAGATTTTGTTGTTAGAATGGAATAAGATGAGAATAGACTAATTATTCTCAGAAAATAAAATAGGATGAAAATAGAGTTGAAATTGTTATTTTTATATTTAGTTGTTGGAATAGAATAATGTGAAAATTAATATTTTATTATTTGGTTTATAAAATAATATGAGGAATAAAGTGAAAATAGTGATAATAATAATAGGGATAATAGTAATAATAATAATAATAATAATGAAAATAATAATAAAACATAATAATAATAATAAAATGTAATAATAATAATAATAATAATAAAACGTAATAATAATAATAATAATAATAATAGGTAATAATAATAACAATATGTGAGAATAGTTATTCCTACGAAAATACTTATTTTCGGTTAAATTTATAATTAAACGGAAGAATATCTATTCCGAGGAAATAATAAGGGAATAAAATTTTCATTCCCTTCAATCAAATATAGGGTAGGGGTATCATAAATGGTGAGACTCTACACACCACTTAAGTCATGGTAATGGATTCTAGCGAAATCAAGAGAACAACCTAGAAACTCCAAGAGATTGGGTACCAATCTTTGATTTCAAAGATCATAAGTTAATCTTTGATTTCGAAGCTTCCCAAACGCGCTTAGAATATTTTGTGTAACTGTTTGGATTTTTCCAAGGCATTTAAATTCTGTATTACGATAGTGCTAATTTTGTACATCATGTTTTATGCATCATGAAGATTCAAATTGGTATACAAATTGGGGAGCTACCTTGTCATATTTGAATACTCAAACAATTATGAATTCGATTTTCGTAACTCTGAATATGGATTCTGTGCAGCATAATAAGACAAACTAAAGGTATGAAATATACGGGACTCACTCCCAAATATATCCTCTAATACTTAAATCAAATATCTTTTTATTCAAATGTGAAAGATGTAAGGAAATGGATGTGAGAGTTTAGAGAGAATGGGGATAAGTATATGTATGAATGGCAATACTTCTGGTTGTACACTGATATGGTTGGATGATTTTAGTGTTTATACACTTGTCTACTGGAGTTTCTTTTTTATCTTTCTCCCTTCGTCCTTCTTTCTTTGGGGGAGAAAGTTTATTTATAGTAAGAAATGTCATTTGGTTAATTGGCACCTGAAATTAATGTGTGAGTATGATACCACTTCATATCAGTGGCAAGAGATGCTACTTGCAAATATATAACGGTTGCCTCAATTTAATGGCAAGACCACCTGGCTACCAGCTATTGAATTGACTCGGCTGCTGTCTACATCCAAATATTAAACGGCTCATTATATTCTTTTAATACCTAGCTATTCAGATCATATTTCTTGGTTCATAAGTTTGTACATCATATGCCTGATGGGTTCTAAATCATCTTTTATTGGGTCGTTGATATTTAGGCATTTTATCCACTTATACCTTGGGATGGCCCATACCTCGCCGTACTCACCAATTCTAAGTGGCTAATTAATATACTTTGAAAATATTTTTGGAGACATAATTAGAAAATAATTATTTTAATTAAAAAGGTTATATGACTTGAGGATTATTTGGAAATATTATGGTATCCCAAATTTTATAATAGGCTAAACTATTGGGATAAAATAAATTACTCAACCGATATAATAATTTGGATCTTTTTATTCATATGATTTGGATGTGATTATGAAAAAAAATTGAGTTAGCCGAATTCGTGGTTTCATGGCTATGGATGCAATGTGTTACAAAAGTAGAGGACATGATTTCATGGCCTACACTTGGCACCACTAACATGCCATTTGACCCATTGAATTGTTTCAAAAATGTTAAAATGGGGCTATAACTAGTTGCCTACAAATTTGAAGGCCTGGAAACATAGTAGTACCATGAATTTCAACAGCCAAATCTCCTAAAGAAGGAAAGATAGAAACCAAGAAGAAAAAGAAGGTAACAAATTTTATATGTTAATTTGGTAAGTAGTTTTATAATCTTCTTGTTATTTCATAATCTAGTACTTCTCTTATTGTTTATATAATTAGTCATTTTTATCAAATCTTGCTAATAAGATCAAACTTAAGAGAAATTCAAAGATTGTAGAAAAATAAGAGAATTCATAGTTTAATCCAAAATTAAAGTTTAAATTGTAAGTTTTTTTCTTATTTTTAAAAACATGCAAGTACACACTTAAAATAAGTTTATGTAATGAATCTAACAAGCCCTATGTGCTGAATGATAACATATAGGTTGAACTTAAGGGAATTCGAAGGTTAGAGAAGAAAGAGGAACTTAGGAATGCTATTGGAAATGCAATGTTTAAGTCAGTGTTTGAATACTAAATATCTACATTATGATATTTCAATAACATTTAAAATAGTGTTCAAATGCCATGTAAGAATTTTAGAAAAAAAATGATCCTAATGAACGGAAATGATTGTTTATCAAAGGATTAACATGTTTTGAAGAAATTAGAACATACAAACTAAATCAAAGTAAAGATTTGGTACCTTAATTTATTGGTATGTATTATTATATTATTGATATGCTTTTTATCATGTCATATCTTGGTCATGATTCATGATGATGCTAGCTTTAGTAGAATGAGGTAATGAATTATGTCTTAGGATGTCATAAGATTTGGGAGTTGTAATAGTTGAATGTTACATAGTATGATATCATTTTATATTTCATCAATAAGACAAAGAAAGATGTATGATAATACTAAAATATCTAAATATAGACCTTAGAGTACCTAAATGTTGTCTTCATTATTCAATATCAAAGTTATTTCAATAATATTAAAAGTAGGTTTATATGTGGTAATATTTGGTGAAACTTATATGTACTATTGATATCTATTATTTAAGATGTTCATTAGAGGATCCTACCATCGAGGATAATTGTGAGATAATCAAGCCTCACTCCAAAAGTGCTGTAGAATGATTGAGACTATTGAGCATTTGCCCAAAATGTGCGGGAGCATCCATATATTAGTCATAGGTTCATTTTAGAGGGAAAGATGATCATTGAAAACTGTTTTTCTTGAGTTTTACTTTTTCAACATTTTGCTCATTAGGTAGCCATACAATAGATGATAGGATCAGATGGTTGAGGAGATTTAGAAATTGTTATAATGTTTTGATTTTTTGTGTCACTACGTGTAACATAAGCGTGTAGAATTATGTTAGAAAAGTGTTAATTGTTTTAAATATTGTCCTTATTAGATATAAGTTTTGCAAAATGAAAAAGTTATTATATTGAGCGGGCATTTGTGTGGTACATTATTATGGACTAAAAGAATTACAACATCGTAATTCGAATGATCACAATTAATATATGATGTAGTGTTTGCATTATAAGCATTGATTTGATTATTTATTAGAGGAGTGATTAGTCAAAATTTTTGTCGAGAGCTATTAGGTTTAATAAAATTTTAAGCTAATCCAAACTCACTAACCCAGCCCATGGATGTAATAGAAGGCCAAATCTAATCAACATGGAATATAACAAGAGCAAGCCTTGTGCGGCCTAATAGAGCATAGACCAAGGAGTTTCATAAGCAAAGCCCAATTGTAGTTCTAACCATTGGGACCAATCAATCAGGCTACTAGGCGATTGAGACTTTATGGTTAAGTCATAATTTCTAAGGTGTTTAATGATAAACTAAATGGATGCGTAAAAGATATGGGGTTACTTTACCAAATAGTAGACTCCTTACACTTAGTTGGTATTCTACCTTAGTTAATTGCCACTTAAGATTGTATGATTTGCACTTTACAATACAAAGATCTTCCATAATGTTTCATGACCCTAAATATGCATGATAGGAACTTATCTGAATGGCAAGCAACCAACCTAACTTTCAAGTTGTGACATATGATCTCGTTATAAGAAAATTGCCCATTTTTTAGGCTTCTATAATGACAAACTACTAAATGCAAAAAGGAGGACCGGAGTCAAACTCTAGAATCTAAATATATTACCATCTTGCATACTTCCGAACTCAAAAATATTTAGAGAATCCAGCCACTGGCTAATCATGATAATCTCGAAGCAAAGTCCAATAACACTTAGTCTACATAATAAAGGTTTGAAGCTTGTCCTATAGCACTTCTCATTCGTTCCATGAATATTTCTTTTGAGGCTTTGCCCTCTAATCCTTTACTCTCTCTCATTCACCCAAACTAAATCATTTGGTGTTAAAACTAACTTGAGCATCAAATTATAACCTAGGAGCCAATCCCAAATTCTTTAACATCCATCTCTACTCACCCGCCCTAAACTGGAAAGAAAACCTGTACTTATATGTAGCCATATCAAATACAACTCTAAGCATCGTCCTAATTATAAAAGAGTCAAGAGCCTAGAGGTTGGTACAATACATCAGCAAGATTTTTGTTGATTCAAAAACCAAGTACAGTTATTAACAAAATCGTGCTAACCTTAGTAGTCACAATAAGAAAAGCTTAGCCATATTCACAAGCTTACAAAGATAATAGCATTAAAAGCTAACTTTCAAGAAGATTTTTTTAGAACCTAAAATTTTTGAACGTTTAATCAAGTGGTCTATTGAATTGAGTAAGTTTGACATAAAGTTAAAAACCTGATTCTTAATGAAGGGTTAAGCCTTAACAAACTTTATTATAAATAAAAAATAAAAAACACCTTTGGCTCAATAAAATAGACCATAAAAGAGTTGATTGGGGTTTCATTAATTATAACATTTCCTCGTTAGAAAGCTGATCATCTCTATAAGATGTTAACATTGGGAATCCCAAAATAACATTCCCAAGATATGTGAAATTTTCCAGATGACCTAGCATCAAGGGGCAAAATGTAATATCCCAAATATTTTTTTCTATTTTAAAAGAATAAAATTGATAAATTTATTTCAATAATTATTATTAATTACCTTTAGATTTTAAATCTTATAGTTGGACTGATTATTAGGCTCCATAAGTTTAGAAGAGTTGGATCGATAGATTTGGTTAAATACTTGAGTTATTAACTTAAATTTAGATTAATTTGTGAGGTAGGTTAAGTTAATTATAAACTAACTGAATTAATATTAGATGAGTCTTGGTGTATCAAAACTCATTAACTGAAAATATAATTAAATTTAAAAAAAAAGATAAAATATTAAAAATTATAATAAAAAGTTTAAATATTATTGTAAGGGTAATAAGATAACTAATATTTTTTTAGAGATAGATATGTAAATGTATATAATAATATATATAATATAATAATAATAAATATAAATATTAATAAATATTATTAATTATAATAATAGTGAGTGATAATAATAAAATGACAATAATAAATTATAAATAAATAATAATTAACAATTAATAATAATAATAATAATAATAATAATAATAATAATAATAATAATAATAATAATAATAATAATAATAATAATTGATGGGTACGCCAGTAATGGGCTGGTCCAAGAATGAGGAATGACGTAGATCCATAACGGCCCATTTGCGGTTGGACGATCAACGCCCAACATTGACCAATCGAAAAGCTAATAAGCCAGTAGAGGCCATAGAGCAGAACAGACGATTTGGTCTCAAGACGGTCAACGCTTCCGTTGACCAAAATCCTGACTAGTTGACCGGTTGAGGACCAGGCTTTAAGCGGATCAAGCCCAGATTGGCCCACACATCTGTCCTGGACTAGTAACGGTCTTTTTTCTCAATTTTGCACTCTTCACAAAAGGCAATTTTTATTATAACGGTCATTAGCAGATTCAACGCATCCCTGAAGGAAGGCGCCAAAATCCTTTTCCTATCTACTGGAAACCCTAACAGTTATAGAATAAGAAGGAAAGTAATCAACTCAGCGATCGTTACTGCCATAAGGGTTCCACGCCAAACAAGGCAGCGATCCTAGTAGAGTGTGAAAATCAAGCCCTTCTACACTAGGAAGGTAGCCCAACACAGTGGTTATAAAAAGTCACAGAGTTCTCATTTCAAAGCACGCTCTCAACTACCTAAAAAGCCTTCTATTACCAAACTCTCATGCTTTCAGCATCATAACACACACACTCTTTGCCACTACATTCCCAACAAACACAATATTTAGAGATTTTGTTCCTCATGAGCAACGCAAGCCTCTCAGCTAACGAGAGCACTCCCCCACCACAGCACTCTCTGCATTCTCATCCATTTATTTTCATCTTCTTTATTCGAAAGTTGTTTACTGACTTGAATGTTGGAATATTTTTGGTGAGATAACTTTTCACAATCACCTGACCTCTTGTTTGTAGTTGTGGTGTGTAGGATTCAGCATCAGTGGACGATGCCGGACTCAGATGATCAATTTGACCCAAACTCGTTTGAAACTTGGATCTAGGATGTATCATTGGTACCGTCTGTGGGAAGCTTATAAAAAGCCAACTACTTTTCTCCACAATCTCTCTCAGTTTTACCCTCCAAGCCAGTGTCATCAGTCAAAATGGTGAACACCAGGGCACAGGCTAGCGAGCCCGCTAAAGACATGGCTTCACCTGACCAGGACGACGTTACTGGTAACCTGGTCAATGGGGTGGTCAACGGGACACCAGCATCCTTTTTCTAGAATCTGGCGGAGCACATAAGCAGTATGAATAAAATGCTCCAAATACTCTACTCCCACTAGGAGAACGTACAGCAATGGGCTACACTCCCAACAGTCTCTGATCCGGCCTTAAGGAGAGGAGGCCAGAAGAAGAAAAAATCGGCCAAGAAGACCAAGAGACCGACCAACACTCAGGTTCTGGAGGCCTCACATGCCCAAAGCTGCCCAAGACTTGAAGGACGTTGGGTAATAGGACTCCAGAGGAGAGTCCAGAATGGAGGAATTCCTGATACTCTCGAGCAAAGACAAGGCATTAGGCTCAGAAGGGAGCCTCTAGGATCGTCAGATCCACTAGTGGTAGTAGCCAGCCGGCTACTCGCCACGTCGGAGAAAGAATAGGGTTGATAACTTACCTCATCTACAAAAGATCCAACAACGCCACCTAGATAAACTCGAGGGTGGAGAAGATCTTGAACCGTGTGTTCAAGGATGACGAACACGTAGATTTGGATAGATTCCCCTTCACGACAGAGATCTTGAACCGTCCCATACCAGCGAAGTTCAATATGCCAACTCTTGACTCTTATGATGGGAGTGCTGATCCTATGGATCACCTCGATTATTTTCGCGCCCATCTAAGTTTACAGGGGTTAGAGGACGCAGCGATGTGCTACTGCTTTCCCCTTACACTGAAGGAAAACGCCAGCATCTGGTTCCACCATCTCCCGTCAGGTTCGATCTGAAACTTTAGAGAGCTCACTGACCTCTTCTTAGTGCAGTACACTTTCTACCACCGAAAAGAGAAGCAGTAGTGGCATCTCTCCCACATCAAGTAGAAGTAGGAGAGAACAAAACTGGTTTTGGGGAATGGGAATGAAGCATGCTCTTATGAGATGTGGATACCTCCCCTTTGTGAACGCGTTTTGTGGGCTGTGGGCTTGCCAAGAACAAAACCGTGCGAGCTTGGCCCAAAGTAGACAATATCCACATACGGGTGCCTTTGAACGTTACAGATAGTATCAGAGCCAGACCCGGGCCATGTGCTAGCGAGGACACTGGGTCCCAAAGGATGGGTGGACTGGGAGGTCTCACATCGACTGGGGAAGGGGAACGAAGCTTGCTCTTATGAGGCATGGATACCTCCCTCTTGTGGACGCGTTTTGGGGCCCGTGGGCCAGCCAAGAACAAAACCATGCGGGCTTAGCCCAAAGTGGATATTATCCATATGAGGGTGCCTGAGGATGTTACAGAATTTGAGAAAGTTCCTAGATCGCTTCGTGGAGGAGACCAAAAGGATTCACGGGTTCACGAAAGAGATGAAGCTTGACAGTTTTATCTTTGTCTTAACACATGAGGACTTATTTAGGTACTTGACGTAAAAAAATCTGTAGACCTTTCGAAAAGTGAAATCTATGACCAGGGCCTATACTACGGCCGAAGAAGTTAACGAGGCTAAGCGTCCCGAAAGGATGGAACAACATCGCTCTTTCCCAACTAAGGAAAAGTGGAAGCACAACGACGGCGATCACTTCTGTAGGAAATAGCACAGGACCGGAGTGCCAAAACGAAGGGATTATGAGCCGATCAACCTAACACCCCTAACCGACATACGCTCCAACATCCTCATGCAAATTCATGGGAAGAAGTTCTTTAAGTGACCAAAACCACTTAAGAAAGGGAAGGGAGAAAATTCAGTCAAGTACTGCAATTTTCATGAATCTCCAAGACACTCCATGGAAGATTGTAAGACGCTTCAGTGGGATATTGAGGAGCTCATCCGCAGAGGCCACCTCACCAGGCTTGTCAGGAACTCTGTACAGACCTCTGGCACCTTAGGCGAGGAAAGATAAGAGCCTTCTCAGCCATGAAATTGGGTTGTAGTCGGAGTGATTAATATGATCACAACTCGACCGGCCAAGACCCCAATGGATTGCAAGGAGTAGCAGACTGGGCAGAAGAAGCGGCACATAGAAGACAATGTCATTAACTTTTGTGATAATGACATGGATCACGTAATCTCCCCCCATGCAAATCCCCTTGTTGTATCCGTACTCGTTTCGGGCGGTAGCATTGACTATCAACTGAAACAAGTCTTTATCGATAATAAAAATTTTAGAGATTTTCTTTATCTTGATGCCTTTTTTAAGCTTGGTTTAAAAAAGAGTCAATTGAAACCTACCGAAAATTTGCTCTATGGCCTTGACAACAAGTCAGTAGCCCTCCAAGGAATGATCCAGTTAGAGGTCACCCGGGGCATATACCTAAAAATGACGAGTCGAACACTCACCTTCTCAATAGTTGACCTGCCTTTTGTATACAACGCTATACTAGGTTGCCTGTGCCTAATAGCATCCGGAGACGTCCCTTCAATACCGCATCTCAATATGAAATTTCCAACAGTCTACGCTATTGATGAAGTATTGGGTGAGCAAGTCATTGGGCCGACATATTACATGCCCAAATCGCTCCAAGTGGCAGCGCAAAGGCAGCAGGAGAACTTGACCATCGAAATGAAGCAACCTTGCAGTAGGAAAAGTCTGGTGAGACAACTGACCTAACCCACTGAATCCGAAGGACCCAGAAAGGTGTGTACAGATTGGGGGCTCACACACTGGGACACTACACGACGAGTAAGAACGCTACTGTAGAGTCCCACATCGGATAGAGAGGGAACAAAGCGTGCCTTTATAAGGGCGTGGATACCTCTCCCTTGTGGACGCGTTTTGGGGGCGGTGGACTCCGTCTGCCAGGAACAAAACCGTGCGGGCTGCGTGATGGCCTGGGACGCCGTGAAGTTCCCCCAGCCCAAAAAGGACAATATCCACATGCGGATGCGTCGGGGACGTTACAATGGTATCAGAGCTGGGATCCGATCCGGTGTGCCAACGGGGATGCTGGGTCCCCAAGGGGGTAGACTGTAGAGTCCCACATCGGATGGAGAGGGAACGAAGCGTGCCTTTATAAGGGCGTGGATACCTCTCCCTTGTGGACACGTTTTGGGGGCGGTGGACTCCGTCTGCCAGGAACAAAATCGTGCGGGCTGCGTGATGGCCTTGGACGCCGTGAAGTTCCCCCAGCCCAAAGCGGACAATATCCACATGCGGATGCGCCGGGGACGTTACAGCTAACATCTTCATATGGACTCCTACTGACATGCTTGGGATTCCTTCTAGATAAATAGTATACAAGTTGGGCCTCAATCCCGACCGCAAGCGCATCCGACAGAAACAGAGAAACCACTTCATGGAGAAACTCATCGCCATTTTGGTGAAGGTGAAAAAGCTGTTGGATACCGGCTTCATTAGAGAAGTCCAATACTCGGACTGGCTCTCTAACGTTATCTTGGTAAAGAAAAGTAACGAAAAATGATGGATGTGCATCGACTTTACCGATGTTAACAAAGTTGTCTGAAAGACAGCTTCTCTTTACCCAGAATCGACCTGTTGACTCGACATTTAGGCATGATCTATTGAGCTTCATGGATACGTACTCGAGTTACAACCAGATCCGGATGAGCCTAGAGGACGAAGAGCATACCTCATTTATGACAGACCAAAGCACCTACTATTATAAGATCATGCCTTTTGGTTTAAAAAATACAGGTGCCACTTATCAGAGGCTCGTGAACAAGATGTTCGAGAAGTAGATCAGTTACAATATGGAGGTATATATCAATGACATGCTCGTCAAGAACAAGACCACCAGTGACCATATTTACAATTTGGATGAATCCTTCGAGGTACTCCGCACGGATAATATGAAGTTGAATTCTTCCAAGTGCATTTTCAGAGTATCTTCGGGGAGGTTCTTGGGTTTCATCGTCTCTCAACGATGAATTGAGGTAAACTCGGAGAAAATCAATGCCCTCATGGACATGATTTCGCCACGGAGTGTCAAAAATGTCCAAAGGCTAACTGGATGACTAACAGCCTTGTCCCGCTTCTTGGTCACGTTAGGAAACAAGGTACCACCTTTCTTCAAGGCTTTGAGAGTGACAAAAGCAAACGGATTCCAGTGGACTATAGAATGCGAGATAGTCTTTGACGAATAGAAGTAGTACCTGGATAGTCCGCTGTTCTGGCATCACCCAAGGATGAAGAAGAGTTGTACTTCTATCAGGTAGTGTCGGAAGTGGCTCTCAGCTCTTTCCTCATACTCCAGAACTTTGACTCTCAGTGGCCGGTCTACTGTGCGAGCAAGACATTGATCGGCGCAAAGATGCGCTACCTACATGCAGAGAAGTTAGCCTTGGCACTTGTCTTTTCCGTCCGAAAATTGAAACCTTACTTCCTGGCTCATCGCGTAGTCGTTTTGACCGACTAGCAACTTAAAAGCATACTCCAGAAACCCGACTTTTTCGACGGTTGGTAAAATGGGCTATCGAGTTGGAAGAGTTTGACATTAAATTTTAGTCTAAACCAGCCATCAAAGGGTAGGCTCTGGCTGACTTCATCATTGAGACCACAACACCAATTCCTGATGAACAGCCCACTGAGGATGCGGGGCTACACGGGCAAGAGTCAGAATATGTTCTTAACGTATACGGATCGTCTACGTACTTAGGCAGCGGTGCCGAAGCAGTCCTGAGGAACCCAGATTTGTTTGAGGTGAAGTACTTCCTCAAACTCAACTTCCCAGCCACCAACAATATTGCCGAGTATAAAACCCAGTTAGTAGGGTTAAGACTAGCCAAAGAGTGCTCAGTTAGACGATTGACCGTCAACAGTGACTTGGAGCTGGTCGTTAACTAGGTAAATGTGATCTTCGAAGCGTGTAACCCTCACTTAGCCACACATTTGGTTAAGGCGAAGGATGCCATTCGAAGATTTGATAAGTTGGACCTGGTTCATGTCCCTAGAATTGAAAACTGGAAGGCCGACTAACTTGTCAGAGTAGCGGCGGCCGAAAAACCAGAGCAATACTCAAAGACATGCGGGAAGTCCTGAGTACTCCAGCATTGAGGAATCAAAAGTGATATAAATCTCCAAGATGAAAAATTGGATGACGCCTTTTCAGAAATACTTGACGGATGGAGTACTACCAGATAACGCAGACGAAGCTAAGAAGATCAATAAGATGGCCGAATGGTACACAATAGTCGATGGGCGGCTATATCGCCGTGGTTACTTGACTCCGTACCTCTGGTGCCTTACTCCCGAGGAGGCTGACTATGCCTTGAGCGAAGTCTACCTTAGGATATGTGGATCACATATTGATGGCAAAAACCTAGCCTTTAAGATCAAACGTTAGGAATATTACTCACCGACAATGAAAAAGGACATCCTTGAATTCGTGAAGAAGTGTGAGAATTTTCAACTCCACGGCAATTTTCACCACCAGCTGTCGGCAGTGTTGAGATCTCTTCAATCTTCTTAGCCTTTTGCACAATAGAGGCTCGATATTCTAGGCCCATTTACTATTGTGTCAGGGCAAAGAAAATTCATTGTCGTGGGCATCAACTATTTTACCAAGTGTGTTGAAGTCGCCCCACTGGCCAAAATCACCGAGCCCAATGTTTTAGAATTTGTCCGCCAAAGTATAGTTAGCAGATTTGGCATTTCTGAGGTTTTCGTGACTGACAACGGAATCCAATTCTCGAGAAAACGCTTCACCAAATATTGTGCTAATCTAGGCATCAGATTGGTCCACACTTTGATGGTGCACTATCAAGCAAATGGACAGGTGGAGGTTACAAATTGGAAGCTACTCCATAGTGGAAGACCAAGTTAGATGACGCAGGGAGCTCCTGGGTCAACGAGTTACCCTCTATCCTATGGTCTTACCGAACAACACCCAAGGAACCAACTCGTGAGACGTCTTTCAGCCTTTGCTATGGGAATTAAATGGCAATTTTGATTGACATTGGGCTTCCAAGTCTTAGGGTTGAATCCTTCAACCCACAAGGTAACACCAAGAAAATCAGGGAACACCTAAACTTATTGGAGGAAGCCCACGACGCTCCCAGAATAAGGATAGCAACTTACCAACAGCGAGTCGCCTATTATTACAACAAAAAGGTAAAATCGCGACAGTTTGAAGTTGGAGATTTGGTCTTGCGAAGTATCGAGGTTACCGATAAGACCACCAATCGGAATAAACTCTCCCCGAATTGGAAGGGACCCTTCCTAGTCTCGGCCATTATACGAAATAGAATATACAAACTCCGAACCCAGAATGACAAGTTGGTCCCACGGACGTGGAACACGATTCACCTCAAACGCTATTTCCAGTAAGGGCATAGGTAGGTCATCCACATGTATGTTTGTAAATTTACATATCATCATAAAAAATATTTTTTCCGTTGTACCGTGCTGTCTATTCTTTCATTTTCTATTCCATATGCATGTGTGTATTTTGTAGGATTAAATAAATGACATAGATTGCCCCTAAGTTAGACGAATTTTCACCCGTCCATAACTAAATCATGGCCATCCAGGCGGCTCATGAGCAGTTGAATTAAACATTGATCATCCAGGCGGCATATGAGCTGTTGAATTAAACCCTGATCATTCAGGCGGCCCATTAACGGTCGAATCAAACCTTGGTTATCTAAGTGGCTATTGGTGGTCGAATAAGTCTTGGTCATCAAATTGGCCCATTGGCCGTCGAGTTAAGCCTTAATCATCCAAGTGGCCCATTGGTGGTCGAATAAAGCCTTACTCATCCAAGTGGCCCGTTTGCGGTTAAAATATTAGGGGGTTAAAGCGGCACACATAATAACCTCCTTTACAGGGAGATAGTGTGGTCAATCAACGATGGTTGACAGGAGTAAAAGCGCTCTGTCCAGAAGCTGGACGCTCAAGTTCACACTTGGGTAGCACCATAAAGCCTCTACCCAAGCACGAGTGTAGAACAGGCATGGCATGACATTGGGATTCACTGCATTGTCTTCTCCAGGACTTAAGTCCATCAAAGAGCACACGTTATCTTTCTTGTTGGGAATTTTGAAGACGATCTCCTTCAGAGTGTTGTACTCGGCGTACAAGTCCTTCACTTCACTGGCTCTAATTATTGAGGCAATCTGGGTTACAGAGGACACCATTAAAACAGGAGAAGGAACGAAATAGAACACTTAGAAATTTTCATGAAGGAAAGTTGAAGGAAAGCGTGGTAAGTTTGAAATATAACACACGGACTATTTAAAAGTGCGTGAACGCCGGAGGAGGAGAACGGTCTCGTGAACATGTGCCTATTATTTTTGACACGTGTTGTTCCTTGAAAGGGTGCATTCGAATCAGATCCTTTGGCGCAATAATTATCGGGATCGTAAATTTACCGTATACAGACACGTGGCCAACTTTTTGATGGACAGTCTAGCAGCATGATGGCGTGTCGTTTCAACTCCCACTAGTTCCTTGAGTTTTGGCCTAGACGGTAAACGAATCCGATTAACACTTCCTTTAATAGTTCTTTGAATTTCGGCCTAAACGGTTAACGAATCTGGTCTACACTTCCTGCAGAAATTCTTCGAATTTTAGCCTAGATAGTCAATGAATCCGGTCAACACTTCCTTTGAAAGTTCTCCAGATTTTGGTCCAAATAGTCAACGAATCCAGTCAACACTTTCTTTAAAATTTTTCTGAATTTTGGCCTAGATGGTCAACGAATTCTGTTTATGCTTTATTCAAAAATTCTCTAAATTTTGGCCTAGACGGTCAACAAATCCGGTCAACGATCCTCTCCACCAGTGTTCCGGATCTTGACTTTATAGTCAGCAACTATAAGCGACATGATCAATAGACCAATAGTCATCACTAGATTCCTCACCAGGTCACCCAGCAATTCACCTTCCATCTTAAACATGTTGGAGGTTGGAGTTTCAGACCACCAGTTTGGGGGGTCAGTGATGGATACGCTAGTAATGGGTTTGCCCAAAAAGGAGGAACGACTTAGATCCACATTGGCACATTTGCGGTAGGACGGTCAATGTCCAACATTGACAGGTCGAAAGGCCAATAAGCCAGTAAAGGCCCTAGAGCAGAACTGACGACTTGGTCCCAAGACGATCAACGCTTTTGTTGACCGGAATCCTTACTAGTTGACTGGCTGAGGACTAGGCCTCAACTGGGCCCACACGTCCGTCCTCAACCAACAACGGTCTTCTCCCTTGATTTTGCGTTTTCCATAGAAGGCAATTTTATTATAACGGTCATCAACATTTTCAACGCATCCTTGAAGGAAGGCACCATAATCCTTTCTTTATTTGTTGAAACCCTAACGGTTACAGAATACAAAAGAAAAACAATCAACTCAGTTACCGTTACTGCAACAAGGGTTCCAAACCAGAAAAGGCAGTGATCCAAATAGAGCGTAGGAATTAAACCCCTTCTACACAAGGAAGGTAGCCCAACATAGTGGCTATAAAAGGCCATGGAGTTTTCACTTCAAGGCACGCTCTCAATTGGCTAAAAAAGCCTTATATTATCAAGCTCTCACACTTTTAGCATCATAACGTTCTTTCTCTCTACCACTACTTTCCAAACAAACACAGCACTTAGAGATTTCGCTCCTTACGAACAACGCAAGCCTCTCAGCTAACAATAGCACTCCTCCAGCACAAGCACTCTATGCATTCTCATCCCTTTATTTTCACCTTCGTAATTCGAATGTTATTTATTGACTTGAGCGTTGGAGTATTCTCGATAGGATAACCTTCCACCGTGAACTGACCTTTTATTCGTAATTGTGGTGTACAGGATCCAGACTCAGTAAATGACGTCAAACTCAGACGATCAACTTGACCCGAACTCATTCGAAACTTGGATTCATGACGCATCATTAATAAATTAAAAATAAATAATATTAATAATAAACATCTCAGATATATAATAAATGATAGATATTAAAAGTTACAATAGTAATACAACATCCAACCAAAAAAACTTCGAGAATCTATATTTTATTGTATCTACAACTCAAAAGTACAAGTAAGACAGGTTATCCCTGACCCTCATATGACAAAGATCATAAGATTCACCAATAATAGGTAAAAATAACTTATAATTCAACATTAAAAAATAAATAGGGATTTCCTAGTCCAAATGCCAGTATGAATGACTTGAATATCAATTAATAATCAACAACATAGATTCCACTAAATTTGAATATTATAAAATCTATCTTATGGATTCTATCAAATATAACTCATAAATTTTACTGAATCAAACTAACGTAAAATCTGACACATGGATCCTAGCGAGTACAACTCATAGATTCCATTGAATTAGACTGTCGTAGAATTCGACACATGGATCCTACCAAATACAACTCATGGATTCCATTGAATCCCAAAACTCATGAGGTATCATCAAGAACATGATATCACAAAGAAAACACATGGATCTTATTCCGTCGTTGTAAACCAAAGGCCGCGCATGTCAACCGACGGCTAATTGATACTCGTAAGTTTGACTTCCGACCAAATCTATGGTCATCAGAGATTCTACCAAACCAAATAAAGACGTCTCAATAGTGCGTACGGAAACCAATACAAATGTCTCACTAGTGCATACGGAGTCCAATACACACGTCTCACTAATGCGTACAGAAACTAAGACACACGTCTTACCAGCGCGTAAAGAAACCAATACACATGTCTCTAAGATCAAACCCAATATTTCCCGCTATGATATCCTCGATATCATGCTCTACAATGGTCACATGACCATAAGCATCCCGCCACATTAAACAGAATGCCTCATCACCACAAGGATACGAAAATCGATATCAGATAAGTGTAGACTACACTAAGTGTTATAACCTCTCATTCAACTAGATAATATAATATTTTCATACGCTCTCATCAATCTTGATCGTAAAAAGTCAATAACTAAAATACTCACGTCATCAAGTATAACGCAAAAAAGGCTTTACAATTTCAACGATAGAATTATCATTTGGTACTAGTAAAGACCGTACTTAAGCAATCAAGACCAACACAAAGAAATTTATAATAAAACGGAAAAAAATAATAAACCGAGAATACTTTATTTTGACCAATTTAAATATTTATCTAGTCTCTCATTCTGTACTAAAATGCAAAACCTATTATTGAGACCACAATTTAATTATCACCTATGGACAAGCCTACTATCATCGATCTGATCCAATTGTCCTAAATTTGTTTATCAATTTCCAAATGAAAGCTATATCATAACTTAATCACATCCTATAATTCAACCTATATTCTAAAATATGCACCCACACATTTACCATCACCATAATATGTCAATATTTACTCCATCAACGATTCATGTTCATATATATATATATACTATATATACTCTCATCTTTTAATATATTTAATATATATATTGATATATGCATATGTTATATTTAATATATAAAAAAGTCCCACTTATTTTCTCTCATCAATCTTTCCTCCTTCCCGATGCTTCGTTTCTTTTTTTTTTTTTTTTTCTTTCTTTTTCTACCCTTTTATTTTTTTCTTTTCCCTTTTTATGCATTCTTCCTCCTCCTTTCTCCTTTTTTTTTGCTGCCGCCTTAATTTTTTTCTCTACTATCAATGGCTTTCCCATGAAATCATGTTTTATCCTCCATTTCGATTGGTTTTCCTTTCTTGCCTTCCTTTCGCAAGCCATGGATAACTCAATAAATATAGACAGATATTTGCAAATGGAGAAAATTTATAAAATACTGAGAATCACTAGTAATAGGGGAAATATGGAGTATTACTTGCAATTAAATCGGTGGAATATAAAGTATCACTTATAATAAGAGAAAATAGTAAAAAAAGGGGAAATCACTTCCTAATTTGCAATGCCACTATAACAATGGCTAGGATTAGCAGCGGCAATGATGACTTCGGCACAAATTAATGATGGTGACTTCGACTACAGAGGTGGCGGTGAGTTCAATGATGGCTACAATGGAGGACAACGATCATAACAAAGTACACTACTAATTTTCTTCATTTTCTTCTTATCTGACCAGCTCTCCTTGCCCCCTCTCTACCTCTCTCTTTCTTTCTTCGCTCTCACTTTTTCTACTCCCTTCCTCCATTTTCCGCACTCCTCACTTTCGTGAAAGGTAGGATGACTATTTTAATGGAAAAAGTCCCTGCAGAGCACGTGAAACGATTATGGGTAGGGCATGGTGAGGGAGATTAGTTGGCTGTGGGTCGATGAGGGTAGGTAATCCAACGAGAGTCCTTTGTTGAGGAAAATTTGAAGGAGACGCGAGAAATTTCGAGAGATGGGGTGAGAGAGACTGGGCTGGGGTTTGTTTGGGAAAGGTGAGAAGAAGGGTGAGGTGGCGTGTGACTTGCCACTGCATTATTATTATTATTATTATTATATAAAATAATTTGGTTAATATCCTAATAAACCAAGTTGAAACACTGGGATATTATAATTTTTGTGTCCACCAACATTTACATATATTTTAGAGATTTTGTTTACATGCATATGATTTCGTGTACCCCTCTCTTTACTACTTACATGCACGTATGTTTTACTGACTGTTCAGCTTGTTTTTCATAGGTATTTGTAATTTTCGGAGGGTTCTGGGATTTATAAAAACTTAAACGGTATATGTATATGTATTTGTGCATCCGTATATTATGTATTTCTGAGGTTAAGGCAAGTATCAATGTACGTAGATGACCTTGAGTTGTCGGTCTAAAATGCAGCAAGACCTTGAGCTATTGGCTTAAATCACAGTCGATATAGTTATGGTTACCAGATAAGGGTAATTATTCCTCAAGTTGGTCTAATAATTTTTAATTTTTTAATTTTATGTACACTTTATATTTCTGCATATATTTGTGTGGACTATGATTTCAGATGTATAAATTGGTCCATAGATTAGGTGATAGGAATGTCTCGTATTTATGGATATATGTTAAACCTGAAATGTGTTCGTTTATATGTTCTGGTTCCAGTATTTTTCTTGTTTTCTGCATATGAGATTGTGATATTTGCATCTGGAAGATAGCTTGTGTCCCACGCAAATGTGGTGACAATCGCGATTATATGATATGGCATCAGATCGTATGATATGATATTGTCTATGATATTTGAACGGTTTGTTATTTATTATAACTATATCCTGGAGGGATTGTTTAATATGAACGATGATTTAGTACGTTATATCTCCTCGATTTTCAGTGATTTTGACAGATATTGCGTTTTGTTTTATGTGTGGCATCTCATTCCGTTTGATTTATAGGTACTATTTTATTTGACGATACTTGTTTAGTTTAGGCTTACAATTTCATATTTTATACCTTCAAACTAGTGGTTTGGATACGATTGTAGGAGTTCTGACGTAATCGAATGCGGCATTATTTTCTTGGTGAGTTGGATATTTATGCCTATTAGGCCTTTGATATCGAGGATGTATTTTTGATTATTGTGTTTGGATGGTTCCGGGTCGTAGTCTCTATATTGAGAATTATTGGATATTTGTGTTATGTAGATGAGTTATGTTGTATACTCGGACCCTGATCACAGTATGGACGATGACCCAAAAGTAGAGCAACAATAATGCTGTTTGTAAGTAGCAGGGAGAGAGAGAGATGATGACATGTGACATTTTTATGTGGAAAGCCCTCCTCTAAGTGAGAGAAAAAAATCACGGAACTTTGAGTTTGAGAATGATTCCACTATTCAAGTGTTTGAGTACAACGGGTGGAGAACAAAGTGTACGGCGAATCTCAATGATCACTCTTGCAAACGTGTGTTCTTTTAGTTGGAAGTGAAAGTAGCATGCCTTTTCTCTCTCCATGAATGTAAAATGCAAGTTAAGTAAAATTCGCATCCTTGGTATAGTGGAACAACCACCAACTCTATAAATCTATTTATCGTGTCAAAAAGGTTACATGCATGCAGGCTGGTTCTATGAGACGTTACTTTTGCAGTGATCACGCCTGCTCTGCAATGATCATTGCCAGCGACCCATGGAAAGTTGACGCGTGGCAACGCATTTAATGAGGCATGCCTTTTTAAATTTTTCTTGCCGTTTAAACTATTTCTCCCTTGCCATTTTAGTTGTGTGTTTCTAAACTTCTAAGTTTCCAAAACTCTCTGTGACTCAAAGCTTTCATTGGTAATTTCCTTCTTCTTCTTCTCTGTGTTTTCAAACTCTTCCATGGCTATAGGAGTGAGAGATATTGCCTCATCGCTGACTTTGGCTAATCTAAAAACCATTCGAATACGGTATAGGATCACAAGCTCGATGGGCATGGTGGCTTTTGATGCCCACAAGAGGGTTTGCAGCCCTCCTAACGGTTTTATTACTATCTACGAAGTCCACCTTAAAGGTGGTCTTCGATATCCCATTCCCTTAGAGTTCTTCGAGCTGATGAGAGACCTTCAAATCCCTGTGGCCATACTCTAACCCAATGCCATTAGGTATTTGGTCTCACTTTACGTCTTCGCTTATTGCCACCATAAGATCTTCGACACTGTGGCATTGAAGGACATTCTGACGTTTAGCCATGGGTAGGATTGGATTATGATTACTCATCACCCTGAGTTCCTTGCCATCAGTGGTAGAAACCCTGATTCTACTAAGCGGTGGAAGGACACATTGTTTTCCTTGGAGTCCGTGAGAATTGGGCTATCCCCAATGGGTGGGGCAACGTGGAGTCCAAATTTTGCAAAGATGCCATGCCTGAGGAAAGGGTTGCCGTGAAAAACTTTATGGACTTGCTGTTGGTCAACCTTAGTTCTTTTAATGAGAACAAGAAGAATAAGTGGCTGATGTACGAGTCCATGGAGAAGGCCAAGTAGGAGCCTCAGCCCGAGGACTTTGGTGCCTCTTCTACTCTACTAGAAAAGAAGAAGAAGAAGAAGAAGAAGAGAAAAGGTCTGAGGATTGAGGAGCCATCCAAGTGGACAATGAAGAGCCGTCGAACAAAGACTTTGGAGCATCCCATAGTAATCATTGAGTACCCTTCATCTTCTAATGATGAAGAGACCATTATTGAGCGGCTGATAAGGAAGAAGGGACCCGTCTGAGGAGCTGAAGGCGTCAGGCCATTAGTTGTCGTGGAGCCTATGGAGCATCCCTCCGAGATCGTAGGCCTGTAGGAGGAACCACCTGTTGCCCCTCCTCATCTTGATGAGCTCGTGCCTAATATTTCCTCTATTTTCACTGGAGAGACCTCGAATTATATTGACAATCCACCCAAGGACATCATCGAGGAACAGGCAGAGGAGGAAGTTGAGGCGACTCAGGCCGAGGATGCAGCGATGATGATCACTATGACAATTGCTGAGATTGCTGAGGCCGAGGAAAGTTGGACCGCAGAGTTGCCTACTGGTGAGACGGTTGAGATCCCTTGTCTTGCAATCCAAATCTTCAGTCCAATTGAGTTCTTGTCCATGGTCCATGAGGAGGTCCTGGTCAAGGATGCCGCTGGAACTTTACGTGCTGCTAAAGTGGCGGCTGGGGCCGCAGATCATTTTGAGGCGGCTGAGCCCCTAGTCCTTTATTTTTGTGAAGTTGCTCACGTTGCCATGACCAGGGCTGAGATTTCGGTGGTGTAGGAGGTAGCTGCGACAGAGCCAGTTGAATCTGAAGCTCTCGGAGGGGACAATCCAGTGGAGAGCTCCTTTTTCTCCAAGGTACATCTTTGTTTCACCTTAGGCTCCTTTGCTTTCTGGACGACACTTTAATAATAACCCCTGTTTTGCAGTTTTGTGAGCTGATTGGCCAATTTACTACAATTATTGATGAGGCCGCTCAGTCTCTCGTGGGCTTGGAGATCCTTAAGGTTGTTGAGGAGTGAAATAAGTGCTAGGAGCTTGAACTCGCTGAGGCCAACAGCAAAATTGCCTCTCTCAAGGATTTACTGAAGGCCCAGTGCAGTGGTACATTTCCCTCTGGGGTAGGAATATTTGTTTGGAGGCCAAGCTCAGGACGTCAATAAAGGCCGAAGATCTCAAGTCCGTCCTATTGGTGCCCCAGTTCCCTCTTTCCCTGCTCCATCCGAGGAACGCCAGTGTGGACAGCAATGCGGATTTGATTGTCTGTCCGGAAGAGGACCAGATCTTTGACCCCTCTGCGCCTGGATCCCCTAGGCCTTTGTGCACCACTATATATGTGCTTTTGTTTTCCTCTTTTGTTGTATACAACATATAGTATGAATGAAAGTTATTCTTGCCTTGTGCAATTTCTCTTTTTTATTTATGCTTCGGTTCTTTATAGACTTAGGCTCTTAGGAAGTTTTATCCTTCATGAGTAAAGTGTCTGAACCTTTTGACTATTGTTGGATGAAGATGCTACCTCTAGGGTCTTTACATGCTGTTCTTTAAACCCCCTAAGTTTTTACTTTCAGTCTCCTACGGGCTGCTTGGTGTCGTTGTCAAGTTTTTGGGTACGACCTCTTAATGGGCCGTTCGGATTTAGTCGAGTTTTTGGATATGACCCCTTAATGAGCCGTTCGGACTTAGCCGAGTTTTAGAGTACAACCTCTTAATGGGTCGTTCGGACTTAGCCAAGTTTTAGAGTAAGTCGAAGGGGTTCTTTTACTTGACTTAGAAGTAGCCTAGGTTTTGATTATTTATGAGATAACATGCAAAGATGCCAATGAATGCAAAACAACAAATAAGCAAACATGATTTTGTTGCTTTAATAAGATGCGGTACAACCACATCAACTGATGCAAGTTACTTTACCTAACTGTTGATGTATCTGGTTGCTCTCCGCTAGTATGCAGCTGTCCGCAACCTTGCCATGTTTTGAGCTCTGCCGAGCAAGTCTAGGATTTCACGAAGCCTTTACATGCTGTCATTCGGGTTGGTCCCGTGGATACCACGCTTACGATCCCCATAGCCATTCTGTTTCTTAACTGGTTCGCCACATTATCTCCTGCTATTTCGAAAATCTGTCTAGGTCTTTGCAAGAAGCGGTTAAGGTATCCTTTCCTGATCAATTTTTCAATCTCCATTTATAGCGTCCAGCAGCTTTTAGTACCGTGACCTCCGTGGCGATGGTAATGGCAGTACTCTAATGGATTGCCTCCATCTGAGTTCCTTGACGCTTTTGGCAACTTTAGAAATTTTTCATCCCGAATTTGTATCAGGATGTTGGCACGTGAATCGTTTGTAAGTAGCATGGACCCTGGTCTTAGTATGGATGAGGACCCGAAAGTAAAGTAATACTAATACAGTTTGTAAGTAGTAGGGAGAGAGAGAGAGATTACGACACGTTATGTTTTTACGTGAAAAGCCCTCCTCTAAGTGAGAGGAAAAAACTACGGGACTTTGAGTCCGAAAATGATTCTATTATTCAAGTGTTTGAGTACAAAGGATGGAGAACAAAGTGTACGGTAAATCTCAAGGATCAATCTTGTAAACACGTGTTCTCTTAGTTGGAAGTACAAGTAGCCTGCCTTTTCTCTCTCTATGAACGTAAAATGCAAGTGAAGTAAAACTCGCATCCTTGGTAGATACACAAGCGAATGCTTATATAGTGGGTGGAACCTCCCCACGTTGAGCAGCCACGTGGAGGTGGCATGTGCAGTGGAGCTTACCACTAACTCCGTAAATTCATCTTACCGTGTAGAAAGGTTACATGCATGCAGGCTAACTCTGTGAGACGTCATTTATACAGTGATCACACCTACTCTGTAAGCTATCATTCATTGTGGAGATTGCGTATTGTAGAGGGTGCGCGTGCCTTTGTGAATGTCATTCCCCTGAGCTGGCATCCTTAGTCGTTCTGAGCTTCCTTTCTGTGGTTGTACCGTTGGAGACTTCTCAAAGTCCGTGTCTTTGATGAAGGCTTTGGCCTTTGTTATACCCACGGACGTTTGGTGATAAACGCCCTCGGGCTTCAATTAAGGGCTTGCTCATCAATAAGTCTTCAAGCTTCTAGAGCCATATCTTCTGGGCCATGCCCTCAGGGCTTTAGTGACTTTGGTCTCTTACGGAGTTCTTGAACTTCCATAGCTAAGATAGGCTCTCTGACCAACTCAGCACTTTGGGCTTCTTGGGATGATGGCCTCATTCCTCGGCCCTCCAGGGCTAATTTAGCCTATCGGACCAAATCTGCTACTTGGGCCTCTCGAGACATGGACTTAAGTTCTCGGGCCTCTTGAGCTAATTTAGTCTCTTGGGTTAAATCAACCTCACGAGCTTCTTAGGATGTGGGTCCAAGTCTTCGAGCCTCCAGAGTCAATTTAGTTTTTGGGTCAATTCAGCCTCGTGGGCCTCTTGGGACGTAGGCTCAATTTTCGGACATTTTGTTTTGGCCCTGGGTATTACTACCCATCAAGTTGTTGTTTTATTAGGTGTCTCCTTTTTTACTTATGGATAGCAAGTCATTTATTATATTATCCGAATTTATATTCGATCATATTCTGTGTGGGTTGCAGAGTGTTCGGTCTTGTATATGTATAGATTGTCATATTCAGATTTGGATTTTGTTAGTATTAATATATTTATCAGATTTTTATATTATAAAAATTATTTTGACCTACGTATTATGTCTTGGGGACGTAATAGTGGTAGTATCAAAGACATGTTGAAAGGAGGAGTCGTTTTGGGCTCCTTTGAGTCATTTTGGGCAATTTTGGGAAACTTGTTGATTTAATTTTATGTTGATAGGTGATTGATATGGTGGATAATAGGCCTATTAGAAGTAGAAGATCGGTTTCTAGTCAGGAACATGAGCGTATAAGCATAATTCAGAAAGTTGTTAGGGGGAGGAGATCTGTCTCTAGTCGCGAAGATGACTATATGGCAATGATGGGCCGCATGAGCGATATAATGGATCAAATGATTCAGTGTTAAGATAGTGATTTAGCGACTATGAGGCAAATGGCTCATCAAGATCAAGAGACTTAAGAGGCTATGAGAAGAATAGTCGAGCAAGGCTAAGGTAGGACACCGTTTAACCGATTTATGGGTGAGCATGTCTTGAAATTTTGTGAAGAGTTAGATCTTGTGAAGGTACAAAATTGGCTACAAAAAGTGGAAAGAGTGCTTGGAGCAATTGGTTGCCCCAAGAAAGATATGATCAAGTTTGCTGCCGATAAATTGGAATGTGAGACTAGCAAACGGGTAAGCGACCCAGCGCCACACTTTGGGGCAAGAGAATAAAGAGATTGCTTGAAATGTATTTCGTGAGGCTTTCTTGGACAAGTCCTTTCCGTCCAACATCCAAGATATTAAGGCTGATAAGTTCAGTCGATTGAGATAAGAAAATAGATCAGTGATTGAGTATGATGCGCAATTTATAAAGTTGTCCTAATTTGCCTCGCATGTTACAAGAGATGAAGCTTTGAAGGCTTGAAAGTTTTGGTCTAGGTTGAATGATTCGATAAGGAAGTAGTTGGTGCCTTTCAAATTGAGAACAAATAGTAAAGTTTTAGATCGGGCTCTATTGATTGAGTAGGAACAGCTCAGGGAGTGGTATTTCCCAAAGAGCTCACAGCAGAAAGGACAAAGTTTCCATGGTGGAGGCTCGAGCTCAAAGTCCAATGACAAAGGAAAGGTGTCTAGAGACATGTCTTCTCCTCCGAAGTTTCGCTTTATGAAGTCTACAAGCAAGCAATGTGGAAAGAACCATGTCGAGAGAGTCTGTTATTTACGGTTTGAAGCATGCTTCAAGTGTGGTCAAGAAGGCCATCATACAAAGGATTGCCATCAGTCACAAGGGAGGGAATGTCTAGAAGGAAGGCCAGCAACTTCTGGAAGAGCTTTTGCAGCATCAGTCCATAATGCTAGAGCGAACCTGTCTATGGTAGAAGGTACCTTGCAAAATTTTAATTCCATAACGATTATGTTGATTGACCCCGAGGCTACGCATTCTTTTGTGGCCCCTAGATTTATATGGAATTTATGTGTGCCGCCTTAATTTTTGGATATTACTTTTATAATATTGACTCTAGTTGGTAAATCATTGCTATCAGAGATTGTTTCTCTCCGATGTCCGGTTCGGGTTTGTAGCTATAAATTGTTCGCAGATTTGATATTGTTGAATATGCCAAAATTTGATGTTAGGTTGGAAATAAATTGGTTGGCGTGCTATCACACTATGGTAGATTATTTCCATAAATTGGTGTTGTTTTGTAGTCTGAGGTATGAATCTTTTGAATTCTAAGGGAGGATCAGAAATGAATCATCAGGACCGATTTCAACTCTTTATGCGAGCCATTTGATGTGAGAAGGATGTCAAACTTATTTGGCATATATGACCACTTTTGGGAGTCATTCGGTGGTCATTAAAAATATCCTTATTATTTGTGAGTTTGAGGATGTATTTCAGAAAGATTTATTGGAATTGCCTCATGATAAAGAGATTGAATATTTTATTGATGTGGTGCCAGGGTCAATGTCGATTTCGATGGCTCCTTATAGGATGGTCCTATCCGAATTAAAGGAATTGAAGCGGTAGCTGCAAGAGTTGTTGGAGAAAGGTTTTATTCAGTCGAGTGTGTCACCTGGGGAGCTTTGGTATTGTTTTTGAAGAAGAGAGATGTGTGGATTATAGGGAATTGAATAAAATTTCAATCAAGAGCAAGTATCCCCTCCTGATGATTAATAATTTGTTTGATTAGTTGTAGGGAGTTTGGATATTTTCTAAGATTGATTTGAGACTGGGATATCATCAGCTAAGGATTAAGTGGGATGGCATACCTAAGACAGCCTAAGGATAAGATATGATCATTATGAGTTTCTTATGATGCCTTTGGATTGACTAATGCTCTGATATTGTATCTTTCAACTGTTCTTAGATTAGTTGTGGTCATTTTTATTGATGATATTCTGATCTATTCGATGAGCATTGAGAATCATGAAACTCATCTGAGGACGACATTGTAGACGTTAAGAGAGAGGTGTCTATTTGTAAAATTAAAGAAATGTGAGTTTTGGTTGGAAGAAATTTCTTTCTTAGGTCATATTATGTCTAATGGTGACATATCAGTGGATCCAAGTAAGGTGAAAGCGGTGGTTAATTGGGGGAGACCGTAGAATATCGTAGAAGTACGGAGTTCTTGGGTTTGGCTGGGTATTACCAGTGATTTGTTGAAGATTTTTTAAGGACTGCGATGCCTTTAACCCGGTTGACACAAAAGCAAGCAGTGTTCATCTGAGATGATGATTGTGAAAGTAGTTTTTAGAAATTGAAAAAGAGGTTGACCTCAGACCGATGTTGTCGATTCCTGATGGATTAGGAGGATTCGTTGTATATTGTGATGCTTCTAAGAGAGGATTGGACTATATCTTGATGCAGCGAGGTCGGATGGTCACTTATGGATCAAGATAGTTGAAATTGCACGAACAAAATTATCTAAACCATGATTTGAAGTTGATAACTATAGTATTTGTTCTGAAGATTTGGATACATTATTTGTATGAAAAAAAGTTTACGGTTTATTTAGATCATAAGAGTTTAAAGTATTTATTTTCTCAGAAAGAGCTAAATATAAGATAGCGAAGATGAATAAAATCATTGAAAAATTATAATTGTGATATTCAGCATTCACCTGGAAAAGCTAATATAGTCACTGATACTTTGAGTTGGAAGCCTTGGGAGTCAGTAGCTCATTTAATGATTAAGGAATGGGAAATGTTGAGCGGAATGAATAGCTGTATCGTTCATTTGCATTTCGAAAGGTCGGGGATGATATTGTTGTCTCTCCAAGTGCAGCCGATGATTTAAAAAAAAATCAAGAAGAATCAAATGAATGACCTATATTTGATAGAGATTGTTAAATAATTGGATAGTGAGGCTCGGGCGGATTTTAATATTCATGCTGATGGAATTTTTCATTTTGGGGATAGGATCTATGTTCCAAATATTGCAGAGCTGATGGAAGAAATATTGAACGAGGCCCATCAATCAAGGTATGCAATCTATCCTGAGATTAATAAGATGTACCAAGATATGAACAAAAATTTCTAGTGGAGGAATATAAAGCAAGAAATTACGGCATTTGTGGTTAGGTGTATTGTATGTCAGCAAGTGAAAGCTAGGTATAAGAAACCACTAGGACTTTTGCATGCCCTACAGATTTTCAACTGAAAATGGGAGTATATTTCAATAGATTTTATTTTGGGACTGTTGAGAATGACAAGGAATATGGACGCAGTTTGGGTAGTTGTGGAAAATTGACCACGTCAACTCATTTCTTACCAGTCTGGATGACATATTCTTAAGACAAGTTAACCCGTTTGTATATTAATGAGATTATAAGGTTGCACGAGATTCCAGTTTTGATTGTCGTAGATCATGATTCGAGGTTCGTGTCGAAATTTTGGGAGAGTCTACATAAGGAATTGGGGACTAAGTTGAAATTCAGTTCAGCATTTCATCCATAGGTTGATAGTCAGTCTGAGATGACCATCCAGATTTTAGATAATATGTTTAGGGTAGCAGTCTTAGAGATGAAAAAAGGTTGGGATAATTATTTACAGTTTGTCGAATTTATTTATAATAATAACTATCAGTCGAGTATTAGAATGGCCCATTTCGAGACTTTATATGGTTGGATATGCAAGTCTCCTGTCGATTGGAAGGATATTAGTGATCATAGACTTTTGGGTCCTAATTTTATCTAGGATTTATCGGAGAAGATTAAGATTATTCAGGATCGTATGATGGTTGTGCAAGGTTGCAAAAAGAGTTATGCAAATAGGAGAAGGTCAAATTTTAGATTTAATGTGGACGATCATGTCTTTCTGAAGGTATCACCGAAGAAAGAAATCTCGCATTTTGGAGTGAAGGGAAAGTTGAAGCCAAGATTTATTGAGTCGTTTGAGGTGTTAGAGCAAGTCGGAGAGGTAGCTTACAGATTGGTTTTGCCTTTGAATTTGGCGAAATGTCATGATATTTTTCATGTATCAATACTGAGGAAGTATGTATATAATCTGTCTCATGTGATTGAGTTTAAGCCATTGGATATTGACCAGAATTTATCGTATATTGAGATTCTTGTTCAAATTTTGGATCGAAAAGATTAGGTGGTGAGAAATAAAGTGATTCCATTAGTTAAAGTGTTGTGGAGGAATCGCATAGTTGAAAAAGCGACATGGGAGTGCTCGAGTGAGATTCAGAAGAACGATCCTTACTTGTTCGAGGATTAAGATACGTAAATTTTTAGGATGAAATTTTTATAAGTGGGGGTAGTTGTAATACCCAAATTCCCATTTGATGCATTTATAATGTATTTATTAATTCTTGGATTTATTCGATGCATCGGTTTAATAGTATTTTGTGAAAATTTTAAAGGGTTTGGATTCGTAGTTCTATGCTTGAGGCGCACTTCAGGCACAAGTGAGGCACATTCTCCAATATGTTGGCACCCAAGGAGCACTCAAGTCCTTCTGGAGTGCCGATTTCAAAATCGCTGAGCTCAAGCAGCACTCAAGTGGCACTCGAGTGCAAGTTTAGTATATAAAAGGCACATGGGTTAGGGTTTCAGTTAGTTTTGTGCGATGCCGAGAGAGGAGAGAGGAAGAGAAGGAGAAAGAAAGTGGTGATCAGGCATCTCGAAACTTCCGTTCATCAGATTTGCAGGGTATAAGGTTAAGGAAAGTATTCGTAAGCCAAGTCCTCGGTCTATTTTTATGTCCACTAATATTTGTGTATATTTTGGAGATCTTATTTACATGCATGTGATTTTTATATTCCCTATCTATTTATTGCTTACATGTATATATGTTTTACCGATTGTTTGACGATACCATGGGTATTTGTGATTTCGGAGAATTTTGTGATTTATGAAAACCTGAACGGTATACGTTTATATATTTGTATACCCATATATTGTGAAATTATGAACCAGGCCTTACATCAATCCACATACATGTTATCGGGGGTAGGGTCACTACAGGACTATGGTGGTCCAAGACTCATGGGGGTCGATTGTGATTCAAGGCATGATGTTTTGTCATACAGCTCCCGACAGGGAAGCTTAGTCCTAATAGGGACGTATGTGATATGTGGCCTTTTTTCGCCAGCAGGAAAGTTGAAACGTTTTGTAATCGACCTATTTCACTGTATATTTAAATAAGAACCATCATAAGAAATTAATGAAAAATTAATATGTTTGGACGCCTTAATATATAACTAAACTTGTGGTTATACCCAAAATTATAAGTGGTAAAATATAGTGAATAAGTTTCGAGTCTATGGGAGACAATATACGTAGATGGCCTTGAACTGTCGACTTAAAACACAGCCAGGCCTTGAGGTATCACTTTAAAATGCAACCGATATAGTCATAGTAATCGGATGAGGGTAACCCTTCCTTAAATTGATCTAATAATTTTAGATTCTCTAATTTCATGCATACTTTGTATTTCTGTATATATTTGTGTGGATTATGATTTGAGATGCATGGATTGGCCCACAAATTCATCAATAGGAATATCTAGCATGTATGAATATGTGTTAAACCCGGAACATATTTGTTTATATATTTTGGTTCTAGTATTTCCCTTATTTTCTTCATATGAGATTATGATATTTGGATTCCGACGATGGCATGTGTCCCACGCGATATGGTGACAGTCACAATTATGTGATGTGATCTTGGATTGTATGATATGATATTGTCTATGAAATTTGACCGAATTGTTATTCATTATGATTATATTATAGAGGGACTGTTTGATACAGATGATAATTAGTACGAGATATCTCCTCGATTTTCAGTGATTTTGATGGACTTTATAGTTTGTTTTATATACGACATCTTATTCCGTTTGATTTATAAGTACTATTTTATATAATGATACTTGTTGAGTTTTAAATTCACGAGTTCATATTTTATCACTTCAAACTAGTTGCTTGGATACAATTGCTGGAGTTCAAACTCAATCAGACGAGGCATTATTCTCCTAATGAGTTGGATATTTATGCATGTTAGGCTTCAAATCTTGGGGATATATTTTAGGTTATTGTGTTTGATTAATTCTGGGCTGTAACCTCTGTATTGAAAATTATTGTATATTTTTTTATATAGATAAGTTACTATTTTATTGGATGTCCCTTTTTTGATTTATGGATAGCAAGTTATGTATTATATTGTCTGAATTTTTATCCAATGAGATTATGTATAGGTTGTATAGTATTGGGTCTTATGTATATATATGAATTGTCACATCTGAGTTTAGATTTTATCAGTATTAGCGTATTTATCAGACTTTTATATTATAAAAATTATTCTAACCTGTGTATTGTGTCCTGAGAACATAAGACACGATGAAGTTCTCGAGGTGTCCAATGATGCAACTTTGATGAGCCCATACCTAGAGTACCTTGAGTTGAGAATGCTGTCAAATGGGTGGCAAAGATGATGGGTTGGTACATGATGATAGATAGATCATTAAACAACAAGAGTTTTTCTATACCTTATATGCACTGCTTAAACCCAGTAGAAGCTGTTTATGCACTTAAAGAAGTATAACTTGGCATTGGAAGGATAAATCTCACCTTTAAAATAATGAGGCCAGGGTACTACTGACCAATCTTAAAACAAGACGCCATTAAGTTAGGAAAGAAATGCATCAATTATCAAATTTATGAAAATGTCCTAAAATAGCCTTCCATAAAGCTTAAGGCCCCTCATGCTCCTTAGCCCTCTGTATAATGGGGCTAGACATATTAGGAACATTTCCAATGGCATCCAAAAAGCACTAATTAATAAAAGTCAGAATAGATTATTTTAATAAATGGGTAGAGGCCTTCCCATTGGCCAAGATCATGGAATAAAATGCCATCGAGTTCCTACACCAAAGCATTATCTATCCATTCAAAATTCTAAAAGTTATAGTTACCAATAATAGCACCCTTTTCTCTTGCAAAAGATTTACAAAGTAGTATCAAGGCCTCATTGCTTAGTCTGTTCATAGGTCTAATTTCTGTGGGTAAATAGACAAATGGAGTTAACCAACCAAACAATCATCAACAGATTGAAAGCCAAGTTGGATAAGGCCAAAGGAGCCTAGGTTGATGAACTCCTCTTAGTACTTTGGGTGTCCTGAATAACACCCAGAGATACTACTCAAAAGACACCCTTTAGCCTACGCTTTAACATGGAGGCCATAATTGTAGTAGATATTGGCTTACCAAGTTACCACTAATTTCAATTAGAAGCAAAACTCTAAGCTACCGAGGTAGAACCTACATCTCCTAGATGAGGCTAGGAACGTGGCATCAATTAGAATTGACTATACTAGCAAAGGCTGAAAAGGTATTATTACAATTAAAAAATAAAGGCGCGAGTATGTGAAGTTGATAACCTATTATTAAGAATTATTGAGGCCATAGGAAAAATAGTACACAGGAATAAGTTCTCTCCTACTTGAGAATGATCATTTCTTATGTCTATAATACTCATGAATGGGACATATAAACTACAATCCCATGCCAATAAATTGGTCCCTTGAATATAAAATGCCTTTTACATAAGAAAAAAAACACTACTAATGATGGTCCAACTAGGGGAATAGAGGTACTCCGTATCCCCTACTTCGTGATGTTTGTATGATGTTGTGTAAATTTACAAACTCATTAATCAAATTAATTTTATTCAAATTTCTATTTCAATGAAGTATGCAATTGTATATATTGATTGTTGTAAGTACAACACTCAAATCATAATTGACCCTACATTAAACAATTGATTTTCATACATTGTCTGCTAAATACACTAATCTAAATTGGTGGTAACTTAAAATATAGGTCCAAGGATACCATATGACCACAATGGTGGTCACACACCAACATGCTCGAGACTCAAGAGCTTGAGACTCAATAATTTCCCACAAAAGAAGCAAAATATCCGTCAAGTAGAATTTCTTCGAGACTCAACTATAAGGATAGTTATTTGGCCATTAAACATTAGATACACGCTGATGCATTAGTGACAGAGAACCTTACTCGCCACACAATTTTTAATCCCACAGTTAAGAATTAGGGTCCGCATAAATTGAGAATGATAGTCTAATAATTTAATCATATGCCCAATTTGCAATTAAATGATCGGCACACTAACATATTTCTATGCTTGGGGGATGAAAGGACATCATGTACTCATATGGAAGGCCTAACAAATCACCAGACTGATGCATATTGACTTGTCATTTGGGTAATTGAGTTAATCGTTCTGGCATGCAGAAATCATCAAATTGAAAGCCATAGTGAAAAATCTTTACATTTATGAATAATAAAAAAAATGTACAAGGTCTAATATGCTCATGAATTTTACAATTTGGTGGGAGTAGGGTTCATCGGATCCCCTATTGGCAAGGCACTGAAACTTGGCTCTACAACTGATGCTTTAAAGCTCGGGCCATCTTTAAAATTTCTGATCCCGAAGCATATGCTACCATATTATTCCTTCGATCAAGGCAACCCGAAAGGAAAGCCAGGGGCCAGCGGGAAGACCAGGGTCTTGCAAAGCTCAATCCCCTCATTGAAACGTGAATCTAGGAGGGAATAGATCTAGTTAGGACGAATACTTCGCCAAAATCTCTCAGCTAACAGAATGTTGTCTACCAGTGGTTCTTCGGTAGAGTGTTTAGCCTCCAGTGCCTGCTGATTCGCATCAGTTCCGACTATCAACCAGATAGGAGGAAGTTTGAAAATCAGAGGCCTTCACCTGGGCAACAATAAGTCGGCCTTTAGAGGCACAAGCAAGATCCTCCACAATCTGGGTCCTATCTATTAGAATATATCCCACGTGACGAGACATTTGAATTATTAATTTATTGAATTGATTAAATACAATTCTACTGATTTATATATATAAAGAAGAAAAATTTATTAAAAGATACGCTCGTTCAAAACATATCCTTTGATGGAAAGGATATGTTAGTTCTCAATAGATATATCTTTTAACGAATAGATATGTCTATTTATGACACATCTCTTAGACGAAAAGAGTGGCATTTTAGTAATTTTGGAATGATCCTCTTTCTCTCTATAAAAAGACGTTATTGGCCATCATTTAGGGACACACACACAAGATTTGTTATATTTCTACAAATCATAAAGAAAAGAGAGAGAAATTATCTCTCGATTCTTTGTGATAAGAATAATTATAATTGTACATAAAAGTTTAAAGGCTAATGGATCCAGGTACGCAAATATAATTTTATACTTAAGTAATTAGTAAAAAAATATGATAATAAAAATCCTGTAAATTAAAGTATTTATCTCATTAAAGTTTCTTACACTATCCTCAATAGCCATATCCCTCCGCATACATTTCTAGTTCTATCTCCAACTCTTCCACCTTTTCTTCAACAGCAGTGGCCCTAGATGCTAAGGTCTCAACCACCTTGGGTTTTACAGAATACCTTGATTGGTGGATCACTTCTTGCTCTGAGTAATGAGTCCTGCTTATTACTCGGTCGAGCAGGGCTGAAGACTGCAACAAGAGGAGAGTTAGAAAATAACATATTGCGATAATATTCGAATCTAGATTAAAGAGAAAATAAACCTTTTGAGAAAGGACCAGGTACTCCTTCGCTAAAGAGTCGGATGATAGATCTGTAGCTCGAGCACCATCAGGGAAAGCTTGAGGCACGAAGCCTGTTGGAGACGCGGCTTGAGGATCGGAGCTAAATGTGCCAGAATCTCCCCCATATGGATCGGCCTTCTGCACCTTGAAGCAGGAGACACCAAAGTTGTGATGTCAATCCGACCCGATGAAGTTGCAGACCGATAGACACGCTAGGAATAAAGCTATGGCCAGAGTAACAAGACCCCCTTCTCCAGGGATGGACTTGGTGGGAATATTGGACTGAGCTGGAGAATTGTACTCAGTTCGAGTAGAACCAAAAGAATCTTTCTTGATTTTCTCCCCCATCATCTATCAAGAATCACCATCAACAATAAAAGACGGGAGGTTCTTCAGTTAAGGCGATGAAGGCGAAAGAGGGAACTGCAATACCAGCATCTTGAAATGCCGACAGAAAGGTAGTGTGAAAGGGCGACATCCCGCAGTTTCCTTCTATAATTATTTTTTAATGATAATAAATTTAAATTAAGTTGATAAAATTATCCAGGTCAGTAGAGATTTGAAAATTAATTTTCTGACCATAATAAATTAGACCAAATAACATCTGACCAGTATCTGATCTATACATGTGCATATTTTCGACAGTAAAGTCGTGTCCATGGGAGGTTTTTGGGACACTTGTGTATATTTTAGGCAAATTAGTTATACCCGATATGAGCCCAATTATCGCACGTGCGTGTTTGGGATAGAATATTGATATTTGATGTGTACCTAAGAAATACTCATAAGTATTATAAATTTTTTCTTAGCTTTTAATATGCATCTGACTAGTGTATATATGTTAATTTTTTATAAATAATATTATCTAATTTTTCGTCATTTTTGTACAATTCTTACAAGAAGAGAAAGAAAAAAAAAAAGGAAAGAGAAAACGTATGAGAAGAGGAAAACTAAGTGAAATTTAAGAGATATTTGCTAATTTAACATTAAAGTAAGTGCATTCAAATATCTTTTCTTTATAATTTTTTTATATTCTTAAATATTTTTTTATTTTAAATACCGGTATATATATTATTTTCATATATAAAATATTATTCCCTTATAAACATATAATTTTATTTCAATTTCATAAAAATTTTATAAATTATATATTTTAAATACTTTCATATCATGTTTAAATATTGATTTTCTATAATAATATTATTACATGTTTTTAAATTCCAATACTACTCTTGTATGCTTTTAATTTAAAGTTATATATACTTCTATATATTCTAAATTAATATAAAACTATTTTTGCATGTTTTATAATTAAAAGAAATTAATAAAATTATACTTATTATATAAATTTTTTTGTAATAGTAGCTCTTGTATATTTACAAATAATATAATATTATTCCTACATGTTTTAAATTACAAGCTAAAGTCCTACATGGTTTATGTTTTAATGCATAATATAAATTTGAAGAAAAAGATAAAATAAAAACTCTACATAAATTTAACGATAATTATATTTTCTTTAGTATAAAAACATTTAAAAATATGTTTGTATTGGAGTATAGTTTTCAATTTGATTAGATATAAACCATTGATGAGAATTAACGAAATATATTTAAATACGTCATAATAATATTCTTATATATTCTTAAATTATTTTTGCATGTCTTTAATTTTGAGTTATATGCTTTTGTATATTCTAAATTAATACAAAACTATTCTTGCACATTTTATAATCAAAAGAAATTAATAAAATTATACTGATTATATTAATTATTTATAATAGTACCTCTTGTATATTTACAAATAATATAATATTATTCCTGCATGTTTTAAATTTCAAGCTAAAGTCCTGCATGGTTTATATTTTAATGCATGATATACATTTGAAGAAAGAGATAAAAGAAAAACTCCATATAAATTTAATGATAAGTGTATTTTTTTGGTATAAAAAATTAAAAAATATATTTATATTTGAGTAGAGTTTTTAATTTAATTATTTATAGGCAATTATAGAGAATTGATAAAATATATTTAAATACGTTTTAATATATTATTAGTATATTGAAAGTTACACTTATCATCTATGGGTTAAAAAAATGACATTCAATCCCATCTATAGGATTATATACAGACAACTTATCAATAAGTTTTAAATAGTTACATATGACATTTAATTATTTAAAAATAATCACAACTTGAGTTTTAATATTCGTCATTTATTAGTGAGGTTATCACCAATTCATAGTTTCCTACACTTCTACATAATTTGAGTATATTTCTAATGCATGCATAATTTGATATAATTGAATATCAATTTTAAGATTTGATGCGTACCTGGATCTGACTTCGAACAGATTCGGATTCTTCTGGATGGTTTGAACCGACTCCGTTCACTGAGTACGAATCCTGCACACCACTAAAACGAACAACAGGTCAGTGTTATCGGCGGAAAGTTGTCCCACCGAAAATACTTCGACGCTCAAGTCAGTAAAACAGTCTTCAAAAGGAAGAAACTGAAAATAGAGAGAGAGAGTTTGAGTGTTTGACCCAAATGTAAGAGAGATGTGAGGTCTTCTTGAATTTGGGAGGTGGGAAGGCAGTAAACGGCCGTGAGGGCTCGCTTGTTGCCTTAGGGTTTTTGGAGAATGTCGGCGACAGAGAAGGCAGATTTCTCTAAGCACACAATCGTCTTTTAGAAAGCGTAGGCAGTTGAAAATGTTCAAGAAAGCGTGCATCAATGCAAGTCTCGAAGAAAGCATGCCTTGAATGATGATTCAATGGCTTCTTTTGTAGCTAAGAGGCCAATCCTCCTTCTTTGGAAGGAGCGATTGCCTTCCTAATTTGCTGGCAGGCTTGCCTTCTGGAGCAGATGCCGGTTGCCATGCTGATCGTGATTGTTTCCTTATGAAGCGGTCAACAACTTTTCAAGTTGGTTTCTTTCCTCCTCAGCATATTGCCATTGGAATGCCTTGGTTGGCAAGGAATAGAGAAGATCTGGCGCTTTCCTTCTTTGAAGGACGCCAATCTTGTTAATGTCTTTTTTGGTCTGAGTCGAGATCGTGGAATATCCTTGGAGGATCGTTGTTGGCCTTTTAATGACTGGTCGGCCCAAATGGGTCAGGCCTATCACTGTAGAAAGGCTCCTCGGGGCCCAACGTGCAAAACGCGGACTGTCAACGCTCGAGTTGATCGTCTGCGTGCATGTTGACCGTCCTTATGAAAGATATCCGTCATCAACCGCCAGATGGGCCATGGGCCTGAGTGAACTAGGCCCATTACTGTGGAAGAGCCCCTTTGGGCCTAATGTGCACAAGGCAGACGATCAACGTTTGAGTTGACCGTCTGTTTGAGAGTTGGCTGCCAGATGGTCAACGCCAGAGTTGACCGTCCTGGGTTTTTTTTTAGCTCTTGGGCCCGTTTTCCAATTGGGCCGCTAGAGTGTTGACCGTCGTCTTGGGCCTTTGATTTTCGTGGGGCCAGTCCATTTTTGGTGTACCCATCAAGATTATACATGATAAATTTGTAAAATAACATTATTAGTTTCTCGAGTATTTAATGATGTTAAATTTTAGCATACCTTTTGGTATTTATATTCAAATATAAAAATTATATATGCCTTATTGAATAATTGACTTACTCTTACTTTTATTTCGCTAATTTTTTATATAGATGGCTTGGTTCTTACTTGTAAGTGATTCGAATTGATAAATGACTGTTTGACAATTAGATTTAGGATTTGGATCAATTTATATAATAATGTTAGAAGAATAATTGTTTTAAGTTTATTAATTTTGCTCAAATTGTTAATTATTGTAATTTAGGTAGTAATAATGTATGATGTCATTGTTTGAATTATATTTCAATTTTTCTTTAGTAGTTTGGTTAGACCATGACTTTTGATTACTTTAATTTTAGAATAAATGCTTGCCCTTATATATGATTTCAAGTCTTATTATTGGTATTCGGAATCGCTTTTTGGTGTGGTATCTAGATCTTTTAATTTAAATTATTATTTTATTTTGGATCTTTTATTAATATTTACTTTTTTGGTTCACATCCCGATATTTATTGTGGATTTTTGTAATTAGATTAAACAATTGAATTGGAGTTCTAAGGGTCAAAAATTTGAGTTAAATTAATTATTGATTAATAGATTAATATAATCAAATTTCAAGGTCGAAGACATGACACCTTCTGAATCCAATCTAGTGGTGGCAACCTCAGTTTCCCTTGCTAAGGAACCAATGCTATACGTAGGAAAAATGATAGGAATGAGCTTGGGGATATCTTCCTCGATAATTTCTATCATGGAGGATATGCAAACTTTCCTTTTCCTCCTTTGGGAAAGCGATAGGAGGTCAATTAAGGAAAAGGTTCCCGGAACAATATACCTTGGTTAAAAAGTCTCTCATCCTCCGCACTTGATGTGTATACTTAATCAATTTTGTGTCGAGTTTGGCGTAATTATTCTTATTCTCACTTACCAAGCCCCCATATAATATGTTCAAAGTGCTCCAAGAATTGTTTAGGGTCCAATTAGAGGACATTCTCATAAGAAAGTTGCAATATTTCCAAAATTTGACAAATTTAGGGTTTTGATCCCCGCTTTGAAATCATGGCAAAGAGTCATTGACACCCATTTCCTATCTTACAAAAAAATTGATGCAACCTTCACAATGCCGGCACTCATCTTATGGCCATGATGTTTGAAAAATATGTCGAGGCCCATGAGTTACCATGGAACTAGGAGAAAGGAACCCTCAAAGCATCCATAATTAGAATGATTTCTCTCACTGCCGACAACCATAATCCACTTATTGATGGGCCTTATAAATAGAGATGAAACCCTTTTTAGGGGAAGAGACTCAATCTCCGTAGTCGAGAACTATTGAAACTATAAAAGAAGGAATGTTATATATCTCATAAATAATATTTACATCTAACTACTTTAGAATGGAGGTAATAGTGGAACACCATGAGTGATGGAGTCTTTAGTACGATGTGGCACATGGAAGGATGAAGAAAGCAAGTTTTGAAGCTCTTGAACTCTGAAGATCTTAAAGGAGATGATTTCGGAGCACGGTGCTTGGTTTCAAACTTGTTGACTTAAATAAACCTAGAAGCAAGCGTCAAATAAGGGAATCAAGAAGGTCACTCAAAGAGTTTCCACAATGATTCACAACCCAGAACATGTATAATAGAAGCAAACTTGAATGACTAACAACTCGTTTAATTTACGAGTCGTGAACTATAAAACCACTATAGGGAAATTGCCTATACATTAGCTTCAATGCCTTTATATCTTAGAGCAGATGTCTCCTGCATGACAACAAGCTTGAAATGCAATCAAAACTATTATCTTAGAGCAAATGTCTCTTTTAAGGTTCTGTAACGTATTGGAAAGAATGCCTACAAAATTGAGCTACATGGCGATTATAGTATTTTAGCTACTTTAAATGTCGTAGATATTTCTCCTTAGCATGCTTCACAGGCTACTTGCCTCCTTATCCGCTCTGGGGACATGAAGAGCTAAATGGAATGATTCAATCCGCAAGGTGTCCAAAATTTCAGCACAAGTTTAAATCAAGGTGTTATTGGAAGGCTCTTAGGGTCTCTCCCCCCAATGCCTCAAATTCCGAGAACTGTGAGTTAGTATAATTAGTTGATAAAAACTAAAAGTCTAGAATTTATTTTTTGTTTTATGAATTATGTTTTTAACAATCTTGGATGGCTGTTTCAAGTTAGCCTTACTCTTATTGTAAGTAATATTAAAGTATTTTAAGCATTCTGAATTAAACGTAAACCTTTTCAATTGTTTATTTGAGTCTTATATTTATTTGTGAATTTCTTAAATAATAAGCTTATTTACTTATATTTCTAAAGATCGACAGTTGCATGATTAGTTTCTATATCTCTTTAAATAATGAACATTAATCTCATATATTTTGTTTGTTCCCATCCAGATGAAACGCTTACCTTTAAATACACAAAACATACATATACATTTGGACTCACCCACTTATACTGTCGGTTCATATTTCTTTCTTCGACAATCAACCTTTTCTCATTTAAACTTGGCATGGAGGAAACTAGGGAACATCATCATGATCAGTTCAAGCGCGAAAGAAGTTAAAAGTCAAGCCAAATGAAATGTGCATCCTACCGTGAAGAAGATGAAAGCGCTGGCCAGAAAAACTGAAGATGGCAGTGGCCGAAAACAGGGGCAGAGAGAACCAGAGGTGGAGGAACCCATGTTGGAGAAGGGGAGCACGTGCAAATGGTCCAAACTCTCGGAGAAGCCAAAGGGTGTTTGCACGTGCCCTGCTTCTCCAACAAGGAATTGCTCACCATCCATTTAAATGGAAGAATTATTTCTGGTGAATTTCGGAAGAAAGGAAGCTCCTCTATTTATAGTTGCAGGAGAGAGAGACAGAGGCAGAGACAGATATTAAAAGCTTGCTCAAGCAAAAGAGTAAATGAGTGATTTCTTTCAGCCTCTGCCATGCTATTTGCCATCATCCCAAGCTATCAGCAGCAGCAGATGAAGGAATTAAAAAAATCAAAAAAGAAAAGAAAAGGTAAAGAGCAGGACATAGATTCTGCTTAAGAAAATACACAAACATGACATGAAGTTGCCTTGACATAATTATGATATTATTTTATTATTACTGTATATAATATTTTTAAAATATTGAATCAATTTATCTGTATTAAAGGGATAAAAATCTATCTATCAGCCTCTTTGGGACTTGTACTAGACAATCTCCAACCAAACAACATGTTGTCCCATGTGCAAGCACTGTCCAACTCACTAGGATCACTATAGGTTTGGTTCCTACAGTGAGATTATGTAGGAAAACATATCACATTGTTTGAATTGTATATCAAATAACTGTCCTACCTAAAATAACAGTTATACATATAGCTGTTATCCCAATTTCCACCATCACCTCCATGATTGGATCACCGCGATGGTTCTTGGTACAGCAACAATCAAGGTCGACCCCATTAGCATCACCATAGTGACCACAATTGCCGGCATCGCAAGCATGGTCACCATTATTATATACCTTGAATATTATCTATATATTCTCACCACTTTAAAAATAGCTAATTCAATATTTTATGACATTTGTTATTTTCATTTCTCTATTCATAGGAAAATCAAAACAAAGAAGGAATAGTTATTTGAAGTGGATAAGTAGGAAATTAATAATCCTTGGAATACTCATTCTTTTTTTTTTTTTGGGAAATACTTATCTTTGAAATATTTATTCTATTTAATCAAATATATTGTTAATTATTTTTATATTCTCCTAATAGTAATTCCGTAATAATAACTATTGGGTCTAAAATTCTAACAACTAGGAAAATAATTGTTCATAAAGGTAGCCATTGAATAAGTTCTTCAACTAATACATTTTTGTTTTTTTTGTTTTTTTGTTTTTTGGGGTTTACGGGCTAGCAACCGGCAAAGGGGAAGGGGTGAGAAGCAAACTTACATAGTAAGTGCGAAAAAGTACCAACAACACTATCCTGACAGGAATGAGGGGCCCTGCACCGCAGCTCTATGACGCAGGGCCAATGCCGCAAGGAAGGGGCCGTTGGATTTTCATCCGACGGCCCCCGTATTAATATAATTTTTTTAAAATGCCTATTAAAATTAAAAAAAAAGCATACTGTGATGGGCGCCGTCAGATGAAGATCCAACGGCCCCCATCACGCGGCACAGGCCCTGTGCCGCATCTCTGCGGTGTAGGGCCCCTGCTTCCATCCTGACATCATAATAAATAATTATTTTATTAACTAGGCATACTATAAATCATAGTAATCGATTTATTCTTTCGGGGTATGGAAATAATTTATTGCATGTGATGCATTTCTAGATTTGAGTTGTCGTATGAATTAGGAAGTTATTTAATCGCTCCACAATGGGTCAAATTGAAGGCGGTCCAGTCCTATAACTTTAGACCTGAATCCTGCGCAATATAACGAATGAACAGGAAGTCAGATGATTGGTGAAATTTGCTCATCGATTTATCTTTTGACACTAAAGCCAGAAATCTTTTTCAACGGATGAAAAGACATGAGGATATAAAAAAATGCATTGATGCATGTTTTATGGGAATTGAGTGTTAGAAACGCTCGGTCAAGGGGCGGCTTACGAGATGGAAAAGTGTCCTCTGTGGTGCGCCCAGTTAGGGGGTGACTTAGGAGATGGAGGACTGGGCTAAGGTGCGCCCGACTAGGGGTGGCTTATGTGGTGGAGGATTAAACTTTGAGGACGCACCGATTGAGGAAGGCGTAGAGAGATGAAGGACTGAGCTCCAAAGGTGCCCCCGACTAGGGGCGGTTTATGAGATGGAGTATTGAGCTCCAAGGTGCGCTTGGCCAAGGGGCTTCTTACGTGGTGGAGGATTGAGCTCTACTGTGCGCTCGACTAGGAGACGACTTATGAGATGGAGGATTGAATTCCAATGGTGAGCCCGACCATGGCGTGGCTTGTGAGATGGAGGACTTTGCTTCGAGGGTGCACTTGACTAGGGGGTAGGTTATGTAGTGGAGGACTGAGTTTTGAGGGTATGCTCGACCAAGAAGCGGCTTATGTGATAGAGGATTGAGTTCCAATGATGCGTTCGACTGAGAGACGGTTTAGAGAGATTAAATATTAAGTTCCGATAGTATGCCCGATCAGGGACGGCTTATAAGATGGGGGATTAACCTCCAAGGTGTACCAGATGGGGGGTAACTTACAAGATGGAGGATTGAACTCCGGTGTGTACCCGGTCAGGGGACAACTTATAAGACGGAGGACTGAGCTCTGGGGATGGGCTCGATTAGGGGACGACTTATTGCTAGATGAGATCATAGGAGATATCATGAACCCGAACCAAGTAGGTCAATTTAAATAATTAATTACAATTTCTAAAATTTAAAATTCCAAATAATATTAAATAAATAATACTAAGTCCCAAAAATTCAGATGTGACAAACTAGAATATACAACTTAACGAAATTAAATCCACACAGGATCTCATCGGACAATCGTTCAGACCAGATAAATACGACTTGCTCTACAATCATAGTAAACGAGGTAATAATTGAACCAAAATTATGATCATACATAGCATAATATCTGAATTATTCCCGTAATGTAATCTTAGGCTTGTACCCGGCCAATTCCATAATACAATCGTATCAATTGTCAAATTAAACCATAATAGAATTAAAACTCACCGAATCAAACGAATGACTGACAAATCATGTCCTAACTTCTGCAATGCATTCGAACGTTTTACTATGAATGGACAAAACATAAAAATGAGCCTAATACTCAACAAGCATCATAGATGAACAAATGAGTCTGAAGAATATAGAAGGAATGTCAAACAAATAAATCCAAATTATCGATAAATAAATAAAAAAATTTCAAATAAAAAATCCAATAGTAGTCTCGTATTCAAATTAAATATCCAAATCCAAAATAAATATTCAAATTATAAAACAGTCATCATAGGGACGTGCATATATATATATATATATATATATATATATATATATATATATATATATATATATAACAGAAGTGATCCGAACTGATTCTAATAGACGTATAGCTGATTCCATGTCCAATCTGAGTCCTGGTCCAAGTTCAAGGCCCAATCAGTTTGTGATCTTGGACAACATCCAATAGCCGGATGATCCAATAGTATAAGTAGAAGCCGAAGTAGTGTCGCGTCAAACATTCCAATGGTCTGGATCAAAACATATTGTCAAAATCGTTTGTACGAGACCTACTAAGGCCCAAATGAGGGCAAAATCGGCAAATTTTAAATTTAAATTTAAAATCCAAATCAAAATCCAATGCAAATAAATATAAAGATACAAATCGTGTATCAAATTTTGATTCTGATTATTTAAAGACTTGCTTAAAGAACGGTTGCACATAATCCCGATAACCTTAGACCAAAATTTATGTATTGTATACCCATAGATAAGGTTGCTCACTATGTTTTGTCACCCGTGACTTTGGGTGTATTCTCAAACTTGTTAGTATATTAGGATGTCCGAATATATTCTAAAGTCAAGTCAAATTATTCAAATGGGAAGGGTATTATTCTAAATCTTTCCTACTAGCAAAAAGGAAATTTTAAATAATAAATTAATTTTTTCGTCGGGAGTTGACCAGAATCCAATAATCAAAATCCAAATATAGTAATCACAACCCGGGACGTGCATGTGAAAGTGCATGGCCAATGCAAGTTTCGTGTATATTTTTATTACACATATTGATATAAATATACACTGAGTCCAATAAATTTGTTGGGCTTTTAAAAAAATAATAAATTCTCAAAATCATAAAACCCATATTCAAAATCCCCAAAATAATCCAATGAACAACAAATACATGTCCAAAATAAATAAAATGGATATACAAAAATACATTCATGTTAGTAAAAAATTCATACAGTACCCAAAATACATCAAAAATTAAATCAGACCAAAGAGGAGGTTTACAGATACTTTCTTGGACCTTATACATTGCAAATCTAAAGAAAGGATGTCCCGAAATGCCCAAACGGTACCTCTTTCTCTCCTACCGTCCGAAGCCTACGCGCTACCCCTTTCTTCCCTTTGCGCGTTCTCCCGTGCACTGTTGCCGCTTGCGAGGCCGTCGCCGGCCTGCTGTCACCACACATGGCCGTGCCTTCCCGACATCACCACCGCATGCCACCGTCGTCGCCACAACAGCGCCGTCCCTTCTCTACATGTGCCGTTCTCTCTCTACGTGTGCTATTCTCTCTCTCCTCTTCATGCGCTTCTGCCTCATACCACAGCTCTCCCACAGCCAACGCAAGTCACCTACGAGCCACCACAACACGTTGTCGCCCACCGCAGCGCCACCTCCACACGCCGTCGCCAATAACATCGCCAACAACCATCATCGACCTCCTCAAAGGCTTCTCCTCACCACATCTCCATCGACTCACTTCTAGCCACCGTCGACCAAGCCCACCTCACCGACTTCGCTGATGCTGCCATCATCGGCCGCCCTCTTCCTTCCTCTCCTCTCCTCCACCATGGGCCATGAACGCCGGCTGAAATCCTCTCCCTTCTCCCCTGCTTCTCTCTCTCTCCCTGGTCCACAAACCTTATCTCTTTGTTTCCTCTTTTTTTTTTTTTCTCTTTTTTTACACACATATACATTATTATATATTATTGTAATATATATTTCTATTATATTAATATTACATATTATTATTATTTATTTCAAAATTCAAACCGATATTTGGGCGATAGCATAGCAAACCTCGGACGCCAACCCGACTGATCTAAATATCCGATCAAATTTTATAATATTTAATTAATTATATCACGTCTAATTTATCCAAAATCACAATTAATATTAAATTAATCCGAATAAAAAATTTGGGATATTACAGGAGAACAATTGTCTAGAGGAGGAAGAACTGCTAGGTGATGATGGGGGGGAGAGGAGCGCTTGCTGGTCTCCATTCCGGCTATCGGTGAGGGGGCTTTCTAAGCCATGAATCTTCTTTGCCATCCTGGTGGCGTGAGACTTCAGAATGGGTGCAGTGCCTATACAGTCACGAGCTTGGGTTGGAGGGTTGCTTTAAACACCGAAGGCACTCCTACTCTGTTAAGGCTGCCCTTCAAGCTAAGCGTGGAGATGTGAGGGTGAAGGTGCTTTGTTCCCCTCTTTTTCTACTAGGTTCCTTCTTTGGATGCTTGGGCATGGTCCTCACAATTGTTGAGGAGTTAGCTCTTGTCTAAAGGGGCTAGTGGTCTCACCTCTCCTGGTTCCTCTAGGGCCTCCTGGGGACTAAGAGTTCTTTTTTTATTTTGAGAGTTCTCTTCTCTCTGGACTCCTCGCTGCCTCCTCCCTTCTGCAAAGGGAAAGTGATATATAAGGCGAGAGCTGCCTCGGCGCCAAGATTGTATTGTCCTACGTTTGCGGGTGCCTGACACGACAATTATGGCTATCGGCGAATATTCTTTTCTTCTTTAGGTGATCCTCTGATCGCAATTATGGTAGTTCCCTTTTTGGGAAAGATTTGCTGAGCAACTTTTTCCATTCTAGGCGACACGCAATCCGTGGGAGAAGATTTGCTGGGCTAGCACTAATAGACTAGGTTGTTGCGTGACTACTACAATCCATACGTTGGTAGGGGCACATGGGCATACCTGTTGAGCTGGAGCTGACGGGCTACGTGTGCCGAGTTGCGCAGGCTACTCGGTGGGCCTTGCACTGGACCTGGAGGAGCTTCTAACGGGATGTCCATTTGCTACATTTTGGGTTTTGAACCGACCTATAGTATCAAACCCATCAGCATGCTAGTTTTTAAGGGGCAAAACGGTTCCCCAAATGATGTGGTGATGAAACCCATTGGCGGGTAAACCTCCAGCCTAGCTAGTGCACCTACCCTACCTGCAAATCCTGTAGATTTTAGTTAATCCATTTTTATCATTGCGTATATATACACCCCGACTAGATCTGAAAGCTTTGCTCAAGTAATTGACTATGGTTTAAAAATGACTCATGATGTTTGATGATGATAAAAAAAACTTAAGTGTTTGAATGACCCAACTTTGGGTTGGAAAACTTTTCTAATTATGATTACAAAACAATTGATGAATACTTGAACTAAATGTCGATCTACAAAGTAGAAGACTTGATGAGGAGTCTAATTTGAGAATATTTAACCCAAGTCATGTGTATCACAAACAAATCAGTGAAGATGCCCGAGTAAGCCTCCCATGTAAATACACTTGATGCCCATGTTAGTGCTAGCTCAAGTCAGGAGAAAAGTGGTTGGAAGATTAGTAAACTCTTCTAATCCTGGTCATGAGACTACTACAAATGGCAAATAAAGGAGTCAAGTTGTCTGTATAGCTTGATGGATCAAATGGGAACTTCATATATTTTTTTGTATCTAGATAGGCTCGCTGTGGCCTTTTAAAGATTAATACTAATCAGTTGGTAGTCAACGTGATCAGGATAAATAGACCACAAAAAATATATATATATAATATACTTCTTAAAGTAGTGATCTTGGGAAACAAAAGTAGTGCCAAGGCCATCTTTTTTGCCAAAGTGTATTGAGTTTTAGGGTCGATCGTCACCTTATTGACGTAGTAAATTGGCCTATGGACACATTTTTCTTCTCTGACTAGGAACAAGTTAAGGGCCTTTCCGATATAGTTATGTATAAAAAGAGGTATTTGCATGAGATTAGCTGAATCAGCAGAGTTAGAGACCAATAAACCATTTCAAATTATAGACGACATGTTAGAAATCCTTGGTCCACTTGAGCCCCCGGTCTTTAATGCTAAGGTTTAGAAGAATGATAGGTGCTCTACGTTGAATTTAAAACAGAGAGAGAGAGAGAGAGAGGGAGAGAAAGGACTTGTCTAATTAGTTTTTTGATGTCTCTAATTATCTCAAGATGCCTATATTTCGGATATCTTTAATTGCTTCAAGATTAAGTTCAATTCCCATATGAAATAAAATAAATCTGAGAAACTTTCCGGTGAACACATTTGGACGGTTTTAGTTTCAAGTTGTCAGGATGTTGAATTCCTCAATAAGATCTCAAACATGGTATATAAGTAGGTTCTGTTTACAAGCATATTGTCTTAGACTTCTATTTTGCCATTGATTTGGCCAAAAAATATTTTTGATAATTTTATGATAAGTTGCTCCCATAATATTTAGTTAAAGGGGCATGACTTTATAATAATATAATCCCTAATATCTTGTCAACATGATGTGCCTTTATCCGTTGGATCCTTACAAATTTAGTAGTATTGTGTGTAGGCATCCATAAAATATAAGGGTTGATGTCTCGAAGTAATACTAGGTTGTAGACTTTTAGGATGAAGTTGACATCTATTAGCTTCTTCACTTTTTCTTTTATGACTTTTGACTTCTCTAAGGGTTAGTTTTGATGATTTTTCCTAACTAATTTATTTCTTGATAAGACAATTAGTCAATACAAAATTTGTCTAGCAAGATGTCAGGCATGACCACCGGAGTCCTTACAAAAACATCCCGGTTGGATTAAAGGAGAGATAACCAAATCCTCTCTTACTACTGTTTCCAACACTAAAACAATATGTATATACTTTTCAGGTTTGCTGGGATTCAAAGAGACCTAGATAACATCTTATTTGTGGGACCTGTTTCGAATTGAGGGATCATTAGAAGGTCCGAGTCTTCTATGGCTGGGTACTATGGGCCTCCTATCTTTTGTCATAAATTGGTCCTTTTTTACTTCTCCCATCCCATGTGGAGTCAAGAACTTTAGTATCAAGTTGGGCTTGGATGTCATTATGACAAATCGTAGTTTCAATCGAAAATCTAATAAAGTTTTGATTGTAATACGGACATTGACCAAATACAAAATCTGTATAATAATCCTATATATCAAATATACATTCTCAACAATACCAAAAATCCATCAATATCATCCCCAATATTCAGACAATATAACAAATCAATACAAGATCCTAAAAACTACCACAATCATTCCGTGGCTCCAACGTTATGTCTCCAAATACAACATCGGATAAAAAGAGATACTACTAGATACCTGAAACTAACCATAAAAACCTACAGAAATATAAACACCCATCGATACAACGGAAACTATACTATGGATATTTCCTTATCATTAACATCATCATATGCATACATTCATGAATAAAATCCAAAAGAAATACAGAATAATCTTATCAGAAGATATAAGATTATAAAACTAAGTTCATAAAATCATCTTCATCGCTAACGAGTCTAGTTGACTCAAATCCTCTACCCTACCTTAGCGGTGCAACTCATGTTCATCTAAAGGGGGGAAAATAGCAATGGTGAGCTAAAAGTTCAGTAAGGCACATATATAAATCAAGGGATATGCAATTTTCATATTCAAAACATAATAATGCATATATGAATGAATAGGGATACACATGAGATTATAAAATATGACTTAGAAAGTAATGCTTTCATCGTTCGTTTTGGATTTCTTTAGTTCATTTCATTTGTCATTCCTTAGTCATCAATTTACGCTGAAGATTTATTTAGTTTAAGGGCCAGGGGTCAGTAGGCCTCATTAATAAAGGAGCGGTCAGTCGTAACCAAGATTGTGTTTATTCCTATATAATTAAAAGCCATCTTTTCCTACTCATGATCTAGAGGCAGGCCGTCTATGTACAATCACTATAAACGGGGCCAATAGCCTCAATATGAATTCAAAGCACATGATGACTTTCCACTATAATATACTAAGGCATATCAAGAAATATCACCCGCTATAAAATACAGTACAGGATACATGGCCAAAGTAATCTTTTAGTTTCTACTATAATATTTATGACATGTCAAAATTTATTTTCCATAATCCTTAGTCCAAGTTCTCATTTTCTTATTTCATTAGATATTCTATTATTAAGTATAAAATCCTTTGTTCCCACTTTTTTGAGGAACGTTTCATAAGTCAATTAGTTTATTGTTTCGAAAAATAGTTCATAAGTCCGACATTTAATTACAAAATTTTCTCAATTATCAGATTTTCTTTTCCATAAGCATATTTCGATGCGGATTTTCATATTTCTTCATGAGCTTGGGTTCTCACGCGATCATAGTTAAAGTGTAATTCTTCTTTGGAGCTTTGGGGATTTAAGAATTCATTTTTATTTTATGTCAATTAGAATTATATGGCTTCCGATAGATAATCCTTTTATAATTGGTTCATGACATGGTTTTCGAAATATATTCAATTAACATTTTCATAATATATGCATAAATGTTCATGAGGCTTGGAATAAGTAAAGAACTCTTACCACCGTAAGCCAAATGTAGTTTTAGAGCGTCCAGGCATCAAATATCTTCCCAAAAGCATGCTATATAATTTTCAAAACTAAGATCATGCATAAATTATGGTTAATTTGAATAAAACCCAAATGGGGCACTGGTTAGGATTCCGGTGAATATAAAATCCTAAGAAATTATCAATTCGGGCTCCCAATTAATAAATTAACATGATCATGGTATGGGTAATGATATTCTAAGCCCAATTTATGCGAAAGTTTTAATTTATTCGGTGAAATCTTCCCGGGCACGGGTTTTGGGTTCCGTGTCCGAAAATATGTCAAAATTACAAAATCAGGTATAAATTCACTTAATTGCTTGCCCAAGTTATGGGTAATACAAAATATAAATTTAATCGGGTATCGAAATAAGGATACCCAAAGAAAACGGAATAAAAGTGTAAGAAAACGTAAGAGGAGAGTATAGTTGCAATAGCTTCGATTCGATTTATCACTTCTCCAACTAGTTTGAAATCGAAATCGGACCCGAGGACCTTGATTTTCTCCTCTGTCTCTCTCTTCTCCCTCCCTCTCTCTCGCTACCCGAAATCCTCCTACTTCTTTCTTGCAATCCCTTCTTCCTCCTTTCCCTTTATTATTATTATTATTATTATTATTATTATTATTATTATTATTATTATTATTATTATTATTATTATATATACCTTCCAATTCTTTTAGTCCAAACCCAAATTGATACCCGGACAACAGTATGGATGCACTTCGGGTACCGGCCCAACTAATCTAAATATCCTTCAAAATTTTATAATATTTAATTAATTTTTATCACGTCCAAATAACCTAAAATAATAAATAATCCCAATTAAATCGAATAAAAAATTTAAGATATTACAGTTATAATTTCAAAACATATCCGGATGGATAGTCGCAAAATCATGTTATATGTTGATGGAAAGTTATGATCATGAAGAATAGCAGCATGAAGCCTTTTGAGAGTAAGTTTCAAATGTGATCTTGATACCTGTAAGTCATTCAATTAGAACAAGTTGATTATCAGGGCTACAAAGTGGACATTCAAAAGGTTTGAGTTGCCACCTATTTAATCCTAATTGTGTAAAGGTATTGAAGTATAATAGATTTATAAAATTTCTTTTATCAATAAAAACTCGTTTCAAGTGATAGTCATTTGTTTCATTTGAAACAAGTGTTCCTTCAACTACGTTGAAATCATAATCAACGAACACATTGGCTTCTTTCTACTAACACCTCTTCCATTTTTGGGCACTTTGCAATAATAGCTCTGCACCTCAGGTAGGTTAGCCTCCACCATATTGACAAATCCAAAAGCAACTCAGCTTTGGGAGGCTTGGGGTCTTACCCTCCAGCATTTGTCCGCATAGGGTTCTAACCTCATACAAACTTCTGCAATAGGCCCCTCTTGATCAAGGCCTGCATCTCCTACTCGAGATTTTTGTAGTCCTCCGTGTTATACCAAAGTCCTCAATGCAAAAGGCTTAATCTAGATTAATCCAAGGTTTTTGGATCACCGTTTGCTCTGAGCCGTTTAGTAGCTTCTCATGGATTTCCATCAATATTTTAGTATAGGTGTCATTCATTGAACGTTGTGACTATAACTGGGGTTGAGATGAGAATTATCCACGTTGGGAGCCTCAACGTTCCTCTCAATGTCACATCGAGCCACTGGTTCGAACAATTGTTCTTAAATAGCTCTTTGGAGCTAATGAACTACGTAACCTAAGTCTCCAACTCTTCAAAAGTTCTTCAGCATTTGCACCACATTGTTTTTATAGAAGCTTTCAAGCAACATCCGTGTAGTCTAAGATATTCTAGATGCCCTGAGGCTCAGCATTGAGTCATACAAGGTAGTCCTTCAAGGACTTATTCTGAGCTTGACACGCACTAATGTGCCATACTTGGTTCTTAGGCTTCTTGATTAAGCAAATGGGGCCAGAAAGCTGCAAGGCAGTTCCTAGGAGTAGTTGCTACCGAACTTGAGCTAGTAAAATTAGGTGCGGGCATGTCCATTTATGATCGTGCAAAAACACTACTATAGAGCGGCATCATGAAGCCTCGAGATGCATTCTAGATGGTCTTGGGGGTCCAAGTTGTCATTGTATGGCTCCAACTAGAAAACATTAATCTTCTTGGTAATAGATATTCAACAACTTTGACAGTAAAGAATTACAGGATTCTCCCTTCTGCTACTAGCATAGTTGGATCCTTGAAGACCTATTGCTCGACCTTTTAATTCCTTTCCATAATATTGTTAGATAAAGTTAATTTATGGGATTTGAGAAAAATCTAAATCTTGGTATGTTTATACCCGTTGAGATGGTGCCAACTTATGGGGGTGTTGCTTGCCATGGCCTCTCATCTACTATAATGGGTCTCAAACACCTGTTGTGAACTTTGGTTTCTTTGCTCAAGCAATGACTCTAGTCTAGTCAAGTTTGTATAGGCTTGGGTTAGAAGTGTACGCCTCTTTATGCAATCGAAATGCTAAGTGTTGATGACTACGCAGTTGTAATTGGGTAGGGGTCACCTTCTCTAATTTGTGCCAGGTGATTGAAGCATTTGACAAAAGTTTAGATAAGATTTCCTCATCCAATTGTCCATTCTATTATGAAATGTCTCTATCATATTAATTATTTCTTCCATTTGGGTGGTGATATTACTCAAAATTGTCATCATGTATAGGGCAACATGGGCTCCATTTTCTAAAAGGATGCAAAAGGTTGGTCATTTCATTATATGGGGTATCCCTTAAAAAATATTTAAATAAGTTTCTTCCCATATAACAATAGTTTTTTTTATTAAGAAGAAAAAAAAAAGAGAAAAGTTTTGATCTAATTGTTAATTATACATATGGGATTTAGCTAATTGTTCTTACAGAAGATACCAATAATGTGTATTTAAATAGAGTTTTATTTTAGATAGAAGAAGATATAAAAAGGAGTATGATCTAAGAGGATTTTAAACTAGGTCCTACTCACCACCAAGAAATTAGCAAAGGTGTTCAAGTAAATTTCTTTAATTTCTAAGTCAATATTTGCACTAGTAGGGTGAAAAGTGATTAGTAGATACTGAATCCTTTTGATTAAGTCTACGAGGCTACTAAAAATAGTGGATGAAGGGCCGAGCTATGTAAATTGCTTGCTCAAAATGTGATTAAATAGGTGCTAAGCTCCTCTCTTTTTGTATACAAATAGGCTTGGTGTGGCCTCACAAATTTATGCACATTTAGTGTGCTTAGGATAAGTAAAACACTCAAGAAGAATGTAATTTGCTTTTTAAGATTTTTAACTTGGTAAACCAAATCTTGCTTAGAGTTCTCTCTTTATAGAGATTGTTGTTTCTTTTTGTTATGCTCTCGAAAGAACCAAAATTTGGATCCTTTATCGTGCTTCAATGCCTTCGTTTTATAGGGACGTTGGGGTTGTCATATCTTGTCAGCATCACCAAATTAGCGTGAGATCCATGGCCAAAGGGTAGATGCAATAGTAAAGTATGAATTTTGAATTACAACTTTAATTATAATTAGTTAAATTAAGATAAAAAAAATTATTGAATTAAAATAAAATTTTGGGTTAAAATTAATATTTTTACTGAGTCACATCAAATTGGTGGTACCCAACTGGTATCTAATACGCTTACATGCGTGTTTTAGACAAAAAAGACACCCCTGAAAGATGTCTGATTGACACTTAAATATATTTTAGGTTGATTGTTTATATCCGATATATACTTGAGGGACACATATATATATATTTATGGAAGAATGATGCATCTAATGTGCGTTCGATGAATACTTGTATGCTATATATTTTCTGCCTTAACGTTTGATGTGCACCTAATAGTCTTATGTGCGCCAGCCTTTTACATAAGTTTCATTTGACTGAATTTTAATTATTTTTTTCTGATTTTAGAGAGAAGGGAGAGAAAAAAAGAGAAGAAGAGAGAGAATGAGAGAAAGAAGCTTAGATGAAGAGAATTTGAGTAAATTCAAAAAAAAAAAAATTAATAATTTTAAACATAAGTTAAGTGCCTATAATCTCTCGTTTTTTTATTACTGAACTTTCTCTATTTCTTTGAATATTTATTATTTTTGTTGGGCCCCAATATAAGGGCCCATAGAAGCACGGCCCAAAGGGCCCACGCGGAAGGCCCAAAAAGGCGCCCATGAGGCAGAAAGGCTGGAACAGTCAGAGAGGCCCAAAGCAGAGGCCAATGGCCCAAAGACCGAAAACCCTAGAAGTCCTGGCAAGTCTCAAAATCGTCCGAGAAGTCAAGAAGAGACTCCAGGGCTTTCCCCAGAGGATCCTCCGAGAGCTGCCTCTTCTTACTAGTCCGTGGACTCACAAGGAGCTCCACCCAAGGACGAGGGCTGCCCTATGCTCGGCAGAGGATGCTGGCTAAGCGACTTTGCCGATTCCCAAGGAAACTTGCAACCACTGCTAGTCACCGTCTAAACAGGGCACGCCTGGTCAAATCAAGACTGACGCCTAGACCCCGCATGCCTGACACGCCAAGGCCTACCAGCAGCACCAGCCACGTGCCATCCTGCGCACGTCAGCAGCATTAAATGAGGCCAATGGGACACTGCACAGCTTCTCGGCCATTCGATGGCTGTACTTGTCTTCTCACCAACAGAACAACCAATGCCCTGAGGATGATGAGCAGACAAGATAGTATGTCCACCCGGGAAGAAGAGCGCTACGACAGGTGCCCCCATCGGGTGGCAGGATGAGTGGCGGCCCCGGTACTAGCGTGCACAAGCTAGTACCGAAGGTGGACAGCCTTTCAAGAGCCGTCCATATCCTCCGAGAGAAGGTGGACGAGCAGTCCAAGGGCACACGCCCCGAAAGCCCACGTCCAGCAGCGCCCTAGAGGCGACAAGCGACGCGGGCTCCTGGCGAGTTGAGGGACTACCTTAACAGAAAGAAGTCTATGAGCCAGGCCCCGACGAAGAAAGGGCTCAAAAGGCTCTAAAAGACGATCTTCGGACCCAAAGCTGGTGAAACAAATCAGCCGGGAGGACGAGAAGACCCCCTGCCCCCAAGGACAGGGGAAGGAAAAAGAAGGACGAGCGCCCAGTTGAAGATCCAAGGGCCGTCCGGGCAAGAAGAGCCCGAACGGATGGCCCTTGGAGGAGACGGGCCCTCGGGCCCACTTGCTCTCACCAACTCCCTCACCAACATCCTGAGGCAGATCAGGGACGAGGAGTTCCTAAGATGGCCCAAGGCGTTAAAGAATCCAGAGGGAGGCGACCAGTGGGAGTACTGCCATTACCACTGCAGCCGTGGCCATGACACCGAGGACTGCCGGAAGCTCCAGGTGAAAATCGAGCGGCTGGTAATGGAAGGCTATCTTGACCGCTTCCTGCCACGACCCGGGCATGGCCCTGAAACAGCAGGACGCAACCGGTCGCGCCGCTCAAAGGGCAAGGCCGTAATGGGTGTAGAGCATGCCTGACCACCCATTGGGGGCGCCAATACCGGCAAGCCAGCCCCAAACGTAGCTGCCGGAAGAGCCAGGGGAGCGGTAAAGGAGGAGCATGAAGGCCCAAGCGCACGAACTGATGTAACCAAAAGGCCTAAAAAGGCCCTGGAGGTCACGCAATGTAAAACGTGTACATCAATAAAATGTCGTTTATTTATGTCTATTATGAATCATTCTCGTGCTCCTTCACCAACAATGAAGCAACTCACAGAACAAGAAAAACTCGGCTGTGACCGAGCTGCTCCAGAGGTCGGACCCCAGAGGTCAAAACTCCAAAAAACTCGGCTGTGACCGAGCGGCCCCAGAGGTCGGACCCCGGAGGTCAAAACTCTAAATACTCGGCTGTGATCGAGCGGCCCCAGAGGTCGGACCCCAGAGGTCAAAACTCTAAAAACTCGGCTGTGATCGAGCGGCCCCAGAGGTCGGTCCCCAGAGGTCAAAACTCCAAAAATTCGACTGTGACCGAGCGGCCCCAAAGGTCGGACCCCAGAGGTCAAGAGGTCAAAAGGGTAAAAGTTAGAAGATCCTAAAAGGATCACACGCCCAAACCCGAGAAGTTAAGAGGCCGAGGATCTTAAAAAGATCACGAGCTCAAAGCTAAAAGTAAGGCGCCGTACATCGCGCCGCAAAAAAAAAAGAAGAGAAAGAGAAACATTCGTACAAACAAGACAAAAGAAACGTCCAAAGCTCTGATGCAAAAAGGACAAGTCTTATTCATAAAAATGAGTTTATGTACAAGTGTGACAAGATAAGACAAAGAAACAACGTATCAAAGGAGTGCCTCTCGACTCCCTCCTCCTTGAGCCTCTTGGGCTCCTGAAGATCCCGTCTGGTCCGCCGGAACTGGCTCCTCGGGCGTAAGAGGTTCACCATTAGGCCCTGCTCGAGGAGGCCCAGGGAAAGGCCTCCTAGCAATGCCATATAAGTCTTCTACGCTCAAGACGCTGGCGTTCCTGGGATCGAGGACGGCCACAAGAAACCGCGGACGGATCAGTCGCGCCACACAGCGGCACATGCGGATGCCATCCCAGTACTTGCCATCCAACACTGGTGCCATCTCGGCAATCTGTATGGACGTCCTCAACCTCTCCTCCTGGCGAAGGATCCTATCCTGGAGGAGGCCCTGCCGAAGCCGCAGGAGCTTGACGGTGTCCTCCAAAGAAGCAATTTTCTCCTTAGCTTCAGCCAGCTCCACTTCAGCCCGTTGTGCAGCTTCTCGGGCGAACCTCGAAGACCCCACTTCCAAGCGGGATTGGGCGATCACTCCCACCAGTTCGCTGAGGCCTCCAATCTGACCCTGGAGCTACAACAAAAAGGCTCATCAAAATACGAACAGTTGGAAGCACGACAAGAAAGGAAATGGTGGGTTACCTTAGAAACAAGAGGATCGTCCCCTGTGCCGCGCTCCCTAGGGATCTCAGACTCCTGAAGACCGCTCCTGGACCCCACAAGCGCCCCCTCAGGCACGGGCCTAGTGGCTATAAAAGGCACCGGAGAGCCTGCCTCAAAATCAACATCCCCAAGAAACTGAGACGACCGCTCGACTTGGACCACAATAGGGCGCTCGGAAGGATCAAGGGGCATGAGCTCGTCGACGCTTAACTCTTTGACCCCCGCAACCTCTCGGACCGTCTCAGCCGTCATTCCCCTCTCAGCATCCACCGTGAAGTTCCTGCTTCCTATGTCCTCGGAAGGATGATCAATCCTGTCCGAGACGTCACCAGGCAAATCAACGGAAACTTCGGAGACAAAATCATCACAGGGGGGCTGGACGTCCGGGAGCTCCGCAATCTGAACAATCGATCCCGAGGACTTAGCAAGAGGATTAGCAGTGGAAGTGAAGGCGAGACCTTCAGCTCCCGAGGACTCAGCAGGAGGATTAGTAGTGGAAGTGAAGGTGAGACCTTCAGACCCCGAGGACTCAGGCAAAGAGCCAGTCCCCGACCTCTTAAGCAAAGGAGCAGCCACGTAATTGCCACTCAAATCATTGATGTCAAAATCATCATCGTCATCACTGGAGGAAGGCTCAACGAAGGCCGCCGGGAGCCCCGAGCTCTCGGCGAGAAAGTTTTCACCCGGGCGGTCAACGGGACCCCTGATCCTCAGTGTCCCAACTCTCCTCCTCAGTCTCTTCTTGGATTTCTTGGGAGAAGTTGTGGCAGAAGTCTCGGCCCGTGGTCCCCACTTGGCCTCCTCAAACTTCTCACGGGATAGCCAGATGTTACGCTTGTTCAGGTGAAAGCTCCCCAGATTAGCCAGCACCAAGTCCGTGAACTCCTTCACACTCTCCTTGCCCTCATTCGAAGGGTCAGAGTTATACTGGCTAACCACCTTCCCCCACTTAAAGGGAATGGCCCAATGTTCGTGAACGCTAAGGAAGAAAAACTTATCCTTCCACCGCTTCGTGGAGTCCGAGTTACCTCTGCATATCAAGGAAAAGTCCGGGCGGGGAGTCATTATAATCCAGTCAAGGTTCTGTGTAAAGTGGAACATCACCTTGACCGTAAGAGCATTCAAGAGATTTTTGTGGCACCGGAAGAAAACGCACAAGAACACCAGGTACCTGACTGCATTTGGCTGAAGCCTGGGGAGAGGCACTCCGAGTGCCCTCATGATGTCGTAAATCTCCTCCGCGATGGGGAACCGTAGCCCACCTTTGAGGTGGACCTCATAAACGATAATGAAGCCGTCCTGAGGACACCATGCCCTATCATGCGACTCCGGGATCATCATGGCTGTGGACTCAGGAATTCGATATCGAGCTCGAATCTCCGTAAGCTTGTCGAGCGTCACCGTGGAGGCAATCTGTCTCACTCCAGGCGCCATGAACGTCGAAAAACAAAAAAATTAAGGGGAAACTCGAGCGAAGAAAGAATGGAAAGCCTCAACACTTAAGAGGAGAAAAGGAAATGCAGGCGCGAAGATGGAAAATCGGAGCAAGGAGGCATTTAAATACTCCTGGAATTCAAAAAAGCGCACTCATTACCCTTGCCACGCGTCGACTGGCCATTCGTTTTGGAAGGATGATGGCCTTTCCTTCCCAAGGCGCCTGTCAGCATGTCACATCAACCGGGTACCACATTTAATGCTCCGCAGGGAAATGAAACGGCGGCGCTGGAAAAGTCTCGGACCCAGAAGAATCCCTGGGACCACCTCCCACCAAGCTTAACACCACACTCACCCCAAGGACGCACGTGCTCGGACGGTCACTATGAAGGACCTAATTCGGAACGCGGACTGTCGTACTCTGACCCATTCAGGAATGTTCGTATCAGGTTGTAAGCGCGCACGGCCAAATTCGAGCATGAAGCAGCCAACTCCTCTAGAAGATCAGCAACTTCATGCCAAACGGCCGAGAGCCTCAGGCCCTTTGGCATGGGGGCTATGTTAGGCCCCAATATAAGGGCCCATAGAAGCACGGCCCAAAGGCCCCACGTGGAAGGCCCAGAAAGGCGCCCATGAGCCAGAAAGGTTGGAACAGTCAGAGAGGCCCAAAGCAAAGGCCAATGGCCCAAAGATCGAAAACCCTAGAAGTCCTGCCGAGTCTCAGAATCGTCCGAGAAGTCAAGAAGAGACTCCAGGGCTTTCCCCAGAGGATCCTCCGAGAGCTGCCTCTTCTTACGAGTTCGCGAACTCACAAGGAGCTCCACCCAAGGATGAGGACTGCCCTATGCTCGGCAGAGGATGCCAGCTAAACGACTTTGCCGATTCCCAAGGAAACTTGCAACCACTGCCAGTCACCGTCTAAACAGGGCACGCCTGGTCAAATCAAGACTGACGCCTAGACCCCGCATGCCTGACACGCCTAGGCCTACCAGCGGTGCCAGCCGCGTGCCATCCTGCGTATGTCAGCAGCATTAAATGAGGCCAGTGGGACACTGCATAGCTTCTCGGCCATTCGATGGCTACCACGTGTCTTCTCCCCAATGGCATGATATTTCCTATAAGTACCCAATGAAGTCCCTTTCCAAAGGATCGAATTTTCTCCCCCCAAACTTGCTCCAGAAAGAAGGAAAAAGGCCCACCATCTCTCGGCCATTCAATCCCTCTTTTCCCAGCGAAACGGAATCAAAAAGAGTAAAAAAAGCTTCCCAACGAGGGTGGTAAAGCCTTCCAGTGAGCGACATCCCCTAGGAAAGAGATACAAAACAAGAGACAAGGAAGAGATTAACCCTAACACTTGTACTTCGTAAAGACTTCCATCTAAATAGTGAAGCATTCCTAAAGGCCCTGAGCCTCGTGGTTTTTTCTCCCCAATTAAGAGGAGATTTTTCACGTAAAAATCTGGTCTTAATCTCTTTCTCTCTACATCCCTAAATCTCAAACATTTGTGTTGCTTGGAAACCACGGATCCGACTGGGCCCCGAGGATCTGAAACGCAACAATTTTAAATACTGATACATGTGATATTTTTATAATTAAATAATTTATACTTTATATGCATATAATCTTACTCTGATTCCATGAAACCTTTATGAAATACACACTTATTTCATTTATATTTTGTTTTCAAGCTAATTTTGTATAATAATATTCATTTGTGTTATAAAATTATGATTCAATGCTCTTATATGTTTTAGATGTTTGCATATAGGCTCTTATATATCTTAAATCTTTAAATATATATTCCGCATGTCTTTATTTCACATTTAAATTGTTCCTACATACTTTGATTGAAAGAAAATGTAAAACTGCACAATTATATTTTTCTACAAATTCCTATTTTGAATAGTTCTATGTGTTTACAAATTTCATAATATAACTTTTATATGTTTTATAATTGCATATTCAAGTTTTTACAAGAATTATAATGCACTATATGTCAAGAATTTAAAGAATTTAGGAAGAAAAATTTTGGATAAGTTGAAAGATAAAGGGTATTTTTTTTTCAATATGAGAATATAAAAAGGATTATCCATATTTTTGTGAAAATTTTTATTTAATTATGTACGAATTATTATAGAAAATTGACGGTAATATATTATGTTATATTTTAATATTTTATAATGATAATCAAGATTTAAACCTGTCAACTGTGGGTTGAAAGTAACGTTCGGTCACTTCTATAGGATTATATATATGAATGTCCACCTATAAGTTTTGAATAGTAGTGTATGACTTTGAGTTATGTAAAAATATATATAACCTGATTTTTAATTAGTCGCTCCTTGTCCATGATGCCCTATTGTTCCTTTGTTCATTAAAATTTGTATGATTTGAGTATACTTTAAAGATGTACAGTTTAAAATAAAGAATTTTGATTATTAGTTTGAAATTATATATAAAATGTTATGCAAATTAAATGACATTACATTTAATTTTAGATTATTTTATTCTAACAAATTTTGGTATAAAGTATTTGTTAGATTATAAAAATTATATATCTTACTCGGTAACTATCTCACTCTTACTTTAATTTTTACTAACTTTTCAGATTAAAAGGTTTGGGATATAGTTACAGGTAGATGAAGTTATCGAGACGGCTAGTCGAGAAAATAGAATTAAGAATTTGAATTTGGATGTAATATTTTGTTTAAAACAGTAGAATTAGAGTGTTATATTACTGTAAATTATGGTACTATAATAACTAAATTATAGCTATGTTTAGTGGTATGTCTAAACTATGATTTTGTTGACTCTGATCTTAGTGGAAACATCTCTCTTTACATATATTTTGAGATTATTTACGGTTCATAATTAGAGCCACTTTTGAATATGGCATTTTGGATCTTGTGGTTTGCTTTATTATTTTCATTTGTTGGTTGTCTCAATTTATCATATTTTATGTTTGCATCCAGACGTCTTAATTTTGGTTTTGGGTAGTGGATAAGGAAAAAATTTTCTAAAAAATCATGGATTAAGATTAATTTAACCTAACCAAGTTACACGGGAATGTGATAGTAACGGCCTTGCTATCTTCATTGTGTCCAAAAGACATCCCATCTGCTAGAATTCATGGATAGTCTTCTCCATTTGTGGCATCTGGATATTTTATTTTGACAATCAGATTTATACTCAATAGATATCATTAATTAAAAAGATTAAGGTGTAGATGATATCTTTTGGAGTTGATACTTTATATTTAAACTAAGACTAACTTTTTGAAGGATCATGATACATTGTTTTTGAAAAGTTGATCCAAAGGACATATGGTAATTTCTCTAATAGTAGTAAGTCCAATTTTCACAATTGTGAATTATTAATTGGACTTTGTTGTGATTATTTTAGATGCACTTTTATCTGATTTAAAATATAATAGTAATTAAATACAATTTTAAAAACCCTTGTTTGGCCGAAACCCTAGGAAACACTTATTTGTCCCTTAAACCTCAATGAGCTGCCCCTCTCTTTACTCATTCTGGCTACCTTTCCTCTTATTTTCAGCATATTCACCAACTTAATAATATAGAAGGAATCCTAGGATAGCTATAATTTAACCTCTAATTGCCGGCCCCTTTCTTTAACGAAAGAAAACCTAGTTTTCCTTCCATTCTGCTGAATTCAACCTAGTGGCCTCCCACCTAAGAGAAAATAGATAATTTTCTTATGTTTTGAGGAGAGATAGGAGAGAAAAATGGCATCCCTGAGATCTCTTTTAGCTATGAGAGAAAGAAGGAGAAAGAGGTAAGAAAAAGCATTGTATTGAGAGAAAACCTAGAAAGCTCATCGTTACTTTTCTTGTTCTTGAGTCATGCCATCCTTGGAGTGGAAGAAAGTGAAGATCCATGCTTGGAGTGTGAAGAAGAGGCCATGCTTGGTGAGATCTTGAAGATCATTTGTACTTATATAAACCATTAAAAACTATAGTAGATTTAAATGAAAATTTTATATTCTTTAACAAATCTACTATTTTTTTATTTTTATAGCTTCCCACATTCTAAATTTCAATCTAATATGCTAAATGGGATGTCACATGTCCCTTTGAAAATATCCATACAAGTAAAAATTATGTATTTGTGACCTTTTTCTTTTCTTGTATCGAAGATATTTATTATGTCTTTTAGGAAGATACTTAATAGCTTTTCTTCATCCTAAATATCATGTTTTGCCACAGATTAAGTTGATGGCCAAGTAGTCTTTATGCTACTTTATGGATTTGTATGTTTAAGGTAAAAAGAGTAAAATCTTTGATAAATTACCACAAGTATACTTTATACTTTGAAATCTCATGGTTGGTTGTGAGTTTAATACTATGGTAGGGTGAAAAATATCATTTTTGCATGCCTATGTAATAAAATGTTGTAGATCATGTATCTTTTGATATCTAGAAGAACTTTTGTCGACAGATTTAAAATATTGGACATGTTATGCTTAGTTGCCAAACCATACTAAGTTGTAGTGGTAAAATGGTAATTTTGCTATATTCATGGGTGCATGATTTTGGACATTAAGTGAACTAGATGGCCCTAAGCCTTTACGATAAAAGGGAGAAAACTAATTGTGTATTTTATTGATTAATTTAGTTGGATCTTTGTTTTGGATGGAATGACCAAGTGATAGAATGATTAAGTGTAATCTAATTAACTACTTATTTGTATTTTGTTTGATAGTGTTGGTAGATTTACAATCTACTCACTAATTGGTAGATTAAGTGTAGAAAAGTAGCATTTTATCTTATAAGTGATTATGTGGTGGTTGGCCATGGGTCTTAAGGACCTTTGATGAAACATTTAACTTATATTTTTGTATTATAAGATGATCAAGTAGGAAATCTTAGAGATTTTGATAATCTAGGCATATAATATAAGAAAATAAAAGAGTAGGCATTAATTCTTTATAGAGGCCATGAGGTAGGCCTAGTGTAAGGTGAGAGTAGATGTTCTACTTTGTGTAACATCACTCTAAAATATTTAGGGATGATAGGGGATAGATATCCTAAGGTTAGTCCTGAAAGAGTAAAAGTTGATCTTATAGGAAGTTCAAGAGGTACTTTTATATGAATATCTTTTGTTGGTTTTTCATTTGATTCGTTGGATATTCGTGTTCATTGATTATTGTCATTCTACTTTGGTGATTATCCTATTGCTAGATAAAAGAGATCATATAAAAAATATTAGGGTCTCAATTAATATGAAACTTGTAGAATTTTAGTATAATTTATAATTATCTGTTATTTATTTTTATATTATAGTAATAAGGAAAAGGAGAATATATAGAAATACTATGGATTCAATGAATGTAAAATTTATAGAATCTTAGTATAGTGTATAGTTATTTAATATCTTGATGGTTTAAGGTCAATTTTTTTTTTTTTTTTATGGAGGGATATTTATTGTTATGTGACTTTCATATTATGTGATATCAAAAGATATCACGGTAACAGATATTGGATTTGACGTATTGATATTAGAATTACTATACCATGAGTTAGTAAAGGGAATTTGGGACTAATTCCTACGGTATGAGTCGGCAAAGATAAATTGGGATGAGTTCCTTTATCATGAGTTAGTAGAGATTAATCGAGTTCAGAGTTTCTATGTTATGAGTTAGTAGAGAAAATTCAATAGACCATGGATTTGATTACATAACGAATTTACGAGTGTTAGTTATATTGTTGTATTTACTTAACTAATGAGAGTAGAAATATATAATATTTGGTTCATAATAATAGAATAAAATCTAACAAAATGATTGAGTTATCTTATATTATAGAGATCTCTATTGAGATAGATTCATTAAAAAAATCCTCATTGCCTTCATGATGTTTGGGTTCAATGTAGCCCATTGGTTGATGATCCATGTAGTGGTTCTCGAGTCGTATTACGATGAGTTGTAAAGTCTCAAGTAGAATTGATTATTGATTATTATATTTATATTATTATTTTTATATAAGTTGATGTTGATTTCCCTGAGAGGATTATTATGTTATATTATAGATTATTATTACTTAATAAATATTTAACTTACTCTCATATTTTATTGATTTTAAATTAGAAGGAAACTTAACGTTAAACAAAGATCGCACTTTTGCTATGGAGCTTTCTAGTAGAGCTAATCATAGAGTCCAGTTGCATTTATTTTGAGCGATAGAGAGCCATTTTATCCTTCTAAACACTATGGATGTTGTATCTTAATGTTGCACTCTTTGAATTTTGAATATAACCAGACATCATTATTTTATATTATTTGAGGAGTTGGATATTTATTATCTATATTTTAATTATGAGTATTATTTATATTGATGGTGCATTATTTTGGAGTTCGACATGTGTTGTCCAAGTTGAGTCAGGATATATTGGTGCTAGAGACTATGTTTAAATGTTTGAGTATACTAAGAGATAGGTGAACAGCTTTGATCATGACCTTTAGTTGCGTTGATGTGCCAGATAGGGTTGTGTGGGATTGGGGGATCCTACTTCTCTTTGAGGGAAGCAGGATCCTGCCTTTTTAATCCGCACCATCAATTTTATAAAATTTAATGGTTGAAATTTAAATATCATATAATAACATATAAATAATTGATTTTATTAAAAGTATTTTTAATATTTGACTTAATATTTAATAAATATTAATATTTTAAAAAAATAAATTAAGAATATAATTATATTTAATATTTTTTAAATCTTGACCATTGAATTTTGAACTAATGGCCTTAAAAGAAAAAAACAGGATCCTACTTTTATTAAGGAGAAGTAGAACCCCAAATCCGGGTTGCGTGGGTTCCATGGCCTCAAGGGAGGAAACAGTCGCACACCCAAACATAATAACGCACTTACGGAATTAATACACCTCAGTATTTTGGGTGAAAATTGAGATGATGAGGCATTCATGAGGTGACGACTGTTCACAACGAAGAGGTATCCAAGTTTAACTCTAGGGTTCTCATTTTCTTCGCTTTCCTCTCTTATCCCTCTCACAAAGCTGCTCAAGATTTTCTAATAGCAGCCAAAATCACGATTTCGAGTGGTTGAATCCAAAGAGAGGCTTTTGAAACGGCATCATGGGGTTTTTGCTCTCGAATTCTCGCCTCCACACCTTCGTTTTCTTGCATTAGTTCTCTTGCGCAATTGAGCGAAATTTCATCAATGGAAAACAAAATTGATTGGTGATATAAACCAAAATCGATTTCTTCTCGGAAAAACAGTTGATTGTAAGCAATCAATTTGGTTCTTCTCGTTTATCTTTTTCATTTTGGTTCAAAATAGTTTCAAAAATCCCTTGATTTGTCATTTATGTGGAATTGGGGTTTTGATTTGAAATCATCTCACTCATGTGTTTTCTCAAAAGAATTTGTTGCGTCAAAATTTTTTCCTTTGATTCTTTTTCTGCAGAGAAAAAACTTAGAAATAAAGCATCTTGTTTTTACCGAGGATCCGTATTTTTTTTTGATGTTCATGTTGTAGGTTTTTTTATGTTTAATATATCAAAAATTGATTATTTTAACGTTCAATATATTCTTTGTGGGAGTTCATTCAACTGGACTTGATTGTTTAGAGTGCTCTGATGATTCCATTAGTGTATTCTAGTAGGACAAATATTTCAAAAATGCTGCAAGTATCATTTCTGAATATCATTTCTCAAAAATATATATAAAAAATATGATTACTAAATCCCCATATCTCAAAAATTAGAGCAAACAAAACAATGTGAAATGTTGTAGCTGTGGTACAAATAATCCAAAATGCGGCTATAGCATCAGAAGTATTCATAGAAGTAGCTGACTGTGAGCAGCAGTGAGCAACAGTATCTTGGAATACCGTTGACCGGCAGTGAGCAATTCCTTCTCATTGATCTTGTTAATCCGCACCAGAAGCAACTGTGAGCATGAGCCGCAGCAATTCATCCTTCATCCCGTATCTTGGGATGGTTGATTCAAACTGGTCTGTGAACTGATCTGTCAATTTAATTAGATCAAATGAGATAAATAGGCAAACATCAAATCCGATAAACTATTAAAATAACAACAACCAATAACCTACACTATATAAGCAGTTGGGATGATCCTGCTAGTATACTTTTGATGCATCTCAGGAATTTTGATTATTGCACGAAATAGAAAGTTGGGATTTGCTTTTTGGAGATGAATTGGGTCCAGTCTTCGTGTCAATATATCATCATCTTGCGTACCATAATAAATCGAACAAAAGGTAAAAAGTATATATGACTAATTCCCTGATAAATTATCTAATATTCAAGTCTGTAATCATCCCTCTTAAATCGACAGATATGGAAAGAAAGTAAATGTTGAAATAGATAGAGGATGAGAATGAGTGTCGATTAAGAGGGCCTTGCTGCACTCGTTTTCTTAAGTATCTTTTCTCTTTTTCTCAATTTCTTCTCCTCCTCGATTTAGGAGGAGTTGTATTTATAGTTTGAGATATTGTTCATCCGATTAGCCTTTATAATGTATTGGTAGGCATTTGAAGACAATTGTTGGGAGGTGTTTCAAGATAGCTATTGGAAGGGGCTATTCTTATTATATAATTGTTGCTTGAATTTAATAAAGTAATCGTCTGATTGTTAATTGTGAAAATCGTTTTGACTGTTTTTGGCCTGTGTAATTTACTGATTCACCATTATCCTTTAGTTTTTAGTAACCGATCGTCAGGATTGAATGTCCCAATTAATATGCTAGAGAACCATTACTCGATTGTCCTAATATGCTTCATACTTCCTTGCTTGGGCCGTTGAGGCTTAGGCCTTGGTTAAGATTTAAACATGGCCAATTTATTTTGGGCCATACCTAATACTATCCCCCAATGCTTGGATATTTGAATTTAGACTTTGAACATGCCATTGATGGAAAGCCAACTAATACACCATCAAAGCACATCTCTATTGTGAATCTTTTACTGATTAGGGATCTTATTTAGTAAGATTTTATTTTTTTGTCATTAATGACCATGATTTGATATTTTTATGTGCTTCAAGCTCCTAGCCAGTTGGGTCTTTGTCTTGGCTATAAATTGAAGGTCTCTCTTCAACTTGCATCTCAGAATGCCTTATTTCTTGATCAATCATATGATTGACCTTTGCAAATATGTATTTTTTGCAACCACTGGTGGGTGTAGATACTGAAGCTTGTAGAGATCCTTCAAGTTCCGAAGTCAAGGCTCAATGATGCATTTGAAATCCATCCTGGCTACCCTTTTTTTTAGAAAAAATTATCTTAATTTTTCTTTTTTATATCTATCCCAAAATTAGGCTTGTACGTTATAACGGTGCTCTTTTCTCACTTATCCTCATAAAGGTGATCGAGATAGATGTTGCCCGCATAGGCGGATGATTTTTCCTTCACTCTCTTCTTTTCGTGGTGCCTTAGACACAACTCGTGTCCGAGTACCTAGAAAGAAGTGCATTTGCTTTATTATGGTTATTGTCCTATGTCTTCTTCCTTTTCATACGAGTTGTACTTTTACTATTTAAAACTTGCATATTGTGAAAAGATTTAATGAACAGAACTACTAAAATGAGAAGTTATATTCTTCATAAGGCTTCTCTTTGCTTATTGTGCATTTGGCGTTGTTTATCTTTTTGCCCATTTGACAATCTGACAGTTTGAACCTCTGACAATTTAGCACATAATAATGAATCCAAAATTAAAATATTCATAAAGTGATTGCACCGACATTTTGATTTAAACTGAACTGTTTTATGAGAGGTATACTATTCCTATTGTCATTCTTTTCAATGTTCTCTTATCATCCGAGAAAGCTTATTCGCTAAGGCATGGCTTTATCACCATTTATAAGGTTCATCTAAGGAAGGGCCTCCATGTTCCTTTCACTAGGGAGCTCTCTGAAATATTGAAGGCTTTAGAGATTCCCGTAGCACGTCTCCACCCTAATGCCATCAGGTGTTTGGTTTCCTTGTACATTTTCTTTCGCCTTTGGGGTCTTCATTTGGATGTTAGGATAGTTAAAGTCATCTTTTGGTTTAACTAGGAGGGAGACTAGATTTTGTTCACCCCTAGAAAGGGGTATAGAATAAGAAAAGGGAATCCAAATTCAGTGAAAGGTTAAAATGATTGGTATTTTTCTATTACAATCCTTTCTGATTGGACCCTCTTCAATATATGAAAATTGGCCAACCCTACTTATACTGGTGAAATTTTGGAGACTGAAACTTTTATGTCCAAACCTTTGATCGAGATGATAGAGGAAAATGTTATTTCAATCTAGAAGACCAGTAATTTTTTGAGGTGCTTGCCAACGTCAACTAGGATGTTAACGCAGTTGGAGAGATTGTTGCCGATATGCCCCTCTGCAAACCCAGGAGAAAACTGAGGGAGCTTTTTATCTGAGGCTACCCAAGAGTAGCGGTCAGGGTGGCAAATTCTTCAGCTCTTGATCCATCCATTTAATCCTCCTTTGTCGATTTTGAAACGCCAGTTGATGAGGCTTATACGAGATGACCACATTTGAGGCTGGCGAGTCATCTTAAAGACTAGATTTAATTCTTTCTTCATTGGGTTATCCAATTTTTAAGGAGGTGCTCACATTTGTTTAGGATGGTAAGGCTTTCCCATCTAGTTCTTTGGGAATAAGTGATCTCATTATTAGTGGCTTAAACGATGGAGAAATAATTGCAGCTCTATTTTTTGTTGAATATGGGGTTCTAATTTTTGTCAGTTCATCACCCGATGATTTGTTTCTACACCTCCTATCTTTTCGGTTGTGGAGCCTATAGTAGAGGATTTTCCTGCCAATAATCCAGAGGCTTTGATGGGGGTCCTAGGACCTTATCATTTTTTATTAGATATTCCAAAGGCTAAGGACGCCCCTCGGGTTAATCCCTTGGCATCACGGTACCCTGAGAAGTTGGATGCTTTCTTCTCTCCCTCTAGATTCAAAGTCCCTCTTTGCCGTTGTCCTATGCCTCTTCTATGCTAGGGGACTCTGCCCATTTTTGAACCTGAGTTGTCTCCAGGTCTTTCTTACCATGAGGAGTTTTTTGTTTATGAGGTATTTCTTACTTGCTTCTTCAAACATGAGTTTTATTTATGATCTCATTATGTCTAATTAAACATTTCGTTTTGTCTAGCAGTCACAGGAGCTGGTGCGCTTAGTTGAAGATGGGCTTCATAAGCACAACATCGAGATCGCTTGTCTCTCACAAGTGCATGTCAATCCTACGACACACAAGGAGCTGGAGATTGAGGTTGAAGCTACCATTATCGAGGCTAAACAACTTGGGACCGAATCGCTTTTCTTGAGAGAGAGTTGTCTGAATATTTGGCGAGATCCCAAGGTTATCAAACAAAAAAGCTATAGTAGATGATAAGATCACCTTACTTGAGGACAAGTTCCAAGAAGCTGAACATCGATCGGCCATCGATGCTAATTTGATTGCTAGCCTCCAAGACCAGTGTTCTTGACCCAAGGTGAGTTGAGGAAGTGCTTCCGGCCTAAGAGGTTAGTTCCATCTTGGATGATAGATTCTAGGATGAAATCTCCCTTTGTAGGTAGATCGTTTCCTTAATTGCTCCTAATTTTTCCTTAGGCTGTTTTGATCCGAGGAATTTTGAGGGTTCTCAACACTCTGACGTCATGGATTTTTTGGGATGGGGCAAGGGTTCATCGTTTAGGTTCCCATTTGGTCCTCACCCTTTGGTTGGTTAGGTCATTTGCACTTTGGCAGTGGTTAGTTTTGCAGATGTCCTTCTGTATCAAGCTCAGCTCTTTTAATTATATATATATATATATATATATATATATATATATTTAATGAATCAGTTAAATTTTCTTGATCATTGTAACTGATATTATTTCTGCTTGCGTTCAATCTTCGTTCATTGTATTCTTCATTTGCTTGCTTGGTGGTGCCACCATCATTGCTAGGCTTTGATGGACATTAGTCAGCTAACTACGTATGATTGATGGTGCCTATTCCATGGAAAGCCACTGTAGCTCTCATGTTGAGAAATTCCCTAAAGTTTTATGATTAGACCTCTCAAAGGAAATCAGACTTTGTCCTCAATAAATTATTGTCATTGTCAGACTGCTTTTTGGATTGTTTGGTTATATTAACCAATGTTGTGATTTGTTTTTATATGGGTCATTCTACCAAGTGAACAGTCATGACTCTTGCCCACTTGATTTAAGGTCAGTTTTGGTCATTATTAATCATGCTAGCACAAAAATAAGCAATAGATGCAAAAAACTAAATATAGTTATATTCTTATCAAGACTATTACATATAATATAAGCACTCCATAAGTTATAGATAGGATGTCCTCCCAACCATTACATACTCAAGAACAAGTTTATTGATAGTATGTTTTAAGGTAGAGGGCATTCCAAGCCCTCGGGACCGGCTTTTTATTTTGGGTACGTTATTTATATGTACCATTTCGGAGGATGGCTGATATTAGGAATGGTTCTTTCCAATTGGGGGATAACTTATTCCTATTGATAATCTTGCTCGTAGCTTTAATGTTTTTTAGAATTAGATCTCTCACCTCATGAGAGATCTGTGCCTATTGATGTTCCTATTGATAATATTGATGTTCTTATTGATAATCTGTGCCTTCACCTATTTATTGTAATACCAGGTAATTTGCTATTGATAAGTCATGGCTCTCAGTCTTGCCGTGTCCCTGGCTTCTTCAAGCAAATCAAAGTTCTCTCTCAAGAGCTGAGAGTTATAATGTGGGCTAAAGCTCTTGACTCAGAGACTGGGTAGTCCAATCTCTACCAGGAAGATTGTCTCGATCCCGTAACATAGGCTAAATGATGTTTCTCAGATTGGTTCCGTAGGGGCCATCTGATAGGACCATAGCACAGATGGGAACTCATCTACCTAGGAGCCCCCTAAGTCTTCCAATTTCATCTTCATTCGATATAATAGGTACAGTTGGTTACCTCCACCTGTCCATTTGTCTAGGAGTAAGCTACAGGGGTATAAATCAACTTGATGCCCAGGCTCGTGGAATATTTGGTGATCCTTTTTCTAGTGAATTGGGTATCATTATTGATCACTATAATCTCAGGTATTCCAAACCTACAAATAATGTTTTGGCAAATAAATTTAGTCATGTTTTGCTCGATGATTTTAGCCAATGGGAATGCTTCCATCCACTTTGTAAAATAGTCTATCTTGACTATGAGCAATTTTCTCATCCTACGGTGACCAGAAAATGGGCCTGGTTTGTTGAGCCGTCGCTGTATGAATGGCTAATACGACTGTAAAGCTTAAAGTACAGTGTGAGGTTGATGAGAAGCATTTTTGTATATTTAGCAATTCTCACATCTCTTAACAAATTCTATAATATTCTTTTTTATGGTTGGCCATTAGTAGCTCTGTTGTATAAACATGAATGCCAAATTCTTCTATATGACCCACATATTCTAAGGTATACTTTGCTCAAAGTATAGTCAGCATCACCTAGCGTCAAGCACTGCATGTAGGGGATAGAGTATCCTCTTCGGTATAGTTTCCCGTCCATGAGGGTATACCATCCGGCCGTCTTATTTATGCGTTTAGTTTCCTTTGGATTTTTTTCGATAATGAGCCCTCTTTACGATATTTCCAATACGATGTCATCCAAGTTTCCTTGTCTAAAATTGGGAGCATCTCTTCTGGAACCTCTATACTCAGGGTCATGAGGATTTCTCTCATATCCCTTGCGTATTTCTTAGGATTCCTGAGCATAATCATTTTTGCCAATTGTCTGCTTTTTAGTTGTTTTCTCTCAGGATGTAGACCTCCACCTTATTGAGTAGTTCTAGAAGATCCTTCCCTTTGATGTGGTACTTTGTTAAGTATGGATTGGATACATCAAAACTCTTGGTCACTTAATTGACCACTAGTTCATAATCACTACGAACAATCAGCTCCTTATCATGCACTCCTTTGCCAACGTAAACCCGGCTAATAGAGTTTCATACTCACTTATATTATTAGTGATTGGAAACCTTAGTGTCGTTGAGTATTTTATCTTTAATCATTCTGGAGTCATTAAGACTGCACTAGCCCCACATCCTGATCGAGAGGATACCCCATAAACATATAAAATCCTTGTTGGAGTTTCCTCACATTGAAGCTTGCCGTTGCCCTTCTATAGGGTTTTCGGGATTGGGGTCATCGTCTCGACAACAAAGTTTGTGAGAGCTTATCCCTTTACAAATGGTCATGCACGAAACTCTATGTCAAATTCACCTTGAAAAAGCACGTTTCGGTGCTACCATGTTTCGACCCCGTTACAAGTATAGCGGAAGCAAAAATTAAATTAAATATCCGATACACGTAAGGGATATTTAAGTCTAGATGCAAACGGAAATAATAAGCATGCACAATATTAACAATAATGAACAACAATAATAAAGACCCGATTTTTGGTGATGAAGTGAAAACTCGATACCCACGGTAATCGAGAAAAATACTCCGGGCTTCAACGGCCAGGAAAGCAATGCACTATGAAAATCAACTTACAGCCCGGGTGGTAACGACGCGCTAACCTAGCCGACTTACTCCCGACACGTGATCCCTACCAAGGAACTCCTTGGATTTGCCCGCGGCAACGGAACCGGACACCTTCCGGTCTTCAAGCCACTCTTCCCTCTCGTGCCACTTGAATTGCCAATCACGAACGAGTCTCCTTCTTCACGAACCAAAGTCTCCAACAATGGTAGAAGGATGAAGGTTTGAATGGAAACAAAAGAGAAAGAAAGTTGGTGAGAAAACTTCTATAGCATGTAGATCAATCTTGTAGTATAGAGTTTTCTCAAGAGAAGCAATATTAATGGAGCATGAAATGCTTTCTTCTCAAATGGGGGCTCAAAATAATCTGTCCAGAGAGCTTATGACGTCCTTAGGGTTTCAAAATCATAAGACAATATTTATAAAGGAGCCAAAAAACGCGTTCAAAAATCTGCCGTTGGGCCGCTCAGCCTTGCGGCGAGCGGGGCTCGAAAGGCAGCAAGCGGCCCCCATACTGGATTTTCGGCTCGAGCGGCCTTCGAGCTCCTGGCGAGCCGGGGAGGTTCTGGGTTTTAGGCTCGAGCGCGATTCGAGCATTAGGCAGGCGTGGGCGCTTCAAACGGGCATAATAGACTTTAACGGACTTGAACCCGACAATGCACAACCCGACATTAATACACTAATACAAATGGTCACGGAATATGCCAATTAGACAAAATGTCTCTAACACACCTAACTCTATAACCCATTTTATCATACGTCTAGACACCTTGGGTCTTTGTAAGATCTCTTTCAATAGTTGGTTGGTTAGGATGATGGCCTGGAAGTATGGACGGAGTTTTCTTGTAGAGTGGATCAATGCCAAAGCAACCCTTTTGACCTATGAGTATCAAGTTTTAATATCTGTCAAGATCTTACCGACATAGTAGACTAACCATTGTATTTCAGCTTCTTATCTGATTAGGATTGAACTCAATACTGTGTTAGAGATGGCCAAATAAAGATACGACTCTTCACCTTCTTTTAGAGAGGATAGGAGTGTGGGTTGGCGAGATATTCCTTCCATTTTTGGAAGGCAAACTAATACTTCTCCATTTAATAGAAACCATTCGCCTTAGTCCCTCTCAATATCTTAAAAAAGGGAAGGTATTTTTCAACTAATGTCGTTAGGAATTAAGAGAGTGCGACGAGTCTCCTGAATAGCCTCTGGACTTCCTTCAAAGTTCAAGGAGGATTCATGCCAATAATCTCTTTAATTTTGTTGGGGTTCATCTCAATTCTTCAATGAGATGCTATGAAACCAAAGAATTTTCCTAAGGTTACCCCAAACATGTATTTCGCTCGATTCAATTTTATCTAGTACGCTCAAAATACAATAAAGGCTTCATCTATGTCTTGAATATGGCTCTCATCTAATACGCTTTGATGAGCATATCGTCCACGTACGCCTCTATATTCCATCCTATTTGAGCCTCAAATATATCATTGACCTACCTTTGATATGTCTCCATTTGGGTGAAGGATATAACTTTATAACAACATGCCCCATGATTGGTCATAAACGAAGTTAGCTCCTTGTCCTCTGGGTAAATTCGGATTTGGTTGTATCCTGAGTAAGCATCCATAAAATTTAGTAGTTCATGTAGGGATGTTGAGTCCACCAACAAATCAATTCCTGGCAGTGGAAAGTTATCTTTTGGACATGCCTTATTTACATTAATGAAGTTCACGTACATCCATTACTTCCCATTACTTTTCTTGATAACAACAACATTCAATAACCATTTCGGATATTGGACCTCCCTTATGAAACATGCGTCAAGCAGCTTCTTAACCTCCTCTCTCATAGCTACGACTTTTCTATGGAGTGGTTTTCCTATTTTTTCCAAACTGGCTTGTGTCCGAGGATTAGGCTTAGTTTGTGAATCATTATCTCAGTTGATATCTCGGGCATGTCTATTGGTATCCAAGCAAATACGTTCAAGTTCTGACGAATGAATGTCATCAGCTACTCCCAAAGCTGTTCAGAAAGAGAGCCTCCGACTTGAACATACTTCTCTTGCTCACTCGAATCCAGAAGGATTTACAGGGTGGATTCACTAGACTGACCTTGTTATAGAGTTACTTTATCTCGGAGGTCAAGCTTCTCAATCGGTTGAGCTGGTATCGATTGGCCTATTTAGGCTAGGTAGCAGGTTCGACTAGTGACTTTATTGCCCGGCACCTCTCCTACCTCATATGGTGTCACGAATCTCATTTTTTTGTGTGGTATTGATGTCACTGTCCTAAATACTATTAGGCAGGATTGACCTAATATTGCATTATAAGCCGAGAGTATATAAACTGCTAATAATGTTAGCATTTGGGAGGCTATTTTTGGGTACATGCCGAATGTGACTTCCAACTAAATGGTTACTTGGATTGGAACAAATTCATCGTCTAACCCATATAGAGGGCCCTCGATTGGTTTTATTTGACTTATTTTCTGTCTGAGGTTAAAGAAAGTATTAAGATAACGCAAATTTTGAGAACTTTTATTATCGATAAAGACTTATTTTAATTGATAATTGATAGTATCGTTTGAAAGTAATGTAAATATAATAAGATGATTAGAATGAAAAGTTATTACATGAGTCATATCGTCATCACTAAAACTAATGACATCATTCCTTATTCCTAAGTTCTGTCTCTTGCTGTTAGAAGACTCCTCGAGACGGTCTGGACCTTTACTACTAGGAGGCTTTCTAAAAATCATGTTCACTATTCTCGCCACCACCCGATTATTGGGGTACTCGTGTTGCTCCGTGCCGTCGTTGTTGGTGTCACTAGGAGCATGTCTTGGGTCCTTCAAGTATTTATTGAGGTATCCTCTCTAAATAAGGGCCTTGATTTCTTTCTGTAGAGTTCGATAATCTTCAGTACTATAACCCAAAAATCAAAGGAAGAAGCAGCATTTTGACAAATCTTCACCAGCTTTGACCATTTTAGAAATTTTTCGTTCTAGATTTGCATTAGGATGTTGGTTCTATTGTCATTCAGAGTAGTGAGGTTCAACAGTTGGTACTCCCTTCTGACACCCGGGTCTACCCTCTGCTACTTCCTGGGATCCTTGTTGAAAGAGAAATTATCGATCCTCTTCTTTCCATCGATTGATCTTGGACAGTGGTCTTAGCACTCAAGCCTCTTTGCTTCGTTGGCCTCATCGACGATAATGTATGCTTAGATAATGATTTCTACTTCAATGAACATTTTGGGCTCCTATTGAATTAGATATTGAAAAATTCCCTCATTTATACTATGGTCATGAAGGAATTTATTTGACTTCATCGATAAGGTTTAAGATTCCTTTGGCCTCTGCATTAAATCTAGCCAAGAAGCGCTTCAAATTTTCATTTGAACCTTGTCGTATTCGGATAAGGTGTCACAACTGATTTTCTTCCTTTCTACTGAAAGTAAACTATAATAAGAATTTGTCAACCAACTCTTGAAAAGATTCGATCAAATTTAGATACCAATAAAATCCAATTTGAGCATCCCCTTTGAGGGTTAGTGTGAAGTAAAGGCTTAAGGCCGGATCCTCTAAACCTTAGAACCCCAACAAAGTTCAGAAGTAATTCAAGCGGTCCGTGGGATCAGAGTTTCTATCATAAGGTTCCAACATTGGTATTTTGAACTTGAGAGGAAGTCATTGCATCCTGACTTCCATAGTAAATGTAGATCTATCCAATTCAGTGGATTGTCCAGCTGTGCTTTTGTGAAACAATTGTTGTTGACCTTTCAGAGTCTTTGTTCTACCTCAGAGGTGGATGCTATCCTCTTTGCAATGAAGAATGTCCTCAATTTTGAGTGGTTGGCTGACATGTGAGAGACCGGCCAACTCAGAACATTTCTAGGAAGCCTGCTGCACAAAGCCTCATCTCATGCCGAAGGTCTCCCTATATCTCATGAGCAATATGGATTTCGCCACTTCAGACTCTCTTCCATGGCTTCAAAGTTACGTTGACCTTCAAGCCGTGATTGGATCTTTTCAAGCGAGGCTTCTCCAACCTCCGAGTCTCTAGGTTGTCGTGACATCCCCTTGGAGGCATGCTTTTTTCCCCGATTCCTCCTTCTAGAAGTTGAGGCTTGAGAATTAGGGGGTGCAGCCCTCAATGGGTGTCCCTCTTACCGATCCCGAAGGGAATTAAGTATTTTTGACTTAGTGTGGAGCTAAGCTGCCAAGGACTATGCATTCACATTTGTAGGTTGACACACATCCTCTTAGCTACCTTGTCTGGTCATTGTCGCAAGAAGTGATATCCTTAGGTGGTAAACTCATCTTAGCCCTAGTGTTCACCGTGATTTTTTGAACGAAGTGTAATTTTCATTGATGGTGAGAACAGTCTTGACCACACCTCTTCCCACAGACACCAGTGATGCATCTTAGGAATTCATATTGTCGTGTGAATCAGGGAGTCAGGATTTTCTTTCTGGAGGTAAATCGGGTCTAGTCTTTGTGTCTACATCCCCTTATTTTGCACACCACAATAAATCGAATAAAAAGTAAGAGCTATATGAGACTCGCTCGTCGGTATATTTTCTGACACTCAAATCAGTAATTTTTCTTCTTGAATCGAAAGATGTGGAAGAAAGTAACTGCTGAAATAGAAAGAAGATGGGATGTGTGTGAATTAGGAGGACTTTGCTAGACTTATTTTCTTGAGTGTCTTTTCTTTTTTCTCTATTTCTCCTCCCCCTCCTCGGTCTAGAAGGAGTTATATTTATAAGCTTGGTTTTTGTCCATTTGGTTAGCTTTTAATACTGCTTCTTATGTCAAGAGGCATTTTAAGACAGCTATTAGGTGGTGTTATTCTTGTTGTATAATTGTCACTTGAATTTAATAAAGTAACCATCTGACTATTAATTGTAAGAACTATTTCAATTATTTTTGGCATGTGTAATTTACTGATTTATTATTATCATTTGATTTTCAATAACCGACTGTCAATATTAAATATCCTAATTAATACCCTAGAAAACCATTACTCAGTTGTCCTAATTTGCTTCGTACTTTCTTACTAGGGTTATTAAGGCTTGGGCCTTGGTTCAAATTTAAATTGGGCCAATTTATTTTGGACTACACTCAACAACTCTAACTCCTCTTGTGAAGATAATACTTATGAAATATTTAGAAAAACTCATAATAACTATTACAATAAAAAACATAACCAATACTAGATAAACTAATATATTTATATTCCACGTTTCTTTTCTGAGTATTAGAGCTATCAGCAGTTTTTTCTTGCTCATTTTTAGTGGTCTCACAACCTTTTTAACTCTGAACTCTCTTTGTTTGACAAGTGGTCTACCTTTACTCTTGGAATGACTGGGTTTAAGATTTTTCTTGATGTACAAGCACCAAAGTATGATTTCCTCATATTTGATCGTTTTGTAACATTTTGCAACTCCACCTTTAAATTATCAGAAATTGAAATGACTATATTGCAAACTTCATCATTCACTGAAATAATGGTAGCAGCATCATAGAAGTTGTTGGTCAATTTATGATACTTCTGTGACTCGAGGCTTCCATCCAAAGTATTATAACTACACCTCATAAATGCATGTGGTCGTGTCACATCCTTTCTCCACAAGTGTAAAATATATTTTGTAAGCAAAGATTACATTCCACCAATACTATGCAATACATCAAATGTGTGCCGACAAATGATCCTCTAGAATTCAAACAATTTATGACTACTCTTCAAGTCAAATTTTTCATTGTTGTGGAAAATAATGAACACAATGGTTTTGATTCAGTCATCCATTAGTATAATCTCATTTCTCACATGATAACTACATTAATCTCTTAAATTCCCCTTGAACCTCTTTAAATTTATCATTTGTGCAAAGTAACTGACATGGTTTCTTGATCCCAAAATGACTTATACATAGAATCATAAAGTTCTAGGAGCTGAAATCTGCAACCCACTCATTCTTAATCTTGTTTCTTAAAATATTGTCATATTGTTTGACAAATTATTTTAATAATATTTTTGAATTCATGTAACTATTGAAAAAAAGTATTCATACTCTCACTATATTGTGTCATAGATATTTCTGTCCAAAATGTATCTTTGACAAAAATAGGAATTCAATGATGATGCTCAATATAAAACCAAGACGACTAGGCTTCATTATTGAGCTCGTAGACATTAACTAATGATTTCCATCTACCTTTAAATTTATTATTACTTTATAAGTCATAAGCATATCTATGAATGCTGCTCTTTATTTCATGATATTGAGAATGTGAATAAAGTTTTTCTAGCAATTCTTTTAAAATATTCTAGATGCAAAACATATGATGTATTTTGGGCAATTCCCTTGTAATGACACCATGCATAGTATGATCTTAATCCATGACGATTGCACATCAGGATATTGATTTTAAAATATTCTATATCTTTTGATGATATAAGTTCACACCCAAACAGATTTAAGTGACCATGGTGATTCACTCTAACAAATGGAGCAAAAGGAATTTAGTATTTGTTTGTCAAATAAGTTACATAGATTGTTACAATATCTTTAAAAGTTGTTTGTCAAATAAGTCATATAAGTTCACACCCTACTATGCTCATTGGCCTAAAATATGTTTTGTAAGCTCCACTCATCATCCGAATCCATCAAATAGAAAAAACTATCATCGTTTTCTTGCAATCTCAAGAAATACTTGTAAAGTTCTTTTTACACCTTTTTTATCTAATCATAATTTCTATTCCTTTATAAGGTGGTTTCTCATGTCTTGTTTTTAAAAAGATAGATTCTCATACCCGCCAACTTTAATAACTAACAACTTATAATTTTAGCAAGGGTGAAGGTCATCCTAATCTTTTAGCTCAAGTTTTCTTTTTACAATGGGAACAAATTTTTATAATAATTTATGAATCTAATTTGTCATTGGCTACATGTATAGTTTTGTTCAAGTGTAATAAATGATAGTATACATTTTTTATTGACATATAACATCACATTAATTTTGTCATTGTAACCTATTATTTTTGATTCTCTTGGTTCAAGAATATTTCTTATATTATACTTTGCCACACCTAATGACTACACAAAATGAAGTATTTCATAACCCCACCAATACTATTCTTTGAACTTCTTTTTGTTATTCCAAAGCTAAGATGCTTTGCATACCGTTCATAAAAATCTTTCACCTCAATATTAGCATTGAATATCATATTGATCTTAGGTTCTTCAATTTATATTTCTACATCCCTGATAACATCTATTGATATGATCTATTCATAATCTTCTAAACCGTTTTTCTGATTTGTTTCCATTTATTTAGCTCCACTATCTTGTTACATAAGTTATTAATTTTACTAATAAAATAACATGAAATAATAACAAATACCAGTCAATAGTTTAGTTTCAAAACTAATCTTTGGCAAACATTGCCCAAATATTACAAAAGTAATTTTTGAAGACTTAATTCAAAATACAGAAGCAATAATATCAACAATGACAAACTTTGCTCATGATTTTGAAGAGGATTGTTAGGACCATTTTTATGTTGGCATATTCCGTGACCATCTTTGGTTGTGTGTCGATATTGGGTTGTATTCATCAAAGTACTGCAACAACGTATTTTCATGGCTATCCGTTCTTGGGTTCTAGGAGCCTAACGTCTATTGTTCGCTTGCTACCCGCTCGAGCTCCGATTCTAAAAGCCCTGTGCCTGCCATCCGCTCGCCATCCACTCGAGCCCCAATTCTAGTAGCCTCACGCTTGCTGTGCACTCACCATGTGCTCAAACCCCAAAACCAGTAACCCTAAGCTCGAAGCTCACCGCCTTACTGCTCGAACACCCATGTGTGTGTGCGTGAAACCCTATCCGTGCTCGCCGTGCGCTCAAGCACAACGGCGTGCATTTCTCCAACGACTCTATTTTTAAACCTATTTTTGAGACACCCTATATATTCATATCCTATGATTTTAACCCTAAGGGCCCCAGAACGACTTTGGAGGAGCATTTCACTTGAAAATTTTCTCATCTTTGTACTCCATTATTGAGAAAACTTCACACCAACGATTATACTCCATTGATAAAGTTTTCTCTTCACATCGTGTTTTCTTATTTACACATCTTCCTACTTGTTAACCTTCGTAATGATGTCGGTGGCGTGGATACTGGGCTTCAATAGTATTCAACAATTCAAGTGGTTCGAGAAGAAAGATTGACGTGAAGACTGACATGTATTTAATTTCGTTGCCGTGGGCAAATTTAAGGAGTCCCTTGGTAGGGATCACAAGATGGAAGTAAGTCAGCTAGGTTGGCGCGTCATTACTACATAGTTTGTAAGTTAATTTCCATAGTGCATATCTTCCCTGGACGTTGAAACCCGGAGGGTTTTTCTCGATAGCTGCGATTATCGAATTTTTCTTTCGTCACCAAAAATTATCCCATTATAATTATTTGTTATTACCTTCATTTATATACTTTATTACTCATATCATCTAGAATTTAAATCTTCTTTACGTGTATTGAATATTTAATTTTATACTACTTCTGTTAATATATCAAGGCGTCAAAACTTTGTTGTGTAATTTTGGACGAAATGTCCTTTTCAATTAGTATCAGAAACTCACCCCATTCCATGACCCTAAAATCTAGATGTATACTAGTGGATCTCTATTCATGCCCCTTTCTTTGATGATAGCAATTATACCTATTGGAAGATACGTATGAGAACCTTCCCCAAATCGATGGATGAGCATGTGTGGTCTAACACTCAAACGGGGTGGGCACCACCCAGAAGTTCAACCAACGATGAGCCTAAAGTTTTATCTTTGTGGTCAAAAGAATAGCTAGATTCGTATATGTAATATTCCGGATCTTATTTGGATTATTTTAATATTAATTATAATTTTTAGGTATTTCGGACATGGTAAAAATAATTTAAAATATCGTAAAATTTTTGGGAATGATCGGAGGTGCGGAGTGGGGCCCAGAGTGTGCCCGTAATGTTGTCCGGAGGCCGAGTTGGATTTAAAAATAAAGAAAAGTTATATATATATATATATATAATAATAGTAATAATAATAATAATAATAATAATAATAATATAATAGTAAAAAGAAAAAGAAAAACAAAAGAAAAAGAAGGGAAGAAAGTGTCGGAGAGAGGGGAGAAGGGGATTTAGGGTTTTGCCGTGCGAAGAAGAAGAAGGAGAAGGGAGGAAGCGGCGGCGGCGACGCAGGAAATCGGCGGCGATGGTGGTCAGCGGTGGCACGGTGCAGGCGACGGTGGTGTGGGCTGACGCGATTGTGGGTGCACGGAGGAGATCGATGGCGAGAAGTTGCGTGAGGAGAGAGAACGGAGGTTGATGACGGCCACGTAACGGCGTCGGTGCCGGCTGGGTGGTGTCGAGGAGGTCGATGACGGCCACGTGAGGATATGTGGTGGTGGATCGGCGGTAGAGGAGAGGCGTCGGTGTGTGTTGCAGTGACCGGGAGAAATCGTGCGTAGAGAACGGAGGAGAGAGGAGGCGTGCGCGATGGCCGAGAGAGCTCGTCGGGGGGCTGCGGCGGCGACTGGGGTCGCCGGGAAGGCCGGTGACGGCCGTTTGAGGCGGTAGGCTGCGGTAGCGAGGCGGCTGGAGCCGTGCGCGGTGGAGAGAGGAAGGACCGCGCGGAGGAGAGAGAGAGGCACGTGGTGGCAGGAGAGAGAAATGCCAGATTCGAGTGCTTCGGGACATCCTTTCTTCAAATTTGCAGAGTATGATGTTAAGACAAGTATCTTCTAGCCCTATTCTTGGTCTGATTCAATTTTCGATGCATTTTGACTACTGTGGGAGATTTTATTAACATGCATGTATTTTTAAATACCCTCAATTTATCAATTGTGTACATGCATATATATTTTATCGGTTGTGCGGTGGTTTTGTACTGGTATTTATGATTTGGAGGGATTTTGGACACTCGGACGATACATATATGTATATTTGTGTATCCGTATATTGTGGAACCATGAACCAGGCCTTGCACTAACCATGCATGCTGCCGGGGGTGGGATCACTACGGGACCATGGTGGTCCGAGACCCTAGGGGTCGATTTGTGATCCGAGGCATTGGATATTTGTGGCACCGCTCCCGACGGGGAGGCTGTCCCGACGAGGACGTATATGATTGGCTACTTTCGCCGGAAGGAAGATTGAGGCTACTTCCGCCGTAAAGAAGATATTTGTAGCTGACTTGCCCCACTGTGTATTTAATTGAGAACCATCGTAAGGAATTGACGGAAAACTAATATATTCGGACGTCCTAATATATAACTAAAACTTGAGGTTGCACCCAAAGTCGCGGGTGGTAAAACATAGTGAGCAAGTTCCTAATCTATGGGAGACAGAGTACATGGATGGCCTTGAGCTACTGGCCTAATTCGTAGCCGATATAGCTATGGTTACCGGATGAGGGTAACCCTTCCTCAAGTTGGTATCATTGATATTTGGTTCTCCGATTTCGTGCATGCTTTGTATTTCTGCACGTATTTGGGTGTACTGTGATTTGAGATACATGGTTTAGCCCACGGATGGGCGATAGGAATGTCTCGTACGTGCTGATGTGATAAACTCGGAACGTGTTTTGATTTATGTTTTAGTTCCGGTGGTTTTCTCTTGATTTCTGCATTATGAGTTTTAGATCCCATTTTACGGTATGTGTCCCAAATGGATGTGGTGACGGTCGCGATTCTGTAATGTGACCTCGGATCATATGATATGATATCGTCTATGAGATTTTACCGAATCGTGGTTTATATGATTTTGTCTCGGAGTGACGAGTTATTACAGACGACGATTTAGTACGAGACATCTCATCAGTTTTCAGGAATTTCACGGACATGGTGTTTTGTTTTACGTGATTTCTATGCGATATCCCTGCTTCTGATTTATGTGTACCGTTTTATATGATTATTGATACTTGCTGAGCTCTAGGCTCACGTTTTCATGTTTTATCCCTTCAGACTAGTGGCATGGATACGCTTGCAGGAGCTCAGACGTGATCGGGCTCGGATATTCCTTTTGGCGAGTGGAGATGCTATATTTGGTATATTTCTGGTCTCGAGGATATGGTATGGTTATTATTTAAAGTTGGATGATGACCTTGATCATTGTTTGTAAAATATTGAAGTTATGGATGAGTTGTTGTAAATTGGATACCTCCCTTGCGATTATGGATAGCAGGTCATGTATTATTTGTCCGGATTCATATCCGATGAGATCTTGTGCGGGTTTTATTTATATTGGGTCCTGCATGTGTTTGATTGTCACACCCGGGTTGGGTTATTATGTTTGATAGAAATATTATTATTGATTTTATTTTTGACCTGCGAATATTGTGTTCCCGGGCCGTGACACTGTAGAGTCCCACATCGGATGGGGAGGTAAACGAAGCGTGCCTTATAATAAGGGCGTGGATACCTCTTCCTTGACAACGCGTTTTGGGGGCGGTGGATTCCGTCTGCCAGGAACAAAACCGTGCGGGCTGCGTGTTGGCCTGGGACGCCGTAAGTTTCCCCAGCCCAGAGCGGACAATATCGTCATGCGGATGCGCCGGGGACGTTACAGATGGTATTAGAGCCGAGATCCGGTCCGGTGTGCCAGCGGGGACGCTGGGTCCCAAGGGGGGTGGACTGTAGAGTCCCACATCAGATGGAGAGGTGAACGAAGCGTGCCTTATAATAAGGGTGTGGATACCTCTTCCTTGACGACGTGTTTTGGGGGCGGTGGATTCCGTCTGTCAGGAACAAAACCGTGCGGGCTGCGTGTTGGCCTGGGACGCTGTAAGTTCCCCCAACCCAAAGCGGACAATATCGTCATGCGGATGCGCCGGGGACGTTACAGTATAATTGGAATAGCAAGGAGCTACATGCTATTTTTATGGCTGTATCCCCTGAAGAGTTTAAACGCATCTCTATATGCGAGACCTCAAAGGATGTGTGGGATATTTATGAAATCACTCATGAAGGTACCAAACTTGTCAAAAATTCAAAACTATAAATTCTTACTACTAGATTTGAAAAAATCTGAATGAAAGATGATGAAACTTTTGATAAATTTTATGCTCAACTAAATGACATTATAAACTCCACATTTAATTTAGGAGAATGAATTCCTGAATATAGTATAGTTAGAAAAGTTATTCGATCACTCCTTGAGTGATTTAGATCTAAAATCACTACAATTAAAGAAAGTAAAAATCTCGATAAAATAAAAATTAAAAAACTTATAGGATATCTTCAAACTTATGAGCACACACTTCGCAGTCAAGGAAGTGTAAATCAATTGCTTTAAAATTGAGTAGGAAAGAGAGAAATCGAGACTTCGATGAAGAATCGTGTAGCGATGATGATTTTTTCTTATTTGTTCAAAATTTTAAAAAATTCTTGAAGAAAAATAAATCTTTATCTGACACACCAAGTGTGAATTTAAAAAGGTCACTTTCATCTAACTAGAAAGGTTGTCGAGAATTCAAAGACTCTAAATCAAAAAATACCCAAGGAGTTCAATGCCATGATTGTCAAGATTTTAGCTACTATTGTGCTGAATGTCTAAATGTTAAGCATCAACGAAGTCAAGCCCTAAAAGCCAATACGACCTTGAGCGATAACGAAGAATATGTTGAAAATGCTCTAAAGATGATCCTGTCTCGTATATGACTTTTATGACCTTGATATGTGAAAATGATGAACATTTAGAAGAAAATTTTAATCAATCTGATGACTCCGAGAATGAGTTAGAAACTAAATTGTATGACCTTCAGGATGTGTATGATAAATTATTTATAGAATATCTATAGATCAAGAAAACTAATATGTTATTAAAGTGTAAACTGACAAAATTTAAAAAAGAAAATTCGCTTTTAAATCCCCAGTTAGATATATAAGTTCAAAAAGTTGAGAAATTAAAAAGTTCTTTTACTGAAAAAATTACGACTCTTGAACCTGGTCTTGAGACTGTTCAAAATGATTTGAAACAATTTTCCAATGGGTCCAAGCAATTGGATCATATGCTTGGTTTGGAAAAAATTGGAGAAAATAAAACTGAGTTGGATTATTTAGAAAATGACTTGCAAATCAATTGTAAACCTAAAATTGTATTTGTCTGAACCACTTCCTTCCCAAGACAAAGTAGCACATTGTTTCCCCATATAGATCAATCATCAAACGTTTCCCTAGAGAATTGGGTCAATACCTAAAATGTTCATAAGCAAAGGTATAATTCGAACGTCAATATTTAATTCGTCCCAACATGTCATGGGTGCGGCATTGTTGGCCATATTTGCCCCCACTACCTCGTAACGTCGCGTCAAAATAATTTTCGGCAAAACTCAAAGATAAAGCATTTCATTTACTATAGCACTCTTTTAAATGATCACGCTACTTTAAATAATATTATAAAATGGGGTAAAAAAATATGAATTAAGAAGAGTGAGCTCCACTACCCTTTGATCATTCATGACAAAAAGAGAGAATAACTCTCTACCTTAGAGAGAGGCTTAGTGATTTGCTTTAGGGGGAGGTTATCCTTGTTAGGAGGAGTTTTTTTATGGTTAATTATTATCTTTTATTATTGCTTTTGTATTTGTCTCCTTCTATATTTTGCTATTATCTATTTCTGCACTAACCATATTTGTCTAAGAAAAGTAGTTATTCCTTGGCATACAGCAGCTCAGCAGCTTTCGCATTTTTTATACTTCATTTTATATTTTTGTCCATTGTATCTAGGAATTAATTTTTCTGTACACGGGTTCTATTTTGATGGTGTCTGAACCTGTAATTATCTTGTTTCTTATTTTTATTTTTTTTGTAAAGGATTTTTGTCACGAAATTACCAAAGGAAAAAATTGTTATGACTATTTTTTTGTTGGCATATTCCGCGACCATCTTTGGTCATGTGTCGATAGTGGGTTATATTCATCGAAGTGCTGCATCAATGTATTTTCGTTGCTGTCCGTTCCCGGATTCCAAGAGCCTCATGCCTACTATTCGCTTACTACCCACTCGTGCTCCAATTCAAAAAGCCTTAGGCCTGCTGTATGCTCGCCATCCGCTCGAGTCCCAATTCTAGTAGCCTCGCGCCTGTTGTGCGCTCGCCGTGCAATTGAGCCCCAAAACCAGTAACCGTGCACACAAAGCTCGCTGCCTTATAGCTTGAGCTCCCATGTGTGTGTGCGTGAAACCCTATCCGTGCTCACCGCGCGCTTGAGTTGCACTCAAGCACCACGACGCGCATTTCTCCAATGGCTCTATTTTTAAACCTATTTTTGAAACTCCCTACATATTCATGTCTTATGATTTTAACCTTGATGGCCCCAAAATGACTTTGGAGGAGCATTTCACTTGAAAATTTTCTCATCTTTGTACTCCATTATTGAGAAAATTTCACACCGACAATTGTACTCCATTGACAAAGTTTTCTCTTCATATCGTGTTTTTTCATTTATACCTTTCTTGCCTGTTAACCTTCATGGTGACGTCGATGGAGTGGACATTGGCTCTAGTGGTGTTTGGCAATTCAAATGATTCGAGAGGGAAGATTGACGTGAAGACTAGAAGGCGTCCAGTTCTGTTACCATGGGTAAATTCAAGAAGTTCTTTGGTAGGGATTACAAGATAGGAGTAAGTTGGTTAAATTAATTAGTGCGTCGTTATCACCTGATTTATAAGTTGATTTTCATAATGTATACCTTTCCTGACCGTTGAAATCTTTAGGATTTTTTTCGATAGCAGCGGTTATCGAATTTTTTCTTCGTCACAAAAAAGTGTCCATTTATTATTATTTGTTATTGCATTTATTTATATAATCTTATTGCTCGTATCATTTAGAATTTAAATATTCTTTACGTGTATTGAATATTTAATTTTGTACTACTTCCGTTAATATATCAAGGGACCGAAACTTTGTTGTGTAATTTGGGATGAAACATCATTTTCAAGGATGAACAAAAAGATATCCACGTTGACCTAAATTCTACATAAATGAGAAGCCCTAATTCTACATAAACAAAAAAAAAAAAAAATCAAGCAATTTTGAAAACCCTAGTTTTTCAGATCCTTCTATTTTCTATGACCTTCATCTCTATATATTTCTCTACAACCAAATTAATTTCCCTTGCCGGTGGAAGGAGGATTGCGAGAGAGAAACAGAATCCGTGATAGAAGAAAGAGAATTGAGGTTTAACGTGGATAAAATTAGAATGATTTTGTTCGACGGATGGCTTGTTGCCTTGGTGTTGGTGCATGTCGCGCATTTAGTTGGATTCAATTTTCGAGTGTTCTGAAAATTTTGATTATGGGCACATTTGGACGCTTTTGTTTCTGTTGTGACGTAATCTTTGGGGCTTCTTTTGTCTAATACTTCATTCTTGATTTGCTTTGAAGCTCGCGTATGTCCTATCTGGTTTTGGGTCCACCATTAAACCAAGCACCGAGACTGTTCACTAGGTAGCATCGATGTTCACCATGAGATAACATCTACTCTTAACCATATAAATAATTCTAATATCATTTCTACTTTGTGTGCTTTCATGGGTTCATTGGTAAAGGGCTGATCTTCATCAATATTCAGAGAAGTCACCGTCTTTTTAATCTATGAACTCCCAACTCGACTCGTTGGAGATTTGATGTAAAAATACATTTGATATACTTTCCCGTCGTCTGCAACAAATAAACTCCGAGAATGCCGACTTAAAAAGCGAGCATGGAGAAGAAGTGGTTTGCATGAAGTTCGTCGTCCGTGCAGAAAGGCCCCCGCGTGGGGTGTTGGGTTTGCGTGTCCGACACAAGGAATCGATCAAGGTGTGTGAAATTGGGCTCACAGCTGGTAAGTAGATGTCATATGATTTGATTCTCCGGCGAAATGGCCGCCAGCTTTTCCCCTCCCAGAAATTTCAGAATCACGGGAGCCCCATCTTCAATAAAGATAAAAATATATATTTTTTTTTAAATCTAAATCATCTATTTTTAAATAAATAATTATAATTTAATAATTAATTTTAAATAATTTTTAATTTTTTAAAAAAGTAATTAAATGATAACTATTAATTTAAAAATAAATAACTTAGTTTTAAAAAATAATTTTAATTTCTTTAACAGTTGGAGACTCATTTGCTCCTAAAATTTCAACGGAAACTATTGCAAGGCAATCAATTATAAAGATAATGCTGGGTCTAGCTTCGTCTTTAAATTGAGCCAGGACTCATGGCACAAATTCTCATGGTACAGGGCAGTGACACAAAGCAAATGACCACCGCTGTTCTTCCATTTTAGGATGTGTTTTCAAGTCTCATGTCATGTAATTCTTGATTTATGTAAGTACAGTTAGACTTGTGCATTATTTCTACTTTTAATGTCAAAATATCTGCTATAATTGATGAGCAAATTTACAAGATAATTAGAAAAACATTAATATTCTAAGTACATAGTTAATATAATTGCATTATAACCAATAGTCACTAATTTATCAAAATCTGACCATATTCCAAAGTTGAATATAGGGTACTATAAAATCGTGTATATTAGTATATAATTGCTAAATGGCAACACATTTACACTAATCTGATCTAACCTGGCCTAACAAAGAAAAGTAAAGCCAGCATCTTGTGCTAGTGTTGGTTAATTACAGTTGTTTTTTTAATGCCAATATTAGATATAAATTAAATTATCTCACGATATTCTAAACGTTCTGTTCTATTCTAACTTTGGGATATCTAACTTGCATTTACTCAATGTTAAAGCATATTTTGCTTGCCTTAAAAAAAGAAAATTAACTTTTCTTCTACCAGACTCTATCGACTTCACCATGCTTAACATTTAATAATCAATATGTTCATACCTAACTCAGCATAAAAGGTGACGAGTCATCCAAAACTAGCCTTACGATTGAAAAATCCTTAATAAAATTCGTTACCCAAACCTAATCGAAATGTAATTTAATAGGTAGAGTCAGAAAATGATAAATATTATTTAATGATCTAAAGATATGATGTCAGATGATTTTTTTTCTCTATCTCCAATTATCTCAAGTCCTTTTTGTTTGTCTTGTGGGGGAAGAGCATAGATTCATGATGTCAGGAAAAAAATCTAGGCACATAAATACTAGGCGTGTGCAACTCTCTTAAGCTTTTTCTCCTTGTGATAATAAATTAAATGCTTTTTTTTTTTTTTTTGGGGGTCACAAACGCACAATTAGATTATGGGGGGACCAAAAACTTCTAAGGCAAAGTATGCACACAATTGACTTTGTCTCGGGCAAAGGAACAGAAACACAACAAAAGTACCAACATGCATTAATGACGTCCCTATCCTTCAAGCAAACCATCAAACCGGGGTTGGCAGGGCCTACCAGAGGGACGGAGAGCCATTAAATCAAATGTATAATGATATTTATTTTATATTATTTAAAAATTAAAATTATAATAATAGTCATACTTTTTTTATTAAATTTCTTTGGTAATGTAGATATTTTAATATTAATATTTAAAAAAATAAAAATAAGCTTATTCTTTTCTTATTTGAAAAAATGATTATCATTAATCGATTATATACGGTCACCTTGCATAATATGGAAATCCTTGGTGGCAATTTTGCTGAGTCTAGGGTGAATGATTTTGTGAGTTACTTGATAGGCAGCAGTCACCAAGATCTCCCTTTGAGGGATATAAGTTTATTTGGTATAACTGATATAATGATTCCGATCTTATTTACAAAAAAATCAAATAAAATTTTTATTAGTAAAGGTCAACTTGGTGCTAACTTGGCGCATAGAGCTAGGTTTAATCTCATAAATATTTTCGATTACTTGTTATCTATACATATTTTAGACTAGTAGTTAGTCACGAAAAAGGACAGTTTTATATTCAACAACTTTCTTACAAAACATCTTAGGCTTGCCAAGATAGTAGGAGATTGAGTTGTAATGGTATTCTCATGTTTCAGGTTGCCTCCAAACTTAAGTGTGTCAAGGTGGTGAGAAAAGACTTCAACAATGACGGGAGTGATACTGGGTGTGTGGTCTCTTGAGTCAGGTTGAGACTTTAGTTGGCCTAGGAGGCCTTTTAGCTTGATCCCTTACAGAACTTTGCCATTTTGGAAGAGAACCTCGCCCGTGTTGATGTTATTAATACTATTTAGATAGAGGAGTACTTCTTAAAACAAAGGGCTAAAGTTAAATGGCTCAATGAAAGGGATCGATGCTTCATATACTTCTTCAATTCCATTAAGAACACGGAAAACTTGACCAGCATTAAATCCTTGATGAAAGAAGATGGGTCATCCACAAGTTTAGAGGAAGAGGATTGTACTATTTTTCTTGTTTGTTTTCTAATCTTTTGGGTAGGCAGAGGCCTAATCGTCTGGTCTAATTGGAGGTTTTTAGGGCTTTCATTCAAAACTCTGGTGCCTACTCATTTGTTATTGTCAATATTGGCTATTCCTTCTGTAGAGGAGATTTTAATAGTGGTGTTCAGTTATGGTGATAACAAAGCCCCATGTAGAGTATGAATTTAAAATTATAATTAATTAAAATAATATAAAAAATTATTAATGTCAAATAAAAATTTAGGTTAAAATCAATACTCCGATTGAATCTTAATAGAAAAAGTGACGTCTGACCGATATTTGATATGCACACATATATATTTTGGGCAAAAAGGATATGCATAAAGAATGCCTGTGGGTCACTCACTTATTTTAAATTGATTACTCATGCCTAATACGTGCTTAAAAGACGTAGGTATATATTTGTGGTAAAAATGCTTGTATCGATAAATGTTTGACAAATGCTCATAAGTCGTATAATTTTTGTCTTAGAGCCTAATATGTATACATATGTTAGTATTCCATATAAAGCCCATCTAATTGATTTTTAGTCATTTACACTTAATTTTATAGAGAAGATAGAAAAAGAGAAAAGAAAAAGAGAGACAGAGAAGAAGAGAGAAGGTTAGAAGAGAAGAATTCAACTAAATCTAAGAAAAATTTTGGTGATTCTAATTATAAGCCAACTGTATTCATAACCATCTTTTTTATTACTATATTTTATGATCACTATGAATATTTATTATATTAAATATTTATACAAGTTATAATTTTATATTCAAGATATTTATACCTTATATGTATGTATTCTCATTCCTATTTTAAGCAACTTTTATGAAATTTATAATTTTATTTTATGTACATTATATTTTCAAGTTAATTTTCTATAACAATACTTATATATGTTCTAAAATTATATTTAAATATTCTTACATGTTCTTAATTTTTGTATATATTCCTACATATCTTAAATTCTTAAGTACTTATTCTACATACTTTGATTTCATACTTAATTACTTCTACATGCTTTATAATTAAAAGAAAATATTAAAATTACACCAAATATATTGATTATTCTACAAATCCCATCATGAATAGTTTCTAGATGTTTAAAAGTTTTATATTATATTTTTTTACATATTTTAAAATTACATATTTAAGTAACTAAAAGAATTATGATATAATGCAAACTAAATATTTGAAAAACTAAAAAAAAATTCTATATAAGTTAAAAGATAAGGATATTTTCTTCGATGTGAAAAATAAAAAGAATTATATAGGTATTGAGTAAAATTTTTTATTTGATTTTATATGGATAAATGAGGAAAATAAATCTTTATAGGAATAAATACTTGCTTTCTAATTAAAAAAAAAAAAAAAAAAACTAAAGAGAATAAGATATGATATAGAGTAGAAATTCTTTTATTTCATTCATAAGGATTTCACAAACATCCCCCATGATCTCAAAATACATGTAAGTATACTAATAGTTTATGACATCAATAATATATAAATAGCATTTAGCTCCATCTATAAGGTTATGTGTACAACAGTTTATCTACGAGTCCTAAACAATAGTATATAGCTTTTAATTATATAAAAATATATATAATTCAAGTTTTGATATTCACTGTTTTATCGGTGAGGCTCCTATTGATCATTAGTTCATAAAATGTACATGATTTAAACATACTTTAATGATATATATTTTAAAGAAGAGAGTTTTGATCATCAATCTCAAATTATGCATAAAATGTTATAGAATTTATATATTGTTATATCTGATTTAAATCATATTTTATTCCAATGTATTTTGATATAAAGTATTAGTTTAATTATAAAAATTATATGTCTTACTAAAATAATTAGCTTACTCTTACTTTAATTTTTACTAATATTTCAAATTAAAAGGCTTGGGATATACTTGTAGGTGGTTGAAGTTAATGGAAAGGCAATTCAAAGATTAGAATTAGGATTTAAAATTTTTGATGATATATTTTATTTTAGAATAATAAATTTTTGGTATTTATTTAGCTACAATTTATAGATACTATAATAATTACCTTATAACGATATTTTATTGGGATTTAGTTTTATTTTTGGCATTACCCAACAGTATGTTTAAGTCATGATTTTTATTAGTCTAATTTTAGTTTTGACATTTCTCCTTATTTATATTTTAAGGTTGTGTGTGGTTGATATTTGGAACCACTTTTAGGTGTAACAATTCAGGTCCTATAATTTCATTCATCATCTATTTTGGTCATTTGCTAGCATTTGTCATTTTCTAGGTTCATGTCTCAATATTTTTATTTGGATTTTAGTCTTGGATAAATAAATAAATTTCTAAAATCATTGATTAAGAGTCAATTTTATTAGACCTCGGGCTTTGGAGTAACAACCTAGGCTCGGATGGGTTCTCTATAGCCTTTTTAAATCCTCATGGGATATTGTTGGCCCTGTCATTTCCATAATAGTCACCGATTTTGTTCAACCTAAAAGTATTTATGATGACCCCACTTTTGAACAGATAATTAAATAATTAATAATTAAAACTTAATCCAAAATCGAGACATGACTCTACAAATGACACTACTAGACAATTTCAATAATAAATAACAAGCCCAAAATCTAAAAGTCACATCCTAAAGTTGTAAGGCCCGAGTTCTTGATTATGGTGATTATGGGTAATTAAGTCAATATAATTAAAATTAAGATCAAAATATGTGAAAATCAATTCAAGAATCAAAATTAGACAAGTTGATTATCATCTGAAGTAGGCCCAACCTATACTTGAGCACTAGATCTAGTGGAGTTATTTTGAAGTTCGCCCGAGAGCCGCTCAAGCTAGTGGTTGGCATAGAAGGCCCACTCAATGTACGTTGAGAAGAGCTCAAACGTTGTCAACCTGAGTCCTAACACCCGATATATATCTAAGGTGCGCTTGAGCGCAAGGATATATAAATATAATATCTAAATTCATTTTCAGTCATTTTGCAGCACTTTTTAGAGAAGAGAAAGAGCCGAGGAAAAGAGAGAGAGGAAGAGAGAAAATGCTTAAGAAGGTCCAATTTAAGTGATTCAAGGCTAAAATTTGATGAATTTGGAGTAAAGGCAAGTACACCTTCAAATCTCTTTCCATTGTTACTGATTTTTGCTAATATCATAGAGTATTTTCTTATCCAAATGCTTATGTATACTTTAAAGCTCAAAGTTTAATGTTATGTTAAGCTTGCATGCGAATTTCTCATCATTTTGAAGCAAAATATTAAGAAAATATATGCCTAAATCTGTTTTGTACTCTAAGCTCAAACATGTTTTAAAAATCTGATATTATAATCCTATATGTATAATTTCATGATTAACCCTCTTGCATGTTTAGAAAATATATAATATATATTCTGAAGACCCATGAAAATGCCTTACATGCATGCTATTTGAGCTAAAATTTGCAGACAAATTTATATGCTAAATTTTGTATTTTTAGTTGCTGAATTTTGGTTTTTTTATGTCTTAAATTTATATACGAGGCTTTGTATGTTTTAAACTGATAATCATATATCTTATATGAGCTGAAAATGCATGTAATTTAGCATTCATAATCTAAAATTTGGTACATTTGCTGATTTTATACATTGCTACTGAAGTTCTACACCTTATGGTAGATTTCATGCATTACATGCCAAATTAACATCTCATACGTTAAAATTACATCATAGCATGATTTTCATAGAATGTATAAATTTATCATGAAAAAAAAATACAGATTTATAAATGAAAACTTTACAATCATGCTAAATTATTATAAAAATTTTTTTAGAATGGTAAAATATAAGATTTAAGAAGAAAAGTGTAAATAAGTACTAGACCAAGGTTATAATTTATCGGATAGTATGTGTCAATATACCTTAATATATTATAATGATATGTCAATATCCGAATCTATCAATTGCGAATGATAAGTGGTATTTGGCCTCATCTATAAGTTGATATATAGATGGCCCATCTTAAGATCTTGAATAGAAGTATATGACTTTTAATTATGTGAAAATATATATAATTAATCTTTGATTATCCGCTCTTTTAGTTAGTAAGGCCTACTGACTTTAATCCTTAAAAAAAAAAAGAGAATTGACCATATTTTTTATGGCTAAGATTCAGAAGAAACATTATAAAATGGAGATAAAAAATTTAAAAATGCATTATATTGATTTTTTGCACAAGTTCATGTCTTTACATTTGATTACATTCTATGTTCTTTTCAATATGATTTAAGCACAAAATATGTATATTCATTAATATATTATATGTCTTACTGAATTCTTAACTTATTTTCTTACTAATTTACTAAACCCTTTACGGAGATACATGAGTTCTTATCAGATAAATAGGAGTGAAGATCAAAAGGGTTTGCAGAATTTTTGTTTAGAAGCTCATGAATGTTTTATATTGGTAAATATTCTTAGATAATATTTAATGTATCTATATGATGTATTTTAGTTTAATTTCAGTTTTGGATAATGGTTTATGATGTATTTGGCTTTCGGATAGTATCTAGATGTCTCAAGTGTTGTGTTACAACATTTAGTATCGGTTAAAGAATTGATCTAAACTATAGTAGATTAGATGATGCATTTAGTTGATGTTCTAAATCTGGACAGTAGGTTGTATTCAGTTAAGATTTGTTGTGGTCTTATGTATTAATTTGGATGTTATTTGTCTATTGTTGGATGACAGTTTGGTTGAGTCAATAATTGAGCTTTCATCGGTCAAATCATGAATGCTTATTTTGTTTCCGCAGAATATATTATGTTGATATTTGTATTTGGTCAGATATTATCCTTTACATAAGGTCTAATATTGTGTTGTTCGAGTTAGTGTCAGACCCACTCATGACTTAGCAATTGATTTGGGTCCTATGATGAATATTAATTTTTTTTGTAGTCGATCGTGAGAGCGACATAGAATTCACATCTAGGGGATTTATTAAAGGATAATCGGATAATTAATAATAATTAAGAGTTAATTTGGGATTAGATCTTGAGACGTGACAACAATGGGTCCAGAATAAATCAATACTTGATCAGCCAAAATCTAAAAATAAGAAAAAAACACTGTTAAGTTAATATCTAATTTGTCGAAAAATAAAATTTAGAGTATTAGGCATGCTAGCCATCAAAATATAATATTCGACGAAAGCTATATATTTCATGGATATTATATTTGATCTTTTATTTATAAATAATATATTATGATATATTTGAATATATTTCGTTAATTTTTTGTAATGATTCTCATTTAATTAAAACAAAAAACTCTAAATCAAAAAATAAATGAACTATTTTTTTTCATATTTAAAAAACAAGTTAACTTTAACAAAATCAAAATAGAATTCTCAATCAAATACTTATATAAAAGAAACATATAAGGATAATTTCTTAAAATTTTAAAAATTTAAGATAATATGTTTAAATTAAGACATATATTTTCAAAATTTTATGAAATGGAAACAAAAGTATCATACATGTATTATAATCTCAAAAGAAGTAGGCAAACAAAATGTGTATAAACATTTGACCAAGAAATGATAAAAATTTTTTAAAAAGTTTAGCAATAAGAAAGAAGTGACTTAGATATAGTTACCTTCACTTAGATTTACTAAAGATTTACTTAGAACACTTAAATTTACTTCATTGATCTTCTTCTCTTCTTCTTATCTGTTTTCTCTCAAACTTTCGTGACAAATGCATAGAAAATTGGTATAAACTGCTTAAATAGTAAATTAGCACACATGTATTAGTTATGCGTGAGTCATATATAAAGGCTAATTTTAGTCTACGTATGAGTACACATTAGGTATGCATCAGACGCTATAATTTTAGAACAAATATACACAAAAACTCATCATACACACATTAGGAGCCGCAATTCTGGCTCAAACATACTCTTGCATGAATCGGGCACCCTTTAGGCACTACTATTACTATAATTCAACACTTGATATCTAATTTAAACTCACAATTAATATTTATAATTCACCAATTTATTTAATTTCTACGTTATTATATAAGTCTAAGTATTTAGATCTCATAGTATCCCAAAGCAAATCAATGCCACGACAATTAAGCCTTACTCATTTGGCAATAAATATTAACTTACTAAAATATTTATATTTCTAATATAAATGAATAAATAAGTTTTCTAAAAACAACTATTAAAATAAAAAGATAAAAACTAAAAAAAATTAATTTTCTACCTAAATATTGCCACGTTTTGAAAGCTAGTAAGCTAGAAATAACAAGCTGTGTATGCTTGGGCTAATCTAGTCTAGCTTGCGTACACTAAGGCATCCATCAAATTAGGGGTGGGTGATTTGACCCCAGCTGGCGCTGTTGATTTCTATTGTTTTGGCTCTGGGTGTGCCCAAGTGTCTATCGCTCCTATGCTAGGACTCATGACATGCCTTTGATCCAGGGTTGGAAACATGCTCTTGTACATGTTTCCTTCTTATATACATGATCAATTATTAACTTAAAAAAAAAAAAATTCTGCAGTGCATTGAGCTCTTTTTGCAACAATGAGATCGTGTATGGGATATTACATCTTTAAGGACTGGTCTTAGGCTAGGGCTGTGTCAAGGCTTGGCATTGACTAATTTAATTGAGCACATCCCAAGTTGTTAGGGCAAAACAATCTCAAATAAGTCATATGTTCATATTTATTTTGATAGGATCAAAGAAAAGTGTCCGAGTATATATCAATTGGACTGAATGAGGTTGTCGTGGCTTGCAAAGGTGCTTGACATGACCCATTGAGATTAGAGCACAATTTTCTTACAATTGATGCAATGGCAATTGGTAAATGTTCAAAAAAAAAAAAAAAAAAAAGAGGTAATCAATTGTGCTAGCTATTTCCTCTAAAAAAATAAAATAAAATTAGTTATTGATGCTGATTTTTTTGTACTATATGAGTTTTAGTTTATTTGTATGAATTATAGTATTTTACTATTTTGAATGGAAAAGATCATATAACAAATATTTATTATAGTTATAATGAATGATTGTTGGAGTCTACGTCTAGTTGTTTTTCCTTTCTAATATGAAGATTTTTTCAAAGTAAAATTGTTAGGGTTGTGTATACCCTATTTTTTTTTTATATTGTGTTTATGTCGTTCAATTTATTATTCATGATTAGGGATAAGAATTTTAACATCAGTCCTTAGTCCCAACAAAAGCTGTTATTAGATACAAGTTTCCTAGTTAGAGAAAGTTTCTTGAAAATGAAAGACATTTTTGGTAATCTTCCATGCTCAAATTGACTACACTAAACTGTTCAATATGAAAGTCGAGAATGGATGACATTCTCTTTTGCAAAAATGTTGTTGACCCAAATGAAGGTGAGTGCCAAGCATGGGGATAATGCTCCAAGGATTCGATGCATATGAACCAGAAGATTGTAGGTCATGTCCATTAATAGGTAGACAAATTGGTGTTCCATCATATCATAAACGAAGCAGACACTTTGTTTACAATGGAAGAATGTGACCAATCATTATAACAAGAATGTTGGGATTGATTACTTCCTTATAGGTAACTCAACAAATGAACACGTTATCGGTAGATCACATAAGTTTTGTATGATGTTCAAAATGCTGCAAACTAGTTGTAGTAAAAACTATAAAAACTATTTGCCGGAGAAGGTAAATCTCAAAGAAGACCGTTTGTCGAAGTGAAAATCTAGAGTGGCAAATGCCAGAATGGAATTTATCGGAACGGCGGGTATGAAAAGCCGAAATGGAAAATGCCAATTTGTATTTTCCGGAATAGATAGGCAGGAATGATCGGCATGGTTTTGGCCGGTTTGAATTTATCGGAATAGATTTACAGGTATGACAGGATTTACTAATATGGAATGCCGGTACGATTTTTACCGTATGGATTTACTGGTATGGAATGATCGGTATGAGATTGACCAGTATGTAAAAGTGCCAGATTGGGGAAAAATTGTCTGGTTGCAGTAAAGTGCCAGGTTAGGATAAAATGACCAGTTGTACAGGAAATGCCTAGTTGCATAGAAAATGCTCAATTGCATAAGAAATGCTTGGTTCCACGAAAATGGCTAGTTATGCGAAAATTACCGGTTGTAGCAAATTTGTCAGTTGGGCACAAATGGCCGGTTGCAGCGAAATGACTGGTTGAAACCAAGATGAACAATTTGCCAATTGGGCAAATCTTGAAGTGGCCAATTTACTAGAGTGGCAGTTGGAGGAGTAACGCCAAAGGATATACAGTCAGCAATTTGTGTTGGGGAAAGAGACTACTAAAATTGAGGATTAGGTGATGGTCAAAGAGATTAGTGACAATCGAGGATACTAGGTGATGGCCAGAGAGACTAGTAAAGATCGAGGACACTAGATGATAGCCAATGACAGTTTGTCAGAATGCTAGCAACTGACTGTGTAAAATCGTTGACTTTCTAGAGTTTGTAAGTTTTATAGAATAGGTAGCTATCATGCAGAGCACGCGCCGTTTGTGTAGAGAGCAAGTTAACCTGTAGAGTCACGTTTGTCTAGAGAAGCATAGGAACTGGTGAGATTATAGGAAAAGATAAAGTTGATATACCAAATGATTTGCAAGAATCAAGCCAATTGAGCTAGTAGAATTTGGAGCCAAGGTCTTTATAAAGAGCATACCAAGCACTTTAGAAAAATAAGCTAACAAGGTTTGTGGTAAGCGGCCATGGTAGTGGCTGCAGGTGTGGCAGACAGAAGCAGCAGCGACAAAGGCTGTTGCGATGGAACGTAGAAGGAGAGTGGAACGGAGTAGAAGTGCGGAAGGAGCTCGCGTTGTTCGCCATCTACCGCGACACTTGTAAAATGAGTGAGTAAAGTGTATTACCAATGAGAAAAAGGAAAGAAGAAAAACAGAGAAATAATAGAAAAGGAGGATTTTCCTGACTCTAAATATTATTTTTCTTATTCTATCTCGGGTATGTAGTGGGTATTCTATCTCAGAGATTTTGTAACCAATTTTATATAGTGGAAGCCATTTTCAGAGTTTGTCCTATGATTTTTTCTTTCGGCTTAGAAGGGTTTCTATATTAAAAATGTTATGCATCTTTTTTTTGTTCCTTGTAGCTGACGATTGATAGGGATTCGGGTTTTCTATTGCGTCGGATTGGGTGATCCAGGTGTCGAATCCCAACAAGTAGTATCAGAGAGAGATTGTAGACCTTTGCCTTGATGGTGTCATCGTCGAGGAGCTTGCCATTTTGTGTGGTGCAGGAAGGAGCGACAAAAGAACAGTGGAGTGCAATAGGGCTAAGGACGGAGCCGAGTAAGGGAAAGAGCAGAGCCAGCAGGGCTAAGGATGAAGGTGAACAAAGCCAAGGGCGCCAACAGGGCCAAGGGTACCAATGGAGCTGCGCACGGCCAAGGGCGAAGCTGAGTACGGCCAAGGGCGTGTAAGGTGGCCAAGGCGGAATGCTAGGGAGGATGATTCGACCACGGAGAAGAAGTTAAAGGGGTGTTGGATTACGCCAAGTTCAGTAGAGCGAAAAAAGGTATCATTCAGGTTTGTAGAAGTGAACGCCGAGATCCCAATTGAGGGGAAACTGCTAAAAGGCAGGCGATGACGATCACAGAAAAAAGGCAAGGTTTTTCCCATAAAGTTGTAAGGGGAAGTTTACTAGGGTTGGTCACTCCATTGTGGGTAACTCAACAAACAAACATGTTATTGGTAGATCACACAGGTGTTGTGTGATTTTCGGAGTGTTACAAACTGGTTGCAATAAAGATCATGAAGACTATTTGTTAGAGAAGGCAAATCTCAGAAAAGACTGTTTACCAAAGTGGCAAATCTCGGAGCAGAAATCCGAAGTGAATTTCTGAAGTGGCATTGGCTAGAGTCGCAAATGCCAAAATGGAATTTACCGGAAAGGCCGGTATGAAAAGTCAAAATGGAAAATGCTAGTTTACATTTTTCGGAATGGACAGGTAGGAATGACAGGTATGGTTTTAGCCGGTTTGGATTTACCGGAATAGATTTCCTGGTATGGAATGCCGATATGGTTTTTATCGGTATGGATTTTCTGATTTGGAATTCCGGTATGAATTTACCAATATAGAATGACTGATATGAAATTGACCGATATGAGATTAACCGGTATTCAAAAGTGCCAAGTTGGAGCAAAATTGCCCAGTTGCGGCAAAGTGCCAAGTTGGGACAATTTTTCCCTGTTGCGCCAAAATACCTAGTTGGGGCAAAATGGTTAGTTGCGTAGGAAATGTCCGATTGAGGCAAAACGGCTGGTTGCACAGGAAATGCCCAATTGCGTGGAAATGGCTAGTTTTGCAGAAATGGCTCGTTGCAACAAATTGACTGGTTGGGCAAAAATTACCGATTGCAGCTAAATGACTCGTTGGAGCCAAGATGACCAATTTGTCGGTTGGTCAAATCTTGAAGTGGTTAATTTGCTGGAATGGCAATTGCAAGAGTAACGCCAAAGGCCGGACGATCAGCAAGTTGTGTTTGGCAAAGTGACAAGTGAAGACCGAGAATTAGGTGATGGCCAAAATGAATAGTGACAACAGAGGACACTAGGTGATGGCTAGAAAGACTAGTAAGGACCGAGGACACTAGGTGATGGCCAACAATAATTTATCTGAAATGCTAGCAGCTGATTGTGTAGAACTGTTGACTTTCCAGAGTTGGTAAGTTTTGCAAAGTAGGTAGTTGTCATGCAGAGCATGTGCCGTCTGTGCAAAGAGTAAGTTCACCTGCAGAGCACGGGTATATGAGAAAGCACAGGAACTAGTGAGGTCGCAGGAAAAGACAAAGTTGGTATATCAAATGATCTGCAAGAATCAAGCTAGTTGAGCAGCTGAGATTTGGAGTTAGAGTCTTTATCAAGAGCACACCAAGCACTTCGGAAAAATAAGCTGACAAGGCTTGTGGTAAGTGGTTGTGGGTGCAACAAACGGAAGTAGTAGCGACAATAGCTACTGCGATTGAACATGGAAGGAGAGTGGAACAGAGAAGTAGTGCAGAAGGGAGCTTTCGTCATTCGCCGTCTACCGCAGCACTTGTAAAATGAGTAAGGAGTGCATCATCAGTGAGAAAAAAAAGAGAAGAAAAATAGAGAGATAAGAGGAAAAGAGGGTTTTCCTTACTTTGAAGATTGTTTTTCTTATTCTGTCTCGGATATGTATCAGGTATTCTATCTCGAGATTTTTGTAACCAATTTTACATTGTGGAAGCCTTTCTCCGAGTTTATTCCATAGTTTTTTCCTTCAATTGAGATGAGTCTCCACGTTAAAAATATTGTGCATCCTTTTTTTTTTGTTTTTTGTGTCTACGAAATTGATAGCTGACGATTGACGGAGGTTTAGATTTTTTGTCGTGCCGGATTGAATGAATTTGAGTGTCGAACCCCAACAAAGAGGACCCCTTCAATTGAGATCTTCATAGTCAAAAGGCTTGTAAATGCAAGTACAAGGAAAGGAAACAATGTTGACGGAGCATCTCAACAATATCTAAGGGCTTATGAGTTAGCTCAGAAACTCCAAAGAAGGTTTTGGAGGATGAGCTTCAAGCTTGTATCTACAAGATACGTCGTCAGTTAGTTGGAAGATAGCTGTGGTTGTTGATAGCAAAATGCCATAATGGAAAGTTTTTTGTAAGTAAAACTTATATAATTATAAATCCATGAGAAGGAAGTACGATAGTAGCTCATAAGCAAATTTTCTTGTCTCAGAATGACAATGAATGACCAAGGAAAAGAGCCACAGCAATCGGGAAAAATCAAAGGGATGATCCAAGTCGAAGGACAAGATGAAGTGCTTTTACTTTGAAAACTTGGGCCACATAAAAAGAGACTATAAACAACTCAAATAATCTCAAGATGGACAAAAGGTGTAGAAGGACACCACCACCACGACAACACCGGAAGGTGAGATTACTATTGTTTGCAATAATGGAAATGTGAACTTTATGAGTCAAGACCTAATATGGGTTGTTATCTTCGCTGGGTTTTGGTCATTCACTTATAAGCTTAAACAATAAATTTATAGTCATCGGAGGATCGTACAAAATTCGTGCCAGCGAAGCATGTGTGGGGCACTCGCGTGTGATGTACCAATTCTAGAACATCGTATTGTGAGTAATTAAATTAATATGATCAAGATTGGATTTAATTCTTGTGAAAAAATTAAATTTCGGGACCGAAAATCGATTATGTGGAGAAGGCCCATTGGGTGCCCAAGGTGGCACCGTGGCATCGGGGCTAATAGACTGGCCTGAGATGGTGCTCTAGTGCCGGCTTGTAGTATATAAACCCATGAGGGTTTTGTTTTGCCATTTTTCCAACTTCCATGCAAGAAGAGAGAAAGAGAGGGAGATAGAAGAGAGAGAATGGAGGAATCGAGGTCCCGGGGTTCGAATCCGACTTAGAGCCATTTAGAAAAGTGATAGATCGGATCAAGGTAAATGCACCCATACTCTCCCTTTTCGTTTTTTATACTTTTATTCTATTTTCTTTGGGTATCTTCATTTTGATATCCGATTAAATTTATATTTTGTTTTACCCATAACCTAAGCATGAAAATATATTGATTTTATATTCGATTTGCGATATTTGGACAGTTTTTCACACCCAAAAACCCTAACCCACGCCCAGACCAATTTCACCTGTTATTTTGAGTTTTATGTATGATTTGACCTTAAATAGAAGAAAATTATAACTTGAGTATGCACATATATAAATTTCATATCCAATTTCGTAGTTTTGACTTGTTTTCGGACGTGGAACCCTAACCCTGCGTCCCAGATGATTTCACCGATTAAATTGGGGTTTATATATAAATTGGCTTTAGAATATTGTTACTCATACCTCAAATATGTTAATTTATTATTTTGGTGTCCAATTTGATAGTTTTATATGACATTATGTTCACCAGAATCCTAACCCGCGCTCCCTTTGGGTTTTACTCAAATTAAATGTAAATTATACATGATTGGGCATTGAAAATTCATAATTCCTTTTTTATGGACGCAAGCAACCCGTATATTTGGTATTTGCGCCCACAGAATTATATATGATGATTTTACGTATTTCAAAAATATTATCGGACATGAACAATGATATTTAATCGCATTCATGTTAAATATGTTACTTTGTATATGTACCAAAAATTATGATGCATTCAATTATGAAGGAATTTTCATCCGAAAACTCTAAAGATAAGTTGGGCTCGTTATGGTAAGAATTTCCTACATATTTCAAGTTTTATGATAATTTATTCATGTATCATGAACATATTAATTGAAATGATCCGAAAATCATGTCATGATTCATTTATGAAAGAATTATCGATCGGAAGTTTTAAGAATTCTGTTGGCATAATGTAAATAGATTCCTTAATTATTCTAAGATTCAAAAGGAAATTATACATGGAATTAAGAAACGTTAGGATTTAACCTTACGACGAATACGAAAATGTGAATTTGAGAAAGCTTTATGAAAAAAACCAAGAAGGGATATTCTGCATTTAAGTCATAGACTTATGAACCGTTTTCATGAATAATAAACTGATTGACTTATGAATTGTTATCTAACAAAGTGGGAATGAAAAATTTTATATTTAAGAGCAGGATTCCCTAAGGAAATAAGAACTAAGAACATGGACTGAGGATCTTTCAACAGATAGTATGTTTTTGCATGCCATAGATATTACAGTAAAAATTCAATGATTATCTTGACCGTATTTTATAGTTGGTGATATTCCTTAACATGCCTTAGTATACTATAGTGGAAGGTCGTTGTCTGTTTTGATACTGTTTGCGGCTATTGGCCTTGTCTATAGGAATTGTATGTAGACAGTCCGCCTTTGAGTCTTGAGTAAGAGAAGATGACTTTTGATTGTGTAGGAGCAAACACAATTTAGGTTATGACCAACCGTTTCTTTGTTAGTAAGGCCTACTGACCCCCAAATGAAATAAGTTTTCGACATGATTTGATGACTAAGAAAAGACAAAGGAAATGAATTACAGAAATATGAAACAAATCATAAAAATATTTCTTTTGAATCATGATTTATAGTCTCATATGCATATCTCTTTCCTCATATATGTATTATAATATCTTTTTTGAATATGTCATTGATATATATGTGTCTTGTTGAACTTTTGACTAAACATTGCTATTTTTCTCCCTCCAAATGAATATTAGTTGCACCCGATGAGATAGGGTAGAGGTTTGAGTCAAGTAGGCGTTAAAGATGATAGAAGATGACCTTATGGACTTAATTATGCAGCCTTGGGCTTTTTGATAAAATATTTTTGTATTCTGATGGATTTCATATATCGTTGTATGCATTTGATGATGAAGGTAGTATACCCATAGTGTAATTTTTGTTGTATTGATGAATGTATATATTTTCGTAGATTATGATGGTTAGTTGAGTACCTAGTGGCATCTTGTCCGAGCCAACATCGTATCGGAGTTATGATGTTAGGGTCTCGTATAGTTGGTAGCTTTTGGATCCTGTGTTTTTGTATTGTAGATTATTTGATGGTTGTACAGGATATTTATAAAATTTTATATTTGACCGATGTCCGTATTATAGTCAAAATTCTATCAAATTTTTGGTTAATAATACATTATGTCACACTCGCACTGCCGGGGTCCTTGAGGGACGCCCAGGCGCCAATTCCAAGGGCACCACCTTGAGGGGCGCCTAAGGCATCAATTCCAAAAGAGGCATGCTCAAGAATGCTCAGAGGCACTCGAACACAAAAAACAGTGGTCTTGTGCTCAAAACATACCCGTAGCGTGCTCGAGCGCCAATCACAGTATAAAATGCGCCCTACGCATTTTAGGGTTAATTACGAAATTATTTCTTATATAATGAGTGCCACACAAAGAGAGAAGAAGAAAAAGGTTTGACATCTGGTTGAGGACTGATTTCAATTTCATTCTTTGCCAAGATCGGATATATTATTTTAGAGGTGATTTATAGAACGTATTTTTATTTGGTTATTCTTATTTCTTATTGTATTTTTCTTGTGCGTTGTTGGGTATATTGAGAAGGTTATAATCAATCATTTTTTACTCAAAATTATAATAAAGGGATTTCGGAGGGGGTCACTTGTAACTGATACATTTATAGTGAATTTATTTAGAATTTATCCCATAAATTTTTTTCTTTGTTAAAAATAATTTTCCATGTTAAAATGTTATATATTTTAAATTTTCTTATACTTACAAGTTTGGTAGATAACGGTTGACAGAGGGGTTTGGGTTTTGTTTCCCTGATTTGAGTTGTACGTATTCGGATCAAACTACAACAGTCTTGATCGCCTCATTCCATGTCACCTTAATGAGTGAGCATTTTTACTTCCTAGAACAAAGATAAATTCAAGTGAGAAATGGGAATGATGATGTTCCTATAATTGATGGTTTTGAGAAAGATTTTATAGAGACAAATGTCATGACAATGTTAATCCTAAATAATGTGAGTCATATTCCTAACATGCATCTCAATTTAATTTATGTCGGAACACTAGATGATGAAAGTTAATCGAGCACCTTTGAAATGGAAGGTGGAAGCTCTTCAAAGGAAATATGGTGATTGCCAACGGTAGTTAGTACAACTCCTTATACACTATTCCCACCAAACTATGCTAGGATATGGTGAGTACAACAGAACATACTATGGTCAAGTTATGACATAAAAGCTTTGTCACATAAGTGAAAATGGCTTAGATTCATACTAGGAAAGAAGTACTTAACATGTTTTTCTTTGAAAGTTTGCATTCATTGACTGGTGGGAAAGGAACACTAAGTTGCATTTCATAGGCCCAAGATGACTAAAAGTTCCAAGTTATAGGACTGCATACAAACTAACGCATGTTCTAGAAAGCTAGAACTATTGTGGCATCAAATATTTTGTCACTTTTATTAATAAATTATTCACTAAATGTGTGGATATTTTCCCTATTGTTCAAGGACCTGGTCTTGAATATTTTTAAACAATTTCCATGTTAGTATGAAAAGATAGATTTTAAAGAATCTTAAGATAGTTTGGTTGGACAATGGTGGAGATGCCAATGATTCTTTTAACTATATTGCTAGAAGTACGATTATTGTGGAAAGACATCACAACAAATTGGGTAGTTGATAACGTCATTAAAAGAGTCGAGTCTTTACTTTCTCAAACAAACCTATTGAAATCCTTTGAAAGAAAAGCCATAATAGTAGTTATTAATATTGTCAACTCATTATCCTTTCTCCTACTGAAATTTAATGTTCTAGACAAAACATGTACTAAGAAGGAAGTCTTCTCTGACCATTTGAGCACATTTCATTATAGGGACATTGTGCACATCCTACAAGATAAAAAGTCAAAGCTCGAAGGGAAAGAAAACCTTGAATAACAAGTTGGTGTTCCCAACTAAGGTTGACGATAAGTATATGCAACTAAGGTATAAGATAAGATTGATTGTGAAAGACAATAGCCAAAAGATGGGCATATATTTTGAGAAAATATTTTCTTATGTGTTAAAGATATAAATATTCCAACTTTATTTCTTTGTTGGGGATGGATGAATAAAAATGAAAATAAATAAGGAATAGATTTAAATTAGTTTTTAATCCTTACTTATAAATTGATTATATTTTCACATTTGTTCTAAAATGTACTATTTTTAAATAATATATATATGATTTTGGACTATTTTTTCATTTAAGTAACTATATATTTTTCTTATATAAAGTTTTTGAATATAGAAAGAGAAAAATGAAGGGGTTGGTGGGTTCCGTAATGCGTATCGTGAAGCAAAGAGATGATCCCTCAGATAATAAAATGGAAAGGGAGAGAGAATACATGAAGACCAAATCAGAAATTGGCCGCAAGCTAAGAGTATAGTGATTTATTCCCACGAGACTATAAAGTTTAAATTTTTTTGCAATAAATATTCATCATCCAATGAAATAATAGATTGTCTTATGTCTATGAAGATAAAGTTCTTAGCAGTACACTTCATTTTATAAATGGTTATTTTAGAAAATTGTGGTGCCATCTCTCAATGATCAAGGATCTAAGTCCTTCAAGTTTTTGAGCAATTGCCCAAGTGAAAAGACATATACGGAAGAAATTAAAGTGTATGCACAGTCACAACGGAAAGTGGACACATTGGACCGTTTGATAAGTGGCGTTGATCATAAAAATAGGATGCTAAAAATACTATCAAAAGCACCATAATCAAATAGCATGGGCAACAAAATAAATAGATCAATTATTTAGAGAGTCTTAGATATTTTTTCAAAGTAAAAGTTATGCAGGCCAACTGATAAGAAAAGGTTTCAACATTGTGGCTCATGTAATTAATTCTTCTCCTAGTTCTCTTGAAGGGTAATATTCTTGACAACATCTTGTTTTACAAGGAATTTGTTATGATTATTAGCAAAGTAGTTGGTTGAAAGTCTTTTTTGTGAATATTTGGTTGAAAATCTATTTTCTATGTTTCTAGGAATGAGGGATATAAGCTTGATGCAAAGACATGACAATTTTTTTTATCTTTTTTTAAGTATGAAAAAATTGAGTTCAACTAATTTTATAATTTATTAAAAAATAATTTTGCCAGATTGAGAGATATGTCTGCTGGATGAGATAACTGATATATTGATATGGTTGAGAAGATAACTTTCTCATGATACTGATTTTCTATATGACATTGATCTAAAATCCATTGACATTATTGCCTACTTAGGATGATGATGATATTTTGAGATGTTTAACAAGATGATGGTGACCATGATATTTCTACTGTTCATGAGAATAATAAAGCTTATGATGATGTTCCTGAGCTTTCATCAATCTTTTCACTCAAATAATCTTTGAAAGATTAATATTCTTTTATACATCTATCAAATTTTAATTTTATGTTACTTATCATTTATAGATAACCTAAATATTTTATTTATAAAAATTATTGAAGGACGACAACAAAAATTAAAGTTTGCAATGTGAAATGAGATAAAATCTTTACATGAGAATCACATATCTTTATTTATAAAGCTTCTTAAGGGTCAGAAAATATTTGAACATAAGTAGATATTCAAATTGAAATCCTAAAAAAAAAAAAAAAAACCAGGACCAAGATATAATACAAAATTAACTGTGAAGGGATTTAATTAAAGAAAAAGCATCTACTATAAGGAGATATATTCTCTTATTGTGAAGAAAAAAGATGCCTTCTATTCCAATTATTTCCACCTTATTTGTGAATTTGGGTTTAGAGTTGAGCAACTTAATGGGCAGAAGACATACTCTAAAGGAATTTCAAGTAGGAAATTTGCATTGAGAAACATAAAGGACTAAGGGGTAAGTGAAAGGAGCCCTTGTGTGATACTTGAAAAGAGTTTCTACATAGCCTTGCGACACAACAATAGCCATGACGCAGTTAGAGAAACAATGAATGAATGAAAAAAACTATAACCCAACTGGTATTCCCAACTTGGAACAAAAATTTCTGATTTTACTTTTTGGCAGAAATACTCCTATTATAAACAAAAATATGGTCAGATAAAAAGAGATATATTCGAATAGGATTAGGAGAATTCTATGTCAGGAAAATTCAACCATTCAAAAGTATATTTGATAAATTAAAGAACATTTTAAAGAAAAATTTCAATCAATATTACATTGTTATTTTACTAAAAATGGCATTCACACTTACTAATATAAATAGGTTCATACAAATTGTCTCGAGGATTTAATGAATTCTCATTTAACTATATTTAGTCTCATGTCAAATATGTGAGTATGAGTTACCTTGTGGAATACACTCAACTGACAAGGGCAAATATATATAGCCCTTGCTTATAGTAATAAAATAAGATCCACAAGATTTTTATAATATCTTAATATTGTTATTACCTTATGAGTAAGGGATTTAATGGAATCTATTGATTATATCCAATAAAATTCAAGAGTTAGATTCAGTAAAATTTAGATTTTGTAAAATCAATAATGTTATATTGTTATTCGAATTTGGAGTGTTCAGATCATTTATGCTACTATTTTGACCTAGAAAATTTATGTCTTTCTTGTGATGATGGCCATTAGGGATCTTCACCTATTATTGATGAGATCCAAATTTTGTGAAATTATTTTGTCTTCGTAATATGCAGGTCTAGTGGAACCTATTTTTAATATCGTTTTTTAATCATAGTTACAACAAATTATAGAGTCTCATATTTAGTTTATGTTTAAATTTTATATTAGTGTTATTACTTTTGTACATCTTAATATTGTTTATCAAAATTAATTATTAATTATTATATGTTACTAATTATTATTACTTGTTGAGTGTTTGATTCAACCTTATATTTTATTGGATCTCGAATTGAGTTGAATATGTAATGTCAGCAATGAATCATTCATTTATTGCGGGACCTAAAAGTAGTGAGGATTCATAAAATAGTACTCAGGGTTTTGAATGAAATATCAGCATATATCGGTATTATCTACAAGTATCTAATATATCTAATGGTTTATATCAGTATTCGGTCCTTTGATGCCAATTTTTGTGATACCATATTAAATTCATAATGTTATCATATTGGCTAATATATTCAATATTTAACTGTTATAATTAGTAAATCAGTCAATATTTACTTATCAATTTATAATTTATATTTTTTACCTTTAATATATTCAATATCAATAATTATTATCTAATACCATGATCCATATAAATATTTTCATCACAAGTTTCATTACTTTTCTAGCATTCCATCTTCTTGGTCAAAGAATATGTGTAGTTGAATTTGAAGCATGGCGTAGGGAGTGCATCTTAATTGAAGCATTGGCAATTATGTCAGTGGAAACTTTGCAAAGGAGCCCATGTCTTTATACTTTGGTCACGATTACTTTGTCCCCTGGGGCTTTGCGCTTTGATTACTTCAGTGTCTTGGGACCTAGACTCAGAATCAACTGGGCTCCTTGAGCCCCGGCAATTCATTAGTTCAGCGGAGGCGCCAATTTTTTTCCTGTCAAAACTACTTCGCTGGAATGCTTTAGATTGTTTTACAAAAGGGAAGGCTGGCCTTCGTGTCCTTCTCCGTCCCACACCTTCCTATTTCCGTGCCTTCATGAATAAACTGGTGCATATCTTGTATTTAGATACGGCAAGAGACTTTAAATCAAACAATTAAATCTTTTAGCCTAAATTATAGATACCATAGTCCAAAATAAAGAGTTTTAAATGAATTAAGATTTATATTTCCTAAATTATCGTTCGATACTTAAGTCAAATTTTTTTAAACCTAACAAATGAGCTAGAGAGTGAGAGAAGGGAAGATGGAGTCAATCAAAGAATAAAGGACTAGGCTTCATATTTTGTGGAGGATAAGATATTTAGAAACAAGTTTTGAAGCTCTTTATATGTTAGTTAAGTGCTGCAAGACTAAACATTCAAGATTGACTTGATCGGCTAGATATCAAAATGCTCTAAAGTTGAGACTACGAATAATTCTGTCCTCTCGGATTTTAAACATTGCATCCCCATTTTTGAAGAAGAGGTTAGTTTTTTGTAGTGGCTTGAGGTGAGCAATAGTTCTCCCATGATGAAGCTGCAGGCCACAAGCCAAGAGTGGGTTTAGTTGCTAACCATTCATGTCAGTAGCAACCATGCATGTTTTGATTCTTGTGTCAATGCAACTGCTGCTCATCGTGGATTGTGCTAATTATGTATACTTAAAGGATGATTAGTTGTAACAAAAAATACCAGCTAGGCCTAGAAAGTCAGCTAGTTGCTTGGCAAATCAACCTACAATTTTTCAACCCGTCTCTCTAGCTCAGTATGAACCTTCTCCTAAAACATTGACTGTTTTGCAGTCTAATGGACTGGCTCAAGTTCTCTGGTGGTTTGATTATAAAGCTCATTCTTCAGTCATAACTTATTGGGCCACTGTTGATCCTGTCCTTGTTGGCATCTGTGAACAGATTTTGGGCCTCTCTTACATTAATGGGCCTTTTTTGATGGGTATGGATCAACTCGAAATTCTGCTCGACCCAACAATAACGAAAAAAAAATTTTAGGGGCCTAGTTCCTCATTGAATTCAAACATCGAGGGTCAAAGGGTATATCCATCGTCAACTGACCATCTCACTGAGTAGCACCGACACTTCCATGTCCTGAAGGAGGAAATTTTTAATACAATAGAGGGAGGAGAAGAAGAGGGTGACATTACCAATAAGCAAGTGCTTGTTGTTGGGCAAATGGTGCCCGACCGGCCAAATAGGAACAAGTAGCAGAAATAAGGAAGAAAAGAATACTAATATTTTATGTGAAAAATCCTTTTGAAATAAGAGAAAAATTATGGACACACAATCTACAAACAAGTCCACTATACAAATTTTACAGTTACACAAACCACAAGAGAAGTGAATAGAGAGCAAGAGCACAAATCACTCACAGTGTTCTCTCTTCATGCTCCCACACTTAGAAACTTACACGCACAAAAATCTTATCACACACATCTCATATCACAGAACTCAATATATATATACAGGCTATTTGTACAACCGCCTAGCTAGCATGGATGTTGCACATACAGGCAGCAACCTGATACACGTACAACCCTACAATGGCTCTACCTTGCAAAATATCGTGTTCTATAGAAATGGCCCCCACTTTGTAAGGGCTATGCATATTCTCCAAAAATCTTTCATGCCTAGTTAATCTTCTGAGTTGGCATCCACGTGCGCTCTCGGCCATACAAATCTCTTGATGATGGTCAAGCCTCCATTGACCAACTTTTCCTCATAACCGATCAACATTTCGTTGACCACTTGGGCACCTTTTTGCAGCTTTCCTACACAAGTGACAAATTTGCTTTCATGCCATCATCAGAGTCCTCGGACCGTCATCAAAGTCCTCGGACTCAAGTGCTACTCACATATCCTTGGAACTATGCTGCACGAGTCCTTAATTGCTCAGCGAACAAGTCTGCGGACCATAAGCGCAAAGGTCTCGTACTCAATCTAAGTCCTTAGACATAACCCAAGTTCTCGGACCCAAGTATTTTCATACGGGAGTGACCATAACAAATTTTTTTTCACAACCGTGTGAAATCAAAAATCTGTTAGCCCAGCCAAACTCCAACAAGACTCAATCTTTCCTCTTGGAAAAATTTTTGTCATCATGTCTGCCTCATTTTCCTCAATTTTGACTTTTTCAAGTGACAGTAATCTTACTTCAATAATATCACTCATCCAATGATATCGAATATCAATGTACTTCGATTTTGAGTGAAATGAGAAATTTTTGCAGAGGTGTATGACACTTTGACTGTCACAAAGTATCACATATCTCTCTTACCTAAAGACCAGATTCTTAGATGAACTTTTTCATCCATAATATCTTTTTACAAGCCTCTGTCACTCCAATGAATTTGGAATCAATAATAGAAAGAGAGACACAATTCTACAACTTTGATTGTTAAAAGGCTGCTCCTCCTATAAGCTTGACCAAGTATCATGAGGTTGACTTTTGGGTGTCAATGTCTTCGGCCATATCTACATCGGTATATCCTACCAATAGAGATTTGTCACCTTCAAAACATAGACACATTTTGAAAGTTTTTCGAAGGTATCTCATAATCTACTTGACTGCAGACCAGTGCTCTTTTCTAGGATTGGACAAAAATCGGCTGATAATGCTAACGGCATGTGCTATGTTTGGCCACATACACAACATAGTGTACATTAGGCTACCAACAGCCAAGGATTATGGGCGCCTTTCATGCTGACCTTTTCTCTATCAATAGAAGGATTGTGTCGATTGCTCAGTCTATAATAGTTGGCCAGTGGAGTACTCACTGGCTTTGACTTATACATGTTAAAGCACCATAGCACCTTTCAATGTAGCTATTTTGGAATAGTCATAGTTTGTTGTTCTTCTAGTCGCGAAATATTCTAATCCCCAGAATCTGCTTCGCCAGCTCCAGGTTCTTCATGGCAAATAACTATCCCAACTGCTTCTTCAATTCATTGATCCAAGCACTATTGTGTCCGACGATCAACATGTTATCCACATAAATAAGAAGGATAACAAAGCTGTCCTCAGAAAATCTTTGTATAAATACATAGTGGTTAGAAGTGATCTTTCTATATCCTTGGTTCACCATGATAGATTCAAACTTTTTATACCACTGTCTTAAAACTTGTTTTAATTCGTACAAGCTCTTTCTTAAACGACATACTAGTCGTTCCTTCTCTTTGACAGTAAAATCTTTTGGTTGTTTCATATAAATTTTATCCTCAAGATTACCGTGAAGAAATACTATCTGGACATCCAGTTACTCTACCTTCAAGTCTAGGATAGCTGCAAGTACAACCCTTATTGAGAACATCTTTACCATAGAAAAAAATATCTCACCATAATTAATGCCTTTTCTTTGATTAAAGCCATTTATCACTAGTTGTACCTTGTACTTCGGCTGCAAGCATTTTCATCTTGTCTTCAAATGGAATATTCATTTATTCTTTAGAGCTTTCTTCCCCTTAGGTAGTTTGGCCATGTCAAAAATATGATTTTAATGTAGAGAGTTTATTTCATTTTACATGGCTTCTAACCATCTCTCTTTATTCTCATCCTTTATATCCTCATCAAAATCTTCAGGCTCACCTACATTAGAGAGTAGAACGTACTCATTGTATAACAGGTAGACGAACGGTCTCTATCTCTCTTGGAGCATCGGGCATGAACTGTAACGGATCGGATTATTTTTTTTAAATAATCCCCATCAATAAATCTACAAATAAAGCTCATAATTACTATTATGAATTTCTTGTGAAAATCCGGCAGAGTTTTCTCTACAATTGGATAAAAATAAAAACTACAACCTGTTTGGATTAGACCTGTACAAGTACACAACTATCCAGATTCAACATTTTACCCTATAATACAATACATAGGACCACAATTTGCCACAATATCCATGGCTCCAACACAAACACCTAAACTACCATGTTGGAGCTAAGAGAGATGTCACTAGGTACCTATTACAAATCCATATGTAACCTGTGGAAGTATAAATAAACCTAACATAGCAAAAACTAATCTGTCCAATCATTAGTCATTTTGTACAATATACATCAATCTTTCCAATAGAAGAATATAAATATACATATACAATTTTATCAAAATATAAATTAAACTACAAGTTCTAAGTTTTTAGCATCGTCTACTAAATCCAATGCTTAGTCCACTTCTAACCTCTACTCCAATCCATTGGGTATATCAAACTTATGCTAAATTGGAGACAAAGAGAAACAAGAGTGAGTTAAAAAACCCCGCAAGTACATTATAATCAAACAATAATCAATATAGACTAGGATAAACAAGAAAGGCATAAGCATGAGAGAGATACATTTAACTGGGATATGATCGGGTATGATTTGGCATACACTTTACCTTTTCTTTTTATTATGGTTTACACATAATTATTTATCTTTGCGGACCCGAGCCAATAAGTTGTACTAGCTAATGATACCAGGAATGAGGAAAGGAATGTTTCGTTATACATTCTAAAGCTCACGGCTACATTTTAGGTCTCCAGCACTCGGCCATCAGCTACATTTTAGGCCTGCAATACTTGGCCATCGACTACATTTTAGGCCTACAAGACTCGGTCACGGCTATATTTTAGGCCCTATTGGCTACATATCCCCGGGATATTAGAGATCAAATCCTCGTTCTTCCACAATAGCATCCTAAGGTGTACCATGAATATCGCCCACCCCCATGAGCAGCCGGATTATTCCTTGGGTTCCCACCGTGATGTACGTGGCAAGCCAGGGTACCACCAACTAAATATAAGTCTATGATCTTAGTTTCAAGATTAATCTTTCCTTTGAAGGGAAGTCCATCATGTCAATTCCTATTCATATTTTCTCCACTCAAGAGAGTCAAGATTTCATGTCACATATCACATTGTGGACTTTTCGCCAAATACATACAATAATTATCTTGCTTTCGGATTTAAATCTTCTCATAATTTAAATTACATATACAAATTTCATAAGCATAGGGAAGAGTAATGATGCTTACCACCGAAGGGCAATATAACTTAAGGAACTTTCGAGTCACAATCCTTCACAAATAGTTAACGATTATATTTTTTAGGATAACAATTAAACATATACAAATATATATGCAACTTGATTAACAATTACATAATGCAAAATTAAGCAAAATTCATCAAAGAGCTTCAGGTGAACAATACACGCCGCAAGAATAGTACCTTGAATAGTACCTAGCGCATGTGTCGCCTAATTCTCAGAATTTCGGACATCCAATAGATAATTTATCAAACTCAAGGCATGGGTAACTAATATCCCAAGTCAATTTATACATTTAACCCCAAATCGAAACTCAAATGGTGTCCGGGCGTGGGTTAAGGGTTTTTCGAACAAAATTCCATCAAATTCCACAAATTCGGATACCCAATCAGTGAATTAACTTTCCCAAGTCATGCATAATCATATTCTAGTCCCAAATAAATCAAAACCGCAAACATTGAAGCCCGAAACCACCCGGGCTCGGGGTTAGGGTTTCGCGAACGGGAATTCACATAATTCCACCAAATCGGGTATTCGGTCGACAAATTAACTTGCCTAGGGTGTGGATAGTGGTATTTTAGCTTCAATTTATGCAAAAGCCCCAAAAATCAAGGGCCAGAATCCATCCGATCACGCATGAACAGTACACGTGCATGGGTGAGGTTTTCGGACATGCAAAATAGTGCGAAAACAATGAATCGGATGACGAATTTCACATATATGTATAATTAGACTATGGGCATCACAATGATGTACACGGGTTAGGTATTGGGACAAAATACTCAAAGAAAATCGAAGAAAAATCAATGAAAATGAAAGAAAAAAGGTATAGATGTACTTGCCTCGACATGCTCTACGATTTCTCCAACTAGCTCGAAGTTGAAATTTGCCCCGAAGGCCTCCGATCGGATGCTTCCCGCTCTTCTCCTTCCTCTCTCTCTACCCGAACGTTCTTCTTTCCTCCCCCAAAAACACGTTCAACGTTTTACAAGAGAAAACCGCACCCGGCTTTTACGCGGAGTCGTGCTCGAGTGCGGTTTGCGGCACACAGCGAGCGCGCTTGCTCGAGAAAATGGCGCTCACTGAGCACTCAAGCACCCGGCACGGCCGCCTAATTTTTTACCTGAAGTGCATCCCTCCACATACCTCAAGCCTAATTGAGGTTAAATTAACTTAATACCCCAAAATTATCGTCATTAAAAATCCAAATTATATTTTCGGACTAATATTTTGATATTATAATTAAGGTTTTCAATTCCACCATTTTGAGTCTTTGATCTTAAAATCCGATTCCTCCCGAGTCCGACGACCTCAATTCATTTATTTCAACTTATTACTATAATATACCATGTTTCAAAAATCTATACCTTATAACTCTCATCTACTTATAAAAATTCCGTTCTCGAAATTTTAACGAATCTCAAGACTTAACAATTGAGAAATAGACCCTTTAGATTTTGTCTATGCACTCCCAAATCACTTCATTGGAAAGGCAATTATTTCTAGCAAACCTAACCATTGCCTCATTTTGATCCTCAATGTCTAATGGCTCTTATCAAAAATTGAGATTGAAATCTTGCTATAAAGCAAATTTTCTAATTTCCTACATTGGTTAGATCTGATCATAGCCTACCTCTTTGTTCATCGGTACTTAAGAGATATTACGATAATCCTTTCAAATTCAAAGGTAAGCATAATTATTAGCTAATCCTATGATTTAATGTAGAATCTCAACGAACCTACAAGATCTTACCCTAATGCCTCCTATACCTTGAGATGAATCTTTCGCTTGAGAACTTATTCTCATCTCGGAGTTCAAAGCCAAGGGCCCGCATGCTTCTACTGTGCTACTCTAATTGATCATTAACTTGTACCTTAAAATCGATTACAATCATTATCCAATGATACCCATCAAATATCTGGGCCACACAAAAATTATAGAACCAAAAAAATTCCAAAGATATCAACAAACCAAGGTAAAGTCTTTAATCCTTAAGTCACAATTAATTCATAATTTCCAATCAAAACAATCACCCCAAAAATTCAGCACAACCTCTAATTACCTCTTAAGTCTTATAACCTAATACTCAGCAAACTTATTGTCCCATAGACATACCAATGAGTCAACATATCTGACCCGCATGCATTATCCAAACTTTGAGATGAGTGGGACATCCTCAGAACCTAACCCATAATTATTTAAACTCCCACAATTCTTATTGTTCTAAAAATCTTGAAGAAAACCAAAATATGGCATCTCATTAACCCTAGAATTGAAATCTGCCCGTGGTTCACCTTCCATATTTTTAAGAACGTCGACAGCACCACAGATCTAAAGATTCTCAATCATCATATTATTGGTGCTAAGACTCGTCTTCCATTAAGGCATAAAGATTCATCTTTCATCTCCTACCAGGTTTACTCATTTGCACTAACGCATGATCATATCTTCTACATGGTATGGCTACTTAGACCTTAAGGATTAGCTAGACTATAACCATAAGCAAACCTATAACCTTCGAAGCAACGGCCCCATTGTTATCTTTAAATCACGGTTGGAGCAATTAAATCATGAGCTTCACCTCCACAAAATCCAAAGGCAGCCGCCTATGATGGGTGTGGAAAAACAAAATTTTAAATCTTTCCTCAAGGCACCACAAGCTAATATAATACACTTGATCCATTAGGGATCAACCTAAATAATGTGGTCAACAATTGTTATTTAACCCTAGAAGGTTATACTAACACACCTTATTTCTGACACATATCAATCGCTTCTAAGTCAAGGCTCTACAAACATTGTAAAACCTCAAGAGTACTTAAACAGATATACTCTCAAAATCACTCAAACCCAAGAAAGACGTGTGCTTTCGCAACATCAATCAATTCTTCCAAAATGAGCTATCGTCCAAAGCCTTACGGAACCATATTTGTCATGACCCGGGCACATAATACGCAGGTCAAATAATAAAATTTAATAAATCAAAAATTATAGTCAAACCTGCCCGAGCATGACAATCCATACATAAACGGACGCAAATAATACACAACCCTCACAGAACCTCATTGGGTCAAGACCTAAAATGATAAAACATGACCTGCTAACGATACGTCAATAAGGGGATAACCAATAAAATAACAACTCAATTCGAGAAGACAACAAAATCATAATCTTTACTACAATATCCAACGACACACAAATCGGCCGACATACAAACCAGATACAACCCCCGAAAATCCAAAAGCCTGGCTAATATAAATATTTATTCTCACTAGATACTATGCCACTTCAAATCTCGTCCAAACTCCTATAATCGTAGCCAAGCCATTAGTCTGACGGGACAAAATATGAAAACATGAGTTTAGGGCCCAGCAAGTATCATATATATATATATATATATGTAAAAAGTGCATATAAATCACAGGAAGGGATAAAACAAGCAAAACAAAACGCAATGTCCGTAAAATCCCTAAAAAGTGAGAAATAGTCTCGTACTGAATCACCGTCTGTGTTAAATTGTCCCTTCGGGAGACAATCGTATAAATTACGATTTGATAAAATCTTATAAACGATATCATATCATATGATCCGAAATCACATAGGTCGTAACCGTCACCACATCCGTGTGAGATACATACTATCGTCCAGATCCAAATCTCATAATATAGAAATCGAGAGAAAATCGCCGTAATTAAAATATAAATCAAAACACATTTCGCGTTTATCACATATTTATGCGTACAAAACATTCCTATCGCCCAACTGTGGGCCAATCAATACATCTCAAAATCATCCTTCATCCAAATACATGCTCTCATATATTAGAAGCTTGCTCACTATATTTTACTACCCGCGACTTTCGCTGCAATCTCAAATTTTAGTTATATATTAGGACATCCAAATATATTAGTTCCATCAATTCCTTACGATAATTCTCATTTAAATATACAGTGGGACAGATCAGCTACTAAATTTCTTAACCTTCCTTCCGGCGGAAATAGCCATATCATATATGTTCCCGTCGAACTAAGCCTCCAAGTCTAGAGCAGTACCAAATGTCTTGTATCTCGGATCACATATAACAACCCATTGGGTTTCGGACCGTCATGGTCCTGTAGTGACTCTGCCCCCGACAGCATGGATGATTAGTACAAAGCATGGTTCATGATTCCACAATATACGGATACACAAAGATATATATACTGTTTGGGTATCCGAGAACCCCTCCAACATTATAAATAACCATGAAAAGCCCACTGAATAACCAATAAAACTTACATGTATGTAAACAATAAACAGATAGGACATATAAAAATCACATGCATGTAAATAAAATCTCTGAAACATACAAAAATATTATCGGACACGAATTAGACCAAGAATTGGTTTACGGATACTTGCTTTGACCTTTTTGCTCCTCAGATTGGAAGAAAGATGCTCCGAAATACCCGAACGGCACGTTTCTCTCTCCTACTGAGCCTTTCTCTCTCTACCAGATTCCTTTCTCTCTCCTCCGAGCTGCACCACCTCACCAGCAGCCGTTACTACTTCACCCTCGAGCCGTCACTGCTTCCCCTGCGAGTCGCTGCCGCCTTAGCCTCCTCTCGCGGCCATCGCTCCTTCTTGGGAGAGCTTTCTCTTTCCTCACTGCGTACATGGCCCGTGCTCCAGCCACTCACTACACACCCTCTACTGCATGCACCACCGCCGCGCCGCCACTATGCTGGTGTGCCACCACCATGCCGATCTACTCTCCGATCAACCCGAAACCTGCGCCGCTGCCCTTCTCTCTTCCTCCTACACGAGCCCGTCACGCTGCCAAGCACTGCCGCCGCAGCTTCCCCTCACGTCGCAACTGCTACAGCTTTCCCTCGCGTCGCATAGCTTTCTCCCTTCTTCCTCCTGCCCTCTTCTTCTTCTTCTTCGTCTCCTCACTGCACCGAACCCTCCTCCCTCTTTTCTTTTCTCCTCTCTCTCTCCTCCTCTTTTCTTCCTTTCTTTTTTTCTTTTTTTTTTCTTTGTTTTCATCTTGCTTTTCTTCCATGCCAGATAACTCTTCCCCCTTTTAATTTAATTTCCCCCCATTCCTTTCTAAAAACCAACCATGGGTTTCGCCCCATGGTTTTCCCTTTTTCTTTTATTATTATTATTATTATTATTATTATTATTATTATTATTATTATTATTTATATATATATATATATATATAATATCCTCTATTAATCTAAAATTATAATTAATATTAAAATAATTAAAATAAAAATTTGGGCTTTATAATTCTCCCCTACTAAAAAAAATTTCATCCTCAAAATTTACGTACATTATTCCTCAGACAGATAAGGACATTTCTCACAAACCTCAATCTCGGGCTCCCAAATCGCCTCTTCCACCAATTGATTTCTCCAAAGGAGTTTAACCAGCGAAAATCACCTTGTTCCTTAACACCTGATCTCTGCGATCCAAAATCTGAACTGGAACCTTGACATATGACAGATTTTTATCAATCTCTAACGGTGCAAATTCAATAACATGGGATGGATTATATACGTATTATCTCAACATAGACACATGAAAAACATCATGACATTCCACTAAGCTTGGAGGCAAAGCCAACCTATAGGCCACCTCTCCAACTCCCTCTAGCACCAGAAACGGTCGAATAAATCTCGGCTTCAACTTGCCTCTCACGCCAAACCGCGATATTCTTTTCCTTGGAGATACCATTAAAAATACATGATCCCCCACATCAAATATCAAATTAGACCTCCTCTTATCCGCATAACTCTTTTGACGACTTTGAACAACCATTAGAGGACACGAATAATTTGAATCTTCTCTGATGTATCTTGAATGATACTGGGACCCAAAAATTTGCGATCACCAACCTCTTCCCAATTAATTGGAGTTCTACATTTTTGCCCATATAACGCCTCAAATGGGGCCATTCCAATACTCGACTGATAACTATTATTATATACAAACTCAGTAAGCGGTAAATAATTATTCCAATTTTCTTTCATCTCCAAAATCGCTACCCTTAACATGTCTTCTAAAATCTGAATGGTCATCTCCGACTGACTATCATTCTATGGATGAAAGGCCATGTTGAGTTTCAACTTGGTCCCTATCTCCCTATGAAGACTTTTCCAAAATTTTGACATAGATCAGGGTTCACGATCTGATACAATTGAAGCTGGAACTCTATGCAGCTTTACAATCTCATTCACATACAAACAAGCCAACATGTCTAAGGAGTACCTCATTCGAATCGGTAGGAAATGAGCCGACTTGGTCAATCTATCTACAATCACCCAAACAATATCCATATTTCTCGATGATCTCGGCAAACCACCCGACATAAAGTCCATTGAGATATGCTCCCATTTCTAACTGGGAATCGATAATGGAAGCAAGAATCCAAATGGCTTCTTATGCTTGGCTTTTACTTGCTGACACACCAAACATATGGCCACAAAAGCTGCAATTTTGCGCTTCATATTCCTCCACCAGATTTTTTCTTCATATCTTGATACATCTTATTGACTCCAGGATGGATTGTATATCTTGATCAATGTGCTTTATTTAATAATTCTTCCTTCAGCTCCTCAATATTAGAAACACAGATCCTATTCTAAAAGCAAAGAATCCCAACAAGCTCGCACATGAAAATCCACCCGAGCTTCACTACCCAATTCCCCGACTATCTCCATAAGATAAGGATCATTCATTTGATACTCTTTGATTTTCTCCAAAATCATTGGTTGCACTTGGAGATATGAGAACATCATCCTCACTCCTTGGGAATGCAACCGAACAATGCAGCTATTCATTTGTTCTAGCATTTCTCACTCTTTAATCATCAAATGAGCCACCAGCCCTGCAGGCTTTTGACTTAAAGTATCACCTACCACATTAGACTTTCCTAACTGATACTGAATCTCGCAATCATAATCTTTAAGCAATTCTATCCACTTTCGCTATCGTAAATTTAACTTTTTTTGAGAAAATAAATACTTCAGACTCTGATGGTCAGAATAAACCACAAACCTTTCCCCATACAAATAATACTTCCAAATCTTTAGAGCAAATATCACGGTTGCTAATTCTAAATCGTGGGTCGGATAATTCTGCTCATGCACTTTCAATTGCCTCGATCCATATGCAACCACATAACCCCGCTACATCTAAACACAACCCAAGTCTCTTCTAGAAGCATCACAATAAACAACGAATCCCCCATATCCATCAGGAATCAATAATACCGATGCCGAAGTCAACCTCTGCTTCAATTCCTAAAAGCTGCTTTCACAATCATCATCCTAGATGAACGCTACTTGCTTCCATGTCAACCTAGTTAAAGGAGCCGCGATCCCCGTGAAATTTTCAACGAACCGCCGGTAATACCCAGCCAAGCCCAAGAAACTTCAGACCTCCGAAATATTCGATGGCCTTTCCGAATTAATCACCCCTTCTACCTTCTTCAAATCCACGAATACGCCACCTTTGGAAATAATATGGCCCAAGAAAGAAATTTTCTCTAACCAAAATTCACATTTCTTTAATTTTGCAAACAATTGCCTCTCCCTTAACGTCTGCAACACAATTCTCAAATGGGATTCATCATCCTCAAGGCTTCTTGAATATATTAGAATATCACCAATAAAAATCACAACAAATTGATCCATCGAACAATGATACCGAGAACCCAATTTCATCAAATCCAAAAGCTAAAATCATCATCGTTGAATGCTACTTGGTCAACCTAGTTAAAGGAGTCAATCCTCAACGAAAGATATCACAAGAAACTCATAATGACCTTTCCCAATTAATCACCCCTTCTACCTTCCTAAACCAATATACGCCACCTTCGAAATAATATGGCTTGAAAGAAAATTCCTCTAACCAAAATTCACATTTCTTTAATTTTGCAAACAATTGCCCCTCTCCCTTAACGTCTCCATCTTCTCAAATGTGATTCATGATCCTCAAGGCTTCTTGAATATATTAGAATATCATCAATAAAAATCTTAAATTGGTCCATCAAGAATCAATTACCGATGAATCAACCTGCAATTCCTAAAAGCTGCTTTCACAATCATCATCCTAGATGAACGCTTTGCTTGCATGTCAACCTAGTTAAAGGAGCCGCGATCCTCGACAAATTCTCAACAAACCTCGGGAGGGGAATTTATTCTTGATGGCCTTTCCCAATTAATCACCCCTTCTACCTTCTTCAAATCCACCTAATACGCCACCTTTGGAAATTTAAAAGAAAATTCCTCTAACCAAAATTCACATTTCTTTAATTTTGCAAACAATTGCCTCTAACGTCATGGATTCTCAAATGTGATTCATGATCCTTTCTTGAATATATTAGAATATCATCAATAAAAATCACAACAAATTGGTCCATCAAGAATCAATAATACCCGATGCCAAGTCAACCTCTCTTCAATTCCTAAAAGCTTTCGATCATCATCCTAGCTTGCTTGCTCAATAAAAGGAGCCTTCCTCGAGAAATTCTCCAACCGCCTGTAATACCCAGCCAAGCCCGAGAAACTTCGTAAGTCCTTTCCCAATTAATCACCCTTCTACCTCCAAATCCACTCTTTCAACCTCTAACCAAAATTCACATTTCTTTAATTTTGCAAACAATTGCCTCTCCCTTAACGTCTGCAACACAATTCTCAAATGTGATTCATGATCCTCAAGGCTTCTTGAATATATTAGAATATCATCAATAAAAATCACAACAAATTGGTCCATCAAGAATCAATAATACCGATGCCGAAGTCAACCTCGGCTTCAATTCCTAAAAGCTGCTTTCACAATCATCATCCTAGATGAACGCTACTTGCTTGCATGTCAACCTAGTTAAAGGAGCCGCGATCCTCGAGAAATTCTCAACGAACCGCCGGTAATACCCAGCCAAGAAACTTCGTAATATTCGATGGCCTTTCCCAATTAATCACCCCTTCTACCTTCAAACTCGCCACCTTTGGAAATAATATGGCGAAAAAAATTTCCTCTAACTTTCTTTAATTTTGCAAACAATTGCCTCTCCCTTAACGTCTGCAACACAATTCTCAAATGGGATTCATGATCCTCATGGCTTCTTGAATATATTAGATTATCATTAATAAAAATCACAACCACAAGAATCAATAATACCGCTGTCAACCTCTTTCACGCTGCTTTCACAATCATCATCCTAGATGAACGCTACTTGCTTCCATGTCAACCTAGTTAAAGGAGCCGCAATCCTCGAGAAATTCTCAACGAACCGCTGGTAATACCCAGCCAAGCCCAAGAAACTTCGTACCTTCGAAATATTCGATGGCCTTTCCCAATTAATCACCCCTTTTACCTTCTTCAAATCCACAAATATGCCACCTTTGGAAATAATATGGCCCAAGAAAGAAATTTCCTCTAACCAAAATTCATATTTCTTTAATTTTGCAAACAATTGCCTCTCCCTTAACGTCTGCAACACAATTCTCAAATGGGATTCATGATCCTCAATGCTTCTTGAATATATTAGAATATCATCAATAAAAATCACAACAAATTGGTCCAAGAACGGCTGGAGAACCCAATTCATCAAATCCATAAACGATGTTAGGGCATTGGTCAATCCAAAAGGTATCACAAGAAACTCATAATGACCATACCTCATTCTAAACGCGGTCTCGGGCACATCTTTCCGCTTAATCCTCAATTGATGATATCCCGATCTTAGATTGATCTTAGAGAATACCCGGGCACCTTGCAGCTAATCGAACAAATCATCAATCCTCGGGAGGGGATATTTATTCTTGATGGTGATTTTATTTAAATCCATATAATCCATGCATAACCTCATAGATCCATCTTTCTTCTTCACAAACAATACTGAGGCTCCCCACAACGACACGCTTGGCTGAATAAAATCCTTCTCCAACAAGTCCTGCAACTGCTGCTTCAACTCTTTCAACTCAGATGGGGCCATACAATAAGGCACCCTAGAAATTGGTGCGGACCCTGGTACCACATCAATAGAGAATTCAATCTCTCTATCGGGAGGCAGTCCAAGCAAATCCTTCAGAAACACATCCTTAAACTCACAAACGACAGAAATATTCTCAATAACTATTGAATGACTCCCAGACGTGATCACACAAGCTAGATACGCTCAACATCCATCGCACATCAAATGGCTCACATGAAGAGCCGAAATCAACCCCACAGCTTCTTTTCTGACTCTACCTTGAAACTCAAAAGACTCATATCCCGGAATGCAGAACAATACAGATTTGTGGAAATAATCCACTGTAGAATGATAACATGCTAACCAATCCGTTCCCAAGATAACATTAAAATCTGACATATCTAATAAAATTAAATCCACTAACAACTCATATCCACAAACCCACACAGGACATTGGAGATAAATAATCTCGGTCAGCAATGACTTACCCACCGGGGTCGATATCAACAAAGCATTCTCCAAGAATTGGGGAGGAACACATATATGACTTTCAAACCTAGCCCCACAAAAGAATGCGTAGGCCTGGGGTTAATCAAAATATGAGCCATGGAATTAAAAATTTGCAGGTTACCTTCCACCACAGACGGGTTCACCTGAACATCACGGGCCATCGCTGCACAAGCTTTTCTAATCTGGCGGCCTCTAATCTGAATGCTCCCGCCTCTGAAACTGCGGGCAATCTTTTGCATAATGGCCCTCCTAACCACACTTGAAGCATGCTCTTCTCTGCCAGTGACAAACTCAACCAGCATGATTCTTTTTGCATTTTTCACAGGCAGACTTTGTGAAATGGAACTTGGGAGGAGAAGACATCTCTCCAAACACCCTTCCCTTATCCTTACCCTTAGATTTTGATGACAAGCCTCCTCTTTGAGAACTTTGGCCCTTGTGCTGAGATTTCTTTGCAAAATATTGCGCCTTAAGCTCTTCCTGCTCTATCAATAGAGCCCGATCCAAAACCTCGGCATACGTCTTCAACCGAAATGAGACCAAATGCTTCCAAATCGAATCCTTTAACCCTACCTGGAACTTCTGAGCCTTCAAAAATTCATCTCCCGTCACATGCGTAGCAAATCGGGACAATTCCGTGAATTGAGTATCATACTCCATCACTGACCGGTTCCCTTGCCTCAACCGGCCAAACTTCTCCGCCTTAATTTCTCGAACGCTGAAATACCTCGCGGAATACATCCCACGAGATCTCCTCATTATTGAGCCCCAAGGCATGGTGTTGAGACACCCATCGTCTACTAGCCTCACCTTCAAACTTACAAACAGCAAACTTGACTTTGTCCTCGTCAGGACAATCAATTGCCTCGAACACTCTTTCCATACTCGTCAGCCAATTCTCTGCCCTTATAGGGTCAAACTCTCCTAAGAATTCTGAGACATGCTCATTTTTGAATTGATCAAATAGAGTCTTGCCATGGCCTTGCTTAGCCATCCTCCTCATCGCTTCTTGAGCTTCTTGACCTTGGTGAGCCAGTCTTCTCATGGCCTCTAGGCTGCTATCTTGCCGCTGAATCATTTGATCCATAATATTTTCCATGCGGCCCATCAACGCCAAATACTCTTCATCGCGGCTAGAGACTGATCTTCTTCCTCTAGTAAATTCCCAAGTCCTGCTTTGACTATCCTCTCGGCTAGAAACTGACCTAATGCTCCTAGAAGCCTATTTTTCGCCATTTCAATCATCTACTAAATACAAGATTTTAATCAACTATATTCCCAAATGACCCAAAACAAGTAAATAGGACCCAAAATGGCTCCCCTTATTAACTTTTTCTCTAATACCACCGCTGTCATGACCCAGGCACATAATACGCAGGTCAAATAATAAAATTAAATAAATCAACAATTACAGCTGAACCCACCCAAGCATAACAATTCGTACATAAACGGAACCAAGTAATATACAGCCCTCATAGGACCTCATCGGGTAAAGACCTAAAAAGATAAAACGTGACTTGCTAACAATACATCAATAAGGGGATAACCAATAAAATAATAACTTATTTTCAGAAGACGACAAAATCATAATCTTTACTACAAGATCTAATGGCACATAAATCGGCCGATATACAATCCAGATACAACCCCCCAAAATCTAAAAGCCTAGCTAATATAAATATCTATACTCACCAGATATTATCCGCTTCAGATCTCATCCAAACTCCTGTAATTGTAGCCAAACTACTAGTTTGAAGGGACAAAATATGAAAACATGAGTTTAGGGCACAGCAAGTATTATATATATATATGTAAAACAGTACATATAAATCACATTAAGGAATAAAACACGCAAAACAAAATGCAATATCCGTGAAATCCCTGAAAAATCAAGGAATAGTCTCTACTAAATCACCGTCCGTATTAAATCGTCCTTCTAGGATACAATTGTATAAATCACGATCTGGTAAAATCTCATAGACAATATTATATCATATGATCCAAGGTAATATAGGTCGTAACCGTCACCACATCCGTATGAGACATATACCATCGTTCGAATCCAAATCTTATAATGCAGAAATTGAGAGAAGATGCCATAACTAAAACATAAATCAAAATACGTTCCGGTTTATCACATATTTATGCGTATGAGACATTTCTATCGTCCAACTGTGGGCTAATCAGTGTATTTCAAAATCATCCTTCACCCAAATACATGCAGAAATATAAAACATGCACGAAATCGAAAACTAAAGATCAATAATACCAACTTGAGAAAGGGTTACCCTCGTTCAGTAACCACGACTATGTCGGCTACGATTTAGGCTAGCAGTTTAAGGCCATCCATGTACTCTGTCTCTCATAAATTAGGAACTTACTCACTATATTTTACCACTCGTGGCTTTGGGTGTAATCTAACGTTTTAGTTATATATTAAGACGTCCGAATATATTAGTTCCGTTAATTTCTTATGATGGTTCTCATTTAAATGTATAGTGGGATAGGTCAACTACTAAACGTCTCAACCTTTCCTTTCGACGGAAGTAGCCATATCATATACGTCCTCGTCGGGACTAAGCCTCGTGGTCGGGAGTGGTACCAAATGTCTTCTGCCTCGGATCACGTATAATGATCCATCGGGTCTTAGACTGCCATGGTTTGGTAGTGACCCCACCCCCGGCAGCATGCATGATTAATGTAAGGCCTGGTTCATGGTTCCACAATATACGGTTACACAAAGATATATATACTATTCGAGTGTCCGAAAATCCCTCCAACATTATAAATAACCATGAAAAGCCCACCGAACAATCAATAAAACTTGCATGCATGTAAACAATAAACGGATATATAAAAATCACATGAATGTAAATAAAATATCCGAAACATACGAAAATATTATCGGACACGAATTAGACCAAGAATTGGCTTACGGATACTTACCTTAACCTTTTTGCTCCTCAGATCGGAAGAAAGATGCTCTGGAATACCCAAACGACACGTTTCTCTCTCCTACTGAGCCTTTCTCTCTCTACCAAATTCCTTTCCCTCTCCTCCGTGTTGCGCCACCTAGCCAGCAACAGCCGCTGCTTCACCCGCGAGCCGTCGTCGCTTCCCCAGCGAGCTGCCATCGCCTCTGCCTCTTCTCGCGGCTGTCACTCTTTCCAAGGAGAGCTTTCTCTTTCCTCGCTGCGAACACGGCCCCCGCTTCAACCCCTCACTGCACACCTTCTACTGTGCGCACCACCACCGCGCTGCCACCACGCTGGTGTGCCACCACCACGCCGATCTGCTCTCCGGTGGAACTAAACCCGCGCCGCTGCCCTTCTCTTTTCCTCCTGCGTGAGCCCGTTACGCCACCGAGCATTGTCACCATGGCTTCCCCTCACGTCGCAACTGCTGCAGCTTTCCCTCACGCCGCACAGCCTTCTCCCTTCTTCCTGCTTCCCTTCTTCCTCTTCTTCTTCTTCTTCTTCTTCTTCTTCTCCTCCTCCTTGTTGTGCCGAACCCTCATCTCTCTTTTCTTTTCTTCTCTCTCTCTCCTCCTCTTTTCTTCCTTTCTTTTTTTCTTTTTTTTTCCTTTTCCTCCTAATTTCCTGCCACGCCAGACAACTCTTCCACCTTTCAATTTATTTTCCCCCATCCCTTTCCAGAAACCAACCGTGGGTTTTAGCCCACGGTTTTCTCTTTTTCTTTATTATTATTATTATTATTATTATTATTATTATTATTATTATTATTATTATTATTATTATTATTATATATTCATAATATCCTCCATTAATCCAAAATTATAATTAATATTGAAATAATCAAAATGAGAATTTAGACCTTACAATATTCATGCTCTCAAAGAAATTATACACCTAACATAACATTTCTCTTAATTAGACTCACGTTTTGACCCCAATTGAATACATGGTTAATAGCCTTCTTAACCTATGACATGGCCCTCAACAATGTTCACACTCCCTATGAATATCATCAAACTAACCCAAATATGGTTGAAACCCAAATATGGTTGAAAGATCCAATCCATACAATTCATAGATATTCCAATGAATCTACAACCCAACGGCATAACCATAACTTGCAACAGTCATATCTTATCTTGATTGCTGCCACGGACCTAATTCTCAATTATCCACAATCAACCACGCTATGTCACATATCGGTCTCAAAAATCTTCAAACCCTTACAAAAGATCAAACGATTCAACTATGATGTCCTTAAAGATCGATATGGATATTGGCAGTCTTAATCTACCGATCCAAGATTAACCAATCTAATCTTCTCATTTAAGAAACATCCTCAAATGTTTATGCAATCAAAACTTTTAGTGACCATGAGATGACTTCTTGGTATGGCCTCATTATTAGACAAACCTAGCATAGATCCCTTGAAACACAACCTATAGGTAAAACAATAATAATTTATCAATACCTTAACTAACTCAAGTTCATACCCAAATTTGCACAATTCTGTTGTAAGACATAATGTACTTATCAACCCAATTATATCAACTCGATGACTTACTGACCAAATTATCCTTAATACACATCAAGATTGGCACCACAAAATTGTTGAGATTAACCCAACTAATCACATATATGGACCCAAAATGTCATAGATCTCTATGCTGGTATTGCAAAGCCTAGATCCTCCAATTACACATAACTTGAAAACACAATGAAATCATAGGCTTGGAATCCCCAAAACGACACCAGGCTACAATATCAAACCCAAGAGCCTTACCTTTTTATCACGACAGATGACACTTAACACATTGTGTGAATACCTTAGAATCTCGATTCAAAACAATTGACCTCTTCACCGTCCAACCCATAGATAAGGACAATCCTCAATTCTACAATCGAACTTACTGCAATTAGAAACATGCTCCTAAAACTTATCGGGAAGAAAACCTATTGATAAAAGAATACCCATATAGATGTCCTACAATACTTCTTCTTCCCGAGTAGTAGGCTACCACAAATACCATTTTAATACTCATAATCCATGTCTCAACTTCCACAAAATTCGAGTCACTTAGAATTCAAACACTTAATCGTTATTATACAGATCACAATTCACCATTCTCAGATTTGCAAACACCAAAATCAAGTTCAAGTCATCTAGACCTTGAGCTCACAGTTTTGCCTTATCCATTTCACTTACCATGCTATCTAAGCATTCCTAATCCTAATCCTCAAACCAAATTCAATCAAAGTCAATCCTTAAGGTATTCTTCTTCAACATTCCATCTTTTAGTTATTGTCCGAACGAAACCTTCTAAAATCTTCGAGTCCCATTAAATCATTTAACAAATTTAGATGCCTGACCTCCACCATCACGTGGTTGACTACTTCCATGCCTTAACCTTAGTCTAAGCGGCACAATCGGCCACAGATATCCTTTCCGGAACAAGACAACGCAAATTAGCTCATCACTTAGACATAAACTAAGATATTGAAAACTATACATCCCTACTTATCCTTCTAGCCTAAGTTAATCAATTTATCTTAGCTAAAGCACTAACTTAAGGTACCGCGACCTAGCAACCACTACTATTTACTAATTTCGATGAAATCTTAGCCTAAGTCGCATAAACTAGAACAACTAGGACTATTTGACTTATCTTAGTCACCCTACGCCTTCGACCACTTTATTCAACCTAGGCTTCTGCATACGATTCAAATCAATCCTAAGGCATCCCTTTGTCTCAGATACCAACTATGATGGATCAGGTTCTTTTTCTTAAATAATCTCCGTCAATAAATCCACAAATAAAGCTCATAATTACTATTATGAATTTCTTGTGAAAATTCGGTAGAGTTTCCTCTACAATTGGACAAAAATAAAAAATACAACCTATTTAGAAAAAACCTTGTACAAGCAACAACTATTCATATTCAACATTTTTCCCTACAACACAATATACAGGACCACAATTCACCACACATCCATGGCTCCAATACAAACACCTAAACTACCATGTTGGAGCTAAAAGAGATGCCACCAGGTACTTGTTACAAATCCATATGTAACCTATGGAAGTATAAACAAACCCAACACAACGTAAACTAATATGTCCAATCATTAGTCATTTTGTACAATATAAATCAATCTTTTCAACAAAAGAATATAAATATACAAATACAATTTTATCCAAACGTAAATTAAACTACAAGTTCTAAGTCTTTAGCACAATCTTCTAAATCCAATACTTAGTCCACTTCTAGCCTCTACACCAATCCATCAGGTATATCAAACCTGTACTAAATTGAAGATAAAGAGAAGTAAGAGTGAGCTAAAAAGTCCTGCAAGTACATCATAACCAAATGATAATCAATATAGATCAAGATAAACAAGAAAGGCGTAAGCATGAGGAAGATATATTTAACCGGGATATGATTGGGTATGCTTTGGCATACACTTTACCTTTCATTTTTTATTATGGTTTACAAATAATTATTTATCTTTGCGGACCCGAGCTAATAAGTCGTACCCATTAACGATGCGAGAGAACGAGAAAAAGAATGTGTTTGCTACACATTCTAAAAATCACGGCTACATTTTAGGCCTACAGCACTCGGCTATCGGCTACAATTTAGACCTGCAGTACTCAGTCATCGGCTAAATTTTAGGCCTACAGCACTTGACTATAATAATTCACCCCAAATCCCCCGGGGATCAAAGCAATCCTTGTTCATCCACAATAGTATCCTAAGGCATACCACGAACATCACCCGCCTTCATAAGGGACCAGATTATTCCTTGGGTTCCCATCATGATGTATGTGGAAAGCAAGAGGGTACCACCCACTAAACATAAGTCCATGGTCCTAGTTTCAAGATTAATCTTTCCTTTGAGGAGAAGTCCACCATGTCTATTCCGATTCACATTTTCTCCACTCATGGAAGTCAAGATTCCATGTCACATATCACATATCACATTGTGGACTTCCCGCTAATCATACATCTAACTATTATCTTTCTTTCAGATTTAAATATTCTCATAACTTAAATTACATTTACAAATTTCATAAGCATAGGGAAGAGTAAGGATGCTTACCACCGAAGGGCAATTATAACTTTAGGAACTTCCGTGTCGCAATCCTTCACAATTAGTTAATGATTATATTTTTCGGGATAACAATTAAACATATATAAATATATATATGCAACTTGATTAACAATTATATAATGTAAAATTGAGCAAAATTAATCAAAGAGCCTCCGGTGAACAGTACCACACGGCATGAACAGTACCCACTGCATGAACAGTGCCATGAACAGTACCCAGTCACATGTCGTCTAATTCTAGAAACTTTGGACATCCAATAGGTAATTTATCGAACCCAAGGAGTGGGTAACTAATATCCCAAGTCAATTTATACATTTAACCCTAAATCGAAGCTCAAACGATGTCAGGCACGGGTTAAGGGCTTTGTGAATGAAACTCCACCAAATTCCACAAATTCGGATACTAAATCAGTGAATTAACTTACCCAAGCCATGTATAATCATATTCTAGTCCCAAATAAATCAAAGCCCAAAAATCGAAGCCCTGAAACCACCCGGGCGTGGGATTAGGGTTTCACAAACGGGAATTAACATAATTCCACCAAATCAGGTATTCGATCGACAAATTAACTTGCCTTGGGTGTGGGTAATGGTATTTTAGCTTCAATTTATGCAAATGCTCCAAATATTGGGGGACAGAATCCACCTAATTGCGCATGAACAGTACACAAGCTTTTTTGTGTTGGAATGATCTGTGATCTTTTCTTGAAAATTATGTAGTCATTTAATAGTAGTGTTGGTGCACATACACCCATTAGGCATATATTATACACAAAAAAATGTTCAAGCCATGCACAAGTGCCCTTTGTGCATCCAACGCCTTTCTGTCCAATTGCTAAAAACATCTTTTTATCTAAACAAATTTCACACAAACATAATTCAAACCTCTAGTGAATAATATTATTTGAGTGAACCTCTTGCAAACATCACATAAAAATGTCTCATAGCTCTTGAAGTAAAAATAATAATAATACTCCTAATGGGTATATAACTTTACAATGGAGTGATCTAAAATTCACCAAATATTTTCTCAAGACTTTATGAAGAAACCTCACCTCTTTAGCAAGTCTCTATCATCACTTTCCCACCGATAACTTTTGCTTCATAGGGATCCTAGAATTGAACTTTACAATTTTGGATAACACCCTTTTTAGTTCTACCGAAATACCCAAAATATTCCCACTTCTTTTCGGTGTTTTCATTATAGTAGCGTTACTCTCCCTGCGCTCCTCAACCATCTCCCACCTTCTTAACCAAACTTCCCATTAGTCACCTTAGTATTATCCTTAGCAACAGAAGTATCTATCAAATACAAGCTTGATTGTTTGCTTCCCCATACCATAATTGAGGCTCCTTTAGTAAGCTACCATCAACTTTTATCGGATATCATGTAAAAGCTCTCATCATCAAGTTTACCTATTGAAATCCAATTCAACCACACAACTAGAGCATGTTCAATACCCATAAACATAGGTTTTGTCCTGTTACTTATCCGTAAACTAATGTCCCTAATGCTAACTGCCATTGACAAGCCATCGTTCTCCATCTTCTATACTCCATAGTTCCTAGGCATGTAGGAGTCGAAAAAGGGCTTCATTGTGTTTTGCATGATGTGAAAATATGCTTTCCATCATCCCAACTTATCTTATGGCCCATGAAGCTCCATGTTTTCCCCACATCAATGACTAAAACGCCTATATAGGTAACAATAAAAGCTCATTCATCGTCGTCATGATCTCTCATCTACTACCGCTTGTTACCATCCTTCTTCTCTTGCTTTGTTTTGAAGTAATCCATTTTTATGTGACTCTTTTTGTCACAATAAAAATATCCGATGACCTTAAGCTTAGACTAGTTGTCTCATAGGCAATAGAATTTGTTCTTCACATATAAACTCATTTTCAAGGATTTAGATTTATACGGACTCTCTAGGTTTATCTAAACATCTGCTAGATCTAACAAACCGATAATTCTTTAAGTAGTATTATCTACAAGATATAACTTAATTACACATTTATCCAAATCTCTCATATCTTGTCACTTATTATCTTTTATCTTCTTTGACTTGTCCTCCATTTCTCTTAGTGTTTTTATTGTTTATTCTCGAATCAAAATATTTATCACTCTTTCTTATAAAAAATAAAATTATTTTTTCTATTAAATTGTTTAATGTGAAATGGCTAACACTTCAACGTCGATATCATCATATTGTATAAAAACACTTATATAAACGGTGCAACGGAGACAAATTCTTGAATCTCCCTATCAATTATCGGCCATCAAATACTCTAAGAGTACAAGGAATAATATTACATAACTAAATATATAAATATGCATAATAATATTTAGTATGAAATAACCTTATCAACCAATAAAAAAAAAAAACCATGAAGAAGTCCACTACAAAAATATTTGGTAACAAATATCACTCTCTCCGAAATACATCTATGATAATTCATATAAATGGCCGGTTGAATATAATTCTAATGCTCTTAACAAATAATTAAAGAAGAATGCGTCGAGAAAAATGTTTGGGTCATTTTTATGATTGACATATTCCATAACCATATATAATCATGTGTCGCTATCAGGTTGTGTTTTGTTGAAGTGTTGTATCAATATATTTTCGTAATTGTCAGTTCCGTCTTTCAGGAATACCGTGTTTGCCGTGAGCTCTCCACCCGCTCGAGCCCAAAATTTCAAACCCTGCGCTCGCCGTGAGCTCTCCATGCGCTTGAGCACACATTTCCGAAACACCCCACTCGCTGCTCGCCTCATTCTCGCTCGAGCAAATGTAGGGTCTCTCATGAAACCCTCCGTGCGCCCACCGCTTGCTCGAGCCCTCTATATATATGCACCTTAATTCTTCTACTCTAATTTTTGATTAAGCATTTTGAACACCTCTCCTTGAGAAACATTCATCTCTTACTTCTCCAATCTTGCTCTAATTGAGAAAACCAATCATTCATCATTGTGCTTCATATACTAACAAATTTTCTCAACACCCTCTCTTTGCCGATCCATTATTTCTACCCTTCTACATTTGTTGGTGACGTCGGTATGTTAAAGAAAGGGATCTGGTTATATTCGCTACTTCAAGCGGTCCGTGAGAAAAGATTAATGTAAAAATCGAAAGGCATTTGGTTCCATTACCGCAGGTAAATCCAAGGCGTTCTTTGATAAGAATCACATGACAATAATAAGTTTGTTAGGTTAGTGCGTTTGTACCATCCGATCTATAAGTTAATTTTCATAATGCATTTCTTCTCTGGCCGTGAAAGCCCTGAGGGTTTTTCTCGATTACCGTGGGAATCGAGTTTTTCCTTCATCACCAAAATTGTATCTTTTTTGGTTTGCTTATTCTCGTATATCTTTATGCTTATTATTACTGTTGGCATCTAGAATTAAATATTCATTCGTGTATTTAATATTTATTTTTGTACCACTTTTATTAATATTGTACGGGGTCGAAACATTGTTGTATAAGTTGGGACGAAACGTCCTTTTTCATTTTGTATTAGAGACTCACCCCGATCCATGACCCCGATCTAGATACATACTAGACAATCCTTATTCGTTCCTCCCTACTTTGATGAGAGCAATTATGTGTACTGAAGAGTACGTATAAGAGCGTTTCTCGAATCAATGGATGAGCGAGTTTGGGCTAATACCCAAATTGGGTGGAGTCCACCCACAAGTTTCACCGGTGATGAATCAAAAGTATTGTATTTGTGGACTAAAGAGGAACTCGATGCATGTAATTGGAATAGCAATGAATTACATACTATTTTTATGGTAGTTTTTTCTTAAGAATTCAAACATATTTCTATGTGTGAAACATCTAAAGAGGCTTGGGATATTCTTAAAATTATCCACAAAGGAACTAAATTAATTAAAATTTAAAATTATAAATACTCACCACTAAGTTTGAAAAAAATTGAATGAAAGATGACGAGACATTTGATAAATTTTATGCAAAATTGAATGATATTATGAACTCTACATTTAAGTGAGGAGAACGTATTCCTAAGAATAGAATTGTCCAAAAAGTTCTACAATCTTTGTTAAAATATTTTAGGCCAAAAGTCACTACCATTGAAGAAAGTAAAGATATTAGTAAATTAAAAATAGAAAAACTTGTTAGATCTCTTCAAACATATGAGCACACTCTTCCTCAATAAAAAAATAAATCAATTGCCCTGAAAATTATAAAAGAAGAGAAAGATCTTCACTCGAATGATGAATCATGTAGTGATGAGGATTTTGCACTCTTCGTCAAAAATTTTAAAAAATTTTTTAAAAATAAGAATAGCAAACGACTCCTCAACGGAACTGATTTATCTCACATTTCAATCAAGAAAGATAAAAAGGAAACTAAAGATTCCAAAAATAAGAAACCGCAAAGAATCTAGTGCCATGAATACGACGGCTTCAATTATATCTGGACCGAGTGCCCAAAATTTTTTAAGCATTGGAAAGGAAAAACATTAAATGTATCTCTAACGGATGATGAAGATGATACAAATCACAATGAAAAATCCTCCGACGATGATGAAGTAAATTATATGGCATTCAAGACATCTATTATTAGTGGTGACGATGCCACCAGTGCTTCTCCTAAACAATCAAATTCTTCTCATGAAGAATCTGATAATGACTTTGATGGATTTCAAGAAGCATATAACAAACTGTTTAAGAAATAATTGAAAGTAAAGAAAATGAATAAAACCTTAAATAATAAACTCATCGACTTGGAAAGAGAAAAGGTTAAAGTTATGACACAATTGAAGGGTGCCACTATTGCTCATTTTGATTTGGAAGTGAAAAATAGCTCATTAATCACTAAAATTAATTCTCTAGAAGTGGAGCTTGATAATATTAAGAACAATCTGACAAAATTCTTAAATGGAACCCAAAAACTTGATTATATGTTGTGGCTTGGGAAAGTTGTTGGTAATAAAACGGATTTGGGGTATGTTGAGAAAACTTCCCAACACGGCCCACAGCCTAAAACTATTTTTGTTCCCGCCTCGAAAATTTCACTCAAAAATACTAACACATCCAAATTTATTAAGACAGTGTGTCACGATCCAGGAATACAACATACGTAGGTTAAAATAAAATAAATAATAATGTTTCCATCAACCATAAAAACCCAACCCGAGCGTGACAGTCATACACATATAGGACCCGATATAATAAAACCAATACAAGATCTCATCGGATATAAATACGAATAAACATAATACATAACCTGCTATCCAACACATTGCAAGGGAGGTATCTAAATATACAACTTCACAATATATTTCTCATACATGGTTCACGGCCATTATCTAGTCATAAATAATAATCATAACATATCCTCGGGATTAGAAACATACTAACATAAATATATCCACTTACCGATAGAGATATCCAATCCAGATCACGTCCGAACTCTTGTGAGCATATCCATACTATTAGTTTGAAGGGATAAAATATGAAAATATGAGTATAGAGCTCAACAAGTATTATCATCATATAAAACAATACACAAATCAGAGGGAGAGTATCACATAACAACCACGTAAAATAAAATACAATGTCCGTGAAATTTCTAAAAAATCAAGGAGATATCTTGTATTAAATCATCGTCCGTATCAAACAGTTCCTCTGGGACATTGATAATAAATAACGATCCGGTAAAATCTCATAGATGATATCATATCATATAATCCGAGGTCACATAGGTCGCAACTGTCGCCACATCCGTATGGGACACATACCATCGTCCGAATCTAAATCACATAGTGGAAAAATCAAGAGAAAATCGTCGAAACTAAAATATAAATCAAAACACGTTCCGGGTTTATCACATTCTTACGTATGAGACATTCCTACCGCCCAATTATGGGCAAATTAATGTATCTCAAAATCATTCTCCACCCAAATACATGCAGAATTGCAAAGTATGTACGAAATCGGAGAACCAAAGATAAATAATACCAACTTGAGGAAGGGTTACCCTCGTCCGATAACCACGGCTATATCGGCTACGATTTAAGTCAGCAGCTCAGGCTCGGCTACTGTTTAGGCCAGTAGTTCAAGGCCATCCATGTACTCTATCTTCTATAGATTAGGAACTTACTCACTATATTTTATCACCCGCGGCTTTAGGTGCAATATCAAGTTTTAGTTATATATTAGGACATTCAAATATATACACAGCGGGGTAGGTCAGTTATTAAATGTCTCAATCTTCCTTCCGGCGGAAGTAGCCTATCATATACATCCCCGTCGGGACTAAGCTTCCCCGTCGGGAGCGGTACCAAATGTCTCGTGCCTCGAATCACATAAACGCCCCTTGGGTCTTGGACAACAATGGTCCCATAGTGACCTCGGCCCCAGCAGCATGCATGATTAGTACAATACTTGATTCATAGTTTCACAACATACAAATATACAAATATATATATATATCATCCGAGTGTCCAAAAGCCCTCCAAATCATAAATACCCATACAAAATCACCGCATGACAAGTAAAACATACATGCATGTACATAATTAATAAATTGTGGGTATATAAAAATACATGCATGTTAGTAAAATTTTTAATAATAGTTAAAATATATCAGAAATTAAATCAGACCAAGAATATAGTTAGAGGATACTTGCCTTGACTTTATACTCCGCAGATATGAAAAATGATGTCCCGAAGTACTCCAATCAAACCTTTCTATCAAGGTAGACATATTGGGCGTGGACACCCCCAATATGTCTAGGATTTTGGTCGGAGTAATGGTTCATAAGTTTGGTCTCGATCCTAACCGCAAACCCATCAGGTAGAAATGGAGGAACTGCTCCATCAAAAAGCTCATAACCATCCGGAAAGAGACAAAGAAGTTGCTGGACACGAGCTGCTGAGTTTCACAGATACGTACTCAAGTTACAACCAGATTAGGATGACCCCAGAGAACGAGAAACAGACATCGTTCATGATCTATCAAGGCACCTATTGTTAAAAGGTCATACCTTTCGGTCTAAAGAATGCGGGCGCAACTTACCAAAGGCTCGTGAACAAAATATAGAGGTGTACGTAAATGATATGCTCATCAAAAGTAAGACCACCAGTGACAATATTCACGATCTGGCTGAAGCTTTCGAGGTGCTCCATACACACTAGATGAAATTGAATCATCGAAGTGTGTCTTTGGAGTATCATCGAAGAAATTTTTGGGCTTCATCGTGTCTCAACAAGGGATCAAAGCAAACTCAGAGAAACTCAAGACCCTCACAGATATGACTCTGCCATGAAGCATCAAGATTGTCTAGAGGCTAACTGGAAGACCGGCGGCGCTTTTTCACTTCTGAGACAAATTGGGAGACAAGTACCTACCCTTCTTCAAGGCTTTGAGAGGGACGAAGGCAAACAGATTTCAGTGGACTGCAGAGTGTCAGGCCGCCTTCGACGAACTAAAGTAGTACCTACCAATCCATCATTGCTGACATCACCAAGAGACAAAGAGAGCTGTACCTCTACCTAGCGGTATTAGAGGCAGCTCTTAGCACAGTTCTGATATGCCAGGATTTTGACGCACAGCGGTTGGTCTACTCCATGAGAGAAACATTGATCGGCATCAAATCTCACTACCCACACGCCGAGAAGCTCGCTCTGGCACTTGTCTACTCAGCCCGGAAGCTAAGACTATATTTCTAAACATATCGTGTGGTCATCCTGACCGACCAATCGTTGAAGGACATCTTTCAGAAGCCTGATATTTTGAGACAGTTGGTTAAGAGGGCCATCGGATTGGAAGAGTTTGACATTAAATTCAGCCTAGACCAACCATCAAAGGGTAAGCCTTGGCCGACTTCATCGTCGAGACCACAAACCCTAATCTTCAATAAACACTGTGTGGTAGATGCTAATCATCACCCAGAAAAGCCAGAATGAGTCGTCAACGTGGACGACTTGTCTACCCACTCAGGTAGTAGTGCTAGAGTGGTCTGAAGAACCCCGGATGGGTTTGAGGTGAAATACTCTCTAAAACTCAATTTTTCGACCACAAATAATATTGCCGAGTACGAGGCCCTATTAGCTGGATTACAACTAGTCAAAGAGTGCTTACCCAAGCGTTTGACCATTTATAGCGGCTCAAAGTTAGTCATTAACCAGATCAACAGGAGTTTTGAGGTATGCAACCCTCTTCTGGCCAAATACTTGGCTAAGGCAAAAAGCTTGATCCAGAGGTTTGATAAGCCAAACCCGGTCCATGTCCTTAAGACCGAAAACTGGAAGGTTGACCAGCTTGCTAGAGCGGCAACGGCCGAAAATCTAGAGCAAGAATCGATGGACATGCAAAACGTTTTGAGTACTCCCACCACAGAGGAACAGGAAGTAATGTAGGTTTCTGACGACGAAAATTGGATGACGTTATACTAGAGGTATCTTGCGGACAGTACCCTGCTAGAGAATGTGGACAAAGCTAAGCGAGTCAAAAAGACGACCGGCTGGTACACCGTAGTCGATGGAAAACTATACCGTCGAGGATATTCGACTCTGTACCTCCGATGCCTCACTCCTGTGGAGGCCTACTACGTACTGAGCAAAGTCCACTCAGGATATGTGGATCGCACATTGACGGCAAGAATCTAGTGTTCAATGTTATGCGCCAGGGGTACCACTAGCCAACGATGAAAAAGGGCGCCATAGAATTTGTGAAACGGTGTGAGAATTGTCAACTCCATGGCAATCTTCACCACCAGCCGCTCGCAGAGTAGAGATCCCTCCAAGCATCTTGGCCCTTCATGCAATGGTGGCTCGATATTCTTATCGTTTTCCATTGTAACCGAGTAGAGGAAATTCAACATCGCTGGTATAGACTATTTCACTAAATGGGTTAAAACCGCCCTATTAGCCAAGATCACCAAGCATAGCCCCCTAAAATTTGTCCATCAGAGTATAGTAAGTAAATTTGGCATTCCCGAGGTTATCGTGACAGATAACAAAACCCAATTTTTTGGAAAGCATTTTACAAAGTATTGTACCAGTTTATGTATCAGATTGGTCCATACTTCAATAGCATACCCCCAGGATAACAAGCAGGTGAAAATCACCAACTAATCTCTACTGCAGGATTGTAGACCAAGCTGGAGGACACAAGGGGCACCTAGGTCGATGAACTGCCCTCTGTGCTACGGTCGTACCAAACAACTCCCGAGAAACCAACTCGTGAGATACCATTCAGCCTCTGCTATGGGACTAAGGCTATGATGTCGGTCGAAATCGAGCTCCCAAGTCTTAGGGTCGAAACCTTCGACCCACTAGGCAACTCCCAAAAGATCAGGGAACATCTAGACTTGCTAGAGAAAGCCTGTGACGCGATTAGAATGTGCAGAGCCATCTACCAATAACGAATCGCTTGTTATTACAACAAGCAAAATGAGAGCGCGATAGTTCGAAGTTGGAAACCTGATCTTACAAAGTATAGAGGCCACGGGCAAAACAGCCAATCGGAACAAGTTCTCCCCAAATTGGGAAGGCACATTCTTTGTCTTAGCCATTCTGCGGAACGGAGCATACAAACTCCGAACCCAAAATGGCAAGTTGGTTCCACGGACGTGGAACGTGATCCATTTGAAGCTCTACTTCCAATGAAAGCCCAAGTAGGTTATGTGTATGATCATCAAAATTGCTTGAAGTAAATGTCCATACATCAATAAAATATGTTCTTCTTTTTGCATGTTGTTGTGCCTATGCTTTTTTCTCTTTTCCATATGTATGCTTGTGTTCAAGTTGTATGAATACGGACAATCTAGATTGCCCGTAAGTCAAGTGGGCCTTCACCCACTCGCGCCTAAACCTTGGCCCCATTCCAAGTGGCACGTGAGCGGTCGAATTAAACTTTAGCCCCATGCCAAGCGGCCCATAAGCGATTAAATTAAACTTTAGCCCCATACCAAGCGGAACGTGAGTAGTCGAATTTAACCTTGGCACCAAGCCAAACAGCCCATAAGCGGTCGAACTAAACCTTAGTTCCATCCCAAGTGGCCCATTCGCGGTCGAGATCAAAATCTTAAGGGGCTTAAATGGCACGTGTGACAACCTCATCTAGTAGGAAATAGTGCAATCAGTTTACAATGGTTGATAAATTGGGGCAAAGTGTGAAAGAACAAATGCTCCAGTGGAAGGGTTGGCCACCCGAATCATAATATGGGCAGCACCATAAAATACAAAAACTCAATCCATCTAATAGAGGGTATGCTTGTGTACAAAAAGTGAAACTTTGTGCGATGCCATATATACAAGAGTTTGTCACGACTCGTCCTAATAGCTCCTCGAGGACGAAGGATCCCTCGAAGGACACGACACATGCCTCCAGCCATGACTAACAAGATATCCAACCAACTCCAATCAGCGAGAAGCACCGGCGTTCCTCAAATCCAAAAGGCAGACCAAAAAATGAGGATCTTCCAGGGAAACTATCCGTCAGCTAAAGTCTATCCCAACCTAAAATCGCTCCTCTAGAGCAGGAGCCACCTCTTCAGGGTGAATCCTTGTCCTCAGCTCACCCTCGAGAGCCACGATCCTCTCAATAGCTTGAGCATGCGAGTCAAAAACCACTTGCAACCTGGCTTCAAACTCTGTCAAGGTTCGATCAAGATAGTTGGCTCACGCCTGGCTCTATAGCGCCTCCCTAGCCACCGCATTAACACGATATCCCATGTCTTCAGCCACAAGATTGGCCAAAGCCTACATCATACGGGTGATCTCATCTCCCTGTGAAAACAAGGAATCGTCTAACTCGCAAGACCTTCTTGCTAGCTAAGAAAGCAAAAAAGGAATTAACAGTGAAAAACCATAAGTGGTCAGCTATACAACTACACAACTTAGGAGACAAACCTAACAAGATGGGCTGGTAGGCCCCTAGGATGGAGTGGCCCTCAAGGCACCTTGAGGGTGGAAGGGTGGGAGGCCAGGATGGTTCCACTCCACATCCGCATCCACATTTGCAGAGTCCCCTTCACTGATCTCAAACCGCGTCCTCTCGTCGCTACTCTCACTGTCAAAAGAGGATCCCAACATAGGAGGCGGAGACGCTTCTGTCCCGAAACCAAGCAAAGTATGAATATCGATCATATTCTCTTCAGTCACAATGAAGGCAAGGAGACTATGGAGCAAAGCAATGAAACGAAACGCAGGGGACGTCATGGTTATATAGACAAAAATTCCTGCCTAAAACGGCCTCGCAACTGAATTCGAAGGGTTGCGTTGTTTTCTATTCAAAAGAAACACGTTTCTTCACCCGATTGAACCCGCCTATAGAGCGTAAGGATGGGCATCACATCTCTGAATAGCCAGACTATGACAGTCAGAGCTCTAGTATGACCGGCTACTCCGTGCGAAGTGCAATAAGCCAAATGGTTGGCCAGCGCAAAAAGAAAAAAGGGAAAAATAAAAGAAAGTTGGGCAAAGTCATTATACTCTATGTGTTAATGAAACAAGTTCTTTATTAACAAAGTTTTATTTACAAGTACAATGAAAAACAAAATACAAAGTCCCTGCTCAGGACATGGGGCCACTAGGAGGGTGAGGCTCTCCTCCAGTGTCGGAGTAGTCCAACAAGTTCTCTCACTCGACAGCCGCACTATTTAAAGGATCGAGAATGCCCACGAGAAAGCCAGGCGATACCAGAGCGACAATCCGCCTACAGAGGTTGACTCCCTCTAAAATCCTAGATCTCAACAGTGCACTCACCTCATCCGGACGTAGACATACTGACATCTCAACCTCAAGCATGGCGATCTTCCCACGAAATTTGCCTGCTTGACGCTTAGCCCTGGCAGCCCATGCCTCCAAGTTCCCCAGCCTCTCTCTCAATTTGACCAACTCGGTCTTGAGGGTGGCATTTTCCTCTTGAAGTCTTAAGGACTGGGTGATGCTCTCGTCCCTGTCTTTTTGGGCTTCAGTGGCAAGAGCATTGAAGCGACAGAGGAACTTCGCCATCCGAAGGACTTCTTCCTCCCGCTCAACAATCATCTCATTCCTTTGGCGCAAACCCTTGGACATTACACCAAGGATTCTCTGATTCTGCAAGGACAACAACATGAGAAAAGAAATAAATCAATCTAAGTTGGCAAAAGTAAGAAAAAGAAGAAGCTCCTCTCAAGAGCTCATCATGTACAACATGCATGCCTTCTTTTTCCTCAATCGTCCTTGTGACCCTAAGCTCTGCAATGAGAGGTCCTATGATAAACTGGTCAAAAGGTGGAGCGGGGCGGTAGTGGGGGATGCCTTTGGAGTAATCCTCTCTCCCTCTACAGCCCCAACTCCACCAGAAAGAACCTTCACTGGGGCAACTTCGATGCCACCTAAGGCCTCCGGAAGCCGTGCAGCAAAGAGACTGACCTCACCAGTCCCCACCAGCTCTGCTGGTGGCTCGAAGGCTGGCTCTACCAACCCTCTGGCGTCAAGCGCCAACAAATCGCCTGTTAGTGCAGGCGCAGCAACAAGCTCCCCAACGACAACTTCCTGAATGATGCCCAAGTCTAAGGCGACAACGAGGGAATCCACCCTTGAGCACTCTCCAACCTTGGCAAGTCATCTGGCCCTATGGTAATCTAGCTCGGTAGAGGACAAGGAGGAATTCGCAGCCAGCGCTGCTCTTTTCTTCCTGGGGCTACTAGGAGAATCTCCAATGGTGAGAGTGCCGACCTTCCTCTTGGGCTACGATGTCGCCGGCGGTGGAGTCTTGAACTTTTGAACCGGTGAATGAGGACCCTAACGAGCTCTCCTGGCCTCCTCCCTAGTTACCAAGTGATCCCTCCTAAACTCGGAGAGATGCTCCCTCACCAGCTGTAGCAATAGCTCAACTGCCTCCACCTCCTTCTTGGTGGGTTTCCCGGTAAAATTCTCAGGAACTTTGCCCCAATCCCAGGACAGGGGCCAGCTATCAGCAACTCATACAAAGAAAATCGATCCTTCCAGTTCTTGACCGATTCATAGATTACGCCACTAATGCACAGCTCCCGGGGAGATAATGAGATCCAGTCCCCACTCTGGGTGAACCGAAACATAACCCTGATGGCCTCCATAGTCATGAAACACGAATGATGGCGGAGAAATATACACAGTGAGTAGAGATAACACGCAGCATTTGCATGAAGCCATGCGATGGGAACACAAAACCCCGTAAGAATATGAAAAAGCTCCTCTGGAATTGGGAGATGAAGCCCACTTCGTAAGTGAGCCTCGTAGATAGTAATGTGGCCTACTAGAGGGGGGCAAGCCCTTTCTAACTCCCCAAGAATTGCGAACACAATGTGGGATGGAATATTATACTAAACGTAGAGCTCCCTCACTTCACTGGGAGAAATGACTGAGGAAATTAGAGGCGCCATGGAAGCAGAGCAAAAGGGGAGATGAAGACTTAATATTTTTTGAAGAAAGAAAGGAGTGAAAAATCTAAACTGTCGTGTGGCTTTTATAAAGATCTCCGCCGTCGAAGAGAAGCAGCGCATCGAAAAAGCACGACAATCATAACGGACACGTGTCAATTCCAGTGAGGACGCAGTTAAGTCATATATTCTGGCAAATTAATTGTTGGGATTGTAGCTTCTCTATGTGGCGACACGTGGCAGAGAGCAACGGGTCACTCAGAGCGGCAATAGTCCTAAAACGGCTCTATAGCCCTTTGATTGCCCGTCTGGCGGCATAATGGAATGATGCGTCAAGCTCAACCCACACCGTTCTCCAAATTCTAGTGTAATGGTCAAAAAATCTGGTCCATTAGCGCGTCCTCTTAGTCCTCTGGATTCTAATGTTACGGTCAACAAATTCGGTCAATATTCTTTTTGGCTCGATCCTCCAGATTCTAACATTATGGTTAACAAATTTGGTCAACATTCTTTTCTGCTCCGTCCTCCAGATTCAAGCGTTACGGTCAACAAATTCGATCAACATTCACTTTCACTCCGCTCGTTAGATTCAAATGATGCAGTCAACAAATCTAGAGTGAAAAACAAAAGACAACAAAACATGCATGGCAACGAGAGATGAAGACCCAAAAAAACTGCAAATTTTCACATTAATTTCCTCTTTACAAATTACATGGCCAGCATAGGCCAGTACATGACAAAACTTTAGGGAAGAGAGGCAAAGATTTATCAAGGATTTGAATGTGGGGAGGCATAAGCCCATTTTTTAATCTTAATAACAACCACCCCCACGAAAAGGGGTGACCAAAGTGACATTCCGCAAAAAAGGGTTCACGACTCAAGAGCATAAGCCGACTAAGCCCCCCAAACCAGCTGCTGGAGCAGCAAGCTTTCCAGTAGAACCTAACTCCCGCGACATCACACTAGGCATCGTGGAAAGGCAATGCTGAGGAACATCGAAAGCTTCCCAATTTATAGCATAAACAGAAGTACTAAACGCCAACAGGTAACAGTGTTAGCAAATCTACTAAGAATCCAAAAGGCAAGGGAATTACATCAAGAATGGTGGAAAGGAGAACCTGGGACAGACCTCAAGAGACAACACATCCAGATACGTCCTATCGTAAACATGTCGGCGGTCAAAATCCTTGACCACCAGCATGGGGGCAAGTGATAGGTACGCTAATAGCGGACCAGCCCAAAAGGAATAAACAACCCAGAATCGACTGTAACCCATTTGCACCTCGAACTATCAACGCCGCCGTCAACCAGAGTAACGCAGCAAGTAAGCCGGACGTGACCTAAAATAAGCGTGGCCTAGTTTGAAATCAGCCCACGCGTACCTTCCCAAACCTCAATGGTCATCTGTCCTAATTCTCCGCATCTCCAAGAAACGCAATCTCATCTGTAACGGTAGTATCCCTATATCAGAGCACATCTCAAAAAAAAAAGGTGCACAAATTAGCACGCGACCCAAAAGGGTGCCCTAACAGTCACTGCACCTGATATCTCCACGGAAAGAAAGGAATCCTCTTTCTTAACCGTTGTAGCCCAAAATGGCACCCACACCCATGCTGGGAAGGCAACGATCCCCACAAAGGGCGGGTATCTTGCCTCACCACCTAAGGAAGGAAGTGGAAGCCCATGACTATAAAAGGCCATGGAGACTCACTCCACAAGTAGAGGCTCTCACACATACAAAAATGCCCTCTTGCATACAGAAGCTCCAAAAGCACCCCAACACACACTCTTTCTATTACTGGTTCCCTGCGAGCTTAGTACTAAGAGAGAATTGCTTTCCATAAGCATCCACAACCAAAGTGACTCTCTCCACGAGTGCACCTCCCACCATCATTCATAAAACCCACTCCCGACATTCATTTTTACGTTTCTGCATTTATTTTCTCATCCTCAAAAGACTATTCATTGACATGAGCGTCATAATATTTTCGATGGGATCAAATCCCGCCGTCAACTAACCCCTTATTTGAAATTGTGGTGTGTAGAATCCTAAACTCAACGAACGAAGACCAAAATCTGACGGACTAACTCGACCTGAACCAGCTCAAAATTTGGATCTAGGAGTATCAATTTGTATGTGAAATTTTTGATATACTCGTACCATAAAAGTTTAAACTATTTATTTTATCTAAAAGGAGTCGAATATGAAGCAAAGAATATAAATAGATCTATTAAAGGATTTTAATTGTAAAATTCAATATTCATTAGGGAGACCAATATAGTAGCGAATACTTTGAGTCACAAGATGGCTATTCTAATGGTATATTTGAAGATAGAAAAGATGGAGATGGTTGATAGCATCAAGGAGTATGAAATCAAAATACATTCTTAAGATGCATATATAATCTTATCATATTTTTAAGTGCAATTTGAGATAATCAAAAGAGTTAAAAGGAATGCAAAAGAAGAATCTATTCTTGGTGGACATAGCTAGGGACTTGAATAGAAGCCAAGAGCTAATTTTAACATTTGGGTTGATAGAGTCTTGAGGTTTTAAAGTTAGATATGTATGTTCAACTTTGAAGAATTGAAGGAAGAAATTTTTTGCTGAAACTCATTGATCCAAGTACACTATTTATTTAGAAATAAATAAAATGTATCAAGATTTATGAAAGACCTTTTAATGGAGGAACATGAACAGAAAATTGCGGTGTTTGTAGAAAAAAGTATGATTTGCCAACAAATGCATGCCAAACATAAGAAACCACCCTGTCTTTTACAACTAATATCGACTCCTAGTTGAAAATGAGAGTATATAATGATGGACCTTGTGATAGGTTTACCAAAAAGACAAGGAACTTTGATCCAATGTGAGTGATAATAAATTAGCTAACCAAGTTAACTCATTTTAGTAATGTGAGAATGACATCTTCTAGAGATCATTTGGTAAGATTATATATAAATGAAATAGTCATACTTTATAGGATTCCAACTTTAATTATGGCAGTTCGAGACTTCAAGTTTGTATCTAAATTTTTAGAGAATTTACATTGAAAGTTGAGATCCAATTTGAAGTTAAACGCAGCTTATCATCTTTAATAGAACGGACAGTCAAAGTGGATAACTCAAATTCTACAGGACATGCTGAGAGTTTCAAGTTTGGAGATAAAAGGAAATTGGGATGCCTATTTACTACTAGTCAAGTTTGCCTATAATAATAATTATTAAGTAAATATCGATATGATACCTTTTGAAATATTATATGAAAAAAAAATTTCGTTTCCTAATTTATTGGAAAGAAATTAGAGATTGGAGACTTTTGTGACTAGAGGTAATCCATAAGACATCAGATAAAATCTATTTGATTTGAAATTGATTTCAAGTTGTTCAAAATTGACAAAAGAGTTAAACACACTGTAGTAGGTTTATACTAAGTCAGAGATTATTATTTTTGAATATTTCTCTATCAAAGGGAGCCTCCAGGTTTTGGGTTGAAATTGAAATTAAAGTTTCAGTTCATTAGACCATTTGAAATTTTGGAGAGAATTGAAAAAGTAGTCTATAGATTAGCATTGCCTCCAAACCTAGGTGACATCCATAATGTTTTCATGCATCAATGCTCCACAAATACATCTATGACCCTTTACACATTATTGAGTAGGAGCCATTGATGATCAATAAGGATTTAACATATAACAAAGAATTGGTTCAAATTTTAGAAAAACAAGATTAAATGCTCCACATTAAAATTATTCCATTGGTCAATGTGTTATAAAAAAACCATTCACTCAAGGAGGACACATGGGATCAGAACATGAAATTCAAGAGAAGTATCTCTATTTATTTCTTTGTTGAGATTTGTAAATTTTAAAATAATTTTTATAAGAGGAAAAAAATATAAGATCTAAACTCTAAAATTATTTTAATAATACTAAATTTAAGTAAATTGATAAATTTTAGATGTTAATTATATGTTTGGATAAAATATTTAGTATTAAAACGAAATAAGTTAGAACCGAATAGTACCTGACATATGTCAACCCACAAATGAGTGTGTTATAAACTAAATAGTCGTAATTTGATATGCACATGAGTGACACTCATGCTTATTTAGACTAAAATTTCAGTGCCTATGATACGCCTATTAGGCACTTGTGCACAAGTCAAGAATTGTCTCTGTACCTGAGTAACACCTAACAACGTACATGTGTCGATTTGTTATAAATATGTCATCTGACTGATTGCAATTCATTTTCTACTAAGTTTTGAAAGAAGAATAAAAAAAAGAGAAGAATAGAGAGAGAAATATATTTTTTAATAAATCCAATGACTATAGGTGTATCTAAGTTATTTCTTCCTTTGATATTGTTTTTTTAAAAAACTTCTTGAGTACTTTTTGTTCAAATCCTAATGCATAAGATATTTTCATATTCGGTATTATTTTACTTTTTTATGCATATAAATTTATTCCTATTTTATAAAATTTTAGAAAGTTCATATCTTAAAGTTCTACAAACCTTATTGAATTCTTGATATTTTTGTATATATATTCATACATATTACTAATTTTCATACTTATATTTTTGCATTTCATAAGTTTTCATTTAAATATTCCTGCCTATCATTTATTTGCAAGAAAATTTAATTAAACCCCACTTTTACGTGCTTTGTTCTCTAACTTGAAAAAATGCATGTATATTTGTAATTTGGTGCAAAATTTTTAATTTTAATTAAATAAGAATTATTGTAAAAAATTGATTAAACATATTCAGATATATTCTAAAATACTATTTATAAATTAAAGATTGAACCTAAAATCTATGAGTCAAAAAAGTTGCATTTGACTGCAATTATAAAAATTAATGTACAGGGATTAATATATAAACCGAAAATTATGAATAGTGACATATGATATTTGGTTATGGGAAGATAATCATTGCATGAACTTTGATATTAGATCTTTATTAATTTACAAAAAAAAAAAAAATTGATCTTTATTAGCGAGGTCATCACTGATATTTAACTTTTATTCATTTAAAATATTTTTCACATCATATATGTTTTTATATATTTGGAATATTTTCATATATTTTATATTTTCATATATTTTGATTGATGTTCACATGTTGTACTATTTCAAGTGTTTTTATGATTTTGATGGGTTCGATGTTCTAATATTGGTATATGAATTTTGCATACTTGAAAATTTGACATTATCGACATTTTTATTTTAGATCAGGACTATCGAATCCTGTATGCTCATTATATCCACATGTATATATATTATTATTATTTTATATTAGACTCACTCTTGCTAAATATTTATTAACATTTTAGATTAACAAGTTTGGATATACTCGTAGGAATTTTTTGAAAGATGAAAGTACTTTTTGAAGAAAAAAGTTTATGATGATTTAGATAATGAGAATGTATTTAATTAGTTGTTTATTATTTTAGGTCTAGAATATTGTTTATGTCCACTGGCTAATGACATTGTTTAAATTCAATATAATGATAAAATTTATTGATTGATACTCTAATTTAAATTAATAATATTTTAGTTACAATTTAAGTCAGATAGTTAATGAGTATTTGGAATCACTTTTAAATATGATTTTTAGATCCTATATTTATTATATTAAATCATTATTCAAGTTGTTTAATAGTGTTTGATATAGGTTTACATCTTGCTTTTCGGTTGGGTTTAAGTCGACCAATCAAACATTTGATTTTGGCTTCCTAAATTTGAGTCTAATTTTGATGCTAATGAAACTAGATTCAGCTTTGGGGCCAGAGACACTTGACCCTTATAAATATGTAGCAAAAATGAAGTGACTTTGGAAAACTTGAATACATTTTACGCCCATTGTCACAAAATCATGCCTAGAATGATGATGAATGGTCGTCCGTTCTTTAACCAAGCATAGTCACATCCCTAAGGGGAATGTCGCCCAAAAAAAAAAAAAAGTGGAGAATCATAGATAAGTTATGGTCAATTGTCATGTGTACATTACCACAAATCAAGCTCAAATTGAAATTGATCAATCAATTTGTTCTTTGACTCATATATTGGTGCCCTATGGGGGAATGCCATGCAAACCAAATCGGTCAGATAACCTTTATTATATATTTGGCCCATCATCATGATATTATATCGCGAATTATGACAAGCAATCAATATGTTCTTTGATACACTCATGCCATAAGGGTGTACACTATAGAAAAATAGAGAAATTTGAATTCTTTTTCATGTATATAAGGAATCTGGATAATAATTCGAATCAAATCGGGTTAAATTATTGAATTATTTATGCAGACCCTGCAAACCACAAAGAACAAATAAAAAATAACGATTTCTGTAGGGAAAAAAAAGACCACGATTGAGTAAAGTTTTTTATCAAGAATTAATAGTTCAACCATTCATTATACTATGATTGGATGGTTTTTTAGATGCAGTTAGTATCATGTCCTCAATCTCAAATCTAGATTTATTAATTAATTTCTTAATCTATCATTAACTTAAATCAATTTTTTTTAATTTTTAGTAATTAAAATTCAATTGTTTATTCATTGAAGCCTAAGTTATTATTGAAACCTGAATCTAAAAACTATATAAGAACAACAATTTAAAATAAAAATATCAATTAAATCATATGACTCAAAAATACCATATTCAAAAAATAGCTTGTGAATACTGATAAAATATGACCTCAATTAAACATAAAAAAGTATTTATACTAAATCAAAATAATCAAAATCATAGCTCAATCATATTGCTAGACAAAAGTGAAGTCAAATTCAATTGTACACATTATACATTACCATAAACTGAATATTACAATACCAATAAATTATAACAAATATATTTATCCTAAAACTATTGTTTTGAATATATAATTTTATAAACTGATCCAAATATCTAGTCTTAAACCTAAACAACCTTCTTTTTATCCAAATCACTAGGAAGTGAGCATTGAGCCCACTAATTTAAAATGTTAGAAAATAATTAAAGTAAGAGTGAGCTAATTATTTAGTGTGCCATATAATTTTTATATTTAAATATACATATATCAAAAATATGTTGAAATACGATATGATCAAATAATTAGAAAATAATATTATTAATTAATAACTTATTATGTATAATCTAAATTAATAATCAATTTAATTGCATATATAATATCTGAAATATACTCAAATCATGTCTAAAGTTTATGGATAAAAAATTAGTGATGATCTCATCAATAATAATAAATAATCAAAGCTCGAGTTATAATTATTTTCACATAACGAAAGGCCATAAGTTATTATTAAAATTTATAAATAACCGTCTATGTATAACTTTATAGGTCGAATTGAACGTCGCTTTTTTTGACTTCGTGGATAATAGGTATTATATTTAATTTTACTTATAATAATAAGATATATCGTATTATATTTCGTTAATTCTCTATAATAATCTATACACAATAGAATTAAAAATTCTATTCAGATATAAATATTTTTTTTTAGATTTTTTTGTATCAAATAAATATATTTGTCATCAAATTTATATAGAGTTTTTATTTTATTTCTTCAAATATATGACATGTAGTCCATTATAATCATGTAGGAACTTTAACTTATAATTTTAAAACATGCAATAATAATATTATATGATTTATAAAAATATAGGAACTACTATTGTAGGAATTCAACAAAATTAGCATAGATTTTTAGTTTCTTTATGTTATAAAACGTCCAAGAATAATCCTGGGTTTACTTAGAACATACAGAAGAATATAACTTGAAATTTAAAACATACAAGAGTAATAAATACATTTAAGAATATATAGGAATATTATTATAGAAAATCAAATTTAAATATGATATGGATAGATTCAAAACATATATTTTATAAAATTTTTATAAAAATGGAATGAGATTGCATACATAAATAGTAAAAATATTTAGTGTATCAAAATAATATATGTATGATTATTTAGAATAATAAATATTCAAAAAGGTAAAAAAAAATATTAATAATGAAAGAAATATAGTTTTAATGTACCTACCTTATACTTAAAATTATAAAAAATCCCTTACATTTTACTCGGTTTTCCTCTCCTCCTACTTGTCTCTCTCCTTTCTTGTTTTTCCTTATCTTTCTCTATCTTATGACCAAAATCATACGAAAATGACCAAAAATCGGTTAAGGGGATCTTATATAAAAACCAGCGCATATGTTCATGTTAGGCATGTGTTAGGGGGCAAAGCAAAATCTACACAACACACGAATATCTCTTAGGTGTCCATATTTTACCTCATATATGCATGTGTGTTTGTCGAGTATACAATGGGGTGTAATTAATCTGGCTAAAATATCTATGAACGTCTTAGAGATGTCATTTAGACATAACTTTATTGTCTAAAATATATATATGTGTAGGTCAGGTACTAATTAAATATCACTCGATCTAATTTATTTTGGTAAGAATATTAATTTTTATGCCAAAATTTCAATTGATATCAATATTTTTATCAACTGAAATTAAATAACTATTATTAAAAGTATAACTCGGGATTCATACCTTATAATTAGCCCAATTCTTGACTGGAAGGTGTATTAAATGCTTGCATGACTTAATTACTAGGTCAAATTAATATCTTAGTTCATTAAACTATTTAGATTAATTAATCATTCGATTTGATTAATCATTTGATTCAACATTCGGCCATACAGCCATTCGTGTCATTTCTGTTTTTTTTTTTCAATTATTCAAACACTTGATTATTTGGCTGCTCGTCGGTTTATCGTTTAAAAGTTTGATTATTCGGTTAGATTCCTTTTTGATATGTACTTAACTTTTATTATTTAAATCTTATCTTTATAACTTTGCTTATCTATACCTCTTTTATAATTCATTATTTGTGGGTTACTTATATTAATCAGTTGAGTTAGCTTATGCGACACCCAACACCTCTTGTATGTTTTGTGTATATAGTGATGTTAACCAATTAGCATATTTCTCGACTACATGAGCTCTCATGTCCTAAGATGATTCAAATTGAGCATAGATATATAAAGATTGAACAGATAAAATTTAATATTTAAAAAATATAAAATTAAAAAAATTAATATTTTTTAAATATTTACATATTTTAATGCATATACTATTATAAAAAACTAAAAAAAAAAACTATATATATATATATATGTTTTAATTTTTTAAAGATAAAACCCATCCTTTTTTATGCAACTTCCTTCGGATGGAGAACCGGCGCAAATAGAACTTTCATCTACCGTGGGTTTTTAGACGAGAATCTAAGAGTCATATAAAACTTATACATTTTTAAAAATAAAAAAATATAAATAAATATTTATATTTTTTATATTATTATTTTTTAATAAATAAGTATTTTAATATATAAATATTATAAAAAATTATAAAAAAAATTATTAGTTACACCTCTCTCACGCTATAAATGTACCATGGACGGGGTCGCAATGTAGCATCCCAAATGGGCTGGGGGTAATTCCATATTTTTGAGATATAAATATTATTTTTTTTATATTTTAACCGTCTATCATGAAATAAATTGTTATAATTTAAAAATTAATTTTAATTAATTTTTTTATATTTAAAAAATAATTAAATTATAATTATTTATTTAAATATTAATATTTTAAATTAAAAAAAAAGGCTCCATTTTTTTTTTAAGAGATAGGGCATTTCTGATACTCCGAAACATTGTAATCTCCACCAACACGACGCACTTGCGGTTTGAGAAAACCCACCAAAAAAAAAAAAAAAAAAAAGTTGCAGAAGGAAGTAGGATTTTAGCGCCCAAAGCAATGCCTACATTTTCGCTCCAATTTTAGTCTTCCAGCGCTGTAACTACTTTCCATCATCTCACTATCACGTCCACTTTCGAGCATTCTTCTTCTTCCTTTGGGTGAAAAATCGAAACCATGACAGACCGTTGGGACTAGCTCAATCCGCGGCAAACTATTTTCGATAGAACATCTTATCGAGCTTTCAATGGGAGAAGCAGCTATGGCTTACGTCAGTTCGCCAACAATAAAGCCAATAAACAAGGGCGTAGTACACAAAATATGCGCTGGACAAGTGATATTAGACCTTTCATCGGCAGTCAAGGAGTTGGTCGAGAATAGCTTAGATGCGGGGGCTACTAGCATAGAGGTCGCGCTGAAGGAGTATGGCGAGGAGTGGTTCCAAGTTATAGATAATGGCTGCGGCATTTCTCCTGATAATTTTAAGGTAAATGCCTATATGAGACATGCCTTTCGTCGGACTTTGCTCTATTTGATGCTTTGTGGTGTTGAGGGCTTTTTAATGTTTACTATTGATATGATACCTAAGAAGCATCGCCTAGCATGGTGGTGTTTGGCACATTTTGGACTCTGGTACTTGCCGATGCTTTTCGACACTCAGTCAACACCTTCCGACACATCATTATAATTAATCATTTTGATTTTAACTCTAAAAAGCACGAAGAAGTTGAATCATTTTTGTAGTTTTCAGTTATTAATATAAAAAAAGAAAAGTTAAAGTCAATTAGTGACTCAAATATTTACAAACCTAAAAGAAAATTAGAGTCAATCAGTGATTCAAATATTTATATACCTAACCCCAATTGTCTTTTTCTAATTATATAAGCTATATTATAGCGCTACTCTTTTTTTTTTTTTTTGACTCTTTGTTTCTATTATTTTCTTGAACTATACAACAAAAAATATGTATTTTTATTGATAATTTAGTATAAAGCAGTCATGGTTAATTTTATCATTATATCCACGTATAAACTATGAATTTTATTTAATGTATTCTTGCCATAGCATATCCTAATTTTTAGAAAAATAACATATCGGTATCATGTCCATATCCCGTGTTGGTGCCCATGCTTATTAGTATGATGTTGTTGGTGTGTAGTGGTACGTAGAATGTTGCTATTGTGATATTAAATTGCTAATTTCTTAGATTTGAGGCTGTAGTTCATATTACATTGGAAATAATACTATGGTCGAAAGAGTCCTAGTTGTTTATTCTTGTTAAATGAGCACGGGTGATTGCGTGATGGAAAGAATTGTTATTATCAAGTTCTTTTTGTCAACATTTCAGGTAAGAATAGCACTGCTTGGGGTTTACCACACTCCCTTGTACTGTTGAAAATTGGGGAGGGGCAGTTCCTCATCATCCGAAAAAGAAAGAAAAAAAGGAATTTGAAGTTATGATATTAGGTGGTAGTTGGCACTAGTTAACATAAATGATTTGCAGTTAATATTTTTGAGTTGTTTTTGTTTATTATGACTACACTACAGCCATGGAAAACGGCTTAGTAGTGAAGTAATGCTTCTAAATCTACTTAATTGATCTATAAGCAAGACCCTTTTTTCTATGTTTTTTGTTTGACACTGTATTATTTGGTGGTTGTCTCATCAGATGGCTGGCTGGCGCTACAGTTGGCAGGGTATCTGGAACTATTTTAAAAGATTTTTTCTAGCATAACTTTTGATCATACATCTAATGGTTATATCGCATTGGGATGGTCACTTGAAATGTTAAGAACTGGTTATCACTTAAATTAGTGAAATTTCTGTGTTATTTGAGGATTAAGTACTATCCAAGTGTGAGTTGATGGAAATAATGATTGATTCATACAGCTTGATTTTTGAGAGTTATTGGCTCTCCCTTCTTTCTGCTTGTTTTTGTTTTCAGGTTCTTGCTCTCAAGCATCATACCTCAAAATTAGCAGATTTCCCTGATCTTCAATTCCTAACTACCTTTGGATTCAGAGGGGAGGCATTGAGTTCCCTTTGTGCCTTAGGAAATTTGACTGTGGAAACAAGAACAAGGAATGAATCAACTGCAACACATTTGACTTTTGATAACGCTGGCCTGTTAGTAGCTGAAAGGAAGACAGCACGGCAAATTGGCACTACAGTTACTGTTAAGAAATTATTCTCAAATTTGCCTGTGCGGAGCAAAGAATTCAGTCGCAATATTCGCAAAGAATATGGGAAGCTTATTTCTCTGTTGAATGTGAGCATATGCTTTTCCTCAGCTACCACTTACAAGTTATATTCACTTGGAAATGGTTTTTTTTAGCAACCTTTGAGTAAATTAATAATAAAATGATACCTATTACCTGTATTTCAATACATATTCACAGCATTAAATATATATTCTTTATTAATCTCATCATAAATTCACAATATAGTGGAAGTTGCATGATTATTTTTCTTTTTTCAGGCCTATGCAATTATTGCAAAAGGAGTTCGATTAGTCTGCACAAATACATTTGGGAAAAATATGAAATCTGTGATCCTGAAAACACAAGGAAGTGGTTCAATTAAGGATAACATTATAACTGTATTTGGCATGAACACTTTCACCTGTCTGGAGCCTTTGAGTGTTTCTTTATCTGGCAATTGCAAAGTGGAGGGTTTCATCTCTAAGTCTGGATATGGAAGTGGACGAAATACGGGAGATAGGCAGTTCGTTTTTGTAAATGGTCGACCTGTGGATATGCCAAAAGTGAACAAGCTTGTGAATGAGTTATACAGAGGTATGAACTCCAGGCAGTATCCAATTGCAATCATGAACTTTACCATTCCGACTGCTGCCTGTGATGTCAATGTAACACCTGATAAGAGGAAATTATTCTTTTCTGATGAAGGTTCCATTCTACAATATTTACGTGTAGCCTTAGAGAAAGTTTACTCTCCAAATTTCATGACTTACAGTGCTAACTTGGTTGAAGAAGCTGATAAGAATGTCAATTGTTCTTTTCCACAACTTGATAGATCAAGGTCATCATTACAGCCATCATCTCCAATTTTGGTTCAACCTAATGCATATGATGATGGACAAGTGGCAGAAGACAAAATGATTTCTCATACAGGTCAAAGCAGCAACTATGAGTCACATGCTGCAGAAGAAATCCAAAACAATGGGGAGATGTTACTTGGAAAGGATTCCAGGCTTGAAGTCAATGGCCTTGAGAAGGCTTATAGTTACTCTAGGCACCATGGCGGTGCATTGTCAAGCTGTATTGATATTGATCAGCAAAGCTGTAAGGAATTGGAAACAGTTGATTCTCTAAATAAACATTCATATAACAGGTCAAGCGGCACTCAATCATCACTTAACAAATTTGTTACTAGACAAAAGAGAAAGAATGAAAATATCTGCGTGGTGTTGTCTGAAGTACCTATCTTGAGAAATGAATCGGTTCATTGTCAAATGGCAAATGATATTGTTGCTTCAGGATCACCCATAAAATGCTATGATGCTGTTGATTCTGCTGGGGCTGGTGAGAATGAACCATTCAAGTACTTAAAGTCAGAGAGAGATTCAAGGGAAAGAAGAATTCTCCATTTGCATAGTGCTAATGCAGATGCTGAATTATCAATAGAGGTATGTGGTTCAGTACTTTCTTTGGTGATTTCTTTGTATTATAAACCATACCAATTGCTTAACAAATTAAATTAAATTCCATTGTATTCTTTTAAGTATAAAATCATATTTAATATTACCTGTTTATGCTTTGATAGTTGATACAAAATCATTTAGTAATGCCTGTGGATCCATAACTAATTGGAATAAACCTGATTTTTTCTGTGAGTTAAGAGTTTTGTCCTTTTCACGTAGATGATGAATTTTTCTACAAGAGAAGGATAATAAGAACAGCTAGGACATGGAGTCATTCTTCAAAGTAATTGCAAAATAAAGAGAACCACAGTCTCTGATGTAGGGAGGAGTGTGAAAATAGAGAGAAGAAAAATAGAGGGGTAGAGACAAGAAATTAGACTAGAGGGTTAGAGATAAGAAAGGGATCAAACCAATGGAGAGAGAGGAAGGGAAGTCACAATTGTTCAATTGCAATCAATTTCTCAAATATTCATTTATTAACTAATGATCCTCAACAATAGAAATGGTGGTTTTTATATAAAGAACCTGCTGCCTAAGAAAATTGAAAACAAAATAATAGGCCTAAGATAATTTGGTAACAAATTATCTACTGCTAAGAATAAGAAATTGTAATAAAATAAAATTACAATAAAATAAAATATAATAAAATTAAATTAGAATCTTGTCCAATAAGGAAAGTAAATAAAAGTTAATAAAATTATAATATCTTTTAAAATCTTTTTGAAATATTTGATGTGATGTCCGCATCAATTCTTCCCCGGTGGTTGGGACTCGACCCCGTCGAATAAACTAGGTGACCAATCCCCCAACCACAAGCTGAGCGGCTGGGAAACCCTTCGGCGATAGCGGTAGAATCGTATAAGGGGCAGCCGAAAGTTGACAGAGCGACCGATATCTCCAGAAGAAAGTGGATTTGGGCTAGGAAATGTGCACTCCTGCTGGCTCTGATAGAACTCCAAAAGGTCTGGGTCAAACTGCTGTAGTGCTTCTCGAGAGATCCAAGTATTGTCAGACTCTGGTCGGCCAACCCAACGAACAAGGAAGCGATGAATAGCTCCATCCCAGGTAAACATAACCTGCTCATTTAAAATAGTATCAATTTTATTATGGTGTGCTGGGAGGGAGGGAAGTGGCGCAGGGGAGGATGAATGGTCAAAAGGGGGTGTACGTGGGGAAATGGTAAAGGGATCCACAGGTGGGGAAAAGTTTCCTTTATACGCAATTAAATCTGCCACATTGATAGTATAATGAAAACCAAAATGAGATAGAATGTCAAGAACGTATGTATTTAATCCAATCCGCTGTAAAATTTTAAATGGACTAGCGCTACGAGCCTACAATTTAGAGACATGCCCAGGGAGACGCCGTTTGGGTCTGATACAAACCATAATATAATCTTCTACATTGAATTCAACGTGTCTTTTATGGGAATTAGCATGAAGTTTGTATGAAGTATTACTTACCTCAAATTATTTATTGATCTTGATGTGTAAATCGTGAAGGTGTTGTGCAAAAGTTTTTGCCGTCATGGACACACTAACATGTGGAGATATCGGGATAAGGTCTAATGGACTCATTTTTTTTTCTACTGAGACAGACACAAAAGTTTTTTTTTTTTTTTTTGACAATAAAAGAGGAGGCAGTGGTGGTGGAGATAAACCTACCGGCAGATGCACAAAAGAACTTTGTAAGGTGGCGGGGCAGTGGTGGTGGTGGTAGGGTGGATGGCTGGTGGCGGAAAATTGTGTGGCTGGTTATTGGGTGCGGGAAAGTGTTGCTGGCGGCAAAAGATAGGATTTTTAGCTCTGATACCAATTTGATGTAGAGAGGAGGGTGAAAATAGAGAGAAGAAGAATAGAGGGGTAGAGATAAGAAATTAGATTAGAAGGGTAGAGACAAGAAAGGGATCAAACTAAGGGAGGAAGAGGAAGGAAAGTCACAATTGCTCAATTGCAATCAATTTCTCAAATATTCATTTATCAACCAATAATCCTCAACAATAGAAATGGCAGTTCTTATATAAAGAACTTGTTGCCTAAGAAAATTGAAAACAAAATAATAGGGCTAAGATAATTTGGTAACAAATTATCTATTACTAAGAATAAGAAATCACAATTAAATAAAATCACAATAAAATAAAACACAATAAAATTAAATTAGAATCTTGTCCAATAAGGAAAGCAAATAAAAGTCAATAAAATCATAATATCTTCTAAAATATTCTTGGAATATTTGATGTGATGTCCGCATCAATTTTTCTGTCCCACCCCTAAATATAAGTGTAATTTGTAAAAGCTAAATATCAGTTAAAAATACACCTTTGGATATTTTTAGTTACTGGATGGAGAAATATGGATCAGCTCAATGCCACCTATGCCAAAGAGACCGAAATCGTCACATATTGTCCATTTCATAAATAAATTTACCATTACCTGTTCTGAAACTTATATAGTGGGTAAGGAACATGCCCTGAGAAGATCCATCATTTGTGAGCCGGACCAATGTTAGTGCCAAGAAACATGCCAAATAAGCTATTTTGGTTTGTTCAAGAAACACCATAGTGCAGAAAAAGATGGGAATGGATGCTATGCTTACTTGCTTATGCTTTTTGGGCCTCCATAACTGCAAAGTATTGGTGTTAGGGGGACTGCCAGGCAAAATCCTTGAACATACAAGGCATCTTGGCTTTCTGAATCTGTTCATCTGAAGGGTGTGAGGTGGGAACGCCATCAAAGAAAACAGCATCTATGACCATAGATTTAAATTCAGGCTACAGCATGCGCTGAGAATATTATGATATGGCATAAATGCCGTGACAACTCTTCCATTTTCTGATGATATGCCCATGAAACATCATCAACACAGTAATTTAAAAATGCCTACCTGCCATTAAGATGGTGGTAGTTTAATTTATCTCAGTGAGTTTAATGACTCTTGTTGTTGAAAATAGTGAATTTACTCCTTTTAATATGGAAGCCAGTTGATTATCCGTTGTACATTTAACCAGTGTTGCTTAGTGGGGACAGTATTAACATTGGGTCAAGAAGATTAGCTACAAACTTCACTGTCATGTTTGTGGCGTTAGTTTTCAGTGTCTGTAATGTCCTAGCGTTGTAGTAGTATACTAGAGTAGATGTAATACTAGAAGTTATTGTGTCATTAGCATATAGTCTAGCTAAAGATGAAGCAAGCAAAATAAATCTTCAAATAGGCCATTTTGCCCTTTAAGGTGGCTTGGCTTATTTTATGACTCTTATACCAAGGCATTTGCCTTGTTGGCAGGTTGTTATGTTAGCTGGTGGGGGTGTTGGTTAGTTATTGGTATTGTGTGGCTGTAATGAAATATTTAGACCTAGGAGAGCGGGGTGGTTTGAATGGTCAGCCAGGGCTGTAAATAAGGCTCCCTTGTGAACTCCCAACTCGGGGAATAAGTGAATATGATTTTCTTACTCAAACTAATGTCTAATTTTCTTCCTCTTTGACTCCTTTTATTCTCATCCCCTTCTTCAGTTCCTCTCCTTGCTCCCTCTCTTCTCCACTTTAACGTGTGAATAGATCCTTCACTTGATTAGCACAACAACAATTTGATGTTTTGAACCAAGTAATATTTTGAAAGAGTGTTGTCAAAGGCATTGGGGGCACTTACCTAGGTGCTCGGGCGAGGTGAGGCATGTGGGCCCGACTCATGTTCGGGTGAGGCAAATTGGCAAGGCGCTTGCCTGGACGAGCACTTAAAAACAAGGCAACTGGGAACTTGAGTGCTCACCTTTTTTTAATAAATTAAATTTTTAGTTTCCATAGTCTCTTCAAAAAATTACAATTATGTATTTCTTTTAAATACATTTGTCATTTCATGATGGCATTTTGCATGACACAATCTCACTCTTTTGCTGTTTCGTTCGCACAACACAAAGTCACCATTTTTATTATCTTCATTACTGATTGAGGTTGCAAATTACAAATCTTGAGCAAAGTCAAATGCTTCGAAATCTATTGCCAGGATTGGCTACAAGTTGACTATCGAAAACCTTGAACTATTCCTAGAAATATCGGGACAACAGTGGAAAACTATGAAAATCATTTAAACTTCTCATGAGAAGTGTTAGGAATACTGTAAGAATTACTTTAGGATATACTGGTATATATTTCTTCATAAGGATAATCTAGTATTGTTGATATATGTATAACTAACTCTATATATACGTGTTTAGAATGATACATATAGAGATTTTCCCATCTCTTCTTTTATAATTTACATGGTACAGAGCTGAGGGACTTCTTAACCCTTGTTGCAGTATTGGTAATCTTTTCTCTAGTTATAGATGCTCCTCTTCTTCCTAAAACAAGAATCCCAAAGTAATTGTAGAAATTACACTTCATAGACTAGGTTTTGGTGTGGCACACCACAAACTCGATTTTGGTTTGAAACAGTCTCTTTGAGCATCGTTTGACAGATTCATTGTAGCTACGTTGGAGTTTTGACTCTCTCAATGTGATAGTGATCACTCTATGTTTATCTTCATTCTAGTGATGAGTGTATTCTTCTCATGTATGTGTGGATGATATTGGGAAAACTAGTAGTGATAGTATTGGCATTATAGATTTGAAATTGTTCCTTCAAAGTGGATGTCAAACTTCTAGAAGTTTTCATGAAGTCTAAGTATTGAGGTTGCTAGGTACTATCATGTTATCGTTCTTTTTCAAAGGTAGTACAATGTTGACTTACTTCGAGTTATGGGTATGTTAGATTCAAAACTTTGAGGTGCTCCCATGATATGGAATAAGTTATCACCAAATGATGGAGAGGTCTTTGTTGAATAAAAAAGGTACCAAAGACTAGTTGGTAAGATTATTTATTTTGTTATGACTATTTTGGATATTACTTTCTCTACTAGTGTTATGGGCTATTTTTTGTCATTTACTTGTGTTATTCATTAGGAGGTTGTAGTACGTATTATGATATATCTCAATGGTATATCAGGACGAGGCTTACTTTGCAATAATCATAGTCATACTTAAGTTGAGGATTTTTTTTAATGCTAATTGGATTGGGTCACCGAATAAAAGGAAGTCTACCACAGGTTAATTGTATATTTGTGAAGGCTATCTTATGTCATGAATAGTAATAAACAAAATGTGGTAATCAAGTCAAGTGCAGAATCAGAATACTGTGCGTTGACACATGTTACCTGTGAAGTGATATTGCTTTGGCAATTATTTGATTTTATTTGTTGTAAGAGTTCTAGACCTTTTCACGAGTGGACAAATTTGGTATTATCACGAGTGCACAATTAATTGATTCTCTTGGCAACAAATTCAGTATATCACGAGTGCACAAAGCACATTGAGTTAGATTGCTTTTTGTTCTTGAGAAGCTTCAATAGGACTTAATTCACATTTGTTATTAGAGGACTAGGGATTAGCTTATAGACATTTTCACCAAATACTTAACTGGAGTTTGAGTTACGATTATTTGTAATAAGTTAGTCATGATTAACGTTTATACTCCAACTTAAGGGGAGTGTTAGAATATACCATTAGGTGTTAGAATATATTGTTACAATATGGTTTAGAATATGTTTTGGTATATTCCTTTGGAAGTGTAACCTAGTATTTTTGATATATAAAATACCCTATATGTATATGTGAATAGAACCGACCTAAGTACGTGGATTTTCTCTATCTCTTTTTTTTTACGATAGGGCTTGACTAGAAGTCAGCAACAGGGAAGAAAAGATAGGAAGATTTTAGTAGGTTTCCTAATCATGAAATTGAAAACTTGCTTGCTAAGAAGGTGAGGAGATCGAAGAGAGATGGAGTATGGATGAAAATATTGGCCGATATTTGATATATCGGTATTGAGCCCATTGATATTGATATTCTTGATGTAGAATTGATGTATATTGCCCCATATTTGCTTGTCAACTTAAATTTTCAAAAATGTTTTTGCTTTAAATATTTAATACTAATATGTGTTGTCGATATGTTCTATACCTATATGACTATGACCGATATCAATACCAATATCTATATTTTGATATATGAGATGGAGTTACTAAAAGTATAAGGGAGGTAGGGACAAGAAATAACAAGGAAAGGTTCAAGAGTCAGGGGCAAGTCTAAATCGCTTGTATTATAAGTATATCAGAAGAGAAAGTTCAAGAGGTATTGTGATGGGCGATGGGTGTTTGGTCAACAGAGAAATACTCCATGAAGGATTGAATTGGTTCAATTGATAAAAATTGAGATGACAACTATATTTATGACTAAATGACTTGGAAAATGAGCAATTATTGCCAGGACACTTAAGACTAGTCTGAAATATACCAAGACTTGGCTGAAATATACTTCTAATCCAACTAGGAAGTAAATTATAATTTATAATTTACTAATCTTGCTGCGGCTTGAGGTTGGTCCAGCTCATTGCCTATCGTGTATGCAAAAAGATATCTCTCTAAAATAATATATCATCAAAAAAATTCCATAATTAATCATCCAATCGTAACTATAGATCCAAATAAAAAGAAATATACGAAAACAATCCTTGAAACCAAAATATCCATGGTCCAACCACAATACAATACTAAAAAATATAACTAGTCCTGCGACTAAATGAATGCATAAACTAGAACAACTGCTAGGTAATCCTCCAAGATATCTCCATCTCCATGCAATGAACCAATCATCACCCCTCCAAAATAGGTCTCAATGACCACCTGCACTCTACTTTGAAAGGGAAAGAACATAGAGTGAGATGAATTCTACTTAAGTAATCCACAACCAAAGTCAACAACAATGGAAGTCAATGAATGATCTAAGGAATATATCTATCACGAAGCTATTTAAAAGCATAATATGACATAATATAATATACAAGAAAATAACGGTTCTTGAATATCTCTAAATATAATATCGATAAAATATAAATATATTAACACAAGATATCTATAAAACTGGATTCCTTAGAATCCTAAATATAAACAGGCTCAATATATCCCACAAGATATAAACGAACCTTCTCGAACTTCCGTAGAAATCCCTGTCAACTTGATGTCTAACAAACAAAGCAAGTTAACACAAAAAATCTTATCAGATCTTATTTTGTCATTGTGTACCAAAGGCCAACATATTTCCACCCCCATTGGCTAGGTAGGTCACATAAGATTACCTGACATTTATGGTTTGATTTGCAAACACCCTTGCTACTCAAGACTCCCTTCTATCGCATACAGTCATACCAAGAGGATCCCTAGCACTCATAGGATATTCTATGATATCACACTATAATGATCATAAGGCTATAATTATCCTCTACAAAACCAGAGTCCTCACCCCCTTGATATAGAATTAGTATTGGACAAATATAGATTACCTAGTGTTTCCTAGACTCCCTTTCGCCCCAACATTGTCTGAGTTTTTGTACTCTCCTTTGCTTATCAATAAGATAAATAAAAAGATATATAGCAATAAGGAAATAAAGGAAACTCAATTACCAATGAATCAAAATGAGAATAATAGTGGAATCAACACATGAATACCTAAAAGTACCCCTATTCGGCCACCACTCACTATGGCTTACCGAAGCCCTCTAAATTCATCAAAACCCTAGAATAAACTTCTCTAGGTCTCAAAAATAACATTACATCTAACATCTCTAAGACTTCATAAATGTATCAAAATTTACTTTCATCTGAATCACTATTATGATCTTAAATTAACTAATGTACAAAAATCCTTTATACGATCACGAGTTAGGACTGTGGGCCATAGATTGCACCTGCAAGTGTGTCGCTAGATAAAGCACTCAAGCGGTCGGTTACTCTTCATGAAATTAATTTTTGCAAATTGCAATTGTAGGTGAGCCACACGATAAAGCATTCTCGGGCGGCCCTTGAAAATCCATAATTCTTCACATAGCAGATTGCAGCCACAAGTGAGCTATGAGATAAAGCGATTGGATGGCCCCTGAAATTCAATAATTCTTTACATGGCAGGCTGCAGTTGCATGTTGGCCGCAAGATGAAGCTCTTGCACTGCCCATTCAAATTTCTAAATTAACTCATGATTTAGCATGCCATAGGAATTACCAACAGCTACTTACTAGCAGATTTCTTGCATAATACACCTTGGATCCACATCACACATACCTATCCACAAATATGTGATAATACCTTAAGTGTGATAATAGATTCCACCATACTTTTAACAATTGATTGAAAGCATGTGGATTAAGGAAGAAGATAACATATTATCTTACTCAAACATCAAAATCAAGATTGAAAGATATGCATTTACTTAAATGGAGGTCATAGAATTACTTACTAGAAAGTCATGAATTACTTACCCAAATATGCTGGAATTCCCTTTTTTGTTACTCTTTCTATCTACGGGGAGATCATGTTTATAACAACTCATGGGAGTCTTTTCTGCCAAACAAGAGGCTAAAGGGTGATCCTTCTCGGCTGGTCTCAAACTCCTATTTTTCAGATTGGTGAGGAGGCATCCAATTCCCCTATGTAAACACAAACTGGACCCCCTCCTTTCCTTCAAAATAGATTCTTAAACTCAAAATTAATCTCCTGGATTCAGCTAAAATCCTGAGATACAACCAACTCTCAAAAATCTGAACTTTGAAAGGGTTTCTACATATGTTATCCTTAAATCATCCCTATGCCCGGCCCACAACCATCTTCTAAGATGCTATGTCTCAGAATATGTTCTCATAAGCTAGCCCAAAATGACAATTTAAGTCTACATGAGAAATAAATTTATCCGGCCCAATTTAAAATAGTCCAAAATTTTTTAATTTAATCCACCAAATAAATTTACTAAATTGGCCCAATTTCATAAATTAATTTAGCATGCTTAGAATATGCCATTATTGGAAAATGAAATATCTGGGATGTTACGAAGCTTGCTCTTGAAATTCTTCTCTTATGGAAAGACTCGTAACCCAATTGAGATCAGCCTTCTTTTGCTTCTCTGAAGTGATAAAAGAAAGGAGAACTCATCTTTTTTTGTTTTTGATTACCTTCCTTGTGTTTGTATGAGACTGAATCCAGTCAATTCTTAGGAAGGGCTTCTGATGCTTAAAATTTCAGGGAACTTTTTATTAGTGTCTATGTAGGAGCAAGTTGGAAAGATTGAGAAAGAGAACCATCTAATTTGTTTGTTTTTTTTTTTTTTTGTGAAATGCCTTGTGATGATCATCTTAGGATGACCCTTTTGTTGACCAATGCTCCTATTACACTCATACAGAAAAGAATCCAAATGTCAACCATCTTGGTCTAGAATGCTTAGTGGATGCACAGAACCTTGGGCTTGTCCACATCATTATTCCCCTCTTGAAAACATGGATTGCTTGATCCATCTTGAAGTTGGAAGAGGAACGTTTGACAACCATTTCCTTGTATATTGGCAAGCTTCTGGAAGGTAGTAGGACATTGAAAGCCATCAAGGATGATTAGAATGGAGTTGGACTTTGTGTGAAATTATGCATCATGGTAGTTAGCCGAGGCTTACAAAGAATAGCATCATTATAATCATCTCCACTAATGTAGCACCTAGTAGTGAAATTTAACCTTGCATAGTAAACTAAAGTGAACCTATGCTATGAATATGCTCCTTTCACTCATGATTATGAAGGTAGTATGCCACATTCACATTAACAGTTCTTATAATGGTAGAGCAAGGTACTTGCTTCTAAATCAAATTGATAGTAGAATGCAGGCCAATAGTGACTTGAATTTCTCCAGCTTCATCCTAATTTTTTACTCCCTTTTTGAGATAAAACCTTTGAAACATTGCCCTGAGGAGCGCAAATACAGATTTGGAGCTTTCAAAGAACCAAAACTCTGGCAGCTTAAAATTTTAAGCAGACACGAGAATGGTTTTATGCCCTAACATGTCCCACACATGAATGTTCTTTAGGCCTGTGTATGGCTTCATCACAGGTCCATATTTACCATGTATCAGAATATAACTTTTGAAAAATGGGGTTTCAGAGGATTCTTACTCTAGTCCATTAAGTCAAATAGGTGCTGATGTCATATCAAAGAATTAACTCATCTCAAAAGTTTAAGCTATCATTTGATTGCTAGTAATGGTTTTATATTCCAATAGAAGCTAGCAGAGAAACTACCTACAAAAATTATTAATGACAAAGAAGAATTTATGTAGCCTGCTCCACTTAATGTGGAAGTCTTAGCTTGGTTTGATTTGTTATACTTCCATACATTGATATCCCTAAAAACTTTACGCTGATTTTTTTTTTGGTTTGAATGATTCCCATCCCGTTATAATACTCAGATTCATGAGACTGAATGTTTAGGTTGTCATCTTTGGATAGAAATGGAATCACTAGCAAAGGAATCTACAGCCGTCTAACTTCTTGTCTAATCCTAGACCTCAAACTCGAGGCTTCCAGCTTCCTTGGAGAGAGGAAGTAATTTGTACTGTAAAATATATGTGATATGAATTTGCTGCAACTTCTATTGAAATTTTATGATTTTGTTAATAGCAATGGTTAGATGAGTTGGCTTTTGATATGTATATACTGTGAAGCAATTGCTTGATCAGTTTAGAAGTAGACAGTCGCTGAACTCATAAGATTGCCCAACTGTGAGAAATGTGGAGTGTTAAATCTGTGATTCGCTGTCTTGCTTACTATGAGGGACTTGAAATTGAAGCCATAACAGTTATCATTAAAACATCTGGGTAACAGCCTGAAATTTACGACTCTTCCAATCCAAAAAAATAAAGATAGAAAAAGGTAAATCATCAAGGAGATCTAGCCAACAACTTGGGGGTTTGGGCCTGGGACATCATATAAAAAAATACTTTAATTTGTTAAGTAATTAATTCTATTAATGAGGGCAACAGAATATACAACTATTCAGCTGGCGCATCATATTGAAATGTAATGAAAAGGACAAAAGGTTTTTTCTCGAAATGGGCTACATCATTCAGTAATGCTCAGTTCCTATGTGTTTTTTTTTTTTTTTTTTTTTTTGGGAATTATTCAAAGATGAGAACAAGAAAATGAGTGACACTAAACCTTGATTTTGCTAACTGATGCTTTTCTTTTGCATTTGTTCTGAACTTCAATGTCAACTCTTTCTGTCTCTCTCCTTCCTCTCTCTTCTTTTTGGAATATTTCTTTGAATTCCTTTTTGCAATTTGATTTAGGGGATCCAAGGTTACCTAGATCCTAGATTATATTTTGTGGAATGGGAGCATGGAAAATTTTTGGACCAAGATGGCAGCGTCATGCTCGCTTTTGTGTACATCCTCTATATTTAGAAATTAGCTTCTGAAGTAATATTTACTAATGAGGTGACTGTAGTTGCAGTGTAGTATAGACACTAAATATTAGTGACACTTTTTAACCTGCTTATTAGTTTAAAATTCTGATGTTATTTACTCGTTGCATGATTAAGTGTTCCATCCATGCCTTCCTTACAAATTCGGCTGGAACATTGAATCTTGTGTTTCAAATTGACCCTGATCTGTATTTTTTTGGGAGAATCCAAATTGTATTTTAGTATTGTGATATCAAGTTAGGGTAAACCTGATCTGGTGAATATTGTCCTCTGGACAATACCGTACGCTTATGTACTATTCTTGTTAAGTATTCATGCATATTATGTAGCTTTACATCTGCAGCCTGAGTAATGTTTTTGTTACATTTGGCCAGCAATGGGCTATATGAGGTCACTTCAATGCGAGACCCATCAAATTGAGTGGAGATTATAACAGAAAATGGTTGCTAGTTATGGTGACTGATACATCATAGAATTTTGAGAAAAATTCATTTATGTTCCATTGAGGACATTTCCCATCAGAATCATATGACAATAATTGACTGGTTCAAATGGCTGCATGAAATTGAATTTAATTTTCATGCCACGCTGGGAACCTGTCATTGGGACTCTGATTTTCTTTCACCTATAAGCCTAGTTGGAGGGTGTGTTTTAGTTGAACAATGAAGTTAATTCATTATGACTTGGTGGTCATAAGTTCAAGGAATGAATATTCCCTTTATGCATTGCAGGTAGTGGCTGTGTATGTTTGGCCCTGCTATTTTATAGGCCTTATTGTCCGCAATTTTGTGTTTATATTAGTTGAACCTTCCCTGAATCTTGCCAATTCATGTTTCAGGACTTGGAAAACCAAGATAAATCTGTCCGTCTTTCTGGTGAGACCACATCAAATGCTTCCTCAAGAGGGCATTTGAAAGATAAATTAGGTGATCTATCAGATGCAGGCCCTTTTGTATTGAAGGCCTGTTCCACCTTGCAGTTTAGTATTGAAGACCTTATGGTGCGGAGGCAACGAAGGATTTCAAGATTGCAGTCAAGCTTCAATAAGGGTGGACGAGTAATGACTAGAAGGTTCCAAAGTTTGAACTTACTGTTTGTTGAGTTTCTTTTACTGATTTGAAGCTCACGTTCCTCTTATTTGTAGGTGCTATGCTGCTGCAACACTAGAGCTTTCTCAACTAGACAATGAAGAGTGGAAAGCTAGGGCTTTAGCTGCAGCTACTACTGAGTTTGAGAAGCTATTCAGAAAAAGTGACTTCAGCAGAATGAAGGTTGCTTAACATTATATAATTGTTAACATCATAGAGCTGCAATTAAAATAGGCATGGTGCCAGGTCCGTTTTCACAATGTGACCTACTATGCTTTTTGTTTGTTCATTGGAATATGATAGAGCAACTTCAAGACATATTATCTAAATAGCTGAATTTGGCATGTCTTAGTAACCAAAGAAGCTGAATAGAAAAGCAGTTTAATTTATAAAACCAATTACCTATTCAAATTCATGAACAGTGTATTTCACCAACAATGTATTTGAGTTTTCCTTTCTTTCGCTGGTGGGAACAATGTTGATTTAATTTAAATTTTAATTGTTTTAGGCTCCTCTTATCTATATATTGCATCTGTTTGTGAATTTGTCAAAGAAAAATTTTTCTTTGCTAAAATTTCAATTGTTTTTCTTTGCATTTCTTCAGTCTAATGTCTTTGCAAAGTCATGAAAGGCAAAGATACAATTAATTTATAGGATCATCCTTCATTCAACACCATAAAATACTTATATATAGCTAAAGAAAAATTTGGTGGTATCCAAAAGAAATTAGCACTGGTAATTTACACATCATTTCTAACTGAATTTACCTTTTGAAATAAAATGGATATTGACAAACAAATTTATTAAATATAAGCCTGTGCAATCCAATAGCTTAAAGCTAGTGGAGAGAGTGAAAAGGAAAGGGAGAGAATATGAAAGTTTGTTATTTCATTACTTTGCCCATTGTATGATGCATGTGCTCTTGTATAGAGCGATCAACGGATTCACTTCAAAGTTCTAACTTCTAACAGACTAAATTGTTTGAGCAACACTTGATTGATCTATAAGTTTGTAACTACCACTATCAAAAAATGTAGCAATATCCTAATTAAATAGTAGTCTAAGTGTATAACATCTACTATCTACAATTATACCAGCAGATTTTGCATGCTATAGGATTTCTTGGGTCTCTATTATCCTTTTGATGTAAATGGGCTGTACTTGTTGAATTTTCTTCATGTAAGTTTTTTCTTCCTATTTATTGGAGAAGAAATGTATCTTCAGACAACATAAGACTTTCTTTCCATGTTTCTGTAGGTGATTGGGCAATTCAATCTTGGATTCATCATTGCAAAGCTAGACCAAGACCTATTCATTGTTGATCAGGCAAATTTCCTTCTTCACTGACTGAACTTGGTTGAAGTATGTAGATTTCTAAGCTTTTCCATGAATGGGCAATTTCATGACATAGTCCATTGTGCATTGTTCTACTTCTTTATCCGAGGCAAGAATTTATTGATTGCAAGTGCTGGTCTTATGGAAGAATTATAATATTGACTGCTTTGATTCCATTGTCAGCATGCTGCAGATGAGAAATATAATTATGAGCGGCTGTCTCAATCAACTGCCATGAACCAGCAACCATTACTTCAGTAAGAATCATATAATATACTGATGAAAATTTTATCTTGTTCATGTGATTGTCGATACTATTTGTGACCAAATGTGTAGGATCACGATTGTAACATTGATTGAAATATTGGCCACAGTTGCACTCATGATGCCGTGGAAAGACGGTGTCATTGTTATGTAATGCATTGTGGTCATTGTGGAGGGGTTTTCAATAAGATTGTTAAATTGATCTATTGTGTAGATTCACAACAATTCTACTCAAAGTAACAACAGTAATCATTTGAATTCTTCTACATAGTAGATATTGTATGATACAATTGTTTTAAGAATTGACATCAGTGAGTCTTTTGTATTATGGGGAAAGAAAGTCATCGTTGCTGTGTCTATAAAAATGGAGAAGCCAATTATATGTATTAGACAAGCCATATCCAACTTAGGAAACTGTTTCAGAAGGGCTGCATTGCCATTTAGTGGCATACGCTGTTATGTAACAACCATATTGGATAACATGAATAATTTTCAATATTGGCAAATTATATGCTCTGGTCCAAAATCAGACCCGATGATATTTTGTTCCATGGTGTGAAAGGGTAACTAATGACTGCTCCACATTTTCTAAAACAGCCTGCGACATATCTATCTGTAGTTTTTCTAAGACACGTATTGGCTAGGTATAATGGTACTGTTGGGTTGATAACTTCAACATGTTGGTTGTCCTATGTTGTGTAAAGTCGCAAGTGTAATAAGTAATAAAAATGATAAGTAGAGTATCGTATCCCAAGGTATTGAATTTTCACTAAGTATCAAAATCTGTCTTAGTTTAAAATTATCTAAACAACCAAATCAAATATGAGAAGAACAAGTTAACCAATTGAAGGTGTAGGCATTGCCTTTCAAATTCAATATAGAAAGATGCTAGAATATTTCGATTTTACCTAGGTATATATATGTATCGGCTTTCAATCAATCATGCATAACATCAATCATAATGATAGCTAAAATAACACGGCTACTTAATTCTCCTTCCTGGGTTTCATTAAAATATTATCAATTTTCTACTCAGCATATCTCTATATAAATAAAATATTCAAGCATGCATTAGTCTCTGTCTATCTTTTTAAAATTGCATAAGCCCATGTGATATATCTATGCGTCTCCTCCCATTGTCACCATGATTCGTCAAATTATTCAAATGGCAATCAAGTATTTGAAAGCATTGTGTATAATGAGAAATAATTATAATGAGAAAATATTGTTGCATGAAGTAACTTCAAGAATGCATAGCTCAATTGTAGACTACATCTAGAATTCCTAGTGATGGGAACTTAATGTGCGCTTGAATAGATGACAAAAATGAACATATTAAAATCCATCCTTCAGAGAAGGAATGAGGTGAAAATGAAGAAAAATAAAGGTGGGAAGCTGCCTCCAAAGTGCTCGGCTACCTTAATTGCCGCTGCTCCTTGAGGTATCTTCCCCCCAAAAATCATGATACATCAGTCATTGGCTTTTTGTCACAATTTTCCTATTTTGTTGACCGGAATCTTGAAGGAAAAATATGTCGTATTGCCCTCCAAATCATCCAGTCAATCTTATTGAACTTTCCTATATTTGTTGATCTCTCAACTCACTTTCCTATATTTGTGGAGACAAAATTATAGGGCATGAATTTGCTTTCTAGCACCTCTAACTAAAATTGTTTAGGGTAAGATGGCCGTTTTGCGCCTGTTCTTTAGTAGCTTCTTCCCTATCCAAATAATAAACAAAGGCTTTTTAGAATTTAATTAAATAAAAATATTTAACATAAAATAAGCTTGGAAAAATGTATGTAATTTAATCACATCATTCTCTCCAATTATCCATTAAAAGTATAGTTGAAAAAATCAATATTGGTATTGGTATCAGTTGTGTTCATATAGATATTAGACATTTTTTGTATTGCATTTATTTGAAGAAAAACATTTCAAAGATTCGAAAGTTGACAAGCAAATATTGGACATTATTGCCATTATGACGACATATCACAATTATGCCACGATTGATAGTGAAGATTATCAAATATTCGCCGATATTTTCATCCATCATATAAGGACAAGATGGGAAGAAATTTATTGACAACTGATTCTTTTAATTACTTTTTCTTTTTCTTATTTTGTTACTTTTATTTTTATTATCAAGCTGCTCATTTCATAAAGGAAATAAATTATTTGCTAATGGCTGTGCTTCTTAGTCAGTCAGTTCCATAAATCAGCTTCAAGTATATGTGGATGCAAATGACACGAGATAGCTTGCAAGCTATCTGAGTAGTTTCATGAATTGAGTTCAATAATTTGGCACTCAAATTTTTCTATATTTGAATTTATTGACTTTTTATTTTTTACTGTATATTTTACAAATATATATTAGGTAAATGATTCTACATTTATGGCTAAATTTTTTATCACAATGTTTGGTTTCTTACATCAGATGTGTAAAACTTCACATAAAGCTAAATTGATCTAAAATTTTATTTTCCTTGGTTACTAAATTGAAAAGCTACGTAAATATATACTTCATAAAATTATAGAGATTTCTAAGTATATTTTATCCAACTATATTTTTTCAATGCTTTCCTTTCAAAAAAGTATTGATGGAAATATTGGCGGATATGGTACGTATCGGCTGATATGTATTGTTATTGGGGTCCCTCGATATAGATATTTCTTGATGAAATGATAATATTGTGATATATTTTCATATCGGCCGATAAAATCGATATATTGACTGATATTCAAAATATTGGCTAATATAACCAATATTTGGCCGATATAGTTTTGCCAACTAATGATTTTTAAAATCTGTTTCTATTCGATATATCTGATATCAATATGTATTGTTTGATATTTCCAAAATTGATATGACTATAACTGATAACAATGCCGATTTCGATTCCGATACTTTTGTCTATGCAAAGAACATAAAAAAAAATTATATGAAATTATATAATCCCCTAATACTAGTTGTGGCTACTATACAAAATTTTGATTTCCTCACTTTTACCCAATACAAACCTAACAAGGATACATTGACATTTTTGCTTTTTTTCTCCTTACAATGTTAAGCAATCTTAAATTTTTATTGTGTTTTTTTAGCTAAGCTTGATTAGAACATGTTGACATGATCAAATATATGTGATATGCCAAGCTAGTAAAATAAAAAAAAGGCTTGCGCTGGTGTGATTTTTAATGTTTTGTTGATTTTGAGGTTCAATGCTTTGTTCTACATGAGTTCTTTGTACCCAAGTATATGATTTGGCCAATGTCACCTCCGTAAACGAGATGAAGGCAGATTTCCACATTTTCATGAGATTATGAAAGAAGCCTCTTTTGGATGACTAAGTCCATTGGATAGCTGGGAAATAGCATGCTAGATATATATAAGGTGCTATTTGTGCCCTTTGTGATGGAACCATTAGGTGGAAGTGGTAACTAGGGTTAAGTTTTTGTTTCAAGGTTTGGATATCCTAGGTTATGTGAGTTAGAATAACTATACAAGTTGTCCTATTTACTCCTCCTAGAGAGATTCCTACTCATTACCATGTGACGAAAACCCTGTCCGTAGTTTTGCTAAGGAGATCTTGTCAACATAAAGTAGTGTTCTAACTACACTGATTATCTAGTTCTTGTTAGCTAGATACGTTTTATCTTTATCCAGGTGCTAAATTTGTGCCTTATAATAAACTTTTCCTTCATCGGTCAAACTAGAAAACTTCCTATAATATCCTATTTTTGACATTCAGTTAATCTGTGATTTCGATGCTTTCTCGGACGTATTTTGAATTTTTTTATTCTTAACAAGGGTTATGTCCTTACTTTAAAATTGTGTATGACTAGTATATGTGGACTTAATTTCCATAGTCTTTTGGATTTATGTAAATGTGGGCTAGTTAGTTGTAGGCTTTGCTAGAATGGGATGCTAGATGCCAATTTGAATTAACACCTTAGTAAAATTTTGCTCCATTCTTCTTCAAGGTGGGCTTGTGGGTGGAGTAGGCATGTGCAAGACTAGTGGGATGAGTTAGTGGAGCACTGAAAATGTGTTGTCAAATAAATTGGGATATTGGAGACTTAGCTGAACACTAGCAACTCTTGGTTGCCTAGGTGTCTCATGGAGAAGCTGATCAAGGGAAGTAGTGGATATGGAATTTGGGTGGAAACAGGTGTCCTAGATGCATGCTTCCAATCCTCCACATGTCTAATTAGGTGGTGAGTGTTGGAGGCCTTCAATAGTAGTATAAATACGCCTTAATTGAGGCCTTAGGACTCCATCCTTGGAGAAGTTTCTTGTCCGACTGATGTGAAGAAAAAGAGAGAAGAGAGAGTTTGAGTGTGCTTTTGAAGGAGGAAGAAATCATCATGAGAAAATATTTTAGGTATTTCATTATCTTTCTTTATTGTTTTCAATTTCTTGTAAAATTTTATAAAGAAGTTTTGAAGTTATAATAGCAATATTAGAGATGATTTAGCATTTGTTGAAGTAAGGAAATATTTGCCATACTAAATCATAGATTGACAGCTTTGGTGAAGTTGGTGAAATTTTGAGTAAGTTAGTTAGTATGGTAGGGTAATTCATGATGTTCTTGCATGATAAATAGTTAACTTGTAGGAAAAATGTGTGAAGAAAGCATGTTATTATTATACTAAGTTTCATATTGTATCATGAATGGATTTGAAAAAAGTTTGGTATTGTTGTTGAAGATGAATTAACATTGAATTTTGGTGAATCATTGTGGATAAATTATTGCATGTTTATTTTCAGTAAGTGTTTTACAAAGTTTTAACATGGCTGAATGGTTTAAGATTACCTAATGTGTCACTTTTGAGGTATTGAATATATAGTTTGGATGGCTGAGTGGCATGCAAATTAAGACAAGATCATGATCAAGAATTTGATATAAAGATGATAGTTCAAATGTTGATTATGTTCAAGTTGTGGAAGCAAATTTGGTTGTTATGTTTGTTTTTGGAAGCATATGGTAAATGTTGTGATGATTCTATAGTGTTGGGAAAATCAAGTCCAAAATAATCAGCATGGATTTATGTTTAAAAATTGTAGAGAAAATGTGATACAAATGTCCAAGTGTGTTTTAATATTATATTATGGTAAGAATGATGATTTAATTTATCATGTTGAAAACATGGTATTAATGCTAAAGTTAAGGACTAATTGTGACAAAATGAGATTAGTGTTGAAAGTTTGAAGTAAAATACCATGAATTGTTGCTAAGTATTGAGATGTATCACTCTTATGGTTGTTAAATTAAAATGTAACATTGGCTTGCGGTTCAAGAAGATTAGCTTGGTCTAAGACTAGTTCTACATGTTAATTTCAAATCATACATGTTAAAAAAAGTAGAGTTTGGAGTTTTAACTTAGTAGTTCTGTGAGTTTCTATATTTGGTGGAGAAAATTATTTTCCTTCTTGGATTTTTCATGCCTTTGATAAATTTCTTGATACTTGATTTTAGCTTGCTGTGATTTTTCTATCATATTATTTATCATAGATGGGCTAAAGCAAAGTGTTTAGACTCTAAGGAATCTGAAAATATAGAGCTAGGGGTCCTATGAGTAAATTACATTATATAACCCTAATTCATTTCTGTGGTTATGCAAAAGTTTCTCATGAGGTGTTACATATATTCTTGGCATGAACCGTTGTATTGAATTGACAGAGTTAGGAGGTAAGGTGAGACATTTCTAACTAAATTTGTGGTGTTTTTGACCCTGCCAATGGGGACCTATATGTTGGTCGATGGTTTAGAAATGTAGGTTTTGAATCTAATTTTATTGTATCATGTTTGAATCTCATGTTATTTATATCATGTTATATTCATTTTTTTGGATTATAATTTATTTGTTGGGCGTTTAGCCCACTTTTACACTCTTTCCTCTCTGACCATGGCATCTTTATCTTGAAGGCTTTGGAGTATGAAGAGACTTTACTTTTATTGAACTTACACTCTTTTTGTACTTTTTAACCCATTGTTTGATAACTCATTTGAGTTTTTCCATTGTTGGCCTTGTACAATAGTCATTGAGGTCATGGACTTTTGAATTATGAAAAGGAATACAAGTCATGGAGTCTTTTGTTGATATCTTAATTTCAATGGATCATGGAAGTATTAGGTTGGATGTTTATGTTTGGACTATATGTTTTACCGCGTCATCTTCTGGGGTCAAGGTAGTGGTATCCAAATATTTCATTATCATCTTATGATTCATAGAATTTATTTTATATTCCAATATGTCCAATACCATTAGGTATTGTTCAATATGTTCGATATTGATATAGCCGCGGTTGATACTGATACCAATATTAATATTTTTATGCATGCTGACAACCAAACTTTGGATGGATACTCAAGCATCTGTATACTACTTTTTTAACATATCTGAGGTTGTTTTCTATTCTATCCTTGGCCGTGGCAATCAAATTCTTCTGCTTTTCTATCTCTCAGTCTAGCCCCTAAAACTACAGTAATCAAATTAGCCTAAAAGTGAGGGTTGCTGTTTGGGGAATTGAGTTCTCTTGTATTATTTAATGAGGTTTGTTGTCTGTTCTCTATTGTCATCATCACCATAAACCAAATCCTGTATCCTACCAAGTCTGGTGGCCTATGTGACCACTTATTATTGTATTTGGTCTAGGTATATGGAATTTTTTTGTTGAAACAAAGAAATTGAATTGCAATCACCGAGGACCATCAATTGAAATATGATTCGTAGTTTGGTTTTGTGGAATTGAAATTATTTGTTGACATTGGGATACTCTGAGTCACTTCTATTTTGTAAAATGAATTTAGGACTTCATAAATATAATGATTGCAGGACTCCTTCCAAGAAAGTATTCATACTGTAGTTAGCATCTCATTGGCCTGATATTTGGGCAGGGGGTTTGGTAGTTAAAATAACTTAATATAAATAGCTTGGCATTTTGGAAGAAAAAGAACTGTTTGCCATGCATGTCAGTTGTACAAGTTCAACTTAACATTTCTGGTGCGTATGGTCAGTGCTTAATCTGTTTGCTCATCTGATACCAGTTGATCCTTCCGATACACTTGACATCCACTGTTGTCAATGTCTCTCAAATCTGTCAAAATGTGTATTATTGCCGTAATGAGGATTATGTTTGTCTTCAATTAGCAGAAACAGTTCACTATAATATTATTATTGCTTCTTACTAATTAGGAAGAGAACTTTCAGAAACTTTTTTTTTTTTTTATGATAGCAAATGTACTAGATGAATAAAAAGGTGTTTGGAAAAAAAAGGTTTAATCAAAGTTAGTTGCAAGAGGAAAAGAAAGAAAGGCTTAGAAAAACTTAAAGTGAAGTGATAAAAAGACTTGAAATAGCCTTTGCTTTTGGATAATCTTGTGTAAACATAGTGAAATGCTAGAAGTGGATTTATAAAATAGATCTTTATTATTTTTGTTATTGAATCTACTGGGAAAGAACAAAATCCTCCTTTTGCCTTCTAGTTTTGGTGAATGGAACAGTGGAATGAAGTTTACCTCTTCTCTTATCCTAGGAAGCACATACACCTTTCTCGGGGTGGCATATTGATGTCTGAAACATTTTGGATGCTAACACTCCAAATTATTTTGTTTTCTTTTGTGTTAGTGTGGACATGTTCTAACATGTTTAGGATAAGTACAGATAGATGGTCCGTTTATGTCTGGTCAAGTAACAAGAGCAAATTCATCATAATCTTTATTGAGATTACTGCCTTAGCCCTGCCCTTGTTTGGGACATGTTTAAAACACACTTGGGACCTGCTAGGGCTTGTTTTTTAATTTTTAATCGACAAGAATGCAACTTTAATAAAAGTTTTGTAAGATGGGAGAACTTAGTAATCAATGAAAAAATTCAAAACATATGGCTAAATAAGAGGAATGAACACTGCTTTTTTTCATTCACTCTCAGTGAAGAGATAGAGAGAGAAAGTACCTGACAGAAAAGAGAAGGGACTGGCAGTGGGGTGAGCTTGCTATGATGGCTGATGGTTCTAGAGGAGCTCATGTTGGTGGCTGATTGAGATTAAATACTTTCATAGTTGTCTATTTGTTAATTTATGATAAACCTATCATTGTGTTCTAAACAGAGGGCTAGATTTTTTTTAAAAAAATTCTATTCATCTTCCTTTTCTTCTGCTTTTTCTGTGGTTGTTTGTGTATATCCTCGCTTTCTTGATGCTGTATTGTTGTTATGTTCTTCATGGCCCAACTCTATTGTTGAATTACTGGTTGACTATTTTATTAAATTTGCTAATTTTTCCCTTGTTTCACTCCTGGCTAGAAGGTGCCTTAATACTTGCCTCATGCCCCAGCCCTCTTTACTATATGATAGCCAGGTTTTTGGTTGATGTGTAGTTCTCTTGTTTTTAATGTTTTAATCTGTTGTGGACGATAACACACCCTGACTATACACTTGTTTTGTTCTCTTCTTTTGTTGTGTGTGCACATTAATAACTACATTTTTTTTCCTTTAATTCAGCTGCCTCTTTTTCCTTTGGTAAATTGTTTGTTTGAAGCTTTTACTTGTAACTAATTGTAAGAGCAATTAGAAAGTACATAATGGAGTATTGACAGCTAATTGTGTAGAATATTGTTGTTTGATCAAGTATATTTCTGCATATAAGTAAAACTATGGATTCATGTTACCGTCTCTCCACACTGGACAAAAATTTTTTTTCTAAACATGATATTGCTACAAATTGATGCAACTGTGAGGTTATTCTTTTATGACCTAAAGGTGGAAACTTCAAATCATGGAACCAGTCTTTCTTCAATGCATGCATGACATTGGTTATGGCACAACACCAACATGAAGATGCATTATTTTTCCAAGAATTAGGGCACAGCACAAGCTTTCCCAGACACCTATTTTTTTGTCCTTCAATGACATCAATTAATTATCAAGTTTTGAATGAGAATTTCTTTTAGTAGAAATTGTTCTGACTATCACTTTCTTGATGCATACAATTAGTCCTCTAATGTTGGAATTATCTCCGGAAGAGGAAGAAGTTGCTTCAGTGCACATGGACATAATCAGGTGGATCCTTATCTGATTATTTTTTCTTTCAGTCATCTTAGTTTGAGTTAAATATGGCTTTCTTTTCTATTTATCGGGTGATAAGTAATCAAGAGATATCATGGTTGCGTACATAACCAATGCTCCTGTTCAGTCTATCTAATTTCCTAGTAGTTATGATGCATCAATTGCTTGACTACTTGTTTTACAGTAGCCTCCGGTTTTCTACAATATCAAAACTTCTGTTGGGGGCTTCTACTCTCATTACAAAATATCTTATGCATGTAAAAGGCTGTTAAATTTATTTTCAGTCCAAAAGCTCCCAAGCATTCTGTAGCAGACATTCTGCTGGGCTATTATTCCTCTGAATTTGATGAAGTTTATCTTTTGCTCAATTACGTTTGAATGACTCTATTGTTAAATCAGACATCTCATGGCCTATGATGCTGCTGTGCTTTTTCACCAATAGTGTGTTTTAGTAATTTAGTAGTATTGTAGTATGGTTCAAAATGCACAAACAATAAATATATCAAGTGCAATTTTGAGAAATTTGACTAAAGATCCTCACATATGTAAATATACGAAAAAAGAGGGTTAAATTTTGTATATAACTTAGTTTCAACGTGGTAAATAAAACAAAAAAAAATTTGTCCATGATGTTTGATATCGATTCATATCACTCAATACAGTGAATATCGATACAGTCTGAATCAATATCGATATTGATATTTTAATCAATTTCATGGTTCCAATAGATTTTTGTTTTAACTTTACCATTCAAAAAGAATATTTTCATTCACTTGAGATTATAGCTGGATCTTGGGACTTTTTTGGGCATTAACACAGAGCTTGCCTAAATGGTGGCCAGATATTAGAGGAATATTATTGCTTAAATAATCTTTTATGGACCACATTATGATCTTCTGATTCGGTGAATTTGAGAATTCAACAAACAAAATTCTAGGTGTAGTAGGCTCCTCCAGATTGTTTGAGGTGAGGGAGGCAATAGGAAGAAGAATTGTTTCTAATTGGTGAGACAGAAATGACAGAAGGAAGAATGATGTGGTAAGTTGGAGTATGAATCTTGTTTCAGTATCTGAAACCAATAGTTTTCAACTGATAGGAGAATGAGTTGACATTCAAGAATCAATCAATGACCCCTTGTAGAATGTAGGACAGGAACTTATAGTGCATATACTTCCTGAATTTGTTGACATCAGGAATTCAAGAAACACCTAATTCATAAATCAATTATTTGGAAGCTTGAGTAATGAATGTGGACTCAGTATTTCTAATGTGGAAGATTATTGCTATAACACATGGTTACAGCAAAATAAAAAAATAAAAAGGTCAGGATCAAAATCAAGCTACTGATGGAGGATGAGAATTTGGATTCTTCCCTTATCCTTGGACTAAACTTCTCTTCTCCTTCTAATTGCTCTGATTCTCGTCCCTTCTCTCCACACTCCCTTCAATTTCCTCTATTTTCTTTTGTAATTAATAACAACTAGTTCCTACTTGTCACAAACCAAATCCTAGTTGTTTCATCACGGAAAAATAGGTTAGCAATCAATATATTCATGAAATATCAAAGCAATAATACAAATTAGACATAGCACATAATTTCTCCCCTCTGTGTAAAATAATAAAAGAGATATGCAGAGTAAGCATGCAGAATTTCCATCCAATTCTGAAAAAGACAGAAGAGAACAGAATCACATAGTTAAAGCTAAGCAAAAAGATTACCACGTGGTTTCAATATCTCCAAAAAGATTAGATGGCTATTGAAAAAGATTTCCCTTGATTTCTTTGACTTAGATGATGAGGCAACTACTGGTACTATTTTTTCAAAAAATTGTGAATTGGAGGAATTGTCAAGAGGAGCCTTGGTGTTGCTTGGTTTGGAGCGACAGCTAGAAGATCTTTGGAATCTTCTAATGGATGGAAAAGAATCTTTACATTTCTTCAGCTTTTAGGGCCATCAGACTTGTAATGCACCATTTTGAAAGATAGGTAGGTAGAGAGAGAGGCACAACAAGGGTTTGTAGAGATTGAATGGACAAGAAGTGAATGAAGAATCTTTGGTGTGTAAGTGATCAGAGCAGTATATATCTAGGGTGAGGCGTGTCATTTTGAGTGGAATTTGTATTGCCAGTTAACTGTTTTAATTCACTGGGCATGCAAAATTTATTTCAAAATTTTCACTGAAATTTAAGAAAGCCAGTAATGCATGCGCTTTGTTTTACATGAAAGATAAGCGGCAGAAACTTTGCCAAAAATACGCAGAAATACTCTCCTTTGGTTCAGGATTTGGCTTTTAAATGATGCAAAGAGCTAATAAATTTTTTTGAGATCTCACTTGCAAATAGTGTCCTAACAATTTGAAATTGTTAAATTGAGATAATGCTAAAATTCAATTTTGCAGGCAAGTTTTGACTTAAATGTTATTAAAATCCGTGTACAAGTATCTGCTCATTTGTTACTGAGCAAAGATTGTATCTGCTCATAGTGCAAGTCTCATCTTCTCATTTACAGAGGCAATAGATATCACTGTCCAGATGACAATCACTTAAGTAATGAAGGTTGGAGATCCATGCTGAATCATGTTTGTAAATATATTACACCCTAAATGAGTGTGATCAACAATAATCAACCAATGACAATTAGTTCAAAATAGTAGAAAAGTATCACAATGGTCCTTTTGATTCAATATCCGAATGTATCAAGATTTGAATCGGTTGCACGCATTTGGAGAGCTCCCTTCAAAAAATTAGAGCGTTTCATGATTCAAAAATGCTGAATCCCATCACAAGCATCATTTGTCAAGACTCTTTGGAGTAAATAAATCTTGGCACCCAAACTCTTTGTAATCCACTATGGTTAGTTCAAATAGCATTTGATACAAAAGTTCGTTTGGGGACCCATATAGATTTCATTCAGGCATTTGAGCTTTTCCAATTAAAACAAGTCACACACAACATTACCAATTTTACCGCAGAATAACACTTGTGAGAATGATTATGTGAATCCTTCGGCTTAAGAAAACAATTTTTCTTAACTTTCCTATCTTTTGAGAGTTCAAAACCCAATCCAACCTCATCAAGAGAATCTCTTTGATTATAAAGTATCATATCCAAATGGTTTTTTCCTTGTGTGAACGTTTCAGTGGTTTTGGTTGGGTCTGTCACATTGGTTTTTAACTTCACATTTTCTCTTTTCAGAATAGAAGAATCAGTTTCTGTTCTTTTTGATTCTTCAACTTCTCATTTAAAACTTTTGAAGTTTTTACTTCCTTCTCACATTCATTGTTCTGTTCTAAAAGAATTTCATTATTGCATTTGAACTTAGCAGTTTTTAAAGATTCAATCTCTTTTTCACAAAGTTAGTCTTTCTTTTTCCTTGCAGAGTATTTGGCTCCAAGAATATTAAATTCATAGTATATTTCTGCTAATTCCTTCGGAAATCATCATTGGATAGCTCATCATTTATCCCAAGTTCATTGTCATCAAGCAAGCACCATCAAGCACAGTTTGGCAACTTTCTTGTGGAAATCTCTTCGTCAATTTGCTCATTTTCTCTATCACTTCATGTAGCCATCAAGGCTTTCTTATTCTTTCTCTTGTCAAAAATGTTTCGAGTTGTTATTTGTCAATAGGGGACATTCTTGTTGTATCTGACATATTCTTGCATTCATAACACATGATATCTTCATTGGGCTCATCAATTTACTTGTCACTTTTTCCTTTTGGACTTCTCATTTTGAAGGATAACTTTCCAAATTTTTTCTTTTTAATGAAGTGTTTAATCATCTAGGAAGCAGGACTATCTCATTGCCATAATTGTCGTAATCTTCCATGTCTGAATGAGCAGATGATTTCAAGGCAATGCTTTTGCTCTTTTTCATATTTTCTACCTCATTTTCCTTGATGGTGATCTCATGTAACGTCCCCAGGACATAATGTGCAGGTCAACAAATAAAATCCACAATATAAAATTTCAATAGATACATCCATAATGACAAAATCCAATTCGGGCGTGACAATCCATACATACACGGGATCTAACACAAAACAACTTACACAGGACCTCATCAAATGAAAATTCGGACAACATATTATATATATGACCTGCTATCCATAAGTTAAAAAAGAGATATCTAATAAAATAATAATTCATCTACATAATATAAATATCCCATAATTCTCAATATAGGATCCACGACCCACAACTGGCCATACATAATAATCAAATATACCCTCGAGATCAAAAGCCTAATTGATAAGAATATCCATACTCATCGGGAAAGCAACGCCGCGTCAGATTGAGTTTGAACTCCTGCAATCGTATCCAAACCATTAGTCTAAAAGAATAAAATATGACAATGTGAGCCTAAAATTCAGCAAGTATTATCGTATATAAAACAGTGCATATAAATCAGAGAGAAAGGATGTTACATCACAATTGTGTAAAACAAAATATAAGGTCTGTGAAATCCCTAAAAACTGAGGAATAGTTTCGTTTGGAATCATTGTCCGTATCAAAACTTCCCTCCAGGACATAATCATGATAAATCGCTATCAAGTAAAATCTCATAGACGATATTATATCGTATCATAATATATCGTGATCCGAGGTCACATCGCATAAGCTGTAACCGTACTACATCCGCGTGAGACACATACTATTGTTTGAATCCAAATCTCATAATCTCATGTGTATAAATTAAGAGCCGAAACAAAAATATATAAATCAAAATATGTTCCAGTGCTTAACGCATATCTATATGTATGAGGCATTCCATTCGCCCATTCGCCGGCCAATCCGCATATCTCAAATTATAATCCCATGCAAATACACGTAGAAATACAAAGTATGCATGAAATCGGAGAACCAAAGATTCAAAAGACCACCTTGAGGAAAGATTACACATACTCCTGGTAACTTTGATCCAATCCATCTGCAGTTTAGGCGAGCAAGATAGGCCATCTTGCGTGCGCCCTTCTCTCTCTTCCTCTTTCTCTCTCCTGCCGTGCTGATTTTCTGCCACGCAACCCACCAGCGCACCGCTTGGTCTTCTCCTCTCTCTTTCCTTCTTCTTCCTCTGTCTCTCTCTCTCCTTCCCCCCTCTCTCTTCCTCTCTGGTGTTGCTCCGCCCGCTGCTGCTCACCCCTCTCTTTCTTTTTTTTCTTCTTTCTTTTCCTCTCTGCTTTCCTTTGCTGCGCTGCTTCTTTTCCCCTGTCTTATTATTAATAACAATAACAATAATAATAATAATAATATTATTATTATTATTTTCTATTTTCCTTTTTCCCTTCTCTTTTCTTCTTTCTTTTATTATCCAACCAGCACTCGGGCACCAACACTAGTGCGCCTCAGGCGACAACCGATCTATCCGATTTTCTTCAAAATTTCACAATATTTAAAAAATTTTCATCACATCCAAATTATCCAAAATAATAATCCAAATTAAATTAAATCGGGATCTGGGTGTTACATCTCATGAATCATAAGAGAGCGGATCAAGTCATCAGGTTTATCTTGGAGATATTTTTTGGCTTCCATTATGGCCTTGACTTTGGGAGATCAAGACTTTGGCAGACACCTTAGGATCTTCCTCACTTGATCCGAGTTTGGAACATCTCTTCCCGGAGGTTTCATGTTGTTGATGTAACATGCCTAGATGTGACATCTTATTCTGGCTTCATTTTGAATAACTTAAGTTACAAGCCAGGATGTTGAGTTTTGTCTCTGACTCAATTTGTTTCCTCATGAGTGACCTCCAATTTTGTCCAATCTCCTTGGCCAACTTGCACACGCACACAGTTGTTTCATTTCAAAGCCAGGCATTGGAAAGGATATTCTTTCTATTGCATTGATTTGAAACAATATATTTCATTGCTAGCGTACTTAGTCTCATGCTTAGGAACCTTTTTACCATAAACAAGTGATTGATGCCAAACAACATGGCTTATAGACATCAAAGTTAATCCCTTTAGGTAAATGCTCCTTCCATATTTCCAATAATTATGATTGGAACTGTTAAAGTATGGAGAATGATGAGCATATACACAGCTATAGGATCTCTCAAGGTCTTTAAGTTATATTACAAGAACTTCTCTGATTCTTGTTGAGATGTGTAAGTAGCTCCCTGGAGAGGATCTATAGGGCAATATTTTAAAACAGAAAAAATTTGCCTGAATAAAACCGACTAAAGAATACCAATAAACGTTAAGGCACGATTTGGAGAATTCTTACTACTTGTTCCTCGATGTTTATGGTGAAAAGTGACTAAAAATATTTTTTGTTATTATTTGAACAAATGAGCTGATGAATAGTGCTAGTGAGTAGATGTAAGAAAATATGTAGTGATGCATGAAACAGTAAAAAAAAAAGAATGAGAATTGAACATAATGATTTAAGGTGGTTCAAAGCCCTTGTCCTATGCCGAACACTTGAGTCTTGGGGCTTCAAATCTACTATACCAAAATCTTCTTGCCCATATGGGCGGTGAAAGAAATACCTTTATCACAATTTGAGTAAATCACAACCTTATAAGATCCTTGATTAAAGTTGGTCAAGGAAAATCCTTATCAACAAGTGAAGCAAAATAAACCAATCCCTAACAAATGTCTGCGACTTGGATTTGCTATAATACCACAAGTAAATTCTCTCAAGAGAATAATAATGGGTATATTTAGGTTAAATCACAATGTATCTTTCTCAAGAGTTTAATCAAAGAATGCTCTTGCTTGTTACAATATTTCTCTCATGGAATTTTCACAATTGATAGATCAATTCAATCCAACCGGCTTTCTTGCTATCATGAAAATGAAGGTGGATGAGTGTCACTACTTGGAACATGACACAAAACATAAGCACAAACGCAGATAATGGTACTGCACTAATAATTATTTAATCAATAATGAAACAATTAACTATTGTGCTTTTGCTGTATCACTCTGATACAACAAATGGCAAAAATTACCTCAGGGTCCGCAAAACTAACCATTCTTCTGTGTACATGAACAAATAAATTACAAGCATCAAAAGATTGCTGATGTAATAAATCTAAGTTCTCATTAAAAAAAGACTAATGAAAGTTTTAAAAATGTCCATCAACAACCACAAAACTCCAAATGCTGATGTTGTAAAATTTGAAATAGAGAGTCAAGAGTGAGCCAAACGCTCAACAAATTCAACCATGATCAAAATAATGATCATCAATATCCCAAAAGACATCAAAGTTTGTAATGCTATAAAATAAAATCAATCATTACAATGACCATAACAAATGACATTGGAGTTGATAATGCAATATATTGAACAAAACACAGTCAGTGCATAGACTATCAAACAACTCTCAAAGTTTGAACAATTGGCCAAAGAATATTCTCTATTGGCAGGGCCAAACAGTAAGGCAGAAGTGTTTACATATTGTACCTTATATATGGGGCCAAAGTCCCTGTATTATACCTATTGATGGGGCCAAAAAATAGACCGTACAAGTAGTTGGAAATGTCTCAATCTACCTTAAAATCCTTAACAAATGCAATGGTTCACATGTTTGAAATAAGATTCTCTACACAATAGATATTTCTACCTTAAAATTTTTAACAAATGCAATGGTTCACATGTTTCAAATAAGATTCTCTACACAGTAGATATTTCCCCTGTTCAAGAAGTTCCTTATTATGGAAATGAAACAAAGTTGAGAAATATCACATCATAATCACATCAAATTATGAGGAGCAATACTAACAATTGAACTTAGGTCAAACCTGCAAAAAACCAACCAAAGTTAATGCTATGCAAAACATGGGCTAATAGGAGCAAAGATGGCTTTGGAATCAATATAGAATTGAGATATTCTCACAAAGGCTTCCTAAAATGCAAGATAACAGAAGTTCTTGAGAACAAATGCAGAAAACCAGAAACACATGCTAAATTCAAAAGAAACAATATAGAAAAACTAAGAAGGAAGCAATAGAAAATACTTGCCTCCCTCATCACCAACATTGCAATGAAACTTCTCAGAATTGTTTTACTAAACACTTATTTCTCTTCTTCTCGTCCTCTAAAAGCTGTCCCAATGTCAAAATGGTAGAGAAAGTACCTCAAACTCACAAGTACACTACAAGCACCTGCTTTGGCCTCCTCATGCTTGCGATGTGTCAAGTTAGGACTAATCATTAATCTTTATTGAGTCCCTTTTTTAATCCATGTAACCACCTGGTTGGCCACCAATAATAGCACGACCAAATTAGAGTACTAAGGTGACCCACGAATTAGAGAGTCTGTAGATCGGTTGTGCTGAATTTCTTGTGATTCAACACTAGCCATCACACTACTAATACAATATTTTGCTGGAACAGAAAATTCAATCCCCTATTGTGTTTGGGCCAAGTTTTCGAGCTCAAGCATAACTTTTAGCAAAATAAAATGTTTGAACCAATATCAAATGAAATTTGAAAGAAACATAAATCATAGACATTATCCACAATTCGAATTATTCAATACACAGACGTTAACCATCATAACCAAATCTGAAAGTTAGGATATTACAACGAAAGTTTAAAGTAAATTTCTCAATGGTAAAATGAGGTTCGTTCTACTTTGGTGTTGACTTAATATCCAAGAGTGATGAGGTAATTTCAGCCATGCAAGTGGAACAAGGAACAAGAATAAGGATGCCATCAACATGTATCATAGATGAAGAAAACTCTATTTCAAATTCATAAAGGATCCATTCAAGTTTTCTTAAAAGAAAAGAAAATATCATGGATTTCCAAAGAATAAAAAATGCGTTTTGTCCAACAAAATTCTCCAGCATTTATCCTTTTTTTTTTTCAAAATTGAACTTACATCCTCAAATTCACTATATTTGGAACATTTGTAAGAGCGATAGTTCTAAAAATATATTTTTTACCTTAATTTTAAGGTGTAAATTTATACCAAATCTAATTCTATAAAATTAAGGTCAAAAAAATATATATTTTATATTTTGACTTTTACAAATGACTTTTGATTCCTGTTTTTTTTTTTTAAAAAAAATGTATTGGTTTAGAGAAATACAACTATATTGTTCTAAATTTGTTAAATTTGATCAATATAGGTTCAATATTTAGAAAAAAATAAAATTGGACGAAAGTTATATAATTTGGTTGGTCATGTAGTATTGTTCACAAATAAATTCAAATTCAAATTGGAACAAGCAAAAGAAGGAATAAATCATTCTAGAAGAAATGTATATTCCTCAAGGGCTATTCTGGAAATATTTCAATTAACAAAAGTTCAATATTGGCATCATGATTTGTAGGAATTAGAACATGAGTTGATTTGGACTATTCAAATGATCAAATCATTGAACAAAATTAATTTCAAGATAAAGCTAGAAATTTGTTCATGCCTAAATTTCTTTGGCCCATGAGAGCTAATAGAGAGTCATTTGTGCTATCAAGGCAAATTAAGCCCAACAAAAATCTAGACATACCTTGACAAAAATAAAATGAAAATCTTCTCCGGAAACTTTGTCAAGGATCAGTGCCTTCCAAAATATGCTGCTATATGTGTATTTCAAAAATTTCTCAATTATAGAATTAGCAATAGTATGATAATATTTACTGTGCCATTAAAAAAGAAGCTATTACCAATTTGGCCTGACAAATTAAATTCAAGTCAATTCAAAATAAGGATCAATTTGAAATTGGATATTTTTGGCTTAAATTATTTGAATTGAAAAGATTTAGGCAGTGAGCATAGCCAAATGATCATCTTCAAAACTATCACAAGAATTTGAATTCAAATGGCATAATTATCAATAAGGAAGGAGATAATGCATGCCAAGAATATGAGATTTTACCAAAGAAAAATGTGTAACATTCCAACCAAGATTAATTCCATGCTGAAAAATATTTTCCTGCCACAAAGATAAAGAAGGTATTCAAGAGTGATACCAATTTAGAACAAGTTCAACGACATAAAGCTAGAAATTATATTTGAAATGTAATTTGTTTTGTAAAGTTGCCAGCATATGATTGCCCATTCAATGACTTTGGCAATGAATGTTCTCAATCATCATTTATATGTAGGTGCCCCTTTAGAGGGTCATTAGACCGTAGCTAGCAAATCTATAATCTGTTCTCACTTCTCGCTACTAATAGGGACTTGGTCAATTGACACTTTTAGAGGTGAAAGGCCACGGGGAGATATCATTTATGATTCGTGGAACTTTGAAGCCGTAGCTTACTGGGTTTTCCATTATCCAATCCACAACAAATACTTTGAAGAAAGAATCAAATGTCAATCAACTTGAATTCTGGTACTACATGGAACAATTTTAACGAAATCTTTCAATTTCTTTATCCTTTTCGCTTCGCTTAACCTATCACCTTGAGTTATTTTAGTGATAGGTTCTATAGGTATCAAAGTGTTATCATCATTAAAAACAAATGATATTATTAATGTGTAAGAAGTTTTTTCGTCATTAAAATGGATAAGGCATATAGATTAACACTGAGAAACTATTTCAAATGGATTGACTAGGTTGATGGTTCACCTTTGTACATGTGTAGTGTTGTGCCCACTTTGAATCTATTAATGATGTACCTACTTACTGATGAAAAAAGGCAGTGGAAAAATTCAAACTACTCTGTTCAAAATAATGTTTCCTTTAGATATGAATAATATGTTTTTCTGCTGTTATTTTCAACTCCTCTCCTCTGTGATCGAAAATCCTTTAACACCGGAGTATTCCTTCTGCGTCTGCTTGTTGCTTTCTTCTTGTGGTACATGTTTTTAGCTGTTTGGCTGATGGTTTGATCATGTTTTTTGTCAGGAAAAATGGGTTTTCCTTGGAAGAGGATCTTCATGCTCCACCAGGGCATCGTTTTAAATTGAAAGCTGTGCCCTTTAGTAAGAACACAACTTTTGGAGTTGAAGGTAACACTTTAATTCAGACTATTTGTAGTCATGGTAAACTTTTCTGTGGTAGTTTTCAGTTGGGTGATCTTCAGCTCCACGTATGTGCTGATACATGTCCATATGTTGATTAAATCTTCCATTAATCAGTTACCTTAGGTGGGTGAGATATCTGCATTATGTTGCACAACACAGTACAGGAAGTACTGTGGTAGTTGTAAAATGCCAAGTCAGGGAGATATAAATTCTAACCCAATAATTCATTTGCAATCACTTGGGACCTGAGGAAACAAGTTACACCAGGTTCCCTTTAAAGGTAAGTGTTTTACAGACTTAGTCAACTATTGATTATTGTCCTTCTAGGCCTTAACCATGGATGTAGTTAACAACTGGGTGCAAGAAGCATTGAGCCGTTGACACTAAAGCCGAATGGAATTGCCATGCTGTCCTGCTATTGAGAGAACAAGTACTGAATTTTTTATGCTCAATTCAGCTAAGATTGAATCCAATACTTGGGATTGGCTTATCAAATCTCTCTCTTCCTTTCAGCTCCATCTTTATCTGCTCTTCTGTTGAAACTTGGGACAAATATTGCTCTTTTGCATCCTGACTATGTTTTTCCTGTTTCTTTACTGGATGTGCTTTTAGTTAGACTACTGTAAACTCTTCTCTTTTGGCAACATGTCTAACCATTTTTTGAGCGTTCTATCATTTTCTGAAAAAAAAAAAAAAGTACAAAGAGTGAGAGAATGAGTGAAGGAAAGCAAAGTACTGTTGTGCAAAATTGGAAGTGTACTACATCGAAACAAGTACTAAAGTGATAACCATTTATTCTTTTTTGTTCCCAAGGGATTGTATTTTCGATAAGCACCAAAATTAGCCTTATCCTGATATTATGTAACAATTGAATTAAATGAGGGATGACAAGCTAACTAACTGAATATTTAAAACTACGATAATCAACACAAAACGAGATGAAATTCAAGAAAGTAGGATACTAGGTATTTTCGATTTCACCTAAACATTATCATATGACTCCGTTCAGTCACCGTTGCATTACATTCAATCATAATAACAATCAATCAAGATAACATGGACTTTTAATGCTCTCTCTCGGGTTATATCATAGTGATGATCTTATATCTATCCACTATGTCCCTATATGTAGTAAGCTCACTTTATCCCTTTAAGGAGTTGGAATGTTACCTCAGTTGCATGACTTCCAACAAGCCTTCTCAATGGCTTCCTTTGGCTGAATGGTAGTATAATACCTCATATCATGTTACCGTCAAAATGTCCCCTTTCAAGCTTTGTATGGTTTTGCTCTACCTTGTCCACAACTCACATTAGAATGTATAGCTTCCACTTCACCTGAAGCTGTCGAACTATTTACTAGAAGGGAGGGTTGCCCTACACTTTTCTAAAAGATCAACTTGCGTATGACCAAAACAGGATGCAAGTCTATGCAGATCAGAAACAGACAGAGTGAATCTTTTGAAGTTGGTGATCTCATATTCGTGAAACCATGTCCATACAGACAAACATCTCTTGCAAGAACTTGAAGCTTTCAGCTAAATACTATGGATTATCAATTATTGCCTAAGTGGGACAAGTTGCATATCGTTTACAACTGCCACCAGAATCCAATATTCATAATGTTTTCATGTCAGCTTACTCCAAACGTGTGTTTGATCTCAAATTCCAGTACAAACAGCTTTACCTGAGACAAGTGGTGGAGAATTTGGCATAGTTCTAGTTGCAGTCTATAAGTCCAGAAGAATCTTATCTAGGGTGTTCTAGTTTGACGACTTTTAATTCAGTGGGCTAATTTGAGGAGAGAAGATTCAAAATTGGAAGATACAGGTTTGATCGGAGCTTAATTTTCATCATTCCATCCTTGAAGCCTAAGATGTTTCTTTACCTGAGGAGTATTGTCATGTTACCAATAGCTAACAACAGTAATTGGTCGGAAACTTCAGCAACTCCAGTGCACTGGCACAACTCAGCAGCTTCAGCAAACACCTCATCTGGCAACAAGGGGTAACAAACAATGTAACTACCACAGCTGGTTACCATAACTAATGTAGTATTAGTTGTATGAATAACAAATAACTTTTGTTGTTACCTAGCAGCTCAATATGAAGTGTTCGGCTACCATTTTATTAGGATATGAGTGAATGAATGTGAATCTCAGTAAAGCTTCTCTGATTTGTTATCCAACTTTCTTAACTCCCTTCATTTCCTCTGTTTCTCTTCTAATTTCCCTTCTTTCTCATCCAAGACTCCTCTCAACTATCTGGGTCCTAGAAAATCAGTGATGAATTAGCTTAGTTCATCACAAAGTTGCAAGGCACTCACATGGAATTTATCTTCATCAAAGAAAATGTGCTGTAGATATTCTGTCTCCAGATGTTCTGGCTATAAATGTTCAAAATCCCCCCTGGATGCAAATGTCAAGCTTTATATAGAAAAGGCTTATCTCTACAAGATCCAGCGGAATATTGAAGACTGATAGGGAGATTACTTAACAATCACAAGACTAGACTTCTCTTTTGCTGTGGGACTCCTTAGTCAATTTATGAGCAGTCCACAAATGCCTCACCTACAAGCAGCCTACTGGATAATCTGATTTCTTAAGACAACTCCTGCTCAATGGATTTTCTTTCCCTCAACCTCTTCATTTCATCTAAAATCTTATTGTGCCTCTAATTGCGCACGCTGTCCTGACATAAGATCACCTACTGGTTTTTGTGCTTTTCTTGGTCATTCTCTTATTTCATGGAGATCAAAGAAGCATAGCACGTTTTCTTGAAGCTTTGCTAAAGCAGAATACAAAGCTATGGCTTCTAATTGTTATTCTTCTAGTTTCACATCCTCTGCCTGCACAACTCTGTTGTGATAATCAAGTTGCTATTCATATTGTGGCCAATCTAGTTTTCATGAATGAATAAAACATATTGAGTTGGGTGGTCCTCTCATTTGCAATAAAATTCAACGAATCATATCAACTTCTTACATCTCCTCAAAATATCAATTAAAAGATGTATTCACTACAGCCTTTGCTTCTCATTCTCTTCAATTGTTGTTGTCCAAGATGGAATTAAGTATATATGCACTCCATCTTGATGGAGGATGTTCACATACATTATTAATCGTGTCCAAAATATTGATGATCATTTGATAATCTTGATTGCTGAACTTGAATTACTGTTGCTGATGCGGTAAAGCTGTTTTCTATGCTGCTGTAAAGATCAGTAAAACAGTTCTGTAAAGATTTGAATCCAAGAGTTAAGAGATGTATTAACAGTATTTTCAAGAATTGGAAGCAATTTTTGAATTTCAGTGTGCAAAACTAGTACAAGACTTGTGAAATTGCTGAAAAATGTAATTCAATAGGAAATGTACTACAATCACCAGGGCCTTAACAATCGAAGATTAGTAAGAATTCAGAAAAGGGAAAATAAGAAGGAAAAAAAAGGAACACCGAATTTTCTGATTTGCAGACCTATGCTTTTGACTTTTTTATTCTGTTCAAAACTGAGTAGGATACAAAGAAGGAACAAAACTGAGCAAGGCTTTTGTATAGTTTTAGAACAATGGAAAATGACCATAGAATGCAAGAGGAGTGGAAATATGAATTCTAATTGAATCCAGAATACAGAGTTAGCATGAGCGATCACCATGTGAGGAATGGAATTGGAATAAGCCAGAATTGAGTAAAACTTAATTCTGGATTTTGATTGCAAGATTAGAATTCCAAAATACATCAGAATCGATCAAGTGATTTACACCGCTACCGGCTAGTAGCTAGTGGCTGTGGCTGGTACATGAAACAAAATGTAGACGCATGATGGTAGGCCAATGAGATTCCCATTTGCAGAAACAAGATGCAGAATTTCAGGAACTGGTGCAGTTCAGAAGATATTGCAGAATAAAGAATAAAGAGGTTGAGACAAATCAGAATTGCAGAATTAGTATTGTTGCAGAATCAGTTGTAGGAAGTAGCCAAAATGAAGATCAAAGATTATTGCATAACCATATTCTTGATGTAGAAATCAAATGTACTAAAGAATCTGCCGAGAACCTTGAGCCAGTTTTGGAATTGTAAAATTGTTGCAGAACTGACATCAGTAGGAAAATTCGGAGTTGCTGAGTCTGATTGTCTCCATGTTTGTTTCAGTTTCACCAATCACTAAGGAAGGAGTAAGGAGGAAATCAGCAACCAGTTCATCAAGAACAAAGATTGCAAGATCAGAAATCAGAAATCTTTTGCAAGATCAGATTTACAACCATTGCAGAATATTCATCGTACTCGGAATCAGAATAGATCCAAGACGCAGAAGTAATTACAATTGCAGAATCAATCTTATCACAAGTAGAATTGCAAGTAGAATTCTTCTCTTAAAGTTTTGGATATGCTAAGGCAGCATTTTGGTGTTTTTGAAAAACAATGTGTATAAAATTTGATATGTAACAAACAAGAATTCCAAGGAAGGAAACTTCTCTGATATCAATTTTTATGTAGTAGCTCTACGATCACTAGCAATTCGGGTAAGCAAAGGAGAATTAGAGGTAATAGGGAGAGGGACAGAAAAAGGAGATGAGAAGATAAAGAGAGGAGGAGGAGATTGAGAGTTTAGAGAGGAGATGTGAAGCAATCCAATAACAAGGATTCAGCTCCTCCATTCCACATGCTGAATTGGTTCAGACATTCTATATGTAGGCTACATGACTCATGACAATTATGCAACTACTCTACAACAACTATGCATCTGACTAATACAATTACAACTCCTAACTGAAATGCAACTACTTGAGCTCGTTTTAATTGCTGATTTACTTCCTTTTTGTTTGCTGATGCAGCAACCATTAATACCTAGTAGTGGAAGGTGTAGTGAACTGCCATAGGCTGGATGATCCACTATATGACAAATGCTTGCATATTCAAAAACCTTAACAGGGTGCTTTGCTAATGGTAATTTGCCCCTGATTTGATCTGCATATAAGGCCAATTTGCTTCCTCCTGGAATTTCCAATCACTGTCCTTGCATTCTTATCCTTGAATGTGAGAGAGGAAAAGGTCCTTTCAAGTTCAATAATTTCTGCATTTATCCCCCCACAATTTCATGTGCTGTTTGGTCTCTTGAGATGCCTGGAGTCCCTATGTGATGCGTGGTTAGTAAATTAAAACAAGTCAAAAAATCCATGAGACTGCAAATTCTACTGTGAGATATGTTACAGAAGCTGCCACTATGACCAAAGCCGAACTTATCTTATTGAGATGACTATTTGGAATAACCCCGCTGAACCAGGTTTGCTGGAGAAGAAAAAAACCTTAGACATGAATACATCGAGGCTCTTACTAGAGAGGAAGACTTCTTAGAACAAAGGGCCAAAGTCAGATGACTAAAGGAAGAAGGCGAATGCACCAAAAGCTTCTTCCACACCCTTGTGAAGTAACAAATAGGAGAATTCTCTCCTTACTGAAATTAGATGGAACACCCATCTGTAGCTTGTAGGAGGTTCATGAGGAAATCATCCAACTCTTAAAGAAACCTTACAGATTTTCTTCGCACACTGGTCTCGTCTACAGGAATAGACTAAATCCTTCCATCTTGGGCAAGTTTCAAACCACCTGAAGGCAGAGCTCGTTTCCCCAATCTCTAATTAAGAATTCAGGCAATCTTTATTTTCCATTGGAGACAATAAGGTCCATGGGACAGATGGCTTTTCTTCTACATTCTATAAAACATTCATGGCAGATTGTTGGCATTTATATTGTTGGATCTATATAGAATTTCTTCGATAAATATCTGGCTGCTTAAACAAGTTAATGCCACCATAAGTAGCCTCATTCCAAAAGTTCTCTCTCCTTTCTGTTTCCCTGATTTTTTACCAGTCTCCACATAATCACCTAGAAGTACTGACCAATAAAACTAAAGTGACTCTTAGCAACTTGTAGTCCAACCAAAAATCATTTGTTGCAGGATGGTAAATTACTGATAACATCTTGCTTGCTCAAGAGCTTCTCTATGGCTATGACATGGGTAAAGGAAACCATAGATTCCCTATGAATATTGATTTGAGAAAGGCATTTGATTCAGTGGACTGGGATTCTGCCCCTCCTGTTTTTTATCCTCACTGGGGGAGTCCTACATGGTATCATTACTTTGCATACTCTTGATAACCAACTTTCCTTCACCTCGTGAGATGCAAGACCACCCAAACAGTGATGCTAGCCTTCATGGACCACCTATTCTCTAGACTGCAGCTGATGTCAAATCAGTTCACATCCTGAGGCGATGCCCTGTCATTTTCTCCGAATCTAATGATGGTGGAAACAATAATAAAAGTGAGCTCTTTGCAGTCTGATCAATGCACTATTCTTCAACGAGTCGGTTTTCGAATGGGGAAACTCCCTGTTAGATACCTTGGCATCCTACTTACCACTACTAGGTTCACTACAGCTTATTGCAATTATCGTTTTAAATGGGTCTCCAGCAGAATTTCTTGTTGCTGGTGGTCTGTTATACAAGGGAGAACATTGCCTTCCATAGGCCATTATCTTAAAGAAAGAACTCAATTGCTCCATATTAGAGAATTTCAAATGCACGCTTTTGTGGAACATTCCGTGATGAGATAATATCTACATCATGATGCTTGATTAAAGGATGAGATCATGTGCTTCTTACATAAGGTATATGATTACTCTGGCCTGGTGATAATGTGTGTTGTGAAACAGATGTGAAGGAGCTGATTTCTACTCTTTCTGATGGACAAGGAGAGTGCTCAGTTATCTCTACTTACAAGATGGACACTGTTGATTCAATTTGTCCAACTAGAGTGCGCGCAATGCTAGCATCACGAGCGTGCAGATCTTCTGTCATGATAGGTGATGCACTCGGAAGAAATGAGATGCAGAAGGTGAGGGTGCTTTCTTGTCTATGTGAATTTGTTTGTCGCTTGGTAGCATCTTGGTATGGAAGGAAGCCCTCATTCCTGATTTTCATTAGTCATTGATCTTTAAGCATGTCTAATTTCAGTCCTATCATATGCTTTTCTTTCCTGTCTAATTGTCCCCTGGCATCTGTTCCACCTATTTCAAAATATGCGTCAATTGTTCCTTTATGAAGCACAAACATTTCTACGAGGTTTATCACGTCCGACATCATAGTCAAACACATGTTGGACATACCTTGCATACTTAAACGCATAATAATATAAATATGACACACAACAAATTTTCAGAGTTATTTTGGCCTAATTCTTAGTAGTGAAATTGAATAATTGGTCTGCTTTCATATGGAGGGTGTGATTTGTAGCACACATATACATGGTTTGCTCTATCGCAATCTCTCTATTTACCAGAACATTCCATGTGAATTTGCTTATTCATAGTCAATCGTGTTTTAGTTTTGATTGCCATTGTAATTTGTGCCCTTGCTGTATCATGTTATGCTTTCCTAAGGCTGTTTCTGCTATCCCCGTTATGCCATACTGGCGTAGATGCAACGTCTCACTTTTCGTGTTGGATGTCACATTTTTTGTGTTGGAATCCACTCTCTTGAAACGACAATGGGTTTCAAAAGAGTATCGTTTAAGAAGAGTTTTGCATACAATCATAACAGATAGTCGAGCACTTGGCGGAACTGAAGTCCCCATGGAACTGTCCCCATGGCAGGCCAACCATGCGTCACTTGATCAACCTGGCAACGATCCCGGAAAGAGCAAATCCTCCTCCTACAATCTTGTGACCGTTGATTTCATTTGCGTCTTGTCCCAAACATCCTTGTTCTAACTTATCCCGTGTGGCTAATTCCGCATCGGGTTATACAAACAGAAGACGGTACTGACATGCTTTTTTAATTTTTACTTGGCGACGGCTATATTTTTTGTTGGCAGGCCTTGAACAGGACACGCTTCATCTATTTTTGTTACATTGAAAACGGCTAGCATCGGCCGTTTTCCCCTGGTGTTATATTACCGCAGCACTTTGATCGTAATGCTATAGTAGAAGTGAAATTTTTTGATGTTGATTGTGAGCAAAATCATACGATGTATCCCGGGGAAGATGTTGATCGAGATGCTTACAGATTTTATGTAGCTTGCTTGCGATGCTTAACTCGTTTGATGCCATTGGCTGCTCTGCCGAACAACGAACCTCTAAAATGTTTTTAGTAAAAAATTTAATCGTGGCAATAAAAAGGAGGAAGAGTTAAATTAATCCCTTTGGTAGTAGTGCTGAGGCTCAAATCCTACAATTGGGTCCATCCCTGGCTCATAATTTTCAGTGAGTTGGCTAGGAAGGTGCACCTGTTGGGCAAAGGCTCTCTACGAAATTCACCAACAAATGTGAGAAATCTATAGCAATCCCAAAGCATGGGTGAAATTGACTGGACTTAGAGGGTCAAATTTGAGTTTTGCTGTTTTTCAGTCATGTTGACATTCGCTCATTTTAGCGCTAAACACGAGTAAATAACTTCATTTCATTAGAAGCTTCACACGGCACTTCACAAATCAAAACTGAAAATGAAAAATAATTTTCATTTTATAACTACTTTGCCAAAAATGTGCAGAGAAGAGGAAAAACAGATAATTTTTTCTAAGTGAATAGTTATATATATTTTTTCTATTTTTTATATAGTGGGCTAATGTGGTAATGTTATTTTTTATTTAAAAAAAAATGATGTATAGAGAGTGTTGAAATATGAAAGTTGAGATAAAGAATAATTCTCATAATTTTTATATGTTTATAGCTGTACAATAGATAATCCTTTGTGAGAGAAAGATATGGTCTAAATTAGAAAATATATAAAAATGACATTTACATAAATAATTTAAATTTAAAGATTAATTTTTAAATTTAAGAAATATATTATATATATTCTAATATACATAAGGAGCTTAAATTATAAGATAATAATTGTCTGATTTATAAAGAATTCAATATCTTTAATATTAAATGATATTTTATTCTTAATATCCCTTCAAATTCAAGAGGGTTAAAAAAAGACCAAATTAAGTTTGAAAACTAAATCAATATGGTGATCGGGTGAATATTTTTTTGTAAAGATGTCGGCCACTTGGTTAGCCGATAAATGGAAAAAGATTAATGATGCCTTCCCTAAGGTGACAGTATATAAAATGACAATCAATCTCAATATATTTTGTGGGTGATAAAGCACATCACTATAAACAATTTTAATAATACGATGATGATTATCACAATAAAAGGGGAGTGCACTGGGTTAAAAAACATTGATATCCTATAAGAGCCGATGAAGTTAAACAAGCTTAGATATAGCAACAACAATAACATAATATTCAACATTAGTGTTAAATTGAGGCAACCACAGTTTATTTTTTATTATGCCAAGAGACAAAAGATTTCCTTAGCAGGCTAAGAAAGCTAATAGAATTACATACCCGACTAATATTAGAGAATACTCAAAGTTCCAATAAAGAGTCGGTAAAATAACATAGGCCATGGAATCAGATACCTTTCACATAACAGATGAGACGAAGAATAGTTGCATGGTAAACGATATGTGGAGTCAAAATAAATTTACTTATAAGATGTACAACATATTAATATTGGTAATAGTGATATATATATATATATATATGAAACTTTCAGCCAATTGACAATAAAAGATAATATTGGCAAGAGGTTTGCCATTAGAAATATAAAGTTTGATATTATATTCAAGAGGATTATTAACAGTCTTATAATCAATTTAGCTTATTATGTAAAAGGATATCGAAAGTATATTTGGCTTGTGTCAAATAGTAATTATCAGAACTAAAAGATACCTCAAGTTCGAGAAAGTAATGGAGAAAATTAAGATCTTTTATTTTAAAACGCTAACGCTAACCAAAAAAGCATTTAAATTTAAAAATTTTAAAGCTATCATCATTAATAATAATTATATCATTAACATAAAATAAAAAAATAGTAATACCAGTAATAATATAACAAACAAAAAAGTAAAGTTATAAGGACTAGAAATAAGCCCAAATTATAAAATAGTAGAGCAAAATTTGATAAATCAAGTACGAGAAGCCTGCTTCAGTTGTATAATACTTATCGATGATAACATATCTGTCTAAGAGAATAAGAATAACTACAAAAAGGTTTCGTGTAAACTTCCTTAATTAACTTTTCATAGAGAAATATATTCTTTACAATTATTTAAAATAAAGGATATTGGTGTATAGTAGTTATAACCAAAAGAGATCAAATAGAAGTTAAAAATCTCCTTATAATTAATATCATACTTCTAGGTAAATTCCTTAGCCACAAGACAAGTTTGTACCATATTTTTGAATCATCATAATTTATTTTTTATTTGTATACCTATTTACTCCCAACTATAATTTCACTAGATGACAAAATAATCAAACTCCAAGCGTGAATCTTGTTAATGCCATAACTTAATACTAAAGAGTGTTGGAGTATGCATCACAATAATTACATTGTGAATTTGATGAAAAGTATCAAGTTCTTCGATCATAATTTAGTATTAGAAAGGGCTAGAGTATATTTCACAATAATTACGTAGCTCATGAATAATAGAAATAGTAAAAAAAAATAATGTTGTGAAGATGGATAAGAGGAGTACAAATGAATATTCATAGTGGAGGACTCTCAGGGTATGATTATGATATCAAGGGTATTAGACGATCCAAACTCATTATAAGCTATGGAGATTATAGGACCTACATTAGAGGGAAATCTGAATAGGGATTGATAGTTGGTTCAGTAAAAATTCGAGAGTAAGAGGAAGTTTTTGAAGCGAATGAAGAGATATTAGTGAAATTTTTGTATTCCTAAAGCTAAACATTTCTAGAAAATATAAAATCACTAGATTATATGATTATAGTATTGATAATTTTTATATTTAATGTTAAAATCGAGAAAATAATAAAGTTGATAGTAAGGTTTAAGTTTAGTACACTTATAAATAGGGAGTAGATTAAACTAGTTATAATCAAAAGCATTCCAAGAAATATAAAAACACTAAATTATGGGATTATAATACTGATAACCTTTATATTTAATATCATAATAAAAAAGTAGTAATGTTGATAGTAAGATTCAAATTCAGTACACTTATGAATAGTGAGTAGTTTAAAGTAGTTATAACAAAAAATATTCCAACAAATATAAAAATACTAAATTATAGGATCATAATACTGATAACTTTTATATTTAATATTATAATAAAAAAAAGTAGTAAAGTTGATAGTAAGGTTCAAGTTTAAGACACTTATGAATAGGGAGTAAATTAAAGTAGCTATAACCAAAAACATTCCAAGAAATATAAAAACACTAAATTATAGGATTCATAATATTGATAACCTTTATCTTTAATATCATAATAAAAAAAGTAGTAAAGTTGATAGTAATATTTAAAATTAATACACATGAATAGGGAGTAGATTAAAATAGTTATAACCAAAAACATTCTAACAAATATAAAAATAATAAATTATATAATCATAATATTGATAACCTTTATATTTAATATCATAATAAAAAAAGTAGTAAAGTTGATAGTAAGGTCCAAGTTTAGTGCACTCATGAATAGGGAATAGATTAAAGTAGTTATAACAAACGGTTTTGAAAAGGAAATAATTGGGTACTTTTTTTTTATAGAGATGATCATATGGAGTTTGATTTAAAATTCTATAAGATAAAACTTAATTAATAATGTAAATGACTATAAGGATAGTTTCACCCTAAGGGACTCTAAAAGTGAATAGAAAAAGATAATACGAATAGTTTTTAAAGATATAATGATATTTACGCTCAATATGACTATTTTGTTAAAAAATATAAAAATATGAACAATAAGATACAATGCCTGCTTGTTAGAATGAGTCTAAAAAAGAGTTAAAGATATATTTTAAAGCATTATCGGAATGGAAGAAATTGATCGTGCGATCAAATTAAATGTTTTATCATATGTTGAAACTTATAAAAATATCGAGTAGTTTATATCAATTATGTAAAAAATAAATACATTTCAAGTGAGAATAATTTTTGACAAAAATAGGGGCTAGATATTTTCGACAAGTTGCAACACTTGTCTTTAGTGAAAACAGGGACTAGATTCTAAATATTAAAATAAGTTAAATTAAAGGGTGTGAAAGCCAAAAAGTCACTATTATTAAAAAAATAGGACCGATTGTTTATCTAAAAGACAAAATAGATATCAAAAGGGTTAGAGATAATCTTTCCCAAATAGTCATTAGAGGCTAAGGATTAAATAGGAGATAATGGATGATAACGAAGTTGACTATGCTAAATACTAGAAGAGACAACAATAACAAAAAAAATGTAAGTTAAAAAATGTGACCAATTTTGTACTTGGTCCTTACGAGGTCCCCTATTTGTTAATACCAAACATCACAAATCCTTGTAGAAAAATACTAAATTAAGGCTATATTCAACAAGTTGACTAATAGATATGAGATTTAAAAATAAGTTTAAAATATAATAAGTGTTTGGAACATAAAAGTCGAAGGTAAATATATGACAAACATGATTGACGGACATATAAGAATCATTAGTAGTATATATATCAAGGATGTTCGTTGAGAGGAAATTAGATATCATGTGATTATAGCAAGTAAAACAAAAAAAATATGTACCTGAAGAGATAGTTACTGTAGTAAAGGAACAAGATAAAATTTGGTTGACAATTACCTTATGATCAATTGTAGTGAAAGACGAGGTTATAGAAGAAGAAGTAGAATCAGTCAAATATGTAGATGTGGCAACCATGAGTTAAGGTTGGAACATAATAGAAAGGAGTAAGTATAATTCTTTAATTTAAGAAGAATATAGTATCCTTAATAGAAAGGATATGAGCTCAAGCTCTGATTGAGCATCACACCAAACAAAAGCGAAAACAAGAAAATTAAGTCTGCAAAAGTGTTCTACATGCGATTTCATACTAACAAGCCCAAAAATTGGAACATATCGGAACACAAATCTGCAATGAAGTATCTCTGTTTACTCTGTTTACGACATAGATGAGATGAAGGTGAAGTTAGATGGAGAAGAAGAGGGCAGGAAATTATTCAGATCGATAGGAATAGGAGAACAAACAGAGCAGGTCAGCAAAACGAAAAGAACTTGAGGGAAGAACGCAGATTTCATTCACTTCGGTACATAAGTAATTCTTTTCCCCAACTACAGAAACCAGGAAAGGAATTAAGGGTATACTGTTAGGCATGATTGTGCTTGTTTACCCGGATTGCTGATGAAGCTTATCATTTGGATTGGGAGTTCAGGATTGCTGTGCTGAACTTCATGTTACAGGACCAAAAATAGCAATTCAAATCAGCCAACTGCTCTATAGTTATTTGTTGTAAATCTGATGTGTCACTCGGCCTCCTGTTGTTTCTGAATTGCTTGATAGATGTGGTGATCCAGATACTGATTTGCCCACTCATGACAAAATATTCGCCTGAATCGAAGAATCTCCTCTCAGTTCTCATTCCCTCTCTAGTCTTCTTAAATAAATTACTGAGAAACTGTGCCAAAAACTACCCCATTGCATTCATTGCATATGAGAAACCATTCTTACCCAGTCGCGAGCTCGTCGTGCAACTGCATTCTGTTAGCAAATGATATGGCTTAAACAATCACGAAAACGGAATAAAGAATCGAGTTTTATACCTCCCGCCATTTGCTTGCTCTGTTTTCGGGATATGAGATCCGGATCGGCTTTGAGCTTCTGGACACGCCTGACTCTTCTAGATGGTGTATCGGTTGAGTTGAGTGCCAGGGATAAAGCCAGAATGCTTGATTTATTGGCAAAACCATCAAATGCCTCAATCGGGCGTTACGTCCACAAACCGGCCGAGAATTGATAAGTGCGTTAATGGGAGAGTTATCATCACTAAATGGACAACTAATGCTTCAACAATCAGTTGAATTAAACGGTTGAAGAAAGTAAATGAATCGAGGAAGACGAAGAGGAAGAGAAGCAGCTGTCAGCTGCAATCCGGCTCAGATGCGGCTTGAAGAAGCTGCTCAGCTCAGCTCTCCGGCTTGGCTCGGCTAGGCTCGATGACTGCTGAAGCCTATATTCTCCTACTTGGTTCATGCTTTACTTGATGTGATAACCAAACTCATCAATTCTCAAACTCAAAAAATAAATATACGAATCATGACGATAAGTCCTCTAATAATGAGTAATATCTTCCGTGTATTACAATATATTACATTTCTCAAGTCATGTTTGTATCCGATAATATTACTTTATGAATAAATCCTATATTTATTCTTTGTCCAACAATTAATAACATTCTCAAATCTATTAATATGTACACAATTTTAAAAAATATCACAATAGATAAATAGAAACTTTATTGAATATCATTGTCTATACAATAAAAATTAAAAAATAAATTTAGTCTCATTTTTGTTACAAGATCCTTAAACTTCAATGGTGGCATACCTTTGTAAAGGATCAGCGATCATCAATTCAGTGTTAATATACTCAATAGCAATTTTCTTTCCTTTAATGCGCTACTTTATGACTAAAAATTGAATGTCAATGTGTTTATTTTGACTGCTACTTTTATTATTTTTAGTCAGGAAAACGGCAACTGAATTATCGCTAAATATCTTTAATGGCGTTGAGATGGAATCAACCACTCTAAGCCTAGATATGAAATTCCTCATCCATACACCATATTTTGTAGTCTCGAAATAAGTAATGAACTCAGCTTCCATAGTGGAAGTAGCAATCAATGTTTGCTTTGTACTCCGCCAGAATACAGCTCCACCGATAAATAAAAATATGCAACCGGATGTTGATTTATGTGAATCAACACATCCAGCGAAGTCTGAATTGGAGTACCCCAATACTTTCAAATTGTCGGTCTGTCTATATGTAAGCATGTAGTCTTTGATACCTTGAAAATACCTCATCATTTTCTTAGCAACTTTTCAGTTTTTCATACCTAGATTACTTTGAAATCTTTCCAACATTCCAACTGCAAATGCTATGTTAGGTCTTGTACATACCTGAGCATACATCAAACTTTTAACAACGGAAGTATACGAAATATTTTTGGTTTATTCTCGTTCCAAATTATTTTTCGGACATTGGCTCAAATTGAGCCTATCACCCTTCACAATGGGTGCTACACTTGGTAAATAATCTTTCATCCGAAATCTCTGTAAAATTTTATTGATATAGGTCTCTTGAGACAAACCCAGAACACAACGTGGTCTGTCTCGGTGTATCTTGATACCAATGACATAGGATGCATCACCCATATCTTTCATTTCAAATGTATCGAGAGAAAATTATTTCACCTCATACAACAACCATTTATCATTGAATGCAAGTAAAATATCATCCACATATAAAATAAGGAAATAATCTTACTCCCACTGACCTTCTAGTATATACATTGATCCAAAATATTCTCTTCAAAACCAAATGAAGAGATAATTTCATTAAATTTTAAATACCATTGACGGGATACTTATTTCAATCAATATATGGACTTCTTGAGTTTGCATACCAATTGCTCACCTTCACTAGAGGAGAATCCTTCTGCTTGTTTCATGTAAACCTCTTCATCCAGATCACCATTCAAAAATGCTATTTTTACATCTATTTGTTGTAATTCTATATCAAAATGAGCAACCAATGTCAAAATTATGCGAAAAGAATCCTTTTTAGATATAGGAGAACAAGTCTCCGTGTAATCGGTTTCCTCCTTTTGAGTATATCCCTTAGTAACGAATCTTGCTTTATATCTTTCGATATTACCTAATGAGTCTTTCTTTGTTTTAAAGACCCATTTACACCCTATGAATTTTGTCCATTTAGGCAATTCAATAAGATCCTATACTCCATTGCAACTCATGAAATTCATATATTCTTTCATGGTATTATACCATAATTATGACTTATTACAACTCATAGCTTGTGAAAATATTTCATGATCATTTTTAACTTCTACATTATAGTCTGACTCTTGCAAATATATGATATAATCACTAGGGATTGCTGACTTTCACATTCTAGAAGACCTTCTCAATGTTGTATCATCATCCTCAACAGGAGTATGTTGTACAACTATTTTAGACAAATTCTAAAATTTATGGTCAACTAGAATATGATTGGCATTTTGTGGAATGACATTGATTGGTTGTTCAACACCAGATTAATCTTGAGGGATATTGTGTACAACAATCAATCTATCATTTGAAATGGAGAGTTGAGAAACCAAAATGATCATTACTAGAAATCAAATTTCTTGATCATTTTCTCCCACTCATTAAGTCATTCTCAAGAAATTTTACATTTCTTGATTCTACAATCCTAATGGTGTGAGATAGACAGTAAAATATGTATCCCTTGGACCGTTCAACATATTCAATGAAATGCCCACTAATAGTTTTTAGATCCAACTTTTTCTCATGTGGATTATAAACTCTTACTTCAGATGGGCATCCCTATACGCGTACATATTACAAACTCGATTTCCAACATTTCCATAACTCAAAAGGAGTTTTTGGAATAGCTTTTGTTGGGATCCGGTTTAATATATATAACACCGCTTTAAGAGCTTCACTCCACAAGGATTTTGAAAATTTGGAGTTAATAAGCATACTTCTCACCATGTCCAATAATGTTCGATTTTTTCTTTCTGCTACACCATTTTGATCCGGAGAATCAGGTATAGTATATTGGGTAATAATCCCATGTTCTTGAAGAAACCTTGCAAATGGATCAAGTATTTGTCCATCTTCAGTATATCTACCATAATATTATCCACTTCTATCTGATCTCATAATATTGATTTGTTTTTCATATTATTTCTCTACGTCTATTTTAAATAATTTAACAGCATCCAAGACTTTATTCTTATTATGAAGCAAGTAGAGATACATATATCGTGAGAAATTATTAATAAAGGTGGTGAATATTTTGAGCCATATGAGTCAATATCAGGACTATAAATATTAGTATGTATGATTTTTAATATGTCCGAACTCCTCTTGATATTTTTCTTAATCTTGTTGGTTTGCTTTTCTTTAATACAGTCCACACAAGTCTCAAAGTCAGTAAAATCTAGAGTACTAAGTACTACATTATTTACCAATCTTTTGATTCTATCAATGGAGATATGACTTAATCTCCTATGCTATAATATAGAGGAACATTCATTTATAACACATCGTTTAATGCCAGCATTTACATGCACAATATTGAAAGAGGTATTGTTTTATAAATTTAAGCAATAAAGACCATCAGACAATTTACCATTTCCAACAATATTACCATCAGATAATGTACCATTTTCAACAATATCAGACTTATAATATAAACTGAAAAATAAGTCTAAAAATGTAACGGAATATGCATAAGGCACAAGTCTTGAAACAAAAATTAAATTTCTGAAGAAATTTAAAATATAAAAGGTCTTTTCTAGTGTCAAAATAAAACCACTACTCAAAACTAAGTTGCATGTTCCAATGGCTTCCACCTGTAAACGTATCTTATTTTCGGAGAAGATGCTTTGTTCACTGCCCACTAGTTTTCTTAGGTTTTGCAAGCCCTATAAGGATTTTGAAATATGGATTGTAGAATTAGAATCAATCCACTATGTATTATGTACAACATTAACCATATTAGATTCATAACATACAAAAGAGAATGGATTACCTTTCTTTTCAAGCCAATTCTGATACTTGATGCAGTCCTTCTTAACGTGTCCATTCTTTTTACAGAAGAAACACTTAGACTCATTCTTGATGTTAGATGGAGGAGGTATTTTACCTTTTTTCTTCTTTTTTACTTGTGTCTGAAACTTTTATTCTTTAAGCATGTAAATGCTCTCACTTTATTTCATCATGAGCCTTCATTCCTCTTGAACACATATGGTTATAAATTCATTGATTGACCATTTATCTTTATGTGTGTTGTAAGAGATTTTAAAAGGTCCATATTGTGGTAGAAGCGTGTTCAAAATATAATGCACAAGAAAGGTTTAGACAATTTTACCTCTAAGTTTTTCAATTGAGCTGCTACATCCCTTATCTGCATTATGTGTTCACGCACACCATTAACATTGGTGAGCCTTATAGATGAAAATTTTATTATTAGGGTGCTAGCAAGTACTTTATCTGAAGTCACAAACTGCTCATCGATAGCCTTCAGTAAATCTCGCACTTTATTATACTGGTCAACAGAACCACGAATACCAGTAAAAATTTTAGTCTTTATGAATATCAAATTGAGGCGATTAGATTGCTCCCAATGTTCATAAAGAGTTACATCTTCTGGAGTGCTGGTAAGAGTAAGAGCAGGTGGCTCGTCTTTTCGGATAGCATAATCTATATCCATTCACCCTAAGTGAAGAAAAATTCTCTCATTCCACGCCTTATAGTTATCACATTTTAGTTTAGAAATTTCACATCTTATGCTTGAAAGATTAACAAATTAAATAACTGTATAAAAATAAATACATGCTTAACATCTAACAAATGGGGGTTTTACCAATGTAAAGCATACATTATGAATCAATTGACAAAAAATTACCTATTGGATAAATTTTAATTCAAGTAGATTCATGTCCAATTTTATGATAAAACTATCAAATTATATTCTAATTCTTAATCCCTATGGGCAAATTAAGAAAAATAATTTGACATTTTATCCTGATTAATTAATTTAATATAATAAAATTTTCTGTGGGATAAATTTTATTATATAAAAAATAATTAGTCACAATTAATGTCTTTATACCACACGTGACAATAAAAAAATAATTTTATTAATTAAGGACGTTGTGACCAATTTTCAATTAATTAAATTATTTTAATCACTAGACATTATATACACATATATATAATTATATTCTGAATATTATATTTTATTCTTTATATATAATAATATAATTATATATATATAAATATATACCTATATATATATATTATATATATATATATAGTTTTAAATGTATAAAATACATTTAAATGTCCAAATGAACGTCATCAAGCGTTCAACGCAGAGGTGAAATGGCGTCATTCCCACGACCCGCGTTCGAATCCCGACCATTGCTTCTTCAAGCCACATTTTGAAATTCCGCATGCTACGTTGATGGGCCGTGTGGCCGTCCTGTCCGCTAAGACGAAACAGGCCGCAGACTTACGCAGGCAGACACCGAACGCAAACGTTGGATTTGGGCCACGAACGAAAACGGCCCAAGTCCAAAATCGCGTTTATATATATATATTAAAACATTGTAGCAGAACGACGTCGTTTAAAAACCGAATACGATCCCACAAAACGAAGCCGTTGAGGAAACACAAAATCGAAGACAAAACGACGCGTTTATAACCTGTACCAACAATAAACGACGCTGTTCAAGTTTTCTTCCTTCGTCGGATTCGCCCGAACTCGACAATGCCCGATTTGACCCGTTTTAAGGACCCGATTGAAACAATACCATATGAACACCAAAATTGATGCAAAATATATTAAATTTTAAAAATTTAATTATCCAACGATTTCCAGTGCTCGTTTTTACTGAATCTTAAAAAAGTGGAGACTTTAAGATTTTCAAGTTTCGGAAGAAAACCGAAAATCAACAGAACGGCAAAGGAAGAGGCGTTGCCTCGCTTTGATACCAAATGTTAGCAAATAATGTGACTTAAACAACCACGAAAGCGGAATAAAAAATCGACTTTTATACCTCCCGCCATTTGCTTGCTCTGTTTTTGTGATATGAGATCCGGGCCGGTTTTGACTTCTTGGACACGCTTGACTTTTCTAGATGGTGTATCGGTTGAGTTGGGTATTAGGGACAAAGCCAAAACGCTTGATTTATAGGCAAAACCATCAAATGCCTCAATCGGGCGTTACGTCCACAAACCGACCGAGAATTGATAAGTGCATTAATGGGAGAGTTATCATCACTAAATGGACCACTAATAGTTCAACAATCAGTTGAATTAAACGGTTGAAGAAGGTAAATGAATCGAGGAAGATGAAGAGGAAGAGAAGCAGCCGTCGGCTACAATCCGGCTCAAATGCGGCTTGAAAAAGCCGCTCGGCTAGGCTCTCCGGCTCGGCTTGGCTCGATGACTGCTGAAGCCTATACATTCTACATTTTCTCATTGAAGCTCCCACTGCACGTTGCTCGAGCTCTTGAATTCCATCAATTTGATGTTTGAGCCCCCATTAAGCGTGCCTCAAACTCCTGCATTATGCAAATCTTCAACTCAAGCGAAATCAAGCTCCCAAATAAGGGAAAATAAAAAAAGCAATTGTGAATTCATATGAGAGTGGCTCATCCTAACTTATTTCTCATCTGATGATGTTGGTCTCTCTATCATTTCGATAAGAAAACAAAATACGTCAAACTTTCTCCTTTGTGAATCTTTTGTCAACATATCTGATTCATCATTATCAATATGAATCTTCTCAAGTTTTAATAATTCTGACTTAAATACACCCCTACCTAATATTACCTCACATTACTGTGTTTCCACTTACACTACAAAGAAGAATCTCTCATTAATGTCATAGAGTAACATGTACAATCCCTTTTCAAGCCGAGATTTCAAATAAAATTCCTCAGCTACATCAACTCGTTGTATACTTTTGTCACTTTGATGAATTTTTGTACTTTTGACTGCTATGTCTATAATCCCTTTAAAACTATCATTAAATATCTTGAATTTGAATTCATAAAGTTAGTATCACCCACCATGCCTTCATTCGTATGTCTAACAAGCATATTTGATCGTTACTGAAACACAAGCAAAGTTTAGAGTACCTTAGAGATATCGGAGAATCCATGTCAATATAGCCCAACGTTTTTTTTTTGAATTCCAGAGAAATCAACTCATAATTCCTAACAAGTAAAAATATCTGAGTTTTTACACACCATAGTATATATCAAACTATTCATTGACAATGACTGTGGAATTCAAAGTATATCGGCCTTCTATTTATTTATACAAATACTTTGTCTAGTACTCAATCTAATGTGGTTAATGAGATAAGAATTACTTTACCCTTATTCAAGTCAAGCCTCTTCCACCCTCTTAACATAGCTCTCCTAAGACAATAACAATTTACTGACAACCATTATAACAAAAATCTGCTTTTATAACTCTAAAGTATTTCATAAAAAATTATGTAACTCAAAAACTTTCTACATGAAAATACTATGATTAGAAATAGCCTTGTTTTATCATGAATGACTCAAATTTCTTAAAATATTATCAATGAGTTTTCTTGAGTCAATACAAGCTCTCTTTGATCGGACACCAAATTTTCCTTCACTTGATTAGGAAGTGCAATTTATTTATGAAAGGGAAGAGTCAATTTCAGGAAAACACTTTAATTCAAATATAGAAATTTTAGAAACTTTCAATATCAGAAATCGGACATATATTACTCGACTAATGGGACACTAACGCAGAGAAGACATATGGTACACTAATTTGGAGAAGCCATTGAGAAAGCAGTACTAATTTCAAATCAACTTCTTCGTTGAACATCCAAGCAAATGATCCAATCAAATGACCGAAGAAAAATTCACCAAAGAGGGATAAATGCCAGAGAAATCTGACAAACTTTGTTGTTTTTGCTTTTAAACAAGAAGGTCGCTAGAAAGCTACAGGACTAGTGATTGATTATTAGCAAAAGGGCACATCGCAAGTAGCACGAGGCAATTGATTATTAGCAAGAATTATGGAATCATCTCAAAGAGATGTAAAAGCTGTTAGCAATTCGACCTTCTCCCAACGTTGTCAGACAACTTGGTCGAGCCACAAGCAAAGCCAGTCAACTTGTTGAATGTGAGATGAACCAAGCTGCCAAAAACATGCCTACTCACACAAGGGGCAAAGCGGCCAAGCCAAATTCACATAATTGGTTTATCACTGGAATGATTGTAAATTTTGTTTTGAGCAAAATGCAGATCGAAGAGGAAGGAGGGATCTGGGTAAAGACAAAGGACGCTCAGAGAGTAATGATGAAGGCGACGGACACCAGGGTTTCTTTCATTCTACTTTGTTAAGTTACACGGCACACAAAGCACCGAATATATACACACCCATATACGCACATAAATACGGAAAGAAAACAAAGAAAGAAAGAAATAATACAAAGGGAAAACGGGAAAGAAATACAGAAAATATGGACAAAATACAATTTGTGAAATATTTTATGTGATGCCTTCCAATACCCCCGTTAAGGTGGAGCATATATGTTAATGATGCCCAACTTGGATAAGTGAAGTCTTAGACGATATGATGGCAGTATCTTGGTGAACATGTCAGCCAGTTGATCATGTGTGGGCACATGATGAGTACGAATGCTTCCATCTTGAATCTTGTCGCGAATTAAGTGGCAGTCCAACTCAATATGCTTGGTGCGTTCATGAAAAACAGGATTGTCTGAAATGTGAAGAGCAGCTTGATTGTCGAAATGGAGTTCGGCGGCATAGAGATGAGGGACCCGCAAAGCTAGTAAAATGTAACGTAACCAAGATAGTTCGCAGCAGGTAGTAGCCATGGATCGATATTCTGCTTCGGCGGAAGAACGTGAGACAACAGATTGCTTCTTGCATTTCCAAGAAACAAGTGAATCTCCAATGAAAACATAGTACCCGGTGATGGATAGTCGAGTATCCGGACATGAAGCCCAATCTGCATCACAAAAAGCTCGAATTTGGATGTTAGAATTGGGAGAGAATAATATACCTTGTCCTGGGTGCAATTTGAGGTATCGCAAAACTTGATGTGCAGCATTCATATGACTAGAAGTTGGTCGAGTCATGTATTGACTCAAAATGTGGACTGCATAGCAGATGTCAGGCCTTGTTACAGTTAGATAAAGAAGTCATCCAATGAGTCTTCGGTAAACACTTGGATCTTGCAAGATGGTGCCGGCCTCTTTGCTCAATTTCACGTTTTGGTCCATTGGGAGTTTAAGAGGCTTTGAACCAAGGGTTCCGAATCAGCAAGAATGTCAAGCGCATATTTTCTTTGGCAAATATGTATGCCTTTGGTGGATCGTGCAACCTCGATGCCAAGAAAATATCGCAAAGTCCCTAGATCTTTAATTTTGAAAGCACTATCCAAAAAAAGTTTAGCAGAGGTAATGGAATCCAAACTACTACCGGCAACAATAATATCATCAACGTAGACAAGCAAAACTATAAAGGACTTGTCATCTTCTTTAGTAAACAAGATGTAATCGGCTTTGGATTGTGTGAAACCGAAAGCAATTAGAGATGTAGATAGCTTAGAATACCATTGTCTAGATGCCTGTTTAAGACCATAAATGCTTTTTAATAGTTTACAGACTTGGTTGGGTTTGCCTTTGGTGTAGCTTGGAGGTTTTTGCATGTGAATTTCTTCTTCTAAAACGCCATGTAAAAAGGCATTATTGACATCAAAATGATGTAAATGCTATCCTTTGATGGCAGCTATGGCAAGAAGACATCGTACAGTGGTGAGTTTGATAACAGGAGAGAATGTTTCATGATAATCAATACCTTCTTGTTGTGTATATCCTTTGGCTACCAATCTACATTTATACCTCTCAATGGTCCCATCGCTATTGAATTTTAATTTAGACATATATCGACATCCAATAGTTTTCTTTTCAGGAGGTAGATTAGTGATGATCCACGTTTTATTTTGTTCTAACGCATTTAATTCACTTTCAATAGCTTCCCGCCATTTGTCATCACGAATGGCTTGAGTGTATGTTTGTGGCTCACTCTGGGAAGCTATGGCGGATGAAAAACGACTGAATGTAGGGGATAGTCTTTGATGTGAAATATAGTTTGTAAGAGAATGTGGTTTACCTGGAGTAGTCTGGGGCTTTGATTTAGCGAGTGAGGTCTGGGACACTTGATGACAATGAAATTCCTTCAAATATTCAGGGGCTTTTCTTACCCTACTGGTTCTACGAATGGGTATCTGACTGGCTATGGGAGGCGGTGTATTATGTTCTGGTCGATCGTCTGTCAACTCATCTGGATGATTGGCAGACTGATCTTGAATTGGAACAGTATTGTTATCGATGGTTTGCTCAGCAACAGGATAGGTGTCATGCAAAATTGATAGCTCTGGTTGAGTTTGCCATAGTTGTTCCTTATTGGTCATGATGTTAGGTTGTTTTGATAGGTGTGTATCCGATGGGTCATTGGGGTTCTAATTAATCTTGTCGTCCTGGAAAGGGAATATTTCTTCGTGAAAAATCACATCCCGTGAGTAAAATGTAGTATAGCTAATTTAAGTCGATTAATTTATATCCTTTGACGCCAAAGGGATAGCCTAGGAAGACGCATTTTCTACTCCTAGGATCAAATTTGGTACGACCATGGGAGATGGTGGAAGCAAAGCACAAGCAACCAAAAACACGGAGATTCTCATAGTTGGGTTTGACTCCAAACAGAATATCATATGGAGTCTTATTTTCAAGTAAGGGAGTGGGGATTCTATTGATGATGTGGGCAGCTGTAAGGACACAATCACTCCAGAATTTCAAAAGGAGTCCAGATTGGAATCTAATGGCTCTATCGACATTCAATAAATGTTGGTGTTTGCGTTCAACGATACCATTTTGTTGTGGCGTTTCCACACAACTACGTTGGTGGATAAAACTTGTTTTACTGTAAAAATCTCCCAGTTTGAATTCCGTTCCATTATCGCTACGAATCACTTTAATTTTGACATTAAATTGTGCGGCAACCAGATTGTAGAAGGCTTCCAAGCACAATTTTGTATCCGATTTTTGTTTCAGCAGATAAATTCAGGTACTTCTGGAGGCATCATCAACAATGGTCAAGAAATATCTATATCCGTCATAAGATTCTTCGGAACATGGTCCCCATAAGTCACAATGCACCACGTCAAATAAGGCGTGTGACTTATGGGTGCTGGGAGAAAAAGGAAGGCGATCCTGCTTGGCCATGTGGCAAACAGAACAAGGATCATTATTATTAATGGAATGTGATACTTCTTTTACAATAGGATTATCTATTAGCTTAAGTCCAGAATGTGAAATATGCCCTAATCGGCAATACCAAATATTAATCGAAGATGAAACAGAGTGAACAAAGGGCTTAATGTTTAAATAACCCCGTTTGAGAAGAAAATTAGTCAAATTGTTTGGTGGTACTTCAGTATGCTTCAGATGCTACAACCCATCTCTTTCTTCACCCATCCCAATCGTTGTCCAAGAAACAAGGTCCTGAATCAAACAAATGTTAGAGAAGAAGAATATGCAACAATGAAGGGTATCAGTAAGACGCTTACGTAAAAATCGATTAAAATGGAATGAGGGGACACAAAAAAACGTGGTCCAACATCATTTTATCCGTAAGTTTAACGTTTCCAATATGAGTAGTAGACACTTTACTTCCATCCGGTAGATTAACAGAACATGAAAGTTGGATCTTATGAATATATAATGCAGGGTCACATATCATGTGATCTGTGGCCCCAGTATCCAAAATCCATGTGTGTTTTTGATTGTCCAAACGGTGCTGAGAAGGCAATACACATGATTTCATACCTGTCATGTTGGCAGCCTTTGGCTGCTCGGCATGTGGGTCGAAGATGGGCTAGCTCGGCTTAGCCTTGTCCCGGGCCTGGATCAGTTCCATGAGTTGGTCAAACTGAGCCTTAGTCAAGGCAATTTTGTCTTCAATGTCTCCTCCCTGGCCCGTATAACCTTTGAAGCTCGAGAGATTAGCAGATGGCATCTCATTGCCAGTCTTCCCATATAATTTGTGATTAGGGGGATACCCATGTAATTGGTAACATTTATCAAGGGTATGTCCAGTTTTATTGCAATGGGAACACACGGGTGCCTCAGTGTTTCCAATCTTGAAACACTGTTGCACAGTGTGTCCAGTAATCCGGCAGTGAACACAAAAGGGGCGGTCTTTCTTCATATTTTTCACAGTGTTCCTTTGATAGCTTAGATTGCGCTTGGCTGTTAAAGCCAATGTGTGTGAATGTTCCAGAACAGACAACATCTTGTGTTGTCGTTCTTGTTGCTGGATAACAGAAAACACTCTGTTAACCGATGGAAGAGGGTCAATGAGCATAATCTGGTCTCGGGTGTGAGCATATGAATCATTTAAGCCCATCAAAAATTGGATTACACAATCACGTTGATATCGGTCAGCAAGGAGTTTTATTTTGCCACAATCACAGTTCGGGAGGGGGTCATAAACTAAGAGCTCATCCCATAGGGTTTTGAGTTTACCGTAGTATATGCTTATGAATCCTGTTCTTGCAGAAGGCTGGCCAATGATTTTTTTAATTGAAAAATACGAGGTCCATTTTGTTGGGTGAATCGGTCGCGTAACTCGCTCCAGATTTCAGAAGCGTCGTCGACAAAAGCAACTCTGGACTTGATAGAGGGACTTACCGAGTTTTGGATCCAGGAGACGACCATATCGTTGCATCGACCCCAGATTTCGAACAGAGGATCAGCAGGATCGATTGGTTTAGGAACGATACCTTCAATAAACTGAAATTTGTTCTTGGCTCTCAAGGCACGGCGCATGGCTCTGGACCAGGTCGAATAGTTGTCGACGGTGAGTAAATCGGTGACCAAGGTAATGGCGGGATTGTCACAGATTTCCAGTCGAAACAGGTTTGTGAGATCGGTTAGGGTTTGAGTACGCATGTGTTCTTGTGAAGGAGTGAAGGAAGGATTGGCAGCGTGTGATGTAGATTCAGACGAGGTTTGATGAGACGTCATTGCCATCTCTGATACCATGTAAATTTTGCTTTGAGCAAAATGCAGATCGAAGAGGAAGGAGGGATCTGGGTAAAGACAAAGGACGCTCAGAGAGTAATGATGAAGGTGACGGACGCCAGGGTTTCTTTCATTCTACTTTGTTAAGTTACACGGCACACAAAGCACCGAATATATACACACCCATATACGCGCATAAATACGGAAAGAAAACAAAGAAAGAAAGAAATAATACAAAGGGAAAACGGGAAAGAAATAAAGAAAATATGGACAAAATACAATTTGTGAAATATTTTATGTGATGCCTTCCAATATAAATGCCAGAGAAATCTGACAAACTTTGTTGTTTTTGCTTTTAAACAAGAAGGTCGCTAGAAAGCTACAGGACTAGTGATTGATTATTAGCAAAAGGGCACATCGCAAGTAGCACGAGGCAATTGATTATTAGCAAGAATTATGGAATCATCTCAAAGAGATGTAAAAGCTGTTAGCAATTCGACCTTCTCCCAACGTTGTCAGACAACTTGGTCGAGCCACAAGCAAAGCCAGTCGACTTGTTGAATGTGAGATGAACCAAGCTGCCAAAAACATGCCTACTCACACAAGGGGCAAAGCGGCCAAGCCAAATTCACATAATTGGTTTATCACTGGAATGATTCTAAAATCTAAAAGAAAAAAAAAAACTAATATAGTAGTCGTAAAACAAAAGACAAATCACGTCCTCAGACTAGTTGATCAGCCGCCATAACCATCAAAAAAGTGAGAGAAAAAGCACTTCTGTTATGTTTGATATGACAGTTGTTAAAAAGTCAAAAGATATAATATCTCAAATTTTTATTTGATTTAATTGAGATTATTTAATATTATTTTGGGTAATTTTAGTATGATAAAAATTAATTAAATAATATAAAATTTTGGATGATATTTAGATTTTTGGGCGGGTATCTGAGGTTCATCCGTTCGGTTGCCCGAGTACTGAGTTGGATTTTGGAATTAAAAGAAAAAAAATTAATATATAATAATAATAATAATAATAATAATAATAATAATAATAATAATAATAATAAGCAGAAGGAAAGAACAAAGGGAGGGATACTGGGGAGAGAGAGAGAGAGTGTGTGAGAGAGGGTTAGGTTTGGCGCCATTGAGCGGCGCGGTGGAGGAGAAGGAGGGAGGAGGAGACAGCGGATGTGACGGGTTGTGCGCCGATGGTCGACGGCAGTTGGAGGCAGTGCAGCAGCTGCACGCGCAGAGGAGAGAAGCTGCGCGAAGGAGTAGAGAGAGGAGGTGAAGATCGAGGCTCTCGGGTCCAATTCCAATTTCGAACTAATTGAAAAAGTTGTAGATCGGGTCAAGACAAGTGTACTCATACCCTCTTTGCTCTCTCTTTTGATTTTTATTCATTTTTTAGAGTATTTTCGTTCCGATACTCACTCAAATTATGTAAATCACGGAACCCATGACTCTTACATAGATTATTTGTGGTTCGATGTTCGTTTTTCCGACGTTTCGCACAAATTTCGCTTCGAAGAAATCCTAGACCCACGCCCAGCTCATGTAGCCATTCTAATTTGAACTCTATACATGATTTGTCATTAATTATAATTTACTCATGTCCTAAGTATGCATATTTATCAGTTGGGTGTTCGATTTTTCAAGTATTGACCTGTTTGGTACATCTGGAAGCTATAAATTGTGCTCTAACACTATTCATCCGAGACAAACAAGAATTTTCCATGATTCCACCTTATTTAATTGTTATGCAAGCTATATTTATTTGCATATGTTTAATTGTATACTCCAAAAAAATATGTTTGCGATCTGTTTGTGAAGAAAATATTGTCCGGAAGCTTCTAAAGTTATAATTATCTTTCAATGATAAGAATTTTTATTTTTTCCTATACTTATGATATTTGTGCATATAAATTAAGTCATGAGATAACTTAAATTCAAAAGAAAAATATAAATTATACAAGTATTCGGAGAAAATTTTATAATTTGTTATATGATTGATTTGTTCTCCCGGATAGACAAATTTATGAAGGAAGTTTTGTAGACCTTCCCTTAAGGAATAAAAAATTATGAAACTAGGACCATGTATTTATATTACGAAGGGTAATATCCCTTAGCATGCCATTAATTTTACAGTGAAGATTCAGGGATTCTCCTAACCGCGTATTATAATAAGTAATATTCTTGGCAAACCTTAAGATATTACTGATGAAGGACGAGGAACTACCTCTGGGCCCCGGGGGACATGGGAATATGTTGTTATTGGCCCATCTACAGGCATGGTATGTAGATGGCCCTCCCTGTGGGTCTAAAATAAGAGATTATGATCTTAAATCATGTGAAATATCATGATTATTTTCTAATTTTTTCATACATTTAGCTAGTAAGGCTTACTGGCCTTGATCCATAAAGATAAATGTAATTTAAAAAGTGTATTAAATCATGTTTCATATATTTATGCATCTTTATATATCGCTTTTATCTCATTACCTATTTCATTTGAATATATTGATTATTATTTATTTATATTACACTTATTGAACATTTAGTTCACCCTTGCTGCCTTTCCTTACCTCATGATTAGCACATGCCTATTATACTCGATGGGACAGAGTGATGACTAGAAGTTGACTAGGCATGAGACTCAGAGGATCATGAGCATTTATATTTTGTAGTTTTGTATATGTTGTAAGGAATCATATGTATTTATATTTTCAATTAGGCTTGTTAATGTATACTATATATATGGATAATGATCAGATAGTTTAATTTTCGTTGTGTTTGGATGTATATATGCTTCTGTAGGTTATTATTGTAATCTGTAACAGATATTTAATGGCATCACTTTTTGACCGATATTATGTTTAGATATACAGCGTTGGAGCCACGAATAATATGTGGTAAATTGGATCCTATGTGGTTTTGTGTGCGGTTATTGTATGTTATCTGATATTAGAGTCGTTTGGATGTATTTTGTGTCTTATATAGGAGATTGTAAAGGTTTTTGTATCATCTTGACGGTCATATTACAGACGAAATTCTATCAAATTTTTAACAAAAAATTTAGTCTGTTACAGTTGGTATCAGAGAAAAGAGATACTTTAAATTTGATTTGAATTTTATGCAAATATTTAGGTTAGATTAAGATTGATTGAATAAGTAAATGAACGTGTAGAATGATTAAGTTAGACCAGATAGTCCTAGTTAAATTAATCGAGTAACTTAGGTTAGTACTAAGTTAGGATTGGTAGTTAGGTTCATTTGTCTAACTTAAATTATCCTAATAAGAGTCCTAAGAGCAAGCTAACCCGAGTTGTCCCTATTTTAGAAAGAGTGTTAGCATTAGCTCTTAGACGAAGAGCTTCTTGTAGTGGCCAACCATAAGGTCGAGAGGACGAGTTGTAGGGTGACGCCTTAAGGTTTAGATTTGATCGATGTCGAGCTAGTGTTTGAGTGCATTAATATTGGTTCAAGGCCTAGGTTAATTGATTTTGGTTCGAAGGTTTAGGTTTGATCGGCTCTGGGTTGATATCTTCAGGCTAGTAATTTGCTAAGAAAAAATACTTGAATAATATATCAAGTATAATCGGTAAGGTGCGATCAATGGTTTGAAATTAGTATAATTTAGAGTCAATTCTGGTATAATGCCTAGGTTAATTGATTTTGGTTCGAAGGTTTAGGTTTGATCGGCTCTGGGTTAATATCTTCAGGCTAGTAATTTGCTAAAAAAAATACTTGAATAATATATCAAGTATAATCGGTAAGGTGGGATCGATGGCTTGAAATTAGTATAATTTAAAGTCAATTCTGGTATAATGAATCCAAAGATGTCGATTCATAATCGATTTAGTGATGCTTAAGTGTCTAAATTTTTGGATAGTTCTAATTTTATAGAGGTTGAGGTATGGATCCTGAGAATTAAGATGACATTACGGTCATCCAATGTTCAGATAAAAATAGGGTCATGTTGCCCCACATAAGATAGAAGGTGAAGTCGACCTTGGATGGTTAACGTAATAAGAGTCATGGGTCTCGAGGATAAAGAAATATGGTAACATATGCTCATGGATGCTCTATCAATGAGTATTTTATTTTGATGAGATTTTTAGGAGTATGTTTCAATTGTGGATAATTCGACTGTATGGTTAGGAATTGTCTTTACTCTACCGGTCGAACAAAGAAGAAGCCCAATGCCTTGGATCGAGGTTTCTCGGTAATGGCACAAATGCAGGAGTGTCGCTGCCGTAGTAGAAGATGAGATTCCTGAATCTTGACATTTCAATATATGTGTTATTTTGAAATTTTGAATCTATGTTTCATTTGTGCTCTCTAAGTTTATTCATTTATTGGAGGATCAAGGAATTTATACTAATTGCATCGAGGTCTGTGACATTTTCTTGGGTCTATAGATGTGATTGGCCAGGATAAATTGATTGCCTTGTGGTATTAAGATTTGATATGTTATTGAGGATGGTTTGGTTAGTGAGTCGCCATGCTAGTGGGAATTGTATCAGTAGAACATTAAACTCCGCAATCTAATTGTGGAACTTTAAATATGGGGCTTATTTGTTTGGGTGGCAACAAAGTTAGTATCGTTTGCCTGCAAATCGTTAAATTGAGGTTGTTGTAGAGGTTGTGCCAGGATTGGTACCAATTCGGAGGACCCTGTATAGAACTGATGGAGACATTGGCTGAGTGTTTTGCCATGAGGTGCTTCAGTACTTTTGTGATGAGCAAGATGATCTGATGAGGGTATTTGTAGATAACTAAAATCTGATTGCTCAGGAGACAAATGGTTTAATAATAAGGCATTGTAAATTAATAAGTAATTTATTTGATCTATTGTCGAGGGCTTGATGTTTCTTAAGATTGATCTGTATCCATAATATTATAAATTGTGGATAATCAAGAATTATTCTTAAGATAACTTTCAAGACTTAAGATATAGCCATTACGAGTTCCGATAATGCCATTTAGGTTGTAGGTTCGTTGGCATTTTTATGGATTATATGAATTGGATTTTTTTCAGCCATGTTTAGGTCAAGGACGTGATGGCCTCATTGATAAATTCTTGGAATCATAGAGCATACAGATTCTATTTGAGGACTGTGTCTTAGACTGTGAAAACAGTTAGTCGTTTGCTCAAATAAGAAAGGAATGTGAGATTAGTAGAAGGAAATGTTATGTTGAGCATATGGCTCCTTTGGTAGCATAATCTTAGGTTCATAGAGATTTGAGTAATGGCTAATTTGGGGAAGACCGATTGTTGTCGGGAAGGCATGCAGTTCTCTTTGGTCTAACTAAATTCGATAAGTTATCCGTTAAGTGTCTTTCGAGGATTGTAACGCCCGTGTGACGTTTGACTTAGAGGCGAACAGTATTCGTCAAAATGGGATATGTGAGGACAATTTTTGAGGAATAAAAGATAAATTATCGACTATACCATTTAGGTTAACCCTACCAAGTCTAGTGAATTGTAATAGAATGTGATGCTTTTGAGGAAGACTTGGGATTGTATTTTTCTTGCATTATATTTGGATGGTTGCCCTTGGGTTTAGTTGATCGGAAGTGTACTATTAGAATTACTCTAGCCATAATCTAGGGTTTGTCGTTGAGACATTTGCTTTGAGTATTGGTAGGTGTTACTCGTGAAAATGGTTATTGTCTAATGATCATAAAAGACTGAAAGATCATCTCACAAGAAGAGATGGCTATAAGACAGTGCAAGTGGGTGATATCTGCTTAAGAACCGTAATTGTGAGTTTTAGTATCCTTCAAGAAAGGTGAATATTATTGTTAATAATTGGATGTCAAGAATCTTCGGATTGGATATGTCTTAGTGCATTATAGGAGTTGTTGTAGGGTAAATCTCGAGTAGCTCCTAATATCTAAGTGAAGGGGGGGTGCTCTGCCTTTGGTTTTAGGAGGGAGAGTTGCCTCTTACATAGTGAGGCCATGGAATTATGAGATGAGAAGCCATCACTGTTTCAATTTCAAGGATGTTAGGGCGGCAAGAATTAGGGATACCATTTGGGTAACTGTGGATTGGGCTAAGAAGGACGGTCCATTTATCGAAATTTGGAATAATAAGTTCGAATAAGTTTGCTAAGTACTCGGGTTTTGAGGTTTTGGTGGTAATTTGTGACAGTATTGAAATTTTTAGATAATTGCTCCAATTGTATTTCCTCAGTTAATTGTAATCTGAGTAATTTGGATTTTATCTTAGTGGTATTGATATCCTTGGGATTTTCTTAGATTTGTAGCAGCTATGTAACCGAAGTGTTTGATATAAATCATAGGATATGAGCTGCAAAAAAGGATTCATAGTACCTTAATGAATAGTTAATCAGAGTAGCGTAGGGGGACCATATAGGTCCACGATCCATTGATTCATGACAAGATTGATATTTCATGTGAATAATCGTTTCGGGGCTTAGGATGAATCGAAATAAGAGTCTGATAGCCCGTTTGATACCTTGTATTAAGTCAGAGAAGTGGTAAATAAATTGCCTGCCTACAAATTTGAGTGGATTATCGTTGTCTCCCATGTACTGATAATTGAGGAAGTAGGTTTATGATCAGGTTTAACCATTGTAGGAGATTAGGGATTGTTTTATAACAAGGTTTCAATCTCGATTTTAGATAAAAGACATTAAACGTTGAGGATCAATATAATTCGAATGATTAAAGTTCGCTAGAAATAATCATCTCTCCAAGAAAGTGATTTGGGAGTACGTAGGCAAAATCTGGAACGACTATTTCCCTATTGTTAAGTTTTGAAGTTCGTTAAATTTTGAGTATAAAATTTTTATAAGTGGAAAAAATATAATATCTCAAATTTTTATCCTATTTAATTGGGATTATTTTTATTATTTTGGATAATTTGAGTGTCATAAAAATTAATTAAATAATATAAAATTTTGGAGGATATTTAGATTTTTAAACTGGTATCCGAGGTGCACCCGTTCGATTGCCGTAGTATTAATTTGTGTTTTGAGATTAAAAGAAAATAATAATAATAATAATAATAATAATAATAATAATAATAAGGAAATAATGAAGGGAGGGGGATTGGGGAGAGGGAGAGAAAGCGTGAGAGAGGGTTAGGGTTTGGCGCCACTGAGTGGGACGGTGGAGGAGAAGGGAGAAGGAGAGAGGAGGAGATGGCGGCCGCGACAGGTTGTACACCAGTGGTCGACGGTAGCTGCAAGCAGTGCAGCGGCTACGCACGCTGAGGGAGAGAAGTCACGCGAAGGAGTAGAGAGAGGAGGTGAAGATTGTGGCTCTCGGATCCGATTCTGACTTCGATCTAGTTGGAGAAATTGTAGATTGGGTCGAGGAAAGTGTTCTCATACCCTCTTTGTTCTCTCTTTCTATTATTATTCATTTTTTTGGGCATTTTCGTTCTGGTACCTACCCAAATCATGTAAATCACAGAACCCATGACTCTTACATAGATTATTTGTGATTTGATATCTGTTTTCCCCATGTTTCGCACAGATTTCACTTAAGCGAAACCCTAGACTTGCGCCCAGCTCATGTACCCTTTTCAATTCGAACTCTATACATGAGTTATCCTTAATTATAATTTATCATGTCTTGAATATATAAATTTATCGGTTAGGTGTTCAATTTCTCAAGTATTGACCTGTTTAGCACATCCAGAAGCTCTAAATTGTGCTATGACACTGTTCATCCGAGACAACCAAGAATTTTGTATGATTCCATCTTATTTAATTGTTATGCAAGTTATATTTATTTATATATGTTTAATTGTATACTCCGAAAAAATATATTTGTGAATCGTTTGTGAAGGAAATGTTGTCCAGAAGCCTTTAAAGTTATAATTGTCTCTCGGTGGTAAGAATTTCTATTCTTTCCTATACTTATGATATTTGTGTATATAAATTAAGTCATAAAAAAATTTAAATCCAAAAGAAAGATAAAAACTATGCAAGTATTCGAAAAAAATTTCACAATTTATTATATGATTGATTTGTTCTCCCGAATGAAGAAATTTACGGAGAAAGTTTGGTAGACCTTCCCTTAATGAATAAGAAATTATGAATTAGGACCACGGATTTATATTACAGATGATAATACCCCTTGGCATGCCATTAGTATTACAGTGGAGACTCAATGATTATTCTGATCGCGTATTATAGTAGGCGATACTCTTTGCAAACCTTAGAATATTACTGTTGAAAGATGAGGAACTGTTACTGGGCCCCGGAAGACATGGAAACATATTGTTATTGATCCATCTATCGGCGTGATATGTAAATGGCCTCCCCTCTCGTTTTAAAATAAGAGCTCACGATTTTAGATCATATGGAATATTATAATCCTTTCCTCGTTCTCCCGCACCTTTAACTAGTAATACTTACTGGCCTTGGTCCGCAAAGATAAATGTAATTTAGAAAGTGTATTAAATTATATTTCATATCTTCATGCATCTTTACATATCGCTCCTTTCCAATTCACTGTTTTATTTGAATATATTGCTTATTATTTGTTTATATTATACTTACTAAGTATTTGACTTACCCTTACTACATTTCCTTGCCTACAGATTAGCACAAGCCTATTATACCCAATGGGACAGAGTAGAAACTAGAAGTTGACTAGGCAAGGGACTCGGAGGATCACGAGCATTTATATTTTGTAATTTTGTATACGTTATGTGGAATCGTATGTATTTATATTTTCAATTAGGCTTGTTAATGTATATTGTATATATATCTAATAATTAGATAGTTCAATTTTCGCTGTGTTTGGATGTATATATGCCTCCGCAGGTTATTGTAGTCTATAACAGGTACCTAATGACATCTCTTTTTAGCCGATATTGGGTTTAGATACACAGCATTGGAGTTACAAATAATATGTGGTAAATTGGATCATGTGTAGTTTTGTATGCGATTGTTGTATGTTATCGGATGTTGAAGCTGTTTGGATGTATTTTGTATATTGTACAGATTTTTATATCAATTTGATATTTGTATTATAGACGAAACTCTACCGAATTTTCGACAGAAAATATGGTCTATCACAAAAGATCTAATGACATTAAAAAAAAAAAAGAAAGATTTTTTAGGATACTAATTAGATGAAATCACCACCCCTTGGAGTGGACGTTGGATGCCTTCGAAACTCCCCTCCCATGCTAGAGGGTCCTTAGGCAATGCAACGGAAAGACACAGACAATAGTAGACGTATTGAATACATAAGCTATTGAATTCCGTCAAGACTTCTAGCAACCTTCTCCAAGAGCACTAATTCAACCTCACCCATAAACTCCCTTAATCATCTAAGCAAACATCGTTAGCTTACACTCCCCCATTGAAATACACTCTAGGACCCCAGTGGTGAGTACCTCAAGCACTCCCTAGGCTCCCTGCACTATGCACTCCTCTCGCGGGTCAAAGAAGCCATTATTGGCTTCCTTCCAACACACCCAGACCCCCATCATTATACTGCAGACTCAAATAAAGTTATTATTTTATTTGCTATCAATTCCCATTTCCATTTTATTCAAGTTGTTTACCGACTTAAGGATCTGAAGGAAAATCGCTAGCTGTTCTTACATTTTGATATTCTTTTTGGTGTGTATGACCAGATTCCTGCTAGAATTCGCTCGCGAAAGAAGTGACCGCATCATATCTCAATACCCTTCATTCTGTGCCAGCTATATTCAACTTTCAGCACTTGAAATCATTCAGGAATCAATCTCACATTGTTTATGCAACCGATTTGCTCTCAACTCTTTAAGCAACTGTTCAACAGTAATCTTGATTGAATTAGCATTTCAAATCATACACGCTTCATATAGTGATGCTTTGCACAAGGAGATTGTGGATAGGTTATCTTCTTTGCTCATCATTGAGAAGGAACCCTGAGCTCACGTACCAAGGGATATATCCATGGATGGTCTCGAGTCAACCGTATAGGAAAGTTTATGTGAATCTTTCCCTATCAAATAATCATCAAATCTAACATTGAGATGGCGGAGACAGAATGTTTGATAAAATGCCCAGGTCAACTGACAGAGGATGGTTTTTGGTCATCATTTTTTGGATCAAGGAAAAAGACGCGATGAACGAGTTGATTTTTGTACAGAGGCTTCGAGGTTTTAATGAGGTGTGCGTAGCGGTACCCTACAGCAATCCTATCCCTTGCCCACAAAGAAGCATTGACGCTATGGTTTCAATGATTCTAGATTTAACCTCCCGGGCCTCTTTTCCTGAAACTTCAGCAAGCAGATGATCTTCAGTATCACAATCTTCACATTTTCACATAGTTAACATGATAAGTCCATGTCTATTGATCTTCAAGATCAATATCTGATGCATCCCCAAATTCCTATATTCGATTAGTGCGAAAACCGATCCACATTAGCATAGACAATGGACCCTGGAATTCGTAGCCGGCACACCACAAGGAGACCTAAATCTATTAATCTCCTTTGATGCTCAGATCAATTTTAGGCCCATCCAAAGAGCAAGACCAGTAGAGAGAAAGAAGGCACTAGATGCAAAAGGATAGGATAGAGCTACTGAATCTGTGATTCGTCTTACAAGGGTGAGGGGAAATAGGATTGTTAGTGTAGGAGCTTCCACAAGAGGAATGATTGCGTCGGCAGTCGTGGGTGCTGAACAATGGACCTTATGGGGAGCTCTCAAGGAAGTGGTTAGAGGTCAACCCGCGCTGTGACAATTGATGCCTGCACGTAAAATAGTTCTCCAATCTCAATTTGCAATGATGTTGAAGGCACAATACTCGGTGACGTGAAGTGATCGTCAAAAACAGGTTATGGCGTAGTAGCATCCTAGAATAACAAATGGAAAACACTTTTTTGGGAAAAATAACGCCCACAAGATAGAGAAATTGGAAAAAAATAGCAACGACACACACAATCACACACAGAGGAAGAGAATCAAGAAATACAGTATTTTATGTGGAAACTATTTTCTAAATAAAAGGAAGAAAATCATGGAATACTTAATCCACAAATCTTACTAAAAACATTTTAATTGTAGAAATCCTAGTTACACAAATTTTTGAAAAATAGAGAACAATAGTAAAACACAATTCCTTTGTTTCTTCTGTATCTCCTTTTTTTCACTTAAAACGTAACAATGTACACACACACACACACACATATATATATATATATATATATACAAATGTACCAAGTAGCATCTACTTTGCAAGACATCGCATGTATTGTAAAACCTGCCACCTACTCTGCAAAATTATATTCCTGTCTTTAATTTTACAATTAACCTGCTCTACAAAGTCGGCTACCAACTCTGAAAAATTAACTATCTACTCTATTGCCTACGGTGGACTTTGCTGGTGATTTTTGGCGCATGCCAAATTTATCCACCTGTCCAACTCTGCTGCCAAAATCACCTCGACAAATTTCATCACTCCAGCCTTGTGAACCATTCCGAAAACTTCACTCTAACAAAATATAACCACTCTGATATTTTTCACTCTGGCTAAATGTTTGTAATCAGGCCATATTGTCCCGCACACAGTGAACATAATAATACTTCCCACACGGGAGTGACCCATATCCTAATATATTTTAGTATTAGACTGGAGGATTGATGCTTGCCAAACCCGGCAAAGGATCTAAGGATAAGAATCAGCATCTCTCATGTTCCTTCAAAAGCCAACTCTTCGGGAGAACGCATCTACTAGGCGCCAATGGCCTAATATATATACATCCAATGTCATGGTCCTTTCTTTTGATTGTTTCTGTTACTAATTAGTCATCTACTTTCTGAAGATACAATGTCTTCCCATATTAGTGGTCCGTATTGCTCTTCGGAAATTTGTGAATCACCCTTAAGACAACAGGTTGGTTCATCTCGACAGTCTAATGATCTTGGTGTTTTGCATCTGGTGGCTACCACGTCTCCACATATGTCAAAACTTCTTGTGTGAGGAAGTTCAGCCTTTAAACACTAATCTTAATGGAGCAGGCCAATAAAGCCACAAGCTCAAACTGTTCCTTACGAGTTGAAAGACCAATCTGCACGTAATGTTCTCGAGAACTTAGTTCGTTTCCGTTCCTTCAACATAGAAATGACAAAATTATTTTCTAACATGTATACAATTTCAAATGTTGACAAGCCCAAGTGCTCCTCCTTATCTTTTCAACGAGTGTCATAAACTGTCCTGCAGTTTAGACTCATATTTGTGCAAGGGCTAAAATTAGAAGACAAGAAATAAAAAACAAAAATTACATCAAATAATTTAAATCATTATTTATACATCCATCGTCCATTTCTTAATTTCTAATCCTGAACCTTTGATGAATACAAAAAATCTAAATAGTAGGTAGAGATTATAACAACACTCTTCAACAAGCAATTCCAAGTCCAAATGGGTGAAGATGTAAGAACGAAGTTGCAGTTTTGAACAGGTAATTTATCTAATCATATTATTCTCATTTATCAATTTCATTGGGAAAGAATTTCTTTATTTTCTTTTTTTTGGGGGGGGGGATTAGGTTTTGCGCAGGCCACATTAGGCCAAAGGATTCTTGGTAAGACTTGCTACCCAAGTATTGTTTGCCATCCAGGCTGTCTAAATATATAAATTTTTTCTGTTTTGGGTAAAAAAGAAAAAGAAAAATAAAAAAAACCAAGGAGTTTGGACCTTTTGATACATTGGAACATGAAACTTCAAAATATAGAAAGCAAAGCATCGAATGAAACACCGGCATGACTGGTGTATCGGCTGCAAGTCTCAGGACTCGTAGCTCCTTTTTAATTGGGAACCTATGGAGAAAAGTTGGGCCATCACATTCATTAACAAGCAGAACTGTTCTCCAGTATTCAGTCTAAGACGGGCGTGATACACACAACTCTGGACACCACAAGCTGGAAGAAACTAATGAAAAAAACTTCCTAGGCACAAATAACGCTTTCTTCACATCCAATGGTTACTTGATAAATTAAACTCCCATGCACTAGCATCTGCTGTCCAATCATCGGTCCCAACCTGAGGGCCTCCGCCTTTCTCTAGGTCTATCTCCAGAGCTGCAAAAGATTGTTGAGAAGACATGATTTAGCACCTGAAAACTTGTGGGCCAGGTCGACTAGAAACCAGAGAAATTCTACCACGGAGTTAATACGTTGTGAAACAATTCAAAGAATGATGGTGAATGATTTAACGTGTATTTGACATCTATCAAGCTGCAGCACGTGTAGCATGGAATTATCGCATACCAGGAGAAAACTCACCTGTCATTACTCTTCTGACGAGAATTCCCTGCCTGGATCTGACTGGTGTTGGTCCCGCCCAAAGAGGAGCATAACTGGCTATGTTGGGTGGCTGTGTTCTATTTGCATCTCCGCCAATGGTGCCGCCAGACACAAAACCAGATAACGCTGGTCCCTTATTAGCATATATGCTTGAACTTTGAGAGTTGGATGAAGCGGCTACAAAGTTGCTCTTGAATTGCGCCATCATTCCAGACTTCAGTGAGTTGACAGCAGCAGTTCGACCAGTTACCGGAGTTGGGGTGCTATTGGAGTCTGCACTGTATCCAATACCCAAACCAAAATCCACACCACGCACACCTCGACCCCTACCTTTGCCCTTTTTCCCACCTGCAGCATTTCATGGAACATCTTGTGAATAGCTTCAATTACAATTAAGACTCCTTGCATGGTTAGTCACTCTACTACAAACGAGTGGAATTTGTAAGAAACAGCTTGACATTGTCGCTGTAGAACTATAATGTCCCGAATAACAATGCCAAGTTTCTCCAAAAAATTCACATCTCCGAAGTGTTTCATTGAAAAGGAACTTATTTTTCCACAGAAGTGTCCACTACTCAAATAGATAGATAGCTATATGAGTAAGTTCAAACCACAAGACACACCCAACCAAACAAATATGCTGACCAACTGCAATAAGCACAACCTAGCATGAAAATCGTACCTCCTCCTTTCCTTGCGTCACGTTTGGACCTGAATCTCCCATCCTAAACGTTGATAAGGTAAATGTCATTCAATAAGTCTACCGATATATGACATCAACAACTTGTAACGTACCTCAAATTATGTTAAGAGTGTTCCCATTTAATCATCCAAAAAGGTCAAGAAATTACTTATTCTTAGCCATGTAACCCAAATAAGAGTTCAGGAGGTATGCCACTCTCGGTGGTAATTTTTTGACATATTTGCATGCAAGAACACAGAACAGGACAAACATACTTGGATGCAATTTTTGGACATCCTGCTCAGGCTGTCAATGTAAGGAATCCAGAAAAGGTTAAACCTTGACAGACCACCAGGAATGCTCTCCTCACAAATTTCGTAGTGGATGCAGTTAACTTACAGGAAATTATGACCGAGGATTACTGCATCTAATGAAAGTAAAATTATTGGAGCTGAAATAAAAAAATTGATATATAGGATTCATATGGTCATGTTTGGCAAGGCTTACCATTGACCATAAATAGCAACACAAACTAGCTAGTTACATGAAAATGAGCCCCCATTGTGCATGTGCCAAAAGTATCACCAACCAAAATCATGGGCCAAGGCCACACGACACATGCATCAGGGTACAACAGAAATAGAAGAATGTATTCCAAAAAACATTCATGGACACTTAACATTAGATCAAAACTAAGTAAATGCACATATCATGCACAATTACCTTCATTGCAAGATCCATCAGCTCAGTGGACACATTCTGACCAGCAGCAACCAAACTGTTAACCAATTCACCAGCAAATCGTGCTTCTTTTTGTGTGACAAGAGTGTATGCAACTCCATCTTTATCACCAGCACGACCTGTTCTACCAATACGATGAACATGCATATCCATATCTCTAGCAGTGTCAAAGTTAACCACTGACTTAATTGACTTGATATCGAGACCACGGGCTGCAACATCAGTTGCAATAAGAACGTGGTAGGTCCCACCTTTAAATTTTTGCAGAGTTTCCATACGAGAAGCCTGATCTTTGTCACCATGAAGAGCAGCTACTCTGAACCCCCTCTGTGCTAGCTGTGATTCAATCTCATCCACTGTGGCCTTTTTAGAAGCAAATACCAAGACATCACCTTCATCAATCATCCCTTGTAGTTTTTCCAAGAGCCAAGGCAACTTCTCAGCGTCTGAAGAAAGAACATGGACAACTTGTGCTATATCTTCATTTGCCATTCCAACCTCCCCTACTGTAATCCTTATGGGATCGGAGAGAATTTCTCTGGCTAGCTTCTCAACTTTCCGGGGCATTGTCGCTGAGAAGAGTAAGGTCTGACGATCTGGCCTTATCTGACCAACGATCGACCTTACTTGTGGCTCAAAGCCTAGATCAAACATTCTATCAGCCTCATCAAGCACAAGGTAAGTTGCCCTCAACATTGTCAATGCCTTCATTTTCAGCAGATCAATCAGTCTTCCAGGTGTAGCAACAACAATCTCAGATCCTGCTTTGAGTTCTTTAAACTGCTCAAGTTTTGACATTCCACCATAGACTGCAGAGACACGAAGGCCGAATTGTTTTGCAAATTTCTTGGCCTCCAAATATATCTGATGTGCTAATTCTCTTGTTGGTGCACATATAACTCCAATCGGACCCTCTTCCTTGTCAAGTTCAGGCTGGTCAATGATGTGCACAATCATAGGAAGCACAAAGGCAGCCGTTTTCCCAGAACCAGTCTTGGCTATACCTATGACATCCCTTCCAGAAAGCACAATTGGTAAGGCTTGGCACTGTATTGGGGTAGGCTTTTCATACCCTTGCTTCACAATGGTATTCATTAGTTGCGAAGGAAACCCACAATCTTCAAATGTCTTAACTGGCTGTGGAACATCAAAACCAGACACACGAATAGCTAAGCCATTTCGATAGTCAGTGACATCCTGCTCGCTCATTCCTTCACAAGTGAAAAGGCATCAGCACTGGCCAATGTCTAGAATAATTATATAAAGGACATCATCACATAAAAGAATGATAAATTTTACAAATGCAATACCCACAACCAAGTTATAAAACATTAGCTACAACCATGAGGTTGGTAATATGCATTGTTTTACTCCACTCATCCAAACTTCTACATATGCAATATCCACAAACAATTTACAAAAGATACACCCAACACAGTGCCTAGAGGTTCAGTATGAGAGTCAGAAATGTAATACCTGGATTTTTGGATTTTGCTACTATGGCTAAGGTATGATTAATGTTCTAGTATCTTATTCCTAGGTTTGAATTAATCCTTGATCATAATTCATTTTGGGGACATGCATACACTATATTTTAATCCTGACAAGTTTTTTACATTTTTTGTGTTACTTGGAATTATTCATTTCATGTATAAGCTAATGGCTGGTTAGTAGGGGAATTCAAGGGACTAGATATTTGCTGAACTGGTGAGCACGTGCATTTCGTATTAGATGACACTCAAGATTAGTGGCAGCATGTATGATGTTGCATCATGTAGAGAGTTTTAAGAATTGTTTCATGAGAAAATCATGAGATTAGATAGAGGAGTTGCATAAAAAATCAGGAGGTATATATAAGGATCAGCGGAGTATTTCTTGTGTGAAAATGTAAAGTAGGTAATTGATAAATATAGGAGTTGTTGCATGATGCTTTTGAGAAGTAACTGATGAAAACATAAAGTTGGCCTTTGAACATTATGTTGGTCGTGTGACTTCAGATTTCAATGGAATTATCGAAAGTATTAATGACAAATTGTTATGTAGATGATAGTTTAATAGTCAATTAAATGGCGCTCAGTTTCTAGAGTAGAAATGGTTATTAAGTATATGATTTAAGCATATGAAGATAACAATATTGTGGATAAAATCATATCTAGAATGATTACCATGGAAGCATGTTTAAATGTTGTTGTAAGAATAGTAATAAATTATGGTTAAGTGTTACGCTTGCCAAGTTAATGTTGTTGTTGGGCTGGTGATTTAATCAATTTATGTTGTGGTGGTCATTGGACTATTGGCAAAGTGTCATAAACAACCAAGCTAGTGGCCGAGTTTACTGAGGAAAAGGAAATATAGTAGACTTCCTAATTTACCAATTTCATGATGATAATGATATGTTGGAGTTTAGTTCCTCAGAATCATGTTATATTATTGAATGTTAAAAGTTTGATTCCCTGAATTTTGGACATGAGGTGTGTGCAAGTAATCACCACCAATTTGTTGTTATGATTATGTTGAGTGGTTATGAAAATGGTGACTCAAACGATGGTTATGTAGGTGTTAAGGCTATAAAACTAATACTGTTGTTAAGTTGGTGTTTGATGCAAACATTGTCATCAAATGATAATATTGTTGGGGCTACAGTGGAGAGCATGACATTACTAAAATCATGCATAAATTATGGGGATGATGATGTTGGTTTTAAGAAATATAAAATCAAGGAGGTAGAATAACTACAATAAGATGTTGTCATTGCATACAAATATTGATCTTATGGTGCCTTAAATGTGTTGTTGATTTAATTAGAGGAACGCTGTTATCTGATGTTATGTTAGCTGTGAGGTTGGGAGTTCTATCTTAGCCTATGTAAATGCTCTACATGTAAATTTGTGTTCCATGCTAGACTTTCAAGCCTTTATAATATCGTTGACACTTAATTATAGCATCCTTCGATTCTTTTATCATGTTGACCATCATGGATGGGCTACAGACAGTTTGTCAACACTAAGGAAACAATCTAGATTTCCTTATTGTAGACTATGTTGTACAAAGCCTATGTCATTCAAGTTGTCATGTAATGCCCTTCATGAGTGGTTGGTTGTAGATATTCTTGATATGAATAATTGTATAAAATTACTAAAACTATAGTAATAATGCAATTTGAGGCATGTCTAGCTACATCTGATGTGTTATGTGGTTTTGAACCTGCTGACAGGAACCTTCTATATGTTGGCCGATGGTTCAAGAATACAATTTGTGATTTGAACTCAGTTGTATTACATTTCAATCTCACTTTTTTTTTTATTCATATCACGATCTTGTTATCCTCACCCTACAGTTCATGAATTACTTGTTGTTGGCTCACCACTACAATTTTCTTTTCAAAGTAGCATGCTTGCTTGACATCCCAAAGGCATGACAGAGTTTTGATTAGTCTTGTTTCCGAGGACAATATTTAGTGTTATGTACAAGATGTTACATTATTTTATGGTTTATGTACAGGTATTATAATGGTGGTTGTTGTTTATATTTTCTAGATCATGCATTATGGATATTTAGAGAGAGCGTTGTCTGTTTTGGAGCATTTTAGTGACATCTGTGAGTAGTTTTTTTACAGCATCATTATGCAGACATAAAGGTAGTGATGTCGGGACCGGTGACAGTCTATTTGTATCCACCTTAATCTACTCCATTCGATCCAATGCAGTAATATGGAAAAACTCAATTGGGTAGCTGAATTAACGTATCTCTACAATAGAAGTACTGTATAGGCTAATCTACAGCATAGGTACATGGTATATGATTTCCTACTTGGACTCCATTCAGAACAAGAGGTTTTCCTTCATGAAAATAACTGGCAAATACAGGTAAAATGTTCTGCAAGACCTATATAATCAATTTTTGCGCCAACAATATGCTGCTCGATACATGGATCATGCACCAAATAGAACTCATAACTCACATATGTGAAACATATCCAAGCTGGAAATTTCCACCAGATACATATGTGTTCCTCTACCTATAAATGCAACTAATGGACCAAATTACTATCTTATCCAAAAATCACTCCAATAACTCTACATCCAGTATGTTCAGAAAAGAATTTGAATTAACATGACTTATGGGCGCTTCAATTTCAGCCTTCCAGAAAAAAATTCCAAGCCCCCTAGTTCACTTGCCCTCTCCAAATCAACTTTTCTCATACTCGTGCATGATTTATTTAATTCACAACACAAACAACAAATAAATAACAAAGTCAGCAATTTGTATGCAACACTCACCTGAAATTGAAGGTTTCTCCTCATAGAAATCCTTACTGAACGGCTCATAATCAATCGAACTATGATCCAAATCCGGAATAGGCTCAATCTTCTTCTTATCAACAACAATGGGATTATCATCCGAATCATACTCGATCATCCCAGCATCCACCGCCTTCGCAGCTGCGTATACCTCCTCGTCTGAATCGTATCCCGCATGAAGCGCCTCCGACGCCAACGTCAGCCCTACATCTTTCTTCGCCCTCAAGAAGCTTTCCATCGGATCATCCTCTTCGTCATCCTTATACTTATCCAATTTCTCTTTCGCCTTCGGCGGCGGGGCGGCTCTCATTTCTTCGTGGATTCCATCCATGAATGCGTCGAGCGGGTCGATTTCGCTGTCTTCGCCGCCTTCAGCGCCGCTATTGTCGACATTTCCGTCGTCTATGGTGCCATCTTTGTCGTGGTCCGCGTAGTCGATGTTGTCCAAATCGGTGTCTTCATAATGGTCGTGGGAACGAGATGATGGCGGGACGTACAACCGCTGTTGCGGTGGGGCTCTCTCGAAATTGTACGTTGCTTGGCGATTGATTCCGAAGCCCTCGAACCCGAATTTGCGCTTCGACATCCTTGATTTAGGTTAAATTCTCATCTACACGAGCAGAGGAGAGACAAACAGCGAGTGATGAAGTGACGAAAAGGGCTTACAATCAACCGGAGAAAGAGGTACTTAGGGTTCGTTGTACCAGCTGAGAGCTTGCACACGCGCGCAGAGACAGAGAGAGAGAGAGAGAGGGTCTGAGAATCGACCTCGAAAATTTAAGGGAAAGTGGCGGCGCTCTTCGGTCCACTAGCAGAGTACACGGATACGGGTAATACCCGAATTGGTATGGATCCAATCATACAGGCCCACCGTGTTCTTTCTTATGGTACCCGCCGACTTTGCTCACGAAGGAGAGGAACTAAAAAAGAAACAGTATTGAATTAGACATGGTGAAAATCGATTTAGTGGCTTTGCTTTGGTCTGGGTTGATGTTGAGGTCAACGCCACATTATCGGACACGGTGGATATGGGCACTACCCCAAAAAAAAATAAATAATGATAAAAAATTAGCAATAAATATATTATTTTTATTATTATTAATTAACATATATAATTTAGTAAAAAAAATATAATTTTATCACTAAATTTAAAAAAAATACAAATTATTTTATAAAATATAAAATAATTAACAATAAGTAATAAAAAAATAATTGTGATAAGAATATAAAGTCACTAATTATAAAAAATACATCATAATACTCAAAAATTTTAATAAATTTTATACTGTATATTTTGACACGCTTCACTCGTGCCTCTCTCTTTCCATGCCATGCAAAACACGCTCCACTCACGCCTCTCTCTCTCTTTCCACGCCTCTTTGTCTTTACCGTAACAAAATCCCTAAACCGCTCCAGGCAGAGCGCTTATTCTTTGCAAACAAATCTCACGTTTTTCAATCTTGCACGTTTAATTAGTTGTTTTCCTTTGCAATCGACAAATTTTTCTTTATCTCGTAGCAAATCAATTGTACAAGTTTATAATTTATGAATCATTTATCAAATCAACAATTCCTATCTTACGGTACTTTGATTTTGATATCTCCCATTCTTATATCTCTATGTTTCATAGTGTTTTGACTTGATTATGTGTCAAGATTAAAGATATCTCACAGATTTTTTATACTGTAAAATTTATTTGTTCATTATTTTTATTTGTTTACAGTGTTTTGCAATTGTAGTGTGTGTACGTTTGCTTGGCACATTGTTTATGCCGTTCAATGTATCACTTTTTCATGATTAGACAAGTTTTCAGAGTTTGGCATTTGATTTAGCGCCTATTTTGAATAGTTATAGAATATTTTAAGCAGCAGTCATTGGGAAATTTGTCACAATTGCAGAGAGAAAATGGAATTAAATGCTTTTATCACGTAAATTATGAAGAGATTCTGCCATTTAAAAAGATATGCACACAAGCAGCGATAGAACCGAGAGCCAAGACGAGCAAACCACCTCTCCTACCAGAAAGTAGAAGAAAAAAAAAGGCCCGCTAGAATTCCCCTATGGCCAGATATGATTTAAATTGACCTCTTTGGTTGCTCCGACATCTACCAAAACCATCTCAGCCCCAAAACCGATGCACTTGCCTATACTGCTTTGCCACCACGATTCACATCTGGATGTCTAAACCTGGCCCCGACAAATTTCATTCTCCCTTTCTAGCAATCACCGCAGCATAATTGTATGAGGCTCACCCCCTTCATCTAGTTTTCTCCTTTCCAATGTCCTTTTACATATAGATCTCTCATCATCAATGCACAACCTTGACTAAGCTTCTCTATGATCTCAGAAAATAACAAAAATATGATTGAGAAAATCCCAACACTTCATAAAAGTTTGATCTGCCGCATTGCCATCTGTCCAACATTCTTGTTTGGAAATAGATTTTAAGCCTTAAAAGGACTGCGTGAAACTGGTGATTGTGACATGGCAAGCAAAATGTCTGAATTGCTAGAAATATAGACAAAAATATTAGTATCTGTTAGGGTAATTTTTGTGATTGGCATATTTCATGACCCTATATAATCGTTACTGCATCAATATATATCCGTTACTATCCGTTTCAACTTTCAGAGATACCACGCCTACTGTGAGCTCTCCATCCGCTCGAGCCCAAAATCCCAAAGCTCCGCGCTCTCCATCCGCTCAAACCCAAAATCCCAAAGCCCTGCGCTCTCTACCCGCTCAACCCCAAAAACCCGAAGCATTGCACTCGCTGTAAGCTCGCTATGAGCTCGGGCGCAAAATCCCAAAAGGGCCTGCTCGCGGCTCGCCGCCTCGGCGCTCGAGCGCTGCGGCAACGGATAACTTTTTGAATGCGATTTTTGTGCCATCTATAAATACTTGTCTTATAATTTTGAAACCCTGGGAATCTTGGCAGACAAGCTTCGTGCCTCACTTGATAAGAATATTGTTCATACTCCATTAATCTTGCTTCTTTTGAGAAAACCGAAAGCTACAGCTTTGAGCTTCATATTTTACAAGTTTTCTCTACACTTTCTTTTTATCGTTTCATCACTTTCATTCTTCTACCTTCGTTGGAGATGTCGGTACACTGAAGAAGGAGATCCTATCGTGTTCGGCAATTCAAGTGGCTCAAGAGGAAAGATTGACGTGAAGATCGAAAGGTATCCGGTTCCGTTACCGCAGACAAATTCAAGGAGTTTCTTAGTAGGGATCACAGGACGGGAGTAAGTCAACTAGGTTAGCGTGTCGTTACCACCCAATCTGTAAGTTGATTTTCATAGTGCATTGCTTTTCTGGCCGTTGAAGCCCAAAGGATTTTTTTCGATTACCGGGGGTATCGAGTTTTTTCTTCGTCACCAAAAATCGTGTCTTTTTATTATTATTTATGATCTTTTATATTTTGCATGCTTCTCATTATCGTTAGCATCTTGGAATAAATATTCTTTACGTATATTGAATATTTAATTTTTACTACTTCCGCTATTTTTACCGGGGTCGAAACTTGATTGTAAAATTTAAGATAAAAAGTCCTTTTTCAGTATCGATATCAATCATGACCATACTAAGATCAGATAATACGTATCAATATCAGATATATATAAAAAAATAACATTTTCGAGAATAATACACTGACGGGCAAATTATTAGGAGTCACTCCCGTGTGAAAGTCCTTATGATCGGAGAGCTTGGACGAAGCATGTGGACTTTATATGCTAATGGAATTCCGGTCAACATAGTTGACCGAAAACTTTATAATGGGCAACAATACAGGTCAACAAGTTGACTGGTTGAAGGTATGAGATGCCCAACAATGCTGAGAGAATCAAGATGGGCAACACTAACCGGTCATGTGGAGAAGACGGACAATAGGCGTTGACCAACCTTGTGGAGAACGCGGACGATGGAATGTGGGTCGCCCTGCGGGAAATCCAAAATGGTGCCAACTTAGAAGATTTTCTGATGATACGTGATCTCAAACGGTTATGCATGAGCCGTTTTTATACAGAGTATATTCATATTGTTGGTAAGGATATATTTTGTCGATGGATATGAAACATTCCTCAGATTTGCTGTATATGAGCCTCGATATTAAAAGTAAGTAGATGGACTTGTTGTTTTATTGAGTCAGGTGAGTGAAAGGTTAAGTGTAAAAACAAAAAGAGGGAGAAAAACGGTGAAGAAAAAAAGTGAGAGCAAATGTGAACAAAACCTAGTGTGTTGATTGTGCTTTATTCTTCGATTTTCTTTTCTCTTGTGCCAGTGTAATTGTGGGATATTATTTCCAGCCTCACACATAGTAAAATTGATTCGTGGATGAATATCCTGTGATTTTTCTCTTGATTGATAATAGTTTTCCACGTAAAAATCCATGTGTGTTCATCTTCTTCTTCCTCATTTTTTTACTGTGTCTATTTGTGCGTAGAGTTCGGCGTCCTACTGTCCAACCGATCACGCATCTTTTGTGCTAACAAGTGGTATCAGAGACAGGTTTAGAACACTGTCTAAATGGCATCGTCATCGTCAAATAATCTTCCATTCAGCGTGGAGCAGTTCAACGGGTAAGGTAATTTCATCCTCTGGTAAGAGATGGTAAAGAATATTCTAATCAGATAGGGGACAGTGAAGGCGCTGAAGAAGAAGGACGAAAAGCCTGCAAATTTGACTAATGATGAATGGCAAGATAAAAGAGATCTTGCCAACTGTACCATCAAACTATACCTGACGGACAGCACTCTCCAAGAGGTTCTTGGCCTAACTGATCCGGCGGAGGTCTGGGAGAAGTTGGAGAGCCGATATAAATACAAATCCTTGACAACCAAACTACATATAAAGAAACAATTCTATGGTTTGCGGTTGTCAAAATGTGGCAACTTTGAGAAGCATTTAGACAAATTTAATCGGATCGTGATGCAGATGTCTGCCTTTGATGAAGAAATTAAGGAGGAGGACAAGGCGTTGGTACTGTTGGCCTCTCTGTCGGCCTCCTATGATCACATCGTCACAACCGTACTATTTGGAAAGGATACACTGAGGTTGGATGAGATTATTACTTTCTTGCTCATGAATGAGTAAAGGCGGTCACAAGGGATCTCACTGTCCTCTCACTCTGAAGTACTTGTGACCGAAACCAGGGAAAAAAGTAGAGGTCACGGTCAGAAATCATGAGAGAAAGGTCATAGCAAGTCATGGTCAAGGTATCAAAACCTTAAGTGCCATCATTATGGCAAAAAAAACACATCAAAAAGCACTATTTCAAGTGAAAGCACGAAAATGCGAAAAATGAGAAAGGAGAAAATAGACGAGATAGGACAAGTCCTCAGTCTCTGTGGTCACACAAGGTGATCTCTTGTTGGCATGTGAAGAGAATGTGGTAAGCTTGACAGACAAGGATTCAGGTTGGGTGATTGATTCTGGTGCCTCCTTGCATACCATGTCTAGAAGGGGATTGCTCACATCCTATACTCCAAAAGACTTTGGAATGATAATGATGAGCAATGAAGGAACATCCCAGATTATTGGTAGAGGTGACATTGTGCTGATCACCAATAATGGAACGAAGCTGATATTGAAGGATATTTGACATGTTCCTAACATCAGACTGAATATCATTTCAGCTAGTTGGCTGGATGATGAAGGTTATTATAACACATTCTGCGAAAGTGAGTGGAAATTGACCAAAGGATCTCTTGTTGTTGCAAGAGGAAAAAAATGCTCCGACTTATACATAATGAAGGCGTCCGCAACAGCCGGAGATGTGAATACTGCAATCAGTGAGGAGTCCGAGAACTTGTGGCATCGAAGGTTGGGCCATATGAGCGAATGTGGACTATCTCATTTGTCCAAGAAGGGTCTTTTTTCGAAAATAAAAGAGGACGGACTAAGAACGTATCCTCACTGCTTGGCTGGCAAGCAAAGAAGAATCTCATTTCACGGAGACTCATCCACTCTAAAGGAAGAATTGCTCGATCTTGTACGCACAGATGTGTGTGGACCTTTTAAGGAGAAGTCATTTGGTGGAGCTCAATATTTCATTTCCTTCATTGACAGTTTTTCTAGAAAATTGGGGGTCTATCCATTGAAAACCAAGGACCAAGTCTCGGTATATTTGAGCAGTTTCATGCTCTTGTTGAGCGTCAAATAGGGAAGAAACTGAATGTCACCCGAAGTGATAATGGCAGAGAGTACATAGGGCATTTTGATGCCTATTACCGGTTACATGGTATTAGATATCAAAATGCGCCACCAAAGACGCCACAGTTGAACGGAGTGGCCAAGCGGATGAACCGCAACTTCTGGAGAGAGTACGGTACATGATTTCTGAAACTAAACTTTTTGCACACTTCTGGGTTGAAACACTGAAGACGGCGGCCCATATCATAAATAAGTCGCCCTGTAAACCCTTGAAGGGTGAAGTGCGAGAGAAGATTTGGTCAGGTAAGGAGCCATCCTATGATTATTTACGGGTATTTTGTTACAAAACTTTTGTTTATGTTCCAAAGGATGAAAGAACCAAATTAGAGCCAAAGACGATGCAGTGCGTCTTTCTGGGTTATGGGAAAGATGAGTTGGGTTATAGATTTTATGACCCAACCGAGAGAAGACTTGTCCAGTCAATGGACGTGACTTTCGTTGAGAATAAAACGATTGAGGATATTAGTTGGAAGACCAACTCTAATGTTGCTAGAGCAGACAAAGTGAGTGTTAAAATTGTCCATCCAGTGTCCCTGGAAGACAAGGATAATTATCCTGAAGTGGCCGAGGAGAATGGTGAGACGGTCCTGGCACCTGATGAAGACCAGGAAGAAGTTACTTCTCAACCAGCCGAGGATGTTCCTGTCAGACAATCCTCATGAAATAGACGGCCTTCTGTCCGTTTGTTACCTAATGAGTATATTTGCTCACTGGTGTCGGAGAGCCTGAGACTTATGAAGAGACTATGGAGGATGAGAGTAAGGAGAAACAGTTAGAAGTCATGAAGGATAAAATGAGTTCTCTCCATAAAAATCACACATTTAATTTAGCCAAACTTCCTAAGGGGAAGAGAGCTCTAAAGAACAAATGGGTCTTTCGACTGAAGACGTCCAAGGACACTATGCAGCCGAGATATAAGGTGCGGCTACTGGTAAAAGGTTTTAGTTAACAAAAAGGAGTTAATTTTGATGAGATTTTTACTCTGGTGGTGAAGATGTCTTCCATAAGAGTTGTGCAGGGATTGATAGCCGCCCGGAATCTGAAAGTGAAACAGATGGATGTCCGAACGGCTTTCTTCCATAGTGAACTAGAAGAAGAAATTTACATGGAACAGGCAAAATGGTTCAAGGTTAAGGGGAAGGAGCGACTCGTCTATCATCTAAGGAAGAGTCTGTATGGGTTAAAACAGGCTCCAAAATAGTGGTACAAGAAGTTCGAGTCGGTCATGATAAGTCAAGGGTACCAGCGAACTACTTGTGATCACTGCGTATTCACACAGAGGTTTTTCGAAGATGATTTTGTTATCCTTCTCCTGTACGTGGATGACATGTTAATTGTTGGATGAAATGGTACTCGGATAAAGAAGTTGAAGGAGCAACTTGGACGGTCTTTTGTCATGAAAGACCTCGGACCGGCGAAGCAGATTCTTAGTATCAGAATTATTTACAACCGGGAGGCAGGGAGACTATGGTTGTCTCAAGAAAGCTACACTGAGAAGGTACTCCAACGATTTAACATGGACAAGTCTAAACATATCAGCACTCTACTAGCAAACCACCACAGGCTGAGCAGTCGTCAATGTCCATCGTCGGAGAAAGAGAAGGCATACATGAGAGGCGTTCCTTACTCCTCAACCATAGGAAGCTTGATGTATGTCCTGGTATGCACAATGCCAGATATAGCACATGTTGTGGGTACAGTCAGCCGGTTTCTATCAAACCCAGGAAAGGAGCACCGGTCCATGGTTAAGTGGATCATGAGATACATCCGAAAAACTTTCAAGAAGTGCTTGCATCTTGAAAGTGTCTTGAAAGTGACGTGCCTCAATTGGTGGGCTATTCGGATGCTGATATGGCGGGGGATATCGACAGTCGCAAGTCCACTTTTGGATACTTAGTAAAGTTTGTTGGAGATGCATTTTACTAGTAGTCTAAGTTGCAGAAGTGCGTTGCCCTTTCTACCACAACCCCAAAATTTAATCCGTTGGAATTTGTCTAAGTGAAAAGAACTAAAAATCCACAAACAAAATAAAAATAAACAGCAATCCAAACTATAGGATAGTATAAAAAAAGATGCAAGTAGTTTCACTCACCAGCTAACAACTAACACAATATTTCAAAATCTTCTAGCCCACAAACAGACATTGGTATATATCTGAATATAAAAGACCCTTTTAGTCCTAAACTTTAGAGGAAACTCTCTATTTCCAATAAAATCAGCCAAAGCAAATGCATGGGATTACGATGCTTAAATAGATGTTAATCAAGGCTTTCAAGACTGAGTATCAAAAGAATCAAGACGCACAGCTTCCTATCTAGCAAACAGTAACAAAGATAAAATCTTAACAAATCTAAAAGTCAAATATTCTCATCAATCTTTCAAACATTCTAATAGATGCACAGGTTAAAATCTTAGGTACCCGTGATGATGAAATTGGAAAGCAGAATAGGAGCATCAAATAAAACCAGAGATATGATTTAACAAGGAAAAGCAACAGAAGAAAGAAAATTATCAGCCTTTGACAACCCAAAAAAAAAAAAACCCCACATTTTGTAGATTTCTGGGAATTGGTCAATTTCCACTGTGGGACCTAGAATAAAAAAGAAACAAGAAAAAAGAACAGGTAGCAGGTGGCCATGACCTGTCAACATAATAAAAAGGGGCCAGGAGCTGCAGGCTGCTTTTGCCGCTGGCTCTGCAATATATATATATATATATATATATATATAAGAACAAAAGAGAGTTCAAAGGCAGAAGAGCTACTGGTTCAGAACAGAAGAAAATAGGAGAAGAGAAAGAGAAGAAAAGGAGCCAAAGGAAGAGGCGAAGAGGGAAAAATAAGAGAGAAAATTGGAAGAAGCTTCTAAAAGGAGAACCCGGGGTACAAAGCAAAGCAGCTAAGGGAGGAAGAGGAGAAAAGGGAAGGAGAAGAGATTTTGGCTGCTTTTGATCCGATCAGAGTAAGAAAAACGGTAGACCAAACTCAGACAAGTGGACCTCGAACCTTGTTTTCCATTTTTACTACTTTTAAATATCTCCACTTTCACATTTATACTCTAAAACCATCGTTCCTTAAGCTTTATTATGAATGTTGCATGTTTTCTCATGACTTTTGAATCAAATTTCATGTTTATGTATATGTATTATGATTTATGGCTTTGATTCTGTGATTTGGCTTAAGATTTAGGTTCGATTTTTGTCCTAAAGTTTTGCATGAAACCCTAGAATGAAAATTAGGATTTTATATTTAAAAATTTTGAATTTTGAGATATAAATATTATTTGATGATTTGTTAAAACTTATGAGATGATTTTTATCTAAAAATTTTGTGTGGAACTATACTGTTAAATTATTGAGAACTTTAAAACTATCTAAAGGTTTGATTGTATGAATTTGAATGATTCTTGAGACATGATAAGCTAAAAACTAAGAAATGAGAACAAGGATACCTTCAGTTCAGTTAAATCAGTAAGAAATTGGACTTAGGACTATTATTTAATTAGGTAGGGTTCTCTGACATACCTTAAAATATTATGGTGGTACTTGATAATAATTCCATCCATGGAGTGATACATGGTCCGCCCTTCCTCAAGGCGTTAACACTAGAGTGTAGAATCTGAGTCTGATCTGCCTTTGAGAGGTAATATCATAGATCATCCCGTTATAAGGAATGTTATTGTTTTGTGTCTGGTATTTGATTGTGTGGAGTGAATACAATTTATCCCCAATTATTCGCCCCCTCAGCTAGTAGCGTCTACTAGCTTGGGTCCCTTCAAAAACTAGAAGCAATTCAAAGAATAATGCGAAATGTGATTCGATTTACGATTTTCGACACGTTTTATGGTTAAGGTAATAAAAGATAAAAGAAACAAGAATAATATTTTGGTTTCCAAATTCATGTTTTTATATTTTCTCATATCTTCTCTATGTCCCTACTTTTTAATTGAGCCATGTTCTTTTTCTCTACTATACATGCATATTTTTATGGTAACTTGTTAGATTTCGGCTCACCCTGTTTGTTTGTTTTTACCATCCAGATGAAACAATAGAGTTGCTGCCTGATGATCAGAAGTGAAGGAAGGACTTAGTTAAGGAAGCCTTGTGGAGCCTTAAAGTCTTTTGAAGAACTTTTGGAGTTTAATAATAGTAAATGTAAATATCTATTTTTGTGGATGAAAATTGTGTATTTATAGTCATGGCATGTTATGTTTTATATTGAGATATTTCTTTTTGCTTCCACGGGATTATTTTATGAATTTAATATTGCTTTCGCATTTTGATTTTAGATTGTACAGGTTTCTAGATTGTATCTCTCTTTTGAACTCGAAATAGTGGATAGGATGTGTTGTGTTGGAGCCATGGATATATACATATGGCGTTTTAAATGATCCTGTGTTATGTTGTGAATATATGTGGAAATCTTTTCTCTATATACTTGTCTAGGTTGTGTAAATTTTAGATTATTTGTATTGATTTTTGTCCAATTTTAGAAAAAAACTCTATCTAATTTTCTGTAGATATTTATATTATTTTATTATGGGTAATAGTTCATTTGTTTATTGACAGATATGATGAGAGAAAAATGATCCGTTCCGTTATAGTTGGTATCAGAAAAAAGTAATGCATGAAGTTTGATCTGAATTATATGCGGAAGCTTAGGATTAATTAAGATTGATCGAATAACTAGATAAAAGTATAGAATAATTAAGTTGGATTGAACAGTCCGAGGTATCTTAGTTTGCATAAGTTAGATTTAAAACCAGCTAGAATTTAGTGTTTAAATTGATTGATATTGATTTCAGGCCTATATTAATCGATTTTGGGTTTAAAGATCTAGGTTAATTTGTTCTAAGTTGAGGTAAAATGAAGTAGTTAGGATTAGATAGAATGTTTAGGTATTGGCCTTAAGGGTTTTATTCTGAAGTGCATTGATTGATTTTAACCCCTCCATCTAATCTGATTATTTGAGGATAATTAATGTTATGATGTTTGCGACTATAGAAAATAACATAGCTAATAAAAGAGAAAGAAGAAATACTCGTGGAGGTGCTAGGACTTCTCAAGACCAAGAAGTTGAGTATCTGAACATATTGGGGAGAATGACTAAGATACTAGAATCGATAGAGTAACGTCACATGGCTCCGATTTCTACACTAGTGCCGGCCCCAATGAATCTTGCCCTAAAGGCATACGAAAGGTTTACGGCCGAAAAGACACTTGAATTTTTGGGAGAATTAGATTCAGTAAAGGCAAATATTTAGATTAGAAAAGATATTTATGGTCATTCAATGTTCTGATCAGAAAAATATTGCTTTTTGTCGTTTATAAGTTAGAGGGATAAGCTAATAGTTGGTGGTCGATAAAGAAAAGAGTATTAAATTTGCCTGATGAGAAAATCTCTTAAAAAATATTTGAGGAGGCTTTCTTAAAATAATATTTTTCAGCTAGCCTCCAAGAGTGGAAGAAAGAGATGTTTATGCAGCTTAGGCAAGGAAGTCGTACTGTGACAGAATATGATGTGAGGTTTGCTGAATTGTCTCAGTATGCGCCAGATATTATAGAAGATGAATTGAGGAAAGCCCAGAAGTTCTAGCAAAAATTAATGGATGAGATTAGGAGTCAGTTGGTAACTCAAAAGTTTCAAACTTACGCTAAGGTTTTAGATAAGGCTCTAATACTTGAAAGAGAACTTGAGACTTAGAAATCTTTTACTAAGAGGGCCGCTAGTCAAGTGAGTTTTAGTATGGGATCCAGTTTGAGATTTTCAAAACCTACTAAAAAAATAAATGTGTCTAATAAAGGAAAATGTAGTATTGGATTTCAGTTAGTTCTAGATTCCCAAGCGTCTGTGGTAAATTGTAATCATTATGGGAAGAAGTATTCGGAAAAAACTTGCTTTTGATTGTTGGGGATTTGTTTTAATTATGGTTAATAGGGTCATCTAATCAAAGATTATCCTCTACCCAAGAAACTGAAAACAAAAAAGCCCACTATTCCTGCTAAAGCATTTGCAACGACAGTTCAGGATATTGAGGCACCCTCAAATATGGATGAAGGTATTCTTTTATTTATGGAGATTTGATTTCTATTTTATTTAATTTGGGATTTATGAATACTTTTATTTCCTTATGAGTTATATGTTACATCATATTCGCTCTAAAAATTTTAGGTTGTCCCATGGTTGTAATCTTTGTATTCTTTTATGGATTTTATGAATTGTGGAAAAAAATTAGTCAAATGTTTATTTGAGGAAAAGAAGATGAATTTAGTTGAGGAAATGCTTTATGGAGCTTGTGGCATTGGGATCTTATGTAGAGTTGTGTTGTGATTGTTGTAGGATTGTCAAAGGTTGGGATTATTGGATGTATTATGTGTTGTATAAGATATTTCATAGGTTTTTATATAGTTTGATGGCCACATTATAGAGAAAACTTGTCGGATTCTCAACAGAATATGCGATTCGTCACAGTTGGTATCTTCAATAGCATGATTTGAATTTATGGGAATAAAGTGGTAACTGATTAGGAAAACCAATTGATGTTGTAAAGGAATATGGTCTTTTAAGGATTCGACAAGTATTTCCCAAGGATCATAGAGCCATGAGGTGTTTGACTTAGGAACGATCAGTATTTATAAGAATGGAATATGTGAAGGTTGTCTTCAAGGAATTAAGGGTAAATTGTTGGCTGTTTTGTTTGGGTTGAACCCTTGATGGATCTGATAGGTTACGGTAGATGTAATATTTTAAATAGGTGGCTACCCTCAATATAAGTGGAGAAGGAGATTTTGATTTGAAATTATTTCACTCATAGTTGGAATTAGCCAGTGAGGTCTTTACCTTTGAAAAAATTATAGGTATTGTTTATGGGATAGATTGTCCCATAATTTTGAAGGTTGAGGAAATATATCATAAGGAGGAATGAGATAAGTAATGAGACTTTTTAAGAAAAATCTAGAACTATGTTTTCTATTTTGTCTAATAATTTTATGGGCTAAAATAGTTATGTTACCAAGGAAAGATAATCCTATGGTATTGTAAGTGGATAGACCTGGCTAAGCAATTGCAAAGATGAACTTAGATGTCATTAAGGATAATGGATCCTAGTATATGCAAAGGATGATGGAGTCTTTAGATTTAATTTAATATACCTTCAATGCTTCGTAGGAGACATCAAAGGTAAATCGCGAGTAGGCCCCATATTATAGTAATAGGATGTTGTATTCTTAAATTGGAAGACAAAATCATAATTAAAATATTGGAATCATGAAATTTTGAAATAAGAAGTCATTATGGTTGTGTTTCAAAACACTTAGAACGATCCAATCATTATGAATTATAGAGGACATGTCTGGAGCTAATCAGTAGACTCATCGGTATGCCAATGAGATATTGTGGTTACTAGTATTTGGGTTGTGAGATTTGGATGATAACCTAAGGCTATATTGAATTCTTAAGAGACTGTTATAATATTATTTCTAAACTAGTTATTATTTGAGGATTTGTGAAAATTATCCTTATGGTATAGCTATCTCGAAATTTGTTTTAATTATGATTACTGTAGAATTTAAGTGTTCTATATGAACCAATGGATATAAGTTAATATAAGTTGTAAGAAGATCTGTGATCCATAATATAAATGATTAGATAGAATAGAAAAAGCATGTGTAGGCTCACAACTTTCATAGATCTCAGGATATGACTGAAAAGGGCTAGGAGTGAATGGCCGTGTATTTTAGAGATATATAGGTATTTGTTACATCTCTGATAAATCGCCATTCTTGTCAATATGGGTTTTGTATTTTAGGGAGATGTTGGTTTGAGGACACACTGATGAAATAACTAGAATTTGAGGTTTAATTGTGATTTGAGGTTAATGTCGGAATCTTAATCAAACTTGATTAGAGAAATTTTGGATCTTAGCTTAAAAAGATATGGTGGTGAATTATAACTAGATGATTTATAGTTAGATGATTAATTAGAGTGGTACAACGGAAGTGTGGTAAACCCATGTTAAGTTTAAATTTAAGGATCGGAAGAACTAATTATTTTGAAACTTAATGTCAATTGAAGTAAGAAAAATTTTTCCGTTTAAGGTTTTGAACTAGGTTGGAAAAGTAATTACTAAATTGGGTTACTCTCAGACTTGATGAATTCAAACTTGGATAAAACACATCGGGTAATAAGGGTTAGGACAATTTAAATGCTTAAGGTTTCTTAGAAAATCATTTAATGAGGAAAGTGATTTAGGAATGTTAGGAAGGTTTTCTCCGATGTTTGTTAAATTTTGAGGATGAAATTTCTATAAGTAGGAGATATTGTAACGACCTAAGTTCCGAAACATAATAATTCATAATTATTAAGTTAATATAATGAAGTTTAGGGTATATGAATTAAGAAAAAATGAAGAAAAATTTAATTCAAAATGAAAATTAGGCATCAGGGGCTTGGCGCCCGAGCTAGCATGAGACACCACTCGGGCGGATTTAACAGAATAGGTGCGCCCAAGCAATGCCTGAGGTGCCACCCTGGCGCGAAAAACAAAATCGACCACCGAAAGGGCGTTCGATGAGGGCTCAAGCGCAACCCTCTAGAATGCCTTGGCGCTCGCTACGCACTCGAGCACGTTCTAGAAGCTTCCCACCACCTTCGTTTCACATTTTATAAAAGGAAAGAAGGGTGGAAAGAGAGAGGAGGAGGAGAGAGAACCCAGGGCATGAAGCAGAGCAGCAAGGGAGGAAGAGGAGAAAAGTGAAGGAGAATGAGATTTTGGCCGCTTTCGATCTGATCAGAGTAAGAAAAATGGTAGATCGAATTCAGGTAAGTGTACCTCAAAGCTTGTTTTCTATTTTTACCGCTTTTAAATATCTCAACTTTCATATTTATGCTTTAAAACTATCATTCCATAAACTTTGTTACGAATGTTGCATGTTTTCTCGTGAGTTTTGAATTAAATTTCATGTTTATGTATATGTATTATGATTTATGGCTTTGATTTTGTGATTTGGCTCAAGATTTAGGTTTGATTTTTGTGTGGAAGCTTTGCTTAAAATCCTAGAACGAAAATTAGGGATTTGATGTTTAAAAATCTTGAATCTTGAGATAAAAATGTTATTTGGTGATTTGTTAAAACTTATAAGACGAATTTTACCTGAAAATTTTGTATGGAACTATACTGTTAAATTATTGAGAACTTCTGAAGCTATCTGAAGGTTTGACTATATGAATTTGAATGGTCATTGAGGCATGATAAGCTAAGAACTAAGAAATAAGAACAATGATACCTTCAGTTTAGTTAAATTAATAAAAAATTGGATCTAGGATTGTTATTCAATCAGGTATGGTTCTCTGGCATACCTTAGAAAGTTATGATGGTACTCAGGATAACTTCGTCTATAGAATGATACGTAATCTGCCCTTCCTCAGGGCGTTAACATTGGATGGTAGAATCTAAGTTTAATCTGTCTTCGGACGACAATATCATAGATCATCCCGTTAGAATGAATGTTACTGTTTTGAGTTAGGCCTTTAATTGTGTGCGGTGAATACAATCTATCATCGATTATTCGTCCCCTCGGCTAGTAAGGTCTACTAGCTCGATTGTGCGGAGTGAACATAATGCGAAATTCGATTCCATTTATGGCTTTCGACACGTTTTAGGGCTAAGGTAAGAAAAAATAAAAGAAATAAGAATAAGATTTTAGTTTCCAAATTCATGTATTCATATTGTTTCATATTTTCTCATATCTTCCCTATGTCCCTACTTTTTAATTGAACCATGTTCTTTTCCTCTACTATACATGCATGTTTTTATGGTACCATACTGAGTTTCGACTTACCTTATTTGTTTTTGCCCCCTCCAGATGAGACAGTAGAGCTACTGCCTGCTGATCAAGAGTGAAGGAAGGACTTAGTTAAGGAAGCCTTGTGGAGCCTTAAAGTCTTATGAAGAAAATTTGGAATTAGATAATAGTGAATATAAATATCTAATTTTGTGAATGAAAATTGTGTATTTATAGTCATGTCATGTTATATTTTATGTTAAGATATTGCCTTTTGCTTTCGTAGGATTATCTTAGGAATTTAGTGTTGCTTCCGCATTTTGATTTTGAATTGTACAGGTTCTTAAATGGCATATCTCTTTTGAAATCGAAATAGTGGATATGATGTGTTGTGTTCGAGTAATGGATATATACATATGGCATTTTGAATAATCCTGTGTTATGTCGTGAATATCTATAGAAGTCTTTTCTCTGTATGCTTGTCCAAGTTGTGTAAATTTCAGGTTATTTGTATTGATTTTTGTCTAATTTTAGAAAAAATTCTACCCGATTTTCTGTAAATATTTATATTATTTTATTATAGGTATTAGTTCATTCATCTGTTTATTAATGAAGATTATTAGAAAAAAAACGGCCCATTCCATCACAAAGGTCCTTCACAAAATTATCTCGAATAAAATCCTTAAGAATATAAATTTCATATATCATTATAAATGTAAAATAAAACAGGCTGATTGGTGTTTGTGGAAGATTTGCTCTTGTTTTCGAGTGGTGACATCCATTCAGTCTCGTTGATTGAGAGAGTGTTACTCTTTATTCCAAGCTTTCGAGCCTTTGACCTAATTTCTAAAGAATAGTATCTTTTTCTGTGTGATTGATTTTTCAGCTCTCTCGGCAATTAGGTAGTTTATTGGGCTTTGAGGTTGGGGTCCTTCCAATGAGATATTTGAGCATCCCCCTCATGTCCACTAGGCTTTGTGTATCCTACTACAATGCTATTATTTATCGAATGTCTAAGAAGATTAATGCATGGAAGAGTACACCTCTTTCCTTTGTAGAAGGGTTTTAGTTAATCAAGTCTATCATCTCCGCTATCCATTTCTATTGGTCCTCCGTTTTTACTATTCTTAGGAGTGTAATTATATAACACCCTAATGGTTTAATTTAGGATTATTGGACTCCTGACCTATAAAAATCATTAATGAAAATGATTAATGAGCTAGTGATGAATTTTGGAGCTAATAAATAATAGGCAAGGATCGGCTAACATTATAAAGATGCTGAACAAGTTAAATTCTCAGTAGTAATAATATAAGTATATTTTGGTAATTTTTTCAATGACAATCACTAATTATTTTCAATACTTTAGAATATTATTTAGAACTTGTTGTGACTTTAATGTGTGTTCATACACGTAATCAAAAAGTAAAAGCTAATTAATTAAAGTGATAAATATTAAAGATAAAATTCTTTACATGAATTCAATCAAGCAGTTGTCTCAGTATAATTAATGGATTCATGCTACTTTTATAATTGTATGCATCCAAGTCAGAAGAATTAAGACATTATCTGAGGGAAGGCATCCGAATTAGTCTTCATTTGTAGGGGAGTGTATCCATGGCACAATTCTCCTGGTGATTATAAATTTAAGAGGGTGAATGAATCTGAATGGAGGGCTCACCACCTAGGGGACTATGAATACTAATGTTTTGATTTGTTTTCCACCATTTTTATCAAGGATTTGCTCTCTGCTATCTTGTTTTAAAATATCCCTCCATCTTTGTTAATTTATCAGTTAATTATGAAAATGAAATTCAAGCACCTTGCTATTCTTCTCGTGTTTTAGCAAAATCTAGGTTAAACTTCACATTAAGAATTCTTTGATTATTATATCTTGATCAAATCTTATAGAATATAGTAGTGTATCTTATTAAATAAGAATAATGACCATTTGCAAAGATTGAACCACTGTAATTTTATATTTTAAGCAAATAGTAACACAGGCTTGAGGAAGATGATGAACAATAGCTATTGGAGTAAAAATTAGTTTTCGAGTTATTTCTTGGTACTTGTTGCTATGGTTATAGTATCGGATAAAACAAGGTTCTATATGAATATTTGTAGACATAATAATAAAAAATATTGGATAAATATTAAGATTTACTGAGTGATTAAGGACTTAGAACATTCGAGAATATTATAAGTCTAGGGTTCTTGAGTAAGTAAAGAAGTTAAAAATATGTGAAATTCTAAGCCGTTACCTATTTTACAAGATGTTGGAGTGATCAGACATAGCAAGGGTGCGAAAGTCGCACTTAATTTACTTAGTTTCGATATATGACACTCTTTTGTTTGTTCTTCCTTCTGCCCTATTTGGAGGCTGTTTCGAGTCCTTTGTATTGCACATCGGTGGCATCCATTTTTGTCAGTGAAAATTGTTATTTACCAATCCTAATGTGTAGGAAGCTTGATTGTGTCTCTGTGAGTGTCAGCGTTGCACTCCAGGCCCCCATTTCAAAGCGGGTAGAGAAGATTAGTGGCCTTTACTGCTACAGATGATTAGAGGAGTCAATTATTAAGGAGAACACTACAAATTTGGGAGTTTCCATATGTGTTTTTGAGAAGTCACCCAGCCCCGGATATGAGAGACAAATTGATTTCACCATTAACTTAGCTCTAATGACAGTGCCAATTTATAAGGCACCTTACCGTATGACACTGATAGAGCTAAATGAATTAAAGACTCAATTGTAACAGTAGATTGACTTTTGGACTTTATTGGACCTAGTACTTCGCCTTAGGGACCCCAGTTGTAGTCTATGCCCATTCCATGTTCAAAAGTGGAAAACTCACAGCTATTGATTTCATTTTTGGACTTTCGAATATAGCAAATGGGCATAGCGCTATTTGGGTGATCATCAATCGATTGACAAAGTTGACTAATTTATTTACCATTAAAGTCACTTGTTCTTTAGACCGGCTAGTCAAGCTATATATCGATGAGATTATGCGGTTATATGGGATATCGGCTACCATATTGTCTAATAAGGATCCACGATTCGTATCAAGATTTTGGCAACGTCTAAATCAAGAGCTAAGAATGAAATTGAGGTTTAGCATGACCTTTTACTCACAAATGGATGGGTAGTTCGAGAGAACCGTGAAAACCTTAGATGGTATGTTACGGCTATTTATACTAGATCTTGGAGGCAACTGATTTCACATCAACCATTGGATGAAGCTTGTATATAATAATAGACACTGGACAAGTATTGGTATAGTCCCTTTTGAGACACTCTATTAGAGGAAGTTTCAACTACCATTAGTTGGGAGAACGTTAGAAACCGAATGATATTGGAACCCTATGTTGTACAGGATATCACAAATAAAATCAGCTTGATTCAAGATCATCTATGGGTAGACTAGAATAAATAGACGAGTTACTCCAATCAGAGATGATAAGATCTATGATTTGAGGTTAATGGCAAATTGTTTTTCAAAGTTTCTCCATAGAAGGGTGTAACATGCTTGAGCAAGAGAATTTTCAACAATGCTTTATAGGGCCTTTGAAGATCCTGAAACGTATTAATGAAATAGTTTATAAAGTAGCATTACAATGAATTTTATTTGCATTGGACAATATTTTTCATGCTACATGCTTAGGAAGTACATGCATGACTCGTCTCACATAATCAACTATACACCTTTGCAAGTGCACAAGCACATATTGTTCGAGGAGCAACCAGTTCAGCTATTGGAATACCAGAAGGAAACTCTTTGTAATTATACCATTATTATGGTGAAGATTTTATGGAAGCACCACATGAGAATGAAGTGACATGGGAATTATAGGTGCACATTAAAGAGAAGCATCCACATTTGTTTAGGACATAATTATGTATTTTGAGGACAAACTTTTCCAAGGGGGAAGATTATAACATTTCATTATTTTAGTTTGGATTTATTAGACTCCTAACTTATAGAAGTCATTAATGAAGATAAATAATATGCTACTGTTAACTTTTAAAACTAATAAATTGTCGGCAAGTGTCAGCCAACTTTATGAAGAGATTAAATAAGTATAATTCTTGAAAATATCATAATGATATTTTAGTAATTTATTTTGATGATAATTAACAATTATTTTCAGTGCTTTAAAAACTTATTTAAAACTAACTATAACTTTAACATGTACTTATGTGGATAACTAAAAAGTGAAAACTCATTGATTAAAGTATTAAATATTAAAGAAAAAAATCCATATGTAAATTCAAATAAGTAGTTATCTAAACATAATTGATGAATTTATTGGGTACCACCCAGCAGGATGCTAACCTAACCAATTGATATAAAGAGCCCACAAATAATTTGAAAAAGTATGAATTAACTAAATTGTTAAGCTCAAACCAAATGATTAAAATCAAGCCTAGATAAATTTGATTAGATGATTTAATAGCTGAGTAGTTGAGTAAGTGGATTGCTAAGAATACTAAAGATAGATGATTTGAATTATTTAATGGTTAATTAAACTAGATGGTTATTTTTACCAAATGGTTAAATGAATTGAGAGATTAATTTGACCTAGCAATTAAGCCAATTAAGTAGTTAATACATAGTATAGTTAAGAAAAATAATCATGCTAATTGTCCCCAGAAAGCTACCCAATTAGAGTATAATAAACAGTTAAATTATTCAGTTATTAATCAAAATAACCACTAAAATTAGGATTGATTATTCCTCTTCAAAAAACTACTATTAATAGGTTTCATGGCTATATATACGGCCACTTTTCCTAAAAATAAGGAGAAGAGTTTGGCTAGTAAGTACAGATCTTTAGCCATCTTGTTACTTGATCATCTATAAATTATAGAGCCTTATCCTCCATACTTTCAAACATCCTCATTTTTCTTATCACATTTCCCATTTTATAAGAAAAGTGATTAACCTAAGTATTAAAGAATATATTATGAAGTACATCATATATCTTTTAATCTTTTATTTAATATTATAGTGTGTAGAATTTGAATAAAAAAATTTAATAGTTTAACTTAAATTTATTCAAATTATTATCCAAATTTGAGGTACGCATTATTAGTGCCATCTATAGGAATGTCATTAAGCCATTCATTCCTATCTAATCTAGATTATATCAATTCAAAAACTTTGTTAACCTACACTCTCTTTGACAAATTAAAAAAAAATGAATACAAGAGTATAAGGATAATCAAGCCAACCACCAAAAACGACTCCCTTTTGTAACATCCTCCTTGAAAAAGGAATTCATAAGAGTCTCACTTATTGCTATTTTCGGATATTAGACTCTTAGCAGCCCAAATTCAAGATATGTCAAAGATGTTGAAGTTCTTATAGGACAAAGTTGAAGACCGAACCTAAATGGCTAAAGTCCTCGAACCATAAACCTCAGCCTTAAAGAGGAGGTCGAAAGAAAGAAAGTTCTCTCAAGAGGGAGCCACCCTCGGCCAAAGGCTCCAATGGCTCTTAAGACAAACATCTAGATTATTTCTTCTTAGCCCAACGAGCATTTGAAATTTGAGACTAGGAAAGAAAGTCTTGAGTGCTAGAATCCTTAATACATATGAGATTCGAATGTCATTCAGTTCGAGAGGAAGAGTCAAACAATAACATGCCTCGATCCTTTCTGATGAAGTGGATACGTGCAAATCTACTGATTAATTAGAGTTGATTTAATTCCTTAATGCAAAAAGATTTTCCTCTACAATTGAAGCAAAGGAAAAATAGAATAGTAGGTTTTCTAAGAAAATACTACTGAGCAGGCGACTTAATTGGGTTGGACACCATTCACATTGGAAATAAAAGAGACATTGGCTCCCTTATAAATTTAAAATGTCAGTATTTGAGCAATATGATGGAAAGACTGATCCAATGTATCACCTAAACGACTTCTGAATATTACTTGTCTTCTAAAATTTAAAGGATGCCACTCTTTTCCTTTACTTCTCATTAATTTTAAAGGGAGATACAAGAAATTGGATCTACGTGTTATGATCAAATTCAACCGATCCTTTTAGGAACCAACTAACTAGTTTTTATCTCATTTTGCCTTCAATCGAAGAGTTAAAAAGTAACCCCAACACCTTATTGGGATAAGGTATCCTCTTAATGAGAGCCTAAAGCGTTTTTTTTTTTTTTTTTTGGCCAGATTTAATACCAAGGCTAGAGATATATCAAAATTTACTAATAAGATGAAACTAAATGCATTCATATCTTTAGTTCAACCGGTTTCTAAGGCAATATTGCAGGCAAAAGATATCATTCGGGCCTATATTGTGCCAGAAGAAACTAATGAAGCTAGATGGCCAGAAGCTTTAATTAGGAGTATCATTTGAGATCAAACAATGGAGGAAAAAAGAGAAACAATGGCAATTCATTCACTTGGCATCATTGAAAATAACAATGAACTAAGTTAGGCATTCAAAGATGTTACGAAAGCAATGAAAGTGCCTTGTTCTAAAAGCCCGAGCCTGAGGTTTTGGCCTCGATTGGGGTCGAAGATTCTATAGAGGCTATGGAAGTGTCTCGTTTTGAATGCCAGGAGCCTAAGGTTTAGGAGGTGATTAGGGCCGAAGATGCTGCGGAGGCTGTGGAATTGCCTCGTTCTAAAGCCCGACGTCTGAGGTTCTAGAGGCCCCTGTGGCATTTGACTTTGAGCCCGGGCATATGATACCCTAGGGGCCTTGGCCACTTTGTTGAGTTGTTCACCTTCATGGAGGCCGTCCTTCACCAAGGTATCAACCGTGAAGCTTATTATTTTCCCTTCTAATTTTCATTGTTATTTAGCTAACGTGCTTTCCTTTCATAGGTTCAAGAGAGGCTCTGCTAGTGTGTTGCCATCATTAGCTGCCTGTCCCAATCACACATTGACTCGACAGTGCTCAAAGTGGTAAAGAATCGAGTGAGGCAGAGCAAAGAGAGGGCCGCTTGCCTCGATCACGAGCTATCCAAACCAAGGGTGAGGATTGCTTTCCTTGAGGATGCGCTCTATGAGGTTGAGTGAAGCCATGCTCATCTCCGGGAGGAGAATCTATGGCTTGATGGCGAGCTCAGGGTCTGACTCAACCCTAACGAGGTTCACCAGGTAATGGAGGCCAGATATTGGGAAGGTGTCCACCTTTTGCGACAAATTGTGCGCCTGGTGGTCTCAAGCTTTCCTGTTGCCTTCTTTTATATGAGGAACCCTAGCACCTGACTCTGATTAGAGCTACTTGGTCCTCTCGAAGGTGACAAGGGGCACTCGTCTCGTCCACCGGGAGCCCCCACCCCTAGGATCGTCCTTCATCTGAATAGTAAGCAGCTTTTGTATCTTCTTAGGCAGATGTCCTACTTTATATATTTTGGATCTTATAATAAAATCATCTAGACCATAGTGATCATTGTCGCTAATGCTCATGTGTTCATGTTGAGCTTTTCTTTTCTTTCTTATTTTCTCTCCCTTTTTTGATTTTCCAACTAGGCATTATTTCCATTGTCACCGGGTTTACTTTTGACATATTAGTCTGATTAGGCTCAATCCCTCGAGGAGATATTGTAGTACTTCAATTCTGCGGGGTGATGAGTGGGACATCGTCGCACATCTTTGAGTGAGCCTCACTAAGGTCGACTGGGTTTCATGGCCGCAATTGTCAAGTTTTGGCAAAATCGTAGGCTATCATCCATACTTGAGGTTCGGCGCTCGGTCCTACTACAGGACGCCATAACTTTGGCACGTTTGGCCTTCGTTTATTGACCATGGTTAACCGATAGTGCTACCTCCTTCGAGAGGAGGTCGTTGCACGCGTACTATTTGAGCCCCCTAAGGTTTGGTGTTCAACCACGTGCGGGCCGTGTAGTAGACGGGACCAAGGCAATTTGACTACTCATAGGATGAGTTCTGAGCAAACAAAGGTTCGCCTGACTTATGAGCAATCTAGGTTGTTCGATTTTATGAAATGGCAAGCAAGCACTTGTGTAAATAGTAAATAATAAGTAAAGAATCATTATATTAATTGAAATATGATATATTTTACAAGCATTTTGAATGATGCATGTTAATCTTTCCTAGGTGCGGTGGAGCCTTCTAGTACTGGTAGTACTTTTTGAGTTGGGAGGCGTTCCATGTTCTCGGGACTAATTTGTCATCTTAGGTATGTAGCTTATACGCACCGCTTTGGAGGACAATCAAGATGAGGAATGGTCCTATTGGTGATCTTACCCGTTGCCTCTATACTCTGTAGGGTTAGATCTCCCACCTCGAATTGGTGGGCTTTCACTTTCTTATTATAGTATCACGTGACTTGTTACTAGTAGGCTGCCATTTTGTAGACACACTACATCTCAAGTCTCTTCAAATAGGTCAAGGCACTCTCTAAACCTCTAGGAATTGTTAAGCATGTCAAAGCATTCAGCCCGAGACTAGGCAGCCCAACCTCCACTAGGATGGCCACCTCAGTCTCATAGTATAGGCTAAAGGGTGTATCAAGGGTTGGCTCCCTCAACGTTGTCTTGTACGACCACAGCACGGATAGCAACTCGTCTGCCCAAGAACCTCCAACGTCTTGTAACTTCATTTTCAGCGCATATAGAAGCGTACAGTTTGTCACTTTTATTTGCCTGTTGATTTGTAGGTCAGTAACAAAAGTGTGAACTAGCTTTATCCACAAACTTGTATAATACTGAGTGAACCGCTTGTCTGTGAATTAAGTCCTATTGTCGATCACTATAACCTCGAAAATTCTAAACTTGCATATGATGCTTTGGTGAACGAAATCTGTGGTGCTCTGCTCGAGCTAACGGGGCAGTTTCGACCCATTTGATAAAGCAGTCAATAACGACTATGAGGAACTTTCTTTACCCAGACGCTATGGGCAAATGGTTGAGTATGTCGGGCCCCCACTATGCAAACGACCACGGCGATTGTAGGGCATGTAACTCCATATGCAGCTAATGAGGCATGTTGCCGTGGACCTAACAATTTTCACATTTCCTAACGAATTTCATGGAATTGTGCTTCATCGAGAACCAGTAATAACCTTATTGCATGATCTTGACCGCATGATTTTTGCCCCGATGTGCGACTCACGGATGTCGAAGTGCACCTTGCCCAATGCGTAGTTAGCCTCTTCTAACGTGAGGCACTTCATGTAGGGAGTCAAGTACCCTCGACGGTACAACTTTCCATCCATGATGGTATACTAGCTTACTGTCTTCTTTATATGTTTGATGTCTTCTAGGTTCTCCAACAGGACACCATCGGTTGAGTACCTTTTGTATGAGGTCATCCAATTATTACCATCAACCACCTGCAGCACTTCACACTCAAGATGGTCTATGCTCGGTTTGACAAGGACTTCCCACATGTCCCGGGCATACCACTCTAGGTTCCCAGCTACCGCTACCTTCGTTAGCTAGTCGGCCTTCTAGTTTTTCTTTATTGGGACATGGACTACTTCAACTTTGTTGAATGCTTGGGTTAAACTCTTTACTCTAGTGAGGTACTTCACAAGTAGTGGATTCAATGCCTCAAAATTTTTATGGATCTAGTTGACAACCAATTCTGAATCACTATAAACAATTAAGGCCTTGGCCAAACATTCCTTTGCCAATCGGAGTTCAGCGAGTAGAGCTTTGTATTCAACGATGTTGTTGGTGGTTGGGAATTTGAGGGTCATCTTATACTTTATCTCTAACCCGTTCGGAATCTCAAGACCATGCCTATCCTCAAGATCGTGGCCTCGCCCCAAGCTACCCCACCCTATGTCAAAAACTCTACGTCGAACTCACCTAATTTGATAGTCTATTTGTCCGGGTCGGGGGCTCCCCTTAGTCTATGTTTTTAATGAGGTCTTATGTGCCTAGAAGTATGGGCATAGCTCCTATCGGAGCAAACAAGTGTTAGAGTGGTCCTCTCGGCGTTCGAGTAATGGGTATTGGGGTCTATCATGGTTTTGTTGACATAGTACACTAGCTGTTGTACGCCGAATTGCGGCCAAATAAGGACTGAACTTAGATCGTGTCAAAAATAGTGTGGTACAGATACAACTCCTCACCTTCTTCCGACAAGGTCAAGAGGAGGGGTTAGCAAGATACTCTTTTAACTCTCGGAAGGCGACTTCACAGTTGATCATCCATTGGAAGCCGGCAACCATGGTCTCCCTCAATGCTTTGAAGAAGGGCAAGTATTTCTCTGCGACTTTGTCAAGAATTGGGAGGGCGCCTCTGTGAGCCTCTTAGTGAGCTTCTAGACCTCTTTCATGATTTGAGGCAGGCTCATGTCAAGAATGACCTTTATCTTCTCAAGAGTTGTCTCAATTCCTTGTTAAGAGATGATAAAGCCTAAGAACTTTCATAAGATCATGCCAAATGTACACTTTTCCAAATTCAGCTTTTTCTGATGTGCCTTGGGGATTCGAAAGGCCCCATTTTGGTCGTGAATATGGTCATCGGTGACTTTACTTTTAACGAGTATGTCATCCACATACACCTTCATATTTCGCCGATCTAGGTTTTAAATATTTTATTCACAAGTTGCTGGTAAGTCACCCCGGTATTCTTCTTGCTGAAGGGTATGACCTTATAATGTATGTTCTCTCATCGGTCATGAAGGAGGTATGCTCCTCATCTTTCGGGTCTATCGTGATATGGTTGTAGCTCAAGTAGGCATCCATGAAACTTAGTAATTCATGGCTGGATATAGAGTCCACTAGTAGATTAATCATCATCAATGGAAAGTTCTCCTTGGGCAAGCCTTATTCACATCGATAAAGTTGATGCACATCTGTCACTTCCCATCACTCTTCTTGATGAGGATCACGTTGGACTTCCATTTTGGATATCGGACATCCCCGATGAACCCCGCACCTAGCAGCTTTTTCATTTCCTCACAGGATAGTGATTAGTTTTTCAATGAAGTGGTTCTTGTGCTTTTGCTAGACAAGTATGCGATCGGGATTGAGGCCAATTTATGGATCATTACTCTGGTCAGTATCTTTGACATATCAGTGGGTATCCATGTGAACACATTAAAATTTTGCCTGAGGAAGGTCATCAGCTGGTCTCGTAGGGGGTTCGTCAAGGAACTCCCAACCTGCACACACTTCTTGAGTTCGCTGGGGTCTTAGGGATCTTGGTTGGTGGATTCGCCGAACTGGGCCTGTAGTAGAGTAGTTTCATCTCGGACGTTATGGTATTCAATCGGCTAGTTAGGGGGCACCTAAGTGAGTTAAGACAAGTAGTACGTCCGATCAGTCACTTGGTCTCCCAGGGTCTTCCCAACATCGCACGAGATAGAAAACTTTATTTTTAAGTGTGAAATTGACATCACTGACTCGAACGTGGCTAGACAAAGTCGTCTCAAGATAGTGTTGTAGATCGAGGAAAGGTCTATTATTAAGAACATAAGCACCCCAGAGGCCATTCTAGGGTAAGCCCCCAGCAAGACCTCCAACTGCACAGCCCCTTGGATGAGTACCAGCTCATTGTCCAGCCTATACAGTGGTCTCCTGGTTGACTTTATTTGACACTTTCTTAGTCCAAATTCAAAATAAGTATCGGGGTAGAACAAATTTTGAAAACTTCTATTATTAATAAAGGCTCGTTTCAATTGATAATCAATCATACCATCTGAAACGATAGCCGATATAACTAAGGAGTCAGAATGGGGAGTTATTATTTGAGCTATATCATCGTCACTAAAACTAATGACGTCATTTCTAACTCTTACCCTTGGCCCTTTGCTACTATAAGCTATCTCCGGGTGGTACGGGCAATTGTTCTTGGTTGGCTTAGTTATTACCATGTTGACGACTACAACTATGACTCGGTTCATCAGCTGCTTTGGTCCATCCTCACCTTCCCCTCCAAGGGCTTGCCTCGAGTTTCATAGGAACCTAGTGAGGGGGTAATGATTGTACTCTGATCTCCTTTTTGGCATTCGATAATCTTTAGTACTTCAATTGGTCTCCTCCCTCCGGGTCTTTGGCACTTTGGGCTACTTCAAAATTTTCTCATCCTAAATTTGTGTCAAGATGTTGGTATGGGTATCGTTTAGAGGAGTCAAATTTTGGGGCTTGAACTCCATTTGGGCACCAGGCTCAGTCCACGGCTACTTCCAGGGGCCCCAAAAGTGGTTTTCATCTCCGTTCTTCTTCTTCTTCCAATTTGCTAGCCCCTCATGGGGTCAGTTTGCACACTCTGGCCACTTCGCTTCGCTAGCCTCCTTGATTGTTATGTGTGCTTGGGTGATGGTCTTTGACTCTTGAAAGGTCTAAATGTTTTGATGGGTCAAGTGTTTGAAAGAATCACTCAACTCTAGAGTTGCAACGAAGGCACTTAGCTTCACCTCTTTGATGAGCTTAGATATCTTTCGGGCCTCGATGGTGAATCGGGTTAAGAAGTGCTTCACGCTTTCATCTCTCTTTTGTCAAATGTGGATGATGTGCCACACACCTACTTCTCCTCCCTTCTATTAGAGGCGAACTACAATAGAAAATACTCAACTAGCTCCTCAAATGACCAGATTGAGTTCGGCTAAAGGTTATAGAACTAGATGCGAGCATCCCTCATTAAGGGTCAGAGGGAAGTACTGACACATAACAACTTTGCCAAGACCCTAGAAGCTCAACAGAGTGTGAAAGTAATTTAAGTGATCCATTAGGTTGGAACTCCCATCATAAGGTTATAGGGCTGACATTTTAAATTTGCAAAGGAGCACTTATGTCTAGATCTCCATTGTGAATGGTGATCTCCTTAGATTCATCGAGTGTTTACTGATGTCTCCTCTGAATACGTGCTACCATATCTTCTCCACTCTCTCCTCCATTCAAAAAGAGGATGCAATCCTTTTCACATTGAGGAAAATCTTCAACTCCAAATAGTTTGGAGAGGGATGTGGGTCCAAGAGACTATCAGTATATGGTGGTTGCATATTGTAAGAGGCTTCTCCTTAGGGCGAGGCGTGTCCCATTGCTACGGGAGTAGCAGGGATTTCATTGCTCTAGGCTATCCTTTTGTGTCCCATGACTCAATCAACCCTCCACCCATATCCATGCCCTATTGCTCGAGGCTGCGCAGGTCCCGACATCGTTGGGCCATTGGGTCTTCTCGACCAGGTGCCTCTTTTCCCAATTCCTTTGCTTCGAGGCTAAAGCTTGTGTGACGAAGGCATGAGTCTCGAGCTACTACTCATCTAGACATACATTGATCATCCATAGCATCTTAAACACATCTCCCATTTGGGCAACGAGCACGAACATGGCAAGTTCATGCCGCCCGCTTGCATGGCTACCCATTGAGGGATCGTCACCTTGGGTGGCAGTGTCCCTAGCTGGCATGCTTGCTTGTACCCAGGTGTTGATCATGTTTTCTTTGTTAACATGGTGGTTAGACTTTTCAAGTCACTTCTTATAGATGGCACCAATGATACATTCTTAGATTAGAATTATTATACGAATTAGGGAGTCACTTGATTTTTCACGGTGAGTGAATTAAGGCAAGTCTTGGTCTTCGTCTATGATAATCTTGATCCTGTACAATACAACAAACAAATAAGAGATCAGAGGATTATCTGGACTTACTTCTCAATTTATCCTCCAACGTTCAAATTAAAAATCTTTTTATAATAAGAGAAAGATGAAGGATGTAAGGTCCAATGATGCACGAGTGAGAGGATCGAGAATGATATCGGAGGACCTAACTCCGGCAATTGCACTCGATGAGGAGCAGCTTGTAAGTAATGGCGGAGGCTTTGCTTCAGTGGTTGTACTCGATGAGGAGCGAAGCGGCTGGTGAGTGATGACGGAAGGCTTGACTTTGGTAGTTGCGCTCAACGAGGAGCGGCATTCAAATATAGAGAAAAAGAGAGAGAGAGAGTTTCCTTCGAGAATCGATGGCTTTGAGAGTGGGAGAGTGCTGTTGTTCTTTTTGGGCGATTGAAAGCTAGGGTCCTCTCCCCTTTCACCAGCATGGGTGAAGGGGTATTTATAAGGTTGGTGTTGATTTGCATGTAATGGGTGCTAGGGCTAGTGACAACTACCTTGCGAGAATTTGCAAAGTTGTTTGTGAGAAAGTAGAAGCCATCATGGTAGTTGTCATTTAAGGGCGATTGTGCAACCGTGGGTACTCTTCCCAGTACGTTTGCCAAACTGTCCCGGTGGTAGTGGTGGTTGGCAATGACAATTGTCCTTTTGGGGGCACTCAATTGATTGTGGGCCACTTTTTCGACACATTTGCTAAATTGCCTCTACTGCTATGACAGGTGTTTCCTGCATATGCACTCTACTCTGATCCGGCTGCCGACTGTTGAGATGGAAGGCTCCTTACGCCGTGATTGACTAGTTCACATTGGCTATCTATTGGGCTTGCTTGTTGCCTTTCTTTATCTACCCATCACGAGTTGGGCGGTGGTTGGGCCTGCAGTGGCGTCCTCTAGGCTTTGCGCCACACGGGACCCCGCTGGGCTTCAGCCTCCCAGGCACGCCGATGGACAGACTTTTGTCTAGGCTGGCCTATAAGATCACAGGACCCATCACCCGTTTTTCTTAAACCTTTTTCAATTTATAGGAAAATTTACTCACTTGAGTGTAGGAAATTATATCAAAAAGTGAGTTTTATATCTTTTGATCTCTTATTTGATATTGTAGTGTGCAAAATTCGAATAAAAAGATTCAATACTGAGACCCTACTTTATTTGAATTACTATCTGGCTTTGAGGTATGCACGAGGATTTATGCTACTTTTATGATGGTATACCTCTAAGTTAGAGGAATTACGGCATTAACTAAGGGGAGGCATCAGACTTAGTCTCCATTGCAAGTTAAGTGTACCCATGGCACAGTGTCTCCTGGTGACTCTAGAAATTTAAGATGGTGAATGAATTTGAATAGAGGGTTTACATTTTGGGTTGAGAGGTTATGAATACTTATGTTTTAATTTGTGCTCCACCATTTTTATCTGTGGTTCAATGAGAGGAAGGAGAGAGACAACCAAAGCCCTGCTACTGTGCTATGTTGTTGCTACTGTTGCCGAAGAAAAAGTAGCACAAGGCATGTGAATATGTACTCCTTATTGTTGTCTTGTTGTAAAATAATTCTCCATCTTCTTTGATTTATTAGTTAATTGTGTAAATGAAATTTAAGCACTCTGCTATTCATTCTCTGTTTTAGGAAAAGCCGGGCTAAGTTCTCACATTACGAACTCTTTGTTTATCATATCTTGCTTAAAGCTTATAGAATATATAATGGTAGACCTTGTTAAATAAGAATAATGATCGTTTAAAGAAGAATAAACTATTGTAATTTTTGAGTGAATGGTAACGGGGCTTTGCGTAAGATGAACAGTAGCCATCAGAGTAAAAATTAATTTTCAATCCATTTTTTTCGTTTGGCTCACCACAGTGCTTAAGCATATGGATGCTATCCTACGTAACTTGCTGCGGCATGGCTCAGCTAATGGTGATTCTCATGCTAAGGTAGCTTGGGATGACTGTGCAAACCCAAAGAAAAGAAGAGTCAGTGCATTACAATCCTCAAGGCCTTGGACAAGGCCCCGCTGTCTAGGCACTTTCTGCAACAGTTGTTCTCAAATTCCGAAGATTCTATTTGAGTAGAGTGGCTTGATTTTTACAACCCGAAGGATAGGTTCGTTTGAACTCATAAGATTTTGAGTTTTTGTTCTCCCATTCATTCAATTGTCTCTTGTGCTATTACTAGTGGCACATTGGCCTTCCTATGGACCAATTGGTGGCATCCTATGGGGTACATACTGAAGCAATGTCATGATATTTTCTTACCTGTACAATGTATCCTTCACATTGGTTCACATATCTAGGAGATCATTAATGGGGTTTTATGGTTGCGGCTATATGGGTAAGATCCGATTATGATGGACATTATGGTTAGTACGTCTATCTACAATCCCAGTATAAGCTCTAGGAATAAAACAGTCCAGAACTTGGAATTGGTTTCAGTTCTAATAGAACCTAAAGGATTTTTCAACTTGAGGGAGAATTGGTGGGGGTGGTGGTGCCTTATGTGGGCACAATCCAAAATTCTTTTTCATTTTTCAATTCTTTGATTGGCAATTAGAAGGATTCTAAAATTATGAATTATGTCCATATTTATTCTAACTACAACTACTTATGCGGGAGGCACTTGGAGTCCTATGCCCATTTATTCTTCCTGTATCCTTTACCACAGCTTATTTAGTCTATGTTATATTATATTATGGGAGCAGTTATAGATGAGCATGTTCTAATTGGACCATAGGAATCAAGTGAGCATACTTCAAATGGAGAGAGAAAAATTGTAGGTTGAATGCACTAAAACTTATTTTAATTGCTAAAGTTTATTTCATCTAAATGGTTAAAAATTGAAAAGGGTCGTTTCGTCCTAAATTATATAATAATATTTTGACCCCGTGTAAGATTAGCAGAAGTAGTATAAAATTAAATATTTAATACATGTAAAAAATATTTAAATCTAAATGATAGGAATAACACGAGCACAACACTAAAGCAATAATAAACAGTAATAAAGAGGCAATCTTTTGGTGACGAAAGGAAAACTCAATACCCACGATAATAAAAAAAATTCTCTAAGTTTCAACGGTCAGAGAAGTAATGCACTATGAAAATTAACTTACAGATCGGGTGGTAATGACATGCTAATCTAATCGACTTATTCCCGTCTTGTGATCATTATCAAAGAACTCATTAGATTTACCCACGACAACAGAATCGGACGCCTTCTGGTCTTCACGTCAAACTTTCCTCTAGAACCGCTTAAATTGCCGAACACCACTGGAGCCCAGTATATACGCCATTGACGTCACCATGAAGGTTAATAGGCGTGAAGAGGTGTTAATGAAAAAGTACGAGGTGGAGAGAAAACTTGGTCAATGAGACACAATTGTTGATGTGAAATTTTCTCAAGAATGGAGCACGAGAACCATAAGTTTTTCAGGAGAAATGGCTCCTTAAAGTTTGACAGAAAAATTAGGGTTCAAATCATAAGATAACTATATATATGGAGCCTCAAAATCAAGTTTAAAAATAGAGCCGTTGGATACAAAATGCCCACAGCGCGGCCACAGGTTAGGGTTAGGTCAATTCGTGCCCTGACGCTCGAGCGCTCCGGTTCTGAAAAATACGCATGGTTGGCGTCTCAGGAGCGCAACGAGCCTGCGGTTCTAGAAATGGGCTTGAACGACAGGCAAGCGCACGGCAAGTGTGGATCTTCAGGAATCTGTGCTTGAGTGAATATCGGATGTGAGGCAGGCGCTATGTAGAAGATGATCCGGGAATGGACAGCCACAGGCATACGATGATGCAGCACTGCAATGAATACAACCCGACATTGACACATGACTAAATAAGGTCACAGAATATGTCAATCATAAAAAAGACCCTAACAATCTCCTCGTCTGACAATTTGGTGACAAAACACATAAAGTACGAAAAATATAAGTGAAGCATGGGTTCAGACACTACCGAAATGGAACCCGTGTACATAAAAATTTACACCTAGTGAGAAGAAAAAATAATAGACCAAGAAAATATATAAATCTACACAAGAACTGCTAGTCGATACTATGACTGCCGTGTCGATACTATAGCTGTGTTGTCGGGTTAAATATGGTTAGTACAAATAGACATAATATAGGATGATATAATATGATTGTAGTAATAGAAAGAGAAGACAAAGGTAAGGTAGTAGAATATATAAAATCAGTAAGAGCAACACAAGCATCACAACAGTCCCCCTCACAAAAATAAGAACATTATCTCCCCCTAACACAATTAATATCGTCTCTCCCTATCAAAAATAACAAGGATATGGTCTCCCCTATTCAAATAGAAAAAATGGTATCCCCCTTTGAAAAGACAATTTCCCTAACTCCCCCTAACATGAGCAATTTTCCCCTAAGAATAGAGATCTACTACCCCTTTTTGTCACGAATGACCAAACGGCAATAAAATTTACTCTTTTTGATTTACATTTTCTTATCACATTTTATAATTTTGGTTAAATGTGTCACTTGTTCTTTTAGAAAGTTAATATGATTGAAGAGAGTCTTTATCGTTGGATTTTGTCAAAAATTATTTCGAAAAGACGTTACAGGATAATAGGGACGAATATGACCAGTGGTGCCGCACCCATGACATAGTGGGACACACAAAGTATTAACATCCGATTTGTACCATTGCTTCCAAGAGAAATTAATATGAAGGATTTTCCTACTTTTTAAACGTTGAAGATTCGTATGAACCTTAGGGGAAACTCTTGATGGTTGATCGCTATAAGAAGAAGTTACGCAGCTTTGTCTTGGAACCGAAGTAGCTCCGACAAATACAGTTTTGGGATTAATATGGGCTTTCAAGACTTTTTCAGAATAATCCAACCCAATTTTATTTTCTCTGAATTTTTCCAATCCGAGCATATGATTCAATTGCTTGGACCCATTTAAAAATTATGTCAGATCATTGCGAGCAGTTTCGAGATCAGATTCAAGTACCTTGATCTTTTCGGTAAATGAGTTAGTTAACTTTTTAACTGCGTGATTTTTTGTATCGAGCTCAAATTTAAGAACTAAGCTACCTTTTTCAAGTTTTGTCAATTTATATTTTAACGACACATTAGTTTTTTTATTTGTAAGTATTCCTTAAACAATCTATCATAAGCATCCTGAATGTCATACAATTCAATTTCTGACTCATTCTTAGGGTCATCGGATAGATTAAGGTTTTTTTCTAAATGTTCATTAGTTTTATAGATCGAGGTCATAAAAGTCATGTATTTGACAGGGTCATCTTTAGTGCATCTTACAACATCTTTTTTTTTCATCGTCACTTAAGGTCGCATTAGCTTTTAAAGCTTGACCTTATTAGCGTTTAAAATTTTGACATTCGGCACGATAATGGCCAAAACTTCACACTTGTGGCATTGAACTCCTTGGGTATTTTTCGATTTGGAGTCTTTAATTTCGCGTTGGTCTTTCTTCTTAGATTTAGGTGATCGTTTTAAATCTATATTTGGTTTGTCTGATGAAAATTTATTTTTCTTCAAAATTTTTTAAAAATTTTTAACAAATAAGAAAAAATCATCATCACTACACAATTCTTCATCGGAGTCTCGATTTCTTTCTTCCCTATAAGATTTTAGAGCAATTGATTTTTGCTTCCTTAGTTGTGAAATTGTGTGCTCATAAGTTTGGAGAGATCTTACAAGTTCTTCATTCTTTATTTTATCAAGATCTTTACTTTCATCGATTGTAGTGATTTTAGGTATAAATCGTTCAGGAAGTGATCTAAGAACTTTTCTAGCAATTCTATTTTTAGAAATTCATTCTCCTAAATTAAATGTAGAGTTCACAATATTTTTTAATTGAGTATAAAAATCATCAAACTTTTCATCACCTTTCATACGGATTTCTTTAAATTTGGTAGTTAGCATTTACAATTTTAAATTTTTACAAGTTTGGGTTCCTTCACGAGTGATTTCAAGTATATTCTACACATCTTTTGTGGTCTCACACATAGATATGTATTTAAACTCTTCGAGAGATACAACCATAAAAATAGCATGTAATATTTTACTATTCAAATTACAAGTATCAAGTTCTTCTTTTGACCACAAAGACAGAACTTTTGGCTCATCGTTAGTCAAACTTCTGATTAATGTCCACCCCGTTTGAGGGCTAACTTATACTCACTCATCCATCGATTTGAGGAAGGCTCTCATATGAACTTCCAATAAGCATAGTTATTTCCATCAAAAAAGGAAGGAACGGAGAGCGATCCACTCGTATACATCTCGATCGGAGGTCGTGGATCGGGGTAAGGCTATTATACCAATTGAAAAAGGATATTTCGTCCCAAATTATACAATAATGTTTCGACCTCATGCAATATTAATGAAAGCAGTATAAAATTAAATATTCAATACACGTAAAGAATAGTTAAATCTAAATGATATGAATAACACGAGTACAATACTAAAGCAATAATAAACAATAATAAAGAGATAATATTTTGGTGACAAAGGAAAAAACTCAATATCCACGGTAATCGAGAAAAACTCTCTCGATTTCAAAGACCAGGAAAGTAATGCACTATGAAAATCAACTTACAAATCGGGTGGTAACGGCGCGCTAACCTAAACGACTTACTCCCATCTTATGATATCTACTAAGGAACTCATTGGATTTGCCCACGGTAATGGAATCGAACGCCTTGCAATCTTCACGTCAAACTTTCCACTAGAACTGCTTGAATTACCGAACACCACTGGAGTCTAGTATCTACGCCACCAACGCCACCACGAAGGTTAACAGGAATGAAGAGGTGTTAATGAGAAATCATGATATGGAGAGAAAACTTAGTCAATGAGGCACAATTGTCGATGTGAAATTTTCTAAAAAATGGAGCACAAGAACCATAATTTTTTAAAGAGAAATGGCTCCTCAAAGTCTGACAAAAAAGTTAGGGTTCAAATTGTAAGACAATTATATATATGGAGCCTCAAAATCAAGTTTAAAAATAGGGCCGTTGGATACAAAAGGCCCGTGCCGCTTGAGCATTCGGTGGGTGCAGGTTAGGATTAGGTCAATTCGTGCCCTGGCGCTCAAGCGCGGAGCGGGCACGCATCGAGTGCCTCGGTTCTGGAAAAATGCATGGTTGGCGCCTCGGGCGTGCAGCGTGCGTGCAGTTCTAGAAAATGGGTTCGAGCGACATGCGAGCGCATGGTAGGTGTGGGTATTCAAGAATCTGTGCTCGAGCGAGTATCGGGTGGGAGGTAGGCATTGTGTAGAAAATGATTCGGGGACGGACAGCCACAGGATTACGATAATGCAGCACTTCAGTGAATATAACTCGACATTGACATATTACTAAATAAGATCACGAAATATGTCAACAATAAAAAAAATCCTAACAAAAACAATAACATATTTAAAGACATTTCTGCCCAAAATTTATTATTTTTTGTAGATATGATTTTCAAGTGTGATAATTTGTTATTGATAGCTCTCTTTTATCCTATCTAGAAAAAGAGGGAACATTCTTTTGACACATTCTTTTCATCAGCATGCGAGTTGATAGCATTGGACTGCTTCATGGAAGTGCCAACGATTTTTTTGATATACACATAGCTTTGTACCTTTGCATTTTTTAGGCTTAGTGTTTGGTTTTGTTCTCCCTATTTTTGTATTATGTTATTTTTGTGAATGTTTTAGGTTTCTAAACCTTTTGACTTATCCCAAATTTTTGTACTTACTTTTTTTGCTATTTTCATAATCAAAATTTCTTATTCCAAAATAAATAATTTTAACAAGTAGTAAACAATTTCTTTTTTTTTTTAAAAAAAAAAAAAAATAATGCTTTGTTTATAAAAATTAATTATCAAAATAATCTAAAATTAGAACTATTTTTAAATCTTGTGTATTTTTTTTCCATATTAAAAAATCCTCAAGGACAAAAGGGTCGTCATTTTTGCATCAAATGAGCTCGGCAGAGTCGCTTCAATGTATGCCAATATATCAACTGCAAGTGCACCTTGGGTGCACAATATATTAATATCTATATTTCTTAAATTATAAATGGATAAATATAAAAAATCCTCCTTTTTAATTTAATTAGAAATACAAAAATTTAACTAGAAAATTAAAATATAAATATCATAATAGAAAAGTTCAGATATGATGCAAATTATATTTAAATATTTTTAATCATTTATTATTTATTAGTATTATTATTTTATTATGCGGCCAATGTGGGCAAGGATACATTTCACATACTAATATTTTTCAAGAAAAATTTCTCTCTATCTTTATTATATATACTTACACTGTAAATATTATTGATAATTTTTTTGTAGAATAGTTCATCATCAAAATTAATATATTTAATAATAAGTAAAGCAAATTGTTATTTTCATAATTTTGTCTAAATTAAAGTGCGTTAAAATTTATTATTTTTTTATTTTAATTTATTTTTTAACATAAAATATACTAAATTGATAAACAATTTCAATTTTATAAAATTTTAATAATTAATATTTTAGTAAATAACCTAGGTAAGCTGTCTCAACCAATTTAGGTCGTACAGAAATTTCCCACCCTGCCCTGACCCCTTAATCGGCTTTCTCCCAACACCTTTTGACGCAGTTGTGGAGGTTCGTCGCCGGAGCCACGCCGGGAGCATCCGTACATCATCTTAGGTATCTCTATTTTGTTCATTTTCTTCTACTTTCCTCTTCATTAATAAATTCACGGTTGCCACACAAATTAAACTAGGTTTTAGATAAATGGCCAGTGGCAATCGACCCTTTCGGCAACCTGATATAGTCGTAGTTATTATCATTTTCCCTTTTTTTGTCACTTTCTCGGGTTGATCAGCATTTGAACTTATGCATATTCTCGAAACAAAATCAAATTGGAAAAAAAAAAAAAGATGTGAAATTTTTTTGTCACCTATAAAAAGCTTATACTTTGTTTATTGGGCGAGAGAGGCAGTCCATTCGTGCTATTGGTGCTTATGTTAATGGGTTACATGATCTTTTAGATGCAATGAGCTGTATCGTTTTTTTTTTTTTTTGGGGTATCCATTTGGTGGTTTTTTTCACACCCATTTGAAGCTGGCTTTTATTCGCATTCTGCAATATATTAGTAGGACTGGAACGAGCTTAGTCTAGCCGAATGGTATTTTGATCTGGCTTTGCACGTTAATTTCTTGAGTTCAAAATTAGACTTGAGTTTGGCTTGTTAATTTCTTGGGCAGAGCATGAATGAGCTCTGACAGAATTACATCTAGCCGTGTTTCAAGTGGCTTGGTTTAGTTAATAGCTCTACACGTTAGTGTCATCACACAGCATGAACAATGCCATGTCTCCTTGGTTAGTTGATATGAATCCTCTTCTAGCATTATAGCTTATGCCGGAATATGCTCAAAAGGTGAGGAATAGCCAAATTACTTTTTTTCTGGGTAGACTGGTCTATTCGCTTGGTGAGGAATCATTAATTCTAATGAAAAAATAAAATAGTTTAGAAATGAGCATCTTGATAATTGGTGGCTGATAATCCTTTGTTACTAATATGTTATTGGGTTGACTACTATTCTTTTTAGAAACATTTTGAAATGATTTCCCAACCCTTTCTATTAAACTTTTAGCCAAGATGAGATTGAGGTGGGAGAGAAGGAAATTGCATTCTGCAAAGCTTTACTTGGGATGGATGGAGAAAAAATTAGTTGAATCTTGCGGTTGGAAGTTAGCAAGAAATGTTTGACAAAGGTCCTTTTGATAAGAAAAAAGTAGATTTGCTAATCAAATGGGGTTGCCAAAAGAGTATACAGGCATGAAAAGGGCAATGATCTCAACATTTACAATATCTTCCAAGAGTTTTATCATGGAAAGCTCTTTGTTCCTAAAGAAAACATCACCGTCAAATGGTCTTTGGTTTCTTTAATTTTCCAAAATAAGCAAAAAATGCATGAGGAGTAGAACCGCCTCAACCATTTTAGAACGGGCCTGTTCCACCAAACATCAACATTGAACGCAGTCTCTTAAGTAGTCCTAGTGAGGTGAATAAAGAATATAAATATAATTGGTAAAGTCAACATCAATCCCACCTTTGTAGTAATGGGTAATTGACTCTTAAATGTTTCAAGTAGCTGTACAAGTGGAGCACTTTTAAGAGGATTTTGGACTTCTAATTCACTTGACCATAAAAATTTTCCTTTTATGCTCCAAGTGCATTGCTGCATTGACATCCAATTTTCCTAAACTTGGCTTAGTGAGAACTATTGCTGAATAAAGCCCACTTGCTGTTCTTCTTTGGCTTGTTTTCTTCACTTACCTTAGACTATCTACCTTAGGCATGTATACTCAGACTTGTTACGGAATGTTGACATGACATAAAAACAAGGAGCAGTTTGGTGCACTGGGCTTTCACTGAAGAGAGATCATTTCTGTGGATTGAACTTGTGACCTTCAGGTCATAATAAACTACCTTACTTTTGTGCTAAGACTAACTCTTAACTTCAACATTGTAATATGGAAAAAAAATGCTATATCATGACACTGAAACTGTAAACCTTCTCTAGGGTAGATTGTAGCGACTTCCTCATAATGAACATTCCTATTGAGTAGCTCTTGCAACACAAGTCACTAACAATGCATTAATAGGCCTCGTTTCCTATTGAGTAGCTCTTCCACACTTCAGTGAAAATTTGCAAGCAAGTGGCGCTAACAAAGCATTAATAGGCCTCATTTTCCTTCACGGGGAGGAAGAGAAGTGCCCCTTAGATGTTCTTTTTTTCCTCTAGTTTTGCTGCCTAAACTTGTTTGCCAATTTTCATTTTAACTGTATTGATAATTGAATTAGAATCTATCCTAGTGATATTGTCTCTATATGATCTAACTTTTGGAATCTATCAGAATTCATATCTGGTATTTTTTCTCCACTGTTCTGCCAGTTGTCATGTTGAGATAAGGGATTTCTGTTTTTGTTACCGTGTGTAATATGTAATTGGGTACAAATGCAAATTTTAAGTTCTTGCTGTGGGATTATCCACTCTACTGAGTTGTTTGGTGTAAATCAATTGCAGTGCAAGTGTAAATAGCATATGCATCAGGAAGTGCAAGCAATGCAGAAGTTGGGTGATTTCAAGCTTCCCAACTTTTTCAATTACCCGCCTTACTTCACGTAATGACTATTTCCTTGTTCTTCACTATTAGATGCTGAATAGTAATTGAGCACTGAGCAGGATCTTCTATATTCTTTTTAATAGTTCCAATTTTACAATATGAAGTTTTCTTCAAAACTGTTTGTTTTCTGACATGTAAAGGGTTAGCTAAAGATTTTTACATCTGAACAGCTACAAGATCTCATTCTTTGGGCTATGATAATCGGATTGCCTAGAAATTGTCCTTAGATGGAAGGTTTCCCACTTGAGCAATATTTGATATGCATTGCATTTAAATATATGGCAGTTAGGTTTTATAAAATATACTTGTAAGAGGCATTCTTGAAAAGGATGCCATCAGTCAATCTTAGTTACTGTGACAAAAAATGTGATTGCTGTCGTCTAATTCTGAACTTTTGAACATGTTATTGGATGCTCAATATAGTCCCAAATCATGATAAAGATATGTAAAAAAGGGTCCAGTTACACATATCTCAGTTGGTTACTTGGTTACAACTAATTCAATTTTTTGCTGAATGACTACTGGGTCAATTAGGTGTACATGTTTCAATTTCTTAGTTTGCAGCCAGTGAAGGACACTAGAGAGAAGCAGATACAGCTCTGGAAAGAATTGATACTCGATTACTGTAGGACTCACAAGATTTTTGTCATTGATCTTGAGCAAGATTTTGCTCTATTTTCGAATCCTGTGATTGAGAGTAAGCGTTTCAATCTTTTTCCATGCAATCTTTATGTTTTTTTTTTTTTTGTTATTTCTTTGCTAGGATATGGCATAATAATTTATGTTTCTTGTCTTATTAGCCTAATGCTTTTATTAGGTCACTATAGCTTCACATGCTTCTATCTGATTGTGTTGAGGTGCTGTTTACAGCTTCGACTTGGGTTGTTTGCGCCTGATATTTTTGGTTGTTTTCTTGTCTATAATATCCTTTCCTTTTCTCACATTCCTTCCTCCACCACACTCATCCTTATAACAGTAAATAAATAATTTTTGAAAAAACAGATAGGAAAAATTAGAATTGCTTTAAAACAAAATGGCCTTGACAGTTGGATGGGCTAATGGGCGGGACTGCACTGTATCAGTTCTTTGTCCGACTGCCTAGAAGCATAGAATTAGCTGAACTGAATGAAGTATTTTAGCTACTGATTTAGAGGAAACCAGAGGTAAGTGGAGCTTGTTGAGACCTTGAACATTTGTCGCTCATCTTTATATTTTGACTGAGCATGGTGAGGTCTGTAAAGGTGCCTTTCTGAAACATATTTGCTTTCTGGCATTATGTATTCTTAGCTTTATATGATAATTGCATATAGTACTCTTGGAATATTGTGTTTCTTTATTTGATCCAACCATGCAAGGCATGGTGCATTTAGTTGATCTTAGGCGATTCAGTTCCTTTATTTGATTAATGGAATAGCCAGTAATTTTGTTGAGCCACCATATTCTTTCTTGAGCTGTTTTGCAGCAATATATGTGGCCTTCTTTGTGAGTAATAGGGGATGGATATGGTTACTGCTTAGTATGAATTATTTTGTTTAGGCAACTTGGATTTATGGATTGAATGGTTCCTTTTATTAATTGTGGCCCCACTATGTGTTATTGATCTGCCTTGTATTTTCTTTTCCTCTTCCCGTTTTCTTTCTCTTTTTTTGTTTTTAGGGGTGTGAGGGTTACATGTGTCAGTTTTCACTTAATTTATACTTTTGGTAGCACAGGATCTCTCAGCCATGAAGCCAGGGAAGCATTTCTCTTTGCCTTAGTTTCAGAAGGTTTGTGTTTTCGCTGCTTAAATTTACCCCATTTTCTATGCAAAGCAAGATTGTGGTTTTTTACTTGTCTGAAATCTGTTGATATAGGACGGGCGGAATGGTTGGAAAAAGGCCATAGGAAATGCGTTGTCCTCTGGCACCGAATCCAGGATTGGGCAGACATTATTCTATGCTTTGTAAGTGTATATAATCAAGAATGGTTTTGTATTCTCTCTTTCGACCTTTTCTTTTTCGTTTTCGTATTTGATTGACCAACCAAACATTTTTTCCTTTGTTGTACATAGAATAGTAGTCCACGAAAGTCAAGCAAGATACAAGGATCTTCAAGTCAAGAGTTGCATTAAAATTCAAAATTTTCTTCTGAAATAAGTATTGTTTTTTTTTTACTCCATTCCCAAAATATATGCTTATGCTACCCACAAGTCTACAATATCCACACATAGCTAGTGATCTTTCATCTCGAAGGTGAAGAGGGTTTGGGAATTTCTTGTTGATAATGTGACAGACCATATTTTTTCTAACCGGAATCCGACAGTAAAACAGCCATCAAGTTGATATAACCTGTACAAAACCATGTACAGTATACAATTACCAACAAAATAATCACAACACAGGATCCACGTGGCCACAATATATTCGTGGCTCCAACATCGTGTTTTCGAATACAACGCCGGATAAAGAAATGTCACCAGATACCTTTATACAAACCATAAACAACCTGCGAAAGTATATACATCCATCACATAGACAGCGGAAACTACTATGTCAGATCATCATCCATATATACATTATACATCAACAAGCCCAACCGAAAAATATACAAGTCCTCTAGATGTATACCTAACTACAAAATACAAGTCCATAATAAGATCTTCCAAGTCCCGTGCATAGCCAACTTCTAGTCCCTACTCCACCTTACCAGGCATAAGCTATTGTTTATTTGAATGAAGGAAAAACAGTAAGAGTGAGCCAAATGCTCAACAAATGTAATATAATTAAGGACAATATATAATATATTAAGAATAAAACAAGGAAGGGAATAGGAGCAATATGTATGGATGCATATATATGAAACATAATCAAATGTACTTTCTGAAATACATTTATTTTTTTCATTTTACTTATTCTGTCTTTAGGTTATAAAATATACAGAAATTCTATTATCTTTGCGGACCAAGGCCAGTAGGCCTTACTAGCTGACGGTACAGTCGAACGAGGAAAGTAATGTGTTTGTTTCTACACATTTCAAAGCACAGACTCATGTAATTCAGCACCCCGTAGTGAGCGGTATACCTTTAACCCGATATACGGGGCCATAAACATATGCCATCATGTCCTCCGTGGTCCAGAAGCAGTCACCGTGCTTTCACAGTAGCATCCTAAGGCATGTTAGGGAATACTACGATATAAAATACAAATCCTTGGTCCAATTCTATAATTACTTATTCTTAGGGAATTCCATGCTTATTCATAAAATATTGTTTTCACTTTGAGAGAACGGTTCATTAAATATAACACATCATAGAATTTTCTTCTTATACTTCTCATAATTTACATAATTCTTATTAATTTACGTCTTTATATGATATAAATTATATGTATGGTCATCATAAAACATGGGAAAAATAGAAATTCTTACCGCCGTGAGCCAAACATGACTTTAGAGCTTCCAGACGATAAATCCCTTTATAAACACATACAACATAATTTTCGGAGCATATATATGATAACATATATACTATACATGTGGATAAATATCTCAAATCACGTCCGATAATATTTCCGGGACCCATAAAACAATATATACAAGATATATGTGCACAAATACCAAATATTCAGAATACTCGCGCCTACAAAGTTAGGGTTACAAATTTCTAAAGACAAATCATGTATAAATTACAATTAATTCGGGTAAAAACCCAAGAGGACGCGGGTTAGGGTTTTTGGGTGTACAAAATCGCATAAAACTACCAAATCGGACACCTAATCGTTAAATTAATGTGTTCAAGGCATAGGTAATTATATTCTAAAACTAATTTATGCAAAAATTCCAAAATAAACGGGTAAAATCATTCGGGCGTGGGGTTAGGATTCTATGTTCGAAAATCGGCCAAAATTATGAAATTGGACATGAAATTAACATATATGTATGCTCAAGTCATGAATAATACAAAATATAAATTTAATTGAGTATCGGAACGAGGATATCCGAATATAATGGAACAAAAGTGCAAAGAAACGAAAGAGAAGGGTATGAGTGCAATTGACTCTGCCCGATCTATCACTTCTCTAACTAGCTCCAAGTCGGATTAAGATTTGAAGGCCTTGATCTCCACTTCCTCTCTCTTCTCATTTACGTTCTCTCTCTCCTCTCTCCTCTCTCTCCCTTTTCCCATGTGAAATAACGCTGAAACGAGCCGTTGGGTCTTTATAACGCTGGCTGGCACTCAAGCGCCAGCTGGCATGTAGCAGGCGCGGCCATGCGCATTTCAGCGCCTGCAGCGCCTCCCGAGGTGCCCGGCGAGCGCCCCCCTGCCAAGGCCTCCTACCGCTTCCGAAATCTAATTTTTTCATATGAATTAAGTCTAATCTTGATTATATTAATTTAATTTTTTTGCAATAATGATATTTAAAAATCGGTATATTATTGATAACTTGAAAAGTAGTTTCACCCCTATCTATGTCTGTGATTTGTTTTTTTCATTCTCCTTGAGCTTGAGGATTGAGCTGCCAAGCCTTCCCGGGAATCCTCCTAAATAATCCTTCCAAATCTGAATGTTCCTCATTGACAGACCTTGAGCAAGCAAGGACTGCCAAAGTAATTTAAGCAAGTCCTCCTTAAGCTCCAGTGACAGACCAATGGAAAACATGGCCCCGTTGAGTTGTTTGGCAAATTATTTCTCTTACATTTTCATAAACCCTAAAAATTGTATGTATCTCATGTTTGGATCAGGTGAAGGATAATGGGTTGGAGGATAGCGTTATGACTGTTGAAGAGTTGCGAACAGGTGCTGAATCTCAGGGAACAGGTGAATTTTTTGTCTGGACATTTCAGTTTTAAGCAAACTGTGAAAAAAAAAATAATAATCTGCAAAGATGTGAACCAAATATCAAAGTCCATAAAATTTGAAAACATCCCTTTTGATCTTGGAACATTTGCCCAAAAAAAAATCCATAGAAATTCTCTCAAAATTTGTAAAATTAAATTATCTTTTCATTAAAATTTCCAACATCCAAATAGAGCATAATCATTCAAATGATATATTAAGAGTCTTTCTGTATATAAATTGAGCAATCTCAATCAAACTTTGAGTAATTAGACTCATTCAATAGCTCTAGTCCGAACGTCTACTTATGTTGTCTGCTGTGCTGATAGTAACTCTGCACCTTTAAGTATTATTGCATTTTCATGATTCCTTTGGCACCTCTTTAGTCTGAGGATTGGTGTCTAGTTTCATAAATCACAAGATAATACCTTGATATGGCAGTCCAAGCTGATGTATATATTTTAAGGAATTAGGATCTTAATATGAAAAAATTAGAGTTTTTACTTGTTGATTTTGGAAATTGTGGTGCAAATGCATATGCAAACACAGGGGAACTACAAGCCATTTGTTTATTTTCACTGAAAATCACAGAGACCATGCAAAGTCACAATGACTCTATATTGGCTTTGCCTAACCATTTCTCTCCTCTCATTCATCTTGTCTAATATACCGCTATATAAATTTGACTAGCCTTTTGTGCCATTTGTCTTTATCAGAGCTTCATGGGATGGATCGCATGGTTTTAATGCGGGCCCTTAAACTACTAGAGCAAAAGGGAAGCTTGCAATCTTCAAAGGCACTTCCACGGATGATGAAGGTGTTAAGTTCTCCGTTTAGCTTCTGCAACCAAGGCTGCCTCCCTTCACCTCCAAAAACAAAAGAAAAAAAAATAATCAGCCTATCACAAGAGTTTGTACAGGTCGTTTTGCTCTCTCAAATAATACAATGGATGAGCTATTAGTTGCTTCTGTGTGGCGATGATGATTGCAATTTGCCCCATAAACTAAGTCCAAATACTATTTCTGTCCCATTTAGAAGTCATTCAGCTGACCCCAGCTGTGAGGATTACAGTTGTTAGGATGCAGTAATATATTTGACTCGAGGCTGTGCAGTCCCTCGTCTTTTGTTGGTTGTCATGACGGTGGCAATAGACTCAGGAATGCTTGGTTAATGTAGTGTTATCTCAATTATAAGAAGATTATGGTTTTAAAGTATGTTATGTTTGACGTAATATAATCGACGTGTAATCTAATTGCTGCCGCTTTACTTGCAAGTGGTGATGGTGTGGAGTGAAGTTTTTGAATTAAAGATGATTGTGAAAATTACACGGGTGTCAATTTTTGTTGGTCCTTTAGTACTTGTATTTAGTTTTGTTACTTCAAGATATTTATTTAATTTCAAATAACAAATTCTTGATTTATTTCTAAAATAGGCTATTTCTTGTTATCTTTGTATATGTTGGATTTGTACTAAGAATCAATTGATCAATAAATGTACCATGCCAAAAGTTTTCTTCTTAAGTGTGAAAATTATAATGAAAGGACCATTTCAGAGCTTTTAATATTATATCCATAAACGTTAGAGAAGTATGATGAATTTTGGTGAAGGTTTTTTCATTGAATAAAAGCTATACTAATGAAAAACTACTCAAAATTAACTGGTAAAATGTCAATAATTACATAAATTGCTCATATCCCAGTGTGGCAACATGGGGCAAAAAGGAATAAAAATGGAGATTTTACAGTTTTGAGAGCAAGAGATAATCATATTATATATTTTTTTGGTCCCCTTCAAAACATCATGTAATACTAATAATAATAAGCACAATTATATTTCAAAAAATTACCTCCACCCAAATCCCATAGATTTGGATCCGTTACATTGATACCGAAAAAGAATTCTACTAATTCATTTGTGTATCTTTACCCAGTATAGATGGGATCTTTATCCTTAATTAAGACATCAATAAAGAGGAGTCCACAATATTATTAGGGTGCCACTATGGAGTTTCAAAGCTTGCGGCACCCCACCTAAGGTATTGCCTGGTGGGAATATAGGAATGGTACTCAGCCTGGTGCCCTGTTTCGTCTTCAAAAGGCACCCTGAGGAAGGGGAAGAGAACGCTTGCTTACAAGTCGTATGATACATTTTTACTGAATCGGCCGCATGAGATGTCGCAGTTCAATATCACTCATCCCGGAGTCATAATCTATCAGACAGGATTACAGTAAAGCAAGGTCTTACACACACCACAAGGATAATCAGTACAGCAAAGGTCTTATACACCACAAGAAGTTTAGAACACCAAATAGACTAAATTCAGACAGGGACCAGACAGAATAGATCACCATAGGACTAAAACACTCGACGAAGAAATTCAAGATGGAATGCGGAAATTCAATGCGTAGACCAGCATTTGTTCAGCATTAGCACAAACCTTCAGCACTGAAACACATTAGGAGAGGCCATCATTGGCGGCACCGGGCAAGGGAGCTGCCAAGGCTCGAGCAAATTCTCAGGTATCTCCGGGATGTCCATTGCGAACCCGCTGACCTCCTCGAAAATCTCAAGCACAGAATTCAAAGACCTCAGCCTATCAGTCAACTCCGTCACATGAGCTCTCAATACATTGTTCTGCGATTCGACTGCAACGTGCGACTGCGAAGCGGCGTTGATTCTCCTCGCGAGCTCGGCATTCTCGGACTGCAGCTTGCTGATCTGGCTTATCAGATCATCCAAATGCTGTTGCTTCTTCATTCTGGACCGCCTGGCTGATTCACGGTTAGATATCATACGTTTCCTCTTCCTCTCATCCATGGTAGCGTATCGAGGGTCTTCATCCGATCCGGAACTCAAATGTTGCTGCATCATCTCTCCGATTCACCCTCTTTTCGAGCCGAAATCAAATACGGATTCTAATCCAACTAATTGACTATCTAACGAAAGGCTTACTTTACGATCAAGGGGCTAGACCGAATCTAATTTCAACGATCAAGAGGCTGATTCATGAAAACACGTAGAACCAGTAGAGAAACACAACCGAGAAAGAATGAATAATACGGATTCTACGGATGAGGATCATGTAATAATTCATGAGGGCTCTAAAAACATTGATTTTCAGCAGGAATAAACCCTAGATCGATTGCTAAAAATTGAAAAACTACTAGAAATCAGAGTAGAGTGGGAAACGAAACACCAGATACAACAAAAAATAACTTATCTCCTAAGAAGGTAATGCTTATAATTCTTCAACACATGATTATGATCGTTTCGGCTTCAAAAAACCTCGATTTTTAGCACGTCTAAATGCTAGATCAATTGCCAGAAATAGGAAAACTGATCAGAGATCAAACAAGAGGGACTTATCTCGGACGAACAGGGCTGCGGGAAGCGAAGACTCTAGGCGGCGAATACTCCACAAAATGCGAGGCGAGACGAAAGAAGGTTTCCGACGCCATCGAAAGGGGCTTTTATAGACGGAAGATTAGGTGGTTCGCTCTTTTTAAAAAAATATAAAAAAAATATATTTTTTCAAGTTTATTGTAAATTATTTATATTAATTATATTAATACGTGTGAATTAAGATAAAATTTACTCTTATTGAGGGATTTTTTCGTGGTCAAATTTGCCCCTCCTAATGATTTTTTTTTACCAGTTTTTTACTGGGTCAAATTTGGAAAGTTGGGCAAGACAAATTATATAAATGATGGGTGGTTATTTTTAAAATAATTTTCAGTCATTCAAATTAATATAATATTTAATTTATGAATAATTTTTATATAAATTTGGTGTAAATTAATTAATTAAATGTTAAATTTAATTAAATATTTAAAAGATATTTTAAAAATCGTGGCATTATATTACTAAAAAAAAAATTGATAGTAGAGTACACGTTGGTTGGCCCGGTTAGGTGGAAAGCCGAAGAATACAGCTGGCGGATGGCGTGTGGCATGACGTCAGCTTTGGAATTTACCTACGGAACGTCGGAGAAGCTTCGGTGATAAAGCACATCACATGACACCTATTTTACAACTTTTTAATTTTGTTTTGATAAATTCCTTTTCACGAGATGGGTACCTTTGAAAATGTAGACAAAAATTATATATATGATTGTCGTTAATTTATACGGTAAGGCGTTAAATTAAGCCTTATAATAAAAGTAATCGTCAAATTATTGATGATAAGTCGAATAAAAGTAAGAGTGGTGCCATGTCATTATATCCCTTTACTTGGGCGACATATATTTTATAATGATTGAGATAAAATATAAAGATCTTATAAGATAAATAAAATAAACTTATTTATTTTAAAATATAAAATTATATTAAATTTATTCAAAATATCAAAGATTTAATTCTTTCTAATTTTATGTTCACTATAAATGGTGATAAAAGTTATGATTATTCTTAATGGGTATTTGAGAATCTAAATTTGATACAATGGATTAAGTTGATACAGTGATAAAGTTACTAGCCACTTCTCATATCTCTCCAGTAGGATTAATTATTAACCACTCTAGTTAAAAACCGTATTGTACATTTTAAATTGTGAAAAAAAGATCAAACATATTAAATTGTGTTGATTATACATATTAGAAATGTGATCGGTTAGAACATAGGGCATCGGCCATATGTGGGCAGGTAGTCAATCTACTAAAAAACTGGCTCGATACTCTCCAATCCTTCAATCTAGCTCAGCTTTATCTACCTTCATGTATATATAGTCTAGACCCAGGGTCATGTCTCTTCAATAATCTAACTAGATGGGTGGCCTCTTATATTTCATAGCTTAATTGGTCTCCAACTTTAAGGACCTTTTACAGGCCTTGACCTATTAGGCCTCATTTGAAAATGCCATGGTGGTGCTCCAATTCTTTTGGCCTTCTTTTGCCTAGCCGCTTCATATGCTTTAGGGCTTCCCTTTGTGTCTAAGGGCCTGCCCAATGGCTATATATTAGTTTTGATTTTTTATTAGACTCAACACTAGGCCTAACTTTGAACTCTGAAATTGAGTTTCATCGATGTATAATCAAACCCAAGATCGAACACCAGTCTTAACAATGTTGGTGTTCCTTTTTAATAAAACTGGACCAGTCGAGTCGTATTAGGATAGTTGTGTCATTCAATTAATATACTTTGACTAGCTTCTTTGGTAAAGATTTTCTGTACCAAATCTACACAATAGCTACTCGAATATATTGCTCAAAACACGTCATTTTCAACTTATTACTTGCCTATAAAAGGGATAGATCCATCTCCAGCTTTCTTCATCTAGTGCCTCTAATAGTTGGGTGTTGATAATGAATATTATTTTATATATACATATATATATTTTAGACACGGAGTCACATTGCTTTTCTTCTTTTAGATGTATGCAGGATTACTGTTCTTAAACGATAGCCAGAGATAGCCTAGTGACCTAAAGGTTTTTCTTGCCCTTTGGCACATCCATAGCAGGGATGGTTGGCGTGCTAAAGGATTGCTTTGGTTGTTATTTAATTGATGTTTGGGCTATTTCAAGGAGTTGATTGACCAGTTTGGGCTAGTGGCTTTCATCCTTGCCATGGTACATTGGGGAAGCCATTACCATAGATTGTCATATTTTTCCTGCAGCTCGGATTGCCTACTGAGCCCTTCTCTAATGTTGTCAGTTGTTAGGAGTGGCCACTTAATCTATCTCTTACCTCCAATAAGAGAAACTATCAAAAGTGGATGCGATGATCAAGTAATAGATGCTGTCTAAATATTTCTTTCATGCTACCTTTTTCATTTTCTCAAGCTTTTTAGCTTGAGTGGTGTATCTGACTTGAGATATAACATATATAAACTTTTTAAGTAGAAGTAAATAAAATATCAATTTTTTTTTGCCCATGCATTTGAATTGAATTGTTAATTTAATATATTTGTTTAAATTTATGTATGTTTCCCCTAAAAATTATTAGTTACTTAAGGTTTCAATTAATTAATAACTCCAGTTGGTACTTCTATGGTACTTGACCATATGCTTGGCTAGTTATTGGATTAATCTCAAATATTAATATCTAACTTACGAAGATTCTAACAATTTTATCTTTTAATAAATCAAAATTCATAGTTAAACTTATCTTAGTATTAAAAAAATTCAAATCAAAATAAAAATTTTTTATCACCTTTAAAATTATTATACAAATCAAGTCTTAGTTTTAAGGGTGCCACCATTTTTTTATTTTAGGCTAACCAGATTTCCACTGCTCCCATTTGGGTTGGATTGTTAGTCAAGCAATAATTGGGTGACATCAATGTTATGATAGCTTTCTGAGTTTGAAGTGACTAGATAATTGTCTATTTGATGTGTTCCTTTTATTGAAAATATTTTTTTGTTTTATTGTCTGATGTATTCCTTAACCAATTGATTTTTATACTTTTGGGTCACACCTTTCCCATTTGAATGTACCATTTTGAAAAATGAGGGGTTAGCATGTCTAAATGCGTTAATTAGCTATGAGAGGCACATCATTTTGGGTCAATGATATATTCGAAAAGCATTTGTTTTCAAAGAATTAAACTAATCTTTTTGCTTCTAATTTGGTGCGTGACTTTGAATTTATTTAAACCAAAGTGTTGAAAAGTGAGCTATTATGCTTTCAAATCGAGTCATCCATGATTTGTAGATTTTCAAAGCTTCCAACTTCATCTTTCATGCTTGTTAATGATGCCATGTGACATCCTGAATGTTTAGGGTTTAACTAATATTGATTTATTATAATTATTGTATTATTTGTGTGATTATTTTAGTAACAACAATTATTTAAATTAGATTAATAGTGAACTAATAGTTAAGTTAGATCTAATGATCGTGAAATTACAAAGTTGGACCTAAAATTCATTGTGAACACTAATTGTGCTAGCTTAATTAGTGGATCATTCAAGTAAGTTGATAATTTTAGATTTGATTAATTATTCAACCCTAGGAGTGACCTTCTTATATTAGACTTAAGTTAGACTTAATACTTTATTTGGATCGATTAAATTATTGAAAATTTGTGTAACCCTCTTAATATGAAATCTAACTATAAACTACAAGATAATAACATAAACAATTTTAGATATGGCCCCATCTACTCGGTTTATACTTAAGGATCAACTAATTTTGTCAGGCAATTAAAATAAAATATATGGTAACATTAAAATTGAGAATAATTAACGTAATTGTTTGCCATGGAAAAGGAACATGACTCCGCAGATTTTGCAAATGAATAAGGAAGGAGGAGTCACTTGATTGTACGAGCATCAACTTCTTTGGCAACATACATTACTCTGCGTAAGTTTTTAACGTGGGATTTAGCCATATGATGATTAGGGTGTGTATTTGGTGAGGCATGGATCATATAATACTGTCTATGTGTTGGTAAGTAATTAGTAGTATTACATAAATTCCAGGAAATATTATCCAAAATCAATTGGAATTTAGGAGAGAAACTATTGGAAAACCTAGCCGCCACTTCAACCTAGCTACAAGATACATACTTTCTTGGCCTATGGGAAATTATTGGCTTGGCCGTGGCAATGTATTGAGGAAAGATTTTGAACGATTATTATACAAATTGTTGGCAAATTAATTTAGAGGAGAAAATTAAGCAAAATTTGGCCACCCTTTAAACCCTAAGAACAACTAGGATTTCGACCTTTACTTACCTTACTTATGGATTATATTGGGTTGGATATCGGTTTTATCACCTATTTGATGGATTAGAGTAGGATAGATTACCTTATTGATGGATTATGTTAGGTTGGATCTCGGTTTTTCTTGGAGTGGTATCTGATAGGCGCTAGAGGCGCGGTCAAGTGCTTGATGGATTTTCAGGACAAAAATAAAATTTTGGATATTCTGTTTGTGTAGAAAAAATGGGTTGTATTTTATCAATTTATGGTTTTGTGGTAGAAATAGTGAACTTGTATGTTTTGGTAACATTTGGTGAAGTGTGGTGAGTGGTGTGAGAGGTGATGTATGAGTGGGTGCTTGAATACCATGGAACTAGATTCGTGTTCTCAGTCCCGGTCTTAGGTGCAAGTCCTATGATGCGTATTTCTAGAGTTTTGTGTAGTATGGATGACTGCAGTGAGTCCAGTGGTGTGCCACGAGTTGAGTATTTAGTGTATTCATTGGTGTTTCTCTTATTCTCCCTAGGTGATGATATTCTTTGTGCTGCCTGTGTTCATGTGATTATAGGCCTGATTTGCATATTTGTGTTATATTTGATTACATGAGTATGTCTTTTGATTCTTGTGATTAAAATAGAAGAAATGATATGAAAATACTATAATTTTGATGAATATAAAACATATATAATTTTAATGTGGTCTATAACCTTATGATACTAATTTCTATATCGTAATAGTTATGAGATATATTGGTCAGTATAGAGTGATACTTAAATCCCTATGCTCATTGTAGATGTAATATCTAGGATATCACATTGGTTAATACTAGGTTCGGTAGGAATGTACTCTGTGGAGTATGACTTCCAAGGGAGATGTCATAGGGGCTAGACGCAGTCACTTGCTAGTGCTTACAAGTATAAAGATACTTGTATAATGTACATGGCTATGCGGGATGAAATATGATTGCCAATAATATACAATGGCAGAATATGATCCATTGAGACTTTTGTGATTTCTCATTATTGTTGATTCCTCATAAGAGATTATTTTGAGAAATCTTTAAGATTTGAATTCAAGGAATCCATAAGAGATGGATTTGAGGAATCCATGTGAGGTTGATTCAATGAATCCTTGAGATTTGGATTCAAAGAATCCATGAGATTTGGATTTAGTGAAATTCATGATATTATTGTTAATACGCGGATTGAGTTGAATCTATGATGTTCTTGTTTGTGTTTGAATTCAATAAAATCCATGTTGATGGGTATGATCAGGAGCCCGCCCAAGAACTAAGCCCATCAATGAAGGAAGAGCCCAAGAGGCAACCGGCCCATGGTACGTCTTCTTGGGTCTAGGATTTGAGCGGCTTGCCAGTCGGTCTTGTCGGGTCAACCCGAGACTATCCAATGAGAAATGGATAATTAGGGTTAAAACTCATGGCGGCCCTTCCAACTCAACGGTTGACAACCTGTATAGAGCAGCGTGCATAGGCAGGAGATGCTTGCCATAATTACTATAACAACCTAGCAAATATTCTTAAAATGATGACCACAATCCTGCAATCACCACCAAAATGGCAATAATAGCTCAATGGATCCCTTCCAAAGGCAACTGCCATAATGGAATCCTCCAAAATCTCATCAAGAAAGTAAGGAATTAGCCTAACCAGCTATAGTTGCCATAATCAGCTCCAGCGATCCTCAGGGTAGGTCAGTGGATCTGTGTGGACAGCTGTCACTGTCATAAGGCCCAATAAAGGCTAAATTGACTCCAAATGTTACAAATACCCCTTCATCTTAGTGAAAAGTGGGGCAACGAAGAAATCACTCCTAGCGATTGAGCCTTAAAATAGTCAAGTCATATTCATCAAAAGGATCTCATAGCCTTCCAACGTCCGCTTACCCAAAGAATTCTAGAAGCCGCTCCCCTTCGAATGCATTTTTAGTGAGCTACTACCTATGGAGTGCACCCTTTTGAATGTCACTCCTCGACAAGTGCACTCACCGGAGTACCGTCCTCTAACCAACACTCAATCCTCCCATCTAGGCATTAGCATCCTTCACATTCTCTATCTTTCACACCCTTGTTGAAAGATGACTAATTTGAGCATCGGAAGATATATCAAAGAGAGTCCCACAAATCTTTTGACCTTTTGTTTGTTTGTTGTATTGCGTAAGATTCTGGTTAGTAGAGACAGAGACTTGATCCACTTTAATTCGATCCATTGTAGAAGATCAGATGGCTCCTTAATCAATATAATAACCTAGATCCAAGGATGCATCATTGGTGCCACCATCGGTGAAAAGAGGACTAAAAGTCAAACCATCACATTTCTTTGGAAAAACACTATGGTCAACACTCAAGCTCAAACCAGCGCGCTTGTCAGGGAAGCTTGCTCATGTGGCCAGACCCCTCAGTGGGTAGTCGTGTAGATGAGCATCCAGACCTTGTCATGCATGCCCTTATAACTCGAGTGGAAGATATATCTAAAGTACTTTAGACCATCTGCACACGCTTGGATGAACATCAACTAGGGGGCTCCCTCCTCCACCTCTCGGACTACGGCACCCAAGCGGAGGAATAGGGAGAAGAAGTGCCCGGCCAAGGAGACCCACCGGCTTGATGACCTCGAGGTCTAAGTGGCCTCGAGCGACAAGGCCCCGTCATGCCTAGAGGGCTAACTAAGTTATGGAGCATGGGAGGACAACCTAAAGTAGTGGAACCCATGCTACTCCCATAATGATGGAAGGTCCCCAACCCGAGAAGCCTCTTGCAGAATGCATCCACCGAGGGTCGGTAGCCGCCCAGCCCCTCATGTCTCTCCAAATCATTTGAAGTTAAAGACCTTTCTCAATACCAAGAAGATTGCGTCCTCCTCTGGACAAGCAGAGATAGTGAGGAAAGTCGAGAAGCACGTGTTCAAAGGGAGCGTTGATTGACTTGCCACAAACCTGGGGAGGTTGCCATTCGCAAAAGAGATATAGATGTAACCGCTCCCCTACAAATTCAAAATACCAGCCCTAGAGCCCTACGATGAAAGTTTGGATCTAATGGACCATTTGAACTACTTCCACATCCTATTAGGCTTCTAGAGCCTCGATGACTAAGCAATGTGCCAATGCTTCCCTCTAACCCTCAAAGATGACACTCATATCCGGTTTTACAACCTTCAACCAAACTCAATTTGGTCACTCCAAGAGCTTGCCGACTACTTTCTGTCGCAGTTCACTTCCAACTAAAGGGAGAAGAAGCAATCATGGCACATTGCCTACCTTTGGTAGAAGTGAAAAATTTTAGTTGAAGACGTACATGTAGCAAGAAGCAATGAATCTTTGGATCTGTGGCACCAATGATTAAGCCACATAAGCTAAAAGGAGTTGAACTGTTTAGTTAAGAAGAATTTTCTTCGAAGCATGAAGGAAGCCAAGTTGAAGATTTGTCCTCACTGCATGGTGGGGAAGCAATGAAGAGTTTTGTTCATGAAAACTCGTCAACGAGAAAGTCAAATCTTCTTGAATTGGTCCATATTGATATATGTGGCCTTTTTAAGGTGAAGATATTTATAGGAATATTTTATTTTATCACATTTATTTATGACTGTTCAAAACGTCAATGAAGCCAAGTTGAAGATTTGTCTTTACTTCATGGTGGGGAAGCAACAAAGAGTTTTTTTCCATAGAAACTCATCCACGAGAAAGCAAATCTTCTTAAGTTGGTCCACATTGATATATGTGGCCCTCTTAAGGTGAAGATATTCGGGGAACACTTTATTTGATCACTTTTATTGATGATTGTTTGAAAAAATTATGGGTATATCCATTAAAGTTGAAGGATCAAGCCTTTAATATCTTCAAATAATTCCATGCTTTAGTGGATGGACAAATTGGAAAGAAATTAAAGTACATTAAAAGTGATAATGATAGAATATATTGGAGCATTTGACATGTATTGTAGAACCCACAACATTTGACACTAAAGGACTCCATCAAAGACAAATGATGTGGCTAAAATAATGCATAAAAGACTGACCAAGAGAGTTCATTGTATACTTTCGGAGGCAAAGCTCCCTAGTTTGTTTTAGGGGAAGCCTTAAATGTTGTGGCATACTTGTTCAACTTATCACCTAGTGGCTCACTGAATGGAGAAGTGTAAGAAAATGTGTGGTCTGAAAAGGATGTATCCTACAACTACTTGCATGTGTTTGGGTGTAAGTACTTTTTTCATATTATGAAGGATGAGAGGTCCAAGCTAGAATCGAAGAAAAGACAATGCATTTTTTTAGTCACGGGGATGATGAGTTAGGCTATTGGTTTCATGATTCGATAGAAAAGAAACTTGTCCGATAGAGGGATATGGTATTTGTCAAGGATGATAAGACTAAAAATATCAGGAAAGTGAAAAAAGTCATTTCTAGTAATGAAAATGATCGACCGTGTGATATGAATCTTAAATTCTTGATAGTGGTGCCAAATCATGATGAAGATAGTGATTTAGATGACATTGAAGGGGAAGAAAATCGTGGGATTCCTATGCTCGATTGGGTGGACAATGCAAATGAGGATGACGTTCCTCATGATGATTCTGGATCCACAGAGATCATCCCACTCTGATAATTCACAAGAGAGCAAATGTCATCTATTCTCTTATTGGCTAATAAGTATGTGCTTCTTACCGATGATGGAGAACTAGAAAATTTCAATGAAGCAATGGAGGATGAGAATAATCCGGAGTGGATGGAAGTATGCAAGAAGAAATGAAATTGTTGTAAGAGAACACACGTTTAAGTTGACTAAGTTTCCAAAGGGCAAACGAGCCTTTAAGAATAAATGGGTCTTCCGATTGAAAGCTGATGAGAATAGTTCACAACCACGGTAGAAAGTGAAATTGATTATGATAGAGTTCAATCAACGAAAGGGCATCAATTTTAGGGACATTTTTGCACATGTTATGAAGATATCTTCAATTCGTGTAGTTCTTGGATTGATCGCGGTTCTTGATCTTGAAGTGGAACAACTAGATGTGTAGAAGACATTTTTTCTCGGTGACCTTGTGGATGAGATATGTATGGAATAGTTGGAGGGATTTTGAGTTAAGAGGAAGGAGCATCTTATATGACATATAAAGAAAAACCTCTATGGGCTAAAGTATGCCCCAAGATAGTGGTACAAGAAATTTGAGCCTGTTATGAAGAGTCAAGACTACCAAAAGATTATTTCGTACCACTGTGCCTTTTTTTTAAAGGTTTTTAGAATACGATTTTGTTTTTCACCTACTCTACATGGATGATATGCTTATAGTGGAGTGAAATACCTCTCAGATCACCAAATTGAAAATGTAACTTGGGAAATCCTTCGCTGTAAAAGATTTGGGGCCGTGAAATAAATTCTTGGTATAAGAATAGTTCACGATCGAAAAGAAAAGAAATTGTGGATATCTCAAGAAAGCTATGTTGAGAGGATGCCTCAATGTTTCAATATGAAGAAGTTCAAGTTGGTGAGTACTCTCCGCTGGTCAATCATTTCAAGTTAAGCAGCTGGCAATGCCTCTCTAAAGATGAAGAAAAGGCAAGTATGAGAAGCATACCTTACTTTTTGCCGTGAGTAGATTGATGTACATAATGTTATGTACAAGATCGGATATTACTCATATGGTTGGAATGGTTAGCCATTTTCTTTCAAATCCTCAGAAAGAGCATTGGTTTATAGTAAAGTATATATTGAGATATCTCCGAAAAACTTTTAAAATATACTTGTATTTCATAAATGACAAACCGCTTCTAGTTGGATACATCAATACAGACATGGCGGGCAATATCGACTCGTGAAAGTTAACCTCAGGATATCTAGTTCTATTTGTGGGAGGATCTATTTCTTGATAATCTAAATTGTAAAAATGTGTTACTTTCTCTCTCACCGAGGCGAATTCATTTATTACTAAGGCAACAAGGAAATACAGTGGATGAAAAAGTTCATCCATAAACTTAATTTCAAGTAAGAATGATTATGTGCTACTTTGTAATAATCAAAGCACTATTTACCTTTGTAAAAACTCATCATTTCATTTCTGATCGAAGTGTATTGATGTGAGATATCATTGGATAAGAAATGTTATTGACTTAAAGTTACTAACACTTGATAAGGTTAAAATTGATGAGAATGGATTAGATATGATGATCAAAGCGATGCAAAAGGAAAGTTTAAAATTTGCTGAACTATAGCCAGGATGGTGATGGCTCCCATAAGGTCATGAGAAAAAAATTTGTTAGGTTATGAATTACTCTTGTGTAGGTTCTATACCTATTTGATATATCATTCGGTTGCATGTACGAAAATACATGCACTTTGAACTAATATGAGAAAATGCATAATGGTGCATGACAGGTGTCTATTGTACACATGTGTGCCAATTCAAAATGGGGCAGCCTGAGGAGCGTGCGAGGGGTGGACAAGTGGGTTTTCCAGATTGCTCAGTGCCTAATATGCACCCGAGAATGTGCTCATGTATCCATTGTAGTGGGCTCGTGCAAAATGCACACTTTACAAGCACTCAAGCGCCGTTGTTAATATAAATTGAGAAGTTACTTCCAAAGAATTAACTACTTCATTTGATTATGTAGAATCTTTTTTTTTTTTTATTTCACTTGAATTTTCTATTAATCCAAATATTAGAATTGAATTTACATTTTATAACTTTTTTATAAATGGTATAAATAAAGTTAGTTGAGAATACTTTTTCTTTTTTTTTTTTTTCATTTGGAACCTTTAAAAACAAGTTTGTTATTTCTTTGAAAATTCTTATGTTTAGAAAATACCATTTTCTAATTTTTCGTCTTTGATTGCTATTCTTGTGATAGTTAAGGCACAGTTCATTCTTCAAAAGAGAGTAGAAGTAAAGGTTTGGAATAAAAATCTTCACGTGACAGGCCTAGGTTTCCTAACAAAAAAGGGCAATAATCTTGTAGAAAAAGAATTGCCTTGAATGAAAACGGCATTAATCATCCATTACTCTTAAGAAGGAAAGTGACCAAGAAATTTCTAGGAAGTTGTCTCATGGCAAGCCTCAAACCTTATTTTTTTAAAAAATACCTTAGGACATGAAGGGTGATGCGTCATCAGGTTTAGGTAACTATATAAATTAGGGAGTCTTCGAATTTCTCGCATCGGGTTGAGTTTAAATGGGTCCAACCCCTACGCCTCTCAACTTGAATCCTGCATACCACAAATAGTTAATAAAAGGTCAGAGGATTGACGAAACTTACTCTTTGATATATCCTCCGACACTCAAGTAAGTAATCTTTCCAAAAGAATAGAAAAATACAAGTATAAAGATAAATGTGATATGGAATGCACGGATATTTGTATGCTAGGGGTGCAAGTGGGATTAGAGGAGGCTTGCGCTCCTTTTGTGCATTTCTGAGAGTGGCTCACAAAGGTCACCGGATGAGAGTAGTAGTTTTGGAATGAAGAGAGTTGGTTCTTTCTCCTTGTATTTTTTATTCGAAACTTAGCGAACTTGGATGATTCAATTCCCCTTTCTCCCAGTGTAGGAGAAGGTATTTGTAAAGCTCCGTGGAGGAGGCTTTAAGCACGGGAACATGTGATAGGTATCCTACCCGAGTTTGTCGGCCGCTCAATGCTGGTGGTAGCCAATAGTGTCAATTGTTGTCATGTGGTGGCGAGGGAACCGTCGTCGGATGTGGTTGGTACGGGTCTGGTCGCCTTTCACTAAGATTGGATGAGTTGTTATAGGGCAGTAGGCACCGTAGCTTACCAAAGTTGATGTCATGAATTCAGCCCAAAAGGTTAATTTAAATAATTAATTATAATTTTTAAAATTTAAAATCCCAAATAAATTTCAACAAATAACACAAAGTTTCAAAATCCGGGGTGACAAACCAAATACACAGGAACTCATCGGATAACCATTTGGATCAAATAAATATGACCGGCTCTAAATTATCGTAAGGGAGGCAATAATCCAACCCAAAAATTATAATAAAATATAATAGAATATTCAAACTATTCTAGAAATATAACAATAAGCCTATAACCAACTAATTCCATAATCCAAATATATCAAATATCAATTTAATCCATAATAGAATAAAAACTCACCAAATCAGATGAATGGCTGACAGATCACAACCACACTTCTGTAATGCATCCGAATTTTGTACTCTAAATGGATAAAATAGGAAAAGTGAGCATAATACTCAACAAGTATTATATTTAATCAAAATGAGTCCAATAAATTGAAAAAATGTCAAATGGATAAAAATCCGTTCAAATGACAGAATAAATTCAAATCACCGATATAACAAATCTAATAAAAATTCGAGATCCAAAATTCAAAATCTAATGGTAGTATATATATATATATATAATGGAAGTGATCCAAACTAATTCCAAAGCCGATGTCCAATCTGAGTCCAATCCGAATCCAAGTCTAAGTGTAAGTCCAAATCCAAGGCCCGATCAGTTTGTGATTTGGGTATAATCAATAGTCGAATGATCCAATAGAGTGCGTAGAAGTCGAACTAGTATCACGACAGATATTTCAAATGTCCGAATCAAAACATATAATCAAAATTATTATACGAGACATACCAAGACCTAATTGAAGGCAAAATCAGCGAATCTCAAATCCAAGTCCAAATCAAAATCTAACATAAATCAATGCAAAAATACAAATTATACATCAAATTTGGGTTCTAATTATTTAAAAACTAGTTTGAGAAAGGGTTATACATAATCTTGATAACTTTAGGCTAAATCAAATACAAATTAGACCAACATATATAGCCATTCATGTACTCTCTATCCATGGATAAGGTTGTTCATTATTATTTGTCACTCACTATTTTGGATGTAATCCTCAAACTTGTTAGATATATTAGACTTTTGAATATATTTTAAGGTCAAGACAAATTATCCAAATGGGAAGGGTTATTATTCCAAATCTTTCTGCCGGCGGAAAAAGATTTTCAAATAACAAATATCTTTCAAACGGGAGTTGGCCAGAAAATTCAATATCTAAATCCAAATATAATAACCACAACTTGACACGTGTATGTGAAAATGTACGGCCTATACAAGTTTCGTGCACATTTTCATTACACATACTAATATAAATATACAAAGTGTCCAATAAATATTTTGGGCTTTCAAAAAAATAGAAAATCTCCAAAATCATAAAATCCATATCCAAAAATTCCTAAATCATCCAATAAATTATACATGCATATCCAAAATAAACAAATCAGATATATAAAAATACATGCATGTTAATAAAAATTTTAAATATTATTTAAAATAAATCAGATACTAAATCAAACCAAAGAGGGGGTTTACAAATACTTTTGCGCACACCATGGCTCACCAACAGCAGTCATCGGTCACCAGTGTGACCACTATTTGCCGCCGTTGACCACTGCTGCTTCGCCTACAAACACCGCCGCTCCACCTCTGCCCTGCCAAGCTCCCTCTCTCTCCCGCATGATTTCTCTCTATATGTGGTGCTGCCGCCCAGCCACCGACTAGCTCTAGCCACCAACGACCACCATCATGGTGCCGACTATGCCGCACGCCACTGTCATCGGTCACCGGTTTCCCCTTACTCTTCCTTGCGTAGAGCAACAATGGCGCCCAAGGTGCCCGATTTTTTCCACTCTATGATTTTCTTTCCTCTCTCTCTCTCTCTCCTATTCTGCCCATGCTAGACCCAAGCAACCCAATCCTTATTTTCCTATTTTTCTTTTTTTTTTCTTCGTTTAATATATTATTATTATTATTATTATTATTATTATTTCTATTTTTATTTTTCTTTTATTTTAAAATCTAAACCGATATTCGAGGCGATAGCACGGTTGCACATCATGCGCCAACCCAATTGATCCAAATATCCTTCAAAATATCTCAATATTAATTAATTTCTACCACGTCCAAATTACCCAACATCACAATTAATATTAAATTAATCTGAACGAAAAATCGAGATATTACAGTTGATTTCATCTGCCATTGGTTGGCATTTCTTAGGGCGGCGTCTTCTGCGCAGCCAGTCTGTAGCCGTCTTGGGGGAAGCACAGATGGATTGTGATTGGGCATGTGTCAGGTGATGCCTAGTGGGCCTTGGTGCGACTTGTCCGCCCAAGATCCTTCTTGCGGTGCTCGGTTTTGCCCAAGGCCTCTGGAGTCCAACGCATAGTTACGCCTTTCTACTAGTTAGGCTTTGTTCCTATTGGTCTATATTCATACTTGATCCATCACTAACCTCTAATGCCGGGAGACGGCCCTCTGCCGGGCCCTAGTATGTCGGATGATGGGCCTTGGACTGCCAGCTCATGCATTCCTTCTTAAAGCATGCCAGTCGCCAGTTCCCGAGGGTGTCATTCCTTCCCCATGTGAATCCGCAGCTTTTTGGAAAGTGCCACAGAGATTCGGTGATTTGTTTGGTAAGATTCTTAGCCTAGACTAGGCTCCTCATTGATGCCTTTCCTATTTTCTGATTGACGGCTATTAGGTGGAGCACCCCTTTGCTGGGAGCTCGCCTAGATCTCTGCGTGGCTATAAATTGGAGGGTTCCTAGGCTTTGGGACCCAAGCTCATTCCCACTCTGACGAAGCAATGTGGGATCTTTGCCCCCTCATGCTCCGTGATATCCCATACAGGAATTGAATGGTTATGTGGAAGACTTGTAGCTACTTTGGAAGCCTATGGTCATGCCCTTTCCGAGGGTGTTTCCTTGTTGTAACAAGGGTGGCTTGGCCACTCTGTAATTGTCACACACCTTTTCTCTGCTTGGCTTGGATGCTCAGCCTCTGTAGGAGCATCGAGAGGCGAGAATCCTAATTCCAGCTCACTGGTCTCTTGAAGGCTCTGGCTCCCCCTCCTTTCATTGCTGGTCGTCTCCAGGGCTTGCTGGATAAGGTGCACTCGAGGTCTCACCGGGCTAATCATCTGGTTATTTTTCCCGGAGTCATGGCTTTGGTTTTCGACCTCGGGGCGAAGGCCTTTCCCTTACTGTGGTGGTGTTTTACTCATCCTTCATTAAGGGAATGGATTTCCATTTGTGATCCGTGAGGCACCGTCATGGTGTAGATGTGACCAAGGGGAGAGCTCTCTCCCCATGTGTGTTTTACTCGATCCGGTCTCTCGAGTGCGCACCACTACTTCTCTGCTTCTTGTAGTTAGCTTCATGTTTATTTTATTTATACTTGCGCTGGTGTAGGCCTTGTACTTTGTAAAGAAGATTTCAATGAATATAAGCGTTAATATTTACCTTTTCTCTTGTGCCACCAAAATCATTTCTTGACTGTTACTTTGCATGACTTTAAGGGCCAAAGTATCATCTTGCCATCACACGTGTTTTTTCCATTCACCCATCCTATGGTCCGAGCGGCTGGCAATTCGACCTTCCGATGGTCAGCCCTTGAGCCTTTCTTTGGACCTTTGGCTGGACGGCTAGGTTGGAGTTGTTCAGGGGTTTGTGCTGCCTAGGTTCTTTCTCAGGCAACAGAATGCCATTGGTCAAGGTTGCGTCCATCAAACTGTCTCTGCACATTTATTGTGATTGTAGTCGCAGAGCCATCGCATCATAATGATTCTTTTTTAAAAAAGCACAACGCCTTAGGGTGTTTCCACATGGAGGAATCTCTTTGGGCAGCGAGTTGCCTTGCCTTTGTCAAATGACATCATTTCTTTTGGGGGACTTTGCCGATTTAAGCAACAAGGCCCCCTCATTGTTTTAAATATCCGATACACGTAAGGGATATTTAACTTTAGATGTAAACGGATCTAATAAGCATGCACAACATTAACAACAATGAGCAATCTCTCAATTTTTGCTAAGGCGCTTACCTTGAGTTTGCCACTTTCCTTTGTTTCGTTATGATCCGTTGAATGGATAACGAGAGGCACGTCGGCATCCTAGAGTTGCTGGTTTGGTCAATGGGATCATCCTCTTCTTTTGAGTTCGATCCTTCCATTGAGGAATCAAGATGGGAGGTTGAAGGTTTCAATGGTGAATGAAAGGTAGAGGAAAACTTCTATGGATACCACCATCTTTTAGGATTAGTTTTCTCAAGTTGTGCACCAATATTGAAGCATGAGGCTTCTCAAGGAGGCAAAGCCATCATTCCTCGAACTGAGGGGGTTTTTGAGAGCACCTCTGGGTTTTGAGTTTGAAGGGGCTCCTCCACCTCCTCTTGGCACCGTGGACCTCATAACATAGGCCAATTGATTCTTCTTGCCTAATGGACAACTGAGGAAGTTGAGCACCGGGTGCAGGCCACCGTTGCGGATGTCGGATGGTCACGGAATATGCCAATAAGACAAAAGGCATGGAGTTTGCGTTTTCCTTTCCTTTGAGCCTTATCGGAATGTGAGGCCGTTGTCATCGTAGATTGCCGGTTTGCCAATGGGATCATCCTCTCTTTTGAGTTGGATCCTTCCACAACTCTTCGATGGGAGGCATAGGAGCCAAGAGGGATGCGATGGATACCACCATCGCACCAAGGTAGCGCGTGCATGAGGATAGAGGCTGAGTTGAGATTGAGGATCCGTCTGGAGGAGTTGGTCCAAATACTGGAGGGGCAATTCCAGGACAGGATTCACTTGTGCCGGAGGATAGCTTCTCTAGTGACGCCTAGCTTCCCTACAAGCTTCTTGGACTCCTGGAATGAGGGAGCTTCCAAGTGCTCGGAGTTGACTAAGTTCTTAGCTTTGAATTCTCGAGGGGCAGTTCGGACGGGGACTTACCTGAGATAGTCTTTTTAGTATTTTGAGGCCACTCGGAGGGAGCTGCCTCTAGCTGTGAAGAAACTTTATTAATAAATTTTTCTTTTGACAAATAAACCTCTTTAAAGAAACTTTATTAATAAAATTTTCCTCCCAAACCCGTGTCTAGTGCCTGCTGTCCGCATAGGCAAGCGAGGCAGGCAGCCACTGTGGCAGTCCCTGACTGCTTGTATCTTCACATTAATTGTTTGTTGTAATGGTTGGGATTTGATAGACAGTGGTAGCGCACGTCGTGGGGTGGCGTGTTAAGCGCCATCATGGGTTGATTGGATAAACACGTCGTTCCTTGTTGAGGGTACGCGTGTTGGGGCCATCATTGAGGTTCCTTGCCCTAGCCTATTTAAACACTACCTTCCATTGCCATTTACACTTTCGAATCCTCTTGCTTCACACTTTGTCGATGAAGAAGAAACAGTCTGCGACATCCATGGCTCGCTAGAGAGTCGATGATATTAAGTTTATCCTAACTTCAAGCGCCATTGCGGATTTGCTTGCAAGGTATCATATCCCGAGGGAACCTGGCTTATCTCCTTCTTGGCAAGGATGGCAGAGTGTGTGCACCTTCGGAAGGCTTCATCACTAACTACGAGTCTCAGTTGAAGGGTGGGCTCTGTTTCCCTATGGCGTTGGATCTGTACGGGATTTTATCGACGTTGGGCATCCCTGTGGCACGGCTTCACCCCAACACCGTGCGTTATCTTGTCTCCATGTGCATCTTTGCTCGCCTCCATAATCGTGAGTTTAGTATCCGGTCGGTGAAGGTGATTTTTTGCTTCAACTAGGTGGAGGACTACATTTCTATGTTACCTCATCCCGGCTTCCACTTTCGTGGGACAAATCTTGGTAGGGCTCATCTTCTTCTTTGGAGTCCTTGAGTGAGGACATTGCGGCCTTAAAGAGGCTAAGAGGAGGGCTGGAGGCTTGTCGAGTGGGAGGGTTCTGATTTTGATGGCCGTATTGAGCCAATCTTCCGGGTCCATCCTGCCAATACAGGTTGGTGCCACTCCATCGCCACTAGGGCTAAAATTCCCACCACAGGAGGGAGTGACTGGGACTTCAACAATTCCTTCCGTTTCTCTCATGCAATACGGTGTTCCCCTTATCAACTATCCACTAGTTATGGAGTTTGTGCTAGGTCCTTCCGCTGGTATCGCTTCCGGATCCTCCCACAAGGACTAGCCGGCAGAGCCCACTTCGGAGGAGGCCCTTGTGTATGCCAAAGGGGAGATAGCTGTTGCCATTGGTGAGTCCACTGAGGCGGCATGGGTGGCTATCGTTGACATAGTGGACATGGAGTTTGTTGCTGAGACTGCAGACGTGTTGGAGATGGTTGATGCACGGGCTATGGGGTCTCCAACAATGGTGGTTTTGAAACCTGTAGTGGTCCCAAGTCCACTCGAAGAGGTTGATGCTGAATCCCTAGGAAGCAAGGCATGTGAGGGCGGAAGGAAGGAGGGCATTGCACATTCAAAGCCCCTAACTATGCCCGTGCTTGGGATCACGCCAGATCCATCCAATGTTGCAAAGGATTCCTTCCTCGAGGTATGACTTCTTCACCCTCTAAGCCTTGATTGTGTTTGATGATTTCCTTTGTGCAACAAGTTTGTGCTTATCCGGGACTTATGAGCTTTCTTTCTTTTTTCTCCATTCACAGAGTATAGCTTTGGTCCGCCTTGTCTAGATGGGTCTCTTTCATCAGGATGAACTCATTTATCAGGCCTGAAGGGAGGTCGTGCAGATAGCAATGCGGAGCGGAGAGGATGAGATAGCCGTCCTGAGGCAAAAGCTGTCTGCCATGAGAAAGGAGAGGGCCTAGGCCCAAGAGGAGAATGAATGGCTGAAGAGTGAGTTGTAGGCGGCCCGTAGCCACATCCCTGAGCTCCAAGCCCGAAGTGCTCACGTCGAAGCCAACCTGTGGACCCGACTTGCTCGGAGGAGATTGAATGGGTGTTGGACGCTAGGTTCTGAGATAGTATACGCCTATGTCGCCGGATAGAATTCGTGGCGGTCCTTAACATCTCTAGAGGAATTTTTTACCCAAGGAATGATAACGTTCGAGATTGGCCTCTCCTGACTGACTTCTCGGAGGAAGTGGGGCCTTCGCACATTTAGGGTAGACAGAATCTTTGTACATTCTCCCTTTTTTTCTTTTGTAGTTGAACAAGTGGCTTTGTAATCTCCATTCATTTAATGAAGGAGATACATTCTCTTTATTTGTTCGTATTGTTGTCCATGTGTGTTGCGGTTTCTTTTGCTATGTCGACCAAGCTCTTTTGCCATCATTGCCATGGCTCTCTTTGGGAGTCATTTATACTGTGCTCATCCTTAGTAGAAGACATCATCGTACCTTATGCTGGCGGGGTGCTCTGTCCAGTTAGTTGGACGTTATTGCATGCCTATTAGAGTCTCGCAAGCGCTAGCTAGGTTTTGAGGCCACATCAGCCAAACTCTGGTGGGGTCTTATGCCCTCGCTCGCACAATGCCGCATTGGCACTCGACCCCGCTAGGGGAGTCGAGCTTACGTGCATATGGTCCTAGCTCGCCGGCCGCCGTTGACTAAGGGTGCTCTCTTCCTCGGGGAAGATCGTCACATGCCTGCCATTTTGTCCCCCTAAAGTTTTAATGGTCATCTTATCGGGGACTTTCGGAGCCCCTAGGCCTAGTCATTCAACCACGTCTTGGCCTCCTGGCACGGGGCCAAGGTTCTTTGGCTACTGAAGGGCCTTTTGATGTAGAGTCGTAATTTAGAGTTCAACCGCTTGTGGGTTGTTTGGCATGGGACCAAAGTTCTTTTGCCACTAAGGGGCCTTTCAACGTAGAGCCAAAGTTCAGAGTTTGACTACGTGTGGGCTGCTTGGCATGGGGCCAAGGTTCTTTGGCCACTGAGGGGCCTTTCAGTGCAAAGCTGATGTTCAGAGTTTGACCCCGTGTGGGCTGCTTGGCATGGGGCGAAGGCTCTTTGGCCACTGAGGCGCCTTTCGATGAAGAGTTGAAGTTTATAGTTCAACAGCGTGTGGGCCGTCTGATGAGAGGCCAAGGTTCTTTGACAGTCTTGGGGTATATTTACAAGTGGACGAGCATCCTCCTAACTTAGGGGTAGTCTAAGTCATCTTACTTTATGAAATGACAAGCATGCATGCACTCGTATGAATGATCATGCAAAAAAAGAGAAAAATAATGTTTTTATTAATAGAACCATGTTACATGTACAAGAATCCCAGATGATATATGCAAATCTTACCTGGACTTGTTTGGGGACTACTGATAATACTTCTTGAGGTGGGTGGCATTCCAGGTTCGAGGGACCAATTTGCCGTCCTGAGTGAGTAACTTATACAACCCGTTTTGGAGGATCGCTGAGACAAGAAATGTTCCCTCCTAGTTTGGGGTGAGTTTGTTCCTATGAGCAATCTTGTTCGTAGAACCAAATCTCCAACCTCGAGCAGGCAAGCTTTCACCCGCTCATTGTAATACCGAGCGATGTGCTGTTGATAAGCCACCATCCTTAAGCATGCCGCATCACGAGCCTCTAGGAGAAGGTCCAGGTGCTCTCTAAACCTCAAGGAATCACTGGCGGATCGAAGCACTCGATCTGGAGGCTAAGTAACCCAACCTCAATAGGGATGACCGCTTCGGCCAGAAAGCAGAGGCTAAAGGGCATTTCCTAGGTTGGTTCCTGCGGCATCATCCGGTACGACCATAGCACGGACGGTAGCTCATCTTCCCAAAAAGCTTCTATGTCTTCCAGCTTGGTCTTCAGCTTGTGTAGCAGTGTCCGGTTCGTCACTTTGATTAGGTTGTTTGTCTGTGAGCACGTTATGGACGTGTGGACCAGTCTAATGTGTAAGCTCATGCAATACTTAGTAAACCATTTGTTGGTAAATTGGGTCTCATTGTCGGTCACTATGACCTCAAGAATTTTGAACCAACAGATAATATTCTAACATGTGAAGTCTATTACATTTTGCTCGGTTATACGCACTAGAGGAGTGGTTCGGCCCACTTGGTAAAGTAGTCAATGTCGGCAATGAGAAATTTTCTCTGTCCGGATGTTAAGGGTATGGGTCTAAGGATATCGAGCCCCCATTGTGTGAATAGCCATGGTGCCTGCAGGCCTTGCAACTTCATGTGCGGCTGATGGCTCATGGATTCGTGGACTTGGCAGCTCTTGCATCTTTTGACAAAATCCATGGTGTCACACTTCATCGTGGGTTAATAAAGACCTTGTCGTATGATCTTAAATGTGAGATTCTTCCCTCCGACATGTGAGCCGTAGATGCCGAGGTATACTTCATCTAGTGTGTATTCAGCTTCTTCAGGTATGAGGCATTTTAGGTAAGGGGTCGAGTATTCCCATCAGTACAATCTCCCGTTGATAATCGTGTATCAACCGGCCATTTTTTATGCACTTGGCTTCCTCCGAAATTTTCATAAGGGTGTCATCCGTCAGGTACCTTCAGTATAGGGTAATCCAGTTGTCGATGTCAGCCACCTATAACATCTCATACTCTGGGTCATCAATGATGGGGGTAGTTAAGACTTCCCGTATGCTCTTGGTGTACTACTCCTGAGGCCTCATCTGAGTGGCCCAAGCTAGCTGGTCTGCTTTTCAGTTCTCCATCCTTGGGATATGTACAATCTCGATCCCTCCGCCCAAGCGAGCAAGAAGGGCCTTGTATTTAGCAATGTTGTTGGTTGTTGGGAATCCGAGTGCTAGAGAATACTTTATCTCCAAGTTATCGGGGGTTCTGAGAATGATGCCGACCATGCTACCTGCTTGCATAGACAATCTGTCGACGTGTAAGGTCCATATCGGGGCACTTGGAACCTTTCTGCCTTCGACCTGATCAAGGGTGTCGAGAGCAGAGGTTGTCATTTTGACTACGAAGTCTGTGAGAGTCTGACCCTTTAGGGCCAGTTGGAGTCGATATTTTATATCAAACTCACCCAACTTTATAGCCCACCTGACTAGTAGTCCGGACATCTGCGATTTCTGTAGGATCCCTTTTAGTGGCTGGTGGGTCAACGCGACGATGCAGTGTGCCTGGAAGTATGGCCGCAACATTGAGGCGGAGTAGATGAGGGCTAGAGCAATCCTTTCGGCATGAGGGTAGTGAGACTCTATGTCCGTTATCACCATACTTACGTAATACATGGGTCACTGCACACCTCCCTGCTCACGAACAAGGATCGAACTTAGGGCTATATTAGACACCACTAGATAGAAGTATAGATCTTCACCATCGAGGGACTAGGTCAGGAGTGGAGGGTTGGAGAGATATTCTTTGAGTTCATGGTTTGCAACCTTACACTCAATGGTCCATCGGGATCAATTTGCCTTCGTCCCCCTGAGGGCCTTGGAAAAAGACAAGTACTTCTTTGTCGATTTGGCCAAGAATCGAGAGAGGGTGGCGAGCCTCCCTATGAGCTTTTGGACCTCCTTCACGGTCCTTGGTAGGCTCATGTCAAGGATGGCTCTTATTTTCTTCGGGTTTGCCTCGATGCCTCGTTAGGATACTATGAATCCTAGGAACTTTCTGGACATTACTTTGAAAACGCACTTGGCTGGGTTGAGTTTCATCCTGTAAGCCTGAACTACCTCAAAGGTCTTGACTAGATTGTGGACGTGGTCGTCGGTCACTTTACTTTTGAGAAGTATGTCGTCCACGTATGCCTCCACGTTCCGTTTGATCTGGGTTTCAAACATCTTGTTCACCAGCCATGGATAGGTAGTGCCGACTTTCTTTAGACCGAAGGGTATTACGTTATAACAGTAAGTCCCTTTATCAATCATGAAAGAAGTATACTCCTCGTTGTTTAGGCTTATCCTAATCTAGTTGTAGCCCAAGTAGGGCTCTTTAAAGCTAAGGAGTTCATGCCCGGACATGGAGTCCACCAATTGGTCGATCCTTGGCAGTGGAAAACTATCATTCAGCAAGCTTTATTCACGTCAGTGAAATCGACGCACATCCTCCATTTGCCATTGCTCTTCTTCACGAGGATAACGTTTGATAGCTAGTCTGGATAATGGACCTCCCTTATGAACCTTTCGTCGAGCAACGTCTTTGCCTCCTCCCTTATGGCGATTAATTTTTCGAGGGAGTGATTCCTATACTTCTGCCAAATGAGTTTATAATCAAGATCAAAGCCCAACTTATAGACCATTACTTCGATCAATATCTCATGCATGTCTGCAGGAGTCTATATGAAAACATCGGTATTTTGCCTGAGGAAGCTTATGAGCAGATCGTGGACCGACACTGGAAGGGAGCTGCTGACACTTATACATTTCTCAAGCTCATTAGATTCCAAGGGGACCAGGTTTGTTGACTCTCTAGACTGGGCCTATTGTAGCGTGGACTCATCTCGGAAGTCTAGGTCCTCCGCTGGTTAGCTAAGAGTGGTTGGAGCGACCTAGAATATGTAGCTTGACTGTCCCATCATCTGGTCGCTCAGCGTCTCCCCTACTCTATACGGCATCGGGAACTTTATCTTCAAGTGGGGGATCGACGTCACCGCCCTGAAAGTTGCTAGGAATGGTCGGCCTTGGATGACATTGTAGACCAACAGCAAGTCAACGACAAGGAACGTGAGTGTTCGGGTGGCCGTATGTGGGTAAGTTTCCATTGTGATTTCAAGCTGGACTTCTCCCTACACGGACACTGGTTCATTGTTTAGGTTGTATAGACAGCCCTCGACGGCTTTCATTTTGCTCTTTTTTAATCTAAGTTTAAAAAATAGATTAAGATATAATAAATTTTGAGAACTTCCATTATCAATAAAAACTCGTTTCAATTGACAGTCTAACGTATCGTTTGAAATGAGGGCAAATATAACAATAGGGTCAGAATATGGGGATGTTATATGAGTCATATCGTTATTGTTAAAACTAATGACATCAGTCCTAACCCCTACCCTTACTCTCTTGCTACACGGTGTGGCATTGGGTTGATCTAGGATGCCGCTCTTGGCCGGCTTGCTTGAGATCAAGTTGACTTTGACGGCGACACAGTTCCTCGGTGGCTCCTTGATTTCATCACTTGTTGCCTCGAGGGCCTACCTCGGGCTTCTCAGAAATCGTGTGAGGTGCCCCGGACAGAGTAGGTCTTCGATCTCCTCTTGTAGGGTTCGGCAGTCTTTTATGGTGTGGCCCAGAGACCAGTAGAAATGGCAATATTTGGTATGGTCTCCAGCTTCTGGGTTCTTCAGCGCCTTGGGCCACTTTAAGAATTTCTCATCCCGAATCTGCATTAAGATGGTCAAGCGGATGTCATTTAGGGCCAGGGGCCTATACTCCATTCGGGCACCCAACTCAGACCGCGACTATTTTTGAGGCTCTTGGGAACGACCATAGTCTTCATTTCTCTTCTTTTCACGACCGGACTTTGGGCTGTCGGTCCATGCATTTGGGATGCTTCATTTTGTTGGCCTCCTCGGTGCTTGGTAGGCTCGAGCAATGGCCTCTACTCCCGAAAGGTCGGTGCCATTGATGCACTAGGTATTTGAAGAACTCTCGGCCGCCAACGTGGAGATGAAGGCACTCGACTTCATTGCATTAGAGAGTTGGGGGATTCGGCGGGCCTTCACGGTGAATTGGTTTAGGAACAGTTTCAGGCCTCTTCTCGGTTTTTGTCGAAGGCGGATGAGGTACAAGGGTTGTTTCTCCTCCCTTTGGCTAGAGGCGAACTAGCGTAGGAAGCAATCGGCGAGTTCGTCGAATGATCGAATGGAGTTTGGCTGGAGGCTATGGAACCGGAGCCTTGCATCCCCTTTGATTGTTAGGGGGAAGAATTGGCACATGGTGGTCTCGCTCACCCCGTGGAAGGTTAGTAGCGTATGGAAGTAATCTAGGTGATTCATCGGATCCGTATTTTCATCATATGCATTCACCACCAATATCTTGAACTTGAGGGGGAGTGGCTGGGTCTTGATGTCTATGGTGAACGGCGACCTCCTCGGGTTGAGCGTTTGTCAGCCAGCCTCTCCTTTGAACACATGCTGTCATATTTTCTCTACTTTCTCCTCCATTCGATGTGAGGATCTGCTCCTCTTGGCATTGATAAAGTTTATGAGTTTGGAGTTCTCCTGGGGGCACGCAGGTTGTGGTGGCTGCCCGCACGGGGAGGCCGCATACTTGCATGAGCCCTCTCCTGTGGTCACGGGCCTCCGGTCACTGTGAGAGTTGTAGGGATTCTTCCACTCTCGACTTTTCTCCAATGCTTCCTTGCTTAGGAGGCTTCGTGATGATGTCTGGGCCTTGCTGCCTAAGGTTGCATGGGCCCCAGCATCATCAGGCCTTGTTGTTCTTGCTCTGGGGAGCCTCAGCCCATGACCCATTTGTCTAGAGGTCGATGCTTGGGGGCCGAGGGAGGGGCTCCCAACCATTGCATGCCAGTCGGAGTGTACAATATCTGAAACATCTATTTCATGTTGCCCACATTGATAGCCAGTTTGTGCACGTCAGGCTTAGGCTGCTCACATGCACGGCTACCCATCGACGGGTTGTTGCCATGGGCTGCTGTATCCTTTGTTGGTACGCTAGTTTGCACTTGGATGTTGACTATTTTCTGACTCTAAGAGTGGATGTGATGACAGGTTACTAGACTTTGTTATTGTTCTCACAAATGGTGCCAATGATGCGTATTCAGATCCAAGTTACGTGCTGATTAGGGAGCCTTTGAATTTATCGTGTCGGGTCGAGCTCAAACGGGTCCAATCTTTGCGTCTCTTGATCTGGACCCTGGGCACCACAAATAGCTAATAAAATGTTAGAGGATTGGAGAAACTCACTCCCCAATTTATCTTTCGACGTTTAAATAAGTAATCTTTCTAAGAAAATAGGAAAATATAAGCGGGAAGGTAGACGTGATGTGGAATGCATGGATATTTGTATGCTAGGTGTGTGAGTGGCATTAAAGGAGGCTCGGGATCTTTTTGTGCACTCTAGAGAGTGGCTCACTAAGGTCTGCGGATAAGAGTGAAGGTTTTGAAGGGGAGAGAGCTGGTTCTTTCTCACTGTAGTTTTGATTTGAAACTTAGCTTGAGATAGCCTTGAGATGCCTCAAGTGAACTTGGATGATTCAATTCCCTTTTCTCCTAATGTGTGAGAAGATATGTGTAAAGCTCCGTTGAGGAAGCTTTGAGAGCGGGAACCTGTGACAGGTGTCTTGTCCGGGTTTCTAGGCCGCTTAGTACTGGCGATGGCTAGTGATATTAGTTGTCATCTTGTGGTAGCGATGGAATCATCATCAGGCACGATTGGTACATGTCTGGTCGTTTTTTGTTGGAATTGGCTGAGCCGCTGTAGGGTGGCGGGCACCGCAACTTGCCAGAGTTGACTTTAATTGCCATTGGCTGGCATTTCCTGGGGCGGCGTCTTTTATGCTACCAGTCTGTAGCCGTCTTGGGGGAAGCACAGATGGATTGTAATTAAATGCGTGTTAGGTAATGCCTAATGGGCCTTGGTATGGCCTGTCTTGTCCAGTCCAAAATCCTTCCTGTGGCGTTGGGCTTCGCCCGAGGCCCCTTGGACCCCATCGCCTAGTTGGGCCTTCCTGTTGATGGGCCTCATTTCTACTGGCCCATATTTATATTAGACCCATCAAAGGGCATATTCAATTGGAGGAAATAAAATTTTCTCTAAACTTTTGACATCTAAAATTTTTGGAGCAACTCCTCAAAAACACTTTATCTACGGCAAGAAAAATCCTTATCTAGGTAGTAGCTTGTCATTGAGATCCATACTTTCCGTTCTAATTTCTTCAAGCAATTAAGTTTGAATAGAGTATTACTAATTTAAATATTAAAAGATAAATTAATAAGCTAATTCTATACCTTTATGTTTTTATTTTAGTTTGTGATGGTTATAAGTTAGGTTATATGATCTCATAAGTCTTTTGTAGAATCAATTAGATAAAAATCAAATTTACAGTATGCATTAAATCTGAGTTAGATTAATTTTGATGATATCAATTAATAGATATTTTTAACCTTAGATTTTTAATTATTTATTATATCTTAAAATTTAGAAAAAGTTATCCTATATTATTCTTAAATTTTAATATATCAAAATTTAGAATTAAAATTTTGTTTAATATAATGTCAAATAATAAAATTAAAAAATAAACAGAATATTGATTTTAATTTCGAATCCTAAACTTATTTCGAGGTATAGACAGGATCATCGGCATTTAGTAACTGAAGGATTTTTTAAAATATGTTAAAAATATTTATTAATTCCAATTTGGGAATGTAGAAATTTCTTCGGCTGATCTCCCTAACCTCCCTAAATGCCAAACCCTATTTTCTCCTATCCAATTCCCGCCAGCTTCTCGGATCACCGACCTTAATTCTCTCATCTATAGAAGAAAAATCCTGGAGGGGAACCATCATGCACTTCCGACGTAGAATTCCACTTTACAAATCGAAAGGTCAACATGTTTTGAAGAATCCATTGTTGGTGGGCACAATAGTGCCAAAAGAAGACACAACAGCACAAATATTATTCTTGAACCTCCTGGTAACATCACGAAGCTTTACTAAGCCGGTAAGTCGGTGATAGCTGTTGAAGATGACCCTCGAATTGTTCTGGAGCTGCAGCGGAGATTTCGGTATTCTCCTCTTCATAATCGCTTATAGATTTTAGTTTGTCATTTTGGTTGCATGTTTAACAAAGTTATGGCATTTGGGTTTGTATATTAAACGTGGTTTATGCTTATTTTGATTGCTTTGAGAGAGTTTATTTGGTAAGTTGTGATTGGAGCTCTGTCTTAATTTTCCAGTCAGTGTAATTATGTATGATATACTTGTAATTGGAATTATTTATGAAGTTGTTGTGATTGTTAATATGTTTTATTAAACAAATTATGTTTGTGTCGAACTTTGATCACGAATGATATCTGGTAAATTTTCACTGACTATTTGTTTCTACTCTTTAAGTGGAGTGGGTTGCTTTAAAGGAAAGGCTTTATTGAACAAAGGAAGGGAAATTAAAATAAAAAAATTGGGGATAAAATTGCAACATACTAGCCTGGGGTGGAGGACTCGCAAAATTCCATTATTTATATTCTCCGCGGTTGCTATTGAGCGTTGGACATGTGCAGTAAGTGTTATCCAGCCCTGTGGTTGGAAACAAATTGGGTCAGGAACTTCTTTGACAACTTCTTAAAGAAGCCGATGGAGTTCAACCTCAGGTGATAAAACATGGACCCCCATTACCGTCATAGGAAGCTCTAGCACACAGCTGGTTAGACAGGTTTTGGAAGCACAGGAGAGTTTGGAAGTGATCAAGGTGATCCATGGGGTCAAATTCTCTGTTGCACAACTCAAGGTTGTGCATCATAAATTTCCTAGAGAGCAGCTTCCCAATATCTCTGGGGAAAAGGATGTTGTGCCTATCTTTGTTGGACATCATTCAATATCTTTGATTCTGAAGATATCTTCCTATCCTTCAAATCCTCTCTCCCACATCAGAGGAGGCTGTGGTTTTGTGAATTCAAGTATTGCCTCAAGCCTCGACTCTTTGTGGTCTGGTAAGGTGTACTGTTGGTTGAACCTTCTCTATTGGAGGGTCATCTGTCACCCACCTAGATTGTGGATGCTTCCATTCTGAGGTCGGGTCCCACCTTTGGACCTTCGGTTGGATCTTTTGGTTGTGGGCTCACGTCTCACCGAGGCCTTGTAGGCCTTTTGACGTGAATGATGGGCCTCCTCAATCATCCTAATTTTATGTAATTGGGCGAAGTGGACTTTGGTCCTCCTTAAAATTTTGGCTAGTGATCCCCCTTGATGACCGGGGATGGAGGTGGCAGAGCGTAGTCCTGGCTAGCATTTTTCTGGTCCTTTTGCATAGTTCTTTAATCAGGTTGGCCATTCCTCGACCTGTGTGGTCAGGCTGTCAAAAGCAGCCATGGTCACTAGGGTTTGGGGATACCATGGCAGCACCCTTCCAGGGAATGTGTAGGGCCTGGTTTCCAATATGGGATTGGCTAGATAAGACACAAGCTGTCGTGACAGACACCATGTCCTTGTAAGTTATTAAATGAAATAAGAATATGGAAGAAGAGAAAAAGTATGATTAATATACAAGCAACGGTTAAGTGAGTGTGTTAAGGAAGGCTTATTGCCAACACTTCCCACAAACCGTGCTAGTGATGCTTACTGGTATTCATATTCGACCCGCTATGATAATTTCCCACACACTGAACAAACTTCGGATATTGGAACCTGAATCTTGCATATTACAAAGTAAACCAAGAGGTTAGAAGGGCTCAAGAAATTTTAATGGGATATCCTTTTGACACTTATGCCAGGAAATAACCTGAGTACACGATAGAGGTGAGTAATAGTAAAGAGAGAATATAGAATATTAAGCGTGAATGATGATACAGAGGTTGGTTAGTCTTTGGGAAGTAGGCCCATAGTGGCTTGTTTGTCTTGTGGGTTTATTGAGCTGGGCAAGGAGCCTCAGGAATAGACATTTGACTTGCCATAGCTGTATATAGTGGTTAGACGAAAAATTGTATGTACAGTGAAGGTGATGGTGGAAACTAATTCTTAACAACAAATTGAAAACTTCTTGTAGGAATGTTCCGGGCCTTGAATGCTCTTAAAATGGATGCCTAAATTCAAAGAGAAATAAATGAACCTGAGAATTGGCTGGGTAAATGCTTTTCTTTTAAGAAGTAAAGAACCTAGAGCTTTAGTGGTGTTTAGTGTAGTCCAAGTGCTTATGAAAGCTAGAGGTTGAAAATTCTCAGAGAGAGCAAGAGTTTGTGAGAAAGGAGATGCTAGAGACAACATCCTTTTATGTTGGCTGTGGGCTTCTTTATATAGTGTGAGACGGGATATTCCTCTGTCTTTAATAACTCTTTCTGATGGGCTGAAAGGTTGCCAGCTTTATCCAGTGGACAGTTGTTTTGCCGAATTGACTGCCCTCTAAATTTTATCTTTTTCAGATGAGATATTGACTTTTAGGCATTTTGGCAGTTGTCATGGTAGACACAATGCATGCCTTTTTACCTTTTTATCCAACTGTGGCAGCCAACCACTTTTCTGATTGAGTGATATGCCTTTCCCACTTTACTTGCCGCATCAATTAGGGATTTTATAATCAAAGGATAAACCCATACTGCAACTTAGGCTCAGCAACTGTGGCCTACTGGGCTACCAGGCATGTCCCTTATGAGCTCGGCTGGTCCCACAAAATTCTTCAGTCGGTTGGATTTTTTTTTCCTCTTGGAGCCTGGCCAATTGCTTGGTTGACCCAATAAGTTTAGCCAAATTCAGGTGACGTGGTTGGATGGTCTCTGTAACAGCTAGTTAATTTAATGAAGTAACTCCAAAACCCTTGTCGGTGCTCAAATACTGTACCGATTCTCTATCGTTTGGGTTTTTGGTTTACCCATTTAATCGAGCCCCATCACCTATTATTCAAATATGATGAGCTCAACTCAATGTAAGCAAACTTCTATTTCTCCTTTTTTTTCTACTTGGGGTGGGTTAGTCGCTGCATTGGAACCAAAGAACATGATTAGTATCTCATTGGCAAACAGGGAAAAGTGTCATTGGAATAGACACTTCTTTTTAGAATTACCTAAGTGCTATAAGAAAAATGCTATTGGGAGTTCTGTATCCATGGTGCTATATCAGCACACATTAATAGATTATTGTTTCTTAAAATATACTGTAGATAATTGTAGCACTTTGAGAATATTGTTTCTTGACAAAATTTCCTCAATACATTTTGAATTTCAACTATTGGAAATGTTATGCAAAGGATCTCCGAACTGGTGCTTTGGCTTCAAGCTCTGTAAAAGATCACTTCTGCTTCCAATTTTTGAGAAGTCAAAGTTGCAACAAACTTAAAATGTAAGCACGCTTTAAGTATGTGTAATTGGATGACATTTAATTGTCTTGAAGCTCAGAATTCATGTTGTTTTCTTAAAATGTAAGCATGCTTAAGTATGTGTAATACATTACATCCATTATTTAAATACATCAGGATGTTTTGAATGAGGTTATGCCATATTCGTATGAGTTAAATATACTTAAAACCACTTGAATTGCACTATATCCATTCTAATTACCTCATTTAGTAGTTTTGCATCTGAAACGTTTCTAAGCACTGCAGGAATTTGCAGATGTGGAAACATCCTCGAAATTTCTTGTGGCTGTTAGACTAGTATTGGTGCTAATGCATTCTCAAGATGTGTGGTCGTAGTTGCATTTTTTTCTTTTCATCTTATTTGTGGTTTAAAATTTAGAAAATTATGAATCTAAACTGTCCCTCGTCTGAAGAAGTGTCTACTTCTAAAATTTGTCACTGGTGATGAAATACTATGGTTATTTAGTATCCTGGACTGCTAAGACAGTAAGACTAATTATCTCATTGTGGCCATCTGTAGGTTGTCCAGGGTGATATTCTCAAGTGTGACGACCACTATTGCAATATTTGTGTCGCTAACATCCTTACCTAATGTCTTCTCTCCTCTTACACAAGTTATTAGACAACAAACCTGCCTCTAGATCTGCAATTTTAATGTTCTAGAGGGAATTTGCCACGAGACTGGTTGCTCTGACTCACTCTATTGCCTTTTCTCCATGAACATGCAGCACCTGGTCTGGATATTCAATACTTCAAAGCTTAGGATGCTCAATTCAAGGAATTTAGGATATGGGTTTTCGGTTTCAGCTGTGAACACACGTGGTGGTAGATCAATTCCATTTGAGCATCATTTTCATTCATTTTCAGAATTTTCCATGTTTAATTTAGCAGAAAAAGTATTCTTTCCATGTCATAAGAATTCAAATTCTGTAGTTTTGAAAAAAGGGTTGTCAATCTCAGATTCATCCAACAAAAGTTCTGGTGGTTGTGTGCTTGTTTGCCCGCATCATTACTCATTTTCACCATTTCTACAGTTTGGTTTTCATAAAAGGATGTTAATTTTGAAGTATGGGGGTTTTTATAGGGCATTCTCGAATGAGATTTCAGGGTCTGATGGTGAGACAGATTGTGATGATGGTGGCGTGTATGATGATGATGATGGAAGAGAAGGTGAGGAGAGTGATGTCATTAAGTTGAGTGCTGATGTAAAGGAGGTTGATAGGGTGTGTAAGGTGATAGAAGAGTTGTTTGCTCTTGATCACAATATGGAGGCAGTTCTTGATGAATGTGGGATTCATTTGACTAATGACTTGGTGGTTGATGTGTTACAAAGGTTTAAGCATGCCAGGAATCCTGCATTTCGTTTCTTTTGTTGGGCAGGCAAAAGACCAGGGTTTTCGCATGATTCGAGGACGTATAATGCCATGTTGAGGATATTGGGGAAGACGAGACAGTTTGAGACTATGGTTTCGATGCTCAATGAAATGGGTGAGAAAAAGCTCTTGACCATGGAGACATTCACAATTGCAATTCAAGCATTTGGTGGTGCAAAAGAGAGGAAGAAAGCTGTTGGGATATTTGAGTTGATGAAGAAACACAGATTTAAAGTCGGTGTTGAAACCATCAATTCTCTTCTTGATTCACTTGGGAGGGAAAAGCTTGGAAAGGAAGCTCAAGCTCTGTATGATAAACTTGAGGGAAGATTTACACCCAATTTACGTACTTATTCAGTTTTGCTCAATGGCTGGTGCAGAGTGAAAAACCTAATGGAGGCTGGTAGAATTTGGAATGAGATGATTGACAAAGGTTTTAGGCCTGATGTTGCTGCTCATAACACCATGCTGGAAGGGTTGTTGAAGGCGAACAAGAGGTCTGATGCCATCAAGATGTTTGAGGTCATGAAAATCAAGGGGCCAGCCCCAAATGTTCGGAGCTACACAATCTTAATAAGGAGGCTCTGCAGGCAAAATAAGATGACAGAAGCCGTTGAATTCTTCGAGGAGATGCTGAATTCAGGCTGTGAGCCAGATGCTGCCATTTATACTTGTTTGATTACCGGATTTGGGAACCAGAGGAGGATGGACAAAGTTTATGGCCTGCTTAAGGAGATGAAGGAAAAAGGCTGCCCACCAGATGTGCAGACATATAATGCACTGATCAAATTGTTGAGCAACAGGCGAATGCCGGATGATGCTGTTCGAATTTACAAAAAGATGCTTCAGTGTGGCATTCGGCCAACAATCCACACATACAACATGATGATGAAATCCTATTTTGTGACGGGAAATTATGAAATGGGAAGGGCAGTTTGGGCTGAGATGGCCTGCAAGGGTTGCTGTCCTGATGACAACTCGTACACTGTTCTCATTGGAGGGCTTGTAAGGCAAGGTAGATCAGAGGAGGCTTGTAGGCATATGGAGGAAATGATAGCAAAGGGAATGAAAGTTCCCCAACTTGATTATAACAAGTTTGCTGCTGACTTCTCTCGGTCCGGGAGGCCAAACATCCTTGAGGAGTTGGCTCAAAAGATGAAGTTCTCAGGCAAGTTTGAAGTCTCGGAAGTCTTTGCTCGGTGGGCTGACATGATGAAGAAAAGGGTGAAGAGAAGAGATCCTGTTGTTAAGATTGATAGGTGAATATTGCTTACAATACATTCCCCTTACCCGACTCGAGAGCAGTTCCCAATGCTCAGCATGTTCATTTTATCTATCCATACGTTTGTTTACCATGGCAGGTGAATGATGGCAGAGTGGCTCATGCAGTAAGATGGAGCTTGAAGAAGGATCCGACAATACAAATTTATTGAGAGTCACTTGAAGGCGGTCAATAGCCATGCCATTAAGAGGGGAAGAAGTTCTAGAGGAGGATGCCGTCAATTCTGCTGCCTGGCCCCTACCCATTTTGCTATCTAAAATTGTGACCGCAACGCTGCTCACTTAGCTTTTGCAAATGCCTTGCCATCAAAATTTGCTCTTCCATTGAGCAGATTTTGCGATCTCAGGATGCCTGCTAACATTATGGCTCCTCAACTATCATCAACACTAAAGCCTCCTCTTCACTGTCTTCTTGCCGACGGCTACCAGTAGACTGGGAATCCCATGGTTGTGGTTACCTGTGAAGTTTTCCGGTCTGCTCAACTATTTCCAATGGTGGCGGCGCCACTTAATTTAAAGTGCGAGACAGCACCGGAGCAGGCTAGCATTGCATTTCCATAGATGAGAACTATAGTTGCAGAACAATTCGTGATTTTATATTGCTCTATTTTATTTCATTTCCATGACTCCCTTGGTGAAGAAATTTTGGATACTTGGATTAATTAACCAATTAATTTACTTCCTGCCCTGCCAGTTCAAGTTATTCAACTTGAAATCCTGCTTAGGGTCTGTTTGTTTAATTTTTTGGAAAATTTTGTGTTTTTTTTATGAAATTGAAACTTTCGACCTCCCCAACCACATCACCAGTCAATAGGTAATGTCATGTAGCTATGACTGGACAGTTTATTGGCTAGGAAACATTGGCCAAGGCCCAGTACTTGCCAACGACACTGCCCGCCAACGACCCAACAATTGCTATTGTCATTGGTCATTTACATCCTTAATTCCTATCATTAGTCATTGGCCGATGATGCCTTGAGCTATCCTATCAATCGCCAGATTGCTCGCCCTAACCTCATCCTGCTAGTTGATGAAATCCAACCATGCCATTAGTCATCGCCAGGTGACGTCCTTGATCCCACCATTAAAACAACATATCGTCACATTAAAAACTAATTAATGATTAATATAAATGTTTCATTTGATTGTAAAATATGAGCATGTTTTTGAAAATATTACCACAATCAATAACTGAAGGCGTTCGCTATCATTGATTGATTTTTGTTTATAATGCTACATATGTTTGGTTATTTGCCAAACATTGAAAACTATCTCGATAAAAAGTTATTTTTAAAAATTCTTTTTTAGTAAGATATTTTGTGGAAATTATTTTTTTTTTATAAAATATTTTTCTATAAATAAATGGATAACCCAAGTTAATAACCAATAAATAAGGGATGAGACTTAAATTTATAGAGATTAAATATCATTTGGGTACCCTTACACCTCATGAAATGATTTTCATGCACAAGAGTTCGCACGAAGGAAATGAAAGAAGAAAGCGAATCAGTAACACTAATTTTTCATCCTCAAATAAGTCCTTCGTGGGATTTTATTTCTATTTTATTTTTATTTTTATTTATTTATTTATTTATTGTTTTTTGCTTTTGCTTGTTGTGCAAGGTTAGGTCTATGAGGAATTTTACTCAAGATTATATTATATTCTAACGCAAATTTAAGAGGCTAGTGCGATTAAGCCCAGCTACATTTTGAAAGACTTCATAAAAAGATAATAATTAAAATATCTTCCAATATTCTACCGATAAAAAACATGATTGATGCTTCTCTGGATTCGAATTTCAAACAGATTCGGATGATCCTCTTGGCGTGGTTCTGGCTCCGTTCCCTGAGTTGGATCCTGCACACCGCTAAACAGAACAGGAGGTCAGTGTGTAGGAGGGAAGTTGTCCTATCGAAAACACTCCGACGCTTAAGTTAGTCAAACAGTCTTTGAAAGAATAAAACTAAAATTGAGAGCAAGAGAGAGACAAAGAGAGTGTTTTTTCCAGATGTAAGAGGGACGAGAAAGACTTTTTGAATCTGGAAGGTAGGAGGCAGTAAGCAGCCGTGAAAGGTGCGTTTGTTTGCCTTAGGGTTGTTGGTGAATGTGTTTGCGTTGGTGGAAAGCTGCTCTGAAGGCAAAAGACATGGTGGAAAAAGAAGGCAAAAGAAATGACACAAGGCAAAGAAATGACACCATATCCCTTCTAACCGTCCAAAAGTCATGCGACAAATTCAAATGACACAAAGCAAAAGAAAGCTGTTGTGAAGTTTCTCTCATTAACTTTCTTTACAAAGTACAATGTTTATAGTAGCTAATGTACATGGTGGAAAAAAGAAAAATAAAGCACTTGACGACGCCAACTTGGAAATTGACTTTGGAAAGATAGGCTCGAGGAAAATGACTGCACCAACCATCCTCTAGCTACCAATCGAAGCATCCAAATTAGAGACTGGGCGCCGCAAGAGATGAATGGGAAGCCATTCATAAATGAGGAGAGGGGAGAGATGCCACTGCCCTCGCGAGGAAGGCCTCACACTAGGGGGTCCTCCATTAAGGCCAACCGTAGCCCTAGAGGGTATAGTATGACCCATAGCAGCATCGACGGTTCAGCCCTAGTGGAACTCTAGAAGTACCTCTTCTAGTAATCTCCACAAACAACCCTTTGACCAAAGGAATTGAGGTCCGAGTGCTCCTTTGGATCCGAGATGGCAGAAGTGGAGTGCTTATGCCTCAAAGTTCCTCTAGAGGCTTCATCATCGAGCGCCCGTAAGGAGGAGGAACATGATAGTGGCCTAACAACTGAGCCACCTCGTTAAGGCAAGGGAACAACCTAAGAAGGGATATGGTGACAAGCTCCAGTTGTAGTCTCGGGACTCCTAAGATTTCCACTAGTCTTGAGCAACGGCGGCATAGACTCCAAGCGAGCTTTGAGTGCAACTTTATGCCTAGAAAGACTTCCACCCTTGTAGTTTAGGACCCACTCCTTACTCGATCGCTCGCATCACTTGGCTTATGGAAGAATGATCCATGTGATAAAGCATAAGAGGTATCCCTATTTATAGCTAGAATAAAAGTCAAGGAGATATTAATGTAAATGGCCATGTTTGCAACACCGTTAACAAAGGATCAACATCAGACCTCGAGGTTGCGCCAAAATCTTTCCAAGCCAAGCTTAGAACTGAGGACACCTTGCATGGAATACTGCGAGATACATTGATCAAGAAAGCCACAAAAGAAAATGTCTCAGGAAAAAGCATGCGAGTTGGCCAGCGTAGGAACGTCCATTATTATACATACCGAGAGCTTGTGAAGTATAGTCATCTGGCATCAGGGGCTAGAGATGGGTCTAGTAGTACAATGGACTGATCTAGTCTTGGGCGTAACTGTGAACACCTGAAAGAGAGGAAGGGCCCAACGAACAATAATCAAAGCCCCAGGAAGGAGACCAATCCAACCCAGCCTAGTTACGGTTGCAGCGACCAAATTGGGGCCTAGAGAATGATGGGCCAAGGGGAAGAGCATATACGGCCTAGTTGAAAATACAAACAGACGAGCTAATCAGGAAGCCTTTCGAATAGAGTGGTCAGAACATGTGCATGCAGTGATCAGAGCACGCGTATATAGGTGCCACCTCCAGCCGTCATCCCAGTAGTCTGACGAATGTGCTAAGGGAACCACTCATAGCCACATTACCATCGCAAAGTGACAATTGACAACAATAGCTCCTGTTAATATCCCAATAATCGGCAAATCCTAATGAAACATCTATCATAGGTCTCAGTGCCAAAGTCTTCTCAACGATGCATTACAAATACTCCTCACCATCGTAGGAGCTAGGGGGAGGACCTCGAAACACATGAAGAGGGAGAGAAGGAGAACTCTCAAATAGACAAATGACTAGTCAATCAAACTGAAGTGACCCTCGAGCGAGATATAAGAGTTAGAAGAACCAAACTCTCTATCTTTCATAGTTCTTCCTCTTTATCCTCAAAAGCCATTTATTAAGTGCATCCCCAGTGAGTCACTCTAATCAAGTACCTTTCTCCATCTCTAAGTCGATCCTCGTCTAATGCTCCCCAGTAAGCCACTCATAGAGTGCAGTATATCAGAGCCTTGTCTTCCGTCTCACCAAGCCGTTTCCTACCGAGCACATACAAGAGCCTAGACCTCTTCTCAAATCCTCTGCATACGTGTGACTCTATATTCTCTTACATTCAACTTACATTTTTCTATTTTCTAAGAAAGAATTTTAATTTAAGCGTCGAATGATAAACTGAAAAGTGAGTCCCGCCAATCCTTTGAACTCTTGTTCATTATTTGTGGTGTATAGGTCTCAATTTAATAGATATAGAGACCGGACTCGCTCCAATTTGACTAACAATGAAAGATTGAGTGGCTTCCTAATCAGATCACAACTTTGATCTTAAGATGCATCACCTTGAGATTGCCCACTTATTAAAAAAAATAAAGGGGAACTGAACAGTGAGAGTGTGACAGTGAGGAGAATGACCAAAATCCATGATTTCATGGGAAATCTTATTAATAATGGAAATAATCAAGTTACCTACCCATCGGCGCCATTACACTTCCCAATTTTCCGTTGGACCTTGCTTTGATGGGAAAGATAGGGTTCTGGTGGGAAGAAGTTAGGAGGGGGTAAGGGGAAGAAAGAAGAAGGAAAGAAACCCCAAAAAAAGAAGGCTTGTCCATTGCACTTCACCGAATATTCACTAAGTTATGTTCATTGTAACCCTGGTGCTGATTGAGCCTCGTTTCTAGCATTCATGGCAAAATGGAGAGTATTTGTGTGTATGGTGCACTGTTATGTGAAAGAAGTTGTATTGAATTTACCTTCAAACTATTAATTGTAAAAGTCTTATAAACCTTTGAGTATTGTTACATGTATTCAATACTATTTTCTATCCCTATGCTAACCTCATTTTATCAAAAAAAATATATATATATGTGAGTTAATCTCAAAAAGTCTTTATGTTTAGTGTCATTGTTTACCTTTAATATTAGGCGTAGATTTTTTTTAGTACACAGGTTGTGCCTTACCTAAACTCATGATTTATTTGTTTGCAGATTGGCTAAAAGAAATTTTGTCACAAAATTACTAAAGAGAGATATTATTAGAAATATCTTTTATTAGCATATTTTGTAATTATAAAAACAGTCACCTAAAAGACACTTGAGTATCACCATATAATGACTCATGAAGGATGCACAACTATGCTATGAAGGAATGCATTTGTTCAGTGGTCTCACATCTGAGGTACGTCTATTTTGTGCATATGTGTGACGAAATGGATCATATTCCTCTAATGACCTCCGTTAATTTACATACTTAGCCAAATAAAAACTAATATGCTATTGTTTTAAATACATTAATTCCTGTAAAAAATTGGACATAGTCTCCCATAAATATGGATAAAAACCGTACATATAACCTGGATAATAAACCCTATATAAGACATAAATAGATAAACTCTAAAATTCAATCATAACACATACATAGGATCAATCAAATACCATTACATTAATGACTCTAACACAATAATCTCAAACTACTATATTGGATCTATTAAGAGATGTTATCTAGAAACCTGTACAAAATCCAATATTATATCTGCGGAAGTATTCTATACCATAATAATATACAATATGCCATATTAATAACATTCATTTGGTATTAGTTATATACATTCACATTACATTAAACACATGCAGAATTTTCAACTCTCCAAGGTCCAGCAAATCTTCCTTTAGCTAAATCCTATCTTCACTTTTTTTTATCAAGCACCAGTTCATCGGTTTCATAGGGAAGGGGTAGACAAAAAATAGCAAATGGTGTAACCAATTGCTCAGCAATGTACTATAATAATACAGACATATAAATTTTCATATAAAACATATATATATATATGAAGAGAGATGTAGAAGGAATTAGGAGCCAATTATACATATGGATAATGCAAAAGTATGAAACGATGCATAAATATGAACTTGTAGACAAAATCTTATCTTTATTTATTTTAACTTTTTCTTTAATTAATTCTTTCACTTATCTTAATCAGAAAAAAAAAATACTAAAAATTATAAAATAACTCAAAACTTACTTGTCCTTCAGAATAATTTTTATTATTTTGAGAGATCAGGACTAGTAGGCCCTACCAACTAAGGAAGTGAATAATCGATAATAGATTGTATTCACTCTATACAATCAAAGGCATCGGTTCTTAGTCATTCCTTATTTACATTCCAAAGGTAGGATGATCATAGGTTTCTCCTCATTTACATTACAAGGATATGATGATCATAAATTCTTAATTCTTGTCCTCCATTGTAATGCCCCGAGGAATGCGGACCATATATCACTCTATGGACGAAATTATCCTCGAATACCATTGTAATATCTTAAGACATGTCAGAGAATATTAACCACTGAATAACAATCATTGGTCTATTTTCTTATTGATTTTAACTTAACTTAAAAAATTCTAATTCTTATTTCTTAGCCTTAGTTCATTATTCTTTAAAGGCCACTTCATTTCACAAAACAAAATCTTTAGATGGTTTTAAAGTTCTCAATAATTTTTAAACAACATATCTTTTAACAAAATTTTAGATAAAATATTCTGGTAAGCTTAATTAATTCATAGTATAATATTTTCACTCTATCATTAAAAAATTTACAAAATCATTCCTTCATTTTCAAACTTATACTTGAGAGAAACCTTCATATCAAGATTCAAACATGAAAAACAACTTAAACAACGAAATCAAACTCATAAATCATAATATTTATACTTAAACATGTAATTTATTCATAAAATTATTAGAGAACTAGAAAACATACAATATTACATGACAAATTTTAGAGAAAAATGGTATTAGAGTAATAATACCCAAAATGGAGATAATAAAAGCAACAAGGAAAGATAGAGCTTAGGGTTAAAAGTAGCTAAAATTTCCTTCTCTTCCTCTTTTTTCCTCTCCTTTCTCCTTCCCTGCTTTGCTCGTCGTGCCCTAATCTCTCTCCATTCTCCTTATTTAAAACACAAAATAGTAAGCCGGTGGGCAAAATATTTGACTAACGTTCGAGCACCAATTGGGTGAGCTTCGGGCTTGCCATCACTGGAAATGGTGCTCGAGTGCACGACGAGTGTGCTTCGGGCGCCATTGCCATTAGAATTGGTGCCTCCAACCGTACTTACACTTGCAGCGAGTGTGGCACCTACTAGAATTGGCGCCTTCAACTGTGCTCGAGCATGCAGCGAGCACAACCCTCATTTTCCTTTAACTATGATCAAATCTCCATTTTTTTTCAAATCTACTTATCTTAAACTTAATTATATTAACTTAATTATTAGAATTTTCTATATTTTAGAAACCCATAGCTTACAATCCTCCCTTACTTATAAAAGTTCATCATCAAAATTTAATGAAATTACAACCTTATGGAAATAGATGGGGGTATTGGTCTGGATCTCCTCTTCATGCTCCTACGTTGCTTCTTCTAGTAAATGATTCTTCCATAAGACTTTTTACCAGGGGAATGGTCTTTGTACATAATATCAGAAAATTTTGATCCAAAAATCGCCCCGACTCCTCAATATAAGATAAATCTTCATTAATCGACAAAGGCTCAAACTCAATAACATATGTGAGATCGTGAACATATTTACGAAGTATCGACACATGAAATACATCGTGAACATCTGCGAATTGGGTGGAAACGCCAATCTGTACGCTACTTTTTTGATTTTTTCCAAAATCTCGAAAGGACCAATAAATTACGGTTTTAATTTTTCTTTTACCCCAAATCTAAATGTTCCTTTCGATGGTGATACTTTCAATAATACATAATCACCTACCTCAAATTTTAACGCCGATCTTCATTGGTTTGCATAGCTTTTCTACCTGTTCTGAACTACTTTCAAATTTTCATGAATCAATCTAATCTTCTCCATTATTTCCTTGATAATTTGATGACCCAAAAGCCTCATATCTCCTGTTTTCTCCCAATGAATTAGTTATCTATATTTTATCCCATATAGGGTTTCAAATGGTGCCATTCATATACTTGTATGGCAGCTATTATTGTTAACAAATTCCATCAGGGCCAAATGATTATCCCAATTTTCTTTCATATCTAACACTGAGACCCTTAACATATCCTCCAAAATTAGAATAATATGCTCTGACTGACTGTCTGTTTGGGGATGATACGTTGTACTAAACTTTAATTTCGTCCCTAATTCTCTATGCAACCTTTTCCAAAATTTAGAAACAAATCTCAAATCTTGATCCTGCACAATCGTTGCAGGTATCCCATGGAGTCTGACAATCTCATTTATATACAATTGCGCAAGTTTATCACGAGAATACGTTGTTCAGATCACCAAAAAATGGGCCATTTAGTCAGCCGATTAATAATAATCCAAATGGCATCATGTTTTTTAGAGTTTTTGGCAGACTCGATACAAAATTCATCACAACATCTTGTCACTTTCAATTTGGAATAGGCATCGGCTGCAACAACCCAGACGACTTCTTCCATTCAACCTTTAACTACTGGCAAATAAGGCATTTTCTCATAAAAGCCACAATCTCTTTCTTCAGATTTCTTCACCAAAATGTCATTATATGTATAGTTTGGCACCAGCATTTATCAGATGAAAGATAGTGGCTAGAAAGTTCGGCATTATCAGTCGGACTGCCAGCCAATGGAGACGGATCCCTTCCCGGCGCCAATACCCTAGCTCCTGATGGTACAAAAGGAGATGCCCCTAAGACCTCTGCGGCTTTGATGGCTTCTCCACCTCTAAGGCCTTCGAGTTCGAGGGCTCAAGGTGGGGCCCCATGATGTCCCTATCGGCACCCTCCAACTCCTCTATCACCCGACCCACGATGGCTCGCATGGCCCAGGCAGCAGCGATTGAGTAGTAAGAAGGCAATACCAAGACCTATGACATACACCATACAACGATAATCAAAATAGGAGTTGGGGAAAAAAGCTCAATACACAAGGCAAATATAGCCACAATGATTAACATCGTTGGATTATTTTATTAAAAGTCACATCATTTATTAACAGCATCCAATGGTTTCAAAACAAAACAATAAAGGGGCTACGTATTCCTACAAGCTACCTGGTGTGTCACCCCCTGAAGAGCGCGATCCTTCTACCGGGAAGTTGATGAGGTCCTCAAGGTGTCTAGCTCCAACATTCTTCACATCAAGATAGCAATCAGGGAAATCCGGGACAGCCAGAAAGATATTTGCCTGCATACACAGATGCCATCCTGAAATCGCCCCTTCAGCAGTGAAGCCACCACCTCCGAACAGAACCTGGACATCAGCTCCATGTCTTGCTCGACGCTCACACTCATCAGATCAGTGAGCTATTGCCAACCCTCCCGGAGCTCATCTCGAGCAAGGCAATATGAGCTAGGGCCTGGGCATGGATATTAGAGAGCCCTTGAGCTCTAGTCTCAGACTCGGAGAGAGCCTAGTTAAGATAGTTGGCCCACTCCTGATTTTAAAGCAACTTACCAATGGGAGTATTGACCCTCCATCTCTCCTCCGTCGATGTGCTCCCGTAGCAGGTGGGCAACCTCTTGCTCCAAGAAGCGGACGTCCTCCTCCAACTTGTGAAGCACTCCTTGTGACAACAAAGAGAGAGAGAAAAGGAACAGTCAAGTGAAGGAACCACCAAAAAGAAAAACCACAAAGGGTAAGAATTTATAGAGTCCTACCCCACGGCTAAAGCAAGAAAAAGATCAAACTGACTCAAGGCCAAGTGGCCCCCTTAGAACCTCTTGGTGCTCTAGGATTTGAGCACCCATTTGGGGCTTAGCACTGCCCACAACAGTGCTCTTTGAGATGGCTACTCTGATCTCTCCCATCGTTCGTTCATCATCACTACTCCCCTCCATTGAAGGCACGGACACAGAAAGGGGTAGCATCTCCGAAGAAGAAGTGATTAGAATGGGAATGCTAGCAGCGTCGTGATGAGCCATCCAAAAGAGCCCTAGAAGAGTGGCAAAGTGAAGAACAGAAAACATTCGCAGAAGGTCACGCGATAAGGGAATCGAATTCATAGACAGGGCAAAAGAGATGACAAAAAGGGATTGGCATGATGCCTATATAGCTAGCTCTAATAAAACTAAAGGGTCATGTCACCATAATGATAGCAACACGTGCCCTCACCTTGGCGTGTTGTAACACATCCCTTCACATGCACCATTATGGCAAACGTCGCATTGCCTCCACAATCAATGCACTTTGACACTCTGATTGATGTGATTGCTACACGACACTAGCAATGGATCCCAGGCGTGTCACTCTTAACTTACGAATTGATTGAAGGTGACCTTGATAGGTTCAAGGTTGTGACAGCCGGCCACCTCCCTAGTCAAGCGTTGGGTCGAGCGACCATAGGTTGACCCGCCAAAAGACCAAGATGTTCAAGGGCCCTCTCGTCATAATATTAGAGATCCGAATTGCAAAGGGTGGAAGACCAAAATACTCCCACCATTCGCAACATGTACGAATATCAAAGTCATGCAGCGAGTGAGGCCCCAACATTCCTGGAATCCAAAAGGCTAGCATTAAGTCCTTGAGTCTTCGGAAAGGTTGCTCATCAGCAGAAGAAGGTTGGGGTAGGACCCTTAGTCTCCCTTCAGTCATGTGCACATGTACAGCAGGTAAGCAAGTTGCCGCCTGCACTCCCGAAGCTTGTCCTCGAGCGACACAACCTAATCCAGAGCCTTTGAGAGTCCTGGGATCTTGTCTTGTACTTGGATAGCTTTCAGTCAACGAAGCTAGCCCACTCCTAACACATAATGCTGTCAGCCACAGCAATATCAAATCGGCACTCCACTGCCTCAAAGACAGCATTCTCCCAGAGGATGCGAGCAACTTCGTCCTCATAGCAAGCGAAGCGCCCCAAGGTGGACCATGTCCCAAAAGTGATTGGCCAACGGTACCCGACTTGGTAGATTCTTGGCCGATCCAACTTGACCAAGCATCAGGAATGATCTCTGCATGTCAGATCTCCATAAGATCGAATCACTAGATTGTCGGACGATCAATGGATTGCAACTACATGCAAGCATTCTAACCGTCCAAAAATCATGTGACAAATTCAAAAGACACAAGGAGAAAGAAAGCTGCTCTGAAGTTCCTCTCATGAACTTCTTTTACAAATTACAAAGTTTATAGTAGCTAATGTACAGGGTGAAAAAAGAAAAATGAAGCACTTGACGATGCCAACTTGGAAATTGACTCCGGAAAGATAGGCTCGGGGAAAACGACTGCAACAACCGTCCTCTACCTACCAATCAAAACACCCAAATCAGAGGCTAGGCGCCGCAAGAGATGAATGGGAAGCCATTCGGAAATGAGGAGAGGGGCGAGATGCCACTGCCCCTGCAAGGAAGGCCTCGCAGTAGGGGGTGCTCCGTTAAGACCGACCGTAGCCCTAAAGGGTATAGTATGACCCATAGCAGCGTCGATGGTTCGGCCCTAGTGGAACTCTAGAAGTACCTCTTCCAGTAATCTCCACAAACAACCTTCGACCAAAGGAATTGAGGTCCGAGTGCTCCTTTGGCTTTGAGATGGCAGAAGTGGAGCACTTGTGCCTCAAAGTTCCTCTAGAGGCTTCATCACCGAGCGCCCGTATGGAGGAGGAACATGATAGTGGCTTGACAACTGAGCCACCTCGTTAAGGCAAGGGAACAACCTAAGAAGGGATATGGCGACAAGCTCCAATTGTAGCCTCGGGCCTCCTAAGATTTCCACTAGTCTTGAGCAACGGCAGCATAGACTCCAAGTGAGCTTTGAGTGCAGCTTTATTCCTAGAAAGACTTTCACCGCTCCTCCACCCTAGCAACTTAGGACCCACTCCTTACTCGATCGCTCGCATCACTTGGCTAATGGAAGAATGATCCATGTGATAGAGCGTAAGAGGTTTCCCTATTTATAGCTAGAATTAAAGTCAACGAGATATTAATGTAAATGGCCATGTTTGTAGCACCGTTAACAAAGGATCAATGTTAGACCTCGAGGTTTCTCCAAAATCTTTCCAAGCCAAGCTCAGAACTGATGATGCCATGCGTGGAATACTGCAAGATACATTGATCAAGAAAGCCATAAAAAGAAATGTCTTAGGAAAAAGCATGCAAGTTGGCCCGCGTAGGGAACATCCATTTTTTTTACATACCGAGAACTAGTGAAGCATAGTCACTTGGCATAGGGGCTAATGATGGGTCTAGTAGTACAATGGATTGGTCTAGTATCAGGCGTAACTGTGAACACCTGAAAGAGAGGAAGGGCCCAACAATATGTAGACTCCGCCTATAGCCGTTTCTGCAACAGTTTAGCGAATGTGCTGGGAGGACCACTTATGGCCACACCACCATCACAAGGTAACAATTGATGCAGTGGCCACAGTCGTCGCTAGGACAGGACGACTAATCCTGGTGAGACACTTGTCATAGGCCTTAGCGCCAAAGCCTTTTCTATGAAGTATTACAAATATCCCTTACTATCGCAAGGAGAAGGGGGAATCCTAGGAATGTAAGAAGAGAGGAGAACTCTAGAATACATGAAGGATTCCTGACTGAACAAATCCTCGAGCGAGATATGAGAACTCAAAAAGAATCAAGCTCTATTTTCCTAATACAATTCCTTCTCTCCATCCCCATCAAGTGCCCCATAGTGAGCCACTCTCTAAGTGTACCTCTAATGAGCCACTCCAGTCGAGTGTCTTTCTTCCTTTCTAAACCGCTCCCCATTGAGTGCTATCTAATGAGTCACTCACCAAGTGCACCCCTAATAAGCTACTCCAATCGAGTGTCTTCCTTCCTTTCTAAGCCACTCCCCGTCGAGTGCCCTCTAGTAAGCCGCTCCCCATCGAGTACCCTTAATAAGTCAGTCACCAAGCGTAGCATATTAGAGCCCAGTCCTCTAACTCTCTAGGTTCGCTCCTGCGGAGCACATACAAGAGCCTAGTTCTCCTTTTACATCTCCCCATAGGTGCAACTCTATATTCTTTACATTATCGTATTTTTTTTATTTTTAAGAAATATTTTTTACTTGAACGTCAGGAAATAAATAGAAAAGTAAGTACCACAAATCATTTAACCTCTTATTCGTTGTTTGTAATGCACAAATTTCAGGTTAATAGAGATAAAGATTAGACCCACTTTAGTTTGACCCGCAGTGAATAATTGAATCGTTTCCCAATCCATACCACAAACTAGATCTTGGGACACATCACACACTTTTCTAATGAAATTTTACTAAATAAAATCAAAATCAAATAAAATAAAATCTTTCTTAATCAAAGAAAATTAAATCTCTTATAATTTGAAAAATCTATGTTGTCGGTACATTACCCATGTGTAATCGTGTAAACCACTAAATGGTATGTCAAATAGGTATGGGCTTACACGAAAATAGCCCATAACCCAATAGGTTTTTCTTAAAAACTAATAAATATTTTAGGTCCTTTTATCATTAAAAATGTATATTAGTTTTACTTTTTACTTTGTCAAAGTTCCTATTTTTCATGATGGTCATGTCATTAGAAAATCGTTTACTCTTTAAATCTAAAAAGGAATATTCATTATATGTATTGTACATTCGTATCTTTTGTATTTTTATTACATTATAGGTTCTAAATGGTTGAGGTGTAGGGTAAGCATAGACTTTCAGATATTATGCTATGCAAAGCAATTCTCAAGTGTCAAACGATCCTATTTTCATTTAAAGACTTGTAATTCTCTTCTTTGAGCACAAGATGAGTCATCATTTTATCTGAGTCAGTTTATGGTATCAACTCTCGTTAAGTAGGAGCACATATTGTATTAAAGCAAGTGGTTTTGAGCACGCCTTGAAACACATTTGTTTAAGTTGACTTTATTTCGCTTTATGTAGTCACGCTCCAGCCTAATAATTAATAAGGAACATAATCCCCCCTGCAGAGAGTCAAGAATTCAAACGCATCATTCATGTCTGCAATTCAATTAGATGGTTCAAAGAAGTAAGGAAAAGGCCCCATGTTGTTCAAGTGAACAGGGAACTCATCAATCTCATCACTCCAAGGATTCTGGTCCTCACGATCAATGGTCCTGATAGCGCGCCAAATGGCACTGCTGCACTTGAACCCGGATCCAAATGCAATCTGCCACACACGATCACCCGCCTTGATCCTCCCTTTGGCCTCACCATACGCCAGCTCATACCAAATCGAGCTGCTCGATGTGTTTCCAAACCTGTAAAGAGTCATTCTTGAAGGTTCCATATCAATCTCACTCAGCTTCAGGTTCCTCTGCAGCTCATCAAGCACCGGTTTCCCACCAACGTGAGAATAAAAATGATCGACAGCCCTCTAAAGTTGGGAATATATGGCTTGATCTTTTTCATTTGGAGCTTCCTGATTGCATAGTTTGCGGCAAAACGGAGCTGATCGAATGTGGGAAGGATCCGGGGGGCCAAGATTGCCAGGTTGGCCTCTATGGTCTTGGATGCAGCGGTCAGCAAGTCCTTGGTCACCGTGATGCCTTTCAAGCCCTCAGAATCCTCTCCCTGGATGTGAGCAATCATAAATAATACATCAGTATATTACTACACATTCAAGCCACCTTTCATTTTCATTTGAATACCTGGAAAATGCAGCTGTATGAGCGATCCGAACTAGCAGTGTTGGTGTGGACGGTGTGAATGAGCTCGTACTTAGAGGATCGTCTATCAGACGTGCGGCTTGAGAGGAGGATGGCAGCCCCGCCGACACGGAAAAGGCAGTTGATCACCAGCATCGGACGATGGTTGCCCCAGTAGACATTCTCAGTGGTGTTCTCAATGCTCGCTACTAATGCGTAGGAGTCCTTGTGGACCTGTTGGCCAAAGGGAAAATACTCAGATCGTAAGCATCAGTCTTAACTAATTAGCAGTTTTAACGACAATATATATTATAAGAGAATTACTATCCTATAACCCTTCTAAACTATGGTTTCTTCAATGAATATATATATATATAACTGGAAAAATAAAACAATATTATTTTTTGTTGTATCTAACATAATATTATTAAGGTAAAAATATATTTTTTAAATTTCCTTTAATGGACGTTGTAATTGCTGGGGCTACCTCGCTGCCATTTTCTGCAAGTAGGTTTCTGAAGCCTCTCACTTAAACGTACCTCAATTGGAAAAATTTGCCATCCAAAACCTACTGGGCAAATAAGTTTCTGAAGCCTCTCACTTAAATGTACTGCAAATGGAAAAATTTGCCATCCAAAACCTACTGGGCCAGGTGTAATTGTTGGGGAAGAACAAGGCAAATTGGACAAAACCGCCATTAATTAGCTCCTTTGAAGTCTATTTATCTTACTGCAATTCATTACTATTTTTTCATCCTATTTCTATTACATTAATGGGATGGCAGAGGTTATTTTGGATTGTTATCGTGCATGTATATATTATAAGAAATGAGACGAGTAATTGTTGGTTACGAACTTAATGAAGAAAGTATGTCTCCCAAACAAATTTAACATGTATTCATTCTACAAATCATGCTTTATCGACGGAGAAAGAATTCTGCAAAATGTCGAAAAATCACACTGGGATACGCTTGGGCACACTGAATGGTCCACGTCTCATTGCAAATCAAATATGTTAAGCTGAAGAAAATATATTTCTGTAAATAAATCTACATACACTGAGGGTGTCTCATCTCTAGGCGCAAGATTCGACTGAAAGGTGTAATCGATTGGGAACCGATCAAAATTCTTAATACTACCTGAGCAACTAATGATGCTTAGTTAGTCCAAAAGTGGTTTGAGGATACAAAATAACTTTTCTTTCTTAGGATAATAAAGAGTACAGAAAATAACATTTGAATACCCAACTCCATGACACTGAAGCCAGCATATAACAAATAAATACAGACTCTAACTTTAGTTCTTTAATGCATATCTTTATATATTATTTATCTATTTGCATCTACTAAATTTTTTTGATTACGAGACAATTTGGATTCAGCAATTAAATATCATTTTAAAAAGGTAAATAACGAGTGAGATCATGATAAGAATAAAAAATCTAAGGAGAAAAGCAACGTAATGCACCTGGAGAAGCTGCTTGGCCAGGCCAATGGCAGCAAGACCAGCACTGCAACCCATTCCGGAGAGATTGTAACTCATAATATCCTCCCTCAGCTTATACTTATTCACAATCATGGCAGACAAGGATGGCACCGGAATGAATGCGGAGCAGTTTACCACCACTATCCCAATCTCCGCAGCCCTCACCCCTGTCTTTTGCAGCAGCTCGTCCACCAACCCAAACATCACCGCCTCCCCTTCCCTCCTCGCCTCAGCCCTCGAAATGTTGGGGGGCTCCATCAGCAGCCCCTCCGCCAGGTAAGTGGCAGGGCCTAACCCTGACCTCTCAAGCGTTTTCTTAAGGAAGTTCATTGCCTCTTCTGTGAAGTTGCCGTAACGCTTCATTCTTTCTAACACCAGTTCATTGGAGACTTTCTGCAAGCACTTCGCCTTGTAACATGCGAAGTCAACCAGGTAGATTTTCTGTGAAGGCTTTTTCAGGGTGATCAGGAATTTTGTGAGGAAGGTGATGAGGATTAGAAGTAACGATACGGAGGTGAACTTGGAGTGGTTGTCAATTGAGGACAAGAGATCATCTTTCAACGCGGTGGAGTAACGAAAAGGAAGCATGGTGTGTGATCGGAGGAATAGTTAGTTAGACTCGGCCTGGCGAGCAACGTGGTTTCCTCGATAGCAAACTAAGGAGATGGAATGACCGAGGAAGACGAAGTTTCCTTTATAGTGTCCTCTTGGGTACCAGAAGCTTTTGGTATAATTATAAGATTAGCTAAAGTGGTCTTTTTTTGGGCGGGGGGGATCGATCAATAAACAACTATACTAGTACAAATTATTAAATGCAAAACATAAAAAATTGTAAGCCCACCACCAACCTTTTAGGCCCTTTTCTGACGTATGTAATAACCAAGCACTCGAACGTTAGATGGGCGATCTAAACTTAGCAGATTCATCGGCCGGGCACAGATCTCCTATTTGATTTCCTTGGCTAATTTGTCTTTGATCAAATTCAGATCTACAAAGTTAATCAACAAAGCTTCAGAAAAGTATATTAGAAATACAAAATTATCCTATATTATCTTTTTTTTTTTATAAATAATTAATTTGCATTGAAAAGAAAAGAAAATATAACACATATGTTCAATTCTAAATGTTTCATCAATTTGGAGTAAGACCATAGAGTAAGGGCAACCTGTTGGGGTCACTCCCTTCGTGGTGTTTTGTCCGCGGACAGGTGGAAGAAAATGGATATAGACTTTTGGAAAGGTTCGAGAATATTAGTCTGAGAAATCTGTCAAAATGGACGATGACCAGTTAGAGGAGTCTTGTCCAAGAGGTAGCCGAGGACTATGGACGAGGACTCTAAAATCCTAGGCGTTGGCTCTCTCTCTTTGTAGGCCTACTACAGTCATGTTTACAGGTGGACAGTTGGCCCACCTTGATTGAAAGTTTAAGGTGGCTACAACTTCCAATGGGCGACAGGCCTGCCACAGCAGGCACACTGCTACTTTGCAAGCCAGACGTGCGTCTGCTGTGGTAGGCCTAGGAGACGTGGTCCTGCCACCCTACTGCTAGGATGGCTGGCCGCCCACTAGACCTCTTGTATATATTTATATACTTGTACCCTTTGTTAGTAGTGCATCACTTGAATGTGCATAGAGAGAGTTGTGGGCAAGCCTTTGCTGTAAAAATAGAGAGAGAGACTTTTCTAGAGAGATTGAGAGATATACACTTGTGATTGTTTTCTTTATTTGGACTTGTGTAGCTAACATTCTTGTAAACAATTAACTGTTTATAGTGCATTCTTTTTGTGAGTTTTTCCTTAATTGAGAAGGGCATTTTCATGTTAAAATCTTATGTGTGTTTTCTCACATATTCTATCTCTTGTTGCCCCCGTCCGTCCGAGCACTCATCTCTGTTGGTGTCCGAGTGCTTTGTCCGAGCAGTCACCGTGTCTTCCGTTTTGCGCCAACAAGTGGTATCAGAGACGTGGTTTTTTGAACGGTGACCTTATTGCAGGCTGCTATGGAAGTCAAAAGCAAAATGACTTGCTTAAACGGAATCAATTTTGACACTTGGCATAGTAAGATGTCAGACTTACTCTTTGTAAAGTCCATGCATAATCTGGTATTTGCCACACAAAAGCCGGCGGCAAAATTAGACGAGGAATGGACGCTGGAGCACAAGCAAGTATGCGGCTACATCCGACAATTCGTCGATGATAACGTGTACAACCATGTTAGAGGAGAGACGAATGCCAAGACGTTGTGGGAGAAATTGCAGAAGATGTACACCTCCAAGACCGGCAATAACAAAATCTTTCACTTGATGAAGCTCATGCAAATTTAGTACAAGAATGACTCATCTGTCGCTGACCACCTGAACGAATTTCAATGCTGTGTTGATCGCCTGAGTGGCATAGGGATCAAATTTGAGGATGAGGTGCTCAAACTCTTGCTCTGGCAACCCTCCCCAGACTCATGGGAGGTGATGAGGATCACAATTGCCAACACAGTTCCTGACAGTGTGGTGACTTTGGAGATGGCTAAAGGAGCTGTGCTGAACGAGGAGATGAGATGACGGTCTCAGGGTACGTCCACCTTTCAGCACTCCGAGGTTTTTGTCACTGAATTAAGGGGAAGGAGCCGAGGACGTGGCCCAAAGTCTGAAGGATAAAGGGCGAGTAAGTCACGTTCTCGGTACCAAAACATGGAGTGACATCATTGTGGTAAGAAGGGGTACATCAAGAGGTTTTGTTACAAGTTGAAGCGTGAAAACGCTGAAATAGATAGGGGTGAAAAGAGACGTGGTGAGGAAGAGTCTTCGGTCTCTATTGTCACAGGAGGTGACCTCCTTTTGGTTTGCGAGTCTGAGGACTCTGTGACCGTGGCCGAGCAGGCCTCTGACTGGGTGGTGGATTCTGATGTGTCCATACATGTCACCTTCAGGAGAGAGCTGTTCTTTACTTACACTCCGAGTGCCCCTGGAGTGTTGAAGATGGGCAATATGGAGACGTCCGAGATCATTGGACAGGGAGACGTCTCCTTGGTGACAAATAATGGATCCCGACTGATATTAAGGGACGTCTGATGTGACATGGATATTCGTATGAATATCATTTCAGTAGAACGGCTTGAAAACGAAGGCTACTGCAGCGTCTTTTGTGACGGCGGTTTCAAGCTGATGAAGGGATCCATGGTGGTTGCTCGAGGACAACAGACCTTAGGCCTTTATGCGCTAAAAGCCAAGGCCGAGGTGGCAGAGGTGAATGCCACAAGATGTATGGAGTCCTCAAGCTTGTGGCATAAAAGGCTCGGACATATGAGTGAGAGGGGCATGAGTCATCTAGCTAAGAGGGTCTCAACGAAAAGTTGGATGAAGAAGGGCTGATGACTTGCTCTCACTGCATGAGAGTCTCCTTTTAGGGAGACGCATCATCCAGAAGGTCCGAGGTCCTAGAGCTCGTACACACAAATGTGTGTGGACCCCTCCCGGAAAGGTCTTTTGGAGAAGCACAGTATTTTATCTCCTTCATTGACGATTGCTCGAGGAAGTTATGGATGGTCCCGCTCAAAACCAAGGACCAGGTCGCGAGAATCTTTGAGCTGTTCCATGTCCTCGTTGAGCGTGAGACCAGGAGGAAGTTGAAGGCCGTCTGGAGTGACAACGGTGGAGAGTACATTGGGACCTTTGATACCTATTGCAGAGCACACGGCATCAAACATCAGATGACTCCACCGAAGATGCCACAATTGAACGGCGTGGCCGAGAGGATGAACCGCACCCTGATGGAAAGGGCCAGGTGCTTGTTGTCTGAGGCCAGGCTTCCGGGATCCTTTTGGGCTGAGGCTTTGAAGACGGCTGCCCACGTGATCAACCGGTCGCCCAGTAAGCCTTTGGACTGGAAAGTCCTAGAAAGGATCTGGACAGGGAAGGAGTCAACTTACAACCATCTTCGGACATTTGGTTACAAAGTTTTGTTCATATTCCGAGAGATAAGAGGAGCAAGTTAGAGTCAAAGACAAAGCTATGTGTCTTTCTGAGCTATGGCGAGGATGAGCTTGGGTATAGGTTCTATGACCCAGTGAAAAAGAAGTTGGTTTGATCCCGTGACGTGGTCTTTGTTGAAGAAGAGGCCATCGAGGACATTGGCAAAGAGAAGAAGACTCAACCCAATACTTCCCGGACAGACAGAGTTGATATTGAAACTGTCTGTCCAGTACCCCCTGAGTCCGAGGACGACAGACCAAGGACAGTAGGCGACAATGATGAGGCGATTCCAATGCCTCAGGAGAATCAGGTTGAAGATCAGACATCTCAACAGGCCAAGGCGGCCCCTGTGAGACGGTTGTCCAGAGAGAGACGTTCGTCCGTCCGTTTGCCAGCAAGTGAGTACGTCCTGCTCACTGATGTTGGAGAATTTGAAGATTTCGGCGAGGCCATGTGTAGTGCTCAGAAGGACAAATGGTTTGAGACCATGAAGGAAGAAATGACCTCCCTTCATGAGAACCATACCTTTGAGCTAGCTAAGCTGCCCAAGGAGGAAAAGGCCCTGAAAAACAAATGGGTCTTCCAACTGAAGACGACCGAGGACGCTTGGAAGCCAAGACACAAGGCATGGCTTGTGGTGAAGGGTTTCAGTCAACGTAAGGGTGTTGACTTTGATGAAATCTTTACACCTATTGTTAAGATGTCCTCGGTCCGTGTGGTGCTCGGACTGGCAGCAGCTTTGGATCTGAAAATAGAGCAATTTGACGTTCGGACAGTATTTCTTCATAGTGATCTTGAGAAAGAGATCTACATGGAGCAACTAGAAGGGTTCGAGGTCGAGGGGAAGGAAAGATTGGTCTGTCGTTTGAAGAAGAGCTTATACGGGTTGAAGCAAGCTCCGAGATAGTGATACCGAAAGTTTGAATCTGTCATGGTTGGATGAGGATAACATAAGACTACTTTCGACCACTGTGTCTTTGTCCAGAAATTTTCGGAGAATGACTTCATCATCCTCCTCCTTTATGTGGACGACGTGCTGGTTATCGGACATAATAGTACTCGGATTAAGAAGCTAAAAGAGCAACTGGGACAGTCTTCTGCCATGAAAAACCTCGAGCCAGCGAAGCAGATTCCGGGGATCAAAATTTTTCGTGACCGAGGGGACAAGAAGCTCTGACTATCCCAGGAAAGCTATGTTGAAAAGATGCTTCAGCGATTCAATCTGAAAAGCTCCAAGCCTGTCAATACCCCTCTGGCCAACCATTTTAGGTTGAGCAAGCAGTAGTGTCCGTCCTTGGACACAGAGAAAGGACGCATGAGTAAGACTCCTTACTCATCGGCCGTTGGTAGTCTGATGTACACGGCCGGACATTACTCATGCGGTTGGTCTTGTCAGCCGATTTTTCTCAAACCCAGGGATGGAGCATTGGTCCGCGATGAAATGGATTTTCAGATATCTCCGTGGGACTGCAAAGATGGGATTGCATTTTGGAGGGGAAAAGCTTCAGCTGGTTGGATACACGGATGCAGACATGGCCGGGGACGTTGACTCTCGAAAATCAACGTCCGTGCACTTGGAGAAATTTGTGGGAGGGGCAGTCTCCTGGCAGTCCAAATTACAGAAGTGTGTTGCCCTCTCGACTACGGAGGCAGAGTTCATTGCCATGATCGAGGCCTGCAAGGAAATGTTATGGATGAAAAGATTCGTCCAAGAGTTAGGTCTAAGGCAAGAAAAGTACGAGGTCCTCTGCAATAGCTAAAGTGGCATTCACTTGTGTAAAAACTCCTCATTCCATTCCAAGTGAAGCATATTGATGTTCGATATCATTGGGTGAGAGATATTTTTGATGATGGGCAGCAATCAATTGGAAAGGTTCAGATGAATGAGAATGGCTCGAACATGTTGACCAAAGTTTTGCCAAAAGGAAAGTTGGAAGCTTGTTGTGACATTGCCGGTCTAACTAACTTCGCTCCCACTCGGTCGTGAGGGGAAGTTTATTGGGGTCACTCCCTTCGTGGTGTTTTGTCCGCAGACAGGTGGAAGAAAATGGACGCGGACTTTTGGAGAGGCCCGAGAATATTAGTCCAAGAAATCCGTCAAAATAGACGATGACCAGTTGGAGGAGTCATGTCTGAGAGGTAGCCGAGGACTATAGACGAGGACTCTGAAAGCCTAGGCATTGACTCTCTCTCTTTGTAGGCCTATTACAACCGCGTTTATAGGTAGGGAGTTGACCCACTCTGATTGGAAGTTTGAGGCAGCTACAATTTCCAATTGGCGACAGGCCTGCCACAGCTGGCGCACTGCTACTCTACACGCCAAGCGTGAGCCTGCTATGGCAGGGCTAGGAGGCGTGGTCCTGCCACCCTACTGCTAGGGTGGCTGGCCGCCCACTATGCCTCTTGTATATATATATATACTTGTGCCCTTTGTTAGTAGTGCATCACTTGAATGTGCATAGAGAGAGTTGTGGGCAAGTATTTACTGTAAAGATAGAGAGAGAGACACTTTTCTAGAGAGATTGTGAGATATACACTTGTGATTATTTTTTTTGTTTGGACTTGTGTAGCTAACATTTTTGTGAACAATCAACTGTTTATAGTACATTCTTTTTGTGGTTTTTTCCTTAATTGAGGAGGGTTTTCCAAGTTAAAATCTCGTGTGTATTTTCTCACTTATTCTATCTCTACTGTTGCACGTCCGTCCGAGCGCTCATCTCTGTTGGCATCTGAGTGGTTTGTCTGAGCGGTTACCATGTCTTCCGTTTTACGCCAACTCAACCTTAGGTTACCAAAACATACATCATGAAGATAAAAATGTAAATAAAAAAACACCCAAATAGCATAGGTAATATCACAAACCCGAACAACTACCACCAAGACTCGAGGCAAAAAAGGAGTGCATTCAGAAAATACACACACGCCAACAACTCCACAATTCAACAAAAGAAGAGAGCATCTGCATCATACCACTTCAGCCAGTAATTGCTCCCTGACAGCAGCTTCAACAAAAGAGAGCATCATACCCTATATTATTATCAATTATTAAAGATTCATTTTTTATTAAAATTACTTGATGAATTTAATTTGTTATTAAAATTTATAATTATTATATCTATTCTATTAATGATTAGTTGATCAGTAATATTATTTATATATTTAAATATATATTTAGTTGTATTGAAATTATTATTCTTACAATAGAGAGAGAATTGAAAGAGTAAAACTAAAATGGAATAGTATTCACACTTTCTTTTGACAACTTTGGCATAATTAGGTATACAATTAAATAGAAAAATAGTATTTTTTTAGTTGATTGTAAAGGAATTACACAATAATATTACATTTTTAATGTACTAAATAATTTTTAATCATCTGGGTGCTTAGGGAATAAATATGGGCCTGCTTTTCCCCCCTCTCTTGCTCACAATTTGGGATCTCTATCTCAATAAAAAAAAGTTAATTTAACATCTCTTAATTATAATTATTTAATTAATATTAAATAATTAATATATTTCTTTTTTAAAAAATTAACTTTTAAGAAAATAAAATAATTATTTGACCAATATCAAATAATTATGATTAAAAAAAGTTAAATCTATTATCCTTTTAAAGAAATAGGATCCCTAATTATCTTCTATTCAAGTTTCCATTACTAAAAAAACAATTAGGTCGGATTATTGCCACTTCTTGGAAAATTAAGCTTGGAAATCAAAGCAGTCGTCCCCTGTCTGTTTGGCTTTCATGGGAAACGTTTCCATCTCTTCCAAGTTAATTTCAACGGCAGATCACCACTTCAAAAATCAACGTGGGCCTCTTCTGCCTTTGGATCACTCATTCTCTCTTTCTCCCTCTCTCTTCCCTTTATGAATACCATAGTACACTGGCCGGCCCAAATCTAGTGCATAAAAGGACAAAATGCCCACATAATAATGGCCTAACAGAAAATCCTCGGAGCCCATGAAACAAAAGGCGCGACGGTTGGTCCAAAAGATGCGATCTAAACCGCTTAGCATTAAAAAGCGATATTGGACATTTAATGTGTACCTTTAGGCAGTTACCAAATTGATCTAATGATTAGAAACCAAATGGCCCAACTGTTAAATGAAGGCAACAATTATATGCACAAGTAATGCCAATCATCATCAAAAAGACATAATGTCCACGTATTAATTTAGGAGTCCGCCAACCAAAGGACACCCATCACTATAAAAACAACCTTTCACTCACAGAAGAAGGGAATGAAGCTAAACAGATTACAAAGTCAAACACTCTCCCATACGAGTGCATCACTTCCAAAGTCATTCCTTTAGCAGAGCGCATTCTAAGGAGCACTGACTTTCAAACAAAAATACTCAATCCCTTTTCACTTACATTCTTGCGTTCATCTTCTCACATTTTTCTCATTCAAGTAGAAAGATTTCTAATTGAATGTCAAAGGATATATTAGGGAGTAAGTATCATATTCCTTTTACCTCTTATTTGTTTTATTATGGTGTACAGAATCCAAATTTTGAGTAATGAAAACCGAACTCATTTCTGAATAGACTCTCATATAAGACAAATCATTAATTTGTTTAGTAATCTAGATTTATAAAGCACATCATTGGCGCTGTCTGTGAGAACGATAATAGTCTGACCACACAACTAAAAAAAGCAAATATGGCAAACCCTAGGACCCAGGCAAATGCACCAGCCAGATATGATGTCTCACATGATGACAACCCAACAATGGGTAGTCATGAAAATGCTCACCCAGCCACAAATATAAACATGGAAATGCTAGTGGCCCGGGTGGATGTGATGTCCAAAGTCCTTCAAACCATCTGTACTCGACTGGAGAGACACCTATTGATGGTTCTTTCCTTGAACTCCCAAACTTTGGTGTCCAAGATGAAGAACCGGAGGAAAAAAAGCCCACTAAGGAGATGATTTAGCGGCCTAACGACCTTGAGGCCCAAGAGGCCACAAGCGGTAAGGCTTGGACCTAACTAGAAGGTTGATTAAGTTTTGGAGCATATGATGAAAGCCCACAGCAGCGAAATCCATATTGTTTCAAAGACGATGGAAGATGTTCGAACACCTTCCGCCTGAGAAAAAACTTCATGCAGTCACCCTATCCGTTCGCTTAGTGGGGGCTTAACATATTAAACCCATTGTCATTACATTTGGATAGAGGAAATTTATCATAATTAGTATTAACTACTTCACAAAATTGGTAGAGGCTTCCCCACTGGCATAGACAACCGAGTAAAATGCAACAGAGTTTGTTCAGTAAAGTATCGTATTCAGATTCGAGATTTTTAAGGTCATAGTGATTGACAACAGAATTTAATTTCTTGGTAAGAGATTCACTAAGTACTGTACAAGTTTAGAAATTTGGCTACTTTGCACTTCTGACTCCTATCTACAAACGAATGGGCAAGTAGAAGTAACAAATAGAACTCTACGTATTAAAAATGAAGTTAAAAGATGCAGGGGGCTCCTGGGTGAATGAGATACCCTCCGTACTGTGATCCTATTGGATGATATCAAGGAAACCTACACGAGAAATGCCATTTAATTTATGTTATAGGACTAAAGCGATCATCCCAATAGAGATCAATCTGCCCAACCACTGGTTAAAAGTTTTAACCCATAAAATAACTCTCAACAATTCAAACAACATCTTGACTTGCTCGAGGAAGTTCAAGATGCAGCAAGGTTGAACATGGCGGCTCATTAGTAATGAATTGCTTGGTACTATAATAAAAAGTGAAAGATCATTGCTTCGAGGTGGGGGTTCTAATTCTATAAAGTATAGAGGCAATAAGTAAAACCGCCAACAGGAATAAGCTATCCTCTTACTGGGATGAATCATTTCTAGTATCAGCGATTCTCCAGAATAGTACATACAAGCTGCGCATCCAAAATAGAAAATTGTTCCCAAAGACATGGAACACCATCCATCTTAGAAGATATTATCAGTAAACCTTCACCGAGCACAAGTAAGTTTGGTACATGGCATATGGGTTGCATGTGTGATATACTCATATAACAATTAACAAAACTGTCACTTATTCATTGTATTAATTTTTTATGTGAATGCTTGCATGTCTTTATTTAAAATCAAATGGCCCAAATTGACCCTAAGTCAGGTGAAGATTTTTACCTGTGAATCGACCTGCTAAAGTACGGTCAAAAACCTTGGTTAAGATAACCAAGCGACCTAAATGAGGTCGAACATAAAATTTCGGTCCAAACAACAGAGTGACCCAAACAAAACCAAATGCAAATGCCCGAGGGGCTTGTAGACAAAAGTCTAACCCTCCCTAAAGCAGTCAAAACAAATAAAAAACTTAGGGGACTTTTTCAGTATGCATGCAATGACATCCTTCTACAGGAAAGAGCACTATCAGTCGACAACAATCAATAGACTTGAATTCGATTTACAAGTGTAACAACTTCCTCTAATAAGGGCAAGCATCATCGGCTAAGTGTGGTCGACTGTCTCTGCCAAAGCCTTGCAACTATGACAACCAAATTTAGTCGGCTGCAAAGAGGCTTTTCTAACATGAGTGCTACAACATCTTATAGGAATGAGCACAATCTGACAAATACATCCAACCAAACTCGATGATAATAATTACAACGCTTAGTCGGCAAACAAAATGAATGTTGAGCAAGAAAATTCAACATAAATAAAATGATATCAGTGACAATGATTATAACGATCTAACAGATTTATTGATAAGTCGATACTTACAATAAGGAGATCGGAAGCATCCATTAGGAAATTACAAGATACTGCCAATTGCCTACGCTCAAACATAATAACAATCCTAAGACTAGGAGACCCCCGATGATGGTGGCATTGGCACTCCACCTATCTTCGAGAAATCAATCAAGTCACATTGACGAGGAGCTTCAAAATTTCTTAGATCGAGGCAGCCCAATGGAAAGTCGGGAGTGACCAATGGCATGATCAGCTTATAGTTATGGAAACCATCATGGAATCTATCATCTAGCTCTAGATGGAGATGTGTCCTCAGCTCTCCTTCGAGTTGAGCGCACTTGTTACGAAGATCGACAAATTGCTACTCAACCACTGGAGCTTATCCTCTAGTAAAGCGACTCAACCTAGGGCCAGGGATCTTTCATCAAAGAGTTCTTAGAATCTCATCAACCACTTGGATAACTCTCTGGTCGAGGATAGTGGCCCGACCTTGACTCTGTTCAGCCTCAGCAGTGACATTATCAAGACGAATCTCCATTTTCCTAAGAACTGCAGGATCGGTGAACGATTGGGACAGGCAAAAAATTTCAACATCATGTTGGGACAGTCCATTTGTAACCAAACGTATCAGGTCCTATGACTACAAAGCAAAATGGTTAGTCACATATAACAGAGACATAAAGAACAATCAGAAGATGAGGGAGTTAGCAAGCGGTACCTCGATAAGAATTGGTCTCTCCTAAAAGGATGGACCGGGAGAAGTCTTGAGCCCAAAAATGGATGGTGACCTTCAGTACAATAGAGATAATACATGGTGATAGAGAGAGACCTCAAATCTGGGAAGAGAAAAACCTCCCGACTCCACCAAGTGCTCAAAAGCCGAAGGATTAGTGCAAGGCACCACCTTTGCTGACGTGGCCTCTAGATTATTATAAATGATTTTGTCAGCCGCTCGATTGTTATTAACGTACTCAACAAAAACAATAGGAGATGTGGAGATAGACACATCGGGCGACAAATTGACCAAAATTGGGACCTCATGCTCTATCACCAATGGAGCATCGATCGGCTTACTCGATCCGCTCGCCACGGTTCATTTATTCTCAAAGCAGAAGGTATTGGGGCCTCACCACCCTCAACGAGTCTAGTTACCTCTTCAAAAAGTGGGCGAATTGAAGAAGAATGAATGGAACCTGATCTTTGAGACAACTTAGCAGCATGAGCTTTGGTCATCGCTTCAGAGGCCTCATCGATGGCTCGCTCATAATCGGTCAAGGAAGACAAGGAAGGAGTTTCCCAACCGATTGCTCTTTCAGGGGAGTCCTAGATTAAAAGCCCACCTAGTTTCCTCTTGGGATGATGAAACCGTATGATAGTAGTATCCTCTCCTTCCATCCTGACCTCTCAGTTCATATCAGTCAATGCCTTCTAGGTCAACCAAGTGCTTGCCCTATGAAGGGAGATGGCATTCTCTTCAATAAGCCTCGTCAACAACTGAGCTATGTGATCCTCTCTCTTCAAAACATTTTTAGAGTAGGCGAAATTAACTCTACCCTATTTATTGGAAAGAGTCCAATCGAAAGGGTCTACAACGTAAAAATATCGATCTTTCAAATCCTTTATTGAATCAGGGTTGCCCCCACTTATTTTATACTTCTTACGGGGGGAGAAAGAAATCAAATTATCATCCTAGTTAAACCAGAAGACTACTTTAACGGTCCCAACATCCAAGAGAAGCTTATTGTAACGAAAGAAACATATAAATAAATCAAGTATCTAAGACCATTGGGATGGAGGTGAGCCACTAAAATCTCAAGAGCCTATGAATCTCATACATCTCTTTCGTGAAAGAAATACAAAGGCTTTCTTTTAGATGGGCGTCATAGATGGTAATGAAGCTGTGCTGAGAAGCGTAGGCTCTATCATCAAACTCGGGCATTATGTATGGAACAGCAATAGGAATATTATACTTTTAATACATAACGTCCACATCATTGTAGGTAAAGACGGACAAAATTGCAGCGACACCCTAAAAAATTGCTCATGAAGCCATGAAAGCATGAAGAAAAGAATAAACTAAGGCATAGCAATGTGAAAAGTGAAGAAGTGTAGAAGTGGTAGAGAGCTAGAGTTTAAATAGCCAAAACTTTGGCCTAGGAACAGCGTTGTTTAAGGGCATTCAAGGGGCACGTCCCCATAATAGCCAAGACATATGCCCATACTAGATAGTGTTGCTGCACGTCAGTTTTGCTGTGTCAATAATGATGGCATAACACCATACCTTCCAGCATGACAGGTAGATAGTTGACGGATTTGACACTCAAATCAGCTTATCTCCAACGCAATGCAAGTTATGATACCCTGACACATCACTTTTCAAGATGGTAGACTTGCGATGGGTGACCTTGATGTACTTGAGACTAATTCGATTAAATCACGAATACCTAACCGAGCGTTCGGAATAAGTTATTATAAATCGAATTGTTAGAAGACTGAGTTATCCGTGGTCCGAATTGTCAGATTGTCAGAAATTATACAATAAAAACTAATATGCAAGTGCTTTAACTATTCAAAGTATACAAAAATATTGGATCCATACAATAAAGACAAATAATATTCAAGTAGTTCCATTTATTATTCCTTTCACAATGTACAAGCTTATAATAGTAAAAGTACAACTCGGAAGGGGGTAAATAATACATGGAGCAATGATTTGACTAGAGAAGTCCAATTGCCCGAGAACATATTTCTTGATCACCTTGATGAGGACCACTGAGATAAAGGGCACCATTATAACACACAAGCCAACCTTGGGACGAACACAAAAGAAGGAAAGCTCTCACCCGAGAAATGGTAACAGAACTCCAAGAGCTTCCCACTTCAAATGGGGTGGGAGACAAAAGAAAGAGTGCTCTCCCTCGAGAGATAAAGTAGCAGCACTACTCTCCCTAGAGAGATAAAGTAGCAGCACTGCACATCTCTAACTGAGAAGGGAGCACAAACACCCGTTCACCAAAACCTTCCGTAGCCACTTGTGCCAATCACTGAGAAGCCATGTTACAATGATGGAGGTTAGGTTTTGAGATGGATATAAAAATGGGAAACCAATGTGGTTTTCCATATAAAAGAGGATAACTAATGCAGACTTCAAATGTATCTTCAGATCTTGACTTCAAATCCAGGGAAGAATTCCCCCCGACTCCAGCTTGTGGCAGCGAAGGCTCTATGTTGGCTCCGAACAGTCATACCACCTGGCAAGCAAAAGGTGCTTCGTGATGTAAAGCACATAGAGCCTCGCCAGTTATAACTGAGGAGGACGATTAATGGGTATTTAATCCAAGAAGATCATGCATTTTAGCATTGATGGTAGAGAATCAAATCCTACCAAACAGGACACCAAATCAACAAAATATTTGGGAAAGGAGCATGTGTAGAAGGTTTGCAGCTAGCATCCCATTGTGAATATGTTGGGAGTTGAAATTCAAACCTCACAACATCGGGGGCTAGTAATTGTTACAGTAACACATGGGTCGACCTGTATCCAGTGCACAGAAGAACAACAACCCAACAGAAAATCCTCAAAGTCCATAAAACAAAGGGTATGGTGGTTGGTCCAAGAAACGTGACCCAAACCACCCAGCATTGAAAAAGCAATAATGGACATTTAATGAGCTGCTTCAAGCAGTTATTGCATTGATCCAATGATTAGAAACTAAACAATTTAATCGTTAAATAAAGGCAACAGTTACATGCACAAGCAATACCCCTTATCAAGTTCAGAGATATGTCTTTTAGCAGTCAAAAATTTCTCTCTTTCCATATACTCCTAAGCAAAACCCTTGGCAGCCTTAGCAAGACAACTAAGTGTACCTTGGAACTATAAAGGACAAGAAGTCAACTTTTATTTAAATAGAATAATTTGAATGTTCAAAGAGGTTACAAAAAGTTACCTCAGTAATAGAAATCTTCCCACTAGATACATTGCCTATATGAACCTCATAAACCATTTGAGCCTCGACTCTTGGAGACCTTGGAGCAACCACAACAATCTCTTCTTCCACTTCCACCGGTGCTACATGGACCTCTGCTTCTTTGATCTTTCCTGTGATGATTCAACCCTCAGTCTTAATGTCATTATAGACCTCAGGTTCTGGGAGTTCAGAAAGTTGTTCTCGAGCAATTTCAGGATGAGGTTCCTCAGTAGGCAAATTGACCTCTGGGAATTCGAGCAGTGGCATTTCTACAGTCTCCTTAGGATGAATCTCACTTATCCACGAAGTCTCCTCTATAAAGGTTGTTACAATGTTAGACAAGGAATCTTCAGGCAAAGGTGACATAACGGCTGGGATGCCATACGAGGCTAAAATAGGAGTGACCTCAACCACTTCCTTAACAGATCCCACTTGCTTTATCTCTCTAATTTGTCTAACAACCTGTGGAACTGAAATTGGAGAAGAAATGGAAGTTTTCTCTGACGTGGTTATCAACTTCTTCTTCTTCATTATTACATTTATAGTAATATCGTCCTCAGAACTAGATTCCATGGACGTTTCCTTATTCCCAGCGGCTATCACTGATGGCTCTCTTATTTCTATGCCTTTACAGGCTGTCTTGTCCTCGGGCTTCTTTATCTTGTCTTTAGACTTTTTTGGTTTGCCCTAGTACCCCTTTATTCTTTGTTCTTTCGCCTTCCTTTATACCTACGTTTTATTAAACTCTTCACCGCATGGGCCTCAGATTCCTCAACTTTCGGTTCCCACTTGGTTAATGTGAGAGACTCAGGGTAAAGCCATCGGTTCTTCCTATTCTCATTAAACGTCGCGGCTTTCGCATGAATTAAATCTATAAGTCCTTGCACGGACTCCTTTTCATGATAAAAAAATGTTTGACTGCATGACAGTAGAGATGGGGCCTCATTCAGGACAAAGTTCCCACTTCGAAGGAACTACCAAAAAGAAGAAATGGTCCTTCCATCGTTTTGTAGAATCTAGGTTCCCTCCACTAAACCCATATTCCAGCCGAGAAGAAATAGTGATCCAATCCATACTATGACTAAAGCGAAATAAAACCTTCATCGCAGTGGCATTGAAAATCACTTCATGAATCCTCGCAAAAATACACGGAGAAATAAAATACCTAACACCATTTGGTTGAAGCCTAGCAATGGGCACGTGAAGTTCTACCATGATTTTGTGAAACTCTGGAGCCAAAGAAAATCTGAGACCACCCTTGAGGTGAGTCTTATAGACAATGATATACCTAGGAGGAGGAGAGTAGGCCTTTCCATTAATTCCTGACAAGAGGTATGCCAAAGTATGAGGAATCTTGTGTTTGGCCTTAAAATACTCCACATCTTCGGACGTAAGTGTCGACTAAAAATCGGCAACTCCTGGAGCCATGGTTAAGAACAAAGGAGAAGAATGAAAATTCCTGGGTCAAGAAAGAGATAAATTTGCAAAGAAAGTAAAGAAACCTAATGGACTTTGAAAGCAAATTTATAGGCTCAGTAAAGAACTCTAAAACGACACTGTTTACATTTGAAATTCAAAAAGACATGCCTAATAATTGCATCGTAACGTGTCAACCGCCTGTTCGCTCAACCGCCCGATGTCAGTAATGATGGTATATACATTTCCAATGAATCGAAACGGCGTGCATTGAATGCGATTATGATAGTAGCTGGACAATTATTCAAATTTGGACTCGGATATAAAGAAATTTTAACTTCATACCAGAAGACTGAAATTCAAATTTTCTGGTATGGGGGGCTAGTGATAGGTATGATACCTATGGGCCCAAATAGGGAAGCTCATAACGATTGCAAACCTAAGCCCAACAATCCTTGAAGTTAATGTCCGAGCAGCATTTAAATGCGAGCAACTTATTATGTCTACTCAGCCAACGAATGTTAGCATGGCCCTTTTTCAACTATTACAACCGAGGACAACCCATCAGGTAGAGACGGTTGCTTAACAAAAATAACGGTTATAATTGCCATAAATAATGGCAACGGTCAACCGTCTTAATGGTCAACCACTTACTATCTATAAATACGGGTTCCCACCATTCAAAGGGGGGAGGCAATTCGGAAGGATAAAAAAAGACCTTTCCAGGCAAACACGTTCTAAGAAGCCTAGAGCGCAACTCCTCATATTAAAACTTAATTTTATTATTTCCTACATATTTTCTCATACACACTCAGAATATTGACTTGAGTATCAGAGGATATACCGGAGAGTAAGTTCCACCAATCCTTTGATCATTATTTGTGTTTGCACAGGGTTTAATTTAGAAACTTATGGAGTTTGAGGACATCAAGTGACCAACAGACACAAACCTTCATCCGTACAACAATGAAATCCTCGAACATAACAAAACCCAATTATAAGATTCTAAACCCAAAATAATTACTAAAATAGTCAAATAATTACTTAAATTAATTAGACAAATTACTTTTATAAAAAAATATTTGAGATATTACAATCTACCCCCTTAAAAGATTTCCATTCTCAAAAATTTTGGTACAGTCCTGGAAAGCATGTGCTATGATTTTACTTTCATCGAAATGGTTTTATTCTTGAAACCTTGAATCCTTTCAAATAATAGATGTATAATTTTTAACATTTGAATATTTTTGACATCATTATCATCGTGACAATTTTCATAGGACACCTCCAATTTTAATCAGGTCGATACTTCTTTTAGTCTATAACAATCTTATAGTCGACCAATATCTTTGTCAGCTTACTATAACCAAAATTTTTTTTTACTCTAATAGAACTTTAATACTAAAACTGAACACCCATCAAGTATACTAAAAATTTCAATTGTATCATTATTTCGATATAATATTCAATTTGAGCCAATTGATAAATATTTGGCTCTAATTACCAATATCGGTCTTCAAATCCAAGTTGTCATATATCCACATATGTACTCAACTTTCCTATATGAGTCGACCTCCTTAATTTGTCAGCTATAGCTATTTGAAAACACATAATATTTTCTCCCAAGTATAAACATTTTTAAACGTCATTTCTTCATTAAATAACTCTCATGCCTTAAATTTATCAAAGATATATTTCTTTGAATCTTATAAAATGATCATCCAATTCTGATATCTTTCCTATAATCCATTAAATTTTTTAATATAGTTTAAACCCACACTAAAATAAATTTCAAAATAAATTTTATATATAATATTTATACTTTGCTTAAACTATTCTCTAAAATGTTACTATCCGACGTTAGTAGTTTAGGCTAATTGATCATAATTAAATCCTCAATGTATCAAATTCCATACTATTTTTTTTCAAGTCATTGTCAGCAAATACTTGATACTAATTGTTACTTCTTCTCCTTTATTTTATTATTATTTTTCGTAAAAATGTCATATTGATTCTATATATTCATAGGGTAAAAATTAATTCTTATAGTTATAAGAATTAATAGACAAATTAGTAATGTTGGAGAAAATTCATCCTGATATCCAAATGAATAACTTTAAATAAGAAAATTGAAATAATGTATTCAAAATTAAATAAAAAATTACACAAAGAACCATAAATAGATGCTATAGTAAGCATAATAGAAGGCTGAACAATACTGAAAAAAGAATGTCAAAGTTTAAAATTTTAACATAGTGCATGAAGTATCAAAGCAATTCATCAAGGGATCTTAGAGTGATAGTTAATGATAATACAAGTTTGATAGTACATATACAATAACACTAATAGAAAAAATAAATGTTACAAAATACTTATTAAAACGGAATATCTGAGGCTACAATCTCAAGGGCAAAAAGGGAACCAAGGAATCCCAAGCTCAGTTTTTTTTTTTAATCTTACCACCATAGAATATAAAGGGAGAGTATAATTGGTAAAAATTTGACTGAACTCAAGAAATAAAGAGAGTTCTTATGACTATACTACTTTAAGATGAGGAAGAGCACAAGGATCTAGTTCCAATCAAAGGCACAAAACAAAAAAGAACATAGCTAATATTTGACTCCGAAAATTGCTCTGGACAGATGACTAAAATAACAGAAGGGCAACGATTCCAATAGCGAGTGCCAAGAAAAACAATAGTTCCAATAGCGAGTGCTAAGAGAAAAGGAAGCTTTTGGATAGGTGATTTTTGTTTCATCATTCAAAAGTACTACCAAGGTCCATAAAATTCAAATTTTAGGTTATATCGGGTTTAACCTAATCAATAACTGCTTCAATCATTAATAAATTCATAGGCAAGCTTGATCCCCAAGTAATACCATTTAGGCTAGCCACCTCTTCAATTTTATTTGTTATTATTATTTAAAAATTGGCAATCATTAATCGCGTATCGATTTTTTAATATACTTGTATTCCGATAACTAGTTTTCAAATTCTTGTAGTCGTTCTTCTACCTTGATTATAACTCCTAAATTCTTCCATGGTAAATCATTAGGCTTGATGACACTCAGACACGATCGCCATTTCGATTGCAATTTTAATTCTTTAAGTTTTGCAAATACCATCCTATAAAGTTTTTGAAATCGATGTGATTATTCAAGTTAATTCGATAGAGAAGTTGATCTTATATACGGTATTTGTACCAGCAATATGGTCGTGATACATTTGAAAATGTCTGAATTGACAATAACATTTCTAATCGATAATTCATCTCACTTCGTTGTAGATGTGAAAGCTCTGGATCATCCAAAACTACATAGCTGATGTACAACACGTCAATAGTTGGGGTCAAAATCCTCCTGATCGAGAATGGTAAAAGTTCTACTTAACTCCGCGATTATCGTCAATCAAACGGTGTTGGCATCTTCTTCTCTGGCATATGACATTGCATGACGTATAGCCCCGAGTTATAAGGAACCCACTAATCTTTTGTTACTTATACATTAAGAAAGATGATGGTCCGATTTCGAAATCTGTAGTAATAGGCTTTGGTGGTCCTCTTTTCCCGAAAAGTTGAACGATAGAAGTTTACATATCCACTGCCTGAGATCCATAAGTCAAGGTGTTGAGAGCTTGTACTATCAGCTAAGCTACTCCATATGAATGCCATCATAAGTTTTGTAGGAGTTTCCTGTGCTCGCATTTTGTTGTCTCGTCAACCTATAAAATAAGAAAATTTAGAATCTACTATACTAATACTCTGGCCTTGCAATTTCCTCCTGATCCCAAAATATTTCAGATCCTAAACCCAAAATATATGATATTTTTTACGACTCAGAATCACCCACGATCTTCTAAGTCCTCAAGGAAGCACTATAAAATTTGTCTTGACCTAAAACAATCAGTAATATATAAAATTTTTGAACCATTTAGTGAATCCAAATTTTAAAATACCAAGGCTTAAAAGTCCTTAAAAATACATACTATTCTCTACCCAAACATGATTTATTAGAAATAAATCTAAATGCTTATATATCATTGGATCGTCTAATATCTTCAAAAATTATCAACTCCAAAAATCCTCAAGTGTTCATACAAAACCTTAATTTTCTGATACTATAATGTCTGTAACGTACCAGTTTTTGAATATCATAATTATGAATAATTGAGTTAATATAATCAAGACTAAACTTAATCCATATAAAAAATTAGGTTTCAGAAGTGGTAGGAGGTCCTGACTTGGGGCGCTTGCCAGGCACCTCGTGCAGCACTGCGAGCATCCAAAGCAGTAATATAGCCCCTGTTGAACGCTCGAGCACTCTGGCTAGGTGCTGATTTGCACATGGGAGCCCCCATAGGACATTGGTGGACCCTCGAGCGCCGGCCCGAGAAATAAAAACCCATGAGGGTTTTGTTTACGATATTTTTTGGCTTTCCCAAACGAAGAAGAGAGAGAGAGAGGAGAGATCGAAGCTCTCGGAATGAAATCCGGCTTAGAGTTAGTTGGAGAAGTGATAGATCTGGTTGAGGCAAGTGCACTTATACTCTCCTCTTTTGTTTTTCTTACACTTTTATTTTATTTTTTTTCAGGTATTCTCGTTTCGATACCTAATTAAGTTTATATTTTGTATTATCCATGACTTGGGCACAAGAATTTATCAATGTGTTGTCCGATTCATCGTTTTTGTGCAGTTTTGTGCATCCCAAAATCCTAACCCGTACCCGGACCTTGTTAACCGATTATTTAAGTTGTATACATGATTTGACTATAGATAATGAAAATCTATATCTTGAATATGGTCATTTATTGATTGGGTATCTAATTTTTTAAATTTTGTTCGATTTTGTACATACGGGACCCTAAATCACGCTTAACACTATTCACCTGAGAAATTTTGGATTTTTGCATAATTCTACTTTATTTAATTGGCATTTAAATTATATATAATTGTATATACTCAATTATATATTTCAAAAATATTATTGTGAATCGTTTGTGAATAAATTATCATCTAGAAACTCTTAAGTTTCGTTTGCCCCGACGTGGTAAGAATTTTCTAGTTGTTTCAAAGTATCATATTAAATTATACATATGTTTAAAGTCACGTGAACACTTAAACCTATAAGAAATGATTATCTCTATCTATATATAAAAATTATACAAGATATGTAAGTATACTAAGGGAATGCTATAATTTGATATACGTATGATTCGTTCTCTTGGAATAAGAATCTTGTTAAAGAAATTTGATGGACTTTTCTTTAAATAATAAGAAATTGTAAAATCTAGACCACAGATTTATATTTTAGATAGTAGTATTTTCTAACATACCATAGATATTACAGCAAAAACTAAAGGATTATCTTGGCCGTGTATTATAGTGGGTGATATTTCTTAACATATCTTAGGATATTATTGTGGCAAATCGAGAAATTACTCCTAGACCACGGGAGATGCTCTGGTGGTATATATATTATCTATTTTTTGCCCTAGGCATTGGGTATCGTCCGTTATGGAATGTTAAAATTACGTGGGTAGTATATCTGTTATTTGTTTCTGGCCCTAGGCATTGGATAACATCCGCCACGGGACATTAAAGTTACGTGGGTGGCATATTTGTTATCTGTTTTCTAACTATAGGTATCAAGCACCATTCGCTACGAGATGTTGAAGCTACGTAGGTAGTTAGTGCCTTAGAAAATGTGGGGATATGTATATTCCTTTCCTCAATTTGTTTACACCGTTAATTAGTAAGGCCTATCTGCCATGATCCGTAAAGTAAAGAAGTTATGTATGTTTTGGAATCTAAAGAAAAACAAGTAAATTAGGGAAGATAAATGTATTCTAGAAAGTGCATCTAATCATAATTTATGTTTACACATCCTCATTATACTCATATATCCCTCTTCTATTTTATTTTATATATATTATTTATTATCTTTGATTATATTGTACTTGCTAAGTATTTGACTCACCCTTACTATTTTTCTTGCCCCTAGATGAGTATAATCTTATGCACAATAGGGCTGGGTAAAGGATTAGAAGTCAACTTGGTATAAAGATCTTTGAGGATAACTTAAGGACTTAGTTCTATGGTCTTTGTACCATTTTGTAGTACCTTTGTATATTTTGTGAAAAATTTGTATATTGATGTAGTTGTGTGTTTGATCATATCCATGTAGTGTAGCTCCTACTGTATTTGATGGTTGTAAATGCTTCTACAGGTTTTTATGGTTTATGTAAGCGCCTAATGGCATCTTATCGGAGCCAACGTCATACTCGGAGTTATGATGTTGGTGTCACGTGTAGTTGACGGCTTATAGATCCTATATTTTATGTATTATGGATTATGTGGTTGTTGTTCAGGGATTTATACAGATTTTGTATTTGTTTGGTGGTCATTTTTCTACCAAAACTCTATCAGATTTCGATTAGAAAAATGTGATCCGTCACAAAGTTGTAATGGCCCGAGACCGAGTCTATGAACCCGGCCCAGACCATCCAAGCAAAATCTCAAATTATTCAAAATCATCAATTACGCTTCACAATTTATATCATCAATCAACATAAATAAACTCAAAATTATTGCATCACTAGAATTTATGACACCATAATTGATCATCATAATTGTATCATTAAATAAACATCCATAATAGTAAACTACTTGAAATAAAAATAGTATCGATATCCATAATGTCAAATCCTCATAAATGAAAGACCGATAAATATCTAAAAGTCAATGAACCAATAAATAATCTCAAATATCTATTATGGAACCTTAATTTTTAAGATCACATCTATCTGAAATGTACACAGCAATACGTGATCTCTTCTAACCTGATGTCAACCTGTCTACTTTGAAGTCAATAAAATATAAGACTATGCCGAATGCCTAATAAGTAAATATAATCAATAATAACAGAATGCAAAAAAGTATCTCATACAATAATCATAATACAATAAAAATTAAATAAACGTGGCATGTCAATGGCTGTCCGAGACTCCACAATATGCCGTATCCACGACCCAAAAGTTATAAGGATAACTGGATGTCGGGAGTGCAACATGGATTCCCACCGAATCTGATCATTACCTCAATCTGAGGTCACAACGGTACTAGATGACAATAATCTAAACTGTACGAGATAATAAAATCTCCATGAACCTTATTCTGTCATAGTGAACCAAAGGCCGAATATTTATACTATTAACGGTTAGGTAAGTACCACGAGGTTATCCAATATGCATGGTATCCCCACTACCCCTATAGTCCTCTTAGAGATTGTATCTATAGCATGCTTATACTATCTCTGATACTCATTTCCAATGATATATCTGATATCATCATTTACAATGGCCACTAGGCTATAAGAATAACTGGATAACTGGCTGTCTGAGACTCAACAATATGCCATATCCATAACCCAAAAGCTATAAGGATAACTGGATGTCGGGAGTGTAACATGGATTCCTACTGAATCTGATCATTAGGTCAATCTGATATCATAATAGTACTAGATGACAATAATCTAAACTGTACAAGATAACAAAATCTCCATGGACCTTATTCTGTTATAGTGAATCAAAATCGCATATTTACACCCCTAACAGTTGAGTAAGTACCACGAGGTTATCCAATATCCATGGTATCCCCACTACTCCTACAGTTATCTTAGAGGCTATTCCCATAGCATGCTCATACCATCTCTAATACCCTTAGCCAATGATATCCCTAATATCATACTCTATAATGATCATTAGGTTATAAGTATATCTCCTCAATATCAACGACCTCAACCTCTAAAATGAAATCGGTATCGGAAAGGTATAAACTACTTCAAGGTCTTATGAACTCCCATTCGTTCAGATATCATACAGTCTTCGTATACTCTTCTTTACTTATCCATAGAGTACCAATAAAATATACGTACGCGATCAAAGTTAACACAAAAATCGTTCATCATGGTAATAAAGAAAAATCAAAGAAAATCTTAAATATTCGGCCAACCATTCTAACATCTTCTTCAATTCTCTTCGGCTCTCCCAGTGTATCAGACTCATTACAAGGTCATATTATATCTTCTCTGTGGTTCTTAACTAATAATTTCATGATTATTCTATTTATTTAACTATTTAGGCTAATTTCATGCGAGTCCCAATCAAAATAATTATAACTTATCCATATTTCTCGTTAAACTAACTTTAACATATTCATGTCCATAATTATAAACCTTCGATATCTAACAATACTTATACATTAACACTCATATACATGTAATCAACATATCTTGTGTATGCCAACCTCGTGCACGTATACATATTTATGAATAATTACACACACACACACATATATATACATACATATATAAATACATACATATAATACACATACATATATATAAATACATACATATAATATACATACATATATACATACACCTGTATCACAATCGCCTACATATCCCCCAACACACACATACATACATCCGCACATACTCACCTTCTCACTACCATACACATGTATTATTATTATTATTATTCTTCGTATACCAACAAAACCCGCATACATACACATTCATATGCACACTCCAATCTACATCCAAACACACCTATATATACAAAATTTCCACACATCCATATAATATACATATGTGCACATACATTCCGCATGCCATCTACTTCCAATCGTTTCCTCACCGTTTCAAATCCAGTGCGACTAATCGGTGTCTAAAAAGGGTATAAATGCTCTGTTCCTCAACTTCTCTTCTGATTCTAGCCACAAATAAAGAAAATTTAAATTTTTATCTTATAAAATATAAAATAAGGATTTTTTTATTTGTAGCACAATATACTAAATTTTTTGCCCAATCCAGGGTGAAGCTTTCAAAACTCCACAATTAGAGCTATGTGCTCTGTTCTACTATTTTTGCCCCATTTTTTGCTCCCAATAAAATACGACTGATTTTCTCCAAAATTAAGACATGTAGTGAGAGAATAAATATCAACAATGAGAAGAGATGGATTTACTTATAAAATAAATGAGTTTACTTACCTGAAACTATAGCACAGTTATAGTTTAGCAGCAACAACGGCGGTGGCGACTTTGGCCCAACTCACAACGGCGACTTTGATTACAGAGGTAATGGCGGCTTCAAACAGTCATGGCGACACTCCCTCCGGTACCGATTGACTATAGTGACGGCTTTGCTCTACTTTGGCTCACTTTCTCCCCGTCTCCACTCACGCCATCCCTTTCCTTAAATAATGGAAGGTCGCCTTTTAAGGGTTCCGTTGGGTTTCTATTGTAGCGTCAATTTTCCTTCTTTCCTTTCCCATCGCCACAACCCTCGCGCCGTTTCCCCCTTCTCTCTTCTCATTTCCTTCTTCTCCTTTCTTTCTTTCCCTCCTTTCTCCTTCTTTCTTTTTCTTTTGAGTTCTTCTTTCCCCTTTCTTTACCGTATTATTATTATTATTATTATTATTATTATTATTATTATTACTACTAAAATATTAATTAATTATTTATTTATTTTTATAATAACACTTAAAATTTTAATATTAATTTCTAATATCTTGACCACCCCTCTTTAAATTTAATTTTATAAATATATTATAAATTAATAATTTTTAATATACTAAAAATTATATAATTTAAATATATGATGGTTCACTTGATTAATTAGACCTATAATTAAACTAACTCAATCAAACATATTAATTACTCTAAATTAAATTAAATGATTGAAATGCCGAAACTCGAACTATTAATCTAAATTAATAGTTCAAGTATCTATGCACAATTCAATGGTTCCAATATTCTAGATTCATTTTTTTAAGCCCAATTATAAGATTTTAAACTTTAAATAATTATTAAAATAGCCAAATAATTATTGAAATTAATTAGACAAATTACTTTCATAAAAGAAATTTGAGATATTATAAATTTTCAATAGTTATCTACAAAATGATCATGAGTTAACTATTTATGTACCAAGATTTAGAGGATTTTTAGTAGTAGATTGTGTGATGGTCGTGAGCCAGTCACTCAAGCGATTACAAGGAATATAAAATGCCATGTTAAGATTTTAGGGTAAATCTAACATTATTTTGATATTAAACAGCACGACACGAAAAAGAAGAACAAAGAAAAGAGGGAGTAGGAAGAAGTTTCATATTAGATTGAAGTCAGATACACTATTGTAATCATATTTTTAAGACATATTACTATTTGACTAGTCATTTTTCTCATTATATCTTCTTTGGTGGGTTATTAGTTGTAATAGGGTTATTTTTAACCAAACATTTACTCGGGTTATGGTAAAGAAATCTCAAATTATGTTACATTTATAACCTGACATTTTTATAGTGAATTTTCTTAGAATTTATTTTATAATTTTTACCTTAATTGAAAAGAATTTTCACGTTAAATATCATTACATAATATAATGTGCCTGATTGTGTAAATTTATCCATTATACTCTAATAGTGTTTATTGGCCAACGATTAACGGGGAATTCAAAGGTTCATTTCTATTTCCCGATTGTATACGTGATTCTATTCTTAGAAAATCCCAACTCTAATGAATTGCTGAACGACGGGCGAGTGAGCCTCTGGGATAAGTTTCTTTGAAATTAGTTGTAGTTTGATTAAGTTTTAATCAAGTTAACGTATTCGTTTATCATTTGGATTACTTTGTTTAAAATTTTTAAACTTAAAAGTCGTAAGTTGTTCAAACCTTTAATTTCTCTATCCTTCATTAGTTCAAATGGTGGCATTAAATTTAATCACACTAAATCTCCATTTTTGAATAAGATGATCATTATTACTTAAACAAATCATACTGGCATAACTACAAATATAATTGAATAGTTTTAGAGTCGGTCAATAAGCCAAATATCATAAGAATACCATAAATGCTACCACCAATAATTTAAGCCCTTATTCTGACATATGTAATAACTAAGCACTCAGATGTCTGATAGAAGAGCTAAAATTGGCGGATTCCTCCACAGTGGGCAGATCTCCTATTTGATTTTCTTAACTCATTTGTCTTTGATCAAACCCATAACCATAAAGGTACTCAACAAAGCTTCACAAAATAGCTTTCCATATATTAAAAAATATTATATCATTTTATAAAATCACAACCATTAAAGACCGATCATTCATTAAAATTGCTTGATGAATCTACGTGGTTATTAAAATTTGTTTTGTTACATCTATTTTTTCAGTGATTAGTTCATACTAGAGGAATTACATAGTAATATTATATTTTTTTAATATATTAAGCAATTTTTTTATCATCTATACGCTTAAGGAATAGCTGTGAACCTGCTTTTCTGGGTAAATTAAGCTTGAAATGTCAAATAAAAAGGAAATAATGTCAGATTTCCTTTTCTCGGAAAGTTAAGCTTGAAAATCATACAGTATCAACTGAAGTTCAATTATGGCCCTTTTCAGCGCCTTGGAGCCCCCCTCCCTCTCTCTCTCTACCTCCCTCTCTCTCTCTCTATCTCTGCCTTTATTCCTTATGATTTCGATAAAGGGTATTGCTTCAGTACTATGGGCATGGAAAGCATGGGCATCCATGGTCAATTGGGCTGCGGATCAAGACCCATAAGCAGGGTTCTTGTTGGCTTGTTGCAGTAGAAGCTTTGGAAATGCTGCAGCTGCCCATGGCAAAAGATGGTACAGAGGCTCTTGGTTCCACAGGAAATGACGGTCCCATGGCTGGGATGTCCGACAAAGAAAAACTTAGCTTTGAGCACTTCAAGCAGATGTTTGCACCAGTGACGAGTTCTCCTAATGATCCTAGTCGTGAGAGGATAGTAACCACCCTGGAATGCATGATTGGTCCTGAAGGTGATCTCACAGAAACTACTGAGGAACAATGCCATCGTCTTTCTTTGGAATGACATCTAGATCAGTCTCTTGGCTACAGTGGGTTGTTTATGATGAAACAGCACCTGCATCAAATAAGCTTTGTACTTGACTGGTTATGAATATTGGTTGTTCAATCTAACATTATAATCTACAATTGTAAGTCAAAAAGATTGAGTATAAATGAAAATTGGTTTGTCACCGTTAAAATTGTAAATCAGCAACTACTATTTCTATAACAAAAATGGTTACTTAAAAAGCTAATAAATATTAATGTTAACCTTATAAATCAACACATAATCGTCATCAATTGAATTGCGCTCATAGTGTTGCAGCGCCCTTGAACCGATCATTTGGGGAGATAATAGGATGAAGGCTCGTAATCTCACAGAAGCTCTATGGGCCTTTTCTTTATGGTCCAAATGTTCAATCTCTGATCCTCTGAATCCAAACGTAAAGATTTACTCCAAGCATGGGATTTCTTGATCCTGACGCCTTCTCCTTTACTTGCACATAGGTCCCCTTAAGCTACCTTGGCAGTGCCTTTGCCATAAGTTATGCCATTCCAAAGGAATTTCCATAGTAGTTTCTCAACCTAACTGATCATTGCTTTAGGTGGAATTGAAATCAAATCCCCATAAACATCAAGGTTTGAGAGAACCCAGATGGTCAGTTGGAAGCTTCGATTAGAAAACATGCAACCATTTCGCCAGGAAGACATATGAATCTATGTTTTGTAGAAATAAAAGGCACACCAAAATATTGTTTCATCTTCCCCCATTGAAAAAATAACATCACCTTCCTATGATCAGTGATGATATAAGAAATGCAAGGACACAACATCTATTTATCAATACTACCGTTGGTCATGGAGGTACCCAACAAGTTTTTGACAATCTCCTCTCCAACTTCCTCCATACATTGAGTAGAAATGCCATCATCCTTTATCAGGAATGAAATATGTTTCGTATTTTGCCCCCTACCACAGCTCTAAAGATGAACTTGGTTTAGTGATCACCCTTACTAATCTATTTAATTTTGAGTTTCTAATGGTAGCAGTCTTCTTTATGGCACAGGGCTAGCCAATACCCAGCTCTTTTCTTTTTTTTCCTCGTTTATTGATTCGTTGAATTAGCTTGAATGGCCATATCCAGCGGCTTTCAAGTTCATCTTTGGGTTTAGTGACAACCACCGTTACATCTCCCACTTCTTCATTAAAGACATTGAGCACATATTTGAGAGGCAATCAGAAGTTTATGATTTTCTAAAAATATTAAATTTGATGATAAACTTGTGGTTATGAATCAAATACTTACAATTAAATGGTTATATTTTAGTCATACCAAATAATTTTGGTAATTTTTCAAGTGCTAATTTTTCGTAAATCAGGCAAATGAAAGAATTTCAAGAAGGGCCTCAGAACTATTTCAAAATTGTTTCGTTGGAGCCATTAAATGCCATTCAAATTCACTATATTTAAGTATAATATTTGAACACCGTTCAAATATCAAAGTAAAAAATTTAGAGAAAACTTATTTTATGACCAAGTTGATTAGAAATTGTGTGATTAATTTATTTTGAAGAATTTAGCATTGATGGGGGCAACTAAAGCGGCCAGACACAATGAAGCAACCGGGCAAGAAGGAATCACGGCCCAATGGTTCAAATGACGGTCAACGCCCCAATTGACTGAAGAAAGCCCTCAAGAAGCTGGATGCGGCCCAAGCCAGAAGTGGCCCAAGCCGGAGGCGGCCCACAAGCCCTCTCCCATGCACAACGGTCATCGGCCCTGATTGGATGCGATGCAGAGAATCTCCCCAGATAGCAATCTCTTCTGTAAATGAATCTCCCAAATCAGTGCACATCCTAAAAAGGAAGCTCTCAAATTAGTGCGCGACTCACAACAGAAGTTTCAGCATTCACGGCATTTAACATCTCCGTGGGAGAAAAAATTCTCTATCCCGAGCGTTGAAACTTTAAATGGCGCCTGTATCCTCACGAAAGATGGAAAGGATCTCTTTAGGCTGCTGGCAGCCAGCTTTGCCACCTAAGAAAGGTAGCAAGGCTTGACGGCTATAAAAAGCCCTAAGAACGCACTCCAAAGACATGCTCTCTCGAATACTTAAACTCACACAATCAATCCTTCTCACAAGCAACCCATTACTATTTTCTTTCCCACTACTCGTTTCTAGCGAACCCATTGGTCAGAAAAACCACACTCTTTGAGCACACTACGACCTAAACCACTCCACAACGAGTGTATCTTCGAACAATTCTTGCAAATCCCCTTCCCAATATCCATTCTAGCATATTCTATTTTTACGTTCATCATCTTAGAAGGTAGATTGCTGATTTAAGTATCAAATGATAAATTGGGGAGTGGGTCCTGTCATTTTTTCCTAATTTATCATTTTCTATTATGGTGTGCAGGATCCTAGGCATGTAGGACGGAGACTAGACCTGACTTCAATACCATCCCACGGAGCAGTTGAACCCAAATCCGTCCAAAATTTGGATCCAGAACATATTATTGGCGCTACCTGTGGGAAGCCGAACAAAAGGCCTAACCACAATTTCATCCACATCCAGTTCATAACCGAACATGGTGAACACAAAGGCACAAGTTAGCATTCCGGCAAAGGAGGTCACCTCCCCTGACAATGACCACTCCACTGGTAGTGAGGTAGGGGATCGACTAGCTCCGATCATCCTAGCAATGGCGGAGCAGATGGACAAGATATCTCAAATGCTGCAGGCACTTTGCACATGCCAGGGCAAACAGTGGCAGGGGGATCCGTCCTCTTCAGCCCACACTCCGGCCTCCAAGCGAGGAGGCCAGAGAAAGAAGAAGCTGGCCAAAAAAGTGGCACGATCGGGTAACTCTAGCATTCCGGCGGTTTCAAACACCTGAAGTCGTTCTAGGCTGGAAGGATGGGTCAGCCACGGAACCCCGGAGGAGAGACCGGAAAGAAGGGACCCTTACTACTCTCGGGATGATCAGAGGCCTCCAATTCAAGAAGGAGCCTCTTGTATCACCCGACCGACTAGCAGTAGCAGCTGGCCGGTGCCGCACCTCACAGCCAGACATTCGGGGTTGAGGACCTATCTCAACGCGAAGAGGTCCACAACCCCTTTACGGTGGAGGAGAAGGTCCAAAAGATACGAAATCGTGTGTTCAAATGGGAAGCAAGCGAATACTCGGCTGATCTGAAGAGATCTCCTTTCACCATGGAGATCCAAATCCAACTGCTGCCGCCAAAATTTAAAGTGCCTACCTCGGAACCTTAAGACGGAAGCACTGATCCTATAGATTACCTTGATCACTTCCGTACTCTATTTAGCTTCCAGGGCCTAGAGGAAGCTTCCGTGTGCCAATGCTTCCCCCTCACTCGGAAGGGGGACGCCAGGATCTGGTTCTATCAGCTCCCGGCGAATTCTATCCAGAGTTTTTGGGATCTTGCTAATAGCTTCCTGACTCAGTACACCTCAAGCCGTCGCAAGGAGAAGTAGCTATGACACCTTACCCACATCAACCAGAAGCCATGCAAGAATCTAAGGAAGTTCTTTAGGTGTTTTATCACTGAAGCTCGGAAGATACCCAAGCTCACAGATGAGGTGAAAATGAGCAATTTATTTCTACTTTGTGTCTAGGCGACTTTTTCAAGCACTTGACCCACAAGGATAAGTAAACCTTCTGGGACGTTAAGTCCATCGCTAGAGCTTACAGAGCGGCGGAGGAGACCAATGAGACAAAGCACCTAGAACGGGCCGATCCTCCTCGCTCCCTACTGGTGGATGAAAAGAGGAATAATGGGGGCCATGACAACCCCAAGAGGAAACAGCCCATAACTGAGCAGCCCGTGCAAAGAGAGTTCAGGCCAATTTACCTAACTCCACCAAACGACTCACAGGCAAACATCCTCATACAGATCCGGGAGATGAAGTTCGTCAAATGGCCAAAGCTGATGAAGAACCAAGAGAGAGGAGATTTAATGAAGTACTATGACTTCCATCAAACTCCGAATCACAGCACAGAGAACTTTCGGACTCTATAAAGAGAGATCAAGATGCTGATCTGCCAGGGCCACCTCACCAAGTTCCTGAGGAACCCATGATAGAATTCCGATCCCTCAGGCAAGGACAGGCCCAAGCAATAGCAGCCGAGGAATTGGGTCGCGATGAGAGTGGTCAACATGGTGACCACCAATCCACCCATGACTCACCCTATGGATCACCAAGAGAAGCAAACTGGGCATAAGAAGCAGAGGGTGGAGGATGATGTCATTAGTTTTAGTAACGACGATATAGCACATGTAATCTCTTCTATACTAATCTCCTGGTTGTATCCGTACTCATTTTAACCAGTACTCTACACTACCAACTGAAATGAGTCTTTATTGATAATAAAAGTTTCCGTGATTTGCTTTACCTCGATACTTATTTCAAATTGGAACTCAAAAAAAGTCAACTAAAACAATCCGAAGGGTCACTATATGGATTAGATAATGAACCAGTGGCCGTCCAAAAGACAATCCGGCTAGAGGTTACCCTAGCACTTACCCTAAGACAGTGAGCCACACACTCACCTTCCTAGTTATCAACCTGCCTTTCATGTACAACGCCATACTTGGCCGACCATGCTTGATGGCATTCAGGGTCGTAGCATCAATACCCCATCTAAAAATGAAATTCCCTACAGCTTGTGGTATTGGCAAAGTATTGGGCAACCAAGTAACCGGTTGAACATGCTACCTATCCCAAGTCATCCCAAATGGCGTGATTGGCCGGTAGATGACCTAGACCATCGAGATGAAACAACTTTGCAGTAGGCGCAGATCATGAGGACACCGACCTCATACCGCTGGATCCAAATAACCCAAATAAATGCATACAATAGGGGGCTCCCTCACCGAACCCCTGCATCACCATCTAATCAGCTTCTTAAAGCGTAATGCAGATGTCTTTACATGGACGCCTACTGATATACTTGGGATCCTAACTAGAGTAGTGGTTCACAAGTTGGATTTCGATTCCAGTCATAAACTCATCAAGTAGAAACGGAGGAACCACGCCATTGAGAACATGATAGCTATTCGGGAGGAAGTTAAAAAGATATTAGATGCCAGATTTATAAGGAAGGTTCAGTGCTCAAACTAGCTCTCCAACGTCATCCTCGTCAAGAAAAGTAACGGAAAGTGGTGGATGTGCATCAATTTTACCATCGTCAATAAAGCCTACCCAAATGACAGCTTTCCGTTGCTAAAGATTGGTGGACTCCACTCCTGGGCATGAACTATTAAATTTCATAGATGCCTATTTTTGCTATAATTAAATCCGGATGAGCCCAGAAGATAAGGAATATACTTCCTTCATGATCGATCAGGGGATCTATTACTACAAGGTCATACCCTTTGGGCTAAAGAATGCAGGCGCCACTTACCAAAGGCTCATAAACAAAATGTTCGAGAAGTAGATCGACCAAAATATGGAGTTGTACGTAGACAACACACTCGTCAAGAGTAAAACCATCGACGATCATATTCGTGATCTCACCGAAGCCTTGAAGGTGCTCTGGGCACCCCAAATGAAGTTGAATCCCTCTAAGTGCGTCTTTGAGGTTTCCTCTGAGAAGTTCTTGGGGGTTCATCTTCTCTCAATGAGAAATTAAAGCAAACTCAGAGAAGATCAAAGCACTCATGGACATAACCCCACTGTGGAATGTGAAGGATGTCCAGAGGTTGATCGGGAAACTGGCAGCCCTCTCTCGCTTTCAGCCAAGTTCGGTGACAAATACCTTCCTTTCTTCAAGGCCTTGAGGGAGATGAAGGCAAATGAATTCCAATGGACAGTGGAATGTCAAGCTGCATTCGACGAACTAAAAATGTATCTAGCTAACCCACCTCTTCTAACGTCACCAAGAGAGGGTGAAGAGTTATACTTGTATTTGGCTATTTCAGAGGCGACACTGAACTCCATTTACTATGTCAGGATTTTGACACACAACAGCCAGTTTACTACGTGAGAAAACGTTGCTGCCGCCAATACTCGTTACCCCCATGCTGAGTCGATTGTGTTAGCACTCATTTTCTCGGCCAAAAAGTTGCAGCCCTAGTTCTAGGATCACTGGATAATTGTCCTCACTAACTAGCTGCTAAAGGGTATCCTACAAAGGCATAATGTTTCAAGGTGGTTAGTTAAGTGGGTTATCGAATTGAGAGAGTTCAACATTGAATTTAGACCCAAGTCGGCCATCAAAGGGTAGGCGCTAGCCGACTTCATCGTCGAGATTATGAACCCAATCCCAGATGCAAACTACACCACTGACACCGACCACCATACTGAAGCACCAAATTGGGTTCTTCATGTGGATGGCTCATCGACAAATTTGGACAGTGGGGTAGGAGTGATCCTGAGGACCCCCGGCAGGTTCGAAGTAAAATACTCATTGAAACTTCGTTTTCTGACAATCAATAACATGGCCAAATACGAAACCCTACTTGCAAGATTGTGACTTACTAATGAGTGCTCAGTTAGACACTTGATTGTCTACAGTGATTCAGAGTTGGTCGTCAACCAAATCTGTGGAAGCTTTAAGGCGTCCAACCCTCTGCTAGCCAAATACTTAGCTAAGGCAAAGAGTGTGATCCAAAGATTCAACAAGCTCAACCTGGTTCGCATCCTAATGGCCTAAAAATTAAAAGGCTGATGAGCTTGCAAGGGCGTTGGCGGTTGAGAATCCAGAACAGTACTCGAGTGACATGTGAGGGATCTTAACTACTCCTAGCATAAATGAGCAAGAGGCAATACAGGTCATCGACACTGAGAACTAGATGTCGCCCTTTTGGAGGTACCTCACGGACGGATGATTACTTGAAAACTCAGATGAGGCCAAGTGTATAAAGAAGACAGCCGGCTAGTACACCATTGTGAACGAAAAGTTATACCGCCATGGGTACTCGAACACATACCTTTGATACCTTACATCAGAGGAGGCCGACTACGTATTAGGGGAGGTCGACCTCGAAATCTATGGGTCTCACATCGGTGATAAGAACCTAGCCTTCAAGGTGATGCGCTAGGGATACTACTAGCTAACCATGAAAAAGGATGTCATGGATTTTATGAAGAGGTGTGAGAATTGCCAAGTCCATGGCAATCTTCACCATCAACCGCCCATAGAGCTGAGAACACTTTAGGTGCCTTAGCCATTTGAGCAATGGGAGCTCGACATTCTTAGCTCATTTTCTATCGCGTCAGGACAGAGGAAGTTTATCATGGTTGGTCAACAAAGCCAGTCAACCGCCATTCTGACTCTGCTTTTTCTCCGGATTCAAACGGTTTGGTCAATGAAGCCGGTAACTATCTTTTTTGACCGAACCATCCCCACTCCAAAACTGCAACCGTTCCATATGACGAGCTGCCTGGCCAGGACCCACAGCTCCTTGGCCATTTTGGACCACAAAATAATAATATAACAATAATAGAAATAACAAGATGTGCACGGAAATGAAAGACAAGGAGGCAAACCAAAAAAAGTTGCTCGCATAAACAAATTTTCTCATTAACTTTCTCTTTACAAGTTACACAGCCTTTAGAGGCTAATACACAATAGAACAATAGTGATTGAGAGAGAAAACGAGTAACACATAAGAAAGCAACCCATCCCAAAGACCCTTCTCCGAGCTCTCGAGGGAAGTGTCAAGATTCGAATGCGGCATTAAAGTGGGCAAGATTTGAATGTGGATTCAAATATTGTCAACAACCACCCATATGAAAAGGAGCAAACAAAGCAGTACAAGCACCATGACTCCAAATACCAACACCAGAGAATGCAAATTGCCTAAACTTAAAGCCAGCAGATAGAGCAGCAAGCTTCCCGGTAATGCCAAGCTTCTGCGCCATTTCATCACTTAATGAGGAGGATGATGTGGAGAAACGTCGAAAGCTCCCAATTTATAGCTTGTAGGGAAGCAAATGGCAAATCCGTAGAGAATTGGGGAACAGATGAGTCACGCTGAGAACAGTAAAAAAGAAAATTTCGGTCAAACCTAAGAAGACAATACGACCTATCATGTCTCATCATAAACATGCTAGAGGCCAAAGATTCGGTCCACCGGCATGAGGGGCTACTGATGGGGGCAGCTAAAGCGGCCAGGCCCAAAGAATCAACTAGCCTAGCAGGAATTGCGGCCCAATGGATCAAAGGGTGGTCAATGCCCTAGTTGACCGGAAAAAGCCCTCAAGTAGTCAGATTCGGCAAAAGCCAAAAGTAGTCCAAGCTAGAGGCGGCCCACGAGTCCTCTCCCACGCACAGCAGTCATCTGCCCTAATTAGACGTGATGTGAAAAATTTTGCCAGATGGCAATCTCCTCTGTAATGGAATCCCCTCAGGGAAGCCTTCAAATTAGCATACGACTCACAGTGGAAGTTTTAGCATTCATGGCGTACAACATCTCCACGGGGGAAGAAATCCTCCATCTCGACCGTTGCAACCCTAAATGACACTTGCATCCTCATGGAAGATGGAAAGGATCCCCTCAAGCGGCTGGTAGCCAACCTTGCCACCTAAGGAAGGTGGCGAGACCCAATGGCTACAAAAAGCCCTGGGGTGTACTCCAAAGGTACACTCTCTCAAATACTCGAACTCGCACAAGCAATCCTTCTCGCAAGCAATCCATTGCTATTATCTTTCCCACTGTTCATTCCCAGCGAGCCCAATAGTCATAAACCTGCTCTCTATAAGCGCACCACTACCTAAACCACTCCATAACGAGTGCAAATCTGAATAATTTTTACAAATCCCCTTCCAAACATCTATTTTAGCATACTCTGTTTTTACCTTCATCATCTTAGAAGGCAAATTACTAACTTAAACATTTGAGGATAAATTAGTCTTAAGGAGGAATCCTTACAATTCCAGGTGAAGGAATCATTTGAATTTTTGGTGTAGAATTGAGGGACCACTAGCCCCTCTGTATTTTCAAGCATCACCTCTACCTATGCAACATGCTCAACCATTGAAGTCCACTTATCAAGCCCTGCATAGGAGGACATATTTAGTAATTCATGAATTTAAATTCGTGTCAAGCTAATGTCACTGCCCAACACACAAGGGTATTGGATGACATTCATTACTGTAACATTCTAGATGTTTTTACTTTAATTATTTTATGAGAACATAGCACTAGATTAGTAGTGGTAATTATTTGATTATTTTTAATAGCAATTACTATAATATGTCAATAACAATTTTGGGCATAGAATTTCATAATTGGACTTGAAATCTAGGTTTGAATTGATTAGTGGGCTATGTATAAGAAATTTTAGTTGTAAGGTTTATTTTTGGGATAAATTTATAAGATCCATTTGAAAATAAATTTTCTATAATAAGTTAATAAAGTTAGATAAATACCAACAATTTGAAAAATGAATAAATATTTAATATTTGGATATAATGAGTTTGGAATATTTAAATTTGATGTGTCCATAAATCTAAATTATTGTACAAATTATAAAACCACTTGATTTCACTCAATAGACTGAATTGAAGCGGATCTAATTTTTGTTATTTTGAAACTGAATCCTATACACCACAACTAACAAATAAAAAATTAGAGGATGATGAGACATTCTCCCCGGTATATCCTCCAACGCTCAAATGAGAAATCTTTTTTAAATGAATAGAAAGATGGAGGAATGATAAGATAATGCATAGATACATATATGAGGAGATTGAATGTGGGTTGGAGGACTAAACTCCAATAGTGCACTAGACGGGAAGTGACTTAGAGAAAGAGGTGCACTCGACAGGAAGCAACTTAAAGAGTGAGGTGTACTCAATGGAAAGCAACTTGGCAAGCTTTCAATGTGTATGAATGCCTGAGAGTTAAGTATATGCTCTGTATTTGATAACTGATTGTTTGATTGCTCAATTAGGAATCCCCTCTCTCATGGCAAAAAAGGGATATTTATAGAGTGAGCACTGGTTTAGTCTTTCTTGGACCTCACGTCCAGTGACAGTTGTTCGCATGGATCCATTAAGTTGTTTCAACGGTCATGGGAGAGTGATTATGGGAACCGATTATAATAAGTGTTATTGTTTAAGAATATTCGCTTCATTGTCAGAGCGATCATGGGAGGTAATTGCCTTCTGAGAATATTTGTTGAGCAACAACTGTCATTCTGGGGTAATGTGCAATCATAGGGTAATATCCCCTATATATTTGCTCAGCTATTAAAACATTCATAGGACAGTAAAATGGTAGGTACCGTTTGCTTGTAGACGTTGAGTTGTAAAGGTTGTCGAATGCTGAGCTAAATGGATCATCACTGGGACAGTGCATTACACAACTCTAATTGCTTGTTTTCTATTGGGCGGTTCCAGGTTGACCCACTTGGGCTAACCATAGCATATTTTGAATCCTAAACTCTAGATTGGATCATGAATTATAGGACCCATCATAATCGATGGATTGGGTTTAGATACTTTGTCCATTAATTTAAGTTTAAATTAATTAACAAAATATGTTTAGTTAACTTAATTATAAATTAAGCTAATTGAATGGACATTTATATAACTAAATTAGGTGAATCTTAGTGTATTAGGACTCTTTGACTAAAGATATAATTAAGTAATTAAATTTAAAAATGATTGAAATACTAAAAATTGTGATTAAAATTTTAAGATAATTGGATAAATTAAAAGATAATAATAATAATAATAATAATAATAGATGACAGGATGAAAAGAAAGAAAGAAAGGGAAAGAAGAGAAAAGAGAAGAGAAAAGAAGAAAAAGAGAGGAAAGAAGAAAAAAAGGAGTGGCACGAGCAGCTCCGACGAGAAGACGTGTATAGTGTATATATGTATTGGTTAATTGAAAAATAAATGTACATGATGTGTGTATATTCATATGTATATGAGGAGGAAATTAATGGTAATTAATACTTTAATTGAACTCTCATAAAATTAGTCGGGATAGTTGGATAATTTGAGTAATTGCAAGTTTATTCAGGAGGAACAAGTTAAGAGGCTTGGTTGGATATTCAAATGTTCCTTTGATTATTCTATATTCCTATAATTATCAATTTTTTGCATTGAATTAGATCGTATCTATATATTTTATTGGTATTTTATATATAAATTAAGGAGAGTGTGTAAAGATTTTAAAATATTTGAGTAAATAGGAGTCCACGAGACTTTATAGTAGTTTATATTTTTTCGATGTGTGTTCCTTTTCGAAAGTTGTGGTTATTGATCTTAAAGAGAAATGCTTATAATCTAGTAATTATTATAGAAAATAATATCATTTACAATGCGTATCATAAATAATATGAACATACTACAAGTATAATATTTAGGAGAGCAATAGGAGTAATGGGAATACCTTAGATACTAGGTATCTTGTGATATTTATCCAACCATAGGAGCAAAAATACGTGATCTTTGGTTTATTATGATAGAATAAGATTTATAAAAATTATTATTATCTTGTATAATAGATATTATTGTTATCTTGTATAGTGATGACTTCACCTTTGAGGCATGCCTAGTGCATTTGGAGAAAGTCTTTGAAAGATGTGAAGAAAGTAACTTGGTCTTGAATTGGAGAAAAATGCCATTGCATTGTTACTCAAGGGATTGTGCTAAGGCATTAATGCGTCTCTGATTTTTGAATTATGATATGGATTAGAGAGGCACTCAATCTTTTGCTACAGGTTAATTAGAGTAGGTCCAATTTTCATCTCTATTAACTTAAAATTTACACACCATAAACTATAAACAAGATATTACATGATTGGTGAAACTCACTTTCCAATTTATCCTTCAACACTCAAATTAGAAATCTTTTCAAATAAATAGAAAGATATAATGAGGATATAAGAGAATACATAGTTGCAAATATACGGGGGATATTAGAGGAGGACAGGGCTCTTATTGTGTGCCCGACAGGTGACGGCTTAGAGAGAAGTGGATGATTGGGTTCTATTTGGTTGTACGTGTTTGGTGGCTTACTAGGGGTACACTTGGTAAGTGGCTCACTAGGGGTACACTTGGTAAGTGACTCACTATAGATGCAAAGGGGGAGAGCTATATCAGAGGGAGAGAGCTTAGTTCTCCCTTTACGCTTCTAAACGTCAGAGGCGTTCCCTAGTCCAAAGAGGGCTTTGAGGGTTTGAGTAGTGCTCTTAGATGATACTAGAGAGGGATTCTTCTTGCCTTGTGGTGGCAATAAGTATTTGTAATACTTCGTGAAGAAGGATTTGGCACTAAGGTTTGCGACGGGTGTCACCTTTGAGTTTGCTAGCTGTTGGGGCGTTAACTGGAGTAGCTATTGTCAAGCGTTCCCTTGCTACAGTGAGGAGGTCGTGAGTGGTCCCCCCAATCCAATCGTCAGACTACTGGGATGATGGCTTTAGGCAGCACCTGCATGCGTGTACTTTGACCACCATCGGCACATGCTCTGACCACTTTGCTGGTGTCACGGACCGCTTTCCTTCTACTTAATATACATGAATAACTTAAATATAATGATAAGCCATATTATATATAAGTCTATATAATATACAACAATTATACACATGATCCATATGATTGCCTTATCATAAGCGGCATCCAACACCGTACAAATGGAATGCAACATCAAACTTTACTTCAAATATGCCTACTCGGTACTAAAATCATTGCCATGATAACCTGTAGAATTATAAATAATGACCATAATAATCTGCAAAAGTATAACTAAATGATCATCACCAAATTGTATTCATTTTATCGTAAGATAAATACATAGTTTCTCGATATCAAAATTAACTATACATCCACTACATTATATTAAAATTTATCATTACTCAAGCCTAACAACTTCCGGCTTCAATGCTACATATCAAGTATCAACTCATGCTCATCATCTGAAGGGTTAATAAAACAATAAGAGAGTGAGTAAAATATTCAATAAGGCACATGTAATAAAGACATACACATTTATATTTAAAATAAAAATATATTAATTAGAGGAATATAAATCATATAAAATATGAATAAACTTATGTCTTCTTTAACTTATTCTTTTCTTAATAAAGCATACTTAGTCTTATTTATATTTAAGGATTAGAGCTAGTAGACCTTATTAGTTAATTAAGTGAATAATCAATGAAAGGTTGTGTATACTTTCACACAATTTAAGGCCAGACCCTCCTATTCAACACATGAAAGTAGACGGCATATCTATAATTCAGTATACGAGGCCATAAAACTTATGTAAGGATCGAAATTTTATTATTCATAATTCAGTAAATTAAATTAATTTATATAAAATTAAGATTAATGAATAATAAAATTTAGAAGGCAGAAATTCGGCACCAAACGTAATAAAAATTTATTTGATGAAATAGGCTTCACATTTGGTTAATAAATGATAGAATGTATGACACGAAAGTAATTCGGTTAATAAATTCACAAATCGATTAATAATTAAATTTATTTTGATTGACGACAAGATAACTCGGTTAACGAAATTACACCCGATTAATAATTCAGTAAAATTATTAATAATTTATGTAAGGACCGAGATTTTATTATTTATAATTCACTAAACTAAATTAATTTATATAAAATTAATATTAATGAATAGTAAAATTTAGAAGGTAGAAACTCGCACCGAAATGTAATAAAAAGCTATTTGACAAAATAAGCTTCACATTTGGTTAATAAATGATAGAATGTATGACACGGAAGTAATTCGGTTAATAAATTCACAAATCAATTAATAGTTAAATTTATTTTGATTGACGATAAGATAATCCGGTTAACAAAATTACACCCGATTAATAATCGAATTTAGCCAGATTAATTAAATATAGTATGAATTAAATTGATTAAGTAAAATTATATACATTGTAATACCAAATAAGTTGAAATCATTGAAATTCAGCAAGAAAAGATCCTTACATCAGCAGCGACCGACAGCCTCGAATTCTATGCTAATTTCCAAGCATTTCATAAAGCATTTAATTTATATATAGCCTAAGTTTCTCCTACACATGAAAGTTTCCTAATTTAATAAAATTTTTCAAAATAAAATATGAATAAGCTGCCTAAATGCAGCTGCATCAGCAAAATATACGACAGTCCCTTTTTCTACCCCAATTTTCTAAGTGCTTACTAATTAAATCAATTAATTAAAGGATGATATTTGGCCTATAAAGAGAGGAGATGCACGGCATAATGAGGGCTTAAAAATATATTAAGAATTTACCACCAATAAAATAAAAATAAATGGATTAAGGAAGGAGAGCCACCTTGGTACTTTTGTATGGCATGGTTTAGCAAGAATTTCTAACCTCATGGGGGCATGTGACAACTCCAAATTAATTATGGGATAACTAGTCATGTTGGAAAGAAGATAAATAAAAAAATTAGATTTAAAATTGAATTAAAAATATTTCTAAACAAGAACTCCTCAACCTCTTTAATTTGTTATTAAATTCTTGATTTTATCTTGAAGTATTGTCAGTCTAATATTTTAAATTTTTATTGAATCCATAATAGAATGAGTAAGGTTCAGCAATATATTAAAATAGAACTCTATTACTAAACTCTACTGTACCATACTGATATCCGAATTTTTATATACATTATTTGATCGATTCATACAATGTAATTTTTACTGTATATATTTTAAGATGTTATCTAAATCACTATATTTTTGTTTTGGAATAATCATTGCCTTTACCATATCCGAATTTTTTTTTACCTCATTTGATCAATTAATGCCATAAAATTTTTACTAAAAATATTTTAAGATGTTAGGTAAATCACCATTTTCATTCTAGAATAGCTAAAATTTAGAAACATGCATCATGAAATTAGTTCTACAACCTACTGTTATGCTTGCTGATATGCTACTTTTTAAATATTATTAATGGCCGATTTATCCCATGAAAATTTTAGTAAAAAAACTTTAATATGTTGGCTAAATCATTATATTTTTATTTTAAAATAATTCTCATGAATTAGGCTGAATTCAAGGAGTTTTAAGTCAACTAGCAGTTTGAATCAAGAAAATCAGGGACTGTTGTTGGTGCTAATTTTCTTTACGTTTTTTATCGATTCAAACTCTATAAAAATTAGTATAGGAACTTTAATATACCCTCTAAGATGTCATGAAGTTGATTTAAAAGTATCTCTTGAAAATTTGATCAGTTCAGTCTCAAGAAAAATTGAGTAAACTGAACCGACGAGATTACACAAAAATACTAAAAATGACAGTTTCGGGAAATCAGGCCAAACCGATCTTCGTCTGACCATCAAACCGGTTCAAAATTGGTGACCCACTAGTTAAAACCCTTATTAATATTATATAAAATCGACTCATGGAAATGAGATGAATGGACTACCGAATCTGATCCCCGAATGAACAGTAAAACTCACTCCTGTATCCTTGCTGATGCTGATGCAAATCTTGCAGTCTACTTTGGTGGACTGAACTGACCATGAACCGATTAAACCAGCAGCCATCCCAGATATATTTTCTAGTACTAAGGGTGAACTATCACCATGTAAAATGGTTTCTGAAAATTTCTCGATATGGTCACTGAACCGGACCACATATCAGAACTCAAATTGAACTTCAGCAGTTTGCTGAAATTTTGAATCTCAGCCCATGAAAATGGGTTGAACCAAGCCCCAATTTGGCTGACCCGACAACCAAAGTATCTTAAGTATATTAAAAGGATATTAAAGTATCAACTTATAAAATTTAGTAGGATTTGACCACCAAACTGGATCCCAAAATGACAACTGGACTATACCCTGCGTCCCTATTGATACTGTAGCAAGGCAGTTTAGGAAATGGATTAAACTAGCTGTGTACCAGTTGAACCAGCAGTCAACCCGACCAAGTATTCTACTACCAATGCTTAAATATCACCATGTAAAACGGTTTCTAAAAATATTTTGATTTGGTCACTGAACCGGCCCCAGAACGAAAATTGCCACTAAACCAGCCGATTTGCACTCAATTGCCTATCTTGCTAATTTAGTGTGAACCGACTAGAAAGTAAATAATAAACTGGCCATGTATTGTATGTTAAATTAGTAATCAAGCGATACATCATGTAAATCGATTGGTCATTATAAGAACCAGATGTTAAAGATATTTAATGAATCGGTATCTAAGGAACTGGCTAATTTGGTAAGTGAACCGATTTTTATATATGCTCATTTAAAATAATAAACCGGCCACTTATTATATGAATAATGGTGAACCAACTCACATGATATAATCGACGAAATATTATAAAAAGTCGAACCGATCCATAAATCGGATTTGTGATCAAATTGGTTAAAGAGATAAAATGGAACCAAACCGGTTAGTGAACCGGTAAATTATAAAATTTATGGATCAGGAATTGAATAATATGTTGTCTAAAAATAAGTCCAGCACATATTAAAATGTATACGAACTTACATTATGCGTTGATATGATTTTATTATGAAAATATACGATGTATTTTATCGTGCTTTCGTTACAAATGTATATGATATATTTATGCATGAGTGAAAATCAATTTGATACCAAGAAAATACAAATTTTTTTATGAAGAGAAAATTAAGAAGAAGAAGTAAAACTATGAATAAGGGCTTTCAATATAAAATTTTAAGAAGTAAATAAACTGAACTAAAGATTTATTTTAGCGAATAGTATTCTCTGACATCCTTTAGGATATTATAATGTAGATTGTTGTCTGAATAAGTATCGCCATGTGATTTTGGCCCCGTTTACCGGGAGACAATAGGTAGTACCATCTTGTCTTTGGGATATAAATAAGAAAGATAAAGCCTTTGATTTGTGTGGAGTAAATACAATCCATCCTATCTTCGAAATGTAAATAAGAAAGATAAAACCTTTGATATGTGTAGAGTTAATACAATCCATCCTATCTTCAGAATGTAAATAAAGAAGAAAGTATCGCTATATTATGCGATTTTGACCTTTGATTGTGTTGAGTAAATATAATATAAATATAAATCAAATACTCCGTTAGTTGGTAAGACCTATTAACCCTGGTTCCTTAAGATATGTAAGGTAAGAATATGCTAGTAAGTAATAAGAACTAAGTATAAGTAAAAGAAAAGCCAATTATATCATGAAAATATTCTAAAAGTATATATTTTTTTACATGTATCATGATCCATGTTCCTCCTTTTATTTGGCTCCCTTTCTTACTATTTTCTTTCCCTCCAAATGTTTTACAGGAGTTCAAGTCTTGTAAACAAAAGTAAAGAAGAATCAATAAATATGCGGTAATCTATAATGATATAATTGGTTTAGTTTAAGTAATGATGTAAGAATTTGTAACTTTATAAGTATCTTAGAAATGTAAGTTTTTAATATTAGTAGTTTAGAAATATGTTCACAAATTTCTTATAGTTATCTTGTATGTTTCGGTGTAATTTTTATATGATGAGTTTAAAATTTTAGTTAGCATCTTTCTTTATCACAAGCTGACATTATATTATGGTCGAATGAATGTCAGAGCCATTGATGATTAGCCTTATTTTGAATCCTACATAATATAGTTTATTATGATTTACCAGATTGTTAAGGTAAACACATGTTTCCTGTAATTAAAATGAATATAAGAATGCGGGACGTTACAACTTATACCGCCAAAAGTTTCACTACAGCAAGGGGTAGTTCTAAAATTTTCACTATAATATTCTAAAGTATGTCAGAAAATATTACCCTCAGAAATAATTTCTCAGTCCAGTTTTTTAATTCCTTTTTCAAAACTTTCTATGGAACTCTACACTTGTTCTTAATATTTTTCTTAGTTTTCTCCACTTCGAAAGAAATTAATCATATTTCTTGATACTTTATAGAGCTTCCATTTAAACTTTTCATAATATCGAAATATACAAAGTCAATATAAGTCTTAAAAAAACAAATGCATTAACTGGTTTAATAGTTTTAACTTTGAATTTTACATATCCTAAGAATTCATAATTTACATAGGTACATTCGACCGATTCAGCCGCCAGTTCAGTAGTTGGTTCAGGGCCAACTTCAGTTAATTTCTACAATATAATTTTAGCATAATTACTTAATAATTCAACTGATTTGGTCGTCAGTTCAAGGTCGATTTAATAGCCGGTTCAAAAGGTTGGTTCATGTTGATTTTTACCATTGAAATTTCAGCATCAGCAGCCATATTCAACCAGCTAGTTCATGTTGATTAATGGCCGGTTCATACTGGTTTAGTAGCCGATTTTATTAGCTGAACTCATCATCAACACTTGATGAATTTTGTTGCCGGTTCAAGGCAAGTTTGGGGCTAGTTTATATTCAATTTCTACAACTGAAAATTTAGCTTCAATAATTATGTTTCAGGCAGTTCGATGGCTTATTTGATGGCCGATTTAAGGCCGGTTCAGGGTTGACTTCTACTGCCTAAACCACTAGCATCAGCAATGGCAGAGTGGCTGGTTCTATTGATAATTTTATGACCAATTCAAAGCCGATTCATGACCGGTTCAGGGACTTTTCCTATGGCTAAAGGACTTAACATCAAGAAATCAGCCGGTTCATGGCTAATTCAGGCTGATTTTCAGCCGATCCGAAACAAATTTTACAGCTTAAAATTCAGCATCAATATTTGATGTTGCAGCTTGTTCAGCTACTGGTTTGGTGGCTGGTTCAACTAGTTTCTCATAAGCTGAATATCTCAACATCAGCAAGGATACTGCAACTGATTTGGTCACCGGTTCAAAGATCTGTTTCACCCATTTTCATGGGCTAAATTTTTACAGGATCAGTAGGAGGCTTAGTTAATTGTTTACTAATTTAAAACCAATTTGGTGGTTGGTCAATGGCCAGTTCAGTCAATTATCAACAGCTAGTTCAGGATGCTGAAAAATTCAGATTAAGCATTTGGTGATTAATAGCTTATTTGCCACCTTCCAAACTAATTTCTATTTGCTATAAAATGATCAAATAGTTGCAGCAGTTTAATAAAATAAGAAATTAAGTATCGGAGCAACAATACTTGGAGAAAAACCAGAAAGAAGGAAGGACTTATGGTGCACTTGCGAAATTTCAGCTATGCAACCATGGGTACTGATTTCTCCACCTTCCCTTGGCTTGTCGTTTACTTTTCTCTTCTCCCTCTGGTTTACTCTCTTCTACATGCCCTTTATAGAAGTTGGAGGCAAAATGTTGAGTCATTAAGTTTGGTTTATTTATAAATTTGGTATACACAATTTTAAAAATTATAATAAATCAATAAAAGTAGAGAAAGAGAGCATTGGCACTATATTATATATTTGTCTAGCCACACTAACATCCAGTTTTCAAGCCGCCCTTAAAATTTTAAATCCACTAAATCAATATTTTTTCTTAAAAGAAGATCAAACCTTAAAATATACATCAAACTTTCAACCTTGGATATTTTCTCTTACAAGAAATACCTTCGCACTTTTATTCTTATATTGATTACAAAAAATATAAGAGAAGTACAATTTTCTCTCACTAAATATATTAAATAGTTTTTGTCAATATTTGTCATAATCTTTTCAAATTGAGAATAGTATCTTTATATATGAAGAGGAGAGATTTTATAAAAGAAGAGAGTAATTGACCACTTAGTACAAATGACTATCTTTGTATGGAACTATTTCTTTAAAAAATCTAAAAATGGTTGTTGTTAAAATCTAAAAATTTTATAAAAAAAATTAAAGTATCATCATTATTTTTAATTTTATATTATAAAAATTAGATCTAAATAAGTTATTTTTAAGAGATAAAATTTAAATATTACACACATGTATTAAGCTGATATTTTTTTATTAACAAAATTAATTTACTATTTTTAAAAAATCAGATCAAATAAATGACAGGTTTAAAAAATATGAGTCATACTTTTCTAAAACCCTTTCAAATATACCTTTATTTAAAATTTAAATCAAATCAATATTGAGATATTTGTAAAATACTACAACATTATTGGTTTAAATTTTACCATTTATCTCTACTGATTTTAAAACATTAAAGAATTATTATTTATAAAAACTAAATAAAACTTTCTCATATAACATATATCTTCATAAAGTTTAAGATATCTGATTTCTATATAAAAAAAATCATATTTTAAGAGCACTAAAAATTTAAATCAAATTAATTATTTTGCACAGAAATTTGTAAGTTTTAAATTTGAGTACATTTGAACTATTAAAATTATAATATTTATGAATATATTTGTTATCAAAATAATTAAAGTAATACCAATATAACAATTTCGTTCCTTTGATGATGAATTAATGTATCAAGTATAAATATTCTTGCATTTTTGTTATTATCATAATATAAGCATAAAAAGCTCCCCTTTTTGAAAAGAAATTAGACACATAAAATATGTCACTTATTGAGCATATGCATTTCTCTTCTAATAACACCAAATTGTTCTTCACATAAGGGTTCTATAAAAATATCAACAAGCTGTCAATATATTTAATAACATCTCACATTTTAAAGGCATATTTTTTAAATAAATACTATAATCGATAAGTGTGTCCTTCATCCAAAGTATGTGTGCACTACTAAGTGTAACTATAATGTATTCAATTTTGACAAGACTATAATACTAAAAAATTTTCTTAAAAATGCAAGTACCATTATTTGATTTTCTATCAACCTTACAACAGGCAAATTCTGCATCATTATAACTTATAAGATCAAAAGAATAATGCTTAAGATATCTTAATTCAAGATTAAGTGTACTTTTAAAATATCTAAACAATTTGTTTTACTATAATTAAATACGATTCTTTAGGTTTAGATTAGAAACAAGCACACAAACATATATTAAATATACATTCGGTCTATTAGCAATCAAATATAATAAACATTTAATTATTCCTATATATAATTTAGGATCTACTTGTCCACCATTTTCATCAATATCTAATTTCAAACAACTCATGGGGGTTGTACAAATTTTGCAATCAATCAAATTATATTTCTTTAGAAGTTCCTTCACATATTTAAATTGATTTAAAAATATGACATCTTTATATAGTTTAACTTGTAGCCTAAGAAAGAAATTAAGTTCACCATTATACTCATTTCAAATTTATTTTGCATGCATTTTGACGAATTCATTGCATGTTGTAATATTAGTGCGACCAAAAATAGTATCATCAACACATATTTGTACGATTAATAAATCATTCCAAATAAATAAAATAGCATTAATTATTTTGAGAATAAAATCATTATTTATTTTATATTTTTAAAAAATAAGAATGGAGGATAAGTTATATTTGGAGATAATTTAAAAGGTCAATCGTTTATATAGGTGACATTGGTTAAGGTACCTTACCTTTCTTGATTATATCTTACTTGTTCATGACTTAAAGCAAAACTTAATTAGCATTAGTTGGTAGGGGGATAATAGTTATAAAGTTATTGTTGGGTCCCATGTCCAGGCCCATGAAGGATTGCCAAGCCCATAATGAATTCCGAGGCCCATGAAGGTCCAGAAGCCCATATGAAACGGTCAGCCCAGCCCAGCGGTCAAGAAACGTGTGCAGAGCCCGTCTGGCAGAAGGCAGCGGCACCCTGCAACGCATTTAATGCGATTGGCGGGAAGCCAACGAGGAGACGAAAAGGCTAGCTAATAGGGAGTGGGTGGTACAGCGTCAACGGCTTCCGCCGTCTCTGAGCGGCCAACCAATCCCCTCGGGAAATCGGGCGTGGCTTTAAGCGCCTCCGTAGTGTGTCATCCACGACAAAAGGACAACCGGCGTGACCGGCGGTCCACGACAATGACCAGCGGCGCGGCAGCCCCAGCAATGGGCATTTTGGCGCCCAGAGTCCAGCGGAGAGAGGCCTATAAGAGCCCTCACGCCTCGCAGAGAAAGGATCTTTTCCGGCTCCTTCAACCTCTGCTTCATCATCCTCTGGCTGAAAACTGATTCAGAATCTAACTCAACCAGCTCCGAGCTTCCTCCCTCTACGTTCGAAAGCAACAAGAGGGAACTGAGTGTAAACTCACTTCTGACCGCCGGTACAAGCTCAGGGGAACTCATCCCACGTCTACTCAGACTACGGGAAAAGTCAGCCACCCATTGTGGTGCACCAAAGAAACTAGGCCTTCCACAACCTGCTCACCACCCTCCCATACCATCACACGAACATCTCTTACGCTTTCACAGCATACACCCGCGCACCGCTCTTAGCGTGCGCCATTTCCGTTCATTGTGGGAATTTACTGACTTGAGAGTCGGAGTGGCTTCGGTGAGAGAAATCTTGCCGGACCCCTGACCTCTCGTTTGTTATTTGTGTTGTGCAGGTCCAGGTTCATAGAGACGGAGACCGGACCCTTCGATCGACGCCACAACGTGCCAAGAAATCCGAAGGCTCCCTAATCCGTACGGTAACTGTGGACCAGGGATGCAACATTGGCGCCGTCTGTGGGAAACTAACAAAAAGCCAAGTGTCTCTTTCCCACCGTGTTCCTGAATCTCAGACGATGGTGAACACTCAAACACAAGCTAGTGTTCCGGCGATGGAGGTCATCGCCCAAAGTGAAGTTCCCCCTGCCGGGAACCAAGCAAACGATCAACCGAAGCCTGACGTCCGCCGCCTGGCTGCAAACATAGGCGATATGAAGCAGGTTCTCCGTGCCATATGCGAGAACACGGGAACTGCCTGGCCCGGGACCTCCCCTCCAGCATCCCAGGCCTCCACCTCCAGAAGAGAAAGGCGTCGAGAGGCCGCTCGCAGGAGGCGAGCCAACCGACTCGACCGCGCCGCAGTCCCGGCGGCCCCAAGTGAGAACGGCCAGAATGAAGCGGAAAGTCATCCCGCCGATGATGACCGGGAGGATAGCCCCGAAGGGCGCAACCCCTACAACTCGCGCGGCAACGGGAGGCCAGCCGCTGCAGGCTCGAACGGTGAACGAGCCACTCAAGCAAAAAGTCGCCACCCCCGACGGGCTCGGACACACCTCTAGGGCAACATGGAGCTCCGCGACGTCATCAATGCACGGAGAGGCTCTACGGATCCGTCGATGGAGGAGAAAGTCAAGGTGTTGTGGGACACCCTGCATAAGGAGAAGTCCACGCCCTCCTCCGCCAACCTCCGTAGATCGCCCTTCGCCATGGACTTGCGGACACAACCATTGCGAGCAAGTTCAAGATGCCGGTCCTGGAGGGATACGACCGAAGTAAGGACCCGATGGACCACCTCAACTGCTTCCATACTCACCTATCTCTGCAGGGGGCGAGCGAGGCCCTGATGTGCCAGTGCTTTCCTGTCACCCTCAGGGGGGACGCATTGCTCTGGTTCCATGGCCTCCCCCGAACTCCATACGCTCATTCGACGAGCTTGCTGACAGCTTCTTGAGCCAGTTCGCCTCCAGCCGGAGGGAGGAGAGGCAACCATGGCACCTGGTCCGCCTTCGCCAAAGGTCGGACGAAAGCCTGAAGCGATTCCTGGACCATTTCATCACCGAGGCGCGGCGGATCCCTCATCTCTCCGACGAACTAAAACTCAACGCCTTCATCGCCACCTTGGCGGCGAGGGATTTCTTCAAGTACCTGTCGCATCAGCGCCCTTAGACCTTCCGGAAGGCTGAGACCATCGCCCGGGCGTACATCACGGCCGAAGAGGTCAACAAGGCGAAGCGCCCTAAGCGAGTGGAGCGGCCCCCAGAAGCCCCCAGAGCATCTAGCGGGAGAAAGAGGGACAATGGCAGCCAAAGACTTCTCGGCAAAAGCCAATGCCCCCCGGGCCCAAAAGATTACAGCAGGGACCTCCCCGACCCCTCAACGAACGACAGTCGGGTGCGAACATCCTGATGCAGATCCAGGATGAGAAGTTCTTCAAGTGGCCAAAGACGCCCAAGGTCCTGCGGCAACGACTGCACGGCATTGCCGTATCACCGCGCACGGGATACTCAACCGAGAACCCAGGGACCTGCAGCGGAAATCGAAGATCTGATCCGTGGGCACTTCAAGCGGTTCGTAAAGAGCTCAAGGTAGGAACCCACGACTTCCGACAGTGAAGCCAGTGAACCTCCGAGAGCCCGCACGGCGGCCGGCGTGGTCCATATGGTCTCCTCCACTGCCGCAACAGACGCCAAGCATGGGCAGCCGGAGGCAACTTCCAGCAACAAGCGGGCGAAAATACGGGTTAGGAATGATGTCATTAGCTTTAGTAGCGACGACATGGCTCATGTAACCTCTCCCCATACCGACCCCCTTGTTGTATCGGCCCTCATTTCTGCTGGTAGTGATGACTACCAACTGAAACGGGTCTTCATTGATAATGAAAGTTCTCAAAATTTACTGTATCTCACTGCCTTCCTTAAACTTGGACTAAAACGAAGCCAAATGAAAGCAGCAAGTGGACCCTTGTACGGCTTGGACAACGAGCCAGTCCCCGTGCAAGGGATAGTTCGGCTGGAAGTCACCATGGGAACCCACCCGCGCTCTATGACGCGAGAGCTGGCGTTCTTCGTCGTTAACCTTCCATCCGTCTACAATGCCATATTAGGCAGACCTTTCCTGACCACATTCGAGGCTGTGACGTCCATCCCGCACCTGAAGGTGAAATTTCTCACCCCCTGGGGCGTGGGAGAAGTCCTTAGAGACCAAGAGATGGGACGGACGTGCTACCTGTCCCAAATCAACCCCGTGGCACCATGTCACCTGGACGAAGACCTTGATCTCCGCAACGAGACCTCGCTACAACAGGCCCAATCCGGAGAGGAAACTGAGGAGATCCCACTGAACCCTTCCGAGCCGGGACGGTGCATCAATGTGGGGAGATCCCTCCAGCCTACAGAGCACAACAGGTTGATTACCTTCCTTAGGGCTAACTCCAACGTGTTTGCATGGGACCCCACTGACATGCCCGGGATACCGGCCTAGGTCATAGTCCACAAGCTAGGCCTTGACGCGAGCCGAAAGCCCGTTCGACAGAAGTAGAGGAACCACTCCGTCGAAAAGTTGGTCGCCATCAGGGAGGCCCTGATCCCTGAGTTCGGTCGGTTCGAGATCAAACACATCCCGAGATCAGAAAATGAGCGTGTCCGACGATCGCCCGACGCCGCTGACGCCCGGACTTTGTGGAGCAAGACGTGAGAGAGCCCGTGGAAGTCCTGATCGCACCCAGCATTGGCAAAGCCAAAGAAGTTCTACGGGTCGACACAGGAGACAACTGGATGACACCATACGTAAGGTTCCTAACTGAGGAAACCCTACCCGACGACATCAACGAAGCCAAGCGAATCAAGAAGACGGCAGGGTGGTACACGATCCTGAACAAGAGGCTATACAAGCGAGGACACTCCACTCCCCTCCTGAAGTGCCTCCCGTCGGAGGAAACCGATTACGCGCTGGTGGAACTGCACCTGGGATTGTGCGGCTCGCACATCGGCGGAAAGAACCTAGCGTTCAACGTCATGCAGCAAGGGTTCTACTGGCCCACCATGAAACGAGACGCTATGGAATTCGTCGGGAAGTGTGAAAGTTGCCAGGTCCATGGCAATATGACCCACCAGCCGCACACGGAGCTGCACTATCTCCAATCCCCATGGTCGTTCGCACAATGGGGACTCGACATCTCGGACCTCTACCGATGGCCGCCGGACAAAGGAAATTCTTGATCGTTGGCATTGACTACTTTACCAAGTGGGTGGAAGCCGTCCCTCTCGCCAAGATCACAGAGCAGAATGCGACGGAGTTCCTCCGACAAGGCATCATTTGCCGCTTTGGGATCCCTGAGGTCATAGTGACCGACAATGGAACCCAATTTACCGGCAAGCGTTTCATAAAATACTGCCGCGACCTTCACATAAAACTGGTACACACATCCGTGGCGTACCCTCAGGCAAACGGATAGGTCAAGGTCACCAACCGCACGTTGCTGTACGGGTTAAAAACCAGGTTGGAAGACGCAGGGGGCTCCTGGACTGAGGAGCTACCGTCCATGCTATGGTCGTATCGAACGACTGTGAGAGAGCCAACAAGGGAGACACCCTTTAACCTTTGCTTTGGGGCTGAGGCTGTGGTGCCAGTAGAGATGGGAATGCCCAGCCTGCGGATCGAGTGCTTCGACCCAGCCACCAACGAACAAAGGCTTCAGGAAAGTCTGGACCTGCTCTTGGAAGTTCGAGACGCCACACGACTACGAACCGCGGCCTACCAACAGCGAGTCGCACGGTATTACAACAAACGAGTAAAGGCACGCCCACTAGAAGTTGAAGATTTGGTCCTCCGGAGCGTAGAGACTGCGGGAAAGACCGCGAACAGGAACAAACTCTCCCCCGGGTGGGAGGGGCCGTTCCTCGTCTCCGCAATCCTCCGGAGCGGAGTGTACAAGCTACGCGCCCAGAACGGCAAATTGGTCCCGCGGACCTGGAACGCCGCCAACTTAAGGAAGTACTACCAATAACACTACATCGACTCAGGTAAGTTGCACATGCACGCATTATAATGAATGCTTGGGCATGAGCTTTATCTTTTGATTAGCATAATCACTCTTTCTATCATCCTGCATATTCATTTGTGTGAGTTGATGACATGCATTGCATTCTTAAATCAAACGACCTAGACTGCACCTAAGTCGGGAGGACAAGCGTCCGTCCGTAAAACTAGTCATTGGCCCAACGCCAGACGGTCTGAGATCAACCGTCCCAAGACTCCGTCCTCACGCTAGATGGCTTGGGGACGGCCTTATGCATTATTGGCTCCGCGCCAGTGGGCCCGAGCGGCCACCCAAAGACTAAGCCCCGTGCTAGATAGCCCGGAGGCAGCCAGCCGCAGGCTGGGACAGAGGACCCAGGCGGTCCATCCAACAGGCTTCGTGCCAACAACCTAGGCGGTCAAAACATCAGGCCTGGGGGCTTCTTGAGCCCGCAATCTTCGGCCGACAAAACCTTAGGGGGCAAGAATCACAGGCATGCGGCGACCTTCTCAAACAGAAGAGAGCACTCCCAGTCTACAATAGTCGTGGGCTAGAACCTCAACTTGGTGATTATAAGGCTTTGAGCAGGGGCCACACACCTCCCGCAATCATACGCGACCGAGTCCTAGACCCAAGAGTCCGGTTACCGTGGCCTGACAGCCGCGCTGACCCTCGTAGTGGCTCCAGGGGCTTGGCGATGACATCCGCTTCACCGGATCGAGCCCCCCGAACGTGTGAGCTGTGATGACATCCTCTTACGAAGGATAGGCACCATGCAAGAAGGCGCCTGGATAGGGCCTTAGCAATAGTGGCTCCAAAGAGCCCAACGTTCAAGCATGAAACGTAATCCAACGGATGAAAGTAAAAGGAAATAGCAAGCAACATCCCACGATGGAAGAAACGCAAGTGCAAAAAAGGAAAAGATGCTTCTCATTCATATATGGAGAGCAAATATGGTACAAAGACAAAAGACAATCCAACAACCAACGCAAGCAGAGACTAATCAGGAGGACTCGACGGTCCCGCTTCCTCAGGGAAATTCTTCAGGCGCGATGCCTCTTCTATCCCGGCATTCCCTGGGTGAAGGACACCCTCAGGAACGTGAGGCGCTTCTAAGGATACGATCCGACGACACAAGCGGATGCCGTCCCAATATCGAGTCTCCAACGCCAACCGTGCTTCAGATGGAGAGTACCGGCCAACCATGTCTACAACCAGCCGGGTGACGCGATCCTCCAGGGTGACAACTATGGCCTCCAGCTGCGCCACTCTCTACTGCAGGCGCCCGTTCTCTTCTTTAAGAGATGCGAACCGGGCCCTTCCATTGACGATGGCTTGCTGAAGGAGGGTGGACAACTCGTCAAAAGGGTTAACCTCATCTGGAGCCTACGTAAGAAGCAATGTCAAAAGTACCTCCAAAGCATGTAACCAAAAAGGAAGGACGGATGGAAATAGTTGTACCTGAGCAGGAGCCGCGCTCGGAGAACGCGCAAGATCGCCTGAAAAAGCCTCTCCTTGGGGCTCCGCTCCTTCGCCTGCTAGAAGAGGGCTGACTGGAAAGCTGGCTGCCGTAGGAGCGCTCGGGGGCTCTTGCCACGAGAACGTCCCGGCTTCCCCTTTGTCAGTCTGAACCGGATTAACAGCGAGAGAGGCGCCATCCCCTGTAGATGCGGCCAAACCTTCGGGGAGCCTGTATTCCAAAATGGGCTCCACAAAGATCGCTGGCGACTCCACAGGCCCCCTGGCCTCCGGTACTGGCTTGGGCGCAGCAACAAACGGTCTCTCCGGGCCCTCAAGAACGACTACATCATCCGTCGCCTCTGCAGTAGAACAAGCGGGTGGATTCCCAGTGGGTAGAGACTCCACCGCGCAGACCTCGCGAGCGGCTAGTCCCGCGACCGAAGTCGACGACGGTTCGGCGGTTTCCCCTTGTGACCCGCGCTTGCAGATCTCTTTGTAGCCGAATTTCTCGCCACAACGGAAGGGCGAGCGATTCGTCCCCTGGACCTCCTCAAAGAAGTCCCCTCGGCTTCCCTCAGCCTCTTAAGGGCGGCCTCGACCTCACCATCGCTCGACGACGACTCCAGCAACGAGCAGCTTTCCTCCTCAGTCCCCCCGGATGGAGGAGGAGCGGCTGTATCTCCAAGACCTGCCTTACCTGGTCTGGCCATCGCCCAGCCAGCAGGAGATCCCCATCTACAGGCCTCAAACGTGATGGAGGTAAGGAAGTAACCCTGAATCTAGAACTTCTCCTCCTCAGACTTGATAGCTGATATCAGCTTCTCTGACTTCGCGATGTCCTCGCGGGTTGGCTTCTCCTGAAAATACTCTAAAATCGGGCCCCACGCCCTCGGGAGCTCAGAGTCAGGGGGCTCCTACAAGAAGAAGAAACGCTCCCTCCAGCCCTTCACCGAGTCAGGGTTGGTGCCACGAAAGCGAAACCCCGCCTTGGGGGACATCGACACCCAATCCTCTGACTCCGTGAATCGGAAGATTATCCTCGCTGCCTTGGCATCAAAAGAGTTGCCATGAACAATGGCAAAAATGCACAAGGACACCAGATAGCGCAAGGCGTTGGGATGCAGCCTTGCCATCGGGACTCCAGCTTCTCCACCACCGCATACAGTGTGCAGTTCGACGAGTAGCGAAGCCCCCCTCTCATATGGTGCTCGTACACCTTAATGAAGCCCACTGGGGGGGCGCTGGCTCTATCCAGTGCCTCAGGAGCACGGTAACTCCAATCGCTGGGAAGACCATAATTGACTATGAGAGCAGCAATGTTCCCAGCAGTCAGGACGGATTTGGTGTTGTGAACACCATGGCGCGCGGCTCTGGGAGCGTGGGAAGAAGAAGAGCTTCTCTCTTTATCGCCATTTATCTCTCAAAGGTCACCAGTGCATGCAGAAAAGAAATCGGCAGAAGAGGGGAAGCAATCGTCGATTGATTTAAATAGGCAACGCGAATCCAAAGGGCGGGAAACCAAAACGGCACCGCCACGGGCGATTGGGACACGTGGCGTCTTCACAACGCACCGCAGGATCCCAATCGTCCACAATGATGGCTAGGCGCCAGACTAACAGGCGCGTCCCTTCAGCCGTCTGGCAAGGGTCCATGCTGGCGCCGCCGCATTAAATGAGGGCTCACGATAGTGGAACCCATGAAGAAGCGCAAGATAGCACAAAACGGAAAATGCAACCGAGAAGTAAGAAATTCGGCAGACAAAACGGTGTGAAAAACCAACGACTTTTATTATATCAACAGACTCCGTTACAACGGTTACAAATAAAGGAGAAGAGCACGACAGTAGCAAAAACGACTAATGGTCCCAGTGGCCAGTAGAAGAGCTTTGGACATGGTAATCCACCAACTGATCACGAATTCTAGCGAGCGAGTTGCGAGGATCTAGAACCCCCACGCGGAAGCCTGGATCCTCCAGTGAGGCCAGCCTTCGGCAAAGCCTAACGGCGTCGAAGTAAGTCTGCTCCAAGGCAGGGTTCACTCCCTCTGGCCGAAGCCTCGTCCTCAGCTCCGACCGCAACTCGGCGACTTCAGCCTCGTGTCGTTTCTTGAGTCGCTCGATCTCTACCTCAAGTGCCAATGCGCAGGCCTGCGCATCCACATCGGCGTCAATAAGGCGAGTGATCCTGGCCTCCGCCCGCAGCCCAGCGACCTCAGTCTCATGTCGCCGCTTGAGTTGCTCAGCCTCTCTTTCAAGGGCCAATATGCGGGCCTGCGTCCCCACATTGGCACCGACCAGACGTGTGGCCCTGGCCTCCGACTCGGCCCAAGCACTTTCCAAATGTGTGACGCAGGCCCTCAACCACTCCACCTCAGTCGCGGCAGCCCCCCAAAGCGGTAGAACCCTCTCGAAGCCCGGAGGTGCTCCCCGACTTTGAGAAGGACCAGCACCGTGGCTTGAGCGAGCCCCGAGGTGTCGGCCTCCCGAAGACACGGGAGCGTGAGCTCGAACTTCGACTCGTGGGAAGAGCGTTCCGAGTTGCTAGAGGTATCTTCCATTGATTTCGCAGCAAGAAAATGCGTACAAGAAGAGCAAACCGCTAGTAAACGTACAAATGCAAAGGAGTGCCTGGTTTCGGGAGAGAACGGCGTGTTTAAATAAGCGAGTTTTCTCCTGAAAGGACGGCAACTCCAGAAGACAGGAAGCATTAAGGCATGGCCAATGAGGATTCTATACGTGGGAGGCTCCTGAGATCTCACGCGTTTCCAAAACGAAGCGACGTCTCCTGGCCGCGCAGGAATTAAATGCGCTGGCCACCCCAAGAGACGTGACAGCTGACAGAAACTTCTCAAGCTCTCATAGAATAACACGTGGATCCTTAGGGCAAAACGCCCGGCAACGGAAAAATGCGCACGAAGACAAGATGAAAAATGAAGGCAAAAAGAGGCTACTTTTTTTATTAATCAATGATTTCTTACAAAGTACAAGGTCTACAACAATAAGACTGCGAGAAAGACAAAAGAAGACTACGGTGCGAAGCCCCATATGCTCCCCTACCATGCCCCGGATGAGCTTGGCAAACGTGATCTGTGTAAGATCCCCACGGCAGAAGCCGTCGGTAGTTCGCCGAGCGGACTGGTTTGGAGGCGCAAAGCATCCTCTAGTGGAAGTCGCAAGAGTCCAATCCACCAGGGTCCGGGAAACACCGAGGCCAGGAAGGTACTCCAGGAAAGTTGGGTGAGAAACCCTGCTTCCACGGAGGGCTACTGACTTCGTGGTCCTTCCGTGGTTAGCGCCCTGGCGTGACCCGCGGGGGGAGCTCCTGCGAAAGCCTTCACCTAACAGGTGAAGGCACCCGCGGGGATCCTTCAAGGGTCTGCTCAGGCCAGCCAGGCCAAAACCCAAAAAAGAGCGCACAGCGACAGCAGAATGGCCGAGCCACCCTCGTTAACGAAGAAGGCAAGTTGCAGGATAAGGGCTACGACGGTCTTCATCAGGAACTTTCTGCATTCGACTGGTCCATCCAATTCCTTCTCGGATGCCCGCCAATGGCGGGGAGAGCCAGAATCTTCTCATTGCCTCTCGGTTGGCTGCTAAGGGGTGAGCTCAACTTGCTTGAGTACCCCTCCTATTTATGGGCAGGGCACAAGTCATCTTCTCACCCAACGCGGCACGGCACCCAGCAAGTGTGTTTCGTGCAACAGGGGAGACCGCTGGACAGGCGCAGCCCAAGGCGCACGAATCTCGCCGGACGAAGTGACGGGTCATGGCAACGCCTGAAAAGCCTGCCTTGGCTCCTTGGGAAGGCGCGAATTCAGAAAATGACGAAAGATGGCGCGGCACGAGGAAGGATGTGAGGCTACGGAAATGGGCCCAGGGAACATGCTAGGCCCGACCACTGGCCGGCCCAGACATATGGGGCTAGTGTTGGGTCCCATGTCCTGGCCCATGAAGGATTGCCAAGCCCATAATGAATTCCGAGGCCCCCGAAGGTCCAGAAGCCTATATGAAATGGTCGGCCCAGCCCAACGGTCGAGAAACGTGCGCAGAGCCCATTTGGCAGAAGGCAGCGGCACGCTGCAACGCATTTAATGCGATTGCCGGTAAGCCAGCGAGGAGGCGGAAAGGCTAGCCAATAGGGGAGCGGCTGGTACAGCGTCAACGGCTCCCATTGCCGTTTGCAGGCTGCCAACCAATCCCCTCTCAAGGAAATCGGGCGTGGCCGGCAAAGCTCAGAAGCATGCCATCCACGACAAAAGGACAACCGGCGTGACCGGCGGTCCACGACAATGACCAGCGGCGCGGCAGCCCCAGCATTGAGCATTTTGGCGCCCGGAGTCCAGCAGGGAGAGGCTTGTAAGAGCCCTCACGCCTCGTAGAGAAAGGATCTTTTCCGGCTCCTTCAACCTCTGCTTCATCATCCTCTGGCTGAAAACTGATTCAGAATCTAACTCAACCAGCTCCGAGCTTCCTCCCTCTACGTTCGAAAGCAACAAGAGGGAACTGAGTGTAAACTCACTTCTGACCGCCGGTACAAGCTCAGGGGAACTCATCCCACGTCTACTCAGACTACGGGAAAAGTCAGCCACCCATTGCAATGCACCAAAGAAATCAGGCCTTCCACAACCTGCTCACCACCCTCCCATACCATCACATGAACATCTCTTACACTTTCACAGCATACACCCGCGCACCGCTCTTAGCGTGCGTCATTTCCGTTCATTGCGGGAATTTACTAACTTGAGCGTCGGAGTGGCTTCGGTGGGAGAAATCCTGCCGAACCCCTGACCTCTCGTTTGTTGTTTGTGTTGTGCAGGTCCGGGTTCATAGAGATGGAGACCGGACCCTTCGATCGACGCCACAACGTGCCAAGGAATCCGAAGGCTCCCTAATCCGTACGGTAACCGCGGACCCGGGACGCAATAGTTATATTTGATAAAAATGAATGCAAGATTAAGAAAAAATTATATGATAAATCTATTATATTCATTGCAAAAGGATGAAAATGTTTATGTACTTGATGTAGATGAATTATGCAAACAAGAATTTGATTGAGTACACTAAATGATGACCCATGGTTATGGCATATGAGATTTAGACATGTTAGTAAATATATATATATATATATATATATATATATATATATATATATATATATATATATATTTTTTTAAATTGTTAAATTTAATATTGTTAGAGATTTATCTATCATGAGTTTTCAAAAAGACATAGTATGTGATATATGCCAAAGCCAAAAAGAAAATCTGGAAGTTTTTTCTAACCTATTAATGAGATAAATACAAAAAGACCTATTGAATTATTACGCGTGGATTTATTTGGGCCTACTCAAACTATGAGCTTAGATGATAGTCACTATACTTTTTGTAATTATTGTCGATTATTTTAGATTTTGTCATATTTATAACAACAAAGTAATTTAATAAATTCAATAAAAATGAGACCAAACATATCTTTCAATAATTTTAGATAAATTAGGTATGAAAAATTTTTAAAAAATATACAGTAAATATATAAAGATCAGAGCAACAAAGTTTTGACACCACATTTTCTTTTTTTATTGAAATATCATCTAATGATTTAGCCAAATTTAGAAAATATCCAATAAAAATTTTATTTTACCATAAAACTATCCAAATTATCTTTGTATTCAATATAAAATATTTACAACCAAAAACTTTTAATGATGAGTTTCCTATTACACCAAATTTCAAAAAGTGAATTCTTGAAAATTAGTCTTCTAATGATTCTATTTTGTAAAAACTTTAATCTAAAAATATAAAGATAAAATTTTTTTACTTAACATTGTTTTATCTATTTCTTGCAATGATTGATTTTTACCAATTTGTATTCTTGGTAAAATAGCAGTACAAAATATTTCGATATTAGCACAGAAAATTTTAAAATTATGATTTTCAAATTCACTACAATGATCGCTCTTAATTTTGATTATATTAGTACTTTTTTATTTTAAATTCCTTAATAAAATATGACAAATACATCAAAGGCTTTACATTAATAAGAAAAAATATCCGACAACAGTCAAAAGTCAAGGTATTCACCCTAATTAGTCCTAAGAGCATTTTTTTTAAAAAAAAAATTGAAGACTTTTTTTTATTTTCAAATTTTAACAACAATCCAATTTATAATATTTAGAATTGCTACATTTAAAATTGATAATATCTTTTTTGTTACTAAAATCTTCAATTTAAGGCTAAACTTAAAAAATATGTAAAAATAAATATATACATGGCATAAAAAGAGAAGTAAATTTAATTTAAAAAAACTATACATAACACTAACTATTAATATCCAGATTTGCCTAAAAAATTATATTAGATTTAAAAAAAAGCCTTGTTAAAAAACTATATAGAAATTCATTCCCACTTTTAATACAACTATGCATGAAAACCATAAGTTTTCCTATCTAATAATAAAAAGTTATTTCCTATTCTTTCTCTAACACATTTCATTCTCATATGCTATATAATCCATTACTCTTCTAGCAAATAATCATAAATAATATGACTCATTTTATTCTCATGTGTTATAATTCATTACTCTTTAGACAAATAATTATAAACAATATAACGATCAATGTGTCACCAACTTGTAAATGGAATCCTAGCCTTTTCTAGGCCTTTTCCCTTTGCCTTAATTTTTTTTTGCTGCCTTTCCTTTTATACTTTAAACATAAATAAGCAAACTAATAGAAAGATCAAAACAGAAAGAAAGAGAAGTATATAAGTTTACCAATATTTATTATAATAAATCATAGAGCAGAAAGTGTGTGACAATATTTATTGTCATAAATTATATTCATTACAAATTATAACTTAACTAAAATAAACCAAAAATATATCATAAATTCAACAAAAATGATAAATAATAATAAAAAAAATAATTAATAACAGTTACCAAATCAATTAAAATAACTTAGAATTTAATGTGATTAAAGTAATCCTAATAAAAACGCATCTAATTGATGGAATAATATTTTATTAAGTTATTTTAACTTAAGTTGCAAGTATTACAAGTGTTAGCATCTAAAAAGAGTTATGATTTAAGACCACTTAAGTTATATAATTAATATAAGGCTTTAATCAATTCTTCTAAATTCCTAAATTTCTAATTTTAATCAATCCATAATCTCCTTAGTTACCAAATAATAAAGCCTTTTATACAAATTTATAATTATTATTAACCATTTTGAGAGTTTAAGTGTGTTTGATTACATGTCATCAAAATTTAATAATACAAAATACACAAAAACTTTGTAATATATCTAAAAGTTAAAATAACACAACTTTAATGTGTAAAATGTTACAACAAAGAAGTTAACTTATCATAACTTATTGAAGAAAACTTTTATTTAAAAAAATTTAAACATAGCAAGCAAAAATACTACCAAATTAATCATATTGATCATATTTTACCAAAATCTTTACAAGCCTTAGAGGGTTATAACGGAGTTATAAGTTTATAATTATAAATAGATAGTTTTTTTTTTTTTTGTAAGTAAGTAAATTGTATTAAAAAGAAAAAAATTATACAACATATGATTTATCTCCAAGTATTTTTCCAACTTGAAATTAAATCATAGACGCGATGACATACCCCGATCACCTAATAATATAACAAAAAACAACACCTGCAAAAGGACAACATTTGTCAAAAGAAATCCAACACAAACTTAACATTTAGCAAAGTTAGCAGTAGACTTAAGCTAAGAGCATGCTACATGCCATGGGAAGCAGAGAACCATTGCTTCAGCATGAGAATGCCTGCATGCTTCAATAGTTTTAGCAGTAGCATCCAGCAATAGGCCATCAATTTCCTTCAGGCATTCTGCTGAAGATGGCAACACAAGATATCCAACATGCTTCAGCATACACACACAGCATCAGCACTCCACAGTTAGAATTCCAAGAGATCAGCAAGTAGGTAGCCCCCACACAGTAGCATTAATTACATGAATCAACACGTGGGGCATCATACTACGATATCACAATTTCGAAGTCTACCAACCAAATATATTTGAATCACACCTAACCTACATTCAGCAAACCACGTTAGCTTCAAATCTAATGCAGCATCCACAACTGCACCTCATTCGTTTGGCAACCACCTCAGCCATTTGGCATCTCGGTGCTACACCGACTGCACAAACAAGACTCATCTCGACAAACACCAGCTCGGCCATAAGGGACCCCGGTATCATTCCATTACATCTCGGACAGTGTAAACCAGAACACCCAAGTCATGGCAAATACACTCGACAAGCAATAGGTAGCACCATAATCAATTGCAAAACTCTGTCCAAAGCAATATCCATATCTGTTGCATCAACACCTTGTTGGGGTCACTCCCAAGTGGCATGATGTCGGCGGACTCCATTGAAAGAATGGACGAGGACTTCTGTTGAAGCGTCATGTCCGAGCGGTTGCTGAGGACGAGGACGAGGAGCTTAGAGTCATAGACGTTGACTCTATCAACGTAGGCCTGCAAGTGGCCGTTTTTGCAGGTGGGTTGGTCACCCACTCTGATTGGATGTTGCAGCGGCTGCAACTTCCCAGGATGCGATCTGCCGTCTGACACGGCAAGCATGTGCCTGTCATGGCAGGCCTAGGACGTAGGTCTGGAGACCTATGCCCAGTAGGGTGGGCGGACACGCCACCCTTGTGTATATAAAGAAGCTTGTTGCCCTTGCTGAAGTGTGTGCTAGAGTTGGGACATTCTTGAGTTCTAAGAGCCTTGAGAGAGCTGTGGGCAAGCTTTGTTGTAAAGATAGAGAGAGATACACTTTGAGAGAGGAAGGTTGTACACTTGAGATTGTTTTCTTTCATTAGAGTTTGAGTAGCCTACACTTGTAAACAATTCTCTTATAGTACATTTCTTCGTGGTTTTTCCCTTGGCTTTAGAAGGGTTTTCCACGTTAAAACTTGTGTGTTCTTTTTTGCTCTCTATCCTTACTTTCCTTGCCGTCCGAGTGCTCGCTTTCTGTGTCTTTGTCCGAGAACTCTTGTCCGCTCGGTCACCGTGCGGTCCCGAGTGCTTTCGTTTTACGCCAATAAGTGGTATCGAGATTTTGGTTCTTTGTCTTGTTCTTTGGCCGCGATGGAGTACGGAAGTAAAATGCCTTACTTGAATGGATCCAACTACGATAGGTTAAGCAAAGAAGATGTCCCGACTTTATATGTGAAGTCCATGCATAATCCGATTTTTGCCACGTAAAAGCAAAGGGAAAAACGGACGAGGCATGGGCGCTTTGGAATACAAGCAAGTGTGCGGTCTTATACGGCATTCGTTGGATGACAACATGCATAACCACGTTCAGCAGAGAAACGAATGCCAAGACGCTTTGGAAAAGCCGAGAAGCTTTTGCCTCTAAGTCCTGGGAATAACAAAATTTATCACTTGATGAGGCTGGTACATATCCGTTACAAGGACGGATCATCATTATGGACCACCCGAATGAATTTCGTGGTCAGTGTGGACCGGGCCGACCGGGCATGGGTATTAAGTTCGAGGATGAGGTGCTCGGACTGCGCTCCTAGCAACCCTCCGGACTCATGGGAGACCATGAGGGTCACCATCGCCATGTCTGACTCCCAAACAACGTGGTGAGTTTAGAGATGGTCAAGGAGGAGCTGTCCGAACGAGGAGGTGCGGCGCGTTCTCGGGGAACGACGACCTCTCAACAATCCGAGGTCCTTGTCACTGAGTCGAGGGGAAGAAGCCGAGGACGTGGCCAAAAGTCTGAAGACAAAGGGCGAAGTAAGTCACGTTCTCGATATCAGGATATGGAGTGCCATCATTGTGGTAAGAAGGGCCACATTAAGAAATTTTGTTACAAATGAAAACGTGAGAACGCTGGAGGAGATAGGGGCATAAAGAGACGCGGCGATGAAGAGTCCTCGGTCTCAGTCGTCACAGGAGGTGACCTCCTTTTGGCTTGCGAGTCAAGACTCGGTGAACGTGGGCTGAGCAAGCCTCGATCGGGTGGTGGATTCTCGCATCTATCCACGTCTACTCCCGGAGAGAGACAAGCTCCACTTATACTCCACGCGCCCGGGAGTATCAAGATGGGCAACTTGGAGACGTCCAAAATTGTTGGGACGAGGAGACATCTCCTTGTTAACCAACACCGGTGCCCGGCTGGTTTTGAGGACGTCCGACACGCGTCCACGATATTCGCATGAATATCGTTTCAATGGGACACTCGACGATGAAGGCTACTTTGCCGCGTTTTGTGACGGCATTTCAAGTCAAGAATGGCTCGATGGTGGTTGCCCGAGGAGTAAAGGCTTCTGCATTTACACTATGAACGCCTGGTCGAGGTAGCAGAGGTGAATGCTACAGGGAGTGTGGAGTCCTCGGGCCTGTGGCATAAAAGACTAGGACACATGAGTGAACGTGGTATGAGTCATCTGGCGAAGAAGGGTCTCGTTCCCGAGGTTGATGGAGACACGCCGAGACCCTCCCTCACTTGTTTGGCGGGAAGCAACGAAGGGTCTCCTTTTCAGGAGACGCATCTTCCAGGAGGTCCAAGGTCTTGGAACTCGTCCACACAGACGTGTGTGGGCCTCTACCGGAGAAGTCATTTGGAGGTGCACAATACTTTGTGACCTTCATTGACGATTGTTCAAGGAAGCTGTGGGTATTCCCGTTGAAAATCAAGGACCAGGTTGCGGGAACCTTTGAGCAGTTCCATGCGCTCGTTGAACGAGAGACCGGGAAGAGGTTAAAGGCCGTGCGGAGCGACAACGGCGGTGAGTTCATTGGAACGTTTGATGCCTATTGCAAGACTCTTGGCATCAAACATCAGAAGACTCCACCAAAGATGCCACAGTTGAACGGCGTGGCCGAGAGGATGAATCGCACGCTGATGGAAAGGGTCAGGTGCATGTTATCCGAGGCCAGGCTTCCGGGATCTTTTTGGGCCGAGGCCTTGAAGACGGCCGCCCACGTGATCAACCGGTCGCCTTGTAAGCCTCTGGATGGAGAAGTTCCAGAGCGAATTTGGACCTAAGGGAACTAGAAGACACAACCTATCTCAGACTTTGGTTTGTAAAGCCTTTGTTCATGTTCCAAGAGATGAGAGAACCAAGCTTGAGCCAAAGACCATGCAATGTGTCTTTCTGGGCTATGGTGAGGATGAGTTTGGGTTCAAACTGTATGACCCAAAGGAGAAGAAGCTGGTACGGTCCCGAGACGTGGTTTTCGTTGAGGACGAGACCATAGAGGACTTTGGGAAAGAGTTGAAGTCTCTACCCAACACTTCCCAGACGGACAAAAGTGACAATGTCCGACCTGTACGTCTTGCGTCCGACGCCAGCGGACCAAGAGTTGTTGCCAACCAGGATCAAAGCGATTCAGCGCCTGGGATCGAGTTGAAGATTTGGCGCCTCAAGTGGATGAGGAGGCACTTGTGAGACGATCGTCCAGGCCAAGACCTCCGTCCGTCCGCCTTCCAGCAAGTGAGTACGTCCTCCTCACTGATGCTGGAGAACCAGAGGATTTTGGTGAGGCTATGAGGAGCTCCCAGAAGGATAAATGGTTTGAGGCCATGGAAGAAGAAATGGCCTCACTTTATGAGAACCATACCTTTGAGCTAGCCAAGCTGCCTAAGGGGAAGAAAGCCCTGAAGAACAAGTGGGTCTTCCGGCTGAAGGCGACCGAGGACCCGAGCGCCCCGAGACACAAGGCACGACTTGTGGTCAAGGGATTTGGTCAACGAAAGGGTGTTGACTTTGATGAAATTTTTGCGCCCGTTGTGAAGATGTCCTCGGTCCGTGTAGTGTTCAGACTGGCAGCAGCGTTGGACCTGAAGATTGAGCAACTGGATGTCCGGACAGCTTTTCTCTATGGAGATCTAGAGAAAGAGATCTACATGGAGCAACCAGATGGTTTTGAAGTCAAAGGAAAGGAGGGACTTGTTTGTCGTTTGAAGAAGAGCTTATATAGGCTGAAACAAGCTCCGAGACAGTGGTATCGGAAGTTTGAGTCTGTTATGGTAAGACAAGGATACCATAAGACTTCGGACCACTGTGTCTTTGTGCAGAAGTTCTCGGAAAACGATTTCGTTATCCTTCTCCTTTATGTGGATGATATGCTGGTGGTTGGACAAAATAGTGCTCGGATCAAGGAGCTGAAGAAGCAACTTCGGACAGTCTTTCACATGAAAGACCTCGGACTGCGAAAACATTCTCGGGGATCGAATTTTTATGACCGAGAGGGCAAGAAGCTTTGGCTGTCCTGCAAGGTTATATTGAAAAGGTGCTTGAGATTCAAAGATGGAAGGGTCCAAGCTCACAAAGACTCCTTTGGCCAACCATTTTAAGTTGAAGCAAACAAGAAGGTCCGTCCCCTCGGACATCGAAAAGCAGGCATGAGTAAGATACCTTACTCCTCGCGCTGGTGTGACCTTATGTACGTGGGTCAGATGTACGCAGCGAAATGACATTGCTCATGCGGTTGGCCTTGTGAGCAGATTCCTCTCAAACCTGTGTGGAGCATTGTCGTGGGTAAAGTGGATCTTCGATATCTTCGTAGGACCTCCAAGACGGGTTTGCAGCTTGGAAATGAAAAGCCTCGGTGATTGCGTATACATAATAGATATAGCGAGGGCGTTGATTCTCGGAAATCAACGTCCTGGATACTTGGTAAAATTTATGGAGGGGCGGTCTCACAGCACCCAAGTCATAGAAAAGTCGCTCTCTCCACGACGGAAGCAGAGTTTATCACGTGACCGAGGCTCCTCAAAGAGATGCTTTGGATGAAGAGGTTCGCCCAAGAGTTGGGTCTAAGGCATGAGACGTCGAGGTCCTTTGTGATAGTCAAAGTGTCATTCACTTGTAAAAACTCCTCATTCCATTCTCGGTCAAAACATATTGACGTGCGATATCATTGGGTGAGAGATGGTTTTGATGATGGGCAGCATCAATCGGGAAAGTTCGGTCAGAAGAAAATGTCTCTGACATGTTGACCAAGATTTTACCAAAGGGGAAGCTAGAAGCTTGTTGTGATATTGCCGGTTTAACTAACTTCACTCGGTCGTGAGGGGAAGTTTGTTGGGGTCACTCCCGAGTGGCATGATGTCCGCGGACTCCATTGGAAGAATGGACGAGGACTTCTGTTAAAGCGTCATGTCCGAGCGGTTGCTGAAGACGAGGATGAGGAGCTTAGAGTCATAGACGTTGACTCTATCAACGTAGGCCTACAAGTGGCCGTTTTTGCAGGTGGGTTGGTCACCCACTCTGATTGGATGTTGCAGCGGCTGCAACTTCCCAAGGACAGGCCTGCCGTCTGACACGACAAGCATGTGCCTGTCATGGCAGGCCTAGGACGTAGGTCTGGAGACCTACGCCCAGTAGGGTGGGCGGACACGCCACCCTTGTGTATATAAAGAAGCTTGTTGCCCTTGCTGAAGTGTGTGCTAGAGTTGGGACATTCTTGAGTTCTAAGAGCCTTGAGAGAGCCGTGGGCAAGCTTTGTTGTAAAAATAGAGAGAGATACACTTTAAGAGAGGAATGTTATACACTTGAGATTGTTTTCTTTCGTTAGAGTTTGAGTAGCCTACACTTGTAAACAATTCTCTTATAGTACATTTCTTTGTGGTTTTTCCCTTGGCTTTAGAAGGGTTTTCCACGTTAAAACTTGTGTGTTCTCTTTTGCTCTCTATCCTTACTTTCCTTGCCGTCCGAGTGCTCTGCTCTGTGTGATGTCCGAGAACTCTTGTCCGCTCGGTCACCGTGCAGTCCGAGTGCTTTCCGCGTTTTGCGCCAACACACCACGCAGGTAGCAGGGCAGCAGTAATATCCATGGGCATCACAAGTACTAGCCTCATACTTCAGCAAACTCCAACAGCAAATTCCAAAACTCGGACAACACACCACCATGACCATAAAGGACCATGGTCAAAGCCATCTCATACTGTTGTGACTAGTTTCACGGTGTTCGGGGTATGTTTCAGCGTGTTTGATCTAAATTCAAGTCGGCAAAATACTTGGAGATGATCATTACTTCTGTATCTTTTTTTCCACCTTCATTTATACAATTTACTTACAAAAAAAGAAAAAATCTCATACCGTTGCAGACATCTCGGCCGGAGTCAACCTCGGACAAATGCAAGGAAGCAATGTCAACGACAACTTCAGCAACTGCAACCACCGGGCAGTAGATAGGCAATCATAGGACAGCTGCTGAAGGAGTCAGTACAAATCAGCAAACCCAGGGATTCAGCATACTAGCCACCCAGCACTCTGGAGAACTACATTCCCTTAGGGCAATCAAAAGATGGCAGTGTGGCTTTGCAATCCAATATGCAGCAGGATGACAGTAACAAGGCGCCAGCAATAGACTGCAACCATGCTGCAAGAAAACCACACTAGGACTCACACTAGGCCACTGGAGCAGGTACCCTAACATTGTAATCAGCCTAATCCACCAGGTGCAGAGTTCAACACACCATCCAACTAAATTTAAAGTTTTGCTGCAGCATAACTTCCCACAGTTGAAAGAATAATACAGCAGCACTTGTCAGCTGCAAGCCTAACAGTACTCCACGCATTGGCTCCAAACCAGATTGTATTCAACAGTTTAACAAGGCTGAGGTCTCTTAGATGTCTTTTTTTTTTTTTTTTTTGGATAAGTAAGTTAATTGGAATTAAAATAAAAGAAACGTACAAAACAGTGTTCTAACTCTAAGTATTTTGCCAATTTAGAGATAGAGTAAAGCGTTAGGGTATTCCCCGAGCACCATCATGAAACAACTCATGAGTTCGAGAGAAAAATACAACAAGGAAATATTCATCTAGATTTACAACATCTAAAACCGGCCACACTCACCATGGCCCAAATTCACACACCTAAGAAATAAGCAATATCAAATAAATTCAGCCTCGTATGGAGTAGGCAGTAGTCACAGCTCCATCTACAACACCATGCTGATTCATCTAGGCTCACGACAGCAACATAATACAGCGTGTGCAGGGGGCTTCTATACTGTCAACCCAAAAAGCTCTAGTGCATCGTAACACAACGCCAACAACAGCGGCAACCATTGTTGGCAGCCCAATTCATCAGCAGCAGTCATAGGAAACAGCAGGAAGCCCGCTTCCCCTTCCTCTAAATTCGCCATCCTGCTTCAACAGGGCTCAGAGCAACATCATAAAATTGATTCATCCATAATCTCAGGCAGTATGCAATCTTCCACGAAATCATATCTGACATGGAACAGCCCAACACGCCAAGAAAAACACAGCAGGAGCATGCCTACCTTTGTGATATCGAGCGGGGGGCAGTCTGAGCAGCTGAAACCACTAACTGCCAAAATGCACCCAGTTTTTTTTTTTGGGTATGGTTTGCCGGTCAACTAGTTGACCGGCCAAACCCCAATTTTGCTCGTCATCAAAGTGACGGGCCAAAAGAAACTCCTTTTTTTTTTATTTTTTTGACCGGTCGGCTAGCAGACCGCGCAACTCCCAATTTTACTAGTCAACACATTAACCGCCCAAAAATCATCTTTTATCCTCACTTTCTTTCGTTGGAAATATTTTCCTTCTACTTTACTTCAAACACAATCACTATTACAACCTATTTTTTCATTCTTCTTTCATTTTTTTTTCTTTATTTTTTTAAAACTCAATAGTGTAAAATATTTTTATTTACCTTTTCTACCTCCTCCCCTTTTTTTTATGTTTTTAATTTCTTTTCAATATTTGTCTTCAAGAAAGACAAGAATGAATATGTAACTTTCTAGGCCAATTAACCTTATGTAATATATTAAAGTTTACAAACAATAGACCTAACTTGGTTCCCAGAAAGAAAAAAAACAAACTTAGAGGATAAAATATCAATGATGTGGCCTTCTAGACATCCTTATGGTAAATAATAATTCAAATTTACAATCAAGAATTATAAATTCAACACATAATGATTATCACCAAAATAATATAATAGTCATCACGATAAGCGTAAATAACCACACAAAGAAAAAGTAATTAAAATCTTTACTTAAAATCAAATCTCTATCACAACAAAGGCGACAAAGGTTTAAAAAAACTATACACACTCACATAATATTAAATAGTATACTTTTTTCCTTCTCTATCATCACGTATATATAAATAATTTAAAATATAGTTTACCAAACATAATCTTTACATAACAAATTTTTGTATATAAATTTATAACATAATTAATAATAAATTAAAATAAAATGCCCATACACATATATGTTGCCCGTAACCCAACACGAGACAACCCTCTATAAAGGGTGTTATATATATATATATATCCTCAAAATTTTAATAAATATTTATCCTTTTAATACAATGGTCAAACTATTAACAATTTTAGAGTCAGTTCTCGTCTAAATTATTAATTTTTTTATTTATTTTTGATATTGCCCATGTTTTGAGCAAAATTTTCATGATGTTAAACAAGTTTTACATAATGTTAGAAATTTTAAAAGAAAATATACCATTTTTTTCAAATTTTTTCTTCTCATGTGGACTAAGTTTTGTCAAGCAGAGAAAATAAAAAAAAAAATGCTTAGATATCAAGAAAAATATAGACGGATATGATATGCAAGCCTCTAAGGCCATGGAACAGTATCATCAATGAAAACACTATACATTATGATTTATGACAATGATGAGAAAAATCAAATTTTTATTTGAAATTGATTGTCAATAAAATTTATATCAATGCTGATTAATTGTCCCGATTAAATTTTTGAGAGTCTCTTTTTTTTTTGTATAAGAAGATATTAATTTTATTAGGAGGCACGTTAAATCTAGTGTAAGGACTTAATTTCATATATTCTAATACTTGCACGCAGTATTTGATAAAAAAAGACTGATACATGCTCCATGGCTGTATCGTGGTAATGGGGGCCATGAGGGTGAGATTGATGTGGAGATGAGAGCTCTGGTAGAGGAGATAAGCGAATACACACGTCCTTACTATAGTAGGACCTCGATCATTTGATGGAATTACAGTGAGACCGCGGTCTCCTACTACAGTACGGCTGAGATGATGCAAGTCGGCCGAGGTGATGAAGGCACGATGCGGTGAAGAGCAGAGAGTGAGAGAAGAGATAAGGGTGAGATTGAGGGTGAGTTGCAAGGAGAAGTAGAGAGGCAAAACCGAGATGCAGGAAAAGAAAGGGAGAAGCAAAGAGAGAGAGAAAACCAGAAAGAAAACGAGAGAGACTGTGAGAGCAAACATTCCCCTTTTACTAATCAGCCAAACATGCCTTTATACAGGAAGGGTAACTATCCACGTGAGGGGAGTAGAGCAGGAATTATAACAGAAGGGAATTAAAAATAGAATTGGGAAATAAAAAACAGAATAAAAAATGAAAAAACACAGGGGAGGGGAAAATGAGAAAATGAAAAAAACTAAGAGCTCGTAACATTATCCGCTCCATCAAAAGAACATTATCCTCAAGATTGAATGAGAAAAATTCTTGATAACTTGTCGCAGTGGCCCCCCAGGCAGCTTTAGCAAACCAACAAGTCCTCAGGTGGGGCAAATTGTTTGAGAAGAAGTGCAGGATGATCACTTCAGCTTCTAGAATTTGCCGCGGAAACCAACTCATTTCCCTCATGTCACCCGAGTAAAGCAGGACAGCCTGGCAAATAAATGACTAATCAGTTGTACCTTCCCATTCTGTTAGGAGTGCCCGTTCTCTTTGTGGCACGAGCACGTGTTTTCTCAAATTTATATTCCCTTCATTGCTCCAATAGAGAGCAAGGGCTCTCAATGCACCATGTCGAGTGGCATACATATCCAAGTAACTACTATATAGATCTCCAGGCCAAGCAATTTCCATCAAAGAGCAAAGTTGTTGACCTGAAGACTCAATGAGAATGGCAAAAACGGTGTCATTAGCAGGAGTAGGGACGGGCTTCCATCTCGAAGTAAGGTACCAGAAGGAAGCCATAGCTTCAATGTTTTTCAATAACTTCCTTTCATAGGAAAGGTTGAAAATAGTTGGGAATGTAACTCGCGAAACCATGAGGGCCTGGCAACCCGGCATGCTTTTGAAAGACAGTTGGTCCACCACCGAGTGGGACCACATATCATCTAGAACCATGAGGGTCTTCTCACCGACATTCCCTTCCCATTGCAATTTCCGTTGCAGAATTCCAATATTTGCTCCCCTATAAACGGCCCCTAATAAACAATCTCATATGCTTGATCTCCGAGTTGCTACATTTGGAGACTGTACTATTATCAGGAACAAGATCCTATTGGCAAGGTAGCTGTGGAGTAGCACCTTCCAAAAGCGAAGTAGCTGATAGATAAATAGGAGTGGCCGAGTGTACATTTGACATTTTTTCCCTGGTACACAAGTTGCCGAAGGGAGCATTTCATTGACAGTTCTTTGAGTGGCCTCCAAATCCAAGGGACTGTTCAATTATTCAGCTACACACATACTGATCCAATTAAATTGCTAACAATGAATGTGATGGTATCTTTTCCAAGATATTGCAGTAGGATATCGGAATTGTCTACATCCAACTGGGGGTGCAAAGTGGGAGAACGTACTTTCTTTATAGGCTAGAAGGCAATGCTTTTCTTTAACCGCAGCCTTGGCATTAAAGGACAGCTTTGCTAAGTTGGTAAGCTCTGGAAGGTGATGCTGACCGTCGGGCTTTACAAACAAAAAATCGTTAAATACCTTCAGTATAGTAGATAATTCAGACAATTGTCCAGGAGACTTAAGGAGTGAATGCATCTTTCCCTTCATTACATCCATCTCCACAGTGTAAATCCCTCGCTGGAAGGATCCCTTGCACCAGACGTTGGTTCCCATCTCTTCCAGCAAAACAATTATAATTGAGTCACTAGGCACAGCACTTCCTTCCAGACCAGCAGTTAAAATATATTGGCATATCCAACAACTCCGGTTATCCTCCATGTACTTGTAGTCTTGTGGACATCCCACATCATAAAAGAGAAGCTTAAACATGTGGAAGCTGTCAGGATGGAGAGAAGGGAAATCAATGATTCTCCAATTGTCTTGGATGTGGTTTTGGGATTTCGGTACAAAAGAATAGACCGTATCTAGAAACCTTATACTATTACAAATGAAAAACATAGGAAAATTGTTTCCCACCAATTGGCAGGTCCCTTCATTAGTGGAGAGCTGCACAGCAATTCCACGGGGGTCCTGAATGATCTCGAGATGTCCTCGCTCATGGAGGACAGTGGAGAATCGGTCAGACACAGGTTTTGAGAAACCAGGGGGTCGTAGGGAATTAAAGTATGTGAGAGAAGAAATATCATGCATAGCCTCAAGAAAACACGTAGCATTGGCTCCTCTGGCATGTTCAACTCATTCTGGAATATTCTTCCTGCCAAAATTTGCTAGCTCCTCCACCAATGGATAATCCTCCATGTGAATGGAATCTTGCATAGGAGTGGAGAGGAACTTACCAACGCAGGCCAGAACCTTATCTTGTTCGATCATATCACCAAACATGGCAATCCTGGAATGCAAAACAATCCCTGCACCCACGTTGAAGTGGCAAGGAACATTGTGATCACTTGCTCCAAACCTTCAATCGCTAGGATCCTTAAGCGTGCCTTGCGACGGGTAGAATTTCAATACCTTAGGCTGAGAATTATTCAGTTCTTGCAACAACGGAGCAAAAACTTGAGTAAGAGTTTTGCCTAAGCCATCGTCTGAAAATACCCGATTGCTGGACATTTCTCAAAAATTTACATCTCCACATATCCACAAATCCATAGGAGCAAGAGTTGTCATTGACTTCACCCCATACATGAATCCAGTGGTTGAAGTCGTGAACTGTGAGAGGATTGGAAGAACAGAGGAAGTTGTGGACGAGAAAGCCTTCTCAACTAGTTCAACATCTTCGGTGCTCTTCTCGAATGCAGACGGAGACATGGTTGGGGAAGCTTTTGACAAGTTTCTGGAAACAAAATGGCCAAAGATATATTGAGGAACCATTTTGAAAAACGGACTTGTTGGAATTTTATTGTTACTTGAGTCGGCATCTGTATATGGAACGAGATTCTAGAGGGGGCCGTGAAATGTTCTATGTAACGTGTCACAGTTAGAACACAACCCGTGTGTTCTGTGTGAGGCCATTATTGCAGAATTCAAATTCTTTATCGGTAAATTTGGCAAAGGGTTGTGTGGAATAAGGGAATTTGGCAGAGTTGTGGAGAAAGGTGGCTTAGTGATTTTGGGATTAGGTAATGTGTGTGGTATTAGGGGTTGGATGTGAGTCTGCGGTGGTGGCATCGCGGTCAAAGATGTGCTAATCGCGGAGGTGGTTGAAAGTGTTAGTAGATTGACGGATTGTTGCGGTTGTGTCTTGACTTGAGACAAAGAATCAAAAATTTTAGTGAATGATTGTAGAATTTTCTCAATGGTGGGAGTTTTTGAGGGGATACTTGATGCATGGTGTTGGACGGTCGCCTCCAACCCCTTGAACGCCTTCGTCCTTGCTGGTAAGTTAGGGTTGGAACAGAATGGTAAAATTTCTGTGGGAGGTCGACGAAGATGAGAGAACGGGGCTATAATCGAAGGGGAGGGTGGACTTGATGGGAAATTGTCAGACGACAAGGAATGTTGTTTACTTCTTTATCGTTCGATTCGGTGGAGCGATTGGCTGAGGTCAATGATGGACGATCGAATTTGTGCTGTGGTGTATACCGCGGTGGACATGGTGGCGTCAAATTTGTCGGTAGCCCGGTGAAGGTCCTTCATCGTGTTGGCCAATTCGGAGATGGCCCCTTCGAGTGCATCGAATACTCGTTCTTCAATCTCCTCTGGTTTAGTCTCAATAAAAGCACATTTGATACATGCTCCATGGCTGTATCGTGATAATGGAGGGCGTGAGGGTGAGATTGATGCGGATAGGGGAGCTTTGGCAGAGGAGATAAGAGAACACACACGTCCTTGCTACAGTAGGATTTCGGTCATTTGATGAAGTTACAGTGAGACCGCGGTCTCCTACTACAGTACGGTCGAGATGATGCAAGTCGGCCGAGGTGATGAAGGCACGCGGCGGTGAAGAGCAGAGAGTGAGAGGGGAGATAAGGGTGAGATTGAGGGTGAGTTGCAGGGAGAAGCAGAGAGGCAAAACCGAGATGCAGGAAAAGAAAGAGAGAAGTAGAGAGAGAGTAAACCAGAGAGAAAACGAGAGAGACTGTGAGAGCAAGCAATCCACCTTTACTAATCAGCCAAACATGGCTTTATACAGGAAGGATAACTATTCACGTGAGGAGAGCAGTATAGGGATTATAATAGAAGGAAATTAAAAACAGAATTGGGAAATAAAAAACAGAATAAAAAAAAAGACACGGGGGAGGAGAAAATGAGAAAATGAAAAAACTAAGGGCTCGTAATAAAGACCGTATCTAACAATAAAGCAAAAAAGGATATTGACATCACCTTACCAAAAAAAAAAAAAAAAAAAAGGAACCATGAAAAATCTATTATGATTGAAGATAGAGAAAACATATGTTTAAGAAAGACACATACTCAGAAGATAATATTCTCTCAAACAAGTTTTGAAGAATTTACACTAAAACACCAAAAAGATAACCAAGTATTAAAGAAATGTTAAACAACTAAATTTCTATATTTTACAAAAAAAAAAAAAAAAAAAACTATCTAAAATTTTATACCACTGAGCATGTATCCTTTTCATCTACTATGTACTTACATATTAATTTAAGTAAAGTGATTTAAGTATCTCATTGATATTAGAGATATTTAATTTCATATGAAAAAGTTTTAATTTTTCATATTTTTTAACATCTAAGATTTCTAACAAGTAAAAAAATAAAAAAAATAATTTATAAATACCATATGGAGTCCATGCATATAAAGTTAGCAATTAGAAGATGCCCCAACTTTTCACTTAAAACAATAACAACATTAATAAATTCAGCCATCATCATTTAAATTAATCAATGGACCTCCTAGTCTATATTAACAAAGTCAATGAATTCAGCCATCTTCATTTAAATTAATCAATTAATCTATATTAACAAAGTTAATGAATCCCACTAAACCAAGAATGGACATGTCTCCTTCAACACTAAAGCAATTATCACACTTACCCTAAAAAAGTGTATTCATAAATTTTTATTTTCCTGTTCTTTCTTTACCATATTTCTTATTTATGTGCTGCAACCCAACCCACTGCTCTTCTAATGAAATGGTAGTCAACTTGCCACCAACACATTGAGGGTATTCCAATCTTTAACATACATATAAATAGGAGCACAGTAACCCCAATCGCCAGGGATACCATAATCTACCAAAAGAGCGGCGACGGCGCTGGGTGACAAGACAGACCCTGTGTTGTCGACTCGCCCTGGAAATTCACGAGGAGGAGGGGGACTCTCTCTTCTTTGCCATCTCTTTCTCTCTGTGCGTGACAAGGTTAAAAGATTTTCAGCGCAAGGAAACAGGCAGAGGGAATTCTCCGTGGGGAGTAGTTTAAATAGGCAGCAAAGTGTCAATGAGCAGGAAACCCAAACGACACCCCACTTAGAGTGGCTGGGCTATACGCCTGACCCCACGGAGGAGTCGTGGGGCCCAGAGCAATCGGCAAACATGACTGTTCGATGGAATACAGATCGATGTCACTTGAACCGCCTGGCAAAGACTCCCCGTTGTCATGCCCGCATTTAATGCGGGGACTTCAACCGTCGAAAAAGGACGACAGCAAGACCCTCCCCAAAAAAAAGAAGCGAGAAACGCACGGGAATGAAGATGAACTGTCCAACCACAACAAACCATAGAAAACAGAATGGCATGGCAAAGCATTGACTTTCATTATAGCGTTCATTAGAAACTTGTTACAACAGTCAACTACATGGGGGTACATTCAACATCCCTCATGCGCCGAAGAGGGATCAGGTGCCGGATACTCCACCAAGTCCACGCGTCTCCGGTCATCGAAGTTTCGAGAGTCTAGGATGCCGACGCGGAAGCTCGGGTCCTCCAGCAAGACTAGTCTTTGGTTGAGACGGATGCCGTCCTGGAAGTTCCTTTCTAGTGCGGGGCCAACTTCCTCCAGCTGAAACCTAGACCTTAGCTCAGTCCCCATACGCGCGACCTCTGTCCCAAACTCTCGCCGTATCCTCTCACTCTCTTCTTGGAGAGCCAAAATGCAGGCTTGAGCCCCCATGTTAGCACCGGTAAGCCTGGACACCCTCGCCTCCGATTCCGCTCATGTTTCCTCAAAGTGCGCGGCGTGGGCCCTTAGCTGCTCTATCTCCACTACTACAGCATGCATCCGGGCTTCAACGTCTTCGACCGCCTTGACAACGTGCCGGAGCGAGAGATTCGCCCTCCCTAGGCCGCACTCTCATGAGGCTACGGTGCCCTCCGTCCTCTCAAAGCCTGAGGGTGCCCGCAGGGATCGTGCGAGGCCCACGATGGTAGCCTTCGAGTGGCCCCTCACCGATGCGGCGACGCCCAGGACCCGAGAGGCATGGGCCCCAGTTTCGGACCCTCAGGAGGCGTATCCCGATCTAGATGACGAGGACGACTCATCCATTCGGATTGAAACAAGAGCTGGCGAAGGAGAAAGGAATCGTAAGCAACGCGAAGCTTCCCACCGCCAAAGAAGCAACAGAGCATGTTGTCTGAGAAGGGATTCACGCATTTAAATAGGCAGAGTTCTTCCAAAAATGACTACACTCTGAGAATGAGGGATGCCAGAACAAAGCCAATAGGTGCGCTCCACGTGGGAATTCTTGAAGCCTTGCGCGTTTCTAAGGTAGATCATCGTGACGCAGCATCCCTCGATCTTCTGCGCAATTAATGCGTCAGACAGACAGATGGATGTGACTACCATTAATGACATTGCAGCCCACGTGGCCCCAGGCGTCGAAGCCGCCCTCAAGCCACGTCGCCCCAACCACGGACGGTATATAGGCTCGAGGGGTGGAACCGGCAAAATTGATCGTGAACGTCTGAAGGTCCTCGAGCGTACAAAGCAGGGTGCGACACATCAAGGGAAAACAGTCAAAGAGGGAAAGCACGCTATATGAGACGAAAGAACAAAGACAAAGTAACTACTTTTATTAATCAAGGCTTTCATTACAAAGTACAAGATTCGTGGCAACGAAGGTACAAGAAAAGGGAGGAAGAAATGGCATGGAGCCCGAGCCCCACGGTGACCACCCCGAATGCCCGAGTGAGCTTGGGGAACGTGATCTACATGAGATCACCACGGCCTCGGCACCGGTTCCCCAACAAGCCACCAGGGCAGTCGTGCACTAGTCTGCACATGATGGAGACGATCTCAATGTTGTCCATCGAGGTAGAGCTAGTGCCGAGCTCAGGAGCCTCAGGCAGGGACTCGCAAGGAAAAACCCCGCAATTCCCTCACCGAGACTCCCCTCTCTGCCTCCTCCACGACCTATGCATGGACCAAGTGAAGTGAAGACTGTGAGCGACGAGCTTCACCGGCAGGGAGTGACCCCGTGGAAGTTCCACCGCAGTCCGACAGCACTCGGGACGAGTCACACCATGGAGGGGAGGCACATAACGATAACAGAGTGGCCGAGCCACCCTTATTAGCACGAGGAATCGACCGCAACGGGGGCATAAAGACAGTCTTCTCTGGGAGTTCCGGATCTCCAGCTAGCCCATCCAACTCCTTCACGGGTCCTCGCCAAAGGCGGAGCAAGCCTGAGCCTTCGCATCATTTCGTCGAAGACAGCCAAGGAATGCACTACACTCACTGAGGAGCCCTCCTATTTATAGGCGGAACAGGCATCCTTCTCAAGCCTGGCAAGGCACGCCTCCTGACAGACGTCTTTCATGGAATAAGAGAAGTCCTCAAATCAGACGCAACCCTAGGCGTACGAATCCTTCCAATCCAGGCGTCGAATCGCTGTAGCATCAAAAAGGCCTGCGTAGGTGCCTAGGGAAGGCGTGTACCTAGAAGATGACAAGTGTTGGAGCATCCCGAGGGAGCCTGGCAGACTGTAGATTAGACCCAAGGGACATGCCAGGCCCCGACCACTCGTCAGCCCAACCATGGGGGGCTAGTATTGGGTCCAACGCTGGAGGCCCAAGAAAAGTCGAAGCCCAGCCCAAATACACGGGGTGCCCACATGACGGCCTACCGGCAGCAGCATGTAAGTGCCCCCTGCAGCTCATTAATGCAGCTACTGGAAAACAGCAGGGAGCAGGAGGGACCAGCCAATGGAGAAGCGATCAACGCTGCAAAGTTAAAGTTCAGGCGGCCTACCAATCCCAGCTTATGGGGGAGACCAAGCGTAGCGGGCAACGCCCGATAATCAGTCTGCCACTGCAAAACGACAGCTGGAGCACCGGCAATCTCCAACAACGATCAGCGGCCAACGAACCCTGGAGACAGGAGTTCTCGCGCCCAAAAAATCCCCCGCCAAGGGGCCTATAAAGTCCCTCTTCTTCAACGAAGAGAGGGATCGGATCCAAGACCATTGACTCTGTGCCATAAGCTTTAAGCTTACCTGTTAGCCTCTGGGTCCAAACTTCTTAGCCTACTCAGGCAACGGGAAGTCAGTCACCCACTGCGGTGCACTCAGGAAGTCAGGCCTCCCACCATCCGCTCACTACTCTCTCTCTCGCATAAACAAACATGCACCGTCCCATCATTTTCAGCATACTTCCGCGCACCTCTTTGCGTGCGCCTCATTTCCGTTCATTGCAGAACTTGCTCACTTGAACGTCGGAATGGCCTTGGTGGGAGAAATTCTGTTGGATGTCTGACCTCTTATTTGTTGATTGTATTGTACAGGCCTCAGGTTAATAGAGACGGAAACCAGACCCTTTCACGCAAGCTTCAGAACGGCTAGGAACCCGAAGGCTCCCTAATTCATACAACAACCGAGGATTTGGGACGCAACAATTATTAACTTTTTTAATATTAATGGACCCATAATATGTTTATTATTAATATGTGATATAAGACAGTGTAAGTGTTTATAATACAAATATTTATTAAAAATTAGAGTAACATATCATTTATAAACATAAACTATCCTGCCGAAAGATCATTGACCATTTTGAGTAATATATATTAGTCACATGTTAGTCATATAATAATTTCAAAATAATTGCGCAATGCGTATAAACGTTCCACTTATCTCTCCATGGAAGTTGCAATGGTGTATCCCCCATAGACCCACTTTAATTTCGATCCCTCCGTTGTAGTTCAAAATTTTTCTTTTTCAGATAATTGTGTTAAGAAACACTTTTCATATGAGTGCATACTTATAGAGCCAAATAAAAATAAATAAATAAATAATATTACATTATTAAAAAAATATTTTAATAATGTTTAAAAGGTCAACCCTAAATATTTGTTTATTAGAAATCAGAGAGCTCAAAAACGTCAGACGAGAAACGAATTGTCCCCTCCTCCAGCACCCCGCTTGATTCTTTGAAAGCAATTTCTCTGGCTAAAAAAGTCTCCCATTTACCATCTCCGACAAATGCCCTCATTTGGCGGTCTTCTTATTGCCTCTCAGAAAACGTAACTGGCCTCGAGAACCAAAAAATGGCTGCACGATTCTAAACGTAGACCCTCTTCAAATGCCATCTTGAGATCCGATTTCTCTCATTGCATTTCTCCTTATGCCTTTGAATCCAAATTCTTTTGTTCTTCTCATGGTTTCCCATTGCCCGTTGAATCGGGTAGACCCATCTCGAAGTATTTGGGTGATTTAGAGCTTTTGGGATTGACCAAGGATGAAGATTTCGAATTGGGTCTTGGTGGTTTCAATCTATCTCTGTCTTTTCACATCTGGGTCGTTCTCGGTTGACAATTTTCATCAAGCGTTAGTAAATTTTTCATTTTTACTTCCAATTTGTTGCGATAATGATTATTTATTCTTTAATTTTAAACTCTGCCATCTGGATAGCGGTTTTCTTGCTTTAGAACTAGCAGAACTAGATCTTGATTCTGGAAAAAACAGTTTTTTTCTGTCTTCATGTTTCGGTGACACTTCGTGGTTACTGCATGAGCTCATTGATGAATTGCAATTGAGCTATGTAGTGTTTGAATTAGACAAATTGTATTCGACTTTTGTTTTTTCCAATTGCCAATTATTTATGAACTATAACCTTGCATTATGCTCTAATATTGTAGCACATTGTTGGAACTTTAAGATTTTCAGGACATGATATTGAAATGTCACGTTATCTTGTATTTCTGCATTGTACTATAGCCCAGGAAGTTGAGCTTCCCATGGAGTTGCTTGTGAGCTAATAATTTTAAATTGATCGTTTGGTATGGTAGATGAAGTTCAGCTAGAAGCTAAATGGTTAATTGTTGTTTTGGTGCGCTTGGAATAGTATAAATAGAAGGCGTTTGTTTTTGTTTTTGCCCTTATCTTGGGTTTGAGTTGGTATTGGTTTGGGCCTTGGGGCTTAGACTGAGATGATGATGATGATGATCAATGATGTGTAGTTCATTTAAAATGCTTCAATCATGTGTTTTTTGTTGGGAAAGAGAATGCCGGTCGGTTTGGCAAACTGTGAGGACAAAGACGACAAATGTACACGCACACAACAAAGGGATAGGAGAGAATTGAGACATATAGTTTTTACATAGAAATCCTCTTATAAATAAAAGAAAAAAATCACGAGACACTTAGTTCACAAATAATTTCATTGTAAAATATTTTGGTTAGGAAAACCTTGTCTACACAAGCCCTTGGAGAGGTGAGAATAGAGTAAGAGCAGAATACAAGAGTAAAAATGGCTACTCGTTTTCTTTCTGTTTTTCTCTTTCATGCTCACTATCTCACACGCTGCTCTCTCTCGCTCCTCCATCGCATAGCATACATACATATATACATGTGCTCCGGGCAACCTCTTGCTTCTACAAGGTGGTGACGTGCACTGCAAAGTCTCCCACCTACTCTGCAAGATGCCTTCCTTCCGAGAGCAGTTGACCTGCTCTGCAAAATAACTGCCAGCTCTGAAAGTCAACTTCTTTATCTGCAAAGTCTACTTTGCAGGTTAGCTTTTTCAGACAGGTTGTTCTCTAGCCGTCAATAGTTGACCTTCCATGCGATTTTATTATCCTGGCAAATTTTCTTCTTCTCTAGCCTTGCAAAGTTCTCTGAAAGTTTCACTCCGGATCTTCCTCAATTTCGGTCAAGTGCAACTACTCCGGCTTTCATTCATTTTGGCCAAATGAAAACCACTGGGCCTTCTTCCATTCCGGTTGAGCGAACACCACTCTGGCCTTGTATAGCATTCTGGAATTTTCACTTCGGAATTCCACTCCGGAATTTCTTCTTGAGGCCACATCGTCGCGCGCGCTGCAAACACAATAATACTTCCAACACGAGAGTGACTCATATCCCAACATTTTCTTAGAGGGAGAAGTGCTTCGTGTAGCTCCTATCATGGTTCATTTTTAGCATGTGTGCTGTAGGTTGAATAACACGTGCTAGGTCAATGTTGACAATAAATGCGTGCTTTCTGGTTGTAGATACCCATCTAACGATCTTTCTCAGTGCCCCAGCTGACAAACAGTAAAGCAAAAGGCACAGAAGGGGAAAAAATGGAAGTTCTAGTGCACTTTTCTTATTGTTGTGCAGAATGGGTGCTTAACACCACAGTGAAGTCTCCTAAACTAGTGTCTTAAAAATGATGTAATGCATCAGAGATTCTGAAACAAATGACAATGTCCAGTTTTTGTTTTTGTGTGACCCCTTGGAAAGAAGATGGTCAAAACACAATTCCTGAATAGCTGGATTATGAAAAGAGCTTCTAGGAGGAACAAATTGTATTTTTTCCAAAAATCCCTTTTAAGTAGTAGTTTTTCTTTTTTGGAGAACTCTAAATTGGAAATTATTTCAAATTCCAAAACATTTATAGAATCTAAAATAGTTTTCTTGTGAAGCTTTTAGATAAGCTTTTTTTTTTTACTCGTTACTTCTCTTTCGAGCTGTTTCAGAAGGTAGGCCAAATGGGCACTTAGCCTAAGGCCAGTTTCTCATAGATCTACCCTGTGGGGTTCTGTAGGTTTACCATTCACAAAACAAATGAAATCTAATAGGAGTGTGTTGCTTACGTAAAGTATAATATTTTTTGTTGGTATACTTCTCCACAAGGTAAAGCCAAGGCCTATCCAATATGATCTAGGTGCTTTGTTTCAAACTTTCTCAAATGAAGAAGTCATTATAGTGGACAACCAGGGAATTCTATGAATTCTTGTACTCACCAGACTTGGATCATAACTATGGTGAAGATGCTGCTTGCCTTGATATATCAAAGGGCATTGAGCAATCACTCACGCAGTCCATCATGGATTTTGGAAACGCAATTTCACCCTTTTGGCAGATAACTATGAAAATGGGAAGCATAGCCGTCTCTAAAGAAAGATGTTGCTGTTTCCTCCTGCCATAGATAAAAATCTGTGGGTAACATCAATGCAAATTTATATGGAGAATCAACCTGAACATACCAACATTAATATCACATATTGTTTTCTTCGCTCTGACATTCTCCAATTATTGTTGATTGTTGCTGTTGAAAGGGTATATGTCATGCAAGGAAGAGGATATGCGTGCAAAATACCAACTCTATAACTACAAACTCTCTCACTTGGATATTTAAATTAAAATTGACAATTCCTAAATATAGATGTAAATATTGGCTAATATGTATCGTTATTGTGGACCCCAATACCGATATTTCTTAATATCGTGACAATATCGTAATATACAGTTGATATATCGGTCAATTTTTAAAATATCAGCTAATATAACTACTAAGATCTGGCTTATATATTGGCCAATATGACCCATACATCAGCCAATAGATCCTATTAGCTTACAATTTTTAAAAATTTCTTCTAGTCCGATATATCTGATACTAATGCATATTGTTTCATATGTCTAATACCATATGATCGTAAATAATACTGGTACCGGTATTTTTATCTATGGTTCTAAATAAAATAGGTATTCTAAAAACCTACTCTATAACGTACGAAGTAGAATAGCCAAATGACAGCAAGGTTTTTAAGACTGTCCACTGACCAGGTAAAATGTCGCCAAGACTGGCCAACTGTTAAAACATATCGACAGAGGTCAGCCGGATCCCATCAAATTGTTTGAGCCTTCAACAAGTACGGTCAGCCTAAAGGCCAATTTGGTTGACTTAGGCCAGCCACTAGATATAATTTGCTGACCTACTAAACAAGTCCATGAAAGTGGCTAAGCTTCTAAGGATTGGAAGCTTATGCACTTGACCCACCGAAGCATCCAAGTCTATTCACCAACCACTCAAAATAATTGAATTCGAGTCATCAAGCAAACTTGCCATTGGCAAGGATCACAAATTTCCACAAAAGTTGGCAAAGAAAATAGGAAAATGGTGAATCAAATCCCAGAAAAGGCATGTTTGACATCTTTGATATGTTGGCTAAAGTTGGAAAGGTAAAAAGGGTGATATCCTTTAAGAAAAATATAAGATTTGGAAATTTGCCTATTGGGTAAAATTGCCCCCATAGAGCATATCTGGCCACTTGCTAGTGCCTTATGGCCCATTAGGCACAGATGGCAAGCTGTCAGCTTCAAGAATCAAGTTGTTGGCATGTGAGCAACACCCTTTATAAGCATTGTAAAAAAGGTCCTAGGCTAACAAAAAAGGGTTGATCTCGTTCAATATCTATCTCTACACCTGTGTCTATACTCCATATACCTCTAGCTCTCAGTCGACACCTATAATGTTAATCGAAATCACTTAATACCTGCTGAATATAAGTCCTCTGAACTTTTATGTAGGTTTTGCACATGTATCCTTTTCAAAAGGAATTAACATTTTCTCAGCATTTCCTGCAATTATAAGATATCATTAAAAGCTTGGATATTTTCTCCATTAAGGATCACTGTTACCCTTGTCATTATTTATTTAGAGCACATTTAATAGATCATTTCTCTGCACCTAAGGCCCAGGACATCTTTTGAGTAGATTCCGTTACCCCAACAAGGATCGATACCGATTACGCATTATCATTAACTCCCCCTTAGAACGTGCTCAAGGACCTCACGTGGCCCATACAACTATACTTCTAACCTATATATCCCTAGTGTGGCTGGTGCGGGCGTTCCCCTATGTCCTCCATCATACTCATTTAGTCCCAGCAGATCATCCTCAGGCCTTTTTGTATGTCTTTTTTGCATTTTTATGTCGCTTCCACTATTACCCATTTGCATTATATTTAGGTGGTCTTGAACTTACTCGAGTGTCTGAAAGGATATCATGAGGAAAATTCCTAGTGGTCTCGCTAACGCTTTGGTTCTCTTTATGTTGTTCTGGTTTCGAATTCCATTGTCCGTGGTTTGCTTAGACGTGAGGTGACTATTGCATGGATTGAATCCAACAATCTTTAGACTAATAAAAAACAGTCTTTAGGATTCAGCGTATACTATAGATAATTACGCAACTACTAGGATCAAGTCAATATCATACTGGATGTCTGCTGTGTGGTGTTCGTTAGGAAACTGACAGGTCCTGACTCCTGACTTATGACTCATTTTCTATGTAAATGAATTGATTGAACTGGACATGAGCATATAGTAGGTCAATAGAAAGAATTGGTGAATATATACCCCATGTTTCTGGTGAACTAGAAGTCCTGTTGAACACTCAAAAATCAAAATCTTTGGATATTTCTATCCAGGTCCTAATTTTTCAAAATAGGAAAATATTCTCAACTTACATGGTTTGATAAAAAATCTTTTGCGCATAGCCAATTACTCTTTATGGGAAGTTGATAAATATGAGCTAAAATTTGCCTTGGATGCTTGCAATATTCTAACTCATGTTCATACTGCAATTCTGCATAAAGGCTTTCAAAAAGTTGTTCGAGATCATGCTTTTTCTTATGCTTTTCATGCACCTTGAATCCAGCCATTAGAAGTGAATCTTGTCTTTATGATATGCTTGTTTACATGCATAATTGCATATGATTGTGGGCCTCACAAACAGTTAAAATTTCATGGCTCAGCTGATGTCGATATGTTTTTTAATATTTCAGGTTTCCCATTGTAGAACCTGACTTGGGACACACAAAACTGCGTCTAGCTAGAGAGGGTTTGGAGGCCATTAGAAGAATAACAGCTCCAATTGCGGCTGTTGCTGTAAGTTGAATTATGTTTTGCAGAAAAGCTCTCTGTTTTGATTTGCTTTTTTATTTATTAACTTAAAGATATGCTGTGAATTCTGGATTGATCTACACACAAAGTGGTAAGATGGTAAGTTTCTGCATTTTTACAGTTTTCTTTCTCTGCTGAAAGCCATAGAATACTTCAGCAATGAGTTGGCCACATGTTTCCTCAGTTCCATTTGTACAATGCGTGCAAGTTTGTTAATGGAACTCATTTGCTGCAGTTCTTGGAATGAGAACGGCTACGTTGATTTCCAGTTTTCAAATCACTGATGATCTCCATGTGTTTTGCAATCCATATGTCCAAGTTGGTCTTCCTGGACTGATGAGAGCTGTCACTGAGTGAAAATGTTTGTGGGCAATTGTGATCTCCTCGTCCTTCCTGCTTCATTTAGCCCAAATGCTAAAGTTTCTCTTGCTTATTTGGGTGGCTTATCATTGTAGTTAATTAGTAAGCTTTCTAGGCATAATATTGACCTTGTTTATCTTTAGTTGATTAGAGTGCTCAGCAGTTTGTCTGCTCTTGTAAATTGTTATCCCAGAGTGACCACCAATGTTGCCTGAAATGTGCTACACTGGTTCATGGTATGGGTATGGGAATGGGGACATGGTTAATCACTTAGGAAAGAAGTACCTGATTGCATGTGCAGCGCTGTGATTCAAAACTGGGAAGTTCTTCATCGTGTACACATGATTAACATTGTTGTCCAATGGGTTCCTATAGCTTCTAACTATTCTTATTAAATTTCTTGCCCCATAGACGTTACCCGTTTTCTGATTAAAATTCGAGTTTCACATTTGAGGGTGAACTTGGCACTTTTAGGTTGCACAACTTTTATTCATTCATCTCATTCATGGACATATATTGCATACATTTGTAAAGATATGTCTTAACCTAGACTGTCTTTTCACTGAAACTGTATTTCTATGTTCCCCCATGCAATCAAATTTCCCTGCTTTATGACCCAAAAATTGCAGCAATGGACGGCACTTGGAAGGTAAAAAGTTGTTATTGGGGACATTATTGTTGTGCATCTATTGCATCTATTGCTGTCTTAATTGATTTGTTAGAGCCGCTAATGTGCCTTGGAACTAATCTTAAGTTTTCACAATACCTTGTTTGATTTGTTGACTTTGACAAATAGCTTTTTTTTTTTTTAAGTGAAGATGATATTTCTATTAGGATTTCATGTTGAGGGATTATTACATTTTGATTGTTGTATCATCAGGTGATTGGTCCATACCGTTCTGGAAAATCATTTCTTCTTAATCAGCTACTCTCCCTTTCTTGTGACGAAGGTGAAGTTGTTAATATTGTTTGTATGAGTTTGCAGATAAATGGTTGTTATCCTTTGTACATAATTTGTTTCCGGGAGTTATTTTTCTTCCGAGTTATGTCCCCAAAATAATTTAATAATTTAGGATGGTACTCTCAGGTTTTGGTGTTGGACACATGCGGGATACTAAGACAAAAGGTGGATTCTGTTGATCCATGATCATGGATGTATACCAACTTTGGTGACAAATATTAGTAATTTTTTTTTTTTTGTATTTTCTTCTAGGGATATGGGTCTGGGGAACCCCAGTAAAATTGAAGGTTGATGGTATGGAGACATCAGTGCTATACCTTGATACTGAGGGATTTGAAAGTATTGGAAAGTCAAATGTATATGATGATAGGTAAATCTCTGGAAGTCTGGTAATCTTAACTGTTTCTTTTTTATTATTTTTGTGGAGCTTTATGTGTAAAGCCTTTCTGAATAATGATTTTGGCTGCTGCAGGATTTTTGCCTTGGCAACGGTCATGAGTTCTGTGCTTATCTATAACTTGCCTGAGACGGTCTGTTTCTCTGCCAGAGACACTCCCATCTTTTACCCATCTTTTTCTGCTCCTTAATATTTTAGTTCAGTGATTTTTTTTTTTTTTTTTTTTTGGGGGTTGGGGGAGTAAAATTAAGCAGGCATAAGAAACAAATCAGTTGATATATTTTATCTCTTTTTTGTTTTGGGCAAACTAAAAGGTTCCTATGCTGGGGCTTACTTTTTCATTCACACAATACCACTTGATTCTTTTGGCATTATTCAATTGTTAGTCTTGCTTTGTTTAGGTACGCGAAGCTGACATATCACGTCTGTCATTTGCTGTTGAGCTTGCTGAAGAATTTTATGGGAGGTTAGCATCTCTTTGCGTAATTTATTTATTTGAATATTTGGTAGGGTTCTGTTTATTTGGATAAGTCATAATTTTGATGACAAAAGGTTCCACCTCATGAAGAAGGTGGCGGCTAAATTCAGCATTTTCCTTACTAGATGTTTAGAATAGGCTTTTTTTTTTTTTTTTCAAAAGTTTTCTATCATGTTTGGTTTGGAATTAATTCTAACCATTTTCCTTGTTTTCCTGCCAAATCTTATGTGCCAAACAGAGTGAAGGTAACACAATTTAATTCTAGAACCTTTGTCCACTTTTTGAATTCTCGAATGAATATTAAATGAATATACCTTACCTGAGTGGACTGCATGGCTTATTTGCAGGGACAGGATGTTGCCTTTGAACCTGCTAAGCTTTTATGGCTCATACAGCGTGATTTTTTACGTAAGTTTTTCAATTTTGATAACCCTAGTTCGTGAATTTGTGAGACTCATGTAGCTAACTGTTGATCACTCGGCAAACTTCCAACAATGCATTAACTGAGACCTGCCAGAGATTGCTAGGCTTCAGGCTGATGCTTGGATGATAATGCATTGGCCAAACATTTTGACTTTCTTTGTTGTTTGAGTAGGTTTCATATGCCAAGGACATTTTTTCTGTCTTAAGTAACAATGTTGCAAGACCAGATGGTTGATTAGTGGTTTGCAAAATGGGATTTATATTGGTGATGCATTTTTAACCATTGCTCCATGCCGCAAATCATGCAAATCATGTGGAATTGACAGAGTTTTGGTTCTCAACAGAAGGAAAGTCTGTGCAGGAAATGGTAAATGAAGCTCTTAAACTTGTTCCGAATAGTGATGGTTTGTCCTCTTCCTTGTTGATACATCTATGAGATGGATAAATTCTACAGACTTCTTAATGTATCATACGGAGCAATATTCTGATGATGGATACTTACTGTGTTTGCAGGGAACAAAAATATTGACCAGGTAGCGGCATTTTTATAATCCTTCAATTTTGATTTGTGTATTAGCCAAATTGGATTGCATAATTAATTAATTAATTGTTATTTATTAGGTTAACCAGATCCGTGATTCATTGGCTATAATGGGTGACAACAGCACAGCTTTTGGCTTACCACAGGTATGGATTCTTCTGTTGCTGATTGATTGCATATCTAGTTGCCTTCGGTAAACACATACATTAAAAAAATCATTGATTATTTATGAAATGTCTGAAATTCTCGTGCACTTTATGGGCTGTGAATATGAACTTACATATATAATTATATTTTCCTGTACGATCATATGAGCACATATAGTTTGTTCTGTCATGTGTATTACTTCTTTAGACACTGTATTGTCCTTGTGTGGGTTACTTTCTGTTCTCTTGTCTACTGGCTTTGTTTGTGAGACCTGTTAATTATATGGATGAGTTGTTCTAATGGTCATATCTATTTGCTATTTAACAGCCTCATCTCCAGCGGACAAAGCTCTGTGACATGAATGATGCTGAGCTTGACCCAGTGTATGTGAGAAAGAGGGAGCAATTGAAAGAACTGGTGGCTTATATTATTCATCCAAAAATTGTGCAGGGTAGAACACTAAATGGCAAGGAATTCGTTTCTTTTTTGGAGCAGGTAAACTTCTCCAACCCTTGTGTAGTATGAAATTTTTCTAATTGCAGTGTTTAGCTTGGAAATAGTTGAGGTATCTGGTCTAATTATATCCTTGGAGTCCATGTGTTCTTCAAAACTCTTTAACTATTCTATGTTTCAGCATTATTTTTTTTTTATCTTTCATTGACTTAACTTTGGAGCCTCTTTATGCTCAAGAGCATCATCATTTAACCAGAAAGCCTGGAAACTTGTATCCTGCCCTTTTCCTTTTAGCAATCATATTACATTACACTATTGATTGTAATGACTTGTTAGAATATCCAAAAAACCAAGTTGGAGTATTAATCTTTCTGGATCAATGTTCTTTCCCAAAGAATTTGCATCCTTTAATTTCAAATATATGTGACCATCAAGAAATTTCTGGATATTATGTGGCATTATCCACCCAAAACAATTCTGAATATTATGTCCGATAAGACTTGACGTGAGATATTGATTGTTATAACATCTTATAAGATAAGCTATGACCTAAATTGATTCGTGTCTGTCATGGATCTCGTTTCTTCCTTCCTGACACAAGAAAAAAAATGCTTTGGCTTAGAAATTTGCCTTTTATTACAGGCCCACACTCTCTAAAACAATATACTTTGGCTTTGCAGATTATTGAAGCCTTGAATAAAGGAGAAATTCCATCCACCGGTTCCCTTGTTGAGGTTTTCAATAAGGGAATTCTTGAAAGGTGTTTAAAGCTATACAGTGAAAGGATGTCTTGGTTAAGGCTGCCACTTTCAGAGGAATCCTTGAAAAAATCCCATGAAGAAACAAGAGGTGCTTCCATTAAAACTTTTGACGAACAGCATTTTGGAAGACATCATGCTCAGAAATCATTTGAGAAATTAGATGAAGAAATTAAGAAGGTATGGAATACTCCAGTAACTGGTCAGCTATTTGAACTTGTTTTTCATCATCACTTTTGTCATCAAGGTATTTGATATTAATTTGTTGATGGGCACTAAGTAATTAAGGCATGCACTTGTTTTCGTTATTATTGTGATAGATATTCCTTTATCTGAACTTGTAAGCTGCCTGGGTTGGAGGCATCTTGCTCTGTGGCAGCAGTGCCTTCATGGTACCGATAATGGTTTTCATGCTCTGGGCAGCTTCTTGGGCTCTGTTTTTCTATTGCATACCTCCAAGATCTGACTATTAAAATTGCTTCCAAGAATGTATGTAATACTTTAGAATTCAGTTCTTAAATTGTGAAATATACTCCATTCGTGCCCACTGGATTTAATTCATTCATCCATCGCCCCCCCTCAAAATAATACAGCCATCTCATGTTATATTGCCTACCCCTAAGGAGCAGAGAAATCTGTATCAGGCCAGCATATTGATGTCTGACTTGTGTCGGGCGCATGCTTGACGTGCTTCAACACATCCCTGACGTGCTTTGACTTCTGTTAGAATTGACAAGTTGGGCTTAGTTTCAAGTTTTATACAAAAATGGGATCCTAAGCATATATTAAAGATGTTTGTGGGGTATTGAATTAAGAACATATGCCACATTTGCCTCATTTGGTCTATCATCCTGAGGGACGGGGGGAGTGATGACAAAGATGATGAGAAGCAAGAGAAAAGAAAGCCGGCAGTGGCAGCTGTTGGTTATGGAGGAGAAGGCCCACTAGCAATCACAAAGTTTCAACTCATTTGATATGTCCTAGACATCTGAGTCCTTCTCCAAAGGTTAATGAACTTTTAATGGACTTTAGGGTATTTGGAGCTGTATCAAGGAACAATGCTATTAATTCTATCATTGTCAGAGTCTCTCAAATCCACAATTTTCAAATATATTTTCTCACTATTCCGATGAAAATTCTAAAATTTTGGGTGTTCATGTCTAAGATAATTTCAAAAAATGCACTGCTACCCCAAACCACTAGAATTCATTTATCCATGTTTTCCCCTCATTACCACTGAACGGTTTTGTTGAATATGGCTCCCCCCAAATTTTGTTGTGTTCTAATGTTTAGAAAATAATGTATTGCGTCGTCCGTGCTGCTTGTTTTCGTGGCACCCCTGTATATCTTGTATTCAAGTTCTTCTGTTTTTTCTTTTGTTGTTTCTTTTTTTTTAATTTTTTGGAGGGTAGGGGCAGAGACAGTTGCAAATTTTGTATGTAAAGTATTATTTTCACTTGTAACAGAGATTCTTTAACAGCTTTAGTTGGTGTTTCATTTTATTTTTTGTTGACCTTTGGTCTTCTGCCCATATATTTTATGTTCTGGTTCCCTTGATACGTTGGGAATACCAAAAATTACTCCAAAGTTTCCTCCCCCCTGCCCTTCTTAGTTAACTCATGCTTTTTGGGTGTAGTAGGTGTACAAGAATTTTGTTCTGGCAAATGAATACCAGTCTACGAAGTTATGTGAGGCACTGTATACCAGATGTGAGGACAAGATGGACCAACTTCAAGTCCTCAGACTCCCTTCTATGGCAAAATTTAATGCAGGTTTTCTTCAGTGCAACCAAAGTTTTGAGCGAGAATGTGTTGGACCTTCAAAAGCAAGCTATGAACTTCGGATGATGAAGGTCTGATGTGAAATTTCATGTTTCTCATGTTCTGTTGCCAATTTCACCCTGCTTTGCTGATTATTAATCCATGGAAAATCATTCCACTTCTGCTAAGGACATTCTAAATCAAATATGAGAGGCATTATCATCCAATTTAGGTCATCATCATTCATTGCTAATTAACATAGCTAAAGGGTTAAGCAAGACAATAAATACTTATTGAATTAGTTGTGCCAAATGAAGGTTTTTTTTCTTTTAACCATCTCCAGGGGGCATTGATGACACATGTTTCAGTGGATGACATTGTATTCGCGTGCAATATACTTGCAGATGTTAGGAAAGTCGCGATCTCTGTTTATCAAGGAATACAACAACAGGCTTTTCAACTGGTTGGTGGCCTTCTCCCTGGTCATGGTGGTTGTGGGCAGATTCATTGTAAAGTTCTTTCTAATCGAGATTGGTGCGTGGATTATGTTCATTTTCTTGGAGACATACACGAGGATGTTTTGGTCGGCTGAAGCCCTTTATTACAACTCCATCTGGCATGTTATTGTGGCAGCTTGGGAAACAATAGTCTACAGTCCCATACTTGATCTGGACAGGTACTTCGAACTTTCAACATCTTGTTAGTTTACGCAGTTTTACATAGCAAATGGATGAATGTTATTCTGCTCAAATGTTGCATAGAAATCGTTGAGCCTCTTTAACTGGTGGGAAACGTTCGAGTTTGTCATGTCAACTTGTGGCAAAACTTGACTGGCATGGCTTGCTGCATTTCATCCCGGAATAGTGCAGAGGCTGTTTCTGTAGAAGTGATTTTTTAATTTCCCCAAGTTCTCAAAAGGAGAGGAAAGAAGAGCTTCCCCAGAAATGCTGCGGAATTCTGAATGTGAAATTTTGCTAGTTTCCAGTTAAGGTCCTTGACTACCATCAAATGAAGTTCTAAATTTGTAACGAAAAAGAAAAAGGTTTTAAATTACAGATTACAGATCCAACCGAGATGCCAAAAATGTTCAAACAGAAACACTTTTTGGTCAGTCACCCCATTGTCAGCTTCTAAACACCAAACAGGTGGGAGGCAACCCGTTTCATTGCAAATCCCAGACATATTTTTTGTGGACTTTTCTCACAGAGCTTATCCTGAAAGAATGGCAGATTATAATGAGAAATGCATCATGTATTATTGCCTCTGCTGCTTTCTATGTAGATTTTCAGCTAATTAGCCCCAAGCTTGGCATTACATGAGAAGTAATTATGCACTTCTTCAGTTCAAAATTACTTTCGAATTAGAATAGGGAGTGCTTTTAAGTAGAACCGGCCATATGCTCAGAGCTATTTTTGATTTGAACAGGTGGGCAATTCCAATCTGTGCTGCAGCTGCCATGTTCGTACTTTACTGGCGGTGTTATGGGAGGAAGAAATACGGGTCTCGATGGCTGTTGCCCTTATACAACACTCATAAAGGTGGCTCAAGCCGACCAAGAACAGACTAAGAGTAGTGAGTTATGAACAACAGTAGTACTTCCTGTTCAATGTCGGTATACGTGGAAGAGCTTGCTGAGTGTATTTCATTTTCATACACAGCTCTCTTCCAAAATCCAATTAGATCCTGGGTTTCCCATATACTAACCCTTCGTACTGAATTCTCAGGAGTATATGAGATCAAAATTGGCATCTGTTTTTAACTGTATCATGCCATCTCAATATATACTTCACACGTAATCCCCTAAATTTCCCTTATTTAACAACCAATTTTGTTCATTGAGATTGTAGATTTAAACATCAATTAGTTTTTTATTTGCAATTGTGGTGCTTTTGCAGCCAATATATGCATTGACAGATGTACATGATTGTTGTAGTTACCAGATTTGGGAAGGTGATATTGGTCTACAATTGACTCGTGTATGTTTGATCTACAATTTAGCTGTTTTCTGTCAAAAGTGGCCCGTCATTTTGGGGGATGTGCCTGCATCGTCTTAATTCAATCGTTAGTCTTTTCGATTAAGATAATGTATGGTGTGTTGGTATGAAGCAACATTAATGATGAATGTTGTGATCTGCATTTTGTGTTCAAGGAAGACTGACTGCTCAACATAGATGAGGTTAATTACATGTGACAGAAGATTTACAGAAACGTGTGTGATTTCAGAACTCCTCCATGCATAAAAGAAATAAAGTCGGCCATACTTCCCATATACGTGGATGGATAGAATGATAGCACATAATGCACTTACGAATGGCACATGTGCACTGCTGAATAGGTGTGAATGCCCTTTTCTGTTTTTTCAGAGTTTATATGAGCCATTTAAACATCTTCCTACAGAGAGAAATAAAGGAGAAACTGTTGGGGTCACTCTCTTGTGGTGTTTATGTCCGCGGACCAGTGGAGACAAATGGACGAGGACTCCTCAGAGGTTCATGTCCGAGAGGTTGACATGGACGAGGACGTTTGGAGAAATCCGGAAACGTGTGTCCTCGAGGGCAGCTGGATGAATTGGACGGGGACTACTCAAAGGTAGCATGTCCGAGAGGACATGGACGAGGACGCTAGAGCCTAGGCGTTGACTTTCTCTCTCTCGTAGGCCTGCTGCAGCGGCGTGTTGCAGGTAGACAGTTGACCCACTCCGATTGGACATTTGGGCGGCTTCAACTTCCAAGGTGGCAGGCCTGCTATTCTGACACGCAGGAGGCATGCGGACGGCCATGGCAGGCCTAAGGAGACATAGCCCTGCCACCCTACTGGCAGTAGGGTGGCTGGGTGGTTGGCCACGTGGCCCTCCCCTAGTATTATAAATAGGCTACGTGAGATTGAGAATGGGGTGAGTGAGAGCTTGTGAAAGCAAGTGTGAGTACATGTAAAAGCAAAAGGACTTTGTGGAGGAGAAAGAGGAGTACACCACTGGTGAGAGAAGGGAGAAAGAGAAAATAGAGTAAAGAGAAAAGAGTGTGCTTTTCTCGGTTTGCTCAGGAGTGTTTTCTTCTTTAACTTCTTGGGTTTGTTGCGGATACTTCCTCTTGGAGGTTTGTTTGTAACCTATTTCACATAGTGGATTTGCTGTTGCCTCTACTCCCGTGGTTTTTTCCTTCTGTTCCAGAAGGGTTTTCACGTTAAATCCGGTGTGTTTCCCCTTCCTTGTTGGCCGTCCGTCCGAGTGCTATCCCTCTGTGTCCGAGTGTTTTGTCCCCTCGGTCATTGTGCTCAGGGGAACATTCTGTCCGAGCGCCCGGTTGCCCCAACAAGTGGTATCAGAGACTGGTTCGTGAACCGTCGGTTGGATGGCGTCGTCGGTGAAGAATGGGACGTTCAATGTGGAGCAGTTCAATGGGCAAAATAATTTCATCCTTTGGCAGGAAATGGTGAGGAATATTTTGACCCGGGAAGGAACGGTAATAGCTCTGAGGAAAAAGGAGGAGAAATCGAAGAAACTGTCCGAGGACCAGTGGCAAGAAAAGAGGGATCTTGCGAACTCCACCATTAAGTTGTGTTTGGCGGACAACACACTTCAGGAGGTCCTCGGACTGCCAGACCCGGCCGAGGTCTGGGACAAGCTTGAGAGTCGTTACAAGTCCAAGTCCTCGACAACCCAGTGTATATAAAAAAAAGCGGTTTTATATGCTCCGCGGTTGTCGGATGGGAGAGCTTCGAGAAGCACTTGGGCGAGTTCCATCTCACTGTACTTTGAGATGTCGGCCCTTGATGAGAAGATCAGGGCGAGGACAAGGCGTTGGTGTTCTTTGGCATCCTTGTCGTCCTCGTATGATCATATTGTCACGACATTGCTGTTCGGGAAGGACACGTTGAAGCTGGACGAGGTTATAGCTTCCCTGCTTATGAATGAGTCTAGGCGGAGGGAAAGCGGTGAGACCTCCAGCTCTCGGGAGAGTGTCCTGGTGGCGACCAGCAGTCGGGGATGAGGGAGATATGGACGAGGACAGGATGGCAGGATGGAGAGGAGCAACAGCCGGAGCAAGCTTGAGGAAAGGAGTTGCTTCTTGTGTGGCAAGAAAGGCCACATAAATAAGGACTGTCCGCGGAGGAGGCAGGACCAGGAGGGCAGAAGCGACTGTCAGGATCAGGTTGATGATCCGGAGTCCGTGGCCTTCTGCGGAGACCTCCTAGTGGTCCACGCAGGGGAAGCACCGAGCAGTCCATGCCAGGAGACGAGTTGGGTGATGGACAGTGGGGCCTCACACCATGCGACATCGAGGAAGTCCCTCTTTAGGAGCTACACGCTCGTTGGCCGAGGAGTGTTGAAGATGGGTAACAGTGGCTCGTCTAGGGTTGCTGGCATTGGGGATGTTTGCTTGAGGACAAGCAACGGGAACACGCTCGTGCTGGAGGGCGTGCGACATGCCCCGGACTTGAGGTTGAATGCGATTTCAATTGGGAAGCTTGATGAGGAAGGCTTCAGGACAGCGTTTGGCGACAGCCAATGGAAGCTTACCAAAGGCGCCTCGGTGGTGGCAAAGGGAAGCAGGACATCAGGACGATATCTGATGAGGACTTGCATTGCCCAGGGAGATGCCAGAATGACCAACAGGGGCACTGGTCAAGGTGGCAGGAGAGGCCGGCCGGATGGTAGCTTTGGACGTCCGAGTGGCTGGAAAGGCCAGCAGTGCCAAGGACGGAGCTGTGCAGGACCAAGGGTGGAGCTGAGCAAGGCTAAGTGCGGAGCCAGTAGGACCAAGGGTGGAGCCAGCAGGGTCAACGGCGGAGCTGCGGTGGCCAAGGCCAAAGGGGAAGTTGCCAAGGACGTGGCCCAAAGTCTGAAGACAAAGGGCGGAGTAAGTCACGTCCTCGGTACCAGAACCAGGAAAGCAAGGGAGAATGACATGTCTGCCGGAAAGGAGCTGAAGGGGAGTGGGCTTACTCCAAGTTCAGCAGGGCAGAGGAAGGTGTCATTCAGGCTTGCGGAGGACAACGCTGGATTCCCGGTTAAGGGGAAGGTGCCGGAAGGCAGGCGATGACGATCGCCGGATAGAGGGGAGTCCACTCGGACGTGAGTGGAAGGGACAACTCCCTCTATGTCCCTATGTTCGCGGGGGGAAAGGACACGGACCCTTTGAAGTAGAGGCTGATGCCGGAGTCCAGATTCAGGGGAAGCTGCCGGGAGGCAAGAGATGACGGTTGCTCAACAACGGCCAAGGTTCTTCACAAGATCGTGAGGGGAAGTTTGTTGGGGTCACTCTCTTGTGGTGTTTGTGTCCGTAGACCAGTGGAGACAAATGGACGAGGACTCCTCAGAGGTTCATGTCCGAGAGGTTGACATGGACGAAGACGTTTGGAGAAATCCGGAAACGTGTGTCCTCAAGGGCAGCTGGATGAATTGGACGGGGACTACTCAAAGGTAGCATGTCCGAGAGGAGGATATGGACGAGGACGCTGGAGCCTAGGCGTTGACTTTCTCTCTCTCGTAGGCCTGCTGCAGCGGCGTGTTGCAGGTAGACAGTTGACCCACTCCGATTGGACATTTGGGCGGCTTCAACTTCTAAGGTGGCAGGCCTGCCATTCTGACACACAGGAGGCGTGCGGACGGCCATGGCAGGCCTAAGGGGACATAGCCCTGCCACCCTACTGGCAATAGGGTGGCTGGGTGGTTGGCCACATGGCCCTCCCCTAGTATTATAAATAGGCTACGTGAGATTGAGAATGGGGTGAGTGAGAGCTTGTGAAAGCAAGTGTGAGTACATGTAAAGGCAAAAGGACTTTCTGGAGGAAAAAGAGGATTGCACCACCGGTGAGAGAAGAAAGAAAGAGAAAATAGAGTAAAGAGAAAAAAGTGTGCTTTTCTCGGTTTGCTCAGGAGTGTTTTCTTCTTTAACTTCTTGGGTTTGTTGCGGATACTTCCTCTTGGAGGTTTGTTGCGGATACTTCCTCTTGGAGGTTTGTTTGTAACCTATTTCACATAGTGGATTTGCTGTTGCCTCTACTCCCGTGGTTTTTTTCTTCGGTTCCAGAAGGGTTTCCACGTTAAATCTGGTGTGTTTCTCCTTCCTTGTTAGCCGTCCGTCCGAGTGCTGTCCCTCTGTGTCCGAGTGTTTTGTCCTCTCGGTCATTGTGCTCAGGGGAACATTCTGTCCGAGCGCCCGGTTGCCCCAACAGAAACTTCAGATATCCATTGAACATCTTACTTGTGTTTCATCATTCACCAATTTTGAAGGTGTTGGTCTAACTTATAGTGTAGGACATCGATTGGCTGTATTTTTATCAGTTGTATTTGCTCTTATTTAGCAGTTAGGATTTGTATATTCATAGTACTATTAACCAATGTGTGTTTAGGAGTTAGTGGTAAGTAGTTCTCCACGCACGTTATTAAACTGTTGGCTTAGTGATGATGATTTGTATCTGAATTTTGTTGTAGTAAAGATATTGTTTGAACGTGGGGTCTTATAGGTTTTTTTTTTTTTTTGGTTAAGAAGAATTTTTATATAAAATTATTTGTATAATTGATGTGCTTGATTATATATAATTATTGTCCCTCATGGTCTAATCTGGGGAAAATGGTGACTAACAGTGTTGGTATTTTTGTTATCCCAACAAGTAGTTTATGAGAATTGTTTTCTGACTTTGTGAGGGAGGGTGTCAATAGTCTGAACCCTAACATATAGTGTTAGAGGGTCAAGTTTGTAGTGATCAAACCTGGGAAAACAATCTGAAATTGCGACATTGTTGAAGAGTTTGTTATTTTCCATTAAACAGTGTGATGGGCCAAATAGTTACATTTTTTTGAAAAGAAAGAGTAAAAAATATTTTAGCTCGATAAAAAACTCTCAAAGCATTAAGAAAGAAAATGAAAGCCAAAAAAAATCAAGAGAGAGAATGGCAAGACAAGTGGGACTTGGTGAATTATACAATTAAATTGTTTCTTGCAAATGATATTCTTCAATAGGTAATTGACTTGTTAGATCCAACGGAGATTTAGTTAAAGCTTAAAAAGAAGTATAAATCCAAGTTGATGAAGACTATGTTGCATTTGAAGAAGAAATTATATGACCTTCAGTCGGTTGAAGGCAAAAATTTTGAGAAATATTTGAATGAACTTAATCACATTTCAACATAAATGGTCGTACTTGATGAAAAGATCGATAAGGAGGATAAGGCATCAATATTTTTAGCTTCACTATCAAGTTAACCTAAGGACATTACGACGATACTATTCTTTTGGAATGACACACATAGTTTAAATGATGTTCTTGATTTTTTGGTTACGAATGAGTCTAAATAAAGAAAAAATAATTATGTTTTAAGAGTGCTGAGTGCCATGCTCTCAACTAGCAATCACAAAAAGGGAATATTAATGATAAGAGGTGTTAATTTAGAAAAGAAAAACCATAACCACTCCATGTAAGGCCCGGTTTTCAATTGAGAAATTATGATATAATTAATATAATTTTTAAATTAATTTAAAAATAATTGTATAATAAAAGCTTGAGGAAAAATTGAATTATTAGAATTAAGCACAACACCTGAAAGACATTTGTCTCATGCTTAGTATGTTTGAGGTAAAAACTACACGCTTGATATATGCTTATGAGGCATTCATGCACATTTGTGGCAGAATGTGGTGCTTGATGTGAGCCTAAAGAAGTGCCCGTGAGTGATTTAAGCAATATAATGGTACTTAAGATGCACCTATATTAGCACTTGAGTGTAGTTGAGGCAAATTATTGACACCTAATATAAATCTCGTGCAAGTCTATGTAATGGAATAGAATTTAATGTGCACATATATGGTGCTTGTGTGTCGATTTTAATATATAAATACCTATGTGTCTGTGTTAGGCATTTTGTGCAGGAAAAGGAGAGAGAAGATAGAAAAAAGAAAGAAAAGAGAAGAAGAAGAGAGAATGAAGATGAAAAATATCAAAGATAGAACACAAGTATTTCTAAATCTAATCTTTGATCTATTTTAGAATCTTTTAATTTTATTTACATATCTTATTTTTACAATATTTGTATGTCACTTTTTATCCTCTTATTTTAGATATTTGTATATACATGTAATTTTTATTAATTACTTGAAATTTGATTCGGTTTTATTGAATGTTTGATGGTTTGTTCATTTTTATCAAATAAGTAAACATTTTAAAAAAATATGTTTATATATACAAAAATATATGTGAAGAAAAGTCATTAAATTTGTATATTTGACTTTATATATTGATTTTTCATATAAGTGTTTCGATCAGGTTCTATTTTGATTTGGATATGGGATTTGTATTTTCCCATGGTGTGAAAAGTTTTATATTTATACGTTTTCTATAAATAAAAAAAAATTTATATATTTGTTAAGGGTCCACCTTTTGTTATTTTTTTCAAAAACCATTGTAATGAATTGAATAGAACCATATATTCAAACTGATGCATCATGGATCTGGGTTGCTGATAAATTAAGAGGCCGCTTGGTCTTCGGATTAAATTGAAGTGGATCTTGTCTCCGTCCTCTATAACTTCAATTATGCACATTACAACTCAAAAATAAAAGGTCAAAGAATTTACGCGACTAACTCCCCAATTTATCATCCGACGCTCAAGTTAGTAATCTTCCTCACAAGATGAAAAGATGTAGGGATGGGGGGAATGCGTGATGATGCAAGAATGTGGGTTATTTGAGTTTGACTTGAAGGCTGCGCTTAGCGTGGAGCCGCTTTGACATGATGGTGTACTCGTAGGAAGCGGCTTTGATATCGAGGAAGTAAGAATTGTGAAGGCATTATTGGGAGGCTTTTTAGACCAAGAGTTATTTTTTGAGAGCTCTTGAATATGGGTGTTTGCGGACGTGTCTGAGTATGAAGGTAAGCATGTCCTTTAGAGTTTGTCTCCAAAGTTTCTTACAGCCATTGAACCAGCTCAGCCTTATTTGGGCGCCAACGCTGGCCACCGGTTGGCTGTGCAAATTTGGCAGGTTGGCACAGAATCATGGGCGCCGATTAGGATAACTGTGATCAATCAAGAGGATCCCTTCTTTATTTGAAGAGATGGTGGACTCAACAGATATTGGAGTTGCCATTAGGAATAATATTCTGAATTGGAGTTGCCATTCTCAAAGAGATTGTGACTAGGGGCAATATTTGAGGTGTTAGGCTGGCTAAGGCAAACAATCTCCAGCACCGCAGAAGACCACTATGGGCCGTTCAGTTGGGTTGAAGCTGACTTGGACTGACCGGCTAGTTGGGGCATTGTTTTGGGTCAACGAAAATGTTGACCGGCCCTTAGGCTTGTGGGCCCGATGCCTTCTGGATCCACTGCTGAGTTTATAGGCTTTCGTGCTAGGCCGGCCCATGCCTTCAATCCCATAATTGGCCTCCCATGCTGGGTTGTTTGAATTTTCAATCCTCAACATGTTCATGAATGGGACATGACGTACCTTGTCATTTTTCCCCTTTTACTCATTCCCCAAGCTGTCCTCAGATTCCCTGCCTCATTGTTTCTAGCATAATTTTCTATACCCATGATTTTCTGCAAATTTGTTAGGACGGGGAATCTCTAGCATTTATTGGCCCATTAATTCCTTCGTGTGCTATAAATTGAGGGCTTGTTGTGCCTTTCGCATCACATCCTACATTTATCAATGAAGTGGGAACCCAAAGTCGTCATAAGGCTTGAGTTTTCGATTGCCGAGATCGGTGGAAGCTTGTCTCCGATGTTCAAATGCATTATCCTAGGACGTACTCAATGTTTGCTTTGGTCACCCTTTTTTGCGAAAGGAACCGCTTTGGTCATCCTTTTTCGTGTCTGTTCCGAAGCCATGCCTACCACTATTTTCGAGCTGGTTGAGGCTTTCCTATTGTTGTAACTTGTGTGGTGACTTGCATTTTTAACGGGCTACTACTCAGGCTCCTTGAGAATTGTTGTCTTCGTAGCCACACCCTACTGCTACTAAGGTTGGTGACGGATCCCGGGCTCATGGCTATTTCCTCCTCATTGCGGGGCAAGGCTTTCCTTTTCCTCTAGCCCCATCTAATGGGGGCCTTTCCTTGTGGCAAGCCTCTATTCTAACTTGTCACGAACTGCTGTCCTTGTCAGTCATGCTTTGCTATCTATCGGATGCACGCCAATCTCTTGTTTGGGTTCCTCTAGTGGCCTATCTATCTGGGAGTTCGTTACAATTGAGTTCCATGTACCCCTTTCTGTTTTTGCCTTCCTTTTTGTTGTATGCCAACCTCTGGAGGTCTTATACTTTATAAAGGGAGATTAATGAATGGAACCGGTAATTATTTTTTATCCATATTGTCTCCGTCTTTAGTTTTCTAGATGACTCTCTTCTATTTTTTTTTTCTTTTTGACGCTAGTTTAGATTGAGCATTCGTCAGTCTAGCCGGAAGCCGAATTGGGTTGAGGGCATGTTAGTCCAGTCTACAGCCAAAATGTTGCCGGTTAGTCTTGAGCTGGAATGGATTGCTGACCAAATGGACAAGCCAGATGCCAAACTAGGTTGTTGACCAGTCAAACCGGCTCAAAGCCGGACTAGGTCGCTGATCAGTCAAGCAAGTCGAACCCACGCTAGATTGCTGACCAATCAAAATGACTGAATTCCGGAGTGGATCATATGTCCGTTAATCTGGTTTTGAGTTCATCATATTTGTTCACCATTGATTTGCTATCCTCGAGAAGTGGAGCGCAGTGGCCTAGGAGGTTGTGTCACTCTGACTTCTGACTCGTTCCGTCTTGCCACATGTCCGCCGCCTACAAGGCGGTAGGTTTTCATCAATGTGCCCGACTATTGATGTGTCTAGACGTCCTCTAGCGCTGGCACGTGTCAGGTCATTATTGACGTGCCTTTTCAAGGCATCGTTTTGGGCTTTGAACAACCACCTATATATGGTGACGCTTTGCCATTTTCTCCCACTCTACTTCTCCTCAATTCGTTTCCCCTTTTGTTTCTTTATGTTTACTATCTCCTTGTCCCCATGGCTCCCAGAGTTGATACAATTCGCTCCGTTCTTACCGCTGCCGACATCAACGTTCTATATCTGTAGTATGACATTCCATCCACGATTTTGTTTGCAGTACTAGGGGAGCACAATAGGACCTGTTTTCCTTCGGATGAGTTTATCACTGTTTATGAGGCATACCTGCGGAGCGGCTTTCGCTTCCCCCTCCCAAGGGAGTTACACAAGATCTTGGTGGCCATGGAAGTTTCGATCATGAGATTCCACGCGAATGCCATCTGGTATCTGTACTTTCTCTACATATTCCTTGATCACCAGGGAAGGGCATTAACTGAGGTGGCCATGAAGGTTATCTTCTGGTTTTGTCAGAATGGAAACTGGATCTCACTCTCTCCCTGAGAGCTGCACATATGTGGGGTGATCCCCAATTTCGTCAAGAATTGGAATGATCGGTTCTTCTTTATCAAGGTTACTTTCGATTGGGGCCTCTTCAATGAGTGGGGAAACTTACCGGCAGCCTTTACTGACAAGGCCTCACACGAGGAGGTGGAGTCTGTCAAGTTGTTGACGAAGTTGGTCCAAGTGAATACTAGTGACTTCAAGAAGGACCATCTCCTGTCTGCTGATGCACTTGCACTGGCCCAGTGGGGTCTTCCCTTGGAGGGTACAGGAGCCAACGCTCCTCTGCCTGCTTATCCCAAGAGGAAGGTTGGGACCCTCTATATTAGGGATCCATCTGAAAGTCCATCTCAGCAGCAAACCACGTCGTCTCCAGGCTCTTTTTCATCTTCTGCTGCCTAAGGCCTGCCGATGGTGGAGCAGATGTGGGGCCTAGGCAAGTCGTCTAGGGGATTAGCCCTCGCTGCACACACCATTGAGGCTAGTGCCGGAGTTGCAATAGCCGGTGGGCCTCCTACTCTTGTTGCATGCGTATTGGGCGAGTTGGAGATTAGGGGCCGATTGGACCAACTTACACGCGGGCCCAAGCCCAACAGGTAGTCCATTAGGGGGCCCAGCAGGATGCCCAGCAGGCAGTCCGTCAGGAGGCCTAACTGGAGGTCCATTAGGGGGCCCAGCCAAAGGTACCTCCCCTTGTTTCTTCTTTGTCGAGTAGACAAGTGCCCGGCTTTTCATGCAGGTTAGCCAAAGAGGGTCATGGTGTGGTCCATCCAATGGAGGCCCAGCCACGAGGCGATATTGAGGAGGTGGTGACCACTGAGGCATCTCGACCGAAGACTTCTACGTCGGACCTAACTTAGACGGAGCAGGCGTTCCCCTCGGCATCTTCATCTAGGGTGCCCCTAAGCACGGTGACTGTTGTACTACCTTTTATCTAGACAAATTTCTAAGAACTTTTCACTTTCATTTGAGTGGTTAGACCTAATCTCTTTTTCTTACTCTGTTTGTAGGACGACAAGATGGTCCACATTTTGTAGACATGCTTGTACCAACGGTTGTTCAAAATCTTCCCGTTAGAGGGGGAGGTCCATTGTTTGACCTAGACAAGGGTTGACCCAAGCGTGGTGGAGGAGATGCAGAGCTAGGTGGATGCTACCACCACCGAGGCTCAGTAGTGCTGGGATCGGGTCTCCAATCGCGAGCTCCAGTTATCTGAGGTCATGGGAGAGTTGTAGAGATCTAGGGACGCTTTGTAGGAGACCAAGTAGCATCTCACAGACCTCCAGAGGGAGAATGTTAGATTGGGAGCAAAGCGCATAAGCCAAATAGACTTGACATCCACTTCCCATCAAATGACATCTAATGTCGAAATCATGATGGAGATTGTTTATACATTACTCCTTGAAAATAAAAAAGTTCATATTCTAAAATCATAAAATATACCCTCTTATGAAAATAATCTACGCTAGCATGATAATTTACTAGCCAATTCATACCCAAAATTATATCAAAATTATACATATCTAATACAATTAAATCTACCACCAATTTCAACCCATTGACCTGAACAATAAAGCTAAGGTACACAATATCCATGACTAAAGATAATCCCATAGGTATTGACACTATCAATACAAAATCCATGATCCTTGGGGTAACATCAAATAACGAACAAATTTAGGTGACACAAACGAATGCGTGAACCCCGAATTTAAAAATACTTGTGCTGAAATTTCAAAAAGTCTAAGTTTACCTTCCACTACTACAAGTGACACACCAGCATCTTGAGCTATCACCACTATAGCTCTTTCCAAAGCACTTGGCTTCCTCACCATTTGCCTTAAAGGATGAGGGTAATCTTTGATCATGTGGTCAGGTTGGCTGCAATTAAAGCATACTCCTAAGACCTTATAGCAGAACCTCCCTCCATGAGACTTTCTGCAATAAGAACACACAAGTAATATTTGTTGAGGGCTCTGTACACCCTAGAGTTCAACTTCTTTTTTCCATTTATCCGCCAACTTTGATTTTTTGTGGGATCCTCTCGATCCTGAACTTTGACCTGAACTTTGCCTCCACAACTAGCAGTCTTACTCTCAAAGAACTTTTCTATTTCTAGCTCTCATTCAAACAAAAGTGTTCAATCTAGCACATCTCCGTAGTTTCCCAACTTTAGCGTCACTAATTTTTTTCCGGATAGCATCATTAAAACCTTGCAGAAATTTTCTCGCCTTCCTCACCTCTTCATGGACCATGAGAGGGCCATAACAAGAGAGCTCCATGTACTTGGCATCATATTCTGCCACAGTCTGGTTCCCTTGTTGCAAATAGGTACACTCATCTTACTTTTATTCCCTTAAACTCGTCAAAAAATTCTTGTCCATAAAAATCTCCATGAACATGTCCCAAGAGATTTCTTCATTCTCTAACCTCAAGGCTCTCTTCTTCATTGACCACCAATGGTCAGCTTCTCCCTCTAATTTGTAGGAGGCAAATATCACCTTGTGATCCTCTGGATATCGAATTGCAGCGAACACCTTCTCAATCCATCTGATTCAAATCTCAACTTTACTAGGGTCTGGATTACCCATGAATTATAGCACCCTTTCATTTGTGAATCATTCATACACTATCATTGCTAGGTTGGTCAGAGTTGGCTCTGGGTTATGCAATCCTTGAGCTATCAACTCCATAACGTCCACCATTTTAGCCATTATATTCAAGTACTCTTCCTCTCGATCGGGGCAAGAGTTAGGTACAACATTGCCTTCTTATCCTAACATCTTTAATCTTATCATAAAATAATTAATCAGATTAGATTCCTCAAACTAAATAAAACATTCTTGTTACAACTTCTCTGATACCACTGCTTGTCATGTGCCACATCCCAATTCCAAACATAATAATTACCCAATATTAATCATTATTCAATCATCGGTCCAATTAACTGTAGACGTAAACTTCACGTCGATATGTCAACTAATCAAACAAAATAATATAACATAAACACAGGAACCGAAAAGCCACGTCTCATGTGGCTCCAACACTAATCCAACCATGACATCGGACAATAATTAATAAGTAAGTCTAATCTAAAACATAATCATAGTAAACCATAAGAATCATAGAATATATCTAGGTGATCTAAAATGAACTAACAACCATCTTATAGTTATACAACTATTATTCAGATAACTTTGAATATTAAACCATTGTCCAAAAACTAAAATGAAAGCTAAAATACAACATCAACATCTCATAATTTCAAACTAAAATCTTCGATCAACTCTTCCTTCAATCCTGATTGTCGTACAAATATTTGAACCTCTCATCTGAAGGGATTAGTAAAATAGAAATACGGATCGAGCCAAAAATTTAACAAAGTATATAATTTAACGATTAAATATATATAATTTATATTTAAAATATATCAGAAGGATTGATAGAATCTGATGTAATGTTATAAAGTTTCATAATACTTATGCAGAATTTTCATATTTATCTTTTTAGAATTCTTTATCATATTCTTATTCACTTTTGTCATCAAATTATGCTAAAACTTGATTTTCTTAGAAACCAAAAGTCAGTAGGACCTCATCAACTAAAAAAGTGGATAATCAAGGCTCAGGTTATATTTATTTTCACGCAACCAAATGTCATAAGTTACAATTCAAGACCCGTAGGTGAGTCGTCATACATATAATCCTATATATAGGACTGAATGTTACTTTTACTCATGGATGATAGATTTAAATCTCGATTATTATTATAATATATTAAACCATGCCAAAATATACTACCTGTGGAAATTATAATCATAGTCTGATGTATATACTTATAAAAACTCTACATGATTTTTTATATTTCTTATATTTTTTCAATAAAAAAATATTTTTAGTTTTTAACTTATTGTAGAGTTTTCTCTTCAAATTTTATAAATTTTTCAACATGCAATACTTTAAATTTTTATAAAAATTTAGTCATCATAAATTTTAAAATATGTAATGCTAAATTGGCATGCTAATGCAAAAACATTCAACAAAAATATAAAAAAAAATAATAGTTTTATTTTTATAAGTAAATATATAGATAAATTATGTGAATTTTCAGAACATATTAAGTATATAATTTGTAATTTTTAGACATGTAAAAATATCATATACGAAATTAAGTATGCTGGAGCACTATATCAGGTTTTTAGAACATACATGAAGAAACAATTATAAAAATCAGCTAAGATATTTTCTATAATGTTTATTCATTTTTCACCAAATAAATAAATATTTTGATATATATATATATATGAAAATATTTATAAAAAAAATCATCAAACTTATGTATTTGGCCTTTTATTTTAAAATTTCATATAAATATTTCTGATTGGATTCTATTTTGATTTGGATATGAAATCTATTCTTTCTAATAGTATGAAAAGTTTTATATTTGTATTTTTTTATATGGTAAAAAGTTTTATATTTATAATTTTTTGGGTATAGAAGAAAAATTTTAAATATTTGTTATAGAGTTCGCTATTTGTTATTTTCTTCAAAAACTATTATAAAGAATTGAATAAAATAATATATTCTAATATCTTAATATATCAGACAATTTTAAAAATTGTACCTATTCCCACAAGTAGTAAAAAAAATAGTGTTTAACCCTATCTATATGGTATATATATAGACAATCCACCTATAAGTCTAAATAGTAATATTTTTGGTTTAAAATTACTTAGAAAATATGTAAACATTCTTCAAAGTTGGCCTTTTGACGCTTAGTTTTCATATTTTTTGCTTTTTAAGATTTTGATTTGTATTGTGCTTGATATTTAAAATGTTTAAACTATTTAAGATTTGTAGGTTTTGATACAACTTTTATATTTATCCAACTTTAAACTTTTAAGCATTTGAAAGCATGTGATATTTGGATATATGGGCAATTTTGTACTATATGGTAATACTTGATCATTCGAATATAGATTAAGAAATCACTTTTTTACTTTCAATATTTAGACATACAATTTTTGGACATTTGACATATTGGTCTCGAACATGTTTTACAAATTTTCATGTCATCGTTCCATTTTGTAAATATGTATTTGTCAATGTGTATATATACATATATACATACTTGTTGAATTTTATACTCATGATTTGTTATATTTTTTAACATTTTAAATTAGACGACCTTGAGATTATTAGCAAGATCTTGGACAGAGAAGATTAAAAATCCTTATTATTATATTATTATTTGGATATGTATTTGGCTTTAATATAAGGATCATGTTGAGATTTTTGTTTAGTTAATTTCTTTATGACCTCTATTATTTTGGATATACATTCATTAATATAGATTTTATATAGGTTTTATATTATCATTGTTTGAATGTTTGATCGATACTTTTTCTTATGGATAAATTTAATATAAGCAAGTTGTAAATAAAATTATTTGAGGACCAAATAAGGTAGTTTGTTCAGGTCTTATAACTGTTGTTAAGTATCATGGATATTATATTATTTTAAATTTGATTTCATTCTAGTCCAACCTGATTTTTTGGTTAATTAAGTTATGTTCAATTCATAAAGGAAAATAAATTCATTGAGGTTTATTTAATTTACTGTTTGAACCAAAATCATGACTGTCCAAGTAAGACATCATTAAGTGATATTATTATGATAAGAATGACCACATCATACATAATTGCTTTAAATGGAATCAATGGGTTAAATAGGGTAGCGAACAACAAGAGAAGAAGAATCTTAAGGGCCATAATCATGCCTCTATTATTAGTTATAGTGACTTTCTCATTGTTAATAAGAAAAATGTGAGCTACCTCGCTTACCACGAGATGAATTGGGTGCTAGATAGTGGATTCTCACTCTATGCCATATCAAAGAAGTATTTCTTTATATCTTATATGCCCAGGGATTATGGAGTATTAAATATGGATAATGAAAGCATATTGAACGTTATAAACATCGGAGAGGTATGCCCGAGGATAAGCAATAGGATGAGGTTAATATTGATAAGTTTGTGGCATGCACTAGATGCTCAGCCGAATTTGGTTTCAACAAAAAACTTGTTGATGATGAATTTTGCGAGATGTTTGGTAAACGGCAATGGAAAGCTCATGTAAGGCTCTTTGGTTGTGGTACTTGGAAAGAAGTATTCAAGTAATTGTTTGATGGATACTTGAATTCCTAAGGACAATGCGCTCTTCGGTTGTGACACTAGGAAAAAAGCATTCAAGTCATTATTTATTAGATGCTTCAATTCCTAAGGACAACGCGAAAATGATAAATAGGAGATTTGGCCATGGTGGCATGAAGATGCTGAGGCAGTGTGCCAAGAAGAATATTACGACTAATAAGAAAACGTCATAGGGGAATAATGTTGTTCAAATTAAGTCGATGGAGTAGAAAATAGTTTTGTTCAAGCTCATACATTCCAACACTTGTACCTTAGTAGAAGAAAAGTTGTAAATAGGTAAGCGATTATGGTTATTGACTAGATAGGCAAGATGCCCTGATATGGTCTTGACTCGTGAGGAAAAAGTTTATTGAGTTTTAAATTATTCTCTTATAAATTTCACACTCATTATACATGTTATTTTTTATTTTTATTATTGACAGAAAGTTTTGCATGATGTTTCATTTGAGAGAAATTTGAGAAGAAGTGTTTTAAAACTTCTATATGATTTTTGCTCGAGTGAAGGTAGTTTTTAATGGGTGGATGGAATAGTAGCATCTAATGTACGCATGTATATGGTTAGACAAAATAATTATGCCTAATGCATATATAAAAGGTGCATACATGCTAGTGATTCGACATAAATACTCTATTCTAATTTAGCTTTAACTATTCTACTTGTAAAAAAAAAAGGGTACTAACTTACTTTTATATTTTTAACTGGATATTTCATGTAAGATGTAAGCCCTTCAGCAAGAGTTCGAATGTTTATTTTTTCATTTCCACTCAAGTTTGGAGTATCTGTTTGAAATCTGATTTGCATTTCTTCCTCAGCCAATATAGGACATGTTATAACTTATATTGTGTGATATATGACCATTTAGTTATATTTACTTTTACTCAATTACTAGGGTTGTGTACTCAGTGTTGTTTTCAATGCTGTTTCATGTCATGGTAATCAAATCTTCATGCGTACTGCTGTTGTAAAGGTTGGCTTGGTGAGGGTTATTGATGACCTGAGCCATACTCAAACCCAAATGACATATCAACTGTTTTGATTAAATTATATTCATCTGAAAAGTTACTGTATATTTGATTATTGAAATGGAATAATATAGGAAAAAAATAGTTATTCTAGGGAATAGAATAGGATGAGAATAGAGTTGAAATTATTATTCTCATGTTTGGTTGTTGGAATAGAATAATGTCGAAATTAGTATTTCATTGTTTGGTTCGTAGAATAGTATGAGGAATAATATGGAAATAGTGATAATAATTATTATAATAATATGTAATAATAACAATAATAATAATATGTAATAATAATACCTAATAATAATAATAATACCTAATAATTAATAATAATAATAATAATAATAAATATAATAATAATAATAATACCTAATAATAATAATAATTAAACGTAATAATAATTAAACATAGTAATAATAATAATAATAATAACAATAATAACTATGACAATTTCAAAATATTACAAAAGTTATGCGAGAATTGTAATTCTTATGTCATTGGGAATAAATAATACCAATATCCCTTAGGTAATACTTTTTCTTTTAAATTCGAAAATAAATATTTTTCAAAAATATTTATTTTCGACTTATTTCGCAATCAAATACGAAAATTATAATTCCCGTGAAATTAGATTGGAATAGAATTTCTATTCCGGGCTATCAAATGTGGAGTTAGTGGACCATTTTTTCCTAGTTTTCCTTTTGCAAAGAAAATAGTGAAAACAGATACAACATATGGAAAAATCAAGGCACGCGTAAAGGAGGGGGCGCAGCGACGCATGAGACGCCTCTCTTCTTTGGATGAGGAGGATCCAACAATAGGTGTTTGAACTTTGAAATTAATCTTTTAAATAATTTTTATATTTATATTATATATTTAATTGATATAAATACTTTAAATGTATTCATTGGATCCGATTTACTGTATTAATTATAGAGTTAGGTGAATCCTTCAACCGATCCGAGAGATTGCGGGTTTAGTGTTTGTAGCTGAAAATCTTAATCCTATATACCACAACAACTCAACAAGAGGTAGGAAGTATATTAGACTCACTCTACAATATATCTTTCGATACTAAAGTTAAAAAACTGTTTTTACAAAATTTGAAAGATACAAAAAGGATAATAAGCCAGAGGAAAATAGAAAGGAAGGGGATGAGTATGAAATTTCTATGGACTTGGAAATGTGCTCTAATTTTAAGCGAACTATTTTTTGGTGTTTGTTTGCCTAAATCTCCATTGATCCCCAGCTATTGGCCGGCGGATTTGCATTTATAGCTAGAGTTCTAATCGATTGGTTAGCCATGGGACTATTGCTTTTATAGAAGGCGTCATATTATATTTAATGTCGATTGTTACTCTTGATGCGTAATTACCTTTTGAATCAATTCGATAACCATTTAAACGTTAATGGAAAACTTGTACTCGACTGTTTTTTGATCAAGATATTTCTGTGCTCATTACTTTTCTTCGATTCACTTTAACCATTCGATAAAATTAAATACCCCATTTATTATTTTATTGAGCCGTTATTGTACCAGCCCTGTATGTTCTCTATTGTTCAGTTTATCAAAAGGTTGGCATGTCTTGTGTATCCATATCCAGCTTATTGGCGCTTGGACCTTTCTTTTAATTTGGATCGAGTTAATTATGCTTAGGTCATACTTAACAATTTTAAAATAAATTTATAGAAACAATAGTCATGATAATATTTATATTATCAAACACCCCCTTGATAATTTGTAGAGCATTTTATTTTATTTTTCTTTCCTTGCTTTTTCCTCTCCCCCGTCCGTCCCCTCCGCCCACAGCCGCCAAATTCAACCCGGCCTTGACTTCCATGGTCAATTGCTCATGGCCTCCTCAACTTCCAAAGCATAACGACTCCGACGATAACTGCACGACCTACGCAACGGTAAAGTGACACCTACTAACCATTTTATATTTGCTTCTCTCTTCTCAGGCCGGCGGCCGGCGGAAAGCGTGTCGGTTGACTGATACTCCAACCCGTAAACACTACACATCCGTACCCAACCAAATAGTTTTTATTTGTCACATTCACAACTAATAATTTTAATCGTTCTGGTTATCACCTTAAAAGAAGCATTCAAGTTATTTATGATAAATTTTTTTGTATTAAATTAATTAATGTTCAAGAATGACAATTTTTTAAAAAAATAATAAAATATTGTAAAATTAAAAGTTCTAAAGTCATCATTATTCAAATTGGCATATAAATAAAATAAAATAAAATAAAAAGATAACAAATTAATCTAAACTACTGTTTTTCAAGTGTTGAAGGCTTTGAATATTTTAGTACAATCAAGCCATGGTAGAAAGAATTAACAGAATATATTATTTAATTTGAAAGAACATTTCTGATATGGAAAGATTCCAACAGTAAAAAATATATTCCTATATAATTTTACAAAGAAGATATGTATGTAATATTATTAATCTATAAAGTAAAACTATTTTACAGTTATTTATCTCCATATGAAGAGGTACAAAAATATAGTATTGTACATTTGGAGCTCGCCTTGGTAGAGTTATGACTAACAATCCAAATTTTGGTACAAGAAAAACAATTTGAATTATAAAATGCTGAAAGTAGGGTGTCCAACAAGATGAAATTGTCTTACTAGATGTTGGGCATTGCATATCCTATCACTGTTTTTTCACCATCTTTCATAATAAATACAACTAATGTAATTTCAACGACGGTGCAAATGATTAAATATTTTTTAAAAAATATTTGTATTATCACTATCAAGTATTAAAACTAGTGTTAGACCATTTGTACCTTAGAATGAAACCTATTAAGTGATAATTTTTTTAAATTGGAGAAACCCTAAAATTAAAAAGATAGATAATTTTAAATCTACCAACTTCTTTATTATTATATTCAAAAAAAGTAGACTATAACTCATATAAAGATGACCTTTCTATGCTTTTATTCGGAGCTTAACATGCAAAATTGAATCATATTCATTCACCAATGAAGACTACTTAATAAAAATGTGTCTGTTCTCATTTAATGATAACTTAGGACTGTATAAATAAGATTATGATTTTGTAAATATTGTAAGAGTAATGCAGTTAAACTAACCAAATAAAAAAATAATTAAATCTAAAGTATTGGAGCACCCCTCCAATGCCGTTAGACTTGCTACAATCATCGATCCCACGCAAAAAAGATAATGGACTGATCATCTGTCTCAAAGCATATTTAGAAAACATTAGGATGGTTGAACTGATTGAAACAACGTATCCAGTATAACTTATAAATTATGTATAACTAATATGCACCTTAGTCAATAATTATACGGTCAAAACCATCCATCGAAGCTAACAATATCATTAGCTATCTACGAGATATGGTATGCCATTTTTGCAAAAATAATACAAAATTAGATATGACGGATGAATCTCAGGGCAGTGGAAGGCGAAGATAATGGGAAAGGGGGCACCGGAAAAATGGAACCGGGGGTAAACCTCCGGTCTGGTGGACCCGGGGTTCTCCTTTTCGATTTTTGTTTTATCTTTGTGTTATTTTTTAATAACTAATAATTATCTATATGTTGTTTTTTGATAGTTTACAAAAATATATATGTTATTTTATAATAATTAGTAATTATATATGTTTTATATGGCAGCATTATTATATTGAAAGGAGAAGGAATTGTCATTCAATGAGTTTTAATTGTCAATAACGAAAAGTTTTTTTGAATAAATAATTACTTTTATATATAATCAACAAAGAGTTATATACAAATCATAAGACATCCAAGGAATCAAACTGCCTAACCCCTCAACATATTGAGATTTAATAGCTTAATTTCAAAATGTAACAAACAACAAGTGCGAAATAAGTATCAAAATATATATAAAAGAAGGAAGTGCAGAACTAAATAAATATATTATTGATTTCACTACTATGAGATGTCGCTACACCATGCATTGTCATGCATTGAGAAGTTTATAACAGACTCAATTATCCTCTTCTCATCAAAATAAAAGGATATTTAAAAAATATAGGTACTGTAATCTTTCTAAATGAAATAAATTATAACTACTAAGGCCAACGTGAAGCAAAGGTTGTGATGGGAATAAGCAAACCATCTAATAACCTCCAATCTAATAGCTCTACTCCGATCGACTTATGACCGATTCAAATTGATGTTAGATTGAATATTTTTTCAAATCTTCTTTGTGACCCTATATTAAAAGAATAGATAGTTCACAATTTTCTCAACCTCCCTACAAAAGACACAACATGAGGGGAGATGGAGGAAATGATATCTATCTAGTGTCCTGAATCTGTCTTTAATAACCAATTAAATAATGAAGGAATGGGAGGAATGATCGCTAGGGCCTAAAACTAAGGAGGTCCAATGGACTTCCAAACCTATCGGTTGATAAATTCTCTAAACAGAGCGGATAGAAAAGAGGCTATTGAGCTTAGGATCCCAAGGAATTGACTTCACGGAGGAGGAGTTGGGGTCATATGAAATTCATATTTCAATAAAGGATCCCATAGAAATAAGAGCAAGAAGTAGCCATCTCTAATGGTTACTTGAGATGATAATGTCAACTTTTGTGTTACAATAAATGGCCATATCTAGGGTGATATGGTAAGAAAGTATTTAATGGATGTTAAAAATCAAACTATAAGAATGTATCATTCCCATTGCCTATAATATAGTGTATAAAGGGTCTAATAAAGTCACGAAATTTTATAATTTTATAAAAGTTTAAAAAACATTTAGAAATTTTGACTACCTAGATATATTATCTTTAATATGGTAATGTCTAATCTAATCTACCCAAATCAAACCGTCGACTCTCACTAATTGACTCTATAAGTGCTTGGCCAAGAAGGTTTTGTTCCAAGGACTAGAGTTTGTAAAGCCAAGTCCTCCTTTTTTAGGCTTATAAATATCATCTCATATGACATTAATAGAATTCTTCCCTAAGTTAGGTCCATACTAAAGGAATCTCCTAATGATGTAGTAAATTTTCTTCAAAATAGGCTTAGGCAGGACGAGAATGGAAGCCAATTAACTCTCGATATTGGCAAGAATTGAGAAGATGAGGTGGAGGCAAGCACCAAAGGAGAGATAGTGTTTCTTTAAGGACATAGTCTTGATGGGTATTTTATTAGTCAGATTCTGATAGTCAGATATAGTAACATATGATGAGATGAGAGGACTATCAAGATAGTGGACTGGAAAATAATCAACCCCAAAATAGATGATACCCTTGATAATATTAGGGAATTAATTATAATAAATATAAAAGAAGCATTTGCTCTTCTCCAATTTGGGGGTTAGATTAGATAGATTGGAGAAGATTTGGAGGTATTGATAAGGAGTTTCCACTAATTCTTGATCGGCTCCGCAAATGAGAAATAGATCCTCAATAAAATTAAGTGTTGTAGTTTCAGTATTTTTATATTTTCAGTGATACAAGAAGTTAAATTATTCGAGGTTTTGTCTTTGATGATAATATAAAGGATTTCCATGCAAATAACAAAATGGTGAAAAAGACATAGGGTTTTATTGACCAAGTCTTCTACCAACTTTGAAGAAGCCTGATGAATCTCCATTGATGAAGATAGAGAAAGTAGGAGATGTAATACATTCTTTGATCCATCCTACAAAGTGGCCAAGAAGCCCATCATCTTTAATGAATCAATGATAAAGTCCTATTTCATCGAACCAAAAGCTTTTATGACATTAACTTTCAATGCAAATTAGTTTAACTATACTCAAATGATATTTGTGGGTTATCAATGAAAAGTTATTAAAATAAAAAGTGAATAATTCTAAATTGTTAGAGTCAAAACCTACTGTCTTTTTAAAAATATTCAAATAACATACGATAATAATTTTATGATATTAAATTAAGTGATTGTCAATAAAAGAGTATTAATTTATTTTTAATATAAAAATATTATATTTTTAAAAGTCTTAAATATATGATACTTATAAAAAGTCATATGTGTAAAATAAAATGAATAATGACTTAATTTGAACTAATATTTGTAAATACTACAAGGCTTTGAATATTTTACTACAATCAAGTCAAACCGTTAAGAGGTATTAAAAGGATATATTATTCAACTGAAGGGCACATTTATTATTTGGGAATATCCAAAATTCAAAAAGCATATTCTGACATACTTATGACACGGTATCTCAATGTTTGCCACTGGACTTATTTTACGTTGTAAATAAGAATTAATTGCTTAATTAATAAAATCAAACTCATCAATCGAAATATTAAGAATAGCCATATGATATTTCATCAATTTGAATGCAATAAATGGTATAAATAATAACAAATATTATTTAATAATAAAATGTTTCATATTTGTTTTGATAATACTTCAACTAGTAGTTCCATTGTTAATTTGTAGTTATTTAGTATTAGATATAATATGCTTGCAATGTTATTAATTTGTGTTGTAGAGATGTTTTACAATTATTTCTTCTCATAGTTAGAGGTTTAAAAATATAATACTGTACATCAAAAGTTATCCGGTGTAAAAGTAACAGTTCAAGATTTTATTCAGGTAAAATAATTTTAATTATAAAAAAAAATTGAAGGTAGCGTGTCCTATAAGATAGAACTTATTATATTAGATATTGAGCATCGCGTATTATGGTGAACCATATTTTGATTGGAATAGGTTTGACATAAATAGAAATCAAAATTAGATTGATTTGACCGGTTAATCGATGAAATGATTAACTGTTTTAAAAACTTGGCGGTTTTATTCAGATGATAAATATATAACATGTAAATTTTGAAATTATAAAACACCTAAATAATATTTGAGTTTGTAAATTATAACTTTAAATAATGATTTTGTAATAAATTATAAATGATGTAAGTTTTATTCAATCACAAATAATTATATATATTTATATATTTATAATTATATAATTGTATATGTTTATATACTGTTGATTTGTGCGCCGTCCAGCTGCAGCCACTGTTTTCTCAGCGCCGCCAGCCATGGCTGGCATTCCGAGGCCTCCGTTAGGCTCGGCTCGGCTCCTTACTCATTGTTCCCCTATCGTTGACAGCGCTCACCCAATGTCCCCCAGCGGATTTGGCCTTCCAACATCCTCCTCATCTCCCTCTTCACCCCTCGTCTCCTGTTCTTCGAATCCTTTCGTTCATCCTCAAGGCACTGTACCCGCCAGCGAGGTGTTGTTGAAATTACTTTCGCAATCTCCTCTTTCTGATGGCTGTTTACCGCCACTCCCTGCCCTTCAGACTGTTCAGGTCTCATCTCCGATGGATTTGATTGAAGGGAGGAGGCCTTTCTCTGTTCATCCAGCGGCGTCTATGACTACTGCTACAATTTCTCCTTCTGGTGTTATAGTTGATGCACTGAGTGCTACCAGATGGATGGGTGGGTCTTCTCTGCTGGATGTTGTTTTTGTGGTTCAGAACCAGAATGCTGCTTCGACTATGGGTAAGGTTACTTCTCTTTTCCCTGCACCCGGTTCTTCCATTCAAAATGATTTTGTGGAGCATCAGGTTCAGTGTGGTGCGAACGCTTCTGTGGTGAAAGAGGCGGCAGCTTTCCCTTCGACCTAGAACCCCTTGGGGGTTAAGCTTGTAACTTCTCCGGCTACCCGCATGTGAAAATTATTCACTTTGAGCCAATCCCACACTGTACAATGGGGGAGTATCCACGCTTTTATTCCTAAATCCACTCCCCTACGACTCTCAAAACGCGCTGCCTACAACTACCGATACCATCTCAACGTCCCCAACCACCCGTACGTGATCGGGAGGTATCGCCTCTATAAGAAAGACGCGCCTGTGACCACAATCCACCGATGTGGGACCTCACCTTGCTATCAGGAACCAACGTCCTCGCCCAATTACACACTCAAATAATATTAAAAAATAATCCAACTCAAATCCATCAACGTAATAAAATTAAATCCACCCGCACGAATATTGTTTTTTGAGTCAAGCCCGTGCGATCATATATAGCATTTTTTTCTAGTAATCATAGGCCTATACTTCTATTATAAAATGCGTTGCAAAATTAAACCATAATGGATCCAAAACTCCACGCCTATAAGGGATAAAAGCGCTTCATTCCCTATTTAGACCAATGACGATGTGGGACCTCATAGTAAATTCAAATCCCCCGAAAAGACCAACTTCTATCAGGAACCCGAACTAAGCAGGTCAATTTAAATAATTAATTACAATTTCTAAAATTTAAAATCTCAAATAATATTAAACAAATAATACTAAACCCAAAAATTTGAGTGTGGCAAATCAAAATATACAACGTAATAAAATTAAATCCATATTTATGACCATATCACCGATTATACAAAATCCAAACCAAATAAATACAACCCAATCGCAATCTACAACGATCATAAAAAGTAATAATCCAACCAAAAATTTTTGATCATATATAGCATAATATCCAAATTATTCCCAAAATGTAATCATAGGCCTATACCCGGCCAATTCTATTATACAATCGTATCAATTGCAAAATTAAACCATAATGGATCCAAAACTCACTGAATCAGAAAGAATGGTGAAGGTCATATCCTAACTCCTATAATGCGATCGAGCCTTCTACTTTGAAGGGATAAAAATTTCCATCATCAAATCCGGTCAACGCAAGATGACCCTAAAAAGAAGAAGAAGAACGTGATGGAACCAATTCGGCCTTAACAAGTATTATATTTAGACAAAATGAGTCCAATAAATCAGAGAAAATGTCAAATGGATGAAAATCCAATCAAATTATAAAATAAATTCAAATCCCCGAAAAACAAATCCAAAAGGAAATCCAAGATCCAAGTTTCAAAATCCAAGGGTAGTCTCGTACTCAAATCAAATATCAAAATCCAAATAAATGTCCAAAGTCTAAAAATAGTCCTCATCAGGACGTATATATATATATATATATAACCAAAATAGAGATGATCTGAACCAATTCCAAAGCCGATGTCTATTGGAGTCCAAATTCAAGTCCGAGTCCAAATCCAAATCCAAATCCAAATCTAAGGCCTCGATCAAAACAATTTAGATCCGGAAACAAGTAAGTTTGATAGTCCAAATGATCCAAGAACAATGTACTCCGCAGAAAACCAAAGCAAAGAAGAGAACTCCTACTTTACGTCACAATAATTATTCCAAAGGTCTGGATCAAAATATATAATCAAAATTATTTGTACGAGACATATCAGTCCAATTATAGGCAAAATCGACAGATCTCAAATCCAAGTTTAAAAATACATATCTAAATCAAAGTCCAATACCAATCAATGCAAAAATACGATTATGCACCAAATCCGTCCTTTTAAAGAACTTCCGTTTTGAGCATAATGATTATTTAAAAACTAGTTTGAGGATAGGTTACATTAAAGAAAACCCGATAACCTTAGAAAACGAAAATTCATGTACTTTGTACTCGAAGAGATAAGGTCGCTTTCACTATATTTTGCCACCCGAGCTTGGCTTTTGGATGATATGCATTCTTGAATGAAATAAAGAACAAGACTATATGAAAAACATATATTATGGACAGCACGTGGAACTCTATGAATATATTTTCTATGATATATGGCCAATAAAGAACAAAGTCAAGTCAAAACTTATACAAATGGAAATGGTCACTACCTCCAAGCCTTTTCTATCGGACTATGGAAAAAGGATTTTCAAATAAATTTCACTTTAGGTTGTGGGGTAGCACACAACCGTCGGGAGTTGTCCGCTCCGTCCGGTCCCCAAAGATTATATGAATTCAAGTCCAAAAAGTAGTGACCGCAACCCAACACGTATAATTTGATTATATGTATGCTTGTGATTTACACGGCCTTTGCATTCTTATTTTTGTGCACATTTTCCTATGGTGTATATTCTTGAAGGCTGATATTGATATAAATATATACAAATGTTAGAATGTTTCCGTGATATTTTTGGGATTTATAAATTATTAATCTTTAGAATGCATCTTTTGAATAAAGAAAATATAAATTTTCCAAAATTATAAAACTTTGGTTTTGACAAATCTAAATTAGCCAACAAACCTACACATGCATGTCCATTAAACAAATAAATATATACAGTGTTCGATAAATTATTACATGCATGTCCGTCTTCCAAACAATTCTAAATAATATCTAAAATATTTGCATGTCCGTATTAAACAAATCGGGCGAGATAAAATTACATGCATGTCCACTTAAAGAAATAATATCTAAAATATTTGGATTTAATCAGATACTGTGCGATACTTCATACTTTACAGATTTGAAGAAATGAGGTCATGAAGTGCCAGAATCGGTACTTTCTCTCTCTGCCGTCCCGCAGCCATTTCTCTCTCCTCCCTTCCTCTCTCTCTCCACGATCGTTGGTGATGGCTCTGGCTTTGGTACGGGCAATGGTAATGAGCACAGAGGCAGCAGATCGGATGATAAACGACGACGGACGGTGGCAGACAGTGGCGCAGCTAACTGACGATAGCTATCCTCTCTCCACCGCGCCTATTTCACAAAACCCATCAAATTCCAACCGATCTCCACAAAATCAACACATGTAATCCCAAAATCAACCTCCACAAGGAGAATGGAAAGATTTACTTACCTTGATTTCACTGATTTCTTCCGAAAATAATGGCAAACGGATGACAGCCGTTTCAATTTCAACTCCAGATTACTCTCTCTACACATACCAAAGCATGAAATGGAGGGTATCATCATGAAGAGAGCTTCGCCGGCTTCCTCTTCCGATGTCTGGACCTCCGACGAGGGCAGCCGTGGCGGCCGTACCAACCTCCCTCTCTCTCCTCTCTTCTCGCCCTTCGCTTTCTCTCTCCCTGAACCCTCATCCAATCACTGTTTATCCATTTTTTTATTTCAAAATCCGAATCAATATTTGGGTGACAACACAGGCGCACCCTGAGCGCCAACTCAACCGATTCAAATATCCTTCCAAAATTTTTCAATATTTAATTAATTTTGTCAAGTCTAAATTACCCAAAATTATAATTAATATTAAATTATTCTGAACAAAATTTAGGATATTACATTCTCCCCTCCTTACAGAAATTTCGTCCTCGAAATTTATTCATCTCAAACATTACCTCAATTATCATACAATGATGATATTCTTTCAAACTTCATCTTCGGTCTTCTCAACAGACCTCCTTCATCAAAAGATTTCTCCAAATCTGGTCCTCAACAAATAGGGATATTCTCTCGGACTCCTCATCGAGATCCCTTAACACTCCTTCAACTCGAAGATTCCTCAAAAGTACAATGGCCAATGAAAATAAATTATTCCTCTATACTAAGTCCTTTCTATACCAAAATTAAAACCACAGCTTAACCTCAAATATCACTCGTCAATGAAAACGATTCCAACCTAATCACATGCAAGGATCATTCATACAAAATATACTGTATCCATCCATTAAATTCAGAAATAAGACCAATCTAAAGGCCGCTTTCTAATCTGCTAAAGACTTCGAATATCCTAATGAATATCCACTTCAAACTACCATTCGACTTCAAAACTCTGAATTCTTCTCTTCCAAAATACTTACAGAAACATTTGACCACTTTTCTCGAGCTTCCAATCCGTTTGAAAAACTGATCTCCTACTTCAAACCTCCAATCAAATCTTGTGATCAATAGCCATGAGCCCACATACTTCTGTTGCGCCACTCTGATCGATCATCACCCTCAAATTAAATCAAAATCCTCGATGTAGAAACACCATGCAATCTCCACACCTCAACAATATGCCAACGGCCAATCTCAGGAATGACTTTCCTAATAAGTGTAAGCCGACTTCATCAGCTCATACCTCATCTACCTCAAATCTCAGCAAACGATGAACTGTCTTCACCAACTAAACGATCAGTTAGCTCAACATTATTCAAATGATCATCAAGTCTGTTGCTATTTGAGGCAGACTCGAAATAAAATCTCGGAGGCTTCTTCTCGCTTCTTTCTTTAGGCATAAGACCCATCTTGTCACGGCTCGTGATCAAGCCACCATCAAACTCTCTCTCCACTCCACTACGTAGAGAGCCTTCGACATTCCTATCGAACTTGGATCACTCCAACTCAACCATAACCACTGACGACGTCATTTGTTCTCGAACTTCTATCCAATTAGCTTCAAAGCTTTCATCCAATCAGCAGAAACTCAAAAGAGACAATTCTTGAAAACATGCCTCCTCTCGAACGTGCAATAGAGAAAACACATTGTGTAAAATGTTTATGATTGCCTACTCAATCGCATCTGACTTTTAGACGGCTCGTCCAAAAAGGAAATTACCACTGATCTTCATAAAAACCTCCCCTACAAAGGAAGTTTCGTTCAAAATTCAATCCTAACAACAAAGAGAGGAAATCCCACTGGCCCAAACCTCATACTGACATTCTCACCACAGCACCTTCATGCAAAATCCTCCAAATTACACCGCATCCCGAATTTCTCTTGAATAATGCACCTGATCATACTAAAATCCATACATATCTAAATCCTTTCTTAGAAGCATCACTGAACGTCACTAGTCTTTCTGATCCATAATGGATCGACAAAATCAATATCGATGATAATCCATTCTTCGATTGCTGAAAACTCTCACAAGAATCACTTCAAAGCTGCTATTCCAATGGCGCCATTAACACTGCAATCCCCGAGAAACATTCAACAGATCTCCCAGCAATACCAACTAGATAGAAGAAGCTCAACACTCCCATGACTATAGTCAGTCTTTCTAATTAACAATACTGCCATCTTCTTTGAATTTTCAAATATCACCCTAAGAAATATGTGACCCAAAATGACGCCTTCTTACAATCTACAGCAGACTTTCCAATCAGGTCTCATACTTCTCAAAATCCTTCAATAAATTAGAATATCATTGGCAAAGCCATTATAACAAACCCGAACACGGTTAAAAGTTCAATTGATAATATCCATAAAAGACGCCAAAACATTCGACAATCCAAAAACATAATCAAAACTTCACAATAGCCACACGTTGACCTGAAAGCTATCATATACACATCCTCCCACTGAAACCTCAATTAAAAATATCTCAAGCATAGCTCAATTTTAGAGAGAATCCAAATTTCTTTAAATGGATCCAACAAATCCTCAATATATGAAAACCGATACATATCCAATTCCCAAATAATCTAAGTATAAATCGATCGATCCAAATTTCTTCACCAGAGAACACTGAAGCACTCTATACCAAAACACTTGGCCAAACAAGACCCTTCTCAACTGATTTTACAGTTGCTATCCCAATTTCTTCATTTAGACAAGACTACCATGTATGGAGCCTTCGAAATAGGTGTAAATCCAAGCACAATATCAATAGCAAATTGATCGCTGATACGAGAACAATCCAGACCGAATCTCTGAAAAAACATCTTCAGACTCGCAGATGATCAAAATATCTTCAATGGTCACAAAATAACTCCCAAATGTGACCATATATGCCGAATGAGCTCAGCACCCACCTTCAACAGATGACTTACTCATAATGCCGAAATCAACTCTTAAGCCTTCTTACTGATCCTTCCTTGGAGCTCCAATGACTCGTAGCCCAAAATACATAATGGAAAGATCTTGTCAAAATAGCCTTCCATGATTGAAGTTTCGGCTTTAACTTTATAAGCTGTAACTGTAAATGTTCCATCAAGAACCGTCTGGACTCCTATCTGGACGTCTGGAATTCGAACAATCCTTTGACAGATAACATAGCTAGCCGCAAATTTGAAGCAGACTCCACATTCAACGAAGTAAACTCATCTCGTGAACTTCTTCCCCCTAAACTTGCAGGCAGACCTTGCAAACTTGAATTTCGAGGAAGAAGATATTGCTTCATCTGACTTTCCTTTAACTTATCCTCTGGAGGATAAGCAAATCCATCCTTCGAGTTTTAACTCCAATACTTTGATTTCTTCTAGAAAGATTTCTCCCGAAACTACTCCTACTCGATCAACAAGGCGTGATCCAGCTCCTCGTCATAAGTTTAGCGTCCGAATGACGCCAACTACTTCCAGATTAAATCTTGAAATCCTCAACTATTCTCATACTTAAACAAATCTTTCAAATTCTTCAATCTCCTTCTAAGCATTGCCTCAGAGGCCGAATCTCGAGCTCTTCGTCTATCGATTCTTCAATGATGAAAAATTTACAGAGACGACTATCCTCCTGATCACAACGACGAGTGAAAATGGACAATCTTGAATCTTTCTCTTACTCCAGTCGTAATTTTAAACTTCTACACGATCAGCATCATCACTGCCAACGAAATCAGACTTGCACTTCATTGTCCTTCTTATGGCAGAGGTTGTCCATCAGATCTCCACAGCTTCTCTTGTAAAGATAAACAAGTTGACTTGACATGACCATCTTTATCTTTATGTACAGCTTCCAATCTTGAAAAATCTTCATTCATCTCTATTTCCACCGTTTACCTTTCTACCAGCCAGAAATCTCCTTCTGCCTTGCGAGATTTCGAACCGACCAACTTTATCACTTACTTCACTACCGACCAAAATCTCCTTCTATTCCGTGAGATTTCAGACCAGCACCATCCAAGGTCGCTACTTCTCCTCTAAATTTGTAAATCCCAACAAAAGCTTCACATATATGCAAAAACCCAATAAAATTCTAATTCAACCGCTACATCAAATAACACATTATACCGCTCGCATGACTCATCATGATTAGGTGGTCATCCTTTCAATCTAAACCCAAACCTCCACAACTCGCCCTTCAAATTCAAACCCAAGTCTCCACAACTTAAATTTTCTGTTATCAATCAAAGGTAATACTTATTATACCCAAATATTCAGCCAATTATTTATCCAAAATAATCTAAAGTATCTCTCCTTACGACTTCTCTCTGATACTACTTCTGTCACGAACTCAAACCAAATAGATCAATTTAAATAATTAATTATAATTTTTAAAATTTAAAATCCTAAATAATATTAAACAAATAATACTAAGTTCAAAATTTCGGATGTAACAAACCAAAATATACAACTTAATAAAATTAAATCCACACAGGACCTCATCGGACAGCTGTCCGGATCAAATAAATAAGATTTACTCTACAATCATCATAAGGGAGATAACAATCCGACCCAAAAAATTTGATCATACATAGCATAATATCCAAATTATTCCTGAAATATAATCATAGGCCTGTACCTGGTCAATTCCATAATAAAATCGCATCAATTGCAAGATTAAACCATAATGGAACCAAAACTCACCAAATCAGAAGAATGGCTGAAGGTCATATCATAACTCCTATAATGCGATCGAACCTTCTACTCAGAAGGGACAAAATAGAAAACGTGACCCAATTGCCCAACAAGTATCATATTTAGACAAAATGAGTCCAATAAATCAGAGAAAATGTCAAATGGATGAAAATCCAATCAAATTATAGAATAAATTCAAATTCCCGATAAGATAAATCCAACAGAAATCTAAAATTCAAAATTTAAAATCCAAGGGTACTCTTGTACTCAAATCAAATATCCAAATCTAAACAAATGTCTAAATTCTGAAAATAGTCATCGTCGGGACGTATATATATATATATAACCAAAACAGAGATGATCCAAACAAATTCCAAAGTCGATATTGATCCGAGTTCAAATTCAAGTCTAAGTCTGAGTCCGAGTTCAAATCCAAATCCAAGGCCCGATCAGCTTGTGATCTGGGTAGAATCCGATAGCCGAATGATCCAACATGTGTAAAAATCGAAGCAACGTCACAATAATTATTCCAACGGTCCGGATCAAAACATATAATTAAAATTACTTGTACGACACATACAATCCCAATTATAGGCAAAATCGGTGAATCTCAAATCCAAGTTTAAAAATCCATATCCAAATCAAAGTCCAATACCAATCAATGCAAAAATACGATTATGCACCAAATCTGGGTTCTAATTATTTAAAGACTAGCTTAAGAAAATGTTACACATAATCCCGATAACCTTAGGTCAAAATCCATGTACTGTATACCTATAGATAAGGTTGCTCACTATGTTTTTCCACCCATAGTTTTGGGTGTATTTTTCAAACTTGTTGAATATATTAGGATATCCGAATATATTCTAAGGTTAAGTTAAATTATCCAAATGGAAAAGATCACTACTCCAAGCATTTCTTACCAGCGGAAAGGAATTTCCAAATAAATCTTCCGTCGGGAGCTTGCTCGAGTATCCAATTTTTAAATCCAAATGTAGTGACCGCAACCCGGCACGTGCATATGGCTACACTGCCTATGCAATTTTCGTGCACATTTTCGTATACAGATACTGATATAAATATATACAGTATCCGATAAATTATTTGAGCTTTCAGAAAAATATTTAATTTTCTAAAATTATAAAACTCAGTCCAAAAAATCTAAATTAGCCAACAAACTACACATGGATATCCAGATTAAACAGACCGGACAGATAAAATTATATGCATATTAGTAAAAATTTTAAATACTATCTAAAATATTTCAGATATTAAATCAACCAAATAGGGAGTTTATAGATACTTGCCTCAACTTCATACTTTACATATCCGAAGAAATGAGGTCCTGAAGTGCCCGAATCGGTACTTTCTCTCTTTACCATCCAACGGCCCTTTCTCTCTCCCCCCCTTCCTCTCTCTCTCGCGCGCTTCTACCTCTCCCTCTTCATGATTGCCGATGATGGCTCCGGCTTCAGTACGGGCAACAGCGACGAGCACAGAGGCAGTAGACCGGACGGAAAATGGTGACGGAAGGTGGCAGATGGTGGCGCAGCTAACCGACGATGGCTATCCTCTCTCCACCGCGCCTATTTCACAAAACCCATCAAATTCACACAGATCTCCACAAAATCAACACATGCAATCCCAAAATCAACCTCTACAAGGAGAATGGAAAGATTTACTTATCTTGATTTCACTGATTTCTTTTAAAAACGATGGCAAACGGACGACGGCTGTTTCGACTTCGGCTCCCGATTACTCTCTCTACACACACCGGAGCACGAAATGGAGGGTAGCATCATGAAGAGAGCTTCGTCGGCTTCCTCTTCCAGTGTCTAGACCTCCGACGGCGGCGGTGGTGGCGGCCGCACCGACCTCCCTCTCTCTCCTCTCTTCTCCCCTCCACTTTCTCTCTCACCGAACCCTCATCCGATCACTGTTTATCCCTTTTTTTATTGTAAAATCTGAATCAATATTTGGGTGACAACACGGGCGCACCCTGAGCGCCGGCCCTACCGATTCAAATATCCTCCCAAAATTTCTCAATATTTAATTAATTTTGTCAAATCTAAATTATCCAAAATTATAATTAATATTAAATTATTCTGAATGAAAATTTGGGATATTACAAAGCTAGTTGGCTTGAGGGACAAGAATATGCCCTCTTGGTTAGCTATTATGTAGCAAGAGGGGTCTACTAGTAGTTTGGCCCTTCAGTATTTTCCTCCATAAAAAATGTTTGGCAATATTAGTGAAATCTCTCCACCGTGTGAGGTTATACAACAACGGAAGGCCGTTTGGGGTGCTACGTCAATTGGCTATTTTTATGACAAACCTCTTAATTTTCACGTGGTGAATTTTATTGCAAAGAAAATTTAGGCTAGATTTGGACTTTCTCATGTGGCAGGTAATGATAAAGGTTTCTTTTTTCTACGATTCCCCAATAAGGAAATGTTAAAGAAATGTGTGGCTCATGGTTCATGAGCATTTGCGGGATGCACTCTATTTCTTAAGTGATGGAAACTAGGTATGGCGCTATCTAAGGAGGAGCTCAAGACTTTCCCAATATGGATTAATATGTTTAATGTGCCGATTGAGTTCTAGACTCCATTAGGTCTTGTTGGATCACAAGTGAAATCAGAAAGCTGATTCAATTGGATGCAATTATTGCTAAGATGGAGCGAATGCAATTCGCTAGAGTTTGTATGGAGGTTGAAACGTCAGCTACACTTCCTGATAAAATTCGACTAAATACTAGAAAAACTTCAATTGATCGAATAAAGCAAGTAGTAGAAGTGGACATTAACTATCAATAGAAGCCCTTTCATTGTGATACATGTCATAAAAATGGCCATACTAAAGATTAGTGCAAAGCAAATATGATTATCAACCTACGGATCAGATTTTTCTTAATATCCACTCCAAGCATGTTAAAGTAGTGAAGGAGAACAAGAAAAGGGTGATGTTGTTCTATACCCCCTATCTCGAGACTTTTTGTGTCTTCATCCAATGCATTTGCAACCCTTCGAGAGGATGAGTCTAGCCCTTCAGATGGATCCTTCCAGTTGTGAGAAAGGAAGGATACTTCTCATTACAAATCAGCCGGCTCTTGAGGGTGCAAGTGCACACCACCCAAGCCTTGCTTATATACAGAATGCTGATGCTTCCTATGTAGTCTTTTAGGGTGGAGAAGCAGCAGTATCCTTGAAGGGAACTACAGGGGCTATATCTAATCAGATCAAAGGAAATTAGACAGAATTGTTGCTAATGGGAGCTGGCTTTCTGAGTTTGTAGCTTACCAAGCCTTCTTCCTCCCAGTCAGAATCTCATATCACTCTCCTAGTGTGTTGCATCTGGATGAAGTTAATCAGACAAGAAAGAGTATGTTTAATTTAACAACTTTCTCACAAAACATCTGCAATTTTGCCAAGACGTTTGGGAAGCTTGGCAAGGAGAGGTACATGGTGTTCCAATGTATAGACTCGTAACAAAAATGAGGAATACAAAACTGCCACTCAAGAGGCTTAGTGCTCAAGTGGGAAATATTTTCAAGGAGGTTGCCCACTTGAAGAAGAACTTAGAAAATTTTCAAAAAGCTACTCATCACCACCTGAATCATGTTAGGATTCTAGAAGAGAAAAAGCAGTGCAAACATGCTTATCTCCAAGCCTTGGATCAGGAACTTGATTTAATGAAGTAGAAGGCAAACATCAAATGGCTTCATGAAGGTGATCAATGCACCCAATACTTCTTTCATATAGTCACTGGAAATTATAACCGTAACATAATCTTCTACCTACTCAGAGAGGATGCAATACCAACTAACAATAAGGAAGAGCTCCAAAGTTTAATTGTTACTCACTTTCAGCAGCTTCTAGGGACTGGTCATGCGACTTCACCCATTAACAAAGAATGCCTTAGGCCGTATATCCTTCGTACGGTTTCAAGGGAGCTTCGAGAATCTCTTTGTGGTCCAGTGAGTGAAGATGAAGTTCATAAATCCCTATTCTCAATTGGTGAGACCAAAGCCTCGAGTCCTGGCGGGTTCTCTTCAAAATTCTATACAGAGGCCTGGCACATCGTAGGCCCTACGATTATGGAGGCAGTTCATAATTTCTTTATTCATGGTAAGTTCCTCAAGCAAGTAAATGCTACTATTATTAGCCTCATTCCTAAGGTGATGTCCCCCTCTAAGGTAACAGATTTTCAGTCTATTTCTTACTGTAATGTTATCTATAAGATTATCTTGAAGATTATTACAAATTGCATCAAACCTATCCTCCCGTCTTTGGTTGATAGCTCCCAAACAACCTTTGTGGCAGGAAGGCATATTAGATACAATATTTTGCTTGCCCGAGAATTGCTCCATAAATATCATACTGGAAAGGGTGTACCTCGATGTGCCATGAAGGTGGACTTGATGAAAGCCTATGATTTTGTTCACTGGGATTTCATTATTGCTGCTTTAGATGTGATGGGCTTCACTCCAAAGATGGTAAATTGGATCAACCAATGTATCTCCACCACCTCTTTCTCTATTAATATTAATGGAGAATCGGTAGAGTTCTTCAAAGTGGCAAAGAGACTTAGACAGGGTGATCCATTATCATCATATCTCTTTGTTCTGGCTATGGAGGTTCTCAATGGAATTATTGAAATAAATGCTTGTTGAAATAGCACCTTCCAGTACTATTGAAAATATGACTGCACTAGAACCGTGATATTTGCTTTTGTAGACGACCTATTGCTCTTCTCCAAAGCTGACAACGATTCTGTGAGAATACTTCAGAGATGTCTTGATGAATTCACCATGCTTTTAGCAAGTCAGCAAAAGGTGAGATTATTGTTTGTACCAGCAATGAAAACATTGAGAAGGAAGTCTTAGACATTATGGGTTACAAATGGGGAAAGCTTCCTATTCGCTACTTGAGTGTCCCTATTATCTCTATTAGACTATCAGTAAATGATTGCAAACTACTGTTAGACAAAGTGATGAAGAGGGTCTCCTATTGGAAGAATAGGTAGTTGTCTTTTATGGACCGGCTCCAACTAACCTCTTCAATCATATCCACAATGCATTTATACTGGGCTTCGATTTTCATTATTCCAAAAGCGATATTGATAAAGATAGAGGGGTACATCCAATGATTCCTCTAGTATGGATCCATAGATGGCAATTACGCAGCAAAGGTAGCCTGAGAAGACATCTGTTCTACTAGAAATGAAGGGGAGGTATGGGCATTAAAAATATTTTTGTTTTAAACAAGGCATTAATAGCCCGACTCCTATGGAGAGCCATCACCAAAGATCATTCTTCTGTCTGGCCCTCATGGATACATAGTATAGGATTAATGATCACTGCATTTGGACTATCAAAATACCTGAAAATGCAGCGTGGAGCTGGAAGACGATAATAAAGCTTCGCCCAATTTCGTCCCATGAACCGATACTACATCGGAGATGGAACTGGTACCTCTTTGTAGAATGATAATTGACACCCATTAGGACCGTTAAGTGACAGATACTCGGAGCATGTGATGACTATTACTGGATTACCTCGGGACACTAAAGTCCAGGATATTATTTGTAATGGATCGTAGAGGTGGCCTAATGAGTATAATGTTGAGGTGGCTAGCATTGTGGAAAAAATGCCTACATATCCCCCCCAACGTATGCTGTAGAGATGAGATTAGGTGGTTGGGAAACTCAATGGTGTATTCACTGTAAAATCTGCCTACAAAATCTTCCAAGACACAAAAGCTAAAGTGGTATGGGGACAGTTAGTTTGAGGCCCACATAACATCCCTGCACATGCATTTATTCTTTAGTTAGCTATTTGAATGAGGTTAAGCACAATGAACCGAATTGGGAACTTCATTCAAAAACCTAATACGTGTGCTCTCTGCATAATAGAATGGAGAGCCATGATCATTTGTTCTTCAATTGCCCATTTTCAACTGATATTTGGAGATTGATGCGTCGATATGTGGGAGTGAGTTGGCTGTACAATGATTGGAAAGAAAACATCAAATGGGCAGCTCTCATATGGAAGGAAAAGAATTGCAAAGCACACTCTTGTCGGCTCACATTAGCAGCTATAGTGTATTTCATCTGGAAAGAGTGCAACTAAAGAACATTCAACAAATCTCCACTTAAGAATGTGATTCAACTAGTTAATTTGACCTGGGTCACAGTGCAAAACAAAATGAAAATGAGTACCTTTGGTAGGAAAAACTATAGCAGATCCATCATGACAAGATGGAATTTGCATTTAGATTATATTAGACATCAATAATGTAGCTCTTTCTTGCTAGTGATTTGGTCTCATGATGTATTATAATTCGAGGTGTACCCTAACTTGTATACTCTAATTCCAAGGCCTACATTGTAACTTGATTAGAACATAAATTTTGTAAATTCCTTTTTTGTTTTAATATACAAATTACTTACTGAAAAAAAGAGTCATAACCCAAAAAATTTTTCATATATCAACTCAAAACTGAACCAAAATCTTATAAAATTTTGACATATCAACCAGCAACTAAATCCAACAGTTTGATTACCATATTTTCCTGTTCAATTTTTTTTTAATTTTGATTTGATTTACCGGGTTAATAGTTTTTTCTCAACACTTCATGTGTTCTTTCTTACTATTTTAATCATCTTCAACATCATATATGTTCCGCCATTGGAACATATTAGTGATGGGATTAGAACATGATATAATCATTGAAAGTTTTTCAGAAAATATAATCATCAAAAGCTTTTTAGGGATTGAAGCAGCATGTCCGATACAACCTAGAAACCATATATAACTTATATACACCTTAGTCAACAATTGTACCAAAACACACTACCAGTCGAAGCTAGCAATAGCATTAACTGCTCAAGAAGCCATGATATGCCTTCTCTTCTTTGGAGTTATGATTGACTCAAGCCAATTAGTAAAAATTTAATACCAATTAATATGTTCTCTGACTACACTACCTAAATAAATCATTCCGGATTGCTCAATATTTTGGTATGGTGCAAAGTAAATAAGTATACATTTCATTTACTATACAACATGATACGAGACCATTAAGCATGCGATGTCCTATGATTTTATCACTAATATTAAAATATAAAAATAGTCATGGTTATTATTGAATTATTAACCAGATTAATAATAAATATCTTATTATATTTGTGTTGGGTCCAGTATCGACAAAGCCCAGGGATCACAACGTCCAATCAGGGTAGCAGTGGTATAGACAATCAGCTCAACCCAAAACTCAAAATGGCCTACGTGGCAGCCCAATACCTACAACCAATTGGCACCTCCTGCAGCACATTAATGCGGTTACAAACGACAGACGCAGCGCAGAATTGGCAAGCCAATGGGGGGAAGGTCAACTCTTCCAACCACGGCTCACGCCGCTCCTTAAAATTGGCCAGCCAATCCTCACGCGAGAAGCAAACCAAGCATGACATGACGGTCTCCTCCCTGCCACAAGGCGACAACTGACACCACCGGCTACCACTAGTAATCAACGGCTGGCTATTCTTTGCGAGAAGGATTCTCGCGCCCCAAGCTCCACACAAAGGAGCCTATAAATTCCCTCTCCTTTTACTGGAGAGGGAATACGATTCCCAATCACTAATTTGATCCGAGGCATTGAGACGAACACTCCTCGAGTTCCTACTCTCAGACTTACGCTCAGTGCCAATCTTCTACAGAGCCTCTCAGGCTACCAGAGTGAGCCACTGATTGCGATACATCCAAAAAGCCAAGCCTCCCACAAAACGCTCATCGAGTCCCACACTCTTGTATCTACACACTCCCACTGCACACTCAATATATTTCTGCGCACCTCTAAGCATGTGCCCCTTTCCGTTCATTGTGGGAAGTCACTGACTTGAGCGTCGGAATATTTTCGGTGGAAGAAATCCCACCAACCTCTTATTTGCAGTTTGTATTATGCAGGTTTTAGGTTAACAACAATAGAGACTGGACCCACTCATGATCCTATCAGGACAACGAGAAATCCGAAGGCTCCTTAATTCGTACAACAACTAGGAACCCGGGATACAACATTGACGCCTTCTGTGGGAATACAACAAAAAGTCTGGCGTCTCCCCTCAACACTCCCTCCCTTACACCAAGATGGTCAACACCAAAGCACAAGCTAGCGCGCCAGCAAGAGACGTAGCCACTCACGGTGATGACCCCTCGGTGGGTAACCGTGTCGACAAACGGTCGTAGCCCGACATCCACCAGCTGGTTGCCAAAATGGGCAACATGAGGCTAATGCTTCAAGCACTCTACAACCGGACAGGCACCCAATGGATGGGGGCTGCTCCTCCGACGTCCCAAGCGTCATCTTTCAAATGAGGAAGGCATCATACCAAAGCTCGCAGGGGTAGATCAGATCTGCCTGATGACGTCGAGACTTAGGTGACCTTCGGTAGTAGAGCCCAGAAGGCGGTTGGAAGCCACCCTAGCCTGGATGAGCAGGAGGAAAGCCTAGAGCGGCGCAACCCCCGCAACTCTCACAATGAAATGAGGCAAACAGCCGCAGGCTCGTGCAACGTGTAGCCGCCCCGTACAGGAAGCCGTCGTGACCGGCACGCCTAGCAGAACCCGTAGGGTAACACGGAGCCCCGCGTCATCATCAACGCTCGGACAAGCAAGTCCGACCCACCAATGGAGGAAAAGGTGGAGGTGATTTGGAACCACCTGTTCAAGGAGAAGCCCGTGCGGTCTTCCACTTACTTGCAGAGGTCCCCCTTTGCCATGGACATCCGAACCAAGCCGTTTCCCACGCAAGTTCAAAATGCCAACACTGGATGGATACGAGGGAGTAAGGATCCAATGGACCACCTCAGCTACTTCCGCACTCACCTGTCCCTCCATGGAGCAAGCGAGGCCGTGATATACCAGTGTTTTCCCATCACCCTCAGAGGGGATGTGCTACGTTGGTTCCATGGCCTCCCACCAAACTCCATCCGCTCCTTTGACGAGCTTGCAGACTACTTCTTGAACAAATTTTCCTCCAATCGGAGGGAGGAAAAGCAGCCATGACACCTGGTCTGCCTCTACCAGAGGTCGAACGAAAGCTTGAAGCGATTCCTCAACCGCTTCATCACTAAAGCATGCTGAATCCCCCAGCTCTCTGAAAAGCTAAAGCTCAACGCCTTCGTTGCCACACTGGCAGTAGTGGACTTCTTCAAGCACTTATCACACCGGTGCCCTCAGTCCTTCTGGGAAGCTAAGACCATCGTCCGAGCTTATATCTCAACGGAAGAAGCTAACGAGGCAAAACGTCCCAAATGCACGAAGCGCCCCCCGAAAGGACCTAAGCCAACCGTTGGGAAGAAGAGAAACGGCGACAGCAAGAGCTTCCAGGAACGCTGCAAGCAGCTACGGCCTTCGTCGAGATCCAGGAAGAGCACGGGCCAATGTCCCTAACTCTCTTAAATAATACCCGCACAAACATCCTGATGCAAATCTAGGATGAGAAGTTATTCAAGTGGCCAAAAGCGCCGAAGGGCCCAAGCGGTGGAGACTAGATGAAATACTACCAGTACCAACACTGCCTAGGACATTCTACAGAGAACTACCGAACCTTCCAGAAGGAGATAGAGGACCAGATCCACCACGAATACCTCAAACGGTTCATGAAGGGTTCGGGTAGGCTCCTGCAACCTTAGAAGGCAATGAGACCAAGCCTCCGAGGAACCATACGGCCGCCGGCGTGATCAGTATGATCTCAACTAGGCCAACTAAGAGTAGTAGGCAACCGCAACCCGAGCAGACTTCCAACAACAAAAGAGCGAGTGTAGGATATAGCAGCGATATCATTAGCATTAACAACGACGATATGACACGTGTAACCTTTCCCCATTCTGATCCCTTTATTGTATCCGCTTTCATTTTAGACAGTATGGTCGATTACCAACTGAAACGAGTCTTTATTAAAAATAAAAGCACTCAAAATTTACTATATCTTGACGCTTTCTTTAAGCTTGAATTAAGGCAAAACCAGGTAAAAAATGCTGATGGCCCTCTGTACAGCTTGGATAACGAACCTGTACCTGTACAGGGAGAAATCCAGCTGGAGATCACGATGGAAACATATTCGCATGCCGCAACACGAGAGCTAACGTTCCTTATCGTCGATCTACCATCCATCTACAATGCCATCCTGGGCAGACCATTCCTCACGTTCTTCGAGGCTATACTTCGATCCCTCATCTGAATGTAAAGTTTTCGACTCCATACGGCGTTGGAGAGGTGCTCAATGATCAAGTCATGGGGCGGACGTACTACCTATCCCAAGTTGCCCCAGCGGAGCTGGACCGTATAGACAGAGACTTGGATCTCCGTAATGAAGCTATGCTACAGCAAGCCTAGTTAGGTGAAGCAGCCGAAGTAGTTCCTCTAGACCCTCCTAAGCCGAAGAAGTGCGTGCACATCGGCGGCTCTCTTAGTATGGCCAACCGCGACAAGCTCATTAGCTTCCTCCAAAAGAACTCCGACGTGTTTGCGTGGATCCCTGTCGATATGCTCGGGATACCTGTCGGAGTAATGGTCTACAAATTGGACCTCGATCTCAAACACAAGCCCGTCAGGTAAAAGTGTAGGAACCACTCCATCGAGAAGCTAGTAGCTATAAGAGAGGAAGTGAAGAGACTGCTGGACGCCGATTCATAAGAGAGGTCCAGTATTCAAATTGGCTATCCAACATCGTGCTCATAAAGAAAAGCAACGGCAAGTGGCGAATGTACGTGGACTTCACTGACGTGAATAAAGCCTATCCTAAAGGCAGCTTCCTACTCCCTCGGATCGATCAATTGGTGGATTCCACGTTCAGACACGAGCTCATGAGTTTTATGGACGCCAACTCGGGCTATAACCAAATCAGGATAAGACCGGGCGATGAGGAACATACCTCTTTCATGACCAACCAGGAAACATATTGCTACAAGGTCATGCCTTTCGGCTTTAAGAATGCTGGGACAACCTACTAGCATCTTATGAACAAGATGTTCAAGGCCCATATGAGAAGAAATGTGGAGTTGTATGTTGACGACATGTTTGTCAAGAGCAAGATAGCTGATGACCACGTTCATGATCTGGAGGGGACCTTCTAGGTGCTTCAAGCTCACAGGATAAAGCTCAACCCAGCCAAGTGTGTTTCGGGGTAACATTCGAAAAGTTTTTAGACTTTATAGTGTCCCAGCGTGGCATAAAAGCAAACCCGGAGAAAATCACACCCATCTTTGATATGAGCCCTCCATGGTCGATGAAGGAATTTCAGAAACTCACTGGTGGCTAGCAGCCCTATCGCGGTTCCTAGCCCAATCCGCAGGAAGTACCTGCCCTTCTTCAAAGCACTCAGGGGAACAAATGCATCCAGATTTCGGCGGACAAACAAGTGCGAGGAAGCATTCCAAGAGCAAAAGGCATACCTCGTTAGCCCACCCCTCCTAAGCTCACCATTTGCGGGCAAGGACATGTACCTCTACATGGCCACGTCGGACATGGCGCTCAACTCAGTGCTCGTCAAAGAGCATGAGGACACGCAGCGACCAGTGTACTACGTAAGTAAAGTATTGACGGACATGGGGACTTGCTACCCGCAAGCGGAGAGGATTGCCTTGACCCTCATCTATTCCGTGCAAAAGTTGAGGCCTTACTTTCAGGTGCACCGGATCATTAAGCTAACGGACCAACCCCTGAAGTCAATCCTCCAAAAGCTGAAGACCTCTGGGCAGCTAGTCAAGTGGGCAAAGAGTTGGGTGAGTTCGACGTAGAGTTCCGGCCACAACCAACTCTAAAGGGCTATGCTCTAGTGGACTTCATCGTCAAGGCGGTGACCCCAGCTCTAGACGCCCCGCACAGCCCAAAGAGCATGGATGCATCAAACATTCTCGTGTGGATCCTCAATGTCAAGGATTGTCTACCCAAACCGGCAGTGGAGTCGAAGTCGTGCTCAAAACTCCGGACGTGACAGAGATCAAGTACTTTGTCACGCTGACTTTTCCTGCCACTAACAACATAGCAGAGTATGAAACCCTTCTTGCAGGACTTCTTCTGGCAAAGGAGTGCTCCGCAAAGTCACTGGTCGTGTGCAGTGACTCGGAGCTAGTGGTCAATCGGATCCAAAGATCCTTCGAGGTATCAAACCCTCAGCTTGTAAAGTACCTGGCGAAAGCAAAAGCCCAGATCCAGGCGTTCAAAAGTTTTGAGATCGAACACATACCTAGAGCCAAAAACTAGAAAGCCGATCAGTTGTTGAGGGATGCAGCTACAGGATCTTCGGAGTAGTATGCCAGGATCATGCAGGAAATCATGGCCGCACCAAGTGTGGACAGTCCAAACCGGAAAGTGTTGCAGATCAGCAAGGGCGACAATTGGATGACCCCATACCATAGGTATATGACGGATGAAATGTTGCCTACAGACATCGACGAGGCCAAGCGGATCTAGAAGATAGTAGGCTGGTACGCAATCATTGATGGTAGGCTATATCGACGGGGGTATTCCACTCCCTACTTAAGGTGTCTAACTCTTTGGGAAGCTGAGTACACTCTGAATGAAGTCCACCTCAGCATATGCGGCTCGCACATCGGAGGAAAAATCTCACATTTAAGATCACGCGATACAGTCTTTTCTCGCCCAAAATAAAGCGGGATGCCTTGGAATTTGTGAAAAAGTGCAAAAGCTGCCAGGTTCATGGGTCCATATCTCATCTGCCTCACACAAAGCTACACAGCCTTCAATCCACGTGGTCGTTCGCGCAATAGGGGTTCGATATCTTTGGACCTATGCCATTGGCCTTCGAATAGAGGAAGTTCCTTATCATCGGTATTGATTACTTCACCAAGTGGGTAGAAGCAGTTCTTCTGGCACAAATCACCGAGCAAAATGCAATGGAGTTCCTCTGCCAGAGCATCATTTGCCGTTTTAGGATTCCCGATGTCATAATAACCGACAATGGAACCTGGTTTACCAACAAACGATTCACCAAGTACTATGCAAGATTGTGTAACAAGCTGATCCATCCATCTGTGGCGTACCCTCGGCAAACGGGCAACTCGAAGTCACCAATCGCACACTATTGCATGGGCTCAAGACCAAACTGGAAGACGTAAGGGGCTTCTGGGTCAACGAGTTGCCTTCCATACTCTGGTCATACCGTATGACCTCGTGGGAACTGACAAGGGAGATGCCCTTCAATCTCTACTACAGAGCCAAAGCAGTCGTCCCCATCGAAGTGGGACTTCCCTGCTTGCAGGTCGAATGATTCGATCCAGCCACTAACTCCCAGAGACTCAAGGAATGCCTACACCTGCTCCAAGAAATCCGTAACGCGGCCCGCCTAACGACAACAACCTACCAGCAATGTGTCGTGCGGGACTACAACAACGGACCGTAGAGGCAGCGGGAAAGGTCGCAAGCAGGAACAAACTCTCCCCAAGCTAAGAGGGCCCGTTCCTCGTCTCGATAATCCTCCGGAATGGAGTGTACAAGCTACGCACCTAGGACGGCAAGTTGGTCCCTCGGACCTGGAACGCTACCAACCTTAAGAAATATTAACAATAGGCCAGCGCCAAGCCCAGGTAAGATATACACGTACACCATAAGGAATTTTTGTACATGTATTGGGTTTCAATTTAATAAAATTAATTACTTTTACAATCTTGTGTGTTCATTCATACTAGTGTTTGCATGCATGACATTTCAAAAAGTGAAACGACCTAGACTAAGTCAGGAGGATCTTCATCCGTCTGTGAAACAAAGCCTTGGCTCCATGCCAAGCGGACTGAAAGTAGCCATCTTCGAACCTCGACCAAGCGTCGAAAGGCCCTAAGCAGCCCTTGAAACCTTGGCTCCACGCCAAGCGGCCCGAAAGCGGCCATATCCAAATCTCGACTCCGCGTCAAAAGGCCCTAAGCGGCCCTTAAAACCTTGGCTCCATGCCAAGTGGACCAAAAGCTCGACTCCACGTTGAAAGGCCTGAAGTGGCACAAAAACAGTGGTTCCGTACCATCCAACTCATGCGGTCGAAATATCAGGCCTGGGGGCTTTTGAAGTCCCCAACACGCGGCCACCAAAACCTTAGAGGGCGAAAACGGCAGGCGTGCGGCAACTTTCTCTTGGAGAAGAAAGCACCCTCAATCTACAATGGTTGTGGGCTAAGACCATGCACACAAGAGCAACGATGCCTTGAGTAGGGCCGAGCACCTCAAACAGGTATCATATGCGAAAAGGCCTAAGACCCGGAGTCCGGCTACTGTGGCCTAAAAACCCAGCTGGTCCTGGGTGTGGCTCCACTGGGCTTGCGACGACGTCCACTTTGCTGGACCAAACTTCCTATTAAATGTGCAAGATGCAACGACATCCTCTGCCGAAAGATGAGTACAGTGCAAGAAACACCGAATCAGAGCCTTGGCGAGAATAACTTCATAGCTTAGCCGTTAAAAAAGGAGTTACAATTCAAAAAATTACATCGTGCACTTAGAGATATCAAACGCAAGAAAAATGACTGCCCTTCATTTATTATGTATATACAAGGATACAAGATGTTGTCGAATAACAAGAAAGTGAAATGAGCTAAATAAAAGCAATGTTGGCCCTACGGATCTGGCGGACCAACCTCTTCTAGGAAGTCTCTCAAGCGGGAGCTGTTAGAGATCCCGATGTTCCCTGGATAAAAGATGCCCATGAAGACACCCGAAAGCGCGACAGAGGAAATCCGATGGCACAGACGGATGCCATCCCAGAACCTAACATCGAGTGTGAGGTGCACCTTCTCCGGAGTGAGCCACAGCTTGAGGTTTGTGGAAAGGAGAGAGATATCATCCTTCAGAGTGGTGGTTAATCCCCTCAGCAGCTCAACCTCCTGCCTTAGTCGCTCACCTTCCTGCGTCAACCGCCCGCCCTCATCCCTCAGGTGTTCGCTCTCCTGCATCAATCGGCCGTTCTCCTCCCTCGGCCGATCATTTTTCTCCCTAAGCGCAACGATTCAACTCCCGCACGTCGGGCTGTCTCCTGCTCGGACTCTTCCTGACACGGTGAAAGTATCTGCGTAGTTGAGTGAACACCGCGTCAAGGGAGTTGGATCCCCGGGGGACCTGTAAGGAAAAACGAAAGATCAAAAATTCATAGAGTTCCAGTCAACAGAAGAACGCACGATCCAGCATGATCATACCTGAGTGAGGGACGCATTCGTGTGATGAGGACCGCCTCATGACGCTAACAAGCTCAAGGGCTCTATGTGCTCGGCAACGAAACTCCGCGAGTTGAGAACGTCGGGAGCCACGGGTGACGGGGGAATGCTCGGGGGCTCCGACTCTTGAACCGTACCTGCCAAGTCAGCACCAGACGGTCTGGCAACCTGTTCAGCTTCGACCTCCTCCTCAGTGGCAAGCGATCCAGTAAGCTCTAGAATCCTTGCTGGCTCTGGCATAGGCTCCAAAGCCCTAGCCTCCTCAGCCTCCTCAGGATTTGGCACGTCGATCTCCACGATCGGCATGCGCTCAATAGCTGCCTCCCGTGACTCCAGATCAACGAAGGGACCCATGGGAGACTCTCCTCCATAATTAAGCTCCATCATGGGAAAACCATACTCAATCAACACGGCGGCAAAAATCGGCAAGTACTCTGCCGCTCCCTCCTGTGGCTCTGTGTCTAACGCCCACTTTGGGGTGAAGTTCACGACAAGTGCAGCTTGCCCCACAGCCAGCCTCTACGACCTCCAGGTGGAACTGCCTCTAGCTTCTCTCAGCCTCTTCAGTGGAGCCTCCGCCTCCTCGTCTGAAAAGGTCTCCAACAGTGAGAAACTCTTCCCTACGTCTTCCCCTGACGATTATTGGAGCATGATGTCCCCAGGCCACTTCTTCTCTGGGCCAGCAATTGGCCAGTCAGATTCTGGACCCCACTTAGCGGTGGCAAAGGCATGGGAAGTCAAGTAATAGCCTTTGACAGAAAACATCCTCATCTCCAAGTGGATGACAACGACTAGCTTTGCTATCTCACTGACCTCCTCGATGCCCACGTCCCCACGAAAGAGCCTCGGGATTAGACCCCACTAGTTGGAGAGCTCTGAATCCGAGGTTTCCTGCAAGAAAAAAAATGGTTCTTCCAATTCTTCACCGAGTCTGGATTGGTCCCCCAAAAGTGGAAGCCGGTTCGAGGAGACATCGAGATCCAATCCTTAGACTCCATGAAGCATAAGATTACCTTCACCGCGTTTGCATCGAACATGCAAGACTGAAGATGGGCGAAAATGCACAAAATAACCACATAACGAACGGCATTAGGGTAGAGCCTCGCGATAGGGATGCCCAATGCATTGACAAGTGCATACAGATCGCATGGCATGGGGTAGCGAAGCCCTCCCTTCAGATGGTGCTCTTAAACGGAGATAAAGCCCTCTGGATGGGCGTTGGCCCTACCAGTTGAGCCGGGAGCGCGGTAGGCCATACCACTAGGGATCCCATAGTCCACTATCAAGGCGGCGATGGCACCCACTATCAAGACAGACCCAGTGTTGTTTATTCCATGGCAAACTGTACAAGAAACTTAGGAGGGGGAGGGAGAACTCTTCTTCTTCGCCATCTCTTTCTCTCAAGGAAATATCGGAGGCTCTCAGTGCAAAGAAGCGCGAAGAATGGAATTCGTCAACGCACTGCTTAAATAGGCAGCAAGGTGCCATTGCATGGGAAACCCAATCAGCGTTTTGCTTGATGGCCAGGCCACACGTCCATTCAGCAGAAGCGTCGTGACTCCCAAACAACAGCCAATCGTGGCCCCTACCAGATTACAGATCACTATCTCCTTAGCTGCCTACCAAAATCCCGACAGTCACACCTACATTTAATGCGGGGATTCTGACCGCCAGGACTAGCAGTGGCAAGGCTTCCAGGGCACACATCCAGAAGGAAAAATTAACCATTCCAGTATAACAGACAGCAGTAAATAAACCGCATGGCTAAGTAAAAAGTTTTATTATGTAATCCACTAATAAACTCTTTTTATAGCAGGAGGCAGCCAACAGCCGCAGATTACAATTAACTGCCTTCTCCGGGCCCAGAAGGATCCGGGGTCGTGTACTCCATCAGATCCATGCGCGTCAGGGTGCTTACATTCTGAGAGTCTAGGACGCTTATGCAGAAGTTTGGCTCATCCAGTGTGACTATCCTCCGACTAAGACGGATACCGTCCTAGAACATCCTTTCCAGTGCAGGAGCCACCTCTTCCGGGTTGAACCTTGACCTCAAATCAGCCTCCAATAGCACGCGTTCCTCTCTAGAGTGTGGCCGGAATTACTCAAACTCCTCCTAAAGAGGCGAAATGTGATCCTGAGCCTACATGTTGGCACCGGCAAGCCTCGACACCCTTGCTTCTGACTCCATCCATGCCCGCTCGAAGTGCACCACCTGAGCCTAAGCCTGCACGATCACGCTAGCGGTGGCTTGCACACGCACCTCCATGACCTCCACAGCCCTGACGACTTGGTGGAGCGCGGCATCCACCCTCCTAGGCTTGTGCGCCGTGAGAAAGTGGACGCTGCCTCCATCTCAAAACCCAGCGGGGCTCTCAGGAATCTCATCAGTCCTACGACAATGGCCTCTGAGTGGCAGCCTTCTGCTATCGCGGCGCCAAGTGTAGCATCATTGTGGATCCCTGAGGCATGCGTTTCCCTCATGGACTCCCCAGAGGACGGGCTCGATTCTAATGAAGATGTCCTTTCCATTGATGTCGAGATCAGAAAGGGCAAAGATAGCACAGGTCTCACGCTCCCAAAGTAGCCCAGAAGACACAAAGCCTTTAAGGGAACTCAAGCGTTTAAATAACCAAAAACCCTCTTGGAAACGGCATCATCCTGAGACAGAAGCGTATATGGATAGAGCCAACAAGCTCCTTCCACGTGACAGATCCCAGAGGCGTCACGCCTTTCCAAAGCGAGTCATTATGACTCGACGCCCTGAGACCTCCCACGCAATCAATGCGTCAGATAATTCAGCAGATGTGACGTATGCCAGCAGCATTTGATCTCCCAGGGCAACAAACGTTAGCGATCTTTTCCTGCCGCATCCTCCCATCGATGGTCTGCATGGAGACTCGAGGGACAACACCAGCGAAACAAACCGCGAGTAACTGGGAATGTTCAAGCGCATGGTTTTGCGTGCATGGCAGTAAAGGGATCCAACCGCCCCTGAGATGTAACGCGCAAAGCTACAAAAGGAAGAAGATGCATGTGACAAAGGCAGAAGAGTAAAGGCAACAGCTACTGCTTTTGTTAATCAAAGTTTCCTTTATAAAGTACAAAGCTTGTGACAGTGAAAGTACAAAAAAGAGAAAGATACAACACGGAGCATAAAGTCCGAAATAGCGGCTCCGAATGCTTGAAGCCTTATCGAAGAACGAGATCTACATCAAATCTCTCTGGCTCCGTCACCAAAACCCCCGATCAACCCAAGCATCAGAGTCATCGGTGCTAGCCAAACACTGAAGGTTCACCCAATGTCAACTGCAGAGGCAAAACATACACCCATAGCAGTAGTCCCAGAGAGGACGTAACTGGCTCGAGCTCCCCCCACGGAGACTCCACCTTCTACCTCCCTCCAGATGGCACATATGATCTACCAGGCGTGGTCAAGCCCGTCAGCGACACGCTATCCCAAGGACAAAGAGCCCATGATAGCTTCGCAAGGACCCTCCCGCACACTAGAGGTCATGCCGGCCGCAAGGAAGGCATATAACGGCGGTAGAGTGGCCAAGCCACCCTCATTAGTATGAGGAAGCACCCGCGATCAGGGCGTGAAAACAGTCTTCAGCAGAAGCTTCGGATCTCTAATAAGTCCATCCACTTCCTTTACAAACTCCCACTGGGAGTAGGACAAGCCAGAGGCCTCGCATCACTCCTCCAAGGATCGGCTATGGGATGGATCGCTCCAATTAGAGAACTTCCCTATTTATAGGTGAGCTAGTGCCTTGTCCGCACTTAGCGAGGCATGCTGCCCGATAGCCATCATTCACAAAACAGGAAAGTCCTTGATACATGCGCGAACTCTTACATGCGAACCCTTCCTTTCAAAGCACCGAATCTCTACGGCATATAAAAAACTTACGTGATTGCCTGGGAAAGACGCGGCGCCAGAAGAGAACAAGGTCTAGTGCATCTCGAGGAAGGACGTGTGGTGGCTAGTTGGACCAGCGGACATGCCAAGCCTCGACTATCGGTTGGCCCAAGCATGGGGGCGACTATTGGGTCCAATATCGGTAAGGCCCAAGGATCACAAGGCCTAATCCAGGTAACAGCAGCCAAGACAATCAGCTCAGCCCAAAACTCAAAACAGCTTACGTGGCAGTCCAATACCTGCAACCAATTGGTGCCTCCTGCACCGCATTAATGCGGCTGTAAGCAGCAGACGCAGTGCAGAAGGGGCGAACTAATGGGGAGAAGATCAACTCTGCCAGTCGCGGCTCGCACCGCTCCCTGTAACTGGCCAACCAATCCTCACACAAAAAGCAGACCAAGCGTGGCCGCGACGTATGACGGTCTCCTCACCGCCACAAGGCGACAACTAACATCACCAGGTGCCGCCAGCAATCAACAACCGACGAATCCCTACAAGAATAATTCTCGCGCCTAAAGCTGCACACCAGGGAGACTATAAATTCTGTCTCCTTTTAAAGGAGAGTGGACCCGATCCCTAATCGCTAATCTGAGCCTAGGTATTGAGACGAACACTCCTCAAGTTTCTGCTCTCAGACTTACACCCAGCGCCAATCTTATACAGCCTCTCTCAGGTTACCAGAGTGAGCCACTGGTTGCAGTGCATCCATGGAGCCAGCCCTCCCACAAAATGTTCATCGAGTCACATACTCTTACAACCACACACTCCCATCGCACACTCAACATATTTCCATGCACCTCTAAGCGTGCGCCTCTTTTTCACTCATTGCGGGAAGTCACTAACTTGAGCGTTGGAGTGTTTTCGATTGAAGAAATCTCGCCGACCTCTGATTTCTTATTTGTAATTTGTATTGTGCAGATTTCAGGTTAACAGCGACGGAGACCGGACCCACTCGTGATCTGATCCGAACAACGAGGAATCTGAAAGCTCTTCCATCCAAACGACAACTAGGGATTGAAAACGCAACAATTTGATATATATTTTTTAAAATATAAAAATTGAAAAAATATACTAAAATATGTTTTTCCTATATTAAAAGGAAGGATGATATTAAATTTAAAATAATATATATACATATACATATATATATATGTTGGGCCCCAGTATGAAGGCCCATAAAAGCACGGCCCAAATAAAGAAGCCCAGAGACACTCTCACAAGTGGAGGAGATCGATGGCCCAAGTAAAGAAGCCCAAGGGCCGAGAGCCCAAGAGGTTTCGCAACTGCCCGAGCGGCCAGGAAGAAACACTCGGACTTTTCCCCATAAGGCCCCCAAGAACTGCTTCATCTCACAAGCTCGCGAGCTCACAAGGAACACCACAACCAGACGAGGACCGCCCGTTCATGGCCGGGAATGCCAGCTAGCCTACTTCGCCGGTTTCGAAAGCCTCGCAACCATCACCGTCGCCGCCTCAACAGGGCACGCCTAAATCAAATCAAGGTCGATATCCAGATCTGTACATCGACACACTCGAATGCCGCAGCAGCCGTCCGCATGCCACTCCCCACACACGTCACCGCATTAAAGGAAGCCAGTGGACCAGCTCCTCAACCGCCGGATGGACGCCACGTGTCTATTCCCTAACGGCTCAGTTTCCACTATAAATACACAGCAATGCCCCTTTCAAAGGGGAAAGCTTTTCCATACTCAACAACTCTGAGCCCTAAGCTTCAACCGGGCACTCTCCCTCTCCAAGACCAACTCCCCACAGAAGAGTAAAAAGACTCCCAATGAGCATAGCTTCCTTAGGATAGAAACACGAAACGTGAGACAGGGAAGGGGTTAACCCTCACAACTTACTTTGTAAAATCTCCAACCCATATAGTGAAGCTCTTTACAGGCCATGAGCCTCGTGGTTTTTCCTCCCCATTCAAGAGGAGGTTTTTCACATAAAACATCCGGTCTCAATCTTCATCTCGTGTCCAACACCTCACTCACTCGTGTTGCTGGTAAAGCACGGATCGATCGGGACGCACCTTTGCATCTCTCGGCCGTGTTGGACCCCTTGGATCCAACACCCCTGATCAACGAGCCTCCTAAGAGATCCGGCTGGGACCTCCCCAGCCTTTGCATCTCTCGGACCCGTGGAACCAGAACGCAACATTGGCGCCGTCTGTGGGAAGGAAGAACAAAAAACTCACGACCTCCCACTCTCCAACAACAAGCAACGCCCCAAAGATGTTCAGCAGACAAGGCAGCACGTCCACCCAGGGAGAAGAGCGCCACGACGAATGTCTCCCGTCGGGCGACAGAATAAGCGGCGGCCCCGACACCAGCGTGCGCAAGCTGGCGCAGAAGGTGGACAACCTCACAAGAGCCGTCCGCAACCTTTAGCAGAAGGCGGGCGAACACTCTAGGAGCCCACGCTTCGAAAGCCCGCGCCATACGGCGCTCCGGAGACAGCAGTCGGCGCGGGCTCCGGGCGAGTTCAGGGATTACCTCAACAAAAAGAAGTCCATGAGTCCGGCCCCGTCAAGGAGGGGGCTCAAGAGGCTCTGGAAGACTGTCTTTGGACCCAAGGCCGGCGAAGCAACTCAGCCGGCAGAACCAGAAGACCCCTTGCCCCCGAGGACAGGGGAAGGAAGGAGAAGGGCGAGCGCCCACCAGAAGACCCAACGACCGTCCGGGCATGATAAGCCCGAGCGGATGGTCCTTGGGGGAGAAAAACACTCATGCCCATTGGCCTTCACTGACTCCCTCACCAACATCTTGAGGCAGATCAGGGACGAGAAGTTCCTAAGATGGCCCAAGGCGTTGAAGAACCCGGAGGGAGGTGACCAATGGGAATACTGCCATTACCATGGCAGCCGCGGCCACGGCCCTCGAGGACCTCACTTCCAGACGGGATTGAGCGATCACTCCCACCAGTCCGTTAAGGCCGGCTATCAAGCTCTGGAGCTGCAACAGAAAAGTTCATCAAGGCATGAACAGTGAAAGACAATGGAAGGAAGGGAAGCAACAGGCTACCTTAGAAACAAGAGGGTCATCCCCTATGCCACACTCCATGTGGGACTCGGACTCTTGCGGCTCGCTCCTAAGCCCGGCAGGCGCCGCCTCAGACACAGACTTGTTAGCTACAAAAGGCGCTGGAAGGTCTACCTCGAAATCGACGCCCCTAAGAAACTCAGGCAACCGCTCGGCCCCAACCACAGCAGGGCGCCCAGAAGGATCAGAAGGCGCGGACTCGTCAACACTCAAATCCACGACCTCCACCATCTCTCGGATCATTTCAGCCAACATTCCCCTCTCAGAATCCCTCACGGCACTCCCGCCTCCTATGTCCTCGGGAGGATGGTCAATCCTGCCCGAGACGTCACCAGGCAAAGCAGCGGGAGCGTCGGGAACAAAGTCATCACTGGGGGGCTGGACATCAAAGGACCGCGCACTCTGAGCAAGAATCTCCGCGGGTGTAATAAGGAGATTAGCAGTGGAAGTGAAGGCGAGACCACCAGATCCCGAGGGCCCCGGAAGAGAGGCTTCAGTCCTCACCCTCTTGATCAGAGGAATATCGTCATCATCATCATCATCACAAGAGGTCTGGGCCTCAGGAAGCTCTCTACTCCGCGCAACAGCTCTTGAGGGCTCGGCTGAAATATTAGCAGTGGAAGTGAAGGCGAGACCCCCAGGCTTCGAGGACTCAGAAAAAGGGCCAGCCCCCGACCTCGTGGGCAGAGAAGCAGCCACGTCATCATCGCTCACACCCTCAATGTCAAAATCCTCATCGTCACTCGAGGAGCACTCAGCAGTGGGTCCCCCAATCCTCGGTCTCCCCTTGGCCATTACGAGAGGAACTGGGCCGGGAGCCTCATTCCGCGGTCCCCACTTGGCTTCCCTGAATTTATCAGCGGCCAGCCAGATGTTGCGCTTGTTCAAGTGGAAGGTCCACAGATTGGCCAGCACCAAGTCTGTGTACGCCTTCACTTCCTTCTGGTCTTCCCTTGAAGGATCAGAGCAGTACTGGCTAGCCACCTTCCCCACGTAGTGGGAATGGCCCAGTGCTCGTGAACGCCGAGGAAGAAGAACTTGTCCTTCCACCGCCTCGTGGAATCCGGGTTGCCACCACACAGCGAAGAAAATTCCGGACGGGGAGACATGACAATCTAGTCAATGTTCTGCGTAAAGCGAAATAACACCTTGACCGTAAGAGGATGCAAGAGCTTCTCGTAGCACCGGAAGAAGACACACAAGGACACCAGATACCTCATCGCATTCGGCTGAAGCCTGGCAAGAGGCACGCCAAGCGCCCTCATGATGTCATAGAGCTCCATCGGAATGGAAAACCGTAGCCCACCTTTAAGGTGGGCCTCATAGACGGTGATGAAGCCATCCGGAGGGTACAGCACCCTATCATGCGGCTCCGGGATCATCATAGCCATAGACTCAGGGATCTGATACTGAGCTCGGATCTCCGTGAGCTTGTCAAGCGTCATCGTGAAGCAATGTCTCTCACTCCAGGCGCCATGAAAATCAAAGAGCAAAAGAGAAAACGAAGTTCGAATGAAGAAGGAAGCGAAAAACGGGCGCGAAGATGAAAAAACCAGGGCAATGGGACGTTTAAATAAACCCTAAAGTACGGAAAGGCGTACTCATTACCCTTGCCACGCGTCACGGGCCATTCGCCTCAGAAGTCTGGCGATCTCTCCTTCCCAAGGCGCCTGATAGCGCGTCACATCAGCAGGATACGGCATTTAATGCTCCAGCAGGAAAGTGAAACGGCGGCCCAGAAGAGGTCCGAGGACGACCACCTGTCAAGGTCAACGCAGAGCTCGCCACCAGGACACACGCTCTCGGACGACGGACATCTCCACCGAGAACTTCGGGTCCTTTGGCATGGGGGGCTATGTTGGGCCCTAGTATGAAGGCCCATAAAAGCACGGCCCAAATAAAGAAGCCCAGAGACACTCTCACATGTGGAGGAGATCAAATGGCCCAAGTAAGAAGCCCAAGGGCCGAGAGCCCAAGAGGTTTCACAACTGCCCGAGCGCCCAAGAGGTTTCACAACTGCCCGAGCGGCCAGGAAGAAACACTCGGACTTTTCCCCAGAAGACCCCCAAGAGCTGCTTCATCTCACAAGCTCGCGAGCTCACAAGGAACACCACAACCAGACGAGGACCGCCCGTTCATGGCCGGGAATGCCAGCTAGCCTACTTCGCCGGTTTCCAAGAAAGCCTGCAACTACTGCCAGTCGCCGTCTCAACAGGGCACGCCTAGTTAAATCAAGGCTGACATCCAGATCCTGTACATCTGACACACTCAGATGCTGCAGCGGCGCCGTCCGCATGCCACTCCCCACACGTCAGCTGCATTAAAGGAAGCCAGTGGACCAGCTCCTCAACCGCCGGATGGACACCACGTGTCTATTCCCTAACGGCTCAGTTTCCACTATAAATACACAGCAAGGCCCCTTTCAAAGGGGAAAGCTTTTCCAGACTCAACAACTCTGAGCCCTAAGCTTCAACCGGGCACTCTCCCTCTCCAAGACCAACTCCCCACAGAAGAGTAAAAAGACTCCCAGTGAGTATAGCTTCCTTAGGAGAGAAACACGAAACGTGAGACAGGGAAGTGGTTAACCCTCACAATCTTTGTAAAATCTCCAACCCATATAAATGAAACTCTTTACAGACCTGTGCTGCTTTTCCTCCCATTCAAGAGGAGGTTTTCCACATAAAACATCCGTCTCAATCTTCATCTCATGTCCAACACCTCACTCACTCGTGTTATTGGTAAACCACTTGGATCGGACAGACGCACCTTGCATCTCTTTGTTGGACCCCTTGATCCAACACCCACGATCAACGAGCCTCCTAAGAGATCCGGTGGGACCTCCCGACCTTTGCATCTCTTTACCAGTGGGCAAGACACAACAATATATATATATATTTTTATTTATTTGTTTATTTATAGCAGTGAATTTGAGTGTCATAACACGGGCAGTTATAAAAAATAATTGAATAAGATAAAAATGTCTAGCTCATTAAATTCGACCACTATTTCGACCGCTAAAAAAAATTATTTATATCTCTATTTACATTAAAATTATTAAAATTAAAATAAAAAATTATTGTAATATTAAACTCATATTTAATTTTAATAATTTTAAAATAAATAATATATAAATAAATTTCCTTTAAAATTTCACCGTTTCTTAAGGAGTGAAAGCCGTCAGCCTTCCCACACGCTTGTCGCTGCGAAGAGGCCGTGTGCATGTCCATCTCTCTCCTCCCTCAAAGAGCACAGAAGTCCCAGAACTCAAGTTGACAAATCCTTATGGCGAACAACCCGACGGACGGTACAAGCGACGATTTTCTGGAGCAGATATTGGGGATTCCAACGTTGTCCGGAGAGGACCCCAATTTGGCGGGAGCGGCTGCGGCGGGGCCGATGGTCCTCCAACTCAGCTCCGGCGACTCCTCTGCACACCTTTCTGGAGATTCTTCTTCCTTAGGCCTCGGAGCCTTTCAAGCGCCATTTTTCCCACTAGGGTTAAGCTTGGAGCAAGGCGGAAGCGGCGGATTTATGAAGCCAGAAGATCCCTCCGGCAGCAGTAAGCGGTTTCGCGACGCAGTTATTGATGCTCGAGCTGCTTCTACTAAGCATGTAAGTGAAAAATCTGATGCTTTACAGCTTTAGCCTTAAGTTTCTCAGCTCTGTTTTTGGCTCTTAATAGGTGGGGCTCAATTTTGTAATAATCGTATTATTTTATTGTAACCTTATCTTTCGCATTTCATCCTTAAACTTTCATTTTTTTTATCTTAATTTTACGTTATCGGAAGAAGTCTGCTAAATGAAGCTAAGTTCTTCATGCCATTATGTGAAGTGGTAAAGTTCGGTGATGACATCCTCTTGACAAAGTTTTTCTGTCGTGATTAGTTTTCTCCAATTTATAATTTGATCTCAACTCTAAATTCAAGAATGGAATGGTATAGAAAATTTTAGTTCAAAATAAAATTAGAAACTTTTAAAAAGTAGGTGAATTAAACTGATCTCTTTCCTATTTCAGTTGTCTGAAACGAAATTCATGTCTTTGAAATGAAATCCCTCCTCGTTGTGGTTGAAAACATGAGCGCATGTGACTTTTTTTCTTTTTTTCCTTCCGGATGGAGGCAAATTTAGTAACTAGAAAGGCTAAGCTAAAATTGTATAATCTATTGAAATTGGAATATAATATATGCTATGTTGTGGTTGATGTTCGGTTCTGCTAAAATGGAGGAAAGTGGGTGGCTAAAAGAAGAAAAAAGAAGCCTGGTATTGAAGTTGTCATTGCATAAAGGTGATGTAGTTGTCTGATAAAAAGATGTAGTTCAAAGGAGGAATGAAGGGTCAAACAGAGGGGTAAGAGTGGAAATTGATAATATTTCAAGTAGTATGGAAGCGTAAAGTACCCAACTGAGTGATTAACTTAGTGAAAATTTGATCAGTTACTGATGAAACAAAAATATTTAAGTTCAGTATCTAGGTTTGGTTTTGATTTGTGTGTAGTGCAAAGTCATGGATTAGGAAAGTTTTACTTTGTTAAAAAAACGAAGTGTTATTGCTATTGTTATATCTTCTGAAAATGCATCTTTAATTTGTTAATCAGAGGAATGGAGGGTCAAACAGAGAGGTAAGAGTGGAAATTGATAATATTTCAAGTAGTATGGAAGCGTAAAGAACCCAACTGAGTGATTAACTTTGTGAAAATTTGATCAGTTACTGATGAAACAAAAATATTTAAGTTCGGTATCTAGGTTATGTTTTGATTTGTGTGTAGTGCAGAGTCATGGATTAGGGAAGTTTTACTTTGTCAAAAAAACAAAGTGTTATTGCTTTTGTTATATCTTATGAAAATGCATCTTTAATTTGTTAATCAGAGGAATGGAGGGTCAAAAGCAGGGGTAAGAGTGGAAATTGATAATATTTCAAGTAGTATGGAAGCGTAAAGAACCCAACTGAGTGATTAACTTTGTGAAAATTTGATCAGTTACTGATGAAACAAAAATATTTAAGTTCGGTATCTAGGTTATGTTTTGATTTGTGTGTAGTGCAGAGTCATGGATTAGGGAAGTTTTACTTTGTCAAAAAAACAAAGTGTTATTGCTTTTGTTATATCTTATGAAAATGCATCTTTAATTTGTTAATCAGAGGAATGGAGGGTCAAAAGCAGGGGTAAGAGTGGAAATTGATAATATTTCAAGTAGTATGGGAGCATAAAGAACCCAACTGAGTGATTAACTTTGTGAAAATTTGATCAGTTACTGATGAAACAAAAATATTTAAGTTCGGTATCTAGGTTTGGTTTTGATTTGTGTGTAGTGCAGAGTCATGGATTAGGGAAGTTTTACTGTGTCAAAAAAACTAGGTGTTGTTGCTATTGTTATATCTTATGAAAATGCATCTTTAATTTGTTAATCAATGGTATTGAATCAGCTTTTTTGTGTAGGTTTTCCATGGTCAGCCTATGCATAATACTGCTCCTGCAATGCCACATCCACCTGCAGTTTATCCACGAGTGAGGGCTAGACGGGGACAGGCCACTGATCCACACAGCATTGCCGAGAGGGTAATCTTGTAGATGATGAGTTAAAGAACATACTGATTCAGGACAACGGAGAATGTCGATGTCTTATTTTTGTGTGAATTAATCAACTGGCATGAGTTTGAATTGCACACAGTCCGTGAATTTCAAGCATGTTTCCCAGTTACAACCTATACAACCTTGGAAGCTAGATGAAAATAGGGAGACCATGGCTTGTTTAGTTAATTTGTGCTCTGAATGAAGGCAGGAATCTGAAAATTTGGGCTGCACAAACATAATTCCTGGCTATCTGAGCTCTTTTTTTTTTTTTTTTTTTTATCTTTGGGTCACTTGTTTCAAAATATATATTTGCTTAAGCAGGAAAGTGTAAAGCAATAGAAGGTCTCCTAAAAAAGGCAACTTTGTTGGAGTGAGCATAGCTTGAACCAGTTGGGATTAAAATGGGCTTGTACTTGGTAGAAAATGCAGCTTCTTCTTTGAATGAGTTTCTTATGTTCTGAATGCCCCCTTTTGTGAATTGATGGGTTCCAGAATTTGTTTCCAAACTCAACTGTGCTATCTTTAATCTCATATGGTTTTATGTTGTGAATTAACTACTTACAAGAAAGATAGAAAAATGAGTGTTTTGCTTTTATCTTCTCCTTTGTTGTTATATAACTCCATATCCCTTTCTTCTCGAGCAGTTACGCAGAGAGAGAATTGCCGAAAGAATCAGAGCATTGCAAGAATTGGTTCCTAGTGTCAACAAGGTCAGTTACCTCATTGTTTTCCAGGACAAAAACTCTAAGCCATAACTCTGATTTTTTCCTTCTCTGAGCCAAAGAGTTTGCATTTGATGGTGGTCATTTGTTTTTTTAATACCAAACGTCATATGGGAAAGTTTTTTTTTTTTTTTGTGATTAATGTGATGCAGACCTAAGTTACTGTGATCTTCCCAAGTAATTCCAATCTTCTTGGTAAAATAAAAATTACAAAATTAGATCAGAATGGTAAACAGGATATTTCTATGAAATGTCTATCAATAAAAGCCGCTTGTACTTGTGCCAGAAATGTGCTTGATTTCCATTAGCCTTTGTTTGTTGCTAAACTTAATGAACTATCTAATGAACAATGGATAGAAAAGTTACACTCAAAATTTCCGGTTTTTTTTCTATCTTACTGCCAGAAGTATTGAAGAGAAAATGTAAAGTAACCCAACAAAAGATTAAAAATAGAAAAAGCTGATTAAAGCTTCAATTTCACTGTCTCCCCCTCCCTCTCCCATAAGTGAGTTTTTAGTTCATGTTTGGTGGTAACATGCTAATAGAAGGTGGTTTTATTTGTCTCCTTTGCACTCCATATGTTGTTCTCGTTCTTTATTTTTTATTCTCTTGGCTTGTGTCCCTAGCCCAGGATAGGCTATAGTGTTTTGGCATTAGGTGGTTGAGAGCCAACGTAAAGCTAATGTCATGTAGTCTATGCTATGAATAGTAATCTGAAATTTCTCTTGCTTTGGGCAATGCTTCAAGGAAACTTTAGGACAAATGTCCTTTTTAACTTTTTGTTTTGATTACTCTTATCCCATTCCCGTCATCTTCCAATGTGTGTTATCACAGTACTCATAAAAATTTGGTTTTGATATTATTTTATGCTTTCAATTCCTGCTTCTTAATGGATGATTGTCTCATAAGGGATCTTTTTAAACACGGTGAAATTTGTATGCAACTTACACATTGCTGTGTACTCATGTCTGAATAATGCTTAAATTTCAAAACATGGAAGTTTGTGTAATGTGGTTAGTGTCAAAGATGCCTATTGGGTGTTGATGCGACATTTGTCTCTTGCATAAGTGCTATTCTGTTTTTCCTTCCTCTATTTTATGGTTCAAACTTAGGAATTACAGCAAGCTTGCTTCGTTATAATCATTAATATTTGCAGGTGGAAATCCGTTATCAATATGTGGCTTGTTGTTACGTGTTCTTTTGTTGTTGTTTGTGCAGACTGACAGGGCAGCTATGCTTGATGAAATTGTGGACTATGTAAAGTTTTTAAGGCTGCAAGTAAAGGTGAAGTATTCCTAGCCTCTAGTCAGTATCTGTGCTGCTAATAAATAGCTCACATTGTATCGATGAGCACTCATGATAGACGCAACTCCCTGGTCATGGCTTCACTAACATCATGAGCCAGTGAATTATCTTCCTTGTTTAGATACATGAGTCAGTAGTACCCTTCGAGCAGCTCACCTGTTTCATTAATTTATTGAAGCACTGTTCGGATATCAAGAAACCAATGAGTATGCCCATCATGCTAGTTATTTTAAGTAGTGGACCTGTATTGATCTTATATTTGGCTCATCGCCAATCATTTCCCAAATGACAGGTTTTGAGCATGAGTAGATTGGGCGGTGCTGGTGCAGTGGCGCCGCTTGTGATGGACATACCAATATCTTCAGCTGAGGTAATAATGAAGTACCATATGTGTTTTTCTTCTGCCATCCTTGTAACGAAGCTTTCCATTTGTGGTGTTCACTTCTGTGCTTTCTTCTCTATCAGGAACAAGGAGGGGAAGGTCGAAGCCAACCCGCTTGGGAAAAATGGTCGAATGACGGAACAGAAGGGCAAGTGGCCAAGCTCATGGAAAAGAATGTTGGGGCTGCCATGCAATTCCTTCAATCAAAAGCACTCTGCATGATGCCTATTTCACTTGCATCAGCAATCTACCACTCACAACCACCAGATACAGCCACCACAACCACCACCACCCTGGTCAAACCCGAACCAAATCCACCTTCATAAAATCCTCAGAAAAAGGTTAACCCAACCAAAAAAAAAGTGATCCCATTTTGTAATTTCTATCGTGGGTCCCAACTCCTTGTAGTCCTAATTTGACACCCCCACCCCCCGAAAAAAAAGGAAGAAGAAAAGAAAGTGAGCTCAGATTAACTCCTACCTTTGGATTGGAATCAAAGTCAGATGGCTTAGTGTGTCCCACTGTTTGCCTGCCTTTTATATCTCTTGTTAAATCAGGGATTGATTTTCATGCCTTAGAAAATGCAGGCATTCCAACAGAGTCTTTGCCAGGTCGAATTAAAGGTGAAAGGTGAAGATTTGTCAAAGATCACTTGACGTGCTCTTTTTCTTTGTTGAATAATCATCTGACAAGTGGGACCAGTGTTGACAGCAGAAGCACTTGTGCGTGGTGGTGGGGCCTCTCTCCTCCTTTTTTTGTTTTTTTTTTTGTTTTTTCCTTGTAGATAGTGGGTGGCGGGGCCGTTGAAATTTTCGGAAGGGAAGCATGGGTACGTATATTTCTTAGAAATAATTATCAGCTTATCATTAAATTCTGAGTTGGGTTGATTTTACTGGTTTTTAAATTGAGAAAATCTTAGTTTACACTTAAAAAGTAGTGTTAATTTCACTGATCATTTTTACTCATTTCACTAGATGTTTTACTTATTTCATAAATTATTTAAAATATGCTTTTTATATATAGAATTTATTAGAGTATAAAAAATAAAATGGGTTTATTTATATAGAGAGTAAGTTATAGAAAATTTATAAATAATTCAAAGGTTTAGTTTTCCTTCTTTCTTTTTTATTTTAAAATAATGGCTGCTTAGACTCTTCTGTTGTGGGAGTAGGCAGCTTGCTTGTGTTTTCGAGCTTGGGTTCCTGCTACTTGGCGCTTTGTTTTTCTTTTTCTGATTTTTTTTTAATATAAATTTTATAAAAAAAATAAATAAATAAATAAAACAATTTTCAAGATCCTGTTTCGTAATGTAAGATCCTGCGTTCTGATGCTTTTACAGCTGATTTGATTGCTTTTTACCATTGTTAATAATTTATCTATAACTAACTTTTTATATAAAGTGTTTATTTTAATTTTCTTTATTTTTTGAAATTTTAATAATGATATATAGAGAGAGGTGAAATTGTAGATAGATAAATTATAGGTATAGTAGGACAAATATTATTACTATGAGAGGATAGATGATGATAGGAGACTTCTTTGGACATAGGAGCTATCATAGTATACAATATTAGAGGTATCACATATTACAGTAATTTATGTTTGATATAATTTTATATCTGAATTATCATATTAATTAATGAGTCATTTATTCTTGTCTGAGAGGTTGAATTAAAGCAAGTCTAATATTTGTTAACTAAAATCTAAATTCTATACATTATAACAAACAAACAAGATATCAAAGGTATAAGGAACTCGTTCCCCAATATATCCTCTAACATTCGAGTCAAAAACCTTTTTTTGATGAATAGAAAGATAGAGAAATGTAAAGTGCGTGGATACACTAATGAGTGGAGTTGAGTATTAATTAGAATATTAGACTCCGAAAGGTGTGCTCGCTTGGGAGCGATTTTTAAAGGGTTCACTATTGATGAAGAGAGGCTTGCAACAGGGTTACACTTATGGGTCAAGTGGCTTTGGACAGAGTGTGCTCGTGGGCAAAGTGGTTTTTCTTTGACTATATGGTCTCAATATGTTGGAACGCCTAAACCTTAGGAATTTCTTTGGGAATTTAAGAATCAATCCTTTTTCTTACAGAGGAGATATATTTATAGAGTAGTGCCAATTTAGCCATTATCGAGTCTCACGACCAGTGATAATTATTCACATGGATCCGCTAAACTGTTTCAACGATCACAGGGAAAAGTTACGATAACCACTGCCGTCTAGAAATATTTGCTTCACTCTCAAAGCGATTATGGAGTCATTATATGATAACTGTTGCCGGAGAAGATTTGCTGAGTTAAGACTGTCATTTTATGACGATTTATAACCATTGGGCAATATCACTTGAATATTTATTAAACTGTTAGGACAATCGTATGGTTAAATTACGATAATTGTTGGCCGAAATTATGCGCTGAACTATCATAATATCAGCTGATTGAGGTTGCAGTTGTCGAGGTCTGCCACTTATTAGCCCTAATTGTCTATTTATCGTTAGATGGTATCAGATTATATTTCTCGAGTTAACTATTGTGCCTATTGAATGTTAGGTTAACAGAGTCTCCTATTAGACTTTCGTTTCTTGAATTTTTTTTCCCTCAATAGGTTGAATCCATTGGCCAATTCATGGGTAGCCACATTCATCAATGTTTAATAATATATTGAAATATTATATTTTTGTATAATTTTATAATATTTTATCAAATAAATTATTTTTTAATATGTCTAATTATTGATAAAAATAATAATATTTATATAATTAAAAGATCATTTTTTTTACCCTATTAATAACATAATTGCCCATCTTTTGGTATTGATAATAATGGCCAGTTTTTGTCTCAAAAATGGTGAGGCAGTTTTTAAATTTGAAATTAGAGGAAATTTGTCAACTTTTATTAGATTTGAATTTTGATGCGTAACTAGATCCGACTTCGAATAGATTCAAATTCTTCTAGATGGTTTGAACAGGCTTCGTTCACTGAGTACGAATCATACACACCACTAAAACAAACAAGAGGTCAGCGTTATCGGTGGAAAGTTATCCCACCGAAAACACTCCGACGCTCAAGTCAGATATCTTCCACAATAAACGGAGGAATGCATGCATAAGATGCGAGAATGAGGGGAGTGTGAGAAGGATGTGATTGGAGGCTTGAGCTCCATGAATGCGCCCGGCAGAGGGGCGGCTTACCTGTATGCCCGCGGAGGGTGACTTGGAGTGCGCCCTGCAAAGGGGCGGCTTATAGGTGCGCCCGCGAAGGGCGGCTTGGAGGTGCGCCCGCAGAGGGGCGGTTTAGAGGTACGCCCGCGGTGGGCGGCTTATATGTGCGCCCGCGGAGGGCGGCTTATAGGTGGGCCCGCAGAGAGGCGACTTAGAGGTGCGCCTGCGGAGGGCGGCTTATAGGTGCACCCACGGAGGGCGGCTTGGAGTGCGCCCGGTAAAGGGGCGGCTTATAGGTGCACCCACGGAGGGCGGCTTATAGGTGCGCCCGCAGAGGGGCAGCTTAGAGGTGCGCCCGCGGAGGGAGGCTTATAGGTGCGCCCACGGAGGGTGGCTTGGCGCCGGCAAAAGGAGTGATCTCGCGGAGGGCGGCTTGGAGGTGCGCCCGCAGAGGGGCGGCTTAGAGGTGCGCCCACAAAGGGCGGCTTATAGGTGCGGTGCGCCCGACAAAGGGGCGACTTATAATTGCGCCCATGGAGGGCAACTTTAAGAAGAAAGACTAAATGGAACTAATAAGTAAACATTCTTGTTACCTGAGCGGAGGACCAACTCTTGGACTGCGAGCTCCTGGCTATGGGATAGAGGGATCGTGACTCTAAGACAGAGGGTTGAAGGCCTCCTGGTTGGCGGAGGGCTAAGGGCCTCCAGATGGCGGAAGGTTGATGGCCTCCGGACAGGAGGAGGGCTGAGGGCCTCCGTGCCGGCGGAGGACTGAGGACCTCCGGATTGTAGGAGGGTCGTGGACCTCCGTGCCTCCTGGAAGGAGGAGAACTCTCCGGGCTATAGGAGGGCCCAGGGCCTCCTGGCGGTAGAGGGCTAAAGGCCTCAGACGGGCGGAGAGCCAAGGGGCCTCCTGGATGAGAGGAGAGTCGAGGATCTCCTAGCTGCCAGCTTGCTCTCATTGGAGATCGGCTAGCAACGGCTATGTCATTCTCCGAGCCTTATGGAGCTTTTTCAAGCTTCTCCAACTTGTCCCTCAATGCTTGAGGATACTTGCTTTTATAGTGGGATTTACAGATACACTATATTTCAAAAAGCAATGTGGGACTTTTAATGAGAAAGGAGTATGTTGGACTATGGGCTTGTTGTGGGCCTGCCCATTGGCCCATGGTTATTGGACCCATCACTAGCCCCCCATGCCGGTGGACCGAATTTTCAGCCTCCGGCATGTTCATGATGAGATGAGACTGGTCATGTTGTCCCCTTGACCTGGATTCATTGACCGAAAACCTTGACCCTGGAGAATTGAGGGAACCATATTGATGGTTGACCAACTTGGTTGACCACATCACTTGACCCGGAGAGCGGAATAGAGACGAAAATATGGTTGTCAGATTTCATTAACCAATACGCTCAAATCCGGAGAGCAGTGCGGAGTCAAAAAAGTTGGTTGACCGGATCTAGTAACCAAAGTGCTCGAATCCAAAGGGTAGAGCGGAGACGGACATGGCTGCTGGTCAAAAAAGGTTGACCGGCAAAATGCTCAAATCCGGGGAGCAGTTCAAAGCCAAAAAAATTTTGTCGACCAGCAAAGTGCTCGAATCCAGAGAGCAGTTCTGAGCTGAAAATCTTTGTTGATCGGAAAAGTTGACCGGCGAAGTGCTCAAATCTGGACAGCAGTTCTGAACAGGAAATCTTTGTTGACCGGATCCGTTGCGAGCATTTCGAGTCTCAGGTAAGACCTAGGAGCGCACGGAGGGAAGATCTCAAGCTCAAGATCAGATCTCTTATAAGGACGCGCTTCAAGAGGTCGAGAGGTGACTTGCCTTAAGATAGCTGATCGTTCGAGCTGTAGCAATAGGATGCACCTTGCGCTCCTTGGAAGGGCTCTTGCCGTTGGCGAATCATCCAATGGTACTAAGAGTGAGGAGCCCCCAGGGAGCTCAGTTAGTGAAACTGGAGATCCTTTGGCTCTCGGATCGAGCAAATGGGTCGATGTCGTGACCACGGCTAAGCCTGGGATCCCGATCTCTGTGACTCTCTCTTCGAGGATGCCGCTTTGCTTTCTAGTTGAACGTTAGGGCTGCTGGTGTTAATTTGCGCTGGATACCGATCATTCCCGTGAAGGGAAGTTGTGGCCCTGAGGAGACGCGGTTGTCATCTAAGCCTTCTGGCATTTGACGAACATGTCTGATTGGTTGTGCCTGCTCCTGCCAAGAGGAGGTCGTGGCGCTAAGAAGATAAGGTTGCCGGCTAAGCTTTAAAGCTACCGTTACCGGACTTTTGCTAGCTTGTTGTTCATGTATGTTGATGTCACTAGGCGACCACTGGGTTGGTCGGCTGCCTGCCAAATGAGTTGGCAGGTTGTTGTTTTAGCGTTGTTGAAGGCGTGGTGGCCTTCTAGCTGTGTGTTAGGCGGCTGTGTGTGTTAGCCTGCTTAGTAGTTGTGGCATGTGAGAAAAGCCTAGTGGCGCTGCCCAAGTGGTAATTGGGACAGCCAGCATAGAGAAGGAACGCTTCTTGTTGCTGCATAATCACGCTGGCCCCTCATGGAGAGGGTCGTTGCATGGGGCGGCCAACCTGGTTGGCTGGCCGTTGGAGGAGCTAAGTCCTCAAGCTAATCGGGCGGTTGTGGAAAACTAGCCTGGTGGCGCCGTAGGCAGCGATTGTCGGAGAAGAAGTGCTTCTCCCTTCGACCGTCGTTGACTGACGTTGCTATTCCCCGAGAGGAGGTGTCGCGTGTGCCATACTTGCCCCCTAAGGTTTTTAGACCGCTATCGGGCCACTTGGATGATCAAGGTTTCAGACCGCTCATGGGCCACCTGGATGACCAGGATTTCAGACCGCTTATGGGCCACCTGGATGACCAGGGTTTCAGACCGCTTATGGGCCACTTGGATGACCAAGGTTTTAGACCGCTCATGGGCCACCTAGATGACCAGGGTTTCAGACCGCTTACGGGCCACCTAGATGACTAGGGTTTAAGACCGCATATGGGCCACCTAGATGACCAGGATTTCAGACCACTTCTGGGCCACCTGGATGACCAGGGTTTAACGAGAGGGTGAAGACCCTCCCGACTTAAAGGCAGTCTAGGTCGGGTAAACCTGCAGGGCAAACGCAGTTCATATTTATGCACACAAAGCCTAGGATTCTATATGCTAAGTAAATTTCTTATTTTACCAAATTAAAACAAGCATACGTATGAATGTACACAAGTAGGTGAGTGCATACCTGGATTCGGTGTGGAATCATCGTTGGTGCATGAGCGGTGTTCTTATAATCGGCTCACCGCCCTGAGCGCACGGCTGGCGTGCACTGCTTCGGAGAGTCGTTGGGGCACTTTGGTAGGCGACTTGGCCTATGGCCCCTTTGCTCCGTGGGATTTGGTCCTTTGCCATGAATTGATTGGGTAGCGTACTGTTACTACTTCGGTAACCTATTGGCTAATGGTTTGGGTCCTATTGTCGGCTGATACAGCCTCAGCTGACCCGGACCAGTGCTGCGCTTGGCTGGATGATATTTTTCGTGGTGCAATGGGTGGTGGGTCGAAAAAATCGAGCCCCCGTTGCATGTTTTGACATAACTTTTATAGGGTCTACCGCCCGCATAACAAAGTTCTTTCTTGGATCATCCTACTGACCGGAGCAATGCTACGTGGTGAAGGTCAAACCGGAGAAGATCTGGCGGCGAGAGCTCCCGAGGCGGAGAGATCCGGCGGCGAGGAGCTTCGGGAGAAGATCCGACGCAAGAGCTCGGCGAGCTTCTGGCAGTAGGCTAGAGAAGATCTCGCGGAGCTCGCGCCAAGAGAGATCTGCGGCGGGGAGCTCGGGCAGAGAGAGATCTGGCGGCGGAGCTCGGAAGATCCGGCGGCGGGAGCTCCGGCAGCGTAGAGAGATCTAGCGGCGAGAGAGATCCGCGGCGGGGAGCTCGGCAGAAGATCTCGCGGCGAGAGCTCCAACAAGTCGAGAAGATCCGCGCAAAGAAGGTGAAGATCCGAAAAAGAGGTGGCCCTAGAAAAATACTCCTCAATCTGATTGGAATGCCGGAGAGCTCCTCCAGTCCGAAAAATTACTACAAGCCGGCGGAGTGCCAGAGAGCTTTTACATTCAGTAGGGCTCCAAGACGCTCTATTTAGTTGAAGAGCGAAGGACGAAAGCGAGGCTTAAGTTTTGAGGGAAGCTTTGCTGCCCAGTCTGGTCCCTTTAGCATGGCTCCTTGGAACCGGATCGATCACTTCTCCGGGAGTGGGCCCTGTCGCTCGAATACTCTCAAATACCGAGGTCGTCGGGCTGATGAAATAGGTACTAGGGGCTACTTGGGTCTTGAGGTCGCCAAGCCGATTGATCTTCTGAGGATATGACTTTCTCGGATTGCTTGAAAGCTAATCGAAGAAGCCCCCAGTGTTACATCGTCTGACGGATGCAGTCGATCAGGAAGAGGGTGCTCTATCGAGTACCGGGCACTCGTACATTTGGCATCAATCACCTATTGGCATGGCTACCGAATGAGGGGTTATTGCCATGGGAGGTGATATCTTCAACCGATGTGCATGCTGGAGCACGGGTATTGACTGTGTTTGTTTAGCGTAAGAGATTGAGTGTTGAGGGGAGACGCTAGACTTTTTGTCGCGTTTTCCACAGACGGTGCCAATGATGCGTACCTGGATCCGACTTCGAACAGATTCGGATTCTTCTGGATGGTTTGAACCGGCTCCGTTCACTGAGTAGGAATCCTGCACACCACTAAAATGAACAAGAGGTCAACGTTATCGTCGGAAAGTTGTCCCACCGAAAATATTCCGACGCTCAAATCAGTAAAACAGTCTTCAGAAGGAAGAAACTGAAAACAGAGAGGGAGAGAGAGAGTTTGAGTGTTTGACCCAAATGTAAGAGAGACATGAGGTCTCCTTGAATCTGGGAGGTGGCAAGGCAGTAAACGGCCATGAGGGCTCGCTTGTTGCCTCAGGGTTTTTGGAGAATGTGGGCGGCAGGGAAGACAAATTTCTCTGAGCACACAATCGTCTTTCAAAAAGCGTAGGCAGTTGGAAGTGTTTCAGAAAGCGTCAGTCAAAGAGAACGTTGATGAAAGCCTCAATTAGAGCGTCAAAGAAAGCATCAATGAGAGCATGCCTTGAATAAGGATTCAATGGCTTCTTTTGTAGCTGAGAAGCCAATCCTCCTTCTTTGGAAGGAGCGATTGCCTTCCTAATTTGCTAGCGGGCTTGCCTTCTGGAGCAGATGCCGATTGCCATGCGGATCATGATTGTTTCCTTGTGAGGCGGTCAATAACTTTTCAAGTGGGTTTCTTTCCTCCTCAGTATATTACCGTTGGAGTGCCTTGCCTGGCAAGGAATTGGGAAGATCTGACACTTTCCTTCTTTGAAAGACGCCAATCTTGTTAATATCCTTTCTGGTGTAAATTGAGATCGTGGAAGACGCTTGGAAAGCTGTGGTTGGCCGTCTGATGAGTGGTGGGTCCAAACGGAGCAGGCTCATTACTGTAGAAATGCGTCATTTGGGCCCAATGTATAGGGCGCAGATGGTCAACGTCTGAGTTGACCGTCAGCGTGTTGGACGCCTTCGTGGTGAGCAAATGAAGAGTAGCTAGCGATCAACTGATGGGCTGTGGGCCAGAATGGAATGGCCCACCACTGTAGCAAAGCCTCTAAAGGCCCAATCGAGCTGCACAAGGGCGGTCAACATTGCGTTGACCGTCTGCGAGCTAGTTGGCCGCCAAGATGGTTAACACCAACGTTGACCGTCTTGGGCTTTCCAGTTCCTGGGCCCGTCTTCTCTCTGGGCCGTCAAAAATGTTGACTGGTCTTCTTGAGCTTCCGTTGACCTTTCGTTAGGCCATCTCATTATTGGTATACCCATCAAATTTAATAACTATCCAAAAAAACTGTAAAATATCTTTTTACAAATAAACTCTTATGAAGAAAGTGATAATAATGAAAAAAGAGAAATTAATTCTAAATATTTTTGGAATAAGAATTTTAAATATTAATTTACGTATATTATGAATATTTATTTTTACATTATAAAAATATAAAATATATAAAAATTCTGATAATCCACAAATAATTTAAATCTTATAAATTATTTACATACAACTCATCTATAACTTTAGAAGACACAAGAATTTAGGAATTACTTAGCATTGACACCAAGATAAATAGGTTTGTTCCCCATCTATTATTTATTTAAAGCTGCTTTTTTTCACATTTCTGCTACTTAAAAAGGGCTTGCGTTCTTGATGAAATTCAAAATTATAGTAATAAAATATGAATAAAAAATATTGGAATTCTTAAATTTGTAATTTTTAGAAGAAATAACCAAGAAATATTATTGTTGCTTTATTACTAATTTTTCAAAATGCAACTTTTTTTAATATAACAGAAATGTAGTTTTTCTAAATAAGTGGTGTATGAAATATTATCATGGTCGCTCAATGATTAACTCATTTATTTATTTATTTATTTATTTATTTATAATAATAATAATAATAATAATAATAATAATAATAATATGTGATGTTGGGAGTAAAATATTTCTATCACAAGGAAAATCAAATAGAAAAGAGATTAGAGTTCAGAGAAAGATAAGTGTTAGGTATGACCCATGATCGACGGGACCAGCCCAAGGATAAACCAGGACCCAAGTTTCAATGGTTCAGATTTGGGCATACAAGACCGATTAGACCTTTCGAATGATGGCTCAACAGGGTGTAAAATAAGGCATTTAATCATGGCGAATGGTAACGATCAACCGAAAGATAATAATACACTTATAAATAACTTGATCTAAAAATAGCCGAAACGATACCTCCATTAACATTTGGTTTTTAAATTAATTCAAATGACAGTTACACCCTAGAAGTAATACCTTTCATTATATGACATAAAATGCCTTCCACTATAGGCGACTGTTTTAAATTAATCAATCAGTTAGAAACTCAATTATAAATACAAATCCTCCTCACTCAAAAAGGGGAGTTGGATGAAGACACTCAAAGATACTCAAAAGAAAAAGTACACTAAAGAAAATAGAGCCAAATCCTCCCAATTTATACTCATTCCCTCCCTTATTTAATATATACGTATTTTCTTTCTCATCTTTCAATTTTCTTTGAAAAAATTTTAATTTGAACATTAGAGAATATACGGGGGAATAAGTCCCCTATACCTCTAACCTTTCGTTGAGTTTATTGTAATGCACAAGTCTAAGATTTTCAATCACGAAAATTAAAGCTACAACCTCCTAAATCAATCAAAAGCTTCACCCAACTCTCTAGTTTGTGTAATAATTTAGGTCTAAGGAACACATCATTAGAACCATTTGTGGGAACATGATCAAGCCACCCATTCTCATCACTAATTTAAATATCCAAAAAAGAAGAGTGTTACTTGCTTGACTAAATAAAGCAATTATGGTAAATATTAGGGCACAGATAAGCCTTCCATCCAAGGACATCGTTTCTCATCCTAATGCAAATAGCCAAAGGATGTTCATTAATTTTTGAACATAAATGTGGAGTGTTTGATGGCCTGAGTTGATAGCATGTTAAAGATATTATCTCTACCATCGAATTACTAACCCACAACACTCAAGATTGTTGAACTCTACAAAAAAGAAGATTGTCCAAAGGGATGCCATATTCAAAACGATACTAGAATAAGTATTTTAAAATCTTTTATCCACGACTCATGTCTAATAGCAACAATAATGAGAGTCCCGAGAGCCCATGCTACTCATGGGACACGAGTGGCTCAGAATGATAATGAGGATTGTCCACAAGGCTCGCTGAAGTAATGCTTCATGTCATTTTGAAAGTTGAGACATACCTCATTTAAAAAAGATCTCATCCACTTCCAAGATGGAAGAAAGAATTAAAAGGATTGAATAGCAATTGTTTCATAGAAACACGGCCGGTCACTCACCAAATTGGGTAGGTTTTAGTTCACTTGGAAGATTAGAATGCATCAACTCCCTCTTAAATTCAAGATGTCAGCTCTAGAATCCTACGACAGAAACTCTAATCTAATGGATCACTTGGATTACTTTCATATTTTATTAGGGTTCCAAAGCCTAAAAGATCGTGCCTTGTATCTCTTTTCCTTTAACCCTCAAGAAAGATGCACAAATTTTGTTTTATTAGTTGGCACTAAATTCATTTATGTCCTTTTAGGGACAATGAACCCATATGGTCTAGGGAATTATTTAACAAAATGGGGAGAAACAACCGAGATTTTGTCAAAAATAATTTCCAAATTGAAAATTTTTAAGCACTTTTTAGCTAGATTCAATCTACAATACCATAGGCATATCCAAACTCACCGATGAGGTAAAGTTGAACTTATTCATGGCCACTATACAATCAGGTGAGTTTTTCAAGTATCTAGTTCAACTGGAACCTAAGATAATCCTTGAGATAGAGATTATCACTCAGGCTTACATTGCACTAGACGAGGCCAATTAAACCAAAGCGGTGACCTCAATCGATCCGGATCAACCAAAGGAAGATGAAAACCTATACTCCTCCAAGGCTGATCCCAAGAATCCAAAAACTAATTCTAGATCTAAACAAGGTACAAAAATAAATCTTACCCCTCTAAATGACACCCAGACCTATATCCTAATGCAAATCAAAAATGAGAAATTTTTGAAATAGCCAAAATCGATGAAGAATATTTGTTTGAAATTAGTCAAAATATTATTTCAAGGATTTTTGGGTCAAATAATTGTTCACTAAAAAAAACTTAATCCCTTATTCAAAAACAATACTTCAATAAGTATTTGAAAAATCTAGAACATGTTCATGGTAATAGCAACAATAATGACATCGAGAAAGTTTAATACCCAGACATATCGAATGCCATTCTTGTCAAGAACAGGCTCAAAAATAGAAGATGTATGTTAACTTCATAGAGGCTGTCCAAATGATAAGTAATGCTACCAAGGATCGTCATTTTGAGAAGACTTCATTTAACAAAAGATTAAAAAAATATGAGTAAGGAATGATTTCATTAGTTTTAGTGACAATAATATGACTCGTGTAATTACTCGTCATTCTGATCCTCTTGTTATATTTGAGCACATTTCAAACGGTGTCGTCGACTACAAATTAAAATTAGTCTTTGTTGATAATAGAAGTCCTCAACATGTTCTCTACCTTGATACTTTCTTTAAGCTAGGGCTAAAAAGGAGCCAAATGAGACCAGTTAATGGCCCCTTATATGAGTTAGACAATGAACCCATATGGTCTAGGGAATTATTTAGCTCAAAGTCACATTGAAATATACCCAAAATATTTTCCCAAATTGTAAAATTTTTAGTGGTAGATATATCCTCAATCTACAATACCAAACTAGGCCAACCCTACCTGGTAGCCTTCAAGGTAGTAACATCCATACCACACTTGCAAATAAAGTTCATGACCCCATAAGGGGTAGAGAAAGTATAAGATGATCAAATTATTAGTCGAACCTGCTACCTATCCCAGATAAGTCAGTTAATACCAAAACAGCCAATCAATGAATTTAACCTTCAAGATGAAGCTATACTACAACAAGGCTAACCCGGTGAATCCACCCTACAAATCCCTCTAGATCTAAACAAGGTAGAAAAATATGTTCAAATCGGAAATTCTCTTCTCGATCATTTGCAAGAACAATTAATGGAGTTCCTTCACCAAAACTCGGATATATTTGTTTGGATGCCAATGAACATGTCAAGGATATGTACTCAAATAATTGTTCATAAACTAAACTTAATCCCAGGGCACAAGCCGGTCCGACAAAAGCAAAGAAACCATTCCATAGAAAAGCCCGGCTCTATCAGGGAAGAGGTCAAGAAACTGCTTAATGTAGGGTTCATCGAGAAAGTTTAATACCCAGATTGGCTATCGAATGCCATTCTTGTCAAGAACAGCAACAAAAAATAGAAGATGTATGTTGACTTCATAGATGTGAATATATTATGTCCAAATGATAAGTTTCCACTACCAAGGATCGACCTATTGGTAGACTTGACTTTTGGCCACCAATTAGTAAGCTTCACGGACGCCTATTCAAGATATAACTAGATTTGAATGAGTTTGAATGATGAAGAAATGATCTTGTTCATAACTAACCAGGAGACCCACTATTATAAATTCATGCCTTTTGGTCTAAATAATACAAGAGTGCTATATCAGAGGCTGATAAACAACATATTCGAAGCCCAAATAGAAAAGAATATAGAAGTACACGTAGTTAACATACTTGTTAAAAGCATACTGGCTGACAATCATATTTGAGACCTAGCCGAAGTCTTTGTGGTACTCCGAACAAACTGAATGAAATTGAATCTAATAAAATGTGTGTTTGGGGTGACATCTAAGAAATACCTCAACTTCATAGTATCTCACCAAGGAATCAAGGAAAACCCAAACAAAATTAAAGTAATCATTGATATGAATCCATGTTGTCCTTGAAAGAAGTTTAGAACTTAACCAAAAGGCTAGCCATACTCTCAAGATTCCTAGCAAAATCCACTGAGAAATACCTTCCCTTCTTCAAAACTTTAAAACAGACCAAGACTAACAAATTCTGATGGACAAAGGAATATGAACTAACTTTCTAAGGATTGAAGGAATACCTAACCAATCCCTACTCTAAACTTCTCATAAAGAAGGCAAAGAACTATATCTCTACTTGGCTATCTCAAATACTGCACTGAGCTCAATTCTAGTTAGGTAAAAAGATGACATACAGCAACCAATCCACTACGTTAGCAAGATCTTGCTAGATGTAGAGTCTCGGTATTCTCAAGCCGAGAGAATCACGCTAGCTCTAATATACACGATGAGGAAACTCTGTCCATACTCACAAACCAACAAGATCGTCTTTTCAACTAACCAATCATTAAAGGGGATCTTGTAAAAGTCAGAATTATCTAGACGTTTGACAAAGTGGGCCGTGGAATTAGGCAAGTTTGACATAAAATTTTGAGTGCGACCATCTAAAAAGATTCAAGCTCTTGCAGATTTTGTTATCAAAACGACTACCCCAGTTTCAAAAAATTCCAAAGAAAGTGAATGCTGGACTCAAGTAGGAACTAGGGTCGATACGATCTTGGTAATGCCGGATGGAGTTGAAATAAAGTACTCAATGACATGAAGCCCTATTAGCTGGGCTCGGGCTAGTGAGGGAATGCTCGACTAAAAACCTAATTGTTTGTAGTAATTCCAAGCTAGTAATCAACTAAGTGCTCAAAATTTCAAATTCGTGTTTGGCAAAGTATCTTGTCAGGGTAAGGGATCTCTTATTAGCTTTCGATAAAGCGGAGATTCACTATATCTCAAGAGAAGACAACTAGAAAGCTAACCAATTGGCCAAAACAACTACATTCGAGAACCTTAAATGATATGCAAGGGAGATGAGGGCAATGCTCATGAATCCAAGCATAGATAACTTGGATGAGATGCCACAGTATTTGGATGACACCATATCTAAGGTACATTGAAGATGGTTCATTACTAAAAGATCCAATCAAAGCTAAATGCATAAAAAAGATGGCTAGATGGTACACCCTCATTGATAAAAAAACTATACAAGAGAGGCTATTCCATCCCTTAATTGCAGTACTTGACACCCTCTGAGGCCGATTATACGTTAAGAGAAGTACATCTTGGCATCTGTAGAGCGCATACAAGGAGAAAGAACCTGACATTTAAAATCATGCAATACGGTTATTTCTAGCCAGCCATGAAGAAGGATGCCTCAAAGTTCATTAAGAGATGTAAAAATTGTCAAATTCACAGCAACGTCTCTTATAAACTTTGTATCAAACTTCAAGCCTTGCAGTCACCTTAGCTATTCGTACAATGGGAGTTTCATATAGTAGGTCCATCCTCACTTGTTGCAGGACAAAGGAAGTTTGTCATAGTCACAGTAGATTATTTTACGAAGTGGGTAAAGACCTCTCCGTTAGCAAAAATTATTGAGTAAAATGTGACTGAATTCGTATGCCAGCTGTCATATATAAGTTTGGGATACTTGAGGCCATAGTAACCAACAATGAAACCCAATTCAAAGGAAAGAATTTGCCAAGTACTGCACACACCTTGGTTTTAGACTAGTCCATATATCGGTCTTTTATTCCCAAGCAAATGGATAAGTAGAAGAGACTAATCAAACGTTGTTACATAGGCTAAAGACAAAATTGGAGGATGCCGGGGGTTCTTAGGTAGACAAGCCCCCGTCTATGCTATGGTCATATCAAACCTACCAAGGAAACACCCTTTAACCTCTGCTATGGGATCAAAATTGTCATCCCAAGGGAGATCAGACTATCCAATTTTCAAATTAAAAACTTCAACTCTTATCACAATTCTCAAATCTTAGGAGAGAATTTAGACTTACTTGAAGAAGTCAGAAACATAGTTAGACTACAGGCACTACTTACCATCAATGAATTGTGCAATACTATAACAAAAGGGTGAATGTGTAATAGTTCGAAGTAGGGTATCTAATTCTGAGAAATATCAAGACTACAGGAAAATTTGCCAATAAGGATAAGCTATCCTCCAACTAGGAAGGACTGTTCCATGTGTCGGCTATCCCATGGAGTGGAGTGTATAAACTACGTGCTCAAGACGAAAAACAAGTCCCTAAGGCATGGAATGCTCTTTACATTAGGAAGTATTATCAATAACCCTACTCCCAAATACAAAAAGGCAAAAGGCATGTTTGCCCTGAGTTTGAGGAGTGCTTGTGTGATGCACTTTACCATTCTGATAAAATTGATTTCTACATCTATTATTTACATTTTATTGATTATTCGTGTGCTTGTATGTTTCACTATAACCATGACTGACCCTAAGTCGACCGATTGGAACTTCACACCTCACCCGTTAAAACAACCCATATAGTGATGCGATCATAGCGCTAGTTATTAAAACCATGCAACCCAGGACACAATCAAGCGCCAACAATTGCTTCAGAGACCCAGGGGCTTTAGGACTAAACGTCCAATCCCTTTTGAGAGGTCCAATTAGAAGTCGAATAATGTTAAACAAAACACAATGAAAAACATTCATTCAACCTATAAAACCTTAGAGGGCAGTTAAGCATAAGTGCCAAAATTCCCTTCCACAAAATAGGCACCATCAATCATACATGATCCTCAGATTAGGATCCAACTAAGCCTAACGACAATGATGAGATCACCTAGCTAGCAAATGAAGATTTTATTGAATAGAAACACAACATTATTAAGCAACATCAGCGAAGATAATCAATAAGATTTAGCCAATTAATCAAATATTTGAATAGATGAACATGTGGTTATGTATAAACAAAGTGGAAACCCCAACTTGATACAAAAGAATCCCACCAAGCTAATCACCACTGAGGTGCAAGCAACTCAATGATCATAAGGTTGAGGGCCAAGGGAGGGCCTAGATGAGGGATCCTCACTCGACCTAAAAAATTCCTGACATAAAAACTCTGACAAAATTTTTCAAATCAAGATAACAAAAAGGAAAATCGAGAGTAACCAAGAAAACAATTCACCTATAGAGGAAAATACCATCTTGGAACCTAGCGTCCAAAATGGGACCAAACTCCTCAGGTCAAAAACTCCTCCTCGATTTCCCTTCAAGCCAGGCACACTCATTTTGAAGACTATCGATCAGACTTGCATTAGAGACTGATTGATGTTCGGCTTCCTACAACTTGTCCCCGAGAAAAGCGATTCAATCCCCAGTGATGGTATTCTCATCCGATAGTTCACAAGATCTCACCATTTACTTAGACAACTCCTTCTTTAGAAGAGTAACTCGGTCCCGCATCTACTCAACCTTGGCCTTGGTAGCCTCCAACTAGATCACCAAGTCCCTATGAGTCACAAGATCAATGTATGACTATGAGAGATGGGCAATCTCTGTATTTTATTTGTACAAACCATCCTTAACCAAACATACCTAGTTCTAAGACTACCAAACAAATAATGTATCCAATTAGGCACAACAATATTAGGAAAAAAATAACAAGTCTGAAGAATCAAGTATGCAATACCTCCTAAGTTAAAAATTTCTCGTCAAAAGCGAAACTTGACAATGACTTAGGACTGAAAACTAGTGGAGTCCTCCGGCATAAGAGGGGCAGATAGCGGCTATACAAAACAGTTACAAATGCAAGGAGAACTGAAATAGCAAGTAGGTCTTCAAAACCCTCCGGTGGCGAGAAACCCACTTGGTGGGCCTCCTCTACCTCTAGAACATCCAATGGAAAAAGGCGAGGCCGAGGCATCTCCTTTACAACTCCACAATTATTGGCGAGCATCTCCTTCACTGCTCCTCCATTTTTAGTGGGCTCCAACACTAGAGTAATAGGTGGAGCAAAAACTGAATTATTTGGTGAAGAACCAACTAAAATTGGAACCCCATACTCAATAATGAATAGCAGTAATTGATTTTTCTACATTCACGGATCTAGGCTTAGGGCCATTTGTTTCCATGGAAACAATCAAAGGAGCTTCCCCCTCCAGAATAACTGTAGGCGACTCTTCAAAAATTGGGTAGCCTAGTGAGGAGAGAATCGGGTTGAGCTTCTGAGACGATTCACCTGCATCTATCTTGGCCATCTCATCACAGGCCTTATCAACCATCCTATCAACAGGAGCACTAGAAGATGAAATGGATGAGTTGGCAATCGTGTACCTCCCTCCCTAGCTGCTACCTCTAGAGAGGCTTGAATGAAAAGTGCCCCCACTTATCTTTTTGATCTACGGGAAGGTATATCAGCAATAACCTCTCCACCCATAATAACATCCGAGTTGACCTCAACTAGCACACTTCGGATAAAAAAAATTACTCGTCTTCCACAATTACACAGCATTATCACTATTAAGTCAGTCAATGGCTTGGACATAAAGGCCTCATTATCCAAAACCACACCGAAGTAGGTAGAATTGGCAACTTTTCATTTATTAGATAGGGTCCAATTGGAAGAAACCATAACGAAAAAATATCGGTCCTCCCACTCTTTATAGAATCTAGATTCTCTCCAGTTATTTTGAATCACTTTCTAGGGGTAAATAAAATCCAATTGTCTTCCTAGTTTAATCTGAAGATGACATCAATGGTCCTAGCATCCAAGTGAAGCTCCTTACGATGGAAGAAGATGCGTGAAAAAAACAGGCACCTTATTGCGTTGGAATGGAGGTGAGTGACAAGAACTTCCAGAGCCTCCATGATCACGCAGTGCTCTCTAGCCAACAGAATCTAGAGGCCTTCTCTCAGATAAACTTCATAAAAGGTAATGAAACCATAACTTGGAGAGCAAGCCCTCTAAAATGATGAGGGGAGTTGAAAAGGAACGGCGACGGAATTATTATACCTCTCATATGTGTCAAGCACGTGTTGGATTGTGAGGCTAGAAGGAATATCAGCGACACCCATAAAAGAAGTATGATGAGCCATGGAAATTAAAGAGTAGCAATAAACAAAGTTGGACCGGAACACAGAATGAAGAAAGTAGAAGAATGAATTGAAAAAGAAGGCAGAGACTATGGGTTTAAATTTAAAAATTTTGGCACAAAACAATGCCATCTTAACTTGCCTGAAGAGACACATAATATAATGGAAGGGGACACTTGCTGGCGCACAAGAGTGCCGCAGCACTCCTCTTCCACTGCATGGCTAATGATATACAGGCATTGTAATTTTCCTAGCAATAGATTGGCTACAAGCAGTTCAATTACTCTCTTTTATTAATTAAACAATTTAGTATATATTTGATTATTGAAATGAAATAATATAAAAATAAAATAATTATTCTTAAAAAATAAAATAAGATAAAAATAGAGTTAAAATTTTTTATTTTTATATTTAATTGTTAAAATAAAATAATTAAAAATTAATATTTTATTATTTGATATGTAATAATAGTATGAAAAATAAGATAAAAATTTATAACAATGACTTTTTTTATCCTTATTCAAAAATATATATTTTTTTCTATTAGTTTATTACACTATATTGAAAATATTTTAATAGTTTATTACACCATTAATTAATATTTTTAATTAAAATTTATAAAAATGTAAGAAATTTTTATTCAAATTCCTATCAATAAATTTTATTAAAATTCATAAAATTTAAATATTTTATGCATACTCAAACTAAAAACAGGTTTATTAACAGTCTAAAAAAACTCATATGTTATTGCTCGATACCGACACAAATTAAAATGATATCACATCACTAAATTAATTTGTATTTCACTGATAATTTCATGTTTGACAACTAATTAAATTAACTACCTGGCCAAAAGACAAATCACATGTACTACATGTATCAGCTTAACGAATATAAGTAGCATTGGCAAAAATTTTAGTAATTTCTAAATATTTTTAATCATAAAATATTTTATTTATTAATGTCATTAAATAACATAATGAATAATTAAAAATATATTTACAGTTACTACACTACCCTTCAATTATTTGTCAATCTATGTTGCCACAAAAAGGCAGCATGTACGGCTGCAACGTTTGACCATACTTTGAGTATTAATAAAAATATCTGTTGAAACCAACAATATGAAAATATGAATATAAAAATTACAAAAAATATATGAATGAATACCTCCAAGAGGCTATCCCATTACCATCACCCCGTGAATCCATCCAACCATCTCTATCCATGCTTTAGAAAGACATTTTGTTCCTTCTACCTTACGACTACAAAGAGTAGCCACCTTCCTGTTGGGGTCGGAAGATCCGGATCCACCAGATCCGGCAGCAGCGGAAAACCCAAACCCCCCCGTCATCGACAGCCACCATTTAGTAGGAACAAAGAACAATGGATGCACAGCATTTTCTTACGTGGAAACCCCTTCCCAAACCGAAGAGGAAAAACCACGGGACACATAGTCCACCAATAACTCCACTATGTAAAATGGGTTACAAACCTCCAAAATGGAGTATCCGCTACACACCCGAGAACAATAAAGAAAAACCTCACCGGAGTAAACGGGAAATACTCTCCACTCTTTTACTCTCTGTTTTTCTTCCTTCTCCTTCTCACTGGTGGTGCACTCCTCTCTACATTTTACTAGTGTTGGTGAAACGGCAGCCCACCCGTTTCACCCCGCACACGGCGGCCGGCGCACAGCGCCCCTGGCTACACAAGCCCCGGCGAACGCTCACCCATGGTGCTCTCAAGACCTTCACCGGACTTGACCACCACCGCTCTGGACCAGTTCCAGGCCTAAACCTCCAGAAGCTCTTGGTGCTCATATATAGACGTCCTGGTTTCACCTAATCCCATCTGCCCAGCTGGTCACCACTGTCAGATAATAGGTGCCACGTCTTCACCAGTTCCCGAGCTTCCTGCAGGCCTTCAGCCAATAGGCAGGTTGTGTGTGAACAAACGCTGTCCCCCTACTAATTCCGCAACCCCGCCCACTAACTCTGCAGAATCGTGGCAGACGCGTGCTCTGCGGCCCCAACCGCCCACACAGCCGACCAATCTGAAAAGACATCTGGCCCTATGCCACCGCCATCTTCCACGATCTCAAGGCGATTGCTTCGGCCCGGCCAACTTTACGTTGACCGTCTTCTCGCGCCTGCCGTCCACCTTCCAAAGTACTCCTGCGCCATCCGGTCAACCCTCCGTTGGCGAATCCTGTCAACCTCCCGTTGACCATCTTCTACCGCCAGTCTACCATCGATTGCTCCTGCAGCCCCCACGGTCAACCTCCCCGTTGACCGAATTTTGCCTTCACCCACAACATCTCTGCTGACCGGCTAGTGTTCTCCGGATTTCCATCAAATAAACTCCATCATTTGTTCTCCGGAAATCCTCCGATGACGAATCAGTTTGTTGGGTTACCCACAATGGAGTGACCAGACCCAACACTTCCAGGACGCCAAAGTTTGGAGGATGAATACCTCCAGGAGGCCGACCCATCACCTCCACGCCCTGAATCCATTCCAACCATCTCTCTCCATGCTTTAGAAGGACATTTTGTTCCTTCTAGCTTATGACTACAAGGAGCACTGAAATGGTTGCTCGTAGAGCACAAGGTCTATGTTTCAATTGTAATAAGAAATTTACTTCGGGCCACCGTTGCAACCCTCCAAAATTTTTGTGTATGTTGGCTGAGGATGACAGTAGCCACCTTCCTAGACTCCAAAGTTTGGAGGGGGTCCAACAGATTCTTGAATATATGGATAAATACTTTCAGGAGGCCAACCCATCACCTCCCCCCTAAATCCATCCCAACTATCTCTTTCCATGCCTTAGAAAGGCATTTTGTTCCTTCTACCTTACGACTACAATGAATAATAGCTGACCAACCAGTTGTTATACTAATTGGCAGCAACTCCCCACACAACTTCTTGCAGACACGCCTGGCCAAGTATTTTGGGCTACTGATTGAGCCCTCTCAACACCTCAACGTCACCATTGGAAATGGATCTTCCTTGCGATGTGAAGGATTGTGTACCAAGGTTTCGGTTACCTTGGGGCACGCCTATTTCGATGTTGATCTCTACCTGTTGCCAATATATGGGGCCGATCGTGTTTTAAGCATACAATGACTAGCAATAATTGAGCCAGTGTCGTTTGACTACCGGTAATTATGGATGAGTTTTGACCACGCCAGGACTAAACTCACCCTACATGGCCTGCCACTGGCTTCAGTATCCACCTTGACGTTGGGACAATTGAAGCGAGAAACTTTACCCAATCTGTAGCCTCTTACTTCCAACTCACCATTCTGCTCTCACCAGAACCACCACAGACCAACCACACGACTGTGTCATTTAACCCCACTCAATTTTCCTCAAATGTCAACTCTCAGACTATTCACGCCCTCTGCCAACTCCTCTCTTCCTTTGCAGACATTTTTGAGATTCCACACGGCTTGCCTCCACAACGTATGACTGACCACTGCGTTACTCTAAAACCCAACACAGAGCCCGTGAACATTAATCTGTATCGATATCCGCACTTCCAAAAGATGAAAATAGAACAACTAATCCGTGAAATGCTTACAAAAGGCGTCATTTAGCCTAGCACCAGTCCATTCTCTTCCCCAATTTTGATGGTCAAGAAAAAGAATGGCAGTTGGCACTTCTGTGTAGACTATCGGGCACTAAATACTATTACCATTAACGATCGGTTTCCTATACCTACCGTGGATGAGCTACTAGTCAGCTACATGGGGCTCGTGTGTTCTCCAAGCAGGACTTACGTCCGACTATCATCAGATGTGGGTGTAGGCTGCCGACGTCCACAAAACATCATTCCGAACCCACAAAGGGTACTACGAGTTCTTGGTCATGCCCTTTGGCCTTTCGAATGCTCCAACAACCTTCCAAGCAAAAATGAATACCATCTTCCGTTCCATTCTTACAAAGTTTGTGCTAGTATTCTTCGATGATATTCTGGTGTACAGTTCCACCTAGGAGCAACACTGCCAACATCTTACTCGGGTACTCCAAATGTTGCAGGAGTTGGTTTTTTATGCCAAACACAACAAATATGAATTCAGGCGCACTTTGATAGCTTACCTGGGATATATTGTCTCTGAATGAGGTGTCACGGTGGATCCCGCTAAAATTGAGGTAGTGCAATGACGGCCCAAACCTACCAATGTTAAACAGCTGTGAGGCTTCTTGGGATTAGTAGGGTATTACCGCCAATTTGCCTCACACTATGCCCAGATCACCGACCCCCTTACCAAATTATTACAGAAGGATGTCTTTGTCTAGACCACAGGAACAACAACGGCTTTCAACGCTATCAAAACTGTCCTCACGACAACTCCAATCCTAACTTTACCAGACTTCTCCAAGCCATTTGTCATCCAAATTGATGCATCCGAAAATGGCATCGGAGTGGTGCCGATGCAAGCTAGACACCCAATCGCCTTTTTTAGTAAGCAATTAAGCAACAAGTTGCAAAACGCCTCCACATACATCCGGGAGCTCTGGGCTATTGCCCGAGGCATGAAGAAATAGCGGCAATACCTGTTAGGAACAAAATTCACTATCCAAACCGACCATCAACCCTTCAAGGTCTTATTAACTCAGACCATTCACACTCTGGAGCAACAACGATGGATTACCAAGTTATTGGGGTATGATTTTGAAATTACTTACAAACCAGGCAAGGAAAATGGACCAGCCAAAGCACTATCCAGACTACTAGCCGACTCCTGCCAAGCCCTGTGCAAATCCTCCAGACCAGCGGTGGCTATCCTAGCTGCCCTCCGCAGTTTTTTTGTCAAGAATCCTACTTCTGCAGAGCTGTTGGATGCCATCTAGGATCGGCCAGGTGACTTTGAACACTACACAGCTAGGGACGATATAGTTTTCTTCAACGGCAAAATATTAGTCCCCATGGATTCTACCCTACAGGACCTCATCTTACATGAATATCATGATTCACCACTCGATGGACATGCTGAATTTTAGTGGACACTCGTTCGTAAATCCACCAATTTTTACTAGCCCCACATGCGTAACGATATTCGTGAGTATATTTCCCGATGCACTACCTGCAAACTTGTTAAGCCCCACAATATGGCACCTCAAGGGAAATTGCATCCACTTCCGATTCCCGACAAAACCTGGGACGCACTTTCCATAAACTTTATCACTCACTTACTGACTTCGGGAGGAAAAATCGTAATATTCGAGGTGGTGGACCGCCTCTCTAAATATGCCCACTTCTCAGCCCTCCCCACCTACTTTAGCAGAGGATTTGGCTATCGTCTTTATGCAAGAGGTCTGCTGATTACACGGCCTGCCCACAGAAAACATCTCTGATCGCGATCCTGTTTTTATGAGCAAGTTTTGGAAGGAACTTTTCAAATTGCAGACACCGCCCTTATCCAGTAGCAGCTCTTATCACCCTCAAACGAATGGCCAAACAGAGATAATAAATCGTTGTTTAGAGGATTACTTGCACTGCTTTGTGGTCGAGAACCCTTCCACTTGGACTCGTTTTTACCATGGATAGAGTGGAGTTACAACACGGCGTGGTACTCGTCCATCAAGATGAGTCCATTTGAGTCGGTGTACAGCATATCACCCCCTTCTCTCGTGGATTACATACACGGCTCCTCCATTGCAACTATCAATTACTTGCTCACTGCCCGCACTAACTTGTTTACTCGGCTCAAGGCTAACTTTCAACGAGCCCAGTTACGCATGAAGAACTAAGTTGATGCTCATCGCTCCAATAGGAAATTTCAAGTAGGAGACTCAGTCTACGTCAAACTCCAATCATAACAGCAATCTACGGTGGCTCACCGGCAACCCAATAAGTTGGCTAACGGTATTACGAACATTTCAGCATTTCAGAACGTATTGGTCCCGTGGCACACCACTTAAACCTTCCCGACTATTCTCGTATTCATAACATCTTACACGTATCCTTGTTGAAACGTGATCCTGCTGAAGCACCCAACCAACCTGTCTCCTTGCTGCAGGAGGCGCTCTGAACTCAGCCGCTTCTATTCCCATTCCAGATCATTGGCTTCCGCAAAGTGCTGCAACAGAGTGTATTCGTTCCACAGTTCCTAGTTCATTGGCAGTCTCAACCCCCGAAGAAGCTACATGGAAATCAACCACTGAATTCATTCAAGATTTTCCTACTTGCAACCTTAAGAATAAGGTTCTGTTTGATGGGAAAGGTAATATTACCAACCTCATCGCAACCGAGGTTACTGCACCACCCAGTCAACCGAGGTCTCGAAAAAGTGGCCGGATAGTACACCCACCTCAAAAATACCGAAACTACATCTGATCTGTACTTAGTAGTTACAGGTGCTACAGTTACCATTAGTTGTTAGTTGTTAGCTTTTTATTTCACGTGTATTAGGCTGTTGCTATTGTTATGTTTGTTTTGTTGTTACACGTACACTACACATGAGACCATTTGGCCTGTTGTTACACAAGCACTGCACATGAGGCCGTTTGGCCTGCATATAGTATGTACAGGAAATCCATTACAGACAGAATACACTTTTCCAATTCTATTCCTCTCGTCCCTCTTATCTCTTCTCCCTCTCTCTGGTTCTCGACTCTTCTACTTTATTTTCTCAGATCTCCCCATTTTCTTCCATCTGCTGAACTCCATCCCCTCCCTGTTTACTTCTAATTTTGTCTGATCTCTACGCAACTAGTGTCAATTTGTTACGAGCAATTCACGTGCTTGTATCAGCCTTATGTATGGAGTTTCTATTAGTATACATGTACGTCTTACATATATGTTTCATGCATAAAGCTAATAAAAAGTGCGCTTGAATGCACTTTTGATGTCCCTCATGCATAGAACTTCTCTCTCAAATACACATATATGTCTTTTGAAAACCCGATCCTTCTCATCTTTAAAGATATTATCCTTAGTCACGATTTAGCATAATTTATAAATAAAGATACTCAAATATAATTCAATTATGACTAAATTGTCACAAAAATAAATCAAGAAGCTAGATATAACAAAAGCTTTCTTAGAAATGATAAAAACCCATCTCTAGAAAACATGGATAGAAGATAAAATAGATCTAACTAATTGAGCCCACCATGCAAAGATAGTAATCTGTCCTTCCATGCAACAGCCTGCTTTGTAACCCAATTAGTGATGAGTTTACAATGCACCACCCTAACTCTCGAAGAGATGAGAGGGGCACTCAGGCACCTTACCTAGAGGATCCTAAGGCTAAATCCAGGGAGATCTACAATAGCATAAGAGACAATAGAGTTGGTTGCAAAAATGTTTAGCTTATTTTTCAAAGGGTTAGACGAAACACCTGATGATCTTGAAAAAAAAATCTCGAGACAATCCTAAAGAATGAAAAACAAATTAAATATCCATCCCCAAAAACAAAAGCAAATCGTGTACAAATGCTAATATAGTAATTGCATACTGCTTACACTACCAGTAGAATTGAAATTTCTTATCCTCCTCGTTTATAACTAAGACAATACCATGAAAAACTTCTATAACAATGGGGGAAAAAAATACAACAGCAATAAATCAAGCTACCAAAGGCCTTTAGAGATACAGACTTACTGAATTATTTTTAACATTGTCCCTATTCTGTTACGATAAAAAAGCTTTCATTGCTAGCTACCACCACATTAAAAATCCAAATACTATTAGAATAAACTATGGCATGTTTTTTTTTTTCTTGTCATTTATTCTTACTTAATGATAAATAATTCGTATAAAAAAGCTACTTTTATTCCAAAAAAAAAAAAAAATCCAACCAAAAAGGTCATTAATCATAGAATTGTCATAAATGAGTAACCTTATTCCAACCGGTGTGGGTTAGCTCAATTAGATGACTAACTTGGAACATCTCAGTTGAATTCACGGACACAAATTTAATTAATATCACCACATACCTAAGCATATAAATTATATAGTCCTCACAAATAAAGTCATACACTGGAATATTAACCCAATCCTACCGAACAGGAATAAAGATTCTTTCGTGAGGAAAAGAGAAATCAAATCATATTATGAAGCGAAGTCAATGATTGAAGAAGAGATGGTTGTGGTACAAATGCCAATGATCATACTGATTGTGGTAATCAATTGACAACCATTACCAACAGTAACTTTTGATTGTCATGAAGATGGAGATACCCATGACTTTTAGATAAAATAGTTATATTCCATACAAATTAGATTATATGATATAAACTATCACTTTATTCCTAATCTATGAATATAAAAAGCAACTAATTCAAGAAATAAAAAAACTAGTAGATGGAAGAGCGACTGTTCCATTGCTATTGAGCATGGTAAAAACGAAGGGAGCGAAAGTCTTCGAGGAAGTATATATTTAGTCCTTGCAATGAATGGTTAGAAAAACAAAGCTTGAATTGGCTGCAAGAACATGGTTCCTTTGTTACTGAGGGAGTAGCTCAAGTTCGTCCTCTCACTGACTTGCACCCATCCCCTCGGGCAAAAGCAGTTTCACAGTCCAGTTAGACGAGAAGTTGCACTTCCAAGAAATGATAGCGATGGGGAATTTCTGGTGATGTATATAAATAGACACCAGACTTAGAAGGTGAATGTCACTCGACGACTACTGTACACCTCCGCTTGCAGACCTCGTGCGTTTTTACATCATCTGAAGGCTGCAAGAAGAAAATGTTCATTTGATTGTCAGTTTTTTTTTTTTTTTCTGAGTATCAATCTATTTGCCTTGAGGAAGAAAATGCAGAACAAAAATAACTTCAGCAACTCAGATTCTTACACGAAGCATGTACTGTTTGTAGGTTGTTTTCATGCTTGTCGTGTCAATGCAATGCTATTTCAGTTTGATTTCCCAATTAGGAAAGATTGAGTTTATTTCGATTAGCTAGTATAGAAAGGATGCTCAACATTATACCAGCATATTACCATGCTTTTGACTTTTAGGGACAACCACCACTTCTCTTTTTTCTATTGAAATTCCGCCAATTAGGAAAGAAAACAAATGAGGTAGGCACAGAAGCAAAAAGGATACTTTTGTTAGGATAGGCCATGCCTTTAATACATATATTCCTTTTTTTTCTTATTGTTTCTGGCAGCATTTTGAAATTCAAACTGTAATGTCAAATACCAAATTTTCAAAGTAATTTCTCTAGCATTTGTGTTACCATTCAAATGAAGATGTACTACACAATGGAAACTGATTTTACTATATATTCAGAATCAGATTTCAAACAGAGTATCAATTGAGAGGGAAAAAAAAAGAGAAGAAAAATTAAAAAATTTTGTCATCCGTTTGAGATTCAAATCATATTCAATTCTTCATCAACCCCAAGTTCGTTATTCTAGTTATAGTGTGAAACAATTTTTACCGGTTGTTTTGTCCTGTTTGCTCTCATACCGTTTATTGCTTGGGTTATTCACTATAATGTGCTGTAACCTTAGATGTGTTTGATGGCTTGTCATATTCAAAACTTGTACATACAGAAGAGGTATTTTAAACTTAAAGCGTTGTGGTTTTTGATTGTATAAAATCATATATTATTGATAGCATAATTTTATTTGTGTATTACTATTGATATTTGCTTCCTCACAAATTCAAGAAATGAACGCACAGTATACTAATGCTTTTAGATATTTGTTCCAATTTCACATATGTAAAGTTTTATTGTATTGTATAACAAGTGGCATCAAAGAGTTCGAGTTGGGATTGTATTGTTTGAATGATAGAGCATAACACAAGTAAAATGATGAATCTAGATTATTCAAATGATCACAAATGAAACAGAAAGATGGGAGACATCCCATGTTAAAGATTATTGTTTACTGGTGTTGAAGGAGAACGCCACTGAGTAAAAACAACGAGTGGAAATTACTACATCACAAAGGTATGAATATATCTGGCAATGGATTAATGATAATGTCTTAAACCATGTTACTGGTAAAAGAAATGCATTCACATTGTGGAACAAGTTGAAAAGGCAATTTGCTAGAAAAATGGGAAATAATAAGTTTTCCCTAATCAAGCAAATGACTGCTCTTAAATAACAAAATGGTACTTCGATGTCCAATCATGTGAATACATTCTAGGGACAAATATCAAAGTTGATTATGAGATGTGGGTGCTTGTCACTCTACAGAACTAGTGTGAGACTTTTCAAACGTCTCTCCAACCTACTTCGGATGGCATTATGATGATAATGCTTGATGAAAAATGATGTCTTAATGAAGAGATGAGAAGAAAAATCTCAAAACACTTCCTTTTATTCACACTTTGAGGCTTAAGTTTTGAAAAGTCAGAAATGAGCAAGGTAAAGAGTTTTAACACAAGAGAAAACAAATAAAACAATTAAGATTAATATATCAAAACTTGAGTACTGCTATTGTTACAAGAAGAGGCACATTAACAGATATTGTTACAAATGAAAGTGAGAATTAAAAAAAAATTAAAGTGAAGATAAAAAAAAAAGTTCAAGAGAATAAACAGGTCTCCATTGTCACTGAGCTTGATCTTCTCATCATCCGTGAAGATATGATCAACATTACAAACCATGAAATAAGTTGGGCGAGTTGTAGTGATGCATCCCTATATATTTTATCAATGAGAAAACTCTTTACATCTTATACACCCAGTGCATTTAAGATATTAAACATGAGTAATGATAGTTTATCATGCATTATGAGTTGTGGTGATGTGTTTGATGATCAACATTAGCACAAAATTAATCTTGAGGAATGTTGAACATTTCTTCAACACAAGGTTGAATCTTATTTCCATCCAAAAGCTTGAACAGAGAGCCTTTGCATTACTTTCTATGAGGGCTCTTAGAACCTCACTAAAGGATCACTAATGGTGGCTTGCGGAAAGAAATATTATAGCTTATATGTATTTCAAGCTTTGGTCTCTATCTGTGTTGCAAAGATGGCTAAGGGAAACGAATCTTTGAAACTTTGGCAAAAAGGATAGCCATGTGTGTGAGAAGGAGCCAAATTACATAGCAAAGAAGACTCTTCATTCAGAATGAAAGAAGCAAAGTTGAAAACTTGTCTTCATTTCATGGCCAAAAAGCAACAAAGAGTCTCCTTCCATTAATATTTATCTACAGAGAAATTGAATCTTTTACAACCTAGGAACATAATATGCGCAATTTCTTAAAGATAAAAACTTAGTCTTGCACTCTACTTTTCTACTTCTATTGATGATTATATCATTAAATTCTGGGCATATCCCCTAAAATCGAAAAATCAAGCTCTCAATATTTTTAAATAATTTCACACCTTGATTGAATGGCAAACATAGAAGTTAAAGTATATTTATAGAAACAATGGAGGAAAGCATATTAGGCCATCTAATGCATCTTGTTGTTGATCATAAGATATTTAACACCAAACAAGTACACAAAAGATGCCACAATTGAATGGGGTTGCTTAAAAGATTGACTAAATATTTATTAAGAGGGTCCATGTATAATTTCAAAGGCGAAGCTCTTGAGATCCTTTCAAAGACAACCCTAAATAACGCAATTCATGTTATTAACTATTCACCTAATGATCCCTTAAATGATGACATTCCAAACAAAATGTGTCCAAGAAAAGAAGTTTTTTATGGTCATGCATGTTTGTTGTGATTCTTTCATCCATGTTCCTAGGGATGAAAGATCAAAGCTTAATGTGAAGGTTGACAATGCATTCTTATCAGGTATGGAGAAAACTAATTTGGCTACAGGTTCTATAATTTAGCAGGGAAAAGGCCTAATGGATTAAGAGATATGTTAGTTGAAAATGAGAACACTGAGGACATTAACAAACCCGAGGTATGATAACAATCATCTATGTGATATGGATTTATGTAGTTGACAATGTTGTCAATTCCTATTGAGAATATTGTTCAAGATGATCAACACGGTGAAGGCCATGATGAAATCAATAATAACATCCATAATAATGCTCACAATGATGTTCCCAAACCTAAACCGACCATTCCACTTTGACGATCTATGAGAATTGAAGTCCTTCTAAAGACTTACCTAAGCTAAAAAGCCTAAAAATTTTAAAGAGGCTGTGGAGGACAAACACAATAAGTGAATAGATGTCACGAAAGAAAGGTTTATATAAAAATCACACTTTTGAACTTAGGAAATTGCCTAAGGGGAATAGAGCACTTAAAAATAAATGGGAGTTTAGATTTAAATCCAAAAAAGCAACCCACAACTAAGGTATCAAACAAGATTGGTTGTGCATGTATTTAGTCAAAAAAGGGGCATCAATTTTAAGGAGATCTTCTCTCTCGTAATAAATATGCCTTTCATTCGAGTTGTCTTTAAATTAATACTAAACCTAGACGTTGAGTTTGACCGACTAAATGTGGGGACACCATTCCTTCATAATGATTTAGAGAAGGAAATATGCATCAAGAAACTAGATAAATTTAAAGTGAATGGGAAGAGGTAGATGGCATACCACTTATAAAAGAGCATTTATGAACTAAAGCAAGCCTCTAAATAATAGTACAAAAGGTTTAAATTGGTTATGATCAATAGACTATTGTTAGACTACTTCAAATCATTACATATTAAAACAAAAATTCTACGAAAAGGACTTTCTTATCCTTTTGATCTATGTTTGATGAATTGCTTATTGTAGGAGGAAAGTCCTCCTAGATTGGGTAATTGAAGAAGCAACTAAATAAATCTTATGCTATGAGAGATGGGTCCAACTAAGCAAATTCTTGACATAAGAATTCCTGAGACTAAAAAGAGAAAAAATTATACATGCCTCAAGAGAACGACATTTAGTATTCCTCGAAAATATTTCAAGTTAATTATCCAAATATCCTACAAAGGATGAGAAGGCTGACATGAACAAGTTTATTATGATTCAACCATGGTACTTTAATGTATGCTATGATATGCATAAGGCCGAATATTACTCATGCAATAATAACATTTAGCCGATTATTTTCCAAGTCCTAAATAGAGCAATGGTCAACTATAAAATGATTTCTCATATATCTTCAAAGTATTTTTTGAATGTGTTTTCACTTCAGCAATGGTGAGGTTGTTCTAAGCAAGCATACTAACGCTAACATAACGAGCAACATTGATTCTTAGAAATTAATATTGGGATATTTGATCAAATTTTCAATAGGAGTAGTATCTTGACAATCGAAGCTGCAAAGGTGTGTTACATTCTTTACCAATAAAGCCAAATTCATTACAATGATGGAAGCTAACACAAAAAAGTTGTGGATTCAAAATTCATTCATGAAGTCGACTTCAAGTAAAACTAATACATGGTTTCATTACAAAGAGCACTGTTTATCTTTATAAGAATTCATCATTTCATTCCAAATTGAAACATATAAATGTGAGATACCAATTGGTGAGGAATATTTTAAATTTAAAGTTGTTTACGATTGATAAAATTAACGCCAATGATAATGGATTGGATATTATAATAAAGTAATGTAAAATGGACAGGTTGAAGCATGCCAAGATTATTACTAGGATGGTAATAGTTCCTCCCACAAGGTCATGAGGAAATTTTTGTTAGGATAGACCACTCCCTTTATAAATCTCATGCCCTTATACATATATTCCTTTTCTCTTACTATTGCTGGTAGGGCTCTGGATGACTAAAATGTCCAGAGCTACTTTTCTAGAGCCATTTCTCTAGCATTTAAATTGGTATTCGAACATCTAACGAGCTGTATGAGAGAAATCAATTTTAAGTCAGTTTCAATGTCTCACTTCAAAGACTTTAAGCGTTGACTAAGACAGAAAAAAAGTGAGAGAAAGAGAAAGAAAGAATAGATTTGCAATATGTTTGGGATCCAAATCTTAGACTATTATTGGCCAATCTCAGGCATATTGTATTCGTCATTGGGTAAAATATTTTTACCAATTATTTTGTCTTCTTTGCCCTCATATCAATCATTGCTCAGGTTGCTCACTGTAACGTGTTGTAACATTGGGTGTTTGGTGGATTATTTTAACCAAAACTCATACATACAATAGATATATTTTGAACATAAATTCGATGACTTTTTCCCTTTGTTTGCAAAGAAATTCTCAACAAAAAATTATGTGTTCTTGTTGCATGACTTTATTTCATATACTATCATTGATATTTTTTATCATGAATTTAAACAAAGGTGTAGTAAATCAATCCATATAAAGATTTGTTCTTGATTTCACATAAGTGAAATTTCAATGTACCACCCAACAACTTTCACGTCCTTTCAAGTTCTTTCCCACTTATTCTCACCATCTTAATTATTGAACTCATTCTTCCCTTATCATTCCTTCCCACTTTCACTTGTTCTAAACTATGTGGGGAATATGTGAAGAGGTAACACAAGAGGACAATAAATGCAACAAATGCAAATTCATCCAAGAAAATACGAGATGTTATTTAATTATTGGAACTACCACGGCCAAAATAGGGTATATTTTCTGGCACACTTTGTCAAAGTTACTTGAGCATTAACTGCAGTAATGCAAAAATCTATTCATACTTACCTGTTGGGAGAGGAGATGGGGAACTCTAACCCTCTTGGAGCCATGAGCCATGCGCTTGCTCAATGAATGGTTATCTATAGGAACACAATTGTTGTTAACCTGCAAGAAAATTGACTTGAATAATTAATGCGGAGAAACACTTTAAGGAATAACTTTTTTGAAAGCTTAAAGAGCACAACAACAATGAATAAACTTTTTTCCCTTTGTAGCATTTCAAGATTAAATTACCAGTAACAATAAAATTTCTCAGATCACAGAAAAGCATTTCCCTGATGTCAATAAACTATTGAAAACAAGAAACAACATCCTAACTCCAGTATATGTGTATGTATATATATCCTTTGCAGAGATGAGCAGTCTAAGTGGAAATATACAGGGAAGCCTGCATATTTCCAGAAAGCTGGCTTTGAACATAAAAGGAAGGAGTCCTTTGTGAAATTACCAAGTTCTGCCACCATTCTCAGATAGGCAGGTACAATAGAGACTGGCAGTTGAGAATTAAATCCAGGTTGTTGGCTTAGACGATGAATATAAATGAATTTTATTATTAAAGCTTCATCACAATTTACCAACAAAGGGAGAACAATGGCAAAAAGAAGCAAAGATTCAGCTGGGCTACCTGGCTTTCAATAGCTCCAACCAGTGCATCTTGACAGCCGGAGGCATGAACAGTTACCAGACTGGGACACTGAAGGAGTAATCTCTCTGGGAGAGCAAATATATATTAGGTTTGGCAAGCATATCACTATCGACGTAGCACACATCAAGCCAAGCACAGACAGTAGTAGCAAACACACCTGGATTCAAATTTCTACAGGAGTTCAAATTCAGATCATTGAGCTGCGGGCAGTTCAAGTCTAGAGCCTGCATTTTCTCCCTTATTAAATCAGAACTGGCGCCAAATCAATAAAAGCAAATCAACTTTGGAAATTTCAAACACTCACGTCTAAGCCAGAACAACCCCACAGGCTAAGTTTTTTAAGCCTGCTGTGCTTGATTATAAGCTTCTGGTAAATAAGCTGCAGCTTGCTATTAGGTGTTCTTTGCAGGTCAGAACCACCTCTTTCATCCAGACATAAGCTATCAGAATCAAGGTCACAGATGGTCATTCCACAGTCCATGAGCTCCAGAAGAGGCAATTGGGCTGTGGCAAATTGAATACCGCCTGACCCCATGAAAAAAAAAACTAGTGTGAAGTAAATAAAACAAACAGGTATCCCAGCATTGAAGGAGATAGAAAAGTAGGTCACAAAAGGTCCAGAGCAGTGAGTTGGAAATTACTTGAAGTGACATTACGGCAAAGAGCGAGAAGCAGATTTGAGAGAGTATGAGGAAACTCATTGCAGATCATTCCAATACCACTGTCACTGATGCTAGAACTGTATCAGAAGCCAGTATCAGTATTGTCAGGAATAATCAAGCATAGCAGTGCATAGCGGAAGAGACCATTACAATGTGTCACATTAAGCATAAAGCCTAATTCCCCATCTATTATGAGATGTAATTGTAGGAGGAAAGTGAAATTGAAGCATACCCACTTAAATCAAGCAGTTCTAACTTTGAATAGCTTGAAGTGATAGCGGCAACAGAAGCATCAGTTATACCAGAGCCCATAACCAGTGAAAGCATTCGCAGTGCCCTGGATATTGGACTATTAGTGCCAAAACCTTAATGAAACTCAACTAAATTATCCAACGTTTTGAGATGAGAACTTTCTAGAAATGTTTATTAGAATTCAAAACTTTCTGATAAAACATCAATAGAAAGTGCAAGATCATTCATCTTCTGTTTGTTTTTTGCAATGTGACAAATGATTGATTTCCAAGAAAGATAATACAATTTGTTGGTCCCCAAGCTGCAGGATTCAACAAACCTCAAATTTGCAGCGGTGAGAGCAAGCACGGCATCATGAGAAAGTTTGGTAGAAGCAATGTGAATGTTCTGCAACCTTTGGCAGTATCTTCCCAGATAATCTACCATGGTTATTAGGTCTGTACTATCATTTTCTTGACAACAAAAGTCAAGCGAAATCTCTCTTAGATGAGGGCAATTAAAGACCTGCAACGATGATGTATACATATGAACAAAGAGGACCTAAAGCATCACCGTGGACATAACAAAAATAAAGCAGAAGCTCACAACTCGTAAAATGAAGAGGGAAAGAGAGAATAGTCACCATCTTTGAGAGAGAATGAAGATCTGAAAGCCATATGGTTGAAAGACTAGTAGAAGAAAGAACAAGTGCCCCTAGGTTAGAACAGCCTTCCATCTTAAGACTTGAAAGACATCTTTTGTCAGCAACAAAACGACCCAGTTCATCTCTGCATTTACAGATCATGCAAAACGGTGAGTTAATTGGCTGCTTAAGTATAATGATTTGCATCTGATGATGTCAAAAGCTTAATGGCAGAGGTGCAGTTACTCCATAAACCCAAATCTAATAAGGGAATAGAGTTATGTAGAGCACTGAAACAGCAGAACTGTACCCACAAGCACAGATATTCAAATAAAAACTTCAAGAGCCAATTAGAGTACAAAAGATGCATTTTGATGAAGCTGCATAAGTGACAGTACTAACCGATTGACCCCAAATATAGTAAAGTATATTACCAACTCAACTCTTTCAAAAATTGAATGACAGATCATGCGACTAACAGAACTACAGCAATCCACTACTTGTGCTTCTCATGGGTGTTGGATTTACGATGCCTTCACCTTAAGCATTAGATTCTGAACAATATATTTACCATATTAAATATGGAAAGCCTGTTCACTGATAGTCACTTATCTACAAACCATGTCATGTATTGTCAATCAAGGCTAGTGAATACATGCTGCTTAAACAATGTGATGCAGCTAATTTCAAACTTGGCAGTGGCACTAATCACAAGGTAAAGCAGACAAAAAACTTAATTACCCAGTTATCCGATTAATCGACGCATCTGATGTAGAAATTTCCATGGACTCCAGATTTGGGCATGAGAATGCAATGCAAGCCAGCATTGTTGCATCCACATCACTGCATAAACCCAGGAAATATAAGAAACGAATCAACAACTGATCATAATATCGCATTATTTATCACTTTGACAAATCCACTCACGTCTATTGCCTTCTACTCAAGGCAGAAACAAATTCAAAACCCCATTTTAGTCCATTCTTCCTGTAAGATAAGACTTTCTACTTTTTACCTTAAATTGGCAATGATAACAGCGCAAGTGGCACGTCCTGCTATCTTGATATAGTCCTATTGTATAAGAAAGTTCTTGTGGGTAAGTTAGGTCATTTTTTAAAAGCAAAATGCAGGCTTTGTTTTGGTCAGAAATGATATCTTGGCAAATCAGTCAAGGCATTTAGTCTTCTAAACGTATCATAAATGTTTCCTTTGTTGATTAAATTACTCATCCTTCCAACTTTTACGATTCTTTCGATCCACCAGTACTGAAACCTAGATCTGATGGAAATAAGTCAATAAAATCCCCTTAGATACGCTAAATCCCAATTATCCTAACCTTTCCGTTCTAAGAGAGAGCCTCACAATCGCCGAGCACTTCTGCAACACCGATCCAATGAATCCTACCCGAGACTTTGCCGGAACCCTAAGTCTGAGCTCCTCCGCCGCCCTCCACAGCCGCTTAGTACAGTCCCTCCACCCCTTACACACTCCAGCCGCCGTCAACAGAGACGCCGGCGGCAACCTCCTCAGTACTTCCCATAGACAGTTTGCTGGCAACACACCGGGAACAACATCCTCCAGTCCAAGATCCGGCGAAGCCGAACCACCCTCTGCGTCTTCTTCGATCTCCGGCTGACCCCCAATGTCGATGTCGTCAAACGACAGGGCTCGCGGGAGGCGAGAAAAACAGGACTGGCGCGGAGGCAGGCGGCTAGTGGGGACGAAGTAAGGGGTAGGGCGATCCGCCACTGCGGCCGAGATGTCAGAGCAAGAGGCTGTAGGTGTTGAGGCTGTTGCGGCTGTGCTGCTTACGTCGCAGACGTGGCCTTTCTTGGGCAGGCCGCAGCGACCGCAATTGTAGCCACCGCGCTTTTTGCCGCGTTTTACTTCTGACGAAGCGATGGGAGCGGCGGTGCCGCAAGGCGTGGCGGGGTGGTGGCGCATGGGGGTTCAGCTGTAAAGGCGAACACTGAATGAAGCGGCGTAGGTCGAGTTTATAGACAGAGAATCTGGGCTTGGAGATGGGAATGGCGGATTGTCGGAAAGGCGCGGGAGATTTGGGCGCCCACTGCGCCTTTGTTTATTTTTTGAAAATTAAAATTGTTTTTGTCGACTGGAGGAGCGTCTCGTTGGCGTAATAATGCAAAAGCTCCATTAGTACAGTGAGGGAAGCTGTGCATGTCGTGGCAACATTACTGAAATGCCCCTGTAAGATGGCAAGGCTGTCGAAATTTCAAATCTTCTTTAGGTAATTTTACTCCACTTCAGTGATATCATCTGTTATTTTCATTTTTTTTATTTTTTTTTTTAATTTGTCAGTTGGGGTTTTTTTTTTTTTGGGGTGCGGTGGGGTGGACCGACCCACCCACAAAGGAAATGACAGGTATTTTGAAACGATGGATGACTCTTGAATAAAGAAATAAATTATAAAACTCCCATGAGAAAATAAATAAATATATAAGATTTAAGATAGTCAAAATTTATGAATATTAAAGTGTGGTAATATTATTTAGATAACGCGAGACATGAATACAAGATTATGCGTTTCATATGAATGAATCAACCAAAACCTAATCCACGACAAGTCAGAAATGGCAATTGTTCACATTCAAACATTAATAAGTTAGCTTGTAAGATAAAACATAATTCAATAAAAATAACTAACCTAAAATAAAATAAATGAGTTTTGAATAAATTACTTGAGCTTTGGACTAGGTATCTAATGCATGCACGATCGATGACAATATCGGAAGACGATAAAAACCAAGAAAGTGAAAGGAAAAGGGGGAGTTTGGCAGAGAAATGTAGATGAGAAAAGGAAAATAGATGGGAGAAATAGAAAGAAAGAGAAAAAATACAGAAAGAGAGAGTGACAGAACAGAGGAGGAGGCAGAACAACTAATTTCCATTTCTTTGCTCCAACACAGTAACAATCTCATATATACCTCGATCACTAAATACCTTGGTCACTAAACAACTAATAGCAAGGGAAGTAAACTAACAGTGGGGGAAATAACCAACTAACAATGCACGTGTAGACAATACTCTGAGCAGAAAACCAACTGAATAGAAAACTAACAACACTATAACAGACAGAGCACGTGTAGGGAAGGGAACCACATTTAATCAGTTTAATCGCAAAATTTCAATGGTAGTCAGATAGTCCGAATGTTTTGCCTTCTAACTGTGAATTGTTGCTCGTGTATGCCCAAGAAGCCGTTGAGGAACACCATAACCGTAACATTGCCGCCATCTTCAAAAAAACCTTATCCTCAATGTTAAACGTGCGATAATCTTAGTTGAGTGTTGCAGTTGTTGCTCTACGCTCTTCTCTGCTCTATTCCCTCATCTAGTGCGTATCGTAGAAAGAGCATCTACAATTAGCCAGGCAAGCAAATAATACAGTTGAGCAACAAAGAGCCAACACACAACTTGGCCGTTCAAATTGATTGGCGCTAGAGGAAGGGCTTGCTCTTGAAATTCCTCCATCTACTCCTTCAAAATTTGGTTCGAACAAGACTTGATCAAAATTCTCCCAATAGCCTTCCATCAGCATGCGTCGCAGTAGTGTACTTACAACTTCTTACTATTTAACAGCCTCAGATGCAAGGCACCCAAGCCAAACAACAGCATGCTGGGTTCGCAGGACATTAGGGTCCAACATTAATGTTTACATAGGGGTTTGCTAATATTGAACACTTAAGAGACATGAGTCCATTAATGATAAAGTAATTGTAATGACATGGTAAGTTGCTGCTGATGCAAGTTCACAGGATAGCACCAGAAAGTTAATATTGAACCTTGTGCACAGGAAACCCCTATCCGCACTTCAATCAACAACTATGGATGTCATAGTGTTCATAGCCAAATAATTAATCAACTCCGTTCCAACTGAGAAAACCATAGGCAATGCAGCAGTAAACAGATAATTTTCTAAAGTCCCTGTTGGCAAGAGCTCGTACACCAATGGTTGATCGTCACCTCCCAAGCAGTTTCCCAAGCAAGCCTGAACAATGTCATTTTTTTAGGATATGTCATCAAATATTTTCGCTTTTGTCATGCTTGCCTGATTTGGATGAGCTTCTTTATGAAGCCGAGGGCTGATAAATAAGGCAGTTTTAAGAGCAACTAGTGATTTTGCCTGTCCAATATACCAGTCACAATAGTGAAATGGCCGACTGAGATAACTTTGCTCGATCACTCTTGTATTCTCAATTTGTTTCTGCAGCTTGAGTCCAAAAACAAAAAACTCGACAAGAGTAGGATTGACAATGCCAATGGCTGCTCGAATGCCCGTGTGTGGCACTGCACCACCGAGTTAACAACATCAAATGTAGGATCATATTCACAGTAGACAATGCCACCAAGGTCATTGACTACAAATCTTGTGAAGGCTAATGGTAGGAAATAAATGTAGCAATATTCATGGAATTCAATCAATTGATCCCATCTGGTATTTACAAACACCACAACCTGAAAATCTGGACGTCTAGCCTGGGTCAAGCCGATGGTTAAGGGAGAATTACTCACAAAGGTGTCCAGTCTTTGCAACGGGTGGACACGAGTTCATCCTAGGCTGGCTGCTGAAAGTACAAAAGCGATGGATGAGTCCCAGAAGGCCACAATTTCTTCCTCGCCTTGTGTCGATGACTCCACAGTAAGAGTATAAATTTTGGCAGAAGGTGAAGTCATGCTTTGTGAAGGAGTTGAAAGAACATAAGATCCACAACATCACTTTCCAATAGAGGAAGTTGCAGACGGTAAGGCCTAAGCAATAGTCAGTCCTTTAGGCATCGGCATCGCATTAGATCCACCAGTGCTATCAAGGCTTGAGAACTTCACAGTCCCCGATCCTTTTTCTGCCGGTTCAACACCTCCACTGCCCTTCTCCGTTTTGGACAGTGGTGGAGGACTCACTCGGTTTGCACCCTCTTTGACCGCCACCAATTTTACCATGCTGATGGCTCCCGGTAATATGGGCGACAAGGTTTGTGTGTCCGGTGGCAACGTGAGAACTAGGGGTATGGTCTGGAGGTCGATTCAGTTTTGCGCTGGAGGGGTTTTAGCGAGGGGTTGCTGGAGTGGTGCCATGGTGGAAGCAGAGCTGGTGATGCGGTCTGGATGTAGTTATTTGGACGTTTTGCAAGAAGTAATGGCAGTTTGGGATAGCTTTCGGAGTGAGGCTTGGCTTGGAATTTGCAGATGTGGTGGTGGAATCACAGTTGAAGATGCCATGAACGCAGTGGCGGTTGGAAGCAATGGTGGAGGGTGGAAAGTGACGGATAGAGCAACCATGCATGGTAAAGGCTTTAACAGCAACGGGAGGTGCGCAGATGAGTTCTATGTTCGCTTGATCTGGTTGAGCAATTAAAGGATTTCATCAAGGGAGTTTAGGATTTGTGCTTTGGTGGAAGCTTGGGTATCAATGGCGTCTATGTGTTGTTGGACAGTCACCTGCACCTCATTCAACTCCGTCGACAGCTTTGCGATGGAAGCATTGAGTGCGTCGAGTGCTTGGCTTCAGTCGAGAGCGTCATTTCCTCTGCAAGGGTCTCAATGAAAGCACCACTGATGCATTCACGATCAACGACGGCACCAGAAGACAATGAAAACCGAGAAGGTGAAAGGAAAAGGGGGAGTTCGGCATAGGAAAGTAGAAAAGAAAAGGAAAATAGAGAGGAGAAGTAGAGAGAAAGAGGGAAAAGACAGCGAGTGTGTGACAGAACAGAGGAGGCAGAACAATTGATTTCCATTTCTATGCTCTAGCACAGTAATAGCCTTGTATATACCTCAATCACTAAACACCTCGGTCACTAAGCAACCTACACCTCGATCACTACACAACTAACAGTAGGGGAAGTAAACTAGCAGCGGGGAAATAACCAACTAACAGTGCACGTGTAGACAGTGCTCTGAATAGAAAACCAACTGAACAGAAAACTAACAACACCCTAATAGACAATGCATGTGCAGGGAAGGAGACTACATTTAATCAGCTTAATCACAAAATTTCGGTGGCAGTCGGATAGTCTGAGTGCTTCACCTTCTAACTGTGAATTGTTGCCGATGTATACCCAAGGAGCCGCTGAGGAGCCCCGTAACCGTAACAGTATCCCTAAAGCTTTGAATCCTATTGCCCGAATTCCAAGTTAAGCCATCCAAAACTCCCATTTGACCCTCAAAACACCTAGACGAACCTCTTGTGTGTTGGATTGGCCAAAACATGTATAACGGGTGCAATAGAACAAATCTAAATCCTATGATCAAATATCAATTACTAAATACTTGAGTACAATAAACACAATATTGCACATCGATTTTTAATGTGAAAAATTCCTTCAAATTAAAGATAAAATTACAAGACAAAACTCATGACAAATATACTATAAAGATAGTATCAGTTGTAAAAAAAAAAAAACCCACTTTGAGAGCATTTCGCTATAATTCAAATAAAAAATGGTTGAACATAGCTCATATCATACCTGACAACCGACCAAAAAAATATAATGAGAATAAAAGTAACCAAATAATAATAAATTTTAAAAATATAATATAATAGTGTATTCGACCGTAACAAAGAATAAAATTCAAGTCAAATCTCAATTGTATGCGAACCTTTTTCTTTTCTCTTTTTTCTCCGGTCTCTCAATCATGTAGTGCTCTTTATATTGAAATTCCCCTCAAATCTATTACTATTGTTACAATTGCTGCTAATTCTAAAATTGTATTATACATTACTTTATAGAATACAAGTTTCTCGCATGTGACAGACATGATCATATCAAGACAATCTACCCCATGTATCCTTCGAGCATTGGTGTGATGACCCAAACCCTGTTATTGACCGCCGCCTGATTTTGATCATGTGAAAAAGTCATAAATCTCAAATAAATATCATAACATGTTCATAAATAATAAAATAGAACTATCTGAATAAATTTTTAATATAATCAAGGAAGATATTTAATCAAGAGAAAGAAGAACAAACAGTAACAGGAGGGAATGCCGCTGCACTGTGAATAAATTTGGTTTAAGAAGAGAGTCGATGCATTTGGTTTAATGTATTTTTTATTATTTAATATTAATAACATAACTTAATGATTTTTTTTATTTTTACTTACTTCCCCACATATTATTATTATTATTATTATTATTATTATTATTATTATTATTATTAGTAGTCCTAATTATTATTTTATATGTCTAAAAATAATTATCGACTGATGTGTCCCTAAATTTGGATTGTTATATGGGTTATGGAACTACTCGATATTTTACGTTAGGTCAAATTGAAGTCAATCTGGTCCCCATCTCTTCAAATATGGATCTTAGGTAACACAATAAATGAATAAGATATTAAAAAATTAGTTGGACTCACTTTTCGATATATCTCCGATACTCAAATTAGATATAATTTCAAGAAAATAGAAAAAAAGAGGATATTAGATGAGTGTATTAATGCATGTATGATGAATTTGCGAGTGGGGGCATCTTTTAGAGAGAGATGCGCTTATGAGGAAAGCATTTTTTTATGGTGTCTTGCCACTCATTCAATCTGTTTGCCCCCCTTTCTTGCTAAGTGGGGGGATATTTATAGAGTTGTCAGTGGATAAATCGTCCTTATTCATTAACAACTGTCCAGAAAACTGTTTAGATAAGACGAGGTAATTGGCCATTATGTTGTTCTGACCAGTTACAGCAAATTTCATCTACTCACATGAAGTGAAGGGGGCTGTTTGAATCGAGCCGATAAATCCATTAGTCCGTTTGAGCCATCTACGTCAACTAGACTAATCCGATTTTGAGTGAATCATTTCTGCCGATAGGCTATTTGATTGGGCTAGACAGACCGAACCCATTACAAGCCCCTCATATCGGGAGGCTTGTGTTTCAACCTTTTGATATGTTCACCGAATGATGTTAGTCATTTAGATGCGTCTTTTCAATCCGCCCGCCACTGTCTCACATGCGTGTGCCGTTAGCAGAAGTATTAAATGCAGGAGGTCTCAAAACTTGTGACTTCCCATAATTATCTCATCCGTGCCACACTGGTCATAATTATTAGTGTCGATCAGAATTCACGGGGCTTTGACATGTATTGCGGGATGTGACTTTTGAATTTTCTTCATGGTGCCATTCTACCTTACTCTTTTAAATCACATTCCAAATCCTCTTTACTTCCTCTTCTTGCTTCAAAATTCCTTCATCCACTCATGGCCCCTAGTGTAACCGATATCGAGTTCATTCTTTCTTTAAAGGACATGGAGTATTTGCGCGTCAAATACAAGATTTCTTCATCCGCGGTGCGCTTGCTACCGGGTACGGACGAAAGGGCCTGTTCTCCACTTGAGTATTCATTGTTGTTTACGAGACCCATTTAAAGGAGGGACTTCATTTTCCATTGGCGTCAGAGCAACATCAAATTCTTACGACCTTAAGGGTCCCGGTTGCATGACTGTAACCTAATGTGGTACATTATTTGGTTTCGCTATGTCTTTACATGCCACCATGGTCTTGAGCTAAATGCAACGGTTGTGAATGTGGTCTTTCAATTTCATCAGGGTTCAGATTGGATTTAGTTTGCTCCTCTCTCAGAGTTTGATTTGATCGAGGCAAACCCTGACTCTACAAAGAGGTAGAAGAATTAGTACTTTTTCTTAGCGGTTCCTTCTGGATGGGACCTATCAAATGAATAAAGTAATATGAAAGAATCCTTTATTGCCAAGTCGTCGAACGATGATAAAGCATCAACAGAGAAATTGACTGACTTCATTCAAGTCCACACCAACACCTTTCACAGATATAAGAAAAATTGCTGGCTATCAATTGAGGCCTTCATACAGGTGAAGTGGAAACCCCGTTTAGACGGGGTAGAGGTGTCTCCATAACCTAGGAGGAAGTTGAAAAGAAAGTAGAGGTCGCTCCGTATCAGCGTCTCTCCCAGGATGTCTCCAGGCGACTAGTGACTATACCCGAGTCTTCCTCCAATGAAGATTGTGCCGCCATTGAGAGACTGGGGGAGAGTGAAAATATCTTCAAGGAGAACGGCTCTTGCCCCTCCTTCCTCATCGATTAGGGTATCTGGGACGGTCAGGCCTTTGGAGGGTGGTGAGCTTTGTGTGCCTCCTATTTTGACCGAGGGCTAAGCCAGGGAGATTGTTGAGACCATCGAGGTAGTTGAAATTGTCGAGAGATATTTGCCTAAGGCCCTTGAGCCTGAAGTCTGAGGAGAGGTAGAGGCTGAAACAATTATGGGGGCGGCTAAAATGTTATGTTTCGAGCCCTCTAAACCTGAGGATGGAGAGGAGGTCGAGATTGATGGGACTGTGGTGGTGACCAAGGTGCCTGCTGAGGTCCAGCCCCCTGGCTCGAGGTCCAAATGAATATTCGGGGCAAAGGGACTGTGGAAGAGGCCGATGCGGCTACTGAGATCCACCCCATATGCCTGAGGTTCAAATGAACATTCAGGTCGAGGGACCTTGCTTAGAGCCTCTGGACTTTGAAGTCCGAGGGGCATTAATGACTTTATCTAGTAGTCCATCCTCGAAGAGTTCATCCTTCGGTGAGGTATAGGCTGAACATTTTTTTGGTTTTTTTGTTTCATTTTTGTTGTCAATCGACTAACCCATTCCCTGCTTGTAGTTACATGAATTGGCACATCAACTTACTTCTATTGTCGATCGCCTAACTTGGACTTACGTTGAATAGGAGAAGTTAGCAGCTACAGAGGAGTGGGCTTCCCGGTTTGAACATGTGTTATCTAAGACTAAGGCCAAGGTATCTTCCCTTGAGGACGTGCTTAGCGAGCAACAGTAGAAATACGCTCTCCTTTGATTAAGGCAGACAATATCAAGAAGGTACTAAATCGCAAGTATTGTGACGGTATCAACCTCTGTCAACAGATAATAAAGGTAGTGATTTTGAATTTCCTACTTTCTATGCTCCATCCAAGGAACGCTGGTGCCCAGCATTGGTCAGATGTGTTGATCTGTCCTAAAGAGGATGATGTGCTTTCATCGTCTTTGTCAGGAACCGCCCGGCCTCCATTGGATCCTTAAAGAGTTCCCCCCCCCCTTTTTTTTCTTTTTTACATTAATCACCCTAATAAAATGTACTCGATTTGTGGTTGCTAATGCCTTCGTATATGTATTGAGTTTCTTTTTTTATATATCTCTTTTTTATTTATTTATTTAGTCACATGTGCCGGCTAAGCATTATAGCCATCATTATTGGGATAAGGAGAATCTCAAGCGGTCGTCCATGCTTAAACTATTAGTACTTGGTCCAATAAGAGGAGGTTATTGTTTTGGCATCTCAGACCTAAGTCCATTGACCATGGTTAACTGGCGATGCTACCTCCTTTGAGGGGAAGTCTTTGCAAGCGTGCTATAAAAGCCCCCCAAATTTAGTGCTTTTGACCGCATATGGACCATTTGATAATGTGACCAAGGTTTTTAGACCGCTATGAAATGGATTGAGCCAAGTAATGATGGCTTCACCTGACTTAAGGGTAGTTGAGGTCATGCAATTATACGAGATGACAAACAAGCATTCACATGAATAACAAACAACAGATGAAGGAACAATCATTTTATTAATAGAATGTGACACATTTTTCAAGCAACCAAAATGTTGTGTACTAACTTTACCTAAGTACTTCAGAAACCTACTGGTTGTACTTCTTGAGGTGAGAAGTACTCTAAGTTTGGGAGACAAGTTTGCCATTTTGAGTCTATAACTTGTACTGTAACGTCCACAGATACCCGCTTGTAGACATTGTCCACTTTGGGCCCAACCCGCACGGTTTTGTTTCTGGTAGGCCCACGACCTCCAAGATCGCGCTTACAAGGAAAATGTCTCCACAGCTTATAAAGCATGTTTCGTTTCTCTCTCCATTCGATGTGAGACCTCACAATCCACCCCCTTGGTGGCCCAACGTCCGCGCTGGTACACCAAACCGGTCCCGATTCTGATACCATTGTAACGTCTTCAGATACTCGCTTGTAGATATTGTCCCCTTTGAACCCAACTCACACGGTTTTGTTCCTAACAGACCCACGACAGCCAAAATGTGTCTACATGGGAAAGGTCTCCACGGCTTATAAAGCACGCTTTGTTCCCCTCTCCATCCGATGTGGGACCTCACATAAACCATGCCGCTCAGAATCTTGTATCGAGTGAATAGAGCCTCAATGTTGCTAGAGGTAAAGACAGACAAGATCTAGTCAACTTCTTTAAAGGCCAAGGATGAAAAGCATGAAGGCTACTCATTTATTTGTGGAAAAAAGAGGCAAAGGCAGTCGAAGGCAATAGGAAAAAGTGAAAATGGCAAAGAGGCCAAGTGTTTAAATGGACGAAGGCACTAGGCCCAAATGGCATCACGCGGGAAAATTGAGGGTTTCCTCCTCATGATAACCGCGACATGCATCCCGTCCTTGGGGCACCGCGATGCATTTTTTCCCTCATCAGCAACGATGCCTAACACCGTGCCTCGCAACGTGTGCAGTCGCCTCCTATCAAGCTCATACCATCCCACCAACAATAAATGCAATGGCGACGGCCACCAGTCGGCGCCCCGTCAGCCAAAATGTAGACCTGGCAGCCCGCAGCCTTGCTGACCCACCCGTCCAGTTGTATGGACCCCAATCAACCGAAGGCAATAAATTAGCAATCCAACTTGGCATGACATACAACAAAAATCGACAATGATTTGACAAGTTCCATTAAAGAGCAAAGTATGTATATCCAAAGGCACTATAGACCTCAAAGTACAAGAAGGGAAACGGGGACACCAGCTAAGCCTACAGCCTGCTGCGGCGACCAACCAAAGGCATCGAGCTGCTAGAACCACCCAATGCTGAACCCTGATCATTCCTGAGAAGTGCAAAGGGTATGGGCTCACCTCTACGCCGAGCATTCTCACAACAAACTTCCATAAGCTCTTGTGATGTCCTCTGAAGCTTGTCCTCGAACAAAGCGATTTGATCCAATGCCCAAGCGTGTGCTTCTAAGAGCTCTTGGTACTTGGTCCCTCTACCCGACCTCCTCGACGGCCCACTGGAATAGGATGCACGCCCCCTCATATCGGTCCACTAGCGCCCCCCGGACAGAGTCGGTGGTGAAGGGGCCCTCGAGCCAAAGGAGCTTCCTTCCTCCGACAAAACCTCTTTTGATCCTCCCTCCAGGGCCCCATGGGAAACCAATTCCTTAGTATTGTGAAGGATGTTAGCATGCTTTTCAACCACCGCCGTCAACGATCTACCTATATATGCCTCGATTGGCGTGAGGTTCACAGCATAGAAATTGTTAACTCTACCCGACTCATTTGGAACTTGCCAGTTGGGGATGACCTGTAGGAAGAAATAGCAGGTTTTCAGGTGCTCAGATGACCCAGGGCTCACCTTGCTCAACCGAAATCACGCACGAAAAAGAAGGAGACCCAATCTCCCTCTTGGATAATCCAAAGAAAAACCTTCAAAGTTCAGGCATCCAGAGTGAGCCTCTTGGCGCAAAAAAAGACAAACAGAGTAACCAAATGATGAATAGCATCTGGGTACAGGCAAGCCACAAGAATCTCTAGAGACACCAAGATATTGGGTAGTTGCCTTTGGAGTGAAAGTCGGAGGCCAACGCACTGGTGCTCCTCATAAATTGTGATAAACTTTGAAGGCAGAGAGTAGCCTATGTACCCAATGCCCAAAACCACGATTGAGACAAAGCCTGAAGAGTAGCACTCACTGATCAGAAGCTCCATGTCCTGACCAGATATGGTCGATCGGATGGAAGAGGCACTCTAAGAAGCCATTTAGGAGCTGTTCAAATTGGCAAAGAAGTATAACTAGTTGAAGCAAGGATGCCCACAAAGAGATGAAGAAACAGCCTAGGGGCTAACACATAAATAGGTGACACCCCTATGAAAAATGGCATCATACGAAGGCATCAGAGTGACACGCCCTCTGCAGCAGTAGCGACATGTGGCATCGTCCTAACATACAGCACCGTATCTTTTCACTAAGTGTCATCATGACCAGATGGCACAGAGTTGTCACCGACATCAATGCGCGATGACATTTTGATGGATAAGACCGTGACCCACTAATGCGCCATTTTCCAAGGCAAAAAGCGGACCGCATGAGGCCATGGCTGGTTCGACGCCAATCTACCTGGCTGGTCTCCCAGCAATGTGTTTGGGACAGTCGACCGGGAGGTAGGTCATTAAAAAATCGAGCCGACAACCTCCCGATCTATCAAACTGTCAGAGGACAGGTCATACATAACTGTATGAAGGCGCTCTAATCCTTAAGTCATGCAAGAAAATAAGAAGACAAGATTCTAGAAACTCAAGAAAAAAACAAATACTCGATAGTTTCATTCATTAACTTCTTTTATAGAGTACAAAGCTTACACCGAGAAAAGTACATAGTAGAAAAAATAATGCAAAATACATTGAGCAAAATTTTGACGATGCATGCCTGAAAACTGATTCTGAAAAGACACGTGCAGGGCGGGCAGCCGTGGCTAAAGCACCATCCGTACTTCCTATACCTACCCATCGAACGTCCCAATCGGAAACCAGGTGCTGTGGGAAATTAACAAGGAACAATTCCCTAGCAAGGAGAGAGGCAAAAGCCTCCGTCCCATGAGTGGGAAGATTCCCACCCAAAAGCACCAACACCAGCACGCTCCAGTGATGACCCCTATAGGTGAAACCGGGGGCAGGGCAACTTCCCAAAATCCAAAAGAATCCTGAGAAATGCCTGCCCTGTGAAAACTCCTTGAGAGGAGGACATTCGAACGCCAGCCAAAGGTGAAAAGTAAAGATGGCCCTACAACTGAGCTGCCCGCGTGGTGGCATGAGAATTGCCAGAGTAGGGCCAAGGTGGCACAAGAATAGCTTGAGTAGAAGCAACACTATGAGCATTGAGTGCATCTTCAAGTCTTCCAGAGCTCCATCCGATCGTAGTGCAAGGCATCGGAGGGCCCCTGCCAATTTCAAACTCCCACATCACTTAGCTGGTGTGAGGGTAAACCTTGAGGTAAAGAGTAAGAAGCCCCTCCATTTATAATCGAAAGAAAAGGTTGGCAAGCCTCCAATGAAATGTCAGGTCAACCATTATCAACCACCGGGAACCAGCAAGGAATCAACGCTAGACCTAAGATCCATACCAAAATTTTCCAAACAAGGTATCGAATCACTGTGGCATTGTAAAGAAAGCTACAAAATGTCTAGGCAAGGTGCTCAGCTCCTGAAAACTGGCAATTGAAGTGTCTCAAGAAGGGATGAGTGAGCAAGCACAAAAGGAAATGTCCCATCATCTAACATATTGGGGACCAAAGAGGCCCAACTCTTTGGCATGGGGGCTAGTGATGGGGGCGGTTAGGTTATAAAATGGGCCAATCCAAAAGCTAGCCGTCTATCGGCAGGGCCCAGGAAATAGCGAAGCCCAAAAGATCCCATCGACAACCCACCTCCAACATGCGCGTTTTGGGCCAAAGAAGGTAGCAACGATCCAGGCCCAACAGGTAGCCTTTGTTATGCAACCAATCGCGGTCCAAGTCCACCATTTACCTTGGCAATGGCAGTCTAGTAGCACAGAGGGTGTCGACACATCAAGCCTTGACAATTAGCAGCAGAGGTCAACTCTAGGGAACCATCGCGTCCGCCTACCCATAGCAGCACAGCCGATCCACGCAGGAACAACCTGGCCCTTGTTAGCCACAACCAGCTGCGGTCACATTACCATCATAAGACGACACCTAACAACAGTGGCTCCCATCAACACCTAGTGGCCGACGAATCCTGGGGATACACTTATCATCAGCCTTAGTGCCAATCTACAATTTGCCACGCCTAAAAATATCCCTCTCCTTTTCCAGAGAAGGAATTGATTTGAATTGATTAGCAAAAGTACAGAAAGAACCAAGTACTCTTTCTGGAAACAACTCTCTCGCTCCTTTATACTCCAAAAGTCACTCCCCGAGTGCAGTATGCCAAAGCCTTACCCCCCGACTTTCTCGAAGTCGTTCTCTATCGACCGCATTATAGGAGCCCAGTCCCCCTCTTACATCCCCCATATTCATGCACCATAACATTCTTTTATATCATTGTATCTTTCTATTTTCTGAAAAAAGAAATCGATTGAAATGTCGGAGGATAAACTAGTGAATAAATCCCGCCAATCATCCGGCCTTTTATTCGTTATTTGTGGTACGCATGACCTAAATTAGCAAAAATGAAAACCGAATTTGCTCCAATTCGACCCGCAATGAAAGATCGAATAGTTTTCTAATCCGTATAATATAAATCGAGAGACGATCAAGCATTGAATAGGATCGTACAAAAATATCCCTAGACACTACAACCTTTTATTTGTATTTATAGTGTGAAGAACTCATAAATTATTGATCCAAAATTACTTTCACATAAAATAGCTTCTCAGGTTGATTTCTATATATTCCTCATGGATAGAAAAAAAATGATCTCATAATGTCCACATATTGGGAAGTTTTTTAACTTTACAAAAATTATACAATATAACACTCAATCGTGTCACCAATTACAAAAGATATATAATAATTTCTAAATCTTTTAATTTTTTAATTATTAAAATATATGATAATTATTGATGGGTATTATAACCCGAATAATGGTAAAACCACCCGTGGGATAAAATATGGAAACTCCTAATAACTTCTACGGTTTATTTTTGGGAAAGAACCACCACAACCAACCGGAGAAGTTATAAAACCAACCGGAGGTTGAAACCGGAGTGGGGAAGTTAAGAAACCAACAGGAGTTGGGAAAAACTAAATGTACTTATCCGGAGAAGTTATACTTTTCCGGATAAGTTACATAACTGAAAGGAAGTTCTATAAAAGGGAGGGTAATCCTCCGAGGAAGGGGACTTCTTTTCGGTCCTGAAAAACTCTCCCTTTCTCTCTGAAAATTAATATCTAAAAGAGAACAAAATTTATCTTTCCCTTTTTACTCTCAAAAAAGGCCATGACTGACTTGAGCGTCAAAGGCCTTTGGGATTTAGCCCCATCACTTCTCACTGACCATTTTTATCCGCTTTTGTGTTGCATGTCTTGAGTTCAAAAGACGGAACTACCGAATCATTCCTATCCACCACCGACTGCATCCACATTACCATATCTCTGCCTAAACTCCTACTGATCCGCAACAATTATATATTTGTTAATAAATAAATTTTACAATGGATTCACATTATAATATAAATACTCTAAGTTTACGGCCGAAATTTTAACATTTTGATATAGACTGGTCAGAAAAAGTTATTGGGTCAGATTTGATGGAAAGAACCTATTGTTATCAAAATAATAAACACGTGAACTTAAACTAATCTTTTATGATTTGTTGAAATAATTAAATAGAAATGCTCCCACCCAATGAAATTTTTAACATAAATTAAACACTTGTTATCCAGTAATTTTTTCGAATTCCTTTGCCAAATTGTAAAGATTTGAAATCAGATGGCAAAACAAGAAAAGATAGTATGGATTTTACCAATTTTTTGGATCATAGAGGAAAATATTAAGCTGTAAAAATCAAAATATTTGTCATGAACTCGGATCCAAAAATAGGCAATATAAATAGCCAATAATAATTATAATCCATAAAATAAAATTCTCAAGATAAAAACAATCCAAACTAAAAACCTAAATTCAGGAGTGATCCAACGACATATCCAATCAACCCAACAATAATAAGAATAATTAATCATCATAAGATTTCTCGGATCGCCTATCCAGTCAATAAATATGTACGTTTGCTCAAAAGTCTATATGAAAAAAGGTAACAAATGACAATCCAAACAACTCACGTATTCACGACAAATTAAACACCACAATTGTCTAACTAATATAATAATCTGAACACTGACTCTTCTACAATACAACATACAAATCATCATCCTATCCGCCACCCAAACATTACCAAAAATACAACTAAGACGAATCCAATCCAAATATAAGGCAAATATTTACCTAATATAAACAAGATTTCAATCAAAATAACGTCTTAGCTCCCTACAATATATCTGTAACCCTTTAATTTAAACAGATAAGAAACATAAAAATGAACCAAATATTCAATAAATATTAGTATATAATATATATCAAATAGTACGTCCATAATTAGAGCGAAAGAGTAAACCAAATAAGCGATATAAAATCTAAGAAAGTCAAAAATCTAAGTGTCGAGGGTCGCAAATCAACAAAGTGTCCAAATATGATTTTGTACGTAAAGTCTACAATCCAAAGTAAAGCCAAACAATCTAAATGTACGAGACCAACCAAATTCGGTATTCAAGTCCAATGTTGATCAAAGTCTACAAATCTAAAATGAAATCTTAAATATCCAAAATCAGATGTAACCAAAATATATTAAAAATCTAAAATATATATAAATCGAAGAACCAAAAATCAAATAATTAACTTTGAGAAATGGTTACACGTACTTTCAGGAGTATTAGACTATAAGTTACTATTTAGACCCATAGGCAGGTCGTCTACATATTCTCCCCTATAGATGGGGCAAATATTACTTTTTTTATCACTCGTGGATGATAAGTGTAGTCCTCAAATTTGTCTCAATTATTAAAATTTTTGAATATATTAGTTTCGTTCAATTTCTTACAATGGTTTTCAAAAAAATACAAATTGATAAGGATCTCTATATCACAAATCTAAAACGTTTTCTATCTAGCGGAAAAGGACAAACCTTTATCTTGGAAAGGTCAAACACAAAGCTTTCAACTTGAGAATAATCACATGTCGAATCAAATATTTAAGATAAAACCAGACTCGAAGCACAATGTATGGATACCACATGCACAGCCCATATACAAATTTTTATAATTTTTTTTATAAACATACTTTTATATAAATAAAACACCTCAAAATATTTACCCATTTTTTATGAAATAAACAAAATCATCAAATATTAATAAAATGGAAGTAAAATTCCAAAACAATCAATAAAAGTAACATGGATGTACAAAAAAGTCAAATAGGGTAAATAAAATTTCATGCATTTATATTAAATCCATCAAATATAGATGAAACTAAATAGAAATGAAATCAAACTAAAACTAGAGTATAAGGATACTTATATCAACCTCCAATCTAACAGATCAGACAAAAAGATATCTCAAATCTCTCTTCTCCTCTTCCTCTCTCTTCCTTCTTCTCTTTCTCTCTCCTTTCTCTTCTTCCCATGCGAAATAGTTGAAACAGTACACATCACCGTTTTTATAATAGAATTGGTGCATGAGTGCCAGTTAGGCGTGCGTCAGGCGTTGCGCCAAACCTCATGCGTGCATGAGCATCACCTAAAGCACCTCTCAAGCGTGGATACATTGGAATCAGTGCTCGAGTACCACCTTAGACACTCCTCGAACACGCCCACTCTGGAACCCACACAAAAGTGCACATCTGTTGTGCGTCAAGCATCGAAATTGCTTCATTAATATGAATGTTCTTTAAATTCACATTACAAAATTAATTTTAATATCCTAAAAATATACTGATATATTAAATTAAATCAGATAAAAATCAAAAATTACAATATTAGTATATATTTGGACTAAAGTTTGACTCGAATATTTGAAATTTGATATTTAATTTGCCAAAGGATTTAACCTAAGCCTTGCACACCATAGGAACAAGTAAAAGGGTTAGGTAATTCTTTCAGATAAACTCCTCCGATATATTAATCAGCATAAATTCAAATTGGGGCAAAGTATTAGAAAATTTTTGAACTTGCTGTGCCCGATCTGTATGACTACCGATGCTAGTAATTGGATGGCCAAGTTGTTTATGTAGCTCGGGGATGATAATGAAGGGTGATGTGAGCGTTGGAAGCTAGATTCTTGTCTTTAGTGAATTTTGAGATGAGCTTGATGGACAGTGTTGAACCAATACTAATCTATAGGCAAAGTATGGACTTAGTTAACTAATTTACTCAAAAAGAATGCACTTTTCTTCTTAAGATGAATAATTTAGATTTAGTAGTATTTTTCTTATGATTATAATTATCCCTTTACCTTTTCTTGTTTGGTTTTTAATTTGTTTTTCCTCTCATATTTGTTGTGACTTCCTCACTACTTATATGAGAGCTCTTTAGATTTATAAAAGAAAGGTGGGACCCTTTGCAAGGTACTGATCAAGCAGCCATCCTCTAAAGGACGTGTGGCTTTTGCTAAGGGGACCTATGTGGCCCCTGTTGCTGTAGAGTTGACATTGACTAACCATACATGACACCAAATTTTTAGTGGCCACAGTACCTTTAGTCATTAAAGGAATGGACCTATAAGTTTTATCAGAGTAGATCCAATCTTCAGGTTGGTTCAAAAATCCTAATAAACTGAGAAGTTGTTCTTTAAAATTAATAACTACTCCTTGGATCATATTTTCTATATGGGAAGGCCGAACCAAAGGTAGGTCGGTTTTTCATTGAGAGGAAGTAGACCAGGCCGATTCAACCTTCCGGGTTAGACTATTTGGAGATCGCCCCTGTCCATATCGATATACTTATTTGTATAAAATTTATTCAAAGTGTTTATGAACCTTACAAATGTAAACGCCTCAATAAAATCAAGGTGATTCAATATATATATATACAGACATACACGTGCACACACACACACTTACAAATATATATATATATATAAGCGTGTAAATACAATTTGATCCACCAAAATTATTATTGAATAGCATGACTCTTATGAAATGTACCTAACAATGAAAGTAGAGTCAATTTCACTTCTATAAAAACTAACATTCTAGAGTTTAAATTTTATGAAAAGAAATTTTATAGGGTAAACTTGGTGAAAGTCCTTTTTTAACAATAAGAGGATGCACTTGCAGTGGTTAGAGGCAAGAAAAACAGAGTGATAGGCTAACAACATAGAGTTACATAATAAAATATTATGAAATTACTCATAACCATATTGTGTACATTGCACTAAACTAAACAAAATAATTCATGTCAACCCCGAGACTAATTAGTGAAACTTTATTATTATTATTATTATTATTACTGTTGTTATTGTTTTGTATTTATATAGGATGAGGAATGTAGAGTATTTGAAAAGTTGTGGCTTGATAATTTCCTTTGCCATCATCACATGTTTTATTATGATTTTAGTACGTTGCTTTTCAATGGTGAAATAGTAATGTATCATTCTACCAAGAGCAGACAGAGATAAAATAAAACTTTTTAATTAAGAGTAGATAAAGACAAAACCAAATTTTATATTAATCTTTATAAATTAGAAATAACTTCTGTCTTTTAATTTTAATTACTCATTTGGTAATAGAAAGTTAGAATTTAATTATTTTTAAAATTTTAAAATAGTTAAATTTGATCAGTTTTTGGATTGTTAAAAAATGATTAGTTTTAACTATCTATATTAAAATAAATAATTGAGATTATGAAAAGTTCAGGATATTCCTCACCTATGCAAAGTAGGTCCACAAAATCCCCAATATCCATTTATCACTATAGGTTTTTAAAAGATTGCTAATGCACCTATCCAACCCTAATAGTAAATAAAGATTTAAGAAAAATATGATAAGCAAATCTGATGTATACTTGTATCAAGGTTTTATTCCGAACATTGATCATCCAAGGTAAGATCCAAGCCCAAATGCATTAATTGTGATCCTACACACTACAAATAATAAAATTAAAGGGACCGTGTCTTTCTTTCAAGTTATCTCCTCTAATACCTAAACAATGACATAAAAGAGATTATCAAACCTTTGACTTTCATTGTGAGACTCCTATCTTTAGACGTACCAATACAAGAGGGGTCGAGCGCTTTAATGGGATAGGAGGAAAAAGTATAGCCTTAAGAGTCAAATCTCTTGTAGCCTAGGTTTTGAGATTTAGTCAATCTTTGTCGGGAATGGGCTTTGAGGCCTACCCTCCGCTAGATCTTGACACGTGGGGCATGCAAATTGCAATTTTTCTCATAGAGCTGCTGCATCGAGTGGGAGGGCTAATAATATCTTTGAGGCTAGTCAATATGACTTAGTGCTGTAGACTAATGGCTTTTGTTCATTTGAGTTGAGATTTCCAAAATCTAAAAAGGATGAGAATAAGAGTGTGTGTGCACGTGCACTTTTTGCTTTTTCTACTTATAATGTATTAAATCGCATGAGAGATGATGAAACAGTTATACACTAGAACCCAAAAGTAGTTATTGTAAAGGGATTAATGATTGATTGGTTGTGTATCTAAGGATAGAGGGTCGCTATATGTAGCCAAGATTTCCTCCTAATGTTGTTGCCTTGTCCTATTACATATCCTCTAATAAATTATCTTTTAAAAGTTGTTAGGCATCCTTTCGGTATATTAGACAGGCTGAGTTTGATCCTCACAGTTGGCCTTTTAGAGGACCAATGGTGATACATGTAGCCGGATGCTAGTGTATTCTCTTATTGTTCACTTGACCGTCTCTTGCCCTTTGATACGACTTCTATTCCTTGATCAAGAAGATAGTGAGTGGAGAGAACCAATGACTCTCTTTGATTCGGTAGCTTCTATAGCTTTGAATCTAAGGCACACTCGCACCTAACACTGGCCCTCAATTTTAAAGACTAATGCCCAAAGTCCGAGGAGCTGTTTTGATGGAAGTTGCCTCATCACTTCCTTCTATGTGGCTCAATAAGATCCTTGACTATGGGCATAATTACCATGTCTTCTCACTACCTTGAGTCTTCTTGACTTTTGAGATTTTCTTTGAATCTTGACAGGATGTCTAAATATATCTATCACTTCAATTGCTTTTTATGCCTTACTATAAATGAATGCTCATGTGTCTGGTTAGGATTCCACACCTTTTTTTTTAATTTTCTTGAATTTTTTTGAACATATTTCTCAAGACTTCTGTATATTTCTACTCAATGAGGCTGCTCTTTTCACTGAAGTCATTGCTTGCTCTTTAAGGAGACCTACTATTTCACTAGTGTGGTATCTGATGACATATCAGACTACATCATTCTTCTCTAAGACTTATATAATCCCTGATAAGTATGAGGTTATAGTTTTTAGGCTCGGTCATCACGCTTACAAAACATTGGGGGTCCTCATCTTATCTACAAGAAAGCACTAAAGAACAAGGTTGCACTCTCCCTTCACCCTGAGTAGATAGAGATTTTGAACATTGTCAATATTTCATTTGTGCATTTTCATCCTAATAGTATGAGGTATCTAGTGCCATTTTTTTGTTTTCTTCTAGTTATATAGGAAAAATGTTAACTCTGGAAGTTTTCTAGGGAGTATTCTACATCTCAAAAGGAAGGATGTGCTGGTTTTATCTTAGCCCACAACCTGGCCTAGGGTCTAATGGTCGCAACCTTGATTCTATATCGAGATGGAAAGACAAATTCTTATACTTGAAGAATCCTGTGGGATGGCATCTACCTTTAAAGATGCTATTGAGGAAACTAGCAATCTGCAGCTATTTTAACTCAACTTCTTTGGCAAAGATTTGCAAAGAGTTGGACCCAATCCATTTGTTTCTAGAGGAACAAAAGAACGTGACCGACCTACTAATGGAGGTGGTGCTCATCGATGCAAAAATAAGCCCATTGGTAGTGTAGGTGGCTATGGCTCTACCCTTAATGTATGAATTTTAAAAAAAAATATTTTAATAATAATTAATTTAATATAATTAATTAATTTTTTAGATTAATTGAGATTTCATATTAAAAATTAAATTTTAGACTAGAATACGTAAAGCCAAGTGGCGCGTAATATTTGTTTGATCCACGCTTGAACTTATTTTAAAGAAAATATGTGCACCTAAGGTACACTTTAGTACTTGAATGGTGCTCGTATATACTTGGATCAAAATATTAGCGTTAGATTACCAATTTTTTTTATAAATAGACTATTGGCTAATTTTGGCTCATTTCTATTAGAATTTGGAAAGAAAAGATAGAAAAAGAAAATAAAAAGAGCGGAAAAGAGAGAAAGGAGGAGGATATAATATGAAGTGAAGTAATTTTTGGGTAAAATCAAATGAAGACAAGCGAATCTAAATTATTTTTTCTTTTATTACTTTTCTTTCTATAATTCTTGAGTATTTCTTAATCCAAATACTTATATATATGTTTACATGCATGTATTCTTATTTCCATTTAATAAAACTTTATAAAATAAATATCTTAAATCCATACAAATTATATTTAAATACTAAATTTTTATTTAGTATTCTTACATATCAAATATACATATGTATATATATATATACTTTTATATATCTTAAATTTGTATATAATTATTCATACAAGTTTTATATTTGAAAGAAATTAATGAAATTATAACAAACTTTATTAAGTTTCTAAAATCTTAACTTTAATGATTTTACATGTTAAAAACATAGTCATGTAAGTATCTAGATATGTCTAAATTATAAATATTAAAGTTTTTGTATATTTATAATTTTTATTTCATGTCATATGTTTGAAGAAAAATGAGAAAAAAACACTACATTAACTTTGATGGGATAAATCATTTTCTTAGATATAAAAAATAAGAATGTATTTGTATTTGAATAGAATTTTTAGCTTGATCAAGTAATAACTATTATAAAAAAATAACTAAATATATTAAAATATATTTTAATACATTATTAATAAATTAAAGGTCAAATCCAATATCCACGACTTATAAAAGTGTCTTTCAACCACTCCTATAGAGAATATCATATATTTGGCACACCCAGAGTCATGAATAATAATGTATGACTTTTAGTTTTGTGAAAATAATTATAACTCAAATTTTGATAGTATCATTTGTTAGTGAAGTCATCATTAATGTCGTTAATATGATTTTCATATATTTGATGTCTCATAAGAATTTATCAAATTTTTGGTATGATTCAGATATTTATACAATTTTTAAAATATTTTATCTTGATTACATGGTTTTCACAACCTTTTTAAAAAATTAATATTGTCATTTTAAATATCTGGTCATTGAATTATCCTTAACATGTTTCATTCGGTATATATACTCAAGAAAAAAAAATATATATATTTTACTAAATATTAGACTTATTCTTACTTGTATTTACTAATCTTTTAGATTAATGAGTTCGGTAACTTACAGAAGATTTGGGATCATGGGAAGACTTTGAGAAATAGGAAACATGTAGAAATATTAAAATTATAATTTCAAAGATTAAAAATAGCCTAGGCTATTTCTCCCAATATAAATATGCATAAATAATTATATGGTAATTTAACACATATAAATGTATATATTTAAAATTTAATGATATGCAATAATACTAAATAAAATCTCAATGCATGTGGGTGAAATGCCTGAAACAGAGCCCCGCGGCTCTGATGAAGGAGGGAAAAATAACCGGATTGTTCGAGCCTCACGACGATTTAGGGCATGGCGATTTGTAAAATTTGAACTGCAAAAATATTTATTTTATTAGTTAGATTTCGGAAGTAAGGGTTTTCTTTTTATTTTAGCATGCAAACGTGGAAATTTTTATTTGCACATTTTTATCTTGTTAATATATAATGAGTACCCTATTTATATTTGAACTGCAAATATTACCGTCGCACTTTCCTTAAGGCTTCGCGAGTCTCTCTCTCCTCCTGCCCTTCTCGTCTCACATCTCCAGAACTCGGATCTATCCTTCAATTTGATCCATCCCACGAGTCTTGTGTCCATGATTTTTCAATTTCTTGTGATCGTTGCCTTGAGAGATACACTGATATTGTCCGATTAACTTTTAGGCAAAGCCCTAATTTCACATGTGTTTATCAACACTTAAGCCCCAAGCAAGATTGGATACAGCAAGGTGGGGGACAGGAATGCACAGATCTTTAGTTCCTTCGTTCACTTAAATTTGAATTTCTTCCGTCTCTTTTTTCTTCTTAAATGCTCATCGCATTATCTTCCTTCGCTTCTACTCACCGAATAGCAGAGAGAGTAAGGGACGAGACTATTCCTTGCCGCTGCTGTCAATCGTTGTAAAATAATTCCTTCTCTTGCAAGGAAATCCTTCCATTCTATTTTCTTGCTTTCATACAGTGATTCGTGGATAATTGGTTGAAATTTTGGTTGTAATCGATGAAATGCATGAAACGGAGCCTACGACTCTGATGAAAGGGAAAAAACCGGATTGCTCGGGCCTCATGACGATTCAGAGCAGGACAATTTGTACAATTCAACTTCAAAAATGTTTATTTTACTGATTAGATGTTGAAAGTTATGATTTTCTTTTTTAATGGTTAGAATCAGAAGAGAAGGGAGGAACTGTTGCCCTAATTTCACATATGCTTTTCAACACTTGAACCTCCATCAAGATTGCTATGCAGAAAGGTGGGGACGGGCATGCACAGGTCATTGGTTCAAGACGGCTATGGACTACGGTCCTTCACAAGTACGCCTTTCATCGCTTAGCTCTTTTTAGTTTTTCATTCACTTCAATTTGAATCGTGGCTTCTAAAACATATTTTAGTGCTTTGTGCTGCTTTTGAATGCCTTCTTCTTGAAATTGATTTTCTTATCTCTGATTCATGGTGCTTTAGGGCTTTTTCCTTCATCTTCCTAATTTGGATACTTTCTTCGATTCTTCAATGACCCATCTCTTAGGTGTGGAAGTAGCAAATTGTAGTAGATATTTCAGTGAAAACAATGCCACTGTTGCAAATCTATTTTTTTACAATTTTTATTTTTAAATTTCCACATAGATCTTCGGGATGCATTTGTGTTAATGATGATGTTTGGTTTAGTCTAAACATTAATTTTTAACTTTAATGAAAATATCAATTTATTCTTATTGGTCACTAATATTTTATTGCAGTGAATTGGTTTAGCTTATTGTTTCATTGAGAGTTAAGAACTTGTTGGGTCCCATGTCTTGTCCCATGAAAAATCCTGAGGCTCACGAAAGGTTTAGAAGCCCGCGCGCAGTTGGTTAGCCTAGCCCAAAGAACCTAACGCGTGAAAAGAGCCCATGCTTTGGTAGAATATCTGGAATCTCTACAACGCATTTAATGCGTTACAGAAAAAAACAGAAAAGCCTAAAGACTAGCTAATAGAGGAGTGGTCGATGCAAATACTAACGGCCTCTGCAGAAATACCGCAGTAACTAACTAATCCCCGCCTGTGGAAAAACAGTGTGGCTTAACTCCTCAGAAGCGTGCCAGCCACTTTGAGGACACCCGACATGACCGGCGGTCCACTAGCAGTGACCAGCGGCGCAAAAGCCCTCACAACGGGTATTTTGGCACCCAGAGTCCAACGGGGAGAGGCCTATAAGAGCCCTCACGCCCCACAGAGAAGGGGATCTTCTTCCTCGATTCCGATTCCGACTAATGAGCTCTGAGCTTCCTTCCTCTCGACTTGGTCACAAGAAAGTAACGAGCTGGAACTGAGGATTGACTCACTTCCGTCTGGCACAAGCTAGCTCACGAATACTCACCCCACGTCTACTCAAACTACGGGGAAGTCAGCCACCCCATGCGGTGCATCGAGGAAGCCAGGCCTTCCATGACTTGCTCACTGCATTCTCCATATCATTACACGAGCATCTCTTGCGCTTTTACAGCATTCATCCGCGCACCGCCCTTTAGCATGCGCCATTTCCGTTCATTGCGGGAATTTGTCAGACTTGAAAGGCGGAGCTCGGTGGGGGAAAATCACGGATCCCCCGACCTCTTGTTCGTTGTTTGTGTTGTGCAGGTCCAGGTTCATAGCGACGAAGATCGGACCCTTCTACCGATGCCGCTACGTGCTAAGGAATTCGAAGGCTCCCTAATCCGTGACGAATCGCGAACCCGGGACGCAATATCGGGCGCCGTCTGTGAAAATCGACGAGAAGCCAAGTGTCTCTTTCCCACCATACTCCTCGAAAACCGTAAGACGGTGAACACTCGAGCGCAAGCCGCTCCCGCAATGGAGGTCGCCTAAAACGAAGATTCCTCTCGGGAACTGGAGAACGACCGCTAATCGCCTCGATGTCAACCGTCTAGCCGCAGACATGGATGACGCCAAACCGATTCTTCGCGCCAGGCGAACATACGGAGCCCCAGAGCTGGGGCTGCCCCTCCAAATTGCCTCAAGCGCCCACCGCGAAGAAGGGCAAGCGTTGAGCCGCGGCCCGCAAGAGGCGAGCCAACCAGCTCGACAATGCCGCCCCCCAGGCGGCCCCAAACGAAGATGATCCCAACGAAGCGGAAAGCCATCCCGCCCGCGACAATCGGGAAGAGCGCCATGAGCGGCGCAACCCCCGCAACTCGCGTGGCAACGGGAGGCCGACCGCTGTGTGCTCCAACGGCGAACGAGCCACTCAAGCGGAGAGTCGCCATCCCTGACGAGCTCGAACACACCTCCAGGGCAACATAGAGCTCCGCCACGTCATCGATGCACGAAGAGGCTCTACGGATCCGTCGATGGAGGAGAAAGTTAAAGTGCTGTGGGACACCCAGCATAAGGAGAAGCCCACGCGCTCCTTCGCCGACCTCCGGTGATCGCCCTTCGCCATGGACTTGCGGACCCAACCGTTGTCAAGCAAATTCAAGATGCCGGTCCTGGAGGGATACGACGGAAGCAAGGACCCGATGGACTACCTCAACTGCTTTCGTACTCACCTCTCTCTGCAAGGGGCGAGCGAGGCCTTGATGTGCTAGAGCTTTCCCGTCACCCTTAGGGGGGACGCGCTACTCTGGTTCCACGGTTTCCTCCTGAACTCCATACGCTTGTTTGACGAGTTTGCCGACTTCCTTCCAGAGCGCCCGCCTCCACCAAGAGAGGAGAAGCAACTATGGCACTGTCCGCCTCCGTCAAAGGTCGATGATGAAAGTCCGGCGGTTCTTGAACTGCTTTCATCATCGAGTCGTGGGCGGATCCCCACTCTCTAACGAGTCAAGCTCAACGCCTTCGCGCCACTCGGCGGCGAGGGACTTCTTCAAGCACTGTCGCACTCCGCCTCGACCTTCCGGAGGCCGAGGCCATCGCCCGGCGTATATCACGACCGACCGCTAACGAGGCGAAGCGCCCGAGCGAGTGGACTGCCCCCTAAGCCCCCTGAGCATCCGGAGGAAGAAAGAGGGACAGCGACCGCTAGCGTTTCCCGGAGCGGCCGAAGTAGGAGCGGCCACGCCGGCCTGTGAAATATTACATGAGAGCCTCCTTGACCCCTCCGAACGACAGCCTGCACGAACATCCTCATGCATCTCGGGATGAGAAGTTCTTCAAGGGCCAAAGACGCCTAAGGGTCCTGCAAATGATAAATCTACTGCATAAAAGTCTTTGCCATTACCACCGCTTTGCCAGGGCACTCCACCGAGAACTGTCGCACCCTCCGACAGCAGATAGAAGATCTGATCCGGCACTGACATTTGAAGCGGTTCGTCAAGAGCCAGGGGCAGGGACCGGCAACCTCCGATGGTGAAGCCAGCGAGCCTCCGAGCGCCCGCATGGCCGTCGGCGTGGTCAATATGGTCTCCTTCACGGCCGCCTCGGATGCCAGGCTTGGGCAGCCGGAGCCGGCTTCCAGAAACAAGCGAGCGAGGATAGGGGTTAGAATGATGTCATTAGCTTTAGCAGCGACGATATGACTCATGTAACCTCTACCCATACCGACCCCCTTGTTGTATCGGTCCTCATTTCAGGTGGTAGGGATGACTACTAGCTGAAACGAGTTTTCATTGATAATGGAAGTTCTCAAAATTTACTGTATTTCTCTGCCTTCTTTAAATTTGGACTAAAACAAAGCCAGGTGAAAGCTGCAAGCGGATCATTGTACGGCTTGGACAACGAGCCAGTCCCCGTGTAAGGGATAGTTCGGCTGGAAGTTACTATGGGGACCCATCCGCGCTCTGTGACGCGATAGCTGGCATTCTTCGTCGTTGACTTTCCATCCCTTTACAACGCCATATTGGGAAGGCCCTGCCTGACCAACGTTGGAGCTGTTACGTCCATCCCGCACTTGAAGGTGAAGTTTTCCACCCCGTGGCGCGCGTGAGTGAAGTCCTCGGGATCGGGAGATTTAACTGACGTAAGCACTGGCCCCGTATCAACCCCGTGGTACCATACCGCCTGCACGAAGACTCGACCTCCGCGACGAGACCTCGCCGCAACAGCCCGGGGCCGGAGAAGAAACAGGCGGTTCCTTTAAACCCCTCGAACCTAAAGTGCATCAACGCTGGCAGATCTCTCCAACCTACGTAACGCGATCACCGATCTCCTTCCTTAGGCCAACTCCGACGTGTTTGCCTCGGGTCTCCACCTGACATGCCCGGATACCACCGAGGTTATCGTCCCACAAGTCGGGCCTTGACTCGAGCCGAAAGCCCGTTTCGGCGTAAGGGAGGAACCACTCCGCCGAGAAGTTGGTCACCATAAGGGAAGATGTGAAGAGGCTCTTGGACGCAAGATTCATCAGAGAGGTCTAATACCCGGAGTGGCTGTCCAACGTTGTGTTAGTAAAGAAGAGCAGCGGCAAGTGGCTGATGTGCGTCGACTTCACTGACGTGAACAAGGCTTGCCCCAAAGACAGCTTTCCACTCCCCAAGATCGACCAGCTCGAGGACTCTACGTCCGGGCACGAGCTCCTGAGTTTCATGGACGTATACACTGGGTACAACCAGATCCGGATGGACCCGAAAGACGAGGAGCACACCTCTTTCATGACATACCAGTGGACGTATTGTTACAAAGTGATGCCATTTGGTCTCAAGAATGCTGGCGCGACCTACCAGCGCCTTGTGAACAAGATGTTCGCAGCCCAGATCAGACGGAACGTGGTGTACGTCGACGACATGCTCGTGAAGAACAGAATCCCCAGCAGCCACGTCAAGTCCTCCGGCAGCACGGGATGAAGCTCAATCCCTCCAAGTGCGCCTTCGGAGTGACATCGGGAAAATTCTTAGGCTTCATAGTGTCTCAACGCGGGATTGAAGCCAACCCAGAGAAGGTTAAAGCCATCCTCGACCTGAACCCTCCGCGGACGATAAAAGAGGTGCAGAAGCTGATCGGGCGAATAGCAGCCCTCTCGCGGTTCCTTGCCAAGTCAGCGGAAAAATACTTGCCCTTCTTCAAGGTGTTAAGGGGCACCAAATCACAGGGGATCAGGTGGAGTGAAGAATGTGACGAAGCTCTCAGGGAACTGAAGACTTACCTCTCCAGCGCACCGCTCCTAAGCTCGCCGCGCGGAGATCTCTACCTCTACTTGGCCACATCGGCCGGCCCTCTCCTCACAGTGTTGGTTGGGGAGCATGAAGGTAGACAATAGCCAGTGTACTACGTAAGTCGGGTGCTGAGGGATGTAAAGGCCCGCTATCCGCACGTTAAAAAGATGGCACTCGCGCTTGCCTATGCGGCGCGGAAACTACGGCCCTACTTCCATGCGCCTCGGATCGTCAGACCGACAGATCACCACCAAGTCGATCCCCGGGCAGGTTTAAACGTCCGACGGTTGGTTATGGGTCATTAAACTAGGGGTGTTCGACTGAGTTCCTACCCGCCTGGCCTGGGTGAGGACAGCTCGCCGACTTTATAGTGGAAGCTGAACACCAGAAAGGTGAAGAAGACCACAACCCGTAAAGCACCTAAGACCGCGATCCTCCCGTATGGACCCCCGAATGTAGACGGATCATCTACCTGTGCATGCGCGGGCGGGCTGTCAGGCTAAGGACGCCGAGGGTATGGAGATTACATACTCCGTCACACTGCCTCGCCCGGCAACGAACAACGTGGCGGAATACGAGGCCCTCCTCGCGGGCCTGCGACTGGCGAAGGAGTGTTCCGCGCGGTTGTTGGTCGTGCGCAGGACTCCGAACTTGTGGTCAATCCGGTGAAGGGGAACTTTGACGCCTCGAACCCACAAACAGGAGGTACTTGGCGAGAGTAAAGGCCCTGATCCCGAGTTCCGGTCGGTTTGAGATCGAACACATCCCAAGATCGGACAACGAGCGCACTGATTGACTGGCCCGGGACGCTGCTGCCAGGTCCATGGAGTAGTACACGAGAGAGCCTAGGGAAGTCCTGACCGCACCTAGCGTCGACGCCGAAGACAAAAAAATGCTACGGGTCGACATGGAAAGCAATTGGAAGACACCGTACGTGAAGTACCTTACCGAAGGGATCCTGCCAGATGATGGCAACGGAGCCAAGTGAATTAAGAAGACGACAGGATGGTACACGATCCCGAATGAGAGACTATACAGCGAGATACTCCCTCCTCCCGAAGTGCCTCACGCCGAGGAAGCCGACACGTGCCGCGTAGAAGTGCATCCGGGGGTATGCGGCTCACACATCGGCGGGAAGAACTTAGCTTTCCATGTCATGCGGCAAGGGTCCTACTGGCCCACCATGAAGCGAGACGCCATGGAATTCGTCCGGAAGTGTGAAAGTTGCCAGGTCCATGGCAATATGACGCACCAGCCGCACACAGAGTTGCACTATCTCCAATCCCCATGGCCTTTTGCACGATGGGGGGTCGACATACTTTGGCCCCTACCTCTGGCTGACGGACAAAGAAAATTCTTGATCGTCGGCATCGACTACTTTACAAAGTGGGTGGAAGCCGTCCCTCTCTCTAAGATCACAGAGTAGAATGCGACAGAATTCCTCCGTCAAGGTATCGTTTGCCGCTTTGGAATCCCCGAGGTCGTGGTGAGCAATAACGGAACCCAATTCACCGGCAAGCGCTTTACGAAGTACTGTCGCGACCTTCGCATCAAGCTAATACATACGTCCGTGGCGCACCCTCAGGCAAACGGACAGGTCGAGATCGCCAACTGTACATTGCTGCATGGATTGAAAACCAGGCTGGGAGACGCTGGGGGCTCCTGGACTGAGGAGCTACCGTCCGGTGCTGGGTTGTATCAAACAACTGCGAGAGAGCCTACAAGGGAGACGCGTTTCAACCTTTGCTTTGGGGTTGAGGTTGTGGTCCGCCTGGAGGTGGGAATGCCAAGCTTGCGGATCGAATGCTTCGACCCAGCCACCAATGAACAAAGGCTCCGGGAAAGTCTGGACCTACTCTCGAAAGTTCCTGACGCCGCACGACTATGAACCGCGGCCTATCAGCAGCGAGTCGCACGGTACTACAACAAACGGGTAAAGGCACGCCCACTAGAAGTTGGAGATCTGGTCCTCCGGAGCGTAGAGGCGGCAGGAAAGACTGCGAACATGAACAAACTCTCCCCTGGGTGGGAGGGACCCTTCCTCGTCTCCGCAATCCTTCGGGGCGGAGCGTATAAGCTACGCGCCCAGAACGGCAAATTGGTCCCGCGGACCTGGAACGCCGCCAACCTAAAGAAGTACTACCAGTAGCGCTACATCAGCCCAGGTAAGGCACGCACTTGCATCATAGTGAATGCTTGGACATGCGATTTGTCTTTTATCAGTAAAGTCATTCTTTCTATCCTGCATCTTCATTTGTGTGAATTGATGACATGCATTGCATCCTTAAATCATACGACCTATACTACCCCTGAGTCGGGAGGACAAGCGTCCGTCCGTAAAACTAGTCCTTGGCCCAGCGCCAGGCGGTTTAAAATTGACCGTCCCAGGACTTCGTCCTCACGCCAGATGGCCTGGGGGTGGCTTTATACATTTTGGCTCCGCGCCAGTGGGCCCAGCGGCCCCCCAGAGATTAAGGTCCGCGCTAGACGGCCTAGAGGCAGCCACTTACAGGCTGAGACATATCACCAAAAGGACCCGGAGGTCCATCAAACAGCCAAGGCCGACGGCCCAGCCGTGGCCAAAGCATCAGGCTTGGGGGCTTCTGAAGTCCCCAATCTACGGCCGACAAAACCTTAGGGGGCAAAAATTGCAGGCGTGCGGCGACCTTTTTGAATGGAAGAGAGCACCCTCAGTCTACAATGGTCGTGGGCTATGACCTTAACTTGGTGATTACAAGCGCCTTGAGTAGGGGCCACACACCTCCCGCAATTATACACGACCAAGGCCTAGACCCCGGAGTCCGGGCACCACGGCCTGACAACCGTGCTGACCCTCGCTGAGTCTCCACGGGACTTGTGACGACATCTGCTCTACCGAATCGAGCTTCCCACTAAACGCGTGAGCTGTGACGACATCCTCTTACGAAGGACGAGCACCACGCAAGAAGGCGCCTAGATAGTGCCTTAGCAACAATGGCTTCGAAGATCTTAATATTCAAGCATGGGAAGTAATCCCACAGATTACAGCAAACAAAGATGGCAAGTGACATCCCACGACAGAAGAAGCACAAGTGCAAAGAAGAAATAGTTACTTTCCATTCATATACGAGAGACAAGTATGATACAAAGGGAAAGGACTGTCTAACAACCAACACAAACGGAGACTAATTGGGTAGACATGCGGAGCAGCCTCCTCATAAAAGTTCCTCAGGCGAGATGCCTCCCGTATCCCGGCGTTCCTAGGATGAAAGACTCCCTCAGGGATGTGGGGAGCCACCAAGGAGGTGATCTTGTGGCATAGGCGGATACCGTCCAAATACCGAGCCTCTAATGCCAGCCGTGATTCCGACGGAGAGTACCGGCCAACCATTTCTCTAGCCAACTTGGCAATATGGTCCTCCGAGGCGACGAGTAGGGCTTCTAGCTGCGCCACTCTCTGCCGCAGACGCCCATTCTCCTCTTCGAGAGATGCGAATTGGGCCCTTTCGTTGGAGATGACCTGTTGCAAGTCCTCGTGAAGGAGGGCGGTCAACGCATCAAAAGGGTTGGCACTACCTGGAGCCTGCATAAGAAGCGACATCAGAGGCACTCCCAAAGCATGTGACGGTAAAGAAAGGCCAGATTGAAACAACCGTACCTGAGCAGGACCAGAGTTGGGAGAATGTGCGAGATCGCCCATCGGAGCCTCTCCGAGGTTCTCGCCGCCCTCGCTAAAGGCGAGCCGGGCCGGGAAGAGTGGCGGCCGTAGGAGCGCCTGGGGCTCGCCACGAGGACGATCCGGCCGCCCTCTCGATAGCTTGGACCGGATCGGCAGCCGAGCGACGCCTTCCTCGGAGACGGGGCAAACTTTTAGGAGCCCGTATTCCGAGATAGGCTCCACAAAGATCACCGTCGGCACTACAAGCCCCATGGCTCCTAGACGCAGATAAAGCGCGGCTATAAGCGGCCCCTCCGGATCCTCGAAAACGACGACGTCATCCGGCTGCCCTCTCGCTAGCTTGGACCGGATCAGCAGCGAGCGCGACGCCTTCCTTTGGAGACGGGGCCAAACTTTTAGGGAGCCTGTATTCCGAGATAGGCTCCACAAAGATCACTGTCGGCACTACAAGCCCCATGGCCTCCGGTATCAGCATAGGCGTGGCTATAAGCGGCCCCTCCGGATCCTCGAAAACGATGACGTCATCCTTTGCCTCTGGGGCGGCGTCCGCAGACGCCTCCGCAATGGAGCGAGCGAGGGGACTCCTAGTGGGTCGAGACTCCACCTCGCAGACTTCGCGAGCGGCTAGTCCCGCGATGGAGGTCGACGATGGCTGGGCGGTTTCCCCCCGGCGACCCGCGCTCATGGGTCTCTTTGAAGCCGGACTTCCCACCACAACAGAAGAACCGCGATCCGTCTCCGGACCTCCGCGCGGAAGTCACCTCGGCCTCCTCACCTCTTTAAGGCACTGTCCTCATCGTCGTCTCGACGACTCCAATAATGAACACCTTTCCTCCTCGTTCCCCGACGATGGAGGAGTGGCTCAGATCTCCGACCTCTCTTGCCTCGGCCGATTTTTTCGTCCTCCAAGGAGGTCCCTATTTGCAGCCTCGACGTGGTGGAAGTCGTAAGTAACCCCCGACCAAGAACTTCGCCTCTTCTTTGACTTGATGGCGGATATCACCACCGACTTCACGAGTCCTCACCACTGGCTTCTCCCGAAAGTATCCCGAAATCGGGGCTCACACTCGCGAGAGTTTAGTGTCAGGGGCTCCTGCAGAAAGAAGAAGCGCTCCTTCCAGCCCTTCACCGAGTCAGGGTTGGTTCCGCGAAAGCGAAACCCCGCATTGGGGGACATCGACACCCAATCCTCCGACTCCATGAACCGGAAGATCAACGTCGCCGCCTTGGCATCGAAGAGCCATCAATGAAGGTTTGCAAAGATACACAGGGACACCAAATGGTGCAGCCTTGCCACCATTGGGGTGAAGCCTCGCCACCGGAATTCTCAACGCGTCCACCAGCTCATACAGCGTCCAGTGCATAGGGTAACGAACCCCCCCTCAGGTGGTGGTCGTATACCGTGATATAGCCCGCTGGAGGGGCGCTGGCTCTATCTAATGCGCTAGGGACACGGTAACTCCAATCACTGGGAAGGCCGTAATCAGCCACGAGGGAAGCAATTGCTCCCGCAGTTAGGACGGACTCGGTGTTATGAACACCGTAACGAGTGGCTCTTGGAACTTGGGAACAAGAAGAGCTCTCTCTCTTTTTCGCCATCTCTCTCTCTCTCGGTTGACACAAGTACGTTACAGGAAAAATCTCAGCAGAAGGAGGGAAGCAATCCCCGATTGATTTAAATAGACAACGGAAAGCCAAAAGGTGGGAAGCCAATGCGGCTCTCCCCTGCAGACGATCGGGACACGTGCCGACTTCACAACGCACCGGAGGATCCGAAATCGTCCGCAATCATGGCTAAACGCTAGACTGACGGGCGCGTCCCCTCAGCCGTCTGACGGGGATCCGCGCTGGCGCCTCCGCATTAAATAAAGGCTCACGATAGTGAAGCCCATGAAGAGGCGCACGGTAACACAAAACGGGTAAAACCAATCAAGAAGCAAGGAGTTCAGAAGACAAAACGGTGCGACGAAATAGCAAATTTCATTATATTAGCATTCCAGATAACAACACAAAAAAAAAAAAAAAAAAAAAGAGAGAGGCAATAGCAAAAAGTAGCAATCAGCTAATGGTCCCAATGGCCCGTGGAAGAGCTTGGGACGTGGTAGTCCACCAACTGTTCGCGAGTCTGAGCATGTGAGTTGCGAGGGTCTAGAACACCCACGCGGAAGTTTGAATCCTCCAGCGACGCTAGCCTCCAGCAAAGCCTTATGGCATCAAGATAACTATGCTCCATGGCAGGATTCACTCCCTCGAGCCGAAGCCTGGTCCTCAGCTCCGACCGCAGCTCGGCAACCTTAGCCTCATGTTGTTGCCTCAGCTTCTCGATCTCTCCTTCAAGAGTCAGTATGCGGGCCTGCGCCCCCACATTGGCATCAACAAGACGTGTGGCCCTGGCTTCCGATTCAGCCCAAGCGCCTTCCAGATGTGTGATGTGGGCCCTCAGCCACTTTACCTCAGCAGCAGCCGCCGCAGCACGCAGTTCAACCCTCTCGAAACCCGGAGGAGCTCTCCGATTCTGAGAAGGGCCCGCCACCATGGATTCGGAGCGAGCCCCTCTTGAAGAGCCGGCTCCCGAAGTCCTGGGAGCGTAAGAGCCAAACTCAGACTCCCCAGAAGAGCGTTCCGAGTCATAGGAGGAGTCTTCCATCAATTTTGCAGCAAGAAAGCACACAAGGGGGGAGCAAACTACCGATAAACACGCAAATGCAAAGAAGTGCGAGGTTCTAGGAGAAAGTCGCGCGTTTAAATAGTCGAGTTTTTTCTTGAAAAGGCAGCAACTCCAAAGGGTAGGAGGCATGAAAACGTGGCCAATGGGGATTTTACACGTGGAAGGCCCATAAAGTTTCCCGCGTTTCCCAGGCAAGGCTCCATGACGCGACGTCTCCTGACCGCGCAGGCATCAAATGCGCCGGTCACGCCAAAAGATGCGACCGCCAAGGCGACCCTTCTGCTCACGCAAAGTCGGAAACAAATCACCGGAAGAAGTCGCCGGGCAAAAGAGAAGTACGCACAAAGGCAAGAGGAAAATGAAGGCAAAAAGGGGCTACTTTTATTAATCAATGATTTCTTACAATGTACAGAATTTGCAGCAATAAGGCTACGAGAAAGACGAAGGAAGACTATGGTGCGAGGCCCCGTATGCTCCATTGCCATGCCCCAGATGAGCTTGGCGAATATGATCCACATGGGATCCCCACGGCTGGAGCCATCGGTGGTTCGCCGAGCGGACTGGTTTGGAGGCGAGGAGCATCCCCCGGTGGAAGTCGCTGAAACGCCATCCCCCAGGGTGGGTAAGCACCGAGGCCAGGAAAGCCCTTAGAGGTAGTAGGGTGAGGACCCCCCACTCCCTCGTTGGGTTTCTGGCCTCGAGATCCCTCCACGGTTGGCTCTCTAGCCCAACGAGTAGGGAGATCATGAGCGGCAGCCTCTGCTAGCAGGAGACATACCCGCAGAGGTTCCGCCAAGACTCTACCTCGCGCGAGCTAGGCCACGACGAGGAGATACACGACGACACAGCAGAATGGTCGAGCCACTCTCGTTAGCACCAAAGGCGGGCAGCCGCATGGAAGTTGGAACGATTTTCGACAAGGGCCGCAAGCGTCAAGTTGAACCATCCGACTTCTTCTTGAACACCCGCAGAGGGTGGGCTGAGCCAGAATCTCCTCATTGTTGGCCTGGGCAAGAGAGGTCCTGGAGATACAGCCACTCCTCCATCGTCCGGGGGGAACGAGGAGGAAAGGTGTTCATTATTGGAGTCGTCGAGAGACAACGATGAGGACGAGGCTGCCTTAAAGAGGCTGAGGGAGGCCGAGGGGACTTCCACGCGAGGTCCGGGAGATGATCGCGGCTCTTCTTGTGGTGGGAAGTCCGGCTCAAGAGACCTACGAGCGCGGGTCGCGGGGAACTCTGCCGAGCCGTCGCCGACCTCGGGACATGGGACTAGCCGCCGCAGTCGCCGAGGTGGAGTCTCGACCCACCGGAGTCCTCGCCGCTCCATCATGGGAGGCGTTCATGACGACGCCGCCCTGAGGCGAAGGATGACGCTGCTGCTGAGGATCCGAGGGGCCGCTTATAGCCGTGCCTATGCCGATACCGGAGGCTGTGGGGCCCGTAGGCCGACAAAGTGACTCAGGAGCCTATCTCTCGAATACACAGCTCCCTAAAGGTTTGGCCCGTCTCCGCAGTAAGGCGCCGCCGCCGCCGATCCTGTCCTAGCTAGCGAGAGGGTAGGAATCGCCGTGACTTTCATCCGACCTTTCGCGAGGCGACTGTGTGCCATGGTCAGCTTCTCCTCTCTTCTACCGAGGCGAACCCGCCTCAGAAGTCATAGCATGCCTGGCCAAACGAGCGTATGAAGTCTGGGAGACCGTGAATCAGAGTAAAGCGTCCCCCTAAGGGTGACGGGAAAGTTTTGGCACATCAAGGCCTCGCTTGCCCCTTGCAGAGATAGGTGAGTACGGAAGCAGTTGAGTTGGTCCATCGGGTCCTTGCTTCCGTCGTATCCATTCAGGACCAGCATCTTGAATTTGCTTGGCAACGGTTGGGTCCGCAAGTCCATGGCGAAGGGCGATCTCCAGAGGTCGGCGGAGGAGGGGGTGGGCTTGTCCTTATGCAGGGTGTCCAACAACACTTTAACTTTCTCCTCCATCGACGGATCCGCAGAGCCTCTTCGCGCATTGATGACGTCTCGGATCTCCGTGTTGCCCTGGAGGTGTGTTCGAGCTTTTCGGGGATGGCGACTCTTCGCTTGAGTGGCTCGTCACGCCGAGCACGCAATGGCCGGCCTCCAGTTGCCACGCGAGTTGCCGGGGTTGCGCCCCTCAGGGCTCTCTTCCGGATTGTCGCGGGCGGGATGGTTGTCCGCCTGGGATCATCTTCGCTTGGGGCGCCTGGGGCGCGTTGTCGAGCCGGGTTGGCTCGCCTCTTGCAGCCTCTTGCAGTTCGCAGTGGGACTCGTTGAGACGCTGAGGGACAGACCCCAGCCATGGGGTCTCGTATGTTCGCACAAGGCGCGGGATCGCCTTGACGCCGTCCCATGTTTGTAGCTAGGCGGTTGACATCAGCGCCAAGCGTCGTTCTCCGGTTCCCGACGGGGAATCTTCTGGGCGACGACCTCTCACAGAGCGCGCCGTCATGCGCCGAGTGTTCACCATCTTCGGTTTTCTCGAGTATCTGGGGAAAGAGACACTTGGCTTCTCCTCGCTTTTCACATACGGCGCAATGTTGCATCCCGGTCCGCGGTTACTGCACTGATTAGGAGCCTTCTGATTCCTTGGACGCGGCGGCTTGGGCCGAAGGGTCCGGTCTCCGTCGCTATGAACTCCGGGCTCGTGAACACAAACAACGAACAAAATGTCGCGGTCCTAAGCAGATTTCTTCCACCGAGGCCGCCCCTCCGCTCAAGTCAAAGAAATTCCCGTGAGCGAACGGAAATGGCGACGTTAAAGGGCGCGCGGATGAATATCAGAAAAGTGCAAGAGATGCTCGTAATGATACGGAGAATGCGAGTAGGTCGTGGAAGGCCCGGGCTTCCTTGATGCACCGCACGGGGTGGCTGACTTCCCCATAGTTTGAGTAGACGTGGGGTGAGTATTCGTGAGCTAGCTCCGTGCTGCACGGAAGTGTGTCAATCCTCGCCCAGCTCACATTTCTTGTGACCAAGTCGAGAAGAAGGAAGCTCAGAGCTCGTTAGTTGAGTTCGAGTCAGAATTGGAATCGAGGAAGAAGATCCCTTCTCCGTGGGACGTGAGGGCTCTTATTGGCCTCTCCCCGTTGGACTCTTGGTGCCGAATGCCCGTTGAGGGTTTCGCGCGCTTGTCACCGCCGTGGACCGGGGTCGTGGCCGGGCTTGTCTCCTCGCGTGGCTGCACGCCCGGGGCATTGTTGGCCACGCCGATTTTCCCCGAGCTGGATTGGTTGGTTGCTTGCGTGCGGCTGCGGTAGCCGCGCGCGCGCCTGGCACTCCTCTATCAAGAAGTCTTTCCGCCTTTTCGCTGGTTTCCCGGCAACGCATTAAATGCGTTGCAGAGTTCCGTTGCTTTCTGCAAGCATGGGCTCTCTTACGCGTTTGCTTTCTTTGCCGGGTCAAGCAACTAACTCAAGGGGCTTCTAAACTTTTTGTGGGCCTCGGGATTCTTCACGGGCCAGGACATGGGACCCAATAAGTAGAAAGAGAGAGAATGCAATTGGAGATGGGGAAGAAGTTAGACGAAGAAGAAAAAGAAGAAGATGATGAAGCAAGAATAGCGAAAAGAAAAGAAGCATGAGAAATGGAGGAATGGGAGGGGGGAGAAGAAAAGGAGAAGAAAAAAGGAAAAGAAAAAGATTAAGAGAGAGAGAGAGAGAGAGAGAGAGAGAGAGAGCATTGACTTTTACTTGTGAAATCTCATTGGTAGAAAAATTATATGATTGAGGAATGAATATTACATGTGAAAAATAGTTGCTAAATAAAATTTTGTACTCATGGCACTTTTAAAAATTTTATATCATTTGCTTGATAGCTTCAAATTGATGGCCTCCATGCAACCTTGAAAAACCTAAGGAGAAGTATGAGAAAGATGTGATAATTTTTTGAGTGGTCTTATTTGATTTTTTTTTGGTCTTATTTTAGATAAATATTTTTTTTCTTAAACTTATTGTAAGTTAAGATTATATGATTATATTATTTTTTACTATTAGAGTTATGTCACTTTGTTTTTAGTTATGATTACTCTCACACACACACACACACATATATGCACAAATCTTCATTTGAGCCATTGAGTTTACTATTTGTTCTAGAGTGAATAACTTATATGGTTTGAAGTTAAGAGTAAAATACATATATATGTATATATGCACAAATCTTCATTTGAGCCGTTGAGTTTATTATTTGTTTGATGGTGAATAACTTATATGGTTTGAAGTTAAGACTAAAATACTCGTTTGTGTTTACTTATACATGTGAGTCTTTGAATGCTTGTTGTAAGATTAACCAATGAATTATTATAAAGTTACATTTTTAAATTAGATTGTTAATACAATTTATCTGTTGAGACTTCAACGTTTGGAGAAATATCGAGTGAGTTACTAAAAAATTTGTAGATAATATCCTTTGAAACTCTTATGAAATTATAGCCTGTCACAGTTAGATATTAATAATTGCCACCGTAAGAAACGGTAAGGATAAAATCCTCGTTAAATTTTGCATGGGGAGATGTACATGTGATATTGAGAAATGAAGATCATTAGAGTTCTTCGGTTGTAGAGTTCTCTTAAGAACTTCATACAAATGATTGCCTTTCTACAATTGTTATGCTTTCATACAAAAATAGTTGATGGTTTTGTCAAAGTTTATGTAATAAGGTAGTAATAATTGCATATTTTTGAGTCATATTTATGTTTAATTGCATTCTTATTACAATTGGAGAGAACATCTCTTGAACAAAGCATGTTTATTAAAAGGGAGAAAGCAGGTGGTGGTAGCGGTGGGGGCGTAGGATATGCCTAAGTCCATGTCATCCTAATCGATCGGTATGTACAAATTCTCCATACTTTTTTGCCTATTTTGTGTTTTGAATCTATCATTAAGGGTTATCAATTAAGGGTTTAAAAACGTTATATTTTCAATGGTAATAATTTTATTTAGACAATTAACTCTGTTACCATTTTATAATAAATTTAACATATTTTATTATAGTTTCGTAATTCTAGCCGTTGACGTTGTTAATATAAAATTTTGATTATCGGTGGAATTTTAAATATTAACCTTAAAAAAAAAAGTATCTAATTGGCTTCATTTTGAATAATTTTTAGAAAAAGAATTGATGAGTTCCCCGTACCCAGGCTTAAAATTGCAATCACACGCCCAAGGATCGTTATTCAAAAATAAAATCAAAAGGCCCATCCGTTAAGTGACTAATCCATTTCCGAGCACCAAGAATCATTTAAATAATAAAAACACACGATTAATCCGGTACGAAGATCCATCAAGGAGAGAAGACCTTCTCAATTAAGCCAAGACGCCACTTATTAATGGATTGAGGTATACGTTGACATCAGCAACCAACGGCTTTCAACAGCCCTCAATAAATTTTGCCATGCGCCGAGCGCCAATGCTTTCCGTGACAGTGTCCCCGTCGGCCCGCACCTCTGATTAAAAATGGTGGCAATAAACATGCATGGCCACTTGTCGCCTCCCATAAGGTATCACATCCTTCTAAATACCATTTTTATTTTTTGGAAGGGCACGATTAAATCCATCTTTTTAGGCTTATAAGAGAATCCTCAAGAGAAAACTAAGGCAAAAGAAGAGAGTGACGAGAGAAACCCGTTTTCCTAGGCTAAATTCCTCGAGAGCGGAGTTATTCCCGATTTTCCTTGTATCTTTTCACCACAATAGTGAGATTTCTGACGGACAGCTACCGGGCCGGGTTTTTCACGCCTCATCGATTAAGGGGTTTTTCAAATTGGCCGCAGTTCTCCCATCGCCCCCATACATCTCTTTTCTCGTTCGAAGTTCGCTTTCCTTTGTGTTGTCCGCTTTGTTCGCTTTGCACGCTAAAAGGCCGCTCGAAGCTTTGTGACGTATTTATCATTTATTCTCCGGACGCAATATTGGCGTTTCATGGAAGGCGACTGAAAGTATGCTTTTCCCGTTTTTCAAAAATACACAACAACATAAGCTTCAAATCCCGAAATGGTGAACACAAGGGCGCAAGCAAGCGCGCCCCCCAAAGAGGTGGCCTCGCACGGCGACGGCGCTAACCCCTGTGCTGGAGTGGAGGATCACCCCGACCCGGTGGTGCGGGGCTTGGCGGCCAAGGTAGACGGCATGTCGCAGGCCTTTGTCACCCTCTGCTCCAAAATCGATCATCTCAAACTGGGGGCTCCCGACAGAGCCTCCCAGGCAGAGGCATCGCAAGGAGGGAATAGAGGCGGCAGTCGCCGCGAAAGGCCTCCCAGTCGACGTGATAACCTGAGGCCACCTCTTTGGGGGGCGCGCTTGCTTGCGCCCTTGTGTTCACCATTTCGGGATTTGAAGCTTATGTTGTTGTGTATTTTTGAAAAACGGAAAATGCATACTTTCAGTCGCCTTCCCACAGACGGCGCCAATGTTGCGTCCGGAGAACCTGGGCGTATGTCATTCAAAGCGCGAGCGGCCTTTCAAGCGTGCGGACGGACAGAAACGAGCAATACAAGGTAAACAGAACTCGAATAGAGAAAGAAATGTATGGGGACAGTGGGAGAACACGTTGGTTTACGTGGAAAACCTCTTAATCTGATGATGGGTGAAAACTACCAGCAATGACGGCGGTCCGAGAAATCTCACTATTGCGGTGAAAAGATATAAGGAATGCCCGAAGCCGCTCGCTTCTCGCAGATACAGCCTCAGGGAAAACAGTTTCTCACTCTCTTCTTTTCGCCTTTAGTTTTTCTCGAGGATTCTCTCGCTTTCGAGCCTAAACAGATGGATTCTTAATCGACCCTTTCTTAGTAGTCGAAATGGGGTATTTATAAGGAATGTGATGTCAGACGGAGGCGACACGTGGTGCCAACGTGTCGTGGCCGCTCGCCACCATCGCCACAACTCTAGTAAAGCGGCCAATGGGACACACTTCAGAAATACGACGCCAGGGGGAGCATGGCCTGCGTGTACGGGCAAGGCCGGGCCGTTGGTTGCTTGTGGCAACGTATACCGTGCAAGTCATCCGAGCCGGCGCCTTTGCTATTTTGACTTTTCTCGGTCTTCGTCCTTCAATGGGATCACGCGCCTTCTGATTACCAAAGGTCTTTATCGCTTAACTTGATTCTTCAGTGCTCGAAAACGGGTTAGTCACTTGGCCCCGATTGGGTCAGGTGCCTTTTGGGCAAGCCTTCTCCTACGATCCTTTGGGCCTGTGATTGTAATTTTGGGCCTTGGGTTCCAGGAACCATCAAGAAATATTATTTTAAGAATTTAAAATAAATTATTTATCAATAATACTGTAATATATTTAATAATTTTTTATAATTTATTGGTCGTGCTATTAGATAATTTTTCATAACTAGATTTGATGGGTGGGCCCATAGTTGGCAGACCCAATAAGAAAAATGGCCCAAAGTTTAGAAAAGTCCAGACGTGTACTCGACGTGTTGACTGTACGAAGCACCAACCAGGCGGCCAACGCGCTCTCTCAAGACGGTCAACATTTTTGTTGGCTAGAAGTATTGTAGCAGCAGGTCACGAAAAGAGATAAAACCTAATACGGGTCAGGTCCAGTTTGGTTGACGTTTCTGTACACGACAAGTAACGGTCATTTTTTTGAATTCACGCCTTCCTTGAAACCAATCTCCTCTAAAGAAGGTATTAATTGATTCAGCGTCCTTCCCATAAGGAAGGCACTAAATTCTCTCTTCCTACCCACGATGGAGTCTAACGATAACAAAAGCATAGAAGGAAGGCAAATAATTAAAGCATAGAAGGAAGGCAAATAATTTGGAGACCTATTACCCGCTCCGAAAGGAAACGATCCCATCAGATTTTGTCAGTCAAGCCTTGCTACTCAAGGAAGGCTGCCTAACACCCAGCAGGAATCATGCCTTCTTGGCCAAGGAAGATCGCATTCCCCACCGTCTATATAACCACACAGAGTCTCCACTCTGGGGTGACACAACCTGAGACACGAATACAGACGCAAAAATACAATGCAATGCTGTTACAAAAATCCTTGAGCATACTTTCAATCGCTTACTTTGCCAATCTCACTCCAAGTCTCCAGATACCAGAGACTTTACCCGTTCCTTGAGATCTGTCCTTCTAAGCTCCACGCTTTCACGATGTAGTTTTCCACCAGTTCCTTGCGGACGAGTCGGGAAACCATATTCTCAATGAGTCACGGGAACGTCTCTTACATATACAGGCCAATACTCCCACCATTCTTAATCTTGCTCTCTCTCACTTTTTACTTATCAGATCACTTTCTTAAAGTTCGAAGGCTTGTTGCTGACTTGAGTATCGGGGTGTTTTAGGTGGGACAACATCTCGCAGACACCTGGCTTTTTGTTTATTGTAGTGGTGTGTAGGGTTCATACTCGGTGAACGGAGCCGGATCCAAACAATTAAGCGAATTCGAATCTGTTCAAAATCGGATCTAGGTATCTCTGCGGATAAGAGAACGGCCGACAGGTACACTATAGTCGACGGGCGGCTGTATCGCCGTGGCTACTTGACTTCGTACCTCCGTTGCCTAACCCTAGAAGAGACGGATTACGTCTTCAGCGAAGTGCATATTGGGATTTATGGATTGCACATCGGCGGCAAAAACCTAACATTCAAAATCATGCGGCAGGGCTACTATTGGCCCTTGATGAAAAAGGATGCACTCGAGTTCGTAAAAAGGTGCGAAAGCTGCCAACTTTACGGCAACCTTCGCGACTAGCCATCACCAAGCTGAAATCCCTTTAGGCGCCTTTGCCCTTCGCGTAATGGGGGCTCGATATTCTTGGCCCATTTTGCATTACAATCGGGCAAAGAAAGTTTATTATAGTAGGCATCGACTACTTCACGAAGTGGGTCGAGGCCGTCCCGCTGGCGAAAATCACAGAATACAACGCACTTGAGTTCGTCTGCCAGAACATCATCAGTAGATTTGGCGTTTCAGAAATCATTGTGACTAACAACGGAACTCAATTCTCCAAAAAACGCTTTACCAAGTATTGCACCAGCCTCGGGATTAGGTTGGTACATACTTCGGTGGCATACCCCCAAGCGAATGGACAGATGGAGGTCACGAATCGAACGCTACTCCACAGGCTTAAGACCAAGCCGGAGGACGCAGGGGGCTCCTGGGTGGATGAGCTCGCCTCAGTCCTTTGGTCTTACCGAACAATTCCAAAGGAACCAACGCGTGAGACGCCCTTCAGCGTCTGCGACGGGACTGAAGCGGTAATTTCTGTCGAAATCGAGCTTCCAAGTTTTAGGGTGGAATCTTTTGACCCGCAGGGTAACTCCCAGAATATCCGGGAATACCTTGACTTGTTAGAAGTAGCCCGCGATGCCGCTAGAATTCGGACCGCAACCTACCAACATCGAATCACTTACTACTACAAGAGGGTGAAAGCGCGGTAGTTCAATGTTGGAGACTTGGTCTTACGGAGCATCGAGGCCACGGANAAAGGCGGGTGGCCGGCCGGAACAAGCTGTCCCCGAATCGGAAAGGGCATTTTCTTGTTTCCGCCGTTCTGCAAAACGGGGCATACAAGCTCGGAACTCGGACGAAATGTTGGTCCCGCGGACGTGGAACGCAATCCACCTCAAACGCTACTTCCAATAGGGACCCAGGTATGTATTATGTATGATTGTATGTGATCATTTGTGTGCCCGATTCAATTATTAAAACAAGTGTTTCCTTTAGCATGTTGCGTTTCTGTGGTATGCATATATATATATGGTTTTCATTGCAGGTTCGAAACGACCACGGCTGCCCCTAAGTTGGGAGGGTCTTCACCCTCTTGTTAGTAAACCCTAGTTATCCAGGCGGTTCATGAGCGGTCGTATTTAAAGACTGGTTATCCAGGCGGCCAATGAGCAGTCGTATTTAAAGACTGGTCATCCAGGCGGCTCATGAGCGGTCGTATATAAACCCTGGTTATCCAGACGGCCAATGAGTGGTCGTATCTAAACCTTGGTCATCCAAGTGGCCCATTAGCGGTCGAAAAAATCCTAGGCGGTTAACACAGCACATGCGATAACCTCTTTCACAAGGAGATAGCGTGATCAGTCAACGATGGTTGACCGGAGCAAAACGCTCCACCAAAGGTGGCCGCCCAAGTCTGCACCTGGGTAGCACCATCAAGCTTTACTCCTAGGCAAATACTAAGCCGGCTTAACACACACGACGGCCTAGAAAATGCCATAAACGCCCCAAAACAAGGCGGGCGGCCAACTCACAGGAATCCTGCCCAGCTGGCCGCCAAGAACAGCAAAGAGGCAAAATACAAAAAGTAGCTGTAAATAGTAAGAACGTGTGACATGCATAAAGCTATTTATATTATTGCTAAATGGTAAGGTACAAAAAAAAAAAAAACTACAATCACAAAAAGCTGTGGTGGGCCCTGTCTGTCTCGAGGCTCACCCACGAGGCTGTCGCGACGCTGCGTTGACTGGTTTGACAAATTGATAAGATCCACAGGGAAGTCAGGATCAACCAACCGAACAATATGCCGGCTAATGTTGATCCCTTCCTACAACCGTGCCAGCATCATGTCCGCAACCTCGTGGGGATGAATACGAAGGCTCAGGTTGTTCTCTAGGGTAGCCATTTTCCTTGCAAGTTGATCAAGGCGTCCTTTAACACGCTCGTTCTCCTCCTTCAAACGAGCTACCTTTGCTTAAGTTCTCCGCTTTCATGCCCACCAGAACAGACTCCAGGGCAGCCGCGCCCTCTCGATGCTTCGACCCCAGAGCCTCCAGCTTGGCATCATGCCAGGCGATCTCCCTGTCATTATCGGAGATCACCATGTCTCTTTGCCCAAGCGCCTTAGCAACTGCGCTCGAGACTTTATCAGCCTGCACACACAAAAAAGCGGGAGTTAGAAAAGGCAAACCAAAAGACCAGGTGGGCAACAGAATTTATACCTACCAAATTTTTCGTGCTGGCCTGTCTGGCTTCGCACCCAGTTTCGACGCCAAAGGCGGTGAGCAAGGAAGGGGTCCCACGACGGCAGGGCTGGTGGCAACCTCAGCCATGTACTCCGCCATTGGATCCTCTGGAGTATCCTCCGTCCTGGCTGATTCTCTGGAAACAGTGGGGGCTCCAAAATTGGCTCCTGCTGCCCAGCCGGAATTTCTACAGCAGGGTTTCCAATGGACGGCTCCTGCGGCCCTAGCGCCTTGATGGATGGGTCCAGAGTCAACCTCGACGGCGTAGGCCGTGCGAGAACAATTCGGTTGCTCGCCCTAACACTTAACTTGCCTTTATAAGCCTTAAGGGCCAGCTCCACTTCTATCCCGGATGCGGTGCCTACACCAACAAAACCCCCTGCAGAGAGATAGTCTGGCCTTGAGGATGACGAATAAGGCGCCACCGAGGCCGCTCTCTTTTGCCTTGGACTAGAAGGACTTGCATCAGACGGGCGGGGACCAATAATAAGACCCTTCTTCCTCTTCTTCCTTTGCAGGACCTCCGGCGGTGGGATCTTCAACTTCTGGACGGGAGACAGACGCCCCCACTTGGCCTTCTTCACCTTAACACGGGAGACCAAGTGGTCTCTTCTGAAATCTCCTGTGTTATCCTCTATGAGCTTAACCAAGCACTTGTGGACGCTGCCTCAGCCTCCGAAGGCGCCCCGTATACACCTCGTGCACTGACCCCCTCCTTGGGGCAAAGGCCAGACTCACCTACTCATCGACATCACAATGACCTAGAGTGTCACTGATATCTAGAACGATAAAGAAATCATTCCGCTCCTCGATTAATCTCAAGCTCCCCTAACTATCGACATCACCATGTACTCTGAAGTGTCACCGATATCTTTCACGGCATGGCGTTGGCATGAAACCTTCGAGCGATGGAGATTTGAAGTGCTTGAAAATCGGCATCAATTCGTCGGGAATTGGAAGGTGGAGCCCACTCCTCAAATGGGCTTCGTATACGGTCACGAAGCCCGTGGGCGGCAAAAAAGCTCTGTCGTCCTTCCCTGGTACGCGGAAGGTGATCTCCTGTGGAATGTTGTACTCCACGTATAATACTTTCACGTCATTTTCTCTCAAGATGGAGGCGATGTCGGCAATGGAGGCCATGGTTAGAACTAGGGTTTTTTCATCTTCACAACGGAACAAGGAAGCCGAAGAAACAAGGAAGGTGCAGGAAATTCAAAGTAAAACAAGCAGGCGGTTTAAAAACCCATGTGAACACGAAAACCGTCTAGAAAGCGTGCACCATCATTACCGCCGTGTGTCATTACTCCCACTAATCTTAATCTTGCTTTCTATCGCTTTTTACTTATCAGATCACTTTATTAAAATTCAAAGATTGCTTTCTTCGACTCTTTCCTTACGAGCGTTGAAAACCATTCTCAAAGTCGGTTTCATACATCTATAGGCGACATTCCGCTCGACACCGACCTCTTGTTTATCAGAATGGTGTGTTTTGGTTCGATCCGCCCGACACTGAACGGTGTGGATTCAAATAATCAAGTGAATCCGAATATGTTCGAAGTCGGATCTAGGTACGCATCAAAATTATTTATCATAAATTTTAGGGTAAAATTATACAAGTCTATTAATGCTGCCTCACATTGGCCTATTTATGTTAAGTGTCTATGGGAATTGTATTTTTAATTGGAAAACTTTTATCTTTAAGATTGTCCTAATATAAGCTCAAATTTTGTAATAAATTTAAATATATTTGCACGTTGATTCGAAGCTATTTTTTATGGATCTTTTTACAAAAATTTTTGGATTTAATAAGATGTTATGTATCAAAATATAATATATATTAAGCATAATTTATATAAAAAAAGTGTATTTATTTAACTAATAATTTTATCTTTTCTTATATGCAAAATTTGTAAAAGTGGACACTTTTCTAAGAAAATATTTATGGTTATAATTTTAATCAACGTCTAACGGACACAAAATGGGGAATAACAAAATAAAAGCTAATCAAACAGTATTATCGTAGAACAATGTTAATTAAACTCTAATCCTTGTTTTGCAGTTATTTTTTTGTTTATTTATAAAAATTTTACCAACCAGGGAAATTAAAAAAAATTACTAAAAAATATTCTTGAATTTTACTCTCTTGAAATAATTCTTTGAAAGCCATATATATATATATATATATATAAGAAATGAAGGCAAGTAGTCTCTTTAATTAATCCTAAGTTTTTAAAATAAAAGTTGTATTTATATATATTATCAAATTCTTTTATGCGTAAAAATTTATATCGAAATTAAAAGATGTATAACAAAAAAATGGAATTTATGAGTTGAATTATCTCAAATTTATATATTTTTATTTTTTTTTAAAAAAATTTAGAATCAATTTTTTTACACTTGATTGTAATGAGAGTATTGACGTTAAAAATAAATTAGTAATGGAATACTACCCTATTTTGATTTTTTTTTTTCAAAAAATATCAAAATAATGTTAATATAAATATCTTTTGGTTGATAATTTTTAAAATATTAATTTATGTAAACAATTTAGTTGCGTCTTTACGAATGTGGATCATAATTTATTCCTAATTTAATCTCTATTCAATTATTTGTAAAAGTTTATATTTGTAGAAGTATAAATTTATTATTGAATTGTAGAAACATTGTTTTAAGAATTAATGTTAAATTATTTATAATTTATAATGTAATATATCTAATAACTTTTCATAATTTATTTTATTTTTCATCAATTTTAGGATAAAATTATGTTTTATAAGCTGTGCTATTGTAAAATTGTCAAATTGAAATCGAAAAAAGCGTATTTGTTTAACTAATAATTTTTTTTTTTCTGATCATATACAAAATTTGTAAAAGAGGACTGTTTTCTAAAAAAAATATTTATGGTTATAATTTTAATTGATGTTTTATATGTAATTTTTTAACAGTAGTAAAATAATGATTGTTATTAGCCCATGGAGACTTCCATGTTGAGTAGGGGAATCCTCTAGAACCTTTCCAGGGGCCAAACCTATCAAAGAGATAGGTATCTCGAAGAAGAATCGCGCATTTTTAATAAAAGTTTAAAAATTCAAATTGATTTGACCGTTTGTGTATCGAGGCAAGCGTGTACAAGGGTTACAAGACTATACTTGGTTATTAGCAACTGAGAGGCCAGATTATGAGATATGGCTCAAGGCAGAAGGCGTTAGAGCACTTGCAGATGAATAAATATCATTAGATGTTTATTCGTGTTTTCCATGTTATTTGGTGTATATTAACATCGAACTGACACACTAAAAATGGAGAATAACAAAATAAAAGATAAAATAAACAATATTATGGTAGATAAATGATAATTAAAATCTAATCCTTTTTTAGCAATCATTTTTTTGTTTATTTATAAATATTTTACCAACCAAGGAATTTTAAAAAAATTATTAAAAAATATTCTTGAATCTTACTCCCTTAAAATAATTTTTTGAAAGCCATATATATATATATGTATGTATATCAAAGAAGAGAAGGGCAATAAGTCTCTAATAAATCCTGATTTTTTAAAGAAAACATCTAATATTCTCACTAGTTAAAAGTTGATACAAAATATCCTCACTAGTCAAAAATTAACACAAAAGATCATACCATTCTTCATCTAAAAATATAATATTTTTAGGCATCCTAAGCTGCATCAAAAGCATAGGTACATAGAAAGCTTGATTTCTACACGTTATACTGTCTAAACATAGGTATATAGTCGGGTTTTAATAATCAATAAGTATCTTATGTTATTAAAGCCTTTTCCATTTTATTATGACTCATGTTAAGGCATTTTTGATTTGGATTCTGAATCGGATAACTGCTATTTTGGTTATATTAATTGGATTCCAACTACTACAATCATCTGAGTGAATACTATATTATAAGATCAGTCGAAGCTGGTAGGGTAATACTGAGGTCATGGTAAGCCTTACTTACTACCTGAAAGGAATGCATTCTTTTCCCCTTCATCCTCCTTAGATGAAAGCATAGCAGTCAATAAAATCAACTTTGAGCATTATTAACTCGTATAAATACTTATTATATTGTATATTGTGTAACTGTTGTTACAGTTTTCTAGTAGAACTGGTTACCTCATCCAAGTTGAACAGCCAAATGGTTTGGTTACTTGACAGTTGACACAATGCAACTAAGTTATGTGTTATTGCATAAATTGTTGGGGTTCGACTCGGATATACGTAACCCGGCGCAACGAAACAAAACTTGAACCTCCCGTCAACCGTCAATGACCAAACTTATGAATACGAGAAACACACAATGCACAATAATTTTAATATGGAAAATCCTTTTTAACTAAGGAAAAAATTACGGGACAAATTCCGAAATAATTTACTATAATAATAACAGTGCCAGTTACAAGTAACCCTTTCCGAAATCCCATCACTACAATACGGAGTGAAGAATGTTTGATTATAACCTTCTCAATACACCCAACAACCCATAAGAAAAGATACAATGAGAAATAAAAGTAACTAAACGAAATACGCTCTAGAAATTCCTCTAAAACAATATATCCAACCTTAGCGAATAACGGAACTGAAATCGGACCTTTATTGGATGCCGAACCTCTTCCTCTTCACTTTTATTCTCTTCTCTCTTTTTATGTGGCACTCCTTGTGTGAGATTTGATTTCGGAATGCCCTAAAATTGTGTAGGTGCGATTTTATATTACGACCGATGCTCGAGTGCCCCTTGGGCATGCCTCGGCAAACGGTGCCTTGATTGTGGGATGACTATTCGTTTGCTGTAAAACTTATAATGGAGTGACCAAACCCAACATAAATAACATGCCATTCATGCTTCTCATGGTGCTTAGTTATTGTTGTGAATTTCTTAGGGGGCTGTGCCCTCTGAGTTAAGACCAAACAGTCCGAGTCTCATCCTTGTCGGACCTAGTAGCTAAATCAACCAGGGCGCCTCTAACTCTGCCAACAGATGTAGTCCGAGCCACCACAAGGCCATCCAACCAAGCACACCTATTTCAGCAGATCAACATAGTCCTGGTAACTATGATGACCAATGCCTGTCACCCCTAGTTCGGTCAGTAGTTGTAATCAGCATCATAGCGCTCCTAATTCAGACGGAGGACTAGCTGTCGAGTATTCGAAGCAGGACTAGCTGTCGAGTATTCGAAGCAACACAATCCCAACTCGGAGAGAGTAGGCAGGATCTGAAACTCTACGAAAGACAAAAGTCGTAGCATTGTTCTAGCCTGATTCAATGCTCAAGCCTGTAACGTGATCTCCAATATTATGGCTTGAATATCTGGACAAATCAAGTACAAGTGAGCGTTCAAGTTGGCATGCAGTACTTGAAGACAAAGTGGGACTCAGGCAACTGCCCCAAGTCAGCATCCCAACTCCAAAGGTGAGAAATTGAGCCATTTTAATTGACATATACTAACATAAATATTTATATGTGGCCATATTAATTAAAAGATACATACATATATGTATGCATGCATATATTGTGGGGTTTTGGGTTTTTCATTTATAACTCTCACATCTATTGGATATGTGGTTTGTCAGTTCTAGAGCTTTTAGGATTTTTGTGGATGTTTCATTCAGATGAAAATTAATTTAGAAAGAGTTGTGTGAGGTTTGCGCAATTTTCGTTCAAGCGCAAGGTTTGGAGGTTTTGTGAAAATGCTGTGAGTTGGTAGTTTAAGTGCCAAGTCTAAGAGAATTTTTAGTCTTAAATACTAAGTGGGCCGTGAGATGACAGTTTGAGCAGTCACAGGGGCCACAAAAAGGCTCTGTTTTGATTTTAGGCCACATCCATGAGTTTCAATACAGAGAGGCGCCACAAGGAAGAGAGAGAAAAGAGATGAGAAAAAGAATTTTGGCATTTAGTTGAGGTATGATTTGAATTCTATTATTTGTCAAATTTGGGTATGTTAATCTAGCATTAATTGTATGATATATTACCGATCAGTTGCTCATTTTTTTTGTTGTGTTCTACAATTAAGGGTTGTTAGGTATGTTGCGTTATATTTAACAAGTTATTTACAAGGGTTGTTATGAAGAACTCTAGGAGGGTATTATTTATAATCAAATATTTATAATAGTTATTATTCAGAGATTATCTTATAATTTTTGATTTTTCATGTTAAATATTATAACTTGTGTGACTGGTTGCGTATTGTTATTCCTTGTACTCATGCTATAGATTGGTGGTTGACGATCGACGAGAGATTTGGGATCTGTTTTGCTGCATCGGTGGTGTGCATATTTTGAATCCCTATACACGTGTTGCTAAGGTATGCAGGAAATCATATCATCCTACAGGTGCCTAAGTCCGGCCAAAACAAGTATGGAAAATTGTAGTTGATACAAGAGGTAGCTCATATAAGGCCTCTCTCTCTCTTCCTCCCCCCCCTCCCTATGCGCTATAAATTGGTAGTTGAGTTTAGTCCAAGAACCATAAGAACATGAGTGTAGATATCTGAATATCACATTGTTTGAGCGAGACTATTAGAAATAGGAGGAAAAAAGTCTACGTTTCTAATATCACTTTGTATACTACTTTCATTAGTTTTCTTACACTCCAGATTACACATGTACATACAAACACACGCCATAAGTATAGCCACAAGTGTGTGAAACAAAATTAGCTACATTGAAGAACCAAAAAGAAGTTAGCATGAGAAAATGTAAGAAATTGCAACAACTTCCATATCAGCACACTGTTTTGCTGTGTAACATTTGCTGACATGGATGGTGAATCTGTTACACAATGACCAGGGCTCATTTTGCTGACATGTGACCTTTTCTTGATGGTTGAATACTTGCGTATATGGTTGAATTGCCTTGATCATCCGTGAGGGAACATTGCTGCACATATGGAAAATAATCTAAATTATCAATGGAGCAGTGTAATGGTGTGATGCTGCTGCTAATGTCATGATGACAGATAAAGATGAATATGTTGCTTCAGTGTCTTTCTAAAGATGAAGTGTGAATGTTTTCATTCTTATCTTTGAAATAAGAGTATGAAATGTTAAAGTACGGAAATATTTGGTGAATATATCACCTAATTAAGGTTTTAAAGGAACTTATGAGCTACTAATGAATTTTTTCCTGGAAGTGTACGAAGCAAATATCTCAACCAAATGATTTCACGATGATGTCATGGCTATGTATTCTGTTGCTGCTGAGCTTCGAGAAACTTATGTTGGCTTCTTAGATTTCCATGAAATTAGAGTGCCAAGGAGTATATATTATATAGTCGCCGATCTTTGTGCATGAAGACAGGAAGCCCAATTAGAATCACCATATTCCATGAGGTGAGGAGATCTTGGCCTGGTTACTGCTTTAAGTAGCTTAGTAATTTGTATGCATTTGGTAAATGTGGTTGTCTAGGATTGGACATGAATTGACTTAGCAAAGTGATGGAGAATGCAATCACTAACCTTGTTATAGTAAGGTAAAATCCTCCCCCTTTTTTTATTTCAATTCGGTTCCTCCACCACCCGAAACCCCAAATAGATTCAGATATGATACAACATTTAGTTATTAAGAGAATCCAAGTACTCTATTTTGAATTTAGGAGACAATTCTATGATATTTTTTTTTTTTTGAAAGATAAAAGAGCAAAACAGTCAACTTATTAACATTGGCTGACCCAAATGATTATTTCATTGTATTAGTCCTGGGTCCAATGAAATTCGTAGATATAGGAAGAAGGTTTATCAAATAGAGATATTTTCATTTATTGGTTCAATGCAATGTCTTTTCCACTAATCATTCTTTTATGTTTAGCCAGATCATTTAGTAAAACACCTTTATCCATGGATACTTGATGGCCAGTATAGCCTGAATTTGATAGTGTGTCCACAGCATAATTTTTTTAGCAAATATTAATGCTTTGTAAGATTTTGACCATTTCTATACCAAGGAAGTTGATGTGTTCCAAGGACTTGGATTGTCACACAAACTAAGGAGCTGATTGGATCTTTTGATTGATTTGAGTTATAATGGGTCTAATTTTCGTAATTGAAAATTCTTATGCTGTGCACCACAACAAATTAAATGAGATTTTAGAGGTATATAAAACTCGCTATCTAATATATTCTCTGATTCTCAAGTTAGTGGTTTTCTCAAAGATTTAGAAAGATGCAGAATTAAAGTGTGAATTGAAAGAGGAAGGGGATGAGTGTGAGTTTGGAGGACTTTGCTTCGTTTGTTTAAACATACTCTCTGCTTGTGTGTTTTTTAGTTGTCTTAGTCGAACTCTTTCTTTTGATTTGGGAGAATTTGAATTTATAGTTGGAATCTTAAAGAACTGGTCAGCCCCTGAACTACCATCTACACTGGAAGGTGTTTTATGACAGTAAATGGAAGGCTTTACTTTTGATGTGTAACTGCCCTTTAAAGTGACTTAGAAAGCTGCCTGACTGTTAATGTGAGTACGATTTTGGCTATTTAGAATGAAATGATTTGGTTTTTAATTGAGTGTCCTTGAATGCTCTTCGATTTAGAATGAAATGACGAGTTTTTACAAAAGTAAATAAAGATTTGTTGTCCGAAATCAACACATACTGTTTTTAATTGAACACTAGTTTTCGGATGAACTTTTTCACCCCTAATATTTCCATATTAGTTTCCGTCACTATAATAAATTCAACTTTAGTGGTAAAAAGTACAGCATCTTTTCATAGCCTTAGCTTCCAAGACATAACTTCTCCTATAAATATAATCAAGTAACCCAACGTGGAATTTTATGAGTCAATATTGCCCGTCATGTCGATAGTGGTGTACTAGACCAAAAGTAATTTACTATTGTTAAAGCACAAACACATCTAGAAATTACACTAAAAATACCTTAATATCCATTTTATCGTGGACCAATATTCCTTTTTGGGATTAGAAAGGAATCAACTAATAATTCAAACCGTATGAGTTATATTTGGCCTCGTATACACCATTACATATATCAAACATTAAATGGCAGAAGAATAAGGAACATGCCTCATAACAGGTTTCTCATCCTCCATAAAATGACTTTTCTAAGTGCTCAATGTAAAGTGATTAGCAAGTGAAGTGCTCACCATTTTAGACCTCTTCATGTTAAAATGTTGAAGAACATTTTCAATATAGCCTTCTTGGAACATTTAAAGCCTCTTTTCTTTTCAGTAATGAAAAATTCTTATACCAAAAATTTATTTTGCTGACCTTAAATCTTTTATAGCGAACAATTTCTCAAGTTGGTCCTTTTACTAGCCAATCCAAGTAGCATTTTGCCATACTATATACATGTTATCCGCATAGAATAAGAGGATAACATTCTTCTTTTGAGAATCTTTTAATGAAGATGTAATGGTCTAAAGTAATCTTATGGTAGCCTTAATTTATCATTACTGGCTGAAACCTCTTATACCATTTCTAAGGACTTGTTTTAGTCTATAAATACTTTTCTTCAAGCAGTATAGTAAATACTCCTTAATTTGAAACCTATATGGTGGCTTTGTATAATTTTTCTCCACAAGATAACCATGGAGGAATTCCTTCTATACAATTAGTTGTTCAACCTCTAGATCAAGGATTATAGTTGATCTAAGAATAACTCAAATGGAAGATATCTTCACAACAGAAGAGAAAATATCCTCAAAATCAATACCATTATGTTCGTCGAACCCCTTCATAACAAATACAACATTTTATCTTAGTTGAGGATTCTTCTCTTTGAATTTCAAATGATAAACCCACATGTTCTCTAATACTCCGTTGCCCTTAGGCAACTTGATGAGCTCAAAAGTATGACTTTCATTCAAAAATTTCATCTCGTCTTGGATGACATTCTACTCTATCATATAGTCATCTTCCATAACTCCATGAAAGCATTCGAGCTTTCTGCAATTGGTAAGTAACATATACTCATTTGTCGATATGTATGAGGGACATCAATTCCGCATGGATTGTCCAAATGGGGTAGTTAGTGTTGGCCTAGGAGTTTCATGATGAACATTATTATGAGTATCATCATCAATATCAATATCATCAACCTCATTAAAGGTGGGAATCTTAGAGCAACATTATTGACTTGAATTGGTATCGGCATCAATGGTATAAGATCTACGTCGCAAAGGCAGCTGTTCTTATTGTTAGAGATTACCCTAGACCTTACAAGCTTTTTCTCTATCGAATTATAGAACTGATTGTTGAATTTATCTTTTCTTTTGTCAAAAAAGATGCATTGTCACATGTTCTCATCCACCTTGGACTTTTCTTCCCATGGAATACGGATAAATGACTTACACCTAAACACATGCAAGTGATCGTAAGAGACCTTTTTTCTAAACCACGACTTGTTGGGTATATCACTATTTAGGAGACCGCTAGTTGAGAGGTTGATTATATGAATCACATTATTTAAGGCTTTTCCCCAAAACAAGCCCGAGAGCTTAGCCTTTGAAAGTACATAATGAATTTTTTTAATCAATATCTAATTTATCCATTTGGCCACACTATTAAGTTGTAATATCTTTGGTGGAGTCCTTTAATGTCATATGTCGTGCAACCGACAATATATGTCAAATGCCAAGATGCACTCTCCTCCATTGTTATTGTTATTCTGGACGCATTTGTTATTTTTCCTCATTTGCCATTTAATTATGGTGTAAAATTACTCAAAGAAATTAAGAGTTTGATATTTTGTCTTTAATGGATACACTCATTATTTTTTTGAGTAATTGTTAAAAAATATTATGAAATAAAGTGTTTTGTTGAGTTTTTTTTTTTTATCTTAATAGGATCACATATATTGATATGCACAAGTTTAAGAAGATTTGCCTTCTTTATAGATGGGTCTCTATGGAACAAAACTCGTTATTGATTCTTAGCCACACAATGAAGCCACATTTTCAACTTTGCCTCCTCTATGCCCAAAGGAAGGTTCTTCCTTATGAAGCAATTGATCCCATTCTCACTCATATGTCTAAGATGCTTATACCATAAATTAAAAAACTTGCCACTCTTAGCAATATTCACGTCTTTATTTGAGAATGAGGCTTATCATAAATATAATTTAGAAAGTTTCTTTGCATGTGCTACTATTAGGGAGCCTTCAAAGGGTTTTCACGAGTTCTCACAAAATGTGTTGCAGAGCCCATGCCATCATGCTTATTGACCAAAGATTCAACTCGATATCTGAGACATGTCAAACATCCATTAAAACCAATTTTATGCTATTATCGATTGCCAATACACGTCACCGTAATTATAGTTTGAGAAAATCCATCATTACCTGTTTTTAATACTTAAAAATTGTCGAGAGTATAAAATGTGAGGAATTCTCTCTAGACATCACATGAAGTGATACATCACTATCGATTAATTAACTTGTTTTATGATTGGCTACATTGATTGCATCTTCTTCACACATGACAAGAAGATCAAACTTGATAACAATCAAAACTCTTTCATCGTCTTGGGGCTTCTTCATCTTCCTTTTGTTGTCATCTTTTGTTTGTTTTTTTTTTTTACATTTTCACTTGTAACAATACTTCTTGGTATGATATTTATTTTCATAATAACGGTGCTCAAGATTTTGACACATTGATCTCAATTTGCTTTGACTTTTCTCACCCCATTTGAGATTTCTCCCATACTTCTTCATCGTAATTTTGAGGTTAGCGCTTCAAAACGTTAGGATGTAGAGCCTTGCAACTTCTTCCTCATCTTCTCATTAAGCACCGCACCTTTAATTTTCTTCAAGGTTACTACACCATTAGAAATAATGTTGAAAATGTGAATCCAAATGACCTCCTATGAATCCAGTGGTATGATTAATAATTACATGTCAATCAACTTATCATTAAATTTAATACCTATACCACTTAACTGGTCGACGCTACCGTGAAACTCATTGAGATGATTGGCTATGGAACTACCTTTCATCAAATGATACAACTTATTTTTACTTGTCTTTGAAGCATAAAACAATTCAAGTTTCTCCCATAGTGCTTTTATATGTTTTTCATTGCAGATATGATTATAGATATTATCTTTAATAAATTACCAAATGTCTCCATAAATTTGGTAATGTTCAAAAGCCTAATCTTTATTAGATATATTATTTTAACAAATAATAGATCTTTTATTTTACTCATCTATATATCAAAATTCGTGTCATTCAAACAAATTATTTTGTTATTATCCTCCATCAGTCGTAATAAACTTAACACAATAACCTAAAATTTTTTGATACCACTTCTTGGGTTTAGGTTAGCAAAGTTTTGCTCACAAAGTGAAAAATTAATCTTTGTAAGAATTATTTTTGAATCTTTTATTTGAACCCATAAAGAAGTAATATAACACATAATAATAAAATGATAATCATAACAATGAGGCATAATACTTTGCATGGAAAAGCCCTTTAAGAATGCGCAAAAGAATCATAGGATTATAAATCTAAAAATATCCATTATATTCTAATTTGGGTTATAAAAACGTCTAATAATATAAAAATATAACACTTGAAATATAAAAGCAAATGAGAAGAAAATGATTATAAAATATTTTTCTTTGTAATAAAAACAACATACCTAATGTTGGTAGAGATGAAATGCAATCAAATCCCAAACGAATGGGTGAATTTTTTGTTCTTCTTTTCTCTCTCCCTCTATTTTGACACTCGAAAGAGACTCAAAATTCCCACATTCAATACCCTAAAATCATGCGGGAGGTTTAATCTTAATATCGGCTCACGAGCACCCATTGTGCATGCATTAGATGTGATCTGTCTAGACAAACCATATACTTGCGCCTTTCAAGCATGGATCTCAGCTAAGGTTACTGGATTAGTGTATGAGAGAACTTGAAGCACATATCAGGCGCGACCCCACCAGCCAAACAATGCACATGTGCCTCTCAGAAAATTATAGATTCTTGATTTGTTTTTGTGTGAAGAAAGTTGATATTTCCAGTGTATGATGCAATGTATTTTTAAGGAAGTGTGGTCTCATGGTGAATGGCATGTCTCTATATTAAGACAGCATGAGTTTCCATATCTGAGAGTTTATATGCTTTTACTCCAAATGGGCATCCTATCAAGATTCACTTATTGCACTTGAGTCAATTTTGTGTCTCTGTTTTTTCAGGGTTGATGCATAATACAAACATCTTAAAACCTTGATATGGCTATAGTTTGGCTCAGTATGGAAACGGAGCAAGTAGGGGGATCCATTTTGTAAGTTTGGAGAGAGTGTTCTGTTTATCAAATAGATGGACTCGAAGAGCACAATCAGGCCAGTATGTGAGGGATAATCCAACTTGGATTTTTAAGGCTCTGGCAATATTTTGTTAAGGAGTCTTACAAAAGTCATTCATGAGGAACTCAAGTCCATTATCTGATCGAATGACTTTGACTTGAGCTTGAATTTATGTTTCTAAAAGTCTGCAGAAGGATTGAAGATGTAATCAACTTTCATATTTAGCTTTCATTAAATATAGCCAAGTGCATTTAGTGAGATCATGTTTCATGGTAAAGAAAATACTTTGATCCATCATATAGTTGTCTTGGAAGAGGTCCCCATATATCACAATAGATAAGCTTAAAGGCATGTGAGGTCTTGCATTGTTGCTAGAGAAGGACAATCCGTATTGCTTTGTTCGTTGACATTTATCACAAATCAGATCTTTATTCATAGAATTCAAAGTAGGCACAAGGTTTTTCTTTACCCATAGTAGAAAATAAGATGGATGGCCTAGTCCATTGGCACAATTCGAAACTGAATGAATCTGTGACAGAGTTTACTGAATCTGAAGAGTGGATAGGAATGGATCAATGAAGATCTTTTGATGAAGCATTGTCTAGCTCTAGCCGTTACAATCCATCGTGCGGTTCACCCTTCCCCATCTTCTGTCAATTAGTAAGGTCATGTGATTGGTAGAATCAGTATCTATGATCCATGACTAATTGCTCTTGTATTTGGTTATCAAATGAGAAGCAGTATGGACTTTCATTCCAGTTGAGCTTTGAAATATGTCTACTAAATAATAAGACTAGGAATGTTGCAATGAGGAACAAAATACTTGTCTGATCTTATAAATCTTGTTCCTTTGTATCTATCCTACTGCTGAGAATAGTTTCTCTTGGTTTACAAGACAAATGAATCATTTTCTGTTGGGTTTGTTGACAGCTGACTCCTCTTTTCTTCTATTGTTGTACGAGTGCATAAGCCTCACTCAGACTTGGCAGGGGTTCAAGATAATTTATGCTTGGATGCTGGCAAAGGAATCACTCCATCCCATAAGGAGCTTCATTATCCCATAAGGTCTACATCAATCCACCTGTGCAGCATTGTATTCCTTAGAAAACCACTTCATTTGAAAAACCTCTGAACTTTGAGTAGTATGAACTTGTTGAATCTTCCCCTTTGCAGATTATTTATCAATTGTAAGAATTGTCCTATGTGGCATGACATATATTTAGTAATTTAATGAGATAATTAAATATTACTGATATATACCTGGATCCGACTTCGAACAGTTTCGGATTCGAGTGGGAGAGTCTGAATCCTGCACACCATTACAGAAAATGAAAGATCAGGTGCTGGTGGAAGGTTGTCCCATTGAAAGCACTCCGACGCTCAAGTCAGTAGTAAGTCTTCGAACTTTGGAAGGGGAACTGGTAAGTAAAAGAGAGAGAGAATGAGTTTGCCGGAAGTGTCGGCCTGTAGAAGCAGAGATGATCCCGTGGTTTGTTGAGAATGTGAGTTCCAACTTGCTGTTCACGGACAACGAGTGGAAGCTATGCCTCGAAAGTGTGGAAGCTTTGGAGGACGGTTCTCAGAGAGCGGGAGAAGACTCTGCAATCTGGAGGCTTAGAGTGGGATTGGAAGGTGAACGCTTTAGAGAGAAAGTTTTGCTCAAGCACTGTATACGCTTGTGGTTTAGATTGTATCCGAAAGCGTTTGTTGTCTTTGAGAGGGTGTGTTCTCTTAAAAGCGTCTTAGAGAGCGTGTCCCTTTCAGAGTGGAGACTCTGGGCTTATATAGATAGCGGGGAGAGCCACCTTCCTTGGCTAGGGTGGCGTGATACTTGGCCTGCGATGGCGGCCTTCTTTGAGTTGGTGGGCGTGACTGGCGTAATTTGATGGGTCGTTTTCTTTCTGAACAGTATAACAGAGTTCTAGATTATCTGCTTTTCTTTCATGTTCTTGTGACCGTCAGACTCCATTGTTGGGGTCGGATCCGTGGTTTCCTTTTTAGAGGGGATCAGCTTTTAGGAAAGCGTGAAATCATGGAAAGGATTGTTGCTTTTCGTGCACGAGATCGCCTGCCAAATTGGGTCTGTCCCGTATTAGGTTTAATGTCTTTCACGGCTTGCTGCTATAGTACTTCCGGTCAACAGAAATGTTGACCGCCTTGAAGGAGCGCTCTTGGCCGTTTGTTGTGCGTCGGGCGACCGTCTAACATGCGTTGGGCCTTTTTGGATTTTGGGCCGCTTTCTTATTGGGCCTACCAGCTATGGGTCTACTCATCACTAGCTTCCCATGCTGGTGGTCAGGATTTTGGCCTCCAGCATGTTTATAATGGGACGCAGTTGTTCCTGCTGGTGGAGTCGTTGCCTGTTTGAAGAGGTGCCTTAAGAGCTTCCAAGATGTTGACCGGATTCGTTGTCCGTTCTTGGCAAGCTTCCGGACAATTTGGAGAAGGAAACGTTGGTCTTTAGCTGGCTTATTAGAAAAGCAGGCCACGTGTCTTTACGCGGTACGCCCAAGATCCTGGCATTTAATGAGCCGGAGTACTCGATTCGACAGCGGTCTTCTGGGGAAATGACACGCAGCGGTAATGATGGCACAGGTTTTTGAGACGGCATGGGGCTCACATGGGTTTTTAAACCGCCAGATTGCTCCGTTTTGAATTTCTTGTGCCATCCTTGCTTCTTCGTCTTCCTTGTTTCGTTTTGTGAGAGAGAAAACACAAACCTTAGACCTGACTATGTCTTCCGTTGCAGATATCACTTCCGTTCTGAGAGAAACTGATGTGAAGGTCCTTTATGTGGAGTTTAACATTCCGCGGGAGATCACTTTCTGCATTGCAAAGAAGGACGATCGAGCCTTTTTGCCGCCAAAGGGTTTCGTGACCATTTATGAGGCCTATTTGAGGAGTGGGCTTCGCCTCCCAGTTCCTGATGAACCGATGTCGATCTTCTAGGTGCTCCGGGTTCCTATTGCTCAATTTTACGCCAACGCTATCAGGTACTTGTGCTCTCTTTGTATTTTTCTTCGTCAATGTTCGAGGTTGTTGACGATGTCGATGTGAGGGCGATCTTTAAGACCAACCAAGGAGCGGAGTGGATCTCTTTGGCTCCCCGTAGCGGTATTAAGATCAGCACCGCCATTTACAACTCCCTCAAGAAGTGGAAGAACCGGTTCTTTTTTGTTAACGTGGGGGAGTCTTGGCTCTTGCCTAAGGAGTGGGGCCCAGTGCCGGAGGTATACACAGGGGCGCCTCCGGAGACGACCTCCATGGATTGGTTGGTTGAGCTGATAGCAGAGAACCTGAAGGACTTCTGGAGAGAGCATTTTGGTCTCTCGTGCGGAGGCAAAGAAGGCTAATTGGGGGCCTCCGTCTTCGATCCAAAAATTGAGGATTCCACCGCCGGAGGTATTAGAGAGAAAGAAGAGGAAGAGAGGCAACATTATTGGTCCCCGCCTTACTGATGCGAGCCCTCCCAGCCCAAGGCGAAAGAGGGCGGTCTCAGTGGCGCCGTCTTCGTCGTCCTGCGGGCCCGACTATCTTTCTGCGGGACGTTTTGGGGGCGTTGGCGCTGCATCTAGGGTTGAAGTAGAGGCGGCCATTAAGGCTTATAAGGCCAAGCTGATTGGTAGGGTTGTCCTGGCGCAGCCTACGCCGTTTGAGTCGACTCGGGAGCCGCTTGTTGAGGCGCCTGGGCTGCAGGAGCCGTCAGTTGGCTCTCATGTTGTGGTGATTCTGGAGCAGCAGCGGGAGCAAATTTTGGAGTCTTCCGCCATTTTCGGAGAGCCAGCCAGGAAGGGAGGGCACTCCGAGGATCCCATGGCATAGTTCATGGCTGAGGTTGCTGCTAGCCTCGTCGATGTGGGCCCCCATCTTGGTTCATCATCGTTCGCGTCAGAATTGGGTGCGAGGCCAGAAAGATCGTCGCGGAGAATCTGGGAGGTATAAGCTCTGTTGCCTGCCTTGCCTTTCGATTTGTCCTTTATAACCCCCTTTTCCTTTTTTATGTAGGCGGATAGAGTTGCGGGCGCAATGGCTAAGGTCCTCTGGCAGAGAGACTTGGCGATCTCTGATAGGGATAAGGAGATCGCTTGGCTCGAAGCTAAGCTGGCTGCTTCAGGGGCAGAGCGCCGTGAGGAAACAGTTGCCTTGGAGGCTGTTTTGGCGGGCGTGGAGGCGGAGAACTTGAATTTGAAAGCCGAGGTCGCCCGTTTGAAGGAGGAGAAAGAACGAGCCAAAGGGCGTGTCGATCAACTTGCTGGGCAAATGGCGACCTTAGAGAACGATTTGAGTCTCTGCATCTGCCCCCACGAGGTTGAGAGCATGATGTTGGCACTGTTATGGGAAGGGATCAACATTAGCCGGCATATTGTGCGAACGGTTGATCCCGACTTCCCCGTGAACCTTATCAATTTATCGAACCGATTAGCACAGCGCCGCAATAGCCTTGTAGGGGAGCCTCGAGACAGTGAAAGGCCACCGCCACCTCCGTAGCTTTTGTGATTGTATATGTATATACATTTTTTTTCGAATTCGATGATGTGTCTCTTGATTCAGCAATAATACCAGTAGCCCTGTGTTTGTCACATGTTTTTGCCTTTGTATTTTAGTCCTTTGATATTCTTGGCGGCCAACTGGGCAGAGAGACTTGCCAGTTGGCCGCCTGCTTTGTTTTCAAAGGTGTCTTCTACACCGTTGTGTATGTTAAGCTAGCTTAGAATTCGCCCATGAGGAAAGCTTGGCGGCGCTGTCCAGGTGTAGACTCGGGCGGCCTGCTTTGGTGGAGTGTCTTGCTCCAGTCGATCATTGTTGGCTGATAACGCTATCTCTTTACGAAGGAGGTCGTCGAGTGTGCTGTGTTAGCCCCTAAGATTTTTTGATCGCTAATGGGCCACTTGGATGACCAAGGTTTAGATACGACCACTCATGGGCCGACTGGATGACCACGGTTTAAATACGACCGCTCATGGGCCGCTTGGATAACCAGTGTTTAAATACGATCGCTCATGGGCCGCATGGATGATCAGGGTTTAAATACGATCGCTCATGGGCCGCCTGGATGACCAGGGTTTAGTAAGGAGAGGGTGAAGACCCTCCCGACATAGGGGCAGCCTAGATCAATTTGAACCTGCAATGAGAACCACACATATATATGCACATGCAGCATGCTAAGGAAACACTTATTTTACTTAGTCAGATCGTGCACACAAATGCAAGTCACATACAATTTTGCAAGAGACATACCTGGGTCTCTGCTCGTAGTAGCGTTTGGGTGGATCGTGTTCCACGTCCGCGGGACTAATTTTTCATCCTTGTTCCGGAGCTTGTATGCCTTGTTTCGTAGGACGGCGGAGACTAGAAAATGCTCTTCCCAATTGGAGGAGAGCTTGTTTCGGCCTACCACCTTTTCTGTGGCCTCGATATTCCATAAAACCAAGTCTTCAATATCGAACTGCCTCGCTTTCACCTTCTTGTTGTAGTAGCGGCCTACTCGATGCTGGTAGGCTGCGGTCCGTATTCTAGCGGCATCGCGAGCTTCTTCTAGCAAGTCTAGGTGTTCCCGGATCTTTTGGGAGTTAACCTGTGGGTCGAAGATTCAACCTTAAGACTTGGAAGCTCGATTTCGACCAGGAGCACCGCTTGATTCCCGTAGCAGAGGCTGAAGGGCGTCTCACGCGTTGGTTCCTTCGGAGTTGTTCGGTAAGAACAAAGGACTAAGGTGAGCTCGTCTACCCATGAGCTCCCTGCGTCCTCCAGCTTGGTCTTGATCCCGTGTAGTATTCGGTTTGTGACCTCCACCTGTCCATTCGCTTGGGGGTATGTCACCGAAATGTGGACCAGTCCTAATCCGAATACTGGCGCAGTACTTGGTGAAGTTTTTTTCCGAGAATTGAGTTTCGTTGTCAGTTACAATGATCTGGAATGCCAAATTTGCTGATGATGTTCTGGCGGATGAACTCAAGTGCATTATGTTCAGTGATTTTAGCTAGCTGGACGGCTTCGACCTACTTTGTGAAGTAGTTGATGCTTGTTATAATGAACTTTGTTTGCCCGGTTGCAATGGGAAATGGGCCAAGAATGTCAATCCCCCATTGTGCGAAGGGTCACGGTGCCTGAAGGGATTTCATCCTGGTGGATGACTGGTGGCAAAGGTTGCCGAGAAGCTGGCAGTTTGCGCACCTTTTTACGAACTCGAGTGCATCCTTTTTCATCGAGGGCCAGTAGTGGCCCTGCCGCATGATTTTGGATGCTAAGTTCTTGTCGCCCACGTGCGATCTGCAAATCCCATGGTGTACTTGACCCAAGACGTTGTCTGCCTCTTATGGGGTTAGGCAACGGAGGTACGGAGTCGAGTAGTCGCGACGATACAGCCGCCCGTCGACTATAGTGTACCAACCAGCTGTTCTTTTTATCCGTCTGGCTTCTTCTGCGTCTTCCGGCAACGTTTCGCCCGCTAGATATCTTAGGTACGCTGTCGTCCAGTTTTTAGTTTCGGAGACCTGCATTGCCTCCTATCCCTTTATACTGGGTGCGTTCAGGATCTTCCTCATGTTCCTCGAGTACTGTTCTGGATTCTCTGTCGCTGCTGCTCTCGCCAGCTGATCGACCTTCCAGTTTTCAGTTCTGGGAACATGGTTCAAGGTTAAGTTGTCGAAATTGCAGACGGCCTCCTTTGCTCTAGCCAAGTATTTGGCCATATGTGGGTTTTTTGCCTCGAAGTTTCCATTGATTTGGTTGACAATCAGTTCGGAATTGCTAAAAATAGCCAGTCTTTTGGCTGATCACTCATTTGCTAATCTTAACCCAACTAGCAGGACTTCGTATTTGACGACATTGTTGGTTGCCAGGAAGCCGAGTTTAAGGAAGTATTTCACCTCAAACCCGTCGGGGGTCGTGAGGACCACTGCTGCTCTATTGCCGTCTCAAGTGGAGGATCCGTCCACGTGGAGCATCCATTTAGGAGCTTCCATGCTCTGTTTCGCGTTCTTTTAGGGCTGTTCTTTGAGAATCGGGGTTGTGGTCTCAACAATGAGCCAGCCAAAGTCTGTGCCTTTATGGCCGGCCTGGGCCTGAACTCAATGTCAAACTCGCCCAACTCGATAGCCCACTTTACCAACCGTTCAGAAACATCGGGTTTCTGAAATATGCTTTTCAGAGGCTGGTCAGTGGGAACCACGATGCGGTACGCCTGGAAGTTGGGCCTTAGCTTTTGCGCGGAGAATATGATAGCTAAGGCCAACTTTTTCACGCGCGGGTAGCGCGTCTCTGGGCCGGTCGACGTTTTGCTCACATTGTAGACCGGCCGTTGGGTATCAGTCCTAACTTACGAGAATAGAGTTGAGGGACACCTCTGATACTGCTAAATAATGGTGAAGCTCTTTGTTGACCTTCGGCGATGTTAGTAATGGCGGGTTAGCTAGGTACTACTTTAACTCATTGAAGGCCGCCTAGTAATCCGCCGTCCATTGAAAACCGTTAGATTTCATTTCTCTTAGCTCCTTAAAGAACGGTTGATACTTGTCGCCAGACTTCGCTAGGAAGCGGGACAAGGGCGCTAATCGTCCAGTTAGTCGCTGGACATCTTTGACGCTTCGTGGGAGAGCCATGTCCGTGAGGGCTTTGATCACCTCTGGGTTTGCTTCGATTCCTCGTTGGGAGACGATGAAACCCAGGAATTTTTCGGAGGCAACCCCGAAGACACACTTAGCTGGATTCAGCTTCATTTGATGCTCGCGGAGCACCTCAGAGGACTCTGCCAGATCGTTGATATGGTCGCCCATAACTCTACTCTTGACGAGCATGTTGTCAACATAGACTTCCATATTGTGGCCGATTTGTTTTTCGAACATTTTGTTAACCAGCTGCTGGTAGGTGTCTCCCGCGTTCTTTAGTGCAAAAGGCATCACTTTATAGCAATAGGCTCCCTGGTCTGTGACGAACGAGGTATGTTCTTTGTCCTCTAGACTTATTCGGATTTGATTGTAGCCTGAGTAGGCGTCCATGAAGCTCAGGAGTTTATGCCCGAATGTTGAGTCCACCAGCAGGTCGATTATGGATAAAGAAAAACTGTCTTTTGGGCAAACTTTGTTAACGTCGGTGAAATCGACGCACATTCTCGCTTCCCGTTGATTTTCTTTGCCAAGACGACGTTGGAGAGCCAATTAGATATTGAACCTCTCTGATGAATCCAGCTTCCAACAGATTCTTTACTTCCTCCCGAATGGCGATTAGCTTTTTCCACTGAGTGGTTTCTTTGCTTCAACCTGACAGGTTTTCGATCCGGGTCGAGGCTCAGCTTGTGGACCATTACCCGGTCTGGAATCCCAGACATGTCAGCGGGAGTCCATGTGAAAATGTCAGCATCCGTCTCAGGAATGAGATCAGTTCTTCGCATAGCGTGCCGGTAAGCCGCCGATTCGTATGCACCTTTTTGGATCGTCCAGGTTCAGTGGGACTAAGTCGATTGCCTCACCTGACTGCGCTTGCTACAAGGTTGCCTCGTCTCAATGGTTAAGTTCTCCCATTGTTTTGGTGCTGTCGTTAGGAGCGATTTGGGACATATACCATGCCGCCCTGTGACTTGGTCACCCAGCACTTTGTCCACACCGTATGGCGTTGGAAATTTTATTTTAAGGTGTGGTATTAAAGTTATGGCCCCGAACGCTGTTGGGCATGGCCGGCCTAGTATTGCGTTGTACACAGAGGGCAAGTCGACTACCAAGAAGGTGAGTGTATGACTTGTTGTTCTCGGGTACGTTCCTAGGGTGACTTCAAGTCTGATCGTCCCTTGAACGGGCACATGTTCATTGTCGAGGCCATACAATGGGCATTCTGCAGATTTTAGTTGACTCTTTTTGAAACTGAGTTTAAAAAACGATCGAGGTAAAGCAAATCACGTGACCTTTCATTATCAAGAAATACACGTTTCATCTGGTAGTCAACGCTACCATCGAAAATAAGTGCTGATACGAGTGGATCTGCATGGGGGGAAACTACATGTGCCAAATCATCGTCACTAAAACTAATGACGTCAGTAGTGCGCTTCTTCCTCCCTGCATGCTGGTCCCTATTGTCCGCAGGAGTCTTGATTGGCCTAGTGGTGATCATGTTAACCAATCCTGCCGCGATCCAATTCCGTGGTGGAGAGGTCCCTAATCCTTCTCCGTCCGCATTGCCAGAGCTTTGACCAGGGCCTTTGACGAACCTGGTGAGGTGGCCCTTCTGATTAGCTCATCAATCTCCCTCTGAACAGTCTTGCTGTCCTCCGTGGAGTGCCCGGAAGATCGATGAAAATTGCAGTACTTGGCTGGATTTCCTCCCTCCACGTTCTTAAGTGGTTTTGGCCAGTTAAGGAATTTCTCCTCACGGATTTGCATGAGGACGTTTGAGCGCGTATAAGTTATGGGCGTCAGGCTGATGGGTCCGTGGTCCTTGCGCTCTGTTGGCCCAGCTCTGTGGCGCTTTAGGTGGGAGTAATTACCACCGTTGTGCTTTCTCTTTTCTTCAGGCGGGAAAGAGCAAGACTGGCTTTAGCCCGATCAGGCCTTTTCGCCTTGTTAGCCTCCTCTACTGCCGCATAGGCCCTGGTGATAGCCTCCACTACCCAAAAAGTCTGCGAATTCTTATGCGCCAGGTGCCTAATGAACTCTTCATGCGCCAGCGCCAAAATGAAACTGCCCAGTTTCATTTCCTCCATGAATCTGGGGATCTGCTGGCTTCCGCCACGAAGCGATCTAGAAACCTCAGTGGGTTTTCTCTATGCTTCTACTTGATATGCGACAGATGGCATGGCTATTTTTGCTTTATGCGGCTAGATGTGTACTGAGATAAGAAAAGATCTACAAGCTCCTGGAAGCTTCGGATCGAGTCTGGGGGGAGATGATGGAACCAGATGCGTGCGTTCCTTTTTGTGTGAGGGGAAAGCAGCGACACACGGCTGCGTCGTTCAGTCCCTGTAGACGCAGATGGGTGCAGAAGTGGGTGAGATGGTCGACAGGATCCGCACTCCCATCGTAAGAGTCAAGGGCTGGAATTTTGAACTTCGCCGGCATGGGATGGTTCAAGATCTCCGCCGTGAAGGGAGATTTGTTGATGTTGGCGGTGCGTTCGTCTTTGAAGACGCGGTTCCATATCTTCTCCCGCCTTGGATCTGCTGGAATGCCGTTAGTAGATCTTTTGGAGTTGAGATAAGCTCTCAACTCCGTTCTTTCCCGGGTTGGTCTAGCAATAGGACGGCTGTTGCCTCTGGCAGATCTCGCCGCCTTGGAGGCTCCCTCCTGAGCTTGGGGCCTGGACTCCGCTCGAGAGTATCTAGGGTTACTTCATTCCGGACTTTCATCCCGGGTTGCGCTCGTTTCTCGCTCCTTGGGTCTCAAACAGCTTTGGGCGTCTGAGGATACTGGCGCGGGAGCGCTAGTCAGTCTTCCGATCCGTTGGGCCGGAGCTTTCTTTCTTTGGCCTCCTCGTGCAGGCCTTGCGGTGCTAGGGCCATCGGCGATCTCGGCCCAGTATGCTTATACAGTGGGCACAGAGTATCCGGTGCATCTGTCAGATATTGTGCATGTGCTCACCAAGTTTTGGAAAAAGGATCTTTGGGATTCCATCGGCTACCCGTTGACCACAATGCCAATTGCGTGGTATTGGTTTGGTGAGATTACGTCTGCTGGCTCGCTCGCTTGCTTGCGTCGTTGTGTTCACCATTACATTCGGGGATTTGTTGATCGGAGAGAGTTTACGTAATTGTAGTTGACTTTTTGTAGCGCTTCCCACAAAACAGCGCCATGATGTGTACACGGATCCAGACTTCAAGCAGTTTGATTCGGTGGTTGATTTCATCCACTCTCCGTTATTTGAGTTCGAATCTCGCACACCACTCTGAAAAACGAGGGTGCAGTGCCGTGGGAGGTTGTCTCCCCGAAAATATTCCGACGCTTAAGTCAGTAACAAGCCTTCGAACTTTGGAAGGGGAACTGGTAAGTAAAAGAGAGAGAGAGAGAATAAGTTTGTCAAGAGTGTCGGCCTGTAGAACCAGAGATGATCCTGTGGCTCGTTGATAATGTGAGTTTCAACTCGCTGTTCACGGAGAACGAGTGGAAGCTATGCCTCGAAAGCGTGGAAGCTTTGGAGGACGGTTCTTAGAGAGCGAGAGAAGACTTTGCAATCTGGAGGCTTAGAGTGGTATTGGAAGGTGAACGCCTTAGAGAGTGGGAGTTTTGCTCAAGCACTGTATGCGTTCGTGGTTTAGATTGTATCAGAAAGCATTTGTTGTCGTTGAGAGTGCGTTCTGTTAAAAGCGTGTCCCTTTCAGAGTGGGGACTCTGGGCTTATATAGATGGCGGGGAGAGCCACCTTCCTTGGCTAGGGTGGCGTGATCCTTGGCTTGGCGAAGGCGGTCTTCTCTGAGTTGGTGGGCGTGACTGGCGTAATTTGATGGACCATTTTTTTTCCAAACAGTGTAACGGATCTTCAGATTATCTGCTTTCCTTTGATGTTCTTGTGACCGTTAGATTTCGTTGTTGGCGCTGAATCCATGGATGCCTTTTTTGAGGGGATCAGCTTTTAGGAAAGCGTGTAATCATGGAAAGGATCGTTGCTTTTCGTGAACGAGATCGCCTACCAAATTGGGTCTGGCCCGTATTAGGTTTAATGTCTTTCACAGCCTGCTGCTATAATACTTCCGGTCGACAGAAATATTGATCGCCTTGAAGGAGCGCTCTTGGCCTTTTGTTGTGCGTCGGGCGGTCAACGCTAACGCGTTGATCGTCTAACGTGCGTTGGGCCGTTCTGGATTTTGGGACGCTTTCTTATTGGTCCTATCAGCTATGGGCTTACCCATCAGTTACGATCTCGAATAATTTTATTATATTTTTTTTAGAAAAGCTATTTCTTTAATTAGTCTAATATTTGATGAAAAGAATAATATATATATATAATTAAAAGCTTGGTTATCTTTTTATTATATAAATGAGAAAATTATTCATTATAATAATATGTAAATAAATTAGGCAATTTTTTCAAAATTTGAATGCTTCAGGAAATTTTAAAAGTTCCTATGAAATTTGAATATAGATGAGCCCTCCCAAAAACCAACTAATATATACTTTTCTGTCACGAAATATGTTTGTTTGTATCATGGAAGAGGGATACGAGTGAAGGGTGAGAAATTGACTCCATATTATTTTCGAAATGAACTTTTCGCCTGAATTTAGATTTGTTTATGATGTTTATTTTTGTACTAGTGATAATTTTAATGATTTGCATAAATTATTTTAAACTCATAAGGTTTTTTTATTAACTTGGATTGCATGAGTACATAGATTCTTGAATCATTGTTCTTCCACTCGAGTACATAAATTTCACTCTCTTATTTTTTGTGATAGTTTTATGTTTTACCTTTAAATAGGCTCATTTTTTCTTAACTACGCTCTGACCCACATGAAAAGAAAAGAAAAATAGAGCTTGAGAAGTAGGTAAAAAGAAAAGAATACTTTGTTCATTGATAGAGATTGAAATGATAAGATTTTCCCATATCAAAATTATTTTCTATTATTATACGTCTATTCTAAATTTGCTGGCCTTTAAAGTTTTACTGACTACTTGGATCCTTGAGATTCAAAAGTATTGACTTTTATCAAGACAATAAAGTAAAATCGATGAGATGATTGGAATGTATTTAATTTTATTTCTAGAGAGAATCCAATAAGTTCTCCTGTAAGGTTATTTGTAAGAAATAACTGATGAAGAGTTGGCGTATATGATCAAATATTTAATAAGTTCTCTAGTTTTACCTTAAAAGGGAAAATTGCTGAAAAGAAAATTGTCCAAAAAATTTCGACATTTTTACCTAAGAAGTTTCGACTAGAAGTCATTGCTGTTGATGATTCCAAGTACCATAATAAATTAAAAATTGAGTTAGTTGAATATTCTCAAATATAAAAATTATCTCCCCTATAAAAGGAAAAGAACAAATCTATCACCCGAAAATCTACTGAAGAAAAGTCCTATCATGATTTGGAGGATGAGTTTATGGATGATGTGAAAATTACTTTCTTTAAAAAATAATTTTGAAATTTCTTAAAAAATAATGAAAAAACACATCAGGGAAAGTCGAAAGATTTATCCAACTACAAGAAAAATATGGATAGAAATCTAAAGGAATTAAATGCCGTGATTGCTGAGGGTTTAAAGACATTAGGACTATGTACACTGATTCTAAACATAACAAGGATAAAACTTTATAAATCACCGTTTCTGATGAGGAGGCTGAGGAGAATGAAAGTACGCTTTTTGATACTTAAAAGTACTCCAATTGTATGGCCTTTGTATCCCATGTTGAGGGCGATGGTGAACTTATATTAGGTCTTGATATTAATTTTAATAATTTTAATCAGTCAAACTCTAAATCAAAAATAAGTTGAAGAACCTTCAGAAGGTTTTTTACAAACTGTATGATGATAGCCTAGTGACTAAATAATTAAAGAAAACTTTGTCAGAAAGAATTGAAGAACCAGAATATGAAGAGAAAATTTGGAAAGATTCTTCGAAAAGGAAGTTGTAAAAATCTTGTGTGATGAAAATCTTTCTCTTAGGGCTAAGATAAAATACCTAGAAACTGAACTCGAAAAATTTAAGGACTAGTTGATCATGTATAGAAAATACGAAAATGTTTGATCTACATAGTCTAGGCAAGACCGTTGGTAAGAAGAAAGGCTTAGGTTTTACCAAATTAATTCGCAAGTGACCTATCTCATGAAAACCATTTTTGTATTGCTTATTGATAAATGAGGTGAGTATTTTGATCATCAAGAAAAAAATCTTAAATAAGCCACTCTAAAGAGTCTATCCAAGACTCACGGGAATAAGAGATCTCTTCACTAAGAATTTTGTACCCATATGTGTTGGATGTAGTCAATGAGGCCACATTTGCCCAAATCGTGTAGAGACTATGTGGAGTTATCATTCCATTTGATTTGGTAGAGCACCTAAGTCTTCTACTTTTATTGGTTGGGGACCTACTTGTCACATGTGGTGTCTTTGACCATATATGTCCACATTGTCCTATATTTAGTTCTAATAAACCTAGACGTAACTTGAATTCAAGAATTTAGGTGATAAATGTAACTATAATAAGATGACATATCATTTGAACTCTGAGATATTATTTAAGGATTCTAAGAACAAAACTAGAAAATTTCACATTATTTTTTTAGGACAATGCTTAGTTTAATGTCTAGTTTTCATTTATAATTTATAACGTTATTAATATAATTTTAGATCAAGTTAAAAAAATATATATATATTAATTTGAGAAACAATTAGATTATTTAAAATCAGACTTATCGTTTAATGGGGACCTATCTACATACTCGTGCCTATTTGAGGTAGTAGCCATGTGCCTGTGTGCCCCTTTGGAGTACTCATGTGCATCTTTAGCAAAATGTTGGTATTTGATATGTGCATGAGTAGTATTCATATGCGGTTTGAATTATCCCTCAACACCTGATCTGCGCCTAAGTGGTGCTCGTATGCTAGTTTTTCATAGATCTGCTCATTAACTGATTTTAACTCATATCTATTGAATTTTTAAGAGAAGAGAGAAAAAAGAAGAGGAAAAGAGAGAGAAAGAAGAAAAAGAAGAAATCAAGGTGAAATAAAATGGTCTTTTGGTAAAATTAAGTACAAGTACATTTAAATCCTTTCTTCCTTTATTGTAATTCATTTTTTATTTCTTTGAGTGATTCTTTTTTTAAAAATACTTATACATGTATTATTTTTAAATTTAAAACGATTATACTTTATATACATGTGAGTTTACTATCATTTTGTAAACTTTTAGAAATTTTATGTCTCAAATCCAAACAAATCAAGCTTAAATATTTAATTTTTGCAATAATATTCTTACATGCATTGAGATTTTATTTAGTATTCTTGCATGTCCTTAAATTTTAAATATATACTTTTATATGTGTTAAATTACCATATAATTATTTATGAATATTTATATTGAGAGAAATAGCCTAGGCTATTTTTAATATTTGAAATTATGTTTTAATATTTTTACATGTTTCCTATTTCTCAAAGTCTTCCCATGATCCCAAATCTTCTTTAAGTTATTGAACTCATTAGTCTAAAAGATTAGTAAATAGAAGTAAGAATGAGTCCAACATTTAGTAAAAAAAAAAATATTTTTTCTGAGTATATATACTGTATGAAACATGTTAAGGATAATTCAATGACCAAATATTTAAAATGTTAATATTAATTTTTGAATAAAGTCGTGAAAACCATATAATCAAGATAAAATATTTTAAAAATTGTATAAATATCTAAATCATATAAAAAATTTGATAAATTCTTATGAGACGTGAAATATATGAAAATCATATTAGCGACATCGATGATGACCTCACTAACAAATGATACTATCAAAATTTGAGTTGTAATTATTTTCACATAATTAAAAGTCATACACCACTATTCACGACTTTGGGTGTGCCAACTATATGGTATTCTCTATAGGAGTGGTTGAATGACACTTTTCTAAGTCATGAATATTCTATTTGACCTTTAATTTATTAATAATATATTAGAATATACCTTAATATATTTATTTAATTTTCTATAATAGTTCTTACTTTATCAAGCTAAAAACTTTATACAAACATGAATACATTTTTAATTTTTATATCAAAGAAAATGATTTCTCTCATCAAAGTTAATGTAGTGTTTTTTTCTCATTTTTCTTCAAACATATGACATGAAATAAAAATTATAAATATACAAAAACTTTAATATTTATAATTTAGACATATCTAGATACTTATATGATTATGCTTTTAACATGTAAAATCATTAAAGTTAAGATTTTAGAAACCTAATATAGTTTGTTATAATTTCATCAATTTCTTTCAAATGTAAAACTTGTATGAATAATTATATACAAATTTAAGATATACAAAATATATATATATATATATATATATATGTATATTTGATATGTAAGAATATTAAATAAAAATTTAGTATTTAAATATAATTTGTATGGATTTAAGATATTTATTTTATAAAATTTTATTTATAAAATTTTATAAAATTAGCCAAAATTAGCCAAAATTGGCCAATAATTTATTTACAAAAAAATTTGTTATCTAGTACTAATATTTTGATCCAAATATATACGTGCACCATTCAAGTACTAAAGTATACCTTAGGTACATATATTTTCTTTAAAATACGTTCATACGTGGATCAAACAAATATTATATGCCACTTGGCTTTACGCATTCTAGTCTAAAATTTAATTTTTAACATGAAATCTCAATTAATCTAAAAAATTGATTAATTTAATTTAATTAATTATTATTAAAATATTTTTTGTAAAAATCATACCCTGAGGGTATAGCCATAGCCACCTACAGTGCCAATGGGCTTATTTTTGCATCGATGAGCACCACCTTCATTAGTAGGTCGGTCGCATTTTTTTGTTCCTCTAGGAACAAATGGATTGGGTCCAACTCTTTGCAAATCTTTGCCAAAGAAGTTGAGTTAAAATCGCCGCAGATTGCTAGTTTCCTCAATAACATCCTTATTAAAGGTAGATGCCATCCCACAGGATTCTTCAAGTATAAGAATTTGTCTTTCCATCTCGATATGGAATCAAGGTTGTGACCATTAGACCCTAGGCCAGGTTGTGAGCTAAGATAAAACCCGAACATCTTTCCCTTTGAGATGTAGAATACTCCCTAGAAAACTTCCAGAGTTAACATTTCCCTATACAACTAGAAGAAAACAAAAAATGGCACTAGATACCTCATACTATTAGGATGAAAATGCACAAATGAAATATTGACAATGTTCAAAATCTCTATTTACTCAGGGTGAAGGGAGAGTGCAACCTTGTTCTTTAGTGCCTTCTTGTAGATAAGATGAGGACCCCCAATGTTGTGTAAGCGTGATGACCAAGCCTAGAAACCATAACCTCATACTTATTAGGGATTATGTAAGTCTTAGAGAAGAATAATGTAGTCTGTTGTGTTATTAGATACTACACTGGTGAAATAGAAGTCTCCTTAAAGAGCAAGTAATGACTTCAGTGGAAATAGCATCCTCATTGAGTAGAAATATACAAAAGTCTTGAGAAATATGTTCAAAGAAAACTCAAGAAAATTGAAAAAAATGGTGTGAAATCCTAACCAAGGACATGAGCATTCATTTATAGTAAGGCATAAAGAGCAATTGAAGTGATAGATATATTTAGACGTCCTGTCAAAAGTCAAAGGAAATCTCAAAAGTCAAGAAGACTCAAGGTAGTGAGAAGACATGGTAATTATGCCCATAGTCAAGGATTTTATTGAGCCATATACAAGGAAGTGATGAGGCAACTTCCCATCAAAACAACTCCTTGGACTTTGGGCAGTAGTCTTTAAAGTTGAGGGGCCAGTGTTAGGTGCAAGTGTGCCTTAGATTCAAAGCTGTAGAAGCTATCGAATCAAAGAGTGTCCTCGGTTCTCCCCACTCACTATCTTCTTGATTGGGGAATAGAAGCCGTATCAAAGGGCAAGAGACGGTCAAGTCAACAATAAGAGAATATATTAGCATTTTGCTACATGTATCACCATTGGTCTTCTAAAAGGCCAACTGCGAGGATCGAACTCAGCTTGCCTAACATGCCAAAAGGAAGCCTAACAACTTTAAAAATATAATTTATTAGAGGATATGTAATAGGACAAGGCAACAACATTAGGAGGAAATCTTGGCTACATACAGCTACCTTCTGTCCTTAGATACGCAACCAATCAATCTTTAATCCCTTTACAGTAACTACTTTTGGGTTCTAGTGTATAACTATTTCATCATCTCTCATGCGGTCTAACACATTATAAGTAGAGAAAGTAAAAAGTGCGCGTGCACACACACACTCTATTATTCTCATCCTTTCTAGATTTTGGAAATCTCAACTTGAAGGAACAAAAGCCAGCACTAAGTCATATTGACTAGCCTTAAAGATATTATTAGCTCTCCTACTCGATGCAGCAGCTCTGTGTGGAAAATTGCAATTTGCATGCCCCACGAGTCAAGATCTAGCTGAGGGTAGGCCTCAAAGCCCATTCCCGTCAAAGATTGACGAAATCTCAAAACCTAGGCTACAAGAGATTTGACTCTTAAGGCTATACTTTTTCCTCCTATCCAATAAAGCGCTCACCCCCTCTTGTGGTGGTCTGTCTAAAGATAGGAGTCTCACAATAAAACTCAAAGGTTTGATAATCTCTTTTATGTCATTGTTTAGGTATTGGAGGGGATAACTTGAAAGAAAGACACGAGCCCTTTAATTTTATTATTTGTAGTGTGTAGGATCACAATTAATGCATTTTGGTTTGGATTTTACCTTGGATGATCATTATTTGGAATAAAACCTCGATACAAGTATACATCAGATTTGCTTATCATATTTTTTTTGAATCTTTATTTACTATTAGGTTTGGATAGGTGCATTAGCAATCTTTTAAAAACCTATTGTGACAAATGGATATTGGGGATTTTGTGGACCTACTTTGCATAGGTGTGGAATATCCTGAACTTCTTATAATCTCAATTATTTATTTTAAAATAGACAGTTAAAATTAGTCATTTTTTAACAATTAAAAAACTAATCAAATTTAACTATTTTAAAATATTAAAAGTAATTAAATTCTAACTATTGATTTTCAAATGAGTAATTAAAATTAAAAGACAGAAGTTACTTTTAATTTATAAAGATTAATATAAAATTTGGTTTTGTCTTCATCTGCTCTTAATTAAAAAATTTTATTTTGTCTTTGTCTGCTTTTGGTAGAATGACACATTTCTATTTCACCGTTGAAAAACAATGTACTAAAATCATAATAATGCATGTGATGATGGCGATGGAAATTATCAAGCCACAACTTTTCAAATACTCTACATTCCTCGTCCTATATAAAGACAAGACAATAACAATAGTAATAATTATAATAAAGTTGCACTAATTAGTCTAGGGGTTGACATGAATTATTTTGCTTAGTTTAGTGCAATGTACACAATATGGTTATGAGTAATTTCATAATATTTTATTATGTAACTCTATGTTGTTAGCCTATCACTGTGTTTTTCTTGCTTCTAACCGCTACAAGTGCATCCTTTAATTGTAAAAAAAAAGGACTTTCACCAAGTTTATCCCATAAAATTTATTTTCCTTAAATTTAAACTCTAGAATGTTAGTTTTTATAGAAGTAAAATTGACTCTATTTTCATTGTTATGTACATTTCATAAGAATCATGCTATTCGATAATAAATTGTGGATCAAATTCTATTTACATGCTCATATATATATATATATATATATATATATGTGTGTGTGTGTGTGTGTGTGTGTGTGTGTGTGTGTGTGTGCATGTATGTATGTATATATATATATTGAACCACCTCGATTTTATCGAGGCGTTTATATTTGTAAGGTTTATAAATACTTTGAATAAATTTTATGCAAATGAGTACATCGATATGGATAGGGGCGATCTCCAAATAGTCTAACCCGGAAGGTTGAATCGGCCAAGTCGACTTTCTCTCATTGAAAAACCGACCAACCTTTGGTTTGGCCTTCCCATATAATAATATGATCTAATGAGTAGTTATTAATCTTAAAGGACAACATTCGAGTATATTAGGATTTTCGGACTGACTAGAAGATTGAATCTGAGAAAACATATAGGTCCATTCCACTGAAAGACAAAAGGTACTGTGGCCACTAAAAATTTGGTGTCATGTATGGTTCGTCAATGTCAACTCTAGAGCAACCGGGGGCACATAGGTCCCCTTAGCAAAAGCCACACGTCCTTTAGAGGATGGCTGCTTGATCAGTACCTTGCAAAGCGGCCCACCTTTCTTTTATAAATCTAAAGAGCTCTCATATAAGAAGTGAGGAAGTCACCACAAATATGAGAGGAAAAGCAAATAAAAAAACCAAACAAGAATAGGTAAAGGGATAACTATAATCTTAAGAAAAACACTACTAAATCTAAATTATTCATCTTGAGAAGAAAAGTGCATTCTTTTCGAGTAAATTAGTTAACTATGTCCATACTTTGCTTATTGATTAGTATTGGTTCAACACTGTCCATCAAGCTCACCTCAAAATTCACTAAAGACAAGAATCTAACTTCCGGCGCTCACATCAGCCTTCATTATCATCCCCGAGCTACATAAACAACTTGGCCATCCAATTACTAACATCGGTAGTCATACATATCGGGCATAGCAAGTTTGATAATTTTCTAATACTTTGCCCCAATTTAAATTTATGCTGATTAATATATCGGAGGAGTTTATCTGAAAGAATTACCTAACCCTTTTACTTGTTGCTATGGTGTGCAAGGCTTAGGCTAAATCCTTAGCCAAATTAAATCTCAGATTTCAAATATTCGAGTCAAACTTTAGTCCAAATATATACTAATATTGTAATTTTTGGTTTTTATCTGATTTAATTTGGTATTATCAGTATATTTTTGAGTATATTAAAATTAATTATGTAATGTGAATTTAAAGAGTATTCGGATTAATGAAGCAATTTCGATGCTTGGGGCACGACAGATGTGCGCTTTTGCATGGATTCCAGAGTGGGCGTGCTCGAGGAGTGTCTAAGGTGGCACTCGAGCACTGATTCCAATGTATCCACGCTTGAGAGGTGCTTGAGGTGATGTTCATGCATGCATGAGGTTTGGCGTAACACTTGACGCACGCCTAAGCGGCACTCGTGCACCAATTCTATTATAAAAAGGTGATGTACACTGTTCGACTATTTCGCATGGGAAGAAGAAAAAGGAGAGAGAAAGAGAAGAAGGAAGAGAGAGGAAGAGGAGAAGAAATATTTCGAGATATTTTTTTGTCTGATCTGTTAGATTGGAGGTTGATATAACTATCCTTATACTCTAGTTTTAGTTTGAGTTCATTTCTATTTAGTTTCATCTATATTTGATGGATTTAATGTAAATGCGTAACATTCTATTTACCATATTTGACTTTTTTGTACATCCATGTTACTTTTATTGATTGTTTTGGAATTTTACTTCCATTTTATTAATATTTGAGAATTTTATTTATTTCATAAAAAAATGGGTAAATATTTTGAGGTGTTTTATTTATATAGAAGTATGTTTATAAAGAAAAAGTTATAACAATTTGTATATGGGTTGTACATGTGGTATCCATGCATTGTGTTTCGGGTCAAGTTTTATCTTCAGTATTTGATTCGACATGTGATTATTCTCAAGTTGAAAGCTTTGTATTTGGCCTTTCCAAGGTGAAGGTTTGTCCTTTTTCGTCAGATAGAAAAAGTTTTAGATTTGTGATATAGAGACCCTTATCAATTTGTATTTTTATCAGAACTATTGTAAGAATTTGAACAAAACTAATATACTCAAGAATTTTTATAATTGAGATAAATTTGAGGACTACACTTATCATCCACAGGTGAGAAAATAAAGTAGTATTTGCCGTCATCTATAAGGTAAAATATGTAGACGGCCTGCCTATGGGTCTAAATAGTAACTTATAGTCTAATACTCCTGGAGGTACGTGTAACCATTTCTCAAAGTTAATATTTTAATTTTTGGTTCTTCGATTTGTATATATTTTAGATTTTTAATGTGTTTTACTTACATCTGATTTTGGATATTTGAGATTTCATTTGAGATTTGTAGACTTTGATCAACATTGGACTTGAATACCGGATTTGGTTGGTCTCGTACATTTAGATTGTTTGGCTTTACTTTGGATTGTAGACTTTACGTACAAAATCATATTTGGACACTTTGTTGATTTGCCATCGTTGATACTTAGATTTTTGCCTTTCTTAGATTTTATATCGGTTATTTGGTTTACTCCTTCGCTCTAATTATGGACGTATTATTTGATATATATTATATACTGATACTTATTCAACATTTGGTTCATTTTTATATTTCTTATCCGTTCAAATTAAAGGGTTATAGATGTCTTGCAGGACTCTCAGACGCTATTTTGATTGAAATCTTGTTTAATTAGGTAAATATTTGCCTTATATTTGGATTGGATTCGTCTTAGTTGTATTTTTGGTAATGTTTGGGCGGCGGATTGGATGATGATTTGTATGTTGTATTGTAGAAGAGTCAGTGTTCAGATTATTATATTAGTTAGACAATTGTGGTGTTTAATTTGTCGTGAATACCTGAGTTGTTTGGATTGTCATTTGTTACCTTTTTTCATATAGACTTTTGAGCAAACGTACATATTTATTGACTGGATAGGCGATCCGAGAAATCTTATGATGATTAATTATTCTTATTATTGTTGGGTTGATTGGATATGTCGTTGGATCACTCCTGAATTTAGGTTTTTAGTTTGGATTGTTTTTATCTTGAGAATTTTATTTTATAGATTATAATTATTATTGGCTATTTATATTGCCTATTCTTGGATCCGAGTTCATGACAAATATTTTGATTTTTACAGCTTAATATTTTCCTCTATGATCCAAAAAATTGGTAAAATCCATACTATCTTTTCTTGTTTTGCCATCTGATTTCAAATCTTTACAATTTGGCAAAGGAATTCGAAACAATTACTGGATAACAAGTGTTTAATTTATGTTAAAAATTTCATTGGGTGGGAGTATTTCTATTTGATTATTTCAACAAATCATAAAAGAATAAATTTAAGTTCACTTGTTCGATGTTGTAAGAGAATATAATGGTGCATGAATATAAGGGATGTAAGAGGAGGACTGGGCTCCTATAATGCGTTCGATGGAGAGTGACTTTGAGAAAGTCGGGGGCCACGGCTTTGGCATACTGCACTTGGGGAGTGGCTTTTGGAGTATAAAGGAGCGAGAGAGTTGTTTCCAGAAAGAGAGCTTGGTTCTTTCTGTACTTTTGCAAATCAATTCGAGCCAATCCCTTCTCTGGCAAAGGAGAGGGATATTTGTATGCATGGCGAGTTGTAGCATCGGCGCTATGGCCGGTGATAAGTGTCTCGCCAGGATTCGTCGGCCACTAGGTGTTGACGGGAGCTATTGTTGTTAGGTGTCGTGTTATGATGGCGATGTGACTGCAGTTGGTTGTGGCTAATAGGGGCCAGGTTGTTCCTACGTGGATTGGCTGAGCTGCTGTGGGTAGGCGGGCATGGTGGTTCCCTAGAGTTGACCTCTGCTACTATTGGTCAATGCTTGATGTGTCGGCACCCTCCGTGCTGCTAGACTGCCATTGCTAAGGTAAATGGCGGACTTGGGCCGTGATTGGTCACATAACAGAGGCTGCCTGCTGGGCCTGGACCGTTGCTACCTTCTTTGGCCCAAAACGCGCTTGTTGGAGGTGGGTTGTCGATGGGATCTTTTGGGCTTCGCTATTTCCTGGGGCCTGCCGACAGATGGGCTAGCCTGGCCCATTTTATAACCTAGCCCATCACTAGCCCTCATGCCAGAGAGTTGGGCCTCTCTGGTCCCTGACATTTCAGATGAGGGGACATTTCCTATTGTGCCTACTCATGCATCCCTTCTCGAGATACTTTAGTTGCCAGTTTTCAGGAGCTGAGCACCTTGCCTAGACGTTTTGTAGCTTTTTATACAATGCCGCAGTGATTTGATACCTTGTTTGGAAAAATTTGGTATGGATCTTAGGTCTAGCGTTGATTCCTTGCTGGTTCCCAATGGTTGAAATTGGCTGACTCGACATTTCACTAGAGGCTTGCTAATCTTTTCTTTCGGCTATAAATGGAGGGGCTTCTTACCCTTTACCTCAAGGTTTACCCTCACACTAGTTAAGTGATGTGGGAGTTTGAAATTGGCGGAGGCCCTCCAATGCCTTGCACTCGGATTGGATGGAGCTCTGGAAGACTTGAAGATGCGCTTGGTGCTCGTAGTGTTGATTTTGGTCAGGCTGTTCTTGTGCCACCTTAGCCCTACTCTGGCAATTCTCATGCCACCACGCGGGCAGCTCAGTTGTAGGGCCATCTTTACTTTTCACCTTTGGCTGGCGTTCGAATGTCCTCCTCTCAAGGAGTTTTCAAAGGGCAGGCATTTCTCAAGATTCTTTTAGATTTTGGGAAGTTGCCCTGCTCCCGGTTTCTCCTGTAGGGGTCATCACCGGAGCGTGCTGCTGGTGGTGCTTTCAGGTGGGACGCTTTCCACTCATGGGCGGAGGCTTTTTGCCTCTCTCCTTGCCAGGGAATTGCTCCTGTTCATTTCCCTCGGGCACCTGGTTTCCGATTGGGACGTTCGATGGGTAGGTATAGGAAGTCCACATGGTGCTTCAGCCACGGCTGCCTGCCTTGCACGTGTCTTTCCAGAATCAGTTTCCAGGCGTGCATCGTCAAATTTTTGCTCCATGTATTTTGTATTATTTTTTCTATTATGTACTTTTATCGGTGTAAGCTTTGTACTCTGTTAAAGAAGTTAATGAATGAAACTACCGAGTATTTGTCTTTTTCTTGAGTTTCTAGAATCTTGTCTTCTTATTTTCTTGCATGACTTAATGATTGGAGCACCTTCGTGTAATTGTGTATGACTTGTCATCTGACAGTTTGATAGATCGGGCAGTTGTCAGCTCGATTTTTTAATGACCTACCTCCCGGTCGGCTGTCCCAAGCGCATGGCTAGGAGACCAGCCAGGTAGATCGGCGTCGAGCCAGCCATGTCCACATGCGGTCTACTTTTTGCCTTGGAAAATGGTGCGTTAGGGGGTCACGGTCTTATCCATCAAAATGTCATTGCTCATTGATGGCGGTGGTAGACTCTGTGCCATCCGGTCATGATGACACTTAGTGAAAAGATACGGTGCTGCATGTTAGGACGATGCCACATGTCGCTACTGCTGCAGAGGGTGTGTCACTCCGATGCCTTCGTATGATGCCATTTTTTGTAGGGGTGTCACCTATTTATGCGTTAGCTCCTTGGTTGTTTCTTCATCTCTTTGCGGGCATCTTTGCTTCAACTAGTTATACTTCTTTGCCAATTTGAGCAGCTCCTAAATGGCTTCTCAGAGTGTCTCTTCCATCCGATCGACCATATTTGATCAGGACATGGAGCTTCTTATCAGTGAGTGCTACTTTTCAGGCTTTGTCTCAATTGTGGTTTTGGGCATTGGGTACATAGGCTACTCTCTACCTTCAGAGTTTATCGCAATCTATGAGAAGCACCAGTGCGTTGGCCTCCGGCTTTCGCTTCAGAGGCAACTGCTTGATATCTTGGTGTCTCTAGAGATTCCTGTGGCTTGCCTTTACCCGGATGCTATTCATCATTTGGTTATTTTGTTTATCTTTTTTTGCGCCAAGAGGCTAACTCTGGAAGCCTGAACCTTGAAGGTTCTTCTTTGGATTATCCAAGAGGGAGATTGGGTCTCCTTCATTCTTGTGCGTGATTTCGGTTGAGTAGGGTGAGCCCTGGGTCATCTGAGGGTTGGAAAACCTACATTTTCTTCCTAGAGGTCACCCCCCACTGGCAAGTTCCAAATGAGTGGGGTAGAGTTAACAGTTTCTATGCTGCGGACCTCATGCCAAACGAGGCATATATATGCAGATCGTTGATGGCGGTGGTTGAAAAGCATGCTAACATCCTTCACAATACTGAGGGCTTGGTTTTGCATGGGGCCTTGGAGGGAGGATCGGAAGAGGTTTCGTCGGAGGAAGCTCCTCTGGCTCGAGGGCCCCTTCACCACCGACTCTGTTCGGGGGCACTAGTGGACCAATATAAGGGGGCGTGCATCCTCTTCCAGTGGGCCGTCGAGGAGGTCGGGTAGAGGGACCAGGTTCCAAGAGCTCTGAGAAGCACACGCTCGGGCATTGGATCAAATCGCTTTGTTCGAGGACAAGGTTCGGAGGACATCGCAAGAGCTTATGGAAGTTCGTTGTGAGAATGCTCGGCTTAGAGGCGAGCCCATACCCTTTGCACTTCTCAGGAATGGTTAGGGTTCAGCATTGGGTGGTTCTAGTAGCTCGAGGCCTTTGGTTGGTCGTCGCAGCAGGCCATAGGCTTAGCTGGAGTCCCCTTTTCCCTTCTTGTACTTTGAGGTCGATAGTGTCTTCGGATGTACATACTTCGGTCTTTAATGAAACTTGTCAAATCATTGTTAATTTTTGTTGTATGTCATGCTAAGTTGGAGTGCTAATTTATTGCCTTCGGTTGATTGGGGTCCGTACAACTAGACGGGTGGGTCAGTAGGGCTGCGGGTTGCCAGGTCTACATTTTGGCTGACGGTGGCGAGGCTTGACCCCAACACGGTGCATTACATGGTCATTATATGCGTCTTTGCTCCTTACTTCAGGTGCGAGTTCAGCGTTTAGTCAGTGAAAGTGAGCTTCAGTTTTAACCAGACAACATACTAGATCCTAATGTCCCCGCGTCTAGAGTTCCACTTTCGTGGGGCAAACCTAAACTCCACCAAGCATTGGAAGAACTAATATTTTTACTTGGTGGTTCCTTCAGAGTGGGCCATTCCCAACGCGTGGGGTTTCTTGCAAGCCTACCTCACTAGTGAGTTGGGAAAGCGGGGAAAAGAGAGGGAGAAGCCATTGACCGACCTCGTCTGGGAGCACACCAACACATTCTTGGAGAGAGGTCATCGGCTGACCACTAAGGCCTTTACTGGGGGCCAACTAGGAAGCTAGTGTGTCCCCCATGGCGTCTGCCAGACTTAGGGAGAAGCCAGGTCATTGGTCATACGCGAACCTTCCTGTAGGTTAGTCAGGCGGCGGGATTCTCTATCCGACTCCTCTACAAGTGAGGACCAGGCTGCTTAGAAGAGATTGAGGCGTGCTGGTAGCTCTTTGTGGAGGAGGGCTCTGGCCCTTTCTGAGTTGTCCAACCAGTTGCTTGGGGTCGTCGCACCAGTGGTGGTCGGCGAGCCTTTTGCACCATCTATTCTAGCAGCTAAGGAGTAGGGGGTTGATGTTGAGGTTGTACCTACCCCTGCGGCTGCCTTGGCTTAGTTTGGAGTCGCTATGGCGGCTCACTCTCTGGACGAGGAGCCCACTTTAGGCCTTCTTGCTAGTGTCACCGAGGAGGTCTCCCACGAGGACTGGTTGGTCGAGGCCCTAGTCAAGGAGGTTGGTGAGGGAAATGAGGTGGAGGGAGCTAGGGAGGTTGCTGAAATGGCGACCGAGATGTTGGAGACTGCCGTCTAGACAAGCAAAGTTGGGCTGATTGCTGGGGTTGTTTAGGCGGTGGAGACCATTGTCGCGTCTTACGGGGTCTGTGGAGTTTAAGGTCGCAAGGGCTATTGAAGCTACTAGTTTCGCCGAGGAGCTCGACCTTAGGCCCTCGATGCTTGAGGTCCGTGAGGGAAAAGGGGAGCGAGACGTTGTAGCCCCGGAGCCCCGTTTGTCCCAAAGCTACGGATCTTCCTAGATTCATCAAGGTCGAGGGAGATGCCTTTCCTTGAAGTATGATCTTGTCGCCTCCTTAGACTTGTTTTCCTTGCCGTCTTTGCTTTAATGGAGTTCTCATTTCTTCTTTGGTCCTTGGTTGAGGTTGACGCTGCTACGCTTGTTCAAGACAAGCTTGGTCCTGCGAGAAAACATGATCTGTTAGTGCAATGAGGAGATTTCCCATCGGTATCAAATCCTCGTCGACTAAAGTGTGCTCGAGGAAACGGAGGGCCAACTAAATGCCAACCTTGCCAAGGATTGGGGTGGTCAGGAAGAGGTTCGCATCCTTAGGCGAGAGCTGTATGCCCTCAGGAAGGGAAGATCTCAAGCCCTAAATGAGAATGCCTTGCTTAAGAATGAGTTGCAGGTGGCTACCTTGCATCTTTCTGAACTCCAGAACCAAAGCGCCTGGATTGAGGCGGATCTGTGAGCCTGGCTTAGTCTGGCGGAGATTGTCCATGCACTGAACGCAAGATTTTGGGATGGCATTCTCCTTTGCAGCCGGATTGCATCCTTGGGGGCTCCTGACATCTCCATAGGCCTTTTTAACCTGAGGAATGGTAGCATTCGAGATTGATCTCTACTGAATGATTTCTTAGAGGGAGGGGAACCCTCCTAGCCTTAGGATAGCCATTCTTCTCATATACATTTTGGCCACTCATAATGAAATCAGTCAATTCATTTTTTTTATCTCAACTGTTGTTCGCTTGCACCTTCGTGTGGAAGTCTTTTGACTGTTTCTGTGTTCATTGCCAAGTAGGCTTTGTGGCCATTGTAGTTGGTCTTTTTTCCCCTTTTTTCTATTTGCCAGCTAAGAAGTGAAGCTATTATTGTTGGGCTTACTATGGGGGTATTATCTTGGCAGTGCTCATTCCCTTGGGGGAATATCGTGGCACTTTAATGTGCTCTTTCCTATGAGAGGATGTCGGCACACTCCTTTTGGTTCCATGGTCGCAGCCACCGGACTCTCGTGGAGTCCGGGCTGTCGCCCGTATGTTGCCCTATTGCTGTTCAGTCCTATTAGAGGACTTCTTAGCTTACGCATGTCTTGTCCTAATCCGTTAACCATCATCAATTAATGGTGCTCGTCCCTTCGGGAGGGATTGTTGCATGCATACTTCTTGAAGCTCCCTAAGTTTTCTATAGCTGTCCGACGGGGGGTCTGACACTTGGTCCAAGAGCCCCTGGGCCATGATATTCGGCCTCATATGGGCCACTTGGTTACTGAAACTGAGGTTCCAGTTTGACCTCAAATGGGTCGCTTGGGGCGAGGTTGAGGTTTTTCGACCGCCAGTACATTATGAAGCAGGTGAGGATGAGTCCCACTTGATTTAGGGGCACTCTAGGTCATGATTTTTCGTTATGGCAAGCAAGTAGTCACATGCATAGTTATGTGTGAATAAAAAAAAATTTCATTAATTAAAACTTGATACATTTTACAAGCATTCCGATTGATGTATGTCAACCTTACCTAGACTCAGCGTTGGCTTATTTGAGATGAGTGGCAATCCATGTCCTTAGAACCAGTTTGCTATCCTAGGTACGTAACTTGTATGTACTATTTCAGAGGATTTTCAAGACAAGGAACGGTCTTTCCCAGTTGGAAGAAAGCTTGTTCCTATTGGTACTTTTACTTGTTACCTCTATGCTCCGTAGGACGAGCTCCCACACCTCAAATTGGCGGGCGCTTACCCTTTTATTATACCATTGTGTGATTCGTTGATAATAAGCTACTGTTTGAAGGCGCGCGGTGTCCTGGGGCTTTTTGAGCAAGTCAAGGTGCTCTCTGAGCCTCTGAGAGTTGTCGAGGTAATAGAATATTAAACCCAGTAAGAATAGGGTTAAAATTCTCAACCTGAAGGTTGGACAGACCGACTTTTACTAGAATGACTACCTTAGTGCCATAGCATAGATTGAAAAGCATTTCACGGGTCGGCTCCCTTGGGGTGATCATGTATGACCATAGGACGAATGACAGCTTGTCGGCCCAGGATCCCACAACATCTTCTAATTTGGTCATAAACCCATGTAGTAGCATTTAGTTCATGACTTTCACCTTTTGTTGGCTTGTGGGTAGGTAACTGAAGTATAGACCAACCTTATCTGCATGCTTGTGCAGACTTGGTAAATCGTTTACTGGTGAATTGGGTTTCATTGTTTGTTACTATAACCTTGGAAATCTCGAACCGACAAACTATACTTCAGCGAATGAAATCTATCTCGTTCTATTCGGATATCCGCACTAGCGGAGATACTTTAACCCACTTAGTGAAGTAGTTGATACCACTATGACAAACTTTCTTTGTTTAGATGTTATGGACAAAGGTATGAGTATGTTGAGCCCCCACTGTGCGAACAACCAGATGATTGGAGGGCTTGAAGTGGTGTATGTGGCTGGTGAGGCATGTTCCCATAGATTTGGCAGTTTTCACTTTTTTTTAATAAACTTTATAATGTCGTGCTTCATTGAGGACTAGTAGAAGCTTTGCCTCATAACTTTGAAGGCAAGATTCTTGCCTTCTATATGTGAGTCACAGACGCTGAGGTGTACCTCACCCAATGCATAATTTGTCTCTTCTAGCGTGAGGCACCTCATGTAGGGCATTGAGTACCATTGGCAGTATAACCTTCCGTCCACGAGGGTGTACCAACTTGCTGTCTTTTTTATGCGCTTGGCCCCATCGAGGTTCTCTGATAGGGTGCCGTCGATCAAATACCTCTTGTATGGGGTCATCCAATTATCTCCATCGGCTACTTGCAACACTTCACGCTCGGGGCCATCGATGCTCGGCACAGCTAGGACTTCCCTCATATCTTTGGAATATTACTCCAGGTTGCCAGTTGCCAGTTGCCAGATGCCGCTGCCCTTGTCGGCTGGTTGACTTTCTAGTTTTCCTCCCTAGGGACGTGGATCATTTCGACTTTGTCAAATGCTTGGGTTAGGTCCTTTGTTCTAGCGAGGTATTTTATGAGCTGAGAGTTCGACGCTTTGAAATTTTCTTAGACCTTGTTGATGACTAGTTCGGAGTTACTGTAGATGATCAGCGACCTAGCTGAGCACTCCTTTGCGAGTCAGAGTCTGGCTAGGAGTGCCTCAAACTCAGTGACAATATTAGTGTTGGGGAATCTGAGGGTGATCGAGTATTTGATCTCCAACCCATTCGGGGTTCGCAAAACCATGCCTGCTCTGTTACCTAGCTGTGTTGATGACCCGTTGACGTGCATGGTTCATGATAGAATCCTTGGCCTTTCGATGCCTTCAGTGAGGTTGGGGACTTTAAGAATTGGGATTGCTTTCTTAACGATGAAGTCCGCAAGGGCTTGACCCTTCAAGGCAGGCCGAGGTCAAAACTCCATGTCGAATTTGCCTAACTCAATAGCCCATTTAACCAATCCGCTACATGCGTCTGGCTTTTGCAAGATTCTCTTTAGAGGTTGGTCAGTCAGGACGATAATTTCGTGTGCCTAAACACACGAGGACTAGTGTGATCATTTTGGCATGTGAGTAGCGGCTCTCGATGGTGGTCAGGACCTTGCTGACGTAATACAACAGTCGTTGCACAGTCGACGGATGTCAGATTAGTATCGCACTTAGCTTCGTGTCGGAGACCGAAAGGTATAAATATAGCTTTTCATCTTCCTGAGGTGAAGTCAAGAGAAGAGGATGAGAGAGGCACTCGTTGAGCTCTTAGAAAGCTGCCTCACACTCAGCTGTCCACTGGAAGCCGGCTGCTTTGGTCCCTCTCAAAACTTTAAAAAATGGCAGGTACTTCTCTGCAAACTTCGCTAGGAATCGAGAGAGGGCCGTGATCTTTCGGGTGAGCTTCTAGACTTCATTTAATGTTTGGCATGGATGCATGTTGAGAATTGACCTTATCATTTTGGGGTTTGCCTCGATTCCTTATTAAGAGATGATGAAGCCTAAAAAGTTTCTAGACATCACTCCGAACATGCACTTAGCAGGGTTCACTTCATCTGGGTGCACATGGAGGATTTTGAAGGTTTCGCTTAGGTTATGAACATGGTCGCTAGTTACCTTACTTTTGACAAGCATGTTGCCTACATATACTTACATGTTCTGACCAATCTGAGTTTTGAACATTTTATTGGCAAACCATTGGTAGATGGCACCAGTGTTCTTCAGTCCGAGGGTTATAATATTGTAACAGTAGATGTCCTGATTAGTCATAAAAGATGTGTACTCCTTATCCTCTGGACTCATCCGGATCTAATTATAATCTAAATAGGTATCCATGAAATTAAATAGCTCATGGTCTAACATGGAGACCATCAGCAGGTTGATCCTTGGTAGCGGGAAGCTGTCTTTGGGGTACGCTTTGTTCATACTAGTGAAGTCGATTCACATCCACCACTTCCTGTTACTTTTATTTACCAAGACAATGTTAGATAGTTAATTCAGATATTGGACTTCTTTGATAAAGCTTGCGTTAAGCAACTTTTTTACTTCTTCGTGAATGGCAATGAGCTTCTCGATCGAGTGATTCCTTTGCTTTTACTGAACGGGCTTGTGACCAGGATCTATGTTCAACTTGTGAACCATTACTCTGGTCGGATATCCCGACATATCTTTAGGCATCCACACAAAGATGTTGAAGTTGTTTCTGAGGAAGGTAATCAAGTCATCCCACATGGAACCTGTTAGCGAGCTTCCGATCTACACACACTTCTTGGGCTCGTTGGGGTCTAAGGGAATATGGTTCGTGGACTTGTTGGCCTGGGCCTGTTGTAGGGAGGCCTCGTCCCGTAAGTCTAAGTCTTCAATCGGCTGGCCAACAGTCACTGGAGTGATTTGGGACAGGTTATAGGTCCGACCAGTTATCTAGTTGCCCAAGATCTCTTTGATGCTAAACTGGGTTTGGAACTTCATCTTCAAGTAAAATATTGACGTTACTGCCCCAAAAGCTATCAGGCATGGTCGCCCTAAAATGGCATTGTAGACCGAGGGGAGGTCCACCATGAGGAACGTTAACATCCTTGAGATCATCCTGGGGTAAGCCCCTAGTGTGACCTTGAGTTGGACAGAGCCCTAGATGAGAATTGGCTCGTTGTCCAATCCGTATAGTGATCATTTGGTTTGCTTCAATTGAGTCTTTTCCAGACTAAGTTTAAAATAGGTGTTGAGATCGAGCAAATTTTGAGAGTTTTTATTATCAATAAATACCGATTTTAATTGGTAATTTAGGGTACCGTCTAAAATGAGTACTGATATAACGAGGGGGTTCAAGTAGGGAGTTACTACACAAGTCATATTGTCATCACTAAAATTAATAATATTATTCCTAACTCCTACCCTTACCCTTTTACTATTAGAAGCTTTCTGTGGATGATCTGGGGTGTCGCTTTTGTATGGATGAGCGAATATCATGCTAACAACTCCAGCCGCAACTCGGTTCTTCGGCTGCTTTGGTCCGTCTTCGCCTATCCCCCGGGGGGCTTGCCCTGGGTTTCAGAGGAACCTAGTGAGGTGGCCTCTTAGAACCACGTCCTCAATCTCTTTCCGTAGCATTTGACAATTTTTGACACTGTGAGCTGGAGATCGATGATAGTAATAGTATTTGGGCCACATGAACTGATCTCTCCCCCTTCAAAAAGTCACCAGTGTAGGCGTTGTTAGCTTTGCCCCACTTGTTCAGAATGCACCATTAGGAGCCGACCGCCAAGTAAAAGAAAGGTCTTTCTAGTTTTTCTCCGAGTTAGCATTCCCTCTGCTTATCTCAAACTTGGGACAAGGGGTGAAGGAGATCCTTGATTGAGGCAAAAAGTCATTTTCACGCCTTGAGCATCCAAATAAAGCCCTTGGATGTGACAGAAGATGCACAAAGAAATAAGGTAGGGAAGGGTGTTGGGGTGGAGGTGAGCCATAGGGATTTCCACAGTCCTCAGGATCTCGCTCAACTCCTTCACAAATGGGATGCAAAGACTAGCTTTCAAGTGCTCATCGTAGATGGTGATGAACCCCGAGGGAGGATTGCAAGCCTTATCATTAACCACGAGAGCAATGTACGGAATGTTTCCAGGGATGTTATACTTCTTTTACAGAGACCCCACATCCCTACTAGTGAGGACAGATGAAATCATAGTGTTGCCCCGAGAAGCGATAATGCTAAAGATAAAAAGAAGGTGAATTAAGGTAGAGTGATTCAAAGAATAAAGAAATGTAGAAAGGGTAGGGGGCTGGTACTTAAATAGCCAAAACGCTAGCCTCAAAATGATGTCGAATGGGAAATTGAAGAGGTGCATCTCCATAATGACCGCGAGACGAGCTCGCACTGCAGAATGTTGTGGTGTACTAGTCTGCCAGGTCTGTTATGACGATTGATGCAATGCCTCCCTATGTAGCCCATGGCAGCTACCCAGGCCAAGTGCCTGTGTTAGCGAGTCGATGGTGCTTACAGGTAATGATCCTTTGACACGCCATTTTTTAAGAAACGGCAGACTGACAACCCAGGCAATCCCATGACCGATTCAGTTAATACGCACCTCGGCCAAGCACTCGAGACAAACCGATACGAGTCGGGTTATCAGCATTTCAAATGGTCGGGTTGTCATAAATCGCACAACAAGAAACAACATTCAAGCGCTTCAACCAATCGCATCAAGTAAGAATATTGTAGCCATACAACATGTAAAAAAATAATGTTTGGGAAGTGTCATTCATTAATTTCTTTTATAACATATAACAAGCTTATGATTCTACTCAATGACACTTCCTTATTGCTACTTGGAAATTGATGGGCTTTCCTCCCCAAATGGTCACTTGGATCCACCAATGTAACACCACCATCTCTTTCTTTATCAATACCAATGGATAATCAGTTGGTTTTTTTTAATGGAGTGAAGGGGTTGAGATAGGATGACCCACTATCGCCATACCTATTTGTGCTAGCTATGGAAGTTCTTGATGGCATCATTGAAGTGAAGGCATGATGGAGTAGGCTCTTTCAGTACCATTAGAAGTGTGAACGCACGCATACAGTGATACTCGCCTTTGCAGACAATCTCCTACTCTTCTCCAAGGTTGATGCTAATTTTGTAAGATTGCTTCATGGATGCTTTGAGGAATTTAAACTTCTTCTGGGGCTATCAGCTAGAGATAAAAGTGAAATGTTTATATGTACCAAAGATGACAACATATTGAAGGTAATCCAAAATATTATGGGTTACAAAGTGGGCTGGCTGCTGGTGAGATATTTAGGAGTTTCACTTATCACATCTTGACTCTCAGAGAAGGACTGCAAACCTTTATTAGATAAGGTGGTGAAGAGAGTGTCCTCTTGGAAGAACAAATGGCTACCCTTTAGTGTTAGGCTCCAACTTATCTCTTCCATTCTATCCACAATTTATCTCTATTGGTCCTTGATCTTCATTATCTCCAAAGTTGTTTTGAAGAAGATAGTATTACATTCGATGATTCCTGTGGCATGGATCTATTGATAGGATAACGTCGGCAAAAGTAGCTTGGAAGGATATATGCACAGCAAAGGATGAAGGAGGTTTGGGACTCAAAAACCTCATCGCAACTAACAAGGCTCTAATAGCTTGCCATTTATGGAGGATTGTTACTAAAGATCCTACTTCGGTGTGGTCCACATGGATTCACACATATAGGATTAAAGGTAGATGTATATGGACTATAAAAATACCTGCCTCTGCAGCATGGAGTTGGGTAAAGATCATGAAGCTGCACCCTGATCTTTGCCATAGGATTTGCTACTAGATTGGAGATGATGTCGGGACCTTCCTATAGATAGACAATTGGTATCCAGTGGGGCCTCTTTGTGATAGATATTTGAAGCGACTGATGACCGTCACTAGTCTATCTCATGATGCTAAAGTTTAGACAATCATTTGTCATAGAGCATGGAGGTATCCTAATGAGCATGATATGGAGGTGGCTAGCATTGTAGACAATATGCCAAACTACTCTTTGAACTTAACTCAGAATGATGAGATCAAGTGAAGTGATAGTCCAAATGGTGTTTTCATTGTGAAATCTGCATACAAGATTTTCCAAGGCCCAACTTGTTTGGGGATCCAATAGATCCCTGCACATGTTTTCATTCTTTGGCTGGTTATTAAGAAAAGATTAATCACTCTTGATCGTATTAGCAATGCTATTCAACAACCTAATACATGTATCTTATGCAGCAATGGAGTAGAAAACCATGACCACCTATTTTTCTACTTGCCCCTTTTCCGATGGTGTGTGGAGATTGATGTGTCCCAAGGCCAGGACTAGTTGGCCGTACATCAACTAGAACTCGAACATCTTCTGGATAGCTCACAGATGGATGGGAAAGAACATCAAGGCTTACTCTCTTCGGCTCACTCTATCAGATATGGTGTACTTCATTTGGTAGGAGCACAATCAAAGAACTTTTCACAACTTTGAACCGAGGTATGAGACACAGCTAGTTAATCAAATCATCGACACTAATTGGCAAAAGCTGAAAGTGACTACCATCAGACCTAATAATGGCAACCGATCCATTGTGACAAGATGGAACTTTCCTTCAGCTCGTATTAGACAAACTTAATTCGTATCTTTTTTTTCTCATTTTGTTTGAATGGCATGTAATGTGAAGCTCAAGAAATGTCCTAACTCATATGCTCTAACTCCAAGGCTGTTGGTGGCCTAGAGTTAGAATATAGTTGTGTAAATTTTTTCATCTTAATATACTAATTACTTACCAAAAAAAAAATATACAACAAGATTACAACAACAAACGTACAATTTAGAAGGAATAAAACTCCTTGCGATTGTGAATGGCAGGCCTCCTTACTGATTGCTCCATCGAGAGGTCGAACCGGTAGGTGAAGTATGCAAGAAGCCCCTATTGTTCTCGCACGGAAGAGCAAGCCGAGTAAGAAAAGAAAAATAAGACCCCTCTCTTAAACAGCCTACCATAGGACAGTCCTCTAAGAATGCCAGAAGGATGGTGTCTTCCTAAAACAGGCCTGAGACACCCCTCCTTTAGGTCGGTATCGAAAAGGACTACCCGACATTGGTGGAAAGAGAGGGGATAGCCGCCTAAAACCAAGCCTTGACCCAATCAAACACAAGTTTAGGCTTGGGTCGACCGCAAAAGAGGAAAACTAAGGCGGCTTCCCATGCAAAAAAGGATAATCAAGGTAGATTTCAAGTACATCCTTGAGCATCAGCTTCAAACATTAGTGGAAAACTCCCACCAACTTTGGCCAATGGCAGCGTAGGCTTTATACTAGCTCCGAACTCTCACACCATGTAGTTGGTGATGACGATTCGTGATACAATGTATAGAGAGCCCTTTCATTTATAACTGAAGAGGAGATCAGCAAGCATTAAATTGAGAGAATAACGCCGATGACAGGAAATCATCAAGTTTAGAGAACCATTCCAAATCTCATTAGATATAGCGAATCAAATCTTGCCTCATTGAATGGCGAATCAGTAGAGTGACTTGGAAAAAAGCGCGTGTGCTAGCTTGCAGCTGGCATCCCATTAGTGATCATACCGGGAGTTGACAAGTCAGGCCTCCCGACATTGAGGGTTGGTGATGGGTCTGGTAGAGCGTGGACCGGCCTATAGCCCAACCCACAGGAGTGGCTGCAACCACGTCGACGTTTTCTGAAGGCTGGGCCCCAAGAAGCGTCGTAGTGGCCAATTTAACCAACCGAAAGGATAGAAGCTCAAAGGGCAGTAGCCTGTCACACGGACTATCGAATCAAAGGCCCTATCTACGGTGCGGTTGGCCCAGGTGAGTTGACCCAAAACTATTCAATAGGGAATAAGCGATCAGGGTTACACACAGTGCCACACCTGTGGTCACCCCCCTGCATAGCTGTCGACATCTCCAATAGCACAGCGTAGGTAAGCAAGCAAAACTTGCCTTAATGTGGTCATGACAACTGTCCTAATAGCTCATCAAATATTTTTAAAATATTGCACATCAACCTAAGATAACTGTTGTGATTCAACAAATCTCCCTGGAATGCAATTACCATACAATGACCTTCGAGATCATCCTGACAAACGAAAGAATGTCCCCAAACAACCATAGTTACTGAATACGCCTCAGGCATGATCACTGAGATAGCTCAACGAATCTGTCAGGGCAATCGACATTAACCGCGAAACCCAAGAAATGTCGTATCAGGTTTAATTTTATAAATACCTTTTCACCTTTGCAGAATAAGACCGAAAAATTCTAACCATGGAGCATCCCAAAAGGATTGAAGGATTTTCCACTATGCCACTTTGCCTACGAGTGCATCATCTCTGAAGCTACTCAACCGATAAGTACCAACTCTCTCAAAAGTCACTTCCCATTGAGTGCATTCATTGGAGCCTAATCCTCCAATCCATAGTCATCCTCCCTTCTATGTATATCCATGCACCTTACATTCTCTATTTTTCTCTCCCTTATTAAAAGATTTCTGATTTGAGTATTAGAGAATATACCATAAAATGAATCTCACTATTCTCTGACTTCTTGTTTACCTATTGTGGTGTATAGGATTCGGATTTTCAAGAATGGAGACCGAACTTACTTCAATTTGACCCACCAGGAGAGATCAAACAGCTCCCTAATTCGTATAGTAATCCAGATCCAGAAATGTATCGAAACAATTTTTCCCACACTTCCTAGAAATAATGTTGATTTTTTTTTCTATTTAACACATATTATCGATTCTTTTTGAAGCTCCTATCATTACTGGCTTATTTGTCTTTTATGTTCAATAATTTAGTTGTCATTTTTTGATTTTATGAGAAGTTTATATTTGAGATGATTGAGTCATGGTATGATATAATTTACTCCTAAAATTGAGGGTTTTTTTTTTTTTTTCTTGGGTGTAATTCATCGTGGAATTGAATTTAGTTGGAAGATCTTGGTTCAGTTGGTTCATTAAAATTATCATGAAGACATTCATGATCACTAGAAGAAATTAGATGTGCGTTGGTAGCTGTAATGTTGTAGATTTGAAAGGGTCCATAGGTAGTCATATGTTCAGAATCAATCGGTTATAATAACTCTTATAATGTTTAGTCTGTAGATTGACTCTTCCTAACAAAGTGGATTTCATAGTTGATGACTAAAAGCTCAAAAAATTTTCTAAAAACATGTTGCTATGAGTTTTTCTTCGTTACTAATATCCAATGACATATAGATTTATGTTTTGAATATTCATAAATAAAACTATAAGTAAATGAATATATATACGCATCTAGATCTACAAATCATTTATATGTATTTGATATGTATTATTATTTTTAATTTATAAGTTCACTGAAGGACACATATTCACTCATTGTATAGATGTATGTAAGTCTAAACTTTGTCTTACCAAATTTCGTGCTTCAAAAGTTGATAAAAAAAGTATTTAATGTGTACTTAAAAATGATTTGATCTCGGAAGCTATGAAGCGAGTTTGAAATCAATAAATTGCAAGTCCTTTCTCACTACGAACATTTACAAGATGTCATAGGCAAAGCTATCTCCTCAAGGTACTCTTCAAAGCTCAAGTATGCAAAATATTAGACAAGCTAAAATGCAAAAAAGGAGAAATATTTCACCTTAGGTAAGGAAATGATTGATAAAGATACGTCCGATTCCATGTAACAGACATGTAAATTGGGCCTAATAGAGAACAGATATTACATATTTGTATAACACCTGATTTTCAAAATATGTATCATGATGTCAGAATTAATCATATTTAATAAATCTTTTATAGAACTTATGTGTTTGGATGGTAAAAATATAAAAATTAAAGATTAATGATAATCTTACTGACTAGAATTAAGCATTAAAAATCGGGTTGTAAATTTTCTCATAGTTTGAGCCATATATGACTGTTTAAGACCTATAAACAGGTCAATTGCATATAATACATTACAAATATGAATAAATGTTAGATAACAGCCTTCACTTATTATTATATTTATATTTTGTTCCAAAACATAACAATCTAATTATTGTACATTATCTGTTGTTGTTAAACGATAAATAGCTTTAATTAAGTTTTATATTGATTTTGATTTACTATTAAAATATATAATATATATAAATTTTTTAATATTAGTTAACATTATAAAATCTCATTGAGTAAAAAAACCATAGATATCCAAAGATCAATAAATTATAACCTATCATAAGGATTCGCTAGTTGCAATAAAAGAAAAATAAGGACGTAGTAGAATGATCCAGAATCCGTACGGGTGATTAAGAATGCCAATTACGTTGGATAAACTTGAAGGATTACATCATTTAATAAGATTTTTTAATATTATACTTAAAATATTTTTTGATGACATAATTTTCTTACTCATTCATAATTATAAACCCTCATAAAAATATATTATATAAAATATCATATTATTTAAAAAAGTTATTTAAAAATCTATTATCAAAGTTCCCATGTGAGTCATATGCAATATTAAATTGATATATACAGCAAGGCCACCACCCTTTCCCACCCTGGCCTTTGAGGAGTTTACGTTTTTAAAAGTGATATTAATTTTATAATTTTTAATTATATTTATTTAATATTAAACAAATAACTGTATTATTTTATTAAAAAAAGGTTACTATTTTTTTTTTAAAAAATATTTATTATTTAATATCAATTAAATAATTATAATTAAAAGATATTAAGTTAGCCTTGAATAAAAGGCGGTTAAATCCTCCCTTAGAGTAGGAGATCTTACTTCTTTTAAGAATAAGTATAATCATACTTTTTTCATCTATACTATTCAATTTAAAAAATTTAACAATTAAAATTTAAATATTATATAATAATATATAAAAAAATTATTTTTATTAAAATTTTTTTAAATAATTAACTTAATATTTAATAAATATTAATATTATAAAAATAAAAAATATTACTATATTTAATATTTATTTTTTACATTTTAAATTTTAAATATTAAATTACAATCTAATAATCTCATTAAAAAAAAAACCAAAAAGGAGGCAGATTCCCCCCCCCCCCCCTTCTCAAGAAGCAGCGTCCCCGAATCCAACGCCGCCCCACATTTATTTATTCCACTTCCATTATTGCTTGACTTTGACTGTCCGCTTACTTATATCGTCATCTCTACCAGACTTACGAGTAGCTACTCAGAACCCGCAAATCTCGAAGTTCCATCTCTGATCTCTCTAACACCCATGGCTCTTCCTCTCCTCAAAAACCAATGTCTCTCTCCGATCAGAAAATGCATTTCCGATACCATTTTCTACCCAGATGCGTCCCTCCCGATGGCCGGAGAGCCGGCAACTTTCAACAAGAAAGCCGAGCTTGCCGAGAGTTCTGCTGAGAACAGACGAGGCAGCGACATTGACTGCTGTCGAGTTAGAAAATAAGGGAGGGGAAGAGAAAGGAGCAGAAGAATCCTGCTGGACGACTGTGGAGGGACGAGTACCATCTGCAAAACGTCATGATGATGATCACAGGAGGCAGGTAGCTGATTGCTGGAGGGAGATTCATGGCCAGGACGATTGGGTCGGGCTGCTCGACCCGATGGATCCGATTCTACGATCCGAGCTGATCCGTTACGGAGAAATGGCCCAAGCTTGCTACGATGCTTTCGACTTCGATCCGTACTCCAAGTACTGTGGTAGTTGCAAGTACGCAAAAGATCATTTCTTCAGGGGGTTAGGGATGGAAGAACATGGCTACACGGTGTCGCGTTACTTGCTTGCAACATCAAACATCAATCTCCCGAACTTCTTCAAGAAATCAAGATGGCCCAAAGTTTGGAGCAAGAATGCGAATTGGATCGGGTACGTGGCGGTGTCGGACGACGAGACGTCGAAGCGCCTGGGTCGCCGAGACATCACCATCGCCTGGAGAGGCACCGTTACTCGCTTGGAGTGGATCGTGGACTTGATGGACATCCTGAAGCCCGTTTCTGCAGATAAGATCCCGTGCCACGATAGGATGGCTATGGTGGAAACAGGGTTCGTGGATCTCTACACCGGTAAGGATGAAAGCTGCAGATACGGTAAATTCTCGGCGAGGGAGCAAGTGTTGCACGAGGTGAAGCGATTGACTGAAAGGTACCCCGACGAAGAATTAAGCATTACCATGACGGGCCATAGCTTGGGCAGCGCACTGGCTACAATAAGTGCATTTGATATCGCCGAAACAGGTCTGCATATACGGACGGACGGACGGGCGGTGCCCATCTGCGTGTTCTCCTTCTCGGGGCCCCGAGTCGGAAATGTGAGGTTCAAGGAGAGGCTAGAGTGGCTAGGGGTGAAGGTGCTTAGGGTGGTAAATGAGCATGACGTGGTACCCAAGTCGCCGGGATTCTTGATCAACGAGCACGTCCCGGCGGGGCTGATGAAGCTGGCCGAGGGCTTCCTGTGGTGCTACTCGCACGTCGGCGTCGAGCTTGCCCTGGATCACAAGAACTCTCCATTCCTGAAAGACACAAACGATCTAGTCTGCGCCCACAACTTGGAGGCTCTCTTACATTTGCTCGATGGGTAAGTAAATTCTATCCCTCCCTTCCTGAATTAGTCAAGTGTATTTTATGTATGTACATATATATTGTTGGGGAAGAGGGTGGACTACCTTCCTGATTAAACGAGATAGTAAGAAATGAGAACGAAGAAGAACAATGAACACAAGAAATTTTACGTGGAAAACTCTTCTCAATCAAGAAAAAAACTACGGGACGAACCGTCCACAGAAACGAATTTCACTATGTAAGATTTTAGAGACAACAGTAGAGAACAAAGAGAATCGAAGAGCACTCCTTCACCATTTTTCTCTTACCTTCTCGCACTTGCACCACCCCACTCTACATGCATAAAAAAAAAATATATATGGAGCAATATTCAATATATAAAAGGACATAAACAATTCATTCAAACAATATGAATATTTCCCTGTCCAAAAATACGGCTCCTACAAAACCGTCTGAGATTATGTATTTCGTAAGATTCTGCTGGAGGCGGACTCGTATCAGATTGGTCGGCGGGCGCGCAAAGTTGGCATAAGTTCTTCACAAGACCGGTCAATACCTCTATTTACCGTCTGCAATTTGCTCTTTTAAAATTTCTTAGTGAAACCAGCATACTTCTCCGCCAAACCGGTCAACTCCCCGTTAGCCGCCCATCCGGTCAACATACTTGTTGACCGGAATTTCCTTTCTATATAAAAACAGTACGTTCGTACTCCGCCCAAGTTCTTTGATTACAAGAACTTCTTCACGGGAGTGATCCCCAACAAACTTCCCCTCACGACCGTGAGGAAGTTGGATCCACAAGCCCAGCTATCTTGCAGCATGCCTCATTCTTCCCTCTTGTTAGAATCTTAGTCATCATGTCTGCTCTATTGTCTTCAGTACCAATCTTCTCCAGTGATAATAGACTAGCTTCCAGCACGTCCCTCACCCAATGGTACCGAACATCAATATGCTTGGATCTTGAGTGAAATGAAGAATTCTTGCATAGATGTATTGCACTCTGACTATCACAGAGTACACTGTGCTTCTCTTGTTGAAGACCCAATTCCTGAACAAATTCCTTCATCCACAGCATCTCCTTGCACGTCTCTGTAATTACAATATATTCCGCTTCAGTTGTGGATAGAGCTACACATTTTTGTAGCTTGGATTGTCAAGAAACTGCACCGCCCGTAAATTTTATCAAATAACCCGATGTAGATTTGCATGTGTCAATGTCTCCGGCCATGTCCGCATCTAAATATCCCACCAATTGCGGTATGTCACTTCAAGACACAAGCACCTCTTGGAAGTTCTTCGAATGTATCGCATGATCCATTTTACCGCAGACCAGTGCTCCTTGCCCGAATTCGATAGAAAACGGCTAACTGTCCCGATGGCATGAGCTATGTCCGGTCTGGTACACACCAAAGTATACATAAGACTTCCCACAGCAGAGGAATAGGGCACACCTTTCATGTATCTTTTCTCGTCATCCGAGGACGGACATTAATGAGTGCTCAGCTTGTAATGATTCACCAAGGGTGTGCTCACGGGCTTCGATTTGTCCATATTGAACCGTTAGAGCACTTTCTCAAGATAGTTTTCTTGAGACAACCACAATTTTCTAGCCTTCCGATCGCGTATAATTCTGACTCCCAGAATTTATTTTGCCGATCCAAGGTCCTTCATGGCAAATGACCGTCCAAGCTGCTCCTCCAACTTCTTTATCCGATCAATATTCCGTCCAACTATCAACATGTCATCCACATATAAGAGAAGGATGACAAAATCATCGTCAGCAAACCTCTGCACAAATACACAGTGGTCACGAGTAGTCCACCGGTATCCTTGGCCGGACATAACAGACTTGAACTTCTTGTACCACTGCCGAGGAGCTTGCTTCAAACCATACAGACTTTTCTTCAAGTGACAGACAAGTTGTTCCTTTCCTTTAGCCTCAAAACCTTCGCGCTGTTCCATGTAAATCTCCTCCTCAAGCTCTCCATGGAGGAATACAGTTCGGACATCCATCTGCTCCACCTCAAGGTCCTGGGCGGCAGCCAGGCCCAGTACCACTCGTATGGAAGACATTTTCACTACCGGAGCAAATATCTCATCAAAATCAATTCCTTTCCGTTGTCCGAAACCTTTAACCACCAATCGAGACTTGTATCTTGGCTCCTTGGTGTTCTCGTCCGCTTTCAACCGAAAGATCCATTTATTCTTCAGAACCTTCTTCCCCTTAGGAAGTTTAACAAGATCAAAGGTATGGTTCTCATGAAGAGAACTCATCTCATCCTTCATGGCCTCCAGCCATTTCTCCTTGCCTTCTCCGTTCATAGCCTCTTCATAATCTTCAGGCTTACCTGCATCAGTCAGCATTACATATTCACTGGAGGATGAGACAAACAGACGGTGGAAATGCATTTGGGGGATCGTCTAATAGCGACTTCTTCGGCCGGTTGATGCATGACTTCAGTTTGGTCATCATTAGGCACTATGACCTCCTCTCCAGTATCTTCAATTGCTTCAGGACCGCCAATCCGGTCAACTCTCTGTTGACCGTCTGAAATTGTCTCTGATACAGAACGGACATCTTCGATGCTTACTTTGTCCATTTGTTTATCATTACAATTTGCCTTCCTACCAATGTCTTCAATCGTCTCATTTTCGGCAAATGTTACATCTCTTGACCGAACTAGTTTCCTTGTGGCAGGATCATAAAATCTGTAACCCAGTTCATCCTCTCCATAGCCCAGAAAGACGCATTGCATCGTCTTTGGCTCCAGTTTCGCCCTTTCATCTCTTGGAACGTGCACGAATGCTTTACATCCGAACACTCGTAAATAATCATAGGACGGTTCTACACCCGTCCATATCTTTTCTGCCACTTCACCCATCAGTGGCTTACTCGGTGACCTGTTGATGATGTAGGCCGCCGTCCGGAGTGCTTCTGCCCAGAATGATGCGTTAAGTTTTGCTTCAGAGAGCATACAACGTATTCTCTCCAAGAGCGTACGATTCATCCGTTCTGCTACTCCATTCAGTTGAGGTGTCTTCGGTGGTGTTTTCTGATGCCTAATACCATGTGACCGGCAGTAGGCATCAAAAGGTCCCAAATATTCACCGCCATTGTCACTTTGGACGGTCTTCAGTTTCTTCCCCGTCTGACGCTCCACAAGAGCATGAAACCGCTCAAAAGTACCAAGGACTTGATCCTTGGTCTTCAGTGGGTAAACCCACAGCTTTCTTGGACAGTCGTCAATAAAAGAAACAAAATATTGAGCACCACCAATCGATTTCTCTTTGAACGGACCACACACATCTGTGTGTACGAGATCAAGTAGTCCGATTTTTGGGGTTGACGGAACTCCATTGAAAGATACTCTTCTCTGTTTCCCGGCCAAGCAGTGAGGACATGTTTTCATCCCGTCCTCTTTCGTTCCTTTGATTAGGCCATTCCCGGCCAAGTGAGACAATCCCTTTTCACTCATGTGGCCTAATCTCCTGTGCCATAAATCCTCTGTCTCCTTACAGGTTGCAGTGTTTACATCTCCGGCCATGGCACGGACCTCCATCACATACAGACCGGAGCACTTTTTTCCTCTCGCTGCAACAAAAGACCCTCTGGTCAACTTTCATTCACTTTCACAGAAGGTGTTGCAGTAGCCCTCATCATCCTGTCGACCGGCTGAGATGACATTCAAGCGAATGTCAGGAACGTGATGCACATCCTTTAGTAGTAGCTTCGTGCCATTATTTGTGACCAGAATAATATCTCCTTTGCTAATAACAGGAGATATTCCTCTATTTTCCATCATAATTACTCCAAAATCTCCTAAAATATAGGATGTATATAGTCCCTTCCGGGACGTGACATGTAGAGTAGCGCCCGAATTAATTACCCAATCAGATTCTAGATCTGTCAAGTTTGCCACCTCTCCTTGACATGTCAACAGGAGATCCCCACTTGTGACTACTGAGACGGAGGGCGTTTCCTCGTCGCGTCATTTGTCACTTTTCTCATTCTCTGCATTTTCTCGCTTCCATTTGAAGCAATACTTCTTGATATGGCCCTTTTTGCCACAATGATGACACTCCAGATTGTGGTATCTAGATCGAGACTTGCTGCGACTCTTCTCTCCCGATTTCTGGTGGCGACCTCTACTTCTTCCCCTGGATTCGGTTACCAGAACCTCAGAATGAGAAAATGATGAGGTTCCTTGTGACCTCCTGGACTCATTCATGAGCAGAGAGGCAATGACCTCATCCAACCTCAAAGTATCCTTGCCGAACAGCAAGGTTGTGACGATATGGTCATAGGTGACCGACGCGAAGCCCAATGGGACCAACGCCTTGTCCTCCTCCTTGATTTCCTCATCAAGAGTGCACATCCTGGTCGATATCCTGTTAAACTTGTCCAAGTGTCTCTCAAAACTTCCTCCCTCTCCGACAATCGCGATAAAATTGCTTTTTAATATGAAGCTCGGTCGTCAAGGATTTAGACTTGTAACGACTTTCTAACTTTTCCCAGACCTCCGCCGGATCAGTTAGACCAAGAACTTCTTGGAGAGTGTTGTCCGCCAGGCACAGCTTAATGGTACAGTTTGTAAAGTCTCTCTTATCTTGCCATTCATTGTCAGTCAGATTTTCAGGCTTTTCGTTCTTCTTCTTCAACGCCTTCACTGTCCCTTCCCTCGTCAGAATGTTCTTCACCCTCTCTTGCCAGAGGATGAAATTGTCTTACCCGTTAAACTGCTCAATGTTGAACGACAGATTCTTTGACGACGAGGATGCCATTGAAACAGAGTTTGAAACCTGTCTTTGATACCACTTGTTGGGGAAGAGGGCGGACTACCTTCCCAATTAAACGAGACAGTAATAAATGAGAACGAAGAAGAACAATGAACACAAGAAATTTTACGTGGAAAACCCTTTTCAATCAAGGGAAAAATCACGGGATGAATCGTCCACAGAAACGAATTTCACTATGTAAGATTTTGGAGACAACAGTAGAGAACAAAGAGAAATCGAAGAGCACTTGTCACGACCCAGGACCACAATATACGCAGGTCAAAAATAAAATCAATAATAATATTTCCATCAAACATAATAACCCAACCGGGATGTGACAATCATACACAAGCAGGACCCAAAATAAATAAAATCCGTACAAGATCTCATCGGATATGAATCCGGACAAATAATACATGACCTGCTATCCATAATCGCAAGGGAGGTATCCAAATTTACAACAACTCATCCACATAATGCAGTAACTCCAATATTTCGCATACAATAATCAATGCCATCATCCGGCCATAAATAATAACCATAACATATCCTCGAGACCAGAAATATACCAAATATAACATCTCCACTCGCCAAAAGGAATATCCGAGCCCGATCACGTCCGAGCTCTTGCAAGCGTATCCATGCCACAAGTCTGAAGGGATAAAACATGAAAACGTGAGCCTAGAGCTCCGCAAGTATTAAGAATCGTATAAAACGGTACACATAAATCAGAAGCAGGGTTATCGCATAGAAATCACGTAAAACAAAGCACCATGTCCGTGAAATCCCTAAAAACCGAGAAGATGTCTCGTACTAAATCGTCGTCCGCATTAACTCGTCCCTCTGGGACAAAAATCATATAAATCACGATCTGATAAAATCTCGTAGGCGATATCATATCATATGATCCGAGGTCACATTACATAATCGCGACCGTCACCACATCCGCGTGGGACACATACCGTCGTCCGGATCTAAAACTTATAATGCAGAAATCAAAAGAAGACCGCCGGAACTAAAACATAAATCAAAAACACGTTCCGGATTTATCACATCAGCACGTACGAGACATTCCTATCGCCCATCCATGGGCCAAACTACGTATCTCAAATCACAGTACACCCAAATACGTGCAGAAATACAAAGCATGCACGAAATCGGAGAACCAAAGATCAATGATACCAACTTGAGGAAGGGCTACCCTTGTCCAGGTAACCACGGCTATATATCGGCTCACAATTAGGCCGGTAGTTCAAGGCCATCCATGTACTGTCTCCCATAGATTAGGAACGTGCTCACTATATTTTACCACCATGACTTTGGGTGCAACATCAAGTTTTAGTTATATATTAGGATGTCCGAATATATTAGTTTTCCGTCAATTCCTTACGATGGTTCTCAATTAAATACAAGAGGCAGTCGGCTACAAATATCTTCCTTACGGCGAAGTAGCCTCAATCTTCCTTACGGCGGAAGTAGCCAATCATATACGTCCCCATCAGGAGCGGCACCACAAATAGCCAATGCCTCGGATCACAAATCGACCCCTACGGTCTCGGACCACCATGGTCCCGTAGTGATCCCACCCCCGGCAGCATGCATGGTTAGTGCAAGGCCTGGTTCATGATTCCACAATATACGGATATACAAATGTACATATACATCGTCCGGGTGTCCAAAATCTCTCCAAATCATAAATACCAGTACAAAACCACCGCACAACCAATAAAATATACATGCATGTACACAATTGATAAATTGAGGGTATTTAAAAATACATGCATGTTAGTAAAATCTCCCACAGTAGTCAAAATACATCGAAAATTAAATCAGACCAAGAATAGGGCTAGAGGATACTTGCCTTAACATCATACACTGTAGATCTAAAGAAAGTATGTCCCGAAGCACTCCAATCGGGCCTTTCTCTCTCCTCTGTCGCGTCTGCCCTCTCTCCTGTGCACGCCCCTTCCTCTGTCCACCGCGCACAGCGCCTCTGCCAGTCGCTGCTGCCGTCGGTCCTCTGCCGCCGCGAACCACCGTTCGCCGGCCTTCCCAGCGACCACCGCTATCGTCGCTGTCTCCCGTCCGACCGCCGTCCTCTCTCGCGGCTCCTCTCCTCGCACATCTCCTCCCGCGTTCGATTTCTCCTGACATAACGTTTCCAACGCCTCTCCTCTGCCGCCGATCCACCACCACACGGCCTCACGTGGCCGTCATCGACCTCCTCGGCATCACCAGTATCTGACCGACGCCGTTATGTGACCGCCTCTCTCCTCACGCAACTTCTTTGATCTCCTTCGTGCACCCCATTGCTCACCACACGCCTCAGCCCACGCCACTTCGCTGCGCGCCGTGCCACCTGCCGACCACCATCGGCCGCCGATTTCTGAGTCGCCGCGCTGCGCTTCCCTTTCCTTCTTCTTATTAACGCAACAAACCCTAACCCATTTTCGCCCTTCTCTCTCCCGACACTTTTCTCCCTGTTTCCTTTTTCCCATTTTCTTTTCTTTTTCTTCTTTTCATTTACTTTTATCATTATTATTATTATTATTATTATTATTATTATTATTATTACTTTTATTATATATATATAACTTTCTTTTATTTTTTAAATCCAACTCGGCCCCCGGACAACATTACAGGCACACTCCGGGCACCACTCCGCACCTCCGATCATTCCCGAAAATTTTACGATATTTTAAATTATTTTCACCACATCCGAAATACCCAAAAATTACAATTAATATTAAAATAATCCAAATGAGATCCGGAATATCACAGCACTCCTTCACCGTTTTTCTCTTACCTTCTCGCACTGGCATCACCCCACTCTACATGCATAAAAAAATATATATGGAGCAATATTCAATACATAAAAGGACAGAAACAATTCCTTCCAACAATATGAATATTTCCTTGTCCAAAAATATGGCTCCTGCAAACCGTCTGAGATTATGTATTTCCAGAAGATCTGCTGAGCTGGCACTGTCCTGTATTAACTGGCGGGCGGCGCACAGTTGGCCGCCACGTTCTTCACAAGACCGGTCAATACCTCTATTTGCCGTCTACAATTTGCTCTTTTAAAATTTCTTTGTGAAACCGGCTTACTTCTCCGCCAAACCGGTCAACTCCCCGTTAGCCGCCCATCTGGTCAACATCCGGTCAACATACTTGTTCACCGAAATTTCTTTTCTTTATAAAAACAGTACGTTCGTACTCCGCCCAAGTTCTTTGATTACAATAACTTCTTCATGGGAGTGATCCCCAACATATATCACATTATTTGATGTCGCAGAGGATTTCGGTTTTTCTATGGGGATTGGGTGCCTCAGTAGATAAAACTTCATAGCGACAGGTTATGGATTCGGATCTATCGGCTAAACAAGTTAGGATTTCTCCCCTCAAAGCTGCCATGAGTAACTGTTGAACCTGATCGATGGTTTCGGAATCATTTATTTCTACAATGGAGCATTAGTCCGACGAATGAAATTGCGTCTATCATTAGGCAGGCGTCCCACCCCCTTCCAACCAAAAAACAAAAGAAAAAGATGAAGAAGAAAAAACAATAGTATACCAACTACAATATATATATATATATATATATATTCCTTCCTGTCCCGGGATATCACGATATCTCAATATCAAATTTTTTGTATATGATATTTTTTGGTAATATGGTTCTACGAAAATTTTTGTATTAGTAACATCTAATACTACTATATATTGCACAATACAGATGATACAAATGCAACCCCAACTAACAATGATATTTGAATCCACATGGATGGCAATGCTCATAAAATTACGTGTTGTGATGACCATGTTGACCTTAAGCCACCACCGATGGGGGTGCTACTTTAGGGGTGAGGGACAGTTTCCGAAAGACAGATATTGGATGCATGTATTTCATAGCTTCCATTTAAGGGGTTGAGCTTGATGAGGTTTTCATGTTGTCAAATGATGATGCACAGATACCATGGGAAGGGGAGAAGGTTTGTGCTGGCAGGTGGAAGGGACATTGCACTGGTGAACAAGGCATGCGATTTCTTAGAGGATCACTACCAGATCCCTCCTTACTGGAGACAAGATGAGAACAAAGGCATGGTGAGGTGCCCTGAAGGCCGTTGGACTCAGCGCGAACGCCCCAAAATTGATGATCACCCTGAAGATATGCACCATCACCTCAGAGAATCTGGTATCACACCTGGTTACTAACTCCTTTCCATTCCCCTTCTCTACTTGTAGACAAAAAATGATCCAAGATAGCCAAACATGATGTACGAAGTTTTCAGTTCCACAATTAAGTGAAAATAGTTCGTTGCTTTTTGTGCATTTGGTATATAGACGAGTGTCTTTTTATGTTGGATAATATCATTAAGAGCCACATTCAATATATGATATGATGGAATGTGTTATCCTGGGTGTATGGCCAGTTCGAAGTTACTATGATTTGGAATGCAGAAGTTAGAGCAACTGGTAGTAACAAGGGAACTTGGATTACAAGATTTTGATCCCGAAGGCACGCTATTTTTTCGTGAGTGAAAGTGCTATATAGACACTGTCAAGGCCGAGCAATCACAGTAACGGGCACTAGAGAGCATTCTGGTATGAAGTCTGCTGAGATAGCCAGTCTGATTGAGGCCAGAGTTAGAGAAGTGCACCTGAAGAACTCAAGTGCCAAGTTTTTGGGGAAGATTAGTTAGGTAGATGCAGCTGCTGGATACTGGCACCTGCAGGATGTTTGGCATTGAAGATGGGGCTCCAGAAAGGACAGACAGCGTAAACTATGCTAATGGGACAACCCATTTTTTTTACCTCTGATCTAATCGAATTACCAAAACAAAACCAACGAAAAACCACAATTCTATGGGGGATATGAAAAAGCTCATAAAACGTTAGCATTATTAAACCAACCCTCAAATCTGGAATACAATAAACTAGGGGGAGGGGGAAATATTGAGAAAGTAAATTTAATAGCGCAACTTTAAAATGCAACTGCATTTGAATTAAAACTCATACATGCCATGCAGAATTAAAAGTATCAACACAAACACTGTTGCTTCTTTTGGCCCATTTGCTGGAATTCGCTCTGTCATTAAGCGGAAGATAGAAGCCAGTGCAGTGAAAGGAACAGGATTCTGCATTCAACTTGCAAAATTCAAAAGAGAAGAGCTTACAACCGACCTCCCAGTGAATTTCTCATGTGAAGTCTGGAAAGATAAAATGATGAAATTTAGTGAATATCCCAGTAGTTTAGATACTCATAAGATGCCAAATTATCTCACAACCAACCAGAAAAATACACACTCCCCAAGAGGCCAACCAAGAGGGGAAAAAATGAATTATCAGAAATCCCCTCCAACATAAGGAAATTAAAAGTCAACTACCCAGTATCTAATCCAGATGGAATCTTTTAAAAGTTCAGAACGAGAACATTGCCTAATGAATTTGAGTTCTCCAAGAGCTCTCACATGAGGATTCAAGATAGTCAAAGAGAAAACAATCCATGATCTGTAGCAAAAAAGCCCAGCATCTGTTTTTTTTTTAATCTTTCATAGAGCACAAACTCCATTATAATGAACTAGATGACTCAATGGACGTGCATGCCTGGCAGTCCACATATCATTCCCTAAAGATTAATTGAATCACATTTTTTTTTATACATAAGACTATCGATAACAACTTTTCTCTTGTTATTTTTCTCAAATAAAATCAGCAGGGATAAAAGAAAGCAGGGACACAGTGAAACATGTAAATCATGAATTGTAAAGTTTCTCACCCAAGGATGAAAAGTATTGTATGAACTTTGCTTGATATAAATCATGCCAAACACCTGTCGCCACTCTGACCTCTGGATCTTTCTTTCCCTAAAACAAACTCAATCTGTGAATTTTACAGTTCATTTTCAAAACTCACATTGACGTGAACAAAAAGGCATATCATAGATACAGACAATATGCGGAAAGATGACTATCAAGATCCTAGTACATCTAATGTCAGCAATAGGGACAAATATGATGCATAGCCAACACTGTCCAACAAATGACACATTTTTTTGTGACAAAATAAGACAAAGGCCAACGGTTATTGTGACAGAGGGAGTACCATCACATAGGTGAAATGAGGGCATTTTCAACAGTTCAATGACTGTTATTAACACAATATTGTTATTAACACCCCCAACACACACACACACATAAAGAAGGTTTATAAAGAAAAGATACTAATTGGGAGGCCTGCAATGCCAATAAATCACAAAAAATATCATCGGTTGAGTTCCAAACCTCAGGAGGGCCACTGCGAATTTTCTGAGTTGGTGTCCTCATTGTGACAATCTCCTCAGCAGATGAAGTATGAATACCAACTGTGGCATCAAAGTCTGCCTTGGTCAAGCCAGCTTTCACGGAAACTGCAAACCCATAATGTTTTGTATTCAATGTCAATAACAGCCCTCAATGGGGATTGAAATTGAAATCTACACTGTCCATGGACTAGGCACAAACCTGCACAATCTCTGGTGCATCATGTCCACAGATGTGCAAGCCCAAGACTTAATTAGTCTTTGCACAGACTACAAGTTTCATGAGGACTCGGTCCCTGAGGCCAGAGACAGTGGCCTTTAAGGGCCTAAAGTTTGCAGTGAAAATATCAATGTCACCGTATCCTTGTACAGCCTGAAAAACTCGTTAAAGTCACACCAAGAAATCATTGTCAGCTGTTTTGGATGTGTTCAGTAGTTCCTCACCTGTCCTTCAGTAAGCCCTACTTGCGCAATGGGTGGCTGTGAAAACACAGCAGTGGGTACAGCTCTGGATTAACGAATATGAACATTGGTCAGCAAGCTTTCTAATCATGAACTCCATTATTGAATATAACAGCTAAAACAGAATCAAGGCTAAGCCTTAAAAAAAAAAAAAAAAAAAAAAAACTAAAGCAAAGCCCAGATAGATACTGCTTCAGAGAATTATGATATCAAACAGCATAAAATGCAGAAACATCACACGTATTGCAGCCGAAAGGAAGAAAATTCCCAGGCCAACAGCCATATTTTGAAGCTGGCGCTGCTTTGCCCTACCTATTACTTTGGCAGTCCTTCTCATACTATTAACATGCCATTTTAAAAAAAAAAAAACAACTATGGCCAAGAATTACCTCAAAAAATACAGTCTGGCACAAGTGCAACATGACGGGAAATAAGCTCATGCTCACTCACCCAGCAAAAGAGTAAACTCACTTTTTAACAAAAAAATAAAGAACAAATCATGCACGTATCAACGGATCCAATATGATGTCGTTGAGTATTATGTCCAACGGCCCAAAGAATTCGGCCCAAAATGATTTCAAGCCAGAGGACAGGATTCAATGGTTCAAAAGGTCCGCACGGCCCATTTCAACAAATATGACTGAGATCCTTAAGTGGTCCAACTTCAAGAATAGGCCGAGACCAATTCAACGGCCTAGGTGGTTTCCCCACAATATCGGACGTTAGTTAGAATCGTCACAGGGATAAAACTTATTCATTCGACAATTGGCTTAATGGTTAACAAAGAAGAATCAACCGTCACCTAATTTCTATAAAAATTTGTCCTCCCCACAGAAAAGGAATTGATGGAAAAATATCCAACACGCTCCCAAGAAATGACAATAAATACTTCAAAGACGTTAAAAGCGCACTCTCTCTTTCAACCTAAGATTCCATTATAAGAGTACAAGCCCTCGGACCAAAAGCATATAATTTCACATCCTCTATCCTTTATTTTATCTGAAGAAGATACTAATTTGAACGTCGGAAGATATAACAGGGAGCGAGTTCTATCAATCCATTAACTTTGTTTTGTGATTGTACAAAATCAGATTATTAACGTATGGAGGTCGAATATCATTTGAAGCCCAAAGGACAAAACTTAAACAACATCTATCCGTATAACGATTAGAGTCCTAGAACACATCAGATGTGATGGTATAATGTCTTACATTATCAATTTCAGTAGATTTATCCTTAATTTTCTCAATTGATTAAAGCAAATAAATAGAAATATTTTTCCCTGACAAAATAATGGCTGAGAAGTGCAAAAGAATGAAGAGAGAATTACATAGTGCCACTTGCACAATTTGTTAGCTTTTGTTTTGCGATGCACAAGAAGTTTAAGTGGGCCATTCAGTACTTCTGCTACTGACAGTGTCCCTGACCACAACGAGATCAACTCCCAAATTCAGACTCCATTCCTTTTTCTTCCACTTCAATCATATCTGCCAGATGGTCTAATTAAATAAAAACAAGATATCTAAATACCTCCCAGATCCATCCCATCACAAGTACCTATAATCAGGTTTTGTGGGTTCATTTCTAAAGAGAGTTTTTGCCAATGCCATTCCTTCCATCAAAGCAACTGGAGTCAAATTCATTCTATCTGTGGCATCACCTACTGCCCAAGTGGAAGGAACAGATGTACGGGAGTATTCGTCAACCTGGGGAGCCAAGGAAGTGAAACTATATGATAATTGGGTGGCAGGTACAGGAAAAGCAAAGAATAAAACCAAATTGAAAGCAATACCTCTATGCCCCCATTCCTGGTCATCTTTACTCCTACCATTTCCAATCCCAAGTTCTGCAGTATATCATAACATCAACATTAAATTGAACCCTGAACTGGTCAACAAATACCATTTTGCATCTGCACATCTGACTGCATTGAAATGAAGAGCATACTGTTTTATTGAACAAGTCATTCTTATCGTGGTACTTCATCAAATTGCATGTACAGAACTCCAGTCAAGGAATAAAATACAATCCGGTAAAATGCCAACAAATCACAAAACTAAATTACTGCACATCATGACTTAACCTTCAACTGTGAGTTACAACATGCTCTTATTAGCTGCTTGTGATCACACTAATGAATCATATGATGCTTCTGAGGGGGATAACAGCCACAAACAAGAAAAAAAGTTAGACCTTAGTATTAGGTCTCCGTCCTGTGGCAAACATAACATCTGAGAAACTGGAAGCAGTTCCTTTGTCAGACTTCAATGAGAGCAAGCCATCTGCAGATTTCAGGATAGCCTGAGGAGTCTCATCTGACTCTCCTCAAATTCATGGGAAAACCTAGATGCATATACAAGTAGCTTTTTTGGCACACATCCACGCAGTACACACCTGCAGTAAAACAAAAAATGCAAATATTAGGGTGCATAGAAGAGCATATGTCAAATTCATTGATGATCATGAGTCCATTAGCTTATATCCTAAAATGAGCCGAAAATACAATACAGGAATGGGATGCAAGTCCCTCGTGCACATGCTCTTGGAAAACAATAGTTACATATGTTACTCCTGTTAGAAATTTATGTGGCTAAAACAACCACAAAAGCGGAATTTAGAATCGATTAATATACCTCCGGCCATTTGGTGCCTGCTTTGACGCTCGATTCGACCCATTCGTGCTTCGACACTCCTTCACTTGTTTAGACGGGTGTATTGCTTTGAAATAAGCGCCGTGACAAAGCCGGTTCAATTTATAGGCGAAACCATCACCCGCCTAACCGAGCTGCTTTAACTCAAACCGCCAAAATTGATGAATTAACTTAACGGAGAGTTATCACCACTTAACGGACACAAATGCTTCAAAGAATTAACCGAGCAAACGTCAAGGTTACAAAAACGACGAGGAAGACGAAGAGAACGGAAAACCTCCGGCGCTCAAAATCGCCGATCCGCCGATGAAGCCGTCACTCGCCGGTCGCTTTCGCTTGATCGGCTCAGGCCGCATACGCTAATCGGGCTGCACTGGGCCTCAAGCTTACATTCTCCCACCGGGTCCATGTTTAACTTGATGTGATAACTAAGATCATCAATTTTTCAAACTTTAAGAAATAAATATATTTAATCATGGCGATAAGTCCTCTAATAATGAGTAATATCTTCCATGTATTACAATATATTAATTTCTCAAGTCATCCTAAGAATTTCTTTACTTTTTAATAAACCCTATGTTTATTCTTTCGTCTAACTTAATGATATTCTCAAATTAATTAATGTGTACACAATTTTGAGAAATATCACAACCATAAAATAGGAATTTTCAATATCATTGTCCATACAATGAAAATTACAAAAATAACTCAATCCCATTTCGTATACAAGATCCTCGAACCTTAATGGTGGCATGCCTTAGTCAAAGGATCAACGATCATCAATTCAAAGGCTAATATGCTCAATAGCAATTTCTTTCCTTTAATGCGCTCCTTTATGGCTAAAAACAATGTCGAGCATGCTTATTTCGATCGCTACTTTTGTTATTTTTAGCTTAAAAATGTAGCAGCCTAATTATCGCAAAAATTTTTAATGGCCTCGAGATGGAATCAACCACTCTAAGCCTAGACATGAAATTCATCATCCATACACCATGCTTTGTAGCCTCGAAACAAGCAACGAACTCGACCTCCATAGCGAAGTAGCAATCAAAGCTCACAGACTCCGCCAGATACACCCACCTAAAACAAAAATACGTGAACCGGATGTCGACTTACGTGAATCAACACATCCAAAGTCTGAATCTGAGAAGTCCAAAACTTCTAGATTGTCGGTCCGTCTATATGTAAGCATGAAATCTTTTGTCTCAAGATACCTCATGACTTTCGCAAAGCCTTTCCACTGTTCGATTCCGGATTACTCAAAATCTTTCCAACATTCCAACTCGCAAATGCTATGTTAGGTCTTGTACATACCGAGCATACATCAAACTTCCAACAACGGAAGTATACGTAATGCCTTCTTGATCTGCTCCTTCTTCAAATCATTTTTCGGGCATCGGCTCAAATTGAGCTTATCACTCCTTCACAACGGGTGCTACACTTTATGAACAATCTTTCATCCGAAATCTCTAAAATCTTATCGATATAGGTCTCGAGACAAACCTGCATAATACAACGCTGTCTATCTCGATGTATCTTTATGTCAATGACATAAGATGCATCACCCATATCTTTCATTTCAAAATTTTTAGAGAGAAATTGTTTCACCATACAACAACCCTTTATCATTGATGCAAGTAAAATATCATCCACATATAAGACAAGGAAATGTCTTACTCCCACCGACCTTTTTGGTATATACATTGATCCAAAATATTCTCTTCAAAACCGAATGAAGAGATAATTTCATCAAATTTCAAATACCATTGACGGGATGCTTCGTTTCAATCCATATATGGACTTCTTTAATTTGCACACAAAATCGCTTCACCATCACTAGAGGAGAATCCTTCCGGGTTGTTTCATGTAAAACTCTTCCTCTAGATCACCATTTAAAAATGCTCGCCACATCCATTTGTTGTAATTCCATATCAAAATGAGCAACCAATGCCAAAATTATACGAAGAGAGTGCTTTTAGATACAGAGAGAAAAGTCTCCTTGTAATCAATTCTTCTTTATGAGCGTAACCTTTAAAGAACTGGGCCTTACTTTATATCTTTCAATATTGCCTAATGAGTCTTTCTTTGTTTTAAAGACCCATTTACACCCTATGACTTTCGCCCCTTTAGGCAATTCAACAAGATCCCGTACTTATTGCTACTCATGGAACTCATCTCTTCTTTCATAGCATCAGGCCATAATTGTGATTCATTACAACTCATGGCTTGTGAAAAATGTTTCGTGATCATTTTCACTTCTCCCACATTGTAGTCGACTATTCCGTGATATACAACATAATCACTAGGATTGGCTGACTTTCTCATTCTAGAAGACATTCTTAATGTCGTATTATCATCCTCAACAAGTATGTCAGACAACTATTTCGTATAAGTCCTAAATTTTACGGTCAATCGGAATAGGATCAACATTTTTGTGGAATGACATTATCGGTTGTTCAACACCGTTGATCTTGAGGGTGTCAGTGGTACATCAATCAACCTATCATATGAAGTGGAGGGTTGAGAATCCAAATGATCGAGCTCTCGATTGTTTTCCCCACTCATTAAGTCATTCTCAAGAAATTTTACATTTCTTGATTCCACAATCCTAGTGGTACGAGATGGACAAGAAAATCAGATCCTCTTGGACTGCTCAAAGATATCCAATGAAATGCCCACTTATAGTCCTTGGGTCCACCTCTTTCTTGTGGTTATAAATTTACTCGGATGGGCATCCCCATACGCTAGATATGTTGTAAACTCCTGGTTTTCAACCTTTCCATAACTCAAAAGGAGTTTTTGAACAAACTTTTGTTGACCCTTGTTTAATGTACACCGGCCACTTTAAGAGCTTCACTCCACAAAGATTTTAGAAGTTCGTAGTTACTAAGCATACTCCTCACCATGTCCAATAATGTTCGGTTTCTTCTTTCTACACCATTTTGTCCTGAGAACTGTGCATAGTGTATTGGACAATAATCCCATGTTCTTGAAGAAACTTTGCAAATGGACTGGCATTTGTCCATCTTCGAATATCTACCATAATACTCTCCACCTCTATCCGATCTCACAATTTTGATATTTTTTCCAAATTGTTTCTCTACTTTAAACAATTTAAAAGATCCAAGGCTTCATATTTATTATGGAAGAAGTAAAGATACATATATCGTGAGAAATCATCAATAAAGGTGATGAAATATTTTGACCATATGAGTCTATATCGTGACTACAAATGTCAAAAGATGTATGATTTCTAATACGTCCGAACTCCTCTCGGCATTTTTCTTAGTCTTGTGGCTGGCCCGCTTTCCTTTAATACACCCACACAAGTTTCAAAGTCAGTAAAATCTAGAGTACTAAGTACTCCATCATTTACCAATCTTTTGAGTCTATCAATGGAGATATGTCCCAATCTCCTATGCCACAACATCGAGGAACATTCATTCATAACACATCTTTTAATTCCATTATTAACATGCATAGTATTAAAATTGGTATTGTTTTGCAAATTCAAATAATAAAGACCATCAGACAGTGTACCATTCCCAACAATATAAGACTTATAAGATAAAGTGAATAATGAGTCTGAAAATGTAAAGGAATATCCAAATGGTACAAGTCTAGAAACAGAAATCAAATTTCTAGAGAAATTTGGAATATAAAAGGTCTTTTCCAATGTCAAAACAAAACCACTACTCAAAATTAAATTGCATGTTCCAATGGCCTCCACATGTGAACGCATCTTGTTTCTGGAGAAGATGCATTGTTCATCGCCCACCGTTTCTTTAGGTTTTGCAAGCCCCGTAAGGAATTAGAAATATGGATTGTAGAAACGCAGTCAACCCACCATGTGTTATGTGCAACATTAACCATATTAGATTTATAACATACAAAAGAGAATGGATTACCTTTCTTTTCAAAACCAATTTTAATACTTAAAACAAATCCTTCTTTTACGTGTCCCTTCTTTTTTTACGAGAAGAAGCACTTGGACTCCTTCTTGATATCGATTGTGGAGATACTTTACCTTTCTCCTTTGATTTGGGCCTGCCTTGAACCTTCCTTCTTTTTTGCATGAAGACGCTCACTTTGCCCCATCATGAGCCTTCCTTCCTCTTGAACACACATGGTCATGAGTTCATTGATTGACCATTTATCCTTATGTGTGTTATAAGAGATTTTAAAAGGCCCATATTGCGGTGGAAGCGAATTTAAAATGTAGTGTACAATGAAAGGTTCAGACATTTTCACATCTATATTTTTCAGTTGAGCTGCAATATCCCTCATTTGCATTATGTGTTCACGCACACCCTTAACACTGGTGAGCCTAATAGATGAGAACTTCATTATTAGGGTGCTTGCAAGTGCCTTATCTGAAATCACAAATTGTTCATCAATTGTCTTCAGTAAATCCCGCACTTTAGTATGCCGATCGGAACCACGAATACCAAATAGAAATGTTTGTCTTTATGAACATTAAAGCGAGGCGATTAGATCGCTCCCATTGTTCATAAAAAGTTACCTCATCCGGAGTCTTGGTAAGGGTAAGAGCGGTGGTTCGTATTTCCTGATAGTATGCGATATCCAGTACCCTAAGTGAAGAAGAATTCTCATTTCACACTTTATAGTTGTCACCTTTTAGTTCGGGAATTTTCATCTAATATCGGAAAGATTTACATTGAATAGTGATAAAAATAAATACATGCTTAACATCTAAAATTGAGGCTAACAAATTATAAAATTATGTTTTACCAATGTAAAAGCATACATCATGAATCAATTGACATAAAATTACCTGGGCCAAATTCTTAATTCAAGTAGATTCATGTCCAAAAAGTGATAAAACTATCAAATTATATTCCTTTCTTAATCCCTGTGGGCAAATTAAGAAAATAATTTGACATTTTATTCTGATTAATTAATTTTAATATAATAAAATTTCCTGTGGGATAAATTTTATTATATCAAAAAAAAATAATTACCACAATTTATGTCTTTATACCACACGTGATAATAAAAAAAATAATTATATTAATTAAGGGTGCTGTGGTTAATCCTCAATTAATTAAATTATTTTAATCATAAGACATTATTTATACATATATACAATTATATTCTGGATATTATATTTTATACTTTATATATAATAATATAATTATATATATACATAAATATATACGTATATATAATATATATACTCTGTATAAAAATATAAATATAATTGAAATGAGGAAAATAGCGCAAGGCGCTAAGCAGCGCAAGCGGCAAATGCCGCTTCTCCTTCCTTTGCGTCGCGGGTTCAAGCTCACTGGGCCGCATTTTAAATCCTGTTCTGCTATAGTAACGGGCCAGAAGTCTGGGCCGCGCACGGAACGGATTTGGGCCGTCAACGAAACGGCCCATAACCAATATAATTAATTTTTTTTTAAACTGTAGCAAAACGACGTCGTTTTAATAACCGAATTTGTTCCAACGAAACGACGCTGCTCAAGACAAAACAAAAGCGCAAACGACGACGTTTACTATCACCGGCCCAAAACGACGCCGTTCAAGTCATCGCTACCTTCGCTCGGTTTCGCCCGAACCCGACAACGAACGACTTCGACCCGAATACTGCACTTATTCAAAGCGGACGATACGAACACCATAAATGATGAAAAATATATGGAAATTTCGGAAATTTAATTTCCCATCGATTTTCAGTGCTCGTTTGAACCGAATCTTCAAAAAAAACGAAGACTTTAGGTTTTTTCGATTTCGGGAAAAATCGAAAAAATACAGAACAACAACGGCAGAGTTGAAGCCTTTCTCTGATACCAAATGTTAGAAATTTATGTGGCTAAAACAACCACAAAAGCGGAATTTAGAATCGATTAATATACCTCCGGCCATTTGGTGCTATGTTTTCGGACGTTCGATTCGGACCGGCTCCGTACTTCTGGACACTCCTTCACTCGTTTAGATGGTGTATTGCTTGAGTTGGGTGCCAGGGACAAAGCCAGAAGGTTCAATTTATAGGCGAAACCATCACCCGCCTCAACCGAGCGTTTTGAACTCAAACCGACCAAAATTGATGAATTAACTTAATGGGAGAGTTATCACCACTTAATGGGCCACAAATGCTTCAGCAATTAACTGAGTTAAATGCTTGAAGGTTGCAAAATTGATCGAGGAAGACGAAGAGAACGAAACCCTCTGTTGGCTCAAAATCGGCTTAGATCCGGCTCGATGAAGCCGTTTGACTCTGGCTTGGCTTGGCTTGATCGGCTCGTGGGCCAGACTCAGTTAATTGGGCCAGAATTTGGGCCTGAAGCTTACAACTCCTACATTATTGGAGCTTTAAATAACTAATGAAACACAATATCATTAACTATTTCCAAACACAGAATGTAATATCGGCCGATATATTGATATTGAGACCCCTAATACCAATATTTCATAATATAAAAAAAAATCGTAATATGTCACCATACCAATGATAAATCGGCGTACACACCAATATTGCCCAATATATTACCCCCCATCCCCTCTGTTTTATTTTGTATATGAAGCCCCCTAGCACAACTACAGTGGCTTTTTTTTATTCTTCCTCTTCCAGTCGCTCAGCCTACATGCCATATCACAATTTTTTCCCCTTTATTTAAATCTAACACAATTAAATCATACCTGAACTTTAATCCTAAAATATCAAACATATTTTATCTTAAAAAAATTTTTATTTTGTTGCAACTTTGAGGGTTTTACTGATATTTTTTGTTAAGAAAACATGAAAATTTTTTATTTTAGATCAGTCTTTTTTTGTGCTTATTGCTTGATTCAGCTTCAATATAGTGTTTCTAACACATATTTTAAGAATCAAGATTTGACTTGTAATTTTTTCAAATCAAATGCGAAATCATTTAAAACCCTAAAAACATTTTTGAGGTAGCATCTCACAATCTGGCTAAACATATACTAATTTGTAGATTTCTGTTGTATAATCACAGTTCACATGCTCATATGTTGATTGTTGAATTTTTCATCCTAAATTTGTTTCAATTTTATTATGCTTGGGTTTCATGAGTTTGTTGTTAGATCAAGTTGTCTAATTGCTGATTCCTGATTTCGATTGTAATCTTGTTAAATCCTCAATTAATTTGATTCCAGTATATGTCATTATTTGTTACTTAGATTCATCAATTCTTACACACATCATCAAAAAAGGAGGTAGTAGGTGTTGGGGTTCGAACAACCCAGATCCACTCAATCTGGCACAGTGGAAAAGCCTGAACCCTCCCGCCGACCGTTAGCTACCATTAAAGTAAGCACAAAGAATACAAAGATGCACAATATTTTTAATGTGGAAACCCCTTCTCAACTAAGGGGAAAAAACACGAGACAAATTTCAAAAAATTTCACTATGTAAAATCGGTTACAAAAATCTAGAGACAAAATACAAATAACCTACCTTGGCTACACAAGCTCCTTATGAACAGACAATAAGAAAAACAATCACCAAGAGTAAGGAAACGTTCATTCTCTCTTATCTCTCGGTTTTTATTCTCTTTCTTCTTCTCACTGTGGTGCTCTCTGCTCACAGATATTTTACAAGTGTGGTGAAACGGCAACCTCCGTTTCACCCCCGCACACATGCGGCTTGGCGCACAACATCCCTGGTGATTTCTCACACCATGGCTTGACGCTCACTCCTTCTCCAGAAGCCGCGCTTTATAGAGGGAGATCTGACCCAAGTTCCACAGAAGCATGTTTTGCAGGTTGTGTGCATCAGAAGTTCTACCATCTGCAAACTACTTTCTACCACTTTGCAAGTAACTTTCGGTGCATGATCTGCAAGTCTACCAACCCTGGAAAAATAGCTGTCCGCTATGTCAGCTGCCAACTTTCCACAATGTCTTTGGGCCATTACTCAGTCGGTTAACCTTCCGTTGACCGGATTCCTCTCCCAATCGGTCAACATTCCGTTGACCAAATTCTTCTCCCAACCAATCAACCTCTCGTTCACCGTCTTACGCTGACGGCCAACCTCCGTTGATCGCTTCTATTGCTCGCCACCGGCCTACTCTTGCAGCTCACACGCTCTCCGACTTGTCCCTTTGAAAATTGCCACTCCGAGATTTGCCGCTCCGGCAAACGGTCTTCCTGGACTTTGCTGCAGCCAATATGCAGCACTTCGACATCACTCAAAACCTATGTGATTCGATGATGTCCATTTGTTGAGTTACTTACAAGGGAGTGATCAATCCCAACAAACTTTTTTCCATGGCTTTGTGGGGTAAAACCTTGCATTTTCCTGGCGATCGTTATCGCTTGCCTTCTGGCAGCTTCCCCACAATTGGGAACTTGGCATTAGCCTCCGCAAGCTTGAATGATACCTTCTTCCACTCCACTGAACTTGGAGTAGTCCAACTTCCCTTCAATTTCTTCCCCGCGGTAGAATCATTCTCCCTTATATTCTACTTTTGCCACCTCAGCTCCGCCCTTGGCCCTACTCAGCTTCGCCTTAAGCCCTGTTGGCTCCGCCTTTGGCCCCGTATAGCTCCGCCTTTGGCCCTGCTGAGGTCCATTGTGCTTTTATCATTCCTTCTAACTCCATACTAAATGGCAAACTCCTCCATGACGGCGCCAGAAATCCCACTTCAATGGCCGCAAACCTCGGCAGCTGCATTTTTGCGGCACTTTACTCAGCGATTTTTCCTCTAGAACGCTTCACTCCGCCCTGGTGCACCGTTAGCAGGTCAACACCTCTGCAGGTAGCCCTTTCCGGTTAGCACCCTCCACAGGTAGCCTTTTCTGGGCCTGATTCAATCTCTGCCTATCTCGATACTACTTGTTGGTATCAGAAGAAGGTTTGACTGCAACCACATCTCTGATACCATTTGTTGGGGTTAGAATATTCTGGATTCACCAAATCCGGCATAGCGAAAAAACCCAAACCCCCCATCAACCGTCAGCTACCATTAATGTAAGCACAAGGAACACAAAGATACATACCATTTTTAACGTGAAAATCCCTTCTTAACTAAGGAAAAAAACCACTGGACAAACTTCAAAAAATTTCACTATATAAAATTGGTTACAAAAATTCTGAGACAGAATATCAACAACCCACCCTGGCTACACAAGCTCCCTGAGAATTGAGAATAAGAAAAACAATCACCCAGAGTAAGGAAAACCATCCTTCCCTCTTATCTTACTGTTTTTCTTCTCTTCTTTCACCATGGTGCTCTCTACTCTCACATCTTACAAGTGTGGTAAAACGGCAACCTCCGTTTCACCACACTTGTAAGATGCGGCCTGGCGCACAGCGCCCCCGGTAATTTCTCACACTATGGCTTGACACCTTGGTGATTTCACACGCTTACTTGAAGCTCCTGGTGCCTTTTATAACGATCCTAGCTCCAAATCACCATCTGCTCACCTGGTTGATCTTGCAGATGATTTGTACCACATTTTTGCCAGTTTTTGAGTTTTTTGCTGACGCATACCCTGCAAGACAGCGCACATGTTTTGCACTGCACAGATGCGTGCCCTGCAAGTCAATTGCCAGCTTTGAAAAGCTTGCCACCAACTCTACTGCAGAGACTCATCCGGTCAACCTCCTATTGACTGGATTTTCTCTTAACCAGTCAACCTCCTGTTGACCTACTGGCTGTCCTCCTGCAACCATTCCTGTACAAATAGTTCTTTTCTCAACTGGCCAAAATGCTCTAACCAGCCAAAATGGCTCAAGACAAAAAATGGCACGACCGCCATTTGTCCCAAACTTAAGACCAAGTTACATCTTTAAATCAATTTCTGCAATACCAGTAAATTCATCCTTACCAGTAAATCTTGGCATACCGGTCATTTTGCCATACCGGTCCATTTATCATACCAGTAAATTCATCCATACCGATAAATTTATCTATATCGGTAAATCCCACGCAACTGGCAAATTCAGAAAAAAGCACCTTGGCCAACTTCGTTGACCGTCATTTTTCCTTCAGCTACCAAATCACAACTACCACTTTGCATTTCTGGTCAGTTAACCTGTTGACCGACCATTTTGCCAACCAACCAATTTTCTCTCTCTCTAATAAAATTGGCCACACCAGAATTCTACTCCTAAATTCCTCTTGAAGTCCTCAGACCTTCTACTACATAAAGTCCTCGGCTCTTCTGCTGCAGCCAATTTGCAATACTCTGCACAAACCCTATGCGATCTCCGATAACGTCTCCGTTTATTGAGTACCCACAAGGGAGTGACTAAACCCAACAAACGTTTCCTCACAATTTTGTGGGAAAATTTCGCCCTTTACCCAGCGACCATCATCGCCTGCCTTTCGGTAGCTTCCCCTCGACTGAGATCACTGTGTCAACTCCGCCATTGGCCCTGCTCAACTCCGTCCTCGGCCCTGCTTAGCTCCGCCTTCTCCGACCCTACTGGCTCTGCCTTTGGCCCTGTTGGCTCCACCCTTGGCCCTACTTAGCTACATTGTGCTTTTACCATCCCTCCCAACTCCACACTAAATGGCAAGCTCCTCTACGATGATACCAGAATTTTCCACTTTACAGCTGCAGACCTTGACGGTTGTACTTCTGCGGCACTTCACTCAGTGGCTTTTCCTCTGCAACACTTCACTTCGCCCCGGTGTACCGGCAGCAGGTCAACACCTCTGCAGGTAGCCATTTCCTGTCAGCATCCTCTGCAAGTAGCCATTTCCTAGTTTGGGCCAATCTTAGCTATCTCTGATACCACTTGTTGGTATCAAAAGGGTTTGACCACAACCATAGCTCTGATACCACTTGTTGGGGTTCGAATAACTTGGATCTACTTAATCCGGCACAGAGAAAAAATCCAAACCCCCCATTGACTATCAGCTACCATTAATGTAAGCACAAAGAATACAAAGATGCATAATATTTTTAACGTGGAAACTCCATTTCAACTAAGAAAAAAAACCACGGGACAAACTCCAAAAAATTTTACTATGTAAAATCAATTACAAAATCCTCGGGACAGAATACAAGCAACCCACCTTGTCAACATAAGGCCCCGAAGAATAGACAATAAGAAAAACAATCACTAAGAGTATGAAAATGCTCCTTCCTCTTATCTCTTTGTTTTTCTTCTTTCCCTCTTTTTATTGTAGTGCTCTCTACTCACAGACATTTTACAAGTGTGGTGAAACGGCAATATCCGTTTCACCCCCGCACACATGTGGCCTGGCACACGGCGCCCCTGGTGATTTCTCACACCGTAGCTTGACGCTCACTCCTTCTCTAGAAGCCGCGTTTTATAGAGGGAGATCTGGCCTAAGTTCCACAACACGCATGCTCTACAGGTTGCGTGCATCAGAAGCTTTGCCATCTGCAAACTGCTTTTTGTCTCTTTGGAGGCAACTTTTGGCACATGGTCTGCAAGTCTACCAACCCTGGAAAGATAGCTGTCCGCTATATCAGTTGCCAGCTTTTCACAATGTCCTTGGGCCATTACTCAGTCGGTCAACCTTCCATTGACGGGATTCCTCTCCTAGCCGGATTCTTCTCCTAGCCGGTCAACTTCCCGTTGACTGGTTTCTGCTATCTGTCTGCCAGCCGGCCGTACTCTTGCAGTCTTGCTTGACTACTCTGGCAATTGCCACCCCGAGATTCATCGCTTCGGCAAACGGTTTTCCTGGACTTTATTGCAGCCAGTATGCAGCACTCCGACATCACATAAAACCTGTGTGATCTAATGACGTCCGTTTGTTGGTTCACTCACAAAGGAGTGACCAATCCTAACAGTAGGAGGGGATCATGGGGGGTGATTTAGGTTGACGTTTTGGTGAACAATTGTTAGGGGTATAGAAATAAATTTGTACGAACTTTGTGATAAATTTATCATTGGAGGGATCACTAGGAAGAACGAACATTTGGGCCATGTTATGGGGAATGTTGCTCCATGAACCAAAGTTTAAGGAGAAGTAAGGCAACTCATGTACACCCATTTAAATGACAAAAAGAAACAAATAATAGAGAAGAAAAATGATTTAGAGGGACTTCTAAGAGGACATAATGGGTGGTAGTACAGGCATTGGTAGGCCTGACACAATGGGTAGTTTAAGGTGTAAAAACATTGTGAATTTATGGAATTGTAACGACAAAAATGTTGAGATTTAGATGGCAAGACAAGAAAGTACTAGGAGTTAAATGTGTGGGAAGAGGGACTAAATCTAGATTACAATCATCTCGTCTTGTGGAAAGTGGCAACAGTGGTGGAGGGAGGTCAAAGTGTTAGTGGAAGCACAAGGATGCTTTAGTCTTGCGCTATCCGAGAGTGGGACACATGCAATAGGCTGTAGGAGGCATTGTATTGATCCTGAGAGACATGCTCATTCGATGAAAACCGACTCAGCCTTGCACTAGAGTAAAAGCTCAAATTAGCATAAGATCTAAGAGTTATCAATGAAAGCTTTTTCCGAAAAAGGTTGGGATAGGCTGTTTGCTGTTTTATGTGCCGTAAAGCTCCACCAATTATTGTTGCAAACATTCCATTAGTTTAACCTATGGTAGATACAATGGAAAAATATGGAATAGGGATTAAAGGCCCCACTCATTACAAGCTGATGAATGTACATTATGGAAACAAAAATTAGGAGGAAATTCTGCAGTTTCTCAATTTTCTTCAATCACCATGAAGGTTGCAGCCGATTGTTGAGGCCTGCAAAAATCTGAAGAATCTGAAGTTCTGCTAGATCAGAAACAGATGGTTCAATGTGATAGTTGAGTACTCGATTCCACCAGGATTCAGGATTCCTCCGGAACTGAATTGTTAGTGTTAAGCTCATTTATATGCTGGCATATTCTGTAACCCTATGTATTTGTTATCGGCAAAGGTCGCAGTATTTTGAAAATCCGTATTAGAAAATATCCCTTGATATTTACTGAAGCACCTTGCCCATTTCTATATCTACTGTATGCCTGATCCATGCCCGAGTGCCTTTCCCGAGGGCCTTTGCCCGTTGCTCGGCAGATCAGTGCTCGAGCCCTGTTTCCAATAAGCCTACACCCGCTGCTCGCCCGATCCTCGCTCGAGTGCCCAATCTAATAAATCAAGCGCTTGAAGCTTGCTCGATCCGCGCTTGAGCCCCGCTCAATGTATCCCATGAAACCCTACCCGCCACGCTCGAGCATCGCGACACGCTTTTCACTAACAGTCATATTTTTGACCTAGGTTTTCGAGTTTCTCTATATATGGCCATCTTAACTCATTTACCCTAGAATTCTTGCTCGAGTTTTTGACGGCCGTTTCAGTGCAAAATCCAATCCTTCAGGCTTTTAAATTGCTCAACTCGAGAAAACTTAACTTTGACAATTGTGCCTCATCGTCAAAGTTTTCTCACTACATTGCACTTTACCCTTTGCACTTTTTCTCGTCTATTAACTTTCGTTGGCAACGTCAGTGGCGCGGAAATTGGGATTCAGTGGTGTACGACAATTCGGCGGGTCGTGAGAGAAGATTGATTTGAAAACTGGAAGGTGTCCAATTTTGTTGTTTCGGGCAAATCGAAGAAATTCTTTGGTAGAGATTACAAGACGGAAGTAAGTTTGTTAGGATAGCATGTCTATATCATCTAGTATATAAATTGATTTTCATAGTGTATATCTCCCCTAACCGTTGAAACCCGAAGGGTTTTACTTGATAACCGTGATTATCGAAATTTTTCTTTGTCACCAAAAATCACATCTTTATTATTATTGCTTTCATTATTTACTGTTCACATTTAGAGTAGAATATAGTTTGTGTATATTATATATTCTGTGATTTTTATTTTACAAATTTAATAATGTTGGTCAACAAACACTGGCAAGACAGCGGAATCGAGGTGAGAAATGATGACAACAATCACACACAGCAGGGAGAGAAAAGAGCAAGGCACACAATTTTTACGTGGAAACCTTCTTTTGAATAAGAGGGATAAAACTACGGGATACTTAATCTACATAAGTCAGGCCATCCTCGGCCATTAGTCCACTGGACTTTGTAGATAACCAGCTTTTTAGACAGGTCGCCCTCATCCATTAGTTAGGCCATCTTCAGCCTTCACATCAGTGCCCTCGGCCAATAAGTCAGGCCGTCCTTGGCATTTGCATCAGTTCCCTTGACCCATCAATCAGTCTGTCCTCAGCCTTAGCCCACATTGGTCCGTCCTCGGCCTTCTCATCAGTGCCCTCGGTTTGCTTTTGTATCAGCAATATGGATCGGGCTGAACTCATCACTCCGGCCCGGCTGCACCACTCTGGCCGGCATCACTCCGGCCAAGTATTACCACTCCTGCTAATATTTCAATTAGGCCAAATATCACCACTCCGTCCGATAGTTCACTTCGGCCAAGTATCACCACTTTGGCTAGTACTTTAATATGGCCACATTGCCGCGCGTATTCAGCCGGACCTGTCAACCTGCCAATCGAATATGAGCCTACATAGGAGTGACCCATATTCCAACAAATAAGGGGTCGAAACATTATTAGTGATTCGAAACGATTAGTACCTTTCGGTTACAATATAGGCAAGATCATACACTTCGTTACAAGAAGAGAAGTGTACAACCAGCTGAATCATTGTTGGATGCTGCTGCTACTGTTTCGAGTTTCCAAAGTTTAAGATCTTCGGCTACATAAAATTTGCAGCAGATTGTTGAAGTTGCACCAAGACTTCTATAAAATTGACAAGAAACTGAAACTCAATATAACCAAGATGCTCAAATTTCAAAAAAAAAATCAGAAATCAATGGCAGATTATAGAACAAAAATTTGCAGAACAATCAAGGATAATAAGATTCAGTTTTGGTTCAAGAACTGATGGATTCAGTTCTGCTTGCTTTTTTTTAATTCCAGCGTCATTTTGCAATTTGGTGGGAATTTAATCAACCATAAGAACTGCAAGAATTTAATCAATCGCTAATATAATGAAGGGATTTGGAAAGTGTTTATGTTTTTGGCTAAGAGCTTGCAAATTATGGGAATTGAATCTACAATCAATTTACAAGATTGTGACAGAGAATTGAATCAATCTTCAATCAGAAAGAACAAGGGGTGATCTGAATTTAATAGCAGAGAATGACAGAGATGGGAAAGAACTGCTGGACTGCAGATTTAATTTTGTTACCCAAAAGTTCATTACCTTGTTCAATCATGCATTCCCCCCGATAAAAGACTACTCACATGAATACAAGAGTGCAGTAGCAGAATACAACTGAATAACATAATTCAATGCTCAATAGCAGGTACAAAGGTCGACTGCAGGTCAGTCGTGGGATAGCTGCAGGTAAATTGGCCAGCCGCAGCTCATTTGTGAGATGTCCGCATGCATAATAGTAATTCCACATTAAGAAGAATACTAGTTGGCACAACTCAGTATCTGTATATTAGTTGGCTCCACTTCATGACAGCGTGTATGCAGCTGAAGGAGTAAATTATCATTGAGATGAGTTGGGTGCGACAATTATGAGTGATGCATGGACATATGTAATATATAAACACCTCATTATATCCATAGTGCATAGTCTTTGGGAACATTTTTTCACAAGTCCACCAAAATCACAAATATCTAAAAAAAAGTAAATAATATTATTTTAAGTTGATGGACTTGGTGGTTGATAAGATTGAAGTGTTAACCGTTCAGTTTCAAAAAAAAATTGAACAATTATGGTCCACGTTTAATTGTTGTAACCAGTTGGCCTTAATTCTTCATTAATTCTCTATGATAACGGCTCTACAAGATAATTGATGGGACTATCTTGATAAATAGTGGGTTATTGGTTTTGTCCCTGAGACAACTTTCTAAAATACACCATCAAAGAAGAGATTGAAATGCTTGGAAGTTCAAAGCCTCGAATTGACAGTGCGTGAAAAATAGAGCAAGCAATTGCGGGAGGTTAGTAATTTTTCATTTTATTTCGCATTTCGGTCTTTTTATGTGTGATTAGACCGGTATAAATTCTAACATTTGGTATCAAAGATTGTGAATCCTTTGCTTTGAATCTGTTCTGTATTTTTTCCATTTTTCCGACTTTGAAATTTTTTAAAGTTTCAAATTTTGTGAAAATTTGATGAAAACTAATGTCGAAAATTATTAGGAAATTTGATTTTCAATATTTTTATATATTTTACATCAATTTTGATGTAAAAATGGCATAGTTTTCATTGAGTTAAAAATTAGGTAAAAACGGGTCTGGGCGAGTCTGGCTGAAGGTTGAAGACAACTCAAACGGTGTCGTTTTGCTACGGTAACGGTATAGTAAATTAAAAAAAAATTAATTTGGGCCTGATCTTGCGAAGCCCATTTTGCGCGTCTACACCTACACCCATGTGCGTGTCTGCACCCACATCAATGTGCGCAGCTGGGCCCTAGCGAAGCCCACCTTCACACGGCCTAGCAGATAAAATCAACACATTTTCTGTGCGTTGTAGGTGTCAAGTCTCAAATGGGTCTGCACCCACACTCATGTGCGCGTCTGCACCCACATCAATGTGAGCGGCTAGGCCCTAGCGAAGCCCACACTCCGCACGGCCCAGTGGATAAAATTAGCACATTTTCTACGCATTGCAGGCGTCAAGTCTCGAACCTGAGACTTCATGCGTGGGAAGGAGCAGGTTGCGCCATTGGGCTGCCGCGCGCATCTGTTAATATTAAGGGGTTTTAATTCCCTTTATATAAACATTGTCGTATTGTTAATTTTATATTATGTGTACATAATTATATATATATATATTTATTATTATATATAAAGTTTATTATATAATATTTAAAAATATAATTATATATATGTATATGTAAAATGTCTAGTGATTAATATAATTTAATTAATTAAGGATTAGCTACAGCGTCATTAATTAATAAAATTATATTTTATTATCACATATGGTATAAGGACGTTAATTATGACTAATAATTTTTGATATAATAAAATTCATCTCGCAGAAAATTTTATTATATTAAATTAATTAGTTAGGATAAAATGTCAAATTATTTTTTTAATTTACCCACAGGGATTAATAATTAGAATATAATTTGATAGTTTTATCATAAAGTTTGTGATAAATCTATTTGAATTAAAAATTTAGCTCACGGATAATTTTTATGTCAATTAATTCATGATGTATATTTTATGTTGATAAAACATATTATGTATTTATTTGTTAGCCTCATATTTTATTTATTAAGTATGTAATTTATTTTTATACAGTAGTACAATCTGTTAATCTTTTTAATATTAGATATAAAAATTTTAAATTAAAAGGTGATAATTATAAAGTTTGGAATGAGAGAATTCTTCTTCATTTATGGTGAATAGACATTGATTATGTTATAAGAAAAGACGAACCACTCACTATTACTTGAAACCAGCACTCAGTTGATGTAACTCTTTAAGAACGATGGGAGCGATCTAATCGCTTAAATTTAATGTTCATAAAGACTAAAATTTTTATTGGTATTCGTGGTTCCATCGATCAGTATAATAAATTACAAAATTTACTGAAGTTATCAATGAATAATTTGATACTTCAGATAAAGCACTTGCCAGCACCCTAATTATAAAATTCTTATCTTTAAGGCTTACCAGTGTTAAGGGTGTGCGTTAGCACATTATGCAAATTAGGGATAAGCGGCTCAACTAAAAAATCTCAAGGTGGTTATGTCTAAATCTTTCATTATGTACTATATCTTGAATACGCTTCCATCATAATATAGACCCTTCAAAATCTCTTATAACACATATAAGGATAAATGGTTAATTAATAAACTTATGACTATGTGTGTTCAGGAAGAAAGAAGACTTGTGATAGAATAAAGTGAAAGTGCGTTTATGGTTAAAGAAGGAAAGAATAAGGCTCAAGCTAAGAAGAAGAGAAAAGATAAAATACCTCCTTAATTTGATATCAAAAAAGAATCCAAGTGCTTTTTCTGCAAAAGAAGGAACACGCAAGAATAATTGTGTTAAATACCAAAATTGACTCAAGAAGAAAGGTAATCTATCATCTTTTATATGTTATGAATCTAATATGGTTAACATTTCTCATAACATATGGTAGATTGATTCTGATTCTACAATTCATATTTTAAATTTCTTACAGGGTTTGTAAAACTTAAAGAAGCCATTGGGTAGTGAACAAAGTATTTTATTTAGAAATAAAATGCGTTCACATGTAAAAGCAATCAGAATATATAGTTTAATTTTAGCTGTGATTTTGTTTTATATTTAGAAAAGATCTTTTATATTCTAAATTTTTCTAAAAATTTGATATTAGTTTGGAGACTTATATCCTTTAGATATTCTATTACATCTTTAGACTCATCTTTTAGTTTATATTATAAATCAAATATTATTAAAAATAATATATTATCTGATAGTCTTTATTACTTAAATTTATAAAATGATGTCTCTTATAATACTATGCATATTGATGCTAGTATTAAATGATATATTATGAATGAATATTTCTCAATATTGTAGTATAGGAGATTAGGTCATATCTCCATTGAAAGAATTAAAAGATTAGTAAATGATAAAATATTTAGTACTCTAAATTTTACTGATTTTGAGACTTGCATGGATTGCATAAAAGAAAAGCAGACCAACAAGATTAAGAAAAATATCAAGAGGAGTTCGGACATATTAGAAATCATACACACAGATATTTATAATCCAAAATTGACTCATACGATTCGAAATATTTTATCATCTTTATTGATAATTTTTTTTGATATATGTATCTCTACTTGCTTCATAATAAGAATGAAACGTTAGATACTTTTAAATTATTTAAAGTAAAAATAGAAAAATAATGTAAAAAATAAATTAAAATTATGATATTAGATAGAGGTGGAGAATATTTTGGTAGATATACTGAAGATAGATAAATGCATGGTCCATTTGTAAAGTTTTTTTTGAGAACATGGGATTATTACTCAATATACATTGCATAATTTTTTCGACCAAAATGGTGTAGTACAAAGAAGAAATCGAACATTACTGGACATGGTGTAGAATATTCTTAACAACTCCAATCTTTTAAAATTTTTGTGGACTGAAACTCTTAAAATGGTAGTGTATATATTAAATCGGGTTCTAATAAAAGTTGTTCCAAAAAATCCTTTTGAGTTATGAAAATGTTGAAAACTGAGTTTGCAACATGTATGTGTTTGGGATGCCCATCTGAAGTAAGAGTTCATAATCTACATGAGAAGAAATTAGATCCAAGGATCATCAATGGGTATTTCATTGGATATGCTAAACGGTTCAAAGGATACAGATTTTATTATCCATTTCACAGTATTAGGATTATGAAATTAAGAAATGTAAAATTTTTTTAGAATGACTTAATGAGTGAGAGCAAGCGATCCAGAAATATAATTTCTGATAATAATCATTCAGTTTCTCAACCTTTTTACTTTATATGATAGGTTCATTATTGTACACAATATCCTCAAAATTAAATTGGTGTTAAAAAATCAATCAATATCGTTTCACAAAATATTGATATTATTCTAGTTGACTATGATATTCAGAATTTATTTGAAATAGTTATATAACATGTTCCTATTGAGAATAATGATAAAATATTAAGAAGGTCTATTAGAATCAGAAGATCAGTAATTTCTAGTTATTATATTATATATTTACAGGAGTTTGACTATAATATTTGAGTCAAAATTAATCCTGAAACATTTTCACAAGTTATGATTGTAATGAACCAGAATTATGATACAATACCATGAAGAAAGAGATGAATTTCATGAGTAGTAATGGAATCTGGGATCTTATATAGTAAGGGGCAAAAACCATTGGGTGCAAATAGGTCTTTAAGGTAAAGAAAGACTCATTAGGCTATATCAAAAGATATAAAGTAAGACTCGTTAAGGAATTGATTACATAGAGACTTTTTCTCTTATATCTAAGAAAGATTCTCTTCGCATTATTTTGGTATTGGTTACTCATTTTAATATAAAATTATAATAAATAGATGTGAAAATAGTATTTCTAAATGGTAATCTAGAAGAAGAGATTTATATGAAATAATTAGAAGGATTCTCCTCTAGTGATGGTGAGTAATTGGTATGCAAACTCAGGAAGTCCTTATATGAATTGAAACAAACCTCCTGTCAATGGTATTTAAAATTTGATGATATTATTTTTTTATTTATTTTTGAAGAAAATATTTTGAATCAATATATATACCAGAAGATCAGTGGGAGTAAAATTTATTTTCTTATTTTGTATGTGGACGACATTTTACTTTCATCCAATGATAAGTGTTTGCTATATAAGGTGAAATACTTTTTCTTTAATAAATTTAAAATGAAAGATATGGGCGATACATCTTATATCATTGGCATTAAGATATATCAAGATAGACTACGAGGAGTTTTAGGTTTATTTCAGGAGACCTATATCAATAAAGTTTTACAAAGATTTCAGATGAAAGATTGTTCACAAAGTGTGGTACCCATTATAAAGGGTGATAGGTTCAATTTAAACGAATGCCCAAAAAATAATTTTGAACGGGGACAAATGAAAAACATTTCATATGCTTCCGCTGTTGAAAGTTTAATATATACTCAGGTATATATAAGACCTGATATCGTCTTTACAGTTGGAATTTTGAAAAGATTTTAGAGTAATCCAAATATGGATTACTGAAAAACTACTAAGAAAATGATGAGGTATTTTCAAGGTACCAAAGACTATATGCTTACATATAGACAGATCGACAATCTGAAAGTATTGGGTTACTCTGATTCAAATTTTGTTGGATGTGTTGATTCACATAAATAAAAATCTGGTTATATTTTTATATTTGCTGGTGGAGCTGTATCCTGGCGGAATGCTGACAGAATGCAAAGCAGACCTTGATTACTACTTTCACTATGGAAGTCGAGTTCGTTACTTGTTTTGAGGTTACAAAGTATGGTGTATGGATGAAAAATTTTATACCTGTGTTTAGAGTGGTGGATTCCCTCTCAAGGCCATTGAAAATATATTGCGACAATTCAACTGCTATTTGCTTGATTAAAAATAATAAAAGTAGTTGTCAAAATAAATATATTGACATTTAATTTTTGACAATAAAGGAGCGCATTAAAAAAAAAAAATTACTATTGAGTATATTAGTACTGAATTGATGATCTCTAATCATTTAACAAAAGGTATGCCAACATTGAGATTTAAAGATCATATAAGTAGAATGGGATTAATTTTCATCATATAATTTTTATTGTATGGATAATGATATTTAATAAAATTTCTATTTGTTTGTGATATTTTTTAAAAATTTTTATGTACACATTAGTAGATTATTTTGAGAATATCATCAATTGTTGGACAAATAATAAATATAAGGTTTATTCATAAAGTAACATTACCATATTCAGATATATCTTGAGAAATATAATATATTGTAATATATGGATGATACTACTTAATAATAGAGGACTTATCGCCATGATTCGTGTATTTTCTTCTTAAGATTAAGGATTGATGGGTTTGGTTATCACATTAAGTAAAATATGGATCGGGTGGGAGAATATTAACCATTTAGTTAAAAAGAAAACTGAACAATTATGGCCCACATTTAATGGTTGCAACCGGTTGGCCTTAATTTTTCATGGTAACGGCTCCACAAGATAATTGATGGAATTATCTTGATAAATAGTGGGTTATTAGTTTTACCCCTGAGCCAACTTTCTAAAATACACCATCAAAGGAGAGATTGAAAGGATTGCAAGTTCAAAACCTCAAATTGATAGTGCGTGAAAAACAGAGCAGATAATGACGGGAGGTTAGTGATTCTTCATTTTATTCCGTATTTTGGCCTTTTTATATGTGATTAGACCGGTATAAATTCTAACATGAAGAAGATAAAGTTCAAAGTGTAGTAAAAGCAGTTGGGCAACTTTATGCAAAAGAGGAGGAATCTTTGCTGGACTAGTTGTACCACAGAGTGTCTAAATATTATTTTGGAGATATTAAGAAGAAGCAAAATGCTGATAAAGTGCATGCAAAGGAGAAGAAAGTAAAGTTATATTTATAGTTCAATATGGCAGATTGATTCTATGAAAATATACACAAATGGACGAGAGTTATTGCTCCTGCTATTACATATTTCACCACCAACTACCTAGTTGTGGAGTCAATATGTCTCCATGAAACGGGACTGCTGAACATGGTCAAAATAGATGATTATGAGTCCGCGAGGTTTTAAAAGAGTTAAGGTCGCCTTGCAAATGAGGTGAGTAAGATTATTTTAATGAATGATTTTAGAGAAAGGCCAATGATGACATAAAATGCAACCACCCTTGATTGGTTGGCCGTGAAGAGAAACCGGCAGTGGAATATACTCATGAAGCCGTGGATAGAGTGACAATAGCCATTAAGGATGCTTACCGTTCCTATGTGAATGTTTGGATGATAATTGACCAAAGGTGAAAATTTTGACATCATCATGAGTTCCACGCAACAAGTAAGCAATAAAATTTAATTTAAAGATAATTATTGTTTTATTATGCATTTATATATGTCATAAAATTTCTAATTAAACTTTTCCTAGTGTTATTGTGTTATTTTTAGGTTATAAATCGTCATTGGGTCCAGGTTTTTGTGCACATTAGGGAGCCTCCAAATTGTTCGCTTGGATCAGGTCGCGAATGGGTCCGGTCTCCGTATCTTTTAATTTGCACCCTACACACCACAAATTATAAAGAAGAGGTCAGAGGATAGTGGAAGGTTGTCCTACCATAAACACTCTGACACTCAAATCAGAATTCTTTCTCCGAAAATGAAAAGATGTACGCGTGAAAGTAAACGTGATGCAGAGCAAGAATGTTGGGATGAGGCGAGTGTGTTGGATGTTTAAAGGAGGCTTATACTTTGTAGATTGCACTGCTAGGAGTGGCTCACTAAGGTCGCCATGAGGTGGCAGTGGCTCGAAGGAAGAGAGTTGATTCTTTCCTGTTGGCCCTCTTTTGAGGGGTTCCCAGCTTGGGTGATTCACACTTAGCCCTCTTTTGGCGAAGCAATTCGGAGTCCTTGGCTTGTCTTGTGCCCTGTGGAGCTCCGCAAAGGAATATGATGGATCTGCTGGAGATTTGTAGCCGCCGTTGAAGCCTGTCGTCATACTTTTCTCATGGACAATTCCTCGTTGTAACGATGGTGGCTTGGCCACTATGCAGTTGTCATGTGTCTCCTCTCTAGCAAGCCAGGATTCTCAGCCGTAGGGAGAGCGCTACGAGGTTGGCATGCTGATTTGGGGGAATCTGTTCCCTCAAAAGCATGCCGTCGTCATCTCTTACCGTGGCTGACCATTCATCTGAGCTGCCTGAAAGAGGAGGTGAGTCCCAGCATTCCATCGGGTTGTATGCAAGTGAGTTGCGGCCCCGGTGGGACTCCTAATGGGTGCTTTTCTTTTGCTTGTGGTGGAACCTGTCTCACCGAAAGCGCGGGATTGACATCCACTTTGTTCCTTTGAAAGGGAAATTGGCATTGGGGTTGATGCTACCAGAATGAGGTGATGTGCATTTATGCATAGGGCCAAGCCTTCTCGGGGGTCACGCTTTTACTTTCTTGTTGTAATTGCGGGCGATTCACTATTGGTGGGTGGTTGTGTGCATTTTGGTCGCGTTGCGAGTTTCCTCTAACAAGTCTAGGTGATCCCTGATCTTTTGGGAGTTACCTAATGGATCGAAGGCTTCAACCCTAAGACTTTAAAGCCCAATCTCGACCGAGATCACAATCTTAGTCCCATAGTAGAAGCTGAAGGGTATCTCACGCGTTGGTTCCTTAAAAATTATCCGGTATGACTATAGCACAGTGGACAGTTCATCAACCCAAAAGCCCCCTACGTCGTTCAGCTTTGTCTTCAAACCGTGCAACAGCATCCGATTGTTGACTTCCACCTGCCTATTTGCCTGGGGGTATGCCACTGAAATATAGACTAATCTGATACCCAAACTAGTGTAATACCTGGTAAAATATTTTCTTGAGAATGTGGTTCCGTTGTCAGTCACAATGACCTCAAAAATGCTAAATCTGCTTACTATACTCTGGCAGATGAATTCCATGGCGTTATGCTCGGCAATCTTGGCTAGCGAGGCGGCTTCAACCCATTTAATGAAGTAGTGTATACCTGCGATAATGAAATTCTGTTGGCTAGTTGAAATGAGAAATTAGCCGAGAATATCGAGCCCCTATTACGTGAATGGCCAATGTGCCTGGAGGGCTCTCAACTGTGTGGGCGGTTGGTGGTGAAGATTGCCATGGAGTTGGCAATTCTCATACCTCTTCACAAATTCGAGGGCGTTCTTTTTCATTATTGGACAGTAATATCCTTGACGCATAACCTTGAACGTTAGGTTTTTATTGCCAACATGCAATTTACAGTTCCTAAGGTGAACTTTGCTCACTGCGTAGTCGGCCTCCTCATGATTAAGGCACCTTTGGCACAGAGTCGAGTATCCTCAGTGGTATAATCTTTCGTCGACTATAGTGTACCAGCCGACTGTTTTCTTGATCTGCTTGGCTTCGTCTACTTTTTTCGACAGAGTTCTGTTCATGATGTACCTCTAATAGGGTGACATCCAGTTCTCACAATTTGAGACCTGCATCACTTCCTGTTCCTCTATGATTGAAGCATTCAAAACCTCCCGTATGTCCCTCGAGTACTGCTCCGGATCTTCAGTCACTGCCGCTCTTGTAAGCTGGTCGGCCTTCTAGTTTTTGGCCTTAGAAATTTGGACCAGGTCAAGCTTGTCAAACCTTTGGATCATGGTCTTCGCCTTAGTCAAGTATTTGACCAGGAGAGGGTTGTATGCTTCGAAACTCCCATTGATCCGGTTGACGACTAGCTCTAAATCACTGTAGACGGTTAAGCGATTAGCCGAGTACTCTTTGGATAGTCATAATCCAACTAGTAGGCTTCATATTCTGTGACATTGTTGGTGGCTGAAAAGTCGAGTTTTAGGGAGTATTTCACCTCAAACCCATTAAAGGTCCTTAGGACCACTCTGGCCCCGCTGCCTGAGTTAGTAGACGAGCTGTCCACGTTGAGGATCCAATCCAATGCATTAGAGTTGTGATCCGTAACATCAATGCAGTGCACATCGATGTCTGGGGTCATTGTCTCGATGATAAAGTCGGCTAGTGTTTGCCCTTTGATGGTTGGCCTAGGCCGGAACTCAATGTCAAACTCTCTCCTAACTCGATGGCCCACTTAACTAGTCATCCCGAGACATTAGGCTTTTGAAGGATATCCTTCAACGGTTGGTCAGTCAGGACAACTATGCAGTAAGCTTAGAAATATGGTCTCAACTTCCTAGCTGAGAAGACAAGCGCTCAAGCGAGCTTCTTGATGTGTGGGTAGCGAGTTTTGGCTCTAGTCAACGTTTTACTCACATAGCAGAGCGGTCGCTGTGCGTCAGAATCCTAGCGTATCAAGACTGCGCTAAGAGCTGCCACTGATACCTCCAGGTAGAGATACAGCTCTTCTCCCTCTCTTGGTGACATCAATAGCAGTGGACTGGCTAGGTACTGCTTCAAATTGTTGAAAGCGGCCTGACACTCCTCTATTCACTGGAACCCATTCGCCTTCGTCCCCCTCAAAAGCTTTAAAGAAAGATTGGTACTTATTTCCAAACTTAGATAAGAAGCAGGAAAGCGCTGCTAGTCTCCCGGTAAGCTTCTTGATTTCCTTGACACTCCATGGCGGAGTCATGTCCATGAGGACCTTGATCTTCTCTAGGTTTGTTTCGATCCCTCGTTGAGAGACGATGAAATCCAAGAATTTTTTTGAGGATACTCCAAAGACACACTTCGATGGATTCAATTTCATCTCGTGTGCACAAAGTACCTTAAAAGTTTCAGTTAGATCGTGAATATGGTCGCTGGTGGTCTTACTTTTGACGAGTATATCATCTATATATACCTCCATATTGCGCTGATCTGCTTCTTGAATATTTTTTTCATGTGCCTTTTGTAGGTTACGCCTGCGTTCTTTAGATTGAAAGGTATGACCTTATTACAGTAGGTGCCTTGATCGGTCATGAATGAGATGTGCTTCTCATCCTCTAGGCTCATCCTAACCTGGTTGTAGCCTGAGTAGACGTTCATGAAACTCAGTAGCTCGTGACTAAAAGTGGAGTCCACCAACAGGTCGATCTTAGGTAAAGGAAAGCTATCCTTTGGGTAGGCTTTGTTGACATCGGTGAAGTCGACATACATCTGATATGTTTCATTACTTTTCTTGACCATGACAACGTTGGAGAGCTAATCCGGATACTAAACCTCACTAATGAAACTGGCGTCCAATAACTTCTTCACCTTCTCTCAGATGCCTATGAGCTTTTTGACGAAGTAGTTTCTCCGCCTCTGTTTGATGGGTTTGCGGTCAGGATCGAGACCTAACTTGTGGATCATTACTCTGACCGTAATTTTGAGCATATCGGCGGGCATCCACGTGAAGACATCCACGTTCCATATTAAGAAACCGATCAGTTCACCACGCAGGGGTTCGGCTAGTGAGCCCCCTATCGTTATGCACTTTTTTGAATCATCTGGATTCAGAGGTATGAGATCAGTGGCATTTCTAGACTGTGCCTTCTATAAGGTAGTCTCATCTTGATGGTCTATCTCCTCTGCTTACCTAGGGGCGATCTGAGACATGTAGCATGTTCATCCGGTTACTTGATCACCAAACACTTCACCAACACTGCAAGCTGTTGGAAATTTTTTCTTTAAGTGTGGTATTGAAGTGACAGCTCCAAACGTCGCTAGGCACGGCTGGCCTAGGATGGTGTTATATACAGAGGGCAGGTCGACAACTAGGAAACTGAGCATGCGGTCTGTCATTCTGGGGTACGTGCCCAGGGTGTCCTCTAGTTGTATTGTCCCTTGGATTGCTATTGGTTCATTATCTAGCCTGTATAGTGATCTTATGGCCAGTTTGAGTTTATTCTTTTTAAATCCTAACTTAAAAAATGTATCGAGGTAGAGTAAATCTATTAAACTTCCATTGTCAGTGAAAACTCGTTTCAACTGGTAGTCAAACATACCATTCGAAGCAAGTGCAGATATAACCAGGGGATCAGAATGGGGGGAGATTACATAGGTCATATCATTATCACTAAAATTAATGATATCTTCCCCCACCCTCTACTTCTTGCACTTGTCTTGCTTCTCCTAGTGATTAGTTGGGTGCGCCTTGGCTGGTCGAATGGTTACCATGTTGACCATCTCATCTGCTACCCGGTTCCTCAGATGGGGCTGATTTGACCTCTCACCTCCTAAACTTTCTGAGCTTTGCCCAAGGTTCCTCAGGAACTTTATGAGGTGGCCCCATCGGATCAGCTCTTCAATCTCCTATTGTAGTGTCCAATAGCCTTTTGTACTGTGCCATGGAGATTGATAGAAATCGTAATATTTTGACGGATCTCCTCCCTCTAGGTTTTTCATTGGCTTTGGCCACTTCATGAACTTTTTCTCCCAAATCTGCATAAGGACATTGGCCCGGGTGTCATTTAGCGGAGTTAGGTTCATGGACCTGAACTCCTTTCTAGCCCATGGCTCAGCTTGGGTAGCTTCCTCCGAGGGTTGTCGCTGCCCCCAATTTTTCTCTTCCTCTCTATTGAAAAAGAGTGAGGCTAGTCGGTCATCTATGGACGCTTGGCCTCGTTGGCTTCTTAAGCGGCCACGTAGGCCTGGGTAATTGTTTCCGCTTCGGAAGGTTTGCGGATTCTTGTGGGCCATATGCTTGAAGAAGTTGCTCAGCTCTAGCGCGAAGATAAAGCTACTAAGCTTCACTTCTTCGGTGAGCTTGGAGATTCTTCGAGTTTTAGCCACGAACCACTCTAAGAATTTTCCCGCGTTCTCGCCCTACCTCTGCTTTATGTGGCTAGATGCCACGACTGCTTCTCCTCGAGGTGGCTTAAGGCGTATTATGCTAGGATGCTGTCAGCGAGGTCTTGAAAGCTTCAAATTGAATTCGTCGAGAGCCAGTAGAACCAAATTCTAACGTCCCCCTTAAAAGTGAGAGGGCAGTACTAGCATATGGATGCCTCCTCTAAGCCTTAGAAGCTCAGAAGGGTGTGGAAGTGATCCAGGTGGTTCATGGGACTAGTGCTTCCATCGTAGGGTTCCAAGGTTGGCATTTTGAATTTTACTGGTAACAGTTGGGTCTGGATCTCCATGGTGAATGAAGATCTCTTCAGATTAGCCGCGTGCTCATCTTCATCCTTGAACACACGATTCTAAATTTTTTGAACTTTCTCCTCCGCTCAGGAAAAGTTTCTAGATCTTTTGGAGTTGAGATAGGTCATCAACTCTGTTCTTTCTGCCATGCAGCGTGGAGCCTGTTGGTTACTGCCACTCATGAATCGGATGACTCAAGAGGCTCTCTCCTACATGAGAGGCCTCTGTTCATCCTGAGAATATCGAGAATTCCTTCTTTCAGGACTCTTATCAGGAGTTCCACGATCCAGGTGCCCTTTAAGCCTCAAGTGACTTTGGGTGCTGGAGGCCACTGGGATGTGAGAGTTTCCCGACCTCGAGGTCTTTCTAGTCAGCCTTTTCTTCCTCTGGCCTCCCCACCTAGAGGCCAGCATGGGGGTCAAGGAGGATTGAGCCCCCTGCTTCTCCCTACCCCAGCGGGTGTAGAGTGTTTGGAGTATTTGCGATATCTTATTCATCTGCTCTGCCATAGCCAGGAAGATTGGAGTAGGGTGTTCTCCGACCTGACTACCAGTTGAGTGGTCATGGTCGGGGGAGGTATCCTCTCTAGTGGGAACGCTAGCTTAAGCTCTTGTGTTGACCATTTTGCCAGATGATGCTAAATTGGGAGAAGTACTTTGTCAGATTTTCATTAGCGTTTCCATAGACGCTGCTAATGATGCATCCTAGATCAAAATTTTGAACGGATTTGAGTCGAATTGATCCGTCAAATTTCGGTCACCATTCTATGAGCCTAAGATCTTACATATCACAACTTTAAACAAAAAGTCAAGTGATGGTAGAATTTTATCCTATTGAAAATATTCTAACGCTCAAGTCAGTAAATAACCTTCTAAAAATAAGAAGGTGAATGCAGAGAATGAAAAGATGAATGTCAGTCATGGGATTTGAGAGTGATGGTGAGAGGTATACTTGTGGGGAGAGTGGCTTTGGTCATAAATACTTGTGGAAAGTAGTTTCTCTAAGTATTGCGTTCATAGGAAATTAGTAACAGAGAGAGAGAGCATTGGGATACTTGAGAGCTTAGAGAGCTTCCGTTAGTTCAAGTATGTAAGAGAGTGTGTCCATAGAGTGAGTTTCCATGACCTTTTATAGTCGTGGGCATCCGCTACTTTCCTTAAGTGGCGAGGCGGGATGGTCACCTTCTGTGGAGATCGTTGCCTTCCCCAACATGGGCACAGGTGCTATTCTGGGCTGCAACAGTCAATTAGGAGGATTCCCTTCCTTCTGTGGAGATGCTACGTGCAATGACCATTAGGACGTTCTTTGTGGATCGCACACGGATTTGTGAGCCTTCCTTTTGGGATGTGCTTTGATTCTGGGAGATTTTCGTTACGAAAGAGGTTGCCATTCTTAGAAATGTGGAGAATTATGGCAAACGACCATTGAGGCTTGGGAAGATGCACGTGGGCTGATTTCGATCTGGACTGTGTTTATCTTAGGCCGCATCCGGCCTACTTGTTGCATTTTTTCAACGGTAACATTGACCGTTCCAGGGATAAATGGTCCGCTATCGATTCTGAGCCACTTAACCCTTTTAGGTCGGTCCAATATTGACGTCCCCATCAATACTTATTTTCATCATTAATTTATTATGATTAACACATTTATTATTATTTATTCTTATTTATTATTATTAATAAAATAATTTTATTTATAATCATATTAAATTAATTGCTCAATAAAGCTAGCTGGTTGAAATTCTAGGATGTTACACTAGTTTTGGCTTTACCTGATTTTTCTAAACCGTTTGTTATCAAAATGATGCATCGGAAAATTGCATTGGTGCTGTGTTGATACAAACTGGACACCCCATCGCCTTCTTCAATAAGTAGCTTTGTCCCAGGCTGCAACTTCCTCCACATACCTCCAAGAGCTCTATGCCATTTTGGATGCCATAAAAAAATGGCATCAATATCTCTTGGGAACTAAATTTACCATCCTCGCCGATCACAAGCCCCTCAAAGTCCTATTAAACCAAGATATTCACACTCCAGAATTAGCAAGGATGGATCACTAAATTAATGGGATATGATTTCGATATTGACTACAGACCGAGGCGGGAGAACGGACCAGTTGATGCCTTATCACGGCTCTTGGATGGATCTTGTCATGCTTTGTGTGCTGTTTCAAAACCAGTGATGGTCTTACTATCTGCCCTCCGCAATTTTTATGTTAAACACCCAACTTTAGCCGACTTGGTTTTTTTTATTCAGGATCGGTCAGGGAACTTTGAACACTATGTGGTGCAGGATAGATTGATCTTCTACAAGAGCAGAATTTTAGTGCCTGTGGATTCAGCCTTATAGGACTCAATTTTATATGAGTATCATAATTTGCCTCTTGGGGGTCATGCAGGCTTCCAATGGGCTCTTGCTAGGAAATCCGTCAATTTTTATTGGCCTCATATGCGTAAGGATATCTATGACTATGTCTCTCACTGCTTCACCTGCCAACAAGTGAATCCCCTCAATATTGCTCCCCAAGGAGTTTTGCAACCCCTTTCTATTTTAGGTAAAATTTGGGACTCCCTTTCTATGGACTTTATTACCCATTTATCTGTTTCGTGAGGGAAAACCATGATATTTGTAGTGGTTGATTGGCTATCTAAATATACACATTTCTCTGATCTACACACCCACTTCACTGCCAAAGAACTTCTAGAGGTTTTTGTTAAAGGGGTGTGCCGGTTACATGAATTCCCAGTTGAAATTATATTAGACCAAGACCCCATTTTTATGAGCAAATTCTGGAATGAGCTTTTCAAATTTCAAGGTACCACTCTATCAAATAGTAACTCATACCATCCACAAATAGACGGACAAACTAAAAGGGTCAATCGATACTTTGAGGATTATCTGCGCTGCTTTACAACCGAGAACCCTTCGACTTGGGAGCAGTTTTTGCCCTAGGCTGAGTGGAGTTACAATTTTGCTTGATATTCTTCTATAAAAATGAGCCCATTCGATATTGTGTACATCAGATTGCCACCTTCCTTAGTAGACAATACCCATGGTACTTCATCGATTGCCTCGGTCAATGAACTGCTGTTTGCACGCACCGACCTGCTTGTAAACCTCAAGAATAATATCCAAAGGACACAGTTGAACATAAAGAATCAGGTAGATGCCCACCGGATAGATAAAGAATTTCAAGTGGGAGATCGAGTCTTTGTTAAACTTCAATCCTACCAACAATCCACAGTGGCATACCAATAGTCTAATAAACTAGCCTAGTGTTATTATGGGCCCTTCTATATTTTGGAACATGTTAGCCCTATGCCATATCGATTGAGTCTTCCCGAGTATTCATGCATTCACAATATTTTTCATGTGTTTTTACTTAATAAATGCCACGATGGTGCCCCTAGTCATCCGATTGCATTACCACAGTAAGCCATGGGGTCATAGCCCATTTTGTTTCCTTTACAGATTACTGGCTTTTGGAAGATCTTTTAACAAGGTGTGTTTGTGCCACAATTTATTGTTCATTGGCAGTCCTAGTTAGCCGAGGAGGCCACGTGGGAGTTTGCAACGGAATTTATCCAAGATTTTTTATCCTTCGACCATGAGAATAAGGTATTGTTTGATATGGGGAGTAATAGTACTGGCCTTATTATTACTAATGTAGTTGCACCGCTAATTTAACCGGGGCCAAGGAAAAGCATCGGAATAGTTCAGCCGCCCCCAAAATTTTATCGATTACATATAACATAATTATGCTGCCCATAGTATTTTTTTTTTTCCTATTTTTTTTCTTTTCTTAGTATTCTGTTAACTGGTCCCATCCCCGTTGTTCGGTTCTGTTTCGATTTTAGGCTTCCGTTATGGGTCGTAGGTGTGCCGGGCCGTTGGCTGCAGCTGATTGAACGCAGTATATACTCACATTGAATGCCGTTGGCTACTGCAATAAAGGGGAGGAACAAAAGGATATTTCTCTCCTTAACTGGACTCTCTCTCTCCCTCTTGAATCTTCCTCTCTGACTTCTCTGTCTCACTTTTCTCTCTTCTCTCTCGCTCTCTTCTACTTACCTCTGTCTGAACCCCCCTCCCTTCCCGTTTTCCTTCTGATTGTCGACTGAGTTGTGGCTGTGCGAAGCTATTGTGCAGATTTGGAGAGGTATTGCTGGAGTAATCGTAACAGTGTAGGTTGCAAGAGATGATGCCTGCGTGTCCGTGTGCTTGAACGGAAGACTGCTTGAGGGCTTCCATGCAATGGACACGAGCACCTACAGTTCCTCTTGTGCACCATGACAGACCTTTACTCTTTACAATAGAAGGTTCAGATACTCATACAGATCATTTTGGAACCCACAAAGGTCATTCTTATATTCCAAAACTTGATTTTTAATCCTTCTATGGTGAAACCCAAAGTGTTGGATCCGAAAATGCACCAAGTATTTCTTGATTTACAAAATTCCTGAGAAGCAATAAATGGATGTAGTATACATGCTTTTTTAAGGAAGAGTTGAAATTTGGTACCATGGCTATGTTTTACAACAAAATTTTGTGCCTTCGGGTGTGTTTAAAGGACGTGTGTCAAAGGTTCATTGCTCAAATCTTCAATGATGTCGTTCAGGAATTCAATTAGCTAAACAAGAACTCAGTTCTTGAATACTGAGAAGAATTGAAGGATCTAAAGTCGCATATGTTTGGCCTTAATTCTTCCCTGTCTGAATCATATGATGTCTTGGGTATTATCAGTGGCTTAAAGGAAGAACTCAAATCCATTGTCCAAATTTTATGACCCCATACCCTTGCTTATGCGTTTGAAATTGCAAAACTGCCAGAACACTCCTTGGAAGCTTTATATAAGAAGATCAAATCTTCATCCCGATTTCCTACTTATGCATCCAAACAACCATTTTGTGCTACTAACAGATATTTTTAATTCCCATCCCAATCTCAGAAACTTCTAACCGCACAATTCTATCAATTTTGACAATAGATCAAAGGAAGGCCACGAGACTGTTTTTTAAGAGTAATGACAAGTTTAGTCCTGGTCATAGATGCATGGAAAAGCAATTAAATGCAATGACTGCAAGAACAAGACTTAGAGGAGGAAATATGTGACAACAATTTTGAAGAACCAGTAGAATTTTCTGTTTGTTTTATATCTGGTATTCTTTCTCACACTATTATATGCATCAGAGGTGAAATATTGCAGCATCCCATTACAATTCTCATTGACAATGGAAGCACACGTAGCTTCCTTGACTCAGAAGTAGCACCTACTGTCCACCATTGTATCAGTCTAGATTTCCCATTAACTGTCACAGTTGCTAATGGAACCAAAATAGCAAGCCAACCTATTTGCAAAAACTTCACTAGGCATATGCAGGGGCATGACGTCTCCTACTAATCTAAGACTGTTACCAACGGGAAGTTGCAACATGGTATTGGGAGTAGACTGAATGAAGTTCTACATCCAATCATTTTTTAATTTTTTGAATTTCAGGTCTCATTTCAGAAGTACTCCTAACAAATTCAATTACAAAGCTTGCTGGATCATGCTCAGTAGTCATGTATTTATGGCAGCCGTTTATAGAAGATTCTGTCTTCTTAGGAAGTGTTGGGGTCTGAGGACAATTGGCCGGTTGGACAAAACCGAACGGACACTACTAATAAGTACGCAGCGAAAAATTTGAACTCCTTGTCAGTCGTCAGCCACCAATTTAATAGGGCACAAGGAACAAAAGATTGCACAACGTTTTTAACGTGGGAACCCTTTTCAATTAAGGGAAAAACCACGGGACAAACTCCAAACAAGCTTCCATTATGTAAAATCGGTTACAAAAATTTCAAGACAGAATACCCGCAACACACTTGTGACAGAACAAGAAAAATAATCTCCAGAGTTAGGAAACTTTCCTACCCTCTTATCTATATGTTTTTTTTTTTCTCATTCCGCTCACTAGTGGTGCACTCTACTCACTAATTTTACAAGTGTGGCGGCAAATAGCGAATGGTGAGAGTTCCCTCTCGCACTTTGCTCCAGTTTACTCTTCGTTGCACTGCTGCTATCCTACCACTCTCTATAACTCTCGAAGCGCCTAGTATGCCCTTATAAAGGCCTTGGCTTCAAATCTCATCTGCTCACTTGGCCTGATCTTTCAGATGGTTTGTCACACAAATCTTGTCTTTTTCTACAATTTTACCAATTCTCGCACTTTCCCAGGCGGTACATGCTCTGCAGGTCAACCACTCTACTCAAACGGTGTATGCCCTACAGGTCAGCTACCTGCTCTGCAAAACTTACCAACTCTGGAAGATCAACTGCGCACCACTCCGTCCCTTGGCATCACTCCTGCAAAAGCACTCCGGAAATTCACTTTGAATTTCCACTCCGGAATTCCTCTCCTGGAATTCCATTATGGCCTTTGCATTCCGGAATTCCATACCGACCATTCCTGCCAAACCGACATTTTCCATTCCGGAAAATGCATACCGGCATTTTTCATTTTGGCCTTTTTCAATCTAGCTTATTTCATACCGGTAAAACCATACCGGTAAATTCCATTCCAGTAATTCCATATCGGTAAATTTTTTACTCTGAGATTTCCCTTCCTTGACAATTGGTTATCTCCGAAAGTTGTCTTCTCCAGCAAACAGTGATTCTGGTAATTTCCTACAGCCAGTTTGCAGCACTCCAAATTTCAATGACGTGTCCATTTATTGAGCTACCCACAAGGGAGTGATCAAAACCTAACAAATTTTTCCTCATGATCTTGTGTGGAGAAACCTTCGCCTTTTCTCGGTGACGGTCATCGTCTGGCTTTTTGGTAGCTTCTCCTGAATTAGGATCCCGACGTCGGCCTCTGCAAGCTTGAATAATACCTTCTTCTGCTCCTCTGAACCCGGAGTAGTCCCACTCCCTTTCAGCTCCTCTGTGGCGAATCATTCTCTCTTACACTCCACCTTGGCCGTCTCCTCCTATCACCTTGAGCAATGCTCCCATTGGTCATCTTGGCATCTTCCTTGACAATCTAAGCCTTCATCAAATACCGACATGATATCCTGCTTCCCCTTGCCATAATTGAGGTGCTTTTAGTAAGTTTCCACTTGCCATCTCTAGACACCATCCCGAAATATTCTTCATCAAGCTTCCCGGTTGAAATCACATTCAATATTAAATCTAGGGCATGTCGCACGCCTTTCAATATAAGCTTGTCCTCAAGCAAACATCCTCGATGCCAACAGCCCTTGACGAGCTACCGTTACCCATCTTCAATTCCCCGTGATTGCGGGCGTATAGCTCATAAAGTGGGACTTCTTAGGTGTCACATGGTGTGAGCACCACTATCCATCACCTAACTCGTCTCCTAGCACGGTAGGTTCTGTGCTTCCCCTGCGTAAACAACCAGGAGATTTCCGTAGAAAGTGATAATATTCAGATTATCATCATGATCCCGCCTCTCCTGCCGATCGCCTTCGCCCTCCTTCTCCTGCTTCCTCTGCGAGCAGTCCCACTTCATTTGGCCCTTCTTGCCACAGTAGAAGCAGGTCTTCTCTTGAAACTTGAACTGACTGTTGCTCCTCTTCGATTTGCTGCATTGTTCCCTTAATTTCTCTCATCCTCAATCGCTAGTCGCCACAAGTAGACTCGACTCCCCTGAAGTCGCACCGCTTCCCCTCCGCCTTTACTCATTCATAAGTAGGGAAGTAAGGACTTCATCCAGATTGAGCGTGTCTTTCCTGAATAGCAGTATCATGACAATATGATCGTACGAGGCCGACAATGGTGCCAGCAACATCAACGCTTTATCTTTCTCCTTAATCTTCTCATCGAGGGCCAACATCTGCATCCCGATCCGGTTGAACTCATCCAAGTGCTTCTCAAAGCTTCCTCCTTCCGATAGACGTAGGCTATAAAACTGCTTTTTCATATGCAGCCTCGTCGTCAAGGACTTGGATTTCTACCGACTCTCAAGCTTTTTTCAGACCTCCGCTGGGTCCGACGAGCCAATGACCTCCTGAAGAGTATTATTTGTAAGACACATTTTGATCATACAATTAGCTAGATCCCTCATATCTTGCCACTCCTCCTCCGTCATATCTCCGACCTGTCTTCCTTCATCCGTAGTGCTTTTACCATTCTTTTTGAGTCAAAATATTCCTCACTCTTTCTTACTAAAGGATGAAATTATTTTGTCCATTGAATTGCTCCACACTAAATGACAAACCCTTGATGGCGACGTCATCAAGCTGAATGTTTACAACTTGACGTTTTGATACCACTTATTGGGGTCTGAGGACAGCTGGTCGGTCAGACAAAACCGAGCAAACACTAATAATAAGTACGCAGCAGAAAGCCCAAACCTCCCGTCGGTCATCAGCCATCAATTTAGTAGGGTACAAGAAACAAAAGATTGCATAATGTTTTTAATGTGGAAACCTTTCTTAATTGCACAAAAGTTTCCTTCCGCACTTTGCTCCGTTCCACTCTCCATTGTACTGCTGCTATTTTGCCGCTCTCTATATCTCCTGAAGTGCCTGGTGTGCCTTTATAAAGACCTTGGTTCCAAATCTTATCTACTCACCTGGCCTGATTTTGTAGTTGATTTGTCACATCAACATTGTCTTTTTCTGCGATTTCATCAATTCCCGTGATTCCTAATACGGCGCATGCTCTGCAGGTCAACCACTTTGTTCAGACGGCACATGCCCTGTAAGTCAGCTATCTACTCTGTAAAGCTTACCAACTCTGAAAGATCAATTGCGCACCACTCCGGCCATTGGTATCACTCTTGCAAAAGCACTCCGGAATTCCTTTCCTAGAATTCCATTCCGACCTTTGCATTCCTGAATTCTATATCGTAATTCCATATTGGCCATTCCTGCCATACTGGCATTTTCTATTCCGAGAATGCATACCGGCATTTTCCATTTCGGTCTTTTTCAATCCGGCCTATTTTATACCGGTAAATTCCATACCGGTAAATTTGTCACTCTGAGATTTGTCTTCCTTAACAAATGGTCATATTCGAAATTTGCCTTCTCCAACAAACGATCATTTTGATTATTTACTGCAGCCAGTTTACAGCACTCCAAATTTTGATGACGTATCTATTTATTGAGCCATCCGCAAGGGAGTGACCAAAACCCAACTGGAAGGACTTCCCACTTTCACTCCTTTTCATCATGTCACAAACAGGTATCCATTCATCCGTCTCTTCAAAACCATCTTCATACTTTCCATGACATCTTCACAGAACCACTAGGCTTTCCTCCAGAAAGATCACCATCACAAGATCGTGCTCCCCCTTTCTCTCAGGGTTGTTAATATTAGACCTTGCATATATAGCCATTTCCACAAAAATGAAATTGAATAATTTGTACAAGAGATGTTTCACTCAGCCAACATCCAACCCAGCTCCAGCACATTCGCTTCTCCGGTCCTTTTAGTTTATAAGGACAACAATTGGAGATTTTGTGGAAAACTATAGGCAACTAAACAATCTCATAATCAAAAACAAATTTCCTATTCCTATTATTGATGACCTTCTGATCAGTTGAATGGAGCTATCTAATTTTCCAAGCTTTTTCTTAGTGCAAGATATCATCAAATCTGAATGCATCCTAATTATATTCTAAAGACAGCCTTTAGAACACCCCATGAGCATTTCAAATTCAAAGTCATGCCATTTGGTCTAGCATATGCCCCAGCCACCTTTCAGTCTTAGACGAATCATATATTTGCACCTTAAGGAAATTTGTTCTAGTTTTCTTTAATGGCATCCTATTTTTTACAGCTGTTCTTTTTGAACTCACTTAACCCACCTCCTTACTGTCTTTGAAACCTTGGGACAAAACCAACTTTTGGCAAAACTTTATAAATGCTCCTTTGGCCAAACACGTGGAATACTTGGTCATATTATCACCAAAGATGGAGTTGCCATGGATCCTTCTAAAGTTGCTGCAATGACTACTTGTCCAATTCACGGAAAGCTTTGAGAGGATTCCTGGATTTAACTAGTTATTATAGGAAAATTATATATCATTGTGGGTCGATTTGCAAACCTCTCACTAATCTGCTTAAGGAGGATGCTTTCCACTGGACGATGGAAGTTGCTGCAGCTTTTGAGCAACTCGAAAAGGCCATGACAAAAGGCCACAGTATTAGCACTTTCAAATTTTTCCAAACCCTATGCTTTGGAAATAGATGCTTCAGCTCATGGGCTGGGAGCTATTCTGATACAGAATAACAAACCATTGGCTTACCTCAGTAAGCATTTTGACCCAAAAGCGAAGGCTTTTCATCTATGAGAAGCATGGATTAAGGTATCCGTATCAATATTGGTTGTGGTCATATCAGTATTAGATACATTGAGCGGAAAAATTTTCTGAAAATCTTAAGTTGACACGGACATATCAGCCAATATGGAAACATTCACGATATTGTCGTTATAGTATTGGAAAATATCGGTATTAGGGCCCTCTATCGGTATATATCAGCCGAAGTGTATCATATCGGCTGATATTTGCGTCAATGATGAGAAGGAATTGATGGGAATCTTGTTTGCTCTCCATAAATGGAAACATTACTTACAAGAAAGGCCATTTATTATCAAAACAGATCATTGCAGCCTCAAATACCTTCTTGAACAGAGAGTGAAGAGAGTTCTACAACAGAAAAGCCTTACCAGACTTTTACGCTTGCAATATTCAATTCAATTGAAAAGGGGTTGACAGTGTCATGGTTGATGCTGTTCTCAGACAAACAGCTTCTGATGCTTCAGCAGACTATGATTCAATTACAGATGCTACTTCATCTTGGATATAAGATTTGATTGTTTCTTACTGCAGTGACCATTTTGATACTGACTTGATTTCTGTCCTTTCAGTTGATTCTCAAGCAAGACAACCTTTCTTATATATTAATGGCCTATTGAGATGTAACAGGGCACTTTATGTAGGCTCTTGTAATGATCTGAGAACAATAATTTTATCTTCTCCATGCATCGTTGTGGGCAGCAATTCTGGAATTGTGGGAAGGTAAAAAGGTTCAAAGATTGTTTTACTGGCCTGGTCTCTAGTGTGAAGTCAGTGGCTATGTTACTGGTTGTAGTATTTGCCAAAGAAGCAAACATGAAAGAGTACAGCCAGGTTTCCTTCAGCCATTACCTGTTCCACTGCAACCATTGTCTCATATTACCATTGACTTCATTAAGGGTTTGCCAAAATCATAAGGGAAGACCTCCATTTTTGTAGTAGTTGATCGTTTTACCAAATATGCCCATTTTCTTCCTTTGAGTCATGCTTTTACAGCTCCTATTATGGCACAACTATTTCTAGATAACATTGTCAAATACATGGTATTCCATCTTCTATAACCACTGATAGAGAGTTTTTACAAGCTTGTTTTGGCAAGGTCTTTACAAAGGGTTTGTGATGTAGGGGAGGGAAAGGAGAAAAGTAGATAAGAGAGATAGAGGAGTAGAGATAAGAATAGAAATCAGGAGTAAATACAAAAATAGAAATCAGAGGGGTAAAGAAAAGAATTGAAACTAGAGAGGTAGAGATAATAATAGAAATCAGAGAAGTACAGATAAGAAAGAGATCGGAAGGGTAGAGATAAGAAAGAAATGAGACTAAGGGAGAGAGGAGAAAGGAAATCACAATACTCAATTGCATTCAATTTCTTAAGTATTCATCCATATATTAAATAATAGAAGTATGGTCATTACATAGAGAACCTAAATCGTAAATTAAGTTGGAAAGAAATATAATTTACTAATTAAATATAACTTAAGTTTCTAAAATAAAAAAAATTTCAATCAAATAAAAGTAAATCAAATGAAATCACAATATAATAAAAGTAAATAAAATCGTAATTTTCAAATAAAATAAAATCAAAGGGAATTAAAGTAAATCTCTTCTAAAATTGTATAGTTTGGATGTCCGTATCAATTCTCCCCTGGTGATTGACACTTAACCCCATAGAGTTGAAAATTCGGTAGTGAACTCCTAACTGTAAGTTGGGCAGCGGTACAAGCGACCGCCAACGTTAATAGACACATGGGAAGGGAACCGAAATCGTACTGAGCCACCAATGTCGCCTTGAAGGAATAGGACTTTGGCCTGAAAATGTGCAATCCTGTGGATTTTGATAGAGTTATAATATACCTGGATCAAATTAGTGGCGTGGCTCATGAACAATCCAAGTATTCTTGGATTCTGGTTGGTCAATTCAACGGACAAGGAAGAGTTGAATTGCCCCATCCATTGTAATATCCCGGATTTTATTTGGATTAATTTAACATTAATTATAATTTTGGGCAAATTAGGCATGACAAAATTAATTAAATATTAAAAAATTTTGGAAGAATATTTAGATCGGTTGGGCTGGCCCCCGGGGTGCGCCCGTGTTGTCGCCCAAATATTGATTTGGATTTTAAGAATAAAAGAAAATAAAAATATAAAATATAAAATATATAAATATATGAAATAAAAAAAATAAAAACAAAAAAAAAGAAAAAAAAATTGCAGAAGAGATAAGATGAAGGGGATCGGGGAGAGAGGGAGATAGAGGAGAGAGAGGGGGTTTAGGGTTTCGACGGTGGAGGAGAAAGAAGAGAGGGAGAAGAGGGAGGAAGGCAGCTGTTCGACGGCAGCCGGTGACGGCGATGAGCGGCAAGGCGGCACTGTGCCGGTGGTGGTTTCACGAAGAGAAAACCGTCGATGGTTGTCAACAGCATCAGTAGCATCGGTGCCGACGAGGTGACACCGGGGAGGCCCGCGACGGCCGTTCACAGTGGTGGTTGTTTGGTGTGGCGTCGTCATCGAGTAGTGGCAACAGTGGCAGAGGAAGTCGCGTAGTGAGAGAGAGAGAGAGAACGGCGCTCGAAGAGGACGGCTAAGCAGCGGCGACGACGGCGTGCAGTGCTATCACGACGGAGGTCGGCGGTGGCCAATGGTGGTCCATCGGTGACCGGTGATGCCATGGGTGAGTAGCATGGCAGCCGTGCAGAGGAGAGAGAGCGGCTGGGCGAGGGTCATGCACGGCAGGAAAGAGAGAGTGCCGATTGAGGCATTTCGGGACATTATTTCTTCAAATAGGCAAAGTATGAGGTCCGTAAGTATCTATAAACCCACTCTTTGGTCTAATTTAATATCTGAAATGTTTTAGACACTGTTTGGAATTTTTGCTAACATACATAAAATTTTATCTGCTTGATTTATTCAATTTGGACATACATGTATGGTTTATTGGCTAATTTAGATGTTTTAAATACGGGTTTTTGATTTTAGAAATTTATTATTATTTTTGAAAGCTCAAAAATTTATTGGATTCGATGTATATTTATATCAGTATGTGTAACGAAAATATACACGAAATTTGCATTGGCCGTGCATTTTCATATGTACGTGTCGGGTTATGGTCATTACATTTGGATTTGAATTATTGGATTCTTGCCAGCTCCCGACAGGGAGATTATTTTGTTATTTGAAAATTCCTTTCCGCCGACAGAAAAGGCTTGGAGCAGTGATCCTTCCCATTTGGATATTTGATTTGAGTACGAGACTATCATTGGATTTTGAAATTTGGATCTTGGAATTCGGTTAAATTTGTCTTATCAGTGATTTGGATTCATTCTGAAATTTGATTGGATTTTCATCCATTGATCTCTCATCTGATTTATTGGACTCAATTTGTCAAGATATGGTACTTGTTAGGCATTAGACTCATTTTTCTATTTTGTCCCTTCAGAGTAGAAGGTTTGGATGCAGTACAGGAGTAAAGATATGATCGGTCAGATATTCGTCCGATTTGGTGAGTTTCAGTTTTATTATGATTTATATTGATATTTGATATATTTGGATTATGGAATTGGCCGGATATGAGCTTATTGTTATATTTCGGGAGTAGTTTGAATATTATGTTATGTTTGATTATGATTTTTGGGTCGGATTATTACCTCCCTTACGATAATTATAGAGTAGGTCGTATTTATATTATCCGGATGGTTATCCGATCAAGGTACTATGAGGATTTTAATTTTGTTGAGTTGTATATTTTGGTTATCACATCCGGATTTTTAGGACTTAGTATTATTTGTTTAAAAATTATTTGGGATTTTAGATTTTAAAAATTAAAATTAATTATTTAAATTGATCTGCTTAGTCCGAGTTCGTGACAGAAGTGGTATCAGAGAAAAGTCATAAGGAGATGTACTTTGGATTATTTTAGATAAATAATTGGCTGAATATTTAGGTATAATAAGTATTATGTTTGGTTAATAATAGAAAATTTAAGTTATGGAGATTTGGGTTTGGATCATAAGGTCGAATCATAGGGGTTTGGGTTTGGATTGGAAGGATGATCATCTAATAATGATGAGTCGCACAAGCGACGTAATATATGATTTGATATAGTAGTTGAATTAGAATTTTATTTGGTTTCTACAAATATGTGAAGATTTTGTTGGATTTTACGATTTTGAAAGTGCAGTTGTCACGATTTTGGACCAGTGCACGCAGTCTAAAATCAATTGAGTTTTCATCAACAATAACCCATCCCGGATGTGACAATCAAACATATGCAGGACCAATATAAATAAAACCCGCACAGATCTCAGGATATGAATCCGGACAAAAATACATGACCCTCGACTCCATAATCTCAAGGGAGGTATCCACTTTTGGCTCATCCATAACTTTAATATTCTTAGTAGTGATCAAGTGGAGATCCGATAAATAATAACCATAACATATCCTCGAGATTGGATATACCAAATGTAACATCTCCATGAAAGGAATATCTCGAGCCCGATAAATCCGAACTCCTGCAAGCGTATCCATGCCACTAGTCCGAAGGGATAAAACATGAAAACATGAGCCTAGAGCGATGATCATCATGTAAAAGTAGTACTCATAGTTGGAGTAGGATATCGCAGATTCACTAAAACAAAACATCATGTCGCCTCAAAATCGGGTGGATAATCGTCGTCATCTCGTCCCTCCGGACAAAATCTTAAATCACGATCCGGTGAAATCTCGAAGGATATCATATCATATGATCCGAGGTCACATCTCCTAAAAAACCACATCCACGTGGAGACACAACCGTTCTGGATCTATTTGTTAAAGTATGATAAGAGAAGACCAAACTAAAATTAAATCAAAAAGTTGGTGTCATTTTATCACATCAAATTTATGAGACATTCCTATCATATCTTTGCCAATTGGTATCTCAAATCACCGTACACCCTAGAAGAAATACAAAGCATTGGAATTAGAACTCGAACCAAAGATCAATTATACCATCTTTCGAAGGACAAGTTAAAAGAACCACGGCTATATAAAATCTTTCGAATTTCGAGTTTGCTCAAGGCCATCCATGTACTCTGTTTCCCATGAGAAGAACTTGCTCACTATGTTTTCTTTGTGGCTTTTGGGGTGCAACTTCAAGTTTTAGTTATATATTAGCCGTCCGAATATATTAACCCATCAATTCCTTATGATGGTTCTCAATTAAATACAGATATGCAATACCTCATCTTCCTTACGGCGAAGTAGCTTTCATCTTCCTTACGGCATGAAGTTAGCCAATACCTCATCTTCCTTATGGCGGAAGTAGCTATTTTCATCTTCCTTCGTTCGGAAGTAGCCAATGCCTCGGATCACGTGAGTGATCCACCCAAGGGCAAGAGATGCATGGTTAGTGTAAGGCCCTGGTTAATCTTCCACAAATATACGGATACCAAACATACATATATAGTTGAGTGCTAAAATTCCTTGGCACAAATACCAGCACAAAACCACCTATTACGTGAAAACATACAAGACATTTATACAATTAATAAATTGAGGGTATTTTAAATACATGTTCTAGAAAATTTCCCAGGATCGAGGATCAAAATGCATCGGAAATTAAATCAAGAATGGGTTAGAGGATACTCGCCTTTAACATCATCCTCTCGTCAGATCTAAAGAAAGGATGTCCCGAAGCACCCCAATTCAGCCTTTTCTCTCCCCCTCCCCGTCCTCTCCTCTCTCTTCCCTCCGCGCCAAGTTCTTGCCATAGAGTGCTTCATTTTTTGGTAAATAAAGTTGGATCGATGGGTTTATGTTTTGATTATTTGAAAATTGGATATGTATCGGTTGTCAAAGATCGGGATTTGTTGGATCCATTTGAAGAAAGTTGGGTTTTCTCACCCGACACGGATTTCCTCACCCATCGAGCCGCGCCTCAATCCACAACCAAGTTGGAGGATGTGTATAAGACCACCATCGAGGTGATCACTGTGGCCATTACAAATTTTCCTCTTCTCCCTTTTCCTCATCAAATATTTTTAACGTCTTTTATGGATTTGGTCGACCACCATCCGTCGCGTCTTTGGTTAGTTATGATCCTCGCCGCACAATGCCATTCTAATTTATTTGAAGAATATTGAGATATCTTCCTCCTCTTGGAAAATCCTAAACCCATTTTCTCTCTCATTTAAGTTCATTCTCCCTTTTAATTTTCATTGGAGATTCTTTACTTTATATATAAGTATATATATATATGAAAATATATATATTTAAGGTTATATATATGTATATTTAACTTTCCTCTATTATTAAATTATGATGTGAAATTTGTTAAAAGTTTCTCCAGAATTTTAGTATCATTCCCCAAAATTTTATAATATTTTAATTTATTTTGCTAGTGAAATACCCAAAAATTATAATTAATATTAAAATAATCCAAATTGAGATCCAAATATCACACTTCCCCTCCTTTTAAAAATTTTGGCGGTGTTTACGCATATCAATCCTTAAAGAAAATAAGAACAATTCTTTCAAACCTAACATCGTCGGGCAGATTTCTCCAAAAAGTCCGATGTAGCAAGTTTGGTGGATTTCTGTCCCAAGTGCTATCAAAATTCCAACATAAAGTAGCTTCTCAAAATTTCCTCTTTCACACTCGATCACATGGATAATCGACCCATATTTCTCTTAACACGCTTTTGAGAAGATAAAAACGAAGCCCTTTTTGACAATGCTACATTAAAGTTGACCTCTCCAATTGGTAGGCAACCTCAAAAGCCCATCGAACCTCAACCCCCTTCACACGTTTGAGACTTGAAACTCTTCGATCATCCTCTCATTTGAGTAATCTGGGATTGGATGGAATTCTCGCAAATGAGGTTGTTACCGATTATATGAATCCACACGATTTCATTCAACTCGATCAATCATCGTTGAAATTCTCCACCTTGGGCTTGGAAATCAAATTATCATAGTATTTTGATTATAATATGTTTGCCGCCAAACACAAAATAATTTTTTGATTGTGGCAAAGAGCCAACTTCATCCAGGTATCCAAAGGTCAAGTCATCTAAGATGCCTCGAAATTTGTGTTTGCAAGAAACAAAATCTCGAAGGCTTCTTCTTGATTTCTTCCTTCAAGTGAGAGAAGATTGTAAGATCCCACTCCGATTTGATAGAGCATCTTTGAGGTTCCTTATAAACTTAGATAATCAATTATACTAGTCTTGTTGACAACCTGTGACTTTTGGCTTCATCCATCAACCGAGATATGATTTGAGGCTTCAGTAGGACCATTGGATTTTCAATCCGATCTTTACAAAAACATCTTGTGTAGGTCAGATTGCTTATGAAAACACCTTGAAGGCAGAATTTTTCAGTTGAACTCCATTTTCTCCGCTCAAAATGAAGATAGAAGACATTGCGCGGAATCTTCCAACTGTTCCGTGGTCGGCAAACTCATAGCTGAAAATAGATCCACTCCTACTCCTTGATGTATTGAAATCTCTTATGTGATTTTTGTATGATAAATATGCTACTTCTCAATAATCATTCGAATGTGCTTGGACCACCATCATCAACGTCCTCAAACCGGATTTCAAATCAAATTCTCTATCTAAGGATTTCAAATCGAATTTTGGAATAGAAAGGCTTTACTATTGATGATTCTAGATTTTGGATAAATCACTCAATTGAAGATTATTCAAGAACAAATTTCGACTCAAAACATTGTCAATAATATTCTCCTTTTCTAAAAAATTGATTTTAAGATCAAGATGCGTCAATTTTGACAACCGATATCTTTGTACAAATAACATTTCTAAATCCTCAAAGCAAATAATTCGGATTAACTTAATATTAATTATAATTTTGGGCAAATTGGACCGTAACCCATTAATTAAATATTGTTGCAAAATTTTGGGAGAATCTTTGGCATTGGTTGGGTTGGCCAAAGATTAGCAGATCCATGTTGTCAACAAAATCAATTTTAGTTTTAGGAATAAAAAGAAAATAAAAAGCTAATTATACTCATCATTCCAATAAAAAAACAAAAACTAAAAAAGCCCAAAAAATGTCCCACTCTGGAAGAGATAAGATTCTCAGGGGATCCTCGACAAATCGCTAACTAGGGGGGTTTAGGGTTTCGAGAAATCACGAGGAGAACAAAGGAGAAGTCCTTCCCAACCGCCACCGTTCGGCGGCTTCTATAATTTCACAAACATGCCATCAAAGAAACATGCCCAAATAATACTGAACCAAACTCACATCTCCTGATTTCGGCGAATCACAAACTACCCTTACAACTATGATGGTTGTCAAACGGACTTCATACCCCACATAAAATCTCGAACAAATCAAAATATCTTTAACGGCATCATAAATAGATCAAAATACGGTGATCATTTGATGTGGCGTCCTACAAAAGATGCCAACAAAATCACTAACCCGAAAATATCACCGTAGTGACAACGAGAGAACCGCTATCTTGAAGGCAACCTCGGTATATTATCCCGATATCCTTGAAGGCAACGACGGGCGTGCGATCTTTCACGATGGAGGTCGGCGGTGGCCAATGGTGGTCCATCGGTGGCCCAGCGATACCATGGGTGAGCAACCACAGCCATGCGTGCGGAAGGGAGAGAGAGAGCGGTTGGGCGAGGGTCATGCGTGATAGGACAGAGAGAGTGCCGATTGAGGCACTTCGGGACATTATTTCTTCAGATTTATAAAATATGAGGTCCAGGCAAGTATCTGTAAACCCACTCTTTGGTATAATTTAATATCTGAATATTTTAGATACCGTTTGAAATTTTTTCTAACATGCATTTAATTTTATCTGCCTGATTTATTTAATTTGGACATGCATGTATAGTTTATTGGCTAATTTGGATATTTTAAATAAGAGTTTTTGATTTTAGGAATTTATTATTATTTTTGAAAGCCCGAAAAATTTATTGGACTCGATATATATTTATATTAGTATGTATAACGAAAATATATACGAAATTTGCATTGGCCGTGCATTTTCACATGTACGTGTCGGGTTGTGGTCACTACATTTGAATTTGAATTATTGGATTTTGGCCAGCTCCCGACAGGGAGATTATTTTGTTATTTAAAAATTCTTTTCCGCCGGCAGGAAAGGCTTGGAGTAGTGACCCTTTCCATTTGGATAATTTGATTTGTCCTTAGAATATATTCGGACGTTCTAATATATCTGACAAATTTGAGAATGTTACCAAAACTGCAGGTGGCAAAACATAGTGAGTAACCTTATTTATGGGTACATAGTATATGAATTTTGGCCTAAGGTTACTGGGATTATATGTAAGCCTTCCTCAAACTAGTCTTTAAATAATTAGGAACCCGATTTGGTGCATAATTTGTATTTTTACATTAATTGGTATTAGACTTTGATTTGGATATAAATTTTTAGATTTGGATTTGAGTTTCGTCGATTTTTGTCTATAATTGGGTTTGGTATGTCTCGTACAAATAATTTTGATTATATATTTTGATCCGGACCTGTGGAATATCTGTCACGGTTTGTTTCGGTCTCTGCGCACGCTATTGATCATCCGGGCTATCGGATTCTGCCCCCAGATCACAAACTGATCGGGCATTGGATTTGGACTCAAACTTGGATTTGGACTCGAATCGACATCGGTTTTGGAATTGGTTCGAATCATCTCTATTTTGGATATATATATTTATATATATATACGTCCCAACGAGGACTATTTTTAAAATTCGGACATTTGTTTGGAGTTGGATATTTGATTTGAGTACGAGATCACCATTGGATTTTAAAATTTGGATCATAGATTTCGGTTGAATTTGTCTTATCGGCGAATTTTGATTGGATTTTCATCCATTGATATCTCATCTGATTTATTGGACTCAATTTGTCAAAATATGGTACTTGCTAGGTGTTAGGCTCATTTTTCTGTTTTATCCATTCAGAGTAAAATGTTTGAATGCAGTACAGGAGTAAAGACGTGATCGGTCCGATATTCGTCCGATTTGGTGAGTTTCAGTTTTATTGTGGTTTATATTGATATTTGATGTATTTGGATTATGGAATTAGCCGGATATGAGCTTTTGTTATATTTCGGGAGTAGTTTGAATATTATGTTATATTTGATTATGATTTTTGGGTCGGATTATTACCTATCATACGATGATTGTAAAGCAAGTCATATTTATATTATCCGGATGGTTGTCCGATGAGGTCCTGTGAGAATTTTAATTTTTTTGAATTGTATATTTTGATTATCACATCCGAATTTTTAAGACTTAGTATTATTTGTTTAAAAATTATTTAGAATTTTAGATTTTAGAAATTAAAATTAATTATTTCAATTGACTTACTTGGTCCAGGTTCGTGATATCCATGGTAAGCATAATTGAAGGTGATCTGACCCGCTTGTATGAGACTGTCTTATGATGAGAATCTTCTACTGGCTGAATTTTACCTGCTCCGTTCTTTTTTTTTGTTCTTTTTCTCTCTCTTTTTTCCCCTTTTTTTTTCTCTCTTTTCTTTCTCTCTCTCTTTCTCTCCTTTTTTTTCTCTTTTTTTTCCTCTCTACTTTTTTTTCTCCCCTTTTTTTTTCTTTTCTCTATTTTTTTTACAGAGTCAATATATTTTTTTTTCTCAATAATTTTTTTTTTTGGTTTTTTTCGATTGTGATTGAATTTTTTTTTTTAAACAATTGGAGAGCAGATGATATGTTGCCTACCGGAAAAAGATTCAAACAATAGGCTATGGTGCGAGTCGATGGAATGGTGGTGGTGGAGGTGGTGACATTGCTGGTTACGGGAAGGGATTTTTGGTGGAGATGGAGGTGGTGGCACTACTTGTTGCGGGTTGCGGGGAGGAATTTAATCTTTGATACTAATTTGATATAGGGAAGGGGAATGAGAAAAGTAGGGAAGAGAGATAAATGGGTAGAGATAAAAACAAAGATTAGGGAGATAGAGACAAGAATAGAGATCAAAGGGGTAGATATAAGAATTAAAACCAGAGGGGTAGAGATAAGAAAGAGATCAGATGAGTAGAGATAAGAAAGAGAGGAGACCATGGAGAGAAGAGGAAGAAAATCACAATACTCAATTGTATTCAAGTTCTTAAGCATTCATCCATATCTTAAACAATAAAAGTAGGATCTTTATATAGAAAATTTGAATCTTAAACTAAGTTAGAAAGAAATATAACTTATCAACTAAATATGATTTAAGTTTCTAAAATAAAATAATTCTCAATTAAATAAAAGTAAATTAAATAAAATCGTAATATAATAAAAACAAATAAAATCGTAATCTTTCAAATAAAATAAAATTAAAGAGAATTAAAATAAATATCTTTTAATATGATATATTTTGGATATCCGCATAAGTTTGGCTCTAAACTTCACATGAGCATCCCTTACTACCCTCAAATAAATGGTCAATCTGAGAGGATAAATTAATGCTTAGAAACTAACCTACGTTATATGATGGCACATAAACACATAAGCCCAAGCAATGGCTACCACTACCTGAATGCAGGTATAAAACCACTTCTCTTTCTACTTTCTGGGTAACCAACTTTTGAAAGAACACCTTGGCTCAAAACAAAATGTCTATTTATGCTAACAAACATAGACCTGAACTATGTTGTGTAGTGGGAAACCTTCTTTACTTGAAGCTCAAACCATATAGACAATCTTCTTTGTCTATCAGGAAGAATCTGGAACTTTCCTTTCAATATTATGGCCCTTTTCCAGTTGAGGAAAAGATTGGCAAAGTTACTTATAAGCTCACCTTACTAACTGATAGTAGAATCCATCCGGTTTTTCATGTCTCCCTTCTCAAAAGACAATTAGTCCACAGTCCACTCCACAATCTCACTCACCTCCTACTGATATGGATGATTCTTTTCTAAACTGCCTCAGGCTATTCTAGATACCAGAAGATGCTACTAAAGTTCCTCAAGCTATTCTATATAGTTACCAAGAAGGAATTCAACTTTATCTCGTTGGTTAGTTTTGATATCTTTCAAGCCTCTGTGTTGAACTGGGCTAAGAAGCGCTTTAGACTCTCGCCGGATGGGGACAAGGTGCCACGGAAATTCTTCTTCCCTTCAATTAGATGCGAGCTGCGATAGAAAATTATTAGCCAACTCCTAGAATGTTTGGATTGAATTTGGTTGTAACCGATAAAATTAAATTCAAGCATCTCTCTTGAGGGTTAACAAGAAGTAGAGACACAAGGCTATATCATCTAGGCCCTAAAACCCTAACAAGGTATGGAAATGATGCAAATGGTCCATGGAATTAGAATTTTTGTCGTAGGGCTCCAGGGTTAGTGTTTTGAACTTGAGATAGAGTTGGTGCATCCCGATCTCTCTCGTAAAAGGCGACCTGCTTAGGTTAGCTAAATGTCTATTTGTGTTTTCTCGGAATAGCTGCCTCCTCAATTTTCTAATTCTCTCCACTTGGGAGGCTGATACAAACTTCTTTATATTGAGAAACGTCCTTAACTTCGAATGGTTTGGAGAGACATGATGGACTTTTCTCCGAAGAGTGTTGTAGGAAATTTTGTCTCGAGCAAAAGGTTTCCCAACATCTTGAGAATAGCGCGAGGTTTTGCTATTTTGGGCTTTTATCCCGTGCTCCAAAATTTAGTTGGCCTTTCAGTCGAGTTTGTATCCTGGTCACTCGAGGCCTCTCGCGTTTGGAGGTCGTTAGGCCATGGAACCACCTCTTTGTATGACTATTTTTTCCTTCAATTCCTCCTTCTCGATGCAGAAGTTTGGGAGTTGGAGGATAAACCCATAGTAGGTGTCCCTCCAATGTGTTCCAAATGGTCTTGAGAACTTTGAACATTATGTCGACTTGGGCCGATAGCGTCTTTTTGTTTATATTCATGGTCAGATTAGCATTTCCATGGCCACTCTCTATTGAGTCATTGTCATGAGAAATGATGTCTTTGGGTGATACACTTGTCTGGGTTCTGGTGTTAGTCATGTTCTCTCTTCTCGAGTAGGTAGCTTGATTGTCATCTTCTCACAAACAACGCTAATGATGCGTCTTGAGAATCTGAATTGATGTGTGAATTAAAGAGCCACCTTGTCACTCTTAAACGCTCGAACAATGTATCCAATCTTTATAATTTTAAATCTGTACCTATCTACCATAATAAAACAAATAAAAGGTAAAAGGTATCACTTTTCAATATATCATTCGACGTTTAAATAAGTGATCTTTCTATTTGGATATAAAAGATGCAATGAAATAAATACAAGAATTTTGAAAGAATGAAATGAGTATATATTTGGAAGGTAATATTTATTTTTGTACACTCGTCTAGCTGATTGGCTTTAGTTTTGTGCATTTATTTGTTTGAATCCCTTTTGTGTTTAGACACTCTAGTAGAGTGGCTTTTGTTTTCTTTATATCCTTTTTGTTGTTTGACCTCGTTCTCTTTCTCCCCTCTTTTTTGGGAGAGTAAATTTATTTATAGTAAGATGTGTCGTTTGGTTAATAAGTATATGAAATTAATGTATGGGCATAACATCGCTTCAAATCAATAATGAGGGCTATTATTTACATGTATAACAATCGCTTTAATTTAATAGTAAGACCGTTTGGTTATTAGTTATTAAATCGATTCAACCACCAATTGGATCCGGCCATTAAGTAGCTTATTATGATCATTTTATATTTAACTGTTCATATTATGTTCTTGGTTTATATGTTTGTGCGTCATTTGCTTGATGGGTTGTGAGACGTCTTTTATTAAGCCGTCGATATTTGGACCTCTTATGTTTTTGTGCATCGGGCTGTTCCATTCTCGATAGTATTAATCAGTAAATTATGTTATTAAAAATATCTAATAAAATAAAATATAATATAATATATTTTTATAATATTTTATATAAATTTTATTTTTTATTTATTTATTTTTTATTATATTCATGTCTAAATAAGCATAGCCCGAAGGCATGCCTTTTTTAACAGAAGTGGCTCACGTGCTGTAATGGATCACCTTGTACTGTGCCAGTGGTACATCTCATTTAATAACACTATAATCAAAACTATCACATCATCCAAAAAATAAAACAAAAAAGAAGCCCAAAATTATCAAATCACCTAAAAGGGAAAATTAAAATAAAAGAGAAATGGGATGTGTGTTGAGGTAAAGCTCCATTACCTCTTTTATCTGCACTCATTGATCTTGAACTTGGAAGCTGGTTTTACATCCACCTCCCCCACCCCTCCTCTTCTCTCTGGTGTGTTTCTTATAGTCCAATCTTCATCTCCCTCGTTCTGCCACGTTCTGATTTCATTTCCTTTATTTTGTTGAGGCAATTTAATAATAGGAGTAGTGAAATCTGCTCCAGTAAATCAAAGAACCACTGTCCATGTTAATGTTATATAATCTAAATTTGGTGGAAAATTGTTATATGCCCAATTGATCTAACCCAATGACCTCTCGAATTCGGCATGGATTGTGAGCTACTTGTGCTTTCTATTATTTTTGGGTTATTCGATTTTTCCATCCAGTCACTGCCGAAACTCTACGATTACATCTAAGTGTGCCGTACACGTCAATTAGGCAATATTCTCCACACGTGCATATGCACTGCTTTTATTTATGTTTTTCCTGTTCCCCTGCTACTTTAGTTTGTTAATACCCATTCTCTTGTTTAACTGAAGCTGTTACAAGCCCTGTGGGCCATCACACACATTACTATATAAAGTTCTTCACTGTGCTAGGCAGAGACATAAAAAAATTATCCATTCTGTTTCTTATTTCTCTCGTCTCTCTCTCTCTCCCTCCCTCTCGATCTCGATGTCTCTCAAACCTCAGTCTGACTCACCTCGGCTCCTTGGCTCACCTCGGGTCATTGGTGCTCTCTCTTGTTCTGCCCACTATCTCTCTCTCTCTCTCTCGATTTCCCATTATTGTTCCTTTTTTTCCTCTGCTTGATCTCTCCTCTCCTACTTCTCTTTTGTGATTTCATCTTCTCCCTACATGACACCGTTGAAGCACGCATCATTGGGCTCTCTGAAAAAGGACTTTTCATCCCAAATTATATAATAATATATTAACCCCGTGCAATAATAACGAAAATAGTAAAAAAATTAAATATTTAATACACGTAATGAATATTTAATTCTAAATGCCAAAAGTAATAATAAGCATACAAAATATATATGATAATAAGCAATAATAAAAAGTCATAATTTTTGGTGACAAAGGAAAAATTTAATATCCACGGTAATTGAGAAAAAACCCTTCGGGTTTCAACAGCCAGGGAAAAAATGTACTAGAAAAATCAACTTACAAACATGGTGGTAACGACGTGCTAACCTACTTGACTTACTCCCATCTTGTAATCCTTGAATTTGCCCGCAGCAACTGAACCGGACACCTTCTGATCTTCACGTCAGTCTTCACTTTCGGATCGTTTGAAGTTGCATACGACCAGATCCCCTTCTTCAACGTACCGACGTCTCCAACGAAGATAGAAGGGTAGAACAATAGATCGGTAAAGAGAAGGTGTTGAGAAAACTTGTTAGCATATGAGGCATAATGATAAATGCTCGATTTTCTCAATTGAAGCGAGATTGGATATCGCTGGCAAGTCTATGGGCCGACCACTCAGTAGAGTATACAGAATTAAGGCTTTGTACATGGGAATGGACAAAAAGTGAGAGACATGGAAAAGATTTGTGAGTATGATGCGGCTCACGACCAGACACCAGGGAGAGAAGAAGGAGGTCTTAAAGGCTCGCCCATTCCATTCCATGGGGGCACCATGGAGGAATGTAGCAACCTTATTGGGATGAGGCCGGGAGAAGGGAGGAAAAGAGTAGGCTGGGTTGGTCACCCGAGGAAGGTCAAGAACGCGTGCAATTACATCTAGAGTAATCTGGAGGGGTGCCCCCTTGCAAGAAGGTGGAGAAGAAAATGGAGGAAATCTTGTGAATATTAGAATAGAAGTCTTGAATAAGAATAAGAAACAGAGCAATCAAACCGGTGAGGGTCGGCTCCCAATGGCGATCAGTGAAGATAGAAGATATGGAGGGGTCGAGGGAGTCAAGACGGACTTTCCGTTCAAGGGATAGTTGCTGATGGGTTATGTGGGTGGTGAATAAGGCCTCAGCCTCTGAACTGATAAAACGATCGGGAGCGAAGAGCCCACTCAGTCCATTGTGTTTGCCAATTCACTTATGCGCCAAGGACTTTCTCGGGGCCGACATCTGAAAGAGAAAAAATAAATAAATTTTAAGGACACTTAAAGAAGGTTATATCAATGCCCGCAGTTAATTATATAGAGATATATATTTGTGTATCTAGCCTGCCCCCTCTTTTTTGTTGTAGGAATGTGAGTGTGTGTGAATGTGTGGGCCGTGTTGTGTGTGATGGGTGTGTGACGGCGGCCCAAAGGGAGCACAGTGGTTGGCGGCTCAAGGCAACCGCCTGAATGGTGTCGAGAAGGAAACTGGTGCTTCGCCAAAGGTTCAGCAGCTCACCGCCACCCACAATCACCATTGTCGGCCAATCTTCACAGCCAGGGAGGACCACACACACTTGCGGGTTGGGCCGCCCAACCACGGGTGGTGGAGAAAGGCAGGGAGGCACCATGAAGGGCGCCGTGAGAGACAGGAAATAAGGGAGGCTCAAGCACCATGGCCGGCGCACCAAATCCATGCAATAACTGGTGGATATGGAACAAGTAGGCAAGCAAACGGGGACTCACGAGGAAAGCCAGCCAAAAATGAAGGGAAAAGGGCCCGGCGACACCATTAATGGTAGACGGCACAACAGAGGAAAAGAAAAGAGGAAGGTGAGAAATTACCTCGAAGACGCCCACAATGTAGAGGAAAGAGGGTAAATCTGGAGGTGGGTGTGAGAGAAAGGGGTAGCCGGCAGGAGGAAATTGTGCGAGCAGAGAGGGAGTGGAGCGAGGGTTTGGGCTGCGCACGCTGCTCGCTAGAAGGTAAAGGGGAGTAGTGTGCGCTCGAGTCCATGGCAGGCCAGCGCACATAGTGCACACCATTTTTATTATTTTATTATTATTTTTTAATTGTGTTTATTGTATTGTGCTTATTAAAAATGCCAAAAATCTACAAAAAAAAAAATTCATTTAATGAAAAATTCATCCAAAAAAAATTACCACTTTCTCCCCTTGCTGAGAAAAAAAATATGCGTCATTTTTTGGGTAGCAAACACACATCGATTGCTGTTCTCAAAAAATTTAAAACGCACACTATCTAAGGGTTTGGTAAGAATATCGGCCAGTTGATTGTCGGTTAGAGTATGCTTAAGTGATATTACTCGAGTTTCCATGAGCTCACGAATGAAATGATACTGAATATCGATATGTTTGGTACAGGAGTGTTGGACTGGATTTTTAAAAATATTTATAGCACTAGTATTATCATAATAAATCAGCATAGTATCCTGGACAATACCGTAATCAAGAAGCATTTGCTTCATCCAAAGGAGTTGTGTGCAACAACTTCTCGCGATAATGTATTCAGCTTCAGCTATAGATAATGAGATGGAATTTTGTTTCTTACTCTTCCAAGCCACCAGGCTGGAGCCGACATAAAAACATCCATCGGATGTGCTCTTTCGATCATCAATATTTCTAACCCAATCGGTATCGAATATCCGGCCAAGGCAAAGTTTGAATCATTAGAGAAGAAAATTTTATAATCAGAAGTCCCGTTCATATAGCGAATAAAACACTTAACAGCATTTAAATGTGATTCTTTTGGATCGGATTGATATTTGGCACAGACACCGACACTAAATGCAATGTCGGGTTGGCTAGAGGTCAAATACAAGAGACTACCGATCATACTTCTATAAAGAGTTGGATCGATGCTCTTACCCATAGGATCACAATCTAGTTTTGAAGAAGTGCTCATGGGTGACCGGGTATGTTTAGAGTTATCAAGATTGAAGTACTTGGTAAGGTCCTTGGCATATTTGGTTTGGGAAATAAAGGTACCGTGAGAGAGTTGCCAAATTTGTAAGCCAACGAAGTATGTGAGTTCTCCGACCATACTCATTTCAAATTTCAGAGCCATACAGTCTGTAAAGGAATGAACATGGGAGTCCACGGTAGCACCAAAATCAATGCCATCAATATAAACTTGGGTTACCAATATACATTTTTCAGTCATTTTTATAAATAAAGTTTTATCAACATTGTCCCGAACAAAATCATAATCTCTAAGGTACGATGTGATATGCTCGTACCAAGCTTTGGGAGCTTGCTTGAGTCTGTACAGAGTCTTTTTTAACTTGTACCCATGGTTTGGAAGTGCAAGATTTATAAACCCCTTTGATTGTTTCACATAGACTTCCTCTTGAACGAAACCATTTAAGAATGTATTTTTTATATACATTTGATACAATTTAAATCTCATAGTACGAGTAATAGATAGAAGAATATGGATATACTCGAGACAAGCTACAGGGGCAAAAGTCTTATCATAGTCAATGCCTTCCACTTGAGTATATTCTTGAGTAACAAAGTGAGCTTTATTTCGAGTGATATTTTTATTTTCATCGATTTTATTTTTGAAGATCCATTTGGTCCCGATGACATTTATATGTGTAGGACAGGGAACTAAAACCATATATAATTCCTCACAAATTGATTTAATTTATCATGTATGGCATTTATCCCGCACTCATTGAACAAGGCCTCTTTTACCCTTTTTGGTTCGATGTGAGAGACATAACAGGTATAGGCCAGCTGATTTAGAATACAGCGACGCAGCCTCATACCTTCACTTACATCGCCTAACATAAGGTCCTTTCGATGATTGAGCTTAACTTTAATAGAATGTTCTTTTGTAGGAATGACGTTAGGAGTAACTTACTCAATATCGGGAAATGATGATTTGGGTGAAGAGTCAATATGATCATCCTCTTTATTAAACAGTCAGTGCTTTCAGAATGCTCATGAAGGATATCATTCACAACATCATTTATGGATTCCGTCACCGTTTGAGTGCGTAAATTGAAAACTCGATAGGCTCGACTAGTTAGGGAATATTCCAAGAATATTCCTTCATCACTTATTGAGTCGAACTTACCTAAGTTTTTCCTATCTTGTAAAATAAAGTTTTGACTACCAAAGATATGAAAATACTTAGCATTGGGTTTCTTTTCTTTCCAAAGTTCATAGGGGGTTGTTTCTATCCCGGGTCTTGAGTAGACCTGATTGATTATGTGACAAGTTGTACTCACGGCCTCGCCCTAAAAGTGCATGACAATATCCTTATATTGTATCATAGTTCTGGCCATTTCTTAATAACTCGATTTTTACATTCAATAATCCCGTTTTGTTGAATGGTGATGGGGAAAGAGAATTCATGATAAATTCCTTCAGCATTACAAAATGTTTCAAAATTAAAAATTTTAAACTTCTTACAATAGTCACTTCAAATTCTAATTATAGAAGTTCCTTTTTCATTAGTGAGTTTTTTTATATAAAATTTTTATGTGGTCAAACGTGTCAGATTTTTCTCGAATAATATCTATCCAAGAATACCTAGAGTATTCATCAACAACCACTAAAATATACTTTTTGCCACCTAGACTTTTAGTTTTAGAAGGTCCCATAAGATCCATATGAATTAATTCAAGGGGTCGCGATGTGTGGATGTTACTATGAAATGAGTGACTTGTTCTAATTTATTTTCCTAATTGACAGGGGATACACACATGATATTTTACATTTGATAGTTTAGGGAGCCCTTCAACGCTGCTTTTCTTCAAAATTTTTGATAGGTTTTTAAAATTTAAGTGGCCAAGGCGTTGATGCCACAGTTCTGTAGTGTCAATTTAAGTAGAGTTGCATTTAAGAATGTGGTTTGGCTCGATACCATAAAGATTATCTGGAGTTCTCTTGCCCTCTAAAACAATTGAGTCATTTGTGTCATAGATGGAGTATTTATCTTAAAAAATCAGACCTCAAAGTTGTCATTACAAAATTGACTAATGCTTAAGAGGTTAGATTTTAACCCTGAGATATATAAATTGTCATAAGGTTTCGAGAGTCCAGAGATATAGATCAGACCTCGGCCAAGAATAGGGGCTCTTGCGCCATTACCAAAGACAACCGTTTCGTCATGATGGTCTGACATTGAGGAGAATATGGTTTTATTTTCACACATGTGTCTAGAGCATCCACTATCCAAGTACCACAGAGACTGATTTTGAACTTTTAAGATAATATGAGCAACATTGTATGGATATATTTTTTAGGAGTTTTTCGGTTCACTTTTCTTTATCCATATTTTTCTCTCCAAATTCACTTTTTGATTCAACATTTTTACTTGTTCATTCAATTGCTGAATGTGATCAATAAGTTTATTTATTTTTAGTCACTGCCTTTTGTTGTACAGAAATTTTAATGTGTAGCATTAAGGACGAATGTAACCAATCTTTCCACAGACATGACAAGTAAGCACAAACTTGGGCACGAAAGGAGACCTTCTTGGTCTTTGGTAGAAATAATTATTTGCCTTAATTAACTGGTTAGTGTTGATGGATTTCTTCATAACCTTTTGGCTATATAGATTAGGTAAAAGATTTGGGCCAAATCTTTTCTCCACACGTTGAGGCATTGACTTAGTGATTTTAGATATTTTAGTATTTTTGAGTGGACTTTGTGTGGTAGGAATAAAAATAGTTTTAGGCTGTAGACCATATTGAAAAATTTTTCTCAACATACCCCAAACCCTTTTTATTACCAGCAACTTTCCCAAGCCCCAACATATGATCAAGTTTTTGGGTTCCACTTAAAATTTTTTTCAGATTGTTCTTAATATTCTTAAATTCCACTTCTGGATAATTAATTTTAACGATTAAGGAGTTATTTTTCACTTTTAAATCATGATGAGCAATAGTGGCTCCCTTCAATTTTGTTATAATTTTAACATTTTCTCTTTCTAGGTTGATGAGTTTACTATTTAAGATTTTATTTATTTTCTTTACTTTCAAGTATTTCCTAAATAGTTTATCATATATTTCCTGAAATCTATCAAAATCGTTATCAGATTCTTCATAAGAAGAATCTGACTGTCCGGGAGGTGCATTGGTGGCCTCATCACAACTAATTATAGATATCTTGAATGCCATATAATTTACTTCATCATTTTTGGAGGATTTTTTATCGTGGTTTGCATCTTCTTTATCATCCATTAGAGACATATTTAAAGTTTTTCCTTTTTTACGCTTAAAATTTGGGCAGTTAATCTGGATATGACCGAAATCGTGTCATTCATGGCATTGGATTCCTTAGGGTTTCTTATTTTTGAAATCTTTAGTTTCTTTTTATCCTTTTTATTGAAATGTGAGATAAATCAGTTCCTTTGGATGGTCGTTTGCTATTCTTATTTTTTAAAATTTTCTTAAAATTTTTTACGAATAATGTAAAATCCTCATCACTATATGACTCATCGTCCAAGTGATGATCTTTCTCTTCATTTACTGTTTTTAGGGCAATTGATTTGTTTCTTTTGGATTAAGTGAGAGTGTGCTCATAAATTTGAAGGGACCCTACAAGTTCTTCTATTTTTAATTTATCTAGATTTTTATTTTCTTCAATGGTAGTGACTTTTGGTCTAAAACGTTCAGACAAAGATCATAGAACTTTTCGAACAATTTTATTCCAAGGAATACGTTCTCCTAAATTGAATGTAGAGTTCACAATATTGTTCAATTTTATATAAAATTTATCAAATGTCTCATCATCTTTCATTCGTATTTCTTCAAATTTAGTAGTAAGTATTTGTAATTTTGAGTTTTTAACCAATTCAGTTCTTTGGTGGGTAATTTCAAGAATGTCCCAAGTTTCTTTTGATTTCTCACACATAGAAATGCGTTTAAATTCTTAGAAAACAATGGCCATAAAAAAGCATGTATTCCCTTACTATTCCAATTACATGCATTAAGTTCCTCTTTAGTTCACAAAGATGAAACTTTTGGTTCGTCACCGGTGGAACTTGTGGGTGGAGTCCACTCAATTTGGATACTAACCAAAACTCGCTCATTCATTGATTTTAGAAATACTCACATACATACTTTTCAGTACGCATAATTACTTCCATCAAAGTAGGAAGGAACGGATAATGATTGACTAGTATGCATCTAGATCGGGGTCGTAGATTGGGATGAGTCTCTGATACCAATTAAAAAAGGACTTTTCGTCCCAAATTATACAACAATATATTGACCCCGTGCAATAATAATAGAAGCAGTAAAAAATTAAATATTCAACATACGTAATGAATATTTATTTTTAAATGCCAACAATAATAATAAGTATACAAAATATATATGATAATAAACAATAATAAAAAGTCACAATTTTTTGTGATGAAGGAAAACTCAATATCCACGGTAATCGAGAAAAAAATCCTCCAGGCTTCAACGGCCAGGGAAGAAATACACTATGAAAATCAACTTACATATCAAGTGGTAACGATACGTTAATCTAGCCGACTTATTCCCATCTTGTAATCTCTACCAAGGAACTCCTTGGATTTGCCGGCGGTAACGGAACCGAACACCTTCCGATCTTCACGTCAATCTTCGCTCTCGAATCGTTTGAAGTAGTGTACATAACCGGATCCCCTTCTTCGATGTACCGATGTCTCTAACGAAGGTAAAAGGGTAGAAATAATGGATCGGTAAAGAGGTGTTGAAAAAACTTGTTAGTATATGAGGCACAATGATAAATGCTCGGTTTTCTCAATTGGAGCGAGATGGATAAGTAAACGCTGAATGTTTCTCAAGGAGAGATGTTCCAAAATGCTCAGTAAAAAATTAGGATAAAAGAATTAAGATGCATATATATAGAGCGCTCGAAAAACAGCTTTAAAAAATTTGCCCATTATAGTGGCGCTCAAGTGCAACTCGAGCTCACGGTGAGTGCGAGGCTTTGGGATTTTGGACTCGAGTGGGTGGAGAGCTCACGTTAGGCGCGGTATTCCTTGAAGCCGGAACGGATTGTTACAAAAATATATTGATGCAATATTTTGACAAAATACAACCCAACACTGACACAAGATTATATAGGGTCACGGAATATGTCAATTATAAAAATGACCCTAACACTCCCGTTGAGAGAAAAGAAAAGGAGATGATGATCGAAGAACAAGCCCTCGATGCACTCGAAGCCTCCATTGCAAGGCTTTTGAAGGAGATTATAGTCGTCATGGCAACTGTCCGACAGCATACAGCAAGAATTGTCGTCCTTATTTTCACAACCAAGCATCTTCAATACTCCATTGTTGATATCCTTTAATCACTCAATAACAATGAATGAAACCCTAGCTTACCAGCAAGGCCAATGATGTTCAAGGAGTTCGAGGCGACCGTACAACAACACGTATCAGGTATCGCCTCTAAAACTCCCACCATTGAGCAAATTCAAAATCCTTCACTAAAATTTTCCATCCCTTGTCCCAAGTCGAGACACAATCACCACAATCCGCCAATCCACCAATGCTTCCAACCACCACTGTGTTCAGCACATCGTCGGCCATGATTCCACTACTACATCCACAAATCCCAATCCAAACCTTACTAAGAACGCTACTATCTCCACCAGACGCCACAACCATTCTTCAACGTACTTTACCCCTCGCCAAAATTTCCGCTCTTATTGTGGAGCCAACAACACCACATGATGAAGAAATTGTGGACTCCTGGGACTTGTTCGACGATTTCATACTCTCGATAAGGATCAGGGACAAAACTCACGCACTTATTTCTGTCCAAATGTTGCAAGAGTTGAACAACTTGGTGAGTATTTTAGCTCTAACCACTGATTTCTCTTATAAGCTTGATGAGGATACTATCGGTGTGACGTCCCATATTTTTCTGTGGAAAATCCGATAGAATTCTGACTGTAATACAGACATCGGCCAAATATAAAACTTGAAAATATCCTGTACAATCTATACAATCCACAAAATCCAAACTAGGGACCCAAAAGAATTCATAAAATCTACTACAACATATCCATTAATAACACACTGGATCCAAACACCAATAAATTTCATGTGATACTAACGTCATAACTTTGGTACGATGTTGCTCAGAATAGATGCCACTAGGTATCCAAACTAACCATAAGCACCAGGGGAAGCATATATATTCATCAATACAGTAAAAACTATACTATAAATATTTCTTTACCATCAACATCATTATATGCAAATGTCTATGAATAAAATTCATCAAAAATACAAAATGTTCTATTAGAAATCCCAAGGCTGCATGACTAAGTCCATAAGGTCATCTTCATCGTTTTCGAGCCTAGTCAACTCAAATCTTTTATCCTCCCTCAACGAGTGTAGCTCATACTCATTTGGAGGGAGAAAAATAGTAAGGGTAAGTTAAAGCTCAGTAAGGCACATAAAAATATTGAGAAATATGCAATTTCATATTCAAAATATAACAATATATACATATATAAATATATGCAGGAAAGAATGACAATCAATAAATCTCAAGACATGCATAAAAGTAAAACCTTCATAATGCCATTCAATCTCTTTGCTTCATTTCAGATTCTTTATCTTATCAAATCATACAAAAAACTTATTCTTAATTTCTTATTTTCTTAGAAAATTCTGTTCTTAAATCCAAATTTTCATAATTCTCACTCAAGGAGAATGATCCATAGCCGAAGCCCATAGCTAAGACTCATGGCCGAAGCCCGTGACCAAAGCCTATAGTTAAGGCCCGTGGCCGAAACCTATGGCCAAAACCCATAGCTAAGGCCGTGGCTGAAGCCCATAGCTAAGTATAGAATATCTCTTTTCTTATCTTTGTTCATAAGTCATACAATTTTATATTCTTAAAATATAAGCCTTCATATAAATTCCATCACATGTATAACATAACTTGAAGTTTAGAAATTCTTACAATTTGAACCAAGCAATATTTTAAAGCTTCCGATCACAAATTTCTTTATAAACAAATCATACATAATTTTCGGCACATATACAATTCAATTCTTTAACGTACATACGGTCAAACCTCATTATTCACGTCCGTCAATATTCCAAAATATGCAATTAAACACATACAAATAGATGCAACTAAATTAACAATTAAACAATACGAAATTTTATAAAATATTGTTCAATGGCCTCGGGTGAACAATATCGTGTGTAAACAGTACACGTGAACATTACCCTGGTTGCGCACATCGGATAATTTACGAAATTTCGGACATCCAACGGGTACATCATCAAATTCAAGGCATGGGTATTCATAATCTTAAGTCATTTTATATATCAAACTCCAAATTGAAGCTCAAATGGGGTCCGGGCACTGATTAGGGTCTCCTCGAACGAATTTCTATATAAAATCACAAATTCAGATGCCCAATCAATAAATTAACATGTCCAAATTGTGGGTAATTATATTCTAATCCCAAATTAAGCAAAAGTTCCAAAATTTCGTGGATAATATGTCCGAGCGAGGGCCTAGGGTTTTGCAAATGAAAATCCACATAAATCCACCAAATCGAGTATCAAATCGATAAGTTAACTTGCCTAAGATATAGGCAATGATATTCTAGTCTCAATTTATACAAAAATCCCAAAAAAACGGGCGCTGAAATCATCTAGGCATGGGTGAACAGTACGCGCATATGGGTTAGGGTTTAAGTCGTGCAAAACAGTGCAAAAACAATGAATCAAACAATGAAATTCATATAAATACATGCTCAAGTCATGGGTAACACATAATATAACTTTAATCAGGTATCGGAACGAGGATATCCGATGAAAAAGAAATAAAAGTGTAAGAAAATGAAAGAGGAGGGTATGAGTGCACTTACCTCGACCCGATCTATCACCTTTTTAATTAGCTCTCGGACGGATTCAGACTCGGGAGCTTCGTTCTTCACCTTTTCTCTCTTTCCTTTCTCCCTCTTATTTCTCTAGGAAGGCTCGAAAATGATCGAGAAAGTGCCGCGGCGCTTATATTCGGTCGGCTAGCGCTCAAGCACGCGATGAGCATGCCTCGGGGACCCATATACTAGAATCGGCACTCAAGTTTGGTCTCGAGCACGCATTAGGTGCGAGTCAAACTCGACACCGACCTACATCGTGAAGATTTTCCGTTTTTGCCGTTCGGGACCCGTTTCGACCCTTCTAACCTAATATTTCACATCTTTGGACCCTAATTTTGATTATATTGGCTTAATAAGTCATAATTATCATGATTTAAAACTTAAATCTTATTTACGGATTAATTTTTCACGGTTTATAGCGCCAGTTCCCGATTTGCCAATTCCGGGTTCCTGGGTTTTTCAATCCAATTTCTTTCATGTATTTTGACCTTGATTTACTTATTTTGACTTAGTTACTCATATTTACCATATTTTGGAAGCCAGGACATTACAATCTCCTCCACTTAAAGAAATTTCATCTTCAAAATTTAACGAATCTTAAAATTCAACAATTGGGGAGAATCCTGTCAAAATTTTCTTTTACACGATCCTATGCTACGTCCTTACTTACATGGCTTATGCTAAGAGGCCTTAACCAAATAAGCCATTATAATTCCCAATATCTTAGGATTCCTATCCAAATCCAGGTTAGAATCTTATTATAAGACATATTCCTAATTTTCAGAATGGTCTAACCCAATCACTTACTGATTTCCTCAGTCATCGATACAAGGAAAAATTCTTGACAATCTACAAAATCCAAAGGCAACCCCAAATTATGTTGGCCATCCTTCCAACTCAATTCAATACCTCGAACAAGCCATTGGATTTTTACTTCAATTCATCCTAAGCCTAAAAAAAATTGATCACATGGAACCTCAACCTCACTGAAATCCTCGGGCCATGGGCTTACAATGTTTTCGCTACGCCACTTTGATTAACCATTCACTTGCATGCCCTAAGCAACTTGTAAGTCTTATCTATTGAGTCATATCAGACACCTAGGTTACCTAATAGTTATAGGCTCAAGAAAATTTCAAAGATGTCGATATGCCGAAGACAAAATTCATAATCTTCATATTACAATTAACATAGGAGACATAATCAAAGCAATTGTCCCAAAATTTTGGGACAGCCTCAAGCTATCATCGAAACCTCAAAACTCAAACACCTAACAATTTATCATCCCGTTGACATACCGACAAGCTAACTTATTCATTCTGTCCGAATCACCCAATTCACAATAAATGGATCAATCTCACTAACTAATCTACTCTTATCCAAACACTCAAGCAAAACCATAAGGATTTCTTATCTCATAATTTCATAATTGTATTACTCTGAGTACAATTCTGTTTTCCAAAGAAAAAGCACAACGTCCCATTTGCCTCGATATTGAAACCTACTTACGGCTTACTTGACAATATTACCTATGAAGCATTGAAGACACATCCAATCCGAAGACTCCTAATATCAAATCATCGGTACCCATTCTCATTCTCATTAAAAGATGATGAGATCCTTCCTCACACTCCTAAAGTAGAATCACCCTTTTCCTCTAATATGTGATTATTTCTTTCTTATGGCACAAATATTTAGATCCTCCATTAATTGACTCTAAAACCTTTACCTGTAAGTCCTCAAAGTAGGGACCTCAATCGCCAACTCCAAGGCACGGGTGGAGTAATTATGATCATGGACCTCTCCCCCACTTAATCCAAGGCATCCACCACATATGATACAGGAAAAATTATAATCCTAGATCTTCTTCAGAAGCATCACATTCTATTACAATTCATTGGATCAAGTAGGGATCAATCCACCAAAATGAGTGACAATTTACCATTCATTCACAGTGTCCGCTTATAAAATTATTAATTTCCCTGGGCAGCCTAATTTTCAAAAATCCACAGATAGTTTCATTGGTTCGTCTTATTTACCTCAAAGGTTTTAGAGCATCCCACAGTTGCATGAAACCGATGCTTCCTCGGCTTTGTATGGAATCCTTAACAGTCAATGTCAATTTCGACACAATATCAAATTACCGATCAAAAGATCAATCACCGAATCTTTCTTTCAAAAAAAAAAAATCCTCAAATATTTACAAAACCCAAACTCCTTAGTGACTACAAAACAGCATCCAGCTGTGGTCTCCTATACTAGATGAACTTAGCGCAAATTCTCATTAAATACTTTATAGGCAAGATGATACTAATTTTCTAATACCTTGATCAATTCTGACTCAAACTCTAAATCCCACAACCCAGTTGCAAGATGTATTATCCTTACCAGTCCAATTCACGTTGATATGGCGATTCACCCACCAACTACAATAAAAATTGGATCAAATCTTGATACCTCAAAACAAATCAATTCAACCTAGCCAATCATATCTATAGACTCAAGAAAATGTTATAAACTTTGATACTGTTAGTATCAAGTCTAGATCCTTAAATAAACAAATAAATTTGATAATCACAAAAGAAAATATAGATTTGGGATCCCCAAACGATACATATGCCACAACCTTAGATTTTAGAAATCTTACCTTCCATCACTGCAAACAACGCATTCATCTTATGCGCCATCACCACACAACTCCGATCATAAGCACTGGACCTATTCACTGTCTAGCCAGGGGATATGAACAATCCTCAATCCGGTCACCAATCTGTCTTTGGCTTAGACTATGCTCCCAAAATCTCTTTGGGGAGACATTTATCTATAGTTCATCCACAAATATATACCACGATACATCTTTATCCTCCCGGACACTGGGTCACCACAACTAGATAAACAAACTTATCTTCTAATTCTAGCTTAATTATTCTATGTATTCATCTACTTATTCTATTTTCCTTATTCTATCCTAAGCTTCCGCATAATATTTCGATAAAACCTAAGACATCTCTTCTCTGATATCATCTATGATGTCCCATATTTTTCTACCGAAAATCTGGTAGAATTTTAACTGTAATACGGATATCGGCCAAATACAAAACTTGAAAATATCCTATACAACCTATGCAATCCACAAACTCCAAACAAGGGACCCAAAGAATTCACAAAATCTACCACAACATATCCATCAACAACACACAGGATCCAAATGCTAAAAAGTTTTACATGTCACTAATATCATAACTCCGATATAACGTTGGCTTAGTATAGATACCACTAGGTGTCCAAACTAACCATAAGCACTTGCAGAAGCATATATATTCATCAATACATCGAAAACTATACTATGGATATTTTCTTATCATCAACATCATCGGATGCAAACGTCTATGAAAACAATTCATCAGAAATACAAAATATTCTATCAGAAATCCGAAGGCTGCATGACTAAGTCCATAAGGTCATCTTCTTTGTCTTCGAGCCTAGCCGACTCAAATCTTCTATCCTGCCTCAATGGATACAACTCATACTCATCTGGAGGAAGAAAAATAGTAAGGGTGAGTTAAATCTCAGCAAAACACATAAAAGCATTAAGAAACATGCAACATCATATTCAAAACATAATGATATATACATATATAAACATATGCAGGAAAGAATAACAACCAATAAATCCCAATACATGCATAAAAGTAAAACCTTCATAATGCCATTCAATCACTTTGTTTCTTTTCAGATTCTTATCTTGTCAAATTATACGAAAACTTGTTCATAGCTTCTTATTTTCCTAGAGAATGCTGCTCTTAAACCTAAATTTTTATAGTTCTCACTCCAGAATAATGATCCATAGCCCAAACCCATAACTAAGGCCCGTGGCCGAAACCCATAGCTATTTGCAAAATATCCTCTTCTTATCATTGTTCATAAGGCATACAATTTTATATTCTTTAAACATAAGCCTTCACATAACTTCTATCACATGCATAATATAACTTGAAAATTAGAAATTCTTACAATTTGAACCAAGCATCATTTTAAAGCTTCCGATCATGATTTCCTTTATAAATAAATCATACATAATTTTTGGCACATATACAATTCAATTTCTTTAATGTACATGCGGTCAAACCTCATTATTCACGTCCGTCAATATTCCGAAATATGTAATTAGACATATACAAACAGTTGCAACTAAATTAACAATTAAATAATGTGAAATTTTACAAAATAGTGTTCAATAGCCTCAGGTGAACAGTACCATGCATAAACAGTGCATGTGAATAGTGCCTAGTTGTGCATATCGGATCATTCATGGAATTTCGAACATCCAACAGGTACATCATCAAATTCAAGGCATGGGTATTTATAATTCTATGACATTTTATGCATCAAACTCTAAATTGAAGCTCAAATGGGGTCTGGACATGGGTTAGGATCTCCTCGAATGAATTTTTACATTAAACTACAAATTCAAATGCCCAATCAATAAATTAACATGTCCAAATTGTAGATAATCATATCCTAATTCCAAACCAAGAAAAAGTCCTAAACTTTCCTTGGTAATATGTCCGGGCGTGGGCCTAGGGTTCGCGAACGAAAATCCACATAAATTCACCAAATCGGGTATCCAATCAATAAATTAACTTGCTTAGGATATGAGTAATGATATTCTAGTCTCAATTTATACAAAAGTCTCAAAAATCGAAGGCCGAAATCATCAAAGCGTAGGGCTTTGGTCGCGTAAAACAGTGCAAAAATAATAAATCAGACAACAAAATTCACACATATATATATTTATGCTCAACCCATATGTGACACATAATATAACTTTAATCGGGTATCAGAACAAAGGTACCCGATAAAAAAGAAACGAAAGTGCAAGAAAAAGAAAAACGAGGGTATGAGTGCACATACCTCGATCAGATCTATCATCTTTTTAGCTAGCTCTATACAATTTTATTGGGATCTTTGGTATACATGATTCCACAGGCACTGACTATCTGGGAAAGACAGTCTCCTTAGCTGTAGGGGAACTCATTTCTGTAGCAACTCTTGGACAAGTTCATCAGGTAGAGCTCTACTGTGCAAAAGAGGCCACCAAATCTACTATTTTGATGTTGAGGGTGGTTGCCTCTAAGGACATAGGAAGGCAAATTTTGACATATGGAAAAAGGAAGCCTTTGGATGACTCACTGAAGGCTAAGGACGCTATCCTCATTCCAATTGAAGGAAGCAGCAGCCATGTTAAGCAGCAGCCATGTTAAGTGGGAAGAGCTTTTCGTGGAATTGACATGGTTGGTAGCATTTTCAAAAGAGCTCCAGAGGCATTATGCCAAATTTATTCTCCACCTACTTGCCCAATTGCCATCTCAACAGAACGCCTCAGCTACATGGAAGGTGGCTATAACACTTCACTATGATTTTCCTTTATTCAACCTTGAGGACAAGGTTCTTATAATGGAGAGGGTAATGTTACATGTCCGATTGATCCATTCCAACGACCTCTCGAATTCGGCATGGATCGTGAGCTACTTGTGCTTTCTATTACTTTTGGGTTATTCGGTTTTGCCATCCAGCCATCGTCCAAGCTCCACAATTACATCTAACTATGTTGTACACGTTAATTAGGCAATATTCTCCACACGTGCACGTGTACTGCGTTTATTTATGTTTTCCTCATTCCCCTGCTGCTTTAGTTTGTTAATACCTCTTCCCCTATTCAACTGAAATTGTTATAAGCCCTGTGGGCCGCCACACACATTATTGTATAAAGTCCATCACTATGCAGGGCAGAAACATAAAGAAATCGTTTATTCTGTTTCTTATCTCTCTCGTCTCCCTCTCTCTCCCTCCCTCTTGATCTCGATCTCACTTGAACCTCAGTCTGACTCACCTTGGCACACCTCGGGTCGTTGGTGCTCTCTCTTTCTTATTCTGTCCACTCTATCTCTCTGTCTCTCTCTCTCAATTTCCCATTCCTGTTCCTTTTTTCCCTTTGCTTGATCCCCTTCTCTTACTTCTCATTTGTGATTTCGTCTTCTCCCGACATTACACTGTTGAAGCACGCGTAAAAAATAAACCTTTTATTAACCAATATTTTTTCAACTGAAATACATATTTCACTAAATTAATCGCCATGACGGGTTTTTCCGATGGTGGAAAAATAGTATATATATTTTTTGAAAATTTAAAATAAAAAATGCGAGTCAATATAAATATTTTGGTAATAGGGATCGACTCCGTCGTCGACGTCGGCAGCTTTGAGGCTAGTAGCAATCAGCCAGTGGGCTGGCTGTACGTGGAATTCATGGGGGATGTCTATGGAATAAAGTTTATCGGGTCAATTTGGCAACTGCTGCTCTAGAATTTGCGAAGGATCAGTACAATTGTATATGATTTCTTCTTCATCAACCTCCCAAAAACGTCTTACGGTCCTTACATTAATCTTCCTCATTGTTCAGCATTTTCTTCCTCCTCTCTTCTTTTCTCTCTATGAATCACCTAACACAGGCTGCCAAATCCCCCATCTTCTCCAATGCTTTACCTCCCTTATTCCCTCTCCTACCCCGAAACACGGATCCAATTGGATTTACTAAATGTCCCACGAATTTTTCCCAAACCCTGAAATTTTCAGTACCGAATTGTAAAGGAAATGAAAATACTCTCCTAAATAATCGCTGTAATTCAACGAATTTCTCGAACGGGTCTGTGAGGGCTGAGAGACTGAGAAGTGTTGCAGCCAAAGACATCGATGTTGCCACGCTTGGTAATCTCTGTGTTGATATTGTTCTCAACGTTCCTCAGCTCCCTCCGACATCGTTTGAGGGGAAAAAGGCTTACATGGAGCAGTTGTCTTTGTCTCCACCGGATAAAGTTGGTATCTTTTCTGTTAATTTTACTTCATGAAGCAGAAATTTATTTTCCTTTTTAAAAATTGTGTGCAGGGAGTGAGTTACTGGTTTTTGTTTTAAAGAAAATTTAACTAAAAGAGTATGATCTTGCACAAAATTTACTGTTGGGTTCTTTTAGTATGTTTTTACAAGGGTGTGATCATGCAAAATATGACATGTTCTTTGGTGTTAGGATCCTATTCTTAATAGGTTTTAGCCGTTTATGTATGAATCTGATTCTCTCATGTCCTTGTAATGTTGTGTTTCATGCCCTGGGATGTCCTTTAGTTCATTCTTATGTTATGTTTTGTTTATTTTTTCTGAGAACTCGGTTGAGAAAGGACCTGCTTTCCTTGTCCCTCCTACTAGAATGAGTGCTTGAGAAATTCTAGTGTTGGTGATCTATATCCTTTACTTCCGAACAAGTATGCTTTATTTTGTATATTGCATGACTTGACTTTTTTGCCTTTACTGTTCTTTCTTTTCATACAAATTAGGGTAGTGCTGTTTATCAATGTACTATTTATGTAATAGATGCCTAAGGTAATTATTTTTCCCCTAAGAAATTCCTGCTTCAGAATAAAAAACTTCATTGGAAGTATATCATATGGAAAGATACCTTGATACAATATGGATGACTGACACTCATCCATCCACTTGTCAAATTTGAGGGATTTTGTCATTGTATTTGTTTGTATAATCCTCTTCCTAATATGCATTCTTTAGTGTACTTGGGTAATGTGTCCATGACATCTATCAAATATACTTTTGCTCCTAGTCAGCAAGAAAAGGGAAAAACTAAAAACAAAAAAAGACTTCAAGGATAGAAGCCCAAGGGTTCTTCTTGGGCCTTCATTGGAAAATTCATAGTAAGTGTAAATTTTATGGTCGTTCACAAGGCCAACCATTTCCCATAACAGAATACAAATTTTGATAAGCAAACATGGAGGATTCAGATTGTGGTTGCATTTGTTATGTTATCCCGGTCTATGTTCAATTTAATTTAATATTTCTGTCCAGTGAAACTATGTTAAATATGTCCTTAAATGAGTATTTAAACTTTGGTTTCTTTGCCATCTCTTTCTACTTGATCGTTTCATTGTTGTACTTCAATTATTTGGCTTTTATCATAGCGATATTGGGAAGCTGGTGGCAACTGCAATACAGCTATAGCAGCAGCTAGACTAGGACTTAATTGTGTAGCAATTGGTCATGTGGGCAATGAAATCTATGGACATTTTCTCTTGGATGTGCTTCGCAATGAGGGAATTGGTATGGTTGGGATGAGTAAGGATCTTGATGCTGTTCAGAGCTCTTGTGCTGCATACGAAACACTTCTGTGCTGGGTTTTGGTGGACCCTTTGCAAAGACATGGTTTTTGCAGGTATGATATTCACTATGTATGTCATTTTCTGACTCACTGCAGAGAAGCTGAAGTAGTATGTCATTTCCTGACTTACCTCAGAGAAGCTGAAAAGTTTATCAACGAATTTTCCTGGATGATTAATGATAGTTGAAATCCACCAAAAGTTTTGAAATTGGAGTTAATTTGTTGTGAATGTCAAAGTTTGTTAAAAAATTTCCCCTCATTGTTTTTTGGGCTTTGCCTTATCTAGAAATCTGCATTTTCTTTTTTGTTTGTCTATGTTGGTCTTTTCCATGCATCTGAAGTTACTTGTGTTACCAGCCGAGCTGATTTCAGTAGGGAGCCTGCATTAAGTTGGCTGAATGAACTGACAGAAGAAGTAAAGATAGCTATCAAACGGTCAAAGGTTTTGTTTGTCAATGGTTATGGCTTTGATGAGCTCTCCCCTAGTTTGATTGTCTCTGCATTGAAGTATGCAGTTGAAGTTGGGACTTCTGTCTTCTTTGATCCTGGACCGCGAGGAAGATCTCTCTGTTCTGGAACGCTGGAAGAACAATCAGCTCTAAGTGAGTTTTTGAAGATGAGTGATGTTCTGCTCCTAACTTCGGATGAGGTTTTGCCCTTGACTTGTCAATAGTCTCTGAAATATACGCTGTTTTTTATTACATCCACCATCTCTATCATTGCCTATGAATATATTTCTTTTTCTTTTTCTTTTTTTTTTTTATTGTCCCGGAGTCTATGCATTTTCAGTGGTTTTGAGGCTTCAGTTCTTTTCCATTCTTATTCACTCTAAACTCAAGACAAGAATCACTGTCACTTTCCTATAGAAAATCTTAAAAAGAAAGAAATCAGTCCATGTTATTCCTTGATAGAAAAGAATAACTGGCAAAGGAAACATTCATTTGGATAGTTCTAGCATTCCCTATGTTATATCTCGTTAAAATGTGATGCGTTTGGGGAAGACACAATGAGATAGAGGCAAATGTGAGCTGGTCATTGAATTTTCCTGATAGTTCCGGTATAAATTGAAATTATTTTGCTATTGTTTTATTTGTATTTCCATATCCTTGTTACTCTAAGAGTTGGTCCTGTTCTTCATTAGGCTCTAATCTTTACCATTCCTTGTTGATACTTTCAATCAACTTGCTTGTAAATTTTGTAAAAAAAAAAAAAATTCCTTTTCTGCATTCCATGGATGCCTTCATCTTGCTGCAATATTACCTTTGTTCATGCCTTATCTACTTGTTTTTTGATTTTATGCAATAATATCCAGGCTTAAGCATTAACTGTTATGGGAAATTCAATATTAGCTGGGCAAGAGTTGCTCAAAAGATTGTTGCGCACCGATTGGAATACCATCAAAATGGGCTCTAAGAGTTTGATTCTGTTACCTTGTTGAGTATATCTTTTGGCCCCTCATTTAAGGTGAGAGATTGGTACATCTTTTTGGTTTAACTGTTGTGTTTCGAAAACAAGAAGAGAAAAGTAAAGAAAAAAAAATTCTTCAACTTATTTATTTTTCATTATCTGGGCTTTAAACATTTAGAGGAGAGAGGTGGAAAGACAATGGGTGAATTATACAATGATTGTGTTGAGTCTGCATCTTCGTTATAATTTACTTATGCATATTGTTGAGATTTTTACTTAGATGCTTCTTTTCAAACTGTGCATCACATCTTGTCCACTTTAGTTCATGATTTTATATTTGGATATCCATGGCTATGTAAAAGCAGTGGTAACTTTGTACTTGTGATTGAATGTGTAATACATGTGGATTGGCCTATGTTCACTCTTACCGGAGGTATCTGTTTATGCAGTGCTACATAACAAACTTATGTAAGATAGCTGCCGATCACCAGCATATATTTCACATCCTTTGACAGCTTCAAGGTTACTACTGCTTTTATTTAGCCTTAAGAGTGCCCAAATGCATGAGGCTCACAGCTTGTGGAGTTTAATTGAGGTTACGATTCACACAGATTTACTATTGCATTGCAAAGTGGCTAATTTTGAGATTTGAAGCTGTGAAATTTAAATCACAATGGAGCAATCCTACTATTACTCAACGCTAAGCCTCTGCATTTTTTTAACCCTGCACAAATACATGTTGCTTAAAATAGTTAACTAAGTAGGATGAGATGAAATGTACAATTTGAAATGAAGCTTCTTAGTAAGATTTTCCATAATGTATTTGCTTTTTATGGGTATAAAAGATGCAGACTTAATGCAAGCATTTTACACTTTCAAAGTTGTCTTTTTCTCTAAAAGTTTATCCCCTGATGATGAACAACTAAATAAATAAGTGAAGGCATTTTTTTCCTCCTGTTCTTGTCTTCAATTGGCAACAAATCAACCTAGAAGTGTGTTCTCGTATCATCATCTTAAATATTGGGGCACAATATATATCGACAAACTGATCACAATCGAACCATTGGAGTTTAGAGCCCATTTTGACTGAGGCTCAATTGGTTTGTGACAATCTTTTGAGCAACTCTTGCCCACTTAACATTAGATTTCCCATGCCAGTCAATGCTTCAGTGTCCAGCCTGGATATTATTTTTACTTATAATTGGCAGATCAGGAATAAAAAAGGATAATATTGAGAATAAACAAAGATATGAGGAAGAAGAAAACCTAATGGGCTAAAAGGTACAAATTGAAAACCTTTACGATGAATACTAAAGTTCAAAGCCTAATGAAGAACATGAGTAACTCCTGGAATGACAGTAAACAGGGAAAGACACAAATAATTTTCTGCTTGAAGCATTGACATGAATGGCGTACGAAATCCAAGAAAATCTCAGTAAGTAATGTTATCCATGTTATGCACTGCCTGCTTGCTTGTAATTATTTGTTTATTTAAATAGTCCAGGCTGAAGCTTTGACTGGGATAGGAAATCCAGTATTAGCAGGGCAAGAGTTGCTGAAGAGATCATCACGCACCCAATGGGTGGTTGTCAAAATGGGCTCTAAGGGTTCAATTTTGATAACCCTTCTGAGCATATCTTATGCCCCAACGTTTAAGGTGAGAATCTTGATACAGACTTCTTGATTTTACTGTTGTCAATTGAAGACAATAAAAGTTAAGTAACACCTGTGCTTATTTTTTTAGTTCTTATCACTGGGAACTAATAATTAGAGTGAATAAGTGAAAGACAATGTTTCAAAGTAGAAAATGCTTGTATTGCTTCTACATCTTCTAAAAGTTAAATACATGCAATATATTGAAATTTCCAAACAGGAGCTTCTTTTCAAATTGTACGTGTCATCTAGTCCTACATAGTTCACTATTTTGAATTATTGTTATTTGTTTCTGCATGGCATATAAGAAACAGCAAAACCTTGTGCCTGTGGTAGGATTTGTAATACAAGCTGCCAATTGGCCGCATTTATTATCCTATTTAAGCACGATTCCACATCCTACAAAGTTATGTTCAGTGGTTTATCAGATCTCTAATACCGCATTAAGTTTTAATTGCTTGTTAATCTCCTAAATTTGAAAACTGGCACAATAACTTGTAAAAAAACAAGGAAATTTTCAACAATAAGAAACAAAAAGTTGAAAAGATTTGGATTATCACTTCAAAAGATACTTTTTAAGTAAATTTGGGTTATAGAATGGAGTGAACAAACGTAACGCAGTGGAATAGATTTGAGTGGTTGCAATTTAAATTTCTCTCTTTAATTTTGTTCTTTGAAAATGGACTGAACAAAAGCAAAGCAACAGAATGGAGTTGAATATTTGCAATTAAATTTTCTTTTTTTTTTTCCCCTTTTTTTCCTGGAATGTTCTTTTTTTTTTTAACTGTCATTCTCATGTAGTGGGACTTGGGCTTGATGTTGTGGTCATTGTTCATTTCTTTACTCATTTTTTTTACCCAGCATGTTGTTGATATGGTCAAAGCAGTTGAGGTTGTATTGAACCGACATTGTGGTTATTTGGCATCAGTGGGAGTGGGGAATTGAATGAAAGGTGGCTGTTCGTCCCCTTTCTCCATTCCAATCACAACCTTAAATTAATCTGGTCCAGTGCCCTCTTAAAATTGGAAGGATTATTGGGTTGTAATTCTGAAGTCATTAGTTGTACTGAAGTCTTTTGTTGAATGAATCCGGATTTGGTTTTTTGGACAGCTGCAGTTTAATTGTTAAGCAAACCCATTTAAAATGAAATCAACCAACAGAAAGTATTAAAATTGGAAAGATAATATCTAATTGAATTGTTATCACTCAGATTGAAATCCTGGAATTAAGAGCACTGTAGGATTATAATGTAAAATGTCTGTGCGTATTACAGATTTACTTTTTAAATTTCGTTGATTAGTTTGTGATGAGAAAAGTAGCTTAAGATGCTTCTAGCCATGGAAATCATGAAAGAATAATTTAGCTGACAAGTTTAGATGGCCTGTTTGTAGTTGAGTTGCGCATTTCGGGGATCTGAAATCATCTCTGGGATTGGAAAATATGAAGCTTCATATTAATGAGGCAATGCCATTAGATATTCATAATAGATGTTGTCTGTGTTGACAACAAGGAATATGAAATCAAAAACATGTTTAGCACTTTGTAAAAATATAAATGATCATCCTGTGCGCCCAATCTCCATGCTCATTCTGCCCGCCTTTTCCTAGTGTATGTAATATGAATCCCTAATTGCTATCTTGGTGTTATACAGATCAAGATCGTTGACACTGTTGGCTGTGGAGATAGTTTTGTAGCTGCTATTGCATTTGGTTTTGTTCACAAAATGCCCATGGCCCACACATTAGTATTTGCTAATGCAGTCGGTGCTGCCACAGCCATGGGGTGTGGTGCTGGTAGAAATGTCGCAACATTGGAACAAGTCACTGCACTCATTGAGTTTGGTGATCTGAACGAGGATGAAAAGTTCTGGAGGGAGATTCTTAGTGAAGATTCAGATGTTCAAGAGATTACGTTGCTCTCTCAGAGGGTGGTAAATGGCAGCAATGGCAGGTTGAACTGCCTGTCATTGGAAAAGGTAATCCCTGAACTGATGAGCAAGCTCAAATCTAGAAAGGTGGAAGGCGTTTTGCCTACTTGACACAGATTAAATTTTACAAGTTAAATTGCTGAGGCAACATTATAGCTGTGTGTAACATGATAGTGTTTGGATAAGATTATCAGGGAGGAGTTCTTGCTCAGGTAAGACGGCAAGATCAACCTCTGTTTACATTTCTTCCTCCCTGTTTGATTACAAAGCTTCAATCTTCTTGGGCAAGTATCATTCATGTTGGGTGCAGTGAGCAGTTAGCACGCTGCAAGCTGGGTCATGTTTATCTTGGTTTTGGGTTTGTTCATGCTATTTTTGCTAGCTTGATTGAAGATTTACCCACTTATAATTATTATTTTTCAATTCAGGATACATGGATTGAATAGTGAAACCCTATCTTATATTATTACCGTTGCTCTTTTTTTTTTTTTTAATATTATTATTGGGGTCTTGTTATCAGAGAGGTGTGAAGATTTTGATATAGGAACTGTATTCTGAAATGCTGGCCTCTGGGTTTGTTCTCGATCACTGGTTGCTACTTAGAGGATCTCTCAAAGTCTACTGTTGTATCTGGTCTGGCAAGTTGTTTGCGTTGCAGCATCCATCGACACCCATCTTTCCTGCTCTATGTTTATCCATCAACTTAACTAAGGTTTCAGCTGCTAGAACATTAGTAGGTATGAGAGAATTCATGGATAAATGACTGATTTACCAATTCAAAGCAATTAAGCGGTTGCGACCAGGTATACAAATTTCGTATGTTGAGGTTTTGAAAGTGTTAGATTTAGTTTTGTTGCATAGCAGTTATGTTTCCTGTGCTATGTGGTCGAATTACATAGCCATAAAAGGTAATATACAACATGTAGTTAAGAAAAAGCTTATCTAATCTGCTTATTATTCTGCTCTTATAAAATGAAGTTTCCTTTATTTATCTTTTTCAAGACAGATAAAACATCTCAGTTTTCATACGGTGAGATTCCTGCAAATGGTTTATATTTATATCATTGCATGAATGCCTCAGTGCTGACAATCTTTTATAGGCAGATATCTCTATTTTAATCAAGAAAATCTCTCACCATACAGTAAATCACTTGTCTGGTGTACTCTTAATCTGTATGGAATCATGGTTGATGGTGTTTGGAAAAATAGGGGTCTTGTCCGAATCTCTGTTGGGTTGAGTCGCCCAAAAATGGATGCATGAAAGCCTAGCCGGAAGCCAAAGTTCCAATGGGATGTTCAAAGGCGTGGATGGCATTGCTGAGATCTAAAACACGATAAAATCCTATGAGACTGGCTGAAGTCCCAGAAAAGTAGGAGTCAAGATTAGGAATGAGAAAGAAAGCCTATCTATGGCATTCCAAGGATTAAGAACTGCCGAGATTGCCAAACTCCTTGTACTCCAGACGAAACTCAACTGATAACCAAGCTGGCAACCTGCTGAATGTCACCATGTGTCAAAGCAATGCAATGTGCCGTGTAGCAAGCACAAACGGTGCCTCAGCCTTTAAAAATAAACATATTGAAGGCATGCTGCACTACTAAACCTCAAGAAGTGAGCCACCATAATAGTTGCGTAGGGATGCATTCGCTTGGCAAGTGGTGTGCCAATCAAAGTTGACCAATTGGTGTATTCTGTCAAGATGCTCTATGAAAGATCAATTTCTTTATGAAAGGGAGCCTTAGCCAAACTCCAAGGGAGTTGTCGAAAGTGCTTGCTAGTTTCCTTGAGCAACAGCACTAGGGCTTTTTTTTAGAAAAAGAGGCCTCCTCAAGTTCTCAACATTTCTGGCAAGAACAAGTCTTCTCAGCTCAAAATACACCCTTCTTAGGCAAAAATAAGCCTCGTTGGACCTTATATAGATATGAGCTAAAGAATTTTCTTGAAAAATCATTACTATCAAGGGAAAGTTCTTCGTGACCCTTATCATGCATTTATCTCATGAGCAAATGCATTTCTAAGGCCTCTCATCCCGGGCTGCAACCACGAATCCGTCAAATTTTCTCCTATTTGATTGCAATTTTCAGCTTAGAGTTAGCCACCTAAAGTCCACAGATCTCTTCAAAGAGGGACTGTTACAGGTCTTGCAACTATAACCGCACCTAGGCTGCCATCGAGCCAATCGGCCACCAGAAAGGGTAACCAAACAACCCGAGCCCCCTTCAAAATTTAGGACTTCATTTAATTAGTTATGATATACTTTGCATATTCATTAGTTTTGCTATATTTCACATATTTTTTTTTCTGTTTTGCCACCCTAACTAGCTGACTTTACTTTCTGTTATGTTGGTAGGAATATTTCACATATCACACTTACACTTTCTGTTCACGTGTATATGAGTGGCGAAAACGGAATGAAAGGCATACACACATTTATTGACTTTCTCCTTCTGTCTGACTCCCCTCCCTTATCTCCTCTCCTCTCCTCTCCTCTCTCTCGTCTCTTTGCTCTTTTCTTCCCTTCTCTATTTCACAGGTTGGTGTGTATCAAAGGTGCTCTTATTGAGAGTCATGGTAGAGGGAATGATCACTCGGTATAAAGCTCTGGAAGAGTACATCACCGGTCTCTCTATGGAGCTCAAGGCGGTTATGGTGACTGTCCAGTAGCACTCCGATGGAATCGTCTCTAACGCCTCCACCGCAAAACAACTGCAACAAACACTCCATGAAATTCGTTAATCTCTGGCTTGAATCGAGAAACCCCCACCACAAACCTCAAATCCATCACTACTACCAACGCCTACCACATTTTTTGCGTCCTCTCCTATTTTCTCCCCTTCTCCACCTCATACCCTCCTCTTCTGTCACATGCAAGCCCAGATTTACAACTTTTTCACCATCCTCGATTACCTAAACTCGAAATTCCCTTCTTCACTGGTAAAAATGTGTTGGGATGGCTTTTACAGATCAAACGGTTTTTTCATTATCACGATACTCCACCTGACCAGAAGCTCACAATTGTTGCCCTTTACATGACCAATTTTGCCCTTCAATGGTACTAGTGGATGTTTTCGACCAAGCAACTATCCACCTCGGAGCTCTTCGCTTGCAATCTGGAGCTTCGATTTGGACCCTCCTCCTACCTTAACCATGAAGCAGCACTCTACAAACTAAGGCAAACCACCACTGTCATAGTATACATGTCCGAGTTCGAGACCCTTTCCACGCAAACAATAGGTCTGACTTCCACTAATCTCCTAAATTGTTTCATCTCTGGCATACGTGATGAAATTCAGCGTGAACTGCTTCTGTTCAAACCTATCTACTTACCTTATGCTATCGGCATGGCCAAATTGGTGGAAGAGAAATTGGACGCCGAACGCGTCCACAACCACCGTTCACCAGCCTCTAAACCTCCCCTAACCAACCACCTACCCTCGCCAAAATTTTTCCCGTCTTCACAACCTCCACCCAAATTTTCCATTAAAAGACTTTCCTCTGTTGAAATGGTCTCGCGCTGTGAACGTGGCTTGTACTTCAATTATGAGGAATGGTTTGTGCCTGGCCACCGTTGTAAACCCCAACAATTTCTGTACCTAATTGTTGAAGAGGTGGAAAACCATCCGGAGAATGAACTTTGTACGCAGGACATGCATACTAAAACTTTACCAACACAAGAGCACACAACTACGTTCTCTCCAACCACTGAAGATACCCCCACTATTTCTCTTCATGTCTTAGGACACGCGGCTCCCTCTACATTGAGACTACAAGGGGTTGTAGCTGGTCGAGCAGTGGTTATATTAGTGGACAGTGGCTCCATATGTAATTTTCTCCAGACTCGTCTGGCCAAGAATTTGTGGTTGACAATTGAGCCCCCTCAGCATCTAAATATAACGGTGGGTAATTGTGATTCCCTACATTGTGAAGGCCTCTGTGCTAATGTCCGTGTAACCTTGGACCAAACTCAATTTAAGGTGGACCTCTACTTGTTACCAATTTATGGGGTTGACATGGTGTTAGGCGTACAGTGGTTGTCTACTATCGGACCGGTGTTGTTCGATTATAAAGCTCTTTGGATGAGCTTTGATTATGCTGGCACTCGCATTATCCTTAATGGATTACAACCAACATCCATTTCTTCCATGACATTGGGTCAACTGAGGCATGGGGAACTCACTCACTCAGCTGCTTCCTACTTTCAGCTTACCATTCATCCCATTCCAGATTCTTCCCTGGAGGTTAATTCGATGGTAAACTTTTTGAAACTCATCTTCCCAATGATGTCCAGCCCTCAACACATGCTACCCTCTGCAACATTCTTTCTAACTATGCTAATGCATTGGCCATACCCCAGAGATTACCACCCAGCCGCACTACCAACTATCGCATTCCCCTAAATCCTAACTCCACTCCAGTAAACGTCAAACTCTACCGATATCCATACTTCCAGAAAACAGAAATGGAAAAAAATCATCAAGGAAATGCTGGAGGAGGGAAATATACGCACTAGTACAAGCCCGTTTACATCACTTGTTCTGCTTGTTAAGAAAAAAGATGGGAGTTGGAGATTTTGTGTAAATTATCGCGCGCTTAATGCCATCACAGTGAAGGACCGGTTTCCCATTCCCACTGTGGATGAGCTGTTGGACGAGTTATATGGTGCCCGTGTTTTCTCTAAATTAGATCTATGAGCCGGATACCACTAGATGTGCGTGACAGCTTTTCGGACGCATGAGGGACACTATGAGTTTCTAGTTATGCCATTCGGGCTGTCCAATGTCCATTTCTTTTTTCAAGCTGAAATGAATGCCATATTTTGGACGGTACTCAGAAGATTTGTATTGTTATTTTTTGATGACATTCTGGTGTACAGCGCCTTCTGGGAGCTGCACTTCCAGCATCTTACCCGGGTCCTCCAAGTTCTGCGGGAAAACTCCTTTTGCACTAAGCAATCCAAATTCGAGTTTGGACTGTCATTATTGGCTTACCTAGATCAAATTATATAGGAGCAGGAATGGCAGTGGATTTGGTTAAAATTCAATCCATCCACGACTGGCCAACGCCCACCATTTTGAGGAAATTGTGTGGGTTCCTTGGTCTTGCTGGTTACTACCGGCGTTTTGTCACCCGATATGCTCACTCTCAGCTCCTCTCACACAATTACTACAGAAATAGGCTTTCTTGTGGACCCGGGAGGCAGAACATGCATTCTTGGCCCTCAAGGTAGCCTCACTACTACATCGGTACTTGCCTTACCTAACTTCTCCAAGCCCTTTGTCATTCAAACTAATACTTATGGAACCGGTATTGGTGTTGTCCTGCTCCAGGGGGCACCCCATTGCATTTTTTAGTAAGCAGCTGTGTCCTAAGCTGAGGCGGTGAAAAAGTGGCGACAATACTTATTGGAAGCCAAATTCATCATTCAAACTGACCACTAACCTCTTCGAGCCTTGTTGAGTCAAGCTATTCATACACCAGACCAACAACATTGGATTATGAATCTGTTCGGGTTCGATTTTAAAACTATTTATCGATCGGGATGAAAGAATAGGCCTGCCGACGCCTTATCCAGAATAACAGAAGGCAACTATCTAGCTTTGCAAACCATCTCTTGTCCAGTTGTGGCTCTGTTATAGGCGTTGTGTAAATTCCATAGTCAACATCCGGAAACCGCTCAGCTGGCCCAAGCCATCTAGGAGCGACAAAAACAGTATCCTGGTTTTTCTTGGGGTGATGGGCTGATTCTTTACATAAATCGGATTATGGTCCCAGTAGAATCCACCTTACTAGAATTAATTTTACAAGAGTATCACAATTCTCCCCTGGGGGGACATGCTAGGGTTCGACGCACCACCGCCAGGATAGCTGCCACCTTCTATTGGCCGCGAATGCACCAAGAAATCTAGGATTTCGTGACTCAATGCCTAGCCTACCAGCAGGTCAAGGCCTTCACTACTGCGCCACAAGGATTACTACAATCCCTGCCCATTCTGGGTAAAATTTGGGAATCTCTCTCCATGGACTTTATCACCCATTTGCCCCTTTCACATGGCAAAACAATAATCCTTGTCGTGGTTAACCGGTTATCAAAGTATGCTCATTTCTCTTCCCTGGGCACCAACTTCATCGCCCTTACCCTGGCTGAAACGTTTGTTACAGACATTTGCAAGTTGCATAGGTTCCCCACCGACATCATTATAGATCGAGACCCAATTTTTATGAGTACGTTTTGGCAAGAGCTCTTCAAAGCCTAGGGCGCTCGGTTGACCTGCTAGCAATGCTTATCATCCCCAAACCGACGGCCAAACAGAAGTAGTGAACCATTATTTAGAGGACTATCTTCGTTGTTTCACCACTAAACATCCTTCTTCGTGGGTAAAATACTTGCCATGGGCGGAGTGGAACTATAATACCGCCTGGCACTCCTCCATCCAGATAACATCCTTTGAAGCAGTGTATGGCCGGCCGCAACCCTCCTTACTGTATTATGTCCATGGCTCTTCTTTCGTGACCTCTGTTGATGATCTATTAACAATTCATGCTGCCACACTCACAGCCCTGAAGGAGAACCTCCGTCGAGCGTAGCTACGTATGAAAATACAACAAGACATGCGTCGGACGGACTGAGAATTTCAAGTAGGTGATTTTGTGTTTGTCCGCCTCCAGCCTTACCGACAGACTTCTGTTGCTCATCGGCAGAGTAACAAACTCGCTAAGCATTATTATGGACATTTCTGCATATTGGAGCGGGTCGAAGCTGTTGCTTATCGTTTAGAGTTACCGACTCACTCTAAAATTCATAATGTCTTTCATGTTTTCCTCCTTAAATACCGCCGTGGTGACCCAGCTCAACAAGTGATCGATCTGCTGGCTAAGGCATGGGGATTATAGCCTCTCTTATAGCCCAGGTAGCTGCTGGGCTTCAGGAAGGTCATACATAAAGATCAAATTGCCCCGCAAGTCATGGTGCATTGGCAATCTCAAACTTCTGAGGAGGCAACGTGGGAAACTTTCACCAATCTACACCAGATTTTTTCGGATTTCAACGTTGAGGACAAGGCTATGTTTGATGGGACGGCAATGTTACAGGTCTCACAACTACAACCACACTCGTGCCACCATCAAACCAACCGGCCACCAGAAGGAGTAACCAAACAACTCAGGCCCCCCTCAAATTTCAGGATTTCATTTAATTAGTTATGATATACTTTGCATATTCATTAATTCTGCTATATTTCACATATTTTTTTGCTATTTTGCCACCATGGCTAGCTAACTTTACTTTCTATTATGTTGGTAGAAATACTTCACATATCACATATACACTTTCTGTTCCTGTGTATATAAGTGGCAAAGACGGAATGAAAGGCATACACACATTTACTTACTTTCTTCCTCTGTCAAACTCTCCTCCCTTCTCTCCTCTCCTCTCCTCTCTTCTCTTGTGTCTATGCTCTTCTCTTCCCTTCTTTGTTTCACAGGCTAGTGTGTATCAGGGACCCCAAGACAGAGTGATGTCATCTCTGCCTATTCAATCAGATTGGAGAGGACAAGGCAACCCTACCATAGTCCCAACCTGTTTCACCACAACTAGTCTCCAAACATGTAGTAACATGCGGCCTCCACTGCGTGCTGAGTCGAACCCACATTTCCCTTCTTGTTTTTTAGTTTATTTGATAGGGTACATTGACTTAAGCATTGGGGATTCCCCTAGAAGAATCCTCGACTTGGACCTCTTGTTCCCTTACAATGTGCACGTTCCAAGGCTCCAAACTTACTCCACAAGGATTTCATAGAAAAGATCCTAACTTAGGTATGCATACTATTATGACAATTGTACAACACCATGCGTACCTTCATACAGATACACACTATGTTATATGCATACATATATATATAAATATATATATGTATATATGTATATATTTCTTTTATAATACTATCGTCTTTCTTGACTTTATAAAAAAACTAACTATATTCTTTTTTATGTTTTTTTAGCTAGTTGATTGATTTGATAAAATAAAAGTTTCATTTAATCCATTTATAAACTTTAGCTCTAAAATTTTTATTTTTGAGTTTAAAACATATATAATAAAATAAGTAGCTTAATTATATAAATTAGTCAAAATTGCTAGACAATGATAATAAGTGAGAATAAAAATATAATGATTAGTGCTTATCAATACCATCCCTTTTTATATGGGAAAGGTTCATATCAATAATTATGATTTTACATAAAAGAAGAAAAAAAGATCATCTATAAATGCAAGCATAGTAATTTGAATCCATATTGTCTTACAATTCTAGTCGCATTTAGAACTACTATTATGGTATATATGGGCTTTAATGATAACATGAAGGGCCTCAAGGATAGAAATAAAGAGGTAAAGTAAGAGATTTTCCGTGACTAGCCTTTTAAAAACTTTTAAAGAAACTCACCAATTCATTTTTAAGCGATATATTAAAGGAGGGAGCAGTAACATTCTAGCTTATCTTGTTGATGAACTTAGTTGGTGAGTTCATCACCATAAGAATAAAAAGAATGATGTTTTAGTTAACCGAGTCAAAATATTGTGTGTTAGTCAAATTTTATGATACATTTTGAAGGTCATTTATTGTTGTGATATTATTGCAACAACTCCTAGACCAAACAGATGTTGCTACAAATACTTTTACATGGGATGAAGGTCACATTTGTCCACGATAGAGAAAGGGTAACCTTAATTCTCAATAATCTTAAAAGTAGTTTTATAAAAAATATTATAATAAGAGATAGAGCAGTAGTCATTGATCTTTCTAGGGAAAGCCACCTTTGGGATAAGATAGATCAATGTGAGTTAATCTGCTTTAAAAATTTACCATTCTAGAAAAAAATTCGAGATTGCCTCCATGATAAGGTGCCCCACGATCACCCAAGATTATTTGAAGAAGGCTAAGTTAAACCTAAAGATTTAAATTTTTTTAATATCATTGAAACCAATGATAGTATCCCTAATTTCATCGAGAAAAGAGGCGAAGTAAAAGAATTTAACATATAAAATGAAACAGAGCATTATACAAAAAGGCCTGATATCATCATGACGAGTGATATCCCCAAGGGCTTTTATATATCGCAAGTGATATCCCCAAAAGCTTTTATACAAAGGCAATAAGAAACATTGTTTATGACAACATTCTTTATATCAAGAAGAATATTAGTACAAGAGTGATCATCTTTATTGGCAATGATATATTCATGTTCTGTCTTTTTAAGAGTAGATCTAAAAAAAATTTATAAAATAGTCATCCTCAAATAGTCATCTAACTTTGTCCTTTTGTTTGAAAAAAAAATTCTTGAATATAAGTGCCTCCATATAGATTTTTGAAGAATTTTCTTATGAATATGAAGATTATAATTTGAATAATCGGCATATAAGGAAGGTGACAAAGATTCGAGTTAGATTTTGCCTTGGAAGCCACTATTGAGACATGGACAATGAAAGTGATGTGTCTTGAGGATTTGAATTAATGTACAAATTAGTAAACTTATTTATCGTGCCTTAATGCTTGAACAGTCATTGGTTTGGTATTCATAACTTCGAATTTAGATTCTATACACCATAACAGAATAAATAATAGGTAAGATGAATACGAGACTCACTTCCCGATATATCTTCAAATGTTCAAGTGAAAATCTTTTTATTCGGACGAGAAAGATGCAAAGAGACGTACGTGAGAATTCAGAGAGGATGGGAAAGAATGTTTGCTTGTAGGGTTATACTCCTTTTAGTGCACTCGTTTGATTGAATAGTTTTTGTTTATAAACTTGTCTGATGAAGTGTCTTTTATATTTGTACACTTAGTTGTTGAAGTGCTTTTCTCTTATTTTGTTGTCTTTTAAGATGTTGTCTCCTTCCTCTTTAGGAGAGACCTTTATTTATAACTAAGAGGTATCGTTTAGTTGGTGAGCCCCTAAATCAATGTGGTGAGTATGGTATTCTTTAATAATGAGGATAATTACTTACATGTATAATAGCCACCTTAATTTATCGGGTAAAATTGTCTGGCTTCCAATTATTGGATTAATACAACCGCCATCTAAAGTAGTTTGTTAATTAGGCCATTATGATAATTTAATTCATGATTATTCAGGTCATAACCCTTGATTCATACGTTACACCATTCGCCTAGTGGGCTCTGTAACGTCTTCTGTTGGATCGCTAATGTTTGAACTTCTTGTCCACTTGTGTTAGGCATCTCTGTACCTTGACGTACTCATCAAAAAGAGTTACGCGACTTCTAAACATTGCCCTTACTATTTCAAAGAAAGTAACCATATTATAGTGATATATTTAGTAATTAGAATAAAATAAGTTAATAGTAAAATAAATATTATCTAAAAATAGATCAGAGTAAAATGATATCAAAATAAAATATTATATATTTTTACTTAAATTGATTAAATATCCTAAAATATCGTTTTGTCTTCCCCGGCACCAACTTCATCGCAACCCTCGTCAAACGCTTGTTACGTTTATTCTGAGTTGCATGTGTTCTCCACCGACATCATTATAGATCGAGACCCACCCTTTATGAGTACGTTTTGGCAAGAGCTCTTCAAAGCCTAGGGCGCTCGGTTGACCCCACAGCAATGCTTATCATCCCCAAACCGACGGCGAAACAAGTAGTGAACCATTATTTAGAGGACTATCTTCGTTGTTTCACCACTAAACATCCTTCTTCGTGGGTAAAATATTTGCCATGGGCGGAGTGAAACTATAATACCGCCTGGCACTCCTCCATCCAGATAACATCCTTTGAAGCAGCGGTGTATGGCCTAGCCGCAACCCTCCTTACCATATTATGTCCATGGCTCTTCTTTCGTGACCTCTGATGATCTATTAACAATTCATGCTGCCACACTCACAGCCCCGAAGGAGAACCTCCACGAGCGTAGCTACGTATGAAAATACAACAAGACATGCGTCGGACTTGACCGAGAATTTCAAGTGGGTGATTTTGTGTTTGTCCGCCTCGGCCTTACCGACAGGATCTGTTGCTCATCTACAGCAGAGTAACAAACTCGCTTAAGCATTATTATGGACATTTCTCGCATATTGAGCGGTCGGCTGTTGTTTATCGCTTAGAGTTACCGACTCACTCTAAAATTCATAATGTCTTTCATGTTTTCCTCCTTAAATACCGCCGTGACCCGAAATCAACAAGTGATCGACCGGGCTGAGGCATGGGGATTATAGCCTCTCTTATAGCCCGTAGTCTGCTGGGCTTCAGGAAGGTCATACATAAAGATCAAATTGCCCCAAGTCCTGGGTGCATTGGCAATCTCAAACTTCTGAGGAGGCAACGGGAAACTTTCACCGATCTACACCAGATTTTTTCGGATTTCAACGTTGAGGACAAGGCTATGTTTGATGGGACAGCAATGTTACAGGTCTCGCAACTACAACCACACTCGTGCCACCATCGAGCCAACCGGCCACCAGAAGGAGTAACCAAACAACTCGGGCCCCCCTCAAATTTCAGGATTTCATTTAATTAGTTATGATATACTTTGCATATTCATTAGTTCTGCTATATTTCACATATTTTTTTGCTATTTTGCCACCATGGCTAGCTGACTTTACTTTCTATTATGTTGGTAGAAATATTTCACATATCACATATACACTTTCTGTTCCTGTGTATATAAGTGGCAAAAACGGAATGAAAGGCATACACACATTTACTTACTTTCTTCCTCAGTCAAACTCTCCTCCCTTCTCTCCTCTCCTCTCTTCTCTTGTGTCTATGCTCTTCTCTTCCCTTCTTTGTTTCACAGGCTAGTGTGTATCAGGGACCCCAAGACAGAGTGATGTCATCTCTGCCTATTCAATCAGATTGGAGAGGACAAGGCAACCCTACCATAGTCCCAACCTGTTTCACCACAACTAGTCTCCAAACATGTAGTAACATGCGGCCTCCACTGCGTGCTGAGTCCAACCCACATTTCCCTTCTTGTTTTTTAGTTTATTTGATAGGGTACATTGACTTAAGCATTGGGGATTCCCCTAGAAGAATCCTCGACTTGGACCTCTTGTTCCCTTACAATGTGCATGTTCCAAGGCTCCAAACTTACACCACAAGGATTTCATAGAAAAGATCCTAACTTAGGTATGCATACTATTATGACAATTGTACAACACCATGCGTACCTTCATACAGATACACACTATGTTATATGCATACATATATATATAAATATATATATGTATATATGTATATATATTTCTTTTTATAATACTGTCGTCTTTCTTGACTTTATAAAAAAACTAACTATATTCTTTTTTATGTTTTTTTTAGCTAGTTGATTGATTTGATAAAATAAAAGTTTCATTTAATCCATTTATAAACTTTAGCTCTAAAATTTTTATTTTTCAGTTTAAAACATATATAATAAAATAAGTAGCTTAATTATATAAATTAGTCAAAATTGCTAGACAATGATAATAAGTGAGAATAAAAATATAATGATTAGTGCTTATCAATACCATCCCTTTTTATATGGGAAAGGTTCATATCAATAATTATGATTTTACATAAAAGAAGAAAAAAAGATCATCTATAAATGCAAGCATAGTAGTTTGAATACATATTGTCTTACAATTCTAGTCGCATTTAGAACTACTATTATGGTATATATGGGCTTTAATGATAACATGAAGGGCCTCAAGGATAGAAATAAGGAGGTAAAGTAAGAGATTTTCCGTGACTAGCCTTTTTAAAAACTTTTAAAGAAACTCACCAATTCATTTTTTAAGCGATATATTAAAGGAGGGAGCAAGAATATTCTAGCTTATCTTGTTGATGAACTTAGTTGGTGAGTTCATCACCATAAGAATAAAAAGAATGATGTTTTAGTTAACCGAGTCAAAATATTGTGTGTTAGTCAAATTTTATGATACATTTTGAAGGTCATTTATTGTTGTGATATTATTGCAACAACTCCTAGACAAACAGATGTTGCTACAAATACTTTTACATGGGATGAAGGTCACATTTGTCCACGATAGAGAAAGGGTAACCTTAATTCTCAATAATATTAAAAGTAGTTTTATAAAAATATTATAATAAGAGATAGAGCAGTAGTCATTGATCTTTCTAGGAAAGCCACCTTTGGGATAAGATAGATCAATGTGAGTTAATCTGTTTTAAAATTTACCATTCTAGAAAAAAATAGAGATTGCCTCCATGATAAGGTGCCCCACGATCACCCAAGATTATTTGAAGAAGGCTAAGTTAAACCTAAAGATTTAAATTTTTTTAATATCATTGAAACCAATGATAGTATCCCTAATTTCATCGAGAAAAGAGGCGAAGTAAAAGAATTTAACATATAAAATGAAACAGAGCATTATACAAAAAGGCCTGATATCATCATGACGAGTGATATCCCCAAGGGCTTTTATATATCCAGACGAGTGATATCCCCAAAAGCTTTTATACAAAGGCAATAAGAAACGTTGTTTATGACAACATTCTTTATATCAAGAAGAATATTAGTACAAGAGTGATCATCTTTATTGGCAATGATATATTCATGTTCTGTCTTTTTAAGAGTAGATCTAAAAAAAATTTATAAAATAGTCATCCTCAAATAGTCATCTAACTTTGTCCTTTTGTTTGAAAAAAAAAAAAAATTCTTGAATATAAGTGCCTCCATATAGATTTTTTGAAGAATTTTCTTATGAATATGAAGATTATAATTTGAATAATCGGCATATAAGGAAGGTGACAAAGATTCGAGTTAGATTTTGCCTTGGAAGCCACTATCGAGACATGGACAATGAAAGTGATGTGTCTTGAGGATTTGAATTAATGTACAAATTAGGAAACTACCTTATCGTGCCTTAATGCTTGAACAGTCATTGGTTTGGTATTCATAACTTCGAATTTAGATTCTATACACCATAACAGAATAAATAATAGGTAAGATGAATACGAGACTCACTTCCCGATATATCTTCAAATGTTCAAGTGAAAATCTTTTTATTCGGACGAGAAAGATGCAAATAGACGTACGTGAGAATTCAGATAGGATGGGAAAGAATGTTTGCTTGTAGGGTTATACTCCTTTTAGTGCACTCGTTTGATTGAATAGTTTTTGTTTATAAACTTGTCTGATGAAGTGTCTTTTATATTTGTACACTTAGTTGTTGAAGTGCTTTTCTCTTATTTTGTTGTCTTTTAAGATGTTGTCTCCTTCCTCTTTAGGAGAGAGACTTTATTTATAACAAGAGGTATCATTTAGTTGGTGAGCCCCTAAATCAATGTGTGAGTATGGTACCTCTTTAATAATGAGGATAATTACTTACATGTATAATAGCCACCTTAATTTATCGGTAAAATTGTCTGGCTTCCAATTATTGGATTAATACAGCCGCCATCTAAAGTAGTTCGTTAATTAGGCCATTATGATAATTTAATTCATGATTATTCAGGTCATAACCCTTGATTCATACGTTACACCATTCGCCTAGTGGGCTCTGTGACGTCTTCTGTTGGATCGCTAATGTTTGAGCTTCTTGTCCACTTGTGTTAGGCCGGACTGTACCTTGACGTACTCATCAAAAAGAGTTACGCGACTTCTAAACATTGCCCTTACTATTTCAAAGAAAGTAACCATATTATAGTGATATATTTAGTAATTAGAATAAAATAAGTTAATAGTAAAATAAATATTATCTAAAAATAGATCAGAGTAAAATGATATCAAAATAAAATATTATATATTTTTACTTAAATTGATTAAATATCCTAAAATATCGTTTTGACCAACCGGTCATTATCAATAGCCTGTTAGGTAGTTTCAGTGGGAGGGGAGCCGTGTTACTACTACTTTTAAAAAAAGTGGGATTCTATTTTTTAATCTGTGTCATTGATTTTAAAAAATTAATAATATAAATATAAATATTAAATAATATTATCTAAAAAATTATTTGAATTAATTTTTTATATGTTAGATTTACTATTCAATATATATTAATATTAGAAAAAAATTTAAAAATATAATTATTTTTAATATTTTTTATTTTTAAATCATAAACACTGAATTTTGATTTAATAGTAATAAAAAAAAAAAAAAGTCTTACCTTTTTCTTCTTTTTCTGTCCTCAATGGGGTCACCTTAGTTTAGACTCATTGTTCTATGCAATGTTATTTATTGAATTATCACCAAGATCATTATGTAAATATTCAAACTTTTTATTAGTCAAATCATTAGTTTGACACAAGCTAACTTTCTTCCCAATATAAAATCTCACGACAATATTTTTGTTGCATTGGAGATGATTTACTCTTTGGACAAGGTTACGAGAAGAAACTTTGAAATGGTTCTTAAAATTGATCTTACTAAGGCTTATGATAAAATTTAATGGAAATTCATATAAGATATCCTTCATGTTTTGCATAACTTGATTAATCTCATCATGGCATATATCACGACATTGTTCGTCCTGGTTCTCTAAAATGGATAATCTACTGGATCCTTTTAGCCAACCTATAGTATTAGACAAGGGGACACACTCTCTCCCTATATATTCAATCTATGCATTGAGGGACTCTTCCACTTGACATAGTTAAAGAAGGCACTTAGAAACTCATCAAAGCTTGTAGGTATGGACCTGTCCACACACTCTTAATTTGTACGGATGATTTAATCCTCTTTGTAAAAGTCAATGGGACCAAAATAAAAAAAAGTCATGAAAATGCTTGATAGCTTCTGCAAACCTTCAGGCCAAACCATTAATATGAACAAATCTCAAATTTGTATCTAATCTAATGTAGATAAAAGTCTGCCTTACAACACCTAGAAAACTGTAGTTTCAAACTAGTGAATAACATAGATAACTATATGTGTCAGAATAATACATGGTCACGCTAATCATAACATGCCAGTTATGGGGGTGCTTGATAGCTTCTGCAAACCCTTTGGGCCAAACTATTAACTCCAATAAATCTCAAATTTATTTCTCACCTAGTGTTGATAAAAGCTTAATTTTAGAATTTTAGAGACACGATAATTTCAATTTAGTGAATAACATGGAGAATTAGTTTAAGAGTCAAAATAATACACAATTACGCTAACCATGATAACTACATGCCAATCATTGAGAGGGCTAATAGAAGCCTCATCAATTGAAAATCAAAGAGCCTATCCATTGTGGGTAGTTCCCTTCTCATCCAAGTCATGATACAATTTGTACCGGTCTATACAATGCAAACACACATTTTATTAAAAGGCATATGTAAGACGTTAGATTAGATTAACAGAAACTTTTTTTTCCAGTGATCGAACAATTTACCTTTGATTATTAGGAAACTATCTACAACCTTGAGGAGGTCAAGGGCCTAGGGTTGAGGAGGTCTACGACAACAACCTAGCTAAATGTGGTAAATGAGCCGTGTAATCCATGGCATGACGGGACATAATAGAGCTCTTTTCTTATGGTAGAAGGCTATAAATTTAAAATATATGGTAGAAGTATTTGCAACCTTTACATATAAGAATGTCTAAATATACTAGTAAATGTAATACTATCTATCTTTCTTATGATCTAAACCAAAATTAATTTTTAAATTAAAATAAATAAAATTTTATATTTCTTTTACTAGTAATATATAATGATCACGTAATAACTTATCTTATATTTATATTACCGTAAATTAGATTTTTGAAAAAAATTACAAAAAAAAAAAAGAATTATTGATTTTGAAGATTTTTAAATATCTACATACTATTTTTATAATTTGTAAAATAATTAATAGCATTATAAATAAATATAAAATATTTAATAATATTTTTTATTTCTTTTGGTAATACTTCAGTTAATCATACTGTTATTTTTTTATTTAAATTATAATTTTTTAATTTTAAATAGTAAATTATTTTATATAAAATATAAATATCATATAATTAATTTTTATGTCAAAAATGTTTTATAGTTTTCCTCCTTTTTTTTGAGAAATTAAAAATATTATTCTATTTATTTATTTTTTATTTTTTAAATTGGCGGTACAGGATGTTATGCAAAAGAGCAAACTTAGATAAAAATAGATTGACTACATAACATGATTAAACTTTACTTAGTAGATGTTAGACACTGTGTATCCTTTTTTTTATTTTAATTATCTTTTACAATAAAAAGATTTTTTGGTTGAGTCGATTATAGATATTGATTGAAAGATAATTAAATAGATTAAATATTTTTTTATAAATATTTTATTTTACTATTAACAAACTTACAGGTTTTCACTATATAACATAAAATCTATTATTGAGCCAATTGTTATTATAAATGATAACTTTATACTTTATTGAGATTATTAAAATTTCTATCATATTATATCGATAATAGAGGTAAATAAAAATTTAAAAAAATAATTACAAATAAATATTTGAATGTATTAAAAATAATATATTCAGTGATAATTGATTTATACATTTTTTTAGAAAAGAATTATTTAAATTATCAAAGAAATCTTCAAATGCTAATCTATCTCGCTACAATTATAGATCCCTGTGAAAATTTATATGGGATATATATTTGCTTTGAGAAATTTTATACCAATATGAGAATGATTGATAATGTAGAAAAAATAAAATTTTGAGAAAATCTTCAAATACTTATTTGTCACACTATAATTATAAACCCCTACGTAAATTTATATGGGGTATATATCTGCTTTGATAAATTCTATACTGACATGAGGATGATCTAAAAAAATAAAATCATAGATACAATCCAAATTGTATGTAATGTATAATTTGTATGCACCATAATAACTATAGGAACATTTCATCCTACAGTAGAAGCAACCAACATCATAAAGATAGTTTGGGACAACCTGGTAGATAAGATTTTCTTCTCTAGAACGGATTTGCGATAAATCAGAGCCAATTAAAGAAAGTATAACAATGGTTAAACTACAGTGCTTGTAATTCAATCATATTTTCAATTTCACAAGCAGTTGATTAGAGTTTAAACTTTTGAAATGGCGGACGACCAACAAGTTTATATTTTTTCATAATCATATTAATGGTAAGAAATCTTTTAGCCACACCAACTAGTATAGTATTATTTGAGTTTGCCTTTAACATTGGGGGTTGAGTATTTAATGAAAAAAGATGTAGGAAAACACTAAAAATAATAAGAACATGTATCATTTTTAATAATTGATTACATGCAAAAGTTCATGTAAAAAATTTAATCATTTTGAGTTCCACTGATAAGGTTGATTGTAATTATGGTGGTAGCAAAACAAGTGAAAATGTAAATATTAAAACTTAAAAACAAGTATCCTTGGATGCATTTTTTTACTATTGGGAACTGTAATATTAAATATTTGATAGAATAAATTATATATATATATATATATATATTATAATACCTTTTGTATTTTATTTTTATATTATATTTTTTACTTTTTTATTTATTAAAAAATTGAGTCGAGCTCTCAAATGGCACAGCTCAGCTAGATTGATGGGTCACATGTTGTGCTGCTGTCGGCACATAAATGTCCCATCTGTGTATGAAATAGCACAGCTTATATCCCTGCTGTGTCGGCACGGCACGGCACGGCACGGCTCAATCACCACTCTTAAACCTAGCCATCCTAGGAAAAATTGCTTGGGAGTTTACCAAAGGTTTCATTAAATTTTGGGCCTAGATTTTCAAGGCTAAATACATGAGAAGCTTAACCTTCCTTGAGGCTAAAAAGAGCAGGAACTCTTCAACCACATGGCGGAGCCTCTTGTTGACCGGAGATCTTATAAAACAAGGAACATGTTGGATAATTTGGAACCGAAAAACAATTCATTTTTGGAGAGATAGATGGATTGGTAAGAAGCCCTTATTTTAAGGTATGCATGACTTCCTCTTAGCTATAGGAATTAGGAATACATCAAGTAGCGGAATACATCTTTCCAAACCATGATTGAAACTGGGATAAACTTGAGGGCAAGCTCCATATGGAAAATGCAAATTGACTCTATGCTACTTATGTGTTGAGAAATACTAGTATCAAAGACCAGATAATTTGAGAAAGCAGTTTACGAAGTTAAAGCTGCATACGAACTCATCTAAAAAAAAGTTGCCTTCGATGACATAAGTTAGAAATATATCTAGAGGGTCAAAATTCCACCTAAATTTATAATCATCCTTCGGTTAATTCTCCATGACAAGCATTTTACAAATGTCTAGAGATGTAAAAGGAAATTATCCTCATCAATGAACTGTGAGATCTGCAAAATGCCATATTAGCAGCACACATCATTAGAGATTGTTGATGTGTGAGGATGGTGTGGCGAAGAATGCTCAGAGAAGACTACGACTCAAGTGCGCACCCTAAACTCTTCATCTCATTGTTTATTAGTAGTATTCTCTGCAGAGATGGAAGTCAGATTACCTGCAAATTTGTAGCAGCCTTTTGATTCCTCTAGACCTGGCAAGATGAGTACTTTTTTAGGAAGAGGAGCATTCCCAAGGCTAGAGAAAAGCATACCCCAACTAGCCAATGATCTTCAAGTATATACTATGATGGTAATCACACTAGAGTAAACAACACATGAAAACCCTCTGTTATAAACTAGATAAAAATCAACACAGATGGAAGAGTGAGTTTGAATGGTGAATTGCAGCTTTGGCTATATAAGAAGAGATGAGAAGGCACAGTGCATCTTTGATGCCTTATAATACCTAGGAATCATAAATATTATCACAACGAAAATCACAACTATTTGCCATGCACTAGCTATTGCAAGAGAAAGATGCAACCAAAAAGTAATCATTGAGTCAAACTCAACAATCATGATCCAAAAGCTTAACAAATGATCTTAGTAGAGGCCACCTTATCGATTGTAAAATACTTATAGAAAGAAGAATGAAATGCATAGCAAAGTACAATCAGAGGGACGAAAACCGAGTGGCAAATGCTTTGGCATGATTGAGAATGTAATGCAAGGACCACAAGTATGATTGAGCCACACCCCCTCCCCACAAAATTAAATCCCTTGTGATTACCGATTTAGTTCTTATTAGTGATCTAAGGGGAGATGACACTCCTTGAGACTAATGTTCCTCACCCTCTATTTGCTTTCCTTTTTTTCTTTTCTTTTCTTTTTATCTGTCTCAACATTACAAAGTATAAATTAAAAGAGTAAAAAAAAAAATACTCTCACCTGCTAATATAATTCATTCTCACTTGTTTAGTAATTATAATTTTATAAAAATCACCAATCCGTCTTCTCAAATTTTCAATCAAAGAAAGAAATTGTGACTATGTTGAAACGAGGCTATAGGAAAATTACAATTTTACACAATCAAACGGGTTTTTCGAAAATCAATAAGATAGAAACCTTACCGGTGATTGGGAAGAATGATCTTTGGGTCATGGATGAAAATGGGTATGTCCAAAATTTGTGGATAAGAAGTTAGGTTTTCTTGTATTGTTCATACCTTCTCCATACTCTCATCCCTCCTGCTATTCAATTATTGTCTTTGAGGCAAAGATATATTACTCATTCATTCCTCGCAAAAAGCACATCCTAAATCAAGATTTCCTTCTTTTCTTAGTTGAGTGAACTTCAGGTATTGGAGTTTTCTTCCACACCCACCCTTGCTTCATTTTAACTGGCGTGCATATCCACATATTCAAAATAATGGACTCAATATGAAATCTTATCATCTTTATCTTCTATTGCTGTGTTTTCTCTTCTCTGCTTTCACATTGTTTACTTTGTTTGACCTGCTGATATCTTATCATCTTTATCGTCTTAGAACATACTTTTTTTTTACTGCACTCTTCCTTGAAGACAAAAGAGGGTCATTCACATTGGACATGGTTCAATCTCAAGAACGCCCATCTCAAGAGGCTTGTGGACCTTGGAATATGCTCTTCTGAGGAATGGGAGGGACATTTGATTGCCTTTAAAGTGGAGGGAATCAGTCTGCTGGTACCAGTTGCCCCTTGTTTGATGGGCTTGTACCATTTATATGCGGCAAACAGATTCAGTGTGCCTCTCGGTATAAAAAAGGGTAAAATTGCTCCACTTGAGAAAATAAACTTGACATTACAATTTCAAATCATGAAAGCCACCTACCTTCGATAATAGATACAGCTTATGCGTATGACCCTTTCTTAAGAATCGGCACTTTAGCATTGATTTCAAAGAAAGAATCAACAACTACAATATATTTAAGTTACAGCCCAGACGTGACCCACGTACGGTTCGGATGTAAAACAGATTCAACAGCTAACAAGAGCATCTCCATTCTCATCAATTTACCAGTTAGGGAGGAGAGCAACTATGAAGTACAGCAAAAACCAGAGTGATTACAGGGCATTTCAACTATGGAAGCACAGAGCTCTAATTTACTTGATGGGATGCCAGACGGGTTGCTCTACCCCTCTCCCCTCCGCCCCAACCCCATGCCTGTGGTAGTACTTGTCTTTGGAGTGTGGTTGCTGGGCTAGTTGTTGAGACAGCTAATAACACTTCGTGGCATTATTCTCCATAGTAGAAACTAAAAAATACTATTTTAAAATTAAAAAAAAAAGAAAAGACAACAAAAATAAAAAAGTGAACGGGTGGTACACTGCCATTACAGTCTTCAAGGGAGAATTTTGCCCCCTTTCTGTGGGGTCTGATAACTTCGAATTTTGTTGCCTGTTGAACAGACCAAATTAGTGTCGTTTTCGTCCAATCTTCTGTATGTGCAATTCAATGAATATGACGGCTAAAACTTTGCAGCTGTTAGACAAATTATGCCTACTCCAGGATCACAGCTTGCATGCCAAAGGAAACAGGTAAATTAAAATTGCAGGCCCATTCTCTACAATCATTTTAATCCAATTAAATCCAAAGCTTGGATACCTCTTAAAAAAAAAATCAACGCTAGAACTACAAGCATGAGTCTAAGAGTTAACAGGCGGGATGGTCCATCAAACAAGTACCGTCAGCTGCAGCGTATTACCAAAGCCTCTAGCTACCCCCCCTTTTTTCCTAAAAGCAAGAGCCTGAAACAATCGGGTGATATTGCCCTCATTCAATAACCATAATGTGCACCATAAACAGAACCATAGTCTGCAGCAGGGGCATGGTTCAGTTGGCCAGTTGGATTTGACGATGGAGATGCATAAACTTGGCCAGGAGGTGGGTACGAACCATAACCTTGGCTAAATGATCCCGTTGCTGCATTTTGTGCATTGCTTGCTGCTTCAGCCATGGCATTCTAGATCATTTGGAAACGAGGGGAGTTAGTCAATGTAAGTATCACAAATTAGCATCAAGATATCCAACAATCAATGCATTACTCTTTCTCTTTTGTTTTTTTCAAAAAAAAAAAAAAAACAAATAGAGATGCAAAACAGATAAAGAACAGTTTCATGTCAAACCTAGAGAAAAATGTACTTCCAAAGAAAATTATTGATAAATATAACAGCAGAAACACCTACACCCAAAAAAGTTTCCACGTCAAAATAAGTGGAAAACCATTTGAAATTAATTCTGTTATCTACTTCATCCAATTTTTAATATACAGATCGGCATAGAAAAATGTCAATATGTAGCATGTTCTCCAATGCTTTGTCATCAGAAGTACTGACACCACTGTTGTAGAGCCCAGGAAGGCGAGATGCAGCCTCAGATCCATGTCTGGTTGCAATTGTCCTCACATGGGCTCAGCATCATTTGGGTTACCTTCTGCTCATTGAGCTGAATTACTATGAGAGTAATAAATTTGTACCTAGCATTAGTTATGTAGCAGGTCCTTAAAGTTTAATTTGATGGTGTATTCCTGAATTTAGACAGTAAGAGGATCATGGTGTGCCCAAATTTGCAAAGATCATCTAGTGTAGTATCAAGTACAATCAGGCTCTCAACTCTTGGAGCTTGTTGTCTATGCCAAATGTCGTTGATTCTATGTTAGTAATTTTGATGAAAGAAAGGAATGGCTAATTGGAGAGATGGTTGCTAACAGTTCAAAAGAAATGGTGGTTTTTGTCTTTATGATAGATGATACCTTGAGATGGGATGATATTGCAAGCCAAACTGGGGTAGCATTAAAAATTAGATTATATACTAACAGCTAGTAGAGGGGTGGAAGGATGACTGCCTACTTAAAAATATTATATCATGCTTTTGCAGTAAAAATTATTACACCTAAGATGAGAAAATCTACTTATTCTTTTTTTTTTTCATATATAATTGCTTGGTAATTATTTCACCATCTTGGCAGTTTCTTTTGCCCACGTTAATGCAACAAAATCTGCCCTTTTTTTTTTTTGTCATTTATAATTGTTTGCTATTCATACTATCACATATTGCAGTTTCTTTTGCCCACGTTGATACATGTAACATGATTGAGAACTTTAACCATTTTAGGAAAAAGAATTGGGGGAGGGATGAAACTACTGATTTGATGATCAATTTTATTTACTAGAGTGGAACTTTTGCACTACAGTATTAACTTGAGGCTTGAGCTTGATCAGGAAAAAGAGATTTTGTGTACGCATGGCTTTCCATATGGTCCTCGTGCAAAAATTGATCTTAGCATTGCATCTTAAAGGACCATTAGAGTTTTCAAAAAAAATCACAATAAAACATCACAGCAGAATATTGTAGTGCATCAACTCGGGACTCTGGAGTATGGCAAACCAGAACTTTTTTTTAACTAATGCCTGGATTTTGAATGAGAGAAAATTGATGTATGGTAAGAATATCTTCCGACAAACTTTTCAAGCATGTCAGAGAAGGAACACCATATCACAGCAGGTAAATTAAAGCAACACTACCAGTAAAACATAAGCTAATAAATTCCTCACAACATAACAAGGGAAACAAGGGAACAATGAGAAATCATATGTTATACCTGTATCAACTGTTGAGCTGCTTGGATTTGTGAAGCAGATCCACTAATTTCAACAGTCATTTCCCCAGGTACACCCCTTGCCTCTTGTATAGTAATTGTAGCTCCACTAGCGCGTCGCATATAGCTTATATTAGCACCAGATGCCCCAATTACAGCATCAGCATAAGATAAAGGAATTTGCATGTGCTGAGTCACCTGTAAAACAAATAGTAAACAGCATGATACCTGTTTGTGCTTCTTCAGTAGCTACTAAAATAAATTCACAACATGATACTCGTTAATAAGATTATAGAATTTACATGTGCTGAGTCACCTATAAAACTACTGGTAAACAGCATAATACCTGTGTGCATGCGTGTGTGGGTGTGTGTGTGTGTGAGAGAGAGAGAGAGAGGATTACAATCAAACAAACTTTTGCTTCTGTAAGCTACTGACATGTCCATATATTAGCTACCTATTTTTGTAGGATGTCCATACATCACATACTGAAGCAAATGATTGGCCCTAGATCATCCAATATCACATACTGAAGCAAATGAGTAAATGTGATAATAACACTCCAATTACTTATGGAATTAGTGCTTTGAACAAATTGATTCTTGCTGGATTGCATTGCTTCTGTAAAACATTAAACCCAACTAGTGTACCGTTCTTCCGGATGTTCAACCATAAGTGCATATTTACCCTAATTAATGTACTCTTCTCACATATATACACATTGTCAAATGAGATACCGAAGATATGAAACATCGATAATAGATTCCATTTGAATTAAATTGATTTAAGACAGTGAAATATTTTATAGCACAACTGTGATGTATTAATAAAAGAAACCTCAAACATTGATACTATTCCTTTTGCATCTTAAAGATCAAGTTACATTGGATGCAGACCCTTCCCTCGATGATCCGGTTTTAGGGTATGCAGCACTACTGGTGCTGCCAGCAAAAAAATATTTTGGTCCTTGCAACCATCACACAATAATTCATCCTAACTACAAAAGAGGCGAGGAATATGTTTCCCCTCTCTCTTTTGATGTAATTCAAGTAAAATGAGTATGAGGGATATATCACTGTAAATTTACCAAAGAGACAAAATTGTACATATTCAGAGGATTTCTCAGCAATTCAAAAAAAAAAAAAAAAAAACTAAGCAGCTGTAGTTCCCACCATCCAACCCCCAAAAAAAAAAAAAAAATAAAAAGAAAGAAGAAGCAGATACCTTAGAGTTTCCAATTAAATCTACTGGCCATTCCAATGTTTTCAAGAAGGGCAAGAGTATATCACCTTTGTTACCATTGATTGCTGTGGTTGTGTACTTGATGGACTTATTCCTATGGGAGCATCTCTTCCATACATAGGTGGAGCCTGACGAGGCTGCTTCTCTGGATGAAAATCAGTTGGGGGATAGTAATGATCAAATGAATGCCGAGGCTGCATGTATTGTGGATTTGGCCCAAAACCGGCCCCACCGCCAGCATTCACGGAGAAAGCCTGAGGAGGGCCCCAAGGCTCTGGAGGAGGCAGATTCTGGTTTGCTCTTATATTAGGTGATTGCATCTGTAGTTGAAAAATGTAAATTCAAATATGAAAATTTCCATTAGTTTGATCCATGATTTTTAAGCTGTAGAGCAGAAACTATAATAATAGCAGCAGGATCAAGCATAAAACTATAAATATCAGGTTCAAAGAAACATAACTATTTCAAATAAAAATGTAGTCATCTTCAGAAGCACATAACAAGATTATCAAAAGTCACATATAGGTCACTGGCAGTAAACTTTGATACAAATGAATTCAGGTCATCATCTTTTATAAATGATTGATGAAAAGTATCATCTCTCGATATAGATATTTAGGGTCAGCAACAGTTCATTGGATAAAGAGAGCAACAAAAATACAAAATAACCCAATCATTTTGAAAATTAGGTTACATGCATGCTGTTAGAGTCCTTTGTACTACCACTTCTTGAAAGCTCAAGGTTTGCATTATCCAATGGAGATCAACAGTCATCCATAGTGCAAATCCATGCATATATGCATCAAAAACTATTCTATCATAAAATTGGGGTACAGGAACTGCATGGCACGGCATCTTTAGAGGTTCCATCTTCCAGGTTAATTTCAAAGGCAAATCCACAAATGAAAGACAGAATGAAGAGAGATATCCCTATAAAATCTCAGCACAACCATTCTCTTTCATAGACATATTTAAAGGACCAGTGCCCCATTTGGGACAGATTTCAGGCTCACAACCAAACCCATGTTTGGTCGCCATGTGCCCTACATCAAGCTTCAGAAAAGCCTCCCAGATAGTGCAGGAGGGGGAAAGTGGGGATGCTTGTTGATCAACAAATGATAATCTTTTAGTTGACTAAGGGTGTCATGATCTTTTCCTGGCATCCTTACCATAGTATCACCATTAGCAGCCTATCAATTAGAAAACATGATAGTCCACATTCAGTTGATGTTATTGTCACATTAGACAGTATTTTGAGGGGAAAAGGGTGGCCTAATGCCATGACTTCTTGCATTGTGGACTTTAGGGAAAGGTTAAATGTCCACAGTCAGACCTCTGTTTTCATATAATGCTCCATACTTAGAACTCGTGGCCTCTATGTTACAAAGGGTAACATTACCGGGAGATCAATGCTCACCAAAAAATCATTGTAGCTAGCCTGAAAGAGGCAACGATATAATTAGGCTGGGGGGCATCATTAGGGTTTCAATTTACTATATAAGCTAACTTCAACAAAACTAGGGGCATTCAATTATCCAGGAATTTGTGTACTTTGTGGCTATAAGCTTGGGATTTTGGGTATTTTTTGGCTAAGCCAGAATTTGCTCTAGGTATGTTTAGGCTGAATTAGAGTAAGTTTTGTGAGTCTACTTCAAAGGTTCTTTGTAATATTTCCATTCCTATCACTATCGTCTCCATTGATGTAAATATTGGCTGATATTATAAATATTGACTGAAATGCATCAAAATCGGGGACCCCCAATGCTGATAATTCCTGATACTGTTACAATATTAAGATATGTTAACATATCAGTAATATAGTGCGATGCATCACATGATATTAAACAAATCGGTCGATATATTAGCCAATACGGCTCCATTAACTTATAATTTTCAGAAGCTTGTTTCTTTTAATATATCTAATATTGATATGAATAGTCAAATACCGACAAGGCCGTGACGGAGATATATGTTATGTTTCCTAGACTAAGTTGTTTTTCTCTATTCTTCATAATAAATACTTTATTCATTATGGTTCAACTATTTGAGAGTGAAAAATGAATTGGGTTAGGCTTGATATTGGATTCTCCGAACACGGTCCTCATCACTCAAAAACAAAGAGCTTCATGCACAGAGCCTTAAGGTTACCAGATAAAAATTTACCTAAAACATTTTAATAACATTTCCCCATCTACAATCCTACAACTTCCTCTCAAAATCTTTACTCACAGGGTGTATGTAACCTTACACCAACATTCACATAGATGTGGAAAGCAGCTTTCTGTTTGTAACGTCATAGCAATAGTGAAATCTGAATCACTCAGCAGATTGAAATCACCCAGCTTTAACATAGACAATCAGAACATAAGCAAACATGAAGCTTTCCCATGAAATCGAGCATTATAGTTTGGTTTCAGCAGTAAAGACAGTGAAACTTACTTGTTTTTCAAAAACTGCAACAACACCGTGATCAACTAGGAATTTCCTTAGTTGTGATGCAATCAATTCAACCGCCTTGTTCACACTAGTAGACTCTCCTTGAATCTCAACAACGCTATCATCTTGCAGAGCAAAAAGCGGCAGGTGTTCTGCAGTATCATTTCCATTGGCACGAAAGAAGCGACCAATTTTAATATGATGTTCAGACAATTTGAGGAATCCATATCAAAACCAATAGTTGTAGCCTAGTTGGCCACATACAGAAGGACAACCAAGCAGTTTGCCAACCAAATTATAAAGCAAAGAACAAAAAAAAAAAAAAAATCATAATTCAATTAAGAATTTTTTTCATCATAAATGGTTCCTATCATGAATTGATAAAAAAGCAATAAGGGGAAAAATAATTGGATTGTAGAAAGACATTAAAAAACTTGACAGGAAAACTGATAGATAACAAGCACCTAGAAATGCACAGAATTAATTGCACTAGTAAACATGACACAGTTGTTTCTCAATTCATAAGGGCATAGTAAATTTCCACGGAGAACTAAAGGACACATGATGACCAGATCAACAGACCAGGTTTAAGAGAACAAATATATTAAGCAGAATAGTTAGAATCTAATTTTCTAGGATATATATTAACAAAATGTGCATATACCAATAGCTCATCTTCATACTTATGAAGCAAATCCTAGAAAATAAGTGAACTTTTCCATACAAAGGACAAAAAGTATTAGATGTAATAATTCCAAGATAACCTCCTCCAAGAACACGAATGTTGCAGTTAGAAGCATCCTGAATTGACTTTACGGTGGCACCCTGCTTTCCAATCAAGCTTCCAGCTTGTGTAGATGCAACAAGTAATCTTGTGATAACTGTCTGACCAGAAGAAGCTTGACTGAGCTCACCATCAGCATTGATAATTCGCTTATGAACCCTCAATAAGCCATCTATAGCAGGAGGCATAGGGGAGTCTGGTTCTTCCTTAGCTGAAATCATTACCTAATGAAAAAAGAACCCACCAAAAAGTTTTTTAAAAAAAAGGTCAAAAAATACAAATAATCAACAAAAAATGATAGCTTCATCCACAAAACAATATTTGGATTTGATTGGAAAAAAATGATCTTTGAAGAAAATCCCTCCAAGTCCAGACAATCGTTGTAAGTACAACTTAATGGATTTTTTTTCTTTCCAGAAAAGTGCATTTGGAAAAGCCATAATTTGCAGATTTTGTTAAAAATGTTTGTAAGGTAATTTTGAAAAAAATCTGAATTGGAATTTTTTTAAAGAAACCAGGAGCAATTTATAGGAAGCATCAATCACTTTTACAGGGTTTTTAAGGAACATCCAATTTATATGTTTTTTTTTTTTTTACCAAAAGTTGGTTCAATATCAAAGCCAAAAAGGTTATTAATTAAACTCATGAAATCAAGCTAGCTCACAGGAACACAGATTTGGCACAGTCATTTCGGCAAAAGACAAAATCAGAAGCTCTCTAGCCTTCCTAAAAGGAGAAAAATAACCATGGAGAAGCCATCCGACAAACATTTCACCTTCTCCTAGGCCCTAATCAGCACATATTGGGGTTGCATTTTTCCCACACATTAGAACACAATGTAACAGTGAGTAGATTGTCTTCTATTAAATCCTCTGACAGTAAGAACTCTCTGGTACACTGCAAATGAGAGAACCTGGGCAAAATTGACTTGAGCATCACCTTTTTGGGCCTATGAATTTCAAAGACAATACAAGTTGAACAATGAGCTCTTTCAAAGAGATCAGGGGAAGATGGTTAAAGGTCTGAGCATCCCTCCCAGACCAACAGATATTCAGAAGACTAATTTGCATGAGCTGGTCAGACTATGCAATGATCATCTACACCTTGAATGCATAAGTTCATCAAAGGTTGTAGATCATCATCTAGATCAACCCAACAAGGCAGTCGATGATGTCAAAGGGGCATTGTCACTCTCAAGGGTCTCAGTTGTCAATCCATTATTCCACAATATTTCTGCAGGTGCACTCATTTGTTCAAAGACTACAGATCCATCTTTCTTAAATCTTTCTTTTTGATGATCTCATATGAGATATGAATAAAACTATTAAAATGAGAAGTGAAGACAAAAGGAGTGTTAATGTATCTATATAATAATAGAACACTGGAACTGCATAATTAAGGGGTTTACAAAGGTAAAACCTATTATATTGCTTCTCTAGCAACTATAAGTAGTAGCTCTACACATCTCGTGCAAAGAAAAAATATGGAAACACAGAAATCTTTCACATATTTCAGCCACCAAGTTGAATCTGTTCAGAGGACCATGGCCACAAAGTTTATTTAACAGGACACCAGAATGTCATGCCCAATCCATATAATACCAAAAAAACAATAAAGATTAAAGCTTAGCCTTAATGGAAACAGAAAAGGTTGCATATAATCCATTAATGCCTCATCAACATCTCTCCAACCCCACAATCATGAATCATAACCTTTTCTTTCAAGCTTCCTTCACTTGAACCCTGAAAAGTCGGTTGAATACAAGGATAAAAAATATCAATATCGGTATCGGTCACTACCGTATCAGTATTGGTTGTACCAATTTTATGCATATCAGCATCGGATGGAGAATATTTTTTGAGAATCGGAACCTAAGAAACAACCATCAGCTGATTTATAATAATATATTGCCAATATGACAACATATTGCCATTTTGTCACTATATCGGGAAATATCTCTATTGGGAGAGGTAATACCAATATTTTATACCACTGTGAATGGAATAAGGAGGAAATAACATTTCACATGAATTTTCTTTCCTGAAATTGTTATTCCTCATTTACTTGGAATTTTTTTGGCAGAATAGTTATTCCCTCAGAATAACTAACACCAGATAGTTTTTTTTTTTTTTTTTAATTCTGGGAGTTCAGAGAATGAATACTCCCAGAAAAACACCTCCGGCAACCTAAAATAATTATTTCTACCTTATCAAAACTTACTCCCAGACATAGTAATTAATTCCCCATGCAAATCAAATGTTGTGGTATTTATTCTCATCTTTCCCACTTTATTATCAACCAATATATACTTCATTCCCATCTTTTCTTTATTTAATATAAACAATGAAACAAACTATTCGTTGCACAGAAACATAGAAACCCCAAACCAAGCTTTCATCACACCCATCTGCAGACTGTATTTTACCCATCAATAAGCTCTTTACTTCCACACTTGCTAAACTGTCACTCCTCACCACCACCTAACCCCGCAAAAGAAACAAAAGATAGCCTGATACAAATTCTGATCACAAATTCTCCTGCAATTAAGCATGGTATTCCACCAGAAAATATTAACTTGTGCAGGAACATACAACTCCAAAGGAGAACTCTGATCTGAACCATCAACCTCTGACAACCCTCCAAAAAGAAATCCTCAAATCACATATATTGGTATGGAATCTTCTAGGTCAACGTATTTAGCCTGATCCGAATACTAAGCAGGATCTACTTGCCTATCCACCTTTGAGACTTTCTTGTCTAAATTATAATTTTCAACTGCTCCAAATGGCTAGCTTTCTTCTCTTTCTTGATATATACAGAGATGTTATCTTGTATAAGGAAAACATCATTTTTGTACCACACTTGTAGTCGCTAAGCCCCAAATTTAATGCACAATTGAGCTTGATTTTTCTAAGGCTTATCAGACTAGCAAAAATCTAGCCCTAATAAAGAGCTCCAGATTTATCATAAAATTTTGGCAAAATGGGCTCAAGTTTGCCATTATACTGAGTGGGCCATGATCTCGGAGGTACATTATATATTGCTCATTTGCTCCTGATCTACAGAGGATGATGTGCTAAACCAAGCAGGATGGTGAAGGTGGATTTATATAACCCACACTATTAGATGGGACTTTGTGCGCTGTTTTATTTTTTGTTGATTCTAATATTAGCACAAAGATACTGGTGCTTTGTTAAGAAACATCCAGTGCTTTGTTAAGAAGGGAGGGGATAGAACCTTCACATTCGCACTCAAACCCACTGCAAAATTAATGAAACATCCACCAAATTCCCTATGAGTTCTCGGCCAAACAGACAGCCCAACTTTTTTCTCTCACAAAATAGCAGCAAATGCTATCGATATTTCTTCCTTCCTATCCCATCCATCTAAAAGAGTACCTTGATTTGCCTTCATCACCAGGGCTCAACCACTAGAGGTAATACAACAAACATTCAAGTTGAATTCTTTCTGCAGAACTAGCAAGCCTAACCATTGATTTAGCATTGGAATGGTACAGCCCTGAACATTTTCCTCTTTTCCTAGTACAGACCTTACTCCCTATAGTTGCAAAGGACCATTAACATGCTCGAAGGGATCAGATCGTAGAGAGAAGATGATCGAGAAAGTAAGAGTACCCCCAACCTCCTATACTACAGAAACAACCTTTATGCAGTGCAAGGGTGTAAGGCGGTGAAAAATTCACCCTCTCTAGACCACACAAATTGGAAGTCTAATTCTTTGGGCCCCTTTCTTTCATATACTCTTCACTTCGTCTTGCCCAAAACCTGCCTCTTTTTTTGGAGAAAGAGATGCTTGCAGAATCATAGATGTACCCAAGAGGAAGTAGACTCAAAGAAATATCAACTTCTTAGAACTAGATAACACTCAATATCGACAACTCACTCTATATAACTCAACATGAGGCACTCTTTCCATTCATATATATTTTCACTCAAATCCATTAATTCACTCTTTCTCCTAGATATATCAAACAGTTAATAGGTAATTATCAGATTAAATTGCAGCGTTTCCATGGCCCTTACATCCTTGAGAATGAAAAACAAATAATATTTGGAATTCCAAAAAAATCAAATCATGGAGGAATATCAATGATTTGGATGGTGCACACAGAATGACACAACATGTCAATTGATGTCCTTTTATTTGTTAGATAAGAGACACACACAATGGCCCCCATGTTTATAGTAGAGCTCTGTATGCCTACATGAGCAAATGGACTAAAGTTCCCATGACTATCACATGGATAGATAGGATGAAAAACCGCTCACATTAAAAAAATTAATAATAAAGCGTATGCCATCACCATTTGAAATCTATTTATAAGATATCAGAAATTTTGACATTATTTCCAAAAAATTGCAGCACGCTGCTTTTTAGTCTATGTGAGTTTTAATTCCTTTTAAAGGGATAGAAGGTCATTAAACAGTTGTATCCAATTTAGTTCTATTCCCAGTCAAGTCTCTCACAACAAAAGGGCAGAGCAACAAAGGGAAAGAGCAAGAAAGGTTACTCCCTACATGTTGTTCCCTCCCAAATGACAATAATCTGTAACATCTTCTATGACATGTAATTCTACATGAATTTTCCTTTCACAGGGTCATTGTTAATAGTTGAGACTTACCATTCTTCACAATAATCCAAGAGGTTTTGTACAAAAATTATTAATAAACAAGTAAGATCAATTATTAGCGCAAGACAATTTTGACCTCAATTTATGGAGGCAAATTACACCTCAATAGTGGCTTCAAATTTCATGCTGATTAACTTCTTTTTAATTATGGGATCAATTAGTTCATACTGGTGATCTTATAGGTGGAACTGATTTATGATTTATCAATTGACAACCAATTCAACTTGGAAGCTTTATTGTAAACATTTAATAATGTTGGGCAAGACACCAGGTTCTGAAATTACCAGAATAAATAAAGCTTCTTGGTAGCAATGCTGCAGAGATATTTCAGAGTGTTAATAGAGATGTACATTTCAGCACTTGTAATGCTCAATGCTGATCCCTGAATTCTGGATCTTGGTTCTTCTATTTTGAAGCCACATTGGCGATTGATGTCTTGCCTAGGGTTTGATAAGAACCTGCACACATACATCTGTAAATTGTGACAAGAGACACTCTCTTCTAATTTCACCTTATAATGAGAACCTTTTATCCAGATTTTATATTTAGTTAATTATTTTATCATTCCACTTGAAATTGAAGATGTTACTTGATAAATGTCATAAAACTTCTAGATTTCTCTTATTTACCAACCCTAGTAGAGTTATCTTAAATATCATTTGATGGTTTGTTTATTCAATAGACATTTAAAAGACCAAGCAGAAAACAATAAAATTGGAAAATATTGGAACACATGGGAGAGGTCATTGAACCATGCTTACTGAGATTTCACTAACAATGACATCAATCTTAAAATAATAAGCAATTCAATAAATCCATATCCTGCTGTTCTGATGGATATCAATCATCCCAGCAAGTTGTTTTGTTTGTTTACTCCATTGGGAAGTCACATCCAAGAAAGTTATCCTAGTTATCTAAACCTTATAAGCAGCCGCCTTTATATGATGTAGTAACTACAGGTATGACAATTGAATAACATCACAATGAATGGAGTGTTATAGCGACTAGTACGATGATGGTGACCACGATGTGTCCCACGACATTGATCTTATGCAAAGTGAAGATAATCATCTTAAACTTGAAGCAAATTCAAATATTTTTTACATTTCCTTACTTGGAGTTGTTCCAAGCCTACCTACCTTTCCCTTCCTATTGCCTCTAACTTAAACCAAATAACTTTTCCTTGATAATGCAGGATCTGAACTAAAATTTTCAATCATCCAAACTATCTTCAATTTCCTTCTGTCATCTTATATAAATACTACTTATATTTGCTATGAATGTATAAAATGTGATACTTTATTTTTTTGAGAATATAACTCACACATATTAAATCTTTGTTTCAAGAAAACTCCTTGTTTTTCAATCCTATAGTCCTTGCACCAGGCATCACCTGTCATAAACATCCTTAATGACATCTATACATCTACAACTCATTCCCTTCTTTTCTAAATGGCATGCTCATGTAACTTAGGCCAAGCCTACTCCAATTAATACAACCATGTGCAGATACCTTTTATTTCCAAAAATTTTCTATCAACCTTTCAACAAATAAATAACTTCAAGGGTTGATTGCCCAAGCCTAACACTTATTTATTCGAATACAATCATTTTGTTTGTTCTGCTACTCTTTTCCAAAATTTGTTGTAGACCTATTACTATTATCTCACAAGTCACGACAATCAGAAGAACTTTCATTGTCTCTCTAATTTTTATATGAAGGTAATTAGCCATTAAAACAATTCTTTTCATGAAGAATTATAATGCTTTTACTCCACTACACGATTATTCTTTTAGTTCTTACAATCTTACTCCAAGGCTATGTAAGCATAACATCCAACTTTCCAAAGAATTTATAAATGTCAATGGCATGCTGTAAAATCCTAATAAGTTAGAGTTTCATCATCTTCAGTGCACGGTTAACTACTAGAATTCTGTTCTCACATGCACGACTAAAATTTTCAATCTTCTCTCTCATCAGTTAAATCTAGATTTAGACTTCCACTTGGTTTTCATTGAATAGCTCATAAATTCCACCGTCTTGTTTCTGCGTCATCTTATATTTCTAGTACACATATGTTTTCACTTTTTTATGCATTTCACCTAGGTCTTTGCTATTTCTTTTTTAATTAGTTCTGATAGGTAAGATGAGGGCAGAGTTGGTGGGAAGTTTAACTATGATCATGGGCTTGGCAAGTTGACAAACAACCACTAGGCTACCCTTGATTTTCCATATACCTTCACTCTTTCTTTCCATTCACCCGTAGCAAGTCTGTATATATCTTGTTCCCAGCTTTATTTGTACACCTTTTTTGCCTCCATTTTTTTCAAAGCTTCCATTATCTCTAAATGTCATACAATTTGGTAGCATCTACTTTTTCAATGCCTGTTGGACATATTCATTACGACAAACACTTACTCCTTTGAACTTCTAAGACTTCCTTTTTGCCACATTATTATAGGCTATCCATCTAGTTCCAGGAAAAAAAAATTGTATGTCTTCATCGCATCCTACTAGAACACACCTCTAGATGCTAATAAACTATCCGCCTTCAGGATCCACTATTTAGCGCTTTTGCACTCAAGTTTTACACTCTTCCATCTTTTGACATATATCCAAGACCAAATTCCCCTACTGTATAGTTCAATTGTCTCCTAGAATAATTTTGTTATCAAAATCTTTACAAGACAATCTATCTCACTTTCTTGTCAAGAAAAAATCTACTCAACCTTTGTTTGATCTACTCTTAAAAAGTTCTTTCGCATGTTTGTCATGTGTCTTGAAGCAAGTGAATAAAATCACAAGTGCAGCATAATCGTAAATTAAGTAGCCTGACTCATTTATTGTTGCCATACCCAAAACCCTCCCTCAGCCCTTGCATTCCTTATTATCCTTTTCCCGTGTGACATTGATATCTCCATAAGAACTTCCTTGTTTGCACCTAACCCTGAATCATATAACAAGTATCTTCAAAAATTGTCTTTTAGTAGTTTTTGATAAACATTATGGAGAGACATAAGCCCTTATACATTCATTTCTGCCATATGAAGGACTTACTTTTAAAAAAGTAGTACAACATGAATGAGCCAACGAGAAAAGTGATGCATGTGCAATTGCATACAAATTGTACATTGCTTTTCATAACTGTATAGTCTCTCCTCCCCATATTGAATATTTTAGTTTCCTTCCAAACCTGCCCCAAATTGAATATTCATTTCCCTAAATAAAATGAAATTGAAATATCATAGGACTTTACCCTTATGTAGTCATTACTACAATTCTGGCAGTACACCATTACTAAGTAGAACAAACGTAATGGTGAGGGTCATGCTGAAATCTTAAACCTCACTTTGACCTTTTCAATTGAAAACTCTGCAGAAAATTTGGGAAGTAAACAAGATTCATTTTACTCAAGATTGTGGAATAACATTTAGATCTGGGATGAAAGAAGTAATAGTTGTCTTGTATACAAGCTATCTGACAGAAAAAGATCAATGAGGAGATGCTGACAATAAGTAGTAATTGTTTAGGTGCATACAGGCTATTTGGCATGCACAATGACCTCCAAGGCATACGTAAATGAAATGAAAAATGCACACCAAATAGAGATTGATCGTGCTGGTCAAACATCTTGCATGGCAAATATGTGCATTTCCATGTGAATTGCTAATAGGATGGACTCACAGCTCTTTCTAAGGTTCCAGGAGGACCATCAAGAATTTTAATGCGAGCCTTAGTCTCCTCACACATTTTCTTAATGTACTCTCCCTTGCGGCCGATGATACTGCCAACCTTTTGTGCAGGCACCAAAATTCTGAAAACATTATCCCCAGGCCATCCAGGCCACCTCTTTTCACCATCTTCAACTGAATTATTTTCAATAGCTTGTAGATGAAGAGAATCAGAGTCAGCAGATATGACTCCTGCATCATGCTCATCAACAATTTCCTCTTCCATATTTGTGTATGCTAGGAAAAACCAAATTAGAAATCAGAAAAGAAATTCAATAACAATGCAGTACATAATAGAACGGTGTATGCATTTACACAAAACATCCATTCAATCATGGCCCTACCTTAATCAGATTGAGAAAATATCCCAACAAAGAAACAGCTGAGCCACAAGGCCAAAACAGCTGACAATATAAAAATCACTGTCCTTTTGTGCTTTTTTCTTCTTTGGGTAAGAACTTCTATTCCTCTTCCGGAAATGGAGAAATAAGGAAAGCCACTAAGATCTCAAATTCATGCTTTACTATTCACCACCCTGAAGTGACAACCTTTTATTTGCCAAAAGAACACTTCAAGTGACATCAAGATCAAATAGAATCTAGATGAGCAGTTTAAGCATTTAGTATAAGACAAATGCAAAAGCTAAAGTCAAAAATTGTAAACCATCCATATATTGCTAAAAGCTCAAGACAGACGACTGAGAAGATTAATGTATGGTGTGAAGCTGACATGACTGATTAATGATCTGGCACGACAGAACCCAATTGTTGATGGTTTGTTTTGCAGTTAGAGGTTTTCTGAAGCAGACTCGAGGTTTGCCATGATGCAGATTCAACACAACCCAAACAAGACACACAGCCAGCCACTTATGCCATAAGTCACCCTATTTTTACCCCAGACTCTGCTATCAACTAGAAGGGATTCAGGCAGACTATCAACTAGGATGGGATGAAAAAAGGACAAACTACTGAAAAATGAATCGCTTTACAAACATTCCCCCCACCGGAATTTTTTTAAAAGGACCCGAATGGTAGCCCAGACTCGAAACAAAACCTTTTTTTTTTTTTTTAATTCTGGAAATACCTCAACTGCGGATGAGACCTTCGACGAGTTGCTTTAAGGTGAAACTCTCGGAACAAAAGTTGTCAGGTTCAACTCCCCCAACTCTACCTTCCCACAAAAAGAATTTCCATCATATACTAGACCAGCAAATACATGAATAGAAAGACTGCATCAGTAATTTCACTACAACATCTACACTCAAAACCACATAGGCGAAGCACTGCCAAGATTCGGCATTATTACTAAGATCAAATAAGTAACAGTTAAAAACAACAATCGTCAACAGATACATGAAATTACACGAACCCCAAATTGGCTCAAAGTGATAATAACGCAGTGAAGTAACAGACAAGCGTGCTTTAACTAGATCTAAAAGCTTGAGATTTAAATGATATTAAAGGCGTTTTCACTCACCCAGACAGCGTAGCGGCAAAAGAGGTTTCACGAGGAAGACTGTGAGAAATGTAAAAGAGAGGGAGGAAGAAAGAAAGAAGGTGCGAAGCAGGAGAACGAGGAGATATTTAGGGTTAGCGAGTGCATTTGACGGAGCGAGAGCGCGTGCCCGTAAACGTTGTGACCAGGTCGTGGACCTATGTTTTAGGGTCAGTCTTGGGCTCGAAATAATAATTAAAATATTATTCTTCAATTTTTAAATTTTTAATATTAATTATATGAGAAAAAAAAAAAAGGCAAGTTTCACTAGGAGATTTGTGTTTTAACTCATCAAATTATGTAATATAATAACTGTTAAATACTTTAATAAACTTAGTAGATAAATTTAATAGTAATGGATACTGATATCCAATGCTCACTTATAAGATTCATTTCCCTCGAGTTGGGTCATGATACCATAGAAATTTAATAGGCCCAAGATGTCCAGGAGGTCCAGGTGCCAAAATCAACCCATGTGGCATAATAGACTTAAAGTTCACTCGGGCTCGTAGACTCAAGATGGGTCTCAGATATCACCCCCGCCTGTAAAATCAGCATGCCGGGAATTTAGTGGCTGATCCTGTCAAGCTATAAAAGAAATGATGGCTAGTAGAGCATGTGACCCTGTAAAAGTGACATCACACCAAGCTTGCATGTATGCAACATTTTTAACACAGTAAAATGGATTTGCAGAATTGGTGCTAAAATTTTTTGCACACGCTAGCGCCCCGTGGACTCCTATCGAATGAAAGCTCAACCACTATAAATATATTAACTGTTTATCAAACAAAGGAACCCAGTATAAATACTTGTGTAGTTACTGTAGAGAGAGAAAGAAGAAAGAGAAAAGACTAGAGAGCAGTTTGTAACTCCCTTGTAATCTTGTCCTCTCTGTAACTAACACAATAGTAAAGCAAGTTCTTAGACAAAAGTCCCGTAATTTTTTCTTCTCATTTACGAGAAGATTTTTCACATAAAACTCCGCGTGCCTTAGTCCTCAAACTCTCTTTCTCCACTCCATTTCATTATTTGTATTGCATGGGTCTTGTCCGAGTACCCAAAAAGGACCCGTAGACTCAGGTAGATCCTCCTCTTGTAAGTGCATAAGATTTGAGGACGTAACAAATAGAAAATAATAAAAAATAGAAATAAATTTGATAATAAAATTAAAATAAACTTTTATTATTTATTATTATAAAAAAAACATTTTAGAGGTAATTTTTTTAAAAATATTTATGATGTATTATTTATTTATTTATTTTATATAAAGTTATGTATATTGATAGACGAATGGTATGGTATATACGATAAAATCACTAGCCTTATAATAGAACCTTTATTAGAATACTTTAATTTGACATATATTTATATTTATTTTTATATGCGTATAAAATAAAACCACTATATTAAAAAAAATTCTCAAAACATTGGTAAATCACCTATATATAGAAAATTATAGAAATAATTTTTTCATATTTTATAAGATTTTAAGATTAAGTTTATGGTTGTGAGACTGATTTTGAAATGAAAATAGACATATTTAGATATGTTTTAATATTATTTTTTATTCTTAAAATTTTTATTTAAAAAAAAGAAAACAAATTTAAATTATTTTCACAAATGATTAAGCCCTTAATGTGCCTAAACACCATAATAATTGTGTTTGGGCAGTATAAAGAGTTTGGTTGAGTTTGGCCAGCATATGCATTTGATATTTTTAATGGGTACAATTATGATACGGGCCGATTCAATGGTCAGTCCACTTGCACGTGGAGCCTAATGCAAAGTAAGGCTCAAAAGACCACCCAACCAATCTATCTATTGCGAGTAGGCCTAAAGAGAAATAACAGTTTAAGACTAATGGACAGCCTTTACATCTCAACCAATTACTGCCCAAGTCAACTCTCCCGCTCAGCAACAACAATCTGACAGCACAGAAAACGTCAACGCTGCAACCACCAAACAAGGGTAATTGAAGTCAACCTTGAAGAGCTAACTCGCTTGCCTGTCGACAGCAATTCCAACCAATCTATGCCTGAACAGCTTGGCTAATATCGGTCATGACCTGCAACTGTCATATCACCATCATGAGGCAACAACTGATATGGTGGCTATGATCATTGTCGGCCATTGTCGGCATAGGCCAACAAATCCTAACGAGACACTTGTCATGAGCCTTGGCACCAAAACTTTCTCTACAAAGCATTACAAATGTCCTTTTTCTTCACAGGAAAATGAAGGAATCCCTGATTGAATCACCCCCCGAACAAGATACAATAGTTGAGAAAAAATCAAACTCTCTTTTCCTAACACAACTTTTTCTCTTTTTTTCTAAGTTGCCCTCGTTGGGTGTGACGGACCGGACACATTCCACCGCATGCGGCCGTCCGTCGACCGAAACTGAACACACCCTCTGGTTAAAAAAGGGTGGACTTAAAAATTTTTCTTTTCTTTTATATATATCTTTCATTTCATATACAAGATCGCTTAAAGCCGAACTCCTTGAGTTGGCCTCCAAAGTTTTTGGTTCTTACTTGACTGGCTAATGAAGAGGACGGTCGTACATGAAGGTCCCGAAGCTAACTGAGATGCCACTAGGAATTATAAAATTACTCAAACCATAACATCGTATGAAAGCATACTATATTCATTAACTTTCACAGCGGTAGTGTTGTACAAAATGCTTCCCAAAAATAATCAACAGAGAGTACATCAAGTTTGTTCTTGCCACGATGCATAATTCTGGCCAGCTACCCGTCCTAGCTCGTCCACCTTACTCTCATTTCTCGTCATCCATAAGCTTCTCATCATCTGAAAATAGCAAGAGTGAGCTACAAGGCCCAACAAGGTACTCACATGTAGAAAACGTTAATGTATATATCATCGGGTCAAAGTAGAGATTTATAACATAAACTTAGCATACGAAAATCATCATATCATTTCTTCTTAAGTTCATAAATCATTGTTATTATTCTTATTATCTTGTCTTCGGAAAACTCATAAAACCGTTTGAAATTTTTATCATTTTTAGAGACCGGATGGGACCGGATAACATCGGGGAAGGGTTGCGTACTACCCCACAACTTAGAGCCGTATCCTCTCATTATACTCCCCGAGGCGGGAGGTAATACCTTTAACACGGCATACGGGGCCGTAGTTCATAAGCCTTGTGCCACAAAAATTCCCCCATGGCCCAGGGGCAGTCCTCGAGTGTCACTCTAATATCCTTCATCCATTTTTAATAGCAAGTTTAATTGAAACTCGGTTCTTTAGTTCATATCTTTTAATGGCCATCCATCATAATTCAAAAGTCGGAAGACGTAGAGTTCTACTTGCTGTCCGAATTACATACATTTTCCTTATTCTTATAGCCTTTGTTCTTAATTTCAAACCATTGAAATCCGTAAAGCCTTTCTTTTAACATACTAAAACCGAAGCTCAGAGGTCTTACTTGTCAAAGCTGGAGTCCTTTTTATCAAAAGCCGGAGGTCTCTTTCTTGAAAGCCGGAGTTCTTTCTTTTAAAAGTCGGAGTTCTTTTTATCGAAAGCCGGAGGTCTCTTTAAAAGCCGAGTTCTTTTTATCAAAGCCGGAGGTTTCTTTCTTAAAAGCCAAGTCATTTTTCTTCAAGCCGGAGTCCTTTTTCATAAAAACTGGATTTCTTTTTCTTCAAGTCAGAGTTCTTTTTCATAAAAGCCGAAGTTCCTTTTCTTCAAAGTCGGAATTCTTTCTTTAAAAATCGGGGGTCTTTTTAACAAAAGCCGAAATTCTTTTTATCAAAAGTCGGAGTTCTTTTTTCTTCAAGAGTCGGTTTCAAATTCAAGGGACAAATTCCAATTTCAAACGTGCTCTTAAGGCCGATTTCAATTTCATGAACAAAATTCCGATTTCAAACATGCTCTTGAGGCCGATTTCAATTTCATGAACAAAATTCCGATTTCAATCATGCTCTTAAGGCCGATTTCAATTTCATGAACAAAATTCCGATTTCAAACATGCTCTTAAGGCCGATTTCAATTTTATGAACAAAATTTCGATTTCAAACATGCTCTTGAGGCCGATTTCAATTTCATGAACAAAATTTCGATTTCAATCATGCTTTTAAGGCTGATTTCAATTTCATGAACAAAATTCCGATTTCAAACATGCTCTTGAGGCCGATTGCAATTTCATGAACAAAATTCCGATTTCAAACATGCTCTTAAGGCCGATTTCAATTTCATGGTACACTTGCCAAATACCTTTCTTTTAACAAAGCCGGAGGTCTTTTATCAAAAGTTGAATGTCTTTTCCTTAAACATGCAATTATCGAAGTTCATGCAGATCGATAAATAACCATACTTCGTGCATAAAATAATCAGACATTATGAAATAATCGGTACTTTTTCGTAAACATATAACTGGTCATCATCTAAATCATGCAATAATCAAATTTTATGCGTTCGAATATCATGAAATAACTGAACATCATTAGTCAGATAAATAGGCATAATATACTTGCATTTAAAACATGAACTTAAAACGGTGAGTACTCTTACCTGGATTGGATCTATGAACCTTTCACTTGGTTCTGGCTCGAAGTTTTTAACGTCTTCACATGATCGTTTGCTTAACTTTCTATCCTAACTCATAGGGAGGGTCATTACTTATAGGCGTTAGGGTTGGTGGTAGTAAGTAGGGTAGGTCAACTGCTTGTAGTTCTTTCCTATAAGGTCATCAGGGTGGTTGGGAGTAGGTTACCTACTTAGGCATGATCATTCTGACTTTACTTTTTGTAAGGGCTTCTTTACTGGCGTTGCAGGCATGATTATTTTGACTTTACTTTTTTGTAAGGGCTTTCTTACTGGCGCTGCAGGCATGGTTATTTTGACTTTATTTTTCGTAAGGGCTTCCTTACTGGCGTTGCATGCATGGTTATTCTGACTTTACTTTTCATAAGGGCTTTCTTATTGGCGTTGCAGGTATGGTTATTCTGACTTGACTTTTTCGTAAGGGCTTTCTTTATTGTTTTCAGTCAACTGGCCTTGACCGAATTTAGGTTTCTCCTTCGCATTTCTGGTCAACTAGCCTTGATCGGATTTAGCTATTTCTTCCCACACATTCCGTAGTTGACCGGATTTTACTTACCTTTAACAATTCCGGTCTCCTTTTTTCCTCCACGTTTTCCAGTCAACATAAGTTGACCGGATTATATTTTCTCTTCATGCTTTCCGGTCAACATGCGTTGACCGGATTACGTTTTCTCCTCACTCCGGCTATTATTCTTTCTCATCAACTTCGACTTCCATTTCTTTATCAACACCGACTCCTTTATCAACACCAACGTTGGCTTCAGTATCAACTTCGGCCTTTATGATTTTATATGGCCACTTTGGCCTAGAAGAGGTGACAAGCCACTCCTTAAGGCCACTCCGACCTCACACCACCTCACAAGGCCACTCCGACCTCATATCACTTCATAAGTCCACTTTGGTCTCCTTCTTGCTTCTAAGTCACTTCGGTCTTGAAGAGGCCACAATGCCACTCCGGTCTCACTGCACATAAAGCCACTTACGTCACACACAAAACACTCCGGCATTTTTCCTTCACATAATTAGCACAGAATTTTTATCAAGGGCAGGCCGGTTTGGAATTTCACTTTAAGGCCGGTTTGGAATTTCACCTTAAGGCCGGTTTGGAACTTCTTATTACATTTTCTGGTCAATTGGCGTTAACCAGATAATCTTCAATTTTCCTCAACTCCTAGGACTTTCTATGTCTTAGAATCTAGGTCGTTACATTGAGTGTATCCTAGTGAGCCACTCACCGAATATAACACTTTAGAGCCTTGCCTTTCAAATATCTCAAAACTGCTTCTCGTCGAGCGCATTATAGGAGTTTAATCCTCCTCTCACATCCCTCACATACGTGTATCTTTATATTTTCTTACATTCTCTCATCTTTACCTTTCATTGGAAAGATTTCTAATTTGAGTATTGGATGATAAAATGGAGAGTAAGTTCCGCTAATCCTCTGACCACTTATTTATTGTTTGTCGAGGATCCAGGTTAATAGAGACAGAAACCGAACCCACTCAAATTCGACTTGTAACAGAAGATCGAGTAGCTCACTAATCCGTATAACAAGTCAGATACCAAGGACGCATCACATTTATTTTTTGTTCATATTCAATTATATATTTCACCGAGTTTTTAGTTCATCCTTTCAATTCACACCATTTCAAATTAATAGGCTTAGGATTACTTAGCATATGGAGCTGAATTGGCGTGTGTTTATTATGAAGGATCATATGTAGAACTAAAGTTTTTCGTTATACTTTGAAATGTTGATAAAAACAATTTAGAGTATTTAGCATTTTGGGAATACAATCACATTGTATACAGTTTGAGTCTAGTGGCCAATGGGCCATACATCTTTTGAGTATTTGTTGTGGTTATAGAAAAAAATAATGATATTTGGCTATGTTGTAATGTATAGGATGATTGAGCAAGTACAATAAATCGATGGTTAACTAAACGAATTTTGATTGTATCTTGGAACCAATGTATAATAAGATTTTCGAGTTATTAATGAATACTATACAGCATTGCAAGCTAGGTCATTCTTATCGGTTGATTTTTTTGGATATTAGACTGGTGCAATGAACTCATTTATTATCTTTGGATTGTTCAATAGTGTTATTAAGTTATTTTACTTGCTTATTAATAAATGTTTATTAGTGTATCATTGCCATTACTAGGATTTGGGTTCTTAATTATAGTTATATTCATATAATTGATCTAGGTTGTGAAACTAAGCTTCAGCTACGTCAATTTTTTTTTTTTTTTGGTAAATAAGAATTTGTATTAAATAAAAAAATTTATATTCTATCTCCAAATATTTTACTGATTTGGAATTAAAACACAAACACTAGGGCATTCCCCGAGTATTATGAAGCATGTTAACAATCAAAGTAACATTACACAAATAAAACAAGCTATCCATCATCCCAACCAGCCCGTTGCCATCAATCATCCCGGTCCAACTGCTGTTATACAACTGGATAGCTAGGCACCATGCTCCTCCGACTGTAAACGCGCTCCTCATTGTCATTGGCCGATCAACGAGTTGACTGGCCTTTTGCACCAATGCTGATCAACCCCTTGACCAAAAAAATTTCACCCGAGGCACCCATGCAGCACTTCAGTCGATTTGCAGTTCACTCATTAAGCACCTCAGCCATTTAGCACCGCATCCTATATGCGTCCTTGCCGGTCAACGCTTTGATCAACATATTTCTACTTTCAGCCGTTCACCTTTCCGGTCAACCAGTTGACCGGTAATTTGGACGGTCGACTAGTTGACCAAAAAATATACTCAGCCTTAAATCCTCAGCCATTAGAATCACATCATGGCCCATTTCATCAGCTTTAACGATCTTGCAAACATATACAATCCAGCGACCTCGGGCATGCACAACGTCCATTGCCATAAGCAAAGAGCTACTGCAACCAGTTCGGACTTTGTAAGAAAGAGTCCTAAGAAAAGGCGTCGTCCTTAGTAGGAACCTCAGACCTTAGCATGGACAGTGGGCTCTATGTTATCTCAACCTATAAAGTCCTCGGCCCTCTGCAAATACCTCGATCACCCTTAGGATTCTTAGAAGTGGATTTTTGACGTCTCTGAGACTTGGGTTGCTTCAATGAGCCTACCTGCTCGAAAGGAGAAGGAGATGTAACCTAATCAACCATCTCCTGAGCATGAGAGGAATGCGCACCACCCTCTCTCCTATTGGAAGGCCTCATAGGGCAATTGGAGAATTTAGGGGCTCCAAGAATGATCACTGCAGGGGCAAAGTGATCAGCTATATAAAGGCCCCCCACTAATCCACCCAGTGGGCTAAAATAGCAGTTCAAAAATTCAGTCTCCGTTTTTAAAAGGGTATTCAGAAAATCATATACTGTTTGTCTCTCATTAGGGGATAAAGAAGCAATGTATGGCTGAATAGTCATAGCTACCACCAACATTTTGATGGCAGCATATAAGGTACCTTGAAGACTATCCTGATCCACCACTACCCGAGGAGAAGAAGATTTGAACTCTACCTTTTCTTTACTATCAACAGAGAGTGGCGTCTCTACAGTTTTAGCAAGCAAACATTTTTTTAGGAGACCATTCACAGTCTGCTGTCCTTCCGGGGTTAAGGATGCTAGATATGTCTAAATAGTGTTTGCCTCCAACAACATCTGAAGGGCATCAAGTGTTGGATTGTTAAATTCCTCTTAATCATCCTCTATCGTAGTGGGGGCCTCACACCCAACAGAAAACTCACCTGGGTCAGAACCAAGAAAAGGTCGGCTGCAGCAAGGCAAAGGGGCACAAGATGTATCAGAATGGAAAGGAGTCATCAGTATTCCCGCGCTTTGGTATTCCGTACAAAGACTCTTATCCTCAGGGAGGATATCATGTTCAACCTAATTCCTTGATGCCCGCCACCCTTCACTAGCCTTGTTTGGAGCAGATGCAGATAAGCCAAGATCCGGACGACAAATACAGGATGAGTGAACTGGCACTAAAGTATCATCACCCCTGTCTAATATATTGGGATTATGCTTTGGCGTCTCCAAGGTGCGGGTAGCATTAACAATAACAGAGAAAGGATCCTCCTAGCCAAAGACCTCTGCTAGAACAGAAGGTTCAATGGTATTGACGGATTGCAGGATAGCAAAGGAGTTAGAATGACCTTTCATAGAAGCAGACTTCTTAGTGTGACTTTGCCTAACATTCGCCAGCTCCCTAAGGGGAACTATATTACCCAATCTGGAAGGGGGGCCTCCAAAATCCTGCTTGTAGGTCTATAGAACACCTTAGGCTTACACTGTTCATCACTATGCCCAACTTTTCGGCAGTTGTTACACTTGGAAGGTCTCCATTGATATACAACCTCCACTTCTATGAAAGACTCCTCACCAGCGTTACTTCCCGATCTCAACTTAATTTTGGAGGGAAGAGGCGCATTAGCACCTATTTTAACACAAACCTTGGCAAAGTATATACGGTCCATACGGGATGTAATGGTATCTAATTGGATTGGTTTACCCATAGCATTGGCAATCCAGCTCAGGCCCATTGGTGTCCAAAATTCCACCGACACCTGTATAAGATTAATCCAGATGGGAAAGGATTTATATTCTTCTTTGGATAGGAGCATACCTGGGGTCCATTGCTTCAGGAATAGGGATTTCCTAGCAAACGCTCACGATTCTGCGTTCAGGCATTTTTCCAGCATCGCATGCATTGAAAATTGAAAGAAGAAGAAATCGGCACCATTCCCAGCAACGTGTAAAAGCCTAAAACGCATCCAAATTTTACAGGCAATAATATTCACTGCTTGAAAGTACAGAGGATTATCACAAAAATAACCAATTAAAGTAAACCCCCATAAAACCTCCCTTTGCTTAAAAACTTCAGCCGAAGGAGAGATAATAGCAGTATCTCCATCAATCGCTAGAGGAGGAAAGAACTTTAAAGTCGGACACACACTGGGCCCCTTCTACCGGACAACATCAGTCCAGGAGGAAGAAGGAACGTTTACAGCTAGTGATGGATAAGGAGCGGTTGGAGGGTTTGCAGGTAGAGTCGTTAAACCTAAATAGGGTAAATAAGAAGCAATCAGAATGGTAGCATCCTCTTGCTTAGACTTATCTACCAGAAGAAACTCACTCGCTGGTCCGGCATTGAAAGTCGCAGGGGAATGAGGAACAGAACCTGAAGTAACCTTTAAAAAGGATGCATCAGGTACAGGGGTATGAACCCTACCATCCCTAATCAACGAAGGAAAGGGATCAGATGAATCAACAGGCAATAAAGAGAAAATTAAAAAGGGAGGTGGAGATAAGGAAGAGGCAGAGAGAGGTGCCACCAAAGGGGGAAGTGAAGGGACCGACGAATGAGTACCTGTAGGCAAAGAAAATTGAGAGAATAAGGTGATAGGGGATTTGCCAAAAGCAGTGGATGGTGGTCTAGTGGAGGAGGCTAGATTAGAAGAGATGGGGTTTTGGGTGATGGGAGGTGATATCAGCACCCCAGAAGAGCCAGCCATCGCTAGCGGCACCAGCGATGGCCTGCGTTTTCGCAGAATAGATGAGAAGAAAAGGTTCAAATTTCTAGAGAGAAAGTAGAGCTCTTCTCTCTAAAATCCTCAGCTTTGTTCAAACGCTAGGGCCAAGATAATCATGAGGAGGGTGCAGAAGTAGTCACACAATCTTGGGTTCCTCCTTTTGCTTTGTTCCCAACATTACCTTATGAGAAAGTTCATTCTTCCCTCTTGCATAACATCCTGTACCCCTAACTCAGCTACATCAAGTTAACTTCCTCATTTCACATTACAATCCAAGTAACACATACATGATATATTAATTGGTTGAATTAAGGATGCCATAGATCAATGTGTCTATATTCAACATATTTGTCATTTCAATTCATTACTAGTTTCTTATGTAAGACTAAGATTAGCATATGCAAACCCTTATCCTATGGTTGTAACTAGACTAGAGTTACTATACAAGTAGATGATTTATATTGGATCAATTAAGTTCTCAATTTAATAAAAATAGAACTCAACTTGAACCTTTTATCTCGTGGGTGTTCTTCATTACTAGTTTACTATTTCTCTCTCCTTAGTTATTACTTTTGTTTTATAGAATTATTTTCCACTTGTAGTTCCACAACTCCAGGAGCATCATTGACAAGGACTTCATCATATATTCAATCGAGCCTCATTCATTCTCACATATTGCTTCTAAATATCAAATTTGTGATAAATGCTAAATTATTGTTAGATTCTCAGTTACTTTTTTGTAAGACCCTTACTTACTATGCATATTGATGTTCATCTAATATAAGTAGAGAAATTTGCTTGATGTTTGGGAAAGGTTTTACTTGAGCAAAGCATTTTAATGGCCTAAGAAATCAAAGCTTGATATATGACTAAAAGAAACATATGTGCAACTGAGACAAAATAGTTATACCTATTTTACACATAATGCATGCATGAATGCAGATTAGATAGAATGATCATGCATGATGGATATAAAAAATATATACATGCGTGGACAGTTCAATACAATTACACATGATAGGTCCATATGTTATGATAATTTCTAAAAGTTTTTCTCTTGGCATTCAAATACCAACTATTACAGTTTGGATTCCAAACACATTTTAAGAGTATTTTGGCTATACTTTAGGATATTGAGTGTGAATTATTATTCAAAACATCTTAAAAGTCAAATTGAGAGAGGAGGAGAGAGAAGATAGATAAGTGATTTGGTCAATTTGTGGGCGTTAGGTCAGATTTTTATCTTCATTATGTTTGTATATTATTCTAATTATTATTTAAAATATTTTTATTTAGGATTTTTTTGTTATTCATTACTCGATTTGCCTAAATTTAATATAAAGTTAAAGATAATATTGAATGATTTATTATAACCAGATTCACATTATAGTAAATAGCTTTATTCTATATTTTTTTTTATTTGAGAAGTATTACTATATAAAATTGACTTAATCATTTTATTGTATGATTTTTTTTTCTATGAATATGTATTATTATCTAATTTTCTCATAAATGTGAACAAAACATTCAATAGTTGATCCTATAAAGAATTATTCTTGACTTTGTATGATAAAATTTGGATGAACCAACCCAACAAGTAGTATCAAATATTTTTGGGTTGCTTGTGTATGTGTCTATTTGAATTGATGGAGGTCTCAAATAGAATGATTTATTTGAATGATATAAACTTTAAATTTTGAAGGAGTAAGATAAAAGATCTATTTATAAAAGTATTATATCTTTTAATATTTGCTACCCCGAAAGCTAAAATCCAAATTTGAAGAGAAATGAGCTTTTATGCATGAGTAAGTTTATGAATATATTAAACAATTTGTCGATAATAATGTATATAATCATATTTATTATGAAAACATGTATAAATCATAAAGGATAAATTTGAAGCATTTTATGCTTCAAAGATAGGAAACAATGTCATATCATTTAATGAAATCGATGTAGTTAAAGTATATCAAATATGGAATGCTCTATTGTTGACCATTTAACCAAGTTTTAATGATGAGTATATCAAATATCCAGCATGGGAATAAATTTTGACAAAAAGTTATTTGGTTTGTAGTTATTGACCATATTACCGAATAATTGAGAAGTCATTTGAATCTCTATCACTAACTTCACTTCAAATGATGTTACAATATTGGAGATTGTTAATGGTATCATTTTAAATGAAGAAATGAGGAAAATATCTTATGATTTTTCATTTTCACAATCTAATGCAATGGATTTTGAAACCCATAAAAGTAGTAAGGGAAAATCTTACAAGATTAGAGATAAGAGCGAAAGCAAGTTAAGGTCACAGCATCAAAATATCAATTTTTATTATTGTGACAAGAAAAGCCATATCAAATGGAATTGCTTCAAGTGGAACAAGAACACGTGGGTAGTAAATTAGAGGAGAAGAATGATCATGAGCGCAATGATCGGTCTCTTCGACTACCTACAATGATATTCTCATTGTTAATGATGAGAAGATAGACAATCTACTTGCCACGAGACAAGTTAGGTGATAGATAGTGGATCATCATTTTATGCGAAATCAAAAGAAATATTTCTTCATATTTTATACATCTAAAAATTTATAGGGTATTGAAGATAAATTATAATAACTCTTCCAACATTATTAGCATTAGAGATGTATACTTGAGAACAAATAGCTGGACGAGGTTGATCTTAAAAGGCATATGGCATTTAGTGGATGCTTGGTTGAATCTAATGTAAACTAGCAAGCTTGATGCTAAGGGCTTTCACATGACTTTTAGTAAAGGACGATAGAAACTCATGAGAAGCTCTTTAGTGGTGGCACAAGAAAGGAAGCACTCAATTGATACTTGATGGAGGTTTCAGTTTCTAAATATAATACAAATATGACAACTAGGAAGTTTAATCATGGTATCAGGGAAAGATCAATGTGGTGTGCCAAGAAGAATATTCCAACCAATAAAAAGACATCAAAGGAGAGTATTAGTATTCAAGTCAAATCAATGGAATAAAAAAGAGTTTCATTCAAATTTGTACATTCTGACCTTTATACCCTAGTAGAGTGAAAGTTTTTTGTGGAAAAGGTAAGAGTGCTTCTCACCGGATAAGCTAGATGCTTTCATAAGTCGTGAGAGAAAATTTGTTGAGTTTTAAATTACTCTCTCTTAAGTCCAATATCTATTATACATGTTGATGTTTAATTTTAGCATAAGAAAGATACTTTGCTTGATGTTCGTATGAGGTTTTGCTCAAGCAAAAGATTTCAGTAGGAGATCAACATAAGATAAAAGCTAGTTAAAAGATTTTGCACAAGATTTGTGGGAAGTTTTTTCCTCTCAGAATTTAGATTCCAAACACATTTTTGAAAGTATTTTCCCCTGTTTTAAGACATTTAGTGTAAATTATTATTTAAAACACCTTAAACGTCAAATTGATAGAGAAAGGAAGAGGAGAAGGAGGGAATTTAGCCAATCTTGGGCATTTAATGTCATTCATATCTTCATAATATTAGGTATGTGCTCTTGTTATTGTTTAGATCGTATTAAAAGTGTTTTTTCTACTCATTCTATTGTTATTTATTATTTGATTTATCTAAATTTGTGGTAAATTTAAAGGTAGTTTTAAAGGGTTTATTGTAATCGGACTATATGAAGAGTTTTCTTCTATAGTTGTTTCTTAATTGAGAAGGCTTATTGCATAAAATTTGCTTGTCCATTTATTATATAACTTCTTTATTATGAATGTGTGTTATCATCTAATCTTTTCACGAATTTAAATAAAAATATTTGGTAGTCAATCTTAATAGAGATTTTGTTCTCAACTTTGTGTGATGAAATTCAAGTGGATCTGTCACGATCCAGGAATACAATATACGCAGGTCAAAAATAAAATCGATAATAATATTTTCATTAACCATAAAAACTCAATCCGAGCATGGCAGTCATACACATATATAGGACCCAATATAATAAAATTCGTACAAAATCTCATCGGATATAAATCCAAAAAATATATTACACGACTTACTATCCACAATCGGAAGGAAGGTAATGAACATAACAACTCATCAACATAATTCAATAACTTTAATATATCCCATACATGGATCAAGGCCTTCATCCGGCCGAAGACACAATCACAACACATCTTCAGCATCAGAAACATACCAACATAAATATCTCCACTCGCCGATACAGATATGCCACCTCATATCACATCTGAACTCCTACAAGTATATCTATGCCACTAGTTTAAAGGGATAAAATATACAAACGTGAGCCTAGAGCTCAGTAAGTATCTATATCGTGTAAAACAGTACACATAAATTAGAAGTAAGGATATCATATAGTAATTACATAAAACAAAACATAATATCCGTGAAATCCTTAAAAATCAATGAGATGTTTGGTACTAAATTATCGTCTGTATCAAACAGTCCATTCGAAAAATAATCATAATAAATAACGATCCAATTAAATATCATAGACGATATCATATCATATAATCTGAGGTCATATTATATAATCGCTACTGTTACCATATCCGTGTGGGATACATACCATCGTCCGGATCTAAATCTCATAATATAGAAATCAAGAAAAGACTGCTGGAACTAAAACATAAATCAAAACACATTTCGAATTTATCACATATTTATACATACGAAATATTCCTATCGCCCAACTGTAGGCCAATCAGTGTATCTCAAAATCATCATCCACCTAAATACATATAGAATTACAAAGCATGCACGAAATCGGAGAACCAAAGATAAATAATACCAACTTGATGAAGGGTTACCCTCGTCCAGTAACCATGGCTATATCGGCTACGATTTAGACCGGTAGTTCAAGACCATCTATGTACTTTGTCTTTGATAGATTAGGAATTTGCTTACTATTTTTGCCACCCGCGACTTTGGGTGCAACCTCAAGGTTTTAGTTATATATTATGACGTCTAAATATATTAGTTCTCTGCCAATTCCTTACGATGGTTCTCATTTAAATACACAGTGAGATAAGTTAGTTACTAAACGTCTCAACCTTCCTTCCAGTAGAAGTAGCCATATCATATACGTCTTCGTCGGTACTAAGCCTCTCCGTTGGGAGCAATACCAATATCTCATACCTCGGATCACATATAACGACCCATCGGGTCTCGGACTGCCATGGTCCTGTAGTGACTCCCCTGCAGCATGCATGATTAATGCAAGGTCTAGTTCATGGTTCTACAATATACGGATACACAAATATACATATATACTTTTCGGGTGTTCGAAAACCCTCCAAATCATAAATACCAATGTAAAACCACCGCACGACCAGTAAAATATACATGCATGTACATAATTAATAAATTGAGTGTATATAAAAATATATGCATGTTAATAAAATCTTCTACAATAGTCAAAACACATCAGAAATTAAATTAGACCAAAAATAGGGTAAGAGGATACTTACCTCGACTTTACACTTCGCAGATCTGAAGAAAGGTTATCCCGAAACACCCAAATCTGGCATTTCCTTCCCTGCTTCACGCACGCATGCGTGCTGCCATTCCTCTCCCCTCTGCACACGGCCACTACGCCGTTGCTGCCACCTATCCTCTACTACCGCTTTGCCACCGCTTCACCACCGTCTGCCTCACGTGACCGTCACCAACCTCCTCAGCCTCACCTAGCCGGCGCCAACACCATTGCGCTGCTGTCTCTCTCCCTCTCTCCTCACGCGCCGCCCACATCGTGCCTCACCAAGCCATCGTCGCATCAACCCACCACCACCACGGCCTCACCATCGACCACCATTGCCACCGCTTCCACCCATCCGGCTACCATCCTTCCCTGGCGAGCTTCTCTCTCTCCTTGCGCGGCTCGTGCTACCGTGCCACTGTTCTCTCCTCACGCCGCACTACCTCCACCTTAGCCTGCAACACCGCCGCCACCGCCCTCTTCCTCATTCTTCCTCTCCTTCTTCTCACCTTTTCTATGCCTGCAAACCCTAGCCCCCTTATTCTCTCTCTCCCCGACTCCCTCTCTACTCTTCTATTTCCCATTCTTTTCCTTTTTTTCTTTTATATTATTATATATATATATATATTACTTTTCTTTATTTCTAAATCCAACTCGGTATTCGGACAACATCATGGATGTACTTCGGACGCCACTCCAAAATTTCAATGGTTCCATAAAATTTTATAATATTTTAATTTATTTTCACTACGTCTAAAATACCCAAAATGATAATAAGTATTAAAATAATCTAAATAGAGATCTAAGATATTACACTCTTCTTTTTTTACAAAGATTTTGTCATCAAAATTTATGCATATCAACCCTTGAACAGATAAAGACAGTTCTTCCAAACTTAACCTCAATCAAAAGATTCCTCTAAAATTTAATCTTCAATACCTGATCATTCTATCACAATATCGGAACCAAAATCCCAACATACGATAAATTCTTGCCAATTTCCAACGACTCAATCTCAATTACGTGGAACAGATCATATACAAATTTGTTAACCAAAAGATTTTTCAAAAACATCATAACCAAAATGTTCATCTTATTCTCAACACTTGATCCCTTCTATCTCAAAAAGCTAAGCCAAAACCCAGAATAAAATAGCTCATCGAAATCAGCAACAATTCATACCCGATAATATGCCAAGAATTAATCCTTTTTCTCTCAACATACATACACAAAACACATTATAATGATTCCGCCAAACTCCGGGCAACGCCAATTCTGTTGGCCACCTCTCCAATTCGCTTGCAAAACCTCAAAAGGCAAATCAAACGTCAATCTCAATCTATCATTTGCTCCCAAAACTTGAGATTCTTTTCTTCATGATGCTTTCAAAAACATCTGACTACTCTTTTCAAACATCAAATTAGGCTGCAAATCTGATCACTTGTTTCAATCTTTAAATCAAATCTTATAACTGATAGTTGTGAGTCTACACGATTTCACTGCACAAGTCTGATCACAACAATCATTTCAAGAGATTAAAAAATATCTGACACAATTGCCTTTTTAACTATCCTAAAGAGGATGAGAAATTATATCTCTACTTGATCATCTCAAAAATAACTTTGAACATTGTCCTAGTCAGGAAAGTAATAGAGATTTAATGACTCATATACAGTGTCAGTAATATCCTAACTTACTTAAAGACTCAATATGTATGAATAGAAAATATTAGTTTAGCCCTAGTTTTTGCTTGAAGAAAGTTCCAATCCTATTTGTAAGCTCACAAAATTATTTTTTAACAAATTAACCGCAAAAAGGATTTTATAGAAATTAGAAATATTTGGATATCTGATCAAACGGTTGATTGAGTTGGACGAGTTTGAAATAGAATTTTAAGCCCTACTCCTAATAAATGGTCAAACTCTTGCAAACTTTATCATAAAAATAATGACTTCAATCTCATAAGAATTAACAGAATACATGGGGTCTACACTAGATAGGTCATCGTCCATATAAATATTGCATGTTGATGGAGTATCTTCATAGTTAGGTAGTAAAATTGACAAAATATTAATTATATCTGAAGAATTTAAAATCAATTATTCAATAACATTTGGGTTTTTAGCTACAATTAATGTGGCAGAATATAAAATTTGTTGACCGTGTAAAACTGGCAAAAGAATGCCCCGTCAGTATTTGATTATTTATAGTGACTCTGAGCTGGTAGTCAATCAAATATACCTTAAAAATGGAATGTTTCCAAGTTATCCTATGAAGGCAAAGCGGATTACTAAAATAATTGGTTGGTATATTTTAGTGGATATGTTACTTTATAGGAGGGGCTATTCCATACCTTATATATGCTATTTGATTCCAACAGAAGTTGATTACGCTCTTACAGAGATGCATCTCGGTATATATAGGGTGCATATGGGAGGTAAAAATTCATCTTTCAAGATTATGAAGTAGGACTATTGTTGGCCAACCATGAAGAATGGTTCAATAGAGTTCATAAAAAATACAAAATTTGTCAATTTCATGGTGGTGTATCTAGGCAGCCACATGTAGAAATCCAAGCTTTACAAACTCCTTAGTCATTTGCATAATGAGGGTTAGATATACTTACTTTGTTTCTCCTAACAACTAGTCAAAGAAAATTTATTATCATTGTAATAGATTATTTCACAAAATAGATAGAAACTTCTTCATTGGCCAAAATTACATAATAAAATGCAACAAAATTTATGAGACAAAATATCATTAGTAGATTTAGGATACTACAAGTTATAGTGACCGACAATGGTACTCAATTTTTTGATAAAAGGTTTACAAAATTATTGTAATAGTCTCGATATTAGTTACTCCATACATTAATCTCATACCATCAAGTAAATGGATAGACAGAAGAGACAAATTGAACAACAGTTATTGGGTTAAAGACTAAGCTAGATAGAGTTGGAGGCACTTGGGTAAATGAATTACCATCTACACTTTAGACTTATCAGGCAACTTTGAAAGAAACCAATTAGGAGACACTCTTTAGTATATATTTCATAATAGAAGTAGTAATCTCTGTGGAGATAAACTTGCAAGTGAACAAGTGAAAATTTTTACTTTGAATCAAAATTCTTATCTTTTGAGGTAAAATTTGGACCTCTTAAAGGAAGCTAGAGAAGTAGCATGTATTCCGGCAACAACTTATTAATAGGGAGTTACTTGGAACTATAACAAAAACGTAAAAGCACAGGCTTTCGAGGTTGATGATTTGGTATTAAGAAAAATTGAGATAATTGGGAAACCTGCACATAGGAATAAACTATTCTTAACTTAGGAATGATTATTTTTAGTATCAATAATACTCTATAATGGGACATATAAAATATATATTCAAAACAAAAAGCTAGCCTCTTGAACTTGGAATGACTTTCACCTCAAAAAGCATTATCAATAAGGAAGCTAGTCTAGGAATATAAAGGCACACCTTTGCCTTGACTTTGGAGTGCCTATGCATTATAAATAGTTTTTTTTAAGTTATTAATAAATTTAATTTTTTGATTCATTTTCTATTAATTTGTATACTTATATGTTATCAATATGACTATAACTGACCTTGAGCTAAACAAATAATTTAAACATCTTGTCTAAAAATTGCACCGATTCAAGGGAATGACTACAGTGTAGATTTAATAGAACCATATGATCTCAAGTATGATTACACACCAAAAATTTTAAAAGATTCAGGGTTTGAAAACCAAGCATTTGACTTTCTTTTGAGAGGTCAAAAGATAGGCCAGATAAAGTCAATCGAGACTTAACTAATAATAGTTATTTAACGTATTAAATATCAGGGATGTTATATGCGCATAAGAAAGATTTCTAAGAAATATTTTTAATTTGAATATTATAAGATATATTAGAGAGTGAGTCCCACATCTTTTGATCTTTTGATATATATCGTGGTGTGCAAGATTCGGATATTGAAACCTGGAAATCTAACCCAGTTCCATTTGGATGATTATTCAGATTTGAGATACGCATAAGTTTTGTCCTATTCCTAGCTACAATTTCATTTTCAATTTAATTCCCAAAATCTAAGCATTTTAATTCTTGTTTCAATTCGGCCAACTCAATTTTAGTTTTAACATATCATACACAAGATCCAAAATTCAGATTATTTCTCTATCTTCTTGATGTTATGTTGGTATAAGAAAATACCAAAAACCATTCTTTGCTTGTTTTAAATTTCATTTTTAGAATCATAGTTAGTCGTACAACCTAAATCCAAAATATGCCAATTTAAGCTTTAGTTTCTTTAATTCTTAACAAAATCAGATTGTTTCCTGATTTTTCCAAATTTCATATTCATTCTTTACACTCACAAGATGGAATTAAAAGAAACCTTCCCTTTCCATATTGAAGGGATGTCAAATTTGTTGAAACTGGTAAAGCAATCCACAGGACAACCACGGATATAAAATCACGAATGAAAAGAGAAAACTGTAACAAAACATGACAATTACTAACATGAAAAGCCAAAATAATCGAAAGGAAGAGGAAGCTAAATTCCATCAAAAGGAGGAGACACCAGCATTCAAAGAGGGTCGGTGTAACATTTCTAATTGATCATATGCCGGGAGTGCTTTGAAGTGGGAATGTCCCAACTTTGGAGGGTAGAAAAATCTTCCCACTTCCATCTCATAGTAGAAAGTTTATAATAGACAAAACCCCAAATAAGATCCACAATTGTCTCAGAAGAGAAGGGAGGGGAGTCGTCGAAAATAACTTTGTTGCGAGCTTTTCAGATGCAATAGATTGTAGCAGTAACAGCAACTATGGAAGCAAAGTTGACCAAATTCTTTCCTTCCTAATATTGCATGGCCAAACAACTCCTCTGTCCTAAAAATCAAATGGCCAAAACATCCTAGCTTTCTACACAACACGGCCGAAACTTACTTCAAGAAGTGGCAAACAAGAAGTTGGTGCTTGTGTGGCTCATATGAAATATTACAAAAAAAAAAAAAAAAAAAAAAAAAAGGAAAACAGAGTGGACTGCTTGAGCAACAGAGTGGTTGGAGTCTAGACCCCAACTCACTAAGTGCCAAGGTTGAGCAACCTTATTGGTATGCCTAAAAGTTTTCCCAATATTGTGCAATGTAATCAACTATTAACCATCAATCTCTAGTGTGAGCACAAAAAATAACAATATGTAACCAAACATATAAAGTTGCACACAATATTTAATATAAAATTTTTTTTAATTAAGAAAAAAATTACGAGAAAAAACTTTCAATAAATTTACTATAAAAGTGTTTAGTTATTAATAACCCATTTGAGACAATTTATAAGAACCCTTGTAAATAACTAATTGAAATATAATTTTCAACACACCTAATTATCACATAGGAGAAAATACAAGGAAAAATAAGTAACTAATTAGTAATATATTTTAGAACCAAGATTAGAGCAATATATTTGAGTTTAACGAACAATGGAACTCAAACCAAATTTTAATTTGATTTTGAAAATCTTATTATTCTCTCATTTGTCTATTCCTTATGGCACCCCTTATATTAAAATAATCTATTATCTGTCCTAAAATCAAATCAAGGCATTTTATACTCCTGTGGAAACTTAAGTAGCCAATTCACGTCCCACTTGCAATGTGCCTCTAGAAATCCTCCCATATTTAGTGGTTTAAGCTACTAGCTCGTGACCATTTTAAGGAGCCTTTAGTGAGCAATTTTGTTTATGCAAACCTTCTGTGCAACATCCTAATAGTATCAAAAGTCAAAACAATATTTTCAACAGATATAAGACTTATAAGTGAGTTATCAAAAATTCAACAAATTTTTTATCACAACCTCAGGGAAGACCCTAGCGTCTTTGGCGAGTAGCTATCTTCTTTTGTTCATTTGGAAACTTTTCCCCACAAGGATTTTAGTATTGGACTCTACAAGTTTGAATGATACCCCCTTTTAATAAATGTAGGGGATTCGTACTATGAGTAGTTATGTAGCAACGTATAAGGGATACATTAAAGAGCCATTATGTACCATTTAAGAACAATAAAGCAGACAAATATATGAAAAGACTTGCAACAATAAGGTATGACTTGACTTTACTAGTCTTCTTGTTATGACTCTAACTTTTATATAGGGCTACACATGCTATCCCTAAGACGAATTTGAATTAAATTAGAATCATTATAATAATTTTTGTAAAAATTGAAACACTTTTTTTTTTAAACTTTGAGCACTCATGAAGGCTTGGTAGAAGTAAATGAGTTGGCTATGATAGATAGGGCATGTTGTTACTTATGGCTTTGGATAGCTACCTTGTTTACATCGTTTAGGATGGCTACAATAGATAGAAGGAACTCTATCAAAACACTTGAAGTATTACCACTTCCTTCGGCGTCTTCACATCAGTAGGTCTTATTAGCTTCTTCCCACTACCATGACTAAGTCTTCCATTGATTATATTGGCATTACCTTTGATAATTGAAACCTTCATCAAGTACATGCTCAAATAATTTATTTCCATTACCACAATTGATGAGTCTTTGTTGAGCTTTTATTGGCCTTAGCTAAGCATCATGTAAAGGCCCTTCTAATCTAGCTTGTCGATTCAAATTTGATTTAACCAGACATTTAGTGCATGCCTCACCCCTTGCTACACAAGTTTCATCCTATTACTTATATGCAAAATAGCATATTTGATATCAACAACCTTCAATGAGTTATCATTTTCCATTTTCGATATTCTATAATCTCGGGTATATAAGTGGTGAAGTAGAACTTCTTTAAGGTCGAAGAAAGTGAGGATCTAGTATCTATCACTCAGTTGTCTTATAACATGTAAAACTCTATATTTCTACCACATCAATGACTAGAAGGTGTCTATATGTAGCAACAAAAGCTCAATCATTACCATTATGATTCCTCCATTTTTACCGCTCACCACCACTTGCCTTCTCCTACTTCCCTTTGAAGCAAATCTCACTTCACGTGGCCCTTTTTACCATAATGATTATGACGAACCACATTCTAAATTTTGTCATTAATTATAATCATAATTAATTATCTTTTAATTACTATTTTTTACCAATTGGACATGAATTTCACATCGATATTATGACCAACCATATATAAATAACACAATATTATACATAAGATCCAAATACTTGCCACGTTATCGATAACTTTAACACCAACCAAAAGCAATTATGATGTTAGACATTATTAAGGAAAGATGTCTATTTAATACCAAAATTAATCACATAAAAACTTGCAAAAGTAATAAGTATCCATAAAATTTAACCAACTGAACTAAAATTATTGACTAAAATGTATCATTTCTTTCATTCATAACTATTACAATGCATATGACGTAACAACTAATACCAAAAGTCAAAAAATATTGATTAGATATCAAAACACTATCCAAAAGCTCTACAACATTACCACCCATAGTTCACAACTTAAATCAAACCAAAAGATAGCATCTAAGTACATTAAATATTGTCCAAAACATAGATCAACATAAAGCATCTAACCGAGGCATAAACTAAATACTTCGGCTTTCATTCTTGCTCATCTGACAAGAACCGTGCAACTTATTTGAGGGGTTAATAAAATAGTAAGTGAATGAACCAAATGCTTTGTAAGGCACAATACATATCAATGAATATACATACTTTATATTTAAAAATGCATTAGAAGGAATATGAATCATAATAAATGCAATGGCATGAAACATGAGAAGAAAAACTTACGTGATGCATTTTCGGATTCTTTATCTTGATATTTCTTAATCTTAGCCATCAAAATATATTTAAAATTTATTTTCTTTAGGGATCAAGGTCAATAGGCTTTACACTCCTATTTAAGACCATACGCTCTTATTTAAGGCTCACACAATCAATTGAAACTTGGATTGATTATGTATATTTTCACCACACGATCAAAGGCCATATGCTCCTATTCGAGATTTTAATGTAACCTGTTAGAGTCATGTTTCTAATTGGTAAATTTTGTGACCTTATGTACTAGTGTATCGGTCCTTTCCGCCTTCCGACCAAAGCCTCCGCCCTCCATGCGCCCGCTACCCGGCGGACCCTAAAATGTCAAGACTTAAAAGCCCAAAATCCGAGAATGGACCCCGCTACGCTCAAGCGCATTTCTTGGGAAACCCTCGCCTGCCTGCCAGCTGCGCTCGGATATTTTTAAACTTCCCGTATAAATACCCGACTTATAATTTGAGAACACTAAGAAGTCAGAAAGGACTCTGGAGGTTTTATTTTCATGCCCCATTTGAGAAGAAAGCTAATTATGCTCCATTGATATTGCTTCTCTTGAGAAAACCTAAAGTTACAAGATTGATCTTCATATTCAAATAAGTTTTCTCATCACTTTACATTAACCATTGAAACACTTCCTTCTACCTTTGTTGGAGGTTCTTGGTTCTTTAGGAGACTCCGATCGTGTTTGGCAATTCAAGTGGTTCGAGAGGGAAGATTGGTCTAATCTAAGGAGTTCTTTGGTAAGGAAACCTCGAGATGGGAGTAAGTCATCTAGGTTAGCGCATCATTACCACCCGATATTGATTTTCAAGTGCATTGCTTAGTGGCCGTTGAAGCCACGAGGGTTTTTCGACACGGGTATCGAAGTTTTCCTTCGTAACAAAAAATCGTGTCTTTATATTACTGCTTATGCTTTTTTATACTTTTGCATGATTGATTAGTATCAGTGGTATCTAGATATAAATATTCTTTACGTGTATTGAATATTTATTGTTTACTGCTTCCGCTATATTTATCGGGGTCGAAACTTGATTGTTTAAGTTAGCACAAAAAGTATTTTTTCAATTGGTATCAGAGACATACCCCGATCCACGACCCGGCTCTAGATGCCTGCTAGTCAATCTCTGTCCGTTCCTCCCTATTTTGATGGGAGCAATTATGCGTACTGAAAAGTAATATGAGAGTATTTTTAAAATCAATGGATGAGCGTGTTTGGGCAAGTATCCAAGTTGGGTGGACTCCTCCCACTAGTTCCATTGGTAACGAACCAAAAGTCTTATCTTTATGGACCGAAAATGAACTTGATGCATGTAATTGGAACAGTAAGGGATTACATGTTATTTTTATGGTTGTATCTCCCGATAAATTTAAACGCATTTCGATGTGTGAACAATCAAAAGAGGCATGGGATATTCTTGAGATTACCCACGAAGGCATGAAATTAGTCAAAAATTCAAAACTATAAATGCTCACCACTAAGTTTGAAGAAATACGAATGAAAGATGACAAGACTTTTAATGAATTTTATGCTAAATTGAATGACATTGTCAATTCTACATTCAATCTAGGAGAACGCATTCCTGAAAATAGAATTGTCTGAAAAATTCTTCGATCTTTGCCTAAATGATTTAGACCAAAGGTTACGGCCATTAAAGAAAGCAAATATTTAGATAATTTGAAAATAGAAGAACTTGTTGGGTCCATTTAGACCTATGAGCATACTCTTTTCCAATCCAAAAGAAACAAATCAATTGCTCTGAAAACTGTAAAGGAAGAGAAAGATCGTTACTCGGATGATGAGTCATGTAGTGATGAAGATTTTGCTTCAGATACTTAAAAATTTTAAAAATTTTTTAAAAATAAATATAGCAAACAACATTTCAAAGATATGATATAAATATTTGGAAAAAGGATACAAAGGAGACTAAAGACATTAAAAATACGAAATCTCAAGGTATCCAATGTCATGAATTTTTGGTCATCTTTTTAAACGTCAAAAAGAAAAAGCCTTAATTGTGTCTTTAACAAATGATGAAGATGATGCAAATCACAATGAACATTCCTCCGAAGATGGCAAAGTTTATACATTCAAGACATCCATAATTAGTGGTGAAAAGCCTCCAATACACAATCCTTTTATCATGAAGAATTTGATTGCGAAAAAAAAACTTTGATAAACTCTTTAGGGAATGCTTAGATGAAATAAAAGCTTGAATAATAAACTACATTAGGAAAGAGAAAAGGATGAAGTGACAACGAAATTAAAGGGTGATTCATCGTGATCTCGGAATAAATCATTGATCGTAAAAAGTAAGACTCTAAAAGTGGAGCTTGAGAATACTAAGAACAATTTAAGTGGAACCCAAAACTTGATCACATATTGGGAATTGACCTCAATAAAAAGGGTCTATATGTTGAGACTTCCACCACCTAAAATTAGTCCTCTCAAAAATTTACCAGCATATTCTCAACGTGTGGAGAAAAGATCTGACTCAACTTATTTGCCTAATCGTCACAATCAAAGATCTATGTATAGTTCTACAAGACCTAAATTAGTGCCTACCTGTCATGCGTGTGGAAAAGTAGGTCACATTCTCCCTCGATGCTACACCGTGAATCTTTTGTACAACCAAAGAAAAGGGCTGAACATGAATAACCTTGTCAATCACATTCAACAATTGAATGTTTAAGTTACACGACTAAATTAGAAAGTAAATTCGGGAAAAAAAATTTGGGTAAAGAAAAGTGAGCTGAAACACTTTTCCCAAACACATCATTGCCAAGTTGCTCACATAGCCTTAAAAACTCAAAATCAATCTCTGTGGTACTTAGATAGTGGATGCTCACGACACATGTGTGGAAATAAAGCCATGTTCTCCTCAATGTCAGACCATCCTGATAAGACGGTCGTTTTTGGTGATGGCTCAAGAGCCCCTATTCTTGGTCGTGGCTTGATATGTATTTCTGGTCTTTCAAAGTCCTGTGATGTATTGTATGTATCAGGGTTGAAATCGAATCTCTTGAGTATTAGTCAATTTTGTGATGAAAACTTCGAGGTTCGATTCTTTCAAGATAAATGCTCCATCTATGACACAAATGGCTTAATTGTTTTAGAGGGCAAGCGAACTCCTGAAAATCTTTATGGTATTGAGCCAAACAATATTATTAAATGCAAGTCCACTAAAATTGACACTACTGAATTATGGCATCAATACTTTGGTCACTTAAATTTCAAAAGCCTATCAAAAATTTCACAGAAGAGTTGTGTTGAAGGGATTCCTAAACAAATCTAAAACATCATGTGTGTGGCCTTTGTCAATTAGGAAAACAAATTAGAACAAGCCACTCATCTCATAGTGACATCCACACCTCTCAGCCTCTTGAACTAATTCATATGGACCTTATGGGGCCTTCCAGAACTGAAAGTTTAGGTGGCAAAAAGTACATTTTGGTGGTAGTGGATGATTACTCTTGGTATTCATGGATTGTCCTCATTCGTGAAAAATCTGACACTTTTGACTAAGTAAAATTTCCATATAAAAAACTTGCTAATGAAAAAGGCACGTCTATCATTAGAATTCATAGTGACCATGGCAAGGAGTTTGAGAATTTAAATTTTGAAACATTTTACAATGATGAGGGAATTCACCATGAATTTTCTTCTCCCATCACCACTAACAAAACGGAATTATTGAACATAAAAATTGGGTTATTCAAGAAATGGCCAAAACTATGATGCAATGTAAAAATGTTGCCATGCATTTCTGGGGCGAAGCTGTGAGTACTGCCTGTCACATCATAAACCAGGTCTACCTAAACTTGGGACAGACACAACTCCTTATGAACTTTGGAAAGGAAAGAAACCCAATGTTAAGTATTTCCATATCTTCGGCTGTCAATGCTTTATCCTTCGTCATCGGGAAAACTTAGCTAAGTTTGACTCAAAAAGTGATGAAGGAATATTCTTGGGATATTCTCTCACTAGACGAGCCTATCGTGTCTTCAACATACGCACTCAAACGGTTATGGAATCCATAAATGTTGTTGTGAATGACACTCCTCTTGATCATCATGAAAACACTGATTGTTCGCATAAAGAAGATGATCACGATGACTCCTCACCCAACTTACCTGTTTTCGATATTGAACAGGTAATTCCTACCCCATTTCTACAAAGGAACCCTCTGCCAGAGTTACCCTTAATCATCCAAATGACCTTATGTTAAGCGATGTCAATGAAGGTATGAGGCTGTGTCGCCGCATTCTAAATCAACTCGCCTATACTTGTTTTGTTTCTCACATCGAACCACAAAGAGTAGAAGAGGCCTTGTTCGATGAGTGCTGGACAAATGCCATGCATGAGGAACTAAATCAATTTGTGAGGAATGATGTCTGGACTTTGGTTCCACGCCCTACCCATACAAATGTCATTGGAACCAAATAGATATTCAAAAATAAGATCGATGAAAATGGGAACATCACCCGTAATAAAGCTCGCCTTGTTGCTCAAGGATATACTCAGGTGGAATGCCTTGATTATGATGAGACTTTTGCCCCTGTGGCCCATCTCGAGTCCATTCGTATTCTTCTATTTGTTGCATGTACCATGGGTTTTAAATTATACTAAATGGATGTCAAAAGTACATTTCTTAATGGGTTCATATAGGAAGAGGTCTATATTGAACAACCGAAAAGTTTTGTGAATCTTGCTTTTCCAGATCATGTGTACAAACTCAAGAAGGTGCTCTATGGCCTTAAGCAAGCTCCCAGAGCTTGGTACGAACGACTTACTTCGTACCTTTATGATCATAGTTTTGTTCGAGGGAGTGTTGATAAAACGCTATTTTTCCAAATGTCTGACAAATGTATGTTGGTAGTCCAAATTTATGATGATGACATCGTCTTTGGTGCTACAGTAGACTCCTGTGCTCATTCCTTTGCTCAATGTATGGCCTCCGAATTTGAAATGAGTATGATCGGAGAACTTACATACTTCATTGGCTTGCAAATTCGGCAACTCCCTCAACGTATCTTTATTTCTCAAGCCAAATATGCCAAGGACCTTGTCAAACGCTTCAATCTTGATAACTCCAAACATACTTGGTCCCCCATGAGCACCTCCTCCAAGCTGGATTGTGATCCTGCAGGCAAGAGCGTCGATCCCTCTTTTTATAGAAGCATGATCGGCAGTCTCTTGTATTTGATAGCTAGTTGACCCGACATTTCGTTTAGTGTCGGTGTTTGTGCCCGTTATCAATCTGTTCCAAAAGAATCTCATTTAAGTGTGGTTAAGCGCATTATGCGTTACCATATTAATTGGAATTTTTCTTATCTAATGAATCAAATTTCACTTTGGCTGGATACTCAAATGTCTACTTTTTTCCGGTAGGTGTTTTTATTGGATCCAATCACGGTGGCTTGGATGAGTAAGAAGCAAAACTCCATCTCTTTATCTACTTTATAGTCACATCGCCGGGAAGTTGTTGCACCCAACTCTTATGGATGAAACAAATGATTCTTGACTATGGTATTGTCCAGGACACTATGTAGATTAATATAAATACTAGTGCAATATCTTTTCTGAACATTTCCGTAAAACATATTGACATTGGCATCATTTAATTCGTGAGCTTGTAGAAACTCGCGTTATTATATATCCTTACAAAAAATCTTAGACATACTTTGAATTTTTACGCACTGCCATCGGACTATGTTCACCCCCCGGCGATTCTTTTGCTTCTGAGCGATCCCCTCTCTTTGGCTCTTCGTGACAAAAAAGGTGAGATCTTGGTCTATATGGTTTATATCATGGTGCATTCAGATAGAGGGAGATTACGAGAGATGTTCTTTCAGTTGTTATTACTGTTAGGGGGAGTCTTGTCATTTTCGTAGTCTTGTTGTTTTGTTAATTTACATTTCAAAAGATTGCACCGTATCTCCAAATGCTTATGTCAATAATTAACCACTATTCTCCCTTATTATATTTTGTCTTGTTAGTACTAACCTTACTTGACCATGAAACTTCTGTTACTAGTCAACGCCGTTATCATCACCTTGCCGCAGTTGTTCTAGTGTTGCTGTTTACATTTTCTTTGTCTCTTATGTATCACTAGGCGTAGGTTTTTATGTACACGGGCTTTATCTCGGTGGTGTCTGAACCCGTGATTCTATTGTATTTATTTATTTTTCTGGGTTTTGTCATAGAATTGCCAAAGGGGGAGATTGTTAGAGTCATGTTTCTAATTAAATTCAAAATAGTGTATTTTCCTATGAAAATCATTGGACCTGCTATGGCACCTCCCCGCTAAGAATGGACCCCGAAACTAACTCATTCTGATATTTTTAAACTCAAACCTTGAGTCCTTTATAAATACCTGGCTTATGATTTTGGAACCCTAAGAAGTCAGAAAGGACTTTGGAGGTTTTATTTTCGTGCCCCATTTGAGAAGAAAACTAATTATGTTCCATTGATATTACTTCTCTTGAGAAAACCTAAAGTTACAATATTGATCTTCATGTTCAAATAAGTTTTCTCATCATCTTACATTAACTATTGAAACACTTCCTTCTACCTTCGTTGGATATGTTGGTTCGTGAAAAATGAGACCCGAAAATATTAAAGTGGTTCGAGAAAGATTGACGTAAGACAACTAATAGGTTCCGTTGCCATGGGCAAATCTAAAAATAAGTAGGGAAAATAGGTTAGAGCATCTTAGTTTTAGCAAAATAGTGCATTGCTTCCGTGGCCGTTAAAACCCAGAGGATTTTTCTCGATTACCGTGGGTATCGAATTTTCCCTTCGTAATAAAAAATCGTGTCTTTATATTACTGCTTACTCTTTTATACTTTTGCATGATTGATTAGCATCAGTGGCATTTAGATTTAAATATTCTTTACGTGTATTGAATATTTATTATTTACTACTTCCGCTATATTTATCGGGGTCGAAACTTGATTGTTCACGTTAGCACAAATAGTATTTTTTTATAACCCATCTACATATACCCTATAGATGGGACCAAATGTCGCTTCTTAACCCACGATTTATAAGTTCAGATATCGATCTTTCACTATAATATACTAAGGTATATCACAATATACCACCCGTTAAAGTATAGTTTTGGTCTAATCTTTAGCTTGGAAAAAACTCTTCCTTTTGCTTTTCGATTCTTCATTCTCACACTTTTGGAGAATAGTTCATCATTTATTGTCATAATTGTAGAATTTTCCTCATAATTCAGCATTTTCCTTTTTTCATGATAAATTTTAGCCTTTTAATGATAAACTTTAGCTTTTCCATGATAAACTTTAGCTAAATTCAGTGAAACCCAACAAAAATCAACAATGGTTCATGCAGAGGTAAATTTAGAAAATTTAATACATATTTAATAAATATAGAGGGTATTTTACTGAATTTCAAAACATGTAATATATAATATAATATGAAATGACTTAAAATCAACAATTTATAAATTAACATGAGTATTGGGTTCTAAGTCCAGACATGCATCGGCAAGATATCATGTTTTCAAGCATGAAAAAGGGTTCAGATACTAAAGTACTGTACATATGATAAGATACAAATATTTGGACATGAAATTTCTTCTTAAAATCGTGAGAAATTGACATGCACGCAAGATTTATACATCATAACTTTAAAACCTTAACAATCTTATTACCAAAAAATGAAAAAAAAACTTTGAAATCTTAGCTTGGATAAGTATTAGAATAATAATACTTGGAGAAAGGATAATAAATCAACAACAAGTGAAAGAGGAAATTTAGGTTGCACTTACCTTGACCTCATCTACCTAAATCCTTAGTTTGATTAGACTAATTTGAGCTATTGGGGCCTCCTCTAACTTTGTCTTTCTCTTCTCCTTGGCTTTCTCTGTTTTCTCCGTTGCCCACCCTCTCTCTTTTGCAAAAAAAAAAAAAAAACCTAACCCATGGAAATTTAACCCATGGATGACGCTTGAGTCGCGCTCGCGCCGCTCCAAATCCTCACTGGATATCGCACTCGAGCATTTCTTGAGCACCAAACACACTAAAATCTAGGCTCGAGTATGCGTCGAGTGTTATCGAGTACCAAGCCCACTAGAATTTGGACTCGAGTATGCGTCGAGTGTTCATCCAGTGCCAAGCCCACTAAAATCTGGGCTTGAGTGCGCATCAGGCCACACTAGGCCCAGGTTCGATCAATCCTATTTTGACTATTTGATCTAATTTTTCATATCTTTTATCCTCAATTTTAATTATATTAGTTTAATTAACCATGATTAACACAAATTTAAAACTCGATCCTTACAGTGATATCATTTGATGTCCATTATCTTAGACTGGATATTGCTCCTCTCCAACTTGTGGGCTCTCTCCAATAATCTCCTATTCCCCACTGCTAGTGGATGTTAGGGCACTCCACTTCTCCAAATGGCACCAATTCCCTTCCACTTAGACTCTTTTATAAGTAACAAAATGAAGGCTTTATCAAAGTTGAGCCTGTCATTTCTAAATAATATCGTTGTGACAATGTAAACATACAAGGCCTACAATGAAACTAGTAACACCAATGCCTTGCCCTATTTCTTAATCTTCTAGTCAAGAGCAAACATTTGCGATACAATTTGGTTAAATTTGTCTAAATATTTTTCAAAACTTTTCCATTCCGAAAAACCAAAGCCGCAAAATTTTCTCTTTACATGCAATCTTGTCAACTAAAGACTTAATTTCGTACCAACCCTCAAGCTTCATTCAAACTTTTGTTACATCTGACAAACCAATAACCGATTCTTGAACAGTAATATCCTTAAGAGATAGCTTGATTGTGCAATCAGCCAAATTCCTTATATATTACCATTTCTAATCTTTCTTTCTTTCCGGCTTGTTTACTTTTTTTCTTAGTGCTTTAATCATTCCTTCATGTGTTAAATATATCTCTCACTTTATGATCAAATAATAAAATTATTTTATCCATTAAATTGCTTAATATAAATAAATATCTTTTTTGATATCAGCACTATCAAATTGTGGTTTTTATATTAAAAAATCTATACTCTTGTACCACTTATTTAGATTTGCAAACCACACAATACTAGCTTATGGGGAACAAATTCCAAATTCCCTGCCAATAATTAACCATCAATCTCCCATATAAATATAAAAAAATAATAATATACAATCAAGTATATAAAATTACATAATGATATTTAATATGAAAATCATTTGCATCTAAGAAAGAAACTATATAGTGTTTGGTTATAAACAATCTCTTTTGAAATTCCTTTAAAATAACCCATATAAATAACTAGTCGAAATATAACCCCTAACACTTCTAACAACAATAGAGAGAAAATATAATGAGAAAATAAGCAACTAATAGGTAATACGGTCTAAAAATAAGACTAGAAAAATACATCTAGTTTTAACGAAAAATAAAACTTAAATCAAATTTAATCAAATATCAAAAATATTTATCTTCCATTTCTTCTCTCTCATATCTCTTTCTTGTGGCGCCGCTCGTGCCATAAAATAAAGATAGAGCATTTTATATCTTGCTTAACCGTTTAAGTGGCATGCTCATGACCCACTAGTGGTGTTTTTGGAAATGCTCCTAAGCTTGGCACTTGACCTGTCAGCTCATCATGTTCTCGCGAAACCTCTGATGGGTAGTTTTGCTTTCGTGAACCTCACTTGGAATACCCTAACAAATCCAAAAGTCAAAATAATATTTCTAATGGGTATCAAACTAATAGGGGAGTGACCCAAAATTTAACACGACATAATTGTAAGACCATGACTCTGATACCATATCTAGACGTGTCAATCTCAACGATCAAAATATTTAAAAAATCTGGCAGTGCTGGCTGGCTAGCTAAAACTAATTAATCAATGCTTGTGCCATGGCAGTTTCAAGGAGCTGAAATGCATGCACTGCGTCTGGAGTCCATTTAATGAAACAATCATTTTTGAATAATGTTTGCTGATGCTTGCGCCTTTGAAATCCGTGGATGTTTTCTGTGATTTTGGTAGCTTGGCATCTGATGCATCCCTTGTCCGGGTTCTTGTGTGGATTAGGGAGTATTTGGATTCCTTATTTGGATTGGATCTCGAACGATTCCGGTCTCCGTGTCTCTCAACTTGGGCCTTGTATATTACAAACTACAAATAAGTGGTTAGAGGACGGCGAGAGATTGTCCCACCATAAACACTCCGACGCTCAAATTAGAAATCTGTCCTTGGGAATGAAAAGATGTACGCGTGGAAGTAAATATGATATAGATGCAGGAATTCTGGGATAAGGGGAGTGTGTGGGACGTTTAAAGGAGGCTAATACTCTATGGATTGCATTGCTAGGAGTGGCTCACTACAGTCATCGTGAAGTAGCGGTAGCTCGAGGGAAGAGAGCTGGTTTTTCCTCCTTGAGGGTTTGAGTACCGGGTGAAGGATCAGGATCTGGATCTCATGTCAATGCTTAGGCTCTTTTGTGGAAGTTTAAATCAAATCGGAGTTGCAGAAGTTTCTCGAGCGAAAGTTGGGCCTCTCTGGAAAAAAGTCTCCCTCTCAGCTGGCGGAGAGGGTATTTGTAGGCTCCCTTGGGGAGGCATTTAGGAATCGGGATCTCCAACAAGTGGTTTGCCAAGATTTGCCGACCGCTGCGCGCTGGCGGTGGCTAGCGGTGTCAATTGTCACCATGTGGAGGCAAAGAGACCATTGTCGGGCGTGGCCAACGCAGGCCTACTGACTTTACTTTGATTGGTTGAGCAGTTATTGGGGCGGCGTGTACTGCGACTTATCAGCTTTGACCTTATCTCCAATTGGTTGGCACCTTCTGAGCCGACGCTTCCTACATCGGCAGCTTGCAATCGTCTCTACAAGGGTATGAGCTGTGCTGATTGGCTGCGTGCCTGGGGCGCCCAGTGGCCCTCAATTCTGGATCTCCAAGATGTCTTTGCTGGGCTGGGGCCTCCTGCTAGTCGGACCCGCCTTCTCTCAGCTGGGCTTCGTTGGCTCTGGTCCATGTTCATGCTGGACCCATCAGCATCTATTATTGTTGGGTCAGTGTCTACTCATAGCTTGACATAATCTGTGTTATTGCCAGTCAAGAGAACATTTGGATTGTTTGGCCTATGGGGAAAGGAAGGCCATTCAGATGAATCATTGTGGCTTTCTAAGGTTGGGCTACATAGACTAAGATATCATCAAAAGGAAAACAACATCGAATTTGCTATGAACTTGATTTTGATGAACTAAGGTATCATCAAAAGGTTGGGCTAGATAGACAAAGATGTGGTTCATGAGAGATTGAAAGATCGCTAATTAATGCATCAGTGAGACACAATGGCATAAGTTGGGGTGGTCACGAGATATTCTAAATGCAGTCTTAAGTAAAACTTGAGGATGCAATTGGATTTGATGATATCTATTTAGGAGGTCTAATTTCCTGTCTTTTTTAAAGAATGCTCCATGTAATTTATCTAGCAAACATCAAATATGTGAATCAAAAATCTGTGTTTGAGGGCAAGCACGTTAAAGGATCTATAATCAGCAACAAATCTCCATTTTCAAATGAGAAGCATAGGTGATTCAAGGGCACTTGAAACTAGGCTGTTTTAAAGGGAAATTTAAACCATCTCATTACCTGTTTTCAAATTTTAAATTTTTGTGATGGTGTATCAATGGCTTAGCATTCGGTTGACAGATATTCGGTGGTCTTGGAATCTCATGGGAAGAAATTATGACAATAGTGACACGGGATGAAAAATTGATACCCGAGTTCCTATGCTGCTGGCGAAGAAAAGAAGAATGTGAGACATTTGTCTTTGTGCATTATTCAACCCTTTATGCATGGTTTTGTTAGATTTATTACTAGAGAAGCTTGCTGAGGTTTTCCATGAAGTTCTATTTGATTCCCTTTCAATTCAAATGAGAAATAGAGGTTGGTGAAGTCAAAAAAAAAAAAAAAAAAAAAAAAAAAAAAAAAAAAAGACCTCAATCAACTCCAAGAACCGTGTCATATCTTCCTAATTGCAAGAGTAATCATCCTTAAATAAGTAGCCTTCCATTTGCCAAAGAAAGCTTTGACACTCACAATTTCTCACCATCTTGGTGCCATTAGCTGCTGTCACAATTTCAGAGGAGTAGTTGGCATAAGAAAGGGTTTGGTTATTTATGCTATTTTGGCTTCAGGGAAGCTCTGAGTACTTTAACTGTCTATTAAAACAATTGTAATTGGTCATTTATGAGTGAACCCTTTGTTTCTAATACCATTAGTTGTAGGATTGACAGAAAATACATTCAAGGAGACTAATTGCCAAAGGTTGTTCTTCCATGTCCATTTCCTAATGTACAACATCTAGTTCTTCCTGATTTGGCAGTGTCTGCTACTCCAGAGAGAATCATTCATTGCACTGGTAAAAAGGCCAATGGCTCTTTTTTGTTCTGTTCTACTGCTAAAATCTTCCAGCATTTGATGTTTGTAATCTTTTCTGAAGTGTGTTGGGGTATAGGTTTTGTGGTAGGATTGTTTGAAGAAATGTTTTTACTGTGTAGTTTGTGTTTCTCTACTAACATGTAAGGTTCTTGGAGTTGTGCAATAAAATGTATGATTTTGGATCACTTTTTGTGAGTTTAACACTCAATGGACTAGTCATTTAGAAGATCGCATAATATTCACCTGAGCTTGCTTTAGCAATGGTATTCATTAAAATTTGCATGATATTTGCACAGGTGAAATTGTCCGTGAGAGATTCCACGAGAAATTTGCAAACTAGCGGCTTAAATGCCATGACTGGAAGGATTTTTAGTAGTTATCCACAGGATGATTGTGAGTTATCTACTTTAGCATCAAGACATAGGGATTTTCCGATGGTGTTCGTGAGATGGCCATGAGGTAGCCACTCAAGTGGCCATATAGGGTATAAAAGGTTGTATTCTTATTTTTGGGCACCTCTAAGATTATTTTGACACTAAAAGAGCATTGCACAAAGAGAGAAGGGAAAAACAAGAAAAGAGGAAGAGGTTAGGCATTTGGTTAAGGTACAATTCATTTTTAATTTTTCATCAAGATTGGATACATTAGTCTAGTATTTTTCTAAGACGTATTGCTATTTAGTTGTTCATTTTTCTTAGTATATCTTTTTGGATGGGATGTCCGATGTGTTACAACTATTTTTAATTGATCATTCACTCATGTTGTGGTAAAGGAAATTCAAAAGAAGTTATATTTGTAACATGATACTTTTTATAGCATATTTCTTCAAATATTTGTCTTACAATTTTTTTGTTGATAAGAATTCTTCATATTAAATATTGTTGTATAATTTTTGTATTTAGTTACATAATTTTATTTCTTATACTCTTATGGTGACTATTAGCCAACAATTGATGGGGGATTTGGGGGTGAATTTCTATTGCTTTGATTGTATATGTATTTTATTCCTCGGTAATCCCTACAAATGGTATTAGAACATAAATTTTTTTTTCTGTTGTGAAAACTATAATTTGATAGTATTGACATCGAAAATTTGCCATCTTATTTTGAGCATTTTAATTGGAAAAGCAATTTTATTTTTTTGTGAGAAAAAATGAAAAACTTTTTAACCTATGAAAAAATGATAAAAATTCTATAAATGAAGAAGGATAAGTCAGAAAGAATGAAGGATGATTAGTGAAAAGATATCAGAAATATTACTAATTGCACGATCAAACTATATCTCATGGATACTATTCTTTAAGAAGTATTAATTTGTCAAATTTAGAAGAAATGTAGATGAAGCTTAGGGGCCTGTACAAATCCAAGTTCTTGGACGATAAGAAAGCATGTGGGGAGGAAATTCTATGGCCTTTTGTTTTTGGAAGGGAAAAGTTTTGAGAAGTATTTATATGAGTTCAATCAAATTGTAACGTAAAATTCCATTGTTGATAGGAATATTAAGAAGGAGGATATGATGTTAGTGTTGTTAACCGTTCTTTGGTCTTATATGATCACATTATTCGACACCACCGACCTAGTTGAGAACCCAAAAAGCTCGAATAGCACAGCCTCCATTATTCATTTTTATTATTTTATAAATAGATATAATTTGTTTGCTTTTATTAGCCTTAATACATAAATATTGTCATTATTTCTTTGGATACACGTGCACTTCTTTTATTACATTTGCTGTATATTTCTAGATGGAAGGAAATTATGATGTTTTAAGCCTCCTGTCCTCTCAGTCAAAACTTTCCTCCTCCGATATTTTCTTCTTCTGTGTCTTCAAACTAATGGTGTGAGGCGCACACAAGAACAAAGTGGGATTGATCATATTGGTGCTTTCATTGAGACAACACGGCCGAGGGATGACAACGGTGGCAAGTGAGTCCATCTCCGGTATCATGCGGGAGTTGAGAGACCAATACCATTTCCCACGACCACCAAACAGATCTAAACATTTAGTGATTGCAAAACCTCAAAGACATTAATTGCTCCCCCTTTTCATTGCCTGACAAAAACCCCTCAAACCCTGACTTCCACCGACACACAAATATCCGTTAAACAAACTAGAACCCCTTCTTCACCGGTGAACATATTCTCGGGTGGCTCTTCCAAATTGAACGATTATTTCATGACACTCCATCGACCGAGAATGGTGGCCGCGTTCTACATGTTGGTGGTGTCCCGCACTCGGTGGTAATGGATGCACGCCACCGCCTTTAACTAACCGTAGGACTTTGCCAAAGCCCTCGAACTCCATTTGGACCTGTCATAGCAATAATTGTACAAGCTCGGATCTCTATCACTACATGATGGAGTTCGAATCGATCAACACGAACTTTTTATTAAATTGTTTCATCCATGTGGATAAGATGGAGGAAAATTTCATTGGTCACGCCACCAGACCCAGCCTCTCAACAATTGCACCGGTGATGAAAACCCCCTCTCTCTCCACTACCCATAAATACTCATACTATATGACATTGTGATGAAAATTTATCCTCTTCAGCCTTGTGTATACGGAAGAGGAGGGAGGTGCCTTACTATAGGAATTTGGAATTTAAGATGGATAATAATCCAGCTCGTTAAATTCCCACTTATTTCTCTTCAAGCATTAGAAGGGCATTTTGTTCCCTCCACCTTGCATACAAGGCTCCATCTCTGGGACAGCTGATCATACTAGTATAATTTTCTAAGACACGTAGCCAAGTATTTTGGCCTTCCGACATATTTAATGTCAAAAATGGGGCTTCCGAGATTGAACTATGTAAAAGTCAATCGGGATAAGTTTGATGACCTTTATTTGCTGCCCATTTATGGGTTTTGTCTAGCATTTTTGAAAATCGACCAATAGAGGCTTACTCACCTCGGCAGGCCACTTTGACATTGGGACAATTGAAAGGGATGAAAACAATCATTTTGGTACTCCCGACCTACTTCCCTCTTGGTTCCTCCAAACTTCCATCAACCATAGACCCACAAATTATCCAAACACTTAACCAAATCCTCAACTCTTTGTCTTTGAACTTCCAATGACCTACCACCACAATGTGGTTTTGCCTCAAATCACAAACTAAACCCGGAACGTGTTGGAAACTTCCAAAAACGGAAACGGAGGCCAATGAAATGTTGAAGAGGAAGTTTGGGAGCTTAGAGATGGTTGTTATGGGATGTTAACTATCGAAGTCAATTTGTCCCAACCCACCGTGGATGAGCTACTTGATTACACATATATTCTCGAGTTGGAAGAAGTCAACATCCATAAGAGAGGGTCACTGACAATACTCTTGGTTTAGTCCACCTTCGAGTGAAAGAACAACATTTTACATTTAACCTTTGATGACATATTGATTTATAGCCCTACTTGGGAACAGATTGTGATCATTTGGAAGAAATCTTGCGAGGCCAGGTTTTCTATGATGAGTGTGATTTGGACAAACATCGAATCACTAAAGTGGCGATGGGTTTCCAACAAGATCATGAAGAGAAGTTTATTGGCTTGGTTTGAGGTTACTTAAAGGATGCCTTTGTCTGGACCGCCGAAGCCACAACACCCTTCAATACCCTAAAAACCGCCCTCAAAACTACTCCCATCCTGGCCCTACCCGATTTCTCCAAACCATACCAATGGAACAACATTGGTCATATGGAGACACCCAGGCTTTCTTCAAAAGCGATTTTTCCCGCACAAGGCCTCTACTTATAGTGATATTATTTATCAAAGTCAAGAAATGGCGATATTTGCTTGAACAAAATTCCTTATACAAACTGTTTGCCCTCAAGGTCCTCTTAAACCAAACAATTCGCACTCCAACATTACTAGTTCTATGATTTCGAGATCACCTAGTCACAAGTTGGTGGCTTATGCCCTCTACACCTCCTCTCGCCCAGGATTGTCATTTTTACAAAGATTCCTCTTGGTAGCTATTTGCAAAATGATTTGAACACTTGGTGCGTGACGGTTTGGTCTTCTTCAAACACCAAGATTGAGAGGACCTAATTTTGCATGAGTATCATGATTCACCCACAGGGGCTGTGAACTAACCACTCAAGTGGCCACCAACTTTTGGAAAATATTCAAGGCTCAAAGTTAAACCCCTGATTCTTAGGTACCTCTGCCCAAACCATCCGGATTTCTATCTCCATGGATTTCATAACACATTTACACCACAATGACTATCATCTGGGTGGTAGTAGACCGACTTTCGAAAAAATTTTGCTGCCCTCCGCTCCCTTTGAACCTTGCCTCTGTTTTGTTCAAGATAACAAAAGTATGATATCTCGGACATTTCATGATTGGATGGAGTTTTAGGTTACAAGACTTATCCTCATTTGCCAAAGTCTTGTCAACCATTGTCTCAAGATTATCTTGTTTCCATCCTGTGACACAGGTCCGCTTTTTACCTTGGGCGGAATGGAGTTATCTTTCTCTAAAGATGAGTCCGTTGCTCTCTATGGTATTTCCCCACCTTCCTTAGGCCTTGTTTTCAATTGATTATTTACTTTGCTCACCCGGCTTAAGGCCAATATGCAAAAAGCTAATAAAGAATCGATTTTAGAATAGATTATATTTATGATTAAATATTTTGATAATAGACTTTTTCTCCCAGAGATTATCTCACAATGTCTTCCATGTTTCCTTGTTGAATTGAGAGGCTTTTCACTTGATTTTGTTATCTCCATCCCATATTTTTAAAGTGCTCCGGTGTTGTCTTCATCCCTCGTTGACTCTAAAACTCACGACAACGATAATTAATAAGAACTTTATGGGTTTGTTTATATCTTGAGTGTTGTGTTGATGGGAGGGTAATGTTTCGTTGTCACGGAAGAATTCCCAACAAATGAAATGCATGAATAGCGCATTCCACCAAAATATCGGGTTAAGAGGCTTTTATTATTCTATATATATAGTAAGTCTTCTTTCTATTCTCCCTTATTGTTAGGATACCCATTAGATATCATTAGCTTTGGTGTAAATAAAATGTGATTGGGATAGTGAGGCTCTCCCTCCCTCATTTCTCCTTCTCTTTTTTCTGTCTTCCCGATATTTTAGTGCAAGTAGCGCACATAGGAACAAAGTATTAGAATATTGATTTTGATCAAATTTTAAAAAGATAATAGCCTTATTTTATATAATTTTCTAAAATATATATTAAAAAATTATGATAATGATTAGTTCATGGGATTGAGGAAGCAAGGTGGCAAGTCGAAAAGGAGTAAATAATTAAAACATATTTTATTTAATAGCTTTATTTTATTCAATTTTATCATCACTACATATGGAGACTTTTAGTCATCCATGTGGATAATTATTTCACATTCGAGTAATGGATAATCATAATTTTTGAGTTCCATCTTTAAAAATTATAAATAATTATCTTTGACACTTTTTTTTTAATTCAAAGAAAACTTAATTTCAAAAAAGTTTGATGTATAATTTTAAAAAGACCAATAGTTGCTCACCAAAGGCACTTGATTGTCAAGAAAAATTAAAACTAGATATAAAATTTTAATTCCAATTAACTGACAAGTTTTTGTTGAAATCAAATGAGGAGTTGACTAAAGTGATTTTAAATATGTAAATCAATACTATTTTAGAAAAGAAAGTGTCATTTATCCTTTTGGAGGCCAAGGCTGAGATGGTCATTGGCATTTCAAGATAAGAGATATCTGACAATAAATGGAACTCAATTAATTCATACCAATGGATTCATGGAATGATATTTGCACAAGGCTTACTCAAGTGATATTGTTTACTGAAAGTCATGTAATATTTGCATGAGGTTTGCTTGGGTAAAATTGTCCAACATAAGTTCTATGAGAAAGTCACAAGTCGGTGGCTTATGTATTAGGATTGAAAAGATTTCGGTAGCAATTTGCAAAATGATTGCGAGTTGGCTGCTTAAACACCAAGATTGAGAGGATTTTCTAGTAGTGGGGCTGCAAACTAACCACTCAAGTGGCCATGTGGAAAATAAAGGCTCAATTATGATTTTTAGGTACCTCTGAAATCATTTTGACGTAAGCGTAACACCACACAAAAAGAGGAGAAAAAAAAAACAGATAACAAAAAGATATTCAACATTCGATTGAGGTGCGATTCGAGACTTATTATTTGCCAAAGTCCTGTATGTTGCTCAATTTGTTTCTAGGGCGCTTTTCGTGTGTATCTTCTTAATGGGTTGCTAGGTGTATTTGGCTTGTTTTCAATTGATTATTTACTTAGATTGTAATAAGAGATCTCAGAATAGATTATATTTATGATTAAATATTTTGATAATAGATTTTTTAGAGATTATCTTACTGTTTTTCCTTAATTGAGAAGGTTTTTCACTTGATTTTGTTATATGTATTTTTACGGTGTTTGTTGACCGATAATTAATAAGAAATTTAGGGGTTTGTTTGTATAGTGTTGGTTGTGGGAGTATTTTGTCACGGAAGAATCCCAACAAATGAAATGCTTGTGAATTACGAGAGAGTTAAGGGGCTTATATTGTAAGTCTTCATTCTCCCTTTGAGAAACCCAATTAGCTTGAAATAAAATGTGATTAAGTGAGGCCATTGTTTTAAGATATTTTAGACAATACTGTATTAGAATATTGATTTTTAAATTTTAAAATAATAATTTTATATAATTTTTAAAATATATATTAAAAAATTATGATATGATTAGTTTATAACTACTCGATCCAAATAATTAAAAATATTTATTTAATAGCTTTTGTTTTATTCAATTTTATCATATTTGATTGCAGATAATTATCACGTTCAGAATCATAATTTTTATTCCATCTCTAAAAATTATAAATAATTATCTTACACTTGTTTTTTTAATTCAAAGAAATCAAAATATGGTATAAGAATTTTAATTCCACTTGATGTCAAGTAAAAATTAAAACTAGATATAAAATTTTAATTCCAATTCTGAATTCTTGTTGAAATCAAATGCGGCTTACTAAAGTATTTTTGAAATATGTAAATCCTATTTTTGAAACTTGCAAGTCATTGGCATGTCACTATCTGACAATAAGTGGAACGAGGAATCCGATTCGTGGAACGATAGGCCACAAAGGTCAATGATAATAATAATAATAATAATAATAATAATAATAATAATAATAATAATAATAATAATAATAATAATAATAATAATAATAATAATAATTGATTGATGGAGTTTTCACTCCAAGGCACGCATTCGTCGCCCAATAAGTTAGGAGAAGCTCACATATATCGTTGGGAATCGTATAAGACTACAACGCTTTACAATGACCCGGCAAACAGATTGGTCATTTGTTTGGCCAGACACTCTTTGTATATATGCCTCAAGTGGGTCAAGCCCATTTTGGTCAACTCTCTACTACTCGTCTTCCCCCCTGATTTGCTACCCTTCATGAATCAATGATCTTCCCCTAAAAGAAGTCGCAAAATCCCTTCCCCCCGTCTGTTAAAAACCCTCAAAACGAGAAAGAAGGCAATCAATCTAGCTTATTACCATAAAAGTTTTATCTGAGCCAACAAAGAATCCTCTCTCAACAAAAATAGCATCTATCACCCATTTCAAACACTTCTTTGCATTTCCTAAGTTCATTCTTTACAAATACACACTATCTTTCTCTACTACTACGTTCTTAATGAATGCAGTGCTTAGAGCCAGCGCTCCTACGAGCCAATACTCCTCACGAGCCAACCAAGCCTCTCTCAACGAGAGCACTTACCCATCTCAAACACTTTGCATTTCCTTGCATTCTTTACTTTCACATTCTTGATTCGAAAGTGCTTGCCGAGTCTGTCAAGTTTTAGTGGAACAACCTTCCGCCGACCTAACCTTTCTCAAACAACCGACTAAATGAACCGGACTCAAACAACCAACTTGATCGAAATCTGTTCAGAATTTGGATTCATGACGTATCAATAATAATAATAATAATAAGTAATAATAATAATTAATAATTTTCTTTCTAACTGAAAATGACAAAAATAACCCAAGAAAGGCATCAAAAATAAAAGAATAAAAGAGACATTTATTTATTTATTTATTTCTCATATTATTACTTCGAGAGACCTATAGCGGAGTGGTGTGCTGATGCATCATAGAATTGATACATCAGGGGACCAACACGACAGCCCACAACACAAGATAACCCCTACAATAATTTTTATATTTATATTTTATTATTTTCTATAATCTTTGTTTGTTTATTTATTTTTATAAAATATAAGTGTTAGGATTTATGATCATTCCCATATGAAAAACATTGTTTGCTGTGCGCTCTTGTGCGCGTGGTGATATGGTCAAAGTTGAATAAAAAGTGGCTTCACTTGGTTGAAGTGAAATAAAGGTCGGAGTGGTTCATAAGGTCGAGAATACCAATTTACGGCCGATGACATTATTTAAAGGTTAAGGACATTGCCTAACGGTCGAAGCATTTAATTAATGGCCGAGAACTTTGTATAATGGACGAGGATTCTAATTGGTGGACGATGACTCTAATTGAAGGACGAGGACTTTGAGTGATGGCTGAAGATATTAGTTATTGATCGAGGATATTAAGTTATAGTCAAGGATATGGGATTATGTCTGAGAACTTTAGTCAACGCCTAGGGACTCTAATAAAAAAAGTTTGTCACCTACAATATCTACGCAAACAGTTATTCTGAAAGGGAAGTTGACTTTTTGCACCGGCAGTTGATTTATAGAGTAAGCCAACTCTTCCCAACAAGATGATATTTTGCTATTAGTAGCAGGTTATAGAGTTAGTGGCATGTTTTGCTGCGTATGCAACCTACCCACTGTGTAGGCGGCCGACCGGTATATATATATATATATGTATGCTGAGCGTGACCGTAGAGAAATAAAAAAAAAGAAAAATGAAAGGGAGAACATAAGAAGTAGTCATTTTATTCTTGTATTTTGTTCTTATTTCTATTATTATCTCTCTAAAGGCTTGTGTAGTCAAAAAGTTTTTATAATCAATGTATATAATGAAATTGTTTGTGAAACAAGTGTCCCATGATTTTTGTCTATAATTTTAGAAGAGAATTTTTTACATAAAAATTATATATTCTTATTCTCATTATTTTATCATGTTTATTTGTGTACCAATTATCTTTGTTTGTTCAGTTATACTGATAGTCCAACTGGCTATTATCTTTCCCAACAATAAGATGAGGGAGAATCTCCCAATTTCGAAGGAGCAAACTCAATGAAAAGAGGACAAGGGCAGGCTAAGGTATACGATACGGCACCTGTTGTCGTGCGAAGGGAGAAACTTGAGACGCGTAATTATATTGAAGATGATGGAGGAGATGGTACCCAAGATGATGGATGGGTTCGAGAAAAAAATTCTCTTAAAAATACTCATCTTCTGACTTAGACGAATATGGCGGATCGAAGCTGCGACAGAGGGTCTACAAGCAATGGACCAAACGTGAGATCCTTGCCATTTTAGAGAAACCCATCTGATGTTGCTATTCCAGCAAGAGAAAAGCTAATCATATTTGAATCTGAGAAGTGTGTTGCTCTAAATATCCCTAGATTAAGGGCAATGGAAAAGTATTTGATGGGTAATCTATTTTATCATACGATCAAGGTCTATAATTTTTCTCGAGAGATGGAAAAGTTCTACATATTTATTATAGAATATTAAGCGTTACAAATGATAATCATTCTAAGTAAATTGATACTTATATTTAGATATATTCCCAATATATTAGGTACATTTAAGAATACATCTATTATCTACTGGTAAAAAAATGATGTTTAATCTTATTTATAAAGTAATTTAAATGGTTCAATTATAAGTCTTAAATAATAGAGTACTAGTCTAAATTTATTAGGAATGTTAATAACCCTTTCTTTAATATTTTGATTAGTTGGTATTCGACTTACTAATATTTGGTTCTTATATTTTGACTTCTTTGATTTTTATGTTTTAACATATTTTATTCTTAAATTTTTGTTAGTTTTCAATACAATTCTTCAAATTTTATGTCTTATGGATGCATTATATATTTTGGTATTTTGTTAATTTTATATGATTCACATGTTTTGGATATTTATATATATATACTGAACTGTTTGTATAAAATAATGGTTTGAAACATATTTAATAGTAAATTGGATATTTTAAACTTTCACATATAATTTATGATTTTCTATCATTCTATATGTTTTGCTAATGCATATTTATATATCACATGTAAATGTATTTTATTAAACATTAAGATCATATTTATAAATATTTGTAAAATATTTTTTAAATTAATAGATAGTGAATTCTTATAAGATAGAGATATAAAGTTGATGAAAACTTTTGTGTAATCATATTTATAATATTATGGGTTATTTAGATTTTATATGTTATTTTTATCATTATTAATTATTTACTCATATAAGAGTTGTGATAGGAAATAATATCAAAAAAAGATATGAGAAAAATATCCTAGTTAATTTGAAAAAACTAAATATTAGAATTTGTTATATGATAAGTACTAAGTTGTTTGGAGATAAAGGTGTTAGTTTCAGCCCCAAGGAGGACTATTTGACTATAATGGCTAGGATAACGAATATTATGGATTGTATGGTTAGCAGCAAGATGCAAAGCTTGTGGCATGTCAAAGAGATGGAGATCTAGGGCATGATAGGATGGCTTTTGATCCTTCTACCAATGAACAAGTTCGTGAATTCTTAGGTGATCTAGATCCAATTAAAATGAAGATATAGTTTAATTAAGTAGAAAAGGTATTTGATAGGATAAATTGTCCAAAAAAAAGAAAGCTATGTTCATTGCATATAAACTAGATGGAGAGACCAACCATTGATGGGCCATACAATGGAGAATTCTAGGCTTAAAGGATAAGAAGATTTTGTGGAATGTGTTTTTAATGGCCTTTTTTAAAATGTACTTTTTGACAAGCATTTCTAAGTAAAAGGACAATGAGTTAACTTAATTGAGGCAAGTAAACATTCGATGGCCGAGTATAATGCCAAATATATTAAATTTGCTTGTTTTTCTCTACATATAGTTGTGGATGAAATCAAGAGGGCGAGGAAATTTTTTTGGGGCTTAAAAAGCTCCATTTAATTGCTACTAGTATTTTTACACTTGAGAACAAATGAAAAAGTTCTTGATTGAGTCTTATTGATTAAGTAGAAGTGAGAGAAAGAAAGAATTTTTTTGAGAAAAAGATTATCAACTATAGAGGCTAGAGTTTTGGATTAGAAGGATCCCACTCGAAGTCAAAGTTACAAGATAAAAAAAAATTTATTGAAGTTTGATTGTTACCAATAAAGCCACAACATTTGAAGTTAATATGCAGCCATTATGGAAAAAACCATGGAGGATGACCGTGCTATATGCAACTCGGAACTTATTTCATTTGTTGTTAAGCTTATTACATGATAAAGGGTACCCTTTTCATCGAGACATGCTAATCAAAATTCTAGGAAAGGCTTTTGCGACAGTAGGGGATACTCTAAGCAAATCGGTTAGTTATTGAAGGGAATATATTGATATTTGAATCTATGGTACATGCACTAGTTTGTTCAGGGTTTACACATTCTTTTGGGCTTCTCAATTTATTTATAAATAACATTCATCTCCCAAAATTTTGAACTATACATTGGTGGTATCCACCCTGGTGGGCAAGTTTTTAGTTACGAATGTTATATATTCCTAATATGCTATTTGGGTTAACGGGTTTGAGTTATTTGTAGACTAGATTTTATTGAAGGTGTAGGAGTTTGATGCTATTTTGTGTATGGATTTGATTGTGCGCTATTATATAAGTTTTGATTATTTTAATAAGAAAGTTCAATTTTGCATTTTGACTTATGAATATTTTGAGTTTCAAGGAAGTGTCATGAAGGACTTGCCATGCTTCATTTTCACTTTGTAGATGTGTCATTTGATGAAAGATGGGTGTTAAATTTATCTTTCTTATTTGACTACTATTGGAAGTCATAGTGTGCCTATCGAACAAATTTCGATGGTTAAAAAATTTAAAGATATCTTTTTAGATGAATTGCTTTGTTTGTCTATAAATGGGGAGATTGAATTTATTATTGACTTGGTGCCAAGATCCACCTCTATTTCGAAAGTTTCTTATAGATTGGCCCCATCAGAATTAAGAGAATTGAAGCCACAGTTCTAAGAATTGTTAAAGAAAGGATTCTTTCGACTAAGTTTATCCATTATGGAGCTCCAACATTATTTGTGAAGAAGAAAAATAAATCAGTAAAGTTGTGCATTAATTATTAGGAGTTGAACAAATCATAATTGAGAATAAATATCTTTCACTAAGTATTGATAATTTGTGTAATGCCTCACATTTTATTTATAAATGATAATGTCATTAAAATAATTTTTTTGGTCATTTTGAATTAATTTTTGAGAGAAGAGAAAAAGAGAGAAGAGAAGAAGAGAAAGAAGAAGAAAAAGAAAGAAGGAGAATGAAGAATCAAAGAAAAATCAATCAATTTTTGGGTAAAATTAATTAATGCAAGTACATCCAAGCTCTTCTTTTTTGTTGCTGCATTTTTTCTAATTTTTATTACAAATGTTCATACATACAATAATATCTAAGATATTAACACCTTATATGTATGTATAATTATTCTCATTTTATTTAATTTTTATAAAATTTATATCCTTATTTTATATATATTGTGCTTTTGAGTGAATTTTTTGTAACAATACTCGATATATTTTAAAATTATGCTTAAATATTCTTATATGTTCTTAATGTTTATATATATGTTCCTGTATGTATTAAATCCTTAATTATATATCTTGCATTTCTTGAATTTATATTTAATTACTCCTACATGTTTTATAATTAAAATAAAATGATGAAACTATACTATTTATACTGATTTATTGTAATTTCTATAATAAATAATTTTTACATGTTTGAAAATTCTAAAACGTAACCTCTATATGTTTTAAAATTATATATTCAAATTTCTATAAGAATTATGATATACTACATGCTAAGTATTTAAAGAGTTAAAGAAAAAACTCTATATAGTTTAAAGATATGGATATTTTTTCGATATAAAAAAAATATAAAGAACTATTCATATTTGTGTAGAGTTTTCTATTTGATTGTATATAAACTATTGTAAAGATTTAAAAATGATATATTATAATATATCCTAGTACATTATATGTTCTACATGTTTTGAATAGCTATGTATGGTCTATGGATGTATGAAAATATACATAACCTGAATTTCAATTAGTTACTCTTTTATTGATGAGGTCTTTACATTGATCATTGGTCTACACTTTTACATGATTTGAGCATTTCATTTTGATGTATAGTTTACGGAGGAATTATACATGATATACATATAAATTATGCCATTGTTTCTAATTTTAATCATATTTCATTTTAACATATTTGATGTAAGGTATATGTTTAATTATAAAATTATATATCTGATTGAATAATTGGTTTAATTTTACTTTAATTTTTGTTAACCTCTTTAGATTAGCGAGTTGAGATTATTTATTGGAGTTGTATCAAGAGTTTCAACTATTAAGGAGAGCTAAATTAGAATTTTTAGAACAAATTATATATTCCATAAGAGCAATAGTTTATATTGTTAGTTTTAGATATTTAAATTTTCTTTTGTAATTCAAATATGGGTGATATATTACATAAGTGTTCGAGTTTAATTTTATTTTCTTTTAAATAGTTTAATTGAATTGTGACTCTCAAGTACTCTAACTTTGGATACATTCTTTACATTTTAGTACTACTTTTGAGTATAACAATTCAACTCCTGTGATATAACTTATTATTTTATTTTAATTGTTTATTGATAATAGTTATATTTCAGGTTCATACTTGAAATTTTTATTTGGGTTTTGGTCCATAGAGTAAATATTAAAAATTTAAATGAATATGGGCTAAAAGTTATGCTTAAGATAATAATTAGATAAAGACAATTAATGATTAAGAATTAATTTAATTAGACTTGAGGATAGGGACTTAACAATTTGTTTGACCAATTACAAGAAGTTTAGATTTTCTCCAAGATTAATTTGCATTTGCAATATCATTAAATTAAATGAGAAGATATACCAAACACGACATTCAAATGAGATATGAGTACTATGATTTTTGGTGATAAATTTTAGTTTAGCTAATGTAATGCAATATTTATGGATTTGTTGAATTGGATTTTTAATGAATTTTGATCAATTTGTGGTGCTTTTTTGATCATCTTTTATTTTTTATTTTCATAAAGTTTACTGAGAACTTTAAATTTTAAAAGAGAATAATTATTTGTTAAAGAAGTATAAATTTCAGCTCAAAAAGGTGTTATTTCTTAAACATATTGTCTTTTTTTTTGTTAAGTAATTAATTGCATTAAATTTAAATGATATGTACAAACATATATTATTTGTTTTGCCGATTAAAAAAACATAGAAACAGGGAGTCCCCTGAACCATGACAAGTGTCATTAAAAATAAGAATACATTATCTAAATCGGCGTTGAGAATGCAAAGCTTGCTCAGCAATTGAATCGCACTCCGAAATCCGCAAGAACTCTTAGACATATTGTCTCTAAATGAGGATTGGCAGTGGTTTAGGAAAAGATCAAATTGATTGCTACTTTGAAATGGCTAATGAGTGTTATTGAAGTTTCTAATTTTCTTAGTTTAGATGGATACTATAGATGTTTTATTAAAAGTTTTTTTTTTTGAAAATCTTGGTACTTTTAACTTGTTTAACTCAAAAAAGTAGCATTGCATTAGGATAATAATTGTAAGAGAGGCTTTCAAGAACCAAAATTTGATCTAAATCTACACCGTTTTAGTGATTTCTATTGGAATTGGCAGTTTTATAGTCTATTGACATGTTTCAAAGAATAGATTGGGTTGCATTTTGATGCAGCATAGTAGGATCATTATGGATCAAGACAACTCAAGATTTACAAGAAAATTATTTTGTCCATGGTTAGAAATTAGCCACAGTTGTCTTTGCTTTATAAATATGAGACATTATTTATATGGAGAGAGATTTTTGACACATACCAATCACAAAAGTTTGAAATACTTATTTATGCAAAAATAATTGAATATGAAACAATATTATTGGTTGGACTTATTAAAGAACTATAATTGAAAAATTTAATATTAACTAAAAAAGGTTAATACAGTCACTGATACTTTGAGTCAGAAGTCATCGGACATGACGGCTCATATGATGATTGAGGAATAACATATACTTGATAAAATGAAAATTTGTAATATTCATTTGTATTCATAAGGCTCAATAATAATATTATCATACCTTTAAGTGTAACTGGCGATTATTGATAAGATTAAGGAGTCTCAAATGAGCAATCCATCTTTAATGTAAATTGTTGGGGATCTGAATAGTGAATCATGGGCAAATTTTAATATTCAGATAGATGGAGATATTTAGCTCAGATATCATATTTGTATGCCAATATCAAGGATTTAAAGGAAAAGATTTTGAATGAAACCTATAGAGCTAAATACATCATTCATTCAGGAACTAATAAAATGTGTTAGGATATAAAGAAGCTCTTTTTTAAATCTTTCAATTTTACTTCCGATTCTTATTTAAATGAATATGCATGTTACAATTTTCACACATTTTTTGAATGCTATTTCATGCAAGTATATTTTATTAAATATTTTGAGACATTACAATATTTTTTTAAATATTTGAAGATTTTATTTGTTTTTACTAAACACTTAGGTAATTTAAAGGAGTATGTTTTGATATTGAGAAATTATGAGAAAATCATAAAATATTTGACCGTTTGGCCTTGCATACTATTTATAACAAGTATTTGATGATGACTCTATTTTGTACTTTTCTCAGAGGGATGGAAAAAAAATTTATGTTTATTGTAGCGTCATCCATTTGGCAAATGAGGATTATTGTAAGTGAATTGATTGCTTATATTCGGATATATAATATATAGCTATACTTGAAGAATACACCTATGATCCATGAGTGAAAAAAAGTGTCATTTGATCCCATTTATAGGATATTATAAATGAGTCGCCTATGGTTCTTTAGTAGTAGTGTATTAACCTAAGAATATGGGGAATATGAGTAATTTGTTTTAGGTTATTAACATGCTCAAATATACCTATAGGAATACCAGATCATGGAAAGGCTTTCAAGAAAGTAGTTTTTGGATATTTTAGAATGTTTAAATATTTTAGTTGCATTTTAGCATATTTAGACAAGTAGTAGATTTGGGTTTGAGTTAATATTTGTATGGCCACTAGCTGAAGACATTGTTTAATTTCATTAACTCATTGAAGTATATTGATGGCTGCTCTAGATTTTAATTTAAGATATATTTCACTACTCATGGTCTAGGGTGCAACTTTTAGATTCTGTGATTTGGATATATATATATATATATATATATATTCAAACCATATAACGGAATTTGTTGCAGGGTCATGTCTTAATAGTTGATTTGGATTTAAGTCAATTGATTATATGGTTATGTATGGGTTGAAATTAAAGTCTAGTTTGACATTAGTAAAATTTGATTAAGATTTGGATATATTAAATCAGAGCCTGATCTTTCATAGGTTAATTCCAAGTTATGTAATAAAATTGGAATTAAGTTTTGATTTGGGGATGCTTGATCACTATACTTACTATAAGATACATCTACTTCCCTTCCTCAAGTAATATGGAATCTCAGACACCAACTCTCACACTCTACCTCACTAAAGCACTAATGTTTTCATTACATGTGATACAGCTTATGACTAGCCTAGCTCATATTTGTAGACTTTTGGTTGAGATTGTCACTGATACTATAACTATGGCGACCTAAACCCAAAACACCATAAAATCTCAAGTCATAAATAAACATCATAACTATGACATGACTACTAATATTCCATCATAGTATCTAGTAAGAAAAATCCATCTCCTTAGAATTGAGGTAAAGATAATTATAAGTTCGAATACACCCAAAAACTCATAATCCAAGATGGCCCTGCTACTAATAAAATACTAAAACTATGTTGGGTAACGACCGCTGGCACCATTCATAGGGCCCTATCATCAATACACATATCAACTTTCGAGAGTTGCCCCTAAATCAATAAGACCATGAATGTAACTTGGCTTCCACTGAATCTGAATACAAATAACAAATTAGGTTCTATTGAACCTATTATAATAGAGGTCACTAATATAAGAGATGTCTCAAGAATCTTTACGAATATTATTCTATTGCTATAAATCAGATTAATATTAAAAGTAATTATATAGTAAAAATTTTGAGAAAATGGACGGGAAACAAGATTAGTGCCTAATTTGTGCAAGTGAAGCATAAGTTTAACATTCAGCCACACAAGTCTCCAAACTTTTGCTAACACATGGCATAAGAATACAACCCGTTTTTCTACCAACACATGGCATGGGAAGGCATCTCGTCTCTTTACCAACATTTGAAGTTTAACACATCTCATCTTTTGCACAAGTCTGTAAACTTTATCTGCTTTTCCAACACATGGCATAAGAATACAACCCTTTTTTTTTACCAACATATGGCATGAGAACACATCTCGTCTCTTTGCCAACATATGACGTGGGAACACATCTCATCTTTTGCTAACACATAGTATGTGAACACATTCTATCTCTTTTCCAACACATGGCATGCTAATGCATCCTGTCTCTCTTTGTCAACATATGATATAGGAACATAATCCATCTCTTTTCCAACACATGTAATGAAAAAACATCTTCACACATTTTTTGAATGCTATTTGCAAACATATTTTATAAAACAAATACAATATTTTTTAAATACACATGACATTGGAGCACATCTTGGATATCAAAAGGAATATCCGCATTGATATTGAGCATCATGAAATCTTGATTTTGACCTTGTATGCTTCATAAGATTATAAGTATCAATTCAAAATATTAATCTAAATCTATTGAAATATGGACTAGATGTCAGATGACCATATACTAAACTACGGTTCTATAGATTTTATACTCCTTATTACCATAGTATCTTTATATAATATTTTATAATTATCTTTAATAGAGTGTATTAACCTAATGATATCAAGGAATACATAATTCATCCATTGGAACAAGGAAAGATCAAATATATCCACTTACTCACTTCCTTTACTTAACAAGCTAACTTCCTTATTTAAATGAATATATGTTTTGGATATTTTTATTTTAAACATTTTAGTTGTATTTTAACATATTTAGACTAGTAGGAGATTTGAGTTTGAGTTAATATTTTGATGGCATCCTGAAGACATTGTTTAATCTTGGTGTTACCAAGTATACTTTGGAGACTCTTGATTTTGGTTGAGAATTATTTCACTAAGATCTAGGGTGCAATTTTTCCCGCTATTTTTGGATATAATTATATATACATATAATCAAACCATATAACAATTTGTTTTAGGTTCATGTCTTAATAGTTGATTTTGATTTAATTCATTGATTATATGATTATGTGGGAAATTAAAGTCTAATTTGACATTAGTAAAATTTGATTGAGATTTGGATATGTTATTAGAGTTGATCATTCATATTATTATTATTATATATTTTGGAATTTTATTATTATTATTATAAATATTTTATATTATTATTTATTTTAGGTATTATATATTATTATTCCTCAAGGTATTATTTATTATTATTAATGTTGTATTATTGTTATTATTAGGTATTATTATTATTATTATTATTGTCAATTATTATAACTATTATTATTATTAGAATTATTATTATTTATTATTATTATTATTATTATTCCATTATAGTATCTATTATAAATTGTCTTATTATTATTATAAATTGATATTTATTATTATTATTCACAATATTATGGCCTCTACTATTATTATTATTCCGTTGGGTGCCATTATTATTATTTGTTATTATTATTATTATTATTATTATTATATATTATTATTATTATTATTATTACATGGCTACTATTATTATTAATTTATTCTTATTATTTTATAATATTATTATTATTATAAGAGATTAAGAGTATTTATTATATTATTCTATATTGTTATTATTATTATTATTATTATTATTATAAATGGATTATTATTATTATTATTATAAGTATTATTATTTATTTGTTTATTATTTTTACCATTATTATATTTATTATTATCTATCTTTTGCTAACACAAGATAACACATTCTTATTAACACATTATGTATCTTATTTTTCCAACATATGGCATTAACATTATTCTTTTCCATTGTAATCAAAAACATCTAGTCTAACATTCTGGAAACACATCCTATCTCTTTGCTACACATGACATTAGAGCACATCTTGCCATATCAAATTGAGCATCCCTTATCATGATATTCATCGTAATATTGATGCACATTATTCATAGGATTACAAGTATCAATTCAAAATATTAATCTAAATCTATTGAAACATGGACTATTCCCATATACTAAATTAACTATTCTATTACCATCTTCATATAATATTCTATACTTATCTATAGAGTAAAAAGTAGTAGGATATCAAGGGTCATAACCATCCATCGGACCAAGAAAAGATTATCCATGGATATCCACACAGGAGCACTTGCTCACTTCCTTAACTTACCAACTACTACTTTAACAAGCTCAACTTAAGGTTAACTATCTTGATCATCCTCTGAGTCTCTATGCTTGGCCCACCCTCTTATGTTGGCCTATCTCGATCTGTTATATTACAAGCATGGATCATCTAAATCTTTAGGATATTCCATAGTACCAAGAGTACTATGGCCCACGTCTACCCCTAGGTTCATCATAAGATGGAAACACTCTTCTACACTTATCACTTAAGTTAATAAGTAGATCCAAGACCTATCGACTATTCCAATAATAATTACATGTAGGTGTCTAGGAGCCATATCTAATCCTTATGCCACTTCCAATTCACTTATATACAAGGTTAAATTACCATTCCACCCCCTACATGGCTCTAGAGCCTTGGCCATTAGGAGTTTGGGTTGAACAAGCAACATAGTTTATTATAATGCATTTAAGTTCTCATCACACTACGTTATAGACATGCAAAGCAACATACCAACTTACCAAAATGCAAATTTAAGTCAAGGTCAACATGCTTTTTATAAGCCATGGCCAACATATGCATGTTCCTTCTACCACTTAGAAGGCCATTTCTTTATTTTATCATATACATTAGTAAACATGGAGATTCACCACATATTAAAATAGCATGTAAAGTTGTCATCTTGGCTTCTAAAAGTTACATCAAGTAATAGCCAACATGTTTTTTATATCAAACATAAGTTATGGCCAACATAAGTATGTTCATTTTACTACTTAGAATGCTATTCCCTTATTTTATCATACATATTAGAAGACATAGAGTTTCATCACATAGTAAAATATCAGCACATAGAGTTGTCATATATGGCTTCTAAAAGCCACACCAAGTCATGGCCAACATGCTTCTCATATCAAATATAAGCCATGGCCAACATAAGCATGTTTCTAGTAACTTACTAAAGATTATCCTTTTTTCTCTCAAACTTCCATCTAAAATGAGAAAAATTTAGGTTTTTCCGTCAGAGAATGAGGTAGCCAATTATAAAATTACCCAAAAAGGAATTAGGGTTTCTTTTTTTTAAAAATTGAGGGCGTAGATTAAAGAGGGAAGTGAGGCCAAATTTTATTCTTTCCTAGTTTGTTTTACATCCAAAAATGTGTAAGGGGTGGCTGGATGGTGAGGGGAAAAGAGCTGCAACTCCATGGAGGGCAACAAGGTTAAAATTGGGGTTTTGGGATGAACAAAATTTTCCTTTTCGGTTTTTATATATTAACATATTAATTCAATTATTTTTTAACTTATAATCACATCAATATATATTTAATACATTCACAGTGAATTCTAATCAATAAAATGATATACTAAAGATATCATTTATTGTTACCGAAAAGTTAACAAAATACTCTCTAGACAACTTTTTGCATTTAACTAATCTTGGGTCTTTATGAAGTTAGGCTAGACTACTATACAAACTATTGGCCTCCATGGATATCATTAGCACCATTGTTTTTATAATTGATGACCTTTACTAATTGGGAGCTTGAGCTGGTCAAATAGGAAATATCAGGGTATTACACACATAAACATGAAATTAAGCATCGCCTCTTGTATTTTACTTATTATATTATTTTAAAATCAGAACTAATAAAAGTATCTAAAAATTGATAGATTTTGATTAACAAGAAAGTATAATGATTTTTTCAAAAAAAAAAAAATTAGATTGTTTAAAAATAATAAAAATTTTGTTTGCTTCGAATGACATGATAATAGTAGATCAACAAATACAAATAACTTTTACCGCTACTCATCAAATAAAATATGGAGTCCCCACCAAAAATTGAGACTAAGGTAAAAAGAGAAAGTTAGAACGGTTGCTCTTCATTTTCTCTCTTTAACTCACGGCATCTCTCTGTAGTTAGTAAATAAAATAGCAGCAGCAAATGACAACGGAGGACTGCCAACAACACTTACATAGAGCCAAGATTCAAGTGTGAAGATGAAAGAATAATTGAGCCTCCAATTATCAAGATGCACTCCCCACATTAATTGAGTGACGGAAAATTTAATTTGGTAATATGAAGGCACTAAAGGGGTGTAGCCAACACTAATTATATAATAATGTAGAACTCCTCTAGATACAAGCAAGTGTGCAACTTAAATTAAAGGGAAATAAAAATCAAAGATTTGTTTGTATGAAAGTATTAAGGAGAGGAACTGCATAGATAATGAATCAAGAACTATATTTAATTTCTTTCTTAATTATCACTTTATTGACAAGTTAATTATAAGATAAAACTTCTTGAACTATATACAATGTGCAACCAAAAATAAAGAAGAAAATGAACTAAAAAAAAAATAGTGTGAAGGCATATGAACTAGCGGCCAAAGGGGTCAAGAACCTAGACTTCAGTTTTAATTCCATTTTCTTCCCTGTATAATGTTAGCTAAATGATAATATAGGCTGTAATTATATTAACAAGAAGGTTGAGATGAATGCATGGGATGGCCAAAAGAGACGAGGAAGAGGGACATGAATTCTAGAAGCATTTTAAGGTCATTAGAGCTTTCACAAGAGTTGGATAGTAATTTAGGATTATTTTCTTTAAATTTGATTCCATAATTTATTAATTTCCATAATTATATACATAAACATATAATGAACTTATAGCAATTCTAACAAATAATCTAAGGCACAAAAATTACTTACTGCTTATAGATAAAAAAAATTATCAAAATACTCTTCAAATGATCCAATGAATTTAACTTGTCTGATCTATTTATGAAATAAATTTAAGCTTTCCTAAAATTTATTAACTCCATAAACCTTTAGTAATGACTTGGTTTGATCAAGAGTCCATAAATTTAAATCAATATATTACGGTGTTACAACTTGGGTGTTAAGTGTATAACTAGAAGATATTCTATTGTTACGGTTTGATCTCTCAAGTATGCCTTGGGAAGGATGCATGCAAAATCGAACCAGTATGAATATCATGACAATTATTGACAACCTCTCTCATCTGTTGTATTTTCTCAATGTAATCTCTACATATTCACAGGAAGTTAAAATCAAATTTAGTTTAAAAAAATATAGCTATTATAGTCTTTCCAATGAAAAGATTATCACTTCTACTTAATTGTTAGAAGTAAGATTGATAAAAAATTAAAATTAAATATCTATTTAAATCAGTTAATATAATATTTATCATTCATTCATCTAATTAATAACCATAACCATTCGACGGATAAAAAAAGTCTTGACAATCAAAAGACCTTAACAATACTCTTTCCCATTGTTGGGTCCAGTATCGGTGAGGCCCAAAAATCGCGATGCCCAATTTAGATAGCAGCGGCCCGAACAATCGACACGGCATAGAACTCAAATAGCCTACGTGGCGGCCCAATGTATGCAACCAATGGCAAACTCATTAATTGATAAAGCAAGCCAATGAGAGGGAGGTCAACTCATCTGTTGTATTTTTCCAATCAATCCTCATGCGTAAGCGTGGCCATAACAATCTATTATAAGGCAACAAGCGATATTGATCCACGCCAAAGAAATCCCCGCAAGAAGGATTAAAATCAAGCCATTTTAAATTCCTCTCCTCCTTTAGGAGAGAGGATCGGATCCAAAATAAAAGAAACACTCATCGAGTTCCTACCTTGTCACCCCACGCTAATCTACAATACCAAAGTAAGCCAACCTTTGCTATTTCCTGTGAGCTAGGCATCCTACAAAACGCTCATCAATTCTTATACTCTTGCATTCACGCACTCCTACCGCACAATCAACGTATTTCCGCGCACCTCTTATCATGTGCTCTATTTTTCGTTCATTTAAGTTACTTAAACGTAATAAAATATTTATTATTTATTCTTATTTGTAGTTTGTGTTGTATAGGTTCCATTTAATCATAGCCATTGAATTCATTCTCGCATGATGAGAAATCCAAAGAATCCGTGAAAAAAAACGCAACATTACGCGTCTTGAAAATCAAAAAGTTTACCTTTTTTTCGTTTATTGCAGCACTCTTTTTTCATATAAATCAATCTTTTATTTGTAATTTGTTTGTTGTCCCACCCTCTTCTCCGAACGACAAAAAATTCATACAACAACTAGATAAAAACACCCATATTTCAAACTTGCCCATTGTTTGTTGTCCTACCCTCTTACCAAAAAAGATAAAAACGTTTAATTTGGCTGGCCAACTTAATTGGGTTAAGATTGGGACTTAAAAGAAGATTTATTTATTTATTTATTTATCTATTTGCCATGTATGCAGCGTGGGACTCAAGATTGGCATCCAACTACATATATTTATTTATGCCCTAATTTTTGAAGGGTCTCCACCACCTTCCCTTTACTGACCTAGTGGGATGCAAAAGACAAATCCTTTTTACTTTGAGAATAAATGCACTTCTCATATCCCTTTAAAAGGATGACAATGAAAAGGTCAACCCCTTGAAGATGAAATTCTTTAGCTTCATCTCCCCCTACTTTACACAAGCAACCGAGGCCATCAATTCTAGATTCATTTGTGACATGGAAAGGTGCGCAAAATGGCATAATTTTAATCCTATTTTTTGTTCTAAGGTCAAACTTTTTAATTAATATGGTACCAAATATATGCTTAAAATCTCAAGTACTTAACAAATTACACACTATGGCTCAATCCTGTGCTGAATTTGATGCACACACACTCACACAAAAAAAAGAAGTTATTCTATGCTTCACCAGCACCACCCCAAAACCCAAATAAATAAATAAATAAATAAAATAATAAAAAAAGAGAGAGAGAAAAGAAGGAAGATAGGATATTGCTAAAAGCATATTTCGTGATTGATTCGCATATAGCAGTGTAAAAATGACTTAGCTCTTGAGAGGTTCTTGCGGAAAAGAGTTAGGGTTTGCAATTTCCAAATAATAAGCAGACATCAGTTGATCACTTTAACACTAGGAATACAAGAAAATCTCTCATCTGGGATCCAACATACTTAGCAATTTGGCAAGAAATTACCAAATTTAATGAGTATCAACACGGATTATTCTGGTTAGGAAATTATTTTAGTGTGAGAATATATGTCAAATTTATATCATTTTTAGACTCATAAAAATATTTATTTTTCATTCAGTTAAAGTTAAACTTATGCCAAATAGAAATTTATATCACAAACACCATTGAGCTTCTCAATAATTTGAAAGTGCCTTTCATTTTTTTTTTTTTTTAAAGAAGAAACTAAAAATTAGCCCTTTGATTCATATAAAAACGGAAGAGTCCAACAACTTAAGGTCTCAAAGTATGGGGGGGCAGAAATTCTTCCTCATAACATGGTTATAAATGTTTTCCAAAGAAACGAAAAGGAAACCTTCCTTTGATTTGATTTTTACATCATTTGGAAGTATTGATGGATACTTTTCTTGATTGCATTACTCTTAGTAGGAGATTTTGTAAAATGTAAAGATAAAATTTGCTATCTGTAGATTTCATTGAAGATGGTCATTTTAAACTCAACTATGAGTGAGATTTTTTATTAGATTGTGACTATCAAATAATCCGTACCCTAATTTTTATGATTTCATGAGATAGGTCTTAAAAGGCTAGTGGTAACTTCTCCATGTACAAGGATTGGATAATCTTCCAACCGATTAGCATGGAGGTTACATGGACTTTTTCTAGTTTGGGGTCTGAAAGTTTTATCCTTCCCATACTTTTCCTTCCCCATATAACCATTAAAGGTTGCCTCAAAATCCTAGACTAATTGAGAATTTTTTATACTCCTTTGAGATATCTGTTATACAAATAGAATCTAAACACCTCTTACTCTCTTAATACGAGATAACTTAAAAGATTTAAAAAACTATTTAAGATTACATTCAACATGTTTGGCTATAAGATAATTACTATAAAACTATTGAGTGGGTGGCAATCAAATGGAATTTGAAATCTCAACACCATTACCGTTTCAAGTTTGTTCTAGTGGCCATAATATATTTTATCTAGATGGACCAGAATGCATTTCTCTTTGTCCGTTTTCTTCTTTTAATGGTGATAAGGCTACTCATACGATTGAAGCTGCCTATCCCAAAAAAGTTTGCTCCACAGTGTTGTCTCATTGGTAAACCTAAGATAGGCTCACCGGTTTCGACCATCCTTCAGTTGTGTTTGGGATTTTTTTTTTTTTCTGGTTGTTTTGGATTAGGTTGCATTGCTAAATGTGTGTCTACCGTCGAGAAACACGTCTCATTGTACATAAAACTTTTAAAATAATATATGTGAGTACTTAAAAAAGAATTGTACCAGGCCACCCTACCAAAACTATCACCTTGTGTCCTAATATGGGCAAAATGCTTGTTAAGTATATAAATATATATATCTTTAGAAAAGGTAAAATAGCAATAAAGAAAGTACAGATTAATCCTTAGAAAGAATTTGAAACTATGAGTTCAAAAATTTCAATGGAAAAAACAGTTTCCAATCTCAATATGCTATGAAATTTTAGCATGAGCTCTAACCAGCTCAAATAGACTACGAAGAAATCAAATCTGAAAAACTGATAAAATTTTAAGTTCAAGAGAAATGCTTCTTTCAATTTGTTATTTGGATTCAGAATTATCAAAAACATGTACGTATGTGTCTAAAAGGCCTTTAAATTAGAGAAAAAAAAAGTTGTAGGAGGTTTGGATTCCCTATCATAATGATTCTTCCTTCTTCCTTAGAATATAAAATTCAGAATCCTCCCTTACTTCTTCAAATATAAACATCGGCATCTCACCCGTCTTCTCTCTCGATCGAGATCGAGAAATAGTTGAGGGGAATGTTGTCTGGCTCGAGACCATTCATTCACTGCTTCACACGCCATATGAATGATCTCGGACCAGGCTTCATTCCCATCAACTTTGAAAGGAAGCATCAAATATGCCATCTTCAGCCAATATATATAATCGCAAGCAGTTTGTTGTGGGTTGAAGCAGGCTTGCTTGTAGAATATCATCTTGCACTCTTTGAAGGAACTTAAACAGGCAGAATTGTTTTCTATAATTGTTTGATCAAGTTTTCCCAGATCTGTTGCATATAATTTGTTGACAAGATTGCTTCTCTGGTATGATCCCTTTCATGATGGATTAATTTGGACTTCTTTTTTTTTTTTTTTTGCAAAGTCTTTTTAACAAGACTAAAAATCTGAAACTTACAGCTAAACCAATTCCTCCCCCAAAAAAAAGCCCTAAATTTTGTTAAATAATCAGGGTGACTTAGAGAGAAATTCATTTGGTTTTGGAAGAATATATAGATATTTTTTATAGAAAATAAATAATTGGCATTAAAAAAAAGGGATCAAAATCAATAACAAACATGCCTGTATCGATTTATTTAATTTCCCTCCTTTCTCAGAGTCTTATATAATTTGTTGAGACTTGGCACTTCGGACATGCAGTTAGTTAATTTCAAAATCAGCTTTGACAAGAAGGGTAAGCCCCCAAGAACCAATTCTAAATAATTATATTTGTTTAATGATTAATTTGAGTTAATTTATCTTAGAGTGATCCTTTTGTCAACGGATGCTCCCTTCGGTAATATGCTTTCTGCATTTGAGTTGCAAGCCAGACGCTCACAGTGCAGGCATGACTCTGTGAAGCTAGGCCGCATGCCTTCTGCGAGCTGGCACTTACGCTGTAGGAATTCTCATCTAGGCAAGAGTCTAAACGTAGGTGATGTGTGAGCTAACCACTCAAGCGATGCTAATGTGTATAAATAGGATAATTCAATTTTTAACTTACTGGGTGAGAGAAGAGAGGGGGGAAAAAAAGATGAGAGAGAAAGAAAATGAGGAAGAAGGAATGTGATCTGGGAATTTAACAGTTGAAAATCTTTGAGAACTTTAAATAAGTAAATTTTAAGCCTCTACTCTTTACTTTGTGAAATTTCTAAAACTATCTTCATGCTTGGTCCAAATCTAAATTCATGTTCTAAAATCCAGTGCATGAGATATATTTGATACTTCTCTTAGACTAAGCTTGCATGCATGCCTTATTTGTTCATAAATAAATTCTGAGATTGTGAAAGATTGTGATTAAATTTATAAAATTTGTTGAGAAATCAAAAAAATTTTAAAGTTTATTGAAGAATGTGATATTGTATGTTCATTTTATGCACAATTTTTAAAAAAATGTACACATTGAAAGTTTAAGTAAGTTATTTGGTGCAAAATTCTGAAAAGTTTGCTCGTTTTATAAATTTTTTTATATTTATAAAAATTATTATAAAAAATTAATAAAATATATTAAAATATATACCACCATATTTGTAGGCCATTATTATATATATTATATTTTTAAGTTAGAAAAGTAATATTTAGCTCTTTTTATATGGTAAATATATAGAGAGCCTATCCATAAATTTTAAGTAGTGACTTGTGGTTATATCTATAGGTTTAAAGTACATAGACCAACTTTTGATGTTTTGACTCTATCGATGAGATTTATCATTGGCCATTAGTTCTACATTCTATATTTTTGCAAATTGCTTTGTATTTGCCTTTCATATATTCGTGGCGAATTACTTACTACCATAATATTTTTCATTATAAGGTTTATTAAACTTTTAACTCACGTTAACAATTTGCCACACTTTAGTTCCGCAAGTTTAACTAGAATTATTTTGATGGATATGATAGTACACAAGTCAGCTTATAACCTAGCACATGGAAAGAAGAAAAACCTAAATAATAGCGGCCCATTAAAAAATCCTTTGAGCTAAAAAATTAAAGGGCAAGGTGGTTGACCCAAGAGGTGTAACTCAAATTGTCCAACAATAAACAAGTATTAACGAATAATTAATAGATTGTTACAGTAGTTATTGTGCTAATCCAACGGTCAAAAATCGTATGGTCAAACCATCAAATATATGTAGCAGATATACAAATAACGTCTCTTTTAATTATATAAGTATAATGCCTATAAATTGAATTAGGATTCTACCAACCAAACAGTATCACTCTTTATAAATACTGACACTCCCCCATAGAGAAAGGGGACCAAAAAAGAGAGAAAATTCAGGCAAAAAAAGGTTCAGACAAGTAACCAAAAGCAATACATTTTCTAAGCCCCTCTCTCATATGAGTGCATCATTTTCAAAAACCACTCATCCATTCAAGCACATCTTATGGAGTACAATCCTCCAACAAGCACTCAATCCCCTTTAACTTGTATCTACGCATTCTTTTCCTCTTATCCTTTTCTTTAGAGTAGAAAGATTATTGACTTGAATGTTGGTGGATGAATCGGGTACGAATCATATATTTTTCTTACCTCTTTTTTTTTTGTTATGATGTATAAAATCCGAATTCAGAGTAATAAAGATCAAACTTGTTTTTGATCGGATTTTCAATTAAAGTGACTCCCTAATTTATTTAACAATTTAAATTTAGAGATGTATCACACTTGATGGTGTGGACTGGTGGGTGCCTTGGAGGACTTTGAGAAAAAGGCAAATTTTTCTAATATTTCAGATAAATTTTAGATATGTTTTGAGACAAAACATGCATGGGGTTGATAGTATACTATCCTGAGAGGCCAGTGGGCTGTATTTTGAGTGATCATATGATTACATGCATGATGTTTCTGTTGATTTGTAGGATGTTAAACTTGACCTTGTACAGGTGCAAAATATTTTGGCCAAATGAAAAACATTTGACTGTATTCCAGAATGGCCGCATTTATCTTGTTGATGATTATATGATCTAAATAATTTAGGGTTAGTATAGTTTAAATGGTTCTTAAAGATGATGCTATCTATTTGGTAAAAATCTTGATTATATTGGATACTTTGAACTCTATTCAAAGTTTACTGAAAGAAATATCTATTAGATGATTTGAACTCTACTTTAGATGAACGATTGTGTCATTAGTTCTTTTTTTAAAAAATTAATTTTAACTGATTTTTAAATTTTAAAAATAATTAGATTATAACTATTTAATTAAAAATAAATAATAAAAATTAAAAAAATACAAAGTACTATATTTGTTTGATGTGTCTTGAGAATTCGGATTAATGTATTAAATAGAATGCAACATTGTCATACTTGAACACTCAAACAATAATGAGTCCAATCTTTGTAACATGGAATCGAGATTCTACGCACTACAACAAAATAAATAAGAGATAAGAGATATACGGAACTCGCTTCCGATATATTATCTGATACTTGAATTAGAAATCTTTTTTTTCAGGTGAGAAAGATGTAAGGTAGCGTATGTAAGAATTTAGAGAGGATGGAGAAGAGTATTTATTTGGAGGGTAATACTTTTTTTGTACACTCGATTAGTAGAGTGATTTTTTTAGTAATTGTATACTTGTTTGGTGGAGTGTCTAACTTCCCCTCGTTTAGTTGTCTTAATCTGACTTCGTCTTTGTTTTCGTCTCCCTCTTATTTGGGGGAGAGGATTTATTTGTAATGAGATGTGCTATTTGGTTAGTAGGCCCATGAATCAATGCATGAATATGATACCTTTTCGGTGGTGAGTGGTGTTCTTGTATTTGTAATGGCAACCTTAATTCAATGGGAGAACCGCTTAACTTCCAATCATTAGATCAGTGTAGCCGCTATTTGAAACAGTTTATTAAGTAAGTTATTATGATCCTTTAATACTTGGCTATTTATCTTGTATTCCTTAATTCATGCGTTATACCATTTGTCTGATAGGTTTTGTGGCATTTTTTATTTGGCCACCAATGCTTGGGCCTCTTATCCATTTGCATATTGGATAGGTCCATACTCAGCCATACCCATCATTAGCCCCTTATGTTAGGAGATCTGAATTTCAACTCCCAATATATCACTGATGGGATGCTAGTTGCAGCTCTATCAATGCATTTTCCTTCCATAAATATTTTGCTGATTTGAGATTTTATTTCATAAGATTTTATTCTCTACCATTAATATTGAAATTCATTATCTTTTTGAATTGAATGCCCGTTGAGCACTCCTCTTGGTTATAAATTGTGGAGTTCCCTTTACTTTGCATCAAGAGGTGTTCCTTGTCTTGGCCAGTGGTGTGACCGTCTTGAGCCAACGTGGTGTCTTTGATGTTGTGAATTGGAGTTGTTGGGAGTTTATTTTTGGCCTTTAAAGTCAAGATCTGAGAATATGTTTGAAAATTATCTTGATTACCCTCTTTTATATGGGTAACTGTCTTAGTTTTTTTCATTTATGTCCTTACTAAAATAAGTTCTCCATCGTCACATGACTTTGAATGCCAAGTTTTTTCTCCCACATGTGACCTGTAAATTTTGAAATGCATTTCGATCAACATGCAGTTAGTTTCTGTTGGTGTCAAAAACCACATGTATGGAACAAAATATCCTCTTTGATACAGTTTAGCATTAATGAAATGTATCAATCTACTGTCTTTTTTATATGTTTGGTGTCTTTTAAATTTTTCAGTAGAAGGTCTTCTTCTAAGTACATTCTGTATAGAGTCATTTAGGTATTACTGTCTGAGATTTGAAACATCTCTTCTTTTGAGACTTTCATACTTGAGACAGTGAGAATTTTCCTTATCAATTCTTGAATATTACTCTAGGGTCCTAGCCGTTGCTGCTTTTTCTTGTCGATCCTCTTTTCAGTTGTTTTCCATCTAAATGTGGCATATTTTCACTTTATCAAACGACTCAGTCAGGTCCTTCACTCTAACAAGATATTTTGTGAGCAATGGGTTAGTTGCTTTAAAATTCCGAGTGACTTAGTTAACGATAAGTTTTGAGTTGCTGTAGATGATTAGGCATCTAGTTGAGCATTCCTTCACTAGTTTGAGCCCAGCTAATAAGGGTTTGTGCTCATCAACGTTGTTGGTAACAAAAAATTCAAATGTTATCGAATATTTTATTTTTGACCCAATTTGAAATTCTCAAGACCATGCAAGCTCCATTCCTTGATTGGCATGATGACCCGTCTATGTATAAGTTCTAGGCCGAATTCTCTTCTTGTTAATGGGAGTCTTCATGCTTCCCAAGATTACTAGGAAATAGGGTCATCATTTTGACTATAAAATTTGTGAGGGTTTTACTTTTTGTGATTGGTCGTGCTCAAAATTTTATGTCAAACTTGTCTAATTTAATTGTCCATTTAATCAGTCATTTAGATGCTTTAGGTTTTTGGAGGATCCCTTTTAGCAGTTGATCAGTGAGGACGATGATCTTGTGAGTTTTGAAATATGGTCGAAGCATTCTAGTGGAGTGGACCAGTGTTACGGTTATCCTTTTAGCATGCAAATAATGAGTCTCGGTGTCTATCAAAATTCTACTGATATAGTAGACCAGTCGTTATACCACGGACTCTTGCTTGATCAGGGCCAAACTTAGCTCCATATTGCATATAGCTAGATAGAGAAATAGTTTCTCACCTTTTTTTGGAGAAGATAAGAGAGGAGGCTTAACAATGTACTCCTTTAGTTCCTAAAAAGTGGTCTGACAATCTTCCGTTTATTGAAACCTATTTGCCTTAATTCCTCTTAGTGTCTTGAAGAAGGGAAGACACTTCTCTGTGGATTTCATAAGGAATTGAGAGAATGTTTCGAGTCTCTTGATTGGTCTCTAAACTTTTCTCATGGTTTGATGCAGATTCATATTTATGATAGCTTTCATCTTCTTAGTGTTTGCTTCGATTTCTCAGTGAGACATAACAATTCTAAGAAACTTTTTAGAAATTATTCTAAACACATACTTCATTAGATTTAACTTCATCTAATGTACTCAGAGTACAATGAAAGTTTCACCTAGGTCACGTATATGGTTATTGGCTATTATATTTTTAATGAGCATACCATCCATATATACTTTCATATTCATTCTTATTTGTGCTTTGACTACTTTATTCACCAGCCTCTGCTATATTACTCCCACATTCTTTTGATCGAATGGTTTGACTTTGTAGTAATATGTTTCTTGATCAATCATGAAGGAGGTGAGTTCTTCATCATCAGGACTCATCCAAATATGATTGTAGCCCAAATAGGCATTCATAAAACTTAATAACTCATGCCTAGATATTAAGTCCACTAGCAAATTGATTTTCAATAATGAAAAATTATCTTTTAAATGTGCTTTATTCACATCGGTGAAATTGATACATATACGTCATTTTTTGTTACTTTTCTTAATGAGTACTACATTTGATAACTATTTTGGGTATTAAATTTCTCTTATGGAGCTTGCATCGAAAAACTTTCTGACTTCCCTATCATGGCAATCATTTTTTGATGGAGAGGTTTCTCTAATTCTACTTGATCGGTTTATGCCTAAGATCAAAACCAAATTTGTGGCCATTACCTCAATTGAAATTTCTAGCATGTTAATAGGCACCCATGCAAACACATCTGAATTTTGCCTAAGTAAAGTAATCGGCTATTCACATAGTTTCATTTCTCAAGTTCATTTAGATCCAATGGGATTTGGTTGGTTAACTCGTCCGATTGAACTTATTGTAGAGCTGCATTGTCTCAGAGGTCAAAGTCAATTGCTTGATTAACTAGAGATAAATAGCATGTTCGACTGGTAACTTAGTTTCCTAGGACCTCTCCAACGTTCCATGCTATTATGAAGTTTATCTTCCAATGTGGGATCAATGTCATTACTCTAAATGTAATCAAGTAGGGTTATCCCAATATGACATTGTAGATTGAAGGTAGGTTTACTACCAAGAATGTGAGCATATGAGATGCTATCTTTTGGTATGTTTCTAATGTGACTTTCAATTGGATATTTTCCTAGATTGGCACGCATTCATTTTCCAACTTATATAAGAGTCCCTTAGCCGATCTCATTTGGTCTTTTTTCCAATCCAATTTTAAAATAAGTATCAAGATAGAGCAAATTTTTTAAATATTTATTATCAACAAAGACTAATTTCAGTTGGTAATTAATGATACCATCTGAAATAAGCATGGATACAACAAGAGAGTTAAAATTAGGAGTCATTACATGAGTTATATCATCATTATTAAAACTAATGATATTATTTCTCAATCCTATCATTTACTTCTTGCTGCCAAAAGTCTTCTCAGGGTGGTCTATAGCTTTTTTTTTGCATGGTCTTCTTGATATTATGTTTACAACTCCGGCCACTATTTGATTGCATGGCTACTCTTGCCGGCCCAGCTCATCGTTGTTGGTACTTCTGGATACTTGCCCTAGGTTTCTCAAGAATTTATTGAGATACCTTTTTTGGATGAGGGTCTAAATTTTTTTTTTGTAGAGTCTGACAATCCTCAATACTATGACCCTGAGATTGATGGTAGAGTAGTACTTAGACCGGTCCCCTCCTTCTGGGTACTTAAGCAGTTTGGGTCACTTATGGAACTTTTCATTTCGAATCTGTTTTAGGACTTTCGTCTGAGTGTTGTTCAAAAGACTAAGGTTTAGGGGTCTATACCCCCTTCTAATGCTTGGTTTTATTCTCGGTTACTTTCTGGGATTTTGGCTTGTGGAGTTGTTTCCATTTCTCTTGTTTCCACTAGTCGATCTTGGGTGTTAGTCTGTACGTTCTGGTCATTTCGCTTTGCTAGCCTCTTTAGTAGCGATATACGTGCAGGTGATGATCTCCGCCTCAAGAAAGGTCTTGAGCTCCTACTAAACCAAATATTTAAAGAATTCACCCAACTGTACAGCCACCATGAAGGAATTTAATTTTACCTCATCGGTTAGTCTCGATATCCTTCAGGCCTCTACATTGAACTGGGCCAAGAACTACTTCAGACTCTCGTTTGACCCTTCGCAGATGCAAATAAGGTGTCATGGCTACTTTTCTTCCCTTTGTCTGGATGCAAACTATGACAGTAAGTTAAATGTTAGCTCCTAAAATGTTTGATTTAAATTTAGTTACAGTCGATAAAACCAAATTTGGACATCTCCCTTAAGGGTAAGTAGAAAGTAGAGATATAAAACTAAATCATTTGGGCTCTAGAATCCCAACAGATTATAGAAATGATCCATAGGATTGGAACTTTTGTCGTAGAAATCCAAGGCCGATATTTCAAACTTGTGAGAGAGTTGTTGTATCCTAATGTTTCTCCTTATTGGCGATCTCCTTAGGCGGACCGAGTGTCTGGTCCTGCCCCCTTAGAATAGTCACTACTCAACTTTTTTTGATTCTTTCCTCCACCGAGAGGTAGACGCAATTCTCTTGGAATTTAGGAAAGTCCTAAATTCCAAATGGTTCGACGTGACATATTAGACATGCCAACTATAAGCTCTTCTTGGTAGGGTGTTGCATGAAGATTCTTCTTGAGTCAAAGGAGTCTTGTAAGGTCTGAGTTTTTAAATTATGATAATCATGATTAATTAAATTAATATAATTAAAATTGAGGTCAAAAGATGTAAAAAATTGGATTAAAAGAGTTAAAATTTGAACCGGATGGCTCATGCTTGATGTAGGCTTGACGCGCGGCTAAGGCTCCAAAACCCGAGAGCTAGCACCTGGGACATGCTTGAGTTGCACTCAAGGCACCACTAGGTAGAGTTTCAATGCTCGACGTGCACCTGACCCACACTTGAGCACCATGTAGTATATAAGTGATCTCCAACTCAAATTTTCAACCATTGTTTAGAGAATTTTCAGAGAAGAGAGAGACAGAGCCGAGCAGAAGAGAGAGAGGAAGAGAGAGAAAGTTTGAGAAAGTTTCAATTTGGTGAATTAAAGCTTGAATCTGGATAAATTAAGTCAAAACAAGTACAGTCTAAGCTTCTTATCTTATTGCTACTTTTTGCCTATTCTTTCAAACATTTTTGTTCTAATATTCATCCAAACTTATATTTTGAAGCTAATACGTGTATATTGTGTATGCATGTCAATTTTCATGATTTTAGCCTCATGCATGTTTTGATTTCAAGTTATATTGTTCTTTAATACTTAAATTTTGTATATGAGACTTTGCACGTTTAGAAATTTGAATTAGGTCCTGGTATGTGCTGGAATCGTCCATGAAATGCCCTGCATGTGGGTTAACTAAACTAAAAATTTGCTGAAAAATATGAATGTTGATTTTTTGCACCATGAGCTGATATTTTCTGCACTTCCTTCTATAGCTCCTGTTCTAATGGTTGTCCATGTAAAGAATTTCATATATATTGCTACTGTATAATCTAAACTCATAATTTCAGTTTGTATGCTTAGGATTTTAAGAGACAATTTGCATTACATGCATAACATATAATTTGAATTTGCAAAATTGGAATTTAGCCACTGTTTTGTTGTCATTTTGTTGAATTTTGCACCATTCATGCCTCAATTTCATACAGTATTCCACTTATACTTTAAAATTATATATTTGTCATGTATAAGCTGAAAAATATGTATAGATTGACCTGCATAAGTTAAATTTTCAATGTGCATGCTTAATTTCCTGTTAAGTGCTAAATCTCTATATTTTGTTATAAATTTAGCATCTCATACCTACAATTTTACCATGATTATATTTCTACACGTATACAAGTATGAATTTTTTAAATTATAGTAGAAAATTCTACACTTATGCTATGTATTATGGTCATTTTCTCTATAAATGAGAACATTATAAAGAACCATAAATAAGTGTAGAGTTTTCCTAAGCTAAATATTAGACTAAGGTTATTATTCAACGGATAGTATATTTTGGTATACTTTAATATATTATAATGAAATATTGATGTCTGAACCTATGTAACTACGAGTTAAGAAGTGGTGTTTGGTACCGTCTATAAAATTATATGTAGACAGCCCACATTCAAATCTTGAATAGAAGCATATGGCTTTAATTTTATGAAAATATACATAGTTTGGGTTTCGATTGACTACTCATTTAGTCAGTAAGGCCTACTAACTTGATCCTTAAGAATAATAAGATTTAAACTTATTTTGATGGCTAAAATTAAGAAGAACTATAAAAAAATAAGTTAAAAAATCTACATTAGACTAAACATGCATTGTTATAAAAATTCATAGTATATCATTGAATCCCAATACATTGATTCTGCTGTTATGTTTTAATAAAAAAATATGGATATGTTTATTGTTATATAGTACATTGATGAGTTTTTGACTCATTCATTACTGTTTTACTAACTTCCTCAAATGAGATGTACGAGTTCTTACTAGGTGAACATGATCAAGGAGTCGAGCTGATATGAAGAGCTTGGTTTAGTGCATTATTGGTGTTCAATGTTGGTTAATAGTTTCGAACAATGGTTAATGTAGTTAATATTATAATTTCAACTTTAATTTTAGTTCGAACAATATTTAATATATTGTATCATTTTTCAACAACGGTTGACTATATTCTGATTTATGGATAGTTTTAGAGTGTCAAAATAATGCATATTAAATATCGAATAATAGGTCATAGGTGGATGAAATGTCTAGACAATGCTTAATGGGTCTAATGTTGCATTTTATTTGTTTAGACAATTTTGTGTGATATTTATTAATTTTTTGATTATTTGGATTGTAGTATTTTAGCTTGGATAACTTTAGAATTTATCAAATGATGTAATTAGTTAATATTTTAAAATCCAAACAGCAGGTAACAATTCAGTTTAAGGATTGTTATAGTCTTATGATATAATTTGGGCATCGTTTGTCCATTTATTGATGTTGAATTGGTGTTTTTGCTAATTTTGGTTTTCATTCAGTCAAGTTTAAAGATTTTTATTTACTTTTGTAGATTATTATATATTTAAATATTTTATTGTATATGTATTATTCCTTACTTATTTGGGTTAATGTTGGAACTACCGGTGATGTGGCGATTTGTTTGGGTCCTATGTATAATGTTGTATTGTCTATTTATGATTGGTTATGGTGTCGATGTAAAATTCACGTTCGAATGTTATTTAACAACTAATTGGTCAATTAATATTCATTTAGTATTAATATCGGAATCAGGTTTTGAGACGTGATAAAATGTCATCAGAGAAGTTGTAAGGAAGTGCCTTAAGGTTAGGATTAAGTCTGATTGGTTTCGGTTTAAAGTCTAAGTTTGATGGATTTTGATTTGCGGTCTAAATTGATTGATTTTGGTTTAAAGTCTAGACATGATTAATTTTGGGTTGAGATATTAAGTCGATTAATTAGTTAAGATGGGATAATATAATTCTATCATTAATATTTTGGTAATAGGAACTGAGAGATGGTAGGATATGAAAGTGATGATGGACCAAGTACTCGCTTGAACAAGGAGAAGGAAGATTCGAATAACATGGCAAGGATCTTGGAGATTGTAATGACGTGAACTCGAGTCTCGGGGCTCTACTTGGACCGTTCCTATGAAAATACCTTAAATCATCTGAATTCATCAATTATCTAATATAAATTCTAAAATTCATCAATATAGATAAGCTCAAAATTATCAAATTATTAAAATAATCACATCATAAATGATCCTTATAAATAAATATATTAATTAATATAATGTCCATAATCATAAATTACTCAAAATAAAAGAAATATTTTTCACTATAGCTCATATGCCACTAACTTTAGAATCGTCGTTATTTGGTGCTCGACAATGATCCCATAAATCCTGGCTAGCACCTACGATATCTCCTCAATTAGAAGTAAAGAAAATATAAGAGTGAGTCGAATACCTAATAAATAAATACAATTAATGATATAGGAATACAAATAACTATCTCAGATAATAATACAAAATACATAAAATCAATAATAACGTGCGATATACAATTCATTATCCGAGATTCAATAACATGTCGTGTCTATGACCTAAAAATCATATAAACAATTGAATATTAGGAATACAATATAGATTTCATCAAATCTGATCATCGACTCAATATGCGGTTACAATTGTACAAGATAATAATAATCTTCACTGTACGATATAACAATAATTTTCGTGAATCTTATTCTATTATAGTGAATCAAAGGCCGCGTATTTATGCTCCCAACGATTGGGTAAGTACTACGAGGTTATCCGATATCTATGGTATCCCTACTACACGTACAATTCTCCCAAATACAGTACCTGTAGTATACTCATACTATATCTGATGCCCCTTACCAATGATATCCCTAACGTCATCCTTTAAAATTGTCACTAGATTATAAGCATCCCTCCTCAATATCAATGATCTCGACCTTTGGAATGAAATAGGTATTAAAAAAGTATAGACTATTTTAATGTCTCACAAACCCCCATTCGTTTAGATACCATAGAATCTTAATACATTCTTTTTTTACTTATCCATAGAGTATCAATAAAATATACACACGTGGTTAAAGCTAACACAAAGAATTATTTATCACAGGAGCGAGAAAAAGTTTAAGAAAAGTTTGAATATTCGGTCAAACGCCATAATAATTTATTCAATCCTTTCTAACTTTCACGGTGTCCCAATTTTCTCTCTGAGGCCACCAAAAATATTTGCTATTTTGGCACTACCAAACGAGGTCACCATTTCTCATATTATTCAACTATTTGGCTAATTTCGTAGATGTCCAATCAAAATTGTAATTGCCATCCTTATAATTTTAATACATACACATATACAGTCACACTTACTTCGAATACACACACTCACACTTTTACTGCCACTTCTAGCTCACACATCACACATCAGCACACCCGTTGCACACACTTATACATACACACCCAGGCATGCACACATCGCAGCACACGATGCTTACCCACACACACACACATGGCAATACCCACACACCCAGTAGCACACACGCATGCATCTTTTACATATATGTGCATACATATACTCTTGGAGACATATATATACATATATGCACATATATACTGTAGTAAATCAACAGCCTCTTTCAACTCCTGCCTGTAATACACAAATCTGGAACATTGTTTGGAATCGGACAATTTAGAATAGATCTAACCAACCGCTATCTTTGTCAATAGATGACGGCGCACTGTAACTTTAAGATTTTTATACTGGTTTCAAACAAGTTGGAATTTAAAAAAGATTGAGTATAGATTTTAACCATTAGCCCTCAATTCATCCGATTTTGACAGCCATTGTTTACCGTTCAACCAAAAAGCCCCAAATAGAGTGTTATGCTCTGTTTCTCTCCTCTGTTATTTTTGCACCGAAAATATAAAATTTGAACATTTTAAATCTCAATTTGTAATACAAGGATTGTTTGTAGTATAACTTGTTAATTATCATGCCTCAAATCACCATAAACCCTCGAATCTTCCATCGTTCCTCACCTCTTCTATTTTTTCCCAATGTTTCGATTCACATAAACGAGTACAATTTTCCAAAAAATCAAGGTATGTAGCAAGAAAATTAACATAAATAATGAAAAGGGAATAATTTATTTGCCTCAATTTTTTGCATTTCTTTCGGCAACGGTGGCTTTTCTCTTTGATTCGTGCATGACTTTCCTCTTCGGCTCCCTTCTCCCTCCCCTAATCCACAGCATTGTATCACTAAAATAATAGATGGTAAATCGTGCTAGGATTGCTGAATTTATCTTTAGCGTTGATTTCTTGCTTCTTTTCTCTGTCAAATCATACCGCTCCTCTCTCTCTTCTCTTTTCCCTCTTCTTCTTCTTTCTTTCTTTCTCCCTTTTCCGCCTTCTTCTTCATTTCCTTTTTTTTTTAATTTTATGGTTATTATTATTATTATTATTATTATTATTGTTATAATATTACATATATTATTATATTTAGTCATTATTGTTATATTATATATATTATTACATATAGTTATTATCATATATATATATATATATATATATGTATCTTTAATTAAAAATATTAATTAATTAATTAATTAATTAATTATCTAATTACCCTTACAATAGTATTTAAAATTTTGATCTCACTTTCTAATATTTTAACCTCTTTAAAATTTAATTGTATTTTTACTCAATAAATCATAATATATTAAGACCCATCTAATAAATATTTATTTAATTAGCTTGATTTAATATTAAATTAATTTATCCTAATTTACTAATTAATCTAAATTTAAATTAATGTCTTAAACATCAAAATTTAATCTATTGATCCAAATACTCCAAACTTATTAGGCCCAAAAAGTAAATGTCTACTTATTTTCTAAATAGTGATATGGCAACTAATTTTTATTAATTATTAAAAATTCATCACCAACTAGATTTTCCAATTTAATTACAAAAATGAGCCACATGATTAAAATTTCTCGTGTACGGTCTACTAAATAATTCAACGTAAATTCTAAGCCCAATTACAAAATTTTATACCAAAACAGTTATGAAAATAAACGAATAATTACCACAACTAATCATATAACTTATTCTCATAAAATAATAAAATAAAATATTTAAGATATTATAGATATAGTGGAATCGGTGGCTCAATGTCAGTGTAACCCGGCTAATCTAGGAATGGCAATTTATGACCAATTTATTAATGACTGGGTGCCTGAATTTATGGGTGACTCATATGTTGTAAAGGCTGAGATATGGATCTGAAAAAATGAAATGGTGTTTTCAATGATCCAATGCCCGGAAAAGGATATGGTGATGTTTGCTACACTCAAGCTTGATGGTTAAGCCGACCATTGGTAAGTGATGAGAAAAAAGGCCATGGGCTTGGAGGATAAAAAGATATCATGGAATGAGTTTGTGGAGGTTTTTATAGATAAATATTTTTTGACGAGTTTATGGGAGTAAAGGAAGGATAAATTTACTCGTTTGTGACAAGAAAATTGAACAGTGGTAGATTACGTTACCAAGTTTAGGGAGTTGTCATGTCCACCATTTGGTGCATGATGAAGTAAAATAGGTAAGAAAATTTTTGCATGGATTAAGAGTTGAAACCCGGAGACAACTAGTTAGTTCAAAGTCGAGGACTTACAGAGACATGTTGGATCGAGCTCTCTTAATTGAAAAAGAGCTTGAAATGGAAAGATTTTTCAAGAAGAAATTAGCTAGCCATAGAGGTTAAAGTCTTGGTCAAAGTTCAGGATCAGGAGAGTCCTACAAAATGTTAAAGCTGGCAAGGAAAGGGAAGAAAATAGCTGAAATCCAAGATGTTTTGGACCCATGATCATCAATGCCCGTATGCCCACATTGTGAAAAATTATATGGAGGAAGGCCGTGCTATAAAACTTTGGGATTTTGTTTCAATTATAGACAGTTTGGCCACATGATAAAAGATTGTCCACACTCTACAAAATGGACGGCAAGGAAGTTAAGTTCTTTGGGTCGCAGTTTTGAGGTAATAGTACAAGATGTGGACGCGTCATCTATCACGGTGAAAGGTAAAATTATTAATTTTTAGCATTTTAGCTCATGTATTATTTTTCAATTTGGAATTTATACATCCGTTTGTGTTTCCTAAGTATGTACATTATTTTGAGGATCATGGACTTTGCATTCATTGTATCATACGTATGGAATTTTCTTCAGTTACGGATATTGTGCACCGTAGGTATCCGGTTTGGGTCGATGGATGTGAATTATTGGCATATTTGATTTTTATTTGCTGTGCCAGACTTTAGTATCATGTTGGGGATAGATTAGTTGGCGTGTGAATTTGTTATAGTGGATTGCCTAATAAGTCTACTTTGTGTTGCATTTTGTGTTGAGAATTTTCTATGTTTCGAAGAAGAGTGGAAATGGGAGATGACGGGATTAATCTCTATTTTCCATGCAAGTCATTTGATGATAAATGAGTGCCAAACTTATTTGGCATATGTGATCATATTTGGGAGTTATTCTATGGTCATTAACGATATCCGAATAGTATGTAAATTCGATAATGTCTTTTCAGAGGACTTACTTGGATTACCTTCTGATCAGGATTGAGGTTACTATTAATATTATGATTTGGGTCGGCACCAGTTTTGAGGATTCTGCATAGAATAGCATCGTTTGAATTAAAAGAATTAAAGAAGTAATTGCAAGGTTTAATGTAGGTAGAGGGATTTATTTAAGGATTATGATTGTGAGATTGAAAGATTGCTTAATATTCAGCCTCGATAGTTTTTGATTGTGATCCGAGGTTTGTATTAAAATTTTAGGAAGATTTGCAAGAAGAATTGGAGACCAAGTTAAGATTTAATATGATCTTTCACCCACAGGCAGATTGTCAATTAGAGTAGCGCAACGGAAGTGTGTGGGCCCATAACTTATAGTTTTTAGGATCCAATTTGACGTTTAAAGTGGGTAATCATGCATTTTAAAAATCTCCATTGAAAGAAATATTGAGGTTTGGGATCAAAGGAAAATTAAAATCAAGGCTAATTGGACCGTTTGAGATTTAGAAAATGATCGGTGAAGTGGCCTAAGGATTAGCATTGCCACAGAATTTGGGAGACATTTACAATGTATTCCACATGTCGATATTATGGAAATATGTATATGATCCGACATACATTATTGAGCACGAACCATTTAGAATTAACGAGGACTTGACATACCTCTAGGAATCGGTTTAGATTTTAGGTCTAAGAGATCTAGTGCTTTGGACAAAAGTAATACCGTTGGTCAAAGTTATGCAGCATAACCATTCAGTGGAAGAGGTCATGTGAGAAAGAGAAGATGAGATTTAGGAGAAGAACCCGTATCTCTTTCTTCATTGAGATATGTAAAATTTTTATAAAATTTCGAAAATAAAATTTTTATGAGAGAAAAAATGTAAGGCTCGAGTCCTTAAATTATAATAATCATGATTAATTAAATTAATATAATTAAAATTAAAATTAAAAGATATAAAAAATTGGATCAAAAGAGTTAAAATTTAGACTGGATGGCTCATACTTGACGTAAGCTTAATGCGTGCCTGATGCACACTCGAGGCGCCAGAACCCAAGAGCTAGTGCTTGAGGCATGCCTAGGGTATGCTCGAGGTGTCACTGGGTAGAGTCTTGGCACCCGGTGCGCTCCTAACCCATGCTCGTGCACTGTGTAGTATATAAACGACTTTCAACTCAATTTGCAGCCATTTTTCAGAGAATTTTTAGAGAAAAGGGAGCGAGCCAAGGAGAAGAGAGAAAGAAGAGAGAGAGCGAGGAAGCTCCAATTTGATGAATCAAAGCTTGAATTTGGGTAAAGTATGGTAAGACAAATACACTTTAAACTCCTTCTCTTATTACCGCTTTTTGCCAATTCTACTAGGCATCTGTATTTTAATACTCGTCTAAGCTATGATTCGAAGCTAATATGTCTATATTGTGCAAGCATGTCGATTTTCATGATTTTATAGAGTAATTTCATGAGAACTTATGAACAAGCTAAGTATAGTGCTAAATTTTATATTCTAATCTCATGCATGTTTTAATTTTAAGTTATATTGTTCTTCAATACTTGAATGTCGTTTATAAAACTTTACATATTTAGAAATTTGAATTGAGTCCTCCGTATGTGCTGGAATCCTCCATGAAATGCCCTATATGTGGGTTAACTAAACTGAAAATTTGTTGAGAAAATATGAATGCTGATTTTCTACACCATGAGCTAATTTTTTCTATACTTCCTTCTAAGCTCATGTTCTAATGGTTGTGCATGTGTAGAATTTTGTATATACTGTTACTGTATGCTCTAATCTCATAATTTTAGCTTGCATGCTTAGGATTTCCAAAGAAAATTTGCATTATATGCATAACATATAATATGAATTTGCAAAACTGGAATTTAGCCATTGTTTTGCTGTCATTTTGCTAAATTCTGTACCATTTATGCCTCAATTTCATACAGTAGTCCACTTATTCTTCAAAACTATATAAATATATTATGTATAAGCTGGAAAAAAATATGTAAATTGACATGCATAAGCTGAATTTTCAATATGTATGTTAAATTTCTATTAATTGTTAAATTTTTACATTTTACTATAAATTCAACATCTCATACCTATAATTTTACCATGATTAAGTTTCTAGAAAAGTACAAGTATGAATTTATAAAATTATAGAAGAAAACTCTACAATTATTCTATAAAATATGATCATTTTCTTTAGACATGAAAAAACTTATGAAAAACCAAGAATAGGTATAGAGTTTTTCTAAGTTAAATATTGGTTTAATATTATTATTCAACGGATAGTATATTTTGATATATTTTAGTATATTATAGTGAAATATCAATATCCAAACCTGTGACGGATCATGTCTCCAATCTGTCATTAATCTTAATTATAACTAATAATCCCTTAATTATTATTGTTAGCCATTAAGACGTAAACTATATATATATTGTTATACACAGGATTTGAATTCACTTGCCTCAACATTTGTGGTTTTGACAACAATCCAAATAATAATACAATATCAGTCCTTTATAAGAGAAGATGTCTACAAATCATATGATAATTTGTGGAAGTAATAAACATTCATAAAATTTAGATATTAACCAAAATGTATCATTCATTACCTTCACATACTAATATATATAGCCAAAAAAATTTCCTATAATAGCTCCATAATATCTCACTATGCTAATCTAACTAAAAGATAACATTTGGATACATCATATACTGTTTAAGTCTAAAGATTAACATACAAAATCTCTAGAGACACAACTACTAATATGTCGATATTCACTCTTGCTCATTAGATAGAAACTTGTGTGATTCATCTAAAGAGTTAGTAAGACAATAAGGGAGTGAGCTAAATACTCAGTAAGGCCCAATATATAACAAAGATCATGCAATCTTTATACTTAAAATATAACACTAGGAATAGATATTATAATAGAATACAATGATATAAAATATGAATAGAGTACTTATATAAAGCCTTTTCAGATTTTTTATATTTTCCTTAGTCTTCAAAATATGCTAAAAATTTACTTTCTTTAAAGGCCACGGCAAATAGACCTTGTTAGTTAAAGGAGTGATCGATCGAAATCTGGATTCTATTCGTTTGTTTATACAATCCAAAGCCGTATACCCTTATTTAAGACCTAGAGATAGGTCGTCTAAATATTATCCTATAAACGGGGTTAGACTCTACTTGTTAACCTGCGATTATGTAGGCTCTGATCAAACGACGATTTTTCACCATAATATATTGAGGTATGCCGAAATATACTATCCACTGAATCATAATTCTTAGTCCAATTTCTTTACTTTTTTTATTCAGAGAAAACTCTACACTTTACATCTTAATACTTGATTTTTACCCTTTTGGAGAACAATTTATATTTTCGTAATATAATTACGAAGTTTCCTTTTCTTTTTCATAATGTCATATATATTTTATCATAACAATTTCATAAACATAAATTTTGATAGTAAAACATGCGAAAAAAATTAAAAAAATTTAATACAACTTTAATGAGCATGTAGCATGTAATTAAACATGCAGCATATTTTAAGCATATATGAATAACATGTAATAATTTAAAATTGATTAATTTCATAGTACAAACATGTTGAAACTATTTTAATACTCCTAAACATAAAGAGAATTCTAAAATAATAGGCATTTCATTGTGAAATCATGGAAAACGAACAAAGAGGCATATTTTTCATGTTTTTACTTTAGAATCATAACTTGAACAAGTATTGGTACAATAATACTTAAAAAGAATAGAAATAAATAACAATAAAGGAAAGAGGAAGCTCAGGATATACTTGCCTCAACCAGATTTACCAAATTTCTAACTTTAAATTACCAAATTGGAGCTTCCTTAAACTCCCTCTCTTCTCTTTGACATTTGCCCTCTCTCTGTCTTTTTCTCTCTCCTGTGTTGAGCATCACATCAAAATTGGCTTAAACTTATCCTTGGCGCTATTTATACCCGAGCCCAGTGCTCGAGCGTTGGTCGAGCGTGCATTGAGCGTCACGGATTAACATTATATGTTTGAGCTCCAGTCGAGCGCTACTCGGGTACAAACTCTTTGGAATTCATGCTTGATCGGGCCTCGAGCATGCTTCAAGCGTAGTGCCACTATTTTTAGGGCACGAGCACGCATCATGCTTGGTTTGGCTTAAGCTCAAATTCTAGTATGCATTAGGCACATATTCAATTCAGTCTAATTTTTGACTCTTTGATTTAATTTTTTACATTCTTTGATCTTAATTTTAACTATATTAACTTAATTAATTATGATTAATACTATTGTAGAAACTCGAACCTTACAAATCCTCTTCTCTTTACAGAAATTTTGTCCTCAAAATTTGAAGAAAATTATATACCTTAATAAGAAAGTAAGTGATGGTACTTGTCTTGGATTTCATCTTCTCGCATCTAGGTGACCTCCTCTTGTGAGTGATTTCTCTATAAAACTTTAACTAATGGAATAGTATTCATCTGAAGCACCTAATCTCTACTACCAATATCTGAATTGGTTCCTCGACGTACGTTAGATCTTCATTGATCATCAATGGTTCATATTCAATAACGTGGGTTGAATAATAAACATACTTTCAGAGTATCGATACATGAAAAATATTATACACTTTCCCCAAATTTAGTAGTAATACTAACCAATAGGCCACTTCACCAAATTTCTCTAAAATTTCAAAGGGTCTAATAAATCTTAGTTTTAATATCCCTTTAACCCCAAATCTCGATATACCCTTTGATGGTGATACTTTTAAGAATACGTAATTCCCGATTTCAAATTTCAACTCTTATTTTCTCCAATTTGCATGACTCTTTTGCCTCCTTTGGGTCACCTTCAACTTTTCATGGATCAATTTGATTTTGTTAGATGTTTTCTTAATAATTTCTAGTTCAAAAAGTTGTCTATCTCCAATTTCTTCCCAATGAATCGGAGAGTGACACTTTCTCTCATATAATGCTTCAAAAGGTGCCATTCTAATATTTACTTGATGACTATTATTATAGGCAAACTCTGCCAATGTTAAATGATTATCTTCATTACCTTTAATCTCTAACACTGAAACGCTTAGCATATCATCCAAAATTTGGATAGTCCTCTCCGATTGCCCATCCATTTATAGATGATAAGCCGTGTTAAATTTTAAATTTGTTCCTAATTCACGATACAAACTTTTTCAAAATTTTAAAACAAATTTTGGATCTCGATCTGACACTATGATGCTGATACTCATATAATCTAACGATCTCATTGATATATAATTTGGCTAACCGATCTCTTAAATAAGTCACCCGTATGGCTAGGAAATGAATAGATTTTATACATCGATCGATAATTATCCAAATAGTATAATGATTTCTAGGAGTTCTCAGTAAACCCATTATGAAATCCATTGATATATCCTTCCATTTCCAAATAGGAGTAGGTATCAGTTGCAATAGATCGGGTTGCTTCTTACACTCGGTTTTCAACTGTTGACGAATTAAACATTTTTTCACATAAACCGCAATCTCTTTTCTCATATTCTTTCACCAAAATATTTTTTTTAAATCCTAATACATTTTATTAATACCCGGATGGATGGCATACTTAGATCGGTGGGCTTCATTTATAATCCCCTTCTTCAATTCTCCGATGTCCGGCATACAAATCCGATCTCAAAACCTTAAGACTCTATCACCTCGAATATTAAAATCAGCCCTAGAATCTCAATTCAAATCTCCAGCAATATCAATTAGGAATGGATCATTCATCTGATTCTCTTAAATCCTCTTCAATATTTTTGGTTGAATATGAAAGTATGATAAAATTATCCGATTACCTTGGAGATACCTCTTGATATCACATTGTTTTATACATTTCAATATCTTTATCTCCTTGATCCTCAAATTAGCCATGAAACTTGTCTGATGGCTCAGGGTATCTGCCACTATATTGGCTTTTCCAAACTGATATTGAATTTCACAATCACAATCTTTCAGAAAATCCGTCTACCTTCTTTACCTCATATTTAGCTCTTTCTAAAAAAAAATAAATATTTTAGACTTTTATTGTTAGAATATATCACGAATTTCTTACCATACAAGGAATATCTTAAAATTTTTAAGGTAAAGATTACTGCTGCTAACTCCAAATCATGCGTCAGGTAATTCCTTTCGTGAATCTTCAATTGTTTCAACCCATAAGTTATTACCTTCCCATGTTGCATCAACATATAACCCAATCCCGTCCTAGATGCATCACAATAAATTATAAATCCCCCAAATCCTTTTGGGATTGTCAAAATCAGAGTAGTAGTTTTCAATTGGTTTTTCAAATCTTAAAAACTCTACTCACATTCCTTTGTCCAAAAATATTTAATATCTTTTCTCATTAACTGAGTCAGAGGTATGAAAATTCTAAAGAAATTCTCTAAAAATCTCTAATAATAGTCGATCATCCTAAGAAAACTTCAAACTTCAGTTACCATTGTAGGTTGACTCTATTTAATAATAGCCTCAATCTTTTTAGAATCAACAAAAATGCCTCCATTCGATATAACGTGCCTTAAGAACGTTACTTCCTTAAGCCAAAATTTATATTTCTTTAATTTTGCATATAATTTCCTTTATCGGAGCATTTGGAGCACAATTCTCAAATGCATCTCGTACTCGTCATCACTTTTCAAATAGATCAGTATATCGTCGATAAATACAACCATAAATTTATCCAAATATGGTTAAAATACTAGATTTATTAAATCCATAAAAGTTGTAGGGGCATTAATTAACCCAAATGGTATAACTAATAATTTATAATGCTTAGACTTTATTCGGAATGTTGTCTTCGCCACATCCTCCTTCTTAATCCTCAATTGATGATATCTTGAATGGAGATCAATATTTGAAAATACTTGTACCCCTTGCAATTGGTTAATAAATTGTCGATCCTCGGTAACGAGTACTTATTTTTTATAGTAATCTTATTTAATTCCTAATAATAAACACAGAGTCACAAGGATTCATCTTTCTTCTTTATGAACAACATTGAGGCACCCTAAGGAGATATACTTGGCCAAATAAATCCTTTTTCCAAAAGCTCCTACAATTGCTGATTCAATTCTTTTAATTCCGCTGGTGTCATTCTATATGGTGCCTTTAAAATCGATGCCACTTTAGGAATTACTCCAATTTCAAATTTAATTTTTCGATGTGGTGAAAAACTAGGCAAATCTTCTAAAAAATTATCTTCAAATTCATTGACTATCAGTATATCACTTACCGGCACATTATGACTCCTAATCATGCTGGCATAAGTTAAGTAAGTTTGACATTCACTTTCCATCAAGTAATGAGTATGCAAAGCTGAGATAAAACAAGGCAATTCCTTCCACAATACACCTTGGAAGTAAAACAATTCACATTCTGGAATGGCGAAATAAACCCTTTTATGGAAGCAATCGACATTAGTATAATAACTTGCTTAACAATTTATACCCAAATCACATCAAAATCGCACGTAGGTGTCGATACCAGTAGTGCATACTCTAGAATTATCGGGGAAGACAATAAATGGTAGACAAATTGTGGAAACATGAATAAATGTGTAAAGCCAGAATCTAAAAGTTCATGGTCAGGAGTATTAAAAATAGTAAGAATATCTTCTACAACATTTGGTGATGCTTCTGCATCTTGAATTGTCATGACAAAAGCTTTGCCCAGAACATTAGACTACTTTGCCAACCGCCTCTTAGGGTGAAGGTAATCTCTAATCAGATGGACGAGCCGACGACAGTTAAAACACACCCCCAAACTTTTATAACACGGCTGTTTCCTAAGAAATTTCCCACATTGTAGGCATGTTGTTGCTGCAGCTGCTGCTGGAGGACTCAGCATAACTGGGAAATCAACAACCTTCTCTCCTTTCTCTGCTACCATTGCCTTTTAAAGGATCATCCTGATCCCAAGCTTTATCCTGAAGCCAGATCTCCACAGCTTCTTGTTCTCTTACTGAAATATTGTTATTTTTCAAGCTCTTTTTCAAACGAAAAAGCTCGATCCAAACTTTCTCCATAATCCCGGAATTTGTGTGCCACCAACTATTTTCAAATTTCTTCTCTCAATTCAGATTGGAATTTTCTTACCTTCCTAGCCTCATCATTAATTATATGTGGAGTATAATGTGACAACTCTGTAAATTTAGCTTCATACTCTATTACAGATCGATTTCCTTATCACAATTATGAATACTCATTTTCCTTTTATTCTCAAAGACTTGTCCATAAATATTTTTTCATAAATACCTCATCAAACATATTTTAAGTAATATCACGATCAGCAAGACCCATAGCCCTCTTTCTCATCAACTACCAGTGATTTGTTTCACCTTCTAACTTATATATTGTAAAAGTTACATTATCTTCTTCTAGATAGCATATTACTGTAAAGAAATTCTCAATTCTCTTGATCCCAGTCTCCACTTTCAGTGGGTTTGGGTCTCCCATAAATTTTGGTACTCGTTCATTTGAAAATCTATCATAAGCGGTTGTCCTTGGATTCGCTAAGGTTGGAATTGGAGCGTGCTCTGGATTACGTTGTCCTTGTGCCATCGGTTCCATAATATCCGCAATTCTTCCTCTGATGTTCAAATATTCCACTTTCCTACCAGGACGAGAACTAGTTCCAATATGTTTTCCTCGACCTGACGTCACTGGAATCCTATCATCACCGAAACATCATTATTAAGGATAGATCATGTAATAACTAATTAGTCAAATAAAAATCTCAAGTTGAGGGTATGGAGCCTACACCTCAATTCAATCAAATTAAACTTAAATCTTGAACCGAAATCAATCAGTCTAAATCTTAAGGCATCCTCCTACAATTTTTCTGATACCAATTGGAACAGACCAAGTCTCCAATCCATCATTAATCTTAATTATAACTTACAATTCTTTAATTATCATTATTAACCATTAAGATGTGAAATATACATATATTGTTATACATAGGATCCGAATTCACTTGCCTCAACATTTATGGTTTCGACAACAATCCAAATAATAATATAATGTTGGTCTTTTATAAGGGAAGATATCTATAAATCATATCATAATTTATGACAGTAATAAATATCCTTAAAATTTAGACATTAACCAAAATGTATCATTTTTTACATTCATATACCAATATACATAGCCAAAAAAATTTTCTATAATGGCTCCATAATATCCCACTACGTTAATCTAACCAAAAGATAACGTCTGGATACATCATATACTATTCAAGTCCAAAGATTAACATACAAAATCTCTAAAGATACAAATATTACTAAGTCGATTTTCACTCTTACTCATTAGGTTGAAACACGTGTGATTCATCTAAAGGATTAGTAAAATAGTAAGGGAGCAAATCAAATGTTTAGCAAGACAATATATAACAAAGATCATGTAATCTTTATACTTAAAACGTAATGGTAGAAATAGAGATTATAATAGAATTCAATGACATTATATATGAATGGAGTACTTATATAAAGCATTTTCAGATTACTTATTTTTTCTTTAGACCTCAAATTATACTAAAAACTTACTTTCTTTAAAATTCAGAGTCAGTAGGCCTTATTAGTTAAGGGAGCAATTGATCAAAATATAGATATTGTTTGTCTATACAACTAAAAGCCATATGCTCCTATTCAAGACTCAGAGGTGGGCTTTTTATATATTACTCTATAGATATGATTAAATGCCACTTCTTAACCCGCAGTTATGTAGGTTTTGATTTGAAAATGATCTTCTATTGTAATATATTAAGGCATGCTCAAATATACTATCCATTGAATCATAATTATTGGTCCACTTTTTTTACTTTATTTACTTAGGAAAAACTCTACTATTTGCTTTTTAGTTCTTGATTTTCACAATTTTGAAGAACAGTTTATATCTTCTTAATATAATTGTAGAGTTTTTTTTTCTTTTTCATAATGTCATATACATTTTATCATAACAATTTCATAAACATGAACTTTGGTAATAAAACATATAAAAAAAATTAAAAAATTTAATACGAATTTAATAAGCATGCAATATATAATTAAATATACAATATATTTTAAGTATATACAAATAACATGTAATAATTTAAAATTGACAAATTCTAAAGTACAAACATGTAAGAACTATTTTTATATTTCTAAATATGAAGAAAATTCTAAAATAATAAACATATTTATGATGCAGATAATTAAACGTGAGTTCTTGATAAATTTCAATATAAAAACATGGAAAACCAACAAATAGCTATACTTTTCATGTTTTTGCTTTAGAATTTTAATTTGGATGAGTATTAGAATAATAATACTCAAAAATAATAAAAATAAATAATAATAATAATAAATAAAAAGGAGCTTAGGGTGCACTTATTATGACTAGATTTACTAATTTTCTAGTTTTAAATTACTAAATTAGAGCATCCTTAAACTCCCTCTCTTTTCTTTTCGATGCTCTCTCTCTCTCCCTATCTTTTTCTCTCTCCTAGATCGAGCACCGTTTTAGAATTGGCGTGAACTTATCCTCGACGCTATTTATACCCAAGCCCAACGCACAAGTGTGCATCGAGTGCCACGGTTTGACATTCTGTAGTTGAGCACCATTGGAGCGCCACTTTGATGGAAACTCTCTAGAATTCATGCTTGAGCGTGGCTTGAGCATGCCTCAGACGTAGTGCCACTATTTTTAGGGCTTGAGTGCATCAAGCCTTTATCAGACCTGGTCAGACTTAAACCCAAATTCAGGTATGCATCAGGCTTAGTTTAAATCTAGTTTAATTTTTAGCTTTTTGACCCAATTTTTGATATCTTTTGACATCAATTTTAATTATATTAATATAATTAATCATGATTAATATAATTATAGAAACTTGAATATTATAAAACCTATGTAACTGTGGGTTAGGAAATGATATCTGTCATTGTCTATAGTGTTATATGTAGACGGCTCACCTTCCGGTCTTAAATAGAAATATATGGCCTTTAATTATATAAAAACAGACACAATTTGGATTTCGATTGACAATTCCTTTAGTCGGTAAGGCCTAGTAGCCCTAGTTCCTAAGAATAACAAGAATTAAACATGTTTTTGACTCTTTGATCCAACTTTTTTGTATCTTTTGATTTCAATTTTAATTATATTAGTTTAATTAATTATAATTAATATAATTATGAAAACTTAAAATCTTACAGAACCTATGTAATTATGGGTTAAGCAATAGTATTTGGCCCCATCTATAATGTTATTTGTAAACAGTCCACATTCAGGTTTTGAATAGAAGTATATGACCATTGATTCTATGAAAATATATATAATATGCGCTTTGATTGACCACTCCTTTAATCTAATTCCTAAGAATAACAAAAATTAAGCATATTTTGATAGTTAAGATTAAGAAAAAATATGAAAAGAATAAGTTAAAAATCTACATTAAATTAAACATGCATTGTTATAAAATTCATGGCATATCATTGAATTCCAATACATTGATCCTTCCGTTATGTTTTTAATACAAAAAAATGTATATGTTCATTATCATATAGTGTCTTGCTAAGTTTTTGCTTACTTCTTACTATTTTACTAACCCCTTTAGATAAGATACATAAATCCTTATCAAGCAAACATGATTAAAGAATTGAGTTGATATGAAGAGCTTAGTTGAGTACTTTATTGGTATTCAATACTATTTAATAGTCCCAAACAATGGTTAATATAGTTAATGTTAAAATTTTAGCTTTAATTTAAGTTTGGACAATGTTTAATATGTTATATCATGTTTCGGACAGTAGTTGATTATATTCTGATTTTTGGATAGCTTTAGAGTGTCTAAATAATATATGTTAAATGTCAAATAGCAGGTTGTAGGTAGATAAAATGTTTGGACAATGGTTAATGGGTTTAGTACTGTATTTTATTTGATTTAACAGTTTTGGATGATATTTATTGATATTTTGATTGTTCATATTGTAGTATTTTTGCTTGGATAGCTTTAGAGTTTGTTAAATGATGTAATTAGTCGATATTTTTGAATCCAGGCAATAGGTTGCAATTTAGTTTAAAGATTGTTATAATCTTATGATATAATTTGGGTATCGTTTGTCCATTGATTGATGTTGTGTTGGTGTCGTTGGTAATTTTGGATTTCATTTGGTCAAATTTATGGGTGTCTATTTACTTCTATAGATTATTATACTTTAAAATATTGTATTGTACAGTGTTATTTCTTACTTAAGGTTTGACGTTGTGTAGATTGGGTAGGTGTCAGAGCCACTGATGACATGACAATTTATTTAGGTCTGTGTATAATGTTATATTATTTATCTATGATTGGTCGTGATATCGATGTAGAGTTTACGTCTGAATATTTTTTAGTGGTTAATTGGTTAATTAATATTAATTTATTGTTAATATCAAAATTGGGATTTGGGACGTGATGTTTCCCAACTTCTCGAGAACAGTGTGGGTTTCGCCGCTCTGGGCTCTCATTCTATGCTCCAAGATGTAGCTAGCCTTTCAGGTGAGTTTAAGCCCTGTCGCTCATTGCTTCTTAGGCTTCAAGCTTATTAGGCCACGGAATCACTTCATTGGTTTGCTATTTTTTCCTCCGGTTCCTTCTTATGAATGTATAAGTTTGGGAGTTGGAGGATGAAGCCTCTAGTGGGTGTCTCTTTAATATATTACAAATGGTCCGGAGGACCTTGGATATTGTATTCACTTGGGCCGCTAGCATCTCCACGTTTACATTTGTGGCTGGATGAGTATCATCATAACAATCCTTTATCATGTTGTCATCATGTGAGATGACATCCTTTAGTGGTACGTTCGTCTAGATCCTAGTATTCGCTGTGTTCTCTTTGGGTGGCTTGATTATTTGTTTTCCATAGAAGATGGTAATGATCCATCTCGAGGATCCAAATTAATATACGGATTAGAGAGCCGCCTTGCTCCACTTGGACACTTGAACAATAACGAGTATATTATCTAAAATGGTAAGAGGTATATTGATTCACTATCCAATATATTCTCTGATACTCAAGTCAAAAATTTTTCTATTTGGGTGAGAAAGATACAAGGTAGCATATGCGAGAATTTAAAGAAGATGAGAAAAAGTATTTGTATGGGGGAAGTGCTCCTTTTTGTGTACTCGATAGGTGGAGTGACTTTTTTAGTAGTTGTGTACTCGTCTTGTGGAGTATTTGACTTCCTTTCGTTTAGTTATCGTAGTCTGAATTCGTCTATTTTTTGTCCTCGTATTTTTTGGGGGAGAGAGTTTATTTATAATGAAAAGTGTCATTTGATTGGTAAACCATTGAATAAATGTGTTGGTATGATACCTCTTAGGTGGTGAGGGGCGTTACTTGCATGTGTAATGACCGCCTCAATTCAATGGGAGGACCGCCTGACTTCCAGTCATTAGATCGGCGTAGCTGCCATTTGAAATAGTTCATCAACTAGGTCATTATGATTCTATAATATTTGGATATTCATGTCATATTCTTTGATTCATGCGTTATACTGTTTGCTTAGTGGGCCATGTGGCATCTTCTGTTTGGGTGCCGATACTAGGGCTATTTATCCACTTGCACATCGGGTTGATCTATGCCTGGCCGTACACATCATTATTGATTAATAAGATTATTTTATAGCTGTTAGGTTGTTACAGATCAAAGGGAATGTGTGATGTGCAATTGTGGATGGCATAAAGCCACAAGAACAGAGAGAAATGTTCTTCACTTTGGAGGTATAACAGCTTTGTCTTGGTTCCCGAGGGCCTAGATTTTTATTTTAAAAATTGAAGACAAAATCAAAAGAATAAAAAAATAAATAAATACTTGAACAGCTAGATTTATATCTATCGACCTCATGCCAAAGTGAATGGCTATACCTTAAAAGGTGAACGGCAGCACCCATCGGTTCTAAAGCTACCACGCAAGAAGGGGAGAGAGCATACAAACGAGAGAGACACACGGCATACTTTAATCCCTGATAAAGCGTAATATCTGTAAAATTTGACATCAGGTGTGTGGGTTGCTCAATGAATGATTATGTTTAATTCTATTAATAGGTCTTGATTGATAAAATTGAGCTAGACGTTAGATGCTCCTAGACACAACACAATAGAATTCGAATGTCATGATTCTAGAAGAAGTTTGTCCATTGATTCCATTAGCCTGCCTATTAGTTAGGAAGATCATAGTTATTACACATATTGAGTTGAAAATAACGTAAATAAATCATTAAGGAATAGCAATTTCTAAGTAGGAAAGCAAGGATGAATGACTACTGGGTACAAAAGTCCAAGGGAAATTCTTGGCCTGGGAAACTTTGCCTTGATGAATACCCCTTTTTCTTCACATTGATAAGACCCTGCATGTACAGAGCCCACCGCTAGATATGCGCTATAGGATTACTTCACAATTGTTCGTGATGTAGATTGGTTAGGTATTTGATACGTTCCTATAGTATGGATTTGATCCAATGAGCTATAGATTAAATTTCAGATCACAGATTTATTAGTCCTATACATTTTAAATACAAGAGGTTGTAGGTTAAAAAATTATATCTGTGAGGCATTCTTTTACACTTGAACTAATATTGAGTTAGGCAAACTAGAATGCTTGAGGGAGGAGGATTGATACATCTTTGGCAATGAAGTAGTGAGAATATTGCGCTTAGAAACTCTTGTTGATGGGAGAAGGATTGGGTCTTTTCTGAGCACTTGCTCTATGCCAAAGTTAGCCCTTCTCGATAACAAGGTCTACCCGTGAATATATAATGGATCGTATGCCTTATCGTATGTGATGCTCTAGCTTTTATGTCAGAACTTGTAGGATTGCTATGGAGATTTGTAACGTTTGTGATGATGGTGTGATAAGGAATTTAGAAAAGTAATGGTTGACACAACTTTCTCCGTGATTTTTACCATTTGATTTGCACTTTCTATAATTTTTCAGTGTTGATGGAGGGTCACTTTGTCGGTTAATAATTTGGCTATCCATCTAGATTACAATCCCCGCCGATATTAGTATAATGTTTCATGCTGTCTGTGTAATCTCTGGTTTGGAATGAGATGTCCAGCTTTCAAGTCTTTAGCCTCCTTACCTGTTGGCCTTCCTATGCTGGCCCTTTCTTGTTCTTTACTGGTGCAGCCGTTCATCCTGACTCTAGGGTTAACCCATTTTCATCCGGCTCATCATTTTATCAGACCCATTGTTATCTGCAATATCAACATGGGATATGGCTTTCTTAATGGGAATTGCAAACTAGTTTGTTATTAATCATTTCAAATTGATATGTCCATTTTCTAATGATTTGTGGTTTAAGGAAAAAAATAAGCAAAAGAGAAAGGGCAAAAAGAAAAAAAAGAGAAGCTGACATCTTACATCCTCGTCTTAGTTTCTAAACAAATGAAAATTAGGAAAGAGTATCACCTAGTGTGCACTGGCATGTCTGAGCTACCGTTTGTAGGTATCAAACAAGACAAGCAGATACGGACGTTGAAGAGAACGGATGGATGCCTTTTTTTAAAGGCAAGTTATATGGACATCTTAACTTTCATTATTATTCGGTGTGATTTATTAGAATATATTGGTTAATTTAGTGAACCTGGAAGCCTCAAACACCAAATCATGAGATTTTATTACACTGTGTTTAGTATACAAATTATTGTAAAAGATTTATGAGAAGGTAAAACTATTAAGTTTCAATCACCAAATTTTACTCATAAAGTTGAGAATTAATCCCTATAAGAATTGTTACTAAACCTTTTATTAGGACTCATAAGGAGGTAATACTGTAGCATACAATACAAAAATAATGATCATAAAATGAGACAATAATTTTATGAGAAAGACCTATCAGAAGAATGATGAAAAAAATTACGGGACGATAAGTCTATAATTATCAACTATATGATGAATTTGGTTACCAAAAACTTTGACAACCCAAAGATAAAACACTTTGTAATAAATAATCTGAATAATAAATATTACAAGAATGAAAGAAAAGAAAAATAATTAATAAAATATTTTTCTCAGTAGTAAAAACAATATATCTATAGTTGATGAAGAATGTATCATGATTTGGAGTCAAACCGAAAGAGTAAAATCTTCATATTCTTTCTTTCTCTCTTCCTTCTCTTTTTTTCTCTATTCTGGTGCTCAACAGGTTTTCAAAGTAATAAATATTGCTTATACTTGAAGTTGAGTTTTCAAATAAATTTCATTATCCACGACATTTCTTTACTTGTTTCCGTTATCACAATAAATTCATTTTCTATGGTAAAAACTCTAACAAATTTTTACAATATCAACTAGCTAGATACTTCTTTTTCCACAAATATGACCAAGTATCCAGAGATAAATTTTTTAGAGTCAATATCTCTTGATATATCGACATCCGTAAACCTGACTAAAAAAGGTTTGCTATTACTAAAGCATAAACGTATTTTGAAAGTGCTCCAAAGATATTTAAATATTTACTTTACAACTGACCAATACCATTTTCTAAGATTGAAAAAGAATTAATTGGTAGTTCTAATTGTATAGGCTATATTTAGTCCCATACATAGAATAGCATACATTATACTTCCAATGTCCTAAGAATAAAGAACATGTTTTATGTTGGTCTTCTTATCCTCCGTAGAAGGACTTTATTGAGTATAGAAGTGAAAATGATTGGTAAGTGGGGTGCTTACTATATTGAATTTCTCTATGTCAAATTGTTGAAGTATCTTTTTAATATAATTATCTTAGGATATCCTATGATTCTTCACCTTTTAGTCACAAAAAAATTTTATACTAAGAATTTACTTCTTTAGCTCTAAATCTTTTATTACAAAAGACTTCCAAAGTTTCTTCTTCAATTGTCTAATTCGATATGCATTCTGCTCAACAATATGTCATTAACATAGAGTAAGATAATAAAATTCTCTTTTGAGAACCCTTAGACAAACATGTAATGATCCAAATTAGTCATTTGCTAGACTTTCTCCACTATCAATGACACAAACTTCTTATATCATTTCCTTGGGGCATACTTTAACTCGTGAATGCTCCTTTTCAAGCGGCACACTAGATGCTCTTTTCTCTCAACTTAGAATTCCTTTGATTGCTCTATATTGATTTACTCTTGAAGATCATTGTAGATAAACTTTGTCTACACATTTAATTGTTCAACTTTTAGATCAAGGTTTGAGGCTAATCAAAAAATAATTTGTATGGAAGATATTTTTATAGCAGGATGAGATATCTCAAAATTAATGTCCTTCTATTGGCTAAATCCCTTTACAACCAATCTTGCCTCATATCTTGGTTGAGTGTTGTTCTATTTAGATTTCAAGCAGAATACCAACTTGTTTTTAAGTGCTCATTCGTCCTTAGGCAGTTTAGTGAGTTCAAAAGTGTGCTTGTCATGCCAAGGCCTCATCTTGTCTTGTATGTCATCCATTTACTCTGTCTTGTGATCATCTTTTATAACTTCTTAAAATCATTTGAACTCTCTATCATCAATAAATAATGTATACATATTGACCGATAGGCATATTGAGGGACATCAATCTCTCATGGATCATTGGAGGAGGATAGTCTATGTGGGCTTGAGATCTTTATGATGAATATTATCATAAGTATTATCGTCAATATCGTCTACCTCATCAAAGGTGAGAATATTACGGTTTCCATTGCCTCTATGATTACTCTGAACATTGCCATTAACTTAAATTGGCATCAATGTCAATGATATAGGATTTGTTGTAATGACAATCATTATCATAGGAGATTATTTTCTCTATTTTGCCAATATTTTTAATAGTCACATCCTTAAAGAACACTAAATTTCTAGATTTTAAAAGTTTATTTACTATCAGAATATAAAAGTAATAACTAAATTTATCTTTCTCATTGCTGAGAAAAATATATTACCGTATCTTCACATTAAGTTTAGACTTTTCATCCCTTAAAATATGGATAAAGAGCTTACAACTAAATATGTATAAGTGATCTTAAGATATCTCCCTTTTAAACCATAACTTATCGAGCATATTACCATATAGGCGATCGCGAATAGAGAGATTGATCATATGAGTTATAATATTCAAAGTTTTCCTCCCAAAACAAATCAGGGGAGCTTTCACTTTGAAAGTACATATTAAATTGTCTCTATCAACATACGATTTACCTTTTCGGTTACTCTATTTTGTTTAGGTGTCTTCAATTGGGTCTCTTGGTGTCAAATGGCCTAGTATACTCTCTTATATTATCACTATGAATGTATTTTTAATTTCTCTTCCGTTTGCCTTTAAACTAACATGCAAAATTAGTTGAAGATATTAAGTGCTTAATCCTTCATTCCTATAGGATAAACCATAACGTTTTTAGAATAATATTTAACAAGGGTTATGAAATAAAGTGTTCTTCCGTGAATTTTTACCTTAAGAGAGCCACATATATCGATATGCATGAGTTTTAAAAGATTTACCTTCTTTGAGGATTAGTTTAATGGAATGAACTTCTTATTCTTTTCCTACTAATGTAATGAGGACATGTCTTCAATGTGAGAAGAAGACCTTTCTTCATCAGATAATTAGGCCTTTCTTCTCATTTATGTGGTTTAATTACTTGTGTCATAATTTAGTAAACTCATTTTTCTTAACCACATTCATGTCGACATTTGAGATCAAAACTTGCAACATATACAAGCTAAAAAGCTACTTTCATATACCATAACTAGAGAGCTTCTAGTAAATTTTCATGAGCCTTAATAGCAAGTGTTGTAAAAATCTCATCATCGAATTTACCGACTAAAATAAAATTCAACCGAATATTTGAAATGTGTTGAATATCTCTTAAGATCAACTTTGTGCCATTACTGGCTGCCAAATATATATCACCGCAACCCATAATCAGTGACAAGCTATTATTGTTCTTCTTTAATACTCTAAAATTAAGATTATATAATCTATTTAGTTAGTTTAATGTTAAATAACTAAAATATTATCCCTGCCAAACCACACCTGCAATTTTTGGAAGGGTGGTTGCTATTGAATTGGAGCGGCTGCTATGTGCCGATGCAATAGTCCTTGCTATTTTTATATTATTTAATAGATTAAAATCCAACAGATAAAATTTAATCTTTAAAAAATTTTTAAAATATAAATATAGTATTTTTTTATTGTTGTCATTTTACATTATGAATATTAAGACATTTTTATATATTTTAAAAAATAATAACAATAAAAAATTATTGTACTATATTTTTCATAGAGATTATATAGTAGCCAGTAGATCGACCGCTGTGCAGGGTGAAGTTGCTGCACAACTAAAACTCTCTCCCTAAACCCTAAACTTTCGTACTCATGATCTCTCCCCATCATCTCTATTATTGATTACCATTCCCCTCTCTCACATAACTAGCCGTGGTGAAGAGAGGTGTCCGGAGGATAACCCGATGGGAACCTAATTCAATGATTTTTATTTTATATAGTTAAAAAGTTAGAAAATTAAGTATATTTTATAATTTTTTAGAATATTAAAGTTTTAAAATACACATACTATGAAAAAAAAGTATTTAAAAATATAATTATTATCACATGTTTTATTTTTTGAAATATAAAATAAGAGCTATTGAATTTTTATCCAATAGTCTATGAAACATGTAATGCTTCTGTGAGGCTCTCCGAAGGGAGGAAATGGTCCTTGATGGGTCTAGTACCATGGGTCGACTCAGAGTCTAGACTATAGCGGATTGGTAGCTCGATGGAGCTTCCTCCAAGCTCAAGGCCCAGCAAGTACTGTGGATAGCCAAGGCGGGTCGGCCCAGAGCTGTTTGACAAGGAGTGGGCGATTAGGGTTGTGCATCACTGCACCCGCGGTTGCCCATCCTACATAGCCGTCAACAACCCGACAATGCAACGGGTGTAGAACTTGTCATAATACGGTCACGACAGTTATCATAACTGTTAGAGACATTTGTATAATTGTAATATTCTGTGACCATATGTATTATTATATCAATGTCGGGTTGTGGGTTGTCGGGTAAAAGTCCGTTTTTGTCCATTCCGCCCTCTAATTGCTCGAGCCGTCCGAAGACCTCGCGCCCGCCTGGCGCTCGATACCCACTCGAGCCTAAAATCTAGAAAGTACCGGCTTGCCTGGCGCTCGATACCCGCCCGAGCCGAAAATCCAGAATGGTGACCGCTCGCTACTAGCCTTCTGCCCGCTCGAGCGCATGTAGGGTTTTTCTGAAAACCCTCCGTGCGCCCGCCGCGCACTCGAGCTGCGCTCAAGCGCGCTAGCAACGGGCAAAAATTTTGAACGTGTTTTTTTGCACCCACTATAAATACATGCCTTATGTCTTTGAAACCCTAAGACGTCCAGAGCATCTTTTGAGAGTGTTGGAGCCATTCTACTTGAGAGAAGAGCCTTCTTCTTCCTTTTCATCTTGCTCCATTTGAGAAAACCGAACCTACTACGCTCTACAACATTGTGCCTCATGTTCTAACGGTTTTTCTCTTTGTTTCTCTTTACTGTTCAAACTCTTGCATCCTTCTACCTTCGTTGGAGGCATTGGTTCGTGAAGAAGGAGACTCAATCGTGATCGGCAATTCAAGTGGTTTAAGGGAAGATTGACGTGAAGACCGAAGGTGTCCGGTTCCATTGCAGCGGCAAATCGAGGAGTTCCTTGGTAGGGATCACGTGACGGGAGTAAGTCGGCTCGCGAGACTCGTTACCACCCGATCTGTAAGTTGATTTTCATAGTGCATTGCTTCCCTCGGCGTTGAAGCCGAAGTTTTTTCGACACGTGGGTATCGAGTTTTCACTTCGTCATTAAAAATCGTGTCTTTATCATTATTGCTCATCGTTATATATATTGTACATGATTGTTATCTCGTTAGCATCTAGTACTAAATATCCTTTACGTGCATCGGATATTTATATATATTGCTTTCGCTATACTTTTAACGGGGTCGAAACTTGATTGTTCACGTTAGCACATAAAGTGCTTTTTCAATTTGTATCAGAGACTTACCCCGATCTGAGACCCCTGATCTAGATGTATACGAGTGGATCGCTCTCCGTTCCTCCCTTCTTTGATGGGAGTAACTATACCTATTGGAAGGTCCGGATGAGAGCCTTTCTAAAATTTTTGGATGAGCGTGTTTGGGCATGTACCCAAGTTGGGTGGACTCCACCCACTAGTTCCAGTGGTTCCGAACCAAAAGTCTTATCTTCATGGACCAAAGAGGAACTTGATGCATGTAATTGGAACAGTAAGGGCTACATGCTATTTTTATGGTTGTATCTCCCGATGAGTTTAAACGAATCTCAATGTGTGAGACTTCTAAAGATGCGTGGGATATTTTAGAAATCACTCATGAAGGAACTAAATTAGTTAAAAATTCAAAATTGTAAATGCTCACCATTAGATTCGAAGAAATAAGAATGAAAGATGATGAGACATTTGATGAACTCTATGCTCAACTAAATGATATTGTAAATTCCACGTTTAATTTAGGTGAACGAATCTCAAAAAATAGAATTGTTAGAAAAGTCTTACGATCTTTGCTTGAACGATTTAGACCAAAAGTTACTGCAATTGAAGAGAGCAAAGATTTAGACAAATTAAAAATCGAAAAACTTGTAGGGTCCCTACAAACTTATGAACACACACTTCCACAGTCAAGGAAACAGAAATCAATTACCTTAAAATCAAGTAGGGAAGAGAGAAACCGGGACTCCGATGAAGAGTCGTGTAGTGATGACGATTTTTCATTATTTGTTAAGAATTTTAAAAAATTCTTAAAGAAAAATAACTCTTCATCAGAAAAACTGAATGTGGATTTAAAACGATCACATAAATTTGAGAAGAAAGATCGACGTGAAAGTAAGGACTCCAAATCGAAAACTTCCTAAGGAGTCAAATGCCATGAGTGTAAAGGTTTTGGTCACTATCGTGCTGAATGCCCAAATTTCAAACGCCAACAAGGTCAAGCCTTTAAAGTTAATGTGACCTTAAGTGATGACGAAGAAGAAGAGGGTGAAAAATATTCTGAAGAGGGCCCTGTCAAGTACATGGCTTTTATGACATCCATGTGTGGCAATTCAGTAGAAAACATTAATCAATCTGATGACTCTGTGGATGAGTCTGAAGCTGAATTTGATGACCTTCAAGATGCATATGACAAACTGTTTAGGGAATACTTAAAAGTAAAGAAACAAAATAAAACCTTAAACAGTAGGGTCCTTGAGTTAGAACAAGAAAAATTAGTTTAACAATCCGAGTTAGATTCTAAAATCCAATAAATTGAGAATCTGAAAGTCTCATTTACTAAGCAAATAACAACTTTAGAATCTGAACTTGAGGCTTCTCGAAAAGATTTGAAACAATTCTTAAATGGGTCCGCAAAATTAGATCATATGCTCTGGTTGGGAAAAATTGGTGGAAATAAATAGGGGTTGGGGTATGCTGCGAATATTGTCCAACATGATCTACAACCTAAAACTGTATTTGTTCCCGCCACAAAGATTCCACACCAACACGCTTACAAATCCAAACTCACTAAGCAACCGACTCGACGTGTAGAAAATAGTGTTCACTCCCATCATTTGACCAACTTATATAGTCTAAAAGACAGGGACAAATCTCCAAAGTATGTGTCTACCTGTCATGCGTGTGGTAAAGTTGGTCACATTCGTTCTCGCTGCTACACCATGAATTTTTTTTACAACCAGAGACCAGGGTTAAAAATGTATAAACTTGTTGATCACATTCAGATATTAAATGAACAAGTAAAAAGATTGAATGCCAAAATGCATTCAGTGAGACAAGTTTGGGTTAAGAAAAGTGAGTTACATTACCCCTTGACCATTCGTGACAAAAAGGGAGAGACTTGATAGGAGGAGTTTTGGGGCTCTTTGTTATTTATGTTATTTTCATATAGAGGGAAATTAGGAGAAATGTTATTACAGTTAGGGGGAGTCTTGTCGTTAGGGGGAGACTCGTTATATGTTATTTCTGCTTTAGTCAGTACTGCTTGTATCTCATGTTTATTTACAGGGCATGTTGTTCTCCCTTATTATACTTTGTCTTGTTGGTACTAACCTGCTTGTCCAGGCTATTCAGTTACACAGTCCTTGCAGCTCTAGGCTATTCAGTTACACAATCCTCGCAGCTATCATCACTTGCCACAGTAGTCCTAGTACAGCTGTTTATATTTTTTTGTGTCTCTTATGTATCACTAGGCGTAGGTTTTCATGTACACGGGTTTTATCTCGGTAGTGTCTGAACCCATGATTCACTTGTATTTATTTACTTTCTGGGTTTTGTTACAGAATTGTCACAGGGGGAGATTGTTAGAGATATTTGTATAATTGGCATATTCCGTGATCATATGTATTATTGTATCAATGTCGGGTTGTGAGTTGTCGGGTAAAAGTCCATTTTTGTCCGTTCCACCCTCTAGTCGCTCGAGCCGTCTGAAGACCTCGTGCCCGCCTGGCGCTCGATACTCGCTCGAGCGTAAAATCCAGAAAGTACTGGCTCGCCTGGCGCTCAATACCCACTCGAGCCAAAAATCTAGAATGGTGACCGCTCGCGGCTCGCCTTCTGCCCGCTCGAGCACACGGAGGGTTTTAGGGTTTTTCTGAAAACCCTTCGTGCGCCCGCCGCACGCTCGAGCTGCACTCGAGCGCGCCAGCAACGGGCAAAAATTTTGAACGTGTTTTTTTGCACCCACTATAAATACATGCCTTATGTCTTTGAAACCCTAAGACGTCCAGAGCATCTTTTGAGAGTGTTGGAGCCATTCTACTTGAGAGAAGAGCCTTCTTCTTCCTTTCCATCTTGCTCCATTTGAGAAAACCGAACCTACTACGCTCTACAACGTTGTGCCTCATGTTCTAACAGTTTTTCTCTTCGTTTCTCTTTACTGTTCAAACTCTTGCATCCTTCTACCTTCGTTGGAGGCGTTGGTTCGTGAAGAAGGAGACTCGATCGTGATCGGTAATTCAAGTGGTTCAAGGGAAGATTGACGTGAAGACCGGAAGGTATCCGGTTCCGTTGTAGCGGGCAAATCCAAGGAGTTCCTTGGTAGGGATCACGTGACAGGAGTAAGTCGGTTAAGTTAACGCGTCGTTACTACCCGGTCTGTAAGTTGATTTTCATAGTGCATTGCTTCCCTGGCCGTTGAAGCCCGGAGTGTTTTTCTCAATTACCGTGGGTATCGAGTTTTCACTTCGTCACCAAAAATCGTGTCTTTATCATTATTGCTCATCGTTATATATATTGTGCATGCTTGTTATCTTATTAGCATCTAGTACTAAATATCCTTTACGTGTATCGGATATTTATATATATTGCTTCCGCTATACTTTTAACGGGGTCAAAACTTGATTGTTCACATTAGCACAAAACGTACTTTTTCACTAACACCTCAACAAATATTTCTAGAATATTATTTAGGATCATACATTTTTTCAGGATGGCAGTTATGTCTCAATAAATCTTTCAAAAAGGCAATTACTATACGATGACTTTTATGATTACCCTAAAATAGGAAAGAATACTCGCAGATAGCCATGGTTGTCATAGCAAGCACCTGTGATTGTCGGGAATATTTAGCAGATCGGTGCGAATAGCTGTCGCCAACCGTGAGGTACAAGAAATGCTAAACCAACTCTAACACTCTAAATACCCCTTCAGCCTTGTGGGAAAGGGGACTGAACAATTTTTACTCTTGTGCACTCCTGAAGGATTGAAGAGCTCTCCCTCTCTCAAGCAACTCAACTCACAAGTGCACTCTCTCCAGCTCCAAACTGCTCCCCTACCGAGTTCATTGTTAGAGCCCAATCATCCATTACCCAGCTGCTCCCCTACCGATCACACTGTTAAAGCTCAGTCCACCATCACCAAGTCGCTTCCCCGCTGAGCGCACTCATTGGAGTTCAATCTTCCATCTCTAAACCACTTTCTTACTGAGCATACCGCTGTAGTCTAGTCCTCCATCTCTAAACCACTCCCCTATCAAGTGCACCACTAGAGTTTAATCCTCCACTTCAAAGCTGCTCCCCTGCCGAGCAAACTGCTAGAGTCTAGTCCTTCATTTTAAAGCCATTCTCCAGTTGAGCGCAGTGTTGGAATTCAATCATTCACCTCAAAGTTGCTACCTGGTTAAGCGCACCGCCGGAACCCAATCCTCTACCTCTAATCCGCTTCCCTACCAAGTGCAGTGTCAGAACTCAGTCTTACACCTCAAAGCCACTTCCTGGTCGAGCTCACAGTTGGAGCCCAATCCTTTATCCTAAAGCCGCTCCCTTGTCGAGCGCACCGTCAGAATTCAATCCTTCGTCTCAAAACAACCCTTAGCCAAGTGAACCATGAAGCCCAATCCTTCCTCTCAAAACCACTCCCTTATCGAGCTCATCGTCGAAACTAAGTCATCCACCTCAAAGCCTCTCCCCTGCCGAGTGTACCGCCTCCAATGCCTTGTTCTAGGATTGGATATAACTCTGGAAGATTTGAACATGTGCTTAGCACTCACGATGTCGCCACTAGTCTGGCTGTTCTTGTGCCACCTAGACCCTACTCTCGTTGTTCTTGTGCCGCCGTGCTCAGCAGCTCAGTTGTAGGGTACTTTTTAGTTTCCACCTCCGTCGGAGTTCGAACATCCCCATCTAAAGGGATCTCCTAATGATAGGCATTTTCCAGGATTCTCTTGGATCTGGGAAAGTTGCCTTGCCCTGGGTCTCTTCTCTGGTGGTCATCGTCGAACCTTGTTGGAGGTGGAGCCTTTGGATGGGAAGCTTCCCTGACGTTGGTGGAGGTACTTTGTCTCTCCACATTAGGAAATTACTTCCCATTCACCTCATGTGGCTTCCTAGAGTATCTCTGCCATCCGATCAACCATGTCCGACCAGGACGTGGAGATTCTAATCGAAAAAGGTTACTTTCACGGCTTCATCCGATACATGGTCCCTGGTGCTTGTGATGCGGCTTGCTCTCCTCTTTGTGGGTTCATGACCCTTTACGAGGAGCATCTATGAGTTGGCCTCCAAATCCCGGTTCACAGGCAACTTCATGAGATTCTAGTGTCCCTAGGGATTCCCATTGCATGCCTGCTCCTAGACACTGTTTGGTATTTAATTACCTTGTTTGCCTTCTTTTGTGCCAAGGGGGTCACCCTGAACGCTTGCGCCCTAAAGGTGCTTCTCTAGATCAGATAAGAGGGTGACTGGGTTTCCTTTGTTCCTTGTGCTCGGTTCTAGCTGAGCGGGGTGAGAATAGGGTCATAAGAGGCCTAGAGGTCTCGCTTCTTCTTGGAGGTCAAATTCAACTGGCAGGTCCCAAACAAATGGGGTTGAGTCAACGGCTTCTACATTGTAATCTTCTGCCCCATGAGGCGGAGATGGGCCAACCATTGACGGCACTGGTTAAAGGGAACCTTGATGCCCTTCACATTATCAAGGATTGGATTTTTGATGGGACCTTGGCTGGAGGGTCGCCAGAGGTTTCTTCGGACGAAGGTAGCACCTCTAACTTACAAACTTCCCTTGGGAAGCCGTTGGACAGGCTGGGCCTCGAGGAAAGTTACCAAAAGCTCCTGGAGACCTACACTCAAGCTCTAGGTCAGATAACTTCCCTTGAGGACAGGCTTGAGAGGACCCGATGGAAACTTGTTGACCTCCGGCGTGAGCATGCTCGGCTCACGGGCAAGCCTTGACCTTCGTATCATCGGCGGATAGTCAAGATCCTTGACCGAGCCATTGAAGACCTCAAGGTGGTCATTTTGGTAGGCCATAGGTGGGACCTCTTCTTCTTCTTTTTCTTTTTTTTTTCATTGTACTTCTCGACAGGTAGGTGCTCTTGGTTGTAATGATGGAATTTTATTTTAATGGAACGCCTTCATTACTTTGAGCAATGCCGTGTGATGAGCGTCGTATCTTTCGGCCACAAGGCCTCTGGCGAGACCGTATGCTGCCATAGTTGCCGCTTTGGCTGATGGGATGTGCATTCCTGGGGGCTTGCATTTTTGCATTTATTAGTGATGGGATGATTCAATTGACTGGCATCATTACTAGTGCATGGTGTTCTCGTGCGGGGAATTGAGGTGTCAAACTTTCTCAACTGACGGTGGGAAGGAACGAGTCGTGACACCTCATGGGGCTAACACACGTTGCTGCCATCATGAGGGCGGTCGTTCGGCTTCCCATATGATGTCGTTTTGGGATATGTGTTTTTGTCTATTTAAACCATGTGCCCTTCACCATTTCCTGCATTTTGCTTTTGTGTTCAAACCGTTGTAAACCGCTCTTCATCCAATTCCTCTTCTTATTTCACCAACCATGGTTTTTGAAGATGTCAAAGTGATTCGATCAATCTCTCACTGCCGGTGATGTCCAGTCACTACTCTCTCAGTTTGGAATTCCGATGAGCATGGTGTTTTTGCTGCCGGGCAAAGTCGGCAGGGCCTACTCTCCGCCAAAGGATTTCATTACAGGGTATGAGATTCACCTATGGAGAGGACTTTGCTTCCCAGTGTTGCCAGAGTTGTACACTATTTTAATAGCTCTAGGGGTGTCGGTGCAACGCTTATACCCAACGTCATCCAATATCTGGTATCCCTTTGCGTCTTCTCTTGCTATTATGGCTGCCAGTTCATGATCACGTCAATAAGAGCGATTTTTTCCTTTTCTCAGAAAGAGGACTAGATCTCACGGTCTTCTCAACCCGGTTTTAACTTCAAAGGGGTGAATCCCAACTTGGTCAAGTACTGGAAAGACTGTTATTTTTACTTGGCGGTTCCTTTGGTTGGGCCGTTTCCAATAAGTGGGGGAGAGTATGGCCCGATCTCACTAGGTCTATGGATGAGAGTGAGAAGACTCAGGAGAAGGCTCTAGTGGACCTCGTCCTAGCTAATGCCACTACTTCCCAGGAGAGGGGGCATTGGATAATTGCATAAGCCTTTGCTATTGCAGCATGGGGGCTAGCTCTTAAGGAGACGATCACCAGTCAGAGGAAGCCAGGGGCATTGATCATTCGAGAGCCCTCCACCTGGCTGGCTAAGAGGAATCACTCTTCCTCCGATGACACTTCTTCGGATTCAGCCTTCTCTTTTGGAGAGGACAACACCGCGCTAGAGTGGGTGCGGCAGTTTAGGAGGACTTTAAGGAGGGTGACCTCTACTCTTGCCACTTCTTCGAGCCAGGCATCTGGGCGCCGAGCTCTTAGCGGCTCCAACTCTGACTTCAAGCTCTGGAGACGTCAACCCTAGAATTGAGTTGATCTCTGCGCTTGTGTTGGCGCAATACAGGGTCCTGGACGACGCCGATCCTTCGTGCGAGGAGCCAGCACTTGTCATTTTTGTCAATATCTCCGAGGAGACCTTCTGTGGAGATTGGACAGTGGATACTCTGACTGAGCCAGTGATTGAGGTTGCCAAGGGTGGAGATGAGGTGCCTACTTGCAAGGTGGAGGCATCTGGTGATATTCCTAGGATGGTGATTGTCAGCTCAGCCGATGAAGCTGATGGAGTCGAGGGGGCCATTGAAGACACTGAGGTCACTGAGGAGCCCCCTTCCGAGGTGATCGTTGCCATCAATGCACCTCCCTCTAAGGTAGCTGAGGTCATGGAGGCACCTCCCTCTAACCTTTTGGAGCACGGAGTCCAAGAGGCAATGGCTGCTAGGGATGTTGTGGAGGAGACTGTGGTGCCACCCTCTAAGGTTTTAGGGTTTGAAGGATGCAGGATAGCTAGAGTGCAGGAGGCTACCCCTAGTTGTCTGCCCTTAGATAAGCTCTCCTTTGTTGAGGTACTCTTTTAGCATTTCTTTTCCCTTTCTTTGCTTTCGTCTCCATCCGTCTAATGTGCTTCCTACTGGCAGGTACAAGAGAGGGTTCTCCAGCTTTTGGTGGTCATTGGTAACCTGGCCTGGACACAAGTCAACGTCAGAGACTCAGAGCCATGGCCGAGCGGGAGAGGTTGGGTGAAGAGTGGATTAAGGTCCTCAAACACGAGCTGTGTGAGGTTGGGATGAAGATCACTTCCCTCGAGGAGTCACTCCGCAAGTTTCAGGAGTGCTACTTCCTTCTTCATGGGCACTGCCTCCATTCCAACGGAGGGGCTTGGCAAGGTGTTGGAGGGCATGTATTGGGATTGTATTCATCTTTGCTGCTGAGTGGTGCAGTTGGTGGCCCCAAACTTTCCTATCTCCCTTCTTCATTCGGTGAATGCCACTCAAAAGTTAGATCTATTGGCACCTACTGAAGGGATGGCTGGACCTTCGTCCTCCCAACCGAGTAGCCTTTAGCCGCCGAGCCACTCTTCTCCAAGTTGCTAGGCTCCTCTTATCTTCCCTTTTTCGTTGTTGTCATTTTTTCTGTTTAGGTGAATGGCTTACCTTGTACATTTAAAATCATTGTAATAAAATTAGTTAGATTGTTGTGAACTTTGTGGCTATTTTCTTGTGCTTCCACGTGGAATTTCTTTCTTTCGTTTGGCTGGTTAAGCATTGTAACTATCATCGCCAAGCTTGTCTCGGGCGTATTTGCTCAATTGTGCTCGTTCCCTTGGAGAGGGAACATTGCAGTACCTTATTTTGTGGGGTGCTCTATCTTGTAAGTAGGACATTGTTGCACACCTGACGGTGAGCCTTACTAGGGCTAGCTGGGTTTCATGGTCGTAGCAATTGAGCCCTGGCAGAGTCATAGGTCGTTGCCCATGCATTGCCATATTGGCGCTCCGTCCTATCCAAGGTCATCGTAGCCCATGCAAATCTGGTCCTAATCTGTCGACCGTCATTGACTAAGGGTGCTTTCTCCGTTAGAGGGAGGTCATTGCACACCTGCTGTAGAAGCCTCCTAAGGTTTTAGTGGCTATTTGGTTGGGTGCTCCAAGAGCCCCCGGGCTAGGGTTTTCGGCCTCGAAAGGGCCGCTTGGTGCGGAACTAAGGTTTGAAATTTGACCCCTTAGTGGGCCACTTGGTGCAGAACTAAGGTTTGAAATTTGACCCCTTAGTGGGCCACATGGCTTGGGGCCGAGGTTTTTTGACTGCTAGTCAGTTTTGAAGCAGGCCAGGATGAATCCTACTTGACTTAGGGGTAGTCTAAGTCACTTACTTTTATGAGATGACAAACATGCATGCATTCACATAAACAAGTATGCATGAACAAGCAATAATTTCATTAATCAAAACGTGATACATTTACATGCATTTGGGATGATGCATGTTGAACTTACCTAGGCTCGATTGAAACCTATTGGTAGTACCTCTTAATGTGGGTGGTGTTCTATGTCATTGGGACCAGCTCACCATCCTAGATACATAACTTGTACGCACCGTTCTGAAGGATTGTCAAGATAAGGAATGGTTCCTTCTAGTTTGGAGAGAGTTTGTTCATATTGGAAGTTTTGCCGGTCGTCTTTATATTCCGCAGGACGTGGTCCCCCACCTTAAATCGGCTGTCTCTTATCCTCTTATTGTAGTATCGTGAATTTGCTACTGATAAGCTATCATCCGAAGGCGTGTTACGTCTCAGGCCACTTCGAGCAAGTTAAGGTGCTCCCTGAGCCTTTGAGGTCAAAGCACTTGACCCGAGGTCAAAGCACTTGACCCGAAGGTTGGGTAGTCCGACTTCGACCGGAATGACAACCTTAGCCCCATAGCATAGATTGAAGGGTCTCTTATGGGTTGGTTTCCTAGGCATCGTTCGATAAGACCACCGCATGAATGGTAACTCACCTGTCCAGGAGCCCCCTATATTTTCCACCTTTGTCTTCAACCCATATAGTAGTGTTTAGTTCGTCACTTCCACTTGGCTATTGGCCTGTGGGTAGGTGACGAAGGTGTGAACTAGCTGGATATGTAAGCTCGTGCAGTACTTAGCGAATCGTTTACCAGTAAATTGGGTTCTATTGTTGGTTACTATGACCTCGAGAATTCTAAACCGGCACACGATACTCTGGCGAACAAATTCCATTGCATTTTGCTCAGTGATCCATGTCAATGCGGTTGGCTTAACCCACTTGATGAAGTAATTGATACCGACTATAATGAATTTCCTCTATCTCGATGTTAGTGGTATGGGGTCGAGTATGTCAAGCCCCCACTGTGCGAATGGCCAGGGTGCCTGCAAGCTTTACAATTCGGTATATGGTTGATGCCTCATACTCCTGTGGATTTGGTAGTTTTCACACCTTTTGACAAAGTCCATGGTGTTGTGTTTAATTGTGGACTAGTATAGCCCTTGCCACATGACCTTAAAAACAAGGTTCTTATCTTCGATGTACGAGCCACAGACACTGAGATGCACCTCGCCCAGTGCTTACTTAGCCTCTTTTGGTGTGAGGCATTTTATGTAGGGGGTTGAGTACCTGCAGCTATACAACCTCCTGTTTATGATCGTGTACCACCCGGTCGTCTTCTTTATGCGCTTGGTCTCCTTTGGCCTATCTGGTAGGGTGTCATCAGTCAAGTACCTTCGATACGGGGTCATATAGTTGTTGTTGTTGGCGACTTGTATCACTTCTCACTTAGGGTCATCAATTCTCTGGACATCTAAGTTTTCTTGCATATCTTTGGTGTATTGTTCCTGGCTCCTCAGGATATGTACCACTTCAACGTTGCCAAGCGCCTGAGATGGAGATCTCGCTCTGGCGAGATACTTCGCAAGCAGAGGGTTCATCACCTTGAAGGTTCCTGGGACCTGATTAATAACCAACTCGAAGTTGTTGTAAACCACAAGTGACTTAATGAGCATTCCTTTGCGGTCGAAGTTCGATGAGTAATGCCTCATACTCGGCGATGTTGTTAGGTCGTTGGAAATCCAAGAGTCACCGAATATTTTATCTCCGACCCGTCCATGGTTCTTAGAACTATGCCTACCCTGCTACTAGCTTGCGTTGAGACCCGTCAATGCATAGGGTCCAAGTCAAAACTTCCTTCTTGTCTGCATCTCCGGCGTGGTCAGGGGCGTTAAGAACTAGGGTCGCCATTTTGACTATAAAGCCTGCGAGGGCCTGACCCTTCATCACCGGCCACAGCTGAAACTCCATATCAAACTCATCCAATTCTATGGTCCATTGACCAGCTGCTTGGATGTGTCTGGCTTCTGTAAGATTTATTTCAAAGGCTGGTCGATTAAGATGACAATCTTGTGTGCTTGGAAGTAAAGGCATAGCTTTTTGGAGGAGTACACATGGGCTAGCATGATCCTTTCGGCATGCGAGTAGCGGCTCTCAGTGTCGGCTAGGACCTTACTGATGTAATATATTGGTCACTGCTTGCCAAACTCTTGTTAGATTAGGACCGAACTTCGTGCCATGCTGGAGACTGCCAGGTATAAACACAGTTCCTCGCCTTGCATGGGTGAGGTCAAGAGAGGAGAGGAAGGTTGGAGTGGTATTCCTTGCGTTCCTAAAACGTAGTATCACACTCAACTGTCCATTAGAACCTGTCCACCTTGGTCTCCCTCAAAGCCTTCAAGAATGGTAGGTATTTTCTTGCCAATTTTGTCAAAAATTGGAAGAGGTCGGCGAGCCTCTCGGTAAGCTTCTAGACCTTCTTCACGGTCCAAGGAAGACTCATGTCAATGATGGCCCTTATCTTCTCAAGGTTCACCTCGATGCCCCATTGAGATACTATAAAACCTAAGAATTTTATGGACATCACTCCGAATGCGCACTTAACCCGGGTTGAGCTTCATCTTGTGGGCCTCGGGGACCTTGAATGTATCGCTCAAATTGCAAATGTGATTGTCGATGACTTTGCTTTTGATGAGTATGTCATCAATGTATACCTCTATATTTCAACTGATTTGGATTTCGAACATCTTATTTACGAGCTACTGATAGGTGGCTCTAATATTTTTCATACCGAATGGTATGACCTTGTAGCAATAAGTCCCTTACTCTGTCATAAAGGAAGTATGTTCTTCATTTTCTGGGCTTATCCTAATCTGATTATAGCCCGAGTAGACATCCATGAATTTTAGTAGTTCGTGGCCAGAAAGTGAAGTCTACCAACTGTCGAACATTGGTAGAGGGAAGCTATCCTTAGGGCAAGGCTTGTTCATGTCAGTTAAGTCCACGCACATCCGTCACTTCCCATTACTCTTTTTGACGAGAATGATATTTGACAATTAGTCCAAGTATTGGACCTCCCTGATGAATCCCACATCGAGTAGGTTCTTCACTTCCTCGCAGATGACAATTAGTTTTTTGACTGAATAGTTCCTGCATTTTTGATTGACGGGCTTGTGACTGGGATCAAAGCCCAACTTGCAGAATATTACTGCAGCCGATATCCCTAGCATATCAGTAAGAGTCCAGACAAAGACGGCAAAATTCTGCCTAATGAAGGTTATGAGTTGGTCATGAATGGGGCCTGGAAGGGAGCCACCGATGTGTATGCAATTCTTAGACTCGCTAGGGTCTAAAGAAATTTGATTGGTTGCCTCTTCCGATTGGGCGTATTGTAGGGTAGTCTCATCTTTGAAGTCAAAGTCTTCGATTGGCTGGCAGAGGGTCGTTGGAGCTATTTGGGACATGTAGCTCATCCGGCCCATTACCTGGCCACCTAAAACTTCCCCAACATCATATGGTATCAGAAATTTTATCTTCAAATATGAAATTGACGTCACTGCCCTGAAAACGGTCAGACGAGGTCTCCCTAGGATAGTATTGTAGACTGATGGAATGTCGATGACCAAGAATGTGAGCATTTGGAAGGTCGTGTGTGGGTACATTCCCAACGTGACCTCTAGCCAGACTGCTCATTGTCCAGGTATTAGCTCATTGTCCAGGCCGTACAGTGGTCCTGCAGTCGATTTCATTTGACTCTTTTTCAATTCAAGTTTAAAGAATGTATCAAGACATAGCAAATTTTGTAAGCTTTCATTATTAACAAAAATTCATTTAAGTTAGTAGTTTATTATACCGTCTGAAATGAGAACAGATACAATAAGAGGGTATAAATGGGGGGTCATTACATGAGTTATATCATCGTCACTAAAACTAATGACATCAATTTTAACTCTTACGCTTGGCTTCTTGCTGTTGGAAGCGGACTCAGGTCGGTCCGAGGTGTTGCCCTTGGCTGGCTTGGTTGTCACCATGCTGACAATCCCGATTGTAACTTGATTCCTTGGCTACTCTTGTGCGCCTTCCTCTGCTGCCATGGGAGCCTATCCCTAGATTCGTAAGAACCTTGTCAGGTACCCTTAGCGGACCAAGTCTTTAATCTCCTTCTGAAGAGTCTGACAATTCTCGGTATTGTGACCCAAAGACCGATAGTAGTGGTAGTATTTAGTCTGGTCCCCTGCCTCTGGGTTCCTCGGCACCTTGGGCCATTTCAGAAACTTCAAATTTAGGATCTGCATCAAGATGTTTGTATGGGTGTCGGTCAAAGGAGTTAGGGTTTGTGGTAGGAATTCTTTCTAGACGCCTGGCGCCACCTGGAATTGCTTACGCGGTCCTTGGGTATGGTAGTCATCCTGTTCCTCTTCTTTTCATTTGTCGGCCACCCGGAATTGCTTACGCTCCGGTCACTTGGCTTTGTTGGCTTCCTTAGTCACTATGTAGGCTTGGACGATTGCCTCAACATCCCAAAATGTTTGGGGGTTCTGGTGGGTCAAGTGCTTGAAGAAGTCGCGTGGCTCTAGAGTGGTGATGAAGGCGCTAAGCTTCCTCAGTCACTATGTAGGCTTGGACGATTGCCTCAACATCCTGAAACATTTGACGGTTCTAGTGGGTCAAGTGCTTGAAGAAGTCGCCTGGCTCCAAAGTGGTGATGAAGGCGCTAAGCTTCACCTAGTCGGTGAGCCCAGATATTCTTTGGGCCTCAACAATGAATCTCGCAAAGAAGTGCTTCAGGCTCTTATCTACTCATTGTCAAAGTTGGACTAAGTGCTATGGTTGTTTTACCTCCCTTCGAGTGGAGGTGAACTGAGATAAGAAGTAGTCGGCAAGCTTTTTGAATGATCGAATAGAGTTCGGCTCAAGACCGTAGAACTAGAGGTGTGTGTCCCCTTTGAGGGTCAAAAGGAAGCACTGACACATGGCAACTTCACCCAGGGTCTAGAAGCTTGGTAGAGTGCAGAAATAGTCTAGCTGATCCATTGGGTCGGCACTCCCATAGTATGGCTAGAGGGTTGGCATTTTGAATTTGAGGGGGACTAGCTGCACGCAGATTTCCACCAAGAAAGGTGACCTCCTTAGGTTCGCGGCCTTCCCGATGGCGTCACCTTAAAGATGCATTGCCATATTTTCTCCGCCTTTTCCTTCATTCGGAAGGTGGATGCGATCATCTTAGTATTGAGGAAGGTCCTCAGTTCCAAGTGATTTGGAGAAAGGTGTGTGCCCGCATGACTCCAAGCACATGGTGGCTCCATGTTGTAGGAGGCTTCTCCTTATGCCGAGGGTCTCTGGTCACTACGGGAGTAGTGAGGGTTCTACCGCTTAGGGCTTTTCTCCTGCGTCCCGTGGCTAGGAATGCCCTCCAGTCATGTCCAAGCCCTATTGCTCGAAGCCTCTTGGGCCCCAGTGTTGTCAAGCCATGAGGTCTTCTCGACGGGTTGCTTAGATTTTCGGCTCTTTTTATTAGAAGCCGATACTTGTGCAATGGGGGTAGGAGCCCCCAGGTATTGCTCATCTAGACAATTATTGATTCTCCAGAGCATTTCGAACACATTTCCAATCTGGGCAGCCAGCATATGGACATCTAGCTCGCGATGCTCACCCACATGGCTACCCATGGAGGGGTCATCGCCTTGGGCAGTAGTGTCCCTTATTGGTACATTAGGGTCTGCGCTCTGGTGTTAATCATGTTTGCTTTTGTGAGCGCAGTGATTGGTGGTTAGACTTTTATATCGTTTTCACAATCGGCGCCAATGATGCGTCCTAAGATTCAAAGTATTGTACGGATTAAAGAGCCACTCGATCTTCCACTGTGGGTCGAGTTGGACAGTATGGTCTCCGCCTTTATTAACTTGGATTCTGCATACCATAAATAATGAATAAAAGATTAAAGGATTAACATGACTCATTCCCCGATTTTTTCTCCATACTCAAGTCAAGAATATTTTCAAGAAAATAGAAAGATAAGATAATGTGAGATAATATAAAGATGTACGTATGCAGGAGATGTGAGAGGAGGATTGAGCTCCTGTAATACATTCAATGGGAGCAGCTTTGATGTGTTCGGAGGGCAAGGCTCTAAAGTGTTCCACTCAATGAGTGGCTTACTAAGATGTGCTTGACAGGGAGCAGCTTAGAAAAGAAGAGAAAGAGTTGTATTAGGGAAAGAGAGTTTGGTTCTTTCTTTGATCTTAAATCTCGTTCGAGGGTTGATTTAGTTAGACATCAATCGATCTCCTGTCTTGTGAAGGCAAAGGATATTTGTAATACTTTGTGGAGAAGGTTTTGGTGCCAAGGCTCATGATAGGTGTTTGGCTAGAATTTGTCAGCTTGTCCTGGCGATGGTCGTGGCTGTGGTATCATTTGTCACCTTGCAATGGTGATGTGACCACTGTAGATGGTGGCCAACATTTACCAGACTATTCCAATGTTGATTGGCTGGAATTGTTGTCGGTATGCGAGCGAGGTGACTCTTTAGGGTTGACTTCGATCATCATGGGCTAGTGGCTACTGCACAGGCATTTCCTATGCTGCTAGACTGTTACTGCTGAGCAGGAGGGTTGACCTGAGCTATGATTGGCTGAGTCATAGAGGCTGCCTATTGGTCTGGGCCCACTATTCCCCCTTGGGCCCACTCGCAGTGGATGGGCTGGTTGAGTGATTTCCTGGGCTTTGCTTCGCATTGGGCCTCGCTGGCAAGTGGACTAACTATTGGATCGGCCTGTGTCATTACTGGGCCCATCACCAACAATAGTGCAACAATAACTATATCCAAGACTTTACGATTCATTATAATTATGACTCTAGTGTAACTACTAGTACTATCAATCAGTGGGTTTCATCGAATTCAAATATCATAAATGCAATAAGGATTCCACAATATCAAAATTTTAATAATAACATAGGCTTCACTAAACCTATTTCAATAGATGTTTCAACCATATAAGATATCTCAATGATTTTTTGGATCTTATTCTATCACTGTAAATCAAATGTTACATTCTTTTGCCCATATACCACAAGGTAATCAATATTTATAAATTTAATATGCAACCAAATCTTTTCTCTCCTGGAACTTTGCCACCACAAGTATTAAAAATCCCAATCATATACTCATTTGAATATTCCATCCACACTATTTGGGCATAGGATTTACTTCTTTGGAATTCCTTTCACCATCTTTTGGCATAGAAATTCTCTCTCTCAAATTCCCTCCCACCCATTGGGCATGGGTCTAACAACTATATGTCAATTCTAGTATCCACTGTCATGATAACTCTAGATACCACACCATACAATATTCCATAACTATAAGTATCTCACTATGAAAATAATAGACTTCAATCCACATGATTATGGATTATTTACATTGGATTATAAATTTTACTAATATTTTGTAGGTTCTAAATTCATTAAAATTATAATATATAGTCTCTTTTATTAACCCATAGATATTAAGAATATACTTTTGCATTCAAGAATAATACAAAGAAAGTCATCAGTGAGAAGGACATTAAAAACTTTCTAGAATATACTAAGTAATAGACATGTGACATATCATTGGTCCCACTGCTACCACATACACTAGATTCAACACTCTCAACCAAATTCTCAATTTGGTCTTTAGGTGTTTGAATACAAGCTTACATGCCTCTCTCATGCCATAAATCACACTCTACCAAAATGTTACTAAGACACTCCATGACCACGGTTTATAACACTAAAGCTAACAAAATTGATAAAATATCCATAATTTTATCATTAACATTCATAATTTATTAAATTCTCAAATTTGCCTCGAAATAGGCCTGGCATTTGAATGTAGTCTCATGTGGTATTCAAATATTGGCTTCTATTTTAGGGAAAGAACTTCCAATTTTCATAAGATTTTATATATAATGCATTTAGTCTATCCAAAATATATTCACCAAGTGCTGTTTTCTAAAAACATGCAACCATGCCTATAGAACTATACATCTACCAAACCAGATTCAGTCGTACGAATATGGTCTTGAATACCGATCAAGCACTTAGTCAATAAGTACATAGATTCATAGATCTATGCAATACAAGTAATAATAAGCATTTAAAAGGTCTCCACTATAAAGCTCTCCAATAACAAATCTACAATATATACTAACAATATTATTACAATAGATCAACAATAATAATGGTATGGAATAGGAAGATCTAACTATCCCAATAGTAACATTTGAGCTTTATTCAAATACTTGTTAAATCACAGTAAAGCGTTTGAATACTATCTCAGATGCCACTAGCATACCACACATATTTCGTGGTAAATTATTTCAAAAACTCATGAAATTGTACTTACAGCCGCTGCACTTTACTTATTTTATGATTTCTTAATCAAATACAGATTTTGAATATAATGAGAACATGGCTCTATTAGATTAAGTAAAAGGAAGGATCTTCCAAGAAGAGGGTTATTCCAATTGCCGTAGGATGTGCTCACCCCAGATCTACAGCATGAACGACCACCAATTATCCTTTCCATACATGGGTCCTTCACACACTACCGAGACTAGAGACATGGTAGTGTTTTCATGCTTTCTCTCTCTCTCTCTGTTCGTTTCTCTCTCATGTCCAAATGAAATCTCACTCTAACTCTCTCAGTAGCCGCTTCTCCAAGTCGGGATTAGGTTTAGAAGAGGGGAGATGAGCGTCTTGGTTGATGACATAAAGAGAGGTAGGAAGATTAGGGTTTGAGTCGGGCATTTTAATTTAATTAAATGGATAGGCTTAGAAAAGGGATGAGGGACGTGTCCCAAAATAATGAGAAGAAAAGATAATGAGGTGTGCCTAGGATTTGGGGATGAATTAGGGTTTTTATAGAGGTTCTTAGTATTTTTGAATAATTCTCAGTTTTAGTATTTTGATTAATTAGTTTTCTAATTTTAACTACATAAAGATACATAAATAAAAATAATCATAATTAACTATTTAAAATATAAAAAAATAATAAGTCTACTATCTACTAGTGAAATTATCAAAATATCATCTAAAAAATATCGTAAATCTGACTTGTCTAAAATATTTATAAAGTTAGTTTAAATTTGAAGGTAACTTATCAGTTCTGAAAAAATTTTATTAAAACATTAATTTTTTTAATTAATGACCTTTAAGGTCTTAATTCTAATTAATTAAAATAAAATATTTGGGTGATAAACAAACCGATGGATGGCACTATCGCTACCATTGAAAAGCAGTAGATTGTGGATTGTGGGCAGCTTGTTGGAATTTCTCTCGGATGCAAGTGACACTCATCTTGCAACTTATGTCTCTGGTTTGGAGTCCTGGATCTCAATCAGTGCTTGCCACTATTGGGCACTACTCTATTTTTGGTAACTCAAGTATTCCTTTATAGATCATTGCACTTGCCTATGCTGCCCTATCTTTTTGGGCTTGCTGATTCTGCCTCCACAAGCCGCACTTTCTATTCGGGCTACTGCTATTGGACCAACTTTCTACAATTGGGGTCCCCAGCACTCCACAGTGTAAAGATGCTTACTTTTTAACAGATTGCAAGAAGATGGTGGCTCTATGAGGTACTTCTTAAGTGAGAGTTGTTGCAGCTACAGAGAGGGCTTCGGCTGCAAGAGGTCGAGGCAATAGAGAAGTGATGCAATGTCACTCATGCACAAAGGCTCACTCTTGTGCTGTTGGAGAGTATGGGTCTTGATTTTATTTTTGGTTACAGCCGAGGTGATGATAACTTGAGTTCTATGTGAGGTTATTCTGACTTGGGTTTCCTCTATGAATAAGTAGATCGTTTGGTAGATATGATGAGATTGACTGACTTTTTTTTCCTTGTGCCATGTGGATACTTTTAGCTCTTCTGGCAGTTGGTTCCCCTGCTTAATTTTGAATTCCATTGGGTCATTTGGATCCAAGGGAACTTGATGCAACCTATGCTCTAGAAACAGTGCACTCGGGTGATGTTTAAGTCTCTTGAGATAGGCAGACTGGCCCTCCCAAGATTAATAGTGCCAAAGAGGAGTCTTCTGGTCATTATCTTTCCATTGATCTGTAGCATTCTCCAACATTGTTCTCTGTTGCCCACACTAAGCTGGAAGAAAAACTAATTTTTGTCATGCACTTACTTTCCTATAGCTTCTATAAACCTGTGTTGCATGACTTTTATTCATCATAATGACCTTCCAATTAAACTATTATAATTGGGATGCTTTGAACTGTTATTTATGAACTATTTTACTAAACAAATCAGGACCGACATGGGCATAATTTCTACTTATAGAAGTTCACTAGCTAGACGCGTTACAATTCTCATAGCCGTGCAATTGCACCATACCCATTAGACGTCTGTGTGGGTATTGGATCAATTTAAGTCTTAAGAATTCAAGCCTCAGAGAGTTCTTCATGTACAACTATTTTAGATATATGATTTTAAATGGCCACATGGGCTTTCCAACAAAGCTGCTCCGATGTTGTTGTTGGAATGATTGAAATCTTGTTCATTGACTGCGTGGTTGAATTATAATGGCCTACGTTAAGTTTGCCTTTCGTTTCTATACCTTTTGTATTCCTGAGATATAGTAGCTGTCTAACTATACTTAGAGCCAATTGATTGTAATGGATCTTTATCTGTTGAATATTCATATTCCTTGATGAGCATTGGAATAATTTTAGGTCTCAATCTACCAAGCCTTAAGTGTTTAGGTCTGTGAGCATTCAGTTGGCCATAGTGTTCTCCAGGACCCACAACTATGGTGGGTGGCTTATGCAGTCTGTTCTTTTTACAAGCCAATTAATGATAGCTGAATTGTCAACTAGGTTGCTCTTTTGTGTACTTGCATAAGTAATTTTATTTGCAAAAACATTATAATCAGAAGCACCATCTTTGTCTTTACCATAATTATCCAGATGAGCAATACTATTGAGGGTACCTCTTCAGGTGAATGACATTTTAGTTTTCAAGAACTAGTTTACTGCCCTAGGCACATGACCGATTTGTCCCCTCTTTATGAATATGTTGACTATCAGGTTTAATCCCTTCCAAATTAGAGACGACTATTCCTTTGTGCCTTTTCTTATGCGCTCTATGTTTCTAGGGATTAAGTTTTTTTTTTTTTGGTAAGTAAGTTTCATTTGTATTAAAAGAAGTGAAGAATTACAAAACCTATGATTTATCTCTGAGAATAATTTTTCGAGGCTTTGCAGTTGAACCATCGTTTGTGTCAGTCCTTTCAAACCCCCAACACCAAAATGGTTAATACAAAATCTCCCAAAAAATACCCTTTACCTAGTACCTTTACAAGACATGTCGATCTTCATTCCAAAGCCATTCAAGACTAAAAGCATGTTACAGCCTTTATAGCTGAATCATAAAATATTCTCGTTCAACATTTTCTAATGCCAAGCGGACTGTTTCATTAGTTAGGGGATCTCTTGAGGTTGCTATTGAAGATGCCCATATTGTGTAGTCAACAAACTTCAATAATTGACACGCTTCATCGGTGCAATCTTCTTGGATCTGGCACCGATTACAACATCCCAAATTCCAGGATGGCAACACACATTAAACATTTTATCAATCAATATTTAAGGCAAGTCAACATTACTAGCATGGAAAAAAACACTTTAGTTGACCAAAACCAAAATCTTTTTTTTTTTTTTTGTGCTGGTCAACTAGTTGACCGACCTAATCACACAAAGATCAATCATGCTAGATTAAGACCGGGCTGCCCAAATACAATATTTACTATATAATAGGCATAAAGGTAAATAAACATCCAACTCTAACCAACAAAGCCTTACACCTCGATACTAAGCTTTAGCAATTAGAGGAGGGTGTTTCTTCCAAACTCCTTTTTTATGTTTCTTCTTTTATAACTTTTTGGTTTTTTGAGGCATGATTGAGATCCTCCTCCTTCAGTATAATAAAAGCCTTCAAATAAAGGAATGATGGGATATCGGTTAAAAATCCTCGCTACCATAACATTTCCACATCATCCTCCAATTTTGGGACTCAAATTAATCCGGTAAGCACCAAGCTGCAATCGAATCTCTTCAATATTTTTCCTATAACCATAGCCAATTCCTTGATCAATTCTATAGTGCCAATAGCTTCTTTACTTGAAACCTGAATAAAGCCATGGGACTGCCGGATGAATAGAAGAAGATTGAACCTTCATTTTGCTTGGCGTATCCGGAGGGCCAGCATATAAAATAACACCCTCTTTTCAAAGCCCAATAAATATCATCCAAACAAAGGTTCCCGATGAGTAAACTTTCTCAATGAAGGGAAAATGCTAATCAAATCTTAGAAGAATGGACATTGTCAATTAATAAATCTTATTGAAATTCGATTCAATTCCGAAGGCTTGTAGTTTCTATGCCCAAGTTTTTGACAACTACCAAATCGCAAATAAATTCCACTAGTAATCAATGCTAATTTCAGTGAATGACTGATCTGGGCACGTTGGATTCCTAATGCACACTTTGGAAGGTAGGTTAGCTTCAATCCCCACTTCCACGCATATACGAGCAAAGCTCATTCTTTCTATTCTTTCCGTAATTGGGTCTAGTTGAATCGGCTTACCCACTATATTTGCGATCCAGCTTAAACCCAGAGGGATCCAAAATTTCATAGGGACGTTTGATAGAGTGATCCAAATAGGAAATTTTTTATATTCCGCTTGGAAGAAAAGTATCCCCGATTGCTGCTTAATATCATTAGTCACACCAGGGCCTTCTGTAGGCAAAGCCTCAAGGGAGTTGGTGGCAAATCTTGAAGCAGAGGATTCCATAGTCCCTTCATGACAATAGGAGCCGCTGAGCACATCCAAACGTTTTGCATATGTAATAGGGAGCTTAGGGGCTTCACATGTACCAGGCTCAAAGACTTCTTTCGAAAGAATTTCACGCTTCAAAAAATCCGCAGATGAAATGGAAGCAATAGCAGCAGCATCGCAGTCCCCTTGCTTGCCTTCCACATTCTAGGGAGAAGATGCACTTTCACTATCCTTTCCACCAGGGGAAAGAGAAACATTACCTGATGTGGCAGTAATAGGATTTAGCAACGCCTCATCATCAATGTAATAAGATGCCAAATCCCTGGTATGGGATGACTGGGGAGCTTCAGGAGAGCTGCAAGCTCTAAGTGAACACTGCTTCAATCCTTCCGGTTTATTCCTCTTAGAGGAAGGTGGAGCCAATCTGGATTGGAGGTTATCCAATTTCCATCTCGTAGGACGAGACTCCATCAGAGTGATACCCTGGGCAGCAGTTTGCCCATTCGTCCAACAACTTTTCCTTCGTGTGTGATTCCATTGGAATTCAACCACAACTTCCACAATAGACTCCTCCCCAGAAGTTATTCCAGAGGTCCATCTGATTTTTGTGGGGGGAACTGCATCAATCCTCACTTCAACGCAAACTCGAGCAAAATGCATATGTTCCAATTTTGCTGTGTTAGCATCCAAGTGAAGTGGTTTTTCCACCGCACTGGCAATCCAACTAAGCCCTAAGGGGGTCCAGTATTTGACAGGGACATTTCTCAGAGTAATCCACACCGGGATAGTTTGATGATTCCCATTTATCATGGCCATTCTGGGTTGCCATCGCTTAAGAAACAATGGTTTTCCCCCAATTGCCCAAGGACCCATGGCAAGACATTCTTCCAAGTGAGCATCAGATGAAAATCTAAATAGGAAGAACCCATTAGCAATCTTGGCAACATGACAAATGCCAAATCTCGCCCAAAGATGTCGAGCAATCTTACTAACAGCGAGAAAATGCGACGATTTGTCGGTGAAGTAACCAAATAATATATTTCCCCAAGCCTCTTTACTTTGATGAATTACGTTAGGAGGGGGAGAGATAGAAGCTACCTCTCCATCTACACTCTGGGGAGGGTAGAAAGGCAATTTTGCGTTGGAAATCAAACCTCCATTCTGGATTATAACTGGCCAGGAAGAAGGGGTCCTCGTCGGAATTTCCGCTAATTCCAAATGAGTAGATCTGGAACAACCATCTGAGGGCAAAGCTGCGGGCTCAGCATGCTTAGGCTTTCCAATAACATCATGAGCGTTAATGGGGCTCAATGCCAAAACAGAGTCCACTTCAGCGCAGGGCTTCGAAAATCTAGGGCTAGAAACTGAATCTTCTTTCGGCGTCGGGAGCCACCGCCCATCATTCTTATTATCAGCCATAGCAAAGGGAGAAGCAAACTGCATCGGCTTCTTACCAACGTTCTGCTCCGGCCACTTTGAACCATCCACAAATCCCATTTGCAAGGACCCCGTAAATGAAGGGGACGATCGAGAAGGAGCGAGTGAAGACTCCAGAAGACTGACCATGGCCGGCGCCGTCGTAGGCTCAAGCATACGGCCACCTTCTAAAAGTTTGAAAAGAAGAAGGAAGCGAATGAGAGAGAGCTATCGAGGGACTCAGTGGCCAAAACTTTCTGGCAACGGCGAGAATCGATCGAGAACCCAACGCAAATTTCAAATTTGAAATTTTGAAACCTAGAGAGGGGGGAGAGCGACTCTCTCTAGAATCGATTGTTGACAAATCTACTCTAGGGATTAAGTCAGTGCTTTGAATGCCTTACCTTTTTCATTTAGTTATCATAGCATGCTGTCCTTGACTGCTGTGTTGCTATTTGAATGAGGCTCTGAGAATAATTTTTCGAGGCCTTTGCATGGTGGCTTCATCGTTTGTGTGTCAGTCCTTTCAAAAACATCTAAAATGGTTCAATTAATATCAGAATCAGTTGGGGCGTATCCCTTTACCGGTTGCTGTCTTTACCATTGGCATGTCGATTTTCTTAGCAATATCTGAAATGGTTCATTCATTGTCAAAATTAATGACAGCCAGTCCCTTTATTGCTGGTTGGGTCAGATATTCTCGTTCAACTTCCTAATGCCAAGTGGATTGTTTCATTAGTTAGGCTGCTCTCTAGAGGTTGGCTTCTGAGGATGCCCATATTGTGAGCTTGGAAGAATAGTCAATAATTGACAGTGTGCTTCAGTCGGTGCAATCTTCTTGGTATCAGGCACCGATTATCACGTTTCAATCTTAATATTAATTAACTAATTAACCATTGAATAACATTTAGACGTGAATTTCACGTCAATATCATGACTGGTCATACTTAGATAAATACACTATAATACACAGAATCCAAATAAATCACGTCACTGGTTGCTCCAATACCGACCTAATCAACACAACGTCATACCTTAAGTAAAAAATGATACTTGTATAATACAATATTTTACTATATAATAATCTATAAAGGTAAATAAACATCCATAAATTTGACCAAACGAAAACCAAAATTACCGACGACACTAATCCTGTCAAGAACTCGGATCAAGTAAGTCAATTAAATAATTATTTATAATTCCTAAAATTTATAACTTTAAATAAATTTAACAAATAATATTAAATTCAGAAATTCAAGTATAATAAACCAAATATACATGACCCAACAAATTAAAAATCTATACAGGACCTTATCGGACAACCGTCGAGACAAAATAAATCAATTTTGGGCCACAATCAAATATAACAAAGGTAACAATTCAACCAAAAATCATAATCAAATGTAACATATTATCCAAACTATTCCCAAAATGTAGCCGTGGACCTATACCCGACCAATTTCATAGTCCAATCACATCAAATATCAATTTAAACCATAATAAAACTTAAACTTACCAAATCAGATGAATAGATAATAGATCACGTCCTTACTTTTACAATGCATCCAAACTTTCAACTCTGAATGGGTAAAATATAAAACATGAGTCTAAAGCCCAACAAATATCATATTTAAATAAAACGAGTTCAATAAATCAAATGGATGGTCAAATAGATAAATATCCAATCAAATGATAAAATAAATTCAAATTGTCAATATAATAAATCTAATAAAAATCTAAGATCTAAAATTGAAAATCTAATGGTAGTCTTGTACTCAAATTAAATATCCAAATCCAAAACAAATGTCTAAATTATAAAATAATCTTCATCGGAATGTATATATATATAAATAAAATAAAGGTAATCCAAACCGATTCCAATAGGCAAATTGTTAATTCCAAAGTCCAATCCAAATCTAAGTCCAAATCTGAGGTCCAATTAATTCGTGATTTATGGTAAACTCTGATAGTCGGATAATCCAATAGCGTGCACAAAAATCAAAGCAGTGTCGTAGCAAATAATATAAGGATCCAGATCAGAATATATAGGCAAAATTATTTATACAAGACATACCAAAACTTAACTGTAAACAAAATCGACAAATCTCAAATCCAAATCCAAATCCAAATCAAAATCCAATACAAATCAATACAGAAATACAAATCATCTATTAAATTTGAGTTCTGATTATTTAAAAACTAACTTGATAAAGGATTACACATACTCCCGGTAACTCTAGGCCATATCAAATGCAAATTAGGCCAGCAAGTTTGGCCACCCATGTATTGTGTCTCCCATAAGTAAGGTTACTCACTATACTTTATTACTCACAACTTTGGATGCAATTTTTAAACTGATTAGATATATTAAGATATCCGAATATATTATAAGGACGAATCAAATCATTCAAATAGCAAGGGTCACTACTTCAAGTATTTTCTGTCGGTGAAAAGGGATTTTCAAGTAATAAATATATTCCCATCGAAAGTTAACCAGAATATCAAATATTCAAATCAAAATGTAGTGATCACAAATCAACACATGCATGAAAAAAATGCATGACTTATGCAAGTTTCATGCACATTTTTGCATGTACATACTAATATATACAAATACAATCTTCGATAAATTATTAAAACTTTCAGAAAAATATTAAATCCTCTAAAATCATAAAGCCCGAACCAAAAACCCTCAAATTAGCCAATAAACTATACATGCATGTCCAAAATAAATAAATTAGATATATAAAAACAAATGTATATTCTAAATAGTATCCAAAATATATCAGATATTAAATTAGATTAAGAAAAGGGGTTACAGATACTTGCTTTAACTTTATTCCAAACAGATTTGTTAAAAAGATGCTCCGAGGTACCCAAATAGGACAATTCTCTCTTCTGTTTCACGCGTGCTCCTTTCTCTCTCTTCGGTTACCTCGCCTCTGCCTCTCTCTCTCTTCACATTTCTCCTTTGCCAACAGCAACTCTAACACGGACGACGACAGCAACCACTGTGGCAATGACCAGGCGACGACACAGCGGTGAATAGCAGCGCATGTAAGCCGTTGACGGCTTTCTCTCTCTTCACCACGCCTCACTTATTTTTCCATAATTCAACTGATTACTCCCAAAATTAACACATGTATTTCTAAAATTAACATTCACAAGGAGAAGAGAATGATTTACTCGCCTCGATTCATCCATTTTCTCCGTCAATGACGGCGGTGAATGGAGGCCGTTTGCATTCACTCACGATTTCTTCCTCCACGTAAATTGACGCACAAAATGGAGGGTAACATCATAGAGAGGATTTTGCCGGCTTCCATTCCCGATGTTGGGACCTCCGGCAATGGCAGTAGTGGTAGTGGCAAAGCCCGCAGTCTCCCTCTCTCTCCTATCTTCTCCCATCTTTTCTTTATCTCTCTCCGAAACCCTTCTATGTTATCCTTCCTTTGTCCTATTATTATTATTTTATTATTATTATTATTATTATTATATATTTTTCTTTTCTTTTATTTTAAAACCCAAATTAATACTCAGATAACAGTGTAATTGATCTAAATATTCTTCCAAATTTTATAATATTAAATTAATTTTTGTACGCCCAAATTATCAAAAATTATAATTAATATTAAACTAATCCAAATAAAAATTTAAAATATTACAAATCCAATATTAATTAATGGGCAAACGCTATCCAAATTATATCATAAGACTACAACAATTCCTTAAACTGAATTGTACTGTATTGTCTAGATTCAAATACATTGACTAATTATATCATCTAACAAATTCTAAAACTGTCCAAATTAAAATACTACAATTCAAACAATCAAAATATTAATATAATCACCCAAAACTGTCTAATTAAATAAAATATAGTATTAGACCCATTAACTACTGTCCAGAACTATTGAACAACATTAAACATTAATAATGCACTAAACTAGGCTCTTTATGTCAGCTTGTTATCTCAATCTTGTTCGCCTGATAAGGATTTATGCATCTCATCTGAAGAGTTAGTAAAAATAGTAAATAGTGAGTTAAAAACTCAACAAAATACTATATAGCAATGAACATATATATGTCTTTGCATTAAAAATATAATGGGAGGATTGATATATTAGAATTCAATGATATACCGTAAAATTTCATAACAATGCATATTCAACTTAATACAAATGTTTACCTTATTTTTACCATATTTATTATTGATCTTAGTCATGAAAATATACTTAATTCTTATTTTTCTTTATGGACAAGAGATAGTATGTCTTAACGGCTAAATGAGCAGATAATTCAAGACTGAATTATGGGCCACATAACCAAAGACCATACAATCAAAGACCATAAACTCCTATTTAAGACCTGAAAGTAGACCGTCTATATATAATCTTATAGACAAGATTAAACGCCGCTTCTTAACCCCACAATTATATACGGTCGGATATCGATAAGCCACTAAAATATATTAAAATATGCCATAATATACTAAGACATGTCATAATATACTAACTGTTGAATTATAATTTATGGTATAATATTTAATTTAGGAAAACTCTACAATTCGTTTTCTTAGTTTTTAATTCTTACTCTCCTGAAGAACAGTTCATCACTTTTTAATATAATTGTAGAGTCCACCATCATGATTCTTTATTTTCATATGCATCTTCTTGTAGAAATTTAGTCATGATGAGATTTTAACATGTGGAATGCTAAATTAGCATGTAGTGCAGAAATTTTAGCATATCATAGTGTAGAAATCAGCATAAAAAATCAGCTCATATACATTGAATATTCAGCTCATGCAAGTCAAATTATATATATTTTTCAACTTATACAAGATAGATATACAATAGTTTAAAGCATATGTGAGCTAATGTATGAATTTAAGGCATGAAAAACCCAAAATTCAGTAAAAATTGTAGTAAAATAGCATAAAATTCATTGAAAATTACACAAGCCATATAGTAAGAAAATTCAACAGTTGGTGTAGAAATTAGTCGTTATATAGTTCCTTCTTAAGTTTTTAGAACACATGTTTAAAATTTTCTAATTATATTAGATTATTATTTTTGAAATTTGGCATGCAAGTGTGGAAACTCAGTAAAAATTATAAGAAATTAGCAACCTAATATTCTCAGTAGATTTTTAACTTAATTAACCAACATGCAGGGCTGAGTTTATTAAATTTATTGACATGCATGATGGTATTTCACAAAATTTAAACATGCATAATCATTAAATTAAGATTTCAGTACATGCATGAAGTTAGAACAAAAAAATTCAACTCATAATACACTGTACTTAATTTAAGCATAAGTTTTTGTGAAATTATTTTATAAAATCATGAAATATTGACATGCATGCTCAAAATACATATATTGAATTTAAAATCATAGTTTGGTTGAGTATTAGAACAAGAATTTTTAGAAGAAATTGTCAAAGAACAGTAATTAGAGAAGAAGGAACTTAGAGTGCACTTGTCTTAATTTGGATTTACTTAAATTCTAACTTATATTACCTCAAATTCGAGTTTTTTAACTTTCTCTCTTTTTTGGCTCTCTCTTTTTTGAATTCTGCTATAAAAATGACTAGAACTGAGCTTGGGGGTCTTTTATAACATATTGGTGCTTGAACGTGGTTTGGGTATACATCAGGCAACCACATTCTACCAACAGCCGCTCAAGTGGCTTTCTAGCAGCCTCAGGGCCAAGGGTTCTATTTTTGGCACATCAGGTGCACGTCAAGCCTCATTAGATATGCGTCAAGCCTGCATCGGGCCTTAATTAGACACCAGTCATCCAATCCAAATTTTAACTTTTTTAATCCTATTTTTCCCATGCTTTAATTTTAATTTTATTTATATTAATTTAATTAATCATAATTATCATAATTTAAAGACTTGTGCCTTATACCATTGCTAGTATGCCTTTCCAGTTGGTTCAACCTAAATCTATGTATTATATATGGCTTTACTTAATTATAGATGACTTCTGTGTATTCCTAAGTTTTCTTCAAATCAAACTCTATGTAGTCTATGTTGTGGCTAAATTAGGAATATCTTTTCTTCTTGTGGAGTCGATTCAGTGTCGTGTCCAGAATTTCTATCCAATTAGGTTGCACTTGAACTCCTTCGACATGCTAGGCCATTTGGAATAAACTTTTTGATTTTAGTAAGCAGATTTAACCATTTTGGCTTTGATTTGGACTAATACGCCAATTTTGACTGTTGGGCCTCTAACAGCTAGGGATTCCATCAATATGGTCTTTCGTCATTGACTTCTCCGAACACCCTCTTTGCAAGAGGGATTCAATTTCTTGTTGAAGAGTGATGCACTTGCCGGTGTCATATTATTTAGACTCATGAAAGTAGTAGTACTTTGCTTGGTCGCCCTCCTCAAGGTTTTTTACTAGCTCTAGCCAACCCAAGACTTCTTATCCAGTATCTTCCTCAGAATATTGAACGTGGACTCTGTGCCGATAGTGGAGTTGCCCGGCTGAGGTGGATGAGGTGAATTTAACTAATTGTGCCGCTTCTGGCTGCAACTTCATCCATCTGTTCATTGTCTCACTTATTTCCTTGGCGTTGGTTGTTAGGTGAAAAATTGAGCTAAATTATCTCCAATTTCTACTTGTGTTCACATCCCAGCAACCATATTAGCCATCACTACCACCTTCAAGTCTGTGAATGTCCAGGGTACAAATGCACAAGCTTGCAAAAAAAAAAAAAGAAAAAAAAAAAAAGGAAAAAGCCCCCATACTACATAGTCATGATGAAGGTGTTGAGCTGGGCTGCTTTAGTAAAATTAGGTCCCCTCTGGACTCTTAAAAGACTCCGGGTAGTGCTTCAAGCACCCATCCTGAGCATTGTTGATGCTGTCGAGTTGCTAGAGATGTTTTTCATCCCTTCTCCTGAAGAAAACAATTTAGAAAGATTAAGGAGAGCTCTTGAAAGGATCATTTTAAGGTTAGACCTATCCGATAGCACCAAACCCTGCATTTCCTTTCAATGTTAGGGGAAAACACTGATTGAGTGTTGCATCCACTAGTCCCAGAACTCGAGGAGCATATGGAAGATGTCAAGTGATGTAGTGGATTAGTTCTTCTATCATTTGTCTCTAATATGGGATTTTTAAACTTCATGCAGAGGGATTGACCTAGAATATTTGAAATGAATGACTTTCGAGCTATCCAACTTGTTAAGATTATCTGACTATCCAATCTCCCCCAAAATCTTATTTTTCAATCTTTATGATTTTCTCTATATTTCTGTAGATTAGACTATTTTGTAAGATTTATGAGAAGTTCTCAGTTCAGTAAATTCCTCTAAGACTCAATGCCCTAATGTTCTTAAGTGTTGATGAGGGGTGTAGGCAAATGACCATTCATCCATTTGTGGATTTGGAGTCGCTTTTATTTCTCCATTGTCTATATCTCTTTACAATCAGGAGGCATTTGCTCCTCCATAGCCTCCACTCGCCCTAGGATATGTTGGCCATTGACCCTTCCCTTGAGCATTTCCTGAAGATTGATGTCAACAAGAGTTAGAATCTGTCCTCCTAACTAGACTCTTTTCTAGAGTAATTTTACTATTTGGGTCATTTCTTTATGCTAGACCCACATAACAACTAAGTTTAGATTTTCTAATAAATGGATTTTTTTGCTAGATAACAATGTCCTGTAGTGTGTCTCTAGTCTGAATGTCTCCTTAGACATGGTTATAGTACCTTTAAGATTAAGTGTTCACTATGCATTTTGTTATAGATCATGTGGTTGCGTTCATCTCACTTAAGGGGAAATAAGTTGATTAACTTATTCCCACAAATGGATACATCAACATATTTTGGATTGAGCTTTTGAATATTTTAACTTGAATCCTACACAATATAAACAAACTAAGAGTTCAAAGTTATGAGAATAACTCATTGATTTTTCTCTGATACTCAAATTAGTATCATATTTAAAAAACTAGAAAGCAAGAAATTTTAGATGAAATAGGCTTTTAGAGAGTAGTGCTTCATGCTATGAATTTTTTTGGAGAATATTATCTCAAAAACATGATCCTAACATTTATTATAATGTGATCGGACTTATGTTTGAACAAGTGTTCTAGATGTTTATAATGAGAGTAAGTACTCTAGGAAAATGATAATCCAAAAAAGGAATATAGAGGAGAAGCTCCCACCTTAGGATACTTTTTAGAGAATATGTTATCTGAAGGATATGCTACTGATATTTTAATACAAGCTTAAGTGTTGCGTGATTTCTTTTTAAATAAATATTTCTAGAATTATTATGGAAATAGTAAATAATCTGGGAAGTTCGAGATCCTTTAAATGTTTGAGCTGTTGAAACATCATATACACTTTATTTTCTAAGGAGTTTTAAATTTATAGAGGCCATGAGCCTTATGCTAGGTGAAGTTTAGTAAAGCCTCTTAGATTTCTAGCCGAGAAGAATGGTTATTGGGTAACCATTCACCATTAATTACTCTATATAACAGATGATTGTATTGCATATTACCCAATATTCGTAGGCCTCTAATCAACACATTTGTTATGCTATAATTTTTATACTTTTAAGATCTAAACAGTTATCTAGAAGATCGTTAACTTATTAGATCTTTTTAGATAGTTTTTTATATGCATAACTTCTTAAGTGCCTTATTTTGATTGTGATTGATGTGGTGCATTAAGTGATGCTAGATTATTTCACACTGGTCAACGGCTCTGGTAATTTTGTCACTTTGGTTCGGATTCACATAACAGTGCTCAAATAGGATGGCTAGCTTGACTTTATATATGTAACATTTGCTGCTTTAACAAGCTAGTATGACACCTTGACAGCTTGGCATCCGTGTGGCTTGGAGGCTTTGTAATTTGTGAGCTCGACAATGCAGCCAGAATTTTCTCACATCTTGGATCCGAATCTTTATTGCTTGGTTTTTGGAAACATAGAGTATTTGGTTTTTGGAAATTGGTTATATTTTTTGTAATTATATTTCAAATCTTATTAAAGTGAGTTATTATCTGTGATTCATCTTGTTGTGATGTTTCTCATTTTCAATTTGAATATAAATATATTTTATTAGTTTCCTGAATTTTATTACATGTAATTAACACTTACATTTATCTTTCAAATTCCCCCTCAAAAAGAAAAGAATTAGCAGAAGCTAAGCCAACCAAACAATGAACTTGGGTTCTGCAAAAATAGGGCATTTACGTCCAACGTAAAGCTTGTGCGATAAATGCACGACAAACCACAACTGTGTTACTGTACTAAAAGATGAGAATTTGAAAAGGGGAATTCTCCTTGGCCAGTAAATGTTGTAAAATACAAACATAGAAGGGGAATATGAGTTGAAGGCGCTACCCCAGGGAATATGCCATTGTTATGGGTGGTGTCGAATTCGCGCTTCCTGTGGGTGGGTTTCTTTGTCTCTTAAACTCATTATCTTCTTTCGTTCAGCTCATTCCTAATTGTTATGCAGCAAATCTATTGTTTGAAACTAAAACTTTTCTAATTTGTGTCTAGAAGGTGGATTCCAGCCTGAGTGATCCCGAAGTGGGATCTTGGACTATCTAGTTTAACCCTGCATATGATAAACTAGAATAAGAGTTTTAGAGAATTTGTAATTGGCTTATTGGATAATCTTACGGTATTTAAGTCAGCGAAGACATACAAAGAATAAGATAGAGAGAGAAAAAATTGATGGCCTAAGCTTCGAAATAAAATTTTGTGGCGATGACGAGGTATTCTAGAGGCACACTCCAAACCACTTTTTTGCAGGCTAAATAATATGGAACTGGACTTTAGAGATCATTGTGATTAGCTAATTGTCAAATGTTTTAAGGTTTTCTTTAGTTGTTGGGATGCAGGATGCTCTGATCTCGAGATTCTTAAATTTTCTTATTTTGTTAAGAGGCTTGATATTTATGGAAGCATGGAGTCAATGTAGGGGTGATTTTTTCCTCTAGTGGAGTTGCAAGCTACGAACCAAAAATAAGGGTTGTTAATCGTTCAGGTGAACTACCATCCTACACCTTCTAGGTATGAATCATGGTGAGAGTTTTTCATATAGAAATATGCAAATTGTGAATGAATATGCATTTTTGATAGGTTATTTGCTAAGGATGCTGAATTTTAGCTAAGTATTGGGAGTTGGTTCCTTAGTGAAGTAATCTCACTTCCATCAACTTGCTCATCAAAATCATCCTTGACTGTCTTAAGAATCATGCTCTAGCACCGATGTATTCAACTGTTAGGTAACCCAGTTGACCAATTCAAATCATCCGAAATATAGTTAAAACTTGTTTGTTGGAGTCTTTCCTAGGCGTCTACTCTTAGGTCGTCCCTTAGTGGCACTATGATTAATAATCTAGACTCTCTATTCCATCTAATAGATCGAGTGGACAAGTATAAATATGAGAGGCTTTCTCGATCAAACCCTCTTTTAAGGATCATCTGTTTTCTGCGAGGACACCATATGAGAAGTTGGTAATGAAGATTGTCCTAGTTTCCATCTTTTATAAAGCATATCAACTTTCTTTCCTTCTCTCAGATGGCACCTACTGCTGAATCACCAAGTCCCACTGAGCGATTGGGAGCAGTTAGTGGCAAGAGGGCTACTATTTTTTCAGCTAATCCCCTATAAGAATGACTGATGAACTAATGAATAGTTTGGGCGCCACCTGCCCTAGTTCTTCATCACTTTGAGGAGTCCAAGTGCTGGCTTGGATTGAAAACTGACCTCTGTGGTGGCTCCTCAGGACAATAATCAGGGGTCATAGTTGGCAAGCTAATCGATTCCTCTATGCAATTCAGATTATTCACTCACTTCTTTGTCAATGTCCTTGGTCAATGGGGAGGCGATACCTCAGCTTGTCCCTAGCTTCCTTCACAAGTTACTATCAAAGGTGGAAGTGGTGACCTGGGATAAGATTCTAACTGAAGATTATTTTAGTGCCACCTCTACTTTTCTTTTTTCCCTCAAGTCTTGGGCCTGGATCGATGTATCTGTCTAAAGTTATTATAAATTATATAATTTTTTGAGCAAAAACTAATTAAATGTTAGTTTATTTTTTCTTTACATATGAATCAGATTGTTAATTTATCCTTGTATTGAACTTATATGTTTCTTTTAGACGCACGTAGTTGCTAATAACTTAATTAATCAGTCATCCAATTGTTTATTCATGGTGACACGGTCGTCTGATTAGTGGACCACTAATTGAGCTTTCATTATAAGATATTTGGTTTATCGAAACTCTAACAATTTGGTCGTCTAACAACCCAAGCCCCTTACTTGGCCTCAACTCAATATTTGTGATATGAGTCGGTTGAAAATTTCTACTGGGCATAGGATTGTCACCCGACTAAAAATCAAGCCCTGAGAAAGCCACCTGATTGCTATCCTGGCCTTGTCAGAACACAACCATCCCAGTGGTAATTGGATTGATAGTTGGCTATAAACCAGATGATGTTAGCATAATCAAGGCTCTTCTGAGTCTAAGATGAATGACTCACAGTGTATTTGATGCGTACACTTCTCTTAGGTAGGCATCCATTCATTTAGACTCAAACGTGTTGTTTTTACAGTAGGATTCCATTTCGATGAGTTGCACAGTTTTGAAGTTAAATGCACTATTTTGATGAGGAGATTCCACTGTGACCAGACGCATTGTTTGATCAATGAACACCACTGTTATATTAGCGGATTGTCATGAATTGAACGTCTCATTTTATTGGAGCCAGCATGAATTTTTTGTTTCCATTTTTTGGCACCTGCTTTTGGGTTCAATTAAGCCAAACATTTTAAAACCAAACATTTTATCCTCAAACTGTTTCCTTGGAGATTCACCAACTTTTAGAGCTTTAAATCTCCCCTTATTCATTTGTTCATTGCACTGTGTCTATCTGCTGCATCTATCACTCCCAAAGCCACCGATATTGCTTCATGTCCTTGTTGGGATTCGACCTGAATATACAAAATTTAATGCAGCGGAACAAAACTCGAACTCTCCGTCAACCGTTGGGCATCAAAATTGTGAGTATAAAAAACACAACAATGCATAACGTTTTTAATGTAGAAGACGCTTTTTAACCAAGGAAAAAACCATGGGACAAATTTCGAATAAATTCACTATAAAAAGTGCCGGTTACAGTAACCCTTTTCAAAATTCATTCACTACAAACCCGAGTAAAGAATGAGCAATTACAACCCCACTTAACATACTTAGCAACCTATAAGAGAAATACAACGAGAAATAAGAGTAATCAAATGAAAATACGTTTTTAGAAATTACTTCCAAAACTACATACTTGACATTAACAAAGAACGAAACTCAAATCGGATCTCAACTGGATGTTGAATATTTTCCTCTTCTATCTTCTTCTCTCCTCTCTTTGTGTGTGGTGCCCTTGGTGGAGACTAATTTTGGAATTCTTAACCCTGAATCATGTCCGAATGATTTTATAGTTCCGGGCTGTGCTCGAGCTCCAAGTAGTTCGACTCAACGCTAGCAAGTAATTTTGAATCGGTACTTGAGCTCCCCTTGAGTGAGCCTCAAGCGCCCGACTCGGCCCCTGCCTCTTGGCCACTCGCTGTCCATGCGTAGCACGCACGAACACTTTGATCCTCGCACTAACCTTGCGTGATCTTTCTAAAAAATGACTTTTTGTCCAAAATTGTGCAATCAAGTTTCGACCCCTGTAAAAATAGCGGAAGTAGTAAAAATTAAATATTCAATACACGTAAAGAATATTTATTTCTAGATGTCAATAATACTAACAAGTATACAAAATATAAACAATATAAACAATAATAAAAAGACACGATTTTTGGTGACGAATGAAAAACTCGATACCCACAGTAATCGAGAAAAATCCTCTGGGCTTCAACAGTCAGGGAAGCAATGCACTATGAAAATCAACTTACAGACCGGGTGGTAACGACACGCTAACCTAGCCGACTTACTCCCGTCTTCTGATCCCTACCAAGGAACTCCTTGGATTTGCCCGTGGCAACCGAACCGGACACCTTCTGATCTTCACGTCAATCTTCCCTCTTGAGCCACTTGAATTGCCGAACACGATCGGGTTTCCTTCTTCAACGTACCGACATCTCCAATGAAGGTAGAAGAATAGAAGTGTTTAAATGGTAAGGAGAAAATGTAGAGAAAACTAGTCAGAACATAAAGCTCAAAGTTGTAGCTTTTGGTTTTCTCAAAAGAAGTTAGATCAATGGAGTATGAACAAAGTTCTTCTCAAGTGGGGCACGAAATTGATCTACTAAGAGTCCTAGGATTTCAAAATTATAAAACAAGTATTTATAGAGGGCGCAAAAATCTCATTTAAAAAATTACCCGTTGCCGCGGTGGGTGCACGGAGGGTTTCCAAAGAAACCCTACGTGCGTTTGAGCGTGGAGGCGGCGAGCAGTGAGCGGGCCCTTTCTGGATTTTGCGTTCGAACGCATGGCGAACGCACAGCGAGCGGGCCCTTTCTGGATTTTGCGTTCGAGCGCATGGCGAACGCATAGCGAGCGCAATGTTTTGGGTTTTTGGGGTCGAACGGGTAGAGAGCGTACGGAGAGTGCGGGGCTTCGGGATTTTGGGTTCGAGCAGCTGGAGAGCACACAGCAAGCACGGAATCCATGGAAGTCGGAACGGATAGCAACAGATGTATGTTGATGCAACACTTCGACAATTCAAAACCCGATATCGATGTAATATTATATATTATCACGGAATGTGCCAATCAGAAAAATGATCCTAACACTTTCGATGACCTTCTGTTTGTTAAGATACCTACAAAAGAGTGACCAAAATCCAACAGTTCTTATGTTGCATGAAGTTATAGCTATTTAATGACCATTGTAGCATTTATTCTGCCATTTCCCACAACATTCCCACAACAGGGCTTTATAGCCCTGTAATGGTTTTATTTCCATTTATGAAGCCAATTTGAGAAGCGGGCTTCATCTCTCTATCTCAAGAGGATTTATGAAGGCCTTGGATGCACTGAGGATACTTGTTTCATGCCTTCACCCAAATACCATCAATATTTGGTGACCCTGTGTATCTTCTTTAGCAACATGACGAGGAGTTAGATGTTAGGGTGGTGAAAGTCATCTTTAGATATATTTAGGACAATGATTGAATCTCGTTGACTTCACATCCTAACTTTAGGATTGGTGGAGGGAACTGGAATCTGTGACTAACTGGATGGACTAGTTCTTCTTTGTCAAGATAACCCTCTAACTAGCCCTTGTCTAATCAACGTGGACTATGAATGTGTCCAGCTCAGGCACTGTAATTGAGAATGAGAGAACCTTGCAAAGCTGAAGACATGATTAATCACCAAGCACATAGGGAAAGTGTGTAAGACAGGTGATTTCTTGTCTAACACTATTCTATCTCGACCCAGGTTGTATATTGCTTTGAGGGGCTACACAGTTGGTGATATCCCCTTTGTCATTTGAAGAGGGGAAAAGGCATCATATTGAGATCCTACAAGATGGTGGGATCCAATGAGGATCATCCCATTGTCCCCTTGTCTGTATTATGGTGGTGAGCCAGGTGACTCTATCAATTCAGAGTAAAAAATTATGCGACATTGATGCAGTTCTTTCCGATTGTGAGGCCAAGGGAACTACCAGTGAAGAATTGCAGTCCTCTATCTCTCCCTTGCTAGTGTTTCTACTAGTAAGTTTTTCCATCCCTCTACAGCTTCCTCTGCAGTTTGTTTGAGGGAAATTCCCACCTTGGACGAGAAAGAGGGTTTCCTAATAGTTATTGCTGAGGTTGTGGAGGATGACTCACCTGAATCTCCTACTCCTCTTGCCCCTGGACTATTTTTTTCAGTGCAATTTTGCAATCCCGTAGAGTCCAGCAATTTTGAGGAGTCCATATCGGAGTAACATGCCTTGATTGTGTATACAAGCCCTCTTTATTACGTGAAGCTCCCCACTGATCCATTGATCCTGCTCCTATGCCAGTTTATACAGTCGAGGTGCATTTGGGTCAATTTCTTTTGGGAGGAATGGATCAGTCCACTCTGAGAGGGATTCTAGTGCGTCCAATTTGATTTCTTAAACAATTTCATCTGCTAACTGCATGGCACAGATGCTCTGTATTTGTCTTGGAGTAGCTGATCCTCTAACTTTTCACTGGCGTAGGATCATGCCCCTATCCAAGAGGGTTGTTCCTTCCTTTAACTTTGGTTTTAGTATTACTGGATTGTGATATTTTCTAACTCTAATATTGGTGTTGTCCTTAACTTTGCTCGGTCATGTCAGGGATATGATCCTTTTGCTAGAGTAAGGGGTAGCCCGCCTGGCCAACTCCTTTATTAGACTTGAGATGACTGAGACTTGGGCAACTGACGCCATTACTACGGAGGGAAGAGTAGACGAGTTGGAGAGGAAACTAGTTGAATGGATGAGGAGAGCCACAATAGTTGAGGACCTGGCAAGCATTGGTAAGGATCATGCTAATGCTATGGAAGATCAAGAGTTTGTTGTTAAACGAAGGCCTATGAGTTCATAGCGTGAAGTCAACTAGCCATGGATTGGGATTATGAGGCAAATAAGTGGGCGTTTGTGGCTGAATGTCTTGCTGAAGAACAATGAGCTGATAGCATCCAGCTTATTGAGAGGCTTCGGAGGTACATTCACCTTGTTGAGATTGGTTCTCTCCTAGATATTCATTTTAATGATGGGATTGATCTTTGTAAGACCTTGTTTTTTTATTGGTACAGGGTTTTCCTTTGGGCTTCCTTGATTTGAAGAAAGCTTGGGCCTCCAAAGCTTCGAGATTCAGGATTTTAGAGACCACACTAGCTTTGGAGCATCATCAGTGGAGCTAGGAATGAGAGCGTTGTCAACGGGGAATCCTCAAAATCCTTTTTGATTTTTTAGATGTACATATACATTTGTGTTGATTGAATAGAGCATCCTTAGGGATTAGTAGCCAGATGGCAGTCGTTATAGTATGGTCTTAGTAGGTTTCTACCTTATCGAGTTTTGGCCTCTCATTGGGGCAATGGAATCATAAATCTCAAGCACCTGAGCATTAAAGCAATGTGGTACGTGACCATCTTAGTGGTGGTGTGTTCCTTGGCCCTACTTTTTGATTGACCACCTATTTAGGTTGATGCTTGTGACAAAAAGCTATTGAAACCGATTATCTATCTCAAGAACAATCTTGGTCTAAATATTGTATATACATTAGTGTAAATAGATGTAGAAGCATACAAAATTGAACAAAATATAAGTGGAATTTATTTTATTAGTGAGTTTGGAAATTCATGTGGCATCGTATAAGGAGTCCAAAGTAATCAATAGGGCATACCTCTATGCTCCTGGGATAGTCTATTAGTCATAATATTTTTTGATATGAAGAGTGTTCCATGTAAATGAGAATAGTTCTTAAGTTTGACATTGGAATTTTTACCCCATTATGGAGCATTATAGACCTTAAGAAGCGTCTCTCCCATGTTGGAGGTAGCTTGTTCCAATGCACTATTTTTCTGGTGGCCTAAACACTCTTTAATACTGAGCTATCGATTTTGATTGCCCGCATCTTATTTTTCAACTGTAATATATTGCCACCCTTTGCTAGTACACTATGGTCTGAATTAATACAACACTCCTAGCCTCCTCTGGGAGGTCCACAAATTGTCTTAAGACATGAGAATTCTCCCTTGATCGAAGTTGGTCACTTGGTAACTGATCAAGCCTATATCTACTTAGATTACTACTTTTATATTGAAGTAAAGGGCAAACGGTTTAACCTGAGTAGTCTCTTGGTATTGTTTGATATTCCAAAAGTATTCAGGGGAGTTTATACACACAAGTTCCTCTGGCTTTATCTGACTTGATCCTAAACCAATTGACAATTATCTGGTTGGTTACTTCTGTTTACCCATTTGTTTGTAGATATGAGACCAATTTACAAACTAGGTATATTTTGGGACCTTGATAGTATTCAAAGAACCTCTTACTAGAGAACTAAGTGTCATTCTCTGTAACTATAACTTCTTAAATTCTAAATTCTAGATTTTGGCTTGGCAAAGAAATTTTGTGGCATTTTGCTCTATAATCATAGCTAACATAGAGGTTTTCACACTTTTAGTAAAATAGTCGATGCTAATAATGATGAATTCATGCTGCCAGGTTACCAAAAGAAATGGTTCCAATATGGCTAACTCCCACTGCATAAAATGCCAAAGGGTCTTGAACTCCATGGGTGGCTGTTTTGGGATTTTTCCATTGATCTTTTAGTTGTTGAATTTCCTAACAAAATTGATGACATATTACTTTATTATTGGACAATAGTACCCTTGCCTCTTTATCTTGAAGACTAGGTTCTTTTCTTCCAAATACATCTTACAAATCCTGAGATGCACTTATCTGAGCATGTTGTCATATTCCACTAGGGTCAAACTCACATATATAGGACAAAGTAGCTTCCACTATATAAATGGTTTGTCTATAATCATATACTTGCCTACTATTTTTGTTACCCATTTGGCTTCCAATTAGTTATCTTAGAATTTGCCAGACTATAGGTACTCCAATAGGATTCATTTAAGTCGTCATATCTAACACTTAGAGAACCTCCTCTTACTATTTGATATTAGGTTTTTGGAGAATTTTTCTCATATCTTAGGTGTATTACTCTCGGCTTCATGAAGTTGTCATCTTAGAGAGACAATCAACTTCTCAATTTTCCTCATGTGGGATATGGATGATTTCACAGTATCTAGGGCTAATAGGAGAATCTAGGTCCTGCTCAGGTATGTTGCCATATTTTAGTGGTTAGCTTCAAAGTTTCCCAACACTTTAACCACCAACTAAGAATTGCAATATATGGTGAAGTTATTGATGAAGCACTCACCGGCTAACTTCTAGTTGATAAGAGAGCCTCATACTCAGTCATATTTTTAGTTGTCGAAAACTCAAATGTGATGGAGTATTTGAGCTCTATATCATTTGAGAAAATTAGGACTATTCCTTTTCTATTGCTTGTGTAATAGGATACCTTGTGAACATGGAGGGTCCATCAAGGTAGCATTGTATTGATGGGAGATTCACTAGTTTCTCTCAGGTGATCTATTTTATTAAGCTTGAGGTGGTTGTTTCATCTATAAAGTTTGCTAAAGCTTAGCACTTTACTGAAGGTTTGGCATGGAATTTACATCAAACTTACCTAGTTCAATAGATCCTTTGATTAAATGTTCAAATATTCTAACTTTTAGAGGATCTTTCTTAGATGTTGGTTTGTTAAAATTACTATCTTATGAGCCTAGAAATGGGGTCAATGTTTTTTGGCCATGAAGACTAGGGCCAGGGCAATTTTCTCAATTGAATATACTAGATTTTTTAATCAACAAGGATCTTACTAAGATAATATATCAGCCTCTGGACCCTTGACTCTTCTCTAGTTGGGACAATATGCTAGGTGATGTCTTTTTTTGCTAAATATAAGTACAAGTCTTTGGCCTCTTTAGGGCTAGTCCACAAAGTTGGATGTGCTAGGTATTCCTTCAAATCCTTGAAGGCTTGTTAGCACTCTTTTGTCTACTAGAACTCATTCATCTTCACCCTTCTTAGGGCCTTGAATAATTGTAGGCATTTTTTTTTTTGTAGGTTCGGCCATAAATTGCAACAACATTGCTAACTGTTTGGTAAGTCTTTAGATGTCCTTGACTGATCTTGATAGTTCCTTGTACATAATTACCTTGATATTCTCAAGGTTAACTTCTTTGCCTTGTTGGGATACTATGAAACCCAATAACTTTCTTGAAGTGACCTCGAACACACATTTGGCTAGATTCAACTTTATTCAATAAGTCTAAAGTATATCAAATGTCTCCACCACATCTCTGATATGGTCATTTGCATACATGCTCTTGACTAACATATTGTTCACATGGGCCTCTATATTATAGTTAACTAATTTCTCGAGCATTTCATTTATCAACCTTTGATAGGTGGCTCTAGTATTTTTTGCATGACCTTGTTCTTATAATATGTGCCCTGATCTATCATAAAAGAAGCCATTTCTTTATCTTTTATATCCATTCAAATTTAGTTGTACTCAGAGTAGGCATCCTTAAAGCTCAACAATTGGTGACCCGATATAGAGTCTATCAATTGGTCTATTTTTAGGAGTGGTATGCTATCTTTGGGATAACTTTTATTCATATCAATGAAGTCAATGCATATTCTCTATTTTTCATTGATCTTCTTTGCCTCAACCATAACGGATAGCCATTCTAGGTACTTGACTTCATAGATGAAACCAACAACAATCAATTTATTGACTTATGTATAGCCACAAATTTTTTCACAGAATAATTTTATCTTTTTGTTGGACAAGTTTGTGCTACATGGTGATATTTAGCTTTTGAATGATCATTTTGGTTGGTGTTCTTACACATGCCAGCCTGTGTCTAACTAAAGACATTTGAATTACTCCCTATGAATTGTATCAAATTTTACCTTACATCTATATTTAAAGGAGAGAAAATTTAGATATATTTGTCTTAATCCTTAGGGTTCGGATGGATTATGATAGGTATCTTGGATGTTTTATCTCTAAGGTTAAAGTCATCGATCGATTAAGGGGGAACCAGGCCGTTAATCTTGGTTAAGCAACAACTTCTCCTAGTGACTTGATCTCCTCCTACCTTTGTGATCCTACACTTAATCTTGAATTTTAATTTTAGGTTTGGGATGGAGATGACTACCCTAGTATCTGCCATGGATGCCAAATCAAGATGACATTATAAATCGACAATAAGTCTACTACTTGGAAAGTAAAGGGATGCAATTTGAGGATACGTTCTCATTATGATTTCAAGGTTTATGATCACTTTTACGTAGACTAGTTCATTACCGGGCACTATAAGAGTCCATACAATGGGCCCATGTAGTGATATTAAACCTAAGTTTTAAGAATGCATTAAAATAGAGAATGTCAATTAAGTTTCCATAATAAATAAAAATTTATTTTAGCCACTAGTCTTAAAATTTCATATAAAATGAGTATCAATACAAAAAGAGGGATAGAAAGGGGAAACATTATATGAGTCATATTATTATTACTATAACTAATGACTTTTTTTCCTAACTCTAGTTTATACCTCTTGTTGGGAAAAGCTTCTTCCAGTTGCTCTTGAGTCATGGCCCCTACTGGTCTCATTTATACCATGCTGATGACTCTAGTTACCACCCAAATGCATGGTTTTTTCAATGGCTCTTCTTCAATGTGGTCATTTTATTCTAGGTGGCCTTTGGGTTTCGCAGGCACACATCGAGGTACCATCTTTAGATCAAGTCTCAATCTTCTTTTGTAATGTTCTACAGTTCCCATGCTATGATTGGTGGTTGGTGGGTGTGATAAGATATCAATTGATCTCTTCTCTATACGTTTTTTACTAACTTGAGCCACTTTTGATGTTCTTTTCATGATTTGCATCAAGATATTTGTCAAGATATCAATGAGAGGCATGAGGTACAAATGTTTGAATGTTAGGTGTGCATCTAGCCTAGTGCATCACTAATTTTGAAAGTCATGGCTAGGTTGCTATTGTTTCTCTGCTTTCCTTGTCCGAATTGTCTCAAATGAGATCTATAGTCTAGTCGCATGGGTTTCTTTAGATAGTTGTCTTTGCCATGATGTATGCATGGGTGCTCACCTCTTCCTCTAAGAATGTAGATTTTATTGGAAAGAGATTTGAAAAGTTGTCAAGTTGGATGGTCATTATAAAGACATTCAATTTTACTTTATCGATGAGTTTTAATATGCTCCAAGATTCAGTATTGAAGCAATTAAAGAAGCACTTAAGGCTCTTAATAGGAGTTTGCTTGACGTTGACAAGGTGCCAATACTACTTTTTTTTTCTCTCTGCTGATGTTACAGTGTGATAGGAATTGATCAACTAGTTTCTATATTGTCGTAGTGTAATTTGGTTATAACCTATGAAACCAAATTCTAGTGTCTTCCTTTACTATTAAATGAAAACAAAGACATAGGATGGTATCTCCTAGTTTTTCATAGGTTTTGGAAACTTGGGTAAGGTGTGAAACTCTTCAATGTGAACCATGGGATCAGCAATCCCATCCTAGGGTTCCAAAGTTGACATTTTAAACATGTGGGGGAGAGCATGCCACCTATGTTAGAGTTGAATGGAGTTCAGCCCATTTTTCTTAACCCTAAGAATCTACCGATACTATTTCTCTTCCTTTGGCTAGAGACATAGTGGGATAGGAACTAATCAGGTAGTTTCTAAAATGTCCTTAGGAAGACCTATTTCTCTCCTTTTAATTTTTCCATCCACCTTAGTCATGGAAGCGATTCTTTTTCTATTGAGAAAGGTCCTTAATTTTAAGTAATTATTAGATACGCATATACTTGCTTGGCCGGAAGGTTGTTTGGGGCTCTGCTGTCCTTGGGGCATATTAGATTCACCATAACAACATTGTAGTAGATATTTACATGTTAGATTATATAGGAAGGAGTTTCTTAACTCGTTCCTAGATATGGCTATAAATGTGTACTTATGATCTAAATTTTAGCTCAAGAGATTTTGAAGTGGTCTATTGAGCCTTTCAATCTGGACTTTATATGCTACAAACCATAAAAAAAGTTTTAGAAGATTTAAGGTTGGCTTCTCGAGTTATACTTTGATGCTTAGGTCAGCAAAGGGCTCCTAATAAATAAGAAAGTGAGATAATTAGAGGACTAAGCTTTGAAGAAAAATTGTATGGGAAGGATGAGACATTTTTGAGGTTAAGCTTGAACCTATTTTTTTACAGCTAAGTGTCACGGGAATAGATCTTAAAGATTATCATATTCAGCTAGTAATTAGATGCTCTAAGAGTTTCTTATGTTGTTGGGGGACAGGATGCTTCGATCTTAAGATTATTAGATACTATTATTGTATTAAGGAGCTTAATATTTATAAGGGTATGAAATCACTGTATGGACAATCTTCCCTTATTGTAGGGTCACAGGCCACGATCCAAAAATGGAAGCACTTGTTGGGCATTCAAGTCAGTTACCACCTCGCACATTTTGGGTTGTGAATCATGGTGATTGTTTCCCATGTCAGAACTTGCAAATTATGTATGGATGTGCAATTAGATGGGTTCTTGGCTGAGAAAATTGAATTTTGACTAAGTATGAAAAGTCAGCCATTAAAAGAAGCTACATGACCTCCTTCAACTCATTCATTTAGATCATCCTTAATTGCCTTAAGAATCATGCTCCAGCATTGAAGCTTTCAATCATTTGGTAACCTAATTGACTATTTCAAATTACCTGAACTCTAATTAGAACTTATCTATCGAGGTCTTTCTTGCACTATTTGCTCTTAAGTTATCCTTTGGTGACCCTAAACTCAATAATCTAGACTTTCTATTCTAAGGGTCAAGTCAGTGGGTATAGATTAGTTTGAATTTTTACTAGACCTAGTACATTATTTATGAACTCTATATATATTTACTTAGTATCAATAAAATTACTTACATTAATGTTTTCTAAAAAAATGATTATCAAAAAATGTAACCTCCTCCTCCTCCTCCTACTAATAATAATAATAATAATAAACTTTCTCTTATCCAATGTTAGATTGAAAAACTTGAAAGCCACAAGTAAAATAGCAAATTCAAGATGAAATGGAACAGAAATTATAGATCAAATGAATATATATATATATATTTCTATATTTTGATATATATATATATATATATATATATATATGATGCATCCTTGGACACATTTCTACCATTTTGTGGTTCACATGGTACAATCGCTGGTGGTTCTTGATATCTTGTGTATTTGCAAATAAGAGACCATTTGATGAGGTGATTCGTTTATCCTCGAGTCAAAATGTTTTTCAACCGTGGTGATGTAAGAAAATAAATTGATACACTTATATGAAAAAAAAGTGAGTAGTGTCCTTTCTACTATGGGCAGGTGAGCGTGGCTGTTTCCTTTGAGCATTGACTATAGCCACCAATGGCAGGCCTCTTCCTTGTCATCACCCTCTACACAAGTCAAGTTGTCGCCACTATGTTGGAGGGTTCCTTCACCGTGATTGATCGTGATGTAGGGGATTGCTCTCACTGGGCCTAAACGGTCTCTATTTCCACCAGCTCATCATGTGTTGGTCGTGGCTAGGCCTACCATATAGCCTTTAGGGCCTTGCTCTTCATGGGGTCTTGCAAATGGATTGGCTTGAATCTAGATCAGCCCATGGCATAGTAGGACCCTCATGCTAGGTGAATGGGCTTTGCCAGTTCCTCGTATGTTGGATGATGGGACGTCTCCAGTTGGGCTAGCTCATGTGTTCCTTCCCGATACATTCTATCATCAGTTTCCAAGGGTTGTGCTCCTTTCCTAGGCGCCTTGCAGCTTTCTTCATAGGGACATAGAGATTTGATACTCTATTTGGAAAGATCTTGGCATTGATTTAGGGCTTGGCATTGATTCCTTGTCGATTCTCGATAGTTGATGCTGGCAGGTGTGACTCCTTGCTGATGGCTCGTCATCTCCCCCCACAGCTATAAATGGAGGGACTTCTTGCACTTTGCACCATGACTCATCTTCATATCAACTAAGTGGTGTGAGAGTTCAGAGATGACATGAGTCCTTTGCTACCTCCCACTAGGATCGAATAGAGTTTTGTGAGATTCACAGAAATGCTTGAAGTCTGCCATGATACTTCTCCCTCGACTTCTTTGATGTCGTAATGAGAGTGGTCCGATCATAGGGCCATTGTTATCTTCCTCCTCCAGCTGGCGTTTAGTTTTCTTGCTCTCAAGGAGCTTCGAAGGGAAAGCGTTCCCCTTGATGTGCTCTCAGATCTTGGGAAGTGGTCCTACCTTTGATTCCTCTTGCTGGGATCACCTCCAGAGCTTGTTGGAGGAGGTGCTTTTGGAGTCTACTTGGGACTAGTCTGTCGTTGTCGTGCTAGGTGTAGGCTACAACCAGTCTCGATAGAAGATCTTCGAAAGGGAAAGCCTCCCATGCGAGGGCATCAACGTCTGATGCCTCGTTCTTACAGGGAATGGCTTTCCCTTCATTTCCTAGGGCACTCAACCTCTGGTCAAGATTCTCAGTGGGAAGATAGTCCATGGGGACACAGCTTCAAGGTGCTTCATGTTGCAACTATCTCCCCTGAGCCTATATTTCCCAAACTAGTTTTTGGGTGAACACTGTCGGGTCATTGTTCCATGTATTTTTTTTCCTTTCTTGTTACCTTGTACGTTCACTCATGTAATCTTTATACTTTATAAAAGAAATTAATGGAGGGAACTATTGAGCATTTTCCTATCTTCATTGCATGGATCAGACACTCTTGTGTACTTTGACTAGTTTGGATCTTATGATATTACCTTTGACTGCTTGGTCTTCATTAGCTTGATAGTGTGGCCCTACTGGTGGCTTAATCTTTTGGCAGTTCGAATCACGGTGATCTACCTTGACATTCAGTCGAAATGTGGCCGGTTGAACCGGCCTGAAGTTGCCTAGGGCCAGGCACCATCATTCTATGATTTGGGAAAATGATGCTCTAGGGCATCGATAGCTGAGTAGCGTCATCATCATCATGTCAATCGAGGCATCAAAGCGCATTGATTATGATGGGACACATCGAGTTAGACGCTACGATGGCACTGGTGAAAAGACATGTCACTTCGTTGCCTTCAAACAACATCACTGCTGGCGGGGGCACTGACTATTTAAGCACCAACCTTAACCATTTTCTCCATTGCTTGTCGTCTACAAGTGTTTCAATCCCTAGGTTTGCCATTTTTCCTTCTAACCGATTTTTGCTTTGGTCTATGAACGTCTAACAAGGGCTTGATTTACGTTTTTGACCTACTCACATAGCCAACGAGATTGTCATCTTCCTCTAAACCACGGTCCTCGTCCAAGAGGCAGGCTCCAATGAAGCAGACGTCAGATGGAGTCAAAGCAGAGAGTTCAATGGGCACAGTGACTACTGAGGAGTGCCATTTGGAGACCTTGGTTCTTGTACCCCTAGGGCTTCTAGAGGTGCCCCCTAGTTTTGAGTCTATTGGACCTTCCCACTAGGTATGTTTATTTCTTTTGGTGGTGGCATAAATTTTTCCATGCGTGTTTTGTCGATGCAATATTTGGTTGACCACTCTTACTTGTTTGACAACTGCGGAGGGTGCCTTATCTGGTGGAGGAGACTACTTGTGTGCGGCTAGACAAGTTGGAGTGCCAGATTGAGGCTGTAACTATGGAGGTGTAGTGAGGCTTGGAGTGGGCCAACCATCTCACTTGAGCTTTGTCCAAGTCTGAGGCAAGATCACAAGGGCTCACCAAGGACCACACCCGAGCCCTAGATCGAATTGCCTTGGTCGAGGATGAGTTTTGGAGGACTTGGAGAGAGCTTGTGGACCTTTGGGGTGAGAATGCCTGACTCAAAGGCGGACCCTGGCCATAGGAAGGAATATGATCTTCTTTTTACCTTATTGTATTTTGAGATCGATAGTTGCCTTCAGATGTATATTCCAAATTTTTCAATGAAACATGCTAAACTGTTTTGACTATTGTCACATGTTGTATATGATTCAGGTGTTTAAGCATTTCTTTTTGCAGCTTGTCGACTGCTAAACCAGGTTGTGTACAACCCTAGTGGCCCACTCTTCTAATAGTTGAGACTCGTGGCTATCCATCCTAAATATTGGTCAAGACGAGGGCCAGGTCAGATTTGCCTCGGTCCTATAAGGGTTGTGCACTATTAGTTTGCCACTTTGGGAAAAAGTAGCATTAGGGCCTTGGAAACTGCAAATTTCTCTACTAGTTGGTTGTCTCGAGTCTGTCAGACCATCATTATTGACGTCGTTCAATTGACATGCTACAGCGCCTTCAGGGCACGACACATGTTACAATCATGATGGGCAGTACCCCCTTAACTCCCCCATTCGACATTGTTTCGATTCTGGTGGAGGTTTATTTCAACCCTGGTCCTTTGCCATTTTCACACCATTTCTCTTCAATTCAAGCTGCTTTGCTTTTCCGATCTCTTCTTGCTCCTTCATTCTTGGCTCTCAAGGAGGTTGATAGGATCCAGTCTGTTCTCACTGCTTGGGATGTTGAGTCCCTATTTGCATAGTTTAAGATCTCAAGAACCATGGAGTTCCGCCTGCCAAGCGTGGATGATAGACCGTGCTCCTTGCCGGAGGGGTACATCATGATTTTCGAGTCCCATCTAAAGGGGGACTTCGTTTTCCAGTTGCACAAGGGTTGTTTGAGATCTTGACCGGTCTGCGTGTCCCAATTGCAAGGGTTTAGACTAATGCGATCCGGTACCTGGTCTCTATGTACATCTTCGCCCATCATTACAATCGCATGTTTAGCCTCAAGTCAGTGAAGAGTGGAGAGAAGCCACTAACAAATCTCCTTCTGGTGCATGCTGACACCTTCTAGGAGAGAGGTCATTGGCTAACTGCGGAGGCCTTTGCTGGTGTCTAGTGGGAGCCTCATTCTGAGGGGGTTAAAGTAGCCCCGATGTTGCCTGTCGTGTCTAGTAGAGGCCTGGGGTGCTAGTTATCTAGGAGCCTTCCAACAAGGCTTCCAAACTGTGGGAGGTCTCATCCAACTCCTCTTCTAGCGATGATCAAGTCATGTTGGAACGGCTGTAGAGGCCGAGGAGGTCTTCAATGATGGTGGTTCCTACCCTTGCTTCCTCATCGGGCCAGGTGTCTGGGCCGATTGGCTTGGCCGAGGGACATGAGTCCCCTAGATCTCTTGTATTAGCTGCGGGTGATCAGGAGGGTGCCCAAGAGGAGCCAATTCTAGTGCTGACTATGACCCAGTACAGTGTCCCCACACGAGGAGCCGATACTGTGCCTTCCTGCTGCTGCTGTTGAGGAGGCCCATTGTGATGACTGGATAATTGATGTCCCAAATGGGGAGACTTACGAGGGTCACAAGGTGGCAGGAACAAGAATGACGGAGGTTGACATGACCATCGAGGCCGAGGAGGCTACTGAGGTGCGTTGTTCTAAGTCTTCAGAGCTTAGAGTTCTGGAGGCAGTCGAGGGGGGAAATGTGGAGATTGTCGAAGGGCCTAGTCCCGAGCCCTCAAAACCTAAGGTCCAAGGGGAGATGGAGGTTGAGCCTCCTACCGGAGTTGCTGAGGAGCCTTGCTCTGAGCCCCTATGCTCTTTGGAGGTAGAGGAGCCCGAAGACGTTGTGAAGACTATGGAGGCACCCCCTTCAGTGCCCTCTGAAACCAAGACCTTGGTGCCAGAAGAGCCCATATCGAGTCATTTGTCCTCGGAGAGGCCATCTCTGGCAGAGGTATTTTTTGTGCTCCTCATTTCTTTTGTTTACTTTCATTGTCACTTTGACTTACTGATTTTTTACTTATAACTGTAGGAGAGGGTCCATAAACTAGCCGTCTTCGTCGATCGTTCGGCCCAGACACACATCAACTTGGAGGAGTTTAGAGTTGTAGTGGAGTAGGCCTCCTGTTCTTAATGTGAGCTGTCTGAGGCTCAAGTGAAAATCTCCTCCTTTGAAGATTCACTGTGTTAGTCGGAGTGGGATTGTGCTTGCCTCGAGATGAGAACCTCCGGCTCGAGGGAGAGCTCTTGACCTCTCTCAGCTTAGATGAGATTAGGGGGGTCCTGGAGCATAGGTACTAGGCCAACATCATCCTCTGCCATCATATTATGAATCTTATGGCTCTAGGATTTTCGGTCTTATTTTTTTTTTCCCAAGGAATGCTAGTGCTCAACAGTGGTTAGATTTGTTGGGCTCTACCCATGTAATGTACCGATTTTTGAACATCATATATGCTGATAATTTAGTTAATTTGATCAAGATTGAGTTTAATTCATGTGAAAAAATTAAATTTCGGGACCATGGATTGAGTCAATGAATGAAGGCCCGCTGGGCACCGACCCGAAGTATATAAACCCGTGAGGGTTTCGTTTACCCATTTTTCGGCCTCCATGCACAGGAAGAGAGAGAGGGAGGGAGAAGAGAGAGACAAAAGAATCCAAGGTCCCGGGATCCGATTCCGAGCTAGAGTTAATTAGAAAAGTGATAGATCGGATCGAGACAAGTGCATTTATACTCTCCACTTTTATTTTTTTACACTTTTGTTCCTTTTTCTTTGAGTATCCTCATTCTGATACCCAAATAAGTTTATATTTTGAATTGCCCATGACCCTAGTATGAAAATATTTCAATTTCGTGTCTGATTTGTGAGATTTATGTAAATTTTTGCACCCGATAACCGTAACCTGCACCCGGACCGATTTCACCCGTTATTTTGGATTTTATACAAGATTTGGCCTTAGATAATTGTTACTCGTAATTTGAGCATGCAAATATATGAATTTCATGTCCGATTTTATAGTTTTAACCCATTTTTGGACATGAAACCTTAAACCCACGCCCCGGATTATTTCACTGATTAAATTAGAATTTATGTATAAATTGACTTTAGAATATTATTACCCACACTTTGAACAAGTTAATTTATCAATTAGATATCCAAATCGATAGTTTTGTATGGTTTATACTCACCTGAATCCTTAACCAGCGTCCCCTTTTGGCTTTATCCGAATTAATCGTACTTTATGCATGATTTAGCTTCGAAAAATATGTTACATACTATTGGGAAGATATTTGATGTCCGGACAATCTAAGGTTACGTTCGACTTACGATGGTAAGAATTTCTTACATGTTTCAAACTTTGTGATGTTTTATGCATATATTATGAATATGTTAACTTTGTATGTTCAAAAAACCATGTCATGAACCAATTGTAAAAGGATTATTAATCAGAAGCCTTATAATTCCATTTGGTATAAAATGAAAATGAATTCTTAATCATCTCAAGTTCCAAAGAAGAATTATGTATGAAACTATAAACACTTGAGAACCTAAACTCATAAAGAATATGGAAATCTATATCGAAATATACTTATGAAAATAAATCTAATGATGAAGAAAATTTAGTTATTAAGTGATGGACTTATAAACCATTCTCTAGAACGATAAACAGATTGGCTTATGAACCGTTCTTCAACAGAGTGGGAATGAAGAATTTTGTATTTAAGAGTAAAATTTTCTAAAGAAATAAGAGACTAAGAATTTGGACCGAGGTTTAATAAACTTTGACATGTCATAAATATTACAGTTGAAACTCAAAAATTATCCTAACCATATTTTATAGCGGGTGATATTTTTGGCATACCTTAATATATTATAGTAAATGATCATTGTCTGTTTTGGATCCGCATTGTGGCTATTGGCCCCTTCTATAGGAATTGTATATAGATGGTTGATACATGCTCCATGGCCATATTGGGGTGATCGAAGGCGTGAGGAGTGCGGTGGCTACAAGAGGGGAGCTCTAGCAGGGGAGACGAGGGAAAAACAGAGATAAGAGAGGGAGGGAGGGAGAGAGAGAGAGTGAGAAGTAGAGAAACAGAACAGAACGAGAGAGAGAGAAAGAGAGAGAGATTGTTATGATATTTTCCTTTTCCATTGTAACTACATTAACAGGCTATTAAACATGAAAGCCAACAGCCGGTGGCCCACCAAAACCAAAAAAACCAATACGCATAATCATCAAAATAGAAAACAAAAAAGGGTTGGGTACACGAAAATATGTGGTATTCAGTATCATTGCTTGAGTACTTCGTCTTCAAGTCACGTTAGTGAGTAAGCCTACAATAGTGTATTGAAGAGTTCGTAACAATGGCCCACCTCTGGGTCATGAGTAGGAGAAGATGGCTTTTGATTGTGTAGGAGTAAACACAATCTAAGTTACAACCGATCGCTTCTTTGTCAGTGAGGCCTCCTGACCCCTGGCCCCCAAACGAAATAAGTTTTCGATATAAATTGATAACTAAGGAAAGACAAAAAAATGAACTAAAGGAAATTGAAACAAATCATGGAAGCATTCTTTCCAGAATCATAATTTATAGTCTCATATGCATCACTATTCTCCATATATGCATTATTATATTTTGAACATGAAAGTATGCATGTCCTTTGATATATGTGTGCCTTATTGAGCTTTTAACTCACCCTTACTATTTTTCTCCCTCCAGATGAATATGAGTTGCACTCATTAAGGTAGGGTAGAGGATTTATGTCAGCTAGACTCGAAGACGATGAATATGACCTTATGGATTTAGTTTTGAAGTTGTGTCCTCTAATGGAATATTTTGTGAAAAGGTGGATTTTGTACATAAATATATGCATATGATGATGTTGATAATGAAGATATACCTGTAGTGTAGTTTCCACTATATTGATAAATGTATATACTTTCGCAGGTTGTTATGATTAGTTTGGCTATCTAGTGACATCTGTTCTGAACTAACTTCGTATCGGAGTTATGAAGTTGATACCACGTGAGGCTTTACGACTTTGGATCCTGTATTTGTGTTGATTGTAGATTTATTATGCATGTTGAAAATGATATTCACAGGTTTTGTTTTGGCCTATGTCTATATTACAGCCAAAACTCTACCGGATTTTCAGTTGAAAATATGGTACATCACAACCTATGATGCTACCGGGCCTTCATCTCATCCACAAGAGAGCCCCCAACCTCCAGATCGTCCTTCCTCTGGGAAATAGGCCGATTTTGTATTTTTCTTGGGTAAATGTCTCTCTTTGTATATTTTGATTTTTGTAATGAAATGAGTAGACGTTTGAAGGTGTTGTTGCTAGTGTTCATACTTGTGTACCAAGCTTTTCTTCAGTAGCTTTCCCTATTTCTCTTTGGCTTTGCCAACTAAGCATCGCTGCTATTGTCACCGGGCTTATCTTGGGCGCATTAGACCGATTTAGTGTGGGATGCTCTTTCCCATGGATGGGACGTCATCGCATGTTAGTGAGTGAGCCTCACTAGGGTCAGCTAGGTTTTATGGTTGCAGCCACGAAGCTTGGGCGGTGTCATGGGCCATCATCTACACACGATCATCAATGTTTGATCCTATCGAAGGATGTCGTAGCTATTGTGTGTCTAGTCCTAGCCTACTGATCATTGTTAACTGATGGTACTTTCTCCTTTGGGAGAAGGTCAACACATGCATGTTGTTAAAGCCTTTTAAGGTTTCAATGACTACTCGATGGGGTAGTCCAACTCCATGGCTTTGAGCCCTCGGGTCATGGTTTCCGACCACACCTGGGTCACTAGATAGCAGGATTGAGGTTCAAAATCCGATTATGTGTGGGCTGCTCGGTAACGTGATCGAGATTCAAAATTCGACTACGCATGGGCCATTCGGTAATGGGATCAAGGTTTCTTGACCTTTTGTAGGTCAAAGTGCAGGTGAATGAAAGTCCACCCAACTAGGGGGTAGTTTAGGTCATTTGATTTTATGAGACAAAAAATAAGCATTTATATGAGCAATCAAATATGAACAAACAATTATTTTATTAATGTGATTATGGTACATGTTACAAGAACTTCGAATTATACATGCCAACCTTACCTGGCCTCGGTTATGCTTATTGGTAGTACCTTTTGAGGTGGGAGGCATTTCGGGTCTTCAAGACTAGCATGTCGTCCTGGGTGCATAGCTTATATGCACCGTTGCAGAGAATAGTTGAGACAAGGAATAGTCCTTCCTAGCTAGGGGAGACCTTGTTCCTATTGGCAAATTTGCCTGTTGCTTTCATACTCCATAGGATTAGGTCCCCCACTTCGAATTGTGGGATTTCCACCATTTTGTTATAATTCCATACAATCCACTACTGGTAGGCCACCATTCGCAGGCATGCTTTATCTTGGGCTTTTTCGAGCAAGTTAAGATGCTCCCTAGGTCTTTGAAAGTTGTTGACTAGGTCAAAGCATTCGACCCAAAGGCTGTAGAATTCGTCATCTATCGGGATAACTACTTCAATCTCATAACATAGGCTGAATGGTGTTTCGCGGGTCAGCTCCCTCGGGGTCATCTTGTATGACCATAGAACGGACGGCAACTGGCCTGCCTAGTAGCCCCTAGCATCTTCTAACTTCATCTTCAACCCATGCAATAGCATATGGTTCGTCACTTTCACTTGCCCATTACTTTACACGTAGGCAACATAAGTATGGATTAGCCTTATCTGTAGACTCACACAGTACCTAGTGAACTATTTGCTAGTGAATTGGGTTTCATTATCAGTTACTATGATCCTAGGAATTCCAAATCAACACATGATACTCCGACGAACAAACTTTGATACGTTTTATTCGATGATCCATGCCAGTGGGGACGCTTCGACCCACTTAGTGAAGTAGTCGATACCCACTATAATGAATTTTCTCTGGTTGGATGCTATGGGAAGAGGGTCGAGTATGTTGAGCTCCCACTATGAGAATGGCTAAGGGGATTGCAGGGCATGCAACTCCGTATGCGGCCGGTGAGTCATGTTTCCATGGGTCTAACAATTCTTACATTTCTTCATGAAGTTCATGGCATCGCGCTTTATCGAGGGCCGGTAAAAGCACTGCCATATGATCTTGAAGGCTAGATTCTTTCCTCCAATATGTAACCCGCAGATGCTGAGGTGTATCTCACTTAACGCATAATCAACCTCTTCTGGCGTGAGACACTTCATGTAGGGGGTCGAGCACCCATGGTGGTGTACTAACCTACTATCTTCTTCACGCACTTGGCCTTTTCCATACTCTCTGGTAAGATGCCATTGGTCATGTACCTCTTGTACAGGATCATCCAATTGTAATTGTTGACCACTTGTAGCACTTTGTGCTCGGGGTCATCAATGCTTGGGATAGCTAGGACTTCTCGCATGTCTTTAGCGTACTGTTCTGGGTTACCTATTGCTACTACCTTTGCCAGTTGGTCCACCTTTTAGATCTCTTTTCTCAAGATGTGGACTACTTTGACTTTATAGAATGCCTGAGTCAAGCCCCTTGCTTTAGTGAGGTATGTCGCGAGTAGGGGGTTCGACGCCTTGAAGTTTTTTAGGATCTGGTTGATGACCAACTCGGAGTCACTATAGACAACTAGGGATTTAGTTGAGCATTCCTTTGCTAGTCGGAGTCCGACGAGCAACATCTCGTATTTGACAATATTATTAGTGATTGGGAATCCAAGAGTCATTAAGTACTTTACCCTCGAACCATCTGGATCCTCAAAACCATGCCTACCCCACTGTCGATCTGCATTGATGACCCATTGACATGCAAGGCCCAAAATGGAATCCCTAGCTGGTTGGCATCTTCGATGAGGTCAAGGGTGTCTGGTATTGGGGTCACCATTTTAATGATGAAGTTTGCAAATTCCTAACCCTTCAAGGTCAGTTGTGGTTGGAACCCCATGACAAACTCACCCACTTTAATAACTCATTTGACCAGTCATCCAGATATGTCCAACTTTTGCATGATCCCTTTCAGTGGCTGATTGGTCAAGACAATGATCTTGTGTGCCAGGAAATAAAGTACAACTTTCTGGCGGAGTAGATGAGGGCTAGAATGATCCTTTTGACAAATGGATAATAGGTCTCGGTGTCAGTCAAGACCTTACTGATGTAGTACACTAGCCGTTTTACGTTGAACTACTCGCAGATGAAGATCGAACTCAACGTAGTGTCAAAGAATGCCAAGTACAAATACAACTCTTCACCTTTTTGAGGTGAAGTCAGTAAAGGGCGGTTGGAGAGGTACTTCTTGATTTTTTGAAAAACTGCTTCGTACTCCGTTGACCACTAAAAGCTACTTGCCTTGATCCCCCTTAAAAATTTGAATAACGATAGGTACTTCTTCGCAAATTTTGACAACAATCGAGAGAGGGCAACGACCCTTCCAGTAAGCTTCTAGACCTCTTTCACGGTTCAGAGTAGACTCATGTTGATGATGGCCTTTATCTTCTCGGGCTTCGCCTCGATTCCCTATTGAGAGACGATGAAGTCCAAAAACTTTTTGGACGTCACACCAAACATGCACTTGGTCGGGTTTAGCTTCATCTAGTTCACCCGGAGGATTACAAAAGTCTCGTTCAAGTCGTGAACATAGTTGTCGATGGCTTTGCTTTTGACAAGTATGTCATCCACATACAGCTTCATATTTGGACCGATTTGGGCTTCGAAAATCTTATTGACGAGCCATTGATAGGTGGCTCTAGTATTCTGTAGATCGAATGGCATAACCTTATAACAGTAGGTGCACTGGTTGGTCATAAAGGAAGTGTGATCTTCATCTTGTGGACTCATCCTGATTTAATTATAACCCGAGCAAGTATCCATGAGGTTGAGCAGTTCGTGGCTGAACGTAAAGTCTACTAGTATTAGGGAGCCACCTAATCTTCCACGTCGAGTCGAATTGATGTGAGTCTGATCTCCGTCTTTGATAACCTAGATTCTACACAATACAATGAACAAATAAGAAGTTAGAAGATTAATAGAACTCATTACTTGGTTTATCCTTTGACGCTCAAGTCAAAAATCTTTTTCAACAGATGGAAAGATATGAAGGTATAAGAGAATGCGTAGATACACTTATGTGGGAGAAAGTGAGTAATATTAGTGGGCTTGAATCTAGTGAGTATACTCGATGGGGAGCGGCTTTAGACTGGTGCCAAAGGCTTGGTTCTGATGATGTGCTCGATGGGGAGCGGCATTGTAAAAATGGGAGAGATAGGGAATGCTCTTTATTGGGATTGTATCTTTGATTGCCTCTTGTTCATTTTTCTCTTGGGTTCTCTCTTGATTGCCTCCTCATTTTTGGGCTTCCTCCTCCCTTCTCTAGTGATAGAGAAGGGATATTTGTAGACAATGACCCGTCATGGCTTTAGCATCAAAGCTTGGATTGTTATCGCATTGGGATTCACAAATAGTTGGTCGTTGACTGAACAACTGGTATCAACTATCATTTTGCGATGATAGTGCGACCGTGGGTAATCTTTGCTAACATTTTTCAGACCATTCTGGACGAGTGAGTTGTTGAGTCACGCTAGCGGTGGCAGCAACTAACAGCGGTAACATCTTTTCTACTATAGGCAGGCAAGCGTGGCTGTCCCCTCTAAGTGTTTACTATGGCCACTTATAGTAGGTGTCTGCCACATCAGCGCCCTTTGTACTAACCAAGTTGTCGCCACCATGTTAGAGGATTTCTTTGCCGCGATTGGACATGCTGTAGGGATTACCTATTGGGCCTTGTGGGTCTCTCTTTCCATCATCTCATCATGTGCTGGCTGTGGTTGGGCCAATTGTATGGCCTTCTAGTCTTGCTTTTCGTGGGGTCTTGTAGAGAGATGGACTCAAATCTGGATCAACCCATATTATAGCAGGACCCACCAATATATATATAAAATAAGAGAAAAATTATTTATATATTTATTTATATATCTACTTGTATTAAAATTGTCAAAAGTAAGCATAAGTCCTGATTTTTTTTAATTTTTTTCTCTTTTCTATTTGTCTATACCAATTTTAAAAATATTGGTATAATCAAATATATATATAATTAAACACGTGAATATTATTTCTTATATAGCAAGCCGGGAGGGTGCAGCAACAGAAATTACCAGGGTTCTTTCATCCTTTCTCAATATCAAATGAGGCATCAAGAGATCAATAACGGCGACAGCATGTATGATATTAATTTAAAACGACGACGGATGAGAGGAAAAATCCTCCATCAAAATAAAATCACTTAAAGGTTAGAAATTGCTTCATGAAATATTTTAATTCTTGTTGAAGCCAAGCTCTCAAGCCAAGAAAACCACTATCAAAGGGAGATATGTATACACTCGGTGAAACAGTAGTTTTTAAAAAAATCATATGAATTAGATGTTTTCTTGATAAAAATATATATTATAATTAACTAGAAAAGTATTTTTTATAGAATGAATAATGGAATGACGCTATTGATAATTGGAGATTTCATTCATCTATTCAAACTAACTGACCTACGAAAAAGTGTATAGATGAATGAACTTTATGTTATTTTTAATATATCTGAAAAAGGACTACAAGAAATTCTAAAATATTTTTTCTATAATTGACATTTGTTAGATTTTAAGTATTTTTTTTTTTATAAATTTCACACCCAAAGTAAGAGTTATTTGGAGGATACGCGAGGCACGCTTGGACGAAGATGTCAAGCATGGGTCGCACGATATTTGTATAAAGGTTGCTTGAGCACTAGTTGTGTGAAGATGTCAAGCATGGGTTGCGCGATATTTGTATAAAGATTGTTTGAGCGCTAGTTGTGTGCATGTTCTTTGTACTCATTATTTTGATGGTTGATGATAGATGAAAAATTTGAGTTCATTTCCACTATACTAATTGTGCATGTTTTCATGGATTAGAACAACTGAACAAGCCCAACATGGTTATTCATATGCCACTTTAGTCCCTAATAAAGTGAAGTCAGATATTGAAAAGAGAGCCAATGCATCATTCATTCTTTCCCCGATTATAAAATACATGTTTTCTTTGGGACATATTCATAAATTTGGCAACACCCATTCTAGGTGAAGAATGTTTTAAGGTAATTATTAGTGCACTAAGGCCACTTGTGTCCATGATTAGCCCCATACTAAGGGTATATCTTAATCTTACATGATGAAGTACGATTACTTTATCATTTTAAAATGCTTTAATGTTTGGTAATCAAGTTTCTTAATGGTACAAAAAAAAATTTGTAAAAAAATAAAAGAGAACACAATATATGGAAGAGCATTAGGTGGATTGATAGTGTCAGTCAATGGTTAAGATACATAACTATTACACCGCTCAATAATTATTAAAATTAATCACATATTCAACATTAATTATGCATTTTTTATTCATTAATAACACCATAAAATAATACAATGCACATCTTATATGGTATAAGATTTAAGAACAAAAGGAAAAGAAGTTGTGTCCACCACACGGAGAAAGCACTGTCATGATGCACACAGCACCTTCTCTCTCAGCATCCGAATTAAACAATAAAAATGTTGCAGTTAGCATCTATTATTGTTTTGACAGCCAAGAATATCTATTCATATTTGGTAGACTCGGACCAAATTTTAGGTTCATGACTCCATTAGTAAAGGTTATAAACCAGTTAAGTCTAGAACATAATGAAAGCTATCAGATTTATGACCACGAACCAAGCCTTGTCAACTAATTATCTTCGTATAATCCTTTTTTCTAACATAACAGATTTCATGTATTACGAATTTATTATAATTTAGAATTTTTATTTTCATTTTTATTTGGTGTGCTTTTTTAAATTTTCACTGGTGTCGTGGTCTGTATATATGAGAGTACGGTTTTTTCCTCATATTGATAAAAGTCATGCACTCATATTTGAGAATTGTATTGAGTTTGTATAAATGTGACTGATTATGGAAAGATCAAGAGCCTCTAATCTCGATTTGTCATGTATACTCACGAAAGCAAAACATATAATGTTATATAATGCATGCAAAATTTATTCTTTATTAGATGTAAAATAAAATAAATAGTCATAGTTAAATAATTATCAAAATAAATTTAAAATAATGAAGCAAATTAATACACTAATTTTAGTAATAAATAAAAATGTCAATAACCAATAGTTATCGAGTAAAAATCTTTAAACCTGTATAACTAGTAAAAGTAATGCACTGTGAAAATTAACTTATAGTTTAAATAATATAAACACACTAAATTTTAATTGATTTACTCCCAACTTATAGCATTTATTAAGAAACTTCTTAAATTTGCTTGTAATAATATAATTAAATACTTTTTAATTTTTTTTATTAATTTTACTTTATTTATTGTATAGTCTTCACCTATTACTAGATCTCAGTGTTTATGCTACCAACATACTAATGAAGGCCTATAGGTTTGAGATAGTGTGTAAATAATGAAAAAAAATTAAGTTAGACAACCTTGACAATTTTTCTTAAGTACAACAGTTTAATTTTTTCAAGTAAAGGATGCGTTTTTACTTTGAATGTTGAAGGCTTTACAGTCACAACTGCTATTCACTTTTGTCATTCAATTTGACTGCCTAATAAATATTTGGAAGTCAGGCATTTATAAAAGAGATTAGAAATTAGGTTAACAATATGCGGCCTTTTTAAAAAATAGCGCCCCAATATAAGTACTCTATATATAACTTATATACATTAAACATGGGTATTCTTGATAAAATGTACTCATGTGCTACTTCTAATTAAAATAAGCTTATGTAGTAATTAGGTGCATATCAAGTGCAAAAATTGAGGGATAGCATATTTATGAATAATAGATTTATATCCGGCACTTCTCTTTATTGATTTTTGAAAGTCTTTCAATTCACTCATTTACCTGATTATGAATAATGTAAATATAAAATATTCCTAAATAATCTACCCATTTGATAATTCTATAACAAAATGGCTTATATAAAAAAAAAAAACTATAAATATATGAATCACTAGTTTATATATTATCCAAATAAAACTCGTGTATATAAAATTTTGCCCCTAGATAAATGATGATATTTAAACATTTGACTTTTGAAGACAATAATTATTATTATTCCTAATCAAATATAGTTAGTATATAATTACCAAAAATATTTGTAGAAAAAAACTGGATGAATATTGTGGTACATATATATTCAAGAACAATACATAGAACAATAAGTTCTAGTACAAACCATGCAATACATAAATATATAAAATAAAATAGCTCTCCCCTTTTATTGGACTCTCCCTTTTTCTCTATAGTGTTGCTCCCCCTTTTTCTATATTATATTCCCCATTTTTGTAACAAATATCCAAAGAAGGTACATCAGTCAACATTAGAGTAATCACTGTCCCTAATAAAACAAATCTTCTTGAAGATTTGGCCTAAGCTCTCCCTCACGTATGCCTCCTAGGCATCCAACCATGTGCCAATCCATCGAAAGCTCTTAAGGCTGTGGGATTCTAACTAATTTTGATTCACAGCAACTTTAGATATATTTACATTTGTTGTGACTAGATAGTTAAACATCCATAAGAGTTGAACCATCATAACAAAGGAGGAAGATGAATAAAATAAAGGAAGCTCGGCGGGGCTGGAAGCAAACTGAGAAAGGCTATTATTCGGATATGGTTCATCCATTAGATCATAATGCATAGAGTGACAACGGGTGTATGTTTGGCTTCATTTGTATGTCATGTAATTAATACGTTTCCCTAAAGACATATGAGGAAGGTCTAAAAAAGACACATTCAATCCCATTATCAGTTGTTGAATTAGATAACCATAAAAAATATTGCCATCCTTTTTACTAATAGAAAATAGAAATCATATATGAATAGAGGTGTGAAGGGAGATTGATCAACCACCTAAGGAGTACATATAGGAATTGGGTATTGTTGAGGAAGAGGGAGGCGCAGTGCTTCACAAGAAAAATGTTTGTAAGTATAATATGACATACTCATAGCCTATGGGAGTGAGATATTTAGTCTTAAATGATCTGCCATGTCAAGTCATGGGAGCGTAATATAAAAAAGAGGTGATCTCATCATACAGTGGTATATTATGAAATGAATAGGGATAGTTGAGATATGATATTATAGTAAGATACAGAGTATTTACTGGCATCTCTGGAATTATTCAAAGGGTTATCCTCCTTAACAAGATAGAAGAAAGAGTGAGACTCCTCATCAATATTATAAATATTAGCATATAATTCTTTAACTAGAAGGCCATAGGAAGGAATGAGATTGCAATGGATCGGTTCCTAGTGCTGGTTAATGAAGATTGAGGATATGGATCATTCCAATGAAACTAGATCTACCTCTCATTCCAACATTAGTTGCCAATAATTTATCTATTTTTGAAAGAGATCTTTGGCAACAACATTGATGAAGAATAATAACAAGGTAAGCTTTCACATTTCTTCAGCTGGTGTGTAAGTTTCGAATAAATACTTTTCGAAAGATTTCTTGGAAAAGGCCATCTGAAAACAAAATATGAGAATTTTGCTGTAAGAACTATAGGTTAGACACACTATTAAAAACAAATATCAAAGCCCAAAACCACCATGGGAAGGTCATAATGGAGAGGCTCCTACAAATCCAAGGAAAGAGAGATCCTAATCTCATCGAGGGAATGGCCATAACATGGGTGAGTTCACAAACAGACCACTTAAGTTAATACACTCATAAAAAGTTTAAATGTATAATCAAATCTTTCAAATTATAGTAAAACCCAACAAGATTTAGTCATAAGTATGACTATGGATAGAGCCTAAATTTCACTATGGATGGAGCTTGAGGGAGAGGAGAGAATATGAAAATATACCTTAGATTTTGAATGTGCTGATGGTGCATGAAATCCACAAGAAGAAATAGGGTTTGTTGTAGATCAGTGTATGAATTCGCATCAGGTGTGCTTTAAGTGCTATAGACAAAGGAAATCAAGCACAAGTGCCATAGAAGAGTACTTCAAGCACTTACATTCTAGAGAAACTTCGCAAGAGATCTAGATAGGTACAGATTAAGTGTAGATGATTCTAAATAAAATATGCTTAGCTCTAGATGGGCTCCTACTAGGCGTAACTGCATAGTGTATCAGGCATGTGAGAGGTGACAGAAGCATAAGAGAATTAATACGCGATTAAGATACGAGCATACGTCAGACATAAGAATACTTTTTAATTATATATACAACATATTAAATTATTTTATGGACAATGCATCTTTTTGGTTTGTAAGATCTTTTTTTTTATTTACAATTTCCTTTCGGAGTTAACTTTCTTAATTGATTTAGTAATTTCTTCCTTAAAATACATAAATTGATTTATAAGAGTGTGTAACATTTTTTCTTTGATTATAATCATTTTGAATAAAAGTTTTGTAATAGTGTTGACAAATATGAGTAATCTTTCTACACCGATGACATGTAGAAATAAATATAGAAACGCAATTGCGTTGTCTGCTAGATATGGTGTCAAAATGGCTCTTGCTAGTTATCCTATTTGATTGCTGTCTAATATGTCTTTTAGTTGTACTCTTCATTGGAATCGTGATAACAGGAATAAAAACAAGTTTTGATTTAATATTGACTTTTGTCATATCTTCAGTATAAATGAAATCCCTTTTATTTCTAACTTTTTCACCTAGACTAATCAAATGATCAAGTTTTTTCATTCCCTTTGAACAAAATTTAAAATCATTTTTTGCTTTTTTTGAGGTCTATTTTAAGAGTCTTGACTTATTTATTTAATAACTTGTTTAAAATTTTAAAATCTTAATATTTGTTGTTATTAAGGTCAAGTTTGGTTCAATGTGCAAGTTTCTCTTTTTCAGATTTAGATATTTTTAGTTAATAGATTTGTTAGTTGTTTTGATTTTTAGACATTCTCTAAAAAGTTTATCGTAAACCTTATGAAGGTCACTAAAGTCATTTTTTTACTTATTTTCAAGGTTACCAAATTGCTCCAGTATTTCTTTGAGATTGTCATCACATTTAAGTGAAGAAGTCATGAAATTTATGCACTTTACCTCACCTTATTCTATACATCTTTCATTATTAAATACATTCTCTTCGTTATCACCTAGAATAACATTCATAATTTGTTCCTTTCAGCATTAAGAATTTTGGCACACAATTTCAATATGTCCAAAGTCATGACATTTATAACATTGAGCTTCTTAATGTTTCTTTTTTTCTATGTCTGTAATTTATCCTTCATCATTCTTGTCACTTTTATGGGAAATTGAGTTTTTTTTATAGTTATCTGAAGAATTTTTATTTTTCTTTAAAAATTTTAAAAATTTTCACAAATATGATACAGAATTCATCCACTAGTGATTTATCATTAGATCTATCAGTTATTCATTCTTTTATAAATTCTAGAGTGATGAATTTATTTTTTTACTTTGAGGCAATGTGTAATCATATTGAGTTAACAAGTTTTTCAATTTTCACTTTGTCAAAATATTTACTCTTTTCTATGTTGTAAGTCTAAATTGCTAAAATAAATATTGTTTGACTTTATAGATAATACGATTTTTTAAAATTTTTTTACTAAGATTAAACGTGGAATTTAGAATGTCGTTAAGGTGGCATGAAATTCATTGAATATCTAATTATTTTTCATCCTAATTTATTCAAATTTAGTAATAAGTATATATATTTTGAAATTATTAACTATTTTGGTTCCTTCATGGGTTATTTAAAATAACTCTTAAGCTTTTTTTAAGTCCCAAACATGGAGATATGTTTGAACTTTTCTGAAAAAACAGTTACGAAAATAATATGTAACCTTTTACTGTTTCAATTATACATATCTAATTCTTCTTAAATATACAAAGATAAGAATTTAATTTCATTATTAGCCATACTCCAAGGCGATGTCCATTAGGATTGAGTATTACTCCATACCCATTCATTCATAAATCATAGGAATGTTCTTATGCAAACATTACAATAAGCACAAACAAGGGCTAACTCATATGCTTCTAACTGATAGGGTCAATGATCAAGGTAATTTTTTAATACCACTTAATAAGACTAAGGGGTCCTTAATTTTGATTCGTTTAGACATTATAAACTTACAAAAGTAAAATATATAAGAATATATAATATATAATATATATATATTTTACTAGATATAAATAAAATAAATATTTATAATTAAATAATCATGAGAATAAATCTGAAACAATAAAATGAATTAAAGCACTAATTTCGTTGAGGTAGAAAAATCTCAATAATTAATAGTTGTCAAGTAAAATCTTTCAAACTTTCATAACCTATGGTAGCAATACACTATAAAAGTTAATTTACAGTTTGAATAATATAAATGTAATAAACCTTAGTTGACCTATTCTCAGCTTATCAAAGAATTTATTGGATATGCTTACAGTAGCAGAACAAGATATCTTTTGATTTTTTTATAGATCTTACTTTACTTACTATAAAATCTCTACATATTACTAGAACCCAATATCTATGCCATTGACATACCAACAAAGACTTACAGGTTGAAACTAATGTGTAAATTATGGAGAAAATATTGGGAGAGAAAATCTTAATAATCTATCTCAAGTGCAACATTTGGTTTTCTCAAATAAATGATGGTTTTTTACTTTAAACAATAAAAGCTTTAAGGTCATAGCTATTATTCACTTTTGTCATTCATTTTGATTGCTTACTAAATGTTTGAAAGTTACTGATTTATAGAGGAGGTTAAAAATTAGATCAATCATATACAACCTTTTAGAAAATAGTACCCTAATACATATGTTTTGCATAGGCATGCATTAGGCATATAAGTTTCAACAAGAGGACCGCAGCCAGCATATATATGCCACTCAAGCACATATCAAGTCTTGATATTCTAGATAAAATACAATCATCGTGGCTCAAACAAAATGGATGCAAATATTCTAGTCAAAATGAGTTTATAGGTAGATTAGGCACACATCAGTTGTGAAAACTGGGAGATATTGCATTTGTGAACAACGGGTATATATTCCATGCTTCTCTTTATTTATGATTGAAAATCTTTTAGTTTATCTATTTATTTAGTCATGGAATTGGGCAAAACAAAATATTCCTCACAGATTATAAATATAGTTCTGTTTAGCCTTCTTATTCTCGTAGTTCTTAATCGTATTTAGGAAGATTTAGGAAAATTTATTAGTAACTCCAAATCATCAAATATGAATATTTGTCTCATGATACTGTCAAATCTTGTACATTTGTTCGTATAATTTTCATACTTGTTCAATTATCAATAATGCCCAATAAATTATCCAAATAACATTATACATACAATATTATAAATAAATTTCGAGGAAATGACTCCAAACCACTCAGGATAAAAACATTATCTAAATTATGTATACCAATAGATAAAATTTTGTAAGTTGTATCTCAACAAAATGTAAACATAATTTCAAAAAACAATCCATGTTATGCATTCTTCTTATGAAATCCTCTAAAGACTGACCAACTCTAATCCTAAATAATTTTAAACTTACTAATCTAAAATGTGTTGAAATAGAATAATGAGTTAAAAGCTCATCAAGACACAATACTTATATAAACAGTAAAGGATAATTCGTAATGAGGATGCAAAAAGAATCACCAATATTACGTGCAAAGATGTGGAACTTAGAATCAAGGACTAGCGAAGGACCTCATTGATATGGTCAAAACTTCAAATGTCACTCTATGTATTATATGCCATAGATGGGCCATAATGACTATTTAAAACTTATGTATAAATTATCTCTATTTTGTATCCTATTGATGAGTTTGAATACCATTTTTCTAACCCATAAATAGTAGGTGTATGATATTCACTTACTAATAATATAAAATGACATGCTACCATATATGTAATCAATTTTTTTTTATAATAGTTTTATTATGAACATAAAAGAAAATTATACAACAAAAAAAAAACATATTTTTCATGATTTAGAAACAAATAATTTAACTTGAACTTCATAGTAGAGATTGCTTAAAGCTCTTGTACACATAGAATACTCAACGGATGTTTTTTGACAAAGTTAAAAATTCATGACAAAGATCATAATTTGGGAAAATAACTTCAAATATGAGAAAAAAGTGAGATAAAGGTCATGTATATAAGCCAAATACCAAAAGAAGCATAAATAAATACATTCATGGAACTTAAAAACATGAATCTTAAATTTTAATAGGATATCGAGATAAATTTCAAAAATTTAGTAATAAAGTGAAGAGTAAGATTTATAATTCACTTATCTTAACCAAAATATTAAAAAATTTTTAAGTTTTTTTTTCTAAAATTTTCTATCATTTTCTTCTCATTTTCACTTTCTTTCTTCTCTCAAAAAGCTCGAGAAATGAGCTAAAAATAAGAATCACTTTTATAAATAGACTAGTGCTTGTGTGCCAATCATGGGCTCCGGGAATGTTTGGGGTTTGTGAGTTAGTGTATTCACTTCTCAAAGACACATCAAGAATTGACCATGTAGCTGAAGCTACACATATGCATCCTTCAAAAGCATATCAAGCATGACAATTCGACTAAAAATAGTCATACGTTTATCATGTGTACATCAGGCATGGGACTCTAACAACTAAGCATGAGAATAGCTCAAGAACCCTTCATATTCTACTTTATAAAGATTAAACACTTTGGGTACAATTTGGACCTATATTTATGCGTAAAAAGATTTTACATGGTTACTCTAAATCAAATATTATTACTCAAAAATTAGCACGAGGGTATTATAATTTTCCACATAAAAAGAATAGCATCTCTTATAAGTTGAATTGGAATTTGAAAGATAAATTGACCCTTGATTATAATTTATTTAGACCCTTTGTAAATAATAAAAGTAAGAGATGTAAAAAAGTATAATACATGTAAAATATATTCTCTCTTAAAACTTCATAAAAAAGATTTTAACAAAATAATTAACACCAAAATAAATTTAAAAAAATAATAAAATGTAACGTATAATTTTTTATGACGAAGACAAACCATAAAAATCAATTAGCTTTTAAGTAAAACTCTTTGAATTTTACTAACTAATGAAAGTAATAAAATATGAAAGTTAATATATAACCCAAATAGTAAAGACACATTAAATCTTAAGTGGCTTTCTCTCAACTTGTGACTTCTTCTGAGAAATTCTTTGGATTTGGTCATAGTAATAAAATTAGATAGCTTTCAATTTTTTTATCAAACTTGTTTCACTAGTTAGCGATTTTTCATACTCTTAGAATTCAATGTCATGTCACTAATCCCACACCGAAGGTTTCTAAGGCAAAACAAGTATATAAACAATAAAGGAAAATATTTATGAGAAAACCTTTACAATTTTATCTCAAAAGAATAGCCAAATTTTATTTGGCAATGTATATCTTTTTCTTAGATAATAAGAGTGAAAAGGTTTATAGCTGATTCGCTGTCCCTCTTCAATGAAAATAAAGGATGTATTTGTAGAATAGGTTAAAAATAGCTTAATAATCTTGCATTTGAAAAGAAGAAGTGCCTTAGCACTCATGTGCTACGCAGGTATGCATCAAATGTAAAGGCAATCATAATAGAACACATGAATGCCACACAAACATTCAACAAGTACATGCTTTCAGAACCAACTGCATTCACGCATGATATAAGTTTCTATCAAGTACAAGCATTTTTGATAGAATACACTTATATATGGGACAGATGTGTATCAGCTGTTGCCATTTCATACAAAATCACTCATATGCAGAATAGGCATGCACCAAGTGTCGGAATTCTTGACACTGGTCTTCATATAACTCCATGGGTGTTAGTTTTTGTTGATATTTGAAAATTTTTTAAATTACCTATTTTTTAGAAACAAAATATATCAATATAAGATATTCCTATCAATCTCTTCCTTTATCAATTTTGTGATAAAAATCTCTTATATGATAAAAACTAGAAACATATGAATCACCGATTTAGACGCCGCTAAGATAGAATTTGCGTACATAAAAAATGACAATACTAAAACATTAATTTTCTAAGACGTGTATATCAGTTGTTCATTATTAGACATGGCTAGAGTAAATAATAAAAAATATATGTAGTACGTAGAAGAATTCAAGATAAAGAGTAGAAATCAACAAATAATATAGTTGTATATCAAAGGACATCAATATGTAGAAGTTATAGAGAATAATAAGTTTGGATATTGTCTCATATAATTCTAAATAAACAACAGAGTAGTAAAAAAAAAATACTAAAATATACTCCTCTTTTTTTGTCACGAATACTTAAAAGAAGGGTCATTTACTGCCAGAGTGGTCATGATCCTTCCATGAACACAGCTCGTCAAAGATATAGTCTAAGCTCTCCTCACATGCAACCCAATTTGTCCAAATGGACATTAAGATGCTGAAGCCCCTTAACAACATGAGACTCAAGGTGGTTGACATTTGCAGCAAGTCAAGTGTAATTTGTTAAGCTTGTAGCATGTTGGTCAAACATTCAAAAAAGTTGACTCATGGTGATGAATGAGATAGTTGAGGACGACATGGGTGACTCAAAGGGAACAGGGGTAGATTGTAATAGAGTAGCATTAAGAGAAGGTTCAGCCAAAAGGATCATAGCGATCCGAGGAGTAGTGGCAGGTTTGAGCTTGGCTCAACTAAAAGGTCACGTAGTCGATGGGGTTGCCTAAGGGGATACGAAAAAAATTCATAAATAAAACCTTTAAACTCATATTTAGTCAATGAATAAGACAACCATGTAGGAGATTATTATCCTTTTTTGCTAACAAACACATAATCACATGGGAGTATGCATGGGAAGATCAATGGAACGACCAAGGAGGAGAACAAAGGCAATCGTAAGGCAGTGCATGAGCACCACATAACTTCTTATTAGGCATAGACATACTAAACCAACTTATCTGTGACATAGATACCTAATAAGCATGGGCTTTTCAAATAAAATGTTCTCATTCATTGAATAGATGTATATCAGACACTAAAGTTTTGGACAAATGCGGTACTAAATAGAACGGGCATAAGAATATTAGATGTTGGTCTTCATATAAATGCTATGTGTGCTAATATTCAATGATACTTAAGAATTCTTTAGATCATTAGTTTTTTTTAAAGAATATACTAATATACAATATTTTTAATAGATTGTTAATGCATGTAGTGCAGTATTGTTCTTGTGTTGTTTATTTACTGCTTCATAAATTCAAATAAAAGGATGTGTTTCTCCCAAGATATTAGAGTGTTTCTTATGATTTGATTTTTTTAATCAAATAGATGCAATATCAAAGCCTTCTTTAAATTGCCCAAATTTATCATATTTTGTGAAACAAAATGAAAGTTACATTGTTTGTGAAAGAATTGCATTTGTTGATGTTTGCTTATGAAAAACTTAATTCCAAAACAGATGAAGAATGACATTTTAAGCATGGGAAAATTTGTGTGTTCATTTGGCAGTTCATTAATTACAACTTCTGCAACAAATTTGTAATGTGACCGAGGGGGACAAAACATGAAATGTTGTATGCATCGCAGATAGGCAAGAAAAAGTTTTTGCTGAAAAGATGATGCTATTAAGTTACAGTGAAGGAAACTCCATAGGTAATTGCTTGAATGAGTTTCAAGGGATGGTGGCTATTTAGATGCTATCAACGTTAAATTGGATGATTGGGTGCTTTTGATTTAGTTGGTGAGTACTCCATCGGATCCTTGGAAGAGTATTTTTAATCTACTTACTGACTCATCACTAAATGGCATTGTCTTTATGGAACTAGCTAAGATAGTATCTTGAATGCAAAAATGGGAAGAAAGACTCAAAGTTTTTCTTTATTACTGATATATCCCTGGATCCGGGTTGTTGAATGGGTTAAGAGTTTCTCAATCTCTCTTGGTAGGTCAAATTGAAGTTGGTTTGGTCCCTGTTGTTTCAAATCTAGATCCTATATAAGACAAATAACAAATAAGAGGTTAGAGGATAGGAAAAATTTGCTCTCCGGTATATCATCCGATATTCAAATTAAAAATCTTTTCTCAATAAAAAAAGATGAAAAAATATAAGATGTATATGCATAGATACATGTAAAAAGGGGATTGAGCTAATAACAAAGTATTAGGCTCTGGTGAGTACACCCGACCAGAGGGTGACTTTGAGATATGGAGGACTCGGTTCTGTTGGGTGCCCCCGATTAGGGGGCAACTTATAGAGATGGAGAACTTAGCTTTGCTAGGTGCACTGGGTCACGGGATAGCTTTGAGAGATGGAGAACGAGGTTCTGAATGGTGCACCTGACTATGAGGCAGTTTTAAAATGAAGAACTAGACTCTAAAGGGTGTGTCCGATTGGGGGCCGGCTTTGAGAGGTAGAGGACTTAGCTCTGCTAGGTGTGCTCGAGTAAGGGCAATTTTGAGAAATAGATGATGAGGCTCCAATGGGTGCATCCGATCAGGGGCGGCTTTGAAATTGAGGACTAGGCTCCGAAAGGTACGTCCGACTAGGGGACGACTTTGAGAGGTAGAGGACTTAGCTCTACTAGGTGTGCTTGGCTAGGGGTGGCTTGGAGAAATAGAGGACGAGGCTTTGAAGGATTCTCTCAATCAAGTGGCAGCTTTAGCTTCTTTGGGTGAGCCCGGGCAAGGGGCAGCTTATAGAAATGGAGGAGGCAGATCTTACTTGTGGAGTCCAGTTTGCTTCACATTTTTTAGAAACTCCTTTCAATAGGAGGAGCACTTGCGAGCTTGCCCACGTGGAGTGATTGCCCTCAACAGAATCCTCTCCTAACTACATGCGAAGAGGAGCCTTCTGCGCCCAACTTCACAAATCATCCTAGCTGCCCCAACGGCAGAGAATCTAAAGGGAGCATGATGCATCCACCTTTGTGAGCCCAAATCGGATTGACTGTTTCGGCAGCTAGAGGAAATTCTCTGAACTTGACCAAAGAGTGAAATCCATGAGGATGAGTGTGCTCCCCTTTGCCAAGATTCTGGCTAGAGTAGCTAGGCGCCATCCTTTTTCCTTTTTTCCTCTTCTCGTTTTCTTCATTCATTCTTGGGAGCTTCTTCCTTTTGTTATTAGGAGCCTTGAGACTCTCGAGCCCCATTTGAACTTGTCCTCCTCCTTTGTTTGGATCTCCTCTTTTTATGAAGGAGAATGATTGGTACCTATCTCCTAGACTGTAAAAAGGGGCTATCACCCTATCTTCTGCATGCACCATTTCTCATGATTACTGCGTAGAGGGCACTGGGTAGGTAGAATTATCGGAGGTCGTGCATGGATCCTAATTCTTTGAATTAGGGAAATGATATATTGACAGTGATCATGCCAGTTGGTCAACAGTGCAACGTCTTCTATCTTAGGAGAGCTACAAGGCTATACTTGCGGGCCTATCAAAGAGATAGTTTTCACTAAGAATTAGGGAAATGATGCACTAATAGTAATCAAGCCAGTTGGTCAACTGTGCGACGTCTTCTATCTTAGGGGAGCTACTGGTCTATACTCACGGGCCTATCCAAGAGATAATTTTTACTGGCTGACCAAGATTGAGCCATATGGGTCTTGAGCTATGTGAAATGCCTCCTGGGCCAAATGGTTCTTCTTGCGGACTCAGAATTAGGCCAACCCACATATCTTCGGACACATTAGTTATAATCCAAAGTTTTGGTTACTATGAATAAGGTAGTAAGTTTGAAGGTCATAGGGAGATAGATCAAGACCAAAGCAAGTAAAACTAAGATTTAGAAATCTAAATTGCCATTATTATGGCAACATGACCAAATTAAGAAACATTGCCAGCAGTGGAGGAGAGAGAACAAGAGTGATGATGATAAATGCCACCAAGAAGATCATGAGTGTAACAATCAAGTCCCTACCAGAACTACAAGTAATCACATCATTTTGTGTGATGAAACTATGATTAACCTTGTTTCTTATGAGATAATTTGAGTGATAGATAGTAGAGCTTCAATCCTTGTTACATCAAATAAGGATATTTACATCTTATACACTTGATGATTTTAAGATATTAAAGATAGATAATGATGTCTTGTCAAACATTGTTGATATTAGAGAGTGTGTTCAAAATCTAGTAATGGAACAAGGCTAACTTTGAGGGGTGTCATATGTAAGGGTCGAGTGCCTAGGACTTAGTTTTTCGTAGCCTTAATGGAAAAATCGGCCTAGGTAGCTAATGGCTAGCTAAGAATTGCTGACCAACTGGCCAAGAATTATTGATCAACTAGATATAGTCGATAATCGCATTGAATCGTTGACCGGAATAGATGGTTACCCATATTAGAAAGTAGACCGGTTGGGTGAGTTGACCGGTTAGAAAAGTTGACCCGTAAGCATAGTTGACCATCTTAATGGAAATCGGCCAAGGTAGTGAGGTAAAAGTTGACTAGACTGGGCGTGTAGTTGACCGATTTTAATGGCAAAATGACCAAAGAAGTAGGCGGTCGGTTAAGAATTGTTGACCGGCCGGATTGAATTGTTGCCTGGCCACGATAAGTTAACCGGCTAAAAGAAGTTGATCGAAATTGTGAGTTAACAAAAATAACTTTAAGAGCGTGGTCTGTAAACGATCAGAAAGAGGCCAAAATCATTGGATAGAGACCGAGGTTGTTTGGGAATCAGAATGAGACTGAGGATTCAGAGAAACCGAGGACTTAGAAAGACCAAACGAGAGATAGTAATCAGACTGGATAAATGATTGGAGTAGATTAATGGCAGGAATGAATCATTGACCGATTGCAAAAATTAACTAGATTAGCTTATTGGCTGATCTTGATTAGAGTCCGACTAGTCAAATCAGAGTAGGTGACTTGCTTCCACCTGCTTGTTAACCTTCTAGAAGGGGAACTGGAATAAGAAAAGAAGTACCAAATAGGTGAATTACCCCCACTTACTCCCAATTAACCCTTTGTCTATAAATACTGAACTTGGGAGATAGGAAAGGAATTCAAAATTTGGAAGAAGCATGAAGGAGAAGGAGGAGAAGACGGAGAGGAAGAGTTCTAGGCTAAGTTTGAGTACGGAAGTTTGTAGATCAGAGGATCAAGCAAGTATACCCTATGATTCGTCCTTAGCTGTTCATGATTCTTGTCCTATTCCTTTGGGTATTATCAATCTAATACCCTTTTCCCTATGTTACTGTAGATTAATATCATGATAAATGCTTTCTCATGTTTTATAGAAATTTTATATTTTGATGCAAGTATTATGTTTCATATGATGAATTTTACCCCATGAATGATGTTTAAATATTGCTGGAATTTTCACCTTGCATTTGAGTCCGGTGTTGCAGTGAATGGCAAAGTTTAAGTTACAATACACAGATAAAGTTAACCTGCATGTTCATTCAGATTGTTTGAGAAATATCGGTTTACTTATTTGGAAAACTTCATCTGTTGGAAGTTAAGATGAAAGCTGTAAGACCAAGGAAAAATTTGTATATGTGGACAACAAGAGGAACTCTGCAATTTGTTATTCGACATTTATTGTTTGATTGATGGCCATTGTAAGACAGGAATTTGTGTAGAGTTTTCATCTAACTTGCTGTTAAGAAACAGGAAGAAGGATACTGGAGTGGCACTTAATGATTGCCTCTGAGATAGGAGGGAAACTTTTGGTTGCATTTTTTTGGACTACGGCCCCATATGCTGGGTTAAAGACATTACCACCCGTCTCTGGGAGTAGAATAAGAGGGTAGTGAGGAGATTACACAATTCTTCCTCGATATTATCCCCTCCCGTTCGATCCATAAAGATGATTGAGTTTTCACATAATTTTGAAGGAAAAATTACTAAGAATAAAATAAAAGACATCCGAACTTAAAGTAAACCCGTGCTCATAAAAACAGCTTCCGATCATATTTTATGTTCTTATCTCGTCTCTTTTGATTTTGTATTAAAAGGTAGCCGAAAACAAAATTTGGTGTCGGATTTGAATACAGATTTGGAACCAGTTTTCATGAAAATGTCTTTAGCCCATGTTTTATGTTTCTGTATGCAAAATGCTTTCACTCCATCCCTTTTTATTTAATTTCAAAACTATAATTATGCATGTCTTTACTTATTGGTATCTTACTAAACATTCTAATTATTCCTTACTATTTTCTTACCTTCAGACGAGCAAAAATTTATACTGGATGAAAAAGAGTAGAGCCGGACAACTAGTTAGGAAAAAAGACTAATCTTGATTCATGTAACAGTTTTTGGCCGACTTGATGTATTTTTGATTATTTTGGGGACTTGTATAATGATTCTGCTATATTAATGGATAAATAAGTGCTTTTACTAAATTTTATGATTTGAGTAATTTTAGTTCCTAGTGGCATCTCATTTGATAAAGGCTCTTTCCTATAACCAACTGAACTAGATAAGGCCGACCAAGAATCTTGGCCAGCCAAGTTGAGGCTGACTTAAGGAGTCCGACCGTTTGGATCCTGTGTACGTTGTATGTTTAAATTATGTATGATTATTCATATTCGTCATATTACTCATTTGCATTGTGTTATGGACAGACGAGTGGAATAACCCAGTAGAGCTCTGATCTGTCACACTTAGTACAAACATTGACGGAGGTCATAAGTAGATTATGACTTGTTCTGTCAGAGGTGATATCAAAGAAAGAGATATCTTAGGTTTGATATGAATTTATGCAAAAGTTTAGGATAGATTAAGGTTGATCAAATGAAAAGATGAAGGAATAGGCCAATTAAGTTAAACCGGCTAGACTTGGTTATCCTAGTCCAGTAATTTAGGCTAACACTAAGTAGGACCAAGACTTTGTGTTTAGGAAGCGTCGTATCCTAGTTACTGCTTAGGCCGAATTGTAGAACTAACCGAGTTGTTCTTTTTTCAGAAGTCAAAGTGTTAGATAAAATAATAGCAAATAGAGCTATTATTTACGAAAACAAACTTGTGAAAGAGGAGTTTTTCAGGAAGAAAATATCTGACCGGAGTAGTTCTAGTGCCAACTCCAATGTAGGATATGAGAGACTACCGAAGAGAGCAAAGCAACATGAGTCAAGGAAGGAGTCCGGCCAATCAGCGCCAACCTTAAGGGTATCAGCAAACCCGTATCCTCGTTGTGGGAAGCTGCAAGGGGACAAGCCTTATTCTAAGATATTAGGAGTTTGTTATAATTGTGGACAAGTGGGATATAAGATAAGAAATTGTCCTCATTCGAAGCGAGCCCTAGCGTCCAAACAAACTATCTCGACCAAGCTGTTTTGCAGTCTCTGTGAAGGAGGCAGAAGTTTCAACAGATATGGTGGAAGGTAAAATTTTTTAGTATACGTGTTGTTGGGTTTTGAATCTATAATTTCTTTGATATACTGTGTTTCCTAAGCTTATTCCTTCATTTGAGAACCATAGACCTGCGTTAGTTATATCGATGATCATGGCATTTTTTTTGTATGATTGACTAGGCTGAATTGGTTTGTTTTGAGGTACCGAGCTTCGGCCTAATTTTGGGTGGTAATTTGGTTGGTGAGCCGCCATACTAGTGTGAATTGGATTGGTAAGATACTACACGCTACAATTGGGTTGTGAAATTTTGAGTATGAACTAGGGTTGATCAAGGAATCAGGAAACTAGTGTCGTCTTGTATGCAAATCGTTTGATGAGGATATGCACCAAATTTATTTAGCAATTGAGACCATGTTAGGAAGTCATCCTGTAATCGCTAAGAATTCTAGCTGTATAAGTATTCCAGAATGTTCCCTAGAGGTAAAGATTAGGTGATTGACCTTTTGATCAAAAATTCAAAGTTATGTCAAAATTGACATCGATCTCTACAGATTCCATACAGAACTAAGGAAGCATCGATTAGTTGTCGCTGTAGGTTACTCTAGAACCTTTGAGGTTGGTAAGATGAACCAATAATGTTAGTTATGAATGAATAGGTGGATCGCTTGATCCTTCACATGGTATTTTCTAAGATCAATTTGTATCCAAAGTATTGCTAATTAGAGATTATTAAAAATTGTGCCGTAACAGAATTTGGGATAAGGATGCGACTGTTGCGAATCCCAATGATGCCGTTTGGATTTAAAAGGTTCATCGGTATTAGGGTGGATCTTTCGATTACTTTTGGGTCAATTTTGTGAAGGTCTCATTGAGGAATTTATAGGATCGTGAAATGTATGAACTCTGTTAAGGATGGTATTATGAATGAGGAATGCCGTTAGCCACATACCCAATTAGGTAGAATGCGAGTTTGATTAAAGAAACGTATGTTGGACATATGGTTCCTTTGATAGTGCGAATGAGATTCTTTAGAGTTGGGAATGGTAGATCATTTGGGAAAGATTGATGTCTTGAACAAACATCACAGGCATCAAGACATTTTAAGGGCCGAGGTAGCTAATCTTTTTGAGGCTACCCAAGTGGATGAATTGACTAAGGTGTGTGCAGTAGTGGCTAAGGACAAATGCTTTTTCTAGAAATAGAGGATTAATTGCCAACCTTATCGTTTGGGTTAATCTCTGCTGGGTCAAGCGAATTTGATACTTTTGAGGAGGGCTTGGATTGTATTTATCCTATATCATATATGGGAGGATTCTTTTGGGTCTAGATGGTGGGAAGTTTACGATTGGAATTACTCCACCCACAATTCGGAATTAGCCATTGGGACTTTTGCTTGAGAATTGATAGGAGTTATGGTAGGATGAATCTTGAGTAACACCTAATATCTAAGTAATGGAGAGTTGCCTCCTAGGTAGTGAGACGGAATGGGTTTTTTTTCTCTAATAACCTCAATTAATAAATATACAAAATCAATGACCATAAAATTAAATATATTAATTTCTATAGAAAATTGGGTAGAACTTCCTCTACAAATGGATAAACCCATTCAAATAATCTGTATTAAACAACCTATTCAAGATATACAAGCAATCAGATCTCAAAATTCAACACTATCTCAAGACATAGGATCCACAAATGTCATATCACCAAGGCTCTAACACAGTACTCCTAATCACTGTATTGAATCTAAAAGAGATGTCATTTAGGACCAAAATAAATCGAATTATCAAAAGCAATTGCAGAAGCAATTATAACCATATATCAATCTGCGGAAGTAAAAACATTATATTCATCAAGGTACAAAAGCATTCTATATCACCATAATATATAACATTCCTTCAAAATACAATTTATATAATTTACAAATCCTCAAATATTCAAAATCTTCAAAAGCCTTCGAGCTCCACAAGCTTCTTCTAGCCAATTCCTATCTTTGATCCTTCCTATTAGATTTCAACTTATCTGGAAGATAATTAAAAGTAAGGGTGAGCTGAAACCCAGTAAAGTATCATAAAAGTAGGGAAGTGTAAAATTTTATACAAAATATAAATACAATAACGGAAAAAGTCATGAAATTATCAAAGAACAAGAAAGCACATGGAAACGTGAGAAAAGCATGAATTGATATGAAAATATGCTAGAAATCATAAATCAGTTTCAAGCTTCACTTATTCTTTAATTTCAACTTTATTGTCCAAAAAGACCCGAACTAGTAGACCATACTATCCGAGGGAGCGAATAATCGAGAATAGATTGTATTCATTTCATATAATCCAAGGCTGATATTCAAAAGTTCTCATTGTCCAATGTTCAATGTTCAAAAGTCTCTGCCCTCTAAAATTAACGCCCCGAAGAGAGGCGAACCATATATCACTTCATGGATGGAGTTATCCTTGATTACCACCGTAATATTTTAAGGTATGTCGGAGAACCTTACTTGACTGAATGACAGTCCTAGATCCGATTTCTTACCGATTTACTTAACTGAAGGTATCCTTGTTCTTATTCCTTTATTCTTATCTCATCATACCTCAACAACGAATTCAAACTCTTTCAAATAATCCTTCAGATAGTTCTGAATACTCTTAGAGATTTTAACAGTACTGCCTTTTTCAAAATTTCAAATAAATATCGCCCAATAAGCTTAACAATAGGTCAAATAACATTTCCATCACATTTCTCAAAATTTTAGAACCAAACATACTCAAATTGTTGAGCTAGGGTTTGAGGCAAATCGTTCAGACAAAAATTGAACATAAAACATGAGCTGAACAACAAAATCGAATCCACAATTCATAATAATCATATATAAACACAAAATCTAGCCATAAAATCATGAGAAATATGCATTATTTGTAACGAAAATTAGGGAATGAGAGTTTTACAGTATATATGTCAAAGTGGAGATATTAAAAAGGGGTAAAAATAAAAAACGTTCAGCGTACACTTGCCTCAGCCGGATTTACCGATTTTCTTATTCTGATCAAATCGGATGTGGCAAAAAATCCATCCTCCTTCTCTTTAACTCTCTTTCTCCTTCGTGCTTCTACTGGTCAAGTCCTCCTCTTTCTTCTCTTCCCCCTTTTTATAAACGAAATTGAGGGTTGGTGACTAAAAACTTGATTGGCGCTCGAGCGCCTATCGAGCTCATGGTGAGCACAAGTCTGGAACAATTGGCGCTGCCCAGGTGGCTCGAGCGAATAGTGAGCCTAGACCATTTTGTTTTCAGTGCCTCCTTCGTGCTCAAGCGAGAAGTGAGCACAATACATTATGTTTTCAATGCCTCCTTGGGCACTCGGGCTAGCGACGTGCGTGGGCTTTTTCAGGAGTAACTGTTTTTGGTACCCTCTATTGGGCTCGAGCCTACGGCGAGCCCAACCCTGCATCTATCTACACTGTGATGAAATTATCAATTTTTTTAATTTTACTTATCCCAAACTTAATTATATTAACTATATTAACTTAATTACTAGGATTTACTATATTCTAGAAATTAGGTCATTACAAGTAGTGACGCCATAAAATTATGAGATGAGAAACTCTCACTGTATCGGTTTTGAAGTTGTTAAAGCAGCAAGAATTAGGGATACTATTTGGATAATTGTGAATTGATAGAATAGGATAGCTCATTTATCTTGAATTGGATGATCTGATCGAAATAAATAAGTTGGCTTGTCTATATAATGATAAGTTGCTAAATATTTAGATTTTGAGGTTTCGATGACAACTTAAAGACTGTACCAAAATTTTGGTATAATTGCCTCAACTGTATTTCCTATGCTAGTTGTGGTTTAAGGATTATGGGTTTTGCCTTGGGCATATTACCTATGCTAGTTGTGGTTTAAGGATTATGGGTTTTGCCTTGGGCATATTAATATCTTTGGGATCTTTTTAGGTCTATAGCGGTCATGTAACCTAAATATCTGATATGAACCAACAAAAGAAACTTGCGAGTTCAAATTTAATATGCAAGTAAATGATCAATCAAAGTAGCACCGCGAAACCTTGGTGGGCCCATGACCCAAAAATCGCAAAATAAGATTGAGGTTCCAAGTGTATATTCATTCTCGAAGCTTAGGAAGTATCTAAGTGAGAGTCTGTTGGTTCGTTTAAAGTTTTGAATTAAGAGATGTAGTCAATAATTGAACTTACCTTTGAATTTGGACGGATTATTGTGATATCTCCCAAGTATCGATGATTGAGGAAGTAAGTTTGTGACTATGATAACCGTTGTGAGAACCTAGACACTTGTCATATGATAAGGTTCTAACTAGGTTTGGATAGGAAAACATGACATGTTGGGAAATTGGACGATTCAATTAGGTAAGGCCTTTTAGGATAAGTCATATGAACATCCTACATAGGAACATGAAAATAGAATCTAAAAAGGCTTTTCCTGATTGTTAAATTTTGATATTCGTCAAATTTTGAGGGTGAAATTTTTATAAGTGGGGAGAATTGTAAGGATCAGATTCCTAGGATTTAGTCTTTCGCAGCCTTAATTGGAAAATCGGCCTAAATAGCTAACGGTCGGTTAAGAATTGCTGACCTATCAGTCAAGAATTGTTGACTGGCCAAATATAGTCATTGACCGAATTAAATCGTTAACCGGAATAGATGGTTGCCCATATTAGAAAGTAGACTGGTTTGGTGAGTTAACTGGCTAGAAAAGTTGACCCATAAGAATAGTTGACCGTCTTAATGGAAATCGGCTGAGGTAGTGAGGTAAAAGTTGACCAGATTTGACGTGTAGTTGACCTGCTTTAATGGCAAAATGACCAAAGAAGTAGACGGCCAGTTAAGATTTATTGACTGGCTGGATTGAATTGTTGACCAGCCATGATAAGTTGACAGGCTAAGAGAAATTGACCGAAATTAAGAGTTAACTAGAATAACCTTAAAATCATGGTTTGTAAACGATCAGAAAGAGACCAAGGTCGTCAAAAAGAGGCCAAAGTGGTTAGACAGAGATCGAGGTTGTTTGGTAATTAAAATGAGATCGAGGACTCATAGAGATCCAGGACTTAGAGAGACCAAACGAGAGACAGTAACCAGACTGGATAAATGACCGGAGTAGATTGATGGCAGGAATGAATCATTGACCAGTTGCAAAAATCGATCAGATTAGCTTGTTGGCCGGTCTTAATTAGAGTCCGACTGACCAAATCAGAGTAGGTGACCTGCTCCCACCTACTCGTTGACCTTCTAGAAGGGGAAATGGAATAAGAAAAGAAGTACCAAGTAGGTGACTTCCACCCCACTTACTTCCACCTAACCCATTGTCTATAATACTGAACTTGGAAGATAGGAAAGGAATTCAAAATTTGGAAAAAGCACAAAGGAGAGAGGAGAAGACAGAGAGGAAGAGTTCTATGCTAAGTTTGAGTAAGGAAGTCTGTAGATCAGAGGATCAAGCAAGTATACCCTATACTTCATCTTTAGCTGTTGGTAATTATTATCCGATTCCTTCGGGTATTATCGATCTAATACCCTTTTCCCTATATTACTGTAGATTAATATTATGGTAAATACTTTCTTATGTTTTATAGAAATTTTATGTTTCGATACAAGTATTATGTTTTATATGATGAATTTTGCCCCATGAATCATGTTTAAATATTGTTGGAATTTCCTCCTTGTATTTGAATTCGATATTATAGTGAATGGCAAAGTTTAAGTTACAGTACACGAATAAAGTTAACCTGCATGTTTATTCAAATTGTTTGAAAAATATCAGTTTATTTATTTGAAAAACTTTATATGTTGGAAGTTAAGATGAAAGTGATAAGACCAAGGAAAAATTTGTATATGTGGCCAATAAGAAGAACTCTGCAATTTGTTATTGGATTTTTGTTGTTTGATAGATGGCCATCGCATGACAAGAATTTGTGTAGAGTTTTCGTCTTACTTGCTGTTAAGAAATTGGATGAAGGATATTGAAGTGACACTCGAAGATTGCCTCTGGGCCATGGGAAAACTTTTGGGGGCATTTTTTTTGGACCATGGCCCCATATGTCGGGTTAAAGGCATTATCGCCCGCCTTTGGAAGTAGAATAAGATGGCAGCCCTTACATTGTGAGGAGATTACACAATCCTTCCTCGATATTGTCCGCTTCCATCCGGTCCCTAAAGATAATTGAGTTTTCCGCATGATTTTAAAGGAAAAATGATTAAGAATAAAATAAAAGACAATTGAACTTAAAGTGAACCGGTGCTCATGAAAACAGCTTCTGATCATGTTTTATGTTCTTATCCCGTCTCTTTTGGTTTCGTATTAAAAGGTGGCCGATAATGGAAATTTGGTCTCGGATTTTGATACGGATTTGGAATCAGTTTTCATGAAAATATCTTTGGCCCATGTTTTATGTTTCCGCATGTAAAATGCTTTCACTCGGTCCTTTTTTATTTCATTTCGAAGCTATAATTATGCATATCTTTGCTTATTGATACCTTACTGAGCAATCTGCTCACTCATTATTTTCTTACCTTCAGGCAAGTAATAATTTATACTGGACCGAAAAGAGTAGAACTGGATGGACTAGTTAGGCAGCAAGACTAATCTGGATTCATGTAGCTATTTTTCGCTGACTTGATGTATTTTTGGTTATTTTGAGAACTTGTATAATGATTCTGTTGTATCAATGGATAATTATGTGCTTCCGATGAATTTTATGGTTTAAATAATTTTGATTCCTAATAGCATCTCATTCGATAAAAGCTCTTTTTTTTATCCGACCAACCTAGATAAGGCTGACCGAAAATTTTGGCCGGCCAAGTTGAGGCCGACTAAAGGAGTCCAGCCATTTGGATCCTTTGTACGCTGTATGTTTAAGTTATGTATGATTATTTGTATTCGTCTCATTAATCATTTGCATTGTATTATGGGCGGACAAGTGGGATAACCCAGTAGAGCTCAAGTCCGTCACACTTAGTACGAATATTGATGGAGGTCATAAGTAGATTATGGCCCGTTCTGTCACATCATACATATACTAAATGCTTGTCTAAATTTTATCATAGGAAAAAAGCTTGTTATTGAGGGATTTTGAACTACTTTTAATGAAAATTAGTAGGAACTCATTAAATGCTCCTTACGCGTAGCAATGGAAATGATATCTTAAAGTTCATACTTGATAAAAGCTTTGGTTTCAAAAGTGGCATGAATGCATATAAGAGCAATAATTTTTCTAAATTATTTCATAAACAGCTTAGTCACATGAATAAAAATGAGTAAAATTATTCAAGTAAGAGGACTATTCTTTCTAGTATGAAGATTGCAAAGGTGAGCAATTGCGGGCACTGCTTGATGGAGAAACTGAGAAGAATGCCAACCTTCTGCAAGAAGGTTGAGTATTTTGGATTTGGTGCATTTGGATATCCATAGTTAGATGAAGCAAAGTATGCATGTGATGCTTTTTTTTTTTTTTTTCATGTTCATTTACGATTGTTCAAGAAAGCTTGGTATTAATACTTGGAGATCTAAGAATTAGGCACTTACAAAAAGATTGAAGTACATCCACAGAGATAATGGTGATGAGTTTACAGTTCCATTTGATGAGTGTTGCCAATGTTAGAGGATTATACATCAATAGACACCTCAGGTGGTGTACATGAGAGGATAAACAAGACACCAATGGAGAAGGTCAATTGTTTACCTCTAGAGGCTAGGTTGCCTATATCCCTTTAAGGAAGCCTTATTTGCAATGGCTCACAAGATTAATTTGTCTTCTAGTACTCCTTTGGAAGTGATGTTCTAGCAAATATTTGCTTGGAAAAGAGGCCTCTTAGAAACACTTGCTTGTGTTCGGTTACAATTGTGTTTTGACGTATGAGAGGTTGAATTTATGTGCTAAGACTATGTATCATTCAATTTGGACCAAGATGAACTTGGCTATAGAATATAAAATCTAGTCTTGAGGGAAATTATTAGAGGCAAAAATGCAATATTGTTAGTGAATAAGATCTTTGAAAAAGTTGCTTAGTGATAGAAGTTAATTCCGTATAAATTTGACTGATTGATGGATTTGGATTTGACATCCTTGACTCATTCACCTATTGAGGTTGGTACTAATGTGTTAGAAGATTTATGGGATATTTAGCAGATTATAACTTTGGCTCTTCTATTAGTAAGGATATTGTGGCTCAACAATATGCATCTATTATTCAACCAACCATTTGATTCAAGAGGTCTATAATAGATCGACAAACTTTTGCACTACCTTTTGTTGTTTAGTAAACATTACTTGTTGAAGGGGGAGCCAAAGTGTGGTGCAATAGCCACGGTAGATGTACCAAGGGAGGAATTTCACAACGTCATGAGGGATGGGGATGAGGATCATGTATTGGAACTAATGAAGTTGTGTAAGAGTAAGAGATCCTATTCAGTCACCAAAGTAAGGTGATTATTTGGGGTGTGTCACTCTTATGTGATGTCCACAACTCCTATACATACTATCTTTAGGTTTCTTTGTTGGCACTTGATATTTGTTTCATGTATTACTCAAGCAGAAATTTGGTAGTGAATAATTAGAAGTGATGTTCATGCAAGTATTGCTTAATCAAAAATTTGACAGTGAGTTTCAAATGACTATTGCTAGAGTGAAAACTATTAACCTAATCGATATATCTATTATTACATAAATGGAGTGAAGTTTTAGTTTCTTTTTAAGTTTTATTCCAAAATTGAGAGCCGAAACAATGTTGGTTTGTGATTTAGGAAATAATCCAAATAATCATCCGGTATAATTTTTTTTTTTTGACAAGAATCATAGTCTAATAGATAGTACTGGCATGATTATATTTCGAATACTAAGTGGAAGATTTCAGATAATAAAAATATAAGTGAGAATACCTAAATACACATATTCATTTCATATTATTTGATATATAGTGGAAAGAAAATAAGTAAAATTAGTAATAGCATTTTTCATAGTTTGTATTATTTTACATATGGTGGTGTTGTACTTGTCCTTACTAATGATGCTTTCATTTATCATGCATTAGAGATAGTTAATTACAGCGATTCGAATTCATATAATAGTATATTGTCTATTTTAAGTTGTAAGTGTTGGCCTACCTCTACATGATTTTATTTTTTGGGGGCTTTTTTATAAAAGGATTTATTATCATTAAGATATTTAAACTTTACTATATAACTCATTTTATCTTCTTTTTTCAAGCGATGTGGAATTCTAAGCACTAATTCTTACACTCCACATTGTTTAAGGAATGACACTCTTGTACATGTGGCATGGCTCATGACTAGCTTGGCGCACCTCCGGCCCAACTCACACCTGTGCATTTTTAATTTGGAGTTATTTTGATACAATTATGAGTAACCCGAGTCCATAAGATAGCATACAATCCACATTATATCGTAGGCATGAACCTATACTAATACAGTTTTATTCTTCTTATATTTTTTCAGAAAAAGATCTATTATCATGAATATATCTAAATGTTACTATAAAATTTATTTCATCTTCTTTGTTAGATGATGTGAAATTTTAGATACTAATTCCTAAATAAATTAATTAAGTTTATATCAAAGCTAAAATCTCAATGTTCGTTATTTATCTCAAATTTGCATAATTTGTGAAATTAATCTTTAGAAAAAAAAAAAAACAAACCCTTCTTCATTTCTCTTTTCTTCCATAGATTATTATAATACCCAAATAAAAAAAATTAATAAAAAATCCATAGATTATTTTAGCCCAATTCTTTCACTATCTCGGAACAATCAAAGCATTAGTAGAACCAAATTCATAAATGATAAAAATAATTTAAGTGTACCTTGTGTTACAAAATGTAGCCTTATTGCATTCTAAGCTTAATTTCACGAAGTCCAAAGATAATGTGGAGTCCCTTGACGAGTCATTGAGAGCCATGTTTGGCAACTCCTTAAAAAATACGTTATGTGGCCATAATCTATATTTAAGGATCATAAAAAACCAATTATGTCACATCTTATAAGATTCATTCTATATAACCATTAACAACATAAAAAAGTAAACTTAAGTGAATATATATATTTGATATTAATAATTATAACTGTCCGATATTAATTAAATAGTTGTATTGTTTTTTTTTTTAAAAAAAGGCTACTTTTTTTTTTTTTTAGAAAGATCCTAATCATTTAATGTTAATTAATTGACTATGATTGAAAGAAATCAAATCAATTATTCTATTAAAGGGTAGAGACCAAAAACCCATAGATATCGCCCATCTCAAGGCTCTTTTCAGTTTTTTTTTTTACTGTAGGTGATGCAAATGATTGACTTTTATTAAAAAAAAATTAAAATTTTTAAAGAAATATTGTGAGTTTATTATAGTTTGAAAATTATTAACCAATCTATTATAAAAACTAACATGTAGATTCTTGACATGTCCAAGAATTGGTCTCAATAATTAAAAAACTAGGAGGGATGACAGTGTTGGGATAGAAAACCCCTATGCTTTTTTTTCTAAATACTGGGTGCTCTTTCACAATAATGTTTGTTTATTCTTCCGTTATCCCGATTTTGTATGCCAATATACTTTTTTTTATATTTTTTCTAATATCAATATTATAAATCTCAAGATTGTTTTACTGTATTTTTTTAATAAAAATATTAAATTACTTTTAAAATTATTTTGGATGATGATAACATTTTATATAAGTAGACGCACGATAACCTGATCAAAATCAATTTTAAATTAAAATTAGATATAAAGTTATGGCTATTAAGTCATATTAATTCGAATATGACTTGATTACTTAGCTAAAATTATAATTATTAGGGTCATTTTTATAATTGGCATATTCCCTAACTGTATATAATTTTTTTTTGTTAGTATCAGGTTATACTTTGTTGAAGTGCTGCATCAACATACTCCAGTGGCCGCTTATTCTCGGATCAACATATGTACCGTGCCTGCTTCTCGCCTGATCCCGCTCGAGCCCAAAAACCAGAATGTCCCCGCTCGCCGGGCACTCGATACCTTGTCGAGCTCAAAATCCAGAATGGCCCCCGCTCGCTGTGCGCTCGTTAGCCCCTCGAGCGCCGATGCAACGGGCAAAAATTTTGAATGATTTTTTTGCACCATCTATAAATACATATCTTATGTTTTTGAAACCTCTAAGACGTCCAGAGCCTCTTCTGACATTGTTGGAGACATTCTACTTGAGAGAAGAGCATTCTCTTTACTCTTTAATCTTGCTCCATTTAAGAAAATCGAAACTACTACACTCTACATCGTTGTGCCTCATATTCTAACAGTTTTTCTCTTCATTTCTCTTTACCGTTTAAACTCTTCCATCCTTCTACTCTCGTTGGAGGCGTCGGTACATTGAAGAAGGAGATCCGATCGTGGTTGGCAATTCAAGTGGCATGAGAGGGAAGGTTAGCGTGAAGACCGAAAGGTGACCGGTTCCGTTGCCGCGGGCAAATCCAAGGAGTTCCTTAGTAGGGATCACAAGACGGGAGTAAGTTGGCTAGGTTAGCGCGTCATTACCATCCAGTCTGTAAGTTGATTTTCATATTACAGTTCTTCCCTAACCGTTGAAACCCAGAGGGTTTTTCTCGATTACCGTGGGTATCGAGTTTTTCCTTCATCACCAAAAATTTTATCTTTTTCATTATTGCTCATCATTATATATATTATGTATAATTGTTATCTCGTTAGCATCTAGAAATAAATATTCTTTACATGTATTGAATATTTAATTTTTACTACTTCCGCTATTATTACACGGGGTCAAAACTTGATTGTTCACGTTAGCACAAAAAGTGCTTTTTCAATTGATATCAGAGACTTACCCCGATCCGCGACCCCCGATCTATATGTATACAAGTGGATCGCTCTCCGTTCCTCCTTTCTTTGATGGGAGTAACTATGCCTATTGGAAGGTTCGGATGAGAGCCTTCCTCAAAGCAATGGATGAGCGGGTATGGGCTACTACCCAAATTGGATGGACTCCACCCAAAAGTGGTGATGAACTAAAAGTTCTATCTTTGTGGTCAAAAGAAGAATTTGATGCCAGCAATTGGAATAGTAAGAGATTACATGTTATTTTTATGGCTGTATCTCCCGAAGAGTTTAAACGGATTTCCATGTGCGAGATTTCTAAGGATGCATGGGATATACTAGAAATCACTCATGAAGGTACTAAATTGGTAAAAAATTTAAAATTACAAATGCTCACTACTAGATTCAGAGAAATACGAATGAAAGATGACAAAATATTTGATGAATTCTATACTCAATTAAATGATATTGTAAACTCCACGTTTAATTTAGAAGAACGAATCCCTGAGAACAAAATTGTTAGAAAAGTTCTTAGGTCACTTCCTGAACGATTTAGATATAAGGTCACTTCTATTGAAGAAAGTAAATACCTTGATAAAATGAAGATCGAAGAACTTGTAAGATCCCTTCAAACTTATGAGTATACACTTCCACAGTTAAGGAAATAGAAATCAATTGCTTTAAAATCAAGTAGGGAAGAGAGAAACCGAGACTCTGATGAAAAATCGTGTAGCGATGACGATTTTTCATTATTTGTTAAGAATTTTAAAAAATTCTTAAAGAAAAATAACTCTTCATCAGAAAAACTAGATGTAGATTTTAAACGATCACATAAATTTGAGAAGAAAGACCGTCGTAAAAGTAAGGACTCCAAATCGAAAACTACCCAAGGAGTTCAATGCCATGGGTGTAAAGGTTTTGGTTACTATCGTGCTGAATGTTCAAATTTTAAATGCCAACAAGGTCAAGCCTTTAAAGCTAATGGGACCTTAAGCGATAAAGAAGAAGAAGAGGTTGAAAAATGCTCTGAAGATGGTCCTGTCAATTACATGGCCTTTGTGACCTCAATATGTGAGAATGATAAACATGTAGAAACAAGTCTTAAACTATCCAATAACTCCGAGAACGAGTCAGAATTTGAATTGTATGATCTTCAGGATGCTTAGGATAAATTGTTTGAGGAATATTTTCACGTTAAGAAAATGAATGTCTCACTCAAACATAAACTGACAAAATTAGAAAAAGAAAAATTAGCTCTAAAATCTGAGTTAGAGACAAAAGTACAAGAAATTGAGACCCTAAAAAGCTCCTTTACTGAAAAAATCACAACTCTTGAATTTGATCTTAAGGCTGCTCGCTCTGATTTGAAACAATTTTCAAATGGGTCCAAAAAATTAGACATATGCTTGGGTTGAGAAAACTTAGAAGAAATAAATCCGGAATCGGGTTACTCAGAAAACTCCTTAAATGCCAATGTTAAATCTAGGACTGTATTTGTCCGACCTACTTCCACACCAAGATGAAGTAGCATCTTATCGAGCCACATTGATCAGCCGTCGAGAGTGTCCCAAGAGAAGTTGATCAATTTCCAAAAAGTTACGAAACATCCGTATCAATCGGACGTCAAAACTAAATATGTTCCAACATGTCATGGATTCGGTATTATTGGTCATATTCGTCCCCGTTACCCCGTCTCATTAAGTCAAAGTAAGTCTCAGCAACACTCTAAGATAGAGTATCTAATTCACTACATCCAACATCTAAATGATCAAGTGATAAACTTAAACAATGTCATCAAATATGGTAAGAAAATGTGGATCAAGAAGACTGAGCTCCGTTACCCCTTTGCCATTGGTGACAAAAAGGGGGAGTAGATTTCTACTCTTCGAAAAGATTGTCCCTGTTAGGGGGAGTCGTGTTATTGTGTTTAGAGGGGAGTCCTATGTCCTTTAGGGAAAACATGTCATTGTTAGGGGAAGTCGTGCCATTCTTGTTAGGGGGAGTCATTATATTTACTAGTTATGTTAGGAAGAGACTTGTTAGTTTTGAGAGGGTGAGTTCTACTTAACCTTAAATGCTACTTATATTTCATTTCTCTGACTGCTGCATGTTAGTTTTCTTCTTCCATTGGTTATTTGTATTATGTTATTTGTACTAATCATGTTTGCTTAGGCAATACCGTTACAGCATCACTGCAGCCGTCACTGTATCAACATAGCAACGCTAGCGTAGATGTTTACATTTGTGTATTGTATTATTTATCTTTTTCACTAGTGTAGATGTTTACTTTCGTTGGAGACGTCGATACATTGAAGAAGGAGATCCGATCGTGGTTTACAATTTAAGTGGCACGAGAGGAAAGGTTGGCGTAAATACTGAAAGGTGTCTGGTTCCGTTGCCGTGAGCAAATCCAAGGAGTTCCTTGGTAGGGATCACAAGAAGGGATTAAGTCCGGCTAGATTAGCACGTCGTTACCACCCGGTCTGTAAGTTAATTTTCATAGTGCAGTTCTTCCCTGGCCGTTGAAGCTCGGAGGGTTTTTCTCGATTACCATGGGTATCGAGTTTTTCCTTCGTTACCAAAAATCGTGTCTTTTTCATTATTACTCATCGTTATATATATTATGCATGTTTGTTATCTCATTAGTATCTAAAAATAAATATTCTTTATATGTATTGAATATTTAATTTTTACTGCTTTCGTTATTATTGTACGGGATTAAAACTTGATTGTTCACGTTAACACAAAAAGTATTTTTTTAATAATGATGTTTGTTTACTATCAGAATCAGATAAACTTGAACTGATCAAATGATATTTTTATTTCAAATATTTTTGTTTTAAACTAGCAATTTATTTTGAGAAGCATATCAAACATTAAAAAAAGAAAGAAGTCCAGAAAGGGCCGAAAGCAATATCAAAGAAGGCATTTTCTTATTTTGGGCAACTGATAAAACTTCGTGTTTAGTTTCAACGGTCTGTCGATTTCACAGCCGAAGGACGTCTTTGGCATTCTGCTTTGAATTATTTTTATTTTTAATTTTTTTTGTGTTTTATCCAGCTTTCTCATTCCCTTTCTTCTCACTTTGCGTCCTTCGCCTACCACCAACATCGCTCTTCTCCGATCCATCGTCATGTTCCAAATCAGGTACTCCTTCCCTTTCTACAGTCCCTACCTTCCTATCGATTTATGGGTTCCGTTTGAATTTATTAATAAACTGTGATTGCTAGGTACATTTTCTTGATTTCCCTCATTCTTTGTTCTTTATAAAATGGGCATTGTTCTATTAATCTGCTGAGCATTGTGCTTTTATTTTGATGGTTTTGATAGTTCTTCATTGATTTTTTGTTTGCTAATACTGTTGTGGTGTAATTGCCCGTTGAGCGCTGTCTAATTTGCTATTGGATCATCATCTGCACGGGTTTTTGTCTTCATTGTTCGGTTCGGCAGTCTGATTGCATTTGATCGTCTGTGTGTGGTCCATTACATTTCACTTCTGTTTCACAGTTGATGGTTGTTGTTAGTTCAGAACACTAACTATGTGCAATCGTTAAATGCAATTATACTCCTTTTTTATATTGTTGATGGTCAAGTGCACGATTTGCCTATATTTATGTGCTGTTTATTAAAATCTTCTTTGGGTTTTATTTTATTTGGGTCGCTGCATTAGGGTCTGGTGGCTACAAGCTTGATTTATTGAGATGGGAATGCCGGTTTTCATCTGGAAGCGCAGGAGTGTATGTTGTTTGGATGAGCTGCTCTTCTTTTGGGTGTCCCCAATTGGGAATTTTATGTGACTTCCAGATACAATTCAATTGAAAATGGTGACCAGGGGAACCTTTTCTATTAAAGACAATAGCAATCTGCGAGGTTTTGCCATTTCGTTGAAATTGGCAGCATGTGAATGGGTATTGCTGTTCTTCTTGCTACTTGATGCAGCATTTTCCTTTTTTGTAACGAAGTTTGCTCAATATTGTGAATTGCAATTACCTTGTGTAATTTGCTCGAGGCTTGACCATGTTTTTGGCAAGGAATATTTCTACAGGAATCTACTTTGCAGTGACCATAAATCTGAAATATCTTCTTTAGGTTGTTGTCGAATTCATGGTAACCTTGTCGATGTTCATGACATGTGTGAAGAATGTCTATGGTCGTTTGCCATGAAGAGAGTTCCAATGCAAGAAACATACAAATTTTTAGTAGGTAAACTGGGATTGGATGGTCTTGATAATCAACTACTCAAGGACTTTGTTCCTGGTTCTTTGTGTATGAAGTTATGTTCCTGTTGCAGTAAACCATGGAGATGCACACCAAATATGCAGGAATTGTCTCCGTTACTGTCAGTTGGGCCTAAAGTTGCTAAACCAGATATTCCTTTGCCAAGGCCCCCTGTCGCCAGATGTTTGAACCGCCAATATGGCTTAAAGAAAAGGGACAGATTTTCTGTTTCTTGTACTCCTCTTCTCCTCGGATTTTCAGGCTGTGATTCCTTGTCTCATGTGGGATATACTGAAGTGAAGACCACTTCCGACTCTGAGTCTGATTTCCCATTTTCAGATGATGATAATGCAAGCATTGTGTTTTGCGATCAAAATGATGTGCAGAATGAATATGGAGATGAACAGAGTTCAAGATTCTTACCCAAGCAGTATGATGAGTTCTTCCCTATGAAGCAGACCTACCAGCCCATGAATTCGGGGTTTAATCTTATTGACTCTGATCTGGAGCCTGAAATTGCTGAAAAGAGTGGCTGCAAACACTTTTCTTCTGATGTTCATATAGAGAATGGATTGGGGGAAATTACTTGGCATTCACCTCACGAAAATCCCTATCATCTGTCACTACCTGAGCTCATCTCATTGGATGATATTCCTCTTTCTTCCAATGCCATGGAAATCAATCCCATTGTATCACTACATGATAGAATTCCCAACATTGCGCAACTACCTACTGAAGTGCCATCAGAGGAGTGTAAGCTACGTTCTCTCCCTGTGTGTATGATCTTCATGCTTTGTTCTGTCTAGCTTACCTTTGTCATTTGTTTGGTGTTTGTTTCAATTAATTTTCTCTTTTTTTTTTTCTTCTAAATTTAATTTCAGTTGCTGGTATTAAGGAGAATGGAGATATCGGACATATCCCCGTCATCAATATGTGGGAAGCTTTTGATTCAGCAAGTAGAAAAACTGGACTGGGCATAGGTACCAATCATGCTAGAAAAGATGTTGTGCCAGAGCCAGAGCCAAATCATAATGGTCATCACAATGCAGGTGAGCTTGCTGCCAACAGCAAGGGTCTAGAAGCACGCATGCTGCTTGCAGAAAAGCATGATAGAAAGGATCATGATGGAGTTGATAAAGAAGTAAATTTGGGTACTTCGGAAATGCCAACATCCCATTTTCCCAATCTATCATCGAGCAATAGAAGTTTGTGGGTGAATGGCCATGCTGATGCAATTCAAATGACTGATGCTTCAAGTTCAAATGAATCAGGTAATCAGCAGCAGCATTCATCATCAATGGAGAGGTCTCACTCTTATGAGTCATTAGATGGGAGTTGTGTCAGTGAAATGGAGGGTGAAAGTCTTGTTGATTGGTTAAGACGACAGCTTAAGCATGATAGAATGCGCATTAGCAGTTTGCACAAGGAGCTAGAAGAAGAGAGAAATGCTTGTGCAATTGCAGCAAATGAGGCAATGGCTATGATAACTAAACTGCAAGAGGAGAAGTGTGCACTTCGCATGGAGGCCCTCCAGTATCTGAGAATGATGGAGGAGCAAGCTGAGTATGATGTGGATGCCCTAGACAAAGCAAACAATCTGATTGCTGAAAAGGAGAAAGAATTACAAGACTTGGAAGCAGAGCTCGAATATTATAGGGCCAAGTACCCAGATGAACTTGAGTTGGACCACGTAGTCAACCTCACATCAGATTTGATCAGGGAGAGCATGAAGTCAGAGGAGGCTGGGACTTTGAATGTCGAACGCATTGAAATTGAGAATTCATAGAACCAGAATTCCTTCCCTACTGCCTCAAAATAATGAAAGACTGCCTTGAAAAATTTACGTCTTCAGTTTCACCTAAATCTTGATTGGCAAGCAACACTTCTATTTGTTTTTACCTGATCTATCCGCTTGATGATCCTCTGAAAAAGACTACAGAGCAGTGAAATGAATGCAAGAGTTCCATTCATCAAGGGAAGGCTCTGTCCATTTTGGCAGATGTAAATGAGCCTCCCGAGACTGAGAATCATCAAGTTGAAGCTTTTACGAAATTGAAAGCAGCAACATGCAGTATAGGATGCAATGTTTGAAAGTACTCGTGTCATCAATTTTCCATTTTAAGCTTGGTCGATTCATGTGGGTTGAATGGGCTGTGTTTCTTGGTGATATTCCAGAGAACTAAGCATCACAGTTGCAAAATTTTGTGGTACATTTTCGTCATTCCTTGTGTCGAATCTAAATAAGCCAACTGATGAATGCATCACCTTCTATGTAAATTCTGATGGGTCTTCATTTTGTTCTATTGTAAAGATCACAACTAAGGAGAAATTCACTATTTCTTCCCATTTTGTTGTTAATACCGCAGGTTAATTTCATATTCATAGACATCTTATCAACTTATCATAACATTATTGTTTCTTTGAGATGATATGACTGGCTTGTACTTGGACATATTTGTCTGTGACATTGCATGGCTGACTTGATGCACATCCATGCAACATAGACCTGACTTACTTAAAGAAAAAGCCCCAAAACTGTGTTTTTGTTTGTGGGGAGTAAAATATGAATGTCTATAGAATATATTTTATTTGGCTTATATTAAGTTTATTAAAAAATTTGGGGAGTAAGGTATCAAAATTAAAAATTAATTAATTGCATAGTTAAAAAAGAACAATTATTATAGAATGGGTGACCTAGTTTAGAGTTTTATGTTGTCCTTTCATTTATATATTTACTTGTGAATGTAGGGATTCTATTCAAACTAGCATGAACTTCCTCCCTAGACCGAGGAAAGCCCCTCCTCTCCAAATGTGGACCATTAGATCAAGTATCTAACGATCCTTATTTTATAATTTAGAAAAATACGATATTAGTTTTATTTTTACTTTTTTTTATAATATGACTATTTTAATATTATTTATAAAAATTTTTTAAAAAATATACTTTACAATACAATCGCACTTAGGAGAGACTTCTACTCACTCTTCGCACCGACAACCCCTCAATCCTCCCCGCAAGATAACCCAACCCAAAAGGGAAAAAAAGAAACTTATGACTATCCATTGGTAAATAATAATAACACCAATTAATGTGTCTATAGATTTAGATTATTGTACGGATTAGAAGGTTGTTTGATCTTTCTCAGAATGTCAAATTGAAACGGATCTGATCTTCATCATTTTCAAATTTGGATCCTACATATCACAACTAATAAATAAGATATTAAAGGATGGTGAAAATTTACTTCCCGATATATTCTCTGATACTCAAATTAAAAATATTTCTCCAATTGATAGAAAGATAAGAGTAAATGAATGATGCGTTGATACGTGTAGTGGGGAATTGAGAGTATAAGTGTGTTCGACTAGGGAGTAGCTTACTGATGAAGGTCTGGGCTCTGAAGAGAGCACCCGGCTAGTGAGCTGCTTTGAGAGATGGATGATTGTGTTTCGATAAGTGCACCCAATTAGAGGGCGGTTTTGAGAGACGGAGAATTGAGTTACGCTAAGTACATTCGACTAGGGGCTACTTTGAGAGATAGAGGATTGGATTCCACTAAATGCACCTAACTCAAGAGCAACTTATTAGAGGGAGAGAGTTTTGCACTCGTTGAGGAGTGGCTGGCTGATAAAAGTACTCGCAAGCAGGTGGTTAACCAGTGGAAGAAAAGATTCTTAGGCACTGATAGTGAGAAGAGAGACACTCATTGGTTTCCTCTCTTACAACAGAAGGGGGGCTCTCGAGGTCATGCTCTATGAGTCGCCTGCACTGGTCTTGTGGCATAAGGACTCGAAGCTGGAAGGAGGCTTGCACAACCATTGGCTAGAATCGGAAAATGTGGCCTCCCTAAAGACGAGAAGGGAGTGGGCATGCCTTCTGAGCCTTCTCTCTATGCATTTCTTCTTCTTTCTTTCTTTTCCTCTCTTTTTCTCTCTATGTTTCTATCTTACCGGAGACCTCTCTTACCCGTATGGACGAAGGGGTATTCATAGTATTGGATTCGGTTCAACCTTAAAGCCAATTGTCGGTTGCCCTGGTGGATCTGCTGAGTTGTCTCAGCAATTGCATACGAAATGAGTATGGTAACCCCTACTACCTGGAAATATTCCTTCATTTGTTGGGGGCAATTATGGAGATCATTGCATGGCGACTGTCTTTTTGGGGATGGTTTGTTAAATCGTGAATGTCATCTTGGGGGGGGGGGCGATCTTGGATAGAATTTGAGCTGCCTCTATAATTTTGGCAAGTGCCGCTCGCATGTTTGCGGGGTGATGCTACAGACTGGTGGTCATCATCTGCAGATGCTACTATGGCCGCAAGGAATCATGCGTTGGCAACAGCATTTGGGCTCGCCCCCTGGGTTAGTGCCATTGGGTTGTCTCTGGGTTGGGCTGCTGATTGGGCTTACCATGGTACTTTTGGGCTCCGAGCTTTATGAAATCTTGTTGATCTTTTTCTTCCTAGGCATGTTTGCTGATAGGATGGGTTCTGGGTCGGCCCATAAAATTGTCAAACCCATCGCTATCCCCCATGCTAGGAGATTGAGCTTCGTCAACTCCCGACATGTCTACAGATGGGACGCCGCCTATAGGTCTAAGCATGCTTTCCTTTCTTAGGGTTCTGCAACTTTTCCATATAAGAGAATAGTGATTTGATGCTTTGTTTAGCAAGATTTAGGGGTGATTCACTGAAACCATCGATTTTCTATGGATAGCACCGACTAACGTGATCTTCTGCATTAATGGCTCGTCGACCTCCTCTTTCAGCTATAAATGGAGGGGCTTCCAACGCTTTACTTCCTAAGCCACCCTTTTACTAGCCAAGCGGTGTGAGAGTTCTGAGCGGGCATGATGCCTACACTGCCATTGGCCAGGATCAGATGAAGTTCTCAGAGGTTTGACGATACATTTGAAGTTTGCCATGATTTCCATACTTTGACCGTCCTCATGTTGTAACGGATGAGATCAAGGTACAAAGTGGTTGTTATCCTCTTCTCCCAACTGTTGTCATATAGTCCTTACTATGGGTGCTTTAGGAAGTGGACGTTCAGCCCCTAAAGGGGAGAAGATTGCCCCTTCTCCTTCCTCTTATGGCAGATGGCCATTCCATCTGTGGTCCTCGCAAGACTATTGGTGACCATTGGAGGAGGAGCTCCTAAGTCTACCTCGAGTCTATGCTATCGTCGCGAAACAGGGTCTGGCGTAGACTTACAGCTCTCACAATTACAACCTGTCTTGATGGAAGATCTTTCGTGGTTGCCTCTCGGGTAAGAATTGGTGCTTGGCTCCCAAGGCTCGCCAAGGAGGGCTTTTGCATACGTTTATTGCTTTAGTAGCTCAATGGCGGCAGTATGCAGGAGCCTCATCTTCTTGACCATCTAGAATGCTTTTTTTTTTTTGGTAAGTGACCATCTAGAATGCACTATTCTCTAGGCTGAGATTCCTTTCTAGTGTCAAGTGTCTACTTGCCCTTTCAGTGTTTGCCCCAATGAAGCAGGGTTTCAGTAGCCCAAATCATCGTCCTATGTATTTTTATCTCCTTTTTGGATTGTACGTCCGCTATTGCAAGTTTTGTACTTTATAAAAGGAATTAATGAATGGAACTATCAAGTACTGTTTATTTTAGTTATATGGCTCTAATATTCTTACATGTTGTGAATAGTTGAACCGCTTACATGCTACTGTACATTGCTTGATGTCTGATCATCTGATGGTTCGAGCGGCTGGCGGTTTGGTCTTCTGGCGATTCGTCGCACAGCCAGGTGTCTTGAACGCTTGGTTGGGGCACTAGCTGGGTGAATCAACCTCGAGCTTGTTAGAGCTACATGTTATCCATCATCGACTTTGAAAGAGGCATGTTAGGTCATCATTAACCAGGCTGCTCTGTCGACTCGTTGTCCTAAGCGTCCAGTTGTCAACGCATTGGATGGGGAGGCATCACATTGATCAGCATGACAAGGCCAATGAATGGATGCACCATAGCACTCTATGGTGAGGACGCTTGTTGCGGTCATCATGGAGACGCACCTCTTCGATTTCCTAAAATGATGTCGCTATTGGACTGAGGCGTTGGTTATTTAAACATTGGCACTTAGCCGCCTCCTTATTCCTTTGTTTTGCAAATACCTCTGCCCTAGTTTTACCATCCTTCTTTTTGGCTTGCTCTACTTTTTGAATGGCTCACCAAGACGTTGTCAATATTTCAGCCTTGATTGCTTGATCATCGAAAGCATCGTCTTCCACGCCCCAGTGCCTTTGACCGAGGAGGGAGGTGACAATGAGTGAACGATGACGAAAACTAGAGAAGATGACTTGGCAAGCATAGCTGTCGCCAAGGAGAGGCATCGCTAGGGTGCCTCAACTCTTGGGACCTAGGGGGTTTTGAGGGCTCCTCCTAGCCTTGAGTCCATTAGATCTTCTCACCAGGCCTGTTCGCCTTACTAGGAGGTAATACTCCATAGATTTCTGTATCTTGCAGTTATGCTTTTTTATTATAGCCTCTGTCTGCCTACTCTTTTCTATTTGACAGCCACAGGGGGAGCCCTGCGCGGGTGGACGAGGCTTTGCACTTGTGGGAGGTCGAGATTGCTCGCTTGACACAGGCTCACGGTAATCGAGCCACCGAAGAGGTGGAGCGCTTGGATAACACCGTTGTTGGTGAGACACTATAGAGTCAAGAGTAGGCCAACTACCTCGACCATACTCTGTCCGAATCAAAGGCAAGATCGAAGAGCTCTCAGAAGGTCAATCCCGGACTTTGGATCGGATTGTGTCGCCTGATGATGAGTTTTGGGAGAGTCAACAGTAGCTCAATGAACTACTGGGCATGTACGCCCATTTCGTGGGAGAGTTGAAGACCAAGCTTTACCCCAATGAGATGGCCCCGATACTGGATGACCGGTTTCAAGATGACATTCGTTTCTGTAGACGGATAGTCTTTTTGGTAGCCCCAAATTTTCTTATTAGTTTCCTTGACTCGAAGAATGTTGGAGCTTCCCACCATTCAAAACTGATTGGCTTCCCAGTGAGAGAGGTAGAGGGCATACATCCACGCTCTCTAGGGGGCCTTGACTATAGGATAGTTATTTGGTTAGGCTACTTTTTGTGCTTTTGTGGGCGGTTGAGTGCCCTAGTTGTGTTTTTAGATTATTAATAAATCAGACTAATCGTTTTAATATTTGTTTGTGGCATTAAGAAAATGTAGTTGTCAGCTAAGCCTTGCAGCTATCACCACTAGGCTTTGGCGTAACCTAGGCCATTACTTGCATGTAACCATTAGTGCTTGATCCTATTAGAGGACATCGTAAATTTCATGTATCTTGTCCTAATCTGCCAATCATTGTAGACTGATGGTGTACATCCCTACGGGAGGAAGTTGTTACATATATGCTGAAAAATCCTCTAAGATTTTTATGACCACTTGATGGGAAAGTCTGACTCTTAGTCAACAAGCCCCCTGTGCCACAATGTTCAATCTCGTCGGGGCTATTCAATTAATAGAATCGAGGTTTAAGATTCAACGGTGTTTGGGCTGTTCGGGTGTTGGAATCGAGGTTTTTTGATTGAGTCACAGTTGGTCGAGGAAAGGGTGAAGAAGTTCACCTAACTTAGGGGTAGCCTAAATCTTTTAATTAATACAAGTATACAAGTATTCATATGATTGGCATAACAAATAGAACAAGTAATGATTGATGTCCAAGTACTCCACATGGAGGCATTTGACTTACCTGCGCTTCGTAGAAAATTGTCGGTTACACCTTTTGGGATGGAGGGCACCTTGGGCCCATGGGACTAGCCTTCTGATCTAGGTGTGTAGCATATATGCCCCACTTCGAAGGATCGTCGAGGTTGGAAATGATCCCTGATAGGAGAGAGACTAATTGTTTTGCCCAGCAGCCTCGTACTTGTGACCTTTACACTCCGAAGGATTAGGTTCGTTGCATTGAATCGGCTGCATGATTTGGATGCTAGGCTTTCATTGCGAACATACGACCCACGGGTATCCAGGGGGCTAAGGGCTCTACCACCTCGGAGGCATTCCAGCCTACTGTTAGCCTTGCACGACATGCTGGCGGCATTTCCTGGCATAAAACGCCGCATGCAAGGGGTGGAGGGCTCTACCTCTCTTAAGGGCATCCCAACCTACTTTCAACATCATGCTGGGAACTTATGAGGCCCAAGGGGTCCGACGAGGCACAGAAGCAATCTAGGAGGAGCATCGGACTGAAACTTTGGCTGTAGGGCTTCAGGTTTAGTTCCCAGATGCTATTAGGAGACGGAGATGACTGAATGGTGACCTTGCTAGGTCAAAAAAGTGTCCTATGAAGCTGCACATAATTCCTTTTCGAGTAACAGGCTTCCTGTCATCACAAGAGCGGTGTGGACCGTACCACTCTAGGCTTTCATCCTATGCCTCATGACTCGATTAGATCTCTAGCTACTGCTAGGCCCTGTGACCTATGGCCACCTGGGCCACGAGGTCTCTAGGCCATTGGATCTTCTACGGATGCTGATTTGCTTCGATTGTCTGGGAGTTAGAGGGTGGAACCCCTGACGTAGCACCTTTGGATGGATGTGTGCAGTTTGGAAGAGGGCACTCAATTGAGCAGTGAGCACTTGCATGTTTTGTGGCTGGTCGTCTATCGACATAGCTACCCAATGAGGGGATGTCATCGTGAGGGACGTCTCAGGCTGGTACGATAGATAGTGGGCCGAGTATGTCAAGCCCCAATTGTGAGAATTATGATAATTCTATAAGGTCTACTGCTCTGTGAAGGGTCGATGAAAGGCATGGCCACAAGATTGGCCTTGCCAAGCCTCGGAGTCTGACCTCTCTTTCCAGCATGGCCACTCACGAGTAGAAGGATAAACATCCTAGAAGCTTTCTCCGGGTCTTATCTCTTGCCCCAAGGAGAGAATGATAGAGTGTCTGGCGACATTGGAGGAGTTTTCTTTATGGGCGGAAGGTTACCGATCATTTCGGGGATAACCAAGGCATCATTGCTCTAGGCTTTCACCCTGTGCTCTGGGACTGAGTTGAACTCTCTCCAAGAGTGAGCACTATCTCTCAAATCCTTCCAAATATCAAAGTCGTCAGGTGGATGAGTTTTTCCTTTGGCTGGCAATCTCTTTCCCCGGCTTCTCCTTCTAGGTGTTGATGCTTGTGCATGAGTAGAACGAGCCCCCAACCATCATCATTCAGATGAGTGCATAAGGCCTGGGGTAGCTTAAGCATGATGCCTTGCTAGGCAGCGAGTGCATGCTCATCAAAAGCCAACCGCATGTCGCCACAGCTGTCTGGAGGGTCATTGCCATGGGAGGCGATGTCTTTGATTGATGTGCTAGTTAGAGCATGAATGTTGACTGTGCTTGTTTGTCTACGAGTGGTGGCAAGAGTTTTAGTCATTTTTTACAAGCTGAGCCAATATTGTATTCATAGATCTAGATTATTGTATGGTTTATAGAGCTACTTGATATTTTTCAGTTGGTTGAATTGAAACAGGTTCGATCTCTATCATTTCAAACTTGGATCCTATATATCACAATTAACAAATAAGAGATCAGAGGATAGTGAAAACTTTTTTCTCAATATATCATTTGATACTCAAATTAGAAATCTTTTTTAAATAGATAGAAATATAAGAGTAAATGAATTATACGTGAATGTATGTAGCGGGAGATTGAATGCATGAGTGCACTCGGTTAGGAAGCAATTTATAGAAGGAGGTCTGCGCTCAAGAGAGTATGCCTAGCTAGGGGCAACTTTGAAAAATAGAGGATTATGATCTAATGAGTGTGTCCAGCTAATGAGTAATTTTGAGAGATTGAGGACTGAGCTCTATTGAATGCACCTGGTTACAGAGTGGCATTGGAAAATGAAGGGTTGAGCTCCATTGAGTGTATTCGGTTAGAGGTGGCTTTGAGAGATGGAAGATTAAGCTCCACTAAGTACACCCGGTTAAGGGACGGTTTTGAGGGATAGATGATTGAGCTTTGCTGAATGTGCCTGACTCAAGAGCAGCTTAGTAAAGGGAGAGAGTTTTTCACTCATTGATGAGTGGTTGGTTGATGAAACTACTTGCAAGCAGGTGGCTAATCAAAGGAGGAAAAAAAATCCCGGGTGCCAATGGTGGGGAGAGGGATTCTCATCGGTATCTTCTTTGACTACAAACGAAGGGGCTCTCTGGGCAACGCTTTACAAGTCGCCTTCACTGGTCTTGTGGCATGAGGACTCGGTGCCAATAACAGGATTGCATAACTATCGGCAGGAGCAGGAGAATGAGGCCTCCCTAGAGACGAAAAAAAGTGGGCATGCCTACCGAGCCTTCTCTTTGTGTGTAATATTTCAAATTTTTATTTACATTTTTTTAATATTAATTGTGATTTTGGATAATTTAGAGGTAAACAAATTAAATATTATAAAAATTTAAAGGATATTTAAATCAATTGGGTTGGTGCTCGGACGCTGATTAGATTATAAAATTATGATAAAGGAAAAAAGAAAATAGAATATATATATATATATAATATTAATATCAATAATATATATAAAAGAAGAAGAAAAGCGGAATCGGGGGAAGCAGGTGAAGGGAAAGAAGGAAGAGAAGGGGAAAAGAGAGGATAGGGAGGTGAAAAGGGAGAGTAAAGTTTTGGCATAGTAGGAGAGAGAAAGAGGAGAAGGGTTTGGATTAGGAGAGAGAGAGGGCACTGGCAGCACACAGCGAAGAGAAAGCACACCGGGAAGGCTAGTGGTGGCCAAGAGAGGACGCAGCGGTAGCAGCAGGAGAGAGAGACCGTGTGGGTAGAGAGAGAAAGGCACGTCGACAGGAGAGGGAAATGTCTTATTCAAATATTTCAGAGTATCTTTTCTTCTAATTTTTGGAATATAAAGTCGAAACAAGTATCTGTAACCCCTATGCTTGGTTTGATTTAATATATAATATATTTTGGATATTATTTAAAATTTTTACTAAAATACATGTATTTTTCTATACCGAATCTATTTATTTTGCCATGCATGTATGGTTCAATGGCTAATTTGGAGGTTTTTGGTTCGAATTTTATGATTTTGGAGGATTTACCATTTTTTTGAAAGTTTAAAAAATTTATTGAATACCGTATATTTTTATACCTGTATTTTTTTATGAAAATAAGTATGAAACTTTGCATTAATTATGTATTTTTACATGCATGTACCGGGTTATGGTCACCTCATTTGGATTTGTTATTGGATATTCTAACTAACTCTCGCTGGGAAGATTTATTATTTAAAAATATCTTTCCACCAGTGAAAAAAGTATGGACATAGTGGTCCTTCCCTTTGGATGATTTGATTAGATTTTATAATATATTCGGATATCCTAATATATCTGATAAGTTTGAGAATTGTACCTAAACTCGTTGGTGGTTAAATATAGTAAGTAACCTTACCTATGAGAGATATAATATATAGGTGGCCAAGTATGCTAACCTAATTTGTATTTGATATGGTTTAAGATTATTCGGAGTATATGTAACTCTTCTACAAGTTAATTTTTAAATAATTGAAACTCAAATTTGGCTTATGATTTATATTTCTATATTAATTTGTATTAGATTTTTATTCGGATTTGGATTTGAGGTTCACCGATTTTACCCACAGATAGATCTTGGTATTACTCGTACAAATAATTTTAATTATATATTTTTATCCAGACCTTTAGATTATCTGTTGTAATATTATTTTGACTTTTATACACGCTATTAGATTATCTAACTATCAATTTTTTTCCCAAATCACGTGCTAATTAGGTCTTAGATTTGGATTTGGACTTGGTTTGGACTTGGATTAGAGATTTGACTGTTAAAATCGGTTCAAATCATTTATATATATATATATATATATATATATATATATGTCCTGATAATAACTGTTTTCTGATTGAATATTTATTTTAAATTTGAATATTTAATTTTAATACGAAATTATAATTGGATTTTGAATCTTTGATTTCTATTAGATTTATTATATCAACAATTTAGATTTATTTATTTATTTGATTGGATTTTATTTTGGATTTAATAAATTGATTTTTATATCGATGACTTAGATTTATATTTATTTTATGATTTTAATATTTATTCTTTAACATTCCCTTTGATTTATTAGACCCGTTTGCTCATATATTGTATTTGATGGGCTCTAAGCTCTTGTTTTATATTTTGTCCTTTTAAAATAGAAAAGTTTGGATACATTGTAGGAGTATGGACATAATTTGCCAGCTATTCGTTCAATTTGAGGAGTTTTAACTTTATTATAACTTAAATTGGTATTTGATATAATTGAATTTTGGAGTTGGCCGGATATAAACCCATAGTTATTTTTAAAAATAATTATATTATATCTGATTATAATTTTAATTGAATTGTTACCTCTTTTATGATGATTATAAAATTTGTCATATTTATATTATTTGGAGGGTTATCTGACAAAATCCTGTGTGGGTTATTGATTTGTCAGATCTTGAAAATTTGGTTTGTCACACCAAAATTTTAGGACTTAGCACCATTTATTAAATTTATTTAAAATTTTAAAATTTAAAAATAATAATTAATTAGACCTGTTAATTTTTAGATCGTGACACTATATATTCCTTATTTTTTTCTGCTTCTTTTCTTATCTTTTTCTCGCCCTATTTCTATCTTGCCAGATATCTCTTTTGCCCATAGGGACAAAGGGGTATTCATATTGTCGGAGTCGATTCAACCTTAAAGTCGATTATCAGTTGTCCTAGTGGATTCGTTGAATTGTCTCAACGATTGTATACGGGACAGTATGGTAACCCCGACTACTTAGAAATATTCCTTCCTTTGATGGGCAATCACGGAGATAACCACATGACAATTGCCCTTCTGGGAACGATTTGCTAAATTGTAACTGGCATCTTGGAGGCACATAATGTTGGGTAGAATCTAAAATACCTCTATAATTTTGACAAGTGCCACCTGCTTATTCGCGAGGTGATGGGGCAGATTAGTGGTCACCATCTTCAAATGTTGTTGTGGCTACAGGGAATCAAATGCTGGTAGCAGCATATAAGCTCATTGATTAGGTTGGTCCTACTAGGTTGTTTCTGGGCCAGGCTACTTATTTGGCTTACTATGACGTCTTCTAGTTTGGGTTTTATGAAATTTTGTTAGGTTTTCAGTTCCTGAGTGCATTTGCTAGCGGGCTAGATTTTGGGTTGGCCTATAAATTTACTGGATCCATCACCAATAAATTATGGTATTTTACTAGTTGGGATCAACTATATTAATATATTTTCATCATCACACTAAATATAGTATATTATCACGATGTATAAATAATATTTCTTAATAAAATTAGAAAATAGATATTACATATAAAATTTGACAATTTTTTATTATTTTTCCCAGTTAAATTCATGCTATTGAAGACGTTTCAATTTGAATGTCCCTCAAGTATTCAATGAGTTTTAGTTTGTTCAATATAAACACAAACAATATTGTTTTATGAAAATATGGGATTTAGAAGACATCATTTATATATTAGTAATTGTTTTTTTTTTTTTTACCAACTTGAATGTTGTTTTCTAACAAACTCACTGTATTAAATATACGAAGAGATATCTTCATCGTGCAATGATGAGAGATAAGTATTTTATTTACATAATTAATGTGACAACTTTTGAAAACTCAACGGTATCGTTGTATTTATAAAAGACTCATTAAAATTTGAGGCAATAAAATTCAGATCACATAGGCTAAAGTTATTGTTACATTAGAAGTCAAAAGTTAAAAAAAAAAAAAAATTGAGAGAATTTGAAAAAACTAAGCAAAACAATAAGAAAAAAAAAAAAAGAATACATTCGATTGCATGTTTGTTTGCTCTTCATCCTTTCTCTTTCTATTCCCCATTTGCTATAATTTACGTGCATTTATTAAAACCGCAGCCCATTACGATCTTCTTACGCCCCGATTCTTCTCTTCAGAACCAGCAGAAGCAGCAGCACCAGCTTCAACAATAAAGTCAGGAAAGGCGGGCGGCGCCACCTTGCGGCCAGAGCGGCTACCGCCACGGCCAGCCACGTTCATCTCCTTCAAGGTGCAGTGGCCACCCTTGTTCCTGCCGCTAATGTACGTGCATGGACTCGCTTTCGAAGGTGTCACCGTCCCACGGGGCAGCGCCTGTAGCACCAACAGTCCATCTCCCTCTAGGGGCCTCATTGCTTCGAGCTGCTGAAATCTCATTGCGAAGCAAATTGTGAAGATAATCAACAGAAGCGTGACATATCTTCCGTTCTGAGCAAAACCCATCATTTTCTTCAACTGAATCTCTCAGTTTTTTTCTCTTTTTCTCCTCTTCGAGTTAGTTGGGATCTCTCTATGATCTTTTTAGGGTTCTTTTACCAGTATTTTGCTTGGTTTGGATGCCAGTAATCTGATGGGTTGATGGCAGAATTGCTTGTTGGTTGGTGGATATATATAGAGGATTTAAATTAATTGTTTTAGTTAACACTTTGTGACGTTTATTTTAAGGTTGATTAGATGGGTTTGACTTGGGAAATGAATTTACTAAAATTCAGAGTTTGACTGTGCTTTGGGTTTGAAGGTTGAACACATCGGCATGGTGGAAGGAATCAAACACACGGAAACTTGGAAAACGCAACGTCATATGAGGGAGAGCACGCTGGTTGATCTTATATGTTCATACTTCGCACCAATATGTACTAACTAAAGCATTCTGTATGCGGCTTTTTCTTTTTCTTTTTTTTTTCCGTGATGAAATGAAAAGCTATTTTTTATTTCATTTAAGATTTTTGGAATAAAATCTGAATAATGGGCTAGTCTGTAGAGACCATGCTTCACGTTATTTAAACACACACACAACGATAAAAATTAAATTTATGTCCAGTAATTAATCATAAAGTTTTAAGTCGTTCTTATTGCTTCGATAAGCCCTTCACGAACAATCATAGCCACCCAATAATTTGAATATCAAAGAATATATTAGTGAGCGAATCATATATCATTTTATCTCTTATCAATTATTATGGTATGCAGGATCCGGATTAGGAGGTTCAAAAGTACAATCAGATATAATTAAATCGCAGTCCAAATTTAAGGTATGTAATATTGGCACCGCTTATGGGAATATAGTTAAGTTATCTGTTCTTACCTAATCAAGACTCAATTTATCTAAAAATGAATCACAAAATGGTGAACACTCGGGTACAAGGCCAAGCAAGCCAGCCATCAAAAAATGTTGTACCCCATGGCCATGACTTGAAAAAGAATAGCCATAAAAATATTCACTTGCTAGCAAATTAGGACGTCATGGTCTTAGCAACCCTGAACAACAGCATGTCCAATAAATTAAAATTTTTGTGGGACAAAATTGAGAGACAAAATCGCAAAACAACAAACCTCCATTCACAGGCATAGACCTCAAAAGGAAGGAAGCTTATCTCGAAGGAGCCCAATATCAAATAAAGATTTCAGAGACTCCTAAAGCATCTCTTCACACTAATCTTTCTTAGCTTAAAGGATGTTTGGATTTTGAGACTAGAGAAGAAAGTCCGAAGCGGTAGAATTCTTGATTCTAGGAATAGCTAAAAAAAGTAAGAACCAAGATTTTTTGGTTCTTTTAAAAGGGCTTTTTTCTTGGGCAAGGAAAAACCTTTTAAAAGGGCCCCAAGGCCCCCGGAGGAGGAACTGAATTGAGGGAAGGCCCCTGAGTTGGATTGTGTTGTGGTCAGTTAGGCCAATTAGTTTAATTGACTTCAGGATAACAGTCCTACTTCAATCCAAAATTAGGGTAGGGGGTATCGTGCAATCATAGCTTCTTGAGTTTATTAGCTCTAAGAGGAGGGCTCTTCCTCTAATGTCATTTGTAGTGTTCCAAATCACCCCTTGATACAAGAGAAAGAATCAGACAACAGCATGTCAAAAGCTCTTCCGGTTAAGTAGGTACTATATGTATTTGCCGGTTAAGAGTGTTGCTCAGTACCAAAAGAATCGCCTTCAACACAAAAGGGGAGGAAATGATAAAATGAATCGCGTGGCAAGTTCTTCAAAGAAATACTATTGGTCAAATGATCGAAATTTGTCATATACTTCTTACCTCAGAGATCCAAAAGCATCGGCTTCCTCATAAATTCAAAATACCCATATTGGAGTCTTATGATGAAAGAATTGATCAATGGATCATCTAGATAGTTTCTAAACATTACTTAGCTTCTAAAACTTAGAGGATGCCACTTTGTATCTTTGTTTTCCTTTAACCTTAATGGAAGATGTGAGAATTTGTACTACAGATTGGGACTAGATTTCATTGGATCATTTCAAGAATTGGCAAACCTGTTCTTGTCACAATTTGCCTCCAGTCGAAGGTAAAAAAAGCAACCCTGAGACTTGGTTAAGATTTAATAGGTTTCAAATGAGTGCTTAAAATATTTTCTAGTCAAAATTAGTACTAAGACCAGAGGCATTTCAAAATACATCAACAAGGTGAAATTGAAATGCATTTATTTCCACGATTTAGTCATGTGACTTTTTTAAATATTTAGTCCAAGAGGAACTAAAAACTTTCTTGGAAGCAAAAATAATCACTTGAGTATACATCATAACAAATAAGGCCATCAAAGCAAAACGATTGAAGCACTCAGATTATGAACATCAGCTTGTGTCAAATAAAGGAAAAAGGAGAAATGGTGACAATTCGTCTACTTAGAATCATAGGAAATAGCAAAGAATCGAGTCAAGAGTATACAAAGAATATAAGCCATTGAACTTCACACCCTTGAATGACACCCAAGCAAATATTTTGATGCAAATACAAAATAAAAGTTCTTAAGGTGGCCAAGTCGATCAAGAATCCAAAAGTAGGTGATTAGTCTAAGTAGTATTTTTACTATCGATCTCCGGGATATAATATTAAGAATTGTCGACGCTACCGGAAAGAAATCAAGGGTGTAATATAAAAAAGGTATCTTAATAAGTATTTGAAAAACCTTGGGTCCACCCTAAGTAATAGTAAAGATGATGCGGAGGCATCAAAGCAACCATGCATCCGAATGGCGGCTGGAGTAATCAATATGGCATTAATGAGACTGGCCAGTAATAAGGCTCCAGACTATCTAGAGAATACTACTTCTAGTAAAAGATAGAATCTAGGCATCAAAGATACTTTTGTTATCTTTAATAATGACAATATGATACATATAATATCTCTTCATTTTAATCATGTTGTATCATCATTTATTTCTAATGGAGTCCTAAACTACCAATTGAAATGAGTTTTAATCAATAATAAAAGTTTTAAAATTATTCTCTATCTTGATACATTTACTAAGTTAAGGTTTAAAAGAAATCAAATGTAACCATCAGATGATCCATTGTATGCATTAGACGATGAACCTATATAGGTATATGGAATCATGCAGTTGGAAGTTAAGTTGGGAACATATCTAAGAATAGCTTCCTTTATGATAACATTCCTAGTTGTGGATCTCCTCTCAGTGTACAATGCCATATTGGGCTGGCCGTACTTGATAACTTTTAAAATAGGCACTTCAATTTCATTTCTAATGATGACATGTTTGACAATATATAGGGTTGGAGAGGATAAAGGAGGCAAGATCGCAAGAAGAAATTGTTATTTAATGAAAATAAGTGGATCGGTACCATTTAAACCAATCAAAGAGTTTGATCTTCTGAATGAAAATTCTGTTCAATAGGCCTAACCCAGATATTCACCCCACCAAATTTCCCTCAACTTGGCAAATTTTGGCAAATTTGTCCAAATTGGTAGTTCACTAACCCCAAGTTTGAAAGAAAGGCTAATTAAGTTCTTACGAAGTAACACAAATGTATTCACTTAGATGCTAGGAGACATGATAGGTATACTGGTTGAAATAATGGTTCATAATTTGAACCTTATCCCAAAGTATAAACCTATCAAGCTAAAAACGATAAAATTGCTTTGTAAAAAATTCCATTGCCATATGCAAAGAGGTCAAAAAATTGATTGATGCAAGATTTATCAAAGAAATACATTGTTCAGACTAGCTGTCCAATGTTGTCCTTGTCAAGTAGAGTAATGGAAAAGAGAAGATATTTATTGACTTCACTGATGTGAATAAGATACGTTTGAAAGATAACTTCCATTGTGAAGGATCAACTATTTGATAGATTCAATGTCTGGGCATCAAATGCCAAACTTTATGGATACCTACTTTGGATACAACCAGATTATGATGAAATTGATAAAATGACCTTATTTTTTTATGGATTAAGAGACTTACTACTACAAAGTAATAGCATTTGGATTGAAGAATGAGAGACAAACATGTCAAAGGTTGGTGAATAGATTATTTAAGTGCTAAATCGGAAGAAATATGGAGCTATATATTGAGGATATGCTCATCAAAAGCATATGTGCTGACAACCATATTAATGATCAGGTGGAGACATTTGAGGTATTGAAGGCATACTAGATGAAGTTAAATCTATTAAAATGTGTATTTTGAGTAACTTCTGAAAAAGTTTTGGGGTTTATTATTTCACAAGAAGGAAAAGAAGTAAACATAGTTAAGATTAAATTTATAATGGATATAAAACCTCCTTGAACAGTTAAAGAAATCCATAAGTTAACTAGGAGGCTTGCTATACTATCTTGATTCCTAACCAAATCCACTAAGAAATATCTCTTGCTCTTTAAGACATTAAAAGGGGCAAAGACCAACAATTTTCAATGGATAGAGGAATGCCAACAAACTTTCCAATAATTGAAGGAATATCTAGTGAATCTCCCTCTTTTGACTTGTCCAAAGAAAGACGAAGAATTATCTCTATCTAACCATCACAATAACTTCTTTAAACTCTATCTTGGTGTGATGTCCTACATCCTCATACACTTAATGAAATGTCATATTAGAAATACGACATTGGACTTTTTTAGAAATACTACTACGAACCAAAATCATTATCATAAAAATCCGCTAAAGCATACGTAATTACCATAATAATTTATAAAAGTATAACTAAATGATTAATACCAATATCGTATTTATTCCATCTCAAGATAAAGTACATAATCTCTTGGTTACAGAATTTTTCATTTTACTATATTACAATTTATCATCTTTTAAACCAAATCACCTTCTGACTTCAATCCTCATCACCAGATACCAACTCGTACTCGTCATCTAAAGGGTAAGAAAAATAGTAAGAGAATCAGTTAAATACTCAATAAGATACATAAAGGCAAAAATATGTATATTTATACTTAAATTAAATATATAATTCAAAGGAATAGGAACATGCATAAACTTTTATCTTCTTAAACCTTTTCTTTTCTGATTCTTCATTATTATCTATCTTTTATTATCTTGTCTTTAAGAATTTGGGTTAATAGGTTTTACTAGTTAACAGAACAGATAAATCGAAGAAAGGATTGTGTTATTCTACACAATCAAAGGCCTAACATCGTTTAACACTCCGAGGTGGGTGGATTGTAATAGTCCACATAATCTAACGCCTAACTTCCTTTTACACACCTAAGATAAGTAGTGTTACCTATAATCCTAGTAGATAGGGCCTGAAACCATCTCACGGCTCTTAGAGCAATTCTTTAATTTTTTACTGTAATTTCTAAGACATACCAGTGAATATCACCCATTGAAATTCATGACCAGTGTAATTCCTTGAGTTTGTATTATAATATTTATGACATACCAAGGAATGTTACCGTCTGAAATAATTCCTTAGTCCAATTTTTTACTTCTTCTTCAAAACTTGATTACTTCTTATAGAAACTTTTACCTTGTTCTCCATAATTTTTTCCTTAATTTTCTCCACTTCAGGAGAAAATACTTATCACTCTTGGGACATGCAAAGCTTCCATACCAACGTTTCATAATATCAAAATATACATCAAAACATACAATCATAAAATACAATATTTAGTAATAAACTATAAATCATAATAAAAATCAATGCATTGTCTGTTTTAATAACTTTATATATGTTAAAAATTTGAGGTCTAACATGTAGTATATTCGGCTGATTCGGTTGCTGGTCTGGCCATGAGTTGGGGGCCAGCTCGGGTTGATTCCTCTCGTCTAACATTTAGCATAATTACTTAAGGACTCGACTATTGGTTCGTGACTGATTTAATGGCCGGTTCAAGGATTGGTCTATACTAATTATTATTATTATTTTTCATTATTTGTGAACCGGTTTAGATGAACCAGTTCAATAGTTCATGGCAAGTTCCACCAGCTGAAAATATTGGTCGGTTCATTTGTAGGTTTTAGGGTCCAGTTCAGTAGCCAGTTCGAGATATATTTTTACTCGTTGATGCCTTAACATTGCCTCATAATATCTTGGTTAATTTGGATTTCGGTTTAATTGGTTTGGGAGCCAAACTAGGCTGATACAGTAGTCCAAATTTTATCATCCACTAGGGTGCTGTTAGCCGATTTTGGCACCATTTAGGGGCCCGATTCAGTGATAAGTTCAAGGTATTTTTGGCCACTATTTCATAGGTTGACAGTTTAACATTAGTATTTGATGACTTGATCAGATCGGTTGCTGGTTCAATCGGTTTAGGATTAGTTCCGTCTATTTTCTTATACTGCTAAATCCAACATCAATGATGTTGGGGCCAGTTTGGTGTAGTTTAGGGGCCCGATTCAGTAATTATTTCGAGGAGTTTGGGGTGGCTGATTTACTAATAAATAGGTTAGCTTCAATATACAATACTTTGGTTGGGTCGGCTGCTGGTTCAGTCGAATTGGATCCGGTTCAGTCGATTTTTCCCAACCTACCTGGTTCATCGTTAGCATGGATGCTAAGGAGCCGGTTCTGTTATGGTTGATTTTATGGCCAATTTGAGAACAGTTCTTGACCGGTTAGGGAATCATATTACAGCTAGTTTATGGCTGGTTTAAGCTGATATTTCTACCGGTTTGGGTCCAAAATTGTAATGCAAGATTCTGCATTAGTATGTTCTGATATAACCAGGTTCTGTTTCTATTTTGGTGACCGGTTTATATGATCGGTTTGGCACTAATTTTTGTAGGGTGATACTTAAACATCACCACAAGGAACTTAAATTAATATGGCTGCCGGTTCAGTCCATTTGGGGTCCAATTCATAGGCTGCAATTTCAGCTAACAGTTTGATTGCTGAGGTTAGTCCAGTTGTTGATGTGAGACCCGGTTCAAGGAATGATTTACCCCATTTTCATGAGCCAATTTGTCACAACATAATTAAGGGGTTTAGATCATTGGTCACCAAATTTGAGCCGATTTGGAGACCATTTGTTCACCAGTTCAACCGATTTGTAGAAGCTGGTGCAATTGCTGATTTTGGCTCGAGACATTAGCCGAGTATACTTCATGCCAAATTGATGATATGATCAAATAAATTAGGTAAATTAAGTATTAGAATAATAATATTAAATTGAATTAATAATAAGTAGTACCAAATGAAGAAAAATTTTGAGTACACCTGCCAAATATTCAGCTGAACTCCCTTTCTTTTTATTGCCTTCGACCTGCCCCTCAACTCCTATTCTGTTTCTTTCTGTTTTTCCCTTCTTTCTCTCTTGGTTTCCTTCTTTTTTCCTCATTTTCTTCCTCTCCTCCTCATGTGTCTCTTATATGAATTAAGCTAAGTCCTTAGATTCTTCCTAGCAACCCATAAACTTCTTTATACTTTAGATAGGTGTCCTAATTTTGTTGCTGATTCATGCTAAATTGCTGGCTTGTTCTCCTAAAATTTTTCATAGTGGTGAGCTTCTATTGGTTGCCGAAATCATGGTGACACAGGCTGCTTATACTTACTAAAGTGTGAGGTTATTTTCTGCAGCTTGGAGGTACTGTCGTGAAGCTGCTGGCTGTGTGGAAAGCTGCTACTTCAGTAGCCGTGTGGGAGCTTCTCACCTTTATATTAAGCTGCTACTTAGTTGCTGAAGTAATCAGTATAATGATTCTTAATTCATACTAAAATCCTTAATCTGGTAAAAGTTTTTAAGTCCATATATTTTAATTTTAATAGTTTTTCAGATGTCAAACTTTTCAATCTAAATTTCTCTACATCCTTTAACATCATTTTTTACTTTTATTTAATTAATTATGATTTGTTTGATTGAACGATTTCAAACCTTATCCTTAATCTGAGATGAAACAGGTATTCAATAGTTGGTATATTATGTTAGTAAGATCTTATCAAATATGAATGCAATGAATCCGGATTAAAGTAGGTCTAATTATAATTTATAAAAATTTAAAATTCAAAAATAATATTATAAATCCTAAACCTAGTGTGATAAACAAATGAACCATAAAATTTTATTATCCAATAATATTAATTAACAAGACATTATTGGATATCAATCCAAATAACAAAATAATGCAACTTGCTATATAATGTATAAGGTAGTGACAACCCAAATGTGTACATATCTGTTTATACATAATGACCCAACTGTCTCATACATGTCCAAAGGCCTGCATCCGATCAAACTCAAATGCCAAAAATACAGCCCATACTAGCACAAAATGAACAAAAGTAATAATACTCACTAGAACAGATGTACGATGATCTGATCACGTATAAATTCCTACAATGTATCCAAACCTACTAATATGAAAGGATAAGAAGTAAAAATATAATCCTAAAACTCAATAAATATCTATATTATATAATAAATAAAAATTTTGAAATCAGATGGATGGTCCATAAATAAAATTAATCACGTAAAAGATATAAATCTAAAAATCTGATATTAAAAGTTTGAAGGTAGTCTCGTACTCAAATCATATTTCAAATTAAAATGTAGTCCCATTGGGATGTACTCTTAACGAAACATGATCTGGAATAAAATCACATAATTCAAATCATATCATAGCCAACACAAAATGTATATTGAATGAAACAAAATTCAGATACAAATCATATACGAACAAAATAAAGTTCCAAACAAAATCATATAAATCATAACATGTTCCGAAATAAATCACATATCCAAATGTACGGGACTAGCCAAATCTTATCTATGAGCAAACCTACGAATCTCAAATCGAAGTCCAAATACAAATTAATGTAGAAATATAAAGCACACTCAAAGTCGAAGAACCAAAAACCAAGAGAGCAACTTGAGGAAGAGTTACACATATTTCTGATAATTTTAAACCAGATTAACCACTATTTAGACCTATGGATAGCACAATCTTTGTATACTGTCTCTCACAGATAAGAAACATACTTACTATATTTTATTATCTGTAATTTTAGATACAATTTTTAAATTTAGTACATATATTAGGATGTCTAAATATATTAGTTTTCATTCAATTCACTTACGATGATTCTCATTAAAATACAAATAGGATAGGTTATCTAAAAACAACGCACTTTCTGTCAATGGAAAAGGGAGTCACAAATTTTTCCATTGGGAGTAAAACTCTCCTTATCGAGAGATGATCACATAACATATATCAAATCATAAAATTGTAGAGATCTCGATCCCTAGACATGATATATGTGTACCAATGGACGGCCCATACAAGTTTCATGACTTTTTCTGTATAAATATATTGATACATAAACATATGATCTCAAATATTTACTCATTTTTATAAAATAATAAAATCTCTAAATATTCACAAATCCCAAACAAAACCCTTAAACGATCTATAAAAATATCATAAATGCACAAAGGAAATAAATAGGCTAAATAAAAATAGCATACATGAATATTAAACATCCAAAATATATACAAAATCTCTCAAATATGAAAACAAACTAAGGATAGGGAGTAAGAATATTTACCTCAACCTCCAACCTAGTAGATCTGATAAAAAGATATTTTGATCTACCTCTTATCTTCTTCCTCTCTCCCCTCTCTTCCTTCTCCCATGCAAAATGATGAACAGTGATGCTGTTCCCTCTTAAATATCCCAACTAGCGCTCGAGCACTACTTAGGCGTGCCCTGAGTACCAAGCTCTCAAAAAACAACACTCAAGTATAGTCTGGGGCGCTAGCCCACATCTTCTGTGCCTCAAGTGCCACTCGAGCGTGCCTCTAGCACCACTCAACTATTCCTAAACCCTTTAAAATGCTATAATATACAATCGATTTCAAGACATTCAATATACCTAAAATAATATATAATATCAAAATAAAACAAATGGAACAGAATATTACAATAGTGGCTTTGTATTATCAAGTGGAGAAGGTTTCTTTTGCCTTAGTCTTAATTGCAAGAAAGCTCCAACCATATTTTTAGGCCCATAAGATCATGGTCTTAATGAACTAACCATTGAAAGGAATATTATAAAAACTTGAAGTGTCCGAATATTTGATCAAGTAGACCGTTGAGTTTGACGAGTTTGATATAGAGTTTAGAGTACAATCTTTCATAAAGTGCCAAGCTCTTAGAGACTTTATAATTAAAATAATAACTCCAATCTTAGAAGGAATGGACAATCAAGGGGATTCAACCATTGAGGGAATGTCACATACTTGGACACTACATGTTGACGGAGCATCATCGCACTCTAGAAGTAGAGTTGGGATAGTATTGACAACACTAGATGGATTCGAGATCGATTTGTCACGTCCTATATTTCAATCCCAAAATTTAATACTTAATATTAATTAACTAAATAACCGTTTAATAACTATCGGATATGAATTTTATGTCAATACCTCAACCGACCACAAACTTAATCAATAAATATATACACAGGATCAAAAAATATGCCATATTAATGTATGGCTCTGACAGCGACCCAATCACACGATATCAGATCTTAAGTGAGGAATGATGCCTGTACTATGCAATAATTAATATATAACAATCTGCGGAAGCAAATAAATATCCATAAACTTGACCAAAAAAAATTAAAATCATCAACAATACCAACTCGACACCAAGCTATGGACATAAGATACCCAAATTATAACATAAAACCACAACGAATCTTAAATTAAATTGGTAATCAACCAAGCTAATACATGCACCTTATACAAAAATGAAGAGGAAAGCCATAATCATCTTTTGCTTCAAATGCCCAATCTCCAACGGAGTCTAGAAGCATTGAGTCGACATGCAGGGCTGCACTAGCCTTACAAGGAATGGAGATCTAGCGTGAACGCAGTCAAAGAATGTTCAATAACTCACGTTCACGGGATAAAGACAAAACTTATCAACCAAATCATTGACACAGTTCGTCGCAAGATGGAGTTTAGTATAATTAGACATAATAGTTGTAACAGATCCATTATCACTCGCTGGAATTTAAATTTACGAATGTAAAAGTCAGACTATATGCAACCCACTTCTCTTTATGTTGTTCTTAGCAGAAGATTTTTTCATATCTATTTTTATGAAGCTCGGGAGATGCCCTAGTTATTATATTTTAACCTAAGTCTGACAAAAGACTTGAGGTGAAAACATAATTTTTGTAAATTCTTGAAATATCAATATACACCATAAACATTACTTATAAAAAAAAAAAAGATTTTAAATTGATACAATTTACTATCCAGACTTAAACATTGCCTAAAATATATCATAATCATAATATAAACTTGTCTAGAATAAAATTACATTATTTAATATATTCTAAAGTTGTCTAAAAAAATATAATATTATCATCTGAATAATCAAAATATAAGCTAATATTATTTGAAGTTTTCTAATCAAATAAAATATAACATTAAACCTATTAATTATCGTTCGAACACTGTTCGAATATAATATAATACAATCAACATTATCCGGAATCATTAAATGGAAATTATCATCATCAATTTATTAATTTAAACTTCTCTTATCTACTTGATCCTTCAATCCTGGTTGCTTGATAAGGATTCGAGCATCTTATCTGAGGGGATTAGTAAAATAGTAAGAGAGTGAGTTAAAAACTTAATAAGAACATAATATGTTAATGAACATGTATACTTTCTTATGAAAACATGTCGGATGGAAGATGGAATATGATCGGATACAAATATATGAATCTTGTGCAAAGAATATGCTAAATGCCGCTTCTTAATTCTGCGGATGATAAGGTCAGATATCGATATATCGCTATAATATATTAAGGATGACATAAAATATTACACACTAATCATAATCCTTGGTCGAATGTTAAACTCTACACTTTATTTCTTAATTTTTAGTTCTCACCCATCTAAAAAACAACTCATCATTTCTTGACATAATTGTAAAGTTTTCTTTTATAATTCTATAATTTCATACTTAAACATTTGCAAAAAACTTAGTCATCATGAGAATTTTATATGTGGAATACTAAATTAGCATGTATAATTAGAAATTCAGCAAATTGATATATAATTCAGTAAGTATGCAAGTTCTTCTATGGTATTTCAAAATACATATCGTATATATATTTGTTAACTATTATGCACGGAGTTAAGCTGAATAGTGCAAAATAGCTTACTGGAATACAAGAAAACAATAACTTAACACTCAATTTTACAATTGTAATTTATATATATCACATGCAAGGCAATTTTTGTGTGTTTCTACCATAAATTAGGACTTATATTTAGAATTTATGACATACAAAACTCTATGTGCGAATCTAGAACATGCAAGACTTATAAATTTCATAATTTCAAGCATGCAAAACAATGGGGCAGAAATTTAGTGTAATATGCAGAAAATTCAGCACGTACTTATAAAATGTAGTAATTTCAGTAGATATGTAGGTTTCTATAGCACATGCAAGACTTGTATTTTAAATTTAAAGTATGGAGAAAGTCATATATAAATTTTAAGACATATTAGAATAAAAATTCAGAAGAACAACAGTAGAATTTAGCATGCATGATTTCAGAATTTTCAGCAAAATATGTAGGGAGTTTCAGCTGTATTTCAAGACAAATATGAAATAATTTGACATGCAGGAGCCTAGGTTCAACAATTTACAACCATATGAGAATAATACATAAGAAATTTAGGCATGTAAAAGCGTTTAATCACGCTTTTAGAGATGCACAAGTGATGCGATGTAGGATTCAGCATATATTTTTTCCTTGTTCATGACTGAAACATGGATTTCCATAAAGTTTTGACATAAAAATGATAAGAAATCAACTTGCATGCTAAAAAAAGTCATATAATTTGAATTTGAAGATATGCATGAGTATTTAGATAAGAAAATGTTCCAAAATATTAACAAAAATTAGCAACAAAGGAAAGAGGCTTGGAAATTCACTTACCTTTCCATTAAATTCACCGAATTCTAGCCTCAAATTACTTGGATTGAACCTCATGTAGCCTTTTCTCTCTTTTCCTTGGCTCTCTCTATCTTTTCTCTAGAAATAGCAGCAGAAAAATAACAAAAAATAAGCTCAGGTGCCTTTTCATAATAGTCTGGTACTCGAGCGCTCGTCGAGTATGCATCGAGTGCCATCTCCACGAAAAAAAGCTCAAGCATGAGTCAAGTCCCGAGCTCACTGGAATTAGCGCTCGAGTATGACTTGAGCATGCATCAAGTGCCGAGAAAGTTGGAATCGGTGCTCAACCATATCTCGAGCCTCCTTTAGCCACACATGTCAGGCCTGCATTAGGCACGAGCAATCTAATTCTAATTTTGACTATTTTAAATTAATTTTTTTTCATTCTTTGACCTTAATTTAAATTATATTAGTTTAATTAATCTTAATTATTGTAATTTAAAAACTCGAGCATTACATGAATACTCAATGACATTTAATTTTCAAGAAACTAACAATGTGGCCAAATGTGAGACCTTACTAGTTAGATTGAAATTGATGACCAAGTGTTAGCTAATTTTGAGGTGTCCAACTCAATTTTGGCAAAATTCCTTCTTAAGATATGAGAGTTTTGTCATTCTTTAATAAGATTGAAGTCCTCCATATCCTGTGGAAAGATAACAAGAAGGTTGATCGGCTAGCCAAAGTGACAACATCTAATGACCTTGAGCAGTATGTCGAAAAATGAGAGAAATACTTCAAAAACCAAGAATAAAGGAGCAAGATGAAATGCTCCCTATATCCAATGAAGTAACATGGATAATCCTTTATTAGAGATACTTCTAAGATGGAGTGCTTCCAGATGACCCTACAAAAGTAAAATAAATTGTAAAAATAACAAGATGGTACACTCTCATAACTAAAAAACTCTATAAAAGAAATAATTTAGTTCCATACATGCATTATTTAACCTTGATGGAAGCCGATTATGCCCTCTATAAAGTACATCTTGGTATATATGGAGCACACATAGGAAAAAAATTAGCCTTCAAGATTATACGGTAATACTATTATTGGCCGATAATAAAAAGGAATGCAATGGATTTCATCAAGAAACATGATAACTGTTAGACTCACGATAGTGTACCTCAGCAATCTCATATAGAACTTCAAATTTTACGGGCTATTTGGCCATTTGCATAATAGGGGTTAGACATATTGGGTCCATTTTCAATAACAACTGGATAGAGAAAATTTATCATCATCACGATAGATTAATTCATGATATGGGTAGAAACATCTCTATTAGCAAAGATAACCAAGTAAAATGCAATTAAGCTTGTGTGAAAAAATATCAATTATAGGTTTGGGATATTGGAGGTCATAATGATCAATAATAGTGTCTAATTCTCTAATAAAAGGTTCACATAGTATTGCATCGGCTTGAGGATTAGATTTATCCATACCTCAAATTTTTATCCCTCAAATAAACAAGTAGAAGTAATAAACCAAAGGGCACTGTATGGGCTAAAAAGAAAGGTTTATGATGTAGGAGGTCAATGGGTAGATGAACTTCCATCCATTCTGTGGGCTTATTGAACAACTCCTAGAGAGCTAACTCAAAAAACACCATTTAGTCTTTGTTATGGGATAAAAGTGGTAATCTTAGTGGAGAGTAGGCTGCCAAATTATTGAGTAGAGAACTTTGCTCCTAACCTTAGTTCTTAGCCCTTAAGACAGAATTTAGATCTTTTAGGAAAAGTAAGAAATATGGTACATACATGGTCTGCAGCCTATCAACAGAGAGTTACTCGATGTTACAATAGGAGAGTAAAAGCACAAGCTTTTGAAACTGGCAACTTGGTATTAAGGAAGGTCAATACAACAGAAAAGCTTGCCCATAGGAATAAATTGTTTCTAAATTGATAGGGACCATTCCTAGTTCCGCAATACTCCATGACATGGCATACAAACTACATATCCAAAATAGAAATCTAGTTCTATGAAATTGGAACTCCCTTCACCTTAAAAAGTATTATTAATAGCAAGATTCACTTGAAAATGTAAAGGCATGTGTTTTTGTTGTTGATTAAGTAATGGAAGTCCTCTACTTATAGAAACAATAGAATAAAGCATCTTGGGATGAATCAAGACGGTCAAATAGTTGAAGAATCTCGGTTAATAATGTAGGAAATTAGAACTTAATTGATAAGATCAATTAGCCATCAATTAACATTAATTGAGAATCTTTTGGGAAGTCACAAACAATTGGCTGGTTAGACACATAGCTTGACTTTTCGGTTTAATATATGTAAAACTTGGATTCAACCTTTGAGCAAGGGGCTAATGTTGGGTACGACATGAAGCAAGGTTGACTCAATTTGAAAAATATGTAACCCACAAATTATAAGATTGTAGAGGGCTATCAAGCAATCAAAATGTTCGGCCCGAAACAAAAGTAAATAAAAAATTAAATGGCTGAGTGTCTAAAAATATTGAAGACCGAAGAGATTAATGGCTCGATAAATGAATAAATTTGACACTGAATATTATAGGAATTGAGGGATGATTTGTTACATTAAACAGACAATAATAACTAATAAATGATGAGTTCTGAGTATTAAGCAATTATAGAACTTCAGTAATGGTTGGATCTCAACCAGTGTAACACTTTGATTAAATAACTATGCCAATTCCAAAAAAGCAAGCTAATTGGCATTAAAGCTACAAATACACAAGCTCCATTCATTTGAGATGGACCCAAACCAAAAAGCATAGTGATAATTATAAAACTCTTGCATCCTTTCAATATCATAGAGCCAAATTCTCTTGTTCAATAAATATCTTGCTCTTAAACTCACTGTCATTCCCAATTTATCTTTCATTCTCTAAAAAAGATTTCTTATTTGAGCATTTGATAATATACAAAAATAAATCCTGTATCGTCTTACCTCTTGCTAATTGTTGTTATGTGCAGGATCTCATTGTGACATAGGGCTGCCTTGTATATTATTCGACCACCCCAACACCTTATGACATGGTGGCCTGGTACATTGGACTACACTTTCAAATTGTTGTTATCCACCATTTTTTCTCCATCAAGGATGTTTTCTAATGTTGGATTTTCTCCTTTGAATTGTGGCAAATTGAAAAGCCATGCGAATTCTCTCTTGTTGTAAAGATTTGAAAGTGAGGAATAGCACTCTCTAAAAATGAGCATTAGAGGCTTTTTGTTTCCATTAATTTTTATAAAATTTTTTAAGAATACTAAACTATGAAGGATCTGAATTATATGTGACTAGCTCTATTTAAAAACTTTTATATGTTGACTAGCAAACTAAGATACGTGAAAGAACAGGCTATGTTAAAATTTATTAATAAAGATAATGGGCTCTCAAACTTTAGCTCGTAGTGGTGGGATCCAACCAAAGTATAAGAGAGGATATTATAGCTCAAATTAATATGAAGTCATAATGAAAACCTCCTAACTGTGTTTCCTCTTTGTAAGGCATCTAGTCATGGTGCTGAATCATGTCCAAAGCCAAAGATAGCCTACAAACAAAGGGAGAGATTAGTCGTTGACAAAGATAGTCACCTAAATGCCATGGATGAGCCCTTGAAGAGATCCCATGAGTCAAAAGTGGCAACAAGATTTCTAGCTACTCATCCTCTAATAATGGTTCCTTCGAGGTCTTTGCCATTGTAGACAAAAGGAGCATCCTAGGTTCCATTTTGATGCATCATTGAATCTAGATTACCAAACGCGTTAAGGAGCCATTTGATTTTCTTCGGATGTTGAGTTGAAGTGGGTTCAATTTTCATTATTTCGAATCTGAATTCTACACATTACAATTAACAAATAAGAGATCAGAGTTTGACTGACGATAACTCAATCTCCGATATATCTTTCAACGTTTAAATCAGAAATCTTTCTCAAACGGATAGAAAGTAAGAAGATATGAAAAAATTGATCGTTAATTTATGCATTTAGAGGATCAAGTTTATGCAGAGGATTGAGTTATAGCGATACGCTTGGCTGGGAAGCGGCTTTGAGATGAATGACTGAGCTCCAACGGTGTATTCGACTGAAGAGCAGTTTTGAAATGGAGAACTTGGCTCCAGTAGTGTGGTCGGTAAGGGAGCGGCTTTAAGATGGATGATTAAACTCTGACAGTGCACTCGATTGAAGAATGGCTTTGAGATAGATGACTGGGCTCCAACGGTATGCTTGGTAAGGGAACGACTTTAAGATAGAGGATTGAGCTCTAACAGTGCTCTCGGTAAGGGTGCAGCTTTGAGATAGAGGATTGGCTCTAGCAGTACACTCAGCAGAGGAGTGGCATTGAGGATTGGCTCTAGCGCCCTGACAGTGCGCTCGACAGGGAAGCGATTTTGAGATGGAAGATTAAATTTTGATGGTGCGCTCGATCAGGGAGCGACTTTAAAATGAAAAATTGGGTTCCAACGAGGGCGCTTATTAAACTCTTTTCTGGATGCTATTGGAAGGGTTTCCTTTGCCTTACTATGCAAATTAACCTCACCGGCCAAGCGATGTGAGGGTTCAGAACCGACACTGTACCTGCATAGCCACGAGACTAAATCAGAGTATGCTCTGAAAGTCAGGAATGTATCTATCCCAAAATAGTCCTCAAGTGAAATGAGAAAAGAGAAGGAGAGTATAATCTGGATGTTTGAGCATGGTTCTTACTGTTTTCGTAGAATTAGCTCTAACTTGGTGAAAATGAGAGAAGCCCGCATTTCCTGTGGGGATAAAGGGGTATTTATAGTATTGGTGTCGGTTTAACCTTCCTTGGATCTGATGGTTGGCAACAGCTGTTCACACTGATCTACTAAGCTATCCCGGCGATTATTGCTGCTTGCTATGGCAACCATTGCTATTTGCGAGTATTCTTTTCTTTTTTTTTGAGTGATTATGGAGGTCGCTATATGGTAATTATCTAATGGGAATACTTGTTGAATCGTAATTGCTGTCATTGGGAGATCTGCAATCTTGGGCAATATTTTAAAAATATTTGTTGAGCTACCCAGGGCGGTTATAGCAAGCATTGCATACATATTTATGCAATATTGTGCTGCTTGTTGGCTGATGAGTTGGAGCCTTAGAGCGAGCACCGCTGGTCTGAACTTATGAGCATATTTTAAAGGGGCGACCTCGAGACTCCAAGCTTCACTAGGCAGACTCGTGTCACGTTGCTTGGGTCTATGCACTCGACTTATAAAATCCATAACTGGCCACCAATTCGTTATAACCCAAACTCTAGGCCGACCAACGGTATCAAACCCATCACATTTCTTCCATAAAAGCCATGCCATTTTCCCCTACTTTTGTGTCTGGCTCACGAGTTATAGTAGCCATTAGCAGGTCTTTCCTAAATAAGTTGATTAAACTATTACATTAACTGTAAATGGAATAAAATTTGAGTAAAAGTAACCCATATATGAGTTTTTTTTATTTTGCATTTTGAAGTTGTAACCCAATATTAGATATTACAATATAATTATTTTTATGCAGCTATTGCTTGATTATATACTTAAAAAGTCATTATTAGCTTAGTGGCTGTTGCGTCATTGGATCCGAATAGTAATACGAATAGGAAGATATTGAGTTTTGTCCGTCGGGTATTGAATGTGTGCAGTTTCCATATGTTATAAATTTAAATTCTATGTAATATAAAAATTACGGTTAAAAATTTGATGGGAATCACTCATCAGTATATTCTTCAACATTTAAGTTAGTATCTTCCTTTTTTGAAAAGGAAAAAAAATTATGTCAATTTAAATGCAATACGAGCAAATTATTTATCTTTGTTTGGGAGTTATGCTTTTTTGAAAAGCGTCTTAGCATCAAAGAGAATAAGAGAAAGTTCTTTTCTTATCTAGAAAATGTCCTCCCCTCTCTTGTAGGAAAGATAACATTTTTATAGAAGTTAAGGGGCAATTAATTTTTCCTGTCAACTACTTAAAAAACTAATAAGTGGATAAGATTTTACCCAGACAGTAGTTTCAACTGGCACCCAAAGTTGTTTAGATAAGAGTGAAAAACAGTCTAGGCAACTGGCACTAATTTCTCCTATATCCAAACTGTCGATTGAATCCTTGATTTGGGCTCAACGAAAATATTGGGCATCCTCATTTCATTAGCTGAATATGTGATATAAGTTTTTCATATTGGACTGCTGGTAACGATACCAATTAGTGACATAAATTATAAAATTGTTAATTGATACCAGTTTTGAGATATGTTATATTAATTATCTTCTAAATCACTTTAAAATTTGTTATAACAAGCAAAAATCTATACTCACAATCCATCTGCATGTTCCTCACTGTCTCTGTTATTCCCGAAACGAAACGTAAGACATCGGCCTTTGAAAGAATCTATTTTAAGTATATTTTTTATTATAAATATAAAATTCAAACTAATATCTACAAAACACAAAGTTGATGGGTATACTATAATTGAGCTGGCCCACGGCCAAAGAACACACAAATAGCCTGTTGGACGGTCAACTCAAATAATAGCCCAACAGAAGGTGAAGGCCCAAATCCTGAAAGGCACAAAACGGTCAACGCCAACGTTGACCGTCGAAACGCCAGCAGGCAGCCAACTCGTGTACAGACAGTCAACCCAAGCGTTGACCGAAAGTACTATAACAGCAGGCCCAAAAAGGCAATAAACTTGCTACGGGCCAGACCCAATTTGGACAGCGAACTCGTGCACGAAAAGCAACGATCCTTTCATGATTACACGCTTTCCTAAAAGCTGATCTTCTCCAAAAAGGCGGCAATGAACTCAACGCCAACGTTGGAGTCAAAACGGTCACAAGAGCATGAAAGAGATGAGATAATTTGAATATCTGTTACACTGTTCAGAAGGAAAAGGATCCATCAAATCACGCCTGTCAAGCCCACCAACTCAGAGAAAGCTACCATTGCTAGTCCAGAAAAATATGCCACCTTGTCCAGAGAAGGTAGCTCTCCTACTATCCATATAAATTTGAAGTCTTCATTCTAGAAGACATACAAAAAAAAAAAAGATGCTCTAATATATGCTCTAAAATAAGGCTCTAAAACAGAAGCTCTCGTACACACTCTCTAACTTGCCTTTAAGAGAACATTCAGAACACACTTTCTGGAACAACAAAGAAACTTCCTACAGTCCAACTCACGAACGCTTACAGTGCTTGGGCAAAGACTCACCTTTTCTTTCTCCCTGCATATGCGTTCATCCTCCAATCCCACCAAGGGCCTCCAGATTGCAAGAGATCTTTTCAGGTTTCTGAGAACTGTTTCCTAAAGCTTTCACGCTTTCAGGACACCGCTTCCACTCGCTCTCTGTGAGCAGTAAGTGGGAACTCACATTCTCAACGGGTCAACACTCCCGACAGACTTATTCCCTTTACTCTCTTTTACTTACCAGTTTACCTTCTTCGATTTGAAAGCTTTTTACTGACTTGAGCATTGTAGTATTTTCGGTGGGATAACCTCCCGTCGACACACTGACCTCTCGTTCACTTTAGTGGTGTGCAGATTTAGACTCAGTGAACGGAGTCGGATCGAACCATCTAGACGAATCCGAATCTGTTCGAAGTCGGATCCAGGTAAAATAAATTTTATTTTTTTAAAAAAATATATATTTATGTTATATCTAATTTAATATTTTTAAGATGATAAAAATTACACATTTATTTACTTTATTTTTTAAAATGCTATTCCAACTGTTATACTTTGATGCATGTAATTTGAAAAACAAAAATAAATATTGTGTACAAATGGATTGTAAATATAATGCAACGATGCAGATTCAAATCTTCCATCAAATATCAACCATCAAACTTATAAGTATAAAAATAATACAATATACAATAATTTTTAATATAAAAAACCCCTTTTAACCAATAAAAAAATTATAAAATAAATTTTAAATAAATTTACTATAAAAATAGTATAGGTCATAAAAATAACCTCTTTCAAAATACCTTCATTACAACCTGTGAAAAATAGCTTAATAACAGTCCTATAATATACCTAATAATATATAAGAGAAAATATATCAAAAAATAAGAATAATCAAATAATAATATATCTTTAAAAATAATACTAGAATTACATACCTAATATTGGTAAAGAACGGAACTCAGATTAGATCTTATCCGGATGCTAAATCTCTTTTTTTTATCTCTTTTTTTTTCTCTGCACAGTACTCTTTGTATAAGAAAATAATTTTAAATATCTTAAAATTATATCAAATGCGATTTTATAATAGTATTAGTGCACTAGTGTCAATCATGTAGTATCAGGCATAACCTCCCTAGATAAATGGTACACGAATGCCTTTCAGGCGTGAGCTTTCTAAATGAACTACACATGTGTGTTTTACAAGCATGCATCTAATGCTATTCATCTAGGCAAATAGTATATGTGAGTTTCTCAAGCACCTTTCATATGTCACTCTACTAATCTTTGATCGACTCTCGATTGACCATTATACGAATATTGCATGACTATTTAATTACATTTATCATTCAAACAATTCTTAATTGACCCCGACCAACCCTTGATTGATCCTCACATGAGTATTATGTGCCCTTACTGGATATATTTGCTCAACCATTCTATATGTGACCAATTGTCACTGAGATGATGACCCGTTCGTTTGTTGTTGCATCTTTGAAAAGGTGACCAAAAACTCAACATAACAAATCTCTAACACACTAACAGGTGATGAAGGGGAGCCTTAATTTGTTTTGACACCTGATTAATTAGATAAATATTTGGAGAATAATAACAAAAGAGCCAAGAGATTTCTAAGATAATACAAACAATATCAGAGAAGTTCAAATTAAACTTGTTCTTCCCTTCACTCTATAAAAGTAGAAGCATAACACGTGTATTCATCTCTTATAACCTTGGTTTCACCAGTCAACTTGCTTTTACTTTGCTCACTGCTACTCTAAGAGTCACCTTCATTTTTCTTACCTCTAATTACTTTAGTAAGATGCTTCAATTCGCTACTTTTATCTCTAACATGCCTATAGATTCAGTAGTAATTCGAAAGCTTCGTTAGCTAAAAAAGATCAAATCTATTTATATTTTAACTCCTGGAATCTTGTTGCTTGCAATGCCTTTTCTTTTTTTTTTTTGAATGCCTCTAAAAACCGATGGTAAGCCTTTTCTCACTTAGCCTAATCTTTAACTTTAGGTTACACTATCATTATTGGTTGCTAACCTAAATAAAATGATATTATTAACGTTTGAAAAATTAAAAATTATGGATAAAATCGTCAAATTAAAAATACTAAATGTTATAAAAATCAATGTTCACAAGAAGCAGTCACGTAATTACAAGTATGGACATTAAATAGTAATTATAAAGTGTAATTTTTGACGTTAATAAAAAATTATTCTATTATAAGATAAAGATTATATATCCAAATTATAAAAAATAACTTCTGTGCAATATGATGGATGATGAACCTTCTCCCATACAACCCTCTGTACCAGAAATCTTGTTCTCTCAGCTTCCCTCCTCCTCCTCCTCCTCCATCATCATCATCTTCTTCTTCTTCTTCTTTTTTTTTTTTTTTAAATCACAAGTAGCATGCGTGGTCAAATATACTGCTAAAATGTATTAATAAGCTGTATTCGACCATGGCATTAACACCCTCCCATGCATGGAAGAAAGCAGTGAGAGTCAGAGTTGACGAGGAGCTTTTGGCCATGTCAATAGTAAAATTAGAGCAGCAGCAGCAGCAGCACGACAAATGCATATAGACTGATTCAACCATTTTAGCTTTCCCTGTGAGAATTCGGTTGTGTTTCGTTGGCCGAGTCCGAGTTACGGGGAATTCTACCGTTCACCAAACGCGGCCTAACCCAACAATCTACCTTTTGACATTTTTTTTCTTTTCTTTTATTTTATGAATTCAACGTACGACCCGGTCATAATCACCCTCCAGTAATATGCGTCGGGTCAAGTGAAACTTTGGAGAGTTTTATTTTTTAAAAAGATTAAAAAAAATTATTTTTTATATTATAATGGTATAATTTTAAATAAATAATTATAATTTAATTAATTTAAAAAATATTAAAAAATTATTTAAAATTAATTATTTTAAAATAATTAGATTAATAATTATTTATTTAAAAAATAGACAATTAAGATTTAAAAAATATTTACCTTTAAAAAATATTACCATTTGAGACTCCCTCAATCAGGATGAAGTGGGCCAGCAGCCTCACAACCCGTGATCCTCCCGAAGCATTGTTTGTTAGGACAAAATTTTAATTTTATTTTAGATTATATTATCTTGAGGATATGTATTTATTTGGTTTTTGTTTTATTATAAAAATAATTATTTTTAAAAAATATTTATAATAAAAAAATTAAAAAAAAATATCTAACTGTACGAAAAAAGTGATATTTTTTATTTCCAATTGGTGGGTAGGCAGCCACTGCCAGAAGCATCCGGCCACCGATTACGGACATCCTATCTAGGACCACGGCGATAGTACACAATTAATCCTGCATTCAATGCTTACTCCATCGTAAACAAAATAATATAATATTTATTATATTATATTATATATATATATATTTTTAGATAATATTATTTGATCTTATGTTTTATATTTGTGTATAAAAGTATAAAAAATTATTAAAGTTGATGGATACAACTCCACAAAAGCGGTGGCCCAGAACCTAGTCCAGCAAAGAAGAAAAAGCCCAATAAGAAAAAGCCTAGCAATAGTCGTCTTAGCCTGGGATCCGACAGACGTGACAGTTGATCTGATAAGCAAGATCTGAAACTGTTTATTAATAAATGTCATTTATGAATAATCAAAGAGTCGTTATCGCCTATTACTATAATCAACAGTAGGAAACCATAACTGTCAGACTAATAAATGCAAGTGGCAATTACACAATTAACCTCATCATAATTACAGAGGCGTAATGCCCATGAATAGCTAGTCAGTATCCCACATTATAAATACACCTTCTCCTTTGCGAGGAATGAGGGAATTGAAACAAAAGAATCATGAACTTGAAGCACTCTGAGGTCAACCAAAAAATATCAAGACACTCTTCTTATGAGTGCACTCTCTCAAAAGCCACACTTCTCAAAGGGTGTAGAATTCTCAAAGCCGCCCTCAGCCAAGCAAATCATTTGGAGCCGAATCCTCCACTACACACACTCAATCTCCTCAAGTTTGCATTTATATATTTACATTCATCCATCTTTCTCTCCAACTTTAAAAAATTTTTGACTTGAGTATTGAATGATATATCGGAAAATGAATATTGTATACTTTTTACCTCTAATTTGTTCATTGTTGTATGTAGGATCCGGATTTCTTAGGATAAAGACTCTCAAACGACTCTCAAATTGATACGACAATTTAAATCCCTAGAGGCATCGTTGGCTCCATCTGTAAAAAAAACATGACTAAATGTTTAACCACAACACTAATACAGGCAAACATGGTTAATATTAGGTTGCAAGCCAGCACATTGGCAAGAGAAGTCATCTCCCATGGCAATGACGACTACGTGGGTAGTCATGGAGACATGCGACCGGCCAATGACATGCAAACATTTTCTGCCTAGATGGACACCATATCGAAACTACTCTAGACCATATGCACTTGTATGGATGGTCAACAACTAAGGGCTTCTTCCTCTCATTCACAAACTTCGGTATCCAAGAGAAGAAGTTGGAGGAAAGGACAACTGGCTAGGGAGAAGATTCAGTGGCCAGACAACGTCGAGATTCAGGAGGTTCCAAGTGGCAGGTCCCAATCCTGGCAAAAAGGCCAACTTAGTTTTGGAGCGCGGGATGAAAACTTAGAGTTGCGGAATCTTTGCTGCTCCAAATATGACCGGAAGCCCTCAACGTGAGAAGAATCCTCCTGTAGCACGCAACTGAGGAGGACACATAGCCGACCGATTCAGCATATCTCTTTAAACCACTTACTACATGTTTGGTTGCAAGAATTAGGGGGAAAAAGAATTGCAATTCCCGCGGGAATTGCAATTCCTCCTTTTGGTTACCTTATAGGTGGGAATTGTTATTCCCTAGGAAGTTTTATTCCCACACATGTGGGAATAACAATTCCCACATTATTATTATTATTATTATTTATTAGGTATTATTATTATTATATATTATTATTATTATTACATATTATTATTATTATTATTGTTATTATTTTATATTATTATTATTATTAGGTATTATTATTATATTTATTATTATTTATTAGGTATTATTATTATTATTATTATTACAAATTATTATTATTATTATTATTATTATTATAAAATTATTATTATTATAAATATTATTATTATTATTAATTATTAGGTATTATTATTTATTTGTTTATTATTATTATTAGATATTATTATTACATATTATTATTATTTTATTATTATTATTATTATTATTATTATATATTATTATTACATATTATTATTATTATTATATTTATTATTATTATTACTATTATTATTATTATTATTATTATTATTATTATTATTATTACTATTTTACAAACCAAATAATAGAATACTAATTCCCACCTTATTCTATTCCAACAATAAAATATAAGAATAACAATTTTAACTCTATTCCCATCCTTTTCTATTCCCTGGAATAACTATTATATTCCCACCTTATTCTATTCCAACAATCAAACGTACCGTTAGAGTTGAGAACCTTCTTTAACACAAAAAGGATAGCATCCTTCTCTTAAGTGGAGGAGAGGATTTGAAAAATTGAGTAGCAATTGTTTAAGGGAAACACCAACGGACACTCGAGTGACCTTAGAAGGTCACCACTTATGAGGAAAATCCGGATGTACCAACTCCCTCGTAGATTTAAAATGCTGTGCCTAGAGCCCTACAACGAAAGTTCTAATATGATGGATTATCTGAATCACTTTGGTACTCAACTGGGGTATTAGGGCTTGGATGGCATAGCCTTATGTCTTTGTTTTCCTCTGACTTTCAAGGGAAATGTATGAATTTGATTTTATCAACTGCAACCAAATTCAATCAAGATATTCTAGGAACTAGCCAACAACTTCTTGTCACAATTTGCCTCTTGTTGAAGGGAGGAGAAGCGGTCATGACACCTAGTTCGCATTTGATAAGGGCCAACCAAGAGTCTAAAGTGCTTACTGGCCTGATTCAACACTGAGACTTGAAGGATATCCAAACTTACCGACAAGATGAAATTAAATTCCTTCATGGCGATAGTTCAGTCAAGTGACTTCTACAAGCATTCGGTCCAACAAGAGTCCAAGACTGTTCTTGAAGTTGAAACTATCATCCACACCTACATTGCCACTGAACAAGTGAACAAGGCTAAGAAGCCTAAATGCACAGACCCCCAACTAGGATCAGCGAGTGGGAAGAAGAAGAATAAAGACAATTCTAACACCCAAGATCCCAGGAAGCAGCTAAGGATTGAGCTGAGCGTTTGGAGAGAGTTCAGGCCCTTGAACCTAACTCCGCTAAATGACACCCGGATGAATATTCTCATGAAGATCCATGACGAAAAGTTTCTAGAATGGCTGAAGTAGCTTAAGAATTTGGAGGGAGGAAATCAATCAAAATACTACTTCTTCTATCGATCTCTGGGTTAACACACTGAAGATTATCAAACTCTACAAAAGGAAATTAAGGCCCTCATCAGGGAAGGGCATCTCACCGGATTCCTTCGGAACCCAAGGCAGGCCCCCAACAGACCATATGAAGGCGAGTTAGAGTAGTAAGAGCAGTCACGAAATCGGGTTGTGTCAGAGATAGTTAATATAGTGTCCACGAGATTACCCGAGGATAATGCCTCAAACCACCTAGAGAAAGTTTTCAGCAACAAGAAGCCAAAAGTATAAGTTAGGAATGATATCACTTATTTTAGTAATGTTGATATGATACATGTAATAACTCCTCATTTTGACTATTTGGTTGTATCTACACATTTCAGATGGTACAACTAGCTACCAATTGAAATGAATCTTTATTAATAGTAGAAGCTCATGTAATTTGTCGTATCTCGATGTCACTTTAAGTTCAAATTAAAAAGAATCCAGATAAAACCAATCGAGGGACCCTTATACGGATTGGATAAAAAACCCGTTCCAATTCTAGGGATTATTTAGCTGGAAGTCATACTAGAGACGTATCCAAAAATGGCATTCCACGTACTCACATTCTACAATACCATCCTAAGATGACCCTACTTCATCGATCTCTCATTTAAAAACAAAATTCTTAACATGTGGCATCGGAGAGATCCTAGGCGACCAAGTCACCCGCCGAGCATGCTATTTGTCTTAAGTCACTCAGATGACTCCTGACTAGTCGGCTGAAGACTTTGATCTCTAAGATGAAGTGACCCTAGTGAAAACGTAGTCCGACAAATCAACCAACTAGTCCTAGCAAGCTTGAAAAATGTGTACAAATCGGGAGCTCACTAATGGGTCACCTACGTGATCAGTTAATAACTTTCCTCTGTAAAATTCTGATGTGTTTATGTGGATACTAGCCAATATGCCAGGGATATTAACCGGAGTAATGATTTATAAGTTGTGCCTCGATCCTGATCATAAACCCGTTAGGCAAACGTGGAGAAATCTCTCCATCAAAAAGTCAATTTCCATAAGGCAAGAGGTGAAGAGCCTACTCGACCAAGGCTTCACAAGGAAAGTCTAGTACCTAGATTGGCTATCCAATATGGTCCTCGTTAAAAAGAGCAATCGAAAGTGATGAATATGTATCAACTTCACTGATGTAAATAAGGCATATCCAAAAAACAGTTTTCCATTATCAATAATTGATCTCCTGATGAGCTCTACAATCGAACATGAACTATTAAGCTTCATAAATGCTTATCTAGATTATAACCAAATCCGAATGAGTCCTGAAGATAAAGAATACACTTTCTTCATGATGGAATAAGGAACGTACTGCTACAAAGTCATTTACTTTAATCTAAATAACGTAGGAGCAACTTATTAATGATTCGTGAATAAAATGTTTAAGGCACATATTGATCAAAACATGGAGGTATATATGGATGATGTGCTCATCAAAAGTAAAATAATGGATGACCATTTCTGTGACCTCAAAGAAACTTTTGAGGTACTCCGGACACACCGGATGGGATTGAATCCGATTAAGTGTGCATTCGGAGTGACTTATGAGAAGTTCCTCAATTTTATCATCTCTCAGTATAGAATTGAACTAAACCCTGAGAAGATATAGGCCATCATAGATATGAATCCGCCTCAGAATCTCAGAATGTGAAAGAAGTCTAAAGACTCATTGGAAGACTCATAACACTCTCCCGATTCCTAACGAAACCAGTAGAAAAGTATCTCTCATTCTTTAAGGCCGTTAGAGAAACAAAGGCGAGCGGCTTTTAATGGACGGCTAATTGTCAAGTAGCTTTCTAAGAACTGAAAGAATACCTCGCTAACCCTCCTCTCTTGACATCACCACAAGAAGGCAAAGAGTTACACTTATATCTTGCAATTTTAGATATGGTGCTAAGTTTAATCCTGATTAGGCAATAGTCTAGGGTACAATGACCAGCCTACTACGTTAGCAAAATCCTAATAGACCTTGAGACATGTTACTCGCACGTCAAAAGGATTTCTATAGCGCTCGTCTTTTCCACCAGGAAGCTACAATTGTACTTCTAGGTGTAGAAGATATCATATTGATGGACCAACCATTAAAAAGGATCCTACAGAGGCCTGACACATTTGGACTACTAATGAAAGAGGTCGTCAAATTGGGCAAGTTTAATGTGAAATTTTGACCACAGTTGACCATAAAAGGGTAGGCCCTTGCAAATTTTATAGTTGAAATGACAATCCCGATTCCAGACATCCTCAATTTGAGTGAACGTGCAACCAGCAAGAAGAAGCTCTGATTTGGATATCATATGTAGACGGATTATCGACTCAATTAGGAAGTGAAGCAGGCATGTTCCTAAGGAATCCAGATGGGTCGGAGATGAAATATTCAATGACCATCAGATTCTCACAACCAATAATGTTGCCAATTACGAGGTGTTACTAGCCAGACTTATACTGGCATAGGAATGCTCGATGAAGAATCTGACTATCAATAGTGATTTGAAGCTAATTTTTAACCAAGTTCTCAATAATTTTGAGGTGTTTAACCATTTGCTCGCAAGGTATCTTAGTAGAGTGAAAGGACTGACCCAAACATTTGACAGAATTGAAGTAATCCGCATCTCGAGAGAAGACAATTGGAAGGCAGATCAGTTAGCAAAAGCAATGGCAACTAGCAATCCCAAGTAGTATGCCCGAGATATATGAGAACTTCTTGCTACCCAAAGTATAGAAGTACCAGAATAAGAGGTGATGTAGATTTCGAGCGACGAAAACTGGATAACTCCATATAGAAGATATCTCACCAGCGACCTTCTGCCAAAGAACTCAGAGGATGTCAAGTGTATAAAAATGACAACAGGCTTGTACACCATCATAGATGAAAAATTATACCGATGAAGATATTCCATCCCTTACATGAGGTGTCTCACACTAGAAGAAGCTTACTATATGCTAAGTGAGGTGCACCTTGGTATTTATAGATTGCACATAAAGGGTAAGAATTTGGCATTCAAAGTCATGCGGTAAGACTACTACTAGCTGACGATGAAGCGAGATATCATGGAATTTGTAAAGAAATGTGAGAATTGCCAAATTTACAGCAACATCCCTCATCAACCGCATATAGAGCTAAAGACCCTATAGTCGCCATAGCCATTCATATAGAGGGGGCTCGACATACTTGATCCATTGCCTGTTACATTAAGAAAGAGGAAATATGTCATAGTCGGCATTGACCACTTCACTAAATGGGTGTAATTATCCCTACTAGTACGGATAACCAAACAGAATGCGATGAAATTCATTCGGTAGAGCATTCATTATATGTAGATTTGGAATTCTTTAGATCGTAATAATCGACAGCGGAATCCAATTCACAGGCAAGAGGTTCACCAAATACTATATGAATTATGGAATACGGCTGGTTCGCACTTTTGTCGGCTATGCATGAACGAATGGGTAAGTGTAAGTAACGAACCGAATGTTTCTATACTTGGTTGAGAAGAAAGCTAGAAGATGTAAGAGGCTCTTAGGAGAATGAGCTACCTTCCGTGTTATAATCATACAAAATGACACCGAGGCAACTGACACGTGAAACACCCTTTAATTTATACTATGTGACTGAAGCGATTATCCAGGTCGAGATCAAACTGTCCAGCCTCAGAGTTGAGAACTTCAACCCACTCAATAATTTTGAACAACTCAGATAGCATCTCAACTTGCTTGAAGAAACCCGAGTCATAGTTAGATTTTACACGGTAACTTATCAGCAAGGGGTTGCTTAGAACTACAATGAGAAGGTGAGACCATGTGAATTAGAAGTGGGGGACCAAATTCTACGGAGTATAGAGGTAACAAATATGATCGCCAACAGGAATAGACTATCCCCAAATTGGAAGGAACAATTCTTTATCTCTATGATCCTCTGAAATGGTGTGTATAAGTTACATACCCAAAATAGCTAACTAGTCCCAAGGACATGGAATGTCATTCATTTTAAAAAATATTATTAATGAATCCTCACCCAACACAGGTAAGCCTAGCATACGCCATGCGGACTGCTTGTATAGTATACCTTATTTCAATTAATAAATGATTATTTATTCTCTATTTTTCATATGAATACTTGTATATCATCGCATAAATCGAATGGACTGGACTGCCCCAAAATCAAGTAAATGCCTTCACCTAAACCCCGACCTGCTACAGTATGGTCAAAAACCTCGGTCCAGTTAACTGAGCAGCCCAAATGTGATCAAATTCTAACCTCATTTGAAATAACCGAGCAACCCATACGATGTCAAAAACAACGACTTGGGCAACCTATGGATGAAAGTCGAACCTCCCCATCCAAGAAGCTACTAAAAACCTTAGGAGGCTTAATTAGCATTCGTGTGACAACATTTTCTTGAAGGAAAGAGTACCATCAGTCAACAGCGGTCGAAAGATTAGGACTAGACTCCAAAAAGTTATGACATTCTCTAATAGGATTAAGCATCGACGATTGCGTGCGAACAATGACCTAGACTCCATTAGAACTCGGTGGTTGTGGCAACCCAACCCAATCGACCCCAATGAGGCTCAACAACTTGCGTGCTACAATGTCCTCTCATAGGAAAGAGACTGTTCAAAAAAGTCAATGTGCTGCGACTTCCTCTCATAGGAATAAGCACAATCGGATAAGAACATCCAAATCAAGTTCGGTGGCTACAACAACAAGGTTAATCGATAGAAAAAGGAATGTTGAATAGAGAAATTCTACATAAACAGGGAAGCATCGATGACAATAAACAAAATGGTCTAGCTAATTTATTAAATGATCAAACTGTACAGCAAGGAATATCCATTTGCACCTAAAATATGGCAAATTGCCTACACTCGCGCAAAATGACTTTCCCAAGAAGAGGAGCCCCCTAATGGCCGTGGCAAAAGCTCCCTACTTGACCTTGAGAATCGAATAAATTAGAGTGATGAAGAGCTTCAGCATTCTTTGGATTAAGGTATCCCAAAAGAGTGTCAAAAGCGACCAAGGACACAATCCTCCTACACTAGAAGAAGCCATCCTAAAATCTATCATCCAGCAAAGTCCCAACCTCTTCTGTGTGGATTTGAGTTCTTAGCTCCCATGCGAGTTGAGCACACTGGCCTCGAAGGTCGGTGAGCTACTGTTCAATCTCCTGTAACTTGGCTGAAGATTCATGGAACCTTGCAATCCATTCAAACAACTCTCGGTCGAGAAAAGTGGTCCGATCTCGATTTTATTGAGCTTCAGCAATGGCAGTATTAATTCGGATATCCATCTCCCTAGGTACATTTGGGTCAACAAATGTCTAAGATAGGCAGGAGATCTCTGCATCCTGTTGACACAAGCCAACTGCCATCAGATGTAGAAACTGCTGTGACTGGTAAACAAAAGATAATAATCAAATGAGAGCAACAACAAGTACGAAAATGAAGAGGCACATAGCATGTACCTCAATAAAGGGCTGCTCATCTAAAGAAGATAGACAAGGTGGAGTTTTCGGTAAAGTAGTTAGAGACTCCCAGCACAGTAGAGACACTGCATGGCTATAGAGGAGCACCCCAAAACCTGGAGGTGATGGAGAAGAATCTGAAACCTCTAGGAACTCAGACGCTGGAGCCCCCGAGTGAGGAACCTCATCAGCCACACAGCCTCAAGATTATTCTCTACATACTGTTCGGCCATCGAACCTCCATCAGAACCCTCCTCAACAAGACCAATAGGAGGGATGGAAACAGGCTCATCGAGTGATGAGATAATCATAACAGGAACCCCGTACTCAACTAGGGATGGAGCGTTAATTGGCTCACCCAGTCCACCAATTTTGGGTTACTTATTCTCAAAGCAGAAGGAGCAAGGGACTCTTTGCCCTTGGTAAACCCGGTCACCTCCTCAAAAACTAGGTAAACCGGAGAAGAATAGATAGAGCCCAGTCTCCAAGACGACTCACCGGCATTCATCGCTGTCTCCACGATGACCTCCCCCTTAATGGCCTGGTTGGAATTAGTGGAGGAAGAATGAGAAGGAACTGTCCTGCCAGCCACCCTATCAGTGGAGTCTCAGATGAACAACGTCCTTGGTTTCCTCTTGAGTTGGTGAAACGACATAGCGGTAATGTTCGTCCCTTTGTCCAAGCCCCCCACTTAGCTCGAGCAAACGCCTCCTCAAACAACCAAAAGTTCTTATGATGCAAGGAGCTAGAATTCTTCTCTACCAGCTTCGTTAGTGGTTTGGTCACGCACTCCTCCCAACTTAAGATGTCGCCAACATAGGTGGCATCCACTCTACCCCAATTGTTGGAAGGGGCCCAGTTGGAAGGGATAGCCAAATAAAAGAATTGATCTTTCTAACCTTTTATCGAGTTTGAGTTCCCCTTGCTTATTTGATATTGCCTACGGGGGGTGAACGAAATCTAGTCTACATCTTGGTTAAACCAAAAGGTCTCCTTCATAGTCAAGGCATCCAAGGAATGTCCACAGTGATAAAAAAAGATGCATAAAGAAACCATGTAGCAAACAATATTGGGGAGCAGGCATGCTATCGGAATCTCTATAGCCAATAGGATCTCATGCAAACTCCTGCACAAATGAGATACAAAGGCCTCCCCTTAGATGGGCCCCAAAAATAGTAATGAACCCATGCCGAGGAGTACTAGCCCTACCATCATCAGGAGGTAGTACGTATGAAATGGCGCTCGAAATATTGAACTTATACAAAAATTCCACATCAACAGAAGTAAGAACAGATTAAATCGCATTGATACTCTAGGGAGCCATGGAAGCAAGAAAAGCGAACTAGGGTAGAGCGATTCAAGTATAGAAAAGAAATGCAAAAACAATTGAGACTCAAAGTTTAAAAAGCCAAAGCCTTAGCTCAAAAATGACATCTTTTAAAGATGCCGAAGAGTCTTGTCACCATGATGGCCACGACACATGCCCACATCATAAAGTGCCATGGTGTGTCTGTTTTATTACACCAATAATAATGACTGGATGCTACACCTCCCTCTGCAGCTTGTAGACCATTGATGGCTCTGACACCTAGATTGACAAATCTATGGTGCAACACAGGTTATGGAGCCTTGACACTTTGCTTTACCAAATAGCAAAACTGATGAGTTGCAACCTTGATGGGCTCAAAACAGATTTGATTAATTTATATCCTGGATGGGTGTTGAGAATAATAATAATTTTTATCAATCAGATTGTTAGAAAATCGAGCTATTAGTGGTCTAGATTGTCAGAAGTTATGCAACACAAAGTAATACTCAAACGCTTCAACTATTGAAATTAGACACGAATATTGGAGCCATGTAATAAAGACAAATAATGCTCGAGAAATTCCATTCAGTAATTCTTTTTACAACGTATAAGCTTACAACAATATAAGTATAACTTGAAAGCAAATAAAAAATATATGGGATGGCAACCTGATTAGGATAGTCCAACCAATCTTATGACAGACACCTAGAGAAAAAAGGATCTTGCCCCTAGATTGGAATCCCAACTATAAGAATAGCATGTTCCAAGCAGGCAAACGAAGAAAAGATGTCCTCCTAGGGACTACAATGCTTTCATGGGAAAAGGCAACCACAAAAGTTGTCCACCAAAACCAGCCGTGGCCACCCAGGTCATGAGCCTATGCAAGACCTGCCGTGATGGCAACGACGTGTGTTTGACATGGATGTAAAGAGAAAAAACAAATCCTCTATCTTACCAAAATCGAGAGCAGAGTTGTAGAGGAGAAGGGTTTCTGAAACGGATGAAAGAAGGAACAAGAATTGCCTGGCACCGATAAGGAGGATAGTAAATCAGCCCCCATAACCTAGGATTTTTCTTAGTATGATGTGGACTTAGTTTTGTAATGGGTGTAAAAGAAAAAAAACCAAGGTCAATTCCCGCAGAGAAGAAGGTAACCAAGACGGACATCAAGTACAACCTCAGATCTTGCCCTCAAACACTCGAAAGAACTTCCACCAATCATGGCTTGCACTAGCGTAGGCTCCCTGTCAACTTCGAACTCTCATACCACTTGATTGGTGAAAATGATTTGTGGTGCAAGGTAAAGAGAGCCCCTCCATTTATAGCCAAAGAGGAGAATAGGAGAGCAATCACAATGGGAAGATTGCATATCCCAGCATCAGCGGCAGAGATTGAATCCTATCCAAATAGAGTAGCATATTTGCAAAATATCTGGGAAAGGGGCACGCATGAAGACCTGCAGCTGGCACCTTATCATAAATATATAGAAGTTGAATATTCAAATTTTTTGGTATGGGAGGCTAATGATAGGTACAATTCCATATGGGTTGGCCTAGAACCCAATCTAGCAAAGAAGAAAATGCCCAAGAGGCAAAAGCCCAATAAAAGTCCTCTTAACCTAAGATCTGATAGACACGGCGGTTGATATGGTAAGTAAGAACCGAAACCATTCGGCAATAAATGTCATTTATAAATAATCAAAAAGTTGTTACCATTGATTACCATAATCAACGGCCAAAAACCATAACAGTCAGATTGATAAATGCAGGTGAAAGTTACACAATTAACCCCCATAACTACATAGGCGTAACACTCAAGAACATCCAACTCGTATCTCACACTATAAATATACCTTCTCCTCCGTAAGGAAGGAAGAGGAAATTTAGACAAAGAATCCTGAGCCTAAAGCAATCTAAAGCCAACCAGAAAAAAAATAAGGCCACTCTTCCTATGAGTGTACTCTCTCAAAAGCCACTCTTTTCAAAGGGTACAAAATTCTCAAAGCCACTCTTAATCAAGCACATTATTCAAAACCCAATCCTCCACTACACACACTCAATCTCCTCCAACTTGCATTTGTGCATTTACATTCCTCTATTTTTTTCTCCAACTTAAAAATATTTTTCATTTGAGCGTTGAAGGATATATTAGAGAGTAAATCTCATATACTTCTTACTGTTAGTTTATTTATTGTGATGTGTACGATTCAGATTTTTTGGGACGAAAATAAAATCCGTTTCAAATCAATCTATCAGGCAAAATCAAACGGCGCCCTAATTTGTACGATAATTTGAATCCCGGGATACATCAAAAGTATATTATATTTAATTAATAGAGATAAAAATTACAAAGGTCTAACAAAGACTATAACAATATCTAGTTGGAATTTGTAAGAGCAGAATTTTATATTTTTGGTCACAAATTTCACAGAAGAATTATAAAAAAAATTTGAATCCCTTATAAACCTTATGCAACAAGTAAGATTTTTACAGTTTTATATTATATAAATTTGAAGAGTCCAAATAAAAAATCTAGATTGAGGATCCAACCCAAGTAATCAGATGACCTCAAGTGTCAAAAAGCTCATGATATCAAAAGTTTTGGATTTGCAAAGGCCAAAGATGGGATCCCGGTCCAAAGTCTTAGATAGTCAAAATTACCAAGATTGATCAACTAAGAAACTGTTATTTGTGTTGGAGGTCACTTCGGTGTGGAAGTCCTGATGGCTGAAGGATTTGGCTGAAGTATGAGGATCTTGTGTGCCATTAAAGTCTACGGATTTGTGCGCTGAACGTCCGTGGATTCTGTACAGATTAAGCACAAAGAATTCCGGTTAACATTATTGACTAAAAGTTTTAGACGGACAGAAATGACCGGTTATCTTGTTGACCAGCCAATTATGTGTTCCGGTTAACATGTTGTTGACCGGATAAAGGCTTGTGGATTTGTTCAGTATAATCCAAAAGAAGAAGACGGTCAACAGCATGTTGACCGGCCAAGAAAGTAGACGGTCAACGGGACGTTGACTTATTGAAAATAGAAATGTTGAACAACTGTCTTCTCTAAAAGGCGTGCAATTGACCTACATGATTGGGCAGTTAGAAGACGTCATTCTTGGGAAGACGACAAGTCAATCTACAAAGACATGCATGCGTCGCCTGCTGCATGATAGGGCGTGTGTCCACCGCTCAAGTTTTGGGAGTTATGCATGCGACCACCATGCTGAGTTGGTGGTTGCTCATTTTACTAAAGAAGTATATATAGTATATTTAAATATTATTTGGGTATCCAAAAAATTATGAGATAGAGGAAAAAATAGTGAAGAAAAGAAGTGTAGTGAGTGGAAATACAAAGTGCTAGATTCTTTGTATTTCTTGTGCTTTGTTCTTTGACTTTGTCTCTTGGGCTTGTGTAGCCGTGAGGTTTGTGTAACTAATTTTATATAGTGGATCTTTTTGTGGATTGAGTGTCCCATAATTTTTTTCTTTTTTGAGAAGGATTTTTCACATAAAACCTTGTTGTTTAAATTCTTCTTCTTCTTCCTTCACTTCACTGTGTGTGTGATTTTGTGCATACTGTCCGACCACCCCTTCTGCACCAACAAGTGGTATCAGAGAGTATAGTTTAGAATTTTGTCTAAATGGTGTCGTCATCTTCAAAGAATTCGCATTTAGTGTGGAGCAGTTCAACGGCTAAGGTAACTTTATCCTCTGGTAAGAGAGGGTGAAGAACATCCTGACTCGAGAAAGTACGGTGAAAGCATTGCAGAAGAACGAAGAGAAGCCGAAAAACATAACCGATGAAGAATGGCAAGATAAAATGGATCTTGCCAACTGCACCATAAAGTTGTGTCTGGCGAACAATACACTCCAGGAGGTCCTCGGCCTGACAGATCTGGCGGAGGTCTGGGAGAAACTGAAAAGCCAGTATAAATCCAAGTCCTTGACAACCAAGCTGCACATGAAGAAATAGTTTTATAGCTTGTGGTTGTTAGAAAGTGGGAGCTTCGAAAAGCACTTAGATGAGTTTAATCGAATTGTGATGCAGATGTCGGCCCTTGATGAAGAAATCAAGGAGGAGGACAAGGCTTTGGTATTGCTGGCTTCTCTACCAATTTCATATAACCATATCATCACAACTTTATTATTAGAATGGACACCCTTAAATTGGATGGGGTCATGGATTCCTTACTCATAAAGGAATCAAGGCGATCCCAAGAGGCCTCAATGTCTTCGCATTCTGAGGTGCTTGTAATCGAGTCTAGGGAAAGAAGTAGAGGACATAGCCAGAAGCCTAGAGAGAAGGGTCGTAGCAAATCTCGATCAAAATATTAAAATATTGAGTGCCATCATTGTGGCAAGAAGGACCACATCAGGAAGCACTGCTTCAAGTAGAAGTGTAAAAATGCAGAGAAGAAGAAAGGAGAAAAGGGATGATGAGAAGAAAAGTCCTCAGTCTCAGTCATCACAAGAGGCAATCTCCTGTTGACATGTGAAGACAACGTGACAAGTCTGACGGACCATGAATCCGACTGGGTGGCTGATTCTGGTGCCTCTCTGCATTCCACATCTAGAAGAGGACTGTTCACATCCTACACTTTAGGAGATTTTGGAGTGATAAGGATGAAAAATGAAGGAACATCGCCAGTTATTAGTAGAGGTGACATTGTATTAGTCACTAATAATGGTACGAAACTGTTATTGAAAGATGTATGACACATCCCTAATATCCGGCTGGACATAATTTCAGCCGGCCAGCAGGATGATCAAGGCTATTGCAATACCTTCTGTGAAGGTGAATGAAAACTGACCAGAGGGTCTCTGGTTGAGGCAAGAGGAAAAAAGTGCTTCAGCCTATATGTAATGAAGGCGTGTGCAGTGGCCAGAGATGTGAATGCCATAACCAGCAATGAGTCTGAGGATCTGTGGCATCGAAGGTTATGCCACATGAATGAACGCGGATTATATCATTTGGTCAGAAAGGACCTTATTCTAGGAGTGAAGGATGACGGACTAAGAACGTGTCCTCATTGCATGGCTGGCAAACCAAGGAGGGTCACATTCCATGGAGACTCGCTCTCTACAAAGGCGGAAGTACTCGATCTGGTCGACACAGATTATTGTGAACCATTCAAAGAAAAGTCATTTGGTGGAGCCCATTACTTCATATCTTTCATTGATGACTGCTCCAGAAAGTTGTGGATTTACCCACTGAATACCAATGACCAAGTCTTCGGTATATTTAAGCAGTTTTATGCTCTGGTAGAGTGTCAGATGGGGAAAAAATTGAAGACCGTCAGAAGTGACAACGATGGCGAGTATATTGGGGCCTTTGATGCCTACTGTCAGTCTCATGGCATTAGACATCAGAAGACTCCAACAAAAAATACCACAGTTGAACGGAGTGACTGAATGGATGAACCACACACTTCTGGAGAGAGTGAGATGCATGCTTTTAGAAGCAAAGCTTCCTGCACCCTTTTGGGTAGAAGCACTAAAGATGGTAGCCTATGTTATTAATAGGTCGCCTAGTTAGTCATTGAAGGGAGAAGTGTCGGAGAAGATATGGTTAGGAACGGAGCCTTCTTATGACCATTTACGAGTGTTTGGATACAAAACCTTTACTCATGTCCCAAAAGATGAAAGAACTAAGTTGGAGTCAAAGACAATGCAGTGCGTCTTTCTGAGCTATAGGAAAGATAAACTGGGCTACAGACTTTATCACCCAATTGAGAGAAAACTTGTTCAGTCAAGAGATATAACATTCGTTGAGGATGAAACGATTGAAGACATTAGCAAGAAGACTAAGTTTGATGCTGGCTGGACAGATAAGGTGAGTGTTGAAGTTATCCATTCAGCGCTTCTACAAGACAAGGACAATGGCCTAGGAGTGGCTAAAGACAATAACGAGGCAAATACGACACTTGGCAAGGATTGGGATGAACACACTCCTCAATCAGCCAAAGAGATTCTTGTCTGATGATCCTTAAGGAACAGACGGTCGTCCATCTATTTGTTATCTAGTAAGTATATTTTGCTTGCCGATACTGGAGAGCCTAAAACTTTTGAAGAAGTTATGAAGGATGAGAACAATGAGAGATGGCTAGAAGCCTTGGAAGATGAAATGAACTCTCTCCATGAAAATCATACTTTTGATTTGACGGAGTTGCCTAAGGGGAAGAAAGTCCTAAAGAATAAGTGGGTTCTTCATTTAAAAACTGATGAAAATACCACACAGTTGAGGTACAAGGTACGAATGGTGGTAAAATGTTTTAATCAATGGAAAGAGGTTGATTTTGATGAGATATTTGCTCCGATGGTGAATATATTTTCTACAAGGGTTGTGCTAGACTTGGCTACTACTCGAAATCTGGAGGTGGAGCAGATGGATATCCGAACGGCTTTTCTCCATGGTGAACTTGAGGAAGAAATTTACATGGAATAGCCTGAAGGATTTAGGGTTAAGGGAAAGGACTAAATTGTCTGCTGTTAGAGGAAGAGCTTGTACGGATTGAAACAGGCTCCTCGACAGTGGTACAAGAAGTTCGAGTCGGTCATGGTTAATCAAGGATACCGGAAGACTACTTGTGACCCTGTGTATTTACATAGAGCTTTTTTGAGGATGACTTTGTCATCCTTCCTATTTATGTGGATGACATACTAATTGTTGGACGCATGGTGCTCGGATAAAGGAGTTGAAGGAGCAACTTGGGTAGTCATTGCGATGAAGGACTTGGGGTTTACGAAACAGATTCTTGGCGTCAGAATTATTCGAGACCGAGAGGTTGGAAAATTATGGTTGTCCCAAGAAAGCTATATTGAAAAGTTGCTCCAGCGTTTCAATATGGACAAGTCCAAGCCTGTGAGCACTCCGCTGGCGAACCATTACAGACTGAGCAGTCGCCAGTATCCATCCTCGAATACTAAGAAAGCATATATGAAAGGCGTGCCTTACTCATCAGCTGTAGGAAGCTTAATGTATGCCTTGATGTGTATGAAGACAGATATAGCACACGTAATTGACACCATCAACCGTTTTCTGTCAAACCTAGGAAGGGAGCATTGGTCCGCAATCAAATGGATAATGAGATATGTCCAAGGAACTTCCAAAAGGTGCCTGTGTCTTGGAAGTGACAAGCCATAATTGGTGGGATACTCGGATGCGGATATGGCTAAGGACATTGACCCTCGTAAGTCCATCTAGGATACTTGGTAAAATTTGCTGGAGGAGCAGTTTTTGGCAGTCCAAGTTGCAGAAGTTCATCACCCTTTTCACTACTGAGATTGAGTACATTGCAGTGATAGAAACTTGCAAAGAGATGTTGTGGATGAAGAAGTTTATCTAAGAATTGGGCCTCAGATAGAAAAAGTATGAGATACTTTGTGACAGTCAAAGTGACATATATCTTTACAGGAACTCCTCGTTCCATTTTAGATTGAAGCATATTGATGTTCAACACTATTGGGTGAGGGATGTTATTGAAGCAGGCTCACTGTCACTGGAGAAGGTTGGAACTGAATAAAATGGCGCGGACATGATGACCAAGATTTTACCAAAAGGTAAGAACAAAGTTTGCTATGTTTTGGTTGGGCTAATGGATTGTAATTCCTCATAGTTGTGAGGAAAAGTTTGTAGAAGGTCACTCCCGTATAGAAGTCCTGGTGGTCGGAGAACTTTGCTGAAGTACAATGCCCTTGTGTGCCATTAAGGTCCGCGGAGTTGTGTGTTGAGCTTCCGTGAACTCTGCACAGATTAAGCACAAGAAATTTCGGTCAACATTGTTGACCAGAAGTTTTGGACGGAAAGAAATGACTGGTCAACTTGTGGACTAGTCAATTATGTGTTCCGGTCAACATGATGTTAACCGGCTGAAGCCATGTAGATTTGCTCAATATTGTCCAAAAGAAGAAGACGGTCAACCGGGTGTTGACTGGCTAAAAGAAGAAGATGGTCAATAGGGTGTTGACAAGCTAAGAGAAGAAGACGGTCAACGGGGCATTGACCGGTTGAAGACAGAAATGCTGAATAACTGTCTTCTCCAAAAGGTATGCAGTTGACCTACCTGATTGGGTAGTTAGAAAACATTATTCTTGGAAAGACAACAAGTCAATCTGTAGGACATGCATGCCCCGCCTGCTGCAGGACAAAACATGCGCCCACCGCTGCAGGTTTTGGGAGTTATGCACGCAACCACCATACTGAGTTGGTGGTTGCTCATTTTACTGAAGAAGTATATATGGCATACTTAAACATTGTTTGGGTATCCAATAAATTATGAGATAGAGGGAAAAATAGTGAAGAAAAGGAGAGTAGTGAGTGGAAAACAAAGTGTTAGATTCTTTGTATTTCTCGTACTCTTTTATTTGGTTTTGTTTATTGGGCTTGTGTAGCCGTGAGGTTTGTGTAACCAATTTCATAGTGAATCCTTTTGTGGATTGAGTGTTCTGTGATTTTTTTCTTATTTGAGAAGGGTTTTCACGTAAAACCTTGTTGTTCAAAGTCTTCTTCTTCCTTCACTTCACTGTGTGTATGTGATTCTGTGCATACTGTCCAACTGCCCCTTCTGCGCCAACAATTTGTTTATGTAGTGTCCTTGATAATTGACATACGACCGGTGAGAAAATTATAAATAATAAGTTAGTCAATTGACTAATAGTTTGCAATCGTTTCACTAAGTTTTGATCATTTTAGTGGCAATTAGGTCATAAAAATTATAAAAGTATGACATCAGATGATCAATGTATAAATGTTATATTTTACTAGTTAGTTAGCATACCCATTTGTCCCATAATCATGTGCCGATGTACTTATATTGTATTTTCATGATAGGCCTAGTGCTTTTATAAGTGCAAGGCTCATTACTAGAATTCAATAAGTTCAAAGTGGCCAATAAATCCAAATATTTTCCAAGTGTTTAAGTATTTGTAAGCACCGGTTACAAAAATTTGTAAAGCAGAAGTCTCTTCTTCTTCTTTCTTTCTTCCCTTCGTCTCTAGTGAGGTACATATAGAGTTGGTTTTAAAATAGTCTAACTGAACGATTATTATGGTCTCTATTAGAAAGAATATTCGAGAATCACTCTCGTAAGTTCATTTTTAAGGGCCTCTTTTTAAGGCACAAAGCTAGTTAGCTATAATATTTTAAATATTTCTCTTCTTAATTCACAGCTGTCATTTCTATTAGATAAGATATAGTCATTCCTCATTCTTTTTGCATTGTTGTTTGGCTAGTGTGATACTAACTTTAATGTCAAAAGACATTTGGGGATAGATATTGCAGACCCTATGACTTATTGTTTTTGTCTGTTTTGTGCAGGATCCAATGCTTGCTCCAATGCTCTTCAATCTTAACCTCTTTTTCAAATATGCATCACTGTACTGCATGTGGGAAGGAGTTAACTAGGCTTGTTTCCTCAAGCACAAACTGTTGGGGTCACTCGCCAATGGCATGATGTCCGCGGACTCCGTTGAGAAGAACGGACGAGGACTTTTGTTGAAGCAACAAGTTCGAGAGGACTTGTGGACGAGGACTTCTTCAGGCGTCATGTCCGAGCGATAGCTGAGGACGAGGACGAAGAGTCTAAAGTCATAGACGTTGACTCTATCAACGTAGGCCTGCTGGTGGCCGTTTTTGCAGGTGGGTTGGTCACCCACTCTGATTGGATGTTGCAGCGGCTGCAACTTCCTAAGGACAGGCCTACCATCTGACACGGCAAGCATGCGCCTGTCATGGCAGGCCTAGGACGTAGGTCTGGAGACCTACGCCCAGTAGGGTGGGCGGACACGCCACCCTTGTGTATATAAAGAAGCTTGTTGCCCTTGCTGTGTGTGTGCTAGAGTTGGGACATTCTTGAGTTCTAAGAGCCTTGAGAGAGCTGTGGGTAAGTTTTGTTGTAAAGATAGAGAGAGATACACTTTGAGAGAGAAAGGTTGTACACTTGAGATTGTTTTCTTTCGTTAGAGCTTGAGTAGCCAACACTTGTAAACAATTCTCTTATAGTACATTTCTTCGTGGTTTTTCCCTTGGGTTTAGAAGGGTTTTTCACGTTAAAACTTGTGTGTTCTCTTTTCTTCTCTATCCTTGCTTTTCCTTGTCGTCCGAGTGCTCTGCTCTGTGTACTATCCGAGAACTCTTGTCCGCTCGGTCACCGTGCTGTCCGAGTGCTTTCCGCGTTTTGCGCCAACAAGTGGTACCAGAGATTCTGATTCTTTGTCTTGTTGCTGGCTGCGATGGAGTACGGAAGTAAAATGCCTTGCTTGAACGGAACCAACTATGACAATTGGCAAAGCAAGATGTCTGACTTGCTATATGTGAAGTCCATGCATAATCCGGTTTTTGCCACAGAAAAGCCGGCGGGAAAAACGGACGAGGCATGGGCGTTGGAGCACAAGCAAGTGTGCGGTCTTATACGGCAGTTCGTTGATGACAACGTGCACAACCACGTTCGCAGAGAAACGAATGCCAAGACGCTTTGGGAAAAACTGGAGAAGCTTTTCGCCTCTAAGTCGGGGAATAACAAAATTTATCACTTGATGAGGTGGTACATATCCGTTACAAGGACGGATCATCCGTCATGACCACCCGAATGAATTTCTCGGGCTGTGTGGACCGGTGACCGCATGGGTATTAAGTTTGAGGATGAGGTGCTCGGACTCTGGCTCCTAGCAACCCTCCCGGACTCGTGGGAGACCATGAGGGTCACCATCGCCAATACAGCTCCAAACAGCGTGGTGAGTTTGGAGATGGTCAAGGGAGCTGTGCTGAACGAGGAGGTGCGGCGGCGTTCTCAGGGAACGACAACCTCTCAGCAATCCGAGGTCCTTGTCACTGAGTCGAGGGGAAGAAGCCGAGGACGTGGCCAAAAGTCTGAAGACAAAGGACGAAGTAAGTCACGTTCTCGTTATCAGGATATGGAGTGCCATCATTGTGACAAGAAGGGCCACATCAAGAAATTTTGTTACAAATGGAAGCGTGAAAATGCTGGAGGAGATAGGGGCACAAAGAGATGCGGCGAGGAAGAGTCCTCGGTCTTTGTCGTCACAGGAGGTGACCCCCTTTTGGCTTGCGAGTCTGAAGACTCAGTGAGCGTGGCTGAACAAGCCTCTGACTGGGTGGTGGATTCTGGCGCATCTATCCACGTCACTCCCCAGAGAGAGCTGTTCTCCACTTATACTCCCTGCGCCCCAGGAGTATTGAAGATGGACAACTTGGAGACGTCCAAAATTGTTAGACGAGGAGACATCTCCTTGATAACCAACACTAGTGCCCGGCTGGTTTTGAGGGACGTCCGACACGTTCCTGATATTCGCATGAATATCCTTTCAGCGGGACGGCTCGACGATGAAGGCTACTGCAGCGTCTTTTGTGACGGCAGTTTCAAGCTGAAGAAGGGCTCGATGGTGGTTGCCCGAGGAGTAAAGGCTTCAGGCCTTTACACTATGAACGCCCAGGCCGAGGTAGCAGAAGTGAATGCTACGGGGAGTGTGGAGTCCTCGGGCCTGTGGCATAAAAGACTCGGACATATGAGTGTGCGTGGCATGAGTCATCTGGCGAAAAAGGGTCTCATTCCAGAGATGGATGGAGAAATGCCGAGGACTTGCCCTCACTGCATGACGGGGAAGCAACGAAGGGTCTCCTTTTCGTGAGACGATCTTCCAGAAGTCCGAGATCTTGGAACTCGTCCCACACGAGGCGTGTGTGGGCCTCTCTACCGAGAAGTCATTTGGAGGTGCACAATACTTTGTGACCTTCATTGATGATTGTTCAAGGAAGCTGTGGGTGTTCCCGTTGAAAACCAAGGACCCAGTTGCGGGAACCTTTGAGCAGTTCCATGCGCTCGTTGAGTGAGAAACCGGGAAGAGATTAAAGGCCGTTCGGAGCGACAACGGCGGTGAGTTCATTGGAACGTTTGATGCCTATTGCAAGACTCTGGGCATCAAACAACAAAAGACTCCACCCAAGACGCCGCAGTTGAACGGCGTGGCCGAGAGGATGAATCGCACGCTGATGGAAAGGGTCAGGTGCATGTTGTCCGAGGCCAGGCTTTCGGGATCTTTTTGGGCCGAGGCCTTGAAGACGGCCGCCCACGTGATCAACCGGTCGCCTTGTAAGCCTCTGGATGGGGAAGTTCCAGAGCGGATTTGGACCGGAAGGGAACCAGCTTACAACCATCTCAGGACTTTTGGCTGTAAAGCCTTTGTTCATGTTCCAAGAGATGAGAGATCTAAGCTTGAGCCAAAGACCATGCAATGTGTCTTTCTGGGCTATGGTGAGGATGAGTTTGGGTTCAGATTGTATGACCCAAGGGAGAAGAAGCTGGTACGGTCCCGAGACGTGGTTTTCATTGAGGACGAGACCATAGAGGACTTTGGGAAAGAGTTGAAGTCTCTACCCAATACTTCCCAGACGGACAAAAGTGACAGTGTCCGACCTGTACGTCTTGCGTCCGAGGCCAGCGGACCAAGAGTTGTTGCCAACCAGGATCAGGCGATTTTAGCGCCTCAGGATCAGGTTGAAGATTTGGTGCCTCAAGTGGATGAGGAGGCACTTGTGAGACGGTCGTCCAGGCCAAGACGTCCGTCCGTCCGCCTTCCAGCAAGTGAGTACGTCCTCCTCACTGATGCTGGAGAACCAGAGGATTTTTGCGAGGCTATGAGGAGCTCTCAGAATGATAAATGGTTTGAGGCCATGGAAGAAGAGATGGCCTCACTTCATGAGAACCATACCTTTGAGCTAGCCAAGCTGCCTAAGGGGAAGAAAGCCCTGAAGAACAAGTGGGTCTTCCGGCTGAAGGCGACCGAGGACCCGAGCGCCCCGAGACACAAGGCACGACTTGTGGTCAAGTGATTTGGTCAACGAAAGGGTGTTGACTTTGATAAAATTTTTGCGCCCGTTGTGAAGATGTCCTCGGTCCGTGTGGTGCTCGGACTGGCAGCAGCGTTGGACCTGGAGATTGAGCAACTGGATGTCCGGACAGCTTTTCCCCATGGAGATCTAGAGGAAGAGATCTACATGGAGCAACCAGATGGTTTTGAAGTCAAAGGAAAGGAGGGACTGGTTTGTCGTTTGAAGAAGAGCTTGTGTGGGCTGAAACAAGCTCCGAGACAATGGTATCGGAAGTTTGAGTCTGTTATGGTCAAACAAGGATACCATAAGACTTCTTCGGACCACTGTGTCTTTGTGCAGAAGTTCTCGGAAAACGATTTCGTCATCCTTCTCCTTTATGTGGATGACATGCTGGTGGTCGGACAGAATAGTGCTCGGATCAAAGAGCTGAAGAAGCAACTCGGACAGTCTTTCGCCATGAAAGACCTCGGACCGGCGAAACAGATTCTGGGGATCAGAATTTTTCGCGACCGAGAGGGCAAGAAGCTTTGGCTGTCCCAGGAAGGTTATATTGAAGAGGTGCTTCAGAGATTCAGCATGGATGGGTCCAAGCCTGTCAGCACTCCTTTGGCCAACCATTTTAAGCTGAGCAAACAGCAGTGTCCATCCTCGGACACTGAAAAGGCGCGCATGAGTAAGATACCTTACTCCTCGGCCGTTGGCAGCCTTATGTACGCGGCCATTTGTACGCGGCCGGACATTGCTCATGCGGTTGGCCTTGTGAGCAGATTCCTCTCAAACCCAGGTATGGAGCATTGGTCAGCGGTGAAGTGGATCTTCGACATATCTTCGGGACCTCCAAGACGGGTTTACATGCTGAAATGAAAAGCCTTAGGCCGATTGCGTATACGACGCAGATATATGGCGAGGACGTTGATTCTCGGAAATCAACGTCCGGATACTTGGTGAAATTTGCGGGAGGGGCGGTCTCCTGGCAGTCCAAGTTACAGAAGTGCGTCGCTCTCTCCACGACGGAAGCAGAGTTTATTGCGTGGCCCGAGGCACTCAAAAAGAGATGCTTTGGATGAAGAGGTTCGTCCAAGAGTTGGGTCTAAGGCATGAGACGTACGAGGTCCTTTGTGATAGTCAAAGTGCCATTCACTTGTGTAAAAACTTCTCATTCCATTCTCGGTCAAAACATATTGACGTGCGATATCATTGGGTGAGAGATGTTTTTGATGATGGGCAGCTATCAATTGAAAAAGTTCGGTCAGAAGAAAATGTCTCTGACATATTGACCAAGATTTTGCCAAAGGGGAAGCTGGAAGCTTGTTGTGACATTGTCGGTCTAACTAACTTCACTCGGTCATGAGGGGAAGTTTGTTGGGGTCACTCCCGAGTGGCATGATGTCCGCGGACTCCGTTGAGAAGAACGGACGAGGACTTTTGTTGAAGCAACAAGTTCGAGAGGACTTGTGGACGAGGACTTCTTCAGGCGTCATGTCCGAGGGATAGCTGAGGACGAGGACGAAGAGTCTAAAGTCATAGACGTTGACTCTATCAACGTAGGCCTGCTGGTGGCCGTTTTTGCAGGTGGGTTGGTCACCCACTCTGATTGGATGTTGCAGCGGCTGCAACTTCCCAAGGACAGGCCTACCATCTGACACGGCAAGCATGTGCCTGTCATGGCAGGCCTAGGACGTAGGTCTGGAGACCTACGCCCAGTAGGGTGGGCGGACACGCCACCCTTGTGTATATAAAGAAGCTTGTTGCCCTTGCTGTGTGTGTGCTAGAGTTGGGACATTCTTGAGTTCTAAGAGCCTTGAGAGAGCTGTGGGTAAGTTTTGTTGTAAAGATAGAGAGAGATACACTTTGAGAGAGAAAGGTTGTACACTTGAGATTGTTTTCTTTCGTTAGAGCTTGAGTAGCCAACACTTGTAAACAATTCTCTTATAGTACATTTCTTCGTGGTTTTTCCCTTGAGTTTAGAAGGGTTTTCCACGTTAAAACTTGTGTGTTCTCTTTTCTTCTCTATCCTTGCTTTTCCTTGCAGTCCGAGTGCTCTGCTCTGTGTGCTGTCCGAGAACTCTTGTCCGCTCGGTCACCGTGCTGTCCGAGCGCTTTCCGCGTTTTGCGCCAACACAAACTACCGATAGATCCATTTCAATGAGAATATATTTTGAATTCAACATGATTAGCACTCGGCCAAATAGGTATTCAAGTCACATCCTGCAGGACAATACTGGTGGTGGCAAACCACCAGCAAGCCCATATCTCGGTCGATATGTCTTAGATGGTTTAAATGCTTTGGCGAAGAGTAGAAAGTCATTTAGGACAGATCAGACCTCCACTTCCTCTGATATTTACTTCTAGAAAAAGGGCACTCAGAAAGTCCATTTCGTGAAAGGCATCCACGTAGAACTATCGTACTAGATGTTGTCGTACCTGTGACAAAGAAAGAGTGATGATTCCAGAGTGTGTATTGCCAGGTTTTCGATGGGCGTTGAAAATCAGCACTCTTAGGGAGGCGGGGTCCTACAGAACTATCCCGTTAATACAGACCGGATTGTATAAAATAATAGTGTGGTTGTTGAATTTTAATCGTAGCAAATAAAAGATGAAAAATTGAATTGTTTGATAGAAGCGTAATAGATACTGATGATTGCAAGACTAAAAATGAATCATTCAAGTTTCGATTGATCTACCAAAGGTTCACTCACCTCAGAATTCGGAAAAGCTCACTTGCAAACAAAAGCGATAATTCTTCACTCCCCCTAGCTGTTGCCACAGTTGCTGAATTTGAAGTAAAGCCTGCTGTACTGGAGGGAATGAACGGCCGAAGCAGGGGCGCATGTTTAAGTTTGAGGAGGGGCTCTTCTTGTTAAATGCTTAACTCCTTCGTACCATCTTCCTCATATATTGTGAAGTATGATCTGTTTTGAGACTTGGTCCTGTTCCTTTAATGAGAAGGACTGTAACAACAAATTATTCATTTTGGCTAAAAAATATTCAATTAGAACTAAATTATGTTTGACAACTATTGTCTGTGTGCTTGCCCAAATGAGACCCAAGCATTAGTTCCTCAAAATATAACGAATTAGGGGCGTGTGAACCACACACTTATTTTGGAGGGAGCTTTCAAATTGATTGCATACATGATAGACGCATGTGCTTAGTTTAGGTACAATAAGAAGGCACGATGAGTGTAGAGGAATGCAAATGTACAAATGGGATAGCGGAGGCATGCCTAATGTCCACATAATGAGTGGATATGTGCTAGCTATTTTTGGTTGTGGTGCCTAATATGTGTCGGACTAACATACATTAATTAGTATTTAAAAAGAGTTTAGCTTATTTATGTGAGAAGTTAAGAAAAGAGGGAGAAAGAGATAAGGAAAAAAACAAAAAAAAAAAAAAAGGAGAGAGAAAGGAAGGTGATATTTGAAGAAAAAGAATTAAAAATTCTTGCAAAATAAATTAAAATAATTACATTTTAAACCTTTTTTACTTTTTTTTTATTTTGTTCAAAAATTTAGAAATCTCTTCTATTCTTCAAAAACTATAAGATTCTAACTGATAAGTTTTATGTATGTGATTGTTTATACTTCATTTTTTTCTTAAAAAATATGGTTTGTATGCATGCTTAGTTATTCCTATTTTTTCTAATTAGACTCAGTTTCTGAAATTGCTCAAAAATTTTCCTAAATTGATGAAGAAACCCTTTTACATGTATGTGTTTTAATCAAATGCATGACAAATCTCTACAACCAAGGTCATGTTAAGTTATTGGTTTCCAAATTTTGAAAAAATATTTCTTTTGTGGTGATTTTTAACATGCGGGAACCATTGTAAAAAAATCGATAATAATATGGTTTTTCATATGTCCACTATATTTCTAGTAGACAAATTGTTTGAAGGCCCATCCACCGGTTAAAAAATGGTTTATGGTCCCATTTATAATGTTATAGAATATAGATAGTTTGTACATGAGTTATAATAGTGTCTTATAATTCCGTCTTTAAGATATAAGATGTAGACATACTAACCCTCTATTTTAGCATTGTTAGTGATAAATATCATTAGAAATTGGTCATATGATTTCTGTAATTTTGCATATGACATTTTATTAGCCTTTCTTTATATTTGTGGTGAATTATTTATTATTTTTTATATAATATTTATTATATTTTATTAAATTTTTGACTTACTTTATAAATTTAGTATATTTTAAATTAGCAAGTTTGAGATTATTGGGTGGCGAGGTTGATATGTGTAATTCTCATAGAGTTTATTAGAATGCCTTTAAATTGTTTTGTACTTGGAATCAATGTATAAGTTGTGACATAATACATTTTTTATGGTTTTGTATTAAATTTTGCATTATTCCCTTATAAGTTACGCAATTACTAGATGGGTCATCTTGAGGGTTGTGTCACATTTGTGTGAGACTCACTCAAGTGATGCTGCTTATTGAAGGGTATGCAATATTCACATGAGCAAAATTGTTCATAAGAAGTTCTATGGGAAGGCCATGAACTTACAGCGTAAGCCCTCAGTTAGAGAGAATTTTCTATACTTATCCATGAGAGGACTATGAGTTGGCCATTTAAGTGTTAGGATTTTGAATATTTTCTAGTGATATTTATGAGATAGCAGCGAGCTAGCAGCTCGAGCAACCACACATGATATAAAAAGTCCTTTTCAGATTTCATGGTAGATTAGAGATTATTTTTAGCACTAAGGAGTACTTCATGAAGATAGATAAGAGAAAAACAATAAAAGAGAAAGTGATTCAATATTCAATTGAGGTACAATTCAACTTCTATTCTTCGTCAAGGTTAGATATATTACTCTAATATTATTTTTAAGACATATTACAATTTAATTGCTCGTTTTCTCATTATATTTTTTCTAGTGGGTTATCAAGAGTATTACGATCATTTTCAACTAGTTATCCATATAGCTTATAATGAAGGGATCTCAAAAAGAATTATATTTATAACTAGACATTTTAATAGTAGATTTGTTTAGAATTTATCTCATAATTTTTTCTTTGTTAAGAAAGATTTCATGTTAAATATTACTATAAAACTTGTATGTGTCTGATTTTATAATTTTATTCATTATATTCTCATGGTATTTGGTTGCTAATAATTGTTAATGGAGTCGGGAGTTCATTTCCACTGTCTCAAATGTGTGTTTGTTTTTGTTCCAAGTAAATATCAACAATTGGTATCAAAAAGAAATTTTTTTTGATATATGAAAGCTATAATTTGATGGCACCAACATTGAAAGGTTTTCCATTCCACATAAGCAATTTAATGGGCAGAATGCGGGTACTTCTTTTAGATCTCATCTTCTCTTTTCTATGTTGTTTATTCAAATAAATAGTTCCTTCGTAAAGCCTTCACCAATGGAATTATAATCGTCCGAAACACTCGATCTCTTCTACTCAAAATCTGAACCGATTCCTCAATATATATTAAGTCTTTATTTACCCTCAACGGTTCGTATTCAATAATGTGCATAAAATCATACTCATATTTCCATTATATCGATACATGGATGCATTGTACACATCTTCTAAATTTAAAGGTAGAGCTAATTTGTAGACCACTACATCAACTTTCTTTAGAATTTTAAACGGTCCAATGAACCTTGATTTTAATTTTTCTTTGATTCCAAATCTTGAGATTCCCTTTGATGGATATATCTTTAGAAATTCATAATCTCCAACATCAAAACTCAACTCTGATCACCTCTGATCAGCATAATTCTTTTGCCGACTTTGTATAACTTTTAACCTTTTATGAATCAAATAGATTTTATCAAATGTCTCTTGAATGACCTCTAATCCCAAAGTCTTCGATCATCGGTCTCTTCCCAATGAATTAGGTAATGACAGTTTCTCCTATACAAAGCCTCGAACGGGGCCATACTGATATTTGCCTAATAGCTATAATTATTTGCAAATTTAGCCAATGCCAAATAATTATCCCAATTGCCTTTCATCTCTAGAATTGAAACTCTTAGCAACTCATGTAAAATTTAAATTATTCACTCCAATTGCTCATCCGTTTGAAGATGATAAATTGTACATAACTTCAAATTTGTTTCTAATTTATGATGCAAACTCTCCTAAAATTTAGAAATAAACCTTGGGTCTCAATCATAAACAATTGAAGTTAGTACACCGTAAAATCTAACCACCTCATTAATATGCAATCTTACTGACCGATCTCTAAAAATTGTCATCTACATGTCTATGAAAGGAGCTAACCTAGTGAGTCGATCAACAATCACCCAAATGGCATCATGGTTCCACAACATCCTTGATAATCCCATCATAAAATCTATCATTATATCTTCCCATTTCCAACTAGGAGTCGACATAGGCTGCAATAGGTTGAGTAGTTTCTTGTACTCGGCCTTTAACTGTTAACAAATCAAACATCTTCCCACTTAAATCGTAATATTTCTCTTCATATTCTACTATCAAAATATCTTTTTTAAATCTTGGTACATTTTGTTAATATTCGAATAAATAGTATGCTTCGATCGATGAATTTCATTCATAATTTTCTCATTCAATTTTCTAATATCCAGTACACATATTCGTTCTTGAAACCTCAAAACTCCATTGGCTCTTATGCTGAAATCTGCTCTAAAATTCCGGTTCATATCTCCGATAATGTCCATTAACAATGGATTATCCATTTGTGTTCCTTTGATTTTTTTAAAAAATTTTTGGCTATACTTGAAAATAGGAGAATGTCATCCGGTTGTCTTGGGAGTGTCTTTTTATATCACATTACCTCATATACTCCAACATCTCTATCTCCTTGACCCTCAAGTGAACTACAAAACTCGTTGTCTGGCAACTAAAAGAATCCGCCACAACATTGTCATTCTACGTTTATATTGAATCTCACAATTATAATCATTTAGAAAATCCATCTCCTTTACCTTATATTTAGCTCCATTTGGAAGAATAGATACTTGATACTTTTGTGATTCGAGTGTATTAAGAATTTCTCGCCATATATGCCTCAAAGTCTTTAAAGTAAAAATCACTGTCGCCAATTTCAAATCATGTGTTGGGTAATTTCTTTCTCGTGTTTTCAATTGCCTCCACTCATAAGCGATCAGTTTTTCATATTACATCAAAACACAGCCTAATTCAGCATTTAATGCTTCATAATAAATCACAAATCCTCCAGATCCTTTGAGAATCGTCAAAATGGGGGCAGCTATTAAACAATCCTTCAACTCTAGGAAAATTCTTTCATATTCTTTTGTACATTCAAATTTGGCTTCCTTTCACATCAGTCAAGTTAACGAAATGGTAATTCTGAAAAAATTCTCCACAAACATTTGGTAGTAGCCTGTCATTCCCAAGAAGCTCCTGACTTCAGTTAGCGTTGCTCATTGACTCCAATTAATTACGACTTTAATCTTCTTTAGACCATCTGAAATACCTCATTTGGAAATCGCATGACCCAAAAACAACTTCTTCAAGCTAAAACTCGCACTTCTTTAATTTAGTGTATAAACTCTTTTCTAAAAGTGTGTGGAGTACAATCCTCTAATGCATCTTGTGCTCATCATAGCTCCTTAAATATATTAGAATGCCATCAATAAACACCACTATAAATTTGTTGAGATAAGGTTAGAACACCCTATTTATCAAATTCACGAAAGTTATAAGGGTATTAGTCAATCCAAATGACATAACTAAAAACTCATAATACCCATACCTTATTCGAAAAGTTGTCTCCGCTGCATCTTCCTTTAATACTCAATTGATGGTAACCTGAATGAAGATCAATTCTTAAAAATACTTGAGCCCCTTACAATTGATCAAATAAGTCATCAATTCTTGGCAATGGGTACTTATTCATGATAGTGATTTTATTCAACTCTCAATAATTAATACACAATTACATAAACCTATCATTCTTCTTCACAATAACATCGGGGAATTCTACCGGGACGCACTTAGCCGGATAAAATCTTTCTCCACAAACTCTTATAATTGTTGTTTCAATTCCTTAAGTTCCAATAGTGCCATTCTATAAGGGGTATCTGATATCAGTGCCGCTCCAAGCATGATCTCCATCTCAAATTTGATTTTCTGATTTGGCAGTAGTTCTAATAAATCATTTAAAAAATGTCCTCAAACTCACATATCACCAATATATCCTTTATCAGACACTATGGCTCCCAATTGTGTTCACATAAATCAAATAGGTTTGACATTCACTTTCCATCAAATGATGAGCATGCAAAGTCGAAATCATATATGGGGATTGTTTATACATTACTCCTTGAAAATAAAATGATTCACATCCCAAAATTGTAAAATAGACCATCTTATAGAAATAATCGGTGCTTACATGATAACTCGTTAACCAATCCATACCTAAGATTACATCAAAATCATACATGTTTAAAAAATTAAATCCATAACTAACTCCAACCCATTAACTCAAATAACGTGCCTAAGGTACACAATATCCGTGATCAGAGATGACCCCTCAAGTGCTGACAAAATTAATACAAAATCCATGATCCTTGGGTGACACCAAATATTGAACAAACTTCAGTGACACAAATGAATTTGTAGACCCCAAATCCAACAGTATGTGAGTTGAAGTATTAAAAACTATAAGTTTACCTTTCACCACTATGAGCGACACATCTGCAGCTTGTGCTATTACTACAAAAGCTCATTCCAAAGCACTTGGCTTCCTTGCCGTCTGCCTCAAAGGATGAGGGTAATCTTTGATCATATGGCTAGGCTGGCCATAATTGAAGCAAGTTCCTAGAATCTTGTAGCACAACCTCCCTCCATGAAATTTACCACAATGTGGGCATATAGGCTTTGGTTGTTGAGGGCCTGATAAACCCTAAAGTTTAACACTGTTCTTTCTTTTCTCTGCCAATTTTGATCTCTTATGGGATCCTCCTAACCCTGAACTTTGACCGGATCCTTGGCCTCCACGGCTTGAAGTCCTCTTCTCAAAGAACTTCTCTCTTTCTAACTCTCGTTCAAATAAGAGAGCTCGATCTAGTACATCTCCATAAATTCTTAACTTCAAGGCAACCAATTACTTCCAAATGGCATCATTCAAACCTTGTAAGAATTTTCTCATCTTTCTTGCCTCGTCGTGAACTATGTGAGAGATATAACAGGATAGCTCCGTAAATTTGATATCATATTCTTCCAGGATCTAGTTCTCTTATCTCAAACAAGCAAATTCATCTTCTTTCTATTTCCTTAGACTAATCAAGAAATACTTGTCCACAAAAGTCTCCACGAACATTTCCAATGAGATCTCTTCATTCCCCAAGCCATAGCTCTTTCTTCATGGACCACTAATAGTCCGCCTCACCCTCTAACTTGTAAGAGACGAGCGTCACCTTGTCCTCCTCCAAACATCTCATCACAGCGAAAACTTTTTCAATTATCTTGATCCATATTTAAGCCTCGGTAGGGTCTAGATTGCCTATAAATTCAAGCACTCCTTCATTGGTGAAACAATCATACACCGCTATTATTACATGCGAATTCCGCCAAGGCTAAGTGATCGTCCCAATTGCCCTTCATCTCTATCATTGCAGCCCTTAACATGTCCTCCAGTATTTGGATGGTCTGTTCATATTGTCTATCCGTTTGTGAGTGATAAGTCGTACTAAACTTTAGATCCATCCTCAACTCATGATGCAGACTCCCCTAAAATCCTGAGACGAACCTCGGGTCTCAATCTGATACAATAGAAGTTGGAATCTTGTGCAATCTTACCACTTCATTAATGTACATCCGAGTTAATCTATCCCTTGAATAAGTCATCTGAATAGCCAAAAGTGCGCTAATTTCGTAAGTCGGTCGACAATCACCCAAATTGCATCATGATTCCCGGGCGTACTTGGCAATCCTAATATAAAATCCATTGATATATCTTCCCACTTTCAACTTGGGATAGGCAAAGGCTACAAAAGACCAGATAGCTTCTTACACTAGGCCTTCAACTGCTGACAGACCAAACACCTCCCCATGAAGGTCACAATTTTTCTTTACATATTCCTCCACCAGAACATCTTTCTTAGATCCTGGTTCATCTTATTAATCCCCAAGTGGATCGTATATCTGGACCGGTGAGCCGCTTTCATAATCTTTTCCTTTGAATCACTGACATCGGGCATGCAAATCCAATCCCAAAATCTCAAGACTCTATCGACTCGAACACTGAAATCAATCTTGGAGTCTTGGTTCAAATTTCCAGCAACTTCGGCTAAGAACTAGTCATTCATCTGTTCTTCTTTGATCCGCTCCAAGATCTTCAGCTGGACACTGAAGTGCAACAAAATCATCCGGTTCCCTTGGGCATATCTACGAATGTCACAATGCTTCATGCTTTGCAACATCTTCATTTCCTTAATCTGATCCACGGGAACTCTTAGGGCTCCATTCTGCACCACCCATCGATGGTTGGCCTTGCCCTCTAATTTATAAGCTGCAAACGTTACCTTGTTTTCTTCTGGACAACGTATACCAAAGAAGATCTTCTCCATTCTTCTGATCCATGCCTCTACTTTTACGGGGTTTGGGTCCCCTAAGAACTCTGATGCCCTTTCACTGTTGAATCTGTTGTATGCTAGAGCCCTCTGATTTACTGGAGCCAGGGCAGGGGCTAGAGCCGAAGCTGGGGCTGGCACAGGTTGGCGATGACTCTAGGCTATCATCTCCATGACATGTTCCATCTGTCCCATAATGTCCAGATATTCCTCCTCCCAACTTGGACGTGGACCAGCTCTAGACCCTCTTCCCCGACCGGACATCTCGAATCCCTATCATTACATAATGATAACAGGGTTAGACTTCCACATAAAACTCAACAAGCTACGTAAACAGGGAGTTCAAGCTATATTTCGAATCTAATCAATCAACCTAGCCCTTAACTATGATCAACCAGTTCAAATCCTAAGGCATCTCCCAAGCCGACCTTCCTCTCTAATATCAACTGTGACGTACCAAATTACCAGCTGAAAATCTAATAGAGTTTCGGCTATAATACGAATATCAAACCAATGCAAAACCTGTAATTATCCTATGATACATTCAAATTTTTCACAAAAGGCATCAACACAGGATTCGAACAATATTTTTTTTTCCACAACTCAAGCTACAACAACAATAACAATAAAAAATAAAACTCTGAACTCTAGGTTGGAACAAGGAGATGCCGCTAAGCCTCAGAGTATCCTTCAATAATCTATGGAGGCAATTTAGAAATCCACAATAACATAATTTGACTGAACATGTTCCTGACTAATATTCTGACAAAATAAAGGACATCAAAGATTATACATTCTTCCTATTTCAAAAGAATTGTCACTAATCCAAAAATACAAAATACAATACTTTCAGGCATTAAAATACATCATTTCCTTGCCTAGGCTAGGTGCTGACCCTTCTATTCCTTCTCGTCAGGTAGGAATTCGTATTAATCATCTTAGGGGGGTAACAGAAGCAAGAAATAAGATAAAACTCAGTAAGGCACAATATAATAAGGGACATGCAATATCTTATTTTCAATGCAGCATGATATGTATAGGAAGGAAACAAGGGCACATAGAGATGATGCATCGTGATTATAAAAGAATATGCTTTTGTAAATGTTTTTCCAAGTTCTTCTCTTCTTTTTCCTTAATCTGTTTTCAATTGTTAATTCATTGTTGTAAACTATTTTCGTCGAGGGACCGGAGCCAATAGATCTTACTGACTAAATGAGCAGTCAGTTGTTGCCCGAATTGTGTGCACCTACACAATCAAAAGTCCGTATCCTCTTGTTCTCGATCTAGAGGCGGGCCGTCTACATATCAACCCTATAAACGGGACCATAATCCATTATCGCAAATGGCATCCATACAAACAATAACCTTCCACTATAATATACTACAACATGCCAAAGAATATCACCCACTAAACACAGTTAGAATACACGGTCGAAGTAATCCTTGAGCTTTCACCATGATATTATGGCATGTCAAAGTTTATTTTCCTAATCCTCGGTCCAAGTTTCTTATTTCTTTAGAAAATTCTGCTCATAAGTACATAATTCCTTCATTCCCACTCTACTGGAGAACATTTTGTATTTGTATTCGTAATTCCTTATTCCAAAGAACAGTTCATAGATCCTTCACTTAATTATAGAATTCTCTTTATCATCAAATTTTCTTATTCCTCGTAAGCTTAAATCCTCACGTTTTCATACTTTCATGCATAATTTACTTTAAGCTTCAAGAATTAAGAGTTTCTTGCCATGTCAAGACAAGCACGGTTTTTAGAGTGCCTGGTTACTAAATTTCCTCATAGCAGTTCGCATCATGATTCTGGAGCGTGTAAATTTTTCATATTCATAAAATATGAAATTAAATGCAATTCATTCACATTCATAAGTCTTGGTTTACATTCATAGGTCCATTTTATGCATAAGTTCACAGGAGTTGAATCGAGGGGTGTGGGGCACGAGTTTGTGTACCGACATGCATAAACCGCTCAAAACACGTGATTTCGGCCATCAAATTGATGGGATTTCATATTCAAGTCATGGGTCTCGGTTTTCTAGTATTAATTTATGCATAATACTCGAGATAAATGGTGAAATTTGTCCGGGCTCGGGTTAGGACTTTGGGGTCCGAAAAATAGTGCAAACCATGTTAAACGGATATGAAATCAAAGTATGTTCATACTTGGAATATGGATAATACGAAATACAAGTTTAATTGGGTATCGAAATAAAGATACCTAAAAAATTGAAACGAAAGTGTGAACGAACAAGAGAAAAGGCTGTGAGTACATTTGCCTCGGATCGATCTATAACTTTTCTAACTATCACATGCTCAGATTCAGACTCAGGAAGCTTGAATTGCCCTTCCTCTCTCTTCTCCTCGCGCTCTCTTTCTCTCTAAAATCAGCCAACTGAAAGAGAAATGAGGGAAAAAGTGCTCACAATGCTTTTATTTCTCGAGCGGGCGCTCAAGCTTCAGTCGGGCGCGTGGCAGGCACGCCCAATCTGCTACCCAGCACCCGCCCCGGGCATTGGCCCTCTGTTTTGGGCGCCCGGTGTGCCCACAGCGCCAAGTCATCCTACGATCCCGAAACTAAATTCCCTCATGTACTAGATTTAAATCATGATCATATTCACTTGATTATCCTATAATTAATATTCGTGTATCCAGAACCTTATAAGCAGATTGACAACAGGCGACCCTAATACTTGGTTAACTATAATGGGACAAGTTGCACCTACTTAAAGTCGATCTAGTCGATTTACGGATGCACAAATACTGTGTTCGTTCAAAGTAAATTATTACACACCAAATTGTCAATAGACCGAATTATTAGAGGTCTGAGTTATCAGATCATTAAAAATTAAATATCAAAAAATGGTATTTTAGTGCATATCCGCCACTTTGGGTATCAACCATTTGGAGGACGCAAATAAATTGAACCCATGCAAAGAAAGAAAAATATCATTCGAATAGTTTTATTCATTAATTTATTTTACAATATATAAGCTACGACAAGTAAAAATATAACTCGGGTGAAAAGGAAGAAAAACTTAGGACAACGACTCAATAAAAAAAGAAACCTCTATCTAGGAACTTCAACGGCTCCACAAGGGAAGCATAGAACAAAAATTGTCTGCCCATATTTACTGTAGCCACCCAGGTCACCTCAAGAATGAACATAAAGCTGGGGACCTTATTATAGTGATAAAGGCCTGGCTTTGATAAGACCGTAAAAGAGTAAAATCAAGATATTTTTTCATATAAAAGATGGTAACCAAAATAATCTTCAAGCACTCCTGTGAAGCCTAGCTTCGAAGTTTGGAGTGAAACATCCACCGATTCTAGCAAATACTACTCGCAGCAGTGAAGACACCATATTAGAATGGATATACTGTTGAGCAAGACAAAGAGAGCTCCTCAATTTATAGTCGAGAGGATGGCTCAATGCATATTTAACTCAGGAAGATATCAAATCATAGTAATTAATGGTAAGAAATAAAATCTTACCAAACAAGATCCCGAATTAGCAAAATATTTGAAAAAGGGGCATGCATTGAAGAAGGTGTAACTAGCGTCCTATCGATGGAATGCTAAAAGGTTTTAATTTAAACTCTCGGTGTGGGGGCTAACGATAGGTACGGCCAAAAACAGACTGGTCCAATACTCAATTGGATAAGTGGCATAATGCTCAATTTGATAAAATGTCTAAATATCAATGGCCCAACAAAAAATATTATGAGTCCATTAGGCGATAGTACTCGAATGCCTAAACCAAAAAGGAAAAGTCTGAACATTCAAACATTAAAAGACATAATGAGCGGTCGAAGTGATATTGAACCTGGAAATCAAGGGTCACATCATTAAATAGAGACGGCTGTTATACACTACTGGCAACGCTGCTTACCACTAATTCGAAATAGCGTCAAGTATAAACATCGATCTTAAGTACCAATTAGCCAAACGATACTTGTATTTATAAATCATACATCTTCCCCAACGAATGGGATAAAAAAAAAAAGAGAAAGGAAAAAGGTTACTCAATCAGACGAGTACACGAAATTAATATAAACCTCCAAATAAACACTTATGCACATCCTTTTTTATTCTTTACATTTTCTTCCTCAACATCTTTCAATAACTTTTAGAAAGATCACTGATTTGAGTGTTAGAAGATATACTAAAGAGTGAACCTCGTATGCTTTTTACTTTCAATTTATTTCATTGTGATACACAGGATTCAAATTCATAATTATAAAGACTGAACCCGTTTATATTCGGGTATTCAAACAAAACTGTCGGACTCCCGATTCATACAATAATCTTAATTCTCAAGATATTTCAGTCCCTTATTCCCAAAATATGGTTGTACTCTCAACTGGCATGGGCAAAGGACATGATTTTGAACTTGAAGAGATCTGATCGTGACAAAGTGCCAAGAAACAAAGACTAATGCAGATGGATTTTTATCCATTGATCAGTTTTGTTGAGGAATGAAGCTTAGTTTAAAACAGTTATAGCATATGTCACTTCCAAAATAAAAAGCCTGTTTTGGAAATTTTTGAGCTTTAAAAACTTGATCGCATCATTATAACATTATAGGCCACCAAATAAGATTGACCCAAGAAAATAAAAATGACCCTTCTATTATTTAAAAAGGGGATCAAACAGGAAATATGATTGGCCAAAGAACTGTTAAGAGCCTATAACAGGTGCGGCACGGGATGAAGTTACTCACACCATTTTGTAAGCGAGAGAATAAAGTACTTGACATATGCATATGACATTATTTTCTTTCTCACATTTACATCTATGGAATTCTATCCACCATAGCCACCACTACGGCCGCCTCCACGGAGGCGGTGGCCATATGGGTGATAGATAGAATCAGTTTCTCATCATACTAAGAGCTAATTCTTGAAGCTCGCCCAAGTCATTGCTCGGGAGGCGGCGGCCATATGGGTGATAGATAGAATCAGTTTCTCATCATACTAAGAGCTAATTCTTGAAGCTCGCCCAAGTCATTGCTCGGCCTCTTCCTGATGCATGGCTGGTTAACGAACAAAAAATCATCTGTGCTGTGAAAATCTGGCATCGCCGTTCCTCCATCATTCGGTTGGTCAATGGATTCAAGTGAACTCTGAGGAGAGATTGGATTTAAGCGATTGGGTTGATAGTTCTCGGCCGTCTGGCTCCCGGGAAGACAACAATTCCCCATCCATTGATTATCTAAGCTGCGAGGATCGGTTAAATTGCTTGCTAGTTGAGCCTTCACTTGCATTAATTGAGCTTGCAAGTATGCCACCTACATGTACAACATCATCACAAACACAACATTTTTCATTAAAAATCGATTGAGGTATATGGTAAAATTGTTCTATAATTTTTTTTTTATTTTAAGAAATTTAAATTTAGAATTTTTTCAAAAATCTTAAAAAATGTGTTTCCCAAAAATATGAATAATATCTTTCAATTTTGTTAAATTAGAGACAAGAATTCCTCTAATTGGATTGAGGAGGAAATCATCTTTTAAAGAAATAAAAAAATATTTTTTCTTCTAATTTTGATTATTTATTTTTAAAGAGATAATTATAATATAATTATTTTAAAATAATTAATTTTTATTTTTTAAAAAAATATTAATTTATAATTATTTTTTTTTAAAGATAGTTCATATATGAAAAATAAATCTCTTTAATTTTTTGAAAGATAAAACTTTCGAGTCTCATTTAATACTAGATCGAGAGAAGCTCTATTTCTTAGAAAGATGGAGATACTTATTCTTTCAATTTTAATCGTTCATTTTTAAATAGATAATTATAATATAATAATTTTAAAATTAAATTTTTTTTAAAATTTTTTTAAATAGTTAAATTATAATTATTTATTTTAAAATAGATGACCAAGATCTAAAAAATGAGTACCACTTTTAATAAAAGTAGAAAAATTTGAAATTCCTAAAAAAATATCATTTTTTTGATTTATTTTTCTGATCTATAAAATTATAGACGTGCCATGGACAATGCTCATGTAACCCGGATTGGGGGATGCTCAAAACTACTATCTACTTCTCTCAAATCAATTATTAGATAAAAATTCAATGCTTATGATTTAAAATAAAAGTAATAATAATAATATTTATATTTTTAAAAATTCTTTATATTATTAATATTTATTAAATATCAAATTTAAAATATTTTTTTAAATAACTGTCTAAATTATATTATTTAAAATTCAAACATTACACATTAAATTTAACAAAAAAAAAACAAAAAAAAAAAAAAATCTAACAACTGGATTGACAGAATCAAGGGAGAAGCTGAGTTACAAGAATATCTAACGGAGTCCTTTTGACGCACTGGATTTTATTCGCAAAATTCCCGATATGCCCATGAGAAACAGCGTAATTACCTTCTGCTGCAAGGCAAAGATATGGGCAACGCAGCCATAGACAGGGTCCCTGATCCTAGCCTGTGCTTCATAAGAAATGGTGACGACGGCCTCGCAGCGGTCATGGACGGGGAGATGACGCAGCAGTTTCGAAACGTTGCTCGCTCCGAAGACTTTGTGTATGGCGGCAAAGCGGGCCGGGCCCTGCTCGGAGCAGAAGTGTGGCGCAAAAACGCAGTCGGCCGTGCACTTTCTACGCAGGAACTTGCACGCGCCGCACGGCGACCCCGCACCCGTCGCCATTGTCTTCGGATCCAGACAGGAAGAATGAAGAACTGAGAATTGAGACAGATTAGCGTTTGGTCAGTTTCCCTTCTTTTTTACAGTTATAATCACGACGAATTAAGGGGAGAGATTGGCAAAGGGACTGTTTCTCCGTCACACGTTCGGAAGAGTGGGAGGTGGTGGGCCTGTGGAGGTGGCGAGAGGGGGAGCGGTTAGTTTATAAGGCAAATGAGGTGAGGGAAGCGACATTGTGGGGCTCTTTCTGTAGGGTTCTCAGGAGACATTTACTAATTTGTCAATTTGGCTCTCTCTCTCTTGTTACTCTCTAGTTTCGTCTTTATTGAGCAAGTGGACGGCTTGCTGAGGTTATCTATATGTTGTACCCTTCTCCATGGAAGTGCCACTCTAGTCGAAGATTAGGCAACTAATATTTATGTAGGATTATAATTGTTAATTATTATTTAAAATAATTATGGTAGGTTTGTAATTACTGAGTTTAATTCTCATTATGACTTGCTTAATATTATCCATATAAAATATTTACTGTTGAATCATATATTACGAATCTAATGTGTCTCTGGTTCCTGGTTGTGGTATGGATTAAGAGGTCTTTCGATCTTCAATCGTGAGTCAAACTAAAGTAGGTTCAATGTCTATCGCTACTAACTTAGAATCTATATGCCACAAATTACAAACAAAATGTCAGATGATTGGTATGATTCATTCCCTAATTTATTTTTCGACATTCAAATTAGAAATCTTTCTCAATAAATAAAAAAATATAAGAATGATACTGAATAATACAGAATTGCATGTGAATAGGGAATGTGAAAGAAGGATCAGCTCCTATTGGTGTGCCATATGGGGACGACCTGAAGAAGAAGGATGATAAGCTCCTGTTAGTGCACCCGACGGGGGGAGGCTTGGAGAGGAATGAGGACTGAGCTCCTATTAGTGTGCCCAATCTAAGGCTGCTCCTTTCTGATTGTACGCAATCAGTGGGTGGTTCATTAAAATTGCATTCGGTGAGAGACTCACTATGGATGTACTTGGTAGAGAGTAACTCATTACGAATGTCCTCGATATTGAGTGATTCACTATGGATGCACTTAGTAGACAATGGCTCACTACGAATATACTCGATAGGGAGTAATTTATTATGGATGTACTCGATAAAGAATGGTTTACTATGTATACACTTGGTAAGGATGACTGAGCTCCTATTGGCATGCCCAATAGGGGGCTGCTCCTTTCTAATTACACGCAGTCAATGCCTCACTAGGATTGTATTCAGTGAGTGGTTCACTATAAACACACTTGGTAAAGAGTGGCTTACTAAGAATGTACTCAACAAGGAGTGTCTCACTTCGGATACACTCAATAGAAAGTGGCTCACTACAAATACATTCGATAGGGAATAACTTACTATAGATATACTCGGTAAGAAGCAACTCATTATGGATTGGAAAGAGTTAGGGGTGGGAAAGGGAATTTGGTTCTTTTTTGATTCTTGTGTCTTGTCCATGGGTGATTTTTCTACTAAGAGTTGCCCTCAATTAGGAGTTACTTCTATTTGAGAGTTGCTCTTAGGAGGACGTTACTCTTTCGTGAGGGTTGTTTTCTTTCTTGAGAGTCCTCTCACTCTTTGAGAGTTGCCCTTTCCATCGGGAGTCCCCTCTTTCTTTATTCTTTTTTTTCTCCTCTCTCCCTCCTGCCTCGATCCCGTGAAGGGTGAAAGAGTTTATAATGCTTTGCGGAGTAAATTTTGGCACCAAGGCAGACGACAGGTATCCCGCTAGAATTTACTGGCACTAGGATGTTGATGGAAGCCATAGCATCAGACGTTGTCTTGCCATGATGAGGAGACCGTAAGTGGTCCCTTGGCCCAATCATCGGGTGATTTCAGGTGGTGCTTTATATATGCGTATTTTGATTGCTCTGTCACTGCCTGCCTAAGGGCCTCCTAAATTGATCCGTCTGAATACGCTGTCGGTTGGGCCGTTGATACTTGTCCCCTTTAATACTTTAGTCCTTGGGCCTCATTCTAATCGCTGTTTTGGTTTGGGTTGGATTGAAATCCTTACTGAGACTTAACCTGTTGCTTGTTGGGCTTTTGGGCGCACTATTAGTTGGGTTTAAAATTGCGCTGGCCCATGACATTACCGGATCCATCGGAATCGAGTCTATGAGGTAAAGGCCCCATCAGTCCTTCAGCGAGGGCAATGTCTTTATAAAATGAATTTAAACTTTGACTTGATGTCGTATTATATGAAACTGAGTCATTAATAACTTGACCTGTTTGGTTTGTTGTTTACAAAAATAATGTTACTACTGGAGTAATATTTGCCATATTTAAAATAATATATTCTTTATATATATAAATATATTGTATGTATTTTAATACCATAAATAAAAATTTTATTATTCCAATAAGTCATCCATAGTTTTAATTTTAATTTTTTAAAAATTATATCTATTATAAAAGAATTATTAATGGTAGAAAAAAATAATTTGCAAACTTTTAAAAAAGAGATTTTTATATTAAATATACATATATATGTATATTATTTTTTTAATAAATATTTTATCTGTGATTTTGATTGATGCATAAGAAAGATGGCTCGGGGTGGAGATATATTATATTATAATGTTCCGAGTTTGGTGTTTGTGGACTTTTTGGTTTCATTTTTCCGCCGATCGCCGCACCTGGGAACTGCTGTCTGTTGTCGGTTTCTGACATGATTTTGACCGACACGTGTGGCTCTTTTTTTATTACTATCAGCATCAGTGCTGCTGGACTTTTCCCTTACATAGTTAATGCTTTAAATTTTAATCTATTTTTTTTTTTTACTCTTATAAAGTTAGCTAAAATTTGTATGATATACTTACACTACATAATTATTTTTAAAATAATTTTAAAAAATTTATAAATTTTAATTTTTTTTAAAAAAAAAGTAAAAGTGATTTTAAATATAAAAATAAGACCTGGTTCCATGTGCTGAGAATTCCTTGCATAGATTTGGTGTGTTCATTTAGACTTAAGATAGTCTATGGACATGTGTTTTAGGGAAGTGATAGTCGTAAGCTGAACATTCCCCAAGAGATGCATTGTTTTTGGTGGAAGGCACAACCTAGCTAACACTATAAAGTTTTTTACGAGACTGAAAGTGAATTTCGTAAGTTCTCTCGAGGAGATCACTCAATTCAAAAGGAAATAGATAGGCAGTATGATCACTGCCACTTTGAGTGCTATTATCGGATAGCACATATCTATGATCAAGCAATCCGGTGGGCAAATTTTTAGATAATTGACCATAAAGACCACCCCTAATCAAACTAATGAATGCCTAATTTGTGGATGGGATAAAGCCACATAGATCTTAATGTGGTTATCTCGAGTGAAATGATTGAAAAATAACAAATTGTTAAACCTAACAATCTAAATCATTTTAATACCAACATGTAGGCTCGGGGATGCCTGCTAGATGTAGGTCTCATCAGTTATAATTTTAGAAAGAAATTGTTTAGAAACTATTTATTGAACTCACGTTCTTAAACATGGTAATTATATATAAAAATCTTTTAACTTCTCAAAAGAATAATAGTTAATAAATCTTTAGGATAAAAATACTTTCTTAAAAATGAGATTAACTCCTCAAAAGAAAGAGACCTACTAAATAATTATTAATAACTTCTCATAAAAAAAAGTGATTGGTTACTCTTTAAAAAATTAATCTATCAATCACGAAATAAGCCTATCATCTCTATAAATACAAAATAGAAAAGGTATCTTGAGTTTGCTTCCAAAAACATTGGAAGCCTATCTCCCATATAATCTTCTATCTAAAATGATCTTAAGACACACAATACTATCTTCTCGAAGTATTGCTTCCTTTCTTTTGATCTCAAGCTTCTTAGTTTTGACAGGAGTTTATAAATTTGAGTATTAGATAATAAGTCAAATATTCAATCTTATGCTGTTAAGCTTCAATTACAAATTAGAAGTTCAAAAAGCCTATATTAAAATCTATTATATTATAATACAAATTTACAGTACATTTAATAATGAATCTAAATCTCTTTAGATGTGAAGACGATGTTTCACCATCTATAACTCATAGCCACAAAGGAATTTGATTCCCTTGATGATAGAAATATTAACTAAGAAATGTCACTTGCGTATCACCTCAACAGACCACGAAATGAGTGCTGGTTCGAGTCGCTGAGGTAAGAGATATAAGAAGGGGCTTGCCACTTTTATATTTTCTCATTTTCATATTTAGCAAGACTTAGAAAACTAATATATATGATGGAGCAGCTTAAACCACAAGTGATAACAGCTAAATTACATATCTACTTACATCTAGGTTTTTAATTCTTTTCATTAGAATATTGATTCGGGTGGACACTTATAATGGATTAATCAATTCATTTATTTTTATCACATGCTAAATAGATAGAGTATATTCTAACATACAATTTAGCTCGATTTTATTGGTTGGTTGATCCACTAAGTGGAAGGTTTCTTCTTCTATTAATAGATGATTTTGCATGGGATTTTCTTCCAGCAATGGATGATTTTCTCCCGCAATTATTGGTTGTTGTGTCCATTAAATAGTTAATATTGATCATATAAGCATAAGAAGGCTACTTGGCTGACCTTATGGAAGAGTTTTCTATAAATAGATTATTTAGCTAATCAAATAGTAAGTAGAATTTTAGAGAGAAAAAAACTTAGGAAATACTCTTTAGCTTGGCTTTTTAGATGCTTAATATATAATTTCTAGATTTTCGGTCACTTTTTTATGAATCTTACATCTAATATACATGTTAATTTTTGACTTTGGTGCAAGTAGATAAGTTTACTTGATATTTACATGATAATTTCCTCAATCAAATGTCATTTTTAGCAGGACTACACATCACAGTTAATACAAGCTTGAATGGCATATGTGTGTAAAACCTAATAATATTTATACTTGATATGCTCATGAAAGACATGTGTATGAGTAATTTCATACATTCATGTATAATAAATACATGATAAGCACGTGTTAAGATAGTTTATAGAATTTTGTTTTTCTTTTGGTATTAATCATTTGAATGCCGAACTCATTTTATTTCTCTTTTGCTCCATTTTAGAGTAATTTAGAGTGCGAGTTATAATTTAAAACACCTTCAGTGATAAATTAGAAGGAAAAGGAAAAGAGAAGTAAAAGATTTTACAACTCTTGGTTATTTAATCACATTTCAATCTTCTTATGATTATTTCTATTTACTTTCTTATGATTATTGCTTGATCTTGCCTAAAATTGTAGTGTTAATTTTAAAGTGTTTATTTCAATCAAACTCACATTATATTAACTAGTTTTCTCTTATACTTTTATTAGTGAAGAAGTATTACCACATAAAATTTATATATTCATTTTGTTATATAATTTTTTTATTATAAATATGTGCTATTATCTAGTCTCCCCCTGAATTTATATAAACGATTGGTGTTCTATTATGGCAGAGATTTATTTTTGATTTTCTATGATAAGATTTGGGTGGATTGATCTCGATGATAGTATTTTCTTTTGTAATTGATTCAACAAGATATTCAATATCTATTGTTTGAGAGTAAAGTTTTGCATAATATTTTTGTATTTATTATGCTCTATATGCTTTATATTTTATTTTGCATGCACTTATTTTCCCGTTTTACATTTTTATAAAATATATCTGTTAGATTTTAGGTCACTCTTTCTTAAATGCCATAACCAAAGGATGGACATTTAGAAGATGAGTAATATTTGTCCATGGCACACTTAGACAGAAATGCGAAGTAATGGTCACACAATGTTTGTATGATGGTCAGCTAAAGGATGGTTGAAAGTTAGTCGAGTGAAAGAACTTACTGAAAATTTGTATAAGGTTTATTGAAGGACAATTGAGTAAAAGTTATTTTTAGCAAACCGAAAATATTCGTGTATGATAGGCATGTGATTGACAATTGTGCGCATTTGAAACAAAATGGACATATCTGATATACTCTCGAGGGATACCTATGTGCCAATTCTCATGGGATTAGTGCTTGAAGGGTATAAGATGGATCATCTAGAAGGGTCACGCCTAATACACAAAAAAGATACATGTGTGCCAACACTTCTATAAAGTGTTCTGTCATATTTTTAGGGTTGACGCAATGGACAAAAAGGCAACACGGTAGGAGGTACAAAATAGCTTTGAGAGCAATTTTAATACAATGACACCACACAAAGAGAATGAAGGGAGAAAAGTGAGGGTAGAAGATTTTTGACATCTATTTGTAGTCCTATTTGAGTTTTTTTCTTCATCAACCTTGACTATATTACTCTAGTGTGTTCTTAGGATAAATTTATGTTTTAGTTGCTCTTATTCTCGATATATTTATCTTTTGTGGGTTATAAAGTTTGTGTAATGAGGTTGCATTCAACATGATGGGTCCAGCTACGATATAGGCCGATCCAATCACGATGAGAGATGATCCGATAGTCAGCACATTAACCTGCAAAGCCCATTGCAAAGTAAGGCCCAGAAACTGTTTAACCAACCCGTCTGCTGTGTGCAGGCTCAGGGAAGACCAATAGCCCAACATCAAAGAGTAGCCTCTGTGGCTCAGCCAATCATGACAAAGTCCACTTCAATGACAGCAGTTTGGCAGCACAAAAGACACTGGCACAACAGGCATCAACCAATGGTGATGGTGGTTAACCATAGGAAATTACCGTGCCCGCCAACTAATGGCAATCCAGCCAATCCATGTGAGAAGAGACCTGACCTCTGTAGGCCACCACCAGCTGCAGTTACGTCACTACCACAAGATGACATCTGACACGATGACTCCCATCAATGCTCCAACAGTTGGCAAATCCTGATGGAACACTTGTTGTCCACCTTGGCACCAAAGATTTCTCCACAAAGCACTATAAATTTCTTCACCCTTCACAAGATAAGGGATGGAGCAATTCCCAATGGAAAAACCACCATCGAGTGAGACTCAAGAGCCAAGAAAGAACTAAACTCTCTTTCCCTACACAACTCTTTCTCCTCATTGTAAAGTCGCCTTCCCATCGAGTGTAACCTAGTAACCCACTCACCGAGTGCATAACACTAAAGTCCAGACTTCTACCTCTCTAAGTCGCTCCCCATCAAGCACTCTATAGGAGATTAGGTTAGGCCTCCTCTCTCAATCTCCACAAACGTGCATTACTATATTCTTTCTTATCTTCTTTGTATCTTTCTATTATGTTGGAAAGATTTCTAACTTGAGTGTCGGAGGATAAACTAGAAAATGAGTCCTGCTAATCTTCTAATATTTAATTTGTAGTTTGTGGTATATAGGCTCCAAATTAATAGTGATGAAAATCGGACCCGTTCTAATTCGACCTTCAGTAAAAGATCAAGTCCCTCCCCTAATTCATACCACAACCTCGACACTAAGGACGTATCATTGGCGTCATCTATGGGAATGATATAAAAATCCAACAACCAACCACCACACTCCGAATAGTAAACATGGTCAACACGAGGGCACAAACCAGTGTGTTGCCTAGGGACACCACCACCCAAGTCGATGATTCCTCCAAGGGTAGCTATGTGGGTCAGCATCTTGAGCCCAACATCCAGGCATTGGCGGCCTATATGGGAGACGTCTTCAAAATACTCTAGAAGATCAGTAGCTGATTGGATGTGTGGCAACTGGGGACTTCCACCTCCACAACACTAGTGTCGACTTCCAAAAAGAAGAGCCGAAGGCCAGAGCCTCCGATTGAGAAGACCCTACGGCCTGACGATGTTGGGGCCCATGAGGCCTCGAGCAGCAGGGCTCGAACGCGGCCGAAGGGCCATCCAACCCTTGAGTGGTGGAACCGTTGTTACTCTCATAGCGATAGAAGACCCTCGGCCCAAGGAGAAGCCTCCCACAGCGCACAGTCACCACGAGGCGAAAGTCGTATGGCCACACACCCCTCTCCAAATCACTTGGAGCTGAGGACCTTCCTCAATGCTAAGAAAGTTGCGTCCAGCTCCCACATGGAGGAGAAGGTGGAAAGGATACGGTAGCGTGTCTTCAATGGTGGATTCGGAAGGAGGGCTGCAGACCTGAGGAGGTCACCCTTTGCGATGGAGATTCGCGTGCAGCTACTCTCCCACAAGTTTAAAATGTCGGCCCTCGAGCCATATGATGGGAGTACCAATCCAATAGATCATCTAGACCACTTTTGCACGCTACTGAGTTTCTAGGGTTGAGATGAGGCCGCCATGTGTCAATGCTTCCCTTTAACACTCAAAGGGGATGCTCGCCTTTGGTTTTATAGCCTCGAGCCAAACTTTATCCGGATGTTCGTGGAGCTTGCCGATTGCTTCTTACCCCAATTTTCCTCCAACTGAAAGGAGGTAAGGATACCATGGCACCTAGTCTGGCTTCGACAGCGATAAGATGAGAGCCTGAAGCACTTCCTAGCACGCTTTATTGCCGAGGTGTGAAGGATATCTAGGCTCACCGATCAAGTAAAGCTCAGCGCTTTCATTGCCACCCTAGAGCCTAGAGACTTCTTCAAGCACTTTCCCACCAAAATCCTCAAACTTTTCAAAAGTCTAAGACGATCGTTGACTTATATTGCGTCTGAGGAGGCCAATAAAGCAAAATGTTTGGAGCGTATGAACCGGCCACCAGAGAAGCCAACAAATGAGAAGAATAGGAATGGGATGACTATCATCCTCGAGGGGCCAAGCAAGCAATTACATGTGAAGCCAAATCCCTAAAAGTAGTTCTGATGATAGGACTTGACCACCTTGACTAATACACACATGAACATCTTGATATAGATTCGGGATAAGAAGTTTTTGAAATGGCTTAAGGTGTCAAGAAACCTAAAGACGGAGAATCAGACCAAATCCTCTCACTGTCACCGGTCTCTAGGTTACAGAATTGAGGACTACTAGACAGTATAGAAGGAGATTAAAAACTTGATCTGTCGGGGGCATGTGACAAGATTCCTACGAAACCTAGGATGGGCTCTCGCAGCCGCGGAGGAAAACGCACAAGAGAAGCCGAGGAATTGAGTGGCGGCTGGGGTTGTCAACATAGTAATAGCTAGGTTGGCAAAAGGTAATGCCCCAGATCACCTAGAGAGCACTTACAGTGGCAAGAGGCCAAGGGGTAGGGGTTAGGATTGATGTTATTAGTTTTAACGACAACGATATAACATATGTAAGGACCCCTCATTCTAAACCTTTGGTTATATCTGCCATCGTTTTGAATGGTACTATAAACTACTAATTGACATGAGTTTTTATCGATAATAGAAGCATTTGTAATTTGTTGCATTTCGATACTTTCTTTAAGTTTGGATTAAAAAAGAGCAAGATGAGGCCCACCGAGGGACCCTTGTACAGTCTGGATAATGAACCAATAGTCGTGCAATGAGCTGTTCAATTGAAGGTAACACTAGGGACATACCCGCGCATGACCTCTCAGATGCTTACGTTTTTGGTCGTCGACCTCCCGTCTCTCTACAATGCGATCTTGGGACAGCCCTGCCTAATTGCTTTTGGGAAGTGACATAGATCCCGCACCTATGGATGAAGTTCCTGACATCATGTAGTGTTGGAGAAGTCTTAGGAGATTAAGTGATGGGCCGAATGTGCTACCTTTCCCAAGTTGCCCTGGTGACCCCAACCCAACTAATTGGGGACCTTGATTTCTGAGACGAGGCTACCCTCCAATAGGCTCAATCACGGGAGTCAACTAATAAGATTCCTTTGGACCCCACCAAGCCAAAAAAATGTGTACACATCGGTATCTCCCTTTCAGGACTCGTTCACGACCAACTCGTCACCTTCCTTAAGCAAAACACTGATATCTTTACGTAGACTCCTACCGACATGTTGGAGATACCAGCTTGAGTAATGGTCCCAAGTTTGGCCTCGATCTCAGTCATAAACCCATTCGACAGAAATGTAGAAACCACTTGGTTGAAAAACTGGTCGCCATCTACTAGGAAGTAAGAAAGATACCCAACATAGGGTTTATCAGGGAGGTCTTGTACCCCGACTGATTGTCGAACACTGTCCTTGTTAAGAAAAGTAACGGGGAGTAGCATATGTGTGTGGATAGTTTAGGATAGGCAACGATTTTGCTCAATTCTATTGTGAAATTGAAGGATTTTAGCAATGGAGTGCTAAATATGCTCAATGTCTGACGTATTTGTGATGATTCCTTCTACATTTTGCCGAACGGTCGCAGAGATCCCCTTCACCTCCTTCGACATCCTTGTAATAGAAACTTTGAGCATCGTCATGCCCTCCGTCATTGTCTTAATGAAAACACCAAATGATATGTGCTCTAACGGTGAAACCTATAAATTAAGATAAAGACAATGGAAGCAGAGGAAAAAGCAGAGGGGAGGGGAGTTTTGTAGAGGGAAAAGAGGGCTAAGAATGCGAATTCAAGAGAGGAAATTTGAGAGAACAAGAGAGTCATAAAGGGTCTCGGAGATAGAGTGAGGGAGAGAGAGCAATAGCAGAGATGAGAGAAAACGAAAAATCTCTGTTTATTTTTCATTCACTGTAGAACTTGAGTACAAATAGTAATGATCCAACTAATTGAGTTGGAAACCAACCGAACATAGTAATAAACCACATGGCCCATAATTGAGTAACAAATCGAGAATTAAATAACAAACTAATTATGTAAAATATTTAACTAATTATACAATATATAATTCTTATAATATATTTAACTATTAAGGCCTGTAACAGATGCATAGATGTTTTCTATTATTTAGTAAAATTTTACTTTTGAAATGATATCTCAAAGGAAGAAAAAATATCTTAAATTATAAATAAAATATTATTATTTTTACTTAATTAAAATGGGATAATCCACTTGCTATATAACTCTCAGTGAAGATGTGGTGTATTGAGAGTATCAATAAGGATTCTACAAATGACCCAAAAGATTTGTGCCTAATGATTTATTTGAAAAGGTCACATCTGATGCATACTTGAGAGGCGTCGGCCTATCCTAAACCTTCAGAAGAGGACGTCTGAACACCGGCCGAAGGAGGAAAGAAAAAAGGGAACCCTACCACCGATCTACCAAGCGTGGTGGCACGAGAAGAGTCAGAGTAGAGTCCGAGTGGCACGAGAACAGTTGGAAAAATGGCAACACTGTAAGAGCTAAGTGTGTCTTCGAATCTTCCAAAACTCCATCCGATCTCTGTGCAAGGCTTTGGGAGAACTAAGGCAATTTCGAACGCTCACATCACTTAGTTGGCGTGGGGATTGACCCTAAAGCAAAGAGCAAGAGGATCCTCCTTTTATAGCCATAGCAGAAAAGATAGCAAGCTCCTAGTGAAAGGATTAGTCCACTAATTGTGAGCAAGGAATTGATGCAGTCTCGATTCGTAGTACAATCTTTCCCAATAGAGTATCAAATCCTACGCCACTATGGAAGGTTGCGAGTGCTTGGGGAAGGAGCATAACTCTTGGGAGCCGGCAACTAAAGCGTCTCGGGGAGAGGCGTGTGAGTAGGATCAAAAGGCAACGTCTCATCATCTGACATACTGGAAACCAAAAAGGCCTAGCTCCTTGGCATGGGGGCTAGTGATGGGTTTAGCCACGACATGGGCTAATCCAGTCACGACGAGGATGATCCGGCAACCAACCCATTAGCCAACGAAGCCTAACACAAAGCAAGACCCAAAAACCACCCAACGAGCCCCACTGCTACGGGCAGACCCAGGGGAGACCAATGGCCCAACCTCAAGGGGTAGCCTCCGTGGCTCATCCAATCACGATAAAGTCCTTCTCAACGACAGCAATTTGACAGCGTAGAAGATACCGATACTGTAGGCCGCAGCCAATGGTGATAGTAGTCAACCACGGGGAATTATCGTGCTCGCCAATCAACGGTAGTCCAGTCAACCCACAAGAAAAGAGACTTAACCCCTGTTAGCCACCACCAGCCATGGTCACATTATTGATATAAAACGACATCTGATACGGTGGCTCCTGTCAACACTCAAACAGTCGACAGATCTTGGTGGAACACCTGTCATCTGCCTTGGCACCAAAGTCTTCTTTGCAAAGCACTATAAATTTCTTCACTATTCACGAGATAAGGGATTGAGCAATTCCCAGTGGAAAAGCCACCCTCGAGCGAGACTTAAGAACCAAGAAAGAATCAAGCTCTTTTTTTTTACATAACTCTTTCTCTATCTTAGAAAATCACTCCCTGTCAAGTGTAACAAATTAAGCTATTCATTGAGTGCATAACAATGGAGTCCAGACCTCTGCCTCCCTAAGTTGGAGGAGAAATCAGGGAGCAAGTCCTACCAATCCTTTGACCTCTTATTCGTAGTTTGTAGTGCATAGGTTTTAGGTTAGCAAAGGATGAGAGATTGGACCCGATCCAATTTAACCCGTGGTAAAAGATCAAGTGACTCCCTAATCTATACTATAATCCGGATACCAGGGACGCATCACAATAATTTTTCATAAGTTGTATTAATGGCTCTCAAATAAGGTTTTTTTTTATCATCGGTTACTATTTTATAATAGATTGATTTAAAATTTATTATATAATTTTTTTAAATTTGAAAAGATATTCCACGTTAAATATTATTGTATAATTTTATATGTCTAGTTGCATATATTCCATATACTAAATGATTTTATGATTGACAATTGACAAGATATTTGAATTTATTTTACTATACAGGTTGTGTGCATTTTTTTTCATCAAATCCCGGCAATACTAATTGAAAAGAAAAGAAAAATAAAAAAAAACCATGATAATCAATAATTCAAATGTGCTACATGATTCATCCCGCAGTTGGAAATACTATCATTCCCATGAAATACCTAAGGCTAACACTTCCAATGAGAAATAATAATAATAATAATAATAATAATAATAATAATGTGTCTCGAGGACTCGATTGTTGTATACGGGTAAAGAGAATTGTCCATCGGGTGTTAAGGCGTATTTAGTCTCTATCGTCTTTAATTGAAATTCAGTGCAATCATAAAATAAATGTCAAAGGATTAGAGGACTCATTCCCCGATATTTTCCCGATAATCAAATCAAGTATCTTTCTTAAATAAGTGAAAACTAGATGATGTAAAATGTATATTTTTATCTGAGGGCGTGCACTCTTACAGTGACGTCTTAGATTAAGAGACAGTGTGCTTTCTTGGCTTTTATTATTATTTGTGTATTGTCTGAGGAGTATCCAGTTCTCCCCTTTGGTTGGAGTGGATGGCATTTTATAGAAGATAGGTGATGGTTAACTGTTAGAAAAACTAACGAACGGTCAAGTTTTATCCCGATAGCAGTTTTAACTAACGTCTGATATCATTAGTTAAGGAACCGTTTGGACCGTTAAATTAGTCTCGATGATATTAACTGAAATGGGCCGCACAGATGTTTTAGGCCGTTGATCTTTGTCTTTTAACCCAAAATCATCTTACGCTGACTTCTTTAGGCCGTCGGACAATATTGATCATTAGCCCCCCATGCAAGGAGGCTTGAAATTCAACCTTACGGTATGAAATTGAAAACTTTTTTTGTCCAGACCAAAGTTTTATCCGGTAAGCTTTATTAGCCCCTCGAATAAAAACTTTCGGTTCAAGGATTTCATTAGGTGAGGACAAGTGCTGACTCTATTTACGTAAACGTAGTCTTCAATCTTTGGCTATATAACTCTTAGTGAAGATGTGGTGATGTTGTTGTATTGAGAGTATCAATAAGGATTCTACAAATGACCCAAAAGATTTGTGCCTAATGATTTATTTGAAAAGGTCACATCGATGCATACTTGAGAGGCGTCGGCCTATCCTAAACCTTCGAAGAGGACGTCTGAACAGACCGAAGGAGGAAAGAAAAAAAGGGAACCCTACCACCGATCTACCAAGCGTGGTGGCACGAGAAGAGTCGGTAGAGTCAGTGGCACGAGAAGCGATTGGAAAAATGGCAACACCGTAAGAGCTAAGTGTGTCTTGGTCTTCAAAACTCCATCCGATCTCTGTGCAAGGCTTTGGGAGAACTAAGGCAATTTCGAACGCTCACATCACTTAGTTGGCGTGGGGATTGACCCTAAAGCAAAGAGCAAGAGGATCCTCCTTTTATAGCCATAGCAGAAAGATAGCAAGCTCCCGGTGAAAGGATTAGTCCACTAATTGTGAGCAAGGAATTGATGCCAGGTCTCGATTCAGAGTACAATCTTTCCCAATAGAGTATCGAAATCCTACGCCACTATGGAAGGTTGCAGAGTGCTTGGGGAAGGAGCATAACTCTTGGGAGCCGGCAACTAAAGCGTCTCGGGGAGGCGTGTGAGTAGGATCAAAAGGCAACGTCTCATCATCTGACATACTGGAAACCAAAAAGGCCTAGCTCCTTGGCATGGGGGCTAGTGATGGTTTAGCCACGACATAGGCTAATCCGATCCACAGCGAGATGATCCTGACAACCACCCATTAGCCAACGAAGCCCTAACACAAAGCAAGACCCAAAAACCACCCAACTAGCCCCATGCTGCGGGCAGGGCCCGAGGGAGACCAATGGCCCACCTCGAGGGTAGCCTCTGTGGCTTAGCCAATCACGATAAAGTCCTTCTCAACAGCAATTTGACAAACGTAGAAGATACCGAAATCTTTTGTAGGCGCGGCCCGGTGATAGTAGTCAACCACGGGAATTATCGTGCTCGCCAATCAACGGTAGTCCAAACAACCCACAAGAAGAGACTTAACCACTGTTAGCCACCACCAGCCATGGTCACATTATTGATATAAAACGACATCTGATACGGTGGCTCCTGTCAACACTTCAACAGTCGACAGAGCTTGGTGGAACACCTGTCATCCGCCTTGGCACCAAAGTCTTCTTTGTAAAGCACTATAAATTTCTTCACTATTCACGAGATAAGGGATCGAGCAATTCCCAGTGGAAAAGCCACCCTCGAGCGAGACTTAAGAACCAAGAAAGAATCAAGCTCTCTTTTTTTACATAACTCTTTCTCCTCCTCACAAAGTCACTCCTCGTCAAGTGTAACAAATTAAGCCATTTATTGAGTGCATAACAATGGAGTCCAGGCCTCTGCCTCCCTAAGTCAGAGAATAAACCGGGGAGCAAATCCTACCAATCTTTTGACCTCTTATTCGTAGTTTGTAGTGCATAGGTTTTAGGTTAGCAGTGACAGAGATTGGACCCGATCCAATTTAACCCGTGGTAAAAGATCAAGTGACTCCCTAATCTATACTATAATCTTGACACTAAGGATGCATCATAACAATTTTTCATAAGTTGTATTAATGGCTCTCAAATAAGGTTTTTTTTTATCATCGGTTACTATTTTATAGTAGATTGATTTAAAATTTATTATATAATTTTTTTAAATTTGAAAAGATATTCCACGTTAAATATTATTGTATAATTTTATATGTCTAGTTGCATATATTCCATATACTAAATGATTTTATGATTGACGATTGACAAGATATTTGAATTTATTTTACTATACAGGTTGTGTGCATTTTTTTTCATCAAATCCTGACAATACTAATTGAAAAGAAAAGAAAAATAAAAAAAATACCATGATAATCAATAACTCAAATGCGCTACATGATTCATCCCGCAGTTGGAAAAACTGTCATTCCCAAGAAATACCTAAGGCTAACACTTCCAATGAGAAATAATAATAATAATAATAATAATAATAATAATAATGTGTCTGAGGACTCTGATTGTTGTACGGGTAAAGAGAATTGTCCGTCGGGTGTTAAGGCGTATTTAGTCTCTATACGTCTTTAATTGAAATTCTGTGCAATCATAAAATAAATGTCAAAGGATTAGAGGGACTCATTCCCCGATATTTTCCTGATAATCAAATCAGTATCTTTCTTAAATAAGTGAAAAACTAGATGATGTAAAATGTATATTTTTATCTGAGGGCGTGCACTCTTACAGTGACGTCTTAGATTAAGAGACAGTGTGCTTTCTTGGCTTTTTATTATTATTTGTGTTTGTGCGAGGTATCCAGTTCTCCCCTTTGGTTGGAGAAGATGACATTTTATAGAAGATAGGTGATGGTTAACCGTTAGAAAAACTAACGAGCGGTCGAGTTTTATCCGATGGCGGTTTTAACTAACGTCCTCGATATCGTTAGTTAAGGAACCGTTTGGACCGTTAAATTAGTCTCGATGATATTAACTGAAATGGGCCGCACAGATGTTTTAGGCCGTTGATCTTTGTCTTTTAACCCAAATCATCTTATTGCGGCTTCTTTAGGTCAGGACAATACCCATCATTAGCCCCCCATGCAATGAGGCTTGAAATTCAACCTTCTGGTATGAAATTCGAAAACTTTTTTTGTCCAAGACCAAAGTTTTATCTGGTAAGCTTTATTAGCCCCTCAAATAAAAACTTTCAGTTCGAAGCCTTTCATTGGGTGAGGACAATTAACCTGACTCTATTTACAGAAACGTAGTCTTCAATTTCCTTTGGCTCTACAGTTTTATAAAATAATGGTGGAGTTTTACATACCGATTGTCAGACTCTAGCCAAATGGCATGAGGTATCTTGTCTCTTTATGTATTTTTGCTTGAATTTATAGCCTGATTTTTAATACCATGGCTGTGAAGATTTTGTTCCGTTTCTAACACAGACAAGATTGGATCACCATTTCTCTTAAATTGGAATACGGCTCAAATGGAGAAAATTCTGACTCCACAAAAAGGTGGAAAGATTGATTTTTTATTTAGCAGTTCCTTCCACATTGGAACTCTGCACAAAGTGGGGTCGAGTTTCTGTTTCTTTTCAGACTGATGTTTTTTTATCACGAGAAATCTATGGTCCAAGGATTGATAGACCTTATTTATGAAAAGGTTGCAACCTTTAATGAAAATAAGAAGAGCTATTGACTTTTTGCCAAATCCCTCGTACTGGCTAAGTGGGAGCCTATGGTTGAGGGATTGGAACCCCTTGCGGAAAAGTCCGTCCATAGGAGGAAACACAAGAGAAAGGCTAAGGCCCTTAGAATAAAGCAATCATTGGCCAAAGAACCCGAGGACAAGGAGGCCTCAAAGAATATTTAAATAAAAGAGCCATCGGCTGTAGCGCCTGGAAGTAAAGAGGCCTCGGTTGAATCTAGTTCTGAGGACGATGCTACTATTGATCAATTAATAAGGAGGAAGCGTCCTACGATTAGATTAGACCCAACTTCTACGTCTTCCTCAGATCAAGTTCCTGAGACAGTCGGCCTAGTTGAAGGTAGTGAGCCTGTAGAGTCTGTTACTGATGAGGTAATTGAGGTTGTGCTGATCCTTGCCCCACTTCTTACTTCATTTGTGGTTCTAGATGTTTTGCCTCCACTGCCCGAGGAGCCCCTACCTGATATTCTAACTACTTTTGTTGAGGGTACTTCTTAGATTTGCAAGACTCAATTTGGTGAGGCTAAGGAGATGCCACTATTTGAGTTCCTTGTGACCAACATGGCTAAAGTGATCACTTCGGAACTTGACGTTGATATCGCGGAGGTGCATTCTCCCAAGCCCCTAGTGCCTGAGGTACAACTTGAATTCGATACTGAGGGTTGAGTCGTTGTGGCAAACGTGACACCTTCGAAGGATTTCATGGCTAAGGTCGAAAATGGGGTGACCACAGCTCTTTAACTGCTGGAACATCTGCAGTCTCCGGGTGCTTGTCCGAGGAACATTGTGCCTGAAGGAGTTGAAGAGGAGGCAGAGGTGGCTGGCTTAGAGTCTCCAGGATCCGAGGTCCAAGTTGTTTCGAAGACTCATACGGGTGATGCAACTCTTAGGAGTATTTCCATCTCCGAGGTATTGTCTGAATTCTTCTTTAACTTTCACATTATCCTTTTCATATTTGTTAACTTGCTTTATTTTCTTTGCAATTCCAAGAGATGGCCAATCGTCTTACTGGCGCTGCCAACCATTTTGCTCACAACTATATAGAGAAAGAGAAACTTCTAATTCTTGAGAAGTGTATCTCTCAACTTGAGTGTGACATGGCTGATATGAAATAAAAGCACGCCCTTCTTAGAGACTAGAACTTTAAGATTGAGAGTGAGCTTCAGACTTCTATTTGTCCCGAGGACATCACAAAGATGTTAGAGCACAACTATTGGGAAGGCATTAATTTATGTGGACATATTGTTCAAATGGTGGCCCCTGGTGTTCCTATTTCTACACTTCATCCGAGGAATGTTAGTACTCACCATAATTCCGATGTGTTGTACTTTCCTAGGGACGATGTGGACTCTTGGGAGCCTCTGTCAGAAACTCATGGACCTTGTCCATCCTCATAAGAACTATTTGTAGTTTGTTTAATACTTGTAATGATTTTCCTATGAATGAAAATTTATTCTTCAAGTTGACTCTCTCTTTCTTTCTTGGGTGTTAGTCGTACATTTTCTATATCTGACTTTAAGTATTACTTAAGTTATTATTAACTCATGGTTTTTAGCCCTCGGATCGTCCAAAGGGCATCAAAGTATCCATATGTCTAACTTAAGTTTTTCTATGACTATGTTCAATTGACGATGTTATCTTGAAGGTCTTTGCATGTGTGCTTATAAAGAAACTTCCCAAATATTTAGTCCTCGGTCTCATCTGGGCCGCTTGATAACATGACTAGGTTTTAATGATCAACCTCGTCCGAGTCGCTTAGTTACATGACATAGTTTTACCAACCACTAGGTGTGGTCCACGGTACAAGTGAATGGATTTCACTTGACTTAGAGGTAGCCTAAATTATATAATATGATAAAAAGAAAGCAAGCACAAGAAAGAGTAAACAACTAAAAATTTTATTAATAAAATTTTACAAAGATACAAATACTCTTCATAATGCAAATTTTACTTACCTGCACATTTGGTCATTCAAAATATTTTTTAAGGTGAGAGGCATTCCAAGTCCGAGGAACTTGTTTACCATTCTGGGTACATAACTTGTACACCCCATTCTTAAGAATGGTCGAGACTAGGAACGACCCTTCCTAATTAGGTGAGAGTTTGTTCTGATCGGCATTTTTGCTAGTGGCTTCAATGCACCATAACACTAAGTCTCCCACACATCAAACTATCGTGCATTTACCTCTTTGTTGTAATACTTAGTAATCCTTTGTTGATATGCTGCCGTCCGTAACTGTGCCTTGTCTCAGCTTTCTTCAAGTAGATTAAGATTTTTCTGAAATTTTTGTGAGTTATAACGCGAATCAAAGACTTCAACTTGAAGATTAGGAAGTTCGACCTCAATTGGAATAACGACGTCGATGTTGTAGCACAGATTAATGGGAGTCTCATGGGTTGGCTCTCTAAGTGTCATCCTATATGACCAAAGGATAGATGGGAGTTCGTCCACCGATGAGTGTAACGACCCAGATTTTTGAACATAGTAAATTTCAACATTGAGTCCATATAATCGATCAAGCGGTTGACGGAAAATATAATAACAAAAGTAAATGGGCCTTAAGATAAAAATCAAGTTCAAAAGAAGTCCGGATTTTCCTTTTAGTCTGAATTTTCTGAATAAAAAAAGTCAATTTCATTATGGTCATTTTATTCTAGTCAAAAGAAGTCCGGATATTCCTTGATAAAATTCTAGTCGGACTTCCTTAATAAAAGAAGTAAATATTCCTTGATGCAAAATGAGTCCGGCCTCATCCGTGAAATCAAGTCTAGCCACTTTTAGAAAGAAAATCTAAATTGGCCTTCAACATGTTTTGAAATCGGGTTTTGTTCCATTAAAGGCCGGAGTGCATTATAATGTAAGGCCGATGACTTGAAGGCGGGTGGCTTTGTGTGTTTGGAGGCCGGAGTAGTTTAGTGACTTTGTAAGGCCGGAGTAGAATTGTGGAAAGAAAGCCAAAGTTGAAGATCTTCAACAAGCGTTGGCCGGAGGTCATGTGAGGGATAATCCAGTCCGCGCCGATAGTTGACGGAATGTGATAAATGAGAAAAGTTAAATCTGCTAAGTTAAGTTAACCCAGAATTTAATGTGTTTACATGAGAAAGCTAGGTTGATTAACGGAGATTTAATGTTTTACATGATAAAGCTAAGTTCAGTTCTTCGAATTTATGAACTCCTTAGGAATATAAGATCATAAATGATCTAATTAATAAGAAATATTTTTCCGAATCATTAATAATGATCATCATTAATAAGAAACATTTTCCTTGTGGGAGGCTATCAAATTTAAGGTTTATAAATAAGAACTAGAAGAATGAGAGTAAGGCACATAATAGAAATTTAAGTAAGAGCAAAGTAGAAGAAACCAGGAAAGAGTAAAGATCAAGGTAAAGAAACTCAGGCAAGAATAAAGATCAGGTAAAGTAGAAGAACAACCAAGCAAGATACTCACCCCTGTTTTCAAGTTCATGTTTATGCATGATTTCTATGCTAGTATATTTGATATTATATGAACTTATATGATATTTATTCTGTTCTTTTCACATCTGATGCTTACGATTATTTGTTGATAATTGCATGTTTAAGGAAAATACATCATGATATTCGGTTTTGTATGATTATCGGTCAATTTATATGAATCTTGATAATTGTTTGTTTGTGAAGAAAAGTACTCCGTCTTAAAAGAACTCCGCCCTTTTAGTTAAGTACTCCGTCCTTTTTACGAAAAGTGCTCCGTCCTTTTTCAGAAAACAGCTCCGTCCTTTGAAGAAAAGTGCTCCGTCTTTTTACAGAAAAGAGCTCCATCTTTTGAAGAAAACACACTCCGTCTTTTAACAAAAAAAGAGCTCCGTCCTTTTAATAAAGAAGCACTCCGGATTTTAAAGAAAAATCACTCCGGTTTTAGAGCTCCGGATTTTAAAGAAAAGTACTCCGTTTTTTAGAACTCCTGATTTAAAGGAACTCCGGCTTTTAAGAACTTCAGGTAAGAACTTTGCTTTTGAAAAGAACTCCGCCTTTAACGAAAACGAACTTCGGTTCTCAGAACTTCGGAATTTGAAAAAACTCCATCTGAAAAAGAACTTCGGTATTTTGAACTCCGGCATCGTGAACTCCGTCTGAAAAAGAAAAGAGCTTCGGTTTATGAGAATAATGTATTAATCTGAACAACAAGTGGAACTCTATGACTTTTGAACCATAACGAACGACCATATGAACTAAGAACCCAGTCTCCAATAAGCTTGTTGTAAAAGATGGATGAAGGATATTGAAGTGACATTCGAGGATGCCTCACAGGGCCACGGGAGGGAACCTTTTGGTGGTATAAGACTTTTGGCCCGTATGCGGGATAAAGGCATTACCTCCACCTTGAGCATAATGAGGGATACGGCTTTAGGTTGTGGGGTTACACACACCCGTCCTCGAGATTGTCCGCTCCCCGTCCGGTCTTTAAAGATGATAAGAACCCTCCATGATTTTTATGAGTTTTAAGTAGTCAAGACAAGAAGCAAAAGACTAAGAAAATTCGAACTAAAAAGACATGATGAATTTAAATATTATATTGCTTATATGTATATGTTATGTTCTCTTGTTTTTACTGCATGTGAGTATTTTGCTGGGCTTTGTAGCTCGTTCTTGCTATTTTTCAGATGATGAAAGAATTATGGATGATGAAGTTGAGTAGAACTTTGTGGAGTATCAAAGTGATTTGGCGAGCTGGAGCAGATTTTGAAGAGCTTATTTTGTCTTTTGTTGTTGAATAAACTCCGCTGTTTATAAATTTTATAAATGTTTTGAATGTTAGAATGTTTCCATGTTTTCCTTTGAGGATTCTGTAATGAATATTTATTAGTAAGCATCTCAAAGTATTTTAGTTTGAAATTAAATTGATGGGCTAGCGTTACTTAGTCCGGCTTCATGAGACCCTGTGCTTTTCTTTAAAAAAAAAAAAACGGGTCGTCACAAGGAGCCCCCAACATTTTCAAGTTTCGTCTTTAGATCGTATAGTATTGTGCGGTTAGTAACTTCCACCTGTCCGTTAAATTATGGATAAGTGATGGAAGTATGAACTAACTTTATTTTCAAATTAGCACAGAACTTTATGAAACGTTTGTAGTAAACTTGGATCTCGTTAACGGTTATAATAATTTCGAGTATACCAAATCTACATACAATATTCTATCGGACAAACTCCATTGCGTTTTGTTTAATAATTCTAGTGAGTGGGATGGCCTCAACCCATTTTGTAAAATAATCTATCCCAATAATTATGAACTTTCTTTATCCTTATATAATTGAAAGTAGTCCAAGGATATCAAGCCCCAATTGTGAGAATGGCCATGGTGACTACAGAGCTCAGAATTTTGTATGTGGTTGATGGGTAAGATTCCCATATATCTGGCAGTTTTTACATTTCCAAATGAAATTCATGGCATCGTGTTTCATGGTGGGCCAATAATACTCTTACCTCATGAGTTTGAACATAAGGTTCTTGCCTTCTATGTGGGATCCACAGAAATCGACATGTACTTCTTTGAGAGCATATTCAGCCTCTTCTAGCATGAGACACCGTAGATATGAGATTGAGTACCCATGTTAGTAAAATTTTTCATCCATAATGGTGTACCAACTTGCTGTCTTTTTCAGACACTTGGCTTCATCCAAGTTCTCTAATAATATGCCGTCAGACAAATATTTCACATAAAGGGTCATCCAATTTTCAGTATTAGTTATCTGCATGATTTCTTACTCTGGATCATTGATGCTAGGAACTTCAAGGACTTCATGCATTTTCTGGGTGTACTATTCTCGATCTTCGGTTTCTACAGCCTTTACTAGTCGATTTGCTTTTCTATTTTCTTCTCTTAGAATGTGGATCATTTTCACATTGTCAAATGTTAAAATCAGATTTTGGACTTTAAAGAGGTATTGGAAAAGTAGCGGATTGATGACATTAAACTTTCCTTGGACCTATTTAATAACCAGTTTCAAGTTCACTGTAGACAATGAGGTTCATGATCGAACATTCTTTGGTCAATTTTAATCCAGCGAGCAATACTTCGAACTCAGTGACATTATTTGTTGTTGGAAATTCGAAAGTCATTGAATACTTTATCTCCGATCCATCGGGCGTTTTTAGCACCACTCCAACTCCACAACCAACTTGCATTGATGAGCCATTTACGTGCAAAGTCCATGTTGGAGTACTTTGGGGGCCATCGGCCTCGATAGGATCAAGGGTTTCTAGGATTGGAGTCATTTCAACAATGAAATCAGTGAGGGATTGGCCTTTCAAGGACGACCTCGATTGGAATTCTACATCGAATTCTTTCAATTTAATGACCCACTTAACCAATTGTCCTAACACATCTGGATTTTGTAGAATTCCTTTCAGTGGTTTATCTATTCGGATAATAATTTTGTGTGCTTGGAAATACGATCGGAGTTTCCTGACAGAATACACAAGTGCCAAAGCTATCTTCTCGACACGGAAATAACGACTTTCTAGATCAGTCAAGATTTATTTGACATGGTATACAGGCCGTTGCCCGTCGGACAGTTGTCAAATCAAGACTGAACTCAGAGTGGTTTTAGACACAGCCAGATATAAATATAATTCCTTGGTTTCTTGTGGAGAAGTTAATAGTGGTGGATGTGAGAGATACTCTTTGAATTCCCAGAAAGTAGCTTCACATTCAGTGGTCCACTAGAAACCGCGACCTTTGTTCCCCTCAGGGCCTTGAAGAAAGGCAAGTATTTTTTGGCTAATTTAGCCAAGAAGTGAGAGAGTGCTACTAGTCTTCCGATTAATTTTTGGACGTCTTTCACTATCCTAGGTGGATTCATGTCCAAGATAACCTTAATCTTCTTAGAATTTGCTTCTATCCCTCAATGTGAAATAATGAAGCCCAAATATTTTTCCAATGTTACTCCAAAGGTACACTTGATTGGATTAAGCTTCATTTGGTGTGCCCTCAGGATGTTGAATGCCTTGTTCAGATTGCGAATATAGTCATTGAGCTCCTTACTTTTCACGAGCATGTCATCCACATATACTTATATATTTCATCCGATCTATGCTTAGAATATTTTGTTGACGACCCGTTGATAAGTTACATCGACATTTTTTAGACTGAATGGTATAATTTTATAACAGTATGTCCTTTATTCGGTCATAAAAGCCGTGTGCTCTTCATCCTCTAGGCTCATCTGAATTTGGTTGTAATTTGAGTATACATCCATGAAACTGAGTAATTCATGTCCAGACGTTGAGTCTATAAGCAAATCAATTCTTGGTAATGCAAACTTGTCCTCCGGACAGGTTTTGTTGACGTCGGTGAAATCAACACACATCTTCCACTTTCCATTATTTTTCTTTACCATGGCCACATTTGATAACCAATTTGGGTATTGAACTTCTCTGATAAATCCATCATCCAGTAATTTTTTCACCGCCTCTCGAATAGCAATCAAATTTTCAATCAAGTAGTTCATTTGTTTTTGCCGAACGAATTTATGACTGGGATCTATGCCCAACTTATGGACCATTATTTCGATATGTATCCCTGGCATGTTATTAAGTATCCATGCAAAGACGTCAAAATTTTGTGGAAGAAAATCAATAAGCTGACCTTGGAGTGGTTCGAATAAAGAACTCCCAATCTGTATGCACTTTCTAGGATTGTTGGGGTTCAAAGGAATTTGGTCTATTGATTCTCGAGACTGGGCTTGTAATAACGTGGTCTCATCATGAAAGTCAAGGTCTTAGAATAGTTGACTTGTGGGCATTTGAGTGACTTTGGATAGGTAACATGTCAACTCGGTCATTTGATCACCTAGGACTTCTCCAATGCTAAATGAGGTCGAAAACTTTATCTTTAGATATGGGATTAAAGTCACTGCTCCAAATGCTGTTAAGCAGAGACGTCTGAGGATGGCGTTGTAGATTAATGGAAGGTCTACAACCAAGAAGGAAAGCATCTTGGTGGCTATCCTCGGATAGGTACCCAGTGTGACTTCTAGTTGGACCATCCCTTGTATGGACACTGGTTCGTTATCCAGTCCATATAAGGGTCCATCTGAGATCTTTAATTGACTTTTTTTAATCCAAATTTAAAGAATGTATCCAAGTAAAGTAAAATTTTGAAAATTTCATTATCTATAAATACTCGTTTCAATTTGTAGTTTATATTACCGTAAAAATTGAGCGCATTTACAATAAGGGGTTAGAATGTGAAGGCATTACATGAGTCAAGTATTTATCATTAAAACTAATAACATCATCCCTATTTTTCATCCTTAATTTTTTGTGGCCGAGTGCCATTCTTAAAATTTTCGGAATATCATCCCAAGAAGGTCGCATGATAATTATGCTTACGACACTAGCTGCCACTCACTTCCTTGGCTGCTCAATCTCATCTCCATTTGCTTCTCCGAAAATCTATTCAAATCTTTGCAGAAATCGGTTAAGATATTCCTTCCGAATTAACCCTTCAATTTCTTTCTGCAGTATCCTACAATCTTCAGTACTGTGTCCCCCACACCGATGGTAGTGACAATATTTTGACTAGTCATCTCTATCAGGATTTTTCAATGCCTTCGGCTATTTGAAGAATTTTCATCCCGAATTTGCATCAGGATGTTGGTACGAAAGTCATTTAGAGGAGTTAGATCTTGTTGTCTGAACTCTTTTCTAGGTGCTGACTCGAACTTCTATAACTTCCTTGATCCTCAGGGACCTATGTTGTCCCTATTTTTTCTCTTCCTTCCACCGTCTTTTGGTAGGGCTAGTCTCTTCATTCTAGTTGTTTTACTTTGTTGGCTTCCTTGGTTGCTATATAGACTTGAGTAATGGTCTCAACCTCTCTGAAAGTCCGCAGATTCTTGTGAGCCAAGTACCTAAAAAAGTCGCCAGGCTCTAACATGGATATAAAAGCACTAAGTTTCACCTCTTCGATGAGCTTCAAAATTTTCATGGCCTCGGCTATAAATCTGGCTAGGAACTTTTTCACACTTTCATTTGGTCCTTGCTTAACTTGGGCAAGATATCACAACTGACTTCTCTTCCCTCCTGCTGGAGGAGAAGTAGGATAGGAAATTGTCGACCAGATCTTGAAAAGTTCAAATGGAGTTTGGATGAAGCTGATAAAATCATACTCGGCCATCTCCTTTTAAGATCAGGGGAAAGTAGAGGCATATCGATGCCTCATCTAAGCTTTGAAATCTTAAAAGAGTATAGAAATGGTCAAGATGATCCATAGGGTCAGAACTTCCATCATATAGTTTCAAAACCGGCATCTTGAATTTATGCGGAAGTAAGTGCATACGGATCTCCATTGTAAATGGAGATCTCCGCAAGTCAATAGCTCTTTGTCCGGTGTCTTCTCTGAAGACACGTTGCCAAATTCTCTCAACTTTTTCCTCCATTTGGGGAGGAACCGCAATCCGCTTTTCATTGAAAAAATTCCTCAATTCTTAAGAGTTTTGGGTAGAATGAGAAATCGGGTGACTCGTAGCCCTTGGAGGACATTCACTATGAGAGGGTCCTTCCTGAAATTTAGGCTTCCTCTCATCACGAAAGTATCAAGGGTTTTTCCTCTTAGGGCTATCCTCTTGGACATGAAAATTTAAGTGACATTCAAGTTGCGGCGGGATTTTACCGCTCAAAGCTGCTTTAGTCCCAAGGTCATCTTGTTGGTTAATCTTATTAGAGTGGTGTTTTCTTTCCCTATTCCTCCTCTTGGACATAGCGGTTTGGGAGGCCGAGAATGGGACCCATTTTGGCTGTTTATCCAACTTTGTGCAAATTATCTAAACGACTTTAGAAATATCATCCATTTTTATCGCAAGCACACGTATATAAGGGTCGGGATGGTCATCCATTCAATCGACCACGGGAGGACAATTGCCACATAAGGTGGCCTCTCTGATTGGTGCGCTAACTTATACTCTAGTATTCACCATATTTTTATTAATATTGTGGTGTTCGGACTTTTAGTCACGTTTCCCACAGATGGTACCAATATTGCATTCGAGGACTTTGATTGTTGTACGGGTAAAGAGAATTGTCCGTTGGGTGTTAAGGCGTCTTCAATTTCTGTATGTTTTTAATTAGAATCTTGTGTGATCACAAAATAAAGATCAAAGGATTTGCGGGACTCACTTCCTAATATATTCTTCGATACTCAAATCAGTATCTTTGTTAAATAAGTGAAAACTAGAAAGTTCAATCTTATCCTGATAGCGGTTTTAACTAACGTCTGATATCATTAGTTAAAGAACCATCTGGGCTGTTAAATTGGTTTTGGTCATATTTGCTAAAATGGGCAGCGCAAATGTTTTGGGCCGCTGAGCTTTGTCTTTTAGCCTGAAATCATTTTGAGCCGTGTTTTTTGGGCCATCGGACAGTATCCATCAAATAATAATGATAATAATAATAATAAAATTTGGCTTAAAATGTTAGGAATTGTGAGTTTGTGGCCATATAAAATTATTAGTTTCTAAAGTGAGCTTTGATTCCTTTGACTATTGAAGCATGCAACTGAGCTAAAGCAAACACCTTTTGGTTTGATATTGGTTTCTCCATGTTTCCTTTTTTTTTTTTTTTTGGTTATATATATATATATATAAAGTTTACTCTCGGGATCAGCTTAACCATGAATCACAAAGTTCAAAGGCTGCGAATTCAATATGATGATGTCTAAAATTTGCCCATTCCTTTTATTTTAGGGGGAAAAGAAATACTTCGAGATAACCCTTTCCTTTTATCGAGCATGAAGTACGACCAAGTGGGAGCAAGGAATGGGGAGGCTTCCATATTTTAAAGAGGTAAAGGTGGTTATATTTTATATTTAAATCATTCATTTTAAAACTGATTGCTATAATTTAATAATTAAATTTAATTATTTTTTTATTTTTTTAAAATAGTTAAATTATAACCATCCATTTAAAAAATAAATGACACAAATATGGAGAATAATCACATCCATATCTTTAAGAGATGAAGCTTCCATCGATCCACGGGAACAAGCTTTCGGATAAACAAATTAAAACTGCCTCATAAATATTTATGGAATTGGATATAACACAATTTACGTATTCAAAATATTCCGAAATGGGGAGTAAACCTAATGTGTTGGCATGCAAATATGGACGAAGGGGCAGAAATCATAGTAATTTCCAAAGGGCGAAGTTGCGTCAGCTTAAACAAAGGAATTTGTCTGCGTGCAGCTAAAGGCATGTTTTCAGTTGAGAGATGACAATTTTATCGTCTTCCTTCCCCATGAATTCTCATGAAGCGGTGCGTCATTGATTGAAATCGCAAGTCATCCCACGATTAATTACTTCAACAAGACGTAACAATAATAAACTATAGTAGAAATAAATAACAAATTTAAAAAATAGAATGAAACATTATTTCTTTGTTAATGAAACTAATTATTTCTTTGTTTATATAATTGTTCGTTAAGATTTAGTATCAAATTTATTTTTCTAATGGGACATTAATTGTTTCGGTTTTTAATATATTTGATCATATGGCCATTCAATCAGTTGATAGGACCTATATCTAGACCAATTCTTGAATTATTTTCATTCCAAGTTGACCAATTTGGTTACCCTAACAGACTCCTCTGAATTTTTTACTTATGGGTCTTGTATTTTATAGGGTTGGGTTCACTGTACTTAGGTCGTATCAAACAAAACTATAGTTAATTAATGTTTTTCTATTTGAATGGTCGATTGAAATTGATGGGTAGTGAATACCTAATGCCCAATTAAGAAACCCGTTTTCGTGAATTAGGCCCGTGTCCTAAGAGGCCTATGAGAATGATTTGGCCCAAGAGGCTAAATTAGTATAAGAGGCCCGATGACTTGAATTCACAGCCCAAGAAGCCCAAAGAGCCGAATTGGTCTAAGAGGTTGGCTTCGCTTTAAAAACCCAATGATGTAGTAAAGACCAAAGATCTCGATGAAGACGAGAACAGTTGGCACTAAAACCCCGAGGACATGGCGCGGAGGATATAGCTCTAAAAACCCGAATACTCAGTGCTGAGCAAGTCCTCAATTGAAGTCTAAGGATGTTTGTCACCAAACATCCACGAACATGACAAAGGCCAAAGCCTTCATCAAGGACGTGGACTCTAAGAAGTCTCCAACGGTACTAGTGCAGAAAGGAAGCTCAGAACGATCGAGAACGCCAACTCAAATTGTTGACTTTCACAAAGGCATACACAAACTTTGCAACACGCGATCTTCATAGGGAATAATGACCTGCGAAGTAGGTGTGATCACTGCAGAAGTGGCGTTTCATAGGGCTAGCCTACATGCATGCAACCTTTCTGACACGTCAATATGGATTTGCAGAGTTGATAGTAGGCTCCACTGCACATGCCACCTCCACGTGGCTACTCCACGCAGGAGCAATCAACCACTATATAAGCCTTCATTATGTACTAAACAAAGGACCTCGAATTTGCTTCACTTGCATTAACGCCCATAGAGAGAGAAAAAGGTAGGCTACTTACACTTCCAACTGAGAGAATGCTTGTGTTTGTAAGAGTGATCCTTAAAATTCACCGTATACTTTGTTCTCGACCATTTGTGCTCAAATACTTGAATAGTAAAATTATTCTTGGATTCAAAGTCCCGTGATTTTTTCCTTTCATTTAGAAAAGGGCTGTCCACGCAAAAATGCTACATGTCATTCTCTCTCTCTCTCTTCTTTCTACTCAAACTTTATATTTGTGTTGATTTACTTTTGGGTCCTCATCCATACTGAAATCAAGATCTGAGAATACAACATTTGGCACCGTTTATGAAAACCGACTAAAAGTCAGGTTAACACGTTTTCTGAAAAACCAAAAAATGGTGAACACCAGAGTGCATACTAATGCCCTGGCCAGAGAAATTGCTTCATGTGGCAATGGCCAAGCTACGGGCATCAAGATAGAAGAATATCCTGATCCATACCTCCGAGCGTTGGCCCTGAGAATGGATGACATCTCAAGGGTCGTTAAGACCCTTTGCACAAAAATGGACTAGCAACCAAGGGGAGCGCTATTCAAGACCTCTCAGGTCGCTACGTCCTAGAGGAAGGGTAAGGGGAAGAGGCACCCCTCAAAGTGGCTGGTCAACACGAGGACCCCGAGACACAAATTTTTGCCTCGAGTAGTAAGGCCCTGTTGCGCCTTCAAAGTCGCTTGGGTCCTCGAGTTCAAGAGGAAAGCCCGGAGAGGTGAAATCCTCTTTCTTTACGGGAGCACCCCATTTAGGAGGTGCCCCCTCGTGACGAGATCCCCACAAGAGTCCGGAGTCAGCCAAAGCCGCAAGTTGCTTAGGACCACTACAAGCTAAGGAATTACCTCAACGAGAAGAAGATGGCGACTCTGCCTTAAGTGGAGAAGAAATTCGAAAAGGTTTGGCACCGAGTTTTTGGTGACAACGAGAGAGGAACTGCTGACCTACGTAGATCTTCATTTACGATAGAGATCACAACGAGGTAGCTTCCCCAAAATTCAAAATGCCAAATCTTGACATATACGATGGAAGCGCTAATCCAATGGGCCACTTGGATCACTTTCGTGAGCATCTGAGCCTCCAAGGCTTGGATGAGATGGCTATGTGCCCAGTACTTCCCCTTGACACTCACGGTCGACGCGAGGATTTGATTCTACGGGTTGTCTGTGGACTCCATCTGCTCATTCAATGAGTTGGTAGAGATCGTCCTCTCCTTGTTCACTTCCAGCCGGAGGATCGAGAATCAATCATGACATCCTACTCATGTGAAGTAAGGGGCTAGGGAGAGCCTGAAGAGTTTTCTATCTTGCTTCATCATAGAGGCCTGGAAGATCCCTAAGTTGATTGATAGAGTCAAGCTGATCACATTCTTGTCCTCGTTGGAGGGAGGTAGCTTCTTCAAGTACCTCGTGCACAAGGGTCCTCAGACGTTCAAGGAGGTCGAGTCCATAGCGAGAGCTTGTATTGCGGCCGAGAAAGTGAACGATGTGAAGAGGCTCGTTTAGGTGGAGAGCTTCCCCCGAGGACAATGGAAGGAAAAAGGAAGCACGAAGACTGACAAGACTCCTGGGCGCCCAAGAAGCAGCAGAAGTCCGAGTAGACCGTTCATAGGGAGTAAGGCCCGTAAACCTGACTCTCTTCAACGACTTGCGTATCAATATCTTGATACAGATTCAGGATGAAAAATTCTTGAAGTTGCCCATAGCACAAAAGAATCCCGAAGGCGGTGACCAGTCCAAATACTGCCACTACCATTGCTGCGAGGGTCATGGTGTCGAGGACTACAGGACGTTGCAGAGAGAGATCGAAGAGCTGATCAAGAGAGGTTACTTCAACTGTTTTTTGCAAAGACCCGGACAAGCTTTCGGAACGGTAGGAAATGGTGAGGCTGACCATCCAAGAAATCGAGTGGCTACAGGAGTCGTGAACATGATATTGACTTGCCCAGCCGGAAGAAGCACTTGGGAGGATCCAGCAGCAAAACAGAAGAAGCCTAGGGTAGAATTTAGGGATGAGGTCATTAGTTTTTACAACAAAGATATGGCCCATATAACATCCCCCAATTCTGACCCTCTGGTTGTAACCATACTCATTTTTGACGAAGTATTAGACTACCAGATGAAATGAGTGTTCATTGATGATTGAAGCTCTCAAAATTTGCTTTACCTTAACGCCTTTTTAAAATTAGGACTCAAGAGAAGCTAAATGACACTATTGAAAGACCTCTATACGGGCTGGACAATGAGCCGGCACCAATACAAGAAGTCATCCAGCTTGAGGTCACATTAGCTATCTACCCAAGGATAGCAACCAAGACCTTTTCCTTCTTGGTAGTGGACTTCCGTCGGTTTACAATGCTATCCTTGGACATCTTTACCTAGCCGCCTTTGGAGCCGTAACCTCAATCCCGTATTTAAAAAAATGAAGTTTCCCACACCGTACGAGATAGGAAAGTCCTCGAAAATCACGCTATCGGATGGACATGCTATCTATCCCAAGTCACATAGACGCTACTTCCTCATCCCATTGAAGACTTGGACTTTCGCGATGAGATGACATTGCAGAAAGCCGGGTATGGAGATGCAATTGATCGAGCCCCTTTGGATCCCAAAGATCCTGAGAAAACTGTCCAAATAGGAAGTTCACTACCTCAACCTTTTCGAGACCAACTCATCAGCTTCTTACAAAAAGATTCAAATGTTTTTGCCTGAATACCGAATGACATGCTAGGGATACCGACTGGACTAATGATCCATAAATTGGACCTAGATCCCAATCATAAGTCCATCTGACAAAAGAGGAGAAATTATTTCATGAAAAAGATGGTGGCTGTCCGGGAAGAAATAAAGAAACTTTTGGAAGCCGGATTTATATGGGAGGTGCATTATCCAGATTGGCTGTCCAACATCGTGATGGTCAAGAAGAATAACGGGAAGTGGAGGATGTGTGTGGACTTTACAGACGTCAATAAAGCATGTCCAAAGGACAACTTCCTGCTTTCGAGGATCGATTCATTTGTAGATTTGACGTCCGGATATGAGCTCCTAAGTTTTATGGACATGTATTTGGGCTACAATTAAATAAGAATGAGCCCCGATGATGAGCAGTACACATTATTTATGACAGACCAATGGATGTACTATTATAAAGTCAAACCTTTTGGCCTCAAGAACGCTGATACCACTTACCAGAGGCTTGTAAATAAAATGTTTGAAAGCCAGATTGGAAGTAATGTTAAGGTCTATGTAGATGAGATGCTCGTAAAGAGCAGAATAATTGACCACCACATCTAAGATTTGGACAAGATCTTTAGTGTCCTAACAACACACCAGATGAAGCTTAAAATTAAGTGTACATTTGGAATGATATCAAGAAAGTTCTTGGGTTACATTATTTCACGTTGGGGAATCGAGGCAAATCTAGAAAAGATCAATGCTATTCTTGAAATGAAGTCCTCTCGGACCGTGAAGGAGGTCTAGAAGCTCACTGGGAGGCTGGCAGTGCGGCCACGTTTCTTAGCCAAGTTGGCCGAGAAGTATCTACCGTTTTTAAAGCTCTAAGAGGGACGAAGACTAATAGTTTTCAATAGACGGTTGACTGCGAAGAAGCCTTTCGAGGACTCAAGGGGTATCTTTTAAACCCTCCTCTATTGAATTCTCCCTAACCAAGCGAGGAGTTATACTTGTACCTTACTGTGTCCGAGATAACTTTGAGCTTAGCCTTAATTTGATAGCAGTGCGATAGGCAACAATTTGTGTATTACATCAGTAAAATCCTGGCAGACGCTAAGACAAGGTACTCTCATGTGGAGAAGATGGCTTTGGTACTCGTGTATTCCGCTTGAAAACTAAGACCATATTTTCAAGCACACAAAGTGTTCTCCTGACTGATCAATCCTTGAGAGCAATTTTGCAAAAGCTAGAAATATCAGAACGGTTGGTCAAGTGGACCATTGAGTTGGGAGAATTTGACATAGAGTTTCGCCCGAGGCTGGCTTTAAAAGATCAAACCTTAGTAGACTTTATTCTCGAGACTACAACACCAACTCTGGAGGCCTCGTACATTTGTGATGCTAAAGAATCATACATTCCAACAGTCTTGACTCTGTATATGAATGGCTCTTCCATGAAAGATGGTTCTGGGGCTGGGGTTGTGCTGAGGATGCCTGAGAGATCAGAGATAAAGTACTCGATTGTCCTCAAATTTCCAGCGACCAACAACGTCACAAAGTATGAAGCCTTACTTACAGGACTACGGTTGGAAAAGGAGTGCTCAGCCAAGGATTTGGTTGTCTACAGTGACTCCGAATTAGTTGTCAACTAGGTCCTAGAAAACTTTGAAGCAAACAACCCATAACTATCCAAATACCTCTCAAAAGTCTACGGACTAGTCTCAGCTTTTAAGAAGGTAGAAATTTTCCACATCTCATGAGAGAAGAACGGAAAAGTCAACCAACTCACAAAAGTAGCAACCTCGGGAGACCTAGAGTAATATGCTCGAGGAATTCCCAAGATCCTCAACAAACCTAGTGTGGAAGATTTCGACCTAGAAGTGATGCAGATATTCGACGCCAATAATTAGATGACCCCCTACTTAAGGTACTTGTCCGACGTGATATTACCTGAAGACGCAGAGGAGGCCAAGAAAGTAAAGAAGATAGTAGAGTGGTACACTATTATGGACGGCCGGTTGTATCGACGAGGATTCTCTGACCCCTATCTGCGGTGTCTCACTCCAAAAGAGATTGATTATGCACTCGGAGAAGTGTACATTGGATTTTGTGGATCCCACATTAGGGGCAAAAACCTCGCCTTCAAACTAATAAGGCAAGGATATTGCTAGCCAACCATAAATTACGATGCCATGGACTTCATACGAAAATACAAAAATTGCCAAATCCACGATAACCTTATTCACCAGCTACATACAGAACTTAGAGCTCTACACTCACCGTGGCTATTTGCGCAATGGGGATTGGACATACTTGGGCCACTGCCAACAACATCTAGACAGAGAAAATTCTTAATTATTGGAATCGACTACTTCACCAAATGAGTTGAGGCTACGCCATTAACTTGCATAACTAAGTAGAATGCAATAGACTTTGTCAAACATAGTATCGTGTGCAGGTTCATGATCCCAAAATGCATTGTGACTGATAATAGGGCCCAATTATTTGAAAAGATGTTTACTAAGTACTTCACCAACCTAAAAATAAGGCTGGTGCATATATTAGTTGCATACCCGCAATGCAATGGGCAAGTAGAGATCACAAACCGCATGATACTGCACGAACTAAAGACGAAGTTGGAGCATGCTAGGGGCTTATAGGTTGATGAGCTACCATCAATGTTATGGTCGTATAGGACAACTTCAATAAAGCCAACACACAAAACTCCCTTTAGCTTGTATTATGGGGTCGAGGCAGTTGTACCAGTGGAAGTCAAACTACCCAACCTTCGAGTGGAAAGTTTCGATCCACAGAATAAGGACAGAGACTTTGAGAGAATCTTGACCTACTTAAGGAGGCTCGAGACACAACAAGACTACGCACAGCAGCGTACAAGTAGAGAGTCACCCGGTATTACAATAAGAGGGTGAAAGAGCGTCAGTTTGAAGTAGGGAACTTAGTATTGAGAAGCATTGAGACCACCAGCAAAACTACCGGTTGGAACAAACTCTCCCCAAATTGAAAGGGACCGTTCTTGGTCTCAACTATCCTTCGAAATAGGGTGTACAAACTACGTACCCGGGAGGGAAGGCTTGTCCCTCAGATATGGAACACCGCTCACCTTAAGAAATGCTACCAATAAATTTGTATAATACACAGGGATAATTGATTGCATCATTTGATATGCTTATATTATATTTCATTAATTAAATAACAGTTTTTACTTAATTATTGTTTCGCATTCAATCGTATGTTTGCATGTCATTTCATAAATATATAAGACCTAGGCTACCCCTAATTCAAGTGAAAGGATCCCTTCCACTTGCCCTAAAACTCGGCCAAATCCGAGCGGCCCATTAAGAGGTCATACTCTAAAACTCGGCCAAATACAAGCAGCCAATTAAGAGGTCATACTCAAAAATTTGGCAATAACGTCAAGTAGCCCGCAAGAGGCTAAACCTAAAAATTTAGGAGGCTTAAAAAAAGGTAAGCATGCAAAGACCCTAGAGGTAGCATCTTCATCCAACAATGGTCAAAAGGTTCAGATGTATAGCTTATAAAAGAAAATTTTTTTTCTAAGGACATGAGTTCAACAAAGAACCAAACATAAAAGCAATCTTAGTAAAATGAAAGAGATTGCACTATAAAGGAAAATATGGATTTCATTCATATATATATTATGTACAATAAGGATGTACAACAAAGAAAAATATACAAATCTATTCGGAAGCCCTTGGCTGGTCCGATGATCTTGGCTGCTCGGAAGGTTCAGGCTAACTGGAGGGTCCTGACTGAGAAGGGACAGAAGTCCCACTTCATGTTAGGAGACCAATCAGGCCAACCCTGTGTTGAACACTGGCATTCCTCAGATCGAACACACCAGTAGGAAACCTCGGGGCCAAAATCTTCATGACACGACGGCACATCTTGATGGCATTCGAGTACTTGCGCTCTAGAGCTGGTCCGATATCCTGGGGCTTCAACGAGGTTTTGAGCTCTTCCTCCAACTAGAGATTCCTCCCTTGTAGAGAGATGTTTAGCTTCTCCTGAGCCCTCAGAGATTCTACAATGGTGGCATGCAGCTGCTCTTCAATCTTCTGCGAGTCCTCGGGGAAGAAATTTTGCTCTTGGCTTCAACAATCTCGAGCTTAATGCTTTTGGTGCACTTCCCTGAGGCCTTGAGAATCTCCAACTCAGCACAAGTCTGGGCGGCATCACCAATGATCAGACCAAAACTGCGAGCCTAGCTCTTGAAGCTACAAACAAATGTGTGTCATTAAGGCATAGAAGGAAACGAACAAAGAATTTGAAAGAGAGTAGAGAAGTACCTTCAAGACGAGAGAGCTCCTAGTTGAACTCTTCTCTCCGGCCTCAAATTGCCTCAACAAAACCTCAACCCTAGCCTCAGTTACAGGGAAAACTTGAACAAAATCATGGGTCGGGGGCTCGACCACTATGAGATGATCCGCAACCCCAGACTCTGTTTCAACAGCATGTGAAGTCCGAATGACATCCTCAACCTGGGCTTCGTCAAGGACCTTAGGCGTGAGTTCGATTGGACTGAAGATTTGGATTGCAAGGTAAGGCAGCTCAGCAGTCTCACCAGTGGGCAACTTCGCCGCCCAACTTTCCTCGACCTCAGCAGTCTCAACAATCGTTGTCAGAGTTGTCATCACTACTTCGTCAGCTTGAGTCGCCTCAATCTCCTCCTCTGCCTATCCCTCGATAATGTCAACGGATGGATTGTCAATCTAGTCCGAGGCCTCTCCTATGAAAACGGTAGGAATATCAGGCACGGGCTCATAAAGAGGATGAGGGGCAACAGAAGGTTTCGCGGATAGGCCTACGACCTCGGAGGGCTACTCCACAGGCTCCATGACAACTGATGGCCCGATGCCCTCAGCTCCTCGAACGGGCTCCTTCTTCCTTATCAGTCGCTCAATAAGAGCTGAGTCATTATCAGAAGAGGAAGGGTACTCAATGATCGTTGTAGCATGCTCTAAAGTCACCGTCCAACAACTTTTGTTTGTTTGCTTGGATGGCTTCACAATTCTCAGAGCTTTTCTCCTCCTCTTCTTCTTCTCTAGAAGAGCAGAAGGGGCACTAGAGTCCTCGGGTTGAGGCACCCACTTGACCTTCTCCATGAACTTCGACCTCACCCACTTATTCTTCTTGTTCTCATTAAAAGAACCAAGGTTGGCCAATAGCAGGTCCATAAAGTCCTTCACAGCAGCCGTTTCCTCGGGCGTGGTATCCTTGCAAAATTTGGACTCCACGTTGCCCCACTAATTGGGAATAGCCCAATTCTTGCGGACTCCAAGGAAAAAGAATATGTCCTTCCATCACTTAGTGGAATTAGGGTTTCCACCGCTGATGGCAAGGAATTCAGGGCGATAAGTAATCATAATCTAATCCTGCCCATGGCTAAATCTCAAAATAGTCTTCAATGCCACAACATCGAAGATCTTTTCGTGGCAACTAGGAAAGACGCAAAGTGAGACTAGATACCTAACGGCTTTGGATTGGAGTCTGGCCACAGGGACTTGGAGGTCCCTCATCAACTCAAAGAACTCCAAGGACATGGGATATCGAAGACCACGTTTGAGGTGGACTTCGTAAATAGTAGTAAAGCCGTCAAGGGGCTGTAAGCCTTCTCATGGCGTCAGGAATTACCATGCCCATCGAGCTTGGGATCCTATACCACACTCATATGGCCTCAAGATTAGCCAAAGTTAGCGATGAGATAAATTCTTTTACTCTAGGAGCATTGAAAAAGTCCGAGAAAACGAAGAAGAAGAAGGCGGAAATCACTACAGGAGAGCCTGGAGATTGAGAGAAGTTTGAGCACTTAGAAAATTTCAAACATGCAAATAAAATGGCTAAGGGAGAAAAGACTTAAACGATCAGCAAATTCAAAAAGGTGCACGTCATTAAATGCCTTGCCACGTGACAGCTTCCCACAGGTCGCTGGCAATAATAGCCTTTCCCTTCCCAAGGCAGCAATTAATGCGCTAGATTAGTGCGCTTTTAATGCGCCAAATGGCGGCGCAGCACAGCGCCTCGGACGCGAGATGAAAGTCCGCGGACAACACCCGTTCAGATCATTAATTCCAGCAATGTCCTTTTATGCTTTCCTTAGTCATCAGGCTATAATGTGGGCTACTTACACTTCCAACTGAGAGATCACTTGTGTTTGTAAGAATGATCCTTGAGATTCACCGTACACTTTGTTCTCCATCTTTTGTACTCAAACACTAGAATAGTGAAATTATTCTCGAACTCAAAATCTTGTGATTTTTTCTCTCATTTAGAAGATGACTTTCCATATAAAAACGTCACACGTCATTCTCTCTCTCCTCTTTCTACTCAAACTCTATGTTTGTGTTGACTGCTTTCGGATCCTCGGCCATATCGAAACCATAATCCAAGGATGCAACAGAAATAAATATAAATTGAGTTCAAAATTTGTTTCTACAATTTTGTATACATAAATAGCAAAAAAAATAAAAAAAAATAAATTAATGTCCAATGAGACTTCTGTCCTTCTCGAATAAAATACTATACTCACACCCCACCATCCTAGTGCCACCGGCTTGCTACCATCACATCACCGCCACCAATCCAACACCACCAACTCTGCCACTAACACGCAATAAATTATAATTTTACTATATAAAATACTCATTTGTTCTCAAATTGAAATTCCAAGAGAACCATAAATAAATAAATAAATAAACAAATTTATGGGTTTTGAATTTTCTTATTCCCTGTTCCAAAGTAATTTCTTTTTCCATAGAAATACTAATTCCTATAGTATGATTATTATTCCACTGAAGAAAGTTTAGGATACAATTTTAATTTCACTTTACTAATCATGTTGTAACCAAAAAATCAAGAGTCCAGTTAATAAATTTCCCAAAGAGAATTATGCATATATAACCTTACTTTGTATTACCGAAAGGATGATTCTGTTTGTATACGTGACATTTAGGCTACAACGAATCTAATATTATGTTAATGTCGAGGCAGATTTTCTAAAATTTAATTAAAATGTAGCACCATTAACTCATTATCATTTTCTATTAACAAGGAAGACTTTTTCTTAAACAGACACTTCATTTGACAGGGATAAAAAATCCATGCAAAACAAATGGATGCCGTCTGTCGATTATAACTCGACCATCTTCTAAACACACTCAATACGGACCATCACGTTGATAATTCATTCATGCCAAGGATTGTTGGGGTCACTCCCATCGTGGTGTTTTCTCCGCAAACACGTGGAAGAAAATGGCCGCGAACATGTGGAAGAAAATGGATGAGAACCAGTTAGAGTAGTCTTGTCCGAGAGGTAGCTCAAGACATGGACGAGGATTCTGAATGCCTAGGCGTTGACTTTCTCTCTTCGTAGGTCTGCTACAACTGCGTCTGCATGTGGGTAGTTGGCCTACCCTGATTGGAAGTTTGAGGCGGCTACAACTTCCAATGGATGACAGGCCTACCACTCTACACGCTCGGCGTGCGCCTACTGTGACAGCCTAGGAGGCGTGGTCCTGCCACCCTATTGTTAGGGCGGCTGGCCACCCACTAGCTTCCTTGTGTATATATATATATACTTGTGCTCTCTCTTTGGTGTGTATCACTTGAGTGTGCATAGAGAGAGCTGGGTAAGCTTTTGCTGTAAAGATAGAGAGAGAGATACTTTTCTAGAGAAATTAAGAGATATACACTTGTAATTATTTTCTTTGTTTGGGCTTGTGTAGCTAACATTCTTGTAAACAATCAACTGTTTATAGTATATTTTTTTTGTGATTTTTTCTCTAGTTAAGAAGGGTTTTTTCACGTTGAAATCTCGTGTGTACTTTCTCACTCATTCTATCTCTACTGTTGCCCATCCATCCGAGCACTCATCTCTGTTGGAGTCCGAATGTTTTGTCCGAGCGGTCACCGTGTCTTCCGTTTTGTCCCAACAAATGGTATCAAAGCCGTGGTTCTTTAAACGGTGACCTTATTGCTGGTTGCTATGGAGGTCGGGAGCAAAATGACTTGCTTAAACGGAACCAATTTTGACACTTAGCAGAGCAAGATGTCGGACTTGTTCTTTGCGAAGTCCATGCACAATCCAGTATTTGCTACACAAAGGCCGACGGCAAAATCGGACGAGGAATGGGTGCTGAAAAACAAGCAAGTGTGCGGCTATATCCGGCAATTTGTCGATGATAACGTGTACAACCACGTTAGAGGAGAAACGAATGCCAAGATGTTGTGGGAGAAATTGTAGAAGCTGTACGCCTCCAAGACCGGCAATAACAAAATCTTTCAATTGATGAAGCTTATGCAGATTTGGTACAAGGACAGCTCATCTGTCGCTGACCACCTAAATGAATTTCAGGGCTGTGTGGACTGGCTGGGTGGCACAAGGATCAAATTTGAGGAGGAGGTGCTCAGGCTCTGGCTTATGGTAACCCTACTGGACTCATAGGAGGTCATGAGGATCACCATTACCAACACAACTCCTGACGGCGTAGTGACTTTGGAGATGGCTAAAGAAGTTGTACTGAACGAGGAGATGAGACGCCAATCTCAGGGTACGTCCACCTCTCAACACTCCGAGGTCATTGTCACTAAATCAAGGGGAAGCAGCCGAGGACGTGGCCCAAAGTCTGAAGACAAAGGGCGGAATAAGTCACGTTCTCGACACCAGAACATGGAGTGCCATCATTGTGGCAAGAAGGGGCATATCAAGAGGTTTTGTTACAAGTGGAAGCGTGAAAATGCTGAAAAAGATTAGGGGTGAAAAAGACGTGGCGAGGAAGAGTCCTCGGTTTCCGTTGTCACAGGAGGTGACCTCCTTTTGGCCTGCGAGTTTGAGGACTCTGTGACCGTGGCTGAGCAGGCCTCTGACTGGGTGGTGGATTCTGGCGCATCCATACATGTTATCTCCAGGAGAGAGCTATTCTCTACTTACACTCCAAGTGCCCCTAGAGTGTTGAAGATGGGTAACATGGAGACGTCGGAGATCATTGGACGAGGTGATGTCTCCTTGGTAACAAATAATGGAGCTCGACTGATTTTGAGGGACATCCGACATATCCCGGATATTCATATGAATATCATTTGAGTAGAATGGCTTGATGACAAAGGCTGCTGTAGCGTCTTTTGTGATGGCGGTTTAAAGCTGACGAAGGGATCCATGGTGGTTGCCCGAGGAGGAAAGACCTCAGGCCTTTATGTGCTGAAAGCCACGATCGAGGTGGCAGAGGTGAATGCCGCAAGATGTATGGAGTCCTAGGCCTGTGACATAAAAGGCTCGGATACATGAGTGAGAGAGGTATGAGTCATCTAGCCAAGAAGGGTCTTATCCCAATGTTGGATGAAGAAAGGCCGATGACTTGCTCTTATTGCATGGCGGGGAAGCAACGGAGAGTCTCCTTTCAGGGAGACGCATCATCCAGAAGGTCCAAGGTCCTAGAGCTCGTACACACAGATGTGTGTGGACCCCTCTCGGAAAGGTCTTTTGGAGGAGCACAGTATTTTGTCTCCTTTATTGACGATTGCTCGAGGAAGCTGTGGGTGTTCCCTCTCAAGACCAAGGATCAGGTGGCAGGAATCTTTGAGCAGTTCCATGTCCTTGTTGAGCATGAGATCAGGAGGAAGTTGAAGGCTGTCCGGAGTGACAACGGTGGAGACTGTATTGGAACTTTTGATGCCTATTGCAGAGCACACGACATCAAACATCAGAGGACTCCACTAAAGATGCCACAATTGAACGGCATGGCCGAGAGGATGAACCGCACCCTAATGGAAAGGGTCGGGTGGTTGTTGTCCGAGGCCAGGCTTCCAAGATCCTTTTGGGCTGAGGCCTTGAAGACGGCCGCCCACGTGATCAACCAGTCGCCTAGTAAGCCTTTGGACGGGGAAGTCCGAGAAAGGATCTAGACCGGGAAGAAGCCAACTTACAACCATCTTCGGACATTTGGCTGCAAAGCCTTTGTTCATGTTCCGAGAGATGAGAGGAGCAAACTAAAGCCAAAGACAAAGCAATGTGTCTTTCTGGGCTATGGTGAGGATGAGTTTGGGTATAGGTTCTATGACCCAGTGGAAAAGAAGTTGGTTCAATCTCGTGACGTGGTCTTTGTTGAGGAAGAGACCATCGAGGATATTGGGAAAGAGAAGAAATCTCAACCCAACACTTCTTGAACGGATAGAGTTGATGTTGAAGCTATCCGTCCAGTACCTCTTGAATTCGAGGACGGCGGACCAAGAATGGCCGGTAACAATGATGAGGCAGTTCTAACCCCTCAAGAGAATCAGGTTGAAGATCTGACCCCTCAACAAGCCAAGGTGGCCCCTATGAGACCGTCGTCCAAGGAGAGACGTCCGTCCGTCTACCTGCTAGTAAGTGAGTACGTCCTACTCACTGATACAGGAGAACCTGAGGACTTTGGCGAGGCCATGGGTAGTGCTCAGAAGGACAAATGGTTTAAGGCCATAAAGGAAGAAATGACCTCCCTTCATGAGAACCATACCTTTGAGCTAGCCAAGCTGCCCAAGGAAAAGAATGCCCTGAAGAACAAGTGGGTCTTCCTGCTGAAGACGACCGAGGATGCTTGGAAGCCAAGACACAAGGCATGGCTTGTGGTGAAGGGCTTCAGTTAATGCAAGGGTGTTGACTTTGATGAAATTTTTGCACTTGTTGTCAAGATATCCTCGGTCCGTGTGGTGCTCAGACTGGCAGCAGCTTTTGATCTGGAGATAGAGCAACTGGACATCCGAACAGCATTTCTTCATGGTGATCTTGAATAAGAAATTTACATGGAGCAACCAGAAGGGTTCTCGGTCAAAGAGAAGGAAGGACTGGTCTGTCATTTGAGAAAGAGCTTGTACGGGTTGAAGCAAGCTCTAGACAGTGGTACCGGAAGTTTGAGTCTGTCATGATTGGACGAAGATACCAAAAGACTACTTCCGACCACGGTGTCTTTGTCGAGAGATTTTTCGAGAACGACTTTGTCATCCTCCTCCTCTATGTGGACGACATGCTAGTTGTCGGACAGAACAGTGCTCAGATCAAGGAGTTGAAAGAGTAATTGGGGCAGTCCTTTGCCATGAAGGACCTCAGACCAGCGAAGCAGATTCTGTGGATCAAAATATTTCATGACCGAGGAGACAAGAAGCTCTGGTTGTCCTAGGAAGGCTATGTTAAAAAGATGCTTCAACGATTCAACATACAAAGCTCCAAGCCTGTCAGTACCCCTCTTGCCAACCACTTTAGGCTGAGCAAGCAGCAGTGTCCGTCCTCGGACATAGAGAAAGCACGCATGAGTAAGATTCCTTACTCCTCGGCCGTTGGTAGTCTGATATACGCGACCGTGTGTACGCGGCCGGACATTACTCATGCGGTTGGTCTTGTCAGTCGGTTTCTCTCAAACCCAAGGATAGAGCATTGGTCCGCGATGAAGTGGATTTTCAGATATATCCGTGGAACTTCAAAGATGGGTTTGCATTTTGGAGAGGAGAAGCTTCAACTGGTTGGGTACACGGACGCAGACATGGCCGGTGACGTTGACTCTCAAAAATCAACATTCGGGTACTTGGTGAAATTTGTGGAAGGGGCAGTCTCCTGGCAGTTCAAATTATAGAAGTGCGTTGCCCTCTCTACTACGGAGGCAGAGTTCATTGCCGTGAACGAGGCCTGCAAGGAAATGTTATGGATGAAAAGATTCGTCTAAGAGTTGGGTCTAAGGCAAGAAATGTACGAGGTCCTCTGTGATAGCCAAAGTGCCATTCACTTGTGCAAAAACTCCTCATTCCATTCCAGATTGAAGTACATTGACGTGCGATATCATTGGGTGAGAGATGTTTTTGATGATGAGTAGCTATCAATTGGAAAGGTCCAGACGGATGAGAATGGCTCGGACATGTTGTCCAAGCTTTTGCCAAAGGAAAAGCTGGAAGCTTGTTGTGACATTGCCGGTCTGACTAACTTCGCTTCCACTCGGTCGTGAGGGGAAATTTTGTTGGGATCACCCCTTCATGGTGTTTTGTTTGCGGACATATGGAAGAAAATGGCCGCGGAAATGTGGAAGAAAATGGATGATGACCAGTTAGAGTAGTCATGTCCGAGAGGTAGCTCAAGACATGGACGAAGACTCTGAATGCCTAGGCGTTGACTCTCTCTTTCCGTAGGTCTGCTACAGTGCGTCTGCAGGTGGGCAGTTGGCCTACCCTGATTGGAAGTTTGAGGCGGCTATAACTTTCAATGGATGGCAGGCCTGCTACTCTGTACGTTGAGCCCTACCCTGCTAGGGTGGTTGGCCGCCCACTAGCTTCCTTGTGTATATATATATATACTTGTGCTCTCTCTTTAGTGTGTATCACTTGAGTGTGCTTAGAGAGAACTGTGGGAAGCTTTTGTTGTAAAGATAGAGAGAGAGAGAGAAATACTTTTCTAGAGAGATTGAGAGATATACACTTGTAATTGTTTTCTTTATTTGAGTTTGTGTAGTTAACATTCTTGTAAACAATTAACTATTTATAGTGTATTTTTTTTTTTTTTCCTTAGTTAAGAAGGGTCTTTTCACGTTGAAATCTCGTGTGTGTATTTTCTCACTCATTCTATCTCTACTGTTGCCCATCCGTCCGAGCGCTCATCTCTTGTTGGCATCCGAGCGGTCAGCCCGAGCGGTCACCGTGTCTTCCGTTTTGCGCCAACAAGGATATCATCATGTATGTTCCCGTGAATCTAAAATAATCATATTTTCTCATCTCCAGGTTCCCCATGACTAGTACGAGACGTGATTGCAAAATACAAACCATACTAGAATATGGTATGTCCCTAGACAGAAGCATAGGTCTTATCGTTGATATAAGTTCTAGAGCTTGACCCAAATGCTCCGCAAATGTCAGGGCCGCTATAAAAGATTAGCGTCATGCACCTTAATCTATCGATGGATTAGTAAATAGATTAAAGATACAGAGACATTATCGCTAACCACCGAAGGTTTAGCATCTCTGAGAGCAAATACTCGGGCATTTTGCTCCTTCCTCTTCAGCCAATTCTTCAGAAGATGGCCTTCATTATGATGCCCACCCGAATCAAGAAGTAGATCACCCACCCTTTCCTTTTTGACATTCTCCAAGATGGGGTGTGCCACACGCAGTGAGTTCCATTCTTTTTGTTGGGGAATGTTGACCTCGACCTGCTTTCTCCAGGTCTGCTCCTCCAGCAGCATTTATCGAGCTACGCGTTCATCTTCTAGTACTTCGCCTACCACTTTGTATAGCATGGAATTGACAAAAACGGTTCAGAAAGAAAATCAATATTGAGAATTTGACACCTGGAAACACCGGACCCAACACAGCGGAACAAGCCGATTCTCCGATCAACCGTTAGCCACCAAGTTTGTGAGCACATGAAACAAACAATGTACAACAATTTTTAACGTGAAAAACCTTTTTTAATTAAGAAAATAAATCACGGAATAATTTCAAAACAAATTCATTATAAATAGTGTCGGTTACAAGAATTCATTCCAAAATCCCTTCACTCCGAACCTGAGTAAAGAATGGTTGAATATAATCCCCTCTCAATACACCCAACAACCCACGAGAGAAATACAACTAGAAAAAGAGCAACTAAATAAAAATATGTTTCTAGAATCACTTCCAAAATGACGTACCTTATATTGGCGAAGAACGAAACCCAATTTCGACCTCGATCGGATGCCGAACTTTTTTCTCCTCTCTTCTCTCTTCTCTCTATGTGTCGCGCCACTTGTGGAGAAAGATTTCAAAAACATAGTCCTAAAATACGTGAGCTTGGTTTTATACAGTGTACCGGCACTCGAGCACCCGGTGAGCGCTAATCAAGCGCAACAGTCTTGAATTCCACGCTCGAGTTCTCGGAGAGTGTGTAGTGAGCGCACCGAGTCTGGAAGCTGCGCCTTTGCACCGCTCGAGCGTGATGTGAGCGTCAACAATTCTCTATTAATCTAGAATTGGGCAGCTCAAGTGCCCCTCAAGCACCTAACTTGAACTTGCCTCCTATCCCTTCGCTGTGCGTGTGTCCTTATACGAGCCTCATATGAACTTCTGATAACTTTTCGTTTATTAAGCTACTCATAAGGGAGTGACAAAAAAACCCAATAATCAAAATTGGAAAAAATATCAAGGTTTAGTTATTAAAGCACAAATTAACAAATATGATAAAACAACAAAATTTAAGATCTACTAAATTAGAAAATTAGAGTTTCCTTATAAACTTTTGGACGTAAGTGAATATTAAAACTCATGATGACTATGCTAACATGCTAACATGCTAACACAAATTTATAAAGTAAGGTTGGAATCTTATAATAAGATACAGTTAAGTTTCACCTAACATTGCCTTATTTCGAAGCTTAATGAGCTTGTCAACCTCGGCAGTTTTGATATATAGACTCCAAAAGTACGTGCCCCAGAAGTTTATCTTAAAATATTCCCTCAAATTTTTGGCTATCCTTTAATAACTTTAAGGCTGCGCACATGATTATCTCCTCACGAGCGTAGTCTTGCATCTTCTCTACAGTATGAATCCGTTGCTCCGCCATTTGCTTACCTATTCTTCCTTAAGAAGGTCCGGCTTTAACTTTTGAAGCTGCACTCGAGGTGCCCCAGTCTTTGATGGCTGTGATCTTCGGTTGAAACTTTGCAGATAAGGACACAATTCTCTATTTGGGCAATTTTTTCCTCTAAATTAATTTAATCATGTCAGTCTAACTTGGCATAAAATTAGTCAATATTTCATCATGATTCATTATAAGATTTCGAATCTTATGGCCGATATTTAGAGTTCTGAGTTTTTGACAAATTTTATACAATCGTATATGGTTTGTAAAATGTATCATGCTTCCTTAGTGTACTCACGCAGATGGAGTCTGAGTTCATTAAAACAAGGGGCCATAAAAATTGCAACCCCGGTTGTGGTTTTGGTTGGGGAGTCCAACTTCTGTCAAAACATAAAAATTGCAAAAGAAGCAACTCCGGTTTTAGTTTTGGTTGGGGAGTCCAGCATCTGTCAACACAAAGTCAAGCACATTCATCTAGCGATTGCCGTGCGATCACTCCAATAGACGTGGTATTCCAATCAGAATGTGAAGGAACAGAGAAAGACTGATAGGTAGTCATCTAGAAAATGAGAGGGCCTAGAATTCAGTAATCCCACTTCAAAGAAATTGGTATATTTTAATTGACATTAATTAAGACCCCTATGATATGGAAAAATTATAAAATTTTTAAATTTTTAATACACATAAAGAATAAATGGTTTTAAATGCTACATCCAAAAGACAATAATTAGACACAAGAACAATCACCATAACAATGATGAAATGGTGTAGAAAATAAAAGCACACAAATATTGATGATGAAAAAAAAACTCAAAATTCAAATAATTTTGATAAATTCTTTGCTTTTTTAAGCTAATAAAAGTAAATTTATTAGTAAAAATTAATTTTAAATCTTCTGATACAGCTATACTAAACAATGGCCTGTTTAATTTGAATAAGTGGCATCTCCCGAAGAATTCTTCAAATTTGTTCCTAACAAAGAAATTAAAAATCTTTTAGATGTAATACCTGAGTACTAATTTTAAGCTAATAAATTTTGATTTGAAATTTGTGTACTATTTATCGATGATTAAATCATAGTTAGAATGGGGCCCTATGTATTGGTCATTTGAATCGGCATAGAAGTAGAGCGTGAGCTACGCTCGTGCTAGATTTGAGTAATGTCTCACGCTTGAAGCATGCATGTGCTCAATTTTAGTAGAATTGAATGTCTGATATATGCATAAAGAATGTACATGCATAGTTTTGGCATAATGGCTTGCTCGATGTATATATGAGGGGTACATATGCACCAATCAAATTAGCCTTGATGCCTAATGGGAACATAACTGATTCACATATGTCAATTTGCTTATATAAGAGCTTTTGCCTAATGGGAACATAACTGGTTCACAAATATCAATTTGCTTATAAGTTAAGAGAAATGAGCGAATTTATAAATGAGGCTAAAAACTAATGTTTTAAAACATGGAATAGGGAAAACCCTGCGTTGGTGTTCAAACGCCAGCACTCATGGCCACCATTTATGTATGTTTTTATGTGGAGCTAATAGAAAGTGTACATGAGTGTCTTTTAAACGTTACTTATGAATAGAGCAACATTCTTAAATGGGCATGTACGTTTTTGGTGTACCCAATCCTTACTTCTTTAAGGTGCTCGTCTTGAGCCATAATTGAGCATAATTAAAAAATAAATACTTAAATATAATTTAATTAGGATCAAATTTTATTATAAAAATAAGCCAATAAAATAAATCTAATAATTTTTTCCTTTGTCAATACTATGACAAAATCACTTATAGGATTTAAATAAAAAAAAAAAATCTAATTACTACCATATTAAAAGTTATTACATGACAACTATATAGATCAAAAACAATTGAACATGATGTTGATAGCATGAAGTGTTGTATTGCTTTGTTTCCCTACAAAATAGACACATTAGATAAAATATTAGTGATGTGTCAAATATATATCAATATAAAAATATTAAAGCAAAATGCATCACCATAGTTAGTAGCATAGTTAAGGTATAAAACAATAATAAGCACAATTAATAATAAAATGTAGTACAATTCTCTCCATCAAAAAATATAATAATTCAATATCTAAATACATGTCTAAATAGGACGTCAACATCAACTACCCAGCCTCACAAATCTTCTCATCAATAGTACAAACTCCTCCCTTTTCATAAAAAATTATCAAAGTGGTGATGACCTACGAATCAAACTTATCAAAAGACTAACAATATCACTAGGCATCACTTGTCATATACACTCATCCATTTAGTTAACCACGTACTCAAGATGGGTCAACTTGGTCGAAATATCTCTCATGCTATTCTAGAGGCTTGCCTGAGAGACAATGACCTGCCCCATTTGAATATACATGCGGCACAGGTGGTTTATGTTGCAATCGAGCCGATTTCGGACCGATTACCGGCAGATGGCTCTGATTTCTTGTAGAAATTAAGGGAAGGGGAGTTCTGGGGAGAGGATGAAGACGATGACAGTAGGGGAGGGAAAGATTCGAGAAAGAGAGAGAGAAGAACAGACGAGAGAGAGAATCGGGAGAGAGATAGAGAGAGAGAGAGCTGAGACTGAATTTTTCCTTTCTTTCTCATTAGGCGTAGCCTTACATTATATGGGAACGGAAAACGGGAAACGGGTAACTGAATACGGGGAACGGGAAAACGGAAACGGGTACGGGCGTAACATTGCCCCGTCCATCAAAAGAACCTTGTCCTCAAGGTTAGACACGAAGATAAAATTCTAAAGCATCAGGATCCAACGCAACTCAATATTTTCCCGGGTCCCATTGTCGTCTGCATTTGTCGCAACTCCACTCGTTGCCCCGACTCTCCACCAGTACGACGCTGAAGCTATACACGTCGCTCTTCACATATAAATGCCCCGTGGAGACATACTTTGGAGTTGCATAGCCTTCTGTGCTCATCACCCTCATCGAGACATAAGACGGACTAGCAGAGGAGCCAAGTTTTGCTAAACCGAAGTCCGAGATTTTGGCATTATAGGTCCCACCTAGGAGGGTGTTAGAGGTCTTGATGTCTCGGTCTGTGACTTGGCCATCTGATGTGTGTAAGAAGGCAAAGCCTCGGGCAGCTCCAATTGCAATTTTAAGCCTTAAATCTCATAGTAGTGGCTGGACAGCAGAGCCCCTGCCCAACAGGTGGTTTTCCAAGCTTCCCTGCTGCATAAATTCATAAACAAGCAGCAGCTCCTTTTCTTCCCAGCAATAACCCCACATAACAATCTTTCCAGCACTGAGTTCAACTTCCAAGCCCAGCACATTGGAATTCCATACATCAAAATCACTGCAAATTTCAACACAAGATACAGCAGCTGATAGTACAAGGTAGTGAGCTGTTTTGCCCATCTTAAGGTGTCCAAGTGGTGTAGATGCTGAAAGAACACTTATAGGTGTTACAGAATTTGGCTCGATACCAACCCACCACTCGTCAACCAACAACTTCAAAGCCTTGATTGGATGGCCCAAATGCGTGTACCCAACGATCATTGCCATCCTTGAGACAAGATCAGCTTCTAGTTGGAAGGTTTTTGTTCTGCCAAACTTATCAGCCACTGATCCACCAACAAATGAACCACCAATTGGAGGCCCATGATCCTCGGTTCTACTTCTGCTGCTTTCATTCTTGAAGTGAAAAGGAGTTGTGATGACAGGGCCATACATAAGAGGAGCAAGATGTCTACACTGAGATGGCGGCATTACCACGAGTTGACCGTGAATAAGCATAAGAGAAGCAAGGTGCCAGTCAGTGTATTCAATCGCTATTTCCTGTGCATCCTTTTCCGTAATCACCCCCAGGGACGTCAGGATCATATCATTAAGAAGGACATCCTGGTGGGACTGAAAACCCATGGAATTTGCAATATCTCTCAAACGTTGAATGCTGGAAGTTCCCACTGCTGAGGGTAGCCGGTGTTCATCGTCCAACACAGGAGGAGGGTGATGAACGGTTTCTGGAAACGATTCTGTTGGAAATTTGTCCTCATTGGAGCCCGCTTCTGTAAGTGGAATGAGACTCTGACCACCCTCACCCTCCAAATCCAGGTCTATCGGGTTTAATTTCTTGAGTGGGAGAAGGCAATTTGGCCGATGTGTGACACTTTGTGGCTTAGCGATTTGGAAATCAGAGGGGGCAGTCGAAGGTGAGAAAAATGAGGCAAGGTTTGGAAGCCACGGTGGTTTGACGAATTGTTTCTCGACGCGAGGCCAGGAGGGAGAAATTTCAGGGAAGGTTCGCTGGAATGTTGTGGTAGGTGGCTCGTCGGATTGAAAATCAAGAGACGCATGTGGATGGGGTTTCTCGATTCGAGTCAGAGGCGGCAAGGGCTCAGTGATGGAGGTTCGAAGAACTTCAGTTGTGGGAACCACAACCGATGGTAAGTTTGAAATTGCAGAGGAATTAGCGAAGGTGGAAAATGAATACGGTGATGAAGTTGAAGACGACGGGGAAGCAGGGACGATTATGTGAGGAACTGTTGGTACAGAACACACGGTGGGCGAAATTTTCGGTTGGTAAGGGTGACGATGCGAATCGATTGGAGTGACTGGTAGGATAGTTGGAGGAGAAGTAGAAGAAATTACAGAAGGTGAAGAGGTCACTGACCGTTTAGTGTTGCGCTCGAGTCGGTGGAGTGGCGGTACAGCCACCTGCAACTCGTGGAACTCCTTCGTCTTTTCTGGTAAGCTAGGGATTGAAAAAGGGGATGGAGTAGGTAATAGAGGTGGATTTGGAGAGGGTGAAGTCTGGCTATCGAGGCGAACCAGAACTTGGCGTAGATCTGAACGGAGCTCTGAGATGGACTGCTGCAGTTCACCGCACGTCTGCTGCAGTGCACCGCACGTCTGTGGGAGGTGTTCCAGGGACGACAGGCGCTTTGCATATTCTCGCAGCTCCTGCATGATGCTGGTGATGGACTCCTCGTGAGCCTTGTATCTCGTCTGCATCCCGTCCGCCATTTACCTCTCAATGAAAGCACCAAAATGTTGCAATCGAGCTGATTTCGGACCGATTACCGGCAGATGGCTCTGATTTCTTGTAGAAATTAAGGGAAGGGGAGTTCTGGGGAGAGGATGAAGACGATGACAGTAGGGGAGGGGAAGATGAGAGAGAGAGAGAGAGAGAGAGAGAGAAGAAGAACAGACGAGAGAGAGAATAGGGAGAGAGATAGAGAGAGAGAGCTAAGACTGAATTTTTCCTTTCTTTCTCATTAGGCGTAGCCTTACATTATAGGGGAACGGAAAATGGGAAACGGGTAACTGAATACGGGGAACGGGAAAACGGAAACGGGTACGGGCGTAACAGTTTCTAATAGGATTAGAAAACTTGTCAGATTTAGTCTGGAATGGACCGCTAGATGTCTCACTTACATAAAGTGAAGGTATATGGTACTCAGGAAGAGAGATGTGATTGACTTTGGGCATATGCGACTATAATAATGGGTCAAGCAGGGTACAAAAAATGAATAAGCAGACTGGATAGAGCGAGAGAGGAGACAAGCCATTAGATGTGGCATTCGTAAGGTAACTGGGTTGTTGGTCTAATACCCTCAAAGACGTATATAATTTGATGACAGATAATAACTAAGATGTTTACTGTATCATCTCGAAGAACAACATAAAATATTAGAGCTTTAGATAATAGAGGGTTTGATAGATGAGACACTGAAAAGATGTCAAAAATAGTATGAAGAAAAATAGTGTCCCAAATCATCTCAAGTGTAATCCAAGTAATCTGGCCATGAATATGCATAGAAAATGTATAATTATTTAGACAAATCAAGTGGATATTAGAGTAAAATTCTCGGACTAGATAGACAAAAGGAAGTAACAAATCGATAGCCAATGGTGCCCACTCCCTAGAGATAAATATATTGAAGATATGGGGAGGGAGAGACTAAAATATCACCTCACGCTCCAATAACTGTTTTCAAGTGCCAATGCTAAATGAATAATGCTCAACAATGTTGTTACTCCAGAATCTTGAATAAATAGCACTCAAGTAAGCACTTCGACAATTTAGAGCACTATTCTTCGTAACTAATTTTATGGTCTTTTGTTGTAAAATACCATGATTCACCTCAATACAAGCCAAACAGTGTTAAATTTTACAAAACTTGAATCTATCTATAGAAGAAAAAAAATTAAGTGATTGGTGTTCAAATGCCGAGGCCCCTAAGCTAAAAAATTGGTCTTGAAATTATAAATCTGGATAAATCAATAAGGAATACAATGAAATACTTATTTCTAAGAATGATTCTATTATTATTTAGAGAAAATGATGTACAAAAAATATGAAAAATCATGAAACTGTTTGAAATGCCCAAAAAAAAAAAATATATGCATAAAATAAAATAAAATAAATCTTCGCAATCTTGAGTATTGCTATAAAAATGGTTATAAAAGAGCTAGATCCACTAAAGTAGGAGGAATGCTTATAGATTGTGGGAGAGATTTGAGGAAAAAAAAGAAGAGTTAGAATCAGAGGAGCAAAGGAAGGAGGAGAGGGGAGCACTTGAGCGTGAGAGAGAGACAGAAGATCGAGTGAGTAGTGCAACTAGGGTTTAGAGAGAATTAAAGAAGCCATGCCATTCAAACTTCCACGTTGTTGTGTGAATGTCTATTGGCATTCGAATGTTTAACATGGACGTTTGAATGTCATCCTTCAATTAATGTTTGAACGTTTTTTTAAACACAAAGGAAAAATTACTCCGATTAGAATGATATGCATATACTGTAGTATGACATGTAACAACAACAAAACTAAAAACAAAGTTTTCAACAAGGAGATATTGTAAAATTTATTTTTCAATTCAAGAATTTTCATAAATTTAATAATTATGAGAAAAATTCAAGTATTATCTTTTTGTATAAAATAGATAAAAATAAAGCATATAATATGTCATATGTGCAGTGAAACACCATATATAGTTTAAAATCTTAAATTGTAAAGGATTCTAGATATGATTTTGAAATCCCTAGTTTGTTTTGGAGAACCCTAAAAGAGAAAAACAAATCCAACACCATTAGGGCATATAACTCATTCTAACAATTTTGCTTTCCATAAATAAGGGCCCTCATATTGAAGAACTCATTTTTCACATTTTTTATGAATCATGACTAAAAATTCATCAACAATAAGTTTTGTCTAGATGCCAAGGCCATTAAAGTTATTTTTTTGTTCAATTAAGAGAATGATTGGATTTCTTTTACTCCCCGAAAAAGGTACAAAATAAGTTGGGATAATCCAGACTTAATAAAGAGTTGAAAGGACCAATACTTTTATATTGCTGTGCATTGCTACTGGACCTTCTCTAACGATTTGAAGTTGGTCAATCTTGCTTATTCTAGAGATGTATCTAAGAATGAAACTTTCATGGCTTGGCGCTTGATGGAGTTGATAGAGGAAAATGCCATTTTGTTTCGAAGAATAAATAATTTTTTGACTCGCCAAGTACTCACTAAAGTCGACTAGGGAGTGAGAATTGAAGGGGAGGCTGTTGTCATTATCCCTCTTAGCTAGCCTAAGAGAAAATCGGGAAAAATTCTCATTCAAGTTTTTCCTAAGAGGGTGATTGGGAGGGCCGACCTTCTCTCATCTTCCTCAAGTGACTACGACAGGGCGATCGATGAGGCCTATGATGAGATGGCTATATTGGAAGCTGGTAAGTCATCCCAGAGGCTAGCTTCTATCCATTATTTATCGGACTGCCTAGTTTTTAAAGTGCCACCTGAGTTAACTGTGGGTGGAGAAGCTTCATTACTAACTGTTTCCAGAATAAATGACGTTGTTACTAGTGGATCAAATGAACCGATTGATGCTCTGTTTATTAATGAGTACAGGGTCCCAATTTTGGTTAATCTATCATCCGATGAGCCTATTTTATGCCTCTTACTTGGGCGACAGAGGAGTTTCTTAATAATATTGATAGGCTTCAGAAGTGGAGGAGGTTCATCAAGTTGACACTTCTATATCTAGGCACTCTGAGGATCTAGATGCTTTTTCTCCTCCCCTGGGTTTGAAGTTCCTCCCTAGCGTCACACTCTACATCTTTTATACTAGAGGACTTCACCTATCTCTAAGTTCAAAACTTCTCCGAGTCCCTCTTTCTAGGAGAGATCTTTCCCCTTTGAGGTATTGCTTGTGTATCCCTTTATCTTCAAATATCCTCCTTGTCATTTCTATTTTTGACTGACTAAATCGTTTTATTTTGTAGTCACAGGAATTGATTCACCTAATCGAGGATGGGCTGTGCAAACATGATATTGAAATTGCCTGCCTATCCCAAGGGTACACTAACCCTACTATTTTCAAGGAGATGGAGATTCGAGTTGACACTGCCATTGCCGAGGCCGAATAGTGTCAAGACCGAGCAACTAATTTAGATAGAGAGTTGTCCAAGTGGTTGACGAGATCTCAGGATTTTCAGACGAGAAAGTCGTCACTATGAATTAGATTTCCTTGCTCGAGGACAGACTCCAAGAGACTAAGTATCGATTGACTTTGGATGCTAGCCTTATTATTGACCTTAGGTTAAGTGTGCTCGAATTGAGAGAGAGTTAAGGATACATCTTTGAGTGAAAGACATTGTCCTATAGTGGGCTCGAGGTCGATTTGACTAGCCCACATCCCAACTGAGTGTTCGGGATGGACCGTCGTGATTCAAGATAGCCAGAAGACCGGGTCGTAAGTGGCCCAAGCGATCTGTTTGAGAGTTGTCAAGCAACAAAAAGCAAAAAAAAAAAAAAAAGCTCAATTATTCACATCATACACAAGGAAAAAAAGGCTCAAAAAGTTCCATTCAATAATTTCTTTTACAAAATACAAGTTTAGAACAGTTAACATACAACTCAAAAGGAAAAAAAGAAGAAAAACCCTGTCTTCCCAGAACCTGGGAGGAGTTGCTGTAGGAGACCCCTAAATCCAATAGGAGGAAAAGAACCTCATATCTGAGAAGGCTGCCGCACCACCCGCAAGTTCAAAATAACCACCCAGCATCGAGTAAGTAGAGGACTAATCGTCCCAAAGCCCAGCTATCACCCACAGGGTAGGCCATAGTCCGAGCTAATGGTAGCGCAAGCTCCATGCCAACTTTAAACCCTTACACCACTTGGTTGGTGAAGATGAATCGTGATGCAAGGCGTAGAAAGACCCTCCATTTATAGCATGCAGAAAGATTGACAAGCCATTAATGTAAAAGATTTCTTATGCTAGCATTATCCACAAAGAATTGTAGGGTGCAGAGAATCAAATCTTGGCTAACTGAATGGCGAATGTGACAAGGCGCATTGGGAAGAAGTAACCAAGGAAAATAACAACTGGCGTCCCATCAGTGAATATGATGAGAGCTAAAAATTTAAACTTCTAAGTATGGGGGGTTGGTGATGGGTGTGGCTATAAATAAGCCAGCCTAGGAACCAAGCCCACTGAAGGGGGAAGGGCCCAGGAACAAGCAGCCCATAGCGCGGCCTCATGAGCCTAAGAGCCAGGAGGGGATGCGATCTACCCGAATAGGTTGACCCAAGACCACTTGGCAGGAATTAGGCAATTAGGATTGATCCACGGGAATCCCTCCTACGCACTAACCGACAAGTGGCATAACTCAGCTCACAAATAATACTTGCCATGACCGCCAGGACAGTGTTGCAAATATTCTTGGAATATCATCCAAGATTATAAATCTCACCCAAAACGGCAGTTACAGTTTGGCAAATATTTTCAAAATATTGCCCCTAATTACACATCGCTCCTAAGATGGTAATTATGATTCAGTAAATCTTCTTAGATGAAAATTGGCATCCGACAACCTCTGTGATTGTCCTAATAAAGGAATGAATATCCCCAGGCAGCCACGATTACTATACTCGCCCTGCACACAATTGTTGAGATAGCTCAACAGATCCGTTAGGGTGATCAACAGCCAGTCTTGGCACCCAAGTAAGGCTAAACTGGCTCCAATATTATAAACATTCCTTCACCTCTAAAAAAGGCCAATGTTGTAGCGGATACCTTAAGTCGTTGAATTATAAGTTTTGTGGTTCATTTGGTAATCAAGGAGATAGAGATGTTGCAATGTATGAAGTAATGTGATATTAAAAGGAACTCCCAAGGTACTCGGATGATATTATCCTGTTTTAAAGTGTGACTGAAAATTTTGGATAAAATTAAAGGAGCTCAAATGAATGATCTGTTCTTGGTAGATATTGCCAGAGATTTGAACAAAGATTCCGAAGTGGATAGTAGTGTTCGGGTTGATAGAATTTTAAGGTTTTGAGAATAGATATGTGTGCCAAATATTAGAGAATTAAAAGATAAAATCATACATGAAACTCATCAATCGAAGTACACCATCTACCCCATGATTAATAAAATATATCAAGATTTGGAGAAGATATTTTCATGGAGAAATATAAAAAGGGAAAAAGCAGCCTATATGGGAAGATGTTTAGTATGTCAACAATTAAAAGTCAAGTATAAGAAGCTACCTGGTTTATTGCAACCTATGCCAACTCCTAACTGGAAATGAGAAGATATAATGATAGTTTTGTGATGGGATTGCCAATGATGCCAAGGAATCGTGACGTTGTTTGTGTGATTGTGGATTGCTCACTAAGTTAGCTCATTTTGTAGCCGTTCAAATGACATTCTCTAGAGATCAAATGGCAAGATTGTACATTAATAAGATAGTCAGATTGCACGGTATACCTACCACCATTATATCAAATTGTGACCCAAGGTTTGTTTTAAAATTTTGAAAAAGTTTGCATCAAGAATTCGGGACCAATATAAAATTTAGTATAGCCTATTAGACTTAAATGGATGGACAATTAGAATGAATTATTCAGATTCTGGAAGACATGTTAAAAGTTTCGATTTTGAAAATAAAAGGCAATTAGGATGACTATCTGTTTTTTGCCGAATTTGCGTACAACAATATCTATCAATCGAGTATTGGTGTAGCCTCATTCGAGGCTTTGTATGGAAGAGAATATTGCTCCTAGTTTATTGGGAGGAGACCAACGATCGAAGACTTTTTGGACTGAATATTATATAAGAGATATCAGACAAGATTTGTTTGATTCATAACCAGTTAAAAGGTTCCTTAAAATTAATAGAAAAGCCATACTGATCAAAGGAGATCAAAATTGAGTTTCAATAATGGGAACCATGTACTTTTAAAGATATCTTTATCGAAGAAAATTTTGAGACTTAGAATTAAAGGAAAATTAGAATCAAGATTTATTGAATCGTTCAAAATTTTGAAAAAAATTGGAAAAGTAGCATATAAATTGGCTCTACCTCTGAATTTGGAAGATATTCACAATGTGTTCCACGTATCTATACTTCAAAAATATATTCATGACCCATCACATATTATTAAATATGAGTCGTTGATAATAAACAAATACTTAACGTATAATAAAGAATCGGTTCAAATTCTGGGAAGAAGAGATCAAGTGTTTCGAATGAGGGTAATTTCATTGGTCAAGATCTTATAGAAGACTCATTCATATGAAGAAGCTATGTGGAAAAGAGAAGATTAGATTCTGAAAAAGTATCCACATTTTTTTTTTTTGGTAAGTTACATAAAATTTTGAAAATGAATTTTTTATAAGGAGTGGAGAAATGTAAGGTTTGACTTTAGATATTATTGCAATTATGATTAATTGAGTTATGATAACTAAAATTGTGGTCAAAGGAAGAAAAAATTTTAGTTAAAAGGCAAAGTTGGATCAGATCACATCGAGCTAATGGATACTTGACAGGCACCTGAAGTGCCCTCATGTGTAGGATTAGTAGAGAGGTCACGTCTGATAAATGTTTAATCAGAAATCAAGCATGCTTTCTAGTATGCTCGCACTTGATACACGCCTGAGAGAACTCTTGAGCATGCTTTCTAGTGTGATTAGCGCTTGAAGAGTGCTCGAGTTGGTGCTCGTGTGCTGCAGAGTTTAGCCATGGTGCCTAACATACGGCTAACGAATGCTCGAGCACCATTTTATTATAAATAGCATGTCCGGCTAAATTTTTGTCAATTTCTACAGAGTTTTGAGAAATGAGAGAGAGAAAAGAGGAGAAGAGAAAAAAAAGAGAGATGAAGTTAGAGAAGCCTAATTTAAGTGAATTCAAATAAGATTTTTAATAATTTGGAGTCAAGACAAGTACATTCTCAACTTTTCTCCCTTTGTTGTTTTTTTTTTTTTCAATTTTCTGAGTTTTTTTGTTTCAAATACTTACGCATGACATGATTTTGTAATTAAGATATTTATATTTAACATATATATAAAATTCTCCCTATTTCTTCTGCAATTATGCATGCAATTCAAGTCAAGTACATATACAGTATATATTTCAGTTAGTTTCTGTAATATTTCTTCATGCATATACTGAAATTATGATTAAATAGTTCTTACATTCTTTAAATTCGTACATGATACTCTACATGTTTGAAGGTGTTCCTGCATGTTTAAAAATTGTCTTAAATGTTTCAAAATTTATGAATTTTCTCTGTATGTTTATAATGTAAAAGAAGTTACTGATTTTCTAGTACTAACTGTGTAAATTTCAGAAAAATAGCTTTTATGTGCTTAAGAAATTTATATATTTATGTTTCTACATATTTTATACAATACATGTTCATAATTGATAAATTGTTGAAGAAAAACTCTACAAAATGTTACGAACTAAGAACATTTTCTTTAGATAGAGAAAATATAAGAATTATAAAAAATTGTGTAAAGTTTTCATAAATCTAAATATCAGACTATTATAATAAGTTCAGCGAGTAGTATATTATGACATACCTTAATATATTATAATGATAATCAAGATTCAAACTTATCATCTGCAGATAAAAGCGGCATTTGGTCCCGTCTACGTGTTATATGTATGACGGATCATTTATGAGTCTTCAATAGTAACGTATGGCATTTAATTATGTAAAAATAGGTATAATTCTGGTTTTAATTATCTACTCATTTAGTTGGTAAGATCCTATTAGCCCTTAATCCCTAAAAATTATATAATTGAGCACAATTTTTATAGTATGAATTTGAATAAGAACATATAAAAAAATTTTGAAAAGCTGAGTATATATTGTTATGAAAATCTTTATCCTTCAATTAATGTTTGAACGTTATTTTAAACACTAAGGAAAAATTAATCTGACTAGAATGATATGCAAATACTCTGATATGACATGTAACAACAACAAAACTAAAAACAAAGTTTTTAACAACAACAAGATATTGAAAAATTTATTATTCAATTCAAGAATTTTCATAAATTTAATAATAATGAGAAAAATTCAAGTACTATCTTTTTGTATAAAATAAAAAAAAGGCATATAATATGTCGTATGTGCGGTAAAACGCCATATATAGTTAAGGTATTTCAAAATCTTAAATTATAAAGGATTCCAGATATGATTTTGAAATCCCTAGTTTGTTTTGGAGAACCTTAAAAGAGAAAAACAAATCCAACACCATTAGGGCATATAACTCATTCTAACAATTTTGCTTTCCATAAATAAGGGCCCTCATATTGAAGAACTCATTTTTCACATTTTTTATGAATCATGACTAAAAATTCATCAACAATAAGCTTTGTCTAGATGTCAAGGCCATTAAAGTTATTTTTTGGTTCAATTAAAAGAATGATTGGATTTCTTTTACTCCCTGAAAAAGGTATAAAATAAGTTGGGATAATCAAACTTAATAAAGAGTTAAAAGGGCCAATACTTTTATTTTGCTGTCCATTGCGACTGGACCTTCTCCAATGATTTGAAGTTGGTCAATCTTGCTTATTTTAGAGATGTATCTGAGAATGAGACTTTCATGGCTTGGTGCTTGATGGAGATGATCGAGGAAAATGTCATTTTGTTTCGAAGAATAAATAATTTTTTGACTCGCCAAGTACTCAATAAAGTTTACTAGGGAGTGAGAATTGAAGGGGAGGCTGTTGTCATTATGCCTCTTTGCTAGCCTAAGAGAAAATTGGGAAAACTTCTCATTCAAGATTCTCCTAAAAGGGTGACTAGGAGGGCAGATCCTCTCTCATCTTTGTCAGGAGACTACGATGGGGCGATCGATGAGGCCTATGATGAGATGGCTATATTAGAAGCTGGTAAGTCATCTCAGAGGCTAGCTTCTATCCATTATTTATCGGACTGTCTAGTTATTGAAGTGCCACTTAAGTTAACTGTGGGTGGAGAAGCTTCATTACTAACTGTTTCCAGAATAAATGACGTTGTTGCCAGCAGTTCAAATGAACCCATTGACGCTTTGTTTATTAATGAGTACGAGGTCCCAATTTCGGTTAATCTATCATCCAATGAGCCTATTTTTATGCCTCCAACTTGGGCAACAAAGGAGTTTCTTGATAATAATTGATAGGCTTCGAGAAGTGGAGAAGGTTCATCAAGTTGATGCTTCTATATCTAGGCACTCGAGGATCCGGACGCTTTTTCTCTCCCCGGGTTTGAAGTTCCCCTCCAAGGTCACACTCTACATCCTTTATGCTAGAAGACTTCACCTGTCTCTAAGTTTAGATCTTCTCCGAGTCCCTCTTTCCAGGAGAGATCTTTCCCCTCTGAGGTATTGCTTGTATATCCCTTTATCTCCAAATATCTTCATTGTCATTTCTATTTTTGATTGACTAAATCATTTTATTAGGTAGTCATAGGAGTTGATTCGCCTGATCAAGGATGGGCTGTGCAAACATGATATCGAAATTGCTCGCCTATCCCACGGGTACACTAACCCTACCGTTTTCAAGGAGATGGAGATTCGAGTTGACACTGCCATTGCCGAAGTCAAATAGTGTCAGGACCGAGCAACTAATTTAGATAGAGAGCTGTCCAAATGGTTGATGAGGTCTCAGGATTTTTTAGACGAGAAAGTCGTCGCTATGAATTAGATTTCCATACTCGAGGACAAACTCTAAGAGGCTGAGTATCAATCAACTTTGGATGCCAAAATTATTACTGACCTTAGATTAAGTGTGCTCGTCTTGAGGGAGAGTTGAGGTTACATCTTTGACCAAAAGACATGTCCCGTAGTGGGCTCGAGGTCGATTTGACTAGCCCACATCCTAACCAAGTGTTCAGGATGGACCGTCATGATTCAAGATAGCTAGAAGATCGGGTCATAAGTGGCCCAAGCAATCTGTTTGATAGTTGTCAAGCAAAAAAAAAAGAAAGTGGCTCAATTATTCACATCGTCCACAAGGACATAAAGGCTTGAAAAGTTCTATTCAATAATTTCTTTTACAAAGTACAAGTTTAGAACAGTTAATGTACAACTCAAAAGGAAAAAAACAAGAAAAACCCTGTCTTCCCTGAACCTGGGAGGCGTTGCTGCAGGAGACCCCTAAATCCAATAGGAGAAAAAGAACCTCAAATCTAAGAAGGTCGTCGCACCATCCGTAGGTTTAGAAGAACCACCCGGCATCAAGGAAGCAGAGGACTGATCGTCCCAAAGCCCAACTATCACCTGCAAGGTAGGCCATAGAGAAAAGAAAGTCGGACCCCACCAAAGCAAGGCGACGGGCTTGACTCCGGGTTCAACTTGAAAAGGGGCAACCAAAGCGGTTCCCCATGTGAAAAAGGGTAACCAAAGCAAACTTTCTATACATCTCAAGATCTCTCCTTTGAATATCGAGGATGAGCTTCCTCTGATCCGGGTGAATGGTAGCGTAAGCTCCATGACAACTTTAAATCCTCATGCCACTTGGTTGGTGAAGATGGATCGTGATGCATGGCGTAGCAAGGCCCTCCATTTATAGCATGCAGAAAGATTGACAAGCCATTAAGGCAAAAGATTTTTATGCCAATATTATCCATAAAGAATCCCTGGGTGCAGAAAATCAAATCTTGGCCAACTGAATGATGAATTTGACAAGCCGCATAGGGAAGGAGTGACCGAGGAAAATGACAACTAGCGTCCCATCAGTGAACATGATGAGAGCTAAAAATTTAAATATCCCAGTATGGGGGGTTAGTGATGAGTGTTGTTATAAATGGGCTAGCCTCGGAACCAAGCCCACTGAATGGGGAAGGGCTCAGGAACAGGCAGCCCACAATGTGGCCTCATGAGCATAAGAGCCAAGAGGGGATGCGATCTACCCGAATGGGTTGACCCGAGACCGCTTGGCAAGAAATAGGCAATTAGGGTTGATTCACGGGGATCCCTCCTACTCACCAACCGGCAAGTGGCATAACTCAGCTCACAAATAATACTTGCCATGACTGCCTAGGACAATGTTGCAAATATTCCTGGAATATCATTCAAGATTGTAAATCTCACCAAAAATGGCAGTTACAGCTCGACAAATATTTTCAAAATATTGCCCCTAATTACACATCGCTCCCAATATGGTAATTATGATTCAGCAAATCTTCTTAAATAAAAATTATCATCCGATGACCTCTGTGATTGCCCTAATAAAGGAAAGAATATCCCCAAGTAGCCACGGTTATTATATTGCCACAAATCCGTCAAGGTGATTAACAGTCAGTCTTGGCACCCAAGTAAGGCTAAATTGGCTCCAATATTATAAATATCCATTCACCTCTACGGGAAGGGAAAAGAAATCCTCACCCTCAAGTACCCCGGAAGATCAAAATATTCTCTCCCACTTTTAAGCCACTCACCCCTCGAGTACATCCTCACACAAAGCTGCTCCCTGTTGAGCACATCCATTGAAGTCAAGCCCTCCACTTCCACACTCAATCCTCCCTCCTTTGTGGATCCATGCATTGTTTGCATCTTTCACCTCTTTCTTCTTCACAGAAATATTTTTAACTTGAGTATTGGCGGATATATTGGGGAGTGAGTTTCGTCATCCTCTCACTTCTCGTTAATTTATTGTGGTATGTAAGATCTAAATCGTTAAAGATAGAGACTGGACCAGCCTCAGTTTGACCCACAAAAAGAAATCAGGTAACTTCCTAATTCATACAATAATCCAAATCTAAGGACGCATCAATTAGTATTTGATTTGATTCTAGGGTTTAATCATCTTCTGTAACTCAAAGCAACAGAATTGGGATCTCCATCGAGTTCATCAATATCATCTCAAAAAGGAGATGGCAACCCACTGGATTCTTCTTAAAAAAAGTACTTCTGTTTCCGGCCCTTAACTTTGTCAAGATTGTGATCACCAAATCCTACACCTGACCATGGGCTAAGATAGAACCAGCCCATCTTGACCTTAGAAATGCTGAATATTTCATGCAAACCATTGGGAGTCAAGGTTACCTTGCAGAGTCGAAACAAACACAATGGAACAACAAGTATCTCACCTCATTGGGCTGAAAGCCAATAGGATGTTTATTGTGTTTAAATTCTCCATCAGCTCTAGACAGAGAGGACTCTTGACCCTATTCTTAAGAGCTATCTCAAAAATGGTAATGAAATCCTCTGATTGTAAGGTTTAAGTTTGGATTTTATTGTAATTATAATTAATTAAGTTAAAATAATTAAAATTGAGGTAAAAAAAATTTGGATCAAAAGTTAAAGTTAGATCGGGTCACGTGAAATGATGGATGCCTAATCGATACACGACATACGCCCATGTGTGGGATGGGCAGACAGGAAATCTTAATGGACACCTGATTAGAATTCGAGAATACTTTCTAGTGTACTCGCACTCAATGCACACCAGAGGGAATGCTCAAGTGCTTTCCAGTGTGATCATCGTTTGACACTCGCCCAAGGTGGCACTCATACGCCGTAGAGTTTAGTCGTGGTGTCTAACATATGTTTGAGTGCTACTCTATTATAAATAGCATGTACAGCTGAATTTTGGTCAATTTTTACAGATTTTTGAGAGAGGAGAGAGAAGGAAAAGAGAGACAAAGAGATAAAAAAAAGTTATAGGAGTCTAATTCAAGTGAAACCAAGTAAGATTTTGAGTAATTTAGAGTTCAAGCAAGTTCATTCCAAACGTTTCTGCCTTTGTTGCTATTCTTTCTCACTTCTCTAAATATTTTTTATTTTAAATACTCATGTATTGCATAATATCATAGCTAAATACTTATATGTAACATGCATATAAAATTCTCCCTATTTCTTCTGCAATTATGCTTGCAATTCAAGTCCAAATACATATACAGTGTATATTTTAGCTAATTTCTACAATATTCTTTTATTCATGTACTGAAATTATGATTAAATGGCTCTTACATATTTTAAATTTGTATATGAGATTCTACATGTTTAAAGGTATTCCTACATATTTAAAAATTATCTTGCATGTTTTAAAATTCACCAATTTTCTCTACATGTTTATAATGTAAAAAAAGTTGCTGATTTCCTAGTAGTACCCGTGTAAATTTAAAAAAAAAAAAAAAGCCTTTATATACCTTAGAAATATGCACGTGTAACTTCCTACACATTCTTATAGAATGCATGTTAAGAATTGACCAAATTTAAAAGAAAAACTCTATAAAATGTTACAAACTAAGAATATTTTCTCTCAGATTAAGAAAATATAAGAATTATGAATAATTGTGTAAAGTTTTTATAAGTCTACGTATTGGACTATTGTAATAAGTTTAGCAGATAATATATTATGGTATATCTTAGTATATTATAATGATAATCAAAGTTTAAATTTTTCATCCACAGGTAAAAGTAGTATCCAGTCCTATCTACAGGATTATATATATGATGGCTCACCAACGAGTCTTAAATAGTAATATATGTCTTTTGATTGTATGACAGCATATATAATCCGAGTTTTAAGTATCCGCTCAATTAGTTGGTGAGGCCCTATTGACCTTTGGTCCTTAAGAATTGCATAATTGAGCATGACTTTCATGACATGAATTTAAATAAGAACATATAAAGAAAATTTGATAAGCTGAGCGAATATTATCATAGAAATACATATCACTTTGTTGAATATGATGCATTGTTCCTTACTACCCATTTTATTGCAAGTTATATATTAAGTTATACAAATTATATGCCTTATTAAGTTTTTGATTTACTTCTATTTTCTTTTTCTACTAACCCATTCAGATGAAAGGTTTGGGTATTTGTAGGATGAGTAGGATCAAAGGAAGAATTGCTGAAGAAATTAGATTTAGGAATTTTAAGATAATTGTTGCTGTATTTTAATCTTTGATATGTAGTTTAAACGTAGTTTATGTTAAAGGACAATGGTTTGCATAAAAATGGCATGAGATTATGGCTGTAGTTTATAACATTTATGGTTGTAGAGTCATGGGATATCATTTTGTCTAACAATAAACCACAATCGTTTTCAATTTAGATAAATTAATTACTCTAATTTTGTATTGGGTTAGACATGACTCCCTACATAATATCCGACGTCATAATTTGATCGATATTAGAGCCACATATAATGTGGCAATTAGGGTCCTATGTTCAGGTTATATTGTATTATTTTGGTCTATTATTATATCAAGGTGAGGTTCATATCCACAGTTAATTGAATTGTTAATTGGGTCACTATATTATTAATAATTATTAATGACAGGGTTGGGATTTAGAATATAACAAGTAAAAGTAGTATCATAGAAGTCATAAAGAGAATGTCTTATTATCGGTTTGAGGATCTAATATGATTAAATATTTTGTGATAGGATTGAAAGATGTTGTCAAGACAATGTGGAGGTGTTCGACTCAATTCTTGCCCCAACCGAGAAGAGGAGTATTTGGCCATCATGGCTAAGATGGTGGATGTTATAGAGTCCATGGCTTGAGGATCTCATAATCTGGAGCTGGAGATGGCTAACCGAACAACAACTGCTTATTGCTTTTTCACTAATGAGAGGGTGACAAAATTCATGGGTGACCCAAATCTCACCAAAGCTGAGATTTGGATCCAGTAGATCAAGAAAATTTTTGCCTTTATTTGATGCCCAAAGGAGGATAAGGTTGTGTTTGTCTCCTACAAATTAGAAGGAGAAATGGACTATTGGTGGTTGATGAAGAAAAGAGTTATGAGATTGGAGAATGAAAAGATTTCTTGAGACATGTTTGTGAAACCCTTTATGGACAAGTGTTTTATGATAAACTTGAGGAAATAGAAGGAGGATGGATTTCCCATCTGTGGCAAGGAAATTGAATGGTGGTGAAGTATGATATCAAGTTCACCGAGCTATCTCATTATGCCCCTCGCATGATCCATGATAAGGCCAAGAAGGCGAAGAAATTTCTATAAGGGTTGAATGACTCATTCAAAAGCATCTAGTGACGTTAAAATTGAAGACTTATTGAGATATGTTAGACTGGATTCTCTTATTTGAACAAGAGTTGGAAAAAGAAATTCTTTGAAAAGAAGTTAACTAGCCATGGAATCCAGAGTTAAGGATTGGGAGGATCCCATAAAAGATCAAAGTCGACATACAAAGGGAAGAAAGGAGCTAAAATCCAGTGTGTGCCGGGCCATCAACAATCAATACCTACGTGCCCTCATTATGGAAAGTCTCATGGAGGAAGGCCATGCTATACAGTCTAGAAAGCATACTTCAATTGTGGCCAACCCAACTATATAATCAATGACCGTCCTCATCCCTCGAGGCAAATGGCAAGGAAGCCAAGTGCTTTGGGAAGAGCGTTCATGGCGATGGACCAAGATGCACATTTGTTGGTCACAGTGGTTGAAGGTAAACTTACCATTTTTAAAATATCAACTCATGTATTTTAGGATTCAGAGTCAACATATTCATTTCTATCACCTAAATTCGTTCAATATTTATTGCCACCCTTGAGAATCATCGATTTTTCATTGGTAGTGTCAATACCTATGGAATTGCTTTTAATTACAAATATTGTATATCCTAAATGTATTGTTTGGGTCAATAGGTTAGAATTAGTGGTAAATTTGATCTTATTAAACATGCATGACTTTGATGTAATTCTAGATATAGATTGGTTAGCTAGTTACACACAAGCATATATTGTTTTCATAAGATGATATATTTTTATGATTTCAAAATGTAAATCCTTTTATTTTCAAGGAGTAATGTAAAAATAATCCCTCTACATGATTTCAGTGCTACATGCTTACCATTTGATAAAGAGTAGATGTCAAACCTATTTGGTTTATGTAAGCACAATTAGAAGGCATAATGTTTTGACAAGGAACATACTGATGGTATGTGAATTTGAAGATATTTTTCTAAAAGATCTTTTGGAACTATTGCAGAATCAGAAGATTGAATTCAAAATTGTGACTATACTTAGAGCAATGCCTATATCAAAGACCCCTTATAGAATGGCACCATCATAGCTCACAGAATCGAAGTAACAATTGCAAGAACTACTGGAGAAGAGTTTCATCCAACCAGGTGTTTCTCCATGAGGTGCTCTAGTGCTATTTATGAAAAAGAAGAATAGGCCTATATAGCTGTGTATATATTATCGGGAGTTAAACAAGGTTACTATTAAGAACAAGTACCCATTACCGAGGATTGATGTCTTGTTTAATTATTTGTCAGGGGCTCAAGTATTTTGAAAGCTTAATCTTTATTCGGGATACCATCAATTGAGGATTAAGAAGGAAGATATGACGAAGATGGCTTTTCGAATGAGGTATGGGTATTATGAGTTTTTAGTTATACTTTTTGGATTAACTAATGCCTCTACAATTTTCATGGATTTAATAAATTAGGTATTTCAACCCTATCTTGAAAAGTTTGTGGTGATATTAATTGATGATATATTGATATACTTGAAGAGTTATGAACAGCACAAAATGCACTTGAGGATTGTACTTCAAAGGTTTCGAGAAAGGAATTTGTATACTAAGTTAAAGAATTTTAAATTTTAGCTTGGGGAAGTCATATTTTTTACTCATGTAATTGAAAAATGAGGTGTTTTGGTTGATCGCAAGAAGGTTGAGGTATTGATTTATTGGAGCTGATCAATAACGGTAACCGAGGTTATAAGCTTTTTGAGAATTGTGAGTTATTACGAAAATTTGTAGAGAATTTTTCTAAAATTGCTATGCCATTAACCTAATTGACACAGAAGAAAGTTAAGTTCAATTGATCAATGGACTATGAAAAAAGCTTTCAAAAGTTTAACGACCATCTGATGATAGCCCCAATTTTAAAAATTTCTAAAGGATTTGAAAGATTTATAGTCTATTATAATGCATCTAAGACTGGATTAGGGTATGTCCTAATGTAGTAGGGGAAAGTGACTGTATATGGATCAAGACAATTGAAGACATGTGAAAGGAATTATCCGACGTATGATCTAGAATTGGCAGCGGTAATCTTTGCGCTAAAAGTTTACTAACATTATTTATATGTAGAAAAATTTTTAGTATATTCAAACCACAATAGTCTCAAATATTTATTCTCTCAGAAATAATTGAACATGAGATAGAGGAGATTGATGAATTTTTTAAAAGATTATAATTATGATATTCAATATCATCTAAAAAAGGTCAATGTTGTGGCAAATGCCTTAAGTCATCGAATTATAAGTTTTGTGGTTCATTTAAGAATCAAAGAGATAGAGATGTTGCAATATATGAAATAATGTGATATTAAAAGGCACTCCCAAGGTACTCAGATGATATTGTCCTATTTTTAAGTGTGACCAAAAATTTTAGATAAAATTAAATGAGCTCAAATGAAAGATCCATTCTTTGTAGATATTGCCAGAGATTTGAATAGAGATTCTAGAGTGGACATTAGTGTTCGGGCTGATAGAATTTGAAGGTTTTGGGAATGGATATGTGCCAAATATTAGAGAATAAAAGAAGAAATCATGCATGAAACTCATCAATCAAAGTACACCATCAACCCAAGATTAATAAAATATATCAAGATTTGGACAAGATATTTTGGTGGAGGAATATGAAAAGGGAAAGAACAACCCATGTGGGAAGATGTTTAATATGTCAACAATTAAAAGTCAAGTATAAGAAGCCACCTGGTTTATTGCAACCTACGCCAACTCCCAATCGAAAATGAGAAGACATAATGATAGATTTTATGATGGGGTTGCCAATGATGCCAAGGAATCGTGACACTGTTTGTGTGATTATGGATTCCTCACTAAGTTGGCTTATTTTGTAGCCGTTCAAATAACATTCTCTAGAGATCAAATGGCAAGATTGTACACTAAAAAGATGGTCAAATTGTACAGTATACTCGCCACCGTTGTATCAAATTGTGACCCAAGGTTTGTTTTAAAATTTTAAAAAACTTTGCATCGAAAATTCGGTACCAATATAAAATTCAGTATAGCCTATCATTCTTAAATGGATGGACAATTAGAATGAATGATTCAGATTCTGGAAGACATGTTAAGAGTTTCGAATTTGAAAATGAAAAGCAATTGAGACAACTATATGTTATTTGCTGAATTTGCGTACAACAATATCTATCAACTGAGTATTGGTATAACCCCATTCGAGGCATTGTATGGAAAAAATATTGTTCCCAATTCATTAGGAGGAGACCAGCGATCGAAGACTTTTTGGACCGAATGTTATATAAGAGACATTTAACGAGATTTGTTTGATTCATAACCAGTTAAAGGTTCCCTAAAATCGACAGAAAAGACATACTGATCAGAGGAGATCAAAATTGAGTTTCAATGATGGGGACCATATATTTTTGATGATATCTTTATCGAAGGAAATTTTGAGATTTGGAATGAAAAGAAAATTATAATCAAGATTTAGTAGACCGTTCAAAATTTTGAAAAAAATTGGGAAGTAGCATATAAATTGGCTCTACCTCTGAATTTGGAAGATGTTCACAATGCGTTTCACGTATCTATACTTCAAAAATATGTTCATGATCCATCGCATATTATTAAATATGAGCCGTTGATAATAAACGAAGACTTAACGTACATTAAAGAATTGGTTCAAATTCTGATTAAAAGAGATCAAGTATTTCAGGTAAAGGTAATTCAATTAGTCAAGGTCTTATGGATGAATTATTTATATAAAGAAGCCATGTGGAAAAGAGAACATTAGATTCTGGAGAAGTACCCTCATTTTTTTTGATAAGGTATATAAAATTTTGAGAATGAATTTTTTTATAATGAGGGGAGAAATATAATGTTCGACTTTGAATTTTATTGTAATTATGATTAATTAAGTTTAGATAAATAAAATTGTGGTCAAAGGAAGAAAAGATTTTGATTAAAAGGCAAAGTTGGATCAGGTCACATCGAATTAATAGATACTTGACAGGCATCCGAAGTGCCCTCATGTGTAGGATGAGTAGAGAGGTCATGCTTGACAAATGTCTGATCAGAGCTCAAGCATGCTTTCTAGTATGCTCGCACTTGATGCACACCTGAGAGAAAACTCTCGAGCATGCTTTCTAGTGTGATTAGCGCTTGACGAGTGCCCGAGGCGGCGCTCGTGTGCCGCAGAGTTTAGCCATGGTGCCTAACATATGCCTAATGTATGCTCAAGCACTACTTTATTATAAAAAGCAAGTTCGGCAAAATTTTGGTCAATTTTTGCAGAGTTTTAAGCGATGATAGAGAAAGAAAAGAGAAGAAAAGAAAAAAAAAGAGATGAAGTTAGAGAAACCCAATTTAAGTGAATTCAAATAAGATTTTTAGTAATTTGGAGTTAAGATAAGTACATTCTCAATTTTTTTGCCTTGGTTGTTTTTTTCCTCAATTCTCTGAGTATTTTTTGTTTCAAATACTTATATATGACATAATTTTATAACTAAGATATTTATATTTAACATATATATAAAATTCTCCCATTTCTTCTGCAATTATGCATGCATTTCTAGTCAAGTACATATATAGTATACATTTTAGCTAGTTTCTATAATATTCTTTCATGCATGTACTAAAATTATGATTAAATGACTCTTACGTTCTTCAAATTCGTACATGATACTCTGCATGTTTAAAGTTGTTCCTGCATATTTAAAAATTATCTTACATGTTTTAAAATTTATGAATTTTCTCTATATGTTTATAATGTAAAAGAAGTTACTGATTTTCTAGTACTAACTGTGTAAATTTTAGAAAAATAGCTTTTATGTGCTTAAGAAATTTGTATATTTATGTTCCTACATATTTTTATACAATACATGTTAAGAATTGACAAAATTTTAAAGAAAACTCTACAAAATATTATAAACTAAGAACATTTTCTTTAGATAGAATAAATACATGAATTATTAAGAATTGTGTCAAGTTTTTATAAGTTTAAATATCAGACTATTATAATAAGTTTAGTGGGTAATATATTATGACATACCTTAATATATTATAGTGGTAATCAAGATTCAAACTTATCATCTATAGGTAGAAGTTGAATAAGAACATATAAAGAAAATTTGAAAAGCTGAGCATATATTGTCATGGAAATCTATATCATTTCATTAAATCTAATACATTATTCTTCACTACACGTTTTATTACAAGTTATATATTAAATTTTGTAAATTATATATCTTATTGAACTTTCGACTTACTCCTACTTTCTATTTTCACTAACTCTTTCAAATGAAAAGTTCAAACACTTGTAGAATGAGTAGGATCGAATGGAGAATTGTTAAAGAAATTAGATTTAGAAATAAAGGATAGTGGTTGTATTTTAATCTTCTGACAATAGTTTAAACGTAGTTTATGTTAATCAGTAATGGCTTGTATAAGGAATAATATTAGATTATGGATGCGGTTTATGATATTTATGGTATGTAGAGTCGTGGGATATTGTTTTGTTCTACAGTAAATAGCAATGGTTTTTAGACCAGTTAAATTGATTATTCTAATTTTATATTGGATTAGATGTGATTCCTTATGTAAAGTTTAATGTCACATTTTGGTCGATGTCAGGGCAACATATGACGTGGCAATTTGGGTCCTGTGTTCAGATTATACTATATTTTTTTAGTCGGTCGTTATATCGATATGAGGTTCATATCCGTAATTAATTAGGTTGTTAATTAGTTTAATATATTGCTAATAATAGGGTTGAGATTTAGGACATAACACCCATACTTCAAGAGCATGATGCTCAGGCCAGGAACCATAATCTCATACTCGTGGGGAATCTCGTAAGTCTTATGACAAGAAGGCAAAGTCTTTCGCATCATTATCAAACACAACGAAAAAAATAGCAAGCATTTTTTAAGGGACTTAGGCAAGAAGGCTCAAATAGCAAGAAGGCTCTGAAGATTAACAAAGGCAGTGTGAACGCCAACTAGGTATACAAGCTCCCATTGACAGCAAGGTGTGGAAGCAATTGAGTGCCAAGCACGCCCAGCCATCACGTCAAGTTTCAAAGAATCCCAAAACTCCAAAAGATGCAGGACAGTAAGAAGACAACATAATTATGCCCACAGTCCAAGGGTTTTATCAAGCCACATGGAAGGAAGGGACTTAGGCAACTCCCCATCTGAATGAGGATAAAGAGTATAATAGTGAATGAGGAGAAAATCACTAGGAAAAATATTCGTATTAATATCAATAATAATGTACTCAATATCGGTAAAAAACTAATCACGATTCAAAACCTAAAAGAGTGAATCTTCCTCTTCTTCCATTCTTTCACTTATTTCTCTCACTCCCTCTCTATTTCGTTGCTCAACTACTCTCTCAAAATCTAGTACCTTATAACCGAAAATCAAGTCAAAGAATTGAAAGGAAAGGGTGTCAGTCAGTCAGTGAAACCGAGAGGATAAAGTTAATGAACACTCACGCGCACTACAGAGAGATAGGAGAGAATTGGGAATACATAATTTTACGTAGAAAATTTTCTTCTAAATAAGAGAGAAAAATCACGTGACACTTAATTTACAAAGATTTCACTATATAAATTTTGGTTGCAAAAACTCTGATTACACAAATCTTATGAGAGTAGAGAATATAGCACAAGAGTAAAAGAGTAAAAATGATGACTCCTTATTTTTTCTATTTTTCTTTTTCACACTCTCTGTTCCTTCTCGCTCAACATACATATATATATATGGGTATCGAGCAATCACCTACTTCTATAAAATGGTTATGTGCACAACAAAATTTGCCACCAACTCTGCAAAATGTTTTCCCGCCGAAAACAGCTGACCTGCTCTATAAATCGACTACCAATTCTAAAAGTCAATTTTCTTTTCTGTAAAGTTCACTATCTTTACAGACTTTACAGGTGACCAACTTTTTCAGACAAGTTGTCATCAGTGGTTGTTCAAAGTCCTTAACCTTTAGCCAATGTCCTCGGTCATCAGCCAATGTCTTCGACCATCATTTAGAGTTCTTGTCCTTCAATTAGAATTCTTGCCCTTCAATCAGAGTTTTCAGCCTTCAGTCAGAGTCCTCGACTTTTAATTAAAGTCCTAGGCCTTGAAAAGGAAATTCCACTGTGGAAACTTTCACTCTGACCAAGTGTAACCACTACGACCTTTATTCCATTCTCGCTAAGTGTAACCACTTCGGCCTTTCTTCCCCTTCGACAAAGTATAATCACTCCATCCTTTATTCCACTTCGGGCCACATCACAGCGCGTGCAAGCACGTGTCGAACAATGCTTTCCACACGGGAGTGACTCAAAATCCTAATAAAAGCATATATGTTGTGCAGCATATGAACAGCGACAGGTGTGCCTATATTAAGCATTGGTCCAGGAGCTTGATCACTTCCGTTATTCAGCGCCTAAGCACTTCATAGGCGCATATGATGTGCGGCTCTCCTATAATCGGTGCACGTGTGAGACATAGCTGACGCTTGACTCCGAGTTCTTCAATACTAGTGGATGGGTGGAATTGATGTCGCAGTCCCAAATTGTAACCCTTAAGCACTCTCCATAGTGCACAGAGCAGGCCTCATATTCTCTCAAGTGGGGGATGTATTTTCTTCTCTAATCACCTTCTTGCCAATTAAGGGCCGGGATAGATTGTTAAGTTCATGTCACTTGTAGTCAAGGGCAGTTATCGTTCACTTGTTTCAGTTCTTCTGCCCCACAGTTTCTGAACTTCCCAATTCTCTCAAACTCACTAGCTGGTATTGATTTCCTCTTCAAGGTGGTCCTGATTTTCTTTGGCAAAGTAGAGTTGAAGTGCTTTGAAAGTCTCGGTTCTTCAATTTCTTCAAGAGAGAGATGAGGATGTTATTTCCTCGTCCTCAAAGTCTTAGCAGCAGTGAAAACAATCTCTTCTTCTATTTCATTGAAGAATTGCAGATGATAGTTGGGAGCCAAAATCTCTGAGAAAACGGAAATGGAATCGCATCGCATGGATGCCTTCATCACCTTGCTGGTGTTGCGGTGACCATCGCCAGCAGACTTACTATCCAAAGAAACGGAGTGCGAGAAGCCAGACCGCTTGTTAGAACTATAAATATGAGCTGCCATTAATCTTCTGGAAATGCAAACAAACCCCAATAAGAGGCAGAAAAATCTTCGAGGGTCACTTTTACAAGCTAACATGAAATCTATTGGAATCTGCCGACAAGAACCTGAAATCAAAACTTTCCTTAAAATTGTTTTTCCTTTTTTTTTTTGGCAGGAAATGTTATCGCCTAAACCTACCCTTTTACAAACTAACGGCTATAAACGGTCATATTTTCTATATTTATAGAGTTTTTTTTTTTTTGGTAAATAACTTGGTAAGTTTTCTTCACAAATTTAAATTTATTTGTTATTAATTTTATGTTAGAAAAATTGACAACTAGGTTGTATTTATACTAAGTTGTTCTTATAGTAAATGTTTAAAAAGTTAAACTATCGTAATTGTGACAGTTATAATTAGTTAAAATTTTCAAATCTTTAAATCATTAAAGTTGATAATGGCTAATCTTGGAGTGTATATATAAATGCAGTCAAGTTAAATTTCTGTCAAAAATCAATCCCATTTGATTTATGTCATCCGTTTTCAATAAAGAACAAGTAAATTATTTTTTTGAATTATAAGATAAAAAAATCACATCTTTTACAAATTTTAATTTACAACGTTAAAAATTATAAATTAAAATTTGATAACTAAGTTACATTTATCATAAGTAGTTTTGATAATAAAGGCTGAAAAACTAAAACTTTTATAATTATGATAATTATAATTAGTTATGATTTCTAAATCTTGAAATCATTAAAGCTAATAACGGCTAGTTTTGGAGGGCAAATGTTAACGCGGTGAAGTGAAATTTCCCCCCAAAAATCAATCCCATCTGCTTCACATATCTCTGTTTTGATACAGAACACGCCATTGCTCTCTCGGATAATAAGAGAAAAAACCCTCCTCTTTCAGCGATCCGTCATCTTCGTGCTTGTTGGGTTTTGTCTGAAATCCTCTCAGATTATCAAAACCCAACGGTCTCTCTCATCTCTCAAGTCGCTCATCTTCTTCAAAATTTTTCCGCTGCTTGTTTGCATTTCCAGAGAACTTACGGAAGCTCAGGATACAAATTCCGTGAAGGTTCCTGGTCTGTCACTCACTCTTTCCCTGGGGAAAAATTCGGTTGATGATAACGGGCGCAACTACCGAACAGTGCTAAAGGAACCCAATCGATGCTACTCTGGTTCTGATTTTTCTGAAATGTCGATGCCCAAATATCATCAGTCTCTTGCAAAAGAATGCGAAGAAGATACGGTTTGGGGCTCATCAGCCAACCTCGATCTCTTCGACCATTCCCCTGATTTGTCCCTCGCTCTTTCCTTGCCGGGCTGCAGCAATAAGAGGAGAAAGTCCCTGCATTCTGATCCCGTTTTCGCTGCTGCTGAGATTTTGACGATGATGAAGAATCTTCCTTGGTTACCCCCTGCAAAAATTGGAGAAGAGAAGTCATTGGGTATTCTATCGGCCCCAGAAATGAAGCCCTTCAACTCCTCCCACCTGAAGAAAATCAGGACCATCCTTAAGAGGAAATCGAGGCCTTCTGATGATACTCAGAGAATTGGTATTATCACATTATGTGAGGCAGCAGAAGTGAAACGGAAGATTGACAAGTGCCCCTGGACCATCAGGAAAAGGCTCACGACAAGCGACGTGAACCACCTATCTTGGCTCCTGATTGGAAGGGAAGTGGCCAGAGCAAAAATACTTGCCCACTTGACAGAGAATGAGGCACACACTGTGCACACCAGAGACGGCTTACGGGTGGCAATTTGGGATTGTGACACTAACACCTTGCATCCACTAGTATTCAAAAATATAGAGTCAACCCGAAGCTACATTTTTATTGACAATTGGATAAAGCAGTTTGTTACGAGGAAAGAGCTCAGAGAAGGAGATGAGGTTGGACTTTCTTGGGATCATTTTAGCATGAGCCTTTTATTTTCGGTTCTCAATCGAGCTATTTTGTTTGCATAGACCTTTTAATATGCCACTCAATTTTGTTTCAATGTTACATTGGAAAGAATTTTGTCCCTTTTTTTTTTTTTCCAGATTATAAAAACCCATTTATAGAATATTTTAAACCTTTTTTGAAAATTATTAGTCATATTTTTTAGGACATTTGAATATTCTAATATAAATGCATTTATTTTAGGTTAATAAAATTAATTAATTCTTTTAAAATAATGGTATATTTTAGAATGTGGTTATCTATATTTATTTATTTTTATAGTTTGTAATTATCTTTTAAATACTATTGTAATTGAGTTTTTAATGGGTAAGAGTGCACTCAATTGGTCTTCATTCAAAACATAAGATAAAGAATAATTAGTTATTATCTCAACTTCAAAGTATGGATATTTGTTAACCGATCTATCTCCTAAAGTACAAGGAGGTAACAACTATTGCATTTTGCCTTTTGTTACAAAAAATTTTGTTCTGATTTTGCCAATTGAATATATAGTTGCCTCTTCTTCATTTCCTTTTGAATTAGTTCATTGTGAGCACTAGTTTACTAACAAAAGCATCATAAACTTTGTCAGAAGCTGATTGACTTCCTTAATTATATATCAATTGAAAGACAGAGCAACACAACTCCCAACCAACTGACTCGTTACATAAATCTATACAATCGGCAAAAGACTTGAGTCCTTCCTAAATGTGTAGGCAATTTTACTAACTTATCTGTGTAACTTGACACATCGATATGAAATGGAAACAAGACAAATGAGAGTGTAGAATATATGAACTAATTAATCAACAATCAAGATAAAATGTTAATAATATATATAAAGATTTATAAAACCTATATAAAATTAACAAAGTATAACGAACCAAATAATAGAGAAATATCATTGAAACAATAAAACAAACACTTTGTAGACCGCCATAGGAACTTGCACAAATCAAGTACAAGAACAAATGTTTATGTTCTACATCAAGAAATACCCAATAAAGGAAACTGCAATGCTTGGATTGCCAAACGTTAAAGCCCTTGCTGAAGCTTAACACCAAGCACAAGAGACATGCCTACACGAGCTTTGCTGCAAAAAGAGTATGTTGCTTTCTTTGCTCTTAGCGTAACTTTTCTTTTACTTGAGTTTTGAATCTCCATATTCTAATCTACAAAGAGAAATGAATTCTATACAAGCAAACATTCTTAAGAAAAAAAAAAAAAAAAACCTCTTTCACTAAGCAGCTATTACTTCTTTAAAAACCATCGCGAGAACAAATGTTTATCTGCTGATAGAACTTCACTTTTCTTTCCAGTTTCTGAGGATTCTCAAAAATATGGAGGGCAAAGAAAGAGATTACAAAGAATCTGAGATGAAATTTCAGACTCTTCACAGTAATATATTGGGCTAATTCAGACAGGTGGTCGAGCAATTTTCTGCCAAAACTCACCAATATGTGTTTTCTTTTCAAATATCTGCATATCTGAAGTTACCTGATGAAACATCCATGCAAATGAGTCCATGATAGGGACAGATTCTATTACCAGAAAAAACCTCTCTACTCTTTTGAGAGAATCATGTCATATCGACAGATTATGTGCATTTGGGAGGAAATTGCATAATGTATTTCACTGCTAATCACAGACGCTACTGATTTTCACGAATAAAAAACACCAACAGGTTCTTATGTTGACGCTATTTCCCTTTAACCAATGAAAATAGGGAGCGAAATCTTTTTGGCTATGAATACCATTTTACAATGGTACTGAATTTTGAGAATTGATTTGCTTCTCATGATAATCAATTTCAAAATTACAAAGCATAGTAAAATGGATGCCTAGGTGTTGCTTTAGTGGTGCCAACTCCGACTCATAAATAGAGCAACTTTACAAAGATAGCTCTTCTATTTACAAACCATAAATGTGCTCTATACATACTGTCAAATCAAAAAAATACCCTCATCACTGGCCCCAGGCAAGCCTTTAATTACGTCTCTGAGAGCATAGTAGTGGCTGTCGCACTTGTGATCCGAAATTAGGTTACTTGATAGTAGAATTCTTTGGAAGTGCTCCCCAGGGTGCCGCTTCCAGAGTGTGAAATACTCGTCGCCTTTGATCCTGCTGCTTCTGCTGTGACTGGTCTGATTTCTCTTGAGGTAGTACACTGTCCCGGGCACAAACAACTCTTCATGCATCGACGCTACACTTTCGTCCTTCTTAACAAACACGGTAGGCTTTGATGTTGAAGCCACATCTGGTCCAGCAAGTGACTCCTTCGTCAGAGGAACCTCTATTAACCAAATATCATGGATCAGTAAAGCGGCTCAAGCTACCTCATCCATATAATTAACTAATAGTGAGTAATTTTTCACATGTTCATTCCTTATGCAAGACAAGAATAGAAACAATGGAGTGGATCAAAAGTCTCTACAATTCTAAGCAGAGGGATCTCAAGGGTTGATAATGTTCCAACGTTTACAAGCTTGAGATTTTGAAATGCAAGTCCAATCTTCTACAAAGTTATGGTGGGAAAAGATGCATCGACACACACTAAATCTGCTTAAGTTTGGAGTCGTTAGCATACGGCTTTTTTGTGGTACAGTGTCTCCAAAAACTGGAATTAATTGCAAATTCCAGAACTTGACAAACTTAATTGTAACATACCAAAGTTGACAGCCATGATAATGGACGACTAATCTACCTGTTTTTCCCAATATCAAGAATAACCAGGAAAATGCAACGGTTTCAGATTATTTACCCCCTTGGGAGACTGAAGATAAATAGGCCGTACTGAACTTATTTCATACTAGTTCTGTATTCTTTTTTTATATTTTTCCAAAATCAACGACATTTCTGCATGTAAAATTTTAAACGGAAGATCTGCTCTGATCATTTAGCTGATCAAATAAGAAGAACGCCTAGCAGCAAATTGAAGGCCATTGGTCAATGAGAAATTCTCCACGTCTTACACAGAAATTTCTAACACTGCAAACACCCACTGATGACTTCTTGGAGGTGTGAACGGAGAAGATTAATTCAGGAAAGTAAAATTTGGAGCATCAAATTTTGTGTTACCAGAAGAACTTGTCCGGCTCTTTAACTTAGCATAGTCGGCAACTTTTCGAGCTATGTCTTGAACTGAAGACACGACTTGCTTTGCATTTGTAACCAATTCCAATAAACTTTTCCAGTCTTCCTTCTCCAAGACACTCGTCCTATAAATAGCCATAGAAGCGGCATAGTTAAAACAGGTAAACACTAGCAATACAAATAACGACAATGAAAAAGAGCAAACTTGTACCCAAACAATTTTCCGATCTGGCCAAACCAGTGATAATGCACTTCAAAATTTTGCAGACGTGGTATAAAACAATTTATTTACCATTCGGCTATTGATGAATTATAATTCACACTATCGTTACATCAGCATACCTAGACATAAAAGTAGAGAAAAAAATATAAATAAATTGAATTAAAAAGGATAAAAAAGACTAGATGCTGCCTCCACAAACTGCACTCCGAGAAAGAAAAAAATAAAGGGGTGAGAAAGGTGATGGGATTTGACCCGGACACACAACCCGGTGCAGAATAATAAAACCCAAACCCTCCCGTCGAATGTCAACTACCAAACTTATGAGTATAAGAAACACAATAATAAATAACGTTTTTAACGTGGAAAACCATTTTCAACCAATGAAAAAACTACATAACAAATTCTGAACAAATCCACTATAATAATAGTGCGAGTTACAAATAACCCTCTCCGAAATCCCTTCACGACAATCTCGAGTGAAGAATAATTGATTACAACCCCTTCAACACACTTAGTAACTCACATGAGATAATATAATAAAAAATAAGAGCAACCAAATAAAAACACGTCCTAGAAATCCATTCTAAAATAACATACCTAACCTTGGCAAAGAACAAAACTCAAATCAGATCTCAACCGGATGCCGAACATCTTCCTCTTCTCTCCTTTTCTCTTCTTTCCCTCTGTACGGTGCTTCATGTGTGAGAAATAATATCAGATTACCCTAAAATTGTGTCAAGCGTGATTTTATATCAGGCAGGACGCTTGAGCGCCCGTTAGGGTTGAATCGGCGCACGAGCACCCTCTCAAGCGCACCTTAGGCGACCCTCAATCTGGAATCGGCGCACATGCGTGAATCATACGCCTGTCATGCACCACTTTGCTGACCTTCAATCGATTCTTGACCGATCCTTGGCCGACCTTCACACGAATATCGCGTGATCCTTCAATATCTTTTGCCATTTGGATCACCCTCCATTTATTGTGACACCCACAAGTGACCAAAATCCAATAATTTTTTATTCACAACCTTGTCAGAAACCCTTCACCTTTACCAGTGACCGTCATCACTTGTCCTTTGGCAACTTCCCCTCCAATGGAATCTCGACATTGGCCTCCGTAAGTTTGAATTATACCCTTTTTTGCTTTACCGAACTTAGAGTATTTTTACTCCCCTTCGGCTTCTCCACGGTAGAGTAGCTTCCCCCTGCACCCCTCCTTGACCTCCTCTTCCCACCACCTTGACCAATACCACCGGTGATCACCATGGCGTTACCTTTAGCAACCAAAACCTTCATCAAGTATTGGCTTGATTGCTTGAATCCCTTACGACAACCGAGAGACCTTTGGTGAGTTTCCACTAGCTTTTTCCGAATGTTGTGTAAAAGCCTTCTTCATCAAACTTTCCACTTGAAATCACATTCAACATAAATCTGGGCCATGTCGCACGCCTTTCAACATGAGCTTTGTCTTGTTACTTGTCTGTAAGCTAACATCTCTGATGCCAACAACTCTCGACGAACCATCGTTACCCATCTTTATATCCCTTAATCCTCAGGCATATAGGTGGTGAAAAGGGGCTTTCTCGATGTTGCATAATGTGAGGAACTACTATCTATCACCCAATTTGTCTCTTTGCTCAAAAAGCTCCGTGCCTTCTCCAGGTGGACAACTAAGTCTCCGCAAGAAACAATAGAAGACCAATCATTTTCATCATAATCCCTCCTCTCTTGAGCTCGCCTCCACCCTCCTCCTACTTCCTCTTGAAGCTATCCTATTTTATGTGGCCCTTCTTGCCACAATGAAAGCATTCCATATCTTGAAACTTAGACCGACCGTTACTCCTCTCTAACTTGCTGCCTCGATCCCTCGATTGCTCATGGATATCAAGAGTCTCGATTCTCCCGAAACCTTAACGCTTCCCTTTCGCCTTGACTTATTCATAGGTAAGAAAGCAATAACTCATACAATATGATCGTACGAGACCGGTAAAGAAGCTAGCAACACCAACACCTAGTTTTCCTACTTGATATTCTCATCATATGCCGATATTTGCATTAAAATTTGGTTAAACTCATCCAAGTGCTTCCCGAAACTTCCCCCTTCCGATAAACGAAGGCCATAGAACCTTTTCTTTACATGCAACCTCGTTGTCAATGACTTTTACTTATACTAACTCTCAAGCTTCATCCGAACCTCCGCTGGATCCAATAAGCCAATGACTTCTTGAAAAGTGTTATCCGCAAGATACAACCTGATCATACAATTAATAAGATCCCTCATATCTTACCACTCCTCATCCTTCATCTTTTCTGATATCCTTCTTACTCTGAAGTGCTTTTACCATTCCTTCTGAGATCAAAATATTTCTCACCCTTAATTGCCAATGAATGAAATTATTTTGTCCATTAAATTAATTAACACAAAATGGCAAGTTCCTCAACATCAACGCCATCAAATCAGAGTTTTAAAACCACACTCTCTAATACCACTTATTCTTGAAGGCACGTTTACCATTAAACAGCTTAGTCAGTTCAAACGTATGGTTCTCTTACAACGACTTTATCTCTTCTTGCATAACCTCCATCCACTCTGACTTGTGCTCATCTTCCATAGCTTCATCAAAACTTTCGAATTCTCCTCCATTGGTAAGTAGTACATACTTATCAGCCGATAGGCGAATAGAGGCCTTCAATCTCTTATGGATCATCGAAGTAGGATGATCTCGGCAGGTCAAGCATCATCATGAGGAATAACATCATCCTCATTTGTATCGTCCACTATCGAGTATAAGAGTCCCATGGTTTTCTTCTCCTTCAACATTGCCTTAATCACCGTCTTCACTATGGATAGGCATCGGTATTAAGGAATCAGAATTTGTCATAAAACAAGTTGTTATCGTTGTTGGAAATAACCTTTTCTGCTTTGCCGATATCTTCAATTGTTTCATCCTCGACGAACACCACATTCCTTAATCGGACAAACTGCGTCTTTATTAGATCGTAAAATCGATATCCCAACTCATCATTTCCATAACTAAAAAAGATGCATTGTCTTGTCTTCAATTCCAACTTGGACATTTCATCCTTCAGCTGTTTGTTGTGGCACCAACAAAGGAGTTCCCAAAACCCAACAAAAGAAGGAATGCCATAAGAAATCCTAAAAGGGTGAGTGCTTAGCCTCCTACACAAGGCTTCTCTTCCCTTGCTATTCCTTGCAGAGATAGAAATTCTTATATTGGTTCTTTAATTTATGTAGGTTAAAAACAATGTATGGGATTCTTCATCTCTATTTTAAATAACCATCTGAAAGAAAATGAAACCAGAACTTCCAAACACATAATTAAGAGGCCAAGGCTGATAAATTCCAAAATGTCAACCACAACCGGAACCATAACTTAAATGCAGAGGATCTCAGCAACAATGAGCCCAAAATGAATATCCATGAATAGAAATGATCATATTCTATTACAGGATGCACAAATTCCATCTTGATAAGCTTTTTGAACTTTCCATAGTTTTCTTTTGGTTAACAAATTAGCCTTAACTATAAGGGCCAGTAAATGATAAATTTGGGTTATCTCCATTCTCCCCAAACACAGTTAGTGATCATTTCCATTGCAATCGTACAAGACAAACTTTTCTTAAGGGACCTAGGAATTGAAGGATATTTTGTGAGAAAATGGCATTTAGATGCACGAATGCCTAAAAAGGGTAAATACATCTTTCTTTGCGTAAATACAAAATAAAAATTCATAACTTCAACACACGTAAAAAATTACGTATATAAATGCTTAAATATAAAGTATCACCATTCACATGTATAAAACGAAAAATACAATAAATAAATAGAGAGAACATAGTATTTGGTGATGAAGAAAAACTCTTGAACTTGATCACCGAGAAAATTCTTCGGGTTTTAAATCGCCAACTGAAAATCTACTATATAAGAATAATCAACTTATAGACCAACAAAAAACACGCTAAATCCTCCGACTGACTAACTCTGGACACGTGATTACTTATAATGCATCACTGGATCAGAGGATAGCGGGACTCGCACCCCGATATGTCTTCCAACATTCAAGTCAATAATCTTTTTTAGCCAAATAGAAAGATAGGAGGATAAGAGAGTGTAATGTGTAAATGCAAGTATAAGGGGATTAAATGTTTGGTAAAAACTAAGCTCCGTTTAATACACTCAAAGAGTGTGCGGCTTAGAGGAATTTGCACTCATAGGAGAGTGACTTTGAAAATGAGAGTTGTACTCTTAGGAGGGTGGTTTTTTTAGAAAGGTGCACTTGTCAGAGAGTGGCTTTTGATCTGAAAGTTGCACTCTTGGGAGAGTGGCTTTTGTGTAGGTAGAGAGGGTAGCACCCAGGGCATTTGAGTGTTCAGACGCTTGATTGTTCTCGATAGCTTGATCATAGGATCGATTTGCGTGACGAGCTTATGAGTGGAATTGGAAATCAGAACCAGAACAGGAACAAGAATCAAGCCTCTCCTTCTGTGGAAGAACGGGTGTATTTATAGAGTGAGCATTGGGTAGCCAACCCTAGGGCCCGTGACTCTGTGATCTCGAGTGGCTAACACCATGCGCCTATGGTTGTGGGGTACAGGTGCTATAACTCTACCTCTGGGGGGAGCCACTATAGTACTTCCACCTCTGACACTCTGCACCGCCGTAATTGTTAGGGTGACAGGCTGTCAGCTATCACCTGCAATTCCTACTCCTATAACCGTCTGAGACCACGTTGTGACAATGGCCATTTGAATTCATCTGCTGAGCTGGAGTGGGATGAATTGCACCTATGGGCCTGTCTCATAGACACTCCAATGACCTATATATTGCAAGGCAGATCTAGGTCATGCTACTTAGGCCCACCATCGCATGCTCTAGATCCTGGGCCTGGAGGAGCTTGTCACTAGGTTGCCACTTCTCGGTCCATCATTATTCAGCAATTGGGGATTTGGGCAAGCCTACCAACTACTGGACCCATCATTAACCCCCCATGCTAGGAGGTTTGAATTTTCAACTCCCGACATATCATGATAGGACGTTGGCTACAAGTCTTCATGCATGTTCCTTCCCTAGGCGTGCTCCTTTCCCAAGCATCCTGTAGATTTTTACTTTATTTGGTAGGATTTGATTCAGATCCCTGCCATCGATTATCTTTTGTCGTCAGCACAATATCCATGGTTTAATATTGGCTAACCTACTTCACCGGCTATAAATGAAGGGATTCTCTATGCCTTACATCACGAAACATTACCCATCTGCTAAGGAGTGGGCACACTGAAAGCTAGCATGGAGCCCATGCAACCATAAGCCGAAACCAGACGGAGTTCTCCAATGTTTGAGGCTAACGTCCGAGGATGCGTTTGAAGTCTGCCTTGGTTATCCTCTTTTACGGTCGACCTAAATTGACCTCATGTTGTACCGAGCACGGTCCGAGTTTTGGGGGTCTGTTTCCTCTTATCCCCGCTGATGTAAAATAGCCCTCTCCGATGCAGCCTTGAGAAGGAGGCGTCTCAATCCCCCAAATAGGAGATGGTTGTTCCTCTTCCCATCCGAGTGAGCGACTCTGCCTTCTACTGCTCTTGGGTGGACTGTTCTACAATTTACTGGAGAGGTGCTTCCTTTTTTTTTTTTGTTTTGCCTCCTAAGTGAGAGCAAGCACATTAATCTAGTGGACTACGCCTTGTTCTTGCAAGGAAGGTTTTTTCGCTCTTTCTGCTAGTGTGGTGGCCCAGCAAGCGATGTCGCGGTGCTAGCAAATGAGCTTTTTCTTGCAATCATCAAGTCCTAAAGTCGGTTGGACGATTGTAGTTGGGTCATTGTTCCATGTATTTTTTATTTCCTTTTGAGTTGTACGTCCACTGTTGTAAACCTACTGTATATTGTAAAAGGAATTAATGAATGAAACTTCTCAAGCATTTTTATATTTATTGCATGGCTCCAATATTCTTGTTTGTTTCAAATGGATGAAGTGCTTGAATGTTGTTTTTTGCTGTGTAATTTCTGATAATCCAACAACTTCGACTGCTGGCAACTTGGTCTTCTGACAATCCGACTAGCAATAATGTATCCCGAATGCATGGCTAAGACATAAACCAACCGAACTTATCTCGAACTCATCAGGGTAGCATGCCGCCAGTTTGCTGCCCTAGTAAATGGCATGTCAAGGCATCATTACTTGTGTCGCACCGCTGACTCGCTAATCTAGGCATCAGAATCGCTAGCTGTCAGTTGGCTATATCAGGAGACATAGCATCAGTCATCATAATTGACCCAGCGAATTGAAATGCCCCAGCATTCTACGGTGCGGGCAAGTGTCACGATCATCATAAATACACGCCTCTTCAATGCCTTTAAACGATGCTGTTGTAGGGACAAAAAGCACTGGCCCTTAGGTACTTCTTCATTCTTCAAATCTCTCTGCCTTAATTTGCTCTTCCATTTTCTCTGAATTTCACTATTTTGCAAATGGCTCCCTGGGGAGTCGTTGAGATTCTGTCCATCCTTACTGACAGAAATGTGGAATCTCTATACAAGAAGTATAACATATCAAGCGCCATTCAGTACATTATACCCAGTATTGATGATGTGGCTTGCACTCCTTGTCTAGGGTTCATAACCATCTACAAGGAACATCCGAAAGCCAGCCTCGTATCCCATTTATGAAGGAGTTATGTGAGATTTTGAGGGCCTTAGAAATCCCTGTGGCTCGCCTTCATCCCAACACTCTTTGGAACCTGCTTTCTTTGTGTCTTTGGATGCCCAGGCCTTGAACGTAATTTTCCAGTTTAACCAAGATGCCTCTAGATTTTTTTCACTCACGAGAAATTTAAAATAAGCGAGGGGAATCAGAACTCAATAAAGGGCTAGAAGGACCACTTTTTTTTATTTAGCAATCACTTCTAAGTGGAGAATCCCAACAAAAATGGAGCAAGGTCAACGGGGCCTATGCCGTTGACATTCTGAAGGGTGAGGAATGGATGGCACAGGCACATATGAGGCTCGTCAAAGAGTATGCTGATATCTTGCGCCAGATTGACTACTGGGTCTCCCAAAGTGCGCTTAATAAAGTTTGTGGGAGGTCTGAGTAGAGGGGGGATGACACTGCTGCCAATCTGTCTCATCATCCCAAGAGAAAGCCGCAAGATCTGCTCCTCCGGGATTCTCCTAAGCAGGTGTCTGGCGAGGCAATCCCTCCGTCACCCACCATTTCTTAGCAGTGTTGGGCCATCAATGAGGCCTGTGCAAAGGTGCCTCACTCAGTTGCCGGCGAGTCATCACGGAGACCTAGTTCCACTCCTTCAAATGATTCAGCTTTTGGTGAGTTGTCTAAAGAAGCTAAAGGCAGTGAGCCCCTAGCAAATTCCGCTGCTGGAGTAGGTAGCCCCTCAGCTGGTGGGCCGAGCCGATCGACCGACGCCGCGATTGCAGTTGAGTGTGGAGTCCCGATCTTGGTGAGTTCATTGCCGAAAGCGCCAACCTCAAATCTCCCTGCCGCTCTAGCCGAGGTGGGAGCTAATGATAATGATGCAGAGGAAGAGATGATTAGAGATAATCTGGAAGTCATGGCTGCTGAGGAAGTGCCTCGCCCTGAAGCTTCAATACTAGTGCTTCTAGATGCTTCAGGTGTGTTTCCTTCTCCCCCGGCATGCTTGGTCGATGCAATACTTACTACCTTTGACTGGATTTGGAGCAGAGAGCTCTCCTAGTTCATCTTATCAGGATGGTCCATCTCATCCAAGGGGGTCCATCTTGTCACGAGGTATTGCTTCGCTGGTTCCTTCTTTTCATGATCATGTTCTTTCACTGCTATCTCTAACTGACCGTCCTCTTTTGCTTGACAGCCACAAGAAGTGCTTCATGTCATGGCAGAGACTCTACGCTGTTGGGACGTTGAGATCTCTCGCTTGCCCTAATTGTACACCGATCCTGCCATGCTAGAGGAGATGAAGCATCAAGTGAATGCTGCCATTGCTGAGGCCCTACGAAGTCAAGTGCAAGCCACTCACCTCAACTAAGTGCTGTCTAAGTCGGAAGCGAGATCTCGAGAGCTCTCGAAGGAAAATTCTCGAGCTCTGGATCGGATCACCTCATTCAAGGACACGCTACAGGAGACTGAGCAACAACTCGCCAGCCTCCGAAGCAAGTGTGCCCGACTCGAAGGAGAGATAAGGATCCGGTTCCGCCCGGATGAAATTGCTCGTGTGATGGACGAGAGATTTCGAGACGGCATTCGCTTTTGTAGGTGGATCACGTCCTTGGTAGCTCTAAGCTTTCTTATTGGCTTCCTTGATCCGAGGAACATTGGAGCTCAACGTCGATCTGACTTGGTTAACTTTCTGAAAATAGGAGATGAGCCTTCGCCATGTTCACCAGGAGGCTCCCAGCCTTAGGATTTTCGTCTATTCAAGTCTTAGGCACAGGCAATGTTTTATATTTCTAAATGGACTCTCCCCGTAGCACATGTAATTCCTCAATAAATCAGCTAGATTAGCTTAGTCATTGTCACTAATGTCTTTAAGTTTGTGTTGACTTGTTTTTGCTCAACACTTGTTCTGTTTGCCAACTGAGTATAACTTTCGCTGTCGCCGGGCTTGATTGGACACCTTTGTCCATCTGTACTCTTTCCAATGAGAGGACATTGTAGCACTGCGAAAAGCCTCTCGAGGGACAACTAGGTTTAATTGCCATAGTCATCGGGCTTAGGCAAAGTCTAGACCGTCGCATGCACTTGACTAATAGTGCCCGTCCCTATTAAAGGGAGTTTTCACACTTGTGCATCGAGTTCTAGTCAACTAAAGGTTTTTTTGTAGTGACCATTCCTTTAGGTAGGTCCGACTTTAGTCCACAAACTCCTCAGGCTACTGTGTCCATCATCGACTGATAACGCTCATTCTTATTAAAGAAGGTCGTCGCACGCATGCTAAAAAGCGTCCTAAGGTTTTTAGTGGCCGCCTTTTTGGGCAGGTCTGATTTTCATCCGCAAGCTCCCCAGGCCGTAGTTTTCAACCTCGTTTAGGCCACTTGATCATTGGAACCAAGGTATAGATCTAGCCCTCAAAGATTGGTTCGCAAGTGACATATTTCACCAGACTTAGGGACAATCTAAGCCTTCAAATTGATGCACACATACAAGCACTCAAATGATGGACACAATAAATGAAGCAAATGATTATTTCATTAAATTAAACATGTTCATATTTTCCAAGTAGTTCGCATGTGATGCACTAGACTTGTGCTGGCGGCGATCTACTAATAGTACTTCTTAAGGTGGGCGATGTTTCTTGTTCGTGGGACCAGTTTTCCATTTTGGGTACGTAACTTATATACCCCATTTCGGAGAATCACTAAGACTAGGAACAGTCTCTCCCAATTGAGAGACAACTTGTTCCTATTGGCGGTTTTGCCCATTACCTCTATACTCCAAAGAATTAGGTTCCCCACCTCGAACTAGCATGCCTTTGCCTTCTTGTTGTAATACCAAGCAATCCGTTGCTAGTAAGTCATCGTGCACAGCCTTGCTATGTCTCGGGTTTCTTCAAGTTAAGATACTCTCTGAGTTGCTGAGAGTTTCTTAGAGGGTCGAAACTTTCGACTCAGAGGCTGAGCAGATCGATCTCCATTGGAATGACCGCTTCAATTCCGTAATATAAATTGAATGGTGTCTCTCATGTCGGTTCCTTTAATGTTGTCCTGTAGGACTATAGTACAGAAAGTAATTGGTCCGCCTAGGAGCCCCCTACATTTTCGAGCTTTGTCTTCAACTCGTGTAGTAGTGTTCAGTTCGTAACTTCTACTTACCTATTTATTTGAGAGTAGGCGACGAAAATGTAAATCAATCGGATTCCCAAATTCGTACAATACTTGGTGAAACATTTGCCAGTGAATTAGTTTCTATTGTCGGTGACTATGACCACAGAAATCCCAAATCCGCGTACAATATTTTTCCGAATGAACTCAGTGACGTTCTACTAGGTGATCAGTGCCAGTGGGGTGGCTTCTACCCATTTCAGGAAGTAATCAATTCCGATGAAGACGAACTTCCTCTACTTGAATACAACGGGCAATGGGCCTATAATGTCGAGCCTCCACTGCGCGAACGACTATGTTGGCTGCAGGGTTCGCAGCTCCGTGTGCAACTGGTGTGGAATGTTTCCGTGGACTTGGCAACTTTCACATTTCTTCACAAATTCTACGACATCCTTCTTTATAGTCGGCCAGTAGTAGCCCAACCGCATGATTTTTAATACCAGGTTTTTACAACCAACATGTGATCCGCAGATTCCGATGTACACATCGCTTAGCGCATAGTCAGCTTCTTTTGGCGTGAGACACCGCATGTAAGGGATTAAGTAACCTCATTGGTGTAGTCTATCATCCATGACGGTGTACTAGCCTGCTATCTTTTTTATACGCTTGGCGTCATCCGGATTCTCTAGTAGAAAGCTTTCGGAGAGGAACTTTCTATGCGGAGTCATCCAGATTTCACTATTCGTGATCTAGAGGACCTCGGCTCTTGGGACTTCTATGCTTGGGGTCGTAAGAACTTCCTACATGTCTCGGGCATAATGCCCTTGATTTTCGATCACTGCCGCCTTTGCCAGCTGATCCGCCTTCCAATTTTATTTTCATTGGATATGCAATATCTCCATCCTATCGAATGCTTCAGCCAGAGCCTTCGCTCGAGCGAGATACCTTGCGAGCAATGGGCTTGACATTTCAAAGTTTCTGGTGATCTGGTTGACGATCAGCTCTGACTTACTATAAACAATAAGGTTTCTTGCCAAGCATTCCTTCACAAGTCTGAGTCCGGCAAATAGAGCCTCAGACTTAGCGACATTGGTACCTAGGAATCAAGAGTCATTGAGTATTTCATCTCTAACCTATCGGGAGTCCTCAAGACCACGCTTGCTCCGCTTCCTAATTGTGTCAACGACCCATCCATATACAAAATCCATGATCCGGCTTCATGTCGGTGGAGGCCTTAGCTAGTATCAAGGACTTCGAGAATCAAGGTTGCCATTTCAGCTATTAAGTTCACAAGGGCCTAACCTTTCATGGTTGGCCGCCGTTAGAACTCCACATTAAACTCACCCAACTCAATAATCTATTTGACCAGCCGTCCAGAGATGTGTCGTCTTTGCAAGACCACTTTCAATAGTTGGTCAATCAAGACAATCTTGTGTGAATGGAAGTATGGTCGTCGATTCCTAGCAGAGTAGACTAATGCCAAAGCTATCCTTTCGACATGTGAGAAATGAGTCCCAGTATCTATCAAGATATTACCTATATAGTAGACTAGTCATTGCATCTCAAACTCTTGCCTAATTAGGATTGAGTTCAAGGTTGTGTCTAATATTGCCAAATAGAGATATAACTCCTCGCCCTCTTTCGAGGAGGACAAGAGAGGTTAATAGGTGATGTATTCATTTAGCTCTTGGAAAGTTGCCTAGCAGTTGGCAGTCCATTGAAAACCCCTCACTTTTATCCTTCTCAGAGCCTTGAAGAAAAGGAAACACTTTTCTACTGACTTAGCTAAAAATCTGGACAGTGTTGTGAGCCTCCTGATAAGTCATTGGACTTTTTTCATAGATCAAGATGGATTCATGTCCATAATGGCCTTTATATTATCGGGGTTTGCTTTAATTCCTCGGCATGACACAATAAAGCCTAGGAATTTACCCAAAGCTACTCCGAATACATACTTCATTGGATTAAGCTTTATCTGGTGTTCGAAGTACCTCGAAGGCTTCTCTGAGATTGCGAATATGGTCGTCGACTGCTATGCTTTTGACGATCATGTCATCTACATACCTCTCTATTCCAGCTGATCTGCTTCTCGAACATCTTGTTTACGAGTCTCTGATAAATGACTCCGGTGTTTTTCAGACCAAATGGCATGAACCTGTAGTAGTACATTCCTTAACTGATCATGAATGAGGTGTACTCCTTACCATCTTGACTTATTTAAATTTGGTAGTAGCCTGAATAGGCATCCATGAAACTTAGTAGCTAGTGTCTGGCTATTGAGTCTACCAATAGGTCGATTCTCAGCAACGAAAAACTGTCTTTTGGGCATACTTTATTCACATCAGTAAAATCAATGCACATCTGCCATTTCCCATTACTCTTCCTGACGAGTACCATGTTCAATAGCCGGTCGGGGTACTAGACCTTATAAAACCCGCGTCAAATAGTTTCCTCGATTCTTTTCTGATGGTAATCAACTTCTCGATGGAGTGGTTTCTCCACTTCTACTTGAGAAGTTTGCGAACGAGATCGATGCCCAATTTGTAGACTATTACTCCGACTGGTATCCTATGTATGTCAACCGAAGTCCACGCCAATACATCGAAGTTTTGCTAGAAGAAAGCCATCAACTATTCACGCAGATGATCTAGCAGTGAGTCCACGATTTGTATACATTTATCGGGCTAGTTGGAATCTAGGGGAATCTAATGAGTCAATTTGCTGGATTACCCTTACTGCAGTGTTACTTCATACCGGAGGTCAAAGTCTTCGATCGGCTGATTAGGGATCGTCTAACTGACTTGAGATAAGTAACATGTCTAGCTGGTAAGTTGGTCCCTAACGACCTCTTCGACACCGCATGTTGTCATGAATTTCAATTTCAGATGTAGGATAGACGTCACTGCCCCGAAGGCAACTAAGTAGAGCGGTCCTAGTATGGTGTTATAGACCAATGACAAGTTGACTACCAAGAACGTGAGCATGCAAAACACCGTCTATGAGTAAGTCCCGAATGTAACCTCCAACTAAATGGTCCCCTGGACCGAAACAGGTTCATTGTTCAATCCGTATAGAGGCCCATTGGCAATCACATTTGGTCTTTTTTAGTCCAAGCTTAAAGTAGACATCAAGATATAGCAATTTCTTTGAGCTTCCATTATCAATAAAGACCCATCTCAATCGGTAGTCGAGCGTATCATCTAAGACGATAGCAAATACGAGAGGGTCAAAATGGAGAGTTATTACATATATCATATCATCATTGCTAAAATTAATGACATCATTCCTAACTCCCACCCTCTGCCATTTACTGCTGGACGCCTTCTCTGGGAGGGCCGGAGAGTTACTTCCGGATGGTCCTGTGGACACCATATTGACAACCTTTGCTGCACTTGTTGGAGGCAAACTGTGACGTTAAGATGTCGACCAGTTCCTAAAACATTCGGATTGAATTTAGCTATAGGCAATAGAACCAAATCCATACGTCTCCCTTGAGGGTCATAAGGAAGCACATACGTATGGCGGCGTCAAGACCCTAGAAGCCTAACAAGGTACAGACGTGATCCAGATAGTCCATTAGATCGAAACTTCCATCGTAGGATTCCAAGGTCGATATCTTGAATTTAAGAGAGAGTGGCTACATCCAGATCTCGCTCGTGAATAATGACCTTCTCAGGTTAGTTGAGTGTCCGTTAGTGCTTCCTCTAAGTAGCTGTTGCTCGATCTTTCTTATCCTCTCCTCCACTTAAGAGGAGAACGCAATCCTTTTTGCATTGAGGAAGGTCCTCAATTCTGAGTGGTTCGGGGAGATGTGCTGGATCAGGCGACTGTGAATCCTCCTTGGCTAGGTGCTGCAAGAGGCTTCTTCTAGGGCTGGGGGCCTTCGGTCATCACGAGAGCAACATAGATTCCGCTGCTCAGGATTTTCATCCCGCGCACCGTGACTCAATCAGCCCTCTAGCCGTGTCTGAGCCCTGTTGCTCCTGGCTGCTCGAACCTTGAGGTCATTAGGCCGTTGGATCTTCTCAATGGGGTGCCTCTTCCTTCGGTTTCTCCTCTTGGAAGCCGAACTCTATGAGTTGGAGGAAGGAGCCCCCAATGGTTGTTTCTCCAGACGGGTACAGATGGTCTGGAGTAGCTTTGATAGCGCGTTCACCTAAGTAGTTAGTGCTGCTATGTCAGCGACTTAACAATCTTCCCATGACTATTTACGGTCAAGTCGTTGTCGTGGGAGACGACGTCTTTGGCGGGTGCATTTGCTTGAGCCCTGGTGCTTACCATGCTTACTTGCTTTGGTTGTGAGGGTAGGCTTTTTATCGCATTTTTCACAAACGGTATCAATGATGCGTCCCTGGATCCGAATTACAGAATGAATTAGGGAGCCGCCTAATTCGAGTGTTCGATTAGAGATGGATCTGGTCTTCGTTATTTCGAACATGGATTCTTCATATCACAATTAACAAACAAGATATCAGAGGATAGCAAGACTCGCTCCCCGATGTGTCCTCCAACGCTCAAGTCAATAATCTTTCTTAGTAGAATAGAAAGATAAGAGGATGAGAAAGTGTAATGCGTAGATGTAAGTATAAGGGGATTGAATATTTGGTGGAGGATTAAGCTCCGTTCAATGCACTCAAAGGGTGAGTGGCATAGAGGAATTTACACTCGCGGGGGAGTGACTTTGAGAATGATAGTTGCACTCTTGGAAGAGTGGCTTTCTCAAAAAGGTAAGGTACACTCGTCGGAGAGTGACTTTCGGTCTGAGAGTTGGACTCTTGGAAGAGTGTCTTTTGTGTAGGTAGAGAGGGTAGTACCCAGAGCGTTTAAGTGTTCAGATGCTTGATTGTTCTTGATAACTTGATCATTGGATCAATTTGCGCGCCAAGCTTGTGAGTGGAATCAGAAATTAGAACCGGAATCGGAACCAGAATTAGACCCCTCCTTTGGAGGAAGGGGTGTATTTGTAGAGTGAGTGCTGGGTAGCCAACCTTGGGGCCATGACTCTACGATCTAGAGTGGCCGACACCATGCGCCTGCAATTGTGGGCAGGCACTATGGCTCTATGCCTTTGGGGGAGCCGCCATTGTCCTTCCACCTCTGACATTCTGCACCGCCGTGATCTCCAAGGCAAGAGGCTGGTGGCTGCCGCCTACGATTTCTACTCTTGCAACTGTCTGAGATCATGTGGTGACAATGGCCATTTGGATTCATCTGTTGAGCTACAGTGGGTCGAGTGGCATCTGTAGGCCCATCTCATGGTCGGCTCCAATAGCCCATATATCATTGGGCAGATCTGGGTTGTGCAGCTTGGGCCCACCGTCGTGTGCTCTGGATCATGGGCCTCGAAAAACTTCTTGCTAGGCTACTACCTCTCGGTCCATCTTCGTTTTGCAGTAGGGGCTATGGGCCGACCCACCAACTATCAGACCCTTCAACTTAAGGCCTGCTCGGATCTACATATTTGTAGCTACCCTAACACATTCTAATCTCTACGAGTGAATCTTCAACTAATTTAAGTCCTTTAACCAAATCACGTCTCAAATCTACACACAACCCACACACTGAAACTCCATAATTTATAGGCAAATAGATAAAAGATACAAAATCAGAATAGGTGAGAGATCTGAAAATAACAAGGCTCTCTTGAACAATGAAAACTGGTTGCTCAAGAAATAGGTAATTCTCTCAATATTATGGTTGCACATTTAATCACTCAAAAAAAGGCTCACTCTCACTTCAATTTAGATCTTGTGCCATCTCCCAAGTTGAGGGAGGTTGGTCTTTTAAAAACAATAAAGAAACCTCTGATCAAAATAGTTTTAAGTGATAGAAAGTGGACATGAACTGTATCCTATTTAAATGGCTATCTCGCAATTGATTTATAGCTTTTTCTTTCAAAATGCCACTACACAGTCTGCTTAAGTAAATATCTCGCAACTAGCTCATGATTTGCCTTCGAAAATTTCACTACACAGACCGCTTAAGCAGTTGATTTGCACCTTGCTTTAGAACCAATTTAGCTTAAGCCAACAAGTAGCTTCTATTTAGTTTTCGGATACAAAGCTTAAACCAACAGGTAGCATCTATCTAGCACCAGGATATAAAATAGTTTTCACGGTTATCAAGCTCTTTTTAAATACAAAAGACCTAATACAATAAGATGGTAGATTCAATACACAACTCAAAATCACGAAATTTGCTAGCATTGAAGGCCAACCTAACATTTTTCACAAACAAGGTGATCCAAAAAGGGGCCTTTCAACCTCATATGTAAATAGATGAATTTACTCTCCAAGGCAATGACACAGCTCAATTTCATATATTATGGTTAAAAACTGTCATCCACAACAGAATCCTGCGTTGCTTAAATTTTCCCATCCAGAATAGTTTCTTTGCTTAAAATGGTTTTGAAATAAAATTCAGCCACACCAATGGTTAAATGTTTTTATGATTTTCCTTTTTTGTTGGGGGGCGGTAGTGGAGAACAGGACAATAAAAAAGAAAAGAAAAGATTGAGCATTCAAGCTAACAGTATGACAATCTCATGGACTATAGGGCACAATTGCATACCAGTCAGTTTGGACAACTTCATTCCTCAACCTTGCCAAAGAAGCCATACTCAGTCGAGGAATAATATCATCCTACAATCCAAGAAGATTTTTTTTTTTTTAAGCATGAAAAATTTAGATCTCTTGAGGTGTGCAACATTATCCAAGAAAAATAATTATTATCAGATTGAATTCTGTGGATAGGTCAGCGAGAGCTTTCTTTTCCAGAATTTCACCATTCTTACAATAATTTGGATGAAGTTACCCACCTGCATCACAACAGTGGTGACGTAGTCAGAGCAGCTTTCAGCAAGTTCTTTGGATACACAAGATGCAGTTGCATATCCAACTGCATGAACTATATCAGGGTTGAACCCCAAGTCCTTGTGCGATTTTTTTCGGAGCATTATTGCTAGTAAAGAAGCTGTAGCAGCTCCAAGAGAATGACCCACCAGCCGTAACCTAAATCCCTGCAAATGAATTAGGATCAATCCAGTAATGGCACCATTGAGCACAGGGAAAAATAATATAAGTATAATATCAACCAAAATAAGTGCAACTTTCACCACCTTATGTTCATCTAAACACCTTTTTATGGTTCCCATCTCATGAATAAGAAACCAACGAGCAGCTTCAGCAGTACCGAAGTGGGTGGAATAGCCTTCAAAGGTCACTTCATCCTCACTCGAAGAAACAATGTCCGTTATGAGATCATAGACTGTATGAGTACCACGGATCCCAAGAATTACAAGTTTTTTACGCCCATCAATCCCAATGTAATATCCCGGTCTCATCACACTAGAATTCTTTACGAATTTCAAGATGTTGCTTTCACGAAGCATGCTGTGTTTGGCAAGGCTTGATGCATCATCTCTATAACACCCTTTTGCTAACTCTAAGTGATAAATGAGGTCAAGGACCTGTTTCAGGTCAGACAAACAAACACTCAGGACATCTAAGTATCGATAAGGGGAGAAACAGACCTGCCAAAATCATATAAAAGCAAGCATCACTCTGTGTTTTATCTTATTTATCTTAACAACATGATCCCAGTACATACCACGGATTCTGATGAGATCTGAACACCCTTGACATCCTCAAGTGGGTTTGCAGATGCTTGACGAAGATAGATGAGGTACAAACCTATTGTAAGATCACTCAGGCTCCAATCCTGAATTCCCGCCTTGCTTCTCTGGATACTAGCAAGAATCTCTGCAAATGAACGACTACTAGGAGTTCTATTGTCAGATCCATTGCCTGTATTATGAAAACTCATTAAACTCCATGACCATCAGGCAGGCTCTAAACAGTACAAAGGAGTATAACAATCAAGAAGGTAAAGAGGAAGCATGCAATAAGTTGACTGCTAAAGCCTGACACCCACACAGAGCATAAGAAAATGTGATCCATGAACCAAAAACTGTGACTCGAGTACAAATGGAGGCAAGAGTGAAACTATTAGTACATCTATTTCGCCTTTGATGTCATATACATACAGCAATCATTTCATGCACAGTTAAATGCCTAAATGCAATTTTGAAGTCAATCATGTTGATGTAGACATCGAATCCATGCTAAAATTTTCAACAATAATTGCATTAACCATATTTAACTTTCTAAGAAAGTAAATGGTTAACGGACAGACCTGTTGGCAGGGCCCACTGAAAAAATTGTTGTGCTGATTCAAGGGCCTTTGTGAGCCAAGCAAGTTCCAACTTCCACTTATAATCATAGAGATCATCATCATCAAAATTGTTGTTGCTGAGCCTAGAGTCATATTCTGTCTTGTTGATCATTTTTGTCCTTGGTGGCAACTCAGATCCATCTTCACCATCTTTCAATAAATCAGGCTCTACCTTATCTGTCTTCGATGACTGTGACTGATACCTATTAAAAACACTAAATAAATCCCTTTTCTGTAGCAGACTTCTATTAAATTCTGCATGCAAAACATACGTATCAGTACTATACTTGGATACAAACAAGATTTTGAGACAAGCCTAAGATTACAAGATCACAGAATAGCATAGAATGGAAGCTACTACTAGATTATGAAAACCAAGTTGCCCAGAGAGATTGCTAAATATGCTAAAATGAGAAGGAAAAAAAAAAGAGGCCCAAGTAAAACTTGGGTGAGAAAGACACAAAGCAGCAGCAAACAGATAGCAAAAAGGCATGCCCCAAAGGAAGGAACATCGTACCCATTGGTCCGTTCAACAGCTTATTTTCAATGGGCTAGGCTTTTCGAATTGTAATGCTAACAGCCCGTACTCAAGTTAACAACAAATAACTTCACAACCCCAAGAACTTAAATTCATTGTAGAGGTTAGCTCATATTTTTCAGTGATGTCATTATGCTCCCTTGGTCCTTATAAATGTTGTGATTCTATTTGGACCAGGAAAAAATTAGGAAAAATAGAGGATGTGAGCAAGCAAAGATGCCCAGAAATAGTACTCAAAATAACATTCCTTTACCTTCTCATTTCCTGAACTCTTTCTTAGTTTGAACAAAGCCATCCATTACCATTAGTATGTTTGATGTTTCAGTCTAATATCCTATAGTAGGACATTTCTCATAGTGCTACAGCCTCCTCCATGTTCTAGTCTGTGACAATTTATCTTCATTTTCCAAAACAAAATTTAGAAAAAGAAAATCTTGGTCAAAGGAATTCCCAAAGAGCACAATTTGATCCTCTTGCTTTTACATTCTTCTTTCTTTTCCTTTTGGTTTGTTTGGGGGTGTTGTTAGGGAGGGGAGGGAGCACAGTTGCTTTCAACTCTCCTTTAAGTACCAATTGACCCTTGACACCCATATATGGGTATGATACTTGACTTTTCATGTCAATGTAGAAATCTGCAAATAAATTTGAAATATACCCCCCTCCAACATATGGACATTCTCACATCCTTGTACAAATGATGAAGGCAGCGAGAGAGTTTGAAAAATGTTCCTTGTTAACTATAGAGGAATGTCCCCAATTCGACTGGGACAGAAATTGGTGTTAGCAATTAGCAGCATATCCCTTTCTAAGAATATATGCCGCACATCTGGATAAAAATGACCGCCCAGACAGGACAAGACAAAATGGATTGATCCTTTAATGATTAATCAAATAAGACAGCCAAAACTTAGCTCTGACATAAAAGGTTGGTCAAATAGCACAAACCAAAAGAAAGATGCAACCAATCCACAGAAAATAAATCACATGCATGGCAAAAACTGGTAAAGACTGCAGACATCTACAAATTTAAGGGTGAGACACCCCAGGTCTGAATCCCTTTGCTATTCACACTCAGGCCTAGGATTTTGTTTATTCTCCCCCATATCTTCATGTTCAACAAGTCCAAAACTCAAAGATGTGAGAAAAATCAGTCATACCAAAATTCTCAAATGACGAAAGACCCACCTTCTGAATCTTCATCAAGAAATTTGAGATTGAACAGAATAAATTACTATGGTTTCTAGTCAGGTGACATTCAGATGACAGATTCTCAACATTCTTTCACCTGTGAAGCTCTAGCATATGCTTACAGGAGATGCTAACATTGGGCCAGACTTTAGGTCCTTTGAAACCTCAACAATGTCAAGGGATGATTTCCCATTTATTGAAAGGTAGAAGAGTTCTGTTGAACAAGGCCCCAATGTGACAGAACTGATGCAACCTATAGTGCTCATCGCTATTAATCCAGAAGACTATGCTAATTCTCGGATGTAATAGAGAGCCTCCAAAAATAACTCTGATCGAAGTATAATGAGAACAACCCGTCCACCACAGATACACTCAGCTATTATTAACCATTTTCAGGTTAATATCGTTTTGCCAATAACTATAGAAGGTTAAAAGAGTTACAACTACCTAATAACAGCCAAATGCAGGGCACCTTTCAATAGTTGAGTCTAAACATATAGCTGATCAAAATTTGCCCGGAATCCACAGAAACCTAATACTTAGTTAAGATTTTCACTGCTACATGAAGGCATCAGGCCAGCTAGTCAATTAAATTAGACCAACAACCTCTCCTTTTTGATACAAACTGATAAGAAAGTGTCATGTTTAATATGAAGCTGAAGACCAATCTAGTGAAGCTCATGACAAACATCTTCTCTTTTTCCTTTTCCTTTTTTTATCAGAAAGGACATAAAAATATATTCGAATGTAACATCAAGGGGGTGTCACAATAATTCTAACTCATAGGGTTGTGGTGTAGCATGTGTCACCAATAAATGTAAGGGTCATCATGGAGTCGCAGCCAAATCATAATGGTCACAATGTACGTCACTGCAAAAGTATACCATCCCCCTTCATAAATTGCAAAAATACACCCAAACCCAAGCTCAAGTTGATACCCAATAAAAAAACAACAAAGTCTTAAATCCTACTAAGTGAAATGTACTATATGAATGCACTGTTGTTATTTTGCTCAGCTGAAAGCAACATCCTCCGAGAGTAGAAGCGCTCCTATACCGCTCCATTAGGATCTTTTAGTCTTGCAATGTGGAGTCTAGAAAAAGTCCTCATATGGAAAGTGGGGAATGGAAAATGTATATGAATATGAGGCCAAAATGGCTGCCAAATTGACTTGATTTTAGCATTTATAGCAACATAGAATCCTCGATAAAAATGTCTGGGGTGTGGATCTTTTTGTTCCAGACACATGCCTGGAAGAGATCCTTGATTGTCCTTTTAGAGCTGAAAGCATCAAGAAAATCAATATTGGTGTAATATGAACTTTTCAAAATGATGATAGCTATGTCTACTTATCCTATGATTTTTATGAGACTTGGAAAGTTAGATGAAAATGCTCTACATTGACAGCACTAGATCCATATTCAGAAGGACTTCTCACAAGCATTGTTGATATTTCATGCTTTAATCCTATTTTAATGATAACAAAACATATAATATTCTTGAATATTATTATTGGTATTTATGATGACAAGCCATGTTTAATGTTGTTGAACTCAATTGTATTAATATTGCTTTAAATGGTAGGAAAATATGGATGATTACTTGATTTAGTATTGCTACATTAGTGAATTCCCTTGTTAATTATCTAATTTGAATATATGTTTGTTTGTGACATGGCAACACATTTTTTTATATAATCATATGAGATGCTTGAATTGCGGTGTGATCATTCTTACAATGGAATAATTTAATTTGCATATGCAATCAAACATATTTGAAAGGATTTGCAATTTTGCCTTGAAAAGATCTTGCAAATATGAAATGCTTTGCCTCCACACTTAGTTTAATCAAGTGACCATCGCCTTCTTGTTGTCTATGTTCTTCAATAGAATGAAGGTGCCTAAAAATAATAAATCCAATGATGGAGCTAGCAATCCAATTTTACATTTGGTGGTCTCTGGTTGTCGGCAAATTCAATGCCAAATGATTGCATCAATTGAATTGTATTGGAGTCGGCTATTTCTAGACTAAGTTTCTTATTCTTCTACAGAGTTCATGCTTGACTGATGCTTAATTGGTGCTTAAGCAAAAATATCCATAGAGCTTGCGCTTCATTGGCGCTCAATCGGAGCTTGAGTGAAACTATCCAGAGAGCTTGCCCTTCAAAAACGCCGATTTGAGCTTGAGCATAACTCTTTGAGAGAGCTTGTGCTTGACTAGCTCTTGATTGGAGGCTTAGGCAAACAATATCCAGAGAGCCTATGCTCAACCAATTGTTGACTGGAAATCAAGCATGAAGGGATCATGATAGTATGCCTTACTTAGAATTCACCACCATGACCAAATTGCAGAATTCAAAATCGATGAAGTATATTTGACAATGCCATCACTCCAATTAAACAAAAGACACAACAAAAGATATCATAATCATACGATTGTAATTCAATAGATTAAAATAACAACCAACCAAACATCTGAAGAGAAAACACAGAATCAACTCCCAATCAGCCAAAGTGAATCCCACAGCAAATTATAGGAACACCGAAGAAGATAATCCCTCACGAATCCCAATCTCTAAGAGCCATTAAAGTGTTCTTCACAATTCTCCAAAAGCTCTCCCTAATGAGCCTATGAGTTGTCTTGTATAACTTAAGAAACCCTAGTGACACATTAATTACCCAATTACCATTAATGAAGGTTATTGACATTCTTTTCCCTACATATTAAACCCAAATAAAGACAAACAAACAAATATGAAATGGACTCTCATTACAAATAGGCTTGCTGGCCCTCTAAAGTCTTTCCTCTCGTGTAGACATAGTACGAGTACTCCTCCAGGACCAAGATCTATATCATATCAGTAAGCTAGTGCTTACAGCTCGAGCAGAAGATACTTTTCTCCTGTTTGCATAGCTCCATAACTACTTTGACTTATTCCAATATATTTTGGGCATCAAATTCTCTGGACCTACGAGACAATAGTGCAATTCATTTGTTTTGATTTCGCGAAAGCCTTAGAGTGCCAACCACCAAACACGGGAGACATTTCTATAGTTTGAAAGGGATTTTTCACATGAAAACCAATTGTATTTTTTGCATGTAATTGTGGTCGTATATTTTCTTTATTTGCTGGTCCTATTAGGTTTGCACTAAGAGAGGATAAATTAATCCACGATTCTGCAGTATTTTAACCCATCATCAGATATTGAAGCAGCTACTTGTAGGGATAGGGGGCCTGGGGCTTCTTGTGTGCAATGAGACTAGTGATGCATTGTCTTGGCTTGCAGATACCACAGTGAACAACTAAAACATGATAATGAGACAGAGGAGGCCTTGGCTGGCCAGTTTGGTTGGAAGAATGCTCAAGAAGCAGGCTTCTTGGATACTTAGAGGATAATAGTCATTGAAGCACTCACACAAGAGGAGAAAACTGAGTTTGTCTTGTTGATTGAAGATTATGAAGTATCAGTTCTGGTATCTTCAGAAAGTTCATATATGGCTATTGCCGGTGGAAAATATATCTTAGATTTTCTTCATTCCCTAGTGCTGGATGATGGGTGAGAAAAGGGGAGGCTCCTTGGCTACCAAAACATTTACCAACATACCCAAATAGAAGGAACTTAAAGGCTCACAAACTTATAAAAAATTTGCGTAGAGGGATCCACAGCTGAATACACAAGCAAAATCATCTACAACTAATCGTAAATTAAAAGATTTAAAAAAGACAGATATTTTCAATTTTGTTAATATTATGTAAAGTCCCATATTTAATTGGCACTTAGATAAATGGCACATGCCACATGTAAATGGTGAATTCATAGGGTGCACATATGGCATCTATGTGGCATTCGGAAGTTATCTTTAGGGGTTTGATTAATTAAGCTGATTACAAACCTCCATTTTAACCAACCTAACTTCCAATTGTCATATTAAATTAATTAGATTTGTGTTTCTCATATATCATATTTGTCTATAAATAAACATGTGCCATTAGTTTTAGAAGAGAATGAAAAACACAAGAAAAGATGTGATAAGAAAAAATCAAAAAATCTTATTATTCTTATTAACTACTTACTGCAAAAAATAATTAATAGAGGCTAAATAATCTTGTTTTCTTTGGAGGTTTTGAATTTGATTTCATTAGTGTGAAATGCAATCGAATACGGCCTCATTATTGTTGGGATCCAAACCCTTTGTTTAAATCGTGAGAAAATAAATCGCTAATGCACAATAAGCCAATAATAATCACAAATAATGAAGCACACAAATTTCATGTGAAAACCCCATTTTCAAATGAGGGGAAAAATAACGGGACTATAAGTCCGAAAATAATCCACTCTGCAATGTATTCGGTTATAAAAATCCCAATAAATACACGGACACAATACATTGTAATAAATAAGCCTAATTAATAAAGAATACAAAACAAAATAGAAAAAATATAACCGATAAAATGTCCTTCTCAACTTCAAGAATAATATACCCAAGATCAATAGATAGTGAAATACGATTCGAAATTCAATCAAACGAGCAAACCTTCCTCTTTTCCCTTTTCTTTCTCTCTCTTCCTTTTCTCACTGTGTTGGCGCTCAGTCTTTCAAAAATTGTAAAGTTTAACCCTAAAAATCGTGTTAGAAACTTTTTTATCAGAAACGGTGCTTGAGCGCCCGTTAGGCGTGCATATATCATCTCTATGGCATTCGAAAGTTATTTTTAGTGGTTTGATTAATTAAGCTAATTACAAACCTCCATTTTAACCAACCTAACTTCCAACTGTCATCTTAAATGAATTAGACTTGTGTTTTTCATATGTCATATTTGTCTATAAATGTGCCATTGGTTTTAGAAGAGAATGAAAAATGCAAAAAAAGATGTGATAAGAAAAAATTAAAAAATCTTATTATTATTATTAACTGCTTACTTTGCAAAAAATAATTAATAAAGGCTAAATAATCTTGTTTTTGTTGGAGGTTTTGAATTTGATTTCATTAGTGTGAAATGCAATCAAATACGGCCTCATTATTGTTGGGATCCAAACCTTTTGTTTAAACAGTGAGAAAATGAATTGATAATACACAACAAGCCAATAATAATCACAAAAAATTAAGTACACAAGATTTTACGTGAAAAAACACATTTTCAAATGAGAGAAAAAATAACAGGACTATAAGTCCAAAGAATATCCACTCTATAATGTATTCGGTTAGAAAAACCCCAATGAATACACAGACACAGCACATTGTAATAAATGAGCCCGAGTAATAAAGAATATAGGACAAAAGAGAAGAAATATAACCGATAAAATATCATTCTCAACTTCAAGAACAATATACCTAAAGTCGGTGGAGAATGAAATACGATTCGAAATTCGATCAAACAAGCAAACCTTCTTCTTTTTCCTTTTCTCTCTTTCTTCCTTTTTCTCACTGTGTCGGCACTTAATGTTTCAGAAATTATAGAGTATAACCCTAAAAATCGTGTTAGAAACTTTTATATCAAAAACGGTGCTTAAGCACCCGTTAGGCACGCATCAAGCGCGAGCACACTGTGCAGCCGGCGCACGAGCGCTTCTTGAGCCATCATCATCCCGGCTACGGTTCGGCAAGTTTCAAGCCTTCCCCTTTGCACCGCTTTGATCATCATGTTAGATCCATTCTCCTCGATTCTAACATTGTCAAGTGTTAACAACTCTAAATTAATGACATTCTTCGCCCAATGATATCTCACATCAATATGCTTTAATCAATAATAAAATGACAAGTTTTTACAAAAATAAATAGCGCTTTGATGGACTTGAGACCTAATGTATGTAAAAGTGAGATCTTCATTTCGGATGTGGATCCTATGGTAGCTCATTTCACCAAATCTATTAGAGGTTTTTAAGCTCCTTGCCTATTCGGTATCCAAATGTCCCTCTCATCTCCTCCAGACTCTCCTCAGTGGACAATTAGGCTCTTGTGAACAGAGTGTCATGTAAAATTCTATCTTAAAAAATAGATAGTTGTCCTTTGCAAGTAGATTATAGTTAATCTCCTCAATTCTTTCTAATATTTATCCTTACTGGCATCCTTGTTCATTCTTCCAAAGGTTTGTCACAAAGCAACACATATTGCTCTTATTTGAAGCTGAGTTCCCAAATGAACTTTCTCATCTACAACATCTTATTTGCCTCCATCACCGTAATGAATTCCGCCTCATTAGTAGAGAGAGTAACACATTTTTTGCAATTTAGATTGCCACAAAATAGCTCCTCCCACAAATACAACCAGATACCTCGAGGTAGACTTTCAATAGTCAATATCTCTCATCATGTCTGCATCAGTATACCCAACCGGAAATAACTTGTCATTTCCAAAACATAAACATATCTTGGAAGTTCCACTAAGATACGTCAATATCTACTTCACCACAGACCAATACTCCTTTCTGGGATTGGAAAGAACACAGCTAACTCTTCCAATGGCATGAGCAATATCAGGTCTTGTACACATCATCACATACATCAAACTACCCATGACCGAAGAGTAAGGGATGCTTCTAACGCTAACTTTTTCATTGTCCATTGAAAGACATTGCCGGTTGTTCAACTTAAAGTAATTGGCTAACAGAATGCTTACCGGCTTAGACTTCTCTATATTAAGACGTTGAAGAACTTTCTCAGCGTAGCTTTCTTGGGACATCCTCAATTTCTTCACTTTCCAGTCGCAAATTATTTTTATGCCAAGAATTTGCTTCACCAGCCCCAAATCCTACATGACAAAGGATTTCTCAAGATGCTACTTCAATTCAATTATCCAAGAGGCTTTTCGCCCAACAATAAGCATATCATTCATATATAGTGGACGAATAATTAAATCGTCTTTTGAAAACTTTTGAACAAAGACACAATGGTCCAAAATGGTCTTTCAGTAACCTTGACTTACCATAACAACTCAAACTTTTTTGTACCACTGTCTCAGCGCTTACTTTAGCTCATAAAGGTTTTTCTTTATACCATACAAGATGTTCATTCCCTTCAACTTGAAACCCCTCTGGCTGCTCCATATTGATCTTCTCCTCAAGGTCATCACAAAACAATATCGTCTAAACATCAAATTGTTCAACTTCCAAATCAAGGACCACAACCAATTCAAGAACCATCTTGATTAAAGATATCTTCACAATAAGAGTGAAAATTTCCTCAAATTCAATGCTCCTCCACTAATTGAACCCTTTCACAACCAATTTTGATTTATACCATGGTTATGGGTTGTTCCCATTAGTTTTCACACGAAAAACCTACTTATTCTTCAAAGCTCGTTTTCCCTTAGGCAACTTGGTCAATTCGAACGTGTGATTTTCTTGCAACAACTTTATTTTATCTTGCATAACCTCCATCCACTCTGACTTATGCTCATCCTCTATTGTTTTGTCAAAACTTTCTGGTTCTCTATCATCGGTAAGCAATACATACTCATTAGCCAATAAGCGAAAGGAGGGCTCTCGATTTCTCATGGATCGTCGAAGTGAAATAGTCTTGTCGGATCCAAAATCTTCATGAGAAATAGTGTCATCCTCACATAGTCCACTCCATCAGGCATAGGAGGGCCACAGTTTTCTTTTCCTTCAACATTGCCTTGATCACCGTCTTTATTTTGAATTGGCATCATTGTTAAGGATTCAGGATTTGTATCATAAAGCTAATTGTTATCATTGTTGGAGATGACTTTCTCCGCTTTACCAATATCTTTAAAAATCTCATCCTCAACAAACACCACATCCATTAACTAGACAAGTTTCTTCTCTATCGAATCATAAAATTGATAGCCCAACTCATTTTCCCCATAACCAAGAAAAATGTATTGTCTCATCTTCAACTCCAACTTAGACCTCTCGTCTTTTGGGATATGGATAAAAGACTTACACCCAAATACTTGTGAGTTGTCATAGGATATCTCCTTTCCAGACTACACCTTTTCCGGTACTTCTCTATTTAGTAGGCTACCTGATAATAGGTTAATCACGTAAACCACGGCATTCAAGGCTTCCTCCAAAAAAGAATTGGGGAGCTTCACCTCCAAAAGCACGCATCAAATTCTCTCAGTCAATATCCTATTCATCCTTTTAAATACACTGTTCAGTTGCAGTGTCTTCGATTGAGCCTTTGATGTTAAATTATGTTGTTCCGACAATATGCATCGATGCACCAATATATTTCCCTCCATTATCACTTCAGATGCACTTCAACTTCTTCGCCATTTGTCTCTCTACAACGGCATGAAATTGTTTGAAGATCTCAAGGCCTTGATCCTTCAACTTTATCAAATATACCCACAATTTTCTCAAATAATCATCAATGAATGTGATGAAGTAAAGTGTTCCTTTGCGTGTTTTAACTTTAAGAGGGCCACATATGTCAGTATAAATCAACTAAAGAAGATCCGTCTTCCTCATGAATGAGTTTCTATGAAATGAAACTCTCTGTAACTTTCCTACCATACAATGAGCACAGGTCTTCAATTTTGCTTCCTACACACCCTGAAGGAAGTTCCTCTTAGCTAGACAATTCATCCCCTTTTTACTCACGTGACTTTATCATCAAACTTGATGCCCATACCACTCAATTAGTCAACACATTCTTGGAATTCATTCAAGTGTTCGACTATAGATATCCCATCCTTATATCTTACTTGCACCAATTTCATCAAGCGATACAATTTGTTATTACCGATCTTCGAGGCATACAGCATTTCAAGCTTTTCCCATAACATTTTTGTGTGTGTTTCATTTTTAATGTGATTATGTACATTATCATCAACAAATTATCGAATGCAGTTACAAACTTATTTATATTTAAAAGCCCATTCCTCCTCGGATTTTAACTTGGGTTTTTTAGTAGCAAACAATGGAAGATATATTATTTTAACAAACAACAAATCCTTCATCTTACTCCTCCAAATATCATAGTTTGAGACATTCAAGCAAATCATCTTATTTCCAACCTCCATTTGTTTAAACAAGTTTCAATACATGACAATAATAACTGTATCTTTGATACCACTTTTTAGGATCTAAACCTGTTATTTAAACCATGAAGAAATAAATTGACAATGTACCACAAGCTAATAATAATCATAAATAATGAAGCATACAAAATTTTATGTAGAAAATCTATTTTCAAATGAGAGAAAAAACTACAGGACTATAAGTCCGAAGAATATCCATTCTGCAACATGTTCGGTTACAAAAATTCTAATGAATATAAGGACAGAACACCTTTTAATAAATGAATCTGAGTAATAAGGAATACAAAACAAAAAAGAAGAAAAAGACTAGTAAAATATCCTTCTCAGCTTTAAAAATAATATACCCAAGGTTAATAAAGAATAGAATACGATTCAAAACTCAATCAGATGAGCCAACCTTCCTCTTCTCTCTTTTCTCTCTCTTTCTCTTCTTTTCCTCACTGTGTCGGCGCTTAATATCTCAAAAATTGTAAAGTATAACTCTAAAAATCGCATTAGGACCTTTTATATTAGGAACAGCACTCGAACACTCGTCATGCGCACATCAAATGTGAGTGTACTGTGTGGCCGGCGCACAAGCATCCCTTGAGCGTGCATCAGGCATAGAGCAATCTAGACAAATTCTGCTCATGCGTCCCTCAGGCGCTCCTCAAAAGCCCTCAATCTGGACAATGTGCACATGTGCATCTCTCAAGCCCTCCTCAGGCGCCCATAATTTAGACAATCGGTGCACATATATGTATTAGGCACCTGTTGCACACCACTCAGAGGCTTTCCCCCGATCAAGCCAAGGTACGTGTGTCATCGTACGTACCACCAAATAATACATTAAATAGAAATGGGACTCACAAGGGAGTGACTTACAACCCAACAATCATATCCTTGAGATGGTTCATGCAAACCCATTTACACTTATAAGGGGCAAATAATATTTTAAGGAAAGTAATAATGTAACACGCCTTAAAGCATTACCTTTAAAATATTCTTTAATTCACAGGATGATTCTTAAAGGTCCGGTTTCTTTCCCCCAACAAATAATAGTCTTCTCTATATAACTACGAATTAGAAGGGGAAAAAAATTGTTGGCATATAATGCTTCCTGTAGTGAGATGAATACAAACAGATCAAATTTCTTCCATAAAAATAATGTAATGCTAATCTTCAACCGATTTCAAATTAGTCCGCATCACGATAAGTCACTGCATCTTTTCCATTAATTGAGAAAATGTATTTGTTCAATAACATTCCACTAAATTCTGATCCTTACTGGATTCAACTAAAAGATTACGCATTTCGTTCATCATTCAGAAAAAATTAAAAAAGGAAAATCAAACCACAAAGGAAGATAAATTTGAAAAAAATATATCAAGTAGAAGCGAAGTGTACCCCAATGAAATCATCGAAACGAATATCAAGAAAGAACGAGCTATGATAGGATAAAGGAAGGATACTTATGCTGCTGAAGAAGCGTTTCACAGATTGCTTGGCCATTTCTGCGATTGCAAAGTGCCACCGGGGATGGGGGGTGAAGGGGAGAGATCTCGCCACCGTGACGAAGAGCTCCTACGGTGAGTTGGCCCCTAGTCCATCAGATGTTTCGAGGTTATTAATGGCGTTTGGATTCGTAAGGAGCGGCACCACCGGTTCGGGCAATCCGTCCGGTCCAATTGGTCATCAGAAATTAAGTATTGACCTAAAGCTCAATGGAATTACATAGCACAGTTATTAACGATTTGAATTTGAATATATTTCAAAAGCGTATTCTACAAGCGGTAGAAAGTTAATGATGTAATATTTTACATTTATATTTATATTTTTTAAAACCTTTGAATATATTTATTTTGGGATCATTTAATTGTTTTATATTGTCTCTAAAATCCAAGTCTTTCTAGTTTATCGGGAATCAGCACTTTTCTATAAAGAACTTCAAATTGTGTTACACCAATATTTGTTTGATTATTATTGGTGTTGGCAAATTCAGTTATCATAAATAATTGTTTCAATTTTCTTTAATCTTCAAAATTAAAACTCTAAGAATATTCTCTAAAATCAAAATCTTCTACTCTAATTGTCTATCCATTTACGGATAAAATGTCATACTAAATTTTAATTTCGTACCTTATTTCAAATCTAAATTTTTCCCAAACTTTGGTACAAATCTTGGATCTCAATCCTGAGGCGTCGTTAGGTCCGAATTCTTGTGCGAATTAGGGAGCTTTCGGATTCCTTCATCGAGTCGAATCACGAATAGGTTCGGTCTCCGCGTCTCTCAATCTAGACCCTACGCACAACAAATTGCAAATAAGAGGTCAGAGGATGGCGGAAGGTTATCCCAACATAAACACTCCGATACTCAAGTCAAAAATCTTTATCTGTGAATGAAAAGATATACGCATGGAAGTAAACATGATAAAAATGCAAAAATGATGGGATGAGGGGAGTACATGGGATGCTAGAAGAAAGCCTATGGGCCCTTGGTGCACTGCTAGAAGTGGCTCACTATTTGTTGCCGTGAGGTGGCAGTAGTTCGAAAGAAGAGAGTTTGGTTCTTTTTCCTCGTTACTCTGAGTATTGAGTGAAGGATTAGAATCTTTATCTCAGGTCACTGCTTAAGCTCTTTTTCGAAATGAATATCCCCCCTCTCAATCGATGAAGAGGGTATTTGTAAGCTCCTTTAGGGAGGCCTTTGAGAGTCGAAATCTTTGACAAGTGGCTTGCCGGTATTTACTAGCCACTGCGCACTAGCGGCAGCCAGCGGTATCAATTATCGCTTTATGGAGGTGAGGAGACCATTGTCAGGCGTGGCCAACGTAGGCCTGTTAGACTTGGCTGGGACTGACTAAGCCGCTACTGAGGCGGCATGTATTGTGACTTGTCAGTATTGACCTTATCTTTCATTGATTGACATCCTCTGAGCCGACGCCTCCTGTGCCGGCAGTAAGCGGTTGCCTCTGCAAAGGTGCGAGCGACACTGATTGGCTGCGTGTTTGGGCCATCCAGTGGGCCTTGTTTTTTAGTCTCCTGGGATGTCGTTGCTGAGCTGGCTCCTCTACTGATCAGACCCATTTTCTTTCAGCTGGCTTTATTGGTTCTGGCCAAAATCCATATTGGACCCATTATTAACCCCTCATGCCTAAGGATAGCCCATTGTCGTGCCCTGGCATGTCAAAGGTGGGTCCCACCGTTAGTCTGCGTGGGCCTTCTCAAGATGTGCTAGTCTCCGATCCTCAGGGGCATCGCTCCTTCCCCATGCGAATATGCAGCCTTTCAGGGGCTCTGCAGGGATTCAGGGTTCTGTTGGAAAAGATTCACAACTTGGGAATCGGCTTTGCATTAATGGCCTTCCTATTTTTTGATTGATGGTCATCGAGTGATGCACCCCTTTGGGAGCTCATTGGGTCTCCTGCATGGCTATAAATTGAGGGGTTCTCAGCTTGAGTGACCCAAACTTATCCCATCGTTGGTGAAGCAATGTAGAGTTCTTGTTTCATCTTGCGTCCCATGAAGTTTTGCAAATTAATTGGATGAATCTACGGGAAATTTGTAGCCGCTGTTGAAGCATACTCCTCTCATGGATGCTTCCTCATTGTAATGAGGGTGGCTCGGCCACTCTGCAATTGTCATTTACCTTCTTTCTTGCTAGCCAGGGTTCCTAGCTGCAGGGGAGCATCGCGAGGCCAGCGTGCCGGTTCAGGGGATTCCATTCCCTCAAAAGCATGTCGTCACCGTCTCTTACTGCAGCTGGTTGTTCAACTGTGCTAGCTGAAAGAGGAGGCGAGTCTCGGAGTTCCATTGGGATGCAGGCGAGTGCATCGCGATTTTTGTGGAACTCCTAATGGATGCCTTTCCTTCGCTTGTAGCAGAACCTGTCCGCTGGGGAGCATGGGATCATCGTCCACCCCATCCATCCAAGAGGGGAATCAGTGCCGGGGTAGATGCCTCCAAAATGAGGTGATTGTACTTTGCTTTATTTCTTTTTCTTTTATACTTGCGCTAACGCAAGCCTTATGTTCCGTAAAGAACACTTCAATGAATAAAAACGTTAATTTTTGTCTTTTATCTCTTGTGTCATTGAATTTTCTCTTTATTGTTTCAAACGATATGACTCAAGGGCTGCAGGGCCCTCTCGCCGCCATACATGATTGATCGCTTGCTTATTCTGAGTGCCTAGCATATTTTAGTCGTCCTTGTCAATGCCCATCCCTTCAGTCCGTGCTTGGACTGTTGGCAGGATGGTCCGGCGGGAACCGCTTGGGGGCTTATGCCGTCTATATCTTGCCCTGGATGACTGAATGATACTAATGAATGGCGTGTCAATCAAGTTCGTCTGCATTAAACCCGCCGGGAACTATAGGGTCATCGCATCATAATCGCCTTTCTTGAAATAGCGCGATGCTTCAGGATGTCGCCACGTGGAGGGATTTCATTCGAAGGCGGAATGCCACCCCTTAGTTAAGTGACGCCATCTTCTTGGGGAAGTTTTGGCTATTTAAGCACCAAGGACTTCTCTAATTTGAGCATCCATTTACTATTGTGAAATGCGAAATCGAAGCCTGTGGTCGTTCCCTCATTCCTTTGGTTGTGGTCACGATAATGGTCGACGGGGTGCATGACGTTGCTCCAGGACTATTAGCAGGGTCGTCCTCCTTTTCGGGGTCTGAGCCCTCCACCGAGGAGTCATGATGGGGCGAACGAGGGCTGAGAGGCCATGACAAGGTAGGGCTTCCCATAGCGGCAGTGGAAGGTTGCCTCTTGGAGCCTTTAGTAATAGGGCCAGTGAGGCCTTAGAGAGTGCCGCCGAGCTTTGAATCCGAAGAGGCTTCTAATTCCTCTTGGTGCCGAGGACCAGAGGGAGCCAGTCAGTTGATTCGCCATGCCCAGCGAGCAGTTGAGAAGATTGAGATCCGAGTGTAGGCTGCCATTGCTAAGATTGATTAGAGTTGGGCGCGAGCAGCTTACTTCGAGCAAGCATGGTCGGAGGCGGAGACGAGGTCATCGTAGTTGGTCGACATCAACTTGCAAGCCTAGAGCCCGATCGCTGTTCTTCAGGAGGAGCTCGAGCAGTGCTAGGTGCAACTCAGGGAAGAACACATTGTCCACACACGGTTAGAGGCCTAGCTGAGATCAGGGATCTGGCCAGAGGACCTAGCACTCATGCTGGAAGGAAGATTCCAGGAAGGGATTCGATTCAGTCGAAGGATAGCTTCTATGGCAGTGCCTGGCTTTGGCATTGGCCTCTTAGATTCTCGGAATGTGGGTGCCTAGACGCACTTGAAGTTAACAAAGTTCCTTACTCCCAATCTGCTTGAGTGACCACTAGTCAGCTTTACCTGTAAAGAAATTTTATTAGTGAAATTTATTAATAAAATTTCTTTGCAATAGAATAGTCTATCTGTTGTGATTTGTTGTGTTCGGATGACTTATTTTGCCCTTTTGGTTTAGATGTCGGATGGACTACCACCGTCGTTTCCGATAGCCGATATTCTTGTATTAACTGCATGGTGTGACGATTGGGATCCGACAGACGGCTGCAGCGTGAGTGAGGGGGCCGTTTGTCAAGCTCCATAATGGGCTGCCTTGGACAGACGTACTGCCTCTGTTGAAGGGAGGTGTGCCATGGCCAATATTCAAGACGACCCTTACATTTTCTCGTGTGACATCGCTTGTCCTTCTCTTGTGTTGCCTATTTAAACGGTGCTTCCCCTCGCCATTCACACCTTACGTGTAACTACTTCGAGAATCCACGGCGAAGAAGAAAAGCTCTCCTTCCACCATTCGTCAAACGGTAGGCGACATGAAGTCAGTTCTTTCGGCAAGCGTCATTGCTGCTCTGAGGGTTAACTATCATATTCTGAGTGACTAGGCCCATCTTCTTCTTAGCGAGGGGGGAAGAGCAAATGCGCCCCCTGCGGATTTCATTACTATGTATGAGCACCACTTGAAGTGTGAGCTTCACTTTCCCATGGTGTTTGATTTGTATAGGATCTTCGAGGCGCTCGGTGTTCCGATAGCATGGTTTTATCCTAATGCCATACGCTACCTGGTGTCCTTGTGCATCTTCATCCGCCTTCACGATTGTGGAATCACCCGCACTCGGTGAAGGTGATCTTTTGCTTTGCTAAATTGAAGGATTGGGTTTCAATGTCTTCTTGCCCAGGCTTTAGTTTCCGAGGGACGAACCCTAACTCAGTGAAAAATTGGAAGAATCACTTTTTCTTCCTAGCTGCTCTCCAGAGTGGGAGATTTCTCGCGAGTGGGGTCCCTTGAGCAATTTCTTCTCGAAAAGCGTTAGCGAGGAGGAAGTGAACTAGGTGAAAGATCTGATCAATCATATCTAAGCGAAAATTGAGACATTCACCATTCAGAGGTTTTATTTGACCTCCGAACTCTTCATGGCCGTCAGATGGGAGCCCGCAAGTAGCATGGCAGCGGCTGCCGCCCAAAAGAGGAAAGCCAAGGCCCTAGTTATCAGAGAACTGTCGAGGGAGTCACCCTAGCGGAGTGGCTCATCGCTGTCACTGGATTCCTCTTCTAATGAGGACGTGGCAGCCCTGAAGAGGTTGAGGGGGGTCGGAGACACTTCTTGCAGGAGGGCCCTAATATTGCCAGCCGTGTTGGGCCAGTTTGCTAGGTCCGCCTCGACGACGCCCACCGGGATCACTGTCCGTGGCGCGGAGCTAGAGCCGCAGCTACACGTGGGAGTCGCCGAGTGCTCTTGATTCTGGCCGTCGCTTTGGCAGAATATGGGATTCCCTTGGTTGGGCTTCCCCCGGACGAGGGGTCCATGCCAAGTTCCCTGTTTGACGTCAAGGCGAGACCCTCCACCGGTAAGTGGCCAGTTAAGTCCTTCGGAGGGGTGGGCACGGGCACCATGGAGGCAACAACCGGCTCGACAAAGCTCATTAAGGTGGTTGATCTAGAGCCTACTTCTGCTCCTGTGAATGCTCCAGAGGCAGTCGATGCCCTAGTTAGAGTGTCGCCCGAGCCATCCGTCACAGGTCTTGAGGTTGCTACAGAGGCTGTTTTGCCCAAGGAGGTCGTTGTTGAAGCTCCAATTGGTGAGGTTTTGGTGAGTGGGACAGAAGAGGCTATCGAGCGGCCGGAGCCCCCAAGTGTGTCCAATCCTGAAGCCATGCCGAATCCGCCTAGCACTACAAAGGAGTCATTCATTGTGGTGTGATTTCTTCGCTCATCAAGTTGGGAATCTGTCTGCTGACTCCCTTTGTACAATGTTTCTCGCTCTACCAGGATTCATGGGCTTCTCGTCTCTTTTTTTTTTTTTCCAGATCCCTAACGTGATTCAATTCTTCCACATTACTCTTTCTCAACAGGATGAACGCACCTGCCAGGCTCAAAAAGAGGGTGAACGGGATGCCAAGCAGCGTTGGACGGGCGAGGACGCCACCCTGAAGTTGGAGAATGAATGGTTGAGAGGTGAACCGCAGGCGGTTGGGGACCTCATTGTTAGCTTGTAGAATCGGTGTGCTCGAGCTGAGGTACTACGGTTGGTCGTTCATTTATGTTGATTCCCGGAGGCGAGTTTCAAAGTTCTATTGGGACGCAAGCAAGTGTGTCGCGGCTTCGGTGGGACTCCTAATGGATGCCTTTCCTTCGCTTTTGGCAAAATCCCCTGCCGAGCTTAGCAAGATCATGAGTCATGAACTCGGTCAACTTTGAGCACATCCGGACCTGCATTTTGAGAATCTAGGAGGCCAACGCGAAGGCCAGGCACCGCCAGAGAAGCTATCCTCCGGCTGAATCGAATCCCTTCCTTCCAGCATGGGCGCTAGATCCTCTGGCCAAATCATCGATCTCAGCTTGACCTCCAACTGCGCGTGGACAACTTGTTCTTCCCTGAATTGCACCCTGCACTGCTCGAGCTCCTCCTGAAGGACAGTGATCCGACTCTAGGCTTACGAGTTGGTGTCGGCTAACTGTGACGACCTCGCCTCTGCCTCCAATCATGCTTGCTCGAAGTAATCCACTCACACCCGATTCTACTTGATCTCGGCAATGACGGCCTACACCCGAATCTCAATCTCCTCAACTACTCGCTGGACATAGCAGATCGGCCGACTGGCTCCCTCAGGTCCCCACCGCTGAGAGAAATTGGAAGCCCCTTTGGATTCAAAGCCGAGCAGTGCTCTCAGAGGCCTCACTGACCCAATAACTGAAGGCTCTGAGTGGCAACCTTCCATTGCAACTACGGCAGGCCCTACCTCATCATGGCCTCTTAGCCCTCATACGGCCCATCATGACTCCTCGGTAGAGGGCTCAGACTCCAAAGAGGAGGACGACCCTACTAACAATCCTGGAGCAACATCACGCACCCCATTGGCCATTGTCATGACCGAAACCAAAGAAAAGAGGGAACAACCATAGGCTCAGATTTTGCGTCTCACAACAGCAAATGGATGCTCAAATTGGAGAAGTCCTTGACGCTTAAATAGCCAAAACTTCCCCATGAAGACGGTGTCGCTTAACTAAGGGGAGGCATTCCACCACCCAACGAAATCCCTCTACGTGGCAACGCCTTGAAGTATCGCGCCTTTTCAAGAAAGGCAATTATGATTCGATGGCCCTACAATTCTCGGCCCATTAAATGCAGACGAGACCTGATTGACGTGCTCTCCATCAATATCATTCAATCATCCAGGGCAGAATATAAACGACACAAGCCCCCAAGCTGTTCCCGCCTGACCATCTCGCTGACGTTCCAAGCATGGACTCGAGAGATTGGCATTGGCAAGGACGACCAAAAGACACTGGGCACTCAAAATAAGCAAGCGATTGAACATGTATGGCAATAAGAGGTTATACAGCCCTTGAGTCATACAGTTCGAAGCAGTAAAGAGAAAATTCAATGACACAAGAGATAAAACGAAAACAATAATGCTTTTATTCATTAAAGTGTTCTTTACATAGTACAAGGCTTGCGTCAACATCTATACAAAAAAATAAATAAAGCGAAGTGCAAGAAGTAGCAGAAGAGCGGCACCATCAGGAAGGCTCGGCTTTGAGCATAGATGCACATCACCTCATTTTGGAGGCATCTACCCCGACATTGATTCCCATCTTGGATGGACAGAGTGGACATCGATCCCATGCTCCCAATGAGACAGGTTTCGCCACAAGCGAAGGAAAGGCATCCATCAAGAGTCCCATGAGAGCAGCATCCCAATAAAACTCCAGGACTCGCCTCCTCTTTCAGATAGCATAGATGGATGATCAGCCACAATAAGAGACGACGACGACATGCTTTCGAGGGAATTGAATCCCCCAAACCAGCATGTTGGCCTCACGATACTCCCCTTGCAGCTGGGAACCTTGGCTAGCTGGACAGAAGCCACATGACAATTGCAAAGTAGCTGAGGCACCCTCGTTACAACGAGGAAGCATCCATGAGAGGAGTATGACGACAGGCTTCAAAAGCGGCTGCAAATCTCCCACAGAATCCATCGATTCCCTTACGGAACTCTACAGGGCATAAGATGAGCCAAGAGCCCCGCATTGCTTCACCAACAATGGGATAAGTTTTGGTCACCCAAGCTGAGAACCTCTCAATTTATAGCCGCACAGAAGGCCCAACGAGCTCTCAAGGGGGTGCACCACACAATGACCGTCAATCAGAAAACAAAAAGGCCAATAATGCAGAGTCGACTCCGAGACTATGAATATTCCCCACCAGAGCACCAAAACCCTTGAGCTCCTCCTGAAAGGACGCATGTTCACATGGGAAATGAGTGACGCCCCTGAGGATCGGAGACTGGCACATCTCAAGAAGACCCATGCGAACCAACGGCGGGACCCACCTTTGACTTGCCAAGCCCTAACAACGGGCCATCCCCCAACATGGGCGGCTAGTGATGGCTCCACCATGGATTTGGGTCGGAACAAACAAAGCCCAACTAGAAGAAAATGGGTCCATTTAGCAGAGGGGCTCACTCAACAACGACTTCTTAGAAGACTAAAAAACAAGGCTGACTGGACACCCCAAACGCGCAGCTAATCAGAGTCGCTTGTACCCTTACAGAGGTGATTACATGCTACTAGCGTGGGAGGTGTCGGCTCAAAGGATGTCAGCCAATGGGAGATAAGGGCAACGCTGACAAGTCACAACACACGCTATCCAACAGCCACTTAGCCAATCCAAGCCAAGTCTAACAATCCTGCATTGGCCACGCCTAACAATGGTTTCCTCGCCTCTATAAGGCAACAACTGATACCACTGGCCACCGTCAGCACGCAGTAATCGGCGAATCCTAACAAGTCACTTGTCGGATATCGCGGCTCCCAAAGGCCTCCTTAAAGGAGCTTACAAATGCCCTCTCCATCGGCCAAGAGGGAGGATACCCACTTCAAAAAAGAGCCGAAGCGGTGACCTGAGATCAAAATCCTGATCCTTTAGCTAGCGCTCAGAGTAATGAGGAGAAAGAGCTAAGCTCTCTTCCCTCGAACCACCACCACCTCATGACAACATTAGTGAGCCACTCCTAACAGTACACCAAGGGAGTACAAGCCTCCTTCTAGCATCCCACGTACTCCCCTTACCCTAGCATTCCTACATTCTCATCACGTTTACTTCCACGTGTGTATCTTTCAGTTTCTGAGAAAGATTTCTGATTTGAGCGTTGAATTATTTATAGTGTGATAACCTCTCATTGTCCTTTGACGTCTTATTTGTAGTTTGTGGTGCATAGGGCCCAAATTGAGAGACACAGAGACCGGAACCTATTCGCAGCCGACTCAGACGAGGAATACGAAGGCTCCTTAATCTATACAAGAACCCAGACCCAATGATGTATTATTATCTACCTCGGCGCCGATTCCCCTCTTGGATGGACAGAGTGGATGTCGATCTCACACTCCCAGAGAGACAGGTTCTGCCACAAGCTAAGGAAAGGCATCCATTAGGAGATCCACTAAAGCCGTGACACACTCGTCTGCATCCGAATGGAACTCTAGGACTCGCCTCCTCTTTCGGCCTGCATAGATGAACGACCAGCAGCAGCAAGAGACGGCGACAACATGCTTTTGAAGGAACAGAATCCCCCAAACCAGCATGACAACCTCGCAATGCTCCCCTTGCAGTTGGGAACCCTAACTAGCCGGAGAGGAGGCACATGACAATTGCAAAGTGGCCAAGCCACCCTCGTTACAACGAGGAAGCATCCACGAGAGGAGTATGACAACAGGCTTCAAAAGCGGCTACAAATCTCCCACAGATCTATCCGATTCCCTTACGGAACTCCACAGGGTGCACGATGAGCCAATAACCCGGCATTGCTTCACCAACGATGGGATAAGTTTAGGTCTCCCAAGCTGAGAAACCCTCAATTTATAGCCACACAGAAGGCTTGATGAGCTCTTAAGGGGGCGCACCACCTAATGACCGTCAATCAGAAAACAGGAAGGCCATTAATGCGAAGCCAATTGCCAGGCTGCGAATATTCTCTGACAGAGCACCGAAACCCTTGATCTCCCCCTGAAAGGCCGCATATTCACATGGGGAAGGAACGATGCCTTTGAGGATCGGAGACTGGCGCAGCTCGAGAAGGCCCATGTGAGCCAACAGTGGGACCCAACTTTGACATGCCAAGCCCAAGCAATGGTCCATCCCTAGGCATGTGAGGCTAGTGATAGGTCCAACATGGATTTGGGTTGGAACCAATGAAAATCAATTGGAAGAAGATGGGTCCGATCAGCAGAGGGGCCAGCCCAGTATCAATGTCTCAAAAGACACAGAAATAAGGCCCACTGGACGCCCTAAGGTTATGTTTGGTTACAAGAATTGGGGGAAAAGAATTGCAATTCCCGCGGGAATTGCAATTCCTCCGTTTGGTTGCAAGAATTGTGGGAATTGCTATTCCCACATATATATTTTTTATTTTATTATTATTATTATTATTATTATTATTATGTATTATTGTTATTATTATTATTATTAGGTATCATTATTATTATTATTATTATTTTGTATTATTATTATTATTATTATTACTTATTATTATGTTTATTATTATTATTATTATCATCATTATTATTATTATTACTATTCCCACCTTATTCCTCATACTATTCTCCAAACCAAATAATGGAATACTAATTCCCACCTTATTCTATTCCAACAACCAAATATAAGAATAACAATTTCAACTCTATTCCCATCCATTTCTATTCCCTGGAATAACTATTCTATTCTCACCTTATTCTATTCCAGCAACCAAACGTATCATAAATGCACAGCCAATTAGTATCGCTTGCACCCCTACAAGGGCAACTGCAGGCTGCCAGCGCAGGAGGCGTCGGCTCAGAGGATGTCAGCTAATACGAGATAAGGTCAACGCTGACAAATCACAACACACACCGCCCAAATAACCACTCGGCCAATCCAAGCCAAGTCTAATAGACCTGCGTTGGTCACGCCCAACAGTGGTCTCCTCGCTTCTATAAGGCAATAATTGACACCGCTAATTACCGCCAGCGCGTAGCGGCTGGGGAATCTCAGCAAGCCACCTATCGGAGATCCCAACTCCCAAAGGCCTCCCTAAAGAAGCCTAAAAATACCCTTTCATCATCTGAGAGGGGGGATACCCACTTCGAAAAAGAGCCTAAACGGTGACCTAAAATCAAGATCCTGATCCTTCACCTAATGCTCAGAGCAACAAGGAGAAAGAACCAAACTCTCTTCTCTTAAACCATCGCCACCTCACGACAATGACAGTGAGCCACTCCTAGCAGTGCACCAAGAAAGTACAAGCCTCCTTCCAACATCCCACGCACTCCCCTCATCCCAACATTTCTACATTCTCATCATATTTACTTTCACGCGTGTATCTTTCCGTTTCTAGAGAAAGATTTTTGACTTGAGTATAGGAGTGTTTACTGTAAGACGGCTTTCCATCGTCCTCTAACCTCTTATTTGTAACTTGTGGTTCACAGGGCCTAGGTTGAGAGATGCAAAGATCAGACTTGTTCATGATCTGACTCAGATAAGAAATTCGAATACTCCCTAATTCGCACAAGAACCTAACCCAGGGACACAATAGATCCAATATAATCAAAGTTGAAATTTCATATAGCCTAATAATTTTATTTATGTATAGTTTCACTAATTGGTCCCTTGAGAATGTTGTATTAACGCTAATAAAATATGCCAATTTAGTGAACCAATCTACTATTACTAAAATAGCATCATGATTTCTAATCATCCAAGATAAATCAACCATAAAATTTATGGTAATATGTTCCTATTTCAAGTTAGTGATTGGTAATGGCATCAAAAACCTCTCACAATTTATTATCATTGGCTTTTACTTGTTGAAAAATTGGACATTTTCTCCACAGAAACCACAACTTCTCTTTTTATATTTCTCTACCACAATATTTGTATATTATTTACCTCGGGGGGAATCATGTATTTGGACATATGAGCTTAATTCAAAATTTATTACTTTATCCCTTAATGTTGGGGATGCAAGCACGATCCTAAAGCTTAACAATTTCACTATTACGAATGTTGAATTTGGCTTGTGATTATTCTTTCATATCTGCGGCAATATCTACTATGAAGAGATTTTTTATTTGTACTTCCTTTATTTTTTTAATAAATACCAACTGCACGTAAATATATGACAACATTGTTTGCATATCATTTGAGTACAATCATATATTTTAATTTTTAATCATTTGCAACATTCTCCATTCCTTTATTATCAAATGGACTACCAAGCCCGATGATTTTTAACTCAATACATCTACTATCTTATTTGCTTCCTCAGATAGAATTAGATCTCGTGATTATAATCATTCAACCAAGTCTATCCATCATTATTGTTTGATTTTCATTTAATTTATAAAATAGTATCCATAAATCTTCAGTATAAAAAATAATGGTTGCTAACTTCAAATCATAAGTATGACAGTTTTGCCTTAACCCCAAAGCAATAACTTTCCATTTGCATAACAACTAATCAATTCACAATATCTATTGGATCAACTTTAAATCCCTTTAACCATAATATAGATAAATAAATTATAAAACAACACTAATAACCACACAACTAATATCTCATAACTAATTTCAAACTACCAAATAACTATATAATAATTTTATGGTATGTTAAAATGATAAGAAATAACATAACCAATCATATTCTCTCCTTATAATAATAATTCCTAACCTTACAATATAACGTCAACATTTAGCATACTAAACCACACTTCTACCATACCACCTAAAAAACCTCATGATTACAACATAACACAAAGCTTGTGTACTAAAACACTACTTAAACAAACTTAACCTTTTATAAAAATCACAGCCACCTAAATTTAGTACAATTCTAAGGTTCTATATTTATACCAAATCACATATAAATATGGAAGAATACTATTATCATAGGCCCTAAGAACCAATTTCGAAGTCCAACATGGAATTGTCCATCAAACCTAAACAATTTATGACAATAGCATTCTTATCTAATAATAGATTAAATGCATGATAGAAGATATTTATTAAGTAATAGCCTCAACAGAAAGACATTTCGCCAACCATGACTTATTGATAGTCATAGTTTTATCCGTGACACTCACTTGGTTAACAACTTTAGCCTTATTCTAAATTTTGTTCACAATTATACGCTCATCCAACATAGTTTGTACACTATAATTTTTATCTTTATTTTTTGCATTGAAAGTATCACAATATCAGAAGACGTGCCTCCAAATTTTGGATCCTCTATTCATACTCTTTAATTCCATACCCATTTCATATATACCCCATTCCTACATTTTTTTTCTATTTAAAGTAAAGGTGGAAACTATAAGTTTCTTTTATCCTCTGTTCTCAAATTTGTCAACCCAATATAATGCTCCTAAATATCACAAAATCACGGGCACAATCTATCAATTTGAAATTCCACTAGCACAAGCACTACTCCAATTACGCAAACAAGATCTCAAATCTGGTCAAGCATTCTAATTTACGTAAACTAAATCCAATTTGCACAGGTTATAGCAAGCTACATTATTCAAATCTCAATCAAGTTCAAAAAGCCTCATGGTACATCAACTAAGGCTAAATGTACTGAAACAAACAAAATTTTCACTTAAATTATACATGTCCTTGAATTTTAGTACCATGAATTAGCACAAAATCTCCGGCTATATACATGCTCAAACAAAAGAGAATGTCAATCAAAACAAATCCTCAAATGCCTTGTTAAGTGCTCAAAACATGCTCTACTACCGCTTATGTACCGATTCAAATCATTACTATATATATAATCTTAATAAGAGAACAATGACACAATGTTAATAGATCTTTAACTAATAAATAAGGCAAATAACCTAATATCTTATTGTATACTCCCAAGCTAATGCAATGTACTTATATTCTGTCACTCAAATACTACTCTAATGACATGATTTGGACCCTTAACATAAAGCATAATCATACATTTTTGGTGAATGGTGTTGTAAAAAATATCACTAACTCTAATGTATAATAATATTTGCCCAAAAATATGGTTAAATTTTGTCATCTTAGTCATTAACTCTTTATATCTGCTCAATCATCCATAATATAATATGAAAATCTATCTCAATAAGATCATATCTATCACTTCATTTGGTTTCTAAGAGCCAACCCATTGGCACTCTGGCCAAACCATACAAAAAACTAACCATAAATGATATCTTACAACTACTTATAGATAAAGTTTTATTAAAAGAAACTTATAAAATCACAAATGAAAAAGGTCCTTCAAAGAACACCTACTGGTCCAACTCCAACACAAAGTGATCCTAAGCCTTAGAACACAAAATGCAGTGAGGCATACTGGTGAGCAAGGAGCTCGAAAAGTCATATAACCATAATGTTAATTAAGACAAATAATTCACGACAATTATGTAAAAAGGCTAATAACAAATATCATTTATAGAAATGTGAAGCTTAGGACAAAAGTCTAGTAATCTTCCTTATTGGTGGGCCCGAAAATCAAATATCGATTTACATATTATACCCTATAGACAAGCCATAGCCACTATTTAAACCTACGCTATCTACATTTATATATTATATATAGAGCAAACACCACTTTTTCAACCTTATAGATGATAATATATGATATTCTCATATAAAAATATGGTAGAGATTCACAAAATATTAATATCAATTATCTTATAATTGTTTGTTGAAAATTGATGAAAATCTTTAGAAAATAAATATTTATTCACAATTAAGAAACAAATCAAGTAATTATAAACTTAATTGTAGAAATTTATCAAAATTCTTGAGCAAAGTTAAACATACAAGGGATTTATTTAATAATTTCAATTTTTTAGGACAAATTTCAAAAAGTTAAACATACAAGGGATTTATTTAATAATTTCAATTTTTTAGGACAAATTTCAAAAACTAAGGCCAAACTCATCAAAATCTTAGAAAATTGAGAGCAAAATGCTAGCAAAATGCCCATGCCTGCATGCTACAAACAAAGGAAGCAACAATGAATACTTGTATGGATCGCAGGAGCAATAATTTCAACATTTAAAAAAGTATAGAATAAGATTTTTGAATTTCAGTTGCTAAATTAAAAATGAATGATTTAAAGTACACTTACTTTGACCAAATTCACAAAATTTTGAAGAATTTTATTTTTAAAATTACATTAATTTCTCCATCTTTTTTTTTTCTCTCATTTCCTTCTCTTTCTCTCTTCTTTGGCTTTACGGTGAAAATGAGCTAAAAAGAAAAATAAGGGCATTATATAAACTGAGTGGTTTCATGGATCAATCTAGTATCATGTGGTGCAGCAAGAAGCCTAGCACTCGAGCACTCATCATACACTCCACTAGCTATTACATGCTGCTAGTTGGATGCTTAGTCAAAAGGTTGGCACTTGAGCTCCTATCTTGTGCTCCACTTGCGAGTAAACTCTACCAATTCAGTACATTAGTTCCCATCAGTAATCATATGTCATATGGATTAATACTTAAGGTTTCATTTGGATTCATAATTTAACCACAAAAATTAACACTAATTATTTCATAGTTTAATATATTTTACCCAAATTAAGAATCGAGCATTACAAGCATGCCATGTTGTAGAAATGATACTAGCCAACTTACCAGACAAGCACGGCCTCTCATTAGGCCCAATGTAGAATCTTCTTGTCTACCTTGGAACACTTCTATTACTATTGACTTTATAAAGTATCTAACTGGAAGGAAGTTGAATGGAAAAAAAAGGTATAAATTAGGCAAATAATTTCCTTTGGGTCTAGACTCTCGAGGGTTGAATTTGTTCAATGTAATACCTTAGTTGCATCATGATCTTTCTTTTTATTTAAAATACATATAGTCCCAAAACTTCTTAATTATGGACTTGATGTACACTTGTATATAGTTTTAAAATATCTAGACTCTGAGTTTGGTATGATAATATTTGATTTGACTCTTTTATATAAGGTTCAAGCTTGACTATTATAAACAAGTCAAATTCGAGTAATTAATTATTTATAGACTTGACAAATGAGCTTATTAACAAATCTTTAAACCATTATATTCATAAATTTAGTTCATTTGTTCATGAGTCTATTTAATCTTAATCATACTTAATGCATCATAGGATCTGGATTATTGTATAAATTAGATAGCTAAATTTTTACCTTATGGATTGAAATAAATTACTTCGGGTTCAATCTTCGTATTTGCAAATCCTTGTCATGCGCACCATAATAAATTTAATAAGAAGTAAGATGCAAATGAGACTCGCTTCCTAATGTATTATCCGGCACTCAAATCAGTAATCATTTTAAAGATACAGAGATGTACAGAAAGAAAATAAGTGCTTAAATTGAAAGAGGATGCAGATAAATGTGAATTGGGAGGATTTTGCTCCACTTAAGTACACTCGTTTACTATAGTATCTTTTTTTCATGAATTTTCTCTCTCTCTCCTTCGATTTGAGAGGAGTTGAACTTATAGCTGGGGTTCTGACCATTTGGTCAGCCCTTAAAACTGTTGCCTGTACTAAAAGACATTTCAGGATAGTTGTTATGAGATGTCACTCTTAAAATGTCTTTTTCTGAGAATGTAGCTGGGGTTCTTGACAAGCTATTTCTATATCAAGTCATTCATTGGTTTGTTATTATCCTTCACTCTTCAGTAACTATCCATCAGGATTCAATATCCTAATTAATGTTCTATAAAATTATAATTTGGTTTATCCATTTTAGATGAATGCTTTGGACTATGGGTTGCTAATACTTTGAGTCATACCTCATCCTCAGGTTGGGCCAGTTTATTTTGTATCATACCCTATACTAAGTCCCATACTCAGAGTTTTGAATTCAATATAGGTGTCATTTAGAGGAGTGAGATTTAATAGTTTATATTTTCTTTTGGCCTCCAGATCAGTCCTTTGCTGCTTCGTGGGATCTCGGGGCGAAGGAGTTATTGTTGTTCCTCCTCTTTCTGCTAGTTGATCTTGGATGATGATCTGGGCAGCCTTTTTGTTTCATTGGCCTCATTAGCGATAATGTACACTTGAATGATGGTCTCTTCCTCAATGAACATCTTAGGTTCCTATTGAGCTAGACATTTAAAAAATTGTCCAGATTGTATAATGGCGATGAAGGAATTTAATTTCACATCGTTAGTGAATTTAGAGATTCCTTGGGCCCCTATATTAAATCAGGCCAAGAAGCATTTCAAACTTTTATTTGAGCCTTGTCGTATTTGGACAATATGCTATAGCTATTTTTCCTCCCTTTTGTTGGAGGAAAATTGTGACAAGAATTTGTCAGCCAACTCCCAAAAAGATCGGATCGAATTTGGTGCTAACTGATAAAATCAAATTTGAGCATCTTCCTTGAATGTTAGCGGAAAAGAAAAGGTATAAGGCAGGGCCTTCTAAGTCTTGGAATCTCAATAAAGTTCAAAAGTGATCCAAATGGTCCATGAGATCAGAGTTTCAATTATAAGGTTCTAGGGTTGATATTTTAAATTTGAGAGGAAGTTAATGCATCCTGACCTCATTGACAAATGGAAGACTTGCCCAATTCGGTGAAGTGGCTGGCCATGCTTGCATGGAACAATTGCTACTCAATCTTTCTGATACTTTCCTCCATCTCGAAAGTGGATGTAATTCTCTTTGTATTAAGAAATGTCCTAAACTCTGAATGATGGGCTAACATATGTAGACCTACTAGCTCGAAACGTTCTTTGGAAGGCTGCTGCATGAAGCCCCATCTTGTGCCGAAGGTCTTCCCATGTCTCAGGAACAACGTGTCTTTCGCTACTCTAGATTCTCTTCCTTGGCTTCAAAGTTGAGACAGCCTTTGAGTTAGGATAGGATCTTTTCAAGTGAGGCTCCTCTAACCTCAAAATCTCCATGTGGCTGTGGCATCCCCTTGGAGGCATGCTTTTTCTTTTGATTTCACTTTTTGAAAGTGGAGGCTTAATAATTGGAAGGTGGAGCCCCCAGTGGGAGTCCCTCCAATATGTTCCAAAGGGATTTAAGCATCTTAGACATGGTGTTGACCTGAGCTGCCAAGGACTCTACATTCATGTTCGTCAATTGACGAACATCCACTTAGCTACCCTCTGTCAGGTTGTTGCCGCGAGAAGTGACATCCTTGAATTGTAAAATTCATCTGAGCCCTAATGTTTACCATTATTGTTTTATTTTGCTGAGTGAAGTTTGATTATTCTTATTCAAAGATTTTGATTGATAGTGAAGATAGGTAGCTTGTCCATGTTTTTCGTAGATTGCGCTAATGTTGTGTCCTAGTGATCTGAATTATTGTATGAATTAGGGAGCTGAGTTTTTGTCTTATGGATCAATATAAATTGCTTCAAGTGTGGTCTTCGTGTTTTCAAATCCTTATCCTGTGCACCATAATAAATTAAATAAAATGTAAGATGTATCTGGAATTTGTTTTCCGATATATCTTCCCATACTTATGTGAGGACCGAGATTCATTATTCATAATTTGGTAAACTAAATTAATTTAAGTAAAATTAAGATTAATAAATAGTAAAATTCAGAAGGCAGGAACCCACCCCAAAATACAATAAAAATTTGATTGATAAAATCGAATTCAATTCTAGTTAATAAAGCATAAAACCAATGATATGAAACTAATTCGGTTAATAAATTATCATATTAATTAACAATCAAATTAATTTTGATTGACGATAAGATAACCCGATTATCAAAATTACACCCGATTAGCAACTGAACTTGGCCTGATTCATTAATATAGATCAAGTAAATATAAATCGCTAAATTTGGTTGGTAATCGAATAAGTTTCAGTTAATCAAATTAGTGATCCGGCAAACCCAAAACAAGCCCGAAAGTTGCCAAAACTTCTAAGCAACAACCTAATCAAACTTTATTATCGAAATTAATATTTGGAAGCACCCAAAAATAGCTAAATTAAATTAAATAAATTGGGAAGAAGTGAAAATCTAAGGACTAAGTAATACCATAATAATTAAGTAATTTTTAATACTCCGCTAACAATTATATTTTAATTAAAATTAAGGAACACATGTCACCTCCTCATAACCCCATACTTAGTAAAAGTTTGGAAGAAAGAAAGGGGAAGAAAGGAGAAGAGAGGGCCAGCCCTCTCCTCACACACACCCACACACCCACACGTGCACATTAGAAAAATAAAAAAATAAAGGAAATAAAAATAATTTTACATGGAAATTTTATGGGACACATGGCACATAATAAGGCTTAATATGTATCAAATAAATCCCCAATTAGAAGCCAATAAGTTACTCATGGAGGATCCAACAACTCATCACATGCAAAGGATGAGTCAACCTTGAGTAGCCAAGAGATTGGCATTTTATGGGGCATATGGCAACTTTTAAAAATTTTACCACTAATTTATTTATTTAGGGGGATAAGAAATAAATAATTCTACCAAAAGAAAGGAGAAAATAACATAAAGAAAAAGGGAGAAAGAGAGAGAAGAAAACTGGCTAAAACTCCTAACCAAGAGAGAAGCTGGCTGTTTTGGATAGAAAGCTTCAAAAATTTTTATAAATTAATTAAGGCAATAACTCCTTTCCCTCTTTAATTTGTTATTTAATTCTTGATCGTAATGTGAAGTATTGTCGATCTAATACTTAACATTCCACCGATCCATGTTAGAATGAGTAAAGTTCAGTAACATGTCAAAATGAGACTTTGTTGCTGAACTCTACTGCACCATTCTAATATCCGAATTTTTACATGTATTATTTGATCGATTCATGCAATAAAATTTTTATTAAAAATACGTCAAAATGTTAGCTAAATCACAATATTTTTTAAAAAAAGATATTCTTCATAAAACTGGCCGGTTCAATTGAAATAAATGAGACTGACAGACTAAACCGGCTGAAACAGAGTAGTTACTGGTGTTGACTTTGGCCTCTGTTTTCACCAAGGTTTAGGCCGGTTCAGGCTCCACAAAACTTATGGAAGACACTTCAATGAACTGACAATATGTCTTAAAATTGACATAATTTTATCGATTCAATTTCTTATCGGTTCAGGCTAAAAAAAAGAAAGTATCACTGAACCAGCAAGGAGCAGAACGGTTCTTAAAGATCAGTTTATAACTTTGAACCGAGTACGAATAAAACTGAAACATTTATATGATTTGGTATAAAATTTTGTGATGATTTTGGACATATAGAAAATAATTTTTTATGGTAATTTTCCCACTGAACCGGCCAGAAAACTGAAGACTGTTACTGAACCGGTCGCAACACCAATTTGGCATTTTGGCCAAATCTAGGTGAATTGGCAGAAATTTCATGGATGAACCGGTCATATGCATCATGTTAAGATAGGAAACTAACCAAATATTAAGTGGACCGATCAATGGAGGGGTGAACCAGCTGCCAAAGCAGGGCAAAGAACCAATTTCGGCAAAATCGGTTCAGCCCTTGGTTCTTGAGTGAATTAAGAAACCGGTTCAGGCATGTAAAATGACTTGAGTGGACCGGATGACCTATTTTTGATATATAATAAATCGGTTTACGTGATAAAATAATAAAAAAAATATTAAAATGGCCAAATAGGTCTAGGAATTGGTGAACCGGTCGAAAAAATTCAAAGAGCCAAACCGATTGGCAAATTGGTAAAATTAAATGGTTAATGGACTGGAAGCCACTTAATATGACTCATAAAAATTTATTCCGACACTAAGAACATTTTATGGCATGATATTTTTATGGTATTCAATGATATGATTTTTATAATATATATGTCAATTTTATACATAAGTGAAGGCTTAATATGACTGTATAAGAATTAAAAATTTTTTTTGAGATGAGAAAATTAAGGAAAGATAAAGAAGAAGCATCCACTAAGAAAGTTTAAAAAAGTAAAAAAATCGAACCAAGAAATTTATTTCAGATGATAGTATTCCTTGGTATGTCTTAAAATATCATATTTAGATTGTTATTTGAATATGTATTATTATGGGATTTAGGCCCCATCTATCGAGAGATAATAGGTTATACCATCCTATTAGTTATGACATTTTATTGTGTGGAGTAAATACAATCCAGATATCAATTAAACGCTCTTTTAGTTGATAAGGCCTACTAACCCCGATTCCTCAAATCAACAAAGATAAGAAGTGCCGATAAGAATAAAGAAAAATGCGCAAGAAAAAAAATTAAATGCATTATGAGAAGGCTTCTAAAAGTATATATTATTTTTATATGTATCATTATTCCTATTCCTATTTATGAATTATTTTAAAGAAAAATATACATGTCCTTGATTATTATATTTTTACTGAACATTCGACTCATTCTCTTACTATTTTTCTTATTCTCTGGATACCTCGTAGGAGTTCAAACTTGGTAAACAAAAGTAAAGAAGAACCAATAAGTGTGCGATAATCTGCAGTGATATAATTGGTTTAGTTTAAGTAATAATGTAAGAATTTGTAACTTTATAAGCATCCCAAAATATATGTTTTTAGTCTTGGTAGTTCAGAAATATGTTCGTAAATTTCTTATGATTTTTTTGTAAGTTTCGGTATAATTTTTATATGACTAGTTTGAAATTTTAGTTAGTATCTTTCCTTATCACAAGTTACATTCATATTATTATTGAATGAATGTCAGAGCCATTGATGATTTGTATCATTATATTTTGGATCCTGTGTATTATATTTGTTGTGATTTATAGATTATTAAGATAAACACATGTTTCCAATATTAAGATGAATATAAGAATATGAAACGTGACAAATGTTATCAGATAATAAATAAGGAAGATGCATTAGGATTTGGATTGACTAATTTTATTCGAGGTTAATCCTAATTGAGTTGGGTTTGAGGTCTATTTCAGGTTAAGGTTTAAAATTGTTAGAATTTGATCTAAAGTCTATGATTCATAGATTAATTACGGGTTGGAATCTTAAGTTTGTTATTTGAGTTAGCTAACTATGATTGGCTTTTTTAGACAAGATTAAGAGATGATAAAACTTGGAAGCAAAGTGTAGCGAAAAAGAATTTTAAATTCCAGTAAATATATTTGAAAAATTTAGAATTTATCAGAGTAGCGCAACAAAAATATCTGAGCTATCGTATTGGCGTACAAAATTTGATTGGGAATTGATATAGAAAATTTGAGGAAATCTCTCTTTCTAATTAAGGACGGAGATAAGGATAGAAATATGTAAATTTTGAGGATAAAATTTTTTTAAAGGAGGATAGAATGTGATGACCGAGTTTCATTATTCATAATTTAGTAAATTAAATTAATTTATACAAAATTAAGATCAATGAATAATAAAATTTAGAGGCCAGGAACTCATTCCGAAATGTAATAAAAATTTATTTGATGACTTCAATTCTAGTTAATAAAAAATTAAAATAATGATATGGGAATAATTCAATTAATAAATTCTCAAGTTGATTAATAATCAAATTAATTTCGGTTGACGATAAATAACCCGATTACTGAATTACACCCGATTAGTAATTAAACTTGGCCTGATTGATTAATATAGATCAAATCAAATAAGAATTAAATTGCTAAATTTGGTTGGTAATCAAACAAGTTTCGGTTGATCAACTCAGTGTCCCGGCAAACCCGAAATCAATCCAGAAGCAGCCAAAACTTCTAAGCAATGATATAACCAAATTTTATAATCAAAATTAATATTTAGAAAAACCCAAAAATAGGTAAATTAAATTAAATAAATTGGGAAGAAGTGTAAATCTAAGGACTAACTAATACCATAATAATTAAGTAATTTTTAATACACCATTAATAATTATATTTTAATTAAATTTAATGAATACATGTCACCTCCTCATAACCCAATAGTTAGTAAAAGTTTGGAAGAAAGAAAGGAGGAGAGAGGGCCAGCCCTCTCCTCACACACCCACACCCACACGTGCACATTAGAAAAATAAAAAAATAAAGGAAAGAAAAATAATTTTGCATGAAAAATTTAGGGGACACATGACACATAATAAAGATTAATATGTATCAAATAAACCCTCAATTAGAAGCCAATAAGTGACTCATGGAGGATCCAACAACTCACCCTATGCAAAGGATGAGCCATCCTTGAGTAACTAAGAGATTGTCATCTTATGGGGCATCTGACAACTTCTAAAAATTTTACAACTAATTCATTTATTCAGGGGGGATAAAAAAATAAAGAATTCCACCAAAAGAAAAGAAGAAACAATAAAAAGAAAAAGGGAGAAAGAGAGAGAAGAAAACTGGCTAGAATTCTTAGCCTAGAGAGAAGTTGGCTGTTTAGATAGAAAGTTTTAATAATTTTTATAAATTAATTAATGCAAGAACTCATCTCCCTCTTTGATTTGTTATTTAATTCTTGATCTTAGCTTAAAATATTATCGATCCAGTACTTAAAAATTCTACCAATTCATACTAGAATGAGCAAAGTTCAGTAACATGTCAAAAATGGGACTCTATTGCTGAACTCTACTACATCATACTGATATCCAAATTTTTACATGTATTATTTGATCGATTCATACCATAAAATTTTTATTGAAAATATTTCAAGATGTTAGCTAAATTATCACATTCTTTTTAAAAAATTATTCTTCATAAAATCGGTCAGCTCGAATGAAACAAATGAGATTGATAGATTGAATTGGCTGAAACAAAGTAGTCACTGGTGTTGAATTTGGCTTCTACTTTCACCAAGTTCTAGGCTGATTCAGGCTCCACAAAAATTATGAAAGACACTTAATTGAACCGAAAATATGCCATTAAATTGGCATAATTTATTGGTTCAAAATCTGACCAGTTCAGGCCAAAGAAGAGGAGGTGTCACTAAACCGGCTAGAAGCAGAATGGTGCTTAAAAATTAGTGCATAACTTTGAACTAGGCATGAATAAAAATGGAACATTTATATGATTCGGTCTAAAATTTTGTGTTAATTCTAGAAATATATAGAAAATAATTTTTCATAGTGATTTGCTCACTAAACTAGCCAGAAAACTGAAAACTGTCATTGAATCGGTCGCAGCACCAATTTGACATTTCAGCCAAAATTGGGTGAACCGGCTGAAATTTCATAGATGAACCGGTCACATGCATCATGTTAACATAGGAAACTAACCAAATATCAAGTGGACCGATCAATGGAGGGGTGAACCGGCTTCCGAGCCTAGGCAAAGAGCAAATTTTGCAAAATCAGTTTAGCCCTTGGTTCTTAAGTGAATCAAGGGACCGGTTCAGGCATGTAAAATTACTTGAGTTGATTGGCCGACCCATTTTTGATATATAATAAATCGGTTCATATGATAAAATAAAAAGAATTTCATTAAAATAGCCAAACCAATCTAGGAAGCTATGAACCAGTCGAAAAAAATTAGAAGAGTCAAATAGATTAGCAAATTGATAAAATTAGAAAGTTAATGGACCGGAAGACACTTAATATGACTCATAAAAATTTATTCCGGCACTTAGAACATTTTATGGCTTGATATTTTTATGGTACCTGATGATATAATTTTTATGATATATATGCCAAGTTTATGCATAAATGGAGGATTAATATGACTATATAAGAATTAAGAATTCTTTCTGAGATAAGAATATTAAGGAAAGATGAAGAAGAAGCTTCCACTAAGAAAGTTTAAAAAAGTAAGAAAATCGAACTAAAGAGTTTATTTCAGAGGTAGTATTCCCTAACATGCCTAAGAATATTATAATATAGATCATTATCTGAATATGTATCGCTATACGATTTAGGTCCCGTTTACTGGGAGATAATAGTCAGTACCATCCTACTCTTGGGATGTAAATAAGAAGGCTGTTGTTTTTAATTGTGTGGAGTGAATATAATCTAAATATCGATCAAATATTCCGTTAACTAGTAAGGCCTACTAACCCTGATTCCTTAAATCAAGAAAGATAAGAAATGCACATAAGAATGAAGAAAAATATACAAGAAAAAGAAAGTCAAATGCATCATGAGAAGGTTTCTAAAAGTATATATATATTTTTACATATATCATTATTCCTATTCCCGCTGATAATATTTTAAAGAAAAATGTACATGTCCTTGATTATTATGTTCTTACTGAGTATTTGACTTATTTTCTTGCTATTTTTCTTATCCTCTAGATACTTTGCAGGAGTTCAAACCTGGCAAATAAAAGTAAAGAAGAACCAATAAGTGTGCGGTAATCTGCAATGTTATAATTGGTTTAGTTTAAGTAATGATGTAAAAATTTATAACTTTATAAGCATCCCAAAATGTATGTTTTTAGTATTGGTAGTTTAAAAATATGTTTACAAATTTCTTATGGTTATCTTGTAAGTTTCAGTGTAATTTTTTTATGATGAGTTTTAAATTTTAGTTGGTATCTTTTCTTATCACAAGTTATATTCATATTATTATTGAATGAATCCAGAGATGATTTGTATCATTATATTTTGGATCTTGTGTATTATATTTGTTGTGGTTTATAGATTATTAAGATAAACACACGTTTCCTATGATTAAGATAAATATAAGAATATGGAACATGACAAATGGTATTAGAGAATAAATATGGAAGATGCCTTAGAATTTTGATTGACAGATTTTATTAAAGATTAATCCTGATTGAGTTAGGTTTGAGGTATATTTCAGATTAAGGTTTAAAATTATTAAAATTCGATATAAAATCTAGGATTCATAGATTAATTATCGGTTGGAATCTTAATTTTTTTATTTGAGTAGGCTAATTATAATTGTTATTTTTGGACAAGATTAAGAGATGATAGAACTTGGAAGCCAAGCATAGCGAAAAAGAATTTTAAATTCTAGTAAATATATTTAAAAAATTTAGAATTTATCAGAGTAGCGCGATAAAAATATTTGAGCTATTATATTGGTATACAAAATTTGATTGGGAATTGACATATAAAATTTGAGAAAATCTCTCTATCTAATTAAGGACGGAGATAGGGATAGAAATATGTAAATTTTGAGGATGAAAATTTTTTTTAAGGAGGATAAAATGTGAAGACCGAGATTTATTATTCATAATTTAGTAAACTAAATTAATTTATACAAAATTAAGATCAATAAATAATGAAATTCAGGGGTCAAAAACTCACTCCGAAATGCAATTAAAATTTATTTGATAAAATTGACTTTAATTCTAGTTAATACAAGATAGAACCAATGATATGGGAATAATTCAGTTAATAAATTCTCAATTTTATTAATTTTAGTTGACGATAAGATAACCCAATTATCAAAATTACACTCGATAAGTAATTGAATTTGGCCAGATTGATTAAATATAACTCAAATCAAATAAGAATTAAATCGATAAATTCGGTTGATAATCAAACAAGTTTCGGTTGATCAAATTAGTATCTTAGTGAACACAAAACCAACTCAGAAGCTGCCGAAACTTCTAAGTAATGACCTAACCAAGCTTTATAAACAAAATTAATATTTAGAAGCACCCAAAAATAGCTAAATTAAATTAAATAAATTAGGAAGATGTGTAAATCTAGGGACTAACTAATACCATAATAATTAAATAATTTTTAATACACCCTTATCAATTATATTTTAATTAAAATTAAGGGACACATGTCACCTCCTCATAATCCCATATTTAGTAAAAGTTTGAAAGAAAGAAAGGGAAAGAAAGGAGAAGAGAGGGACGGCCCTCTCCTCTCACACCCACACCCACACGTGCAATTAGAAAAATAGAAAAATAAAGGAAAGAAAAATAATTTTTTACAAACATTTATAGGACACATGGCACATAATAAGATTTAATATGTATTAAATAAACCCCTGACTAGAAGCCAATAAGTGGCTCATGGAGGACTCAATAACTCACCACATGCAAAGGGTGAGTCATCCTTAACTAGCCAAGAGATTGCCACCTTATGGGGTATGTGGCAAATTTACTGCTAATTTATTTATTTAGGGGGATAAGAAATAAAGAATTCTACCCAAAGAAAGGAGGAAAAAACAGAAAGAAAATTGGAGAAAGAGAGAGAAGAAAACTGGCTGGAATTCCTAGCCGAGAGAGAAGCTGGCTGTTTGGATAGAAAGTTTTAAGAATTTTTATAAATTAGTTAAGGCAAGAACTCCTCTTTGTCTTTACTTTGTTGTTTAATTTTTGATCTTAACTTAAAATATTGTCGGTCCAATATTTAAAAATTTCACCAATCCATGCTACAATGAGTAAAGTTCAGCAACATGTCAAAATGAGACTGTTACTAAACACTACTTCACCATACTGATATCTGAATTTTTACATACCTTATTTGATCGATTCATACCTTGAATATTTTACTAGAAATACTTCAATATGTTAGCTAAATCACCATATTTTTTTGAAAAAATTATTCTTTATAAAATCAGCCAGTTCGATTAAAAGAAATGAGACTGACAGATTGAACCGGCTAAAACAGAGCAGTCACTGGTGTTGAATTTAGCCTCTATTTTCTCTAAGTTCTAGACCAGTTCAAGGTTCACAAAACTTATGGAAGACACTTCAATGAACCAAAAATATGTCATAAAATTGACATAATTTTATCGGTTCAAAATCCAATCAATTCAGACCAAAGAAAAAGAAGTGTCATTGAACAGGCCAGAAGTAGAACGGTACTTAAAGATTAGCACATAGCTTTGAACCGGGCATGAATAAAAATGGAACATTTATATGATTTGGTCTGAAATTTTGTGCTGATTTTGAAAATATATAGAAAATAATTTTTCAGGGTGATTTGCCCACTAAATCAACCTAAAAATCGAAGATTGTCACTGAACTGGCCGCAACACCAATTTGGCATTTTGGCCAAATCTGGGTGAACCAGCCGGAATTTCATGGATAAACCAGTCATATACATCATGTTAAGATAGGAAACTAACTAATTATCAAGTGGACTGATCAATGGAGGGGTGAACCGATTGCCAAACCCAGGCAAAGAACCGGTTTCGGCAAAACTGGTTCAGCTCTTGGTTCTTGAGTGAATCAAGAGACCGGTTCAGGCATGTAAAACTACTTGAGTGGACCGGCCGACCCATTTTTGATATATAATAAATTGGTTCACGTGATAAAATAAAAAAATTTCATTAAAATGGCCAAACCGGTCTAGGAACCAGTGAACCGGTCAAAAAAATTCAAAGAGCTAAACCGATTGGCAAATTAGTAAAATTCGATGGTTAATAGACCGGAAGCCACTTAATATGACTCATAAAAATTTATTCCGGTACTTAAAATATTTTATGACATGATATTTTTATGGTACCCGATGATATAATTTTTATGATATATATGTCAAGTTTATAAATAAGTGGAGGCTTAATATGACTATATAAGAATTAGGAATTTTCTTTGAGATGAAAAAATTAAGGAAAGATCGGGAAGAAGTTTCTATTGAGAAAGTTTAAAAAAGTAAAGAAATCGAACCAAAGAGTTTATTTAAGAGGATAGTATTTCCTAGTATGCTTTAAAATATTATAATATAGATCACTGTCTGAATATGTATTGCTATGCGATTTAGACCCCATCTATTGGAAAATAATAGGCAGTACCACCCTACTCTCGAGATGTAAATAAGAAGGTTATGGTTTTTGATTATGTCAAATGAATATAATCCAAACATCGATCAAACGCTCCGTTAGCTAGCGTAAGAAGGCTTACTAGCCCTGATTTCCCAAGTCAAGAAAGATAAGAAGTGCCGATAAGAATAAAGAAAAATGTGTAAGAAAAAAAGTCAAATGTATTATGACAAGACTTCTAAAAGTATATATGTATTTTTACATGCATCATTATTCTTGTTCCTGTTAATGAATTATTTTAAAGAAAAATATATATATTCTTGATTGTTATGTTCTTATTGAGCATTCGGCTCACTCTCTTACTATTTTTCTTACCCTCCAGATACATCGCAGGAGTTCAAGCTTGGTAAACAAAAGTAAAGAAGAACCAATAAGTGTGTGATAATCTGTAATGATGTAACTTATCTAGTTTAAATAATAATATAAGACTTTGTAACTTTATAAGCATCCCAAAATTGTAAGTTTTTAGTATTGGTAGTTTAGAAATATGTTCACAAATTTCTCATAATTATCTTGTAAATTTCGGTGTAATTTTTATATGATGAGTTTGAAGTTTGGGTTGGTATCTTTTCTTATCATAAGTTATACTTATATTATTATTGAATGAATGTCAGAGCCATTAATAATATTATTATTAAGAAAAATGTGTAAGAAAAAAAGTCAAATGTATTATGACAAGACTTCTAAAAGTATATATGTATTTTTACATGCATCATTATTCTTGTTCCCGTTAATGAATTATTTTAAAGAAAAATATACATGTTCTTGATTGTTATGTTCTTATTGAGCATTCGGCTCACTCTCTTAATATTTTTCTTACCCTCCAGATACGTCGCAGGAGTTCAAGCTTGGTAAACAAAAGTAAAGAAGAACCAATAAGTGTGTGATAATCTGTAATGATGTAACTTATCTAGTTTAAGTAATAATATAAGAATTTATAACTTTATAAGCATCCCAAAATTGTAAGTTTTTAGTATTGGTAGTTTAGAAAGATGTTCACAAATTTCTTATAGTTATCTTGTAAATTTCGGTGTAATTTTTATATGATGAGTTTGAAGTTCTGGTTGGCATCTTTTCTTATCATAAGTTATACTTATATTATAATTGAATGAATGTCAGAGCCATTAATAATATTCATTATTAAGAAAAATGTGTAAGGAAAAAAGTCAAATGTATTATGACAAGGCTTCTGAAAGTATATATGTATTTTTACATGCATCATTATTTTTGTTCCTGTTAATGAATTATTTTAAAGAAAAATATACATGTTCTTGATTGTTATGTTCTTATTGAACATTCGGCTCACTCTCTTACTATTTTTCTTACCCTCCAGATACATCGCAGGAGTTCAAGCTTGGTAAACAAAAGTAAAGAAGAACCAATAAGTGTGTGATAATCTGTAATGATGTAACTTATCTAGTTTAAGTAATAATATAAGAATTTGTAACTTTATAAGCATCCCAAAATTGTAAGTTTTTAGTATTGGTAGTTTAGAAATATGTTCACAAATTTCTTATAGTTATCTTGTAAATTTCGGTGTAATTTTTATATGATGAGTTTGAAGTTTTGGTTGGCATCTTTTCTTATCATAAGTTATACTTATATTATTATTGAATGAATGTCAGAGCCATTAATAATATTCGTTATTAAGAAAAATGTGTAAGGAAAAAAGTCAAATGTATTATGACAAGACTTCTAAAAGTATATATGTATTTTTACATGTATCATTATTCTTGTTCCTGTTAATGAATTATTTTAAAGAAAAATATACATGTTCTTGATTGTTATGTTCTTATTGAGCATTCGGCTCACTCTCTTACTATTTTTCTTACCCTCCAGATACATCGCAACAGTTCAAGCTTGGTAAACAAAAGTAAGGAACAACCAATAAGTGTTTGATAATCTGTAATGATGTAACTTATCTAGTTTAAGTAATAATATAAGAATTTATAACTTTATAAGCATCCCAAAATTGTAAGTTTTTAGTATTGGTAGTTTAGAAATATGTTCACAAATTTCTTATAATTATCTTGTAAATTTCGGTGTAGTTTTTATATGATGAGTTTGAAGTTTTAGTTGGCATCTTTTCTTATCATAAGTTATACTTATATTATTATTGAATGAATGTCAAAGCCATTAATAATATTCATTATTAAGAAAAATGTGTAAGAAAAAAAGTCAAATGTATTATGACAAGACTTCTAAAAGTTTATATGTATTTTTACATGCATCATTATTCTTGTTCCTGTTAATGAATTATTTTAAAGAAAAATATACATGTTCTTGATTGTTATGTTCTTATTGAGCATTCGGCTCACTCTCTTACTATTTTTCTTACCCTCCAGATACATCGCAAGAGTTCAAGCTTGGTAAACAAAAGTAAAGAAGAACCAATAAGTGTGTGATAATCTGTAATGATGTAACTTATCTAGTTTAAGTAATAATATAAGAATTTGTAACTTTATAAGCATCCCAAAATTGTAAGTTTTTTTAGTATTGGTTGTTTAGAAATATGTTCACAAATTTCTTATAGTTATCTTGTAAATTTCGGTGTAATTTTTATATGATGAGTTTGAAGTTTTAGTTGGCATCTTTTCTTATCATAAGTTATACTTATATTATTATTGAATGAATGTCAGAGCCATTAATAATATTCATTATTAAGAAAAATGTGTAAAAAAAAGTCAAATGTATTATGACAAGGCTTCTAAAAGTATATATGTATTTTTACATGCATCATTATTCTTGTTCCTGTTAATGAATTATTTTAAAGAGAAATATACATGTTCTTGATTGTTATGTTCTTATTGAGCATTCGGCTCATTCTCTTAATATTTTTCTTACCCTCTAGATACATCGCAAGAGTTCAAGCTTGGTAAACAAAAGTAAAGAAGAACCAATAAGTGTGTGATAATCAGTAATGATGTAACTTATCCAGTTTAAGTAATAATATAAGAATTTATAACTTTATAAGCATCCCAAAATTGTATGTTTCTAGTATTGGTAGTTTAGAAATATGTTCACAAATTTCTTATAGTTATCATGTAAATTTCGGTGTAATTTTTATATGATGAGTTTGAAGTTTTGGTTGGCATCTTTTCTTATCATAAGTTATACTTATATTATTATTGAATGAATGCCAGAGCCATTAATAATATTCATTATTAAGAAAAATGTGTAAGAAAAAAAGTCAAATGTATTACTTACGAGACTTCTAAAAGTATATATGTATTTTTACATGCATCATTATTCTTGTTCCTGTTAATGAATTATTTTAAAGGAAAATATACATGTTCTTGATTGTTATGTTCTTATTGAGCATTCGGTTCACTCTCTTACTATTTTTCTTACCCCCCAGATACATCGCAGGAGTTCAAGCTTGGTAAACAAAAGTAAAGAAGAACCAATAAGTGTGTGATAATCTGTAATGATGTAACTTATCTAGTTTAAGTAATAATATAAGAATTTGTAACTTTATAAGCATCCCAAAATTGTAAGTTTTTAGTATTGGTAGTTTAGAAATATGTTCACAACTTTCTTATAGTTATCTTGTAAATTTCGGTGTAATTTTTATATGATGAGTTTGAAGTTTTAGTTGGCATCTTTTCTTATCATAAGTTATACTTATATTATTATTGAATGAATGTCAGAGCCATTAATAATATTCATTATTAAGAAAAATGTGTAAGAAAAAAAGTCAAATGTATTATGACAGGACTTCTAAAAGTATATATGTATTTTTACATGCATCATTATTCTTGTTCCTGTTAATGAATTATTTTAAAGAGAAATATACATGTTCTTGATTGTTATGTTCTTATTGAGCATTCGGCTCACTCTCTTAGTATTTTTCTTACCCTCCAGATACGTCGCAGGAGTTCAAGCTTGGTAAACAAAAGTAAAGAACAACCAATAAGTGTGTGATAATCTGTAATGATGTAACTTATCTAGTTTAAGTAATAATATAAGAATTTATAACTTTATAAGCATCCCAAAATTGTAAGTTTTTAGTATTGGTAGTTTAGAAATATGTTCACAAATTTCTTATAGTTATCTTGTAAATTTCGATTGTAATTTTTATATGATGAGTTTGAAGTTTTGGTTGGCATCTTTTCTTATCATAAGTTATACTTATATTATTATTGAAAGAATGTCAGAGCCATTAATAATATTTATTATTAAGAAAAATGTGTAAGAAAAAAAGTCAAACGTATTATGGCAAGGCTTCTAAAAGTATATATGTATTTTTACATGCATCATTATTCTTGTTCCTGTTAATGAATTATTTTAAAGAAAAATATACATGTTCTTGATTGTTATGTTCTTATTGAGCATTCGGCTCACTCTCTTACTATTTTTCTTACCCTCCGGATAAATCGCAGGAGTTCAAGCTTGGTAAACAAAAGTAAAGAAGAACCAATAAGTGTGTGGTAATCAGAATGATGTAACTTATCTAGTTTAAGTAATAACATAAGAATTTGTAACTATATAAGCATCCCAAAATTGTAAGTTTTTAGTATTGGTAGTTTAGAAATATGTTCACAAATTTCTTTTAGTTATCTTGTAAATTTCGGTGTAATTTTTATATGATGAGTTTGAAGTTTTGGTTGGCATCTTTTCTTATCATAAGTTATACTTATATTATTATTGAATGAATGTCAGAGCCATTAATAATATTCGTTATTAAGAAAATTGTGTAAGGAAAAAAGTCAAATGTATTATGACAAGACTTCTAAAAGTATATATGTATTTTTACTTGCATCATTATTCTTGTTCCTGTTAATGAATTATTTTAAAGAAAAATATACATGTTTTTGATTGTTATGTTCTTATTGAGCATTCGGTTCACTCTCTTACTATTTTTCTTACCCTCCAGATAAATCACAGGAGTTCAAGCTTGGTAAACAAAAGTAAAGAAGAACCAATAAGTGTGTGATAATCTGTAATGATGTAACTTATCTAGTTTAAGTAATAATATAAGAATTTGTAACTTTATAAGCATCCCAAAATTGTAAGTTTTTAGTATTGGTAGTTTAGAAATATGTTCACAAATTTCTTATAGTTATCTTGTAAATTTCGGTGTAATTTTTATATGATGAGTTTGAAGTTTTAGTTGGCATCTTTTCTTATCATAAGTTATACTTATATTATTATTGAATGAATGTCAGAGCCATTAATAATATTCATTATTAAGAAAAATGTGTAAAAAAAAAGTCAAATGTATTATGACAAGGCTTCTAAAAGTATATATGTATTTTTACATGCATCATTATTCTTGTTCCTGTTAATGAATTATTTTAAAGAGAAATATACATGTTCTTGATTGTTATGTTCTTATTGAGCATTCGGCTCATTCTCTTAATATTTTTCTTACCCTCTAGATACATCGCAAGAGTTCAAGCTTGGTAAACAAAAGTAAAGAAGAACCAATAAGTGTGTGATAATCTGTAATGATGTAACTTATCCAGTTTAAGTAATAATATAAGAATTTATAACTTTATAAGCATCCCAAAATTGTATGTTTCTAGTATTGGTAGTTTAGAAATATGTTCACAAATTTCTTATAGTTATCATGTAAATTTCGGTGTAATTTTTATATGATGAGTTTGAAGTTTTGGTTGGCATCTTTTCTTATCATAAGTTATACTTATATTATTATTGAATGAATGCCAGAGCCATTAATAATATTCATTATTAAGAAAAATGTGTAAGAAAAAAAAGTCAAATGTATTACGACGAGACTTCTAAAAGTATATATGTATTTTTACATGCATCATTATTCTTGTTCCTGTTAATGAATTATTTTAAAGGAAAATATACATGTTCTTGATTGTTATGTTCTTATTGAGCATTCGGTTCACTCTCTTACTATTTTTCTTACCCCCGGATACATCGCAGAGTTCAAGCTTGGTAAACAAAAGTAAAGAAGAACCAATAAGTGTGTGATAATCTGTAATGATGTAACTTATCTAGTTTAAGTAATAATATAAGAATTTGTAACTTTATAAGCATCCCAAAATTGTAAGTTTTTAGTATTGGTAGTTTAGAAATATGTTCACAACTTTCTTATAGTTATCTTGTAAATTTCGGTGTAATTTTTATATGATGAGTTTGAAGTTTTAGTTGGCATCTTTTCTTATCATAAGTTATACTTATATTATTATTGAATGAATGTCAGAGCCATTAATAATATTCATTATTAAGAAAAATGTGTAAGAAAAAAAGTCAAATGTATTATGACAGGACTTCTAAAAGTATATATGTATTTTTACATGCATCATTATTCTTGTTCCTGTTAATGAATTATTTTAAAGAGAAATATACATGTTCTTGATTGTTATGTTCTTATTGAGCATTCGGCTCACTCTCTTAGTATTTTTCTTACCCTCCAGATACGTCGCAGGAGTTCAAGCTTGGTAAACAAAAGTAAAGAACAACCAATAAGTGTGTGATAATCTGTAATGATGTAACTTATCTAGTTTAAGTAATAATATAAGAATTTATAACTTTATAAGCATCCCAAAATTGTAAGTTTTTAGTATTGGTAGTTTAGAAATATGTTCACAAATTTCTTATAGTTATCTTGTAAATTTCGGTGTAATTTTTATATGATGAGTTTGAAGTTTTAGTTGGCATCTTTTCTTATCATAAGTTATACTTATATTATTATTGAATGAATGTCAGAGCCATTAATAATATTCATTATTAAGAAAAATGTGTAAAAAAAAAGTCAAATGTATTATGACAAGGCTTCTAAAAGTATATATGTATTTTTACATGCATCATTATTCTTGTTCCTGTTAATGAATTATTTTAAAGAGAAATATACATGTTCTTGATTGTTATGTTCTTATTGAGCATTCGGCTCATTCTCTTAATATTTTTCTTACCCTCTAGATACATCGCAAGAGTTCAAGCTTGGTAAACAAAAGTAAAGAAGAACCAATAAGTGTGTGATAATCTGTAATGATGTAACTTATCCAGTTTAAGTAATAATATAAGAATTTATAACTTTATAAGCATCCCAAAATTGTATGTTTCTAGTATTGGTAGTTTAGAAATATGTTCACAAATTTCTTATAGTTATCATGTAAATTTCGGTGTAATTTTTATATGATGAGTTTGAAGTTTTGGTTGGCATCTTTTCTTATCATAAGTTATACTTATATTATTATTGAATGAATGCCAGAGCCATTAATAATATTCATTATTAAGAAAAATGTGTAAGAAAAAAAGTCAAATGTATTACTTACGAGACTTCTAAAAGTATATATGTATTTTTACATGCATCATTATTCTTGTTCCTGTTAATGAATTATTTTAAAGGAAAATATACATGTTCTTGATTGTTATGTTCTTATTGAGCATTCGGTTCACTCTCTTACTATTTTTCTTACCCCCGGATACATCGCAGGGAGTTCAAGCTTGGTAAACAAAAGTAAAGAAGAACCAATAAGTGTGTGATAATCTGTAATGATGTAACTTATCTAGTTTAAGTAATAATATAAGAATTTGTAACTTTATAAGCATCCCAAAATTGTAAGTTTTTAGTATTGGTAGTTTAGAAATATGTTCACAACTTTCTTATAGTTATCTTGTAAATTTCGGTGTAATTTTTATATGATGAGTTTGAAGTTTTAGTTGGCATCTTTTCTTATCATAAGTTATACTTATATTATTATTGAATGAATGTCAGAGCCATTAATAATATTCATTATTAAGAAAAATGTGTAAGAAAAAAGTCAAATGTATTATGACAGGACTTCTAAAAGTATATATGTATTTTTACATGCATCATTATTCTTGTTCCTGTTAATGAATTATTTTAAAGAGAAATATACATGTTCTTGATTGTTATGTTCTTATTGAGCATTCGGCTCACTCTCTTAGTATTTTCTTACCCTCCGGATACGTCGCAGGGAGTTCAAGCTTGGTAAACAAAAGTAAAGAACAACCAATAAGTGTGTGATAATCTGTAATGATGTAACTTATCTAGTTTAAGTAATAATATAAGAATTTATAACTTTATAAGCATCCCAAAATTGTAAGTTTTTAGTATTGGTAGTTTAGAAATATGTTCACAAATTTCTTATAGTTATCTTGTAAATTTCGGTGTAATTTTTATATGATGAGTTTGAAGTTTTGGTTGGCATCTTTTCTTATCATAAGTTATACTTATATTATTATTGAAAGAATGTCAGAGCCATTAATAATATTTATTATTAAGAAAAATGTGTAAGAAAAAAAGTCAAACGTATTATGGCAAGGCTTCTAAAAGTATATATGTATTTTTACATGCATCATTATTCTTGTTCCTGTTAATGAATTATTTTAAAGAAAAATATACATGTTCTTGATTGTTATGTTCTTATTGAGCATTCGGCTCACTCTCTTACTATTTTTCTTACCCTCCAGATAAATCGCAGGAGTTCAAGCTTGGTAAACAAAAGTAAAGAAGAACCAATAAGTGTGTGGTAATCTGTAATGATGTAACTTATCTAGTTTAAGTAATAACATAAGAATTTGTAACTATATAAGCATCCCAAAATTGTAAGTTTTTAGTATTGGTAGTTTAGAAATATGTTCACAAATTTCTTTTAGTTATCTTGTAAATTTCGGTGTAATTTTTATATGATGAGTTTGAAGTTTTGGTTGGCATCTTTTCTTATCATAAGTTATACTTATATTATTATTGAATGAATGTCGAGCCATTAATAATATTCGTTATTAAGAAAATTGTGTAAGGAAAAAGTCAAATGTATTATGACAAGACTTCTAAAAGTATATATGTATTTTTACTTGCATCATTATTCTTGTTCCTGTTAATGAATTATTTTAAAGAAAAATATACATGTTTTTGATTGTTATGTTCTTATTGAGCATTCGGTTCACTCTCTTACTATTTTTCTTACCCTCCAGATAAATCACAGGAGTTCAAGCTTGGTAAACAAAAGTAAAGAAGAACCAATAAGTGTGTGATAATCTGTAATGATGTAACTTATCTAGTTTAAGTAATAATATAAGAATTTGTAACTTTATAAGCATCCCAAAATTGTAAGTTTTTAGTATTGGTAGTTTAGAAATATGTTCACAAATTTCTTATAGTTATCTTGTAAATTTCGGTGTAATTTTTATATGATGAGTTTGAAGTTTTAGTTGGCATCTTTTCTTATCATAAGTTATACTTATATTATTATTGAATGAATGTCAGAGCCATTAATAATATTCATTATTAAGAAAAATGTGTAAAAAAAGTCAAATGTATTATGACAAGGCTTCTAAAAGTATATATGTATTTTTACATGCATCATTATTCTTGTTCCCGTTAATGAATTATTTTAAAGAGAAATATACATGTTCTTGATTGTTATGTTCTTATTGAGCATTCGGCTCATTCTCTTAATATTTTTCTTACCCTCTAGATACATCGCAAGAGTTCAAGCTTGGTAAACAATAGTAAAGAAGAACCAATAAGTGTGTGATAATCAGAATGATGTAACTTATCCAGTTTAAGTAATAATATAAGAATTTATAACTTTATAAGCATCCCAAAATTGTATGTTTCTAGTATTGGTAGTTTAGAAATATGTTCACAAATTTCTTATAGTTATCATGTAAATTTGGTGTAATTTTTATATGATGAGTTTGAAGTTTTGGTTGGCATCTTTTCTTATCATAAGTTATACTTATATTATTATTGAATGAATGCCAGAGCCATTAATAATATTCATTATTAAGAAAAATGTGTAAGAAAAAAAAGTCAAATGTATTACGACGAGACTTCTAAAAGTATATATGTATTTTTACATGCATCATTATTCTTGTTCCTGTTAATGAATTATTTTAAAGGAAAATATACATGTTCTTGATTGTTATGTTCTTATTGAGCATTCGGTTCACTCTCTTACTATTTTTCTTACCCCCCAGATACATCGCAGGAGTTCAAGCTTGGTAAACAAAAGTAAAGAAGAACCAATAAGTGTGTGATAATCTGTAATGATGTAACTTATCTAGTTTAAGTAATAATATAAGAATTTGTAACTTTATAAGCATCCCAAAATTGTAAGTTTTTAGTATTGGTAGTTTAGAAATATGTTCACAACTTTCTTATAGTTATCTTGTAAATTTCGGTGTAATTTTTATATGATGAGTTTGAAGTTTTAGTTGGCATCTTTTCTTATCATAAGTTATACTTATATTATTATTGAATGAATGTCGAGCCATTAATAATATTCATTATTAAGAAAAATGTGTAAGAAAAAAGTCAAATGTATTATGACAGGACTTCTAAAAGTATATATGATATTTTTACATGCATCATTATTCTTGTTCTGTTAATGAATTATTTTAAAGAGAAATATACATGTTCTTGATTGTTATGTTCTTATTGAGCATTCGGCTCACTCTCTTAGTATTTTTCTTACCCTCCAGATACGTCGCAGGAGTTCAAGCTTGGTAAACAAAAGTAAAGAACAACCAATAAGTGTGTGATAATCTGTAATGATGTAACTTATCTAGTTTAAGTAATAATATAAGAATTTATAACTTTATAAGCATCCCAAAATTGTAAGTTTTTAGTATTGGTAGTTTAGAAATATGTTCACAAATTTCTTATAGTTATCTTGTAAATTTCGGTGTAATTTTTATATGATGAGTTTGAAGTTTTGGTTGGCATCTTTTCTTATCATAAGTTATACTTATATTATTATTGAAAGAATGTCAGAGCCATTAATAATATTTATTATTAAGAAAAATGTGTAAGAAAAAAAGTCAAACGTATTATGGCAAGGCTTCTAAAAGTATATATGTATTTTTACATGCATCATTATTCTTGTTCCTGTTAATGAATTATTTTAAAGAAAAATATACATGTTCTTGATTGTTATGTTCTTATTGAGCATTCGGCTCACTCTCTTACTATTTTTCTTACCCTCCAGATAAATCGCAGGAGTTCAAGCTTGGTAAACAAAAGTAAAGAAGAACCAATAAGTGTGTGGTAATCTGTAATGATGTAACTTATCTAGTTTAAGTAATAACATAAGAATTTGTAACTATATAAGCATCCCAAAATTGTAAGTTTTTAGTATTGATAGTTTAGAAATATGTTCACAAATTTCTTTTAGTTATCTTGTAAATTTCGGTGTAATTTTTATATGATGAGTTTGAAGTTTTGGTTGGCATCTTTTCTTATCATAAGTTATACTTATATTATTATTGAATGAATGTCAGAGCCATTAATAATATTCGTTATTAAGAAAATTGTGTAAGGAAAAAGTCAAATGTATTATGACAAGACTTCTAAAAGTATATATGTATTTTTACTTGCATCATTATTCTTGTTCCTGTTAATGAATTATTTTAAAGAAAAATATACATGTTTTGATTGTTATGTTCTTATTGAGCATTCGGTTCACTCTCTTACTATTTTCTTACCCTCCGGATAAATCACAGGAGTTCAAGCTTGGTAAACAAAAGTAAAGAAGAACCAATAAGTGTGTGATAATCTGTAATGATGTAACTTATCTAGTTTAAGTAATAATATAAGAATTTGTAACTTTATAAGCATCCCAAAATTGTAAGTTTTTAGTATTGGTAGTTTAGAAATATGTTCACAAATTTCTTATAGTTATCTTGTAAATTTTGGTGTAATTTTTATATGATGAGTTTGAAGTTTTGGTTGGCATCTTTTCTTATCATAAGTTATACTTATATTATTATTGAATGAATATCAGAGCCATTAATAATATTCATTATTATATTTTGGATCCTATATATTATGATTTGTTGTGATTTATAGATTATTAAGATAAGCACTTGTTCTCTATGATTGTGATGAATATAAGAATATGGGATGTGACAACTTAAGTCAGCAATCTTTTTGAAGAGATAGAAAGATATAAAAAAAAAAATAAGTATTGGAATTAAAAGAGGATGGGGATGGATAAAAATTGGGTGGACTTTGCTCTATTTAGGTGCACTTGTTTGCTAGAGTGCCTTTTTTCTTAAATTTTCTCTCTCTGTTTTTTAATTTGGGAGGAGTTAAATTTATAGTCGATGTTCCTAACTATTCAATCCATTATTAAAACAGTCGCCTATGCTGAAAGGCATTTCATGACATCCGTTAGGAGGTGTTAATCTTGGAATATAACTGTCTTTCAAATTATGAAGAAACCGTCTAACTGTTAATTGTGAAGATGGTTTCAAACATTTTTAAATTGAAGTATTTATTGGTTTATTATTATCCTTCGGTTTTTAGTAACCATCAGTTAGGATTGAATATCCCGATTGATATTTTACAAAATTGTTATTCGGTTGATCCATTTCAGATTAATGCTCTAGAGTATGGGCTACTGATACTTTGGGAATTACCTCATTGTCAAGTTAGGTTGACTTATTTTGGTTCATACCCAATAATACCAAAGATTAGGTCGCTTATCCCATAAGATTTAAATTAGGATTTAGTATATCTTGCTATTATTAATAAACAAATTCTAATGAGTTTTATCAAGTTGACTCTTTAAACTGTTCACAAACGATTTAAGCTCATTTTTACAATCCTATTTGTATGTTAACTGCACACAATAATTACCAAAAAAACAAATCGCACACACAAGTAATGTTAGCTATGGTTGGAAAATCTAACTAGAAGAGCCACTTAGCTCTTCTCTCTTGTGCCAAACCCAAAATCTCCCAAATTTGTTCTTTTCTTCTTTGTCACCGGCTACATAGCCTTCCATGACTTTTTAGCATTCCCCCCCCCCCCTGTATTCGTTTTGCAAGGAAGGAGATTGAAGAAGAAATAAAAAATGAAGGAGGAAATGGGAGAAGAAGGAGAGGAGTGAGCATCCATGAAAATGAATGCCTTCAATGGCTTGTCAATTCTCCTTTTTTCCACACTACACACTGCTTCACTGTAGCCCCTTAAATAAGAAAAAAATAAATAAATATTCTATACAACTAATCAAATAACAATTATTACTAATTAACAATAAACCTAACAGATTTCCTACTAAGAGAATTAAAGAATAAAAAGTAGTTACAAAGAAAAATACTATCATAATGTAGTTTCTCATACCTCTCCCCAAGATAGAGCATGGAGATCAACTATACCAATCTTGAATAAATATGAATTGAACAGATGAGTCCATGGAATATTTATAAAAATATTCACTAATTAATTATGAGTTGTGACATAAGCTGTACAAATGCTTCCGTCTTGATTCTTATCTCGAATTAAATGATAATTCAATTCAATATATTTAATATGATCATGAAATATTGGATTTATATGGTGACTTGGCTGTCACATAAAAGAAAAGTTTCATGGGGGGGTGAAATATGTAAATCGTTCAAAATATATTGCAATCAAGTTAATTCATAATTAGTTGTAACCATTAATTGGTTTTCTACTTTTGTTGAAGAATGGAAAACTATTGGCTGTTTCTTAGATTTCTAGGATATGAGTGAATCTCCTATAAATACAATATCTGATAATAGACCTTGGGATATCTAGACAGGAGGTTGAATCAGAATTACAGAAGACTTTAAATTGTATTTTAGAAGTAGTGGAGAGTAATATTCCTTGTCCCACATTTGTTTTGAAATATTGCAAGACTTGATAAGCCACAGACATATGATAAAAAGTTTACCGATTCATAAATTGGCTTAAAATTTACACTGTATAGTACGTATTTGGTCTTATCACAGTTAGATAAAGAAGTCTTCCAACCAATCTTCTGCACACACTTGAATCTTATAAAATGGACCCTATTTTTTTGCTTAATCTAAAATTTTAATCTATCAGAAGTTTAAGAGGTTTGAAACCCAGAGTCTTAGAATCCACTAAAATGCCAAGTGTATATTTCTTTTGACAAATATGTATACGTTTAAAAGATCTTGCTACTCCTATTTTGAGGAAATATCTTAAATACTAAGATCTTTTATCTTAAAATTATAGCTGAACAATGATTTGGAGGCAACTGATTCTAAACAATTTGTTAGTCGTATTTTGGGTTGGTTATTTGATCCCTTGTTAGCATGTTCAGTATCTGCAACTACATATCGGCCTGGAAGATTTTCATCGTTCTCACACCCGAAGGCTGTCATCGTCACATCTTAGCATTTACGCCTTCTGTAACATCTCAAATATTTTTTTTATTTTAAGGAAATGAAATTGATAAATTAGTTTTAATAATTATTCTTAATTACTTTTAAGTTTAAAATCTTATAGTTGGGCCTAATAAATTTGGAAGATTTGGATCGATAGATTGTGTTAAATGCTTGGGTTATTAACTTAAATTTAGATTAATTAGTGAGTTAAGTTAAGTTAATTACAAACCACTCTAACTAAATTAATATTAAAAAAGAGTTTAAATACTATTATAACGGTAATGAGATAACTAATTTTTTTTAGAGATAGAAAAATATGTAAATAAATATAATAATATATATAATATAATAATATTAATAAATATAAATAATAAATGTTATTAATCTTAATAATAGTAAGTGAGTGATAATAATAAAATAATATAATAAATAATAAATAATGATAATAAGTAATGATAAATAATAAAACATATTAATAAATAATATTAATAATAAAATTATGATAATAAGAATAATAATAACAATAATAATAATAATAATAATAATAATAATAATCGGATGGAGGAATGAAAGAAAAGAAAAGAAAAGAGAAGGAAAGGAAAGAAAAGGGAAAGTAAGGGAAAGGGATGGAAGGAAAGAAAGAAAGAAAAGAAGGAAGGAAGAGAAGACGGAAAGGGGAAAGCGGGAAAGGCATGGACGGGGGACAACAAAGAAGGAAAGGGAATCGGCTCACATGGAAAAATTAGGATGAAACCCTAACAGACCCTTTTCATTACTTAAGGTGGCCATAGGGTTAGAGAATGAGGAGGACGAACTGAAGAGGAAGAACGCGCCAATCAGAGCCATCCCCGTCGATTACGAAATCGAGACAAGTAAACTTTCTACCTCACAAAATAGCCTCTTCCTTCATCATTGTAAATGTCAAATATCTGATTTATGCCTTAATTTGGGTGAGAAACCGGTGAGACCATAGGGTTACAAATTGGGAACCCGGATGCAGGGCCACGGTCCTGTGAGAAAATGATCGACCTCTTGGGCTTGATGATGAATTAAGAATTAGTAATTTGCCCAATGGAGTTCTAAAATATCGATTTTACCTGTTACACCCCTATGATTTTTGAGATTTTAGCACGGTTATGGAAACAGAGCCCGTGCTATGTTTCCAGTTTCCAGTCAAGTTTAGTGACCTGGTAGTGGCAAGAAGAGTTGAACTATGTTATTTTGTAAGTAAATCTCCCATTGTTGCAAGAAAATTGTTCCACGCCATGCTTTGTGTGGGAATTATGGCCTTACCTTGGTAAATCAAAATTTGGGGAAAAATAGAGGGGCAAAGGAAACAAAAGTAATTCGAGGGTACCGAGACGAGTTGGACAATGTAACTAATAGGTTTGTGCTATCAATTTCTTATTGTCACCCTGTGAATCTGAAAGCCCAGAATTTTCCCTCGTTACGGTGAGAAATTAAATTCACCAGTGGAACAGAGCAATGGGGCCCAACGCCCCATCATGCGGATCATTGTGTAGCATTTCGTAGGTATGTGCCCGAGATATATATGTATATACATGTATAAATGTACGCCGATGGGTATGGTTATGAGGATGGTATGTTTATGTGTGTTTGTGTCGTGTGTGCGCATCGCGACATGAGTATGCACAGTTGGGTGTGGGTGTAGTGCGCCGGCTTGTGAGAAGGCAGTGAGGAGGTGGTGTTGATGCCGTCACCGATGATGAGTGGGCAATGAGAAGGTGGTGCTACTGCTGTGCGTTGCAACTTATGGGTGTATCTGTATATGGCTGTACGAGTATATATAGTATTTACAATATTTATATATATGCAGTGTATGTGTGTGCATTTGGCTGTGTAAGTGTCAGGAAATGTGTTGGCGTGTGTGTGCGTGTATACATATATATATATATATATATATATAGGATGGTATATTTATATATATATTGATATATATTTATGGTAGTATTTGTTTATATAAATTTATGTGTGTTGGTATGCCTGAAATACTAATAGTCGGTTAAGTGATTGTTCCTGTACCTCATTGATGAACTCCTAGAAAATTATTCTTCACGTTAACCTTATTGCTGTACGTATATTTTATCGACACTTTATGGATAAGTAAAGGAGAGTGTACGAAAATTCTACGGTATCCGGATGAATGGGAGTTCGTGAGACCTTAGAATAGTCTATACTTTTTCAATACCGATTCCATTCCGAAAATTGAAGTCGTTAAAATTAAGGATGGATGATTATAACCTAGTGACCATCGTAGATGATAATATTAGGGATACCATAGGCGAGGGATATCGAAGATGGTATGAGTGTACTACAGGTATAACATTTGGAAAGATTGTAGGGGTAGTGGGGATACCATAAATACCGGGTAATCTCGTGGGACTTATCCAATTGTTTGGTGCGTAAATACGCGGCCTTTGGTTCACTATGGTAGAATAAAGTCCAAGGAGATTTTTGGTCATTTGCACAACTGTTCCCTCGTATTGAGCTGATGATTGAATTTGATAGAATCCATATTGCTTCCTTGATGCCTATGGTTCATATGGCCTTCGGGTCGTAGACACGACATGTTATTAAGTCTCAGATAATAGTTGGTACATCACCTGCTATTATTACTTTTATTTATTATTTTATCATTCGAGATACTTAATTGTACTCATCTATTATTGATTATTTTTACTTGTTGGGTATTCGACTCATTCTTGTATCTTATTTACTCCAAAGTAGATAGGTTGATATCAGAATAAAATAGATCACATAATTATTGTGTAGCCACCAAATAGAGGTGATATTATCGATTGAGGCTTCTATGATAAATATTTGAGATTTTTGTTATTCATTAACTTTTAGATATTTATCATATTTTCATTTATGAGAATTTGATATTATGGATATCGATGTTTATTTCCTTACAAGTAATTTATTGGTATTATGGATGTTTAATTTATGATACAATTCTGATGATCATTTATGGTATCTTAATTGTTAGTGATGCGATAATTAGAATGCAATCAAGTTGTTTGGTGTTGTAATCTATGCCTTATAATTGATGATTTCGGATAATTTGAGATTTTACTTGGATGGCAAGGGTCTGGTTCAGGAACTCAAGCTCGAGTCGTTACAACTAAATGTTATTAGATAATTAAGGTTCTGTGTGAACATTTGAGAATTTTGGAGTGGGTAATATTTGAAAATATTAGACGATTCAATGATAGTTTAGTATTTAGATTTATTCTAATAAATCAAGTCTAGGTAAAAAATAGTATCTATTTTGGTGGACTTTCAAGGACTAGTATTTTAAAATTTGGATTCATTAAGTGGTTTGAGAACTTAATATATCAGTGATTATTCTTGGACGAAGAAAATTTTATAGCGCTTTCTTGAGAACTTAGAAGATTGTTAGCGATTTTAAGTCATAAAATGTATCACATATTTTGGGTTTAGGGTCTGAAATATTTTGGGATCAAGAGAAAATAGGTTGACTAGAGTATTAGTATATGTTAGGTTCTAAATTTTCTTATTTTACAGGTTATCGAGACAACAAATATAAACACAAGAGACTCTTACAAAATTTATGATGGTATTTATATAGAGTAGCACAGCTAATAGTACAAGCTTTCAACACATTGACTTGCGAATCTCAAGCAATGAATGTGCAAATTTCTATCATTTAGCTGTTCGGGAGAAGAGGACCACCAAAGCCTGTTACTACAGCTTCTGAGATCGAACCATTAACTTTTCTTAACATATGAGCAACAAAAGATTAGTAGATTCCTTGTAACTTAGGGCTATGTGTGTGCATTGTCGTATATTGAAGATGAAGATGCCAGCTCTGTTCGATTGACGATAATCGTATAGTCGAGTAGAATTTTCACCGTTTTCAATCAGGAGGGTTTCGACCCAGACTGTTGATGTGTTGCACATCAGCCATGAACTTTTGGATGATCGAGAGAATTTGCATCTACAACAGAGTGGGATAAATTATTGATTAAAGGTGTTATTATCAACCCAAAGGTTTTCAAATGCGTTATGACCATATCTCTGGTACAAACACCGTGTAGAAAACCAACTTCTCTATCGAGCTAACTTGAATAATCGTATTACTTTCAAAGACCTTATGGGATGGCATTTGCGAGACTTAAATAGTTAAAGTTGTAATCGAAATGGCAATCGTGTTTGATCGCTATCAAGCCAAATCATTTACCATGGAAGAATTTAGGAGTTATTATCAAGATAGAAAAACTGTTATAAAAAAAATGTCTAACCAAAAGCTTCCTTTTTCATTTGGCATTCGCTATTGGAATTGTTGCCATTCTGTTATTCTAATCACCTGTCCATAGCAATTTTTGGAGTCAAACCTCAACAATGTTCATTTTGTGTCTTTTGTTGGAACTAGATCATTGTACTCTTTCTCCTCTTGAAATAGTTCAGCAAGAGGTTGCCTAAAATTGTTATCCCGATCATTTAATGAGACAAATCTATTCAACCGCAATTTCAATTCTTTTCAATTTGACAAATTGTGCTATTTAATATTTTGATACTTTTATCTGTGTCATTTGAATTTATTTCTCTATAAATATGACATCTACAAGTTTGAGTGCAGTCATGAGAACTCTTTCTATTTCTTGAGTTCAATCGAGCGTTCACTAATTATACTCTCCTTCGTATTCTATGGTGAAAAAAAAAACTGAGCCTGGGATTCTTTGGTCCCTTTTTCCACTTGTCCTTGCATTATAGCCTCAGATATTTTCTTCTAATGAGTATTTTGTAACATTTATCTTTTCTATTATCGTTATTGTATATCTACTATCAAACTCGTTATTATCATTAGCTGTCGCTCTAAAACCTATTGATGAGTTGCTTTGATACTTCATATACTATGCTAAAATTTTAAACTTTGGCATTCTTATTTTAGTATTATTCGACTTTATGTTGTACTTATTGTAGTATCTATCTATAGTTTTTCATGTGACCTTTTATTCAATTTTGAATAAATTGCCTTGATTTTCTTGTTTAAATTTGTTCTTTTGGATGTCAGGATCTCCAACATCGTTAATTTGTCCATTAACATTTATAACTATAAGAATTAATTTTACCCTCTTAATACACAGAATCATTATGACATTTCAAAATAATAATAATAATAAAATAAATAAGAAGAAGCAACAACTAGTATCAAATATTTACGGGCAATGGCTTCAAAATAAATACTAGGAAATACGATTTGTTGAGTATTGACATAGAATCGATTAACCTACGTTATTAAGATGGAGCAGCAATATTTTAGAGAAAATTGTTTGGGCGAAATGCAAATATGATACATAGAATTCATTTTTAGAATTTATTAGGATATGGGTTTAAATTACTTAAAGATTTGATGAATTGTGAAAAAAAAATGCGTAAGAGCTGGAGGAAAAATTTAAAGATAAAATGTCCGTATTGTTTGGTGAATATGTTAATTTTTGAGGACAAAAATCTTTTAAGGGAGGAAGATTATAATATCCCAAATATTTTTTTTATTTTAAGGGAATAAAATTAATAAATTAATTTTAATAATTATTCTTAAATACTTTTGGGTTTAAAATCTTATAGTTGGACTAATCTTTGGGCCTAATAAGTTTAGAAGATTTCAATCGATATATTGTGTTAAATGCTTGGGCAATTAACTTAAATTCAGATTAATTAGTGAGTTAAATTAGGTTAATTACAAAACTACTCTAACTGAATTAATATTAAAAGAAGTTTAAATATTATTGTAAAGATAATGAGACAACTAATATTTTTTAGAGATAGATAAATATGTAAATATATATAATATAACAATGTTAATAAATATGAATAATAATAAATATTATTAATCTTAGTAATAGTAAGTGAGTGATAATAATAAAATAATATAATAAATTATAAATAATTGATAGAAAATAATAAATAATGATAATAAGTAACGATAAATAATAAAATGTATTAATAAATAATAATAATAATAATAATAATAATAATAATAATAATAATAATAATAATTGGATGGAGGAAGGAAAGAAAAGAAAAGAGAAGAAAAGAAAAGAAAAGAAAATGAAAAGTAAGGGGAAGAAAGGAAAAAAAGATAGAAAAGAAGGAAGGAGAAGAAGAAGGAAATGGGGGAAAGAAAGGAAGTCACAGACGGGGGTTGAAAAAGAAGGAAAGGGAATCGGCTCATATGGAAAAATTGGGATGAAACTCTAATAGGCCCTTTTCATTACTTAAGGTGGCCCTAGGGTTAGGGAATGAGGAGGACGAACTGAAGAGGAAGAACGCGCCAATCAAAGCCATCTCCGTCTATCAGTGAATCAAGGCAAGTAAACTTTCTACCTCACAAAATATCCTCTTCCTTCATCATTGTGAATATCAAATATCTGATTTATGCCTTGATTTGGTTAAGAAATCGGTGAGACCTTAGGGTTACAAATTGGGAACTCGAATGTAGGGCCACAATCTTGTGAGAAAGCAACCGACCTCTTGGGCTTGATGATGAACTGAGAATTAGTAATTTGTCTAATGGAGTTCTAAAGTATCGATTTTACCTATTACACCCATCTAATATTTGAAATTTTAGCACGGTTGTGGAAATAGAGTCTGTGCTCTGTTTCCCGATTTCCAGTCAGTCCAGTGACTTGGCAGTGTCAAGAAGAGTTGAACCCCATTATTTTGTAAGTAAATCTCCCATTGTTGTAAGAAAATCGTTCCATGCCTTGCTTCATGTGGGACTTATGGCCTTGCCTTGGTAATTTAAAATTTGGGGAAAAACAGAGTGGTGAAGGAAACGAAAGTAATTCGAGGTTACCGGGACGAATTGGACAATGTAACTAATAGGTTTGTGCTATCAATTTCTTATTGTCACCCAGTGAATCTGAAAGCCTAGAATTTTCCCTTGTTACAGTGAGAAATTGAATTGATCGATGGAACAAAGCAATCGGGTCCAATACCCCATCATGCAGATCATTGTGTAGCATTTCGTAGGTATGTGCCCGAGATATATATGTATATACATGTATAAATGTACGCTGATGGGTACGGTTATGAAGATGGTATGTTTGTTTGTGTCTGTGTCGTGTGTGCACATCGCGACATGAGTATGCACGGTTAGGTGTGAGTGTAGTGCGCCGGGTTGTGAGAAGGCGGTGAGGAGGAGGTGCTGTTTCCGTCACCGATGATGAGCAGGCAATGAGGAGGAGGTGCTACTGCTGTGAGTTGCAGCTTGTTGGTGTATCTGTATATGGCTGTATGAGTATATATAATATTTATAGTATTTATATATATGCAGTGTATTTGTGTGTATTTGGCTGTGTAAGTGTCAGGGAATGTGTTGGCGTGTGTGTGTGTGTGTATACATATATATATATATATATATATTGGATGGTATATTTATATGTATATTGATATATATTTATGGTAGAATATGTTTATATAAATTTATGTGTGTTGGTATGCCTGAAATACTAATAATCGGTTAAGTGATTGTTCCTGTACTTCATTGATGAACTCCTGTAAAATTATTCTTCACGTTAACCTTATTGCTGTGCGTATATTTTATCGACACTTTATGGATAAGTAAAGGAGAGTGTACGAAAATTCTACGGTATCCGGAAGAATAGGAGTTCGTGAGACCTTAGAATAGTCTATACTTTTTCAATACCGATTCCATTCTGGAAATTGAGGTCGTTAATATTAAGGATGGGTGTTTATAACCTAGTGACCATCGTAGATGATGATATTATGAATATCATTGGTGAGGGGTATCAAAAATGGTATAAGTATGCTACGGGTATAGCCTTTGAAAAGACTGTAGGGGTAGTGGGGATACCATAGATATTGGGTAACCTCGTGGGTTTTACCCAACCGTTGGGGGTATAAACACGTAGCTTTTGGTTCACTATAGTAGAATAAGGTCCATGGACATTTTTAGTCATTCGTACAGCTGTAACCTCATATTGAGCTAATGATCGGATTTAATGGAATCCATATTACTTCCTTGATCCCTAGCTATTCAGATACCTTTGGGCCGTAGACACGACATGTTATTGAGTTTTGGATAGTAGTTGGTATATCACCTGTTATTGTTAATTTTATTCATTATTTTATCATTTGGGATACTTAATTGTACTCCTCTATTGTTGACTATTTTTACTTGTTAGGCATTCAACTCACTCTTATATTTTGTTGACCCCAAAGTAGACAGGTTGATATCAAGATAAAAGAAATTGCGTGTTTATTGTGTGACTACCAGATAAATGTGATATCAAAGATTGAGGCTTCCGTAATCAAGATTTGAGATTTTTGTTATTCATTAACTTTTAGATATTTATCATATTTTTATTTATAAGAATTTGATATTATGGATATTGATGTTTATTTCCTTGCAAGTAATTTATTAGTATTACGGATGTTTAATTTATGATACAATTATGATGATCATTTATGGTATCTTAATTGTTAGTGATGCGATGATTAGAGTGCAATCAAGTTGTTTGGTATTCTAATCTATGAATTGGAATTGATAATTTCGGATAATTTGAGATTTTACTTGGACGGTCCGGGTCCGGTATCGGAGCTTGAGCTCAGGTCGTTACACCTTCCATTCCTCCGTTCCGCCCTTCCCCGGGCGTTGCACTAGATGGACGCCCGAGGCGCCAACTTGGTGCACTTCTTAGAACCGGGCACTCAATGAGCACCCGAGGTGCCACCTAGGTGCAGTTTCCAGAATCGGGCGCTCGATGATCGCCCGAGGAATCACTTAGGGCACTCGAGCTCCAGGACACGAAATCACCCGAACCCTACCCTGCACCTGCCGTGTGCTCAAGTGGTGCGGCCATTTTGTTTCTAACGACTCTTTTATTTTTTAAACCATTTAGGCTCTAAATATATATATATGTCTTATGTTTTGAACCCTAAAAATTCTGGCAGACTTTTGAGGAGCATTTGCTCTTGAAAAACCTATCGTACTTGTGCTCAATCTTTTAGAAAACTTCACACCAACGATTGTACTCAATTGACAAAATTTTCTCTCCACATCGTGCTTTCTCATTTACACCTCCTCCCACCTGTTAACCTTTGTGGCGACATTGGTGGCGTTGACATTGTGTTCCAGTGGTGTTCCGCAATTCAAGTGGTTCGAGAGGAAAGATTGATGTGAAGACCAGAAGGCATCTGGTTTCGTTGCCGTGGAAAAAATCAAAGAAGTTCATTGGGATGAATTACAAGACGGGAGTAAGTCGGATAGGTTAGTATGTCGTTACTAGCCAATCTATAAGTTAATTTTCATAGTGCATATTTCCCTTGGCTGTTGAAACTTTGAGGGTTTTTCTTGATAGCCGTGGTTATCAAGTTTTTTCTTCGTCATCGAAAATTATCCCATTATTATTATTTATTATTGCCTTCATTTATGTATTCGTATTGCTCATATCATTTAGAATTAAATATTATTTACGTGTATTGAATATTTATTTATTTGTATTACTTTCTTTAATTTATTGTGTGGTCAAAACTTTTGTGTGATCTGAGACCAAAAAATTTTCTTCAAATGGTATCAGAGATTTACCCCAATCTGCGACCCTTGATTTAGATGTATACAAGTGGAAGACTATCCGTTCCTCCCTTTCTTGATGGGAGCAATTGTACCTTTTGGAATGTTCGGATGAGAGTTTTCCTCAAATTTATGGATGAACGTGTGTAGGCCAGCAGCCAAATTGGATAGACTCCACCCAAAAGTACTTTGGGTAATGAACCAAAAACTCTGTCCTTATGGACAAAAGAAGAGCTTGATTTGTGCAATTGAAATAGCAAGGGGCTATATGCCATTTTTAGGGAGGTATCCCCTGAAGAGTTTAAACGTATATTCATGTGCGAAGCCGCTAAAGATGTATGGGACATACTTAAGGTTACATACGAATGAACAAAGTTAGTAAAAAAATTTAAAGTTACAAATGCTTACTATCAAATTTGAAGAAATTCGTATGGAAGATGATGAAACGTTTAATGAATTCTATATTCAATTAAACGATATTGTGAACTCCACTTTTATTTTAGAAGAACGAACTTTTAAGAATAGAATTATTAAAAAAGTTTTTAGATCACTTCTTGAACGCTTTAGACCTAAAATTACTGCTATTGAAGAAAGTAAATATCTTGATAAAATAAAGATCGAAAAACTTGTAAGATTTTTTCAAACTTATGAGCACACACTTTCCCAATCAAGAAAAAATAAATTGATTGCTCTAAAATCTGTTTAGAAGATAGAGGCCGTGATCTGATGAGGAGTCAAATAGCGATGAAGATTTTACCTTATTTATTAGAAATTTTAAAAAAATTCTTGAAGAAAAATGAACCTTCTTCTAACAAACTAAATGTGAATTTAAAAGGATCTCTTAAACTTGATAAGAAAGATCGACATGAAATTAAAGAAACCGAATCGAAAAATATCCAAGGTGTTCAATACTACGAATGTAAAGGTGTTGGCCATTATTGTACTGAATGCCCCAATCTTAAATGCCAATAAGGTCAAGCTTTAAAAGCTAATATGATCTTGAGTAATGACGAAGAAGAAGATGTTGAAAGATGCACTGAAGAGGGCCCTGTCAAGTACGTGGCTTTTGTGACCTCGATGTGTGGACCTAATGAATGTTTAAAAGAAAACCTTACTCTATCCGATAACTCTAAGAACGAGTCTGAGGCTGAATTGTATGACCTTCAAGATATTTATGATAAATTATTTAAAGAATGCCTCCAAATCAAGAAAACTAACGTGTCATTAAAGTCTAAATTGACAAAATTAGAAACTGAGAAATTAGCTCTTAAATCCGAATTAGACACAAAAATTTAAGAAGTTGAGAAATTAAATAGCTCATTTAACGACAAGATCAGGACTCTTAAATCTGAATTTAAGGCTACTCGCAATCATCTGAAGTAATTTTCAAATGGGTCCAAACAACTAGACCATATGTTCGACTTGGGAAAAATCAGAGAAAATAAAATCGGCTTGGGTTATTCGGAAAAAGCTTTAAAAGCCAATGTTAACTCTAAAACTGTATTTGTCCAAACCACTTACATACCAAGACAAAGCAGCACTTTGTCTAGCCGTGTTGATCAGTCGTCGAGAGTTTCCCTTGAGAATTGGGTCAATTTCCAAAACGTTAGAAAGCAATCGTGTAGTTTGAATGTCAAGACAAAATATGTACCAATATGTCATGGGTGCGGCATTATTGGCCATATTTGCCCTTACTGCCCCGAAAAGTCGTGGCAAAATAATTTTCGGTAAAATCCAAAAGTAGAGCTTCTCCTTCATCACATTAACCTTTTAAATGATCAAGTGTTGAATTTAAGCAATACTATAAAACGTGGTAAGAAGTTTGGATTAAGAAGTATGAGCTTCATCATCCTTTGATCATTTGTGACAAAAAGGGAAAGATAATACCATTGATCTCTTCCTTAAAGTAAGATTTTGTTATGAGATATAGGGGGAGTTAGGGGGAGGATATCCTTGCTAGGGGGAGTTTTGTTTTATGGTTATTTATTTCCGTTCATAATTCCTTCTGTCTATTTCCTGCTATTATTTTACTACTATTATCTATATCTGTACTAACCATGGTTGTCTAGGATTAGCAATTCTCAGTTCTCCCCTGGTCAACGGCTCGGCATCTTCCGTTTTTTTCTTTCTTTTTCTTGTACTTCCTTATGTAGTGTCGAGTGCACCCTTGAGTCAATTTTTATATACCTTCGGGTCAATGTTTGAACCTGTGATTCTATTGTATTTTATTGTTGTATTTTTTTGTATCGATTTTTATCATGGAATTATCAAAAGGGGAGATTGTTAGTTGTTTTTTGAGTTGACATATTCCGTAACCATATTGGGTTGGTTAGTTGGTCTCTTGTTGACGTGTTCGGTATCTATAATTACATATCAGCCTGAAAGATTTTCATCATTCTTGTGCCCGAAGGTCGTCATTGTCATATCTCAGCATTCACACGTTCATTTCCTCCCTTCCGCCCCTCCCAATGGGCGCCCGAGGTGCCAACTAGGCACACTTCTTAGAACTGGGTGCTTGATGAGTGCCCGAGGCGCCACCTAGGCACGATTTTCAGTACCGTGTGCTCGATGATCGCTTGAGGCACTACCTAGGCATGTTTTTCAAAACCGGGGTGCTCGATGAGCGTCCAATCCGCACTCGAGTGCCAGGGCACGAAATCACCCGAATCCTATCCTGCGTCCGCCACGCGCTCGAGCGACGCTTGAACGGCGCGGCCTTTTTGTTCATAACGGCTCTTTTATTCTTAAAACCATTTAGGCTCCATATATATAGATATTTTATGTTTTGAACCCTAAGGATTCTAGTAGACCTTTGAGGAGCTTTTTCTCTTGAAAAACCTATCACACTTGTACTTTTTTTTTAAAAAAACTTCACACTAATGATTGTGCTCCATTGACCAAGTTTTCTCTCCACATCGTGCTTTTTCATTTGCACCTCTTCTCACTTGTTAACCTTCGTGGCGATATTGGTAGCCTGGATATCGGGCTCCAGTAGTGTTTGATAATTTAAGTGGTTCAAGAGAAAAAATTAATGTGAAGACCGGAAGGCGTCTGGTTCCGTTGTCATGGGCAAATCTAAGGAGTTCGTTGATAAGGATCATAAGACGGAAGTAAGTCGTTAAGGTTAGCGCGTCGTTACCACTCAATTTATTAGTTAATATTCATGATATATATCTTCTTTGACTGTTGAATCCTGAAAAATTTTTCTCGATAGCCACGGTTATCGAGTTTTTTCTTCTTCATAAAAAATTATCCATTTATTATTATTTGTTATTTCCTTCATTTATATGCTCGTATTGATCAATTATCTAGAATTAAATATTCTTTACGTATATTGAATATTTATTTATTTGTATTACTTCCGCTAATTTATTATGGGGTAGAAACTTTTATATGATTTGGAACTGAAAAATTTCTTTCACAATTATTTACAATAATAATGTCATCTACATATATAAAAAAAATTTGAAAAAGACTTGTAATCATACTTAGTAAATAGACTATAATTAACCTTAAATTGTACAAAGCCAAAAGTTATAAGGCGAATAGAGAATTTTGAATTCCACTATCTAGAATCTTATTTGAGACCATAGATGCTCTTTAACAATTTGCATATCATATGAGGCTTCCCTTTAGAGTATCCTAGTTGTTTTTTCATATAAATCTCCTCAACCAAGTCTTCATATAAAAAAGCATTCTTGATATCAAATTGATATAAATGACATCTTTTAATTACTAAAATAGCTAAAAGACATTATGGAGTCATAAGTTTAGCAATTGGAGAAAAAAATTCTTAGCCACCAATCTAGCCTTGTATTGTTCAACACTTCCATTACTCTTATATTTTTTAATTAGTAAATATATTGACATCAAGCAGCTCGCTTTTCAGAAAGTAAATTAGTGATAACACATATTTTATTGAGTTCTAAAGTTTTCAATTCGGTTTCTATGGCCTTGCACTAATTAGAATCATGAATAGCTTGAGCATATGTGTGTGATTTATTACAAGTGGTGATGTAAAATGAAAAAGAACGAAAATTAGGGGTTAATTTTTGATACGATATGGAAGCTATAAGATGATGTGGCCTACTTAGAGAAATCCTGTATAATGAATGGGTTGGTAAGTGTGAGCCATCCGATGAGAATAAAAATCTTTCAAAAATTAAGAAGCCTTCTAATTTTAGTGGTTCTACAAACAGCTCTGACATTAGGTGATGTGAGTTGCAAATATATAACAAGATCAGCTGGTTGTTCTTTAATGTAGAGTTTCGGTTGTATGATTTGGTGACTAGAGAAATTTCTATTGGTGGGTCCTAACTTCTGTCAGTAGAATTAAATTGTGTGTATTTCATGGGTAAAACTTAATACCTGTTCATGTGAATCAGAAAGTCATTGTTGAGGTTGAATGAATGGATCCATAGAATCATTATTTGTAACAACCGAAAGAGATTCAAAACTTTATCTATTAGAAATAGATTCAATGCCGATTTTGGATTCAAAAAATATAATCCAAAAAAATAGATCTTCTAATTTTGGTATAAAATTCTTTTGTCTATGAGAAAGAGTAGAGGTAAAATACAAACAATCAAAACTTCTTAAGTTTTAGTATTTTGATTTAATTATAGAAAAAATTTTATAAAGAGTTTTATTATTTAGTAAAGGGGTAGAAATTTTATTTATAATGTATATAGTGGTAAGGATATAATCATTTCAAAACTTTTAAAAAAATTTTAATTAAAATCTAATCACGGTGACAATATTTAACAAATATTAGTGGTATCATTTCATAATACTGTTTTGTAGCAGTATCTCAACATAATTTCGGTGAGAGTGATACTTTTTTTCCTGAGGAGGTGCTCAGCAATTACCAGAGAGAGAAGCCTTCCCTTCTCTCTAGTTTTCGCCCACAGCAGCCTAGTGCCCACAGCAGCCGCCGGTCCTAGGGCCGATATTTCTTCACTCATGGCCATTCCCCCTCGGCTTTGATCCCCTTCTCTGGTAGCCTTGGTCACATCTCCTCCGGTGCCATGACCAGCGTCTCCATCTCTCCTCACCCGCAATCCTATTTCCAGCCAATCAACAACCCTCATGCATCCTCTGGTCCTTGCCCCAATCGCTGAGTCTCTGTCTTAATTTTCTTCTCAGCCTTCCTTTTCTCTTGACTATTTCCCGCTGCTCCCTCTTCCTTGTTCATCTTTGCCTCAAACCTTGTCGGCGCCTCCTCCAGGACCATAGGAACCGGATTTGTTAAACGCTCATGGATTTCATGATGAAAGGTCTCAATTTTCTTTGCCACATCCCGTCTCAGCCCTGGCACCTTCATTCCATGTTTCTTTTCTGAAGGATGGTTCAAAGGTTGCATCAAATTCGCCAATTGCGGTGGCCGATTCTTTGGGTGCTATCAGCAAGGCAGCAGCTTTTCCCCTTCTTGAAGTTTCAGTGGGGCGCCAAGTTCAGCGTATGGTCTCTGTTTCTGAATTGAATGAGGGCCCTGTTTTTGAATTGAATCCCTCTTCCCGCTGCTCTATTTCTGAATTGCAGCCCTCGGGGGTTAATCCATCAGGCTTGGTGGAAAGGAATAAACCCTCACGGTTTTCTATTGTGCGGAAATAGGTGTCCTCTGGCAGCTTGGCCCTTTAATATTTTCCCCCTCCTATATTGGCTGGCAATGTCGTTAAAAGTTCTCCGCCTTGTGAGGCTCTTCAACAAAGAGAGGCTGTTTGGGGTGTCACTTTTAGTTGGATATTTTTATGATAAATCTCTTAAGATTTATGTAGTTAATTTTATTGCATCAAAAATTTGGGCACGATTTGGACTTTTTCATGTGGCTGAAAACAAAAATGGGTTCTTTCAATTCTCCCATGCGTAGATGTTAAAGAAATGTGTTGCTCACGGACCTTGTGCGTTTGTGGGATGCACTACTTTTCTTAAGCACGGGAAACCAGGAATGGTATTGTCCAAGGATGAGCATAAGACATTTCTAATTTGGATTAATATGTTTAATGTGCCGGTTGAATTTTGGACTCGTTGAGTCTTAGTTGGATAGCAAGCGTTATTGGCAAGTCGATTTAATTGGATGCTAATACAATAAGAATGAAATATATGCGCTTTGCTAGAGTTTGTGTGGAGGTTGAAGCGTCTGCTACACTCCCTGATATAAAGTTTAGTTGAATATTGGGAGTAGTTCAAATTCTGGGACGGAACAAGTAGTGGAGGTGGACTTTGATTATCAATGGAAGCCCCTTCGTTGTGATACTTGTCAGGAAACTGGCTATGGTAGAAGTCAGTGCAAATCAAACCTAATTTATTAACCTATGGGGGCGGATCCTCCTTGATATCCATTCGACACATGCTAAAGTAGCTAATGAGTATAAGAAAAAGGGCATTGCTGTCCTCTCCTCCTCTGTTCCAGGTCTATCGGTGCCTTCATCCAATTCTTTTGCTATTCTTCACGATGTTGATGAGGCATGCTCTTCTCTGAGAGATGCTGCAATCCCTCACATTGTTGAATCAATCGATTGTGATAGGGGATTTGTGCCACCAAATGCAGCTCATCATGCAATTGATGATTCAGGTGCCATGCTTCCTATGAATTGGATCATTTAGCTACCTAAGCAATTTGAGCGAAAAAAAATTCCTACCACTGCATCTAATGTCATCTAGCTACCAGATCAAGAACAATTGGGTCAGGATGGGTTAGTGGCAGCTGAGTTTATTGCGAGTATGAAAGATGATGTGGTTTTGCTCCCTACAGATCCAGTTGGTATGCATACTCAATTGGAGGCTCATGTCCCTTCAGCATCTTCCACCATAGGGGTTCTTACACGCAAGGACAAATAGATTCTCAAATCTATTTTAAAGCATCCAAAGGGGCATACAAGAAATAATTCCCCTTCTACACACTCTCATGTTTAGTATGTCTTATTAGAATGTCCGTGGGCTTAATAGTCGTATTAAAGCTCATGAGATTTAACATTTTATTCGTTCGTCTCATTGTTCTATTGTTTGGATTGTTGAAACTAAAGTTAGAGAAAGTAATGCTACAATGATTGCAAAGAATTTGATGCCTAGTTAGAATTGGACTATGAATTATTTCATGTCATCTATAGGCCGGGTTTGGGTCAGATGAGATGTTGAGGCCGTGAAGATGGCTATATTCTCCACAAAGGATCAAATTATCCACTACAAAGCCTATAGTAAAGTGGATAGGAAAGTCTTCTTTATTTCATTTATCTATTGCTCGAACTCAAAAATTGAGCGACGGACATTTTGGGACAACTTCCTTTTTAAATGTAATCAAATTCATGATGCTCCTTGGACTGCATTGGGTGATTTTAATGCAATTAGATCGTCTTCTGAAAGATTAGGGGGCAATTGGAATACAAGGAGCTCCATGGACTTAGATAAATATCGCACCGACTGTGATTTTAATAATTTGAGCTATGATGGCGTATTCTACATATAGAATAATGGTCGAGAAGTGGCTACACGTATCTATAGGAAATTGGACAGAATTCTCTTTAATGAAAATTGGCTTTTAGAGTACACTGCATGTAAAGCTTCATTCTTACTGGTGAGAATTTTGAATCACTCTCCTTGTATGCTTCATCCAGAGGGCGTTGGTTAACCTCAGAAAGGTATGTTCAAATTTAACAACTTTCTCACCAAAAAGCCACAGTTTGTCCAAATTTTTAGTGAGGCCTGGTAAGGGAAGGTGCATATTGTTCCGATATACTAGCTCATTACTAAGATGAGAAATGTTAAAAGGCTAAATGATCAAGTTGGCAATATTTTTAAGAAGGTGGCCAGATCAAGATAGGCTTTAGAGGATTATTAAAGGGCATGTCACGACCATCTAAATATCGTGAGGATCGTTGAAAAGGAGACACAATGTAAATTTGCTTATCTTCAAGCCATGGCTCAGGAGCTTGATTTCCTTAAGAAAAAGGCTAAAATTAAATGGTTTTATGAAGGTGACCAATGCATAAAGTTTTTCTTTAATTCAGTCGTGGGTAATTGCAACTGCAACAGGATACTCTTGGTGATTAAAGATGATGGCACGCCTATTAGTAGCAAGGAAGAGGTCAAGAATTTGATTATTTCTCATTTCTAGCAACTCTTAAGGATTGGTCGTGTCGACATTCCCTTTGATAAAGAAAGACTTCGCCCATTCATTCTGCGCACTATTCTAAATAATCTTCGTCAAGCTCTCTGTAGCCCGGTGAATGATGAGAAAGTGCAAGCATACCTGTTTTCCATTGGCGACTATAAAGCCCTTGGTTCTAATGGTTTCTCTTCAAATTTTTTAAGGAGGTGTGGCGAATTGTGAGTTCAGTGATTATTGAGGCGGTTCTAGATTTCTTCAAGTATGGCAAGCTCCTCAAATAAGTTAATGTCACCATCATTAGCCTAATTTTCAAGGTGATATCTTCCTCTAAGTTGACTGACTTTCAATCTATTTATTGTTATAATATCATTTATAAGATTATTTCAAAAATTATTGCAAACCATATCAAGCCTACTCTCCCATTTCTAGTCGATAGTTGCCAAATTGCCTTTGTGGAGGGGAGGTGTATTGGAGATAACATCTTGCTTGCCTGGGAATTGCTCAATAAGTACCATACTAGTAAGGGCATACCACGTTGTGCAATGTCGGTAGGTTTGATGAGAGCGTATGATTCTGTCTATTGGGACTTCTTTATTACTACTCTAGAATTGACGAGCCGCCCTCCTACGATGGTCAACTAGATTTTTCAGTATATCACAATCACATCTTTCTCTATTAGTTTCAATGGAGAATCAGTGGGGTTCTTTTAAAGAGCGAAGGGACTTAGGCAAGGGGATCCGCTATCGCCTTACCTTTTTGTGCTGGTTATGGAGGTTCTCAATGGAATCATTGAAATGAAGGCTCGTTAGGATAGCACCTTCCAGTACCATTGAAAATGTGAATGTACTCGAACTATCATGCTTGTATTTGCAGATGACCTTTTGTTCTTTTCCAAGACAGATGTCAATTTAGTGAGGCTATTTTATGGATGTCTTGAGGAATTCCAAATGCTTTCAGGGCTTAGAGCCAATCGGGATAAAAGTGAAATGTTTCTTTACACTAAGAATGAAAGCATAGTACATGAAGTCAAAGATATAATGGGGTACAAGAAGGGACAACTCTTGGTTCAATACTTGGGAGTCCTACTCATCATTATTCAGCTGTCGGAGAATGATTGTAAAACTCTATTAGATAAAGTGGTGAGGAGGGTGTCCTCTTAGAAGAATCGATGGTTGTCCTTTGGTGGCCGCCTCTATCTTATCTCTTCCACTCTATCAACAATCTACCTCTATTGGGTTTCAATTTTCATCATCCCTAAATCTGTATTGAAGAAAATAGAGGGTTAAATACAACATTTCCTTTGGCATGGTTCCAGTGATGGCAAAACCTCAGCAAAGGTAGCTTGGAAGGATGTCTGTATTGCTAAGGAGGAAGGAGGTATGGGACTCAAAAATATTTTTGCTTCTAATAAGGCTTTGATAGCCTGCTTGCTATGGAGGGTCCTCACCAATGATCCTTCTTCGGTGTGGTCTTTGTGGATCCACTCCTATATGATCAAAGACCGATACATTTATACCATAAAAGTACCTGACTTTGCGGTATGGAATTGGAAGAAGATTATGAAGTTGCATCTCCATCTTCGACTCATGATATGCTATCACATTAGTGATAGTGTTAGAATTTTCCTTTGGACCGATAATTAGCACCCATTGGGGCCTCTTAAAGACATATACCTGGAGCAATTGATGACAATCACAATATTATCTTGGGATGTTAAAATCTTGGACATCATTTATAATGGGTTGTGGAGGTAGCCCAATTACTACGACGTGGATATAGCTAGTATCGTGAGAAACATGCCTAATTACTCTCTAAACTTAGCCCGAAAAGGTGAGAACAAATGGTTGGAAAACCTAAATGGTGTATTCTTTGTGAAATCTGCCCACAAATTCTTCCAAGGCACAAAAGACAAAGTGATGTGGGCACATCTCATTTGGGCCTCTCATCACATCCCCGCACAAGCTTTTATTCTCTGGTTGGCCTTTCATAGGAGGTTAAGCATATTAGGCCGTATGTATATCTTCATCAATCATCCTAATGTTTGTGCTCTTTACATCATTGGATTGGAAAACCATGATCACTTATTATTCAATTGCCCCTTTTCAGGAGATGTGTGGAGAATGATATATCACTATGTTAGAATGTGTTGGCCATACAATAATCAAAAATCAAACATTACCTGAGCAGCTTGCAAATGAAAAGGAAATAATATCAAAGCTTACTCTCTTCGGCTCACACTAGTAGCTTCAGTTACTTCATCTAGTAAGAGTGCAACCACGAAACTTTTAATACCTCTCCTCCAAAGGATGAGACTCAGCTTGCAAACATAATAAAAAATACCCTTTGACACAAGTTAGAGATGACTTTTGTTGAATAAAATAATTGCAGCAGATCCATTGTGATAAGATGGAAGTTGCCTTTGTCCTGTATTAGATACAGTTGACTTTTTTTGTCCTCTTTGTTTTCGATTTCTTGCATGGCCATATTGTGAAGTTTGGGGAATGCCCAACTTTTATACTCTAATTCTAAGAATGAATGTGTCTTGGAGTTAGAACATAATTTTTTATAAATTATTTTATCTCAATATACATATTACTTACCAAAAAAATTTACTGAAGAAATCTCTCATATAAAATTCATATCTATTATTACTCCGTAAGACTTAAGTTTTAACATGAAATTGTATTTTAATAAGGTTTTAAAAAGCTTCTAAACAATGTTTGGTGTCAAAATTTTATTTACAAAGATAAATCCTCATACTTCTAGAGAAATTGTCAACAATAGCCAAAAAAGATTTATAGTCATCATAAGATATTTTAGAACTGGGCCCCTATAGATCACAGTGAATTATATCAAATATGGCATGTGATCTATGAGTGATAAGTGAAAAAGGGAGACGATAGTGTTTAGCCTTGCAGCAAATAGAAAAAAAATTATCATTAATAGAATGTAATACTCATTTTATAAGAGAATCATCAATTAACTTCAACTGAGAATGTGATATATGACCTAAAAAAAGTTCTAAGTTTCTAAACAAGATAAATCAGAATGAATAGAAGGCTTCATGGTTGAACTAAAAACCTTAAAAATGAAAATATCTAGAATATTAGAAGGTATTTCTTTCCTTAATAGGTCATGCAGACCATTTCTCACTTCACATGTCTCAATTGTTATCCAAGCTATAAGGTTCTAAATCAAATAGAGGTTAGAGAAAAGAAATAGGTAGCAAGTGATAATTTTTTTTTCCCAAAAATCAATTTAAAAGTGAAAAAAAGAAATATAAAATAATATCTCTTAGGATGATGTTGTCTGTGTGTTTAATTGTTCCAAAATGAATAACCCAATCTTTACTTTCATTTGGAAGTTTTACAAAACAGGATATTTGAACACTTATGTCAATATACAAAGATGGGTTTAGATCATATGATTTATAGCACTAGCATTCAGAATCCAGAATGAATTTCAAAATTTTAAATATTGGTAGGCATAAATAAGAGAGAAAAATGATTATTAGTCATGTTTGTAGTTTTAGGTTGTTCAATAATCGGATTGAAACATGACTGAGTCTATTTTGTTGCATGAGAATCTTTGGGTTTGAGCAAGTCTATCAGTTGCTTGAGTTGAGCTTTAGTTAATGCAATTTTGTCATCATTATTTACCTATTGGTCAAAATCAGCTAGGAAACTCGACTAATAGGCAAAGGAAGTAGGACTTCCGATCTTATTATGAAGTTTTGTGACCCGAAGGGTAAACCATTGAATCTATAATATTTCTCAACAATATACCTAGATTTATTAAAATGTGAACACATAGGAATTTTGTATTTCCAACTTTGAAACAACTTTGTAAAGTGTGACCTAGAATTTGATAGTAAACATTGTAGTATCTATCTTTTTTTGATGGTTTGATGGTTTTATATTATTTCTTGAGTCATTAACAACTCTTTTAACTGTTAAAGCAACTGAATATGGAGAAATGATGGATAAAATTTGATGCTGTCTTTTTTGTTGTTAAATAATTGAAAAAAACTTTGTTAACAAATGGAAGAGGATCCATTAATATGATTTGGTATCTAACATTAGTATATGAGTAATTTAAACTCATCAGAAACTGTATAATAGAGTCTCTTTTATATCGATTTACAAGCACTTTAAATTTCTTATAATCACAGTGGGGATAGGATTATAGATTAAAAGTTTATCCAAAAGGGCTCTCATATTATCATAATACATACTTATTAGATTTTGTTCTTGTAAAATGCAAGCTAAAGACTTCTTTAGTTAAAATATGCCTGATCTATTTTGGAAAGTAAATTTGTCACGTAGCTTTGTATAAATTATAGAAGTATCATCTACAAAAGAAATACTAGATTTAATTGAATGGTTGATAGAGTTTTGAATCCAAAAGACTATAATGTCGCTTCAAAGAGAAGGTCACTGGAATGGACAGATTTGGAAATAATGCTTTCAATGAAGTGAAGCTTATTTTTGGTCCTCAAAGCTTGGCATATGGCCCTTAACCAAGTGAAATAATTATTGATAGTAAGCAAATTGGCAACCAGGGTAATTGTGAAATTATTCCTAACTTCTAGAAAAAAAAAAAAGTGTTTATAGAGTCACTAGGATTTTAAAATTGCAAGGATTAGTTTTTGTATTTGAGGTGATGGGTACGCCAGTAATGGGCTGGTCCAAGAACAAGAAATAGCCTAAATCCAGAACGGCCTATTTACGTCTTGACGATCAACACCAACCGTTGACCGGATGAAAGACTAAGGAGCCAGTAAAAACCCAAGATGGTCTCAAGTTGGTTAACCGGAAGTATGCAAGATGGTCCACTTGGGCTCAAGATGGTCAACACTTTTGTTGACTGGAAGTATGCAAGACGGTCAATACTTTCATTGATCGGAAGTATGACCAGTTGACCGATTGAAAATCAGGCCTCACGCGGCTCAAGCCCAGATTGGCCCACGTGTTCGTACACGTGCAGCAACGATCTTCTCCTCTGAATTCGCGTTCTCCATAGAAGGTAACCTCTATTATAACGGTTGCTCCCAAAATCAATGTACATCCCTGAAGGAAAGTGCTAGAATCCTTTCTCTATCTGTTGAAAACCCTAGCGATTACAGAACGCAGAAGGAAAGCAATCAATCCAATGACCGTTACAACCATAAAGGCAATACGTCAGAAAAGGTAACGGTCTCAACAGGGCGTGAGTATCCAGCCCTTCTGCACAAGGAAGGCAGCCCAACGCAACGATTATAAAAGGTCATAGAGTTTACACTTCAAGGCACGTTCTCACTTGCCTGCAAAAAAGCCTTTTCTTGCAAAAGCTCTCACGCTTTCAGCATTTGAGCTCTCTATCTTTCTCTCTTTGCTATTACGTTCCCAACGAGCACAGCACTTAGGGGTTTGGCTCCTCACGAGCAACCCAAACCTCTCAGTCTATGAGAGCAACCCCCACGAAACAAACACTCTCAGTATTCATATTGCACCTCATTATATCCACCTTATTATTTTGAAGGTAGTTTACTAACTTTGAGCGTCGGAATATTTTTGGTGGGATAATCTTCCGCCGTCATCTGACCTTTTGTTCGCAGTTGTGGTGTGCAGAATTCAGATTTAGTGGACGGAGTTGGATTTAGACAAATGACTTGATCCAAATCTGCTCAAAATTTGGATTCATGACGCATCATGAGAAATTCTGTAGAACATTTTCTTGGTTCTCCATTTTTTAGACAATGAAAGGAAATGGGCAAGAAATTGAAGTAGAAATCAAAGACGAAGGAGAAAAATGGAGAAGAACAATGAACTTCGATGAAAATGAATGCCTTTAGTGACTTGCCAATTATTTTTTTCTACACCATATACCGCCTCAATGTAGCCCCTTAAAATAAGGAAAAAATACATGAATATTCTATGCAACAAATCAGATAACAACCACAGCTAATTAACAACAAACCTAATAAATTTCCTACTAAGAGAATAAAAAAATAAAAACAGTTACAAAAGAAAAATACTATTATAATAAGTTTTCTGATTTCTTCCTCTCTACCCCGTCCATCGTCTCTCTCCTCCATTCACCCTACTTGGCAGCTCTTAGTTTGATCATGCCGTCCCCTCCTTCCCTTTTTCCTCGTTTACCTTCTTACTCCCCTCTTCTTGAGGACTTCTTGTTGTCCTTTTGTCTCGAAGAACTCATTTGTCCCTATGATTCGCCTTTGTAAGCTGCCCCTGGTCGGATGCACTATCGGAGCTCAATCCTCCACCTCACAAGCTGCCCCTCAACCAAGCATATCTCCAAGCCATCCCTTAGTTGGAAGCACATTAAAGCCACCCCTCGGTCGGGCACTCCCAAACATTTAATTCTTTATCACATGCATCTACACATTCTCTTACATTCTCTTGTTTGTTTATTGTACTGTGCAAGATCCCGGCTCAAAGTGACGAGGATCGAATTGGCTCCAATTCAACCCGTCGTAGAGAGATCGAGTAACTTTTTAACTAGTACAACAGTCCAAATTCGGGGACGCATCATTGGTATCATCTATGGGAACTACTAAAAAATCTACTATCATATCTATAAGAACAAACATGGTCAGTATCCTAGATATGAGCCAATGCACCAACTAGAGATGTCGTTGCCCATAGTGATGACGCCCTTTTGGGTAGCCATGGGGACAGATGACCAAATCGAGTGTGCAAGTGCCCGATACCCACCTGGGTGTCCTAACTCTATGAGCCTTAGACCATCTGGACCCGTTTGAAGGTGTAACATTGGGGACTTTTCCCTCTGACTTCCAGGTGATTGGAGAGGGTCTATATCCTTAGAGGTCTAGTTGCCTAAGACCTCGGGGCCTAGGTGGTCATGAGAGACAGGGCCTTACTACGACTAGAGGATGGACGAAGTCACCAAACAAGGAATGAAAACCGAGAACGGCGTGATCCATACCACTCCCATGACAAGAGACCCTATTCACGAGAAAAAGCGTCATACAGCGCAAATTGGCGCTTTGCAGACCTGACAACGTCACCAGCCGCGACGGGGATTCGATTCCCACCATCTCCTCGCGGCATCCAGAAACCAAACTAGGAGTCTTGTATTTGAAGTTCCATTTCGATTCCCCATTTGTGTCACTTTTACGCTTTGCCGGACTCTAGGGCCTTGTAAGTTCCCAATGTAGTGTCGGAACCAAGCTGGTACACTCTCAAGGGTGCTAGTGCCCTTAGTCCCTTGCATGCGACGTTCCATGCTAGAAAATACTGTTAGTATGCCAAGTGCAATAGGCAACAAGCTGGAATGTCCTTAAGGGCAGTGGAGCACTCAACCCTCCGCATGCGACGTCCCTTGCTAGAAGACGCTTTCTTCGCACTGACCGAAGTCCACACTTGGGAGCTACAGGTCGCGGATCGGCAGTGTGGGCTTGACATAAAAAATCGACGCCATCCTTCAGTTGTGTGCACCTCTAAACCAGACAGCAATCAGTTAGCAGGCTGGAATGTCCCTAGGAGTCATTGAGACCTCAGCCCCTTGCATGCGACACAGGATGCTAGAAGATATTGCCAGTGCGCCAATCGCAGTAGTCAGAAGACTAGAATGTCCTCGAGGGTAGCAGAGCACTCGGCCCCCTGAAGACGACATTCCTCACCATAAGACGTTGGCTTCATGCCTTATCGGCTCAGTCAGGTAAATCCTATCTTTCGGACTATAGAGGACGTAGATGCAAAACCACTGGCATGAGCGGCCGATACCCCCGCTGATGGGGACAACTTCTGGCTTTGGCAATCCTCTAGAGCATGGTGCGCTAGCTACAACCCTAGGTTAGAAGGCTGATCCACAAGCTTAAAGCGACGATGCCTTCGCTGTTCCCGAAAGCGACTGGCGAATCTACCATCCATAAAGAAGAATTCTGTAGTGCCTGTAGGCACCCTATCTATCCCTCGCTGGGGAGAGAGGCTAAACTTGAGGGCTCAGCAAGGCTGACCCTATAGCAATGCCTCTTATCGGCCTATTGCATAGCATCAAACCCCACAGAAGCTATCACGATTCTCACTATGGGGGGCTCGACTTACTCGATTCGCTACCCATTGCATTGTAGCGGGTATCATCCAGCCAAGCCCAATACCAGTCCGGGTTACTTGAGGTCGTATTGGCTGACAACAAAACCTGAATCACTGGCCATCGGACCACCTACCACGGTAGTAAGGCGTTGCCTAGCTAGTCCATGCTAGAGGATCGAGTCCCATAGAGTATAGAGGCCATGGACCAGAGCGCCTCAATGACCCTCTAAAGTGGTGCACGCAAATCGTGCATCTAGGATGGTAAACTGGTCCCAAGGGCATAACACGTCATCCATCGCAAGTACCTACAATGATTCTACACCAAATCTAGGTAAATGTTGCATGTATCATACAACCTACTTGAACCATGCTTTTATTAATAAAATTGTCATTTTGTTTGCTCATGCGAGTTCCTACATACCATCTCATAGCATCAAGTGATCCAAATCGCCCCTAAGTCAGGTAAGTTTTTCCTCACCTTCCACTCAACCTACAAATGATCAAAGAACATCGGTCCTACCATCGAGCGGCCCATACGTGGTAGGATTTTGAACCTTGGTTTCGCTACTGAGTTGTCCATGTGCGGTCAGATTTTGAACTTTGATCCCGCTGCCAAGCGGCCCATATACGGCCGAACACAAAACTTTAGGGGGTTTTTACAACATACCTGTGACGAACTCCTCTCGAAAGAGAGAGCACCATCAGTCGATGATGGTTAGCAGACTAGGACTAGATACACGTGAGTTACAACGTCCTTTTGCGGGACTGAGCACCAATATAAAATTGTGTGGGCGACTGCCTAGACTTCGTCAAAGCCCACAAAACCCAGCTGACCCTCGTTAGACTCACCTATACCCAGGCCACAACGTCCACTTGCAGGACGGAGCACGAATGGGCAAACACGTCTGGTCAAGCCCGACAACGATCGCAATAGCACCTAGCCGGCAAAGAATCTTCCTTTCCTTTCATTAGAACGGGCACTACCTAACTCAAGCGATCAACCAAACCCAACGGTGATGGTTCCTATGCTTGGCCGGCAAATGGGGTACACCTATGCCATGACCTCCTCCTAGCAGAAACGAGCGCGATTCAGCATACATGACTAGGTCATCCTCGGCAGCTTTAACACTCATCCAGCAAGTAGAAGGGCATTCTCAAAGGAGTCGCCGAGACTGGGACCCCGTGCTTGACCGTGATCACGGCATCGATTGGATCGGCCCACCAGCTGAGGGGATCTCTGCTTTAGCATTAGAGTCCGTTAGGGGCTCCTCACCCTCAGTTCATCTAGACGACTCATCAGCAGCAATGCACAATAAGAAGGATCCTTCCAAGGAATGCAAAGTTTCACCTACTCTTACAGCTCGAATGATCGACTATCCTGAGGTCGGAAGCCCCTTGGCGAGCATGGTGAAGGCGAGCTCAGCCGGCCCCTTTCCCTGCCAAGCGCGAGGATGAGTAGTCATGAGCGGAACCGCTGGAAGAATGAGTTTTTAGAGCACTAGACTGCCAGACCGGCATAGTCCAAGCGGCCGAAGGCACCATCCAAATGCTCCAATGATTCACACCATGCAAGGATATTGGAGCTACATAATAAAGTCAAAGAATGCTCAGTAGTTCCATTTATTATTCCCTTTTACAAAGTATAAAGCCAACAACGACGGACGTATAATTCAAAGGAGAGAAAAAAAAATGAAACGATGATCCCACTTTCAAAACCCTGCTCCACTGGGTTAGGCACTCAAAGGGCAAGCAACCTGGAAGGGAATCTCAACTGCCAGAGTACCACACTCCGGGCAATCAAGAAGATCAGGCTCCTATGCGCTGTCTCCCGCAAGCCACTGAAGTAGGAAGCACATGCCGAAACCCTCCCTAGCAAGAGCATGGGGTTATTCACCCACTCTAACCCGAAAGGCGACCACTAGAGATTATCCACCATGGTAGGCCATAGCCGTACAAACTGGAGTTTACATCAAACTCAGCGCGGCAACGACGGGTTGACCTAGAGAGCTCCTCCTCCAGAAGACACCAATAGTCCCATGTGGGCCACAGATGGGGTGCCCGTTTGCCTAAACGAAAAGAGGAAGTGACCCTCTTCCCCACTGAGGTCGAGCACCAACTCTACTAAGCCTTCCTAGCAAGGACTATACGACGCCAGTTGGGAGAAGGATATGACGGTGACCCTATACTTGGGCCACCTCTATCACCATGTGAGACCGATCAGAGAGAGGGTATCAAGGCAGACTTCAAATGCACCTTCAAGCCTCTCAAAAGTTTCTTTGATCCCGGCCAATGGTAGCATAAGCTCTATGCCCACTCTGATCTCTCACAGCACTTCGCTAATGGGAGCATGGTTCGTGAAGTAAGGCGTAGGATGCCCCTCCATCTAGAGTCAAGGGAGGAGGTCAGTGAGCAGAAGATCGCACCCACTGGCGCCATCCATAGAGAATCAGCAAGTATAGAGAGCCAAATCGCCACCAAACCTTATCGATTAGAATAAAAATCTATTGGACATATGGGAAAGGAACACGCATACGGACGTGCACGATGACGTCCTATCTTTACATGTGGGGGATTGAAATTTCTAACCTCCTGGCAAGGGTGGTTAGTGATAGGTCCACTATCATGGGTTGGCCCAGAGTTCGTATTGTATCAGACAAAATGCATATTATCATAACCTCCTGGAAAAATGACTAAATGCATCTTTTCTCGGGAAAAAAAAGATAAGAACTTATCTTTAGGTGGGAGGCTGTGCCTAATTCACATTGTCATTTCTTCTCTCCAATGTGTTTAGTCTTTTGCCATTGTTGTTCCAAAGCATGTTATATGGAGCATTGAGGATAAAATGAAGCACTTTCTTTGACATGGTGAATCGGGTGGGAAACACTCACCATGTTAGGATTTTCCAAGATTAAAATACACACAACCGGTGCAATGGAAATGAACCTTCAAATTTACTATCAAATATTAACTACCAAATATTGTAAGAGTATAAGAAATAAAAATTCCATAACTAAGCATACAAAATTGTATAAAAATATTTAACATAAAATTCATCTTAACTAATGGAAAAACTCCAAAGAAATTCACTATAATAGTATCTGATTACAAATATAGTTCATCCAAGATCCATTAACTATGACCTGAGTGAATGATCGATTGAAAACAATCCTAAAACACCTAGCAATCCATTAAAGAAGATATACCGAGAAGATTGAGGAAGCAAATAACAATATATACTAGAAATAATATTAAAGTAATGTATTTGATCTTGGTAAAGAATGAAATTTGAATCGGATCTCAACTAAATGTCGAACCTTTTTATAACCTCTCCTCTTTTATTTTGTTGTGCTGCGCTCCCTCGTGTCAAAATGATTTCGAATGTGCTCTAAAATCATAGCAATACATTTTATACCCCGTGTTGCTAAAGTGACTAGTTTGAGGCCATCTTATGGTGCACCATTAGAAATTCTCCCAGTTATAGTGCTTAAGAGGCCAGCTTGTGGCTCCCTTGTGAATAACTACTGAAAGTTTTCCCTTATCTGGCGCTCGAGTAGCTGGCTTGCGATTTTCTCGTGAAACCTCCCATGAACAATTTCGCTTAAGTAAACCTTGCTCAAACATCACACAAAGGCCTTATTACTATGGAAAATAATACTATCAGTAGATATGAAATTCATGAGGAAGTGATTCAAAACCAAACAAACTTTCTCTTATAACCTTATTGGGGAACCTTGCTTCTCTAACGAGCTGCTATCACTTCTTACTTATTGGCAATTTTCCCTCCATAGGGATATCGACGTGACCTCTATAAGTTTAAATGGTACTCTCTTCTGTTCGACTGAACCTAGAATACTGCCACATCTCTTTGTCATCATCACCATGATAGGTTTACTCTACCTTGCACTCCTTCACAACCTCCTCTCATAACTTTGACCAAACTGTCTGCTTGTCACCTTGCTTTTATCATTTACAACCAAAACTTCTGTCAAGTACCAATTTGATCCCTTGCCCCCCTTACCACAATTGGAGCCTTTGGTAAGCTTCCATTAGCCTTTGTTAAACTGTGCAAAAGTCTTTCTTGTCAAGTTTACCAATTAAAATTAAATTCGATTAGACATTCGAAATATATTGCACATCCCTTAATATGAGCTACACTCCATTGCTTGTCTGCAAGTTAATATTCTTAATACTAATTACCCTTGACTAGCTATTATTTCCTATCTTCAATACATTATAGTTTCCGAGTGTATATGAGGTAAAGAGGGACTTCCTCGATATTGTATGGTATGAGGATCCACCATCCATCACATCACTCGTCTCATGGCTCTTGAAACTCTGTGTCTTTCTGCATAAACAGTTAGAAGGCCTTCGTTGGTAGCGAGAGAGATGTCGGTCATAACTGTCATGATCTCTTCTCTCTTGTCGCTAGCTACTACCTTCCTTTTTCTACTTTTTGTTGGAAATAATACTGCTTCATATGGATTTTCTTACCACAATAGGAGCACTCAATGTCTTTAAACTTTGATCAGCTATTGATTTTCTCTGACTTGTCACCTCTCTCCATTGATCACCTATGCCCCCGATTGCTAATGGATACCAAGGCACTTGGCTCCTCCAAAACTTTATTGCTTTTCTTCTGCTTAGACTCATTCAAAAGTAAGAAAGTAATAAACTCATTAACGCTGAGTGTGACCTTCCTAAAAAGTAGTGCCATAACAATGTGATCATTCGAGGCCAATAATGTAGTAATAAAACTAATGCTTTGTTGTCGTCATTAATCTTTTAATTAAGCACTGATATTCACGTTAAAATCTAGTTAAATTCGCCAAAGTGTTTCTCAAGTTTTTCCTTTCGACAACCGGGAGGCAATAAAATTGTTTTTTCTTATGCAATCTCAACATTAAGAATTTAGATTTGTACCGACCCATAAATTTCATCCGAGCATTTGCTAGATTTGACAAACCATTAACTTTTTTAATAGTGTTTAAAAGAGTGGGAGATCTGATATAAGCTGTGATTTATTCTTTATTCAATCGAAAAATATCAGTTACAATGTGGTGTTATTTACACTAAATATACATGCAGTCAACTAAATCTGCATCCTTCGTTTCTAATTGATCTTAACTATCTATTTGATGATTCAGTTATTATGTTAGTTTAGTGAGTATATAATGTTATATTTACATCAACAACCCATGTAGAATGCTGTCATCCAATCATCTGTGCCCATCTTCTTGCTGTAGGATCAAGTATATGCTATATGATACCCTGCATGTAGTAACTGATCACCAATAAAACAGTATCTGCAATAATATGGTTCAGCAGCAGAGCAATCACAGCAGCCAAATTGTTGGATTTGAGTATCTACGCATATCAGATCCATGATAGCAGAATTATGAGCACATATCAGAACCAGAACCCTTCCATAGCTCTGCAGTAGAAAGGGCATCATCTCTGCAGTAGTAAGTGCATCATATTTCAATAGCCTCCCTCAGAATGGAGAATAAATATCATAAACTCTCATCTTGGAAAAGAAAATTTTTAATTGAGTTGATGAAACGGCTTTAGTATATATGTCAGCAAGTTGTAAATGAGATGGAGTAAAAATTGTTTTGATGATACCCTCCTGAATTTTATCATGTTTAAGATGGCAATCTAGTTTAATATGTTTTGTGCGTTCATAAAACACAAGATTAGCAGCAATGTAAATGATAGCTTAAATATCACAAGACAAAAAGGCAGGCTGAGAATGTTGAATATGTAAATCAGCAACCAAATACTTTATGCATATTATCTCACAGCAGAAGCCATGGAACAATATTTAGCTTCAACAGAGTTTCTAGAATGGCTGATTGCTTCTCAGTTTTCCATGAAATCAAAGATTTGCCAAGAAAAATACAAAATCCAGTAGTAGAACATCGAGAATCTAAGCAAGATGCCCAATTTGAATCACAATATCCATGGATTTGAATAGAGTACTTTGGCGACAATAAAATACCTTAAGCATGTGCACCTTTTAAATAATGAAGAACTTCGTATGCTTGTAAGTGTGGAATTCAAGGAGCTGCCATAAATGGACTTGGGAAAGTGACAACAAATGAAATATCCGGTCTAGTAACCATTAGATATAAAAGTTGGCCGATCAGTCTTTAATAGATTGATGCATTAGATAAGAGTTCTGCTTCTTCCTTGGAAAGTTTAAAATTCTGATCTAAGGGAACTTTGCTTCGTTTACAACCAAGTAATCTTGCGTCTGGAATAGTCTCAAGTGTATAGTTATGTTGGCTCCCAATAAGTCTGCCACAAGCGAGAACGAGAATGGGACTATTCAAGAATCCTCACCTTAAAATAGAAAACATAACTAGACTTTCTCAAATGCAGGATGTAATTCCAGAAACTCCAACTCCCACTGCAACTGGAAGGGATTACCCCTCTACGACTGATGGCTTGAAAGACTCTTACTTGGAGTGAGAATTTGCTTTCTCAAAGGAGAGGGCCGGTAACTGGTATTGAGAAACTATATGTCCTCTTTTCTAGAACTGCATATGCCTAGAAAGAATCAAAGGCTATTAGGAACTCAAAAGGGATGGAGGAAGACTAGCAACTACTCGTTCAATGAGATGAGAATAGCGTAAGGAAAAGAGTGCTAGCTTTCTTCTGCTTAGAAGAATTATGGCAACTGCATATGAAATCCAGATGAATTACGGCAACTTCTTTGCCAAGGAAAAATTTCAATGGTCCCAAATATTTAATTTGAAAGTGCTGTGTAATATATGCTTTAAAATCAATTAGCATATCCCTATCATTTGAAGCAACATAAATTTAAACTGACTAGTCTTAGTGAAAAGACTATAATCTGCTCGTGATTGAACAAAGCCATATTTGACTACACAAGATGAGAATTTAGGATACCATTGTTGTGAAGCCTGCTTCAAACCATACAAGCTTTTCCTGAGTTTATGTACTTAATTAGTAGAAGTAAGTGGATATTTTGGAAGAGCTTTCATATACACTTCTTCATGTCCCAAGTATGATTGATTTTTGGAGTATTTATTTCAGATTCTTTTTCTTTACACCAATTAGAAGATAGTGACGCTTGGCTGTAGGATAAAGGTTATGTTTGACGTAGAATAGATGCAGAAAATGCAGCTTGTTTTGTGGATAGTTTAGCATATGACATGTGTGACAGAATATTCTAAGGTGTGAAGCAAACAGAATTACCTTCTCTAACATGTGTTCATTGGTCGGAGGATGTCTCGGCAACTTGATGGCAATATGTATCATGATAGAACTCCTGATTCATTTTAATTCTATGAGATCTTCTCAAAACATGTTGTGCAGTATGTGTTGTATTTACATCATCAATTGAATGCTTATTTATATTATCAGGGCCTGAATCAGGTAAATTTTCTAAATCAGTTTCTAAAACTGGTGAAATCTGGGGTGTGTGATCCAGTAATGCATCAGAAACAGAATGAATAAAATGATAGTTGGGAGGAATAAAGTCTTGTTATTGTTGAAGTAGCGTAGGAATGGCAATTTTGTATGGAAAGATCAATTCATGGAAAATAAAATCTCATGAAACAAAAATGGTATGGCTGACTAAGTCAAGAAGTTTATCCCCTTTTGTTCCAAAAGGATATTTCAACAAGACACACTTTCTGGCTTTTGGATCAAATTTGTGTCTCCCTTGTCTTAGAGTAGAAGCAAGGCATAAGGAACCAGAAACTTTTATGTAGGAGTAATCAGGGAGTTTATTGAATAACAATTGATATGGTGACTTATTTGAAGTATTTGGCGATGGACGTCTATTTATCAAAAATACTGCATTAAGAATAGCATTTGTCCGGTATTTTCGAGTTATGCCCATTTGAAGGAGAGATCAAGCAACATTTAGAATTTCTGGTGTCTCCTTTCCACTACATTATTCTTTCAGGTGTTTCAATACAAGCAATTTGATGGACAACAGCATTTTTAGAGTAAAAGGCTTGCATAAGAAATTTTGGCCCATTGTCTGATCGAATATATTTTGATTTGTTTATGAAATTGTGTTCTAATGAATGAAAAGAAATTTTCAATATGAATTCTTGCTTCACTTTTGTGCTTTATCAAATAAATTCAGGTACATATAGTATAATCATCAATTATAGTCAAGAAGTATTGAGCATCGTCAAAGCCCATGATATGTAGAGGACCCCAAATATCACAATAAATGAGTTCAAATGAGGATGAGGATCTATTTTCCCTTATAAGAAAGGGTTTTCTATGATGTTCAGCTAATGAACAAATATCACAAATATGACCATTGTGGAGAATATTCAAGTCATCAATGACATTTTTCAACAAATGTAAACGAGATAATAAAGGATGTCCAAGATGAAAATACCGAAGTATTTGTTTAACAATAGGTTTATTGTTACACGGTATGCATTTGGAGGATGAAGAATAACAGGACGAAGATGAAAAATCAGAAGTTGAAGATCTGAAGCCTGAATTTGAAGAGACAATTTTTGCCTTCAAATGATATAAACCATTCCAAATATCACTTTTCCCAATCAATGTAGAGAGGTCCTATATGAAACAATTGGTTGAGGTGAAAACAAAACTGCAGTTAGAATCATTGCGTAGTTTCTGAACAGAAAGAAGGTTGAAGGTAAAGGATGGTATGCAAAGGACATTTCATAATAGAATATTATCACATAAAGTAACATTTCCTCTATATGTAACCTATGCTAGGCTTCCATTAGGAAGTTTAACTTGACAAAGAAGTTTGGATTGTTATTTCAATAATGAAGTTTGTTAGGGTTTGACCTTTTAGGGCAGGTTTCGGTCAAAACTCCATATCGACTTCGTCCAACTCAATGGCCCACTTGGTGAGTCGTCTTGACATATCCGGTCTCTGCAAGATTTCTTTTAACAACTGGTCTATTAGGACGATAATTTTGTGTGCATGGAAATTATGGCAGAGTTCTTGGGCAGAATATACAAGTGTTAGAGTCATATTAGGTTTTTGGGTTGGTCAAGATCTTACTGATATAGTATACAGACTATTGCTCGTCGACTGTTATTGAATTAAAACTGAGCTTAAGGCGGTGTCAGACACTACAGGGTACGAATATAGCTCCTTGCCTTCTTGAGGAAAAGTAAAGAGTGGTGGGTTCGAGAGATACTTCTTAAACTCCCGGAACGCAGTTTTGCAGTCGGTTGTTCACCGAAAACCGGCGGCCTTTGTTCCCCTTAAAGCTTTGAAGAAAGGCAAATTCTTCTCACTTGATTTAGCTAAGAAGCGGGAGAGCGTTGCCAACCTCCTGGTGAGTTTCTGAACTTGTTTTACGGTCTGAAGTGAGTTCATATTAGGGAAAGCCTTGATTTTTTTAGAGTTTACTTCAATCCCTCGATGTGAGATGATAAAACCAAAAAACGTTTCTGAGATCACCCCAAATATACACTTTGTTGGATTGAACTTCATTTAGTGTGTACAAAGGACATTGAATACCTTGTCTTGATCGCGAATATAGTCGTTGGTCACTCTACTTTTGACGAGCATGCCATTCACATACACTTTCATATTCTGTTTGATCTAAACTTCTAATATCTTGTAGACAAGCCATTAGTAGGTGACATCAACATTCTTTAGTCCGAAGGTATAACTTTATAACAGTATGCCCATTGTTCAGTCATGAATGATATGTGCTCTTTGCTTTCTGGGCTCATCTGAATCTTGTTATAACCCAAATATGCATCCATGAAACTCAATAGTTCGTGTCCAAACATTGAGTCTACGAACAGATCAATCCTCGGTATCAGAAAGTTATCCTTCGGACATGCCTTGTTGACGTCAGTGAAATTAACACATATCTTCCACTTCCTATTACTCTTATTGATTAAGACCACGTTAGATAACTAGTCTGGATATTGAACCTCCCTGATGAATCCAGTGTTGAGCAATTTATTCACCTCCTCACTATGGCAACCAAATTTTCAACTAAATGATTCTTTCATTTCTACTGGATAGGTTTGTGATCGGGATCTAGGCTCAATTTGTGGACCATTACTCCGGTCGATACTTCTTGCATGTCTCTAGACGTCCAAGCAAAAACGTCAAAATTTCATCGGAGAAAATGATAAGGTGGCCTTAGAGGGGTTCTAGCAGAGAACTTCCTATTTAACGTACTTCTTTGGATCACTAGGGACTAAAGGAATCCAATCTGTAGATTTTCTAGACTATGCTCGTAACAAGGTGATCTCATCACGGAAGTCAAGGTCCTCTGTTAAGTTGATCGGGGGTGTTTGAGTGATTTAGGACAAGTAATATTTTCGCTTGGTTATTTAATCACCAAGAACCTTTCCTACACCGTATGGAGTGGGAAACTTCATTTTCAAATGTGAGATTGAAGTTATCACTCAAAATGTTGTCAAACAGGGACGTCCGAGGATGACATTATAGACCAATGGAAGGTCCACTACCAAGAAGGAAAGTATTTTGGAGGCAATCCTCGAATAAAACCCTAGCATAACTTCAAGTTGGATGGCCCCCTAAACAAGTATTGGCTCATTGTCCAATCTATACACAGGTCCCTCGGTGGTTTTCATCTGATTTTATTAGTCCGAATTCAAAGTACGCGTCGAGATAAAGTAAATTTCTTAAACTTTTATTATCAATAAATACTCGTTTTAACTAATCATTTATATTACCATTAGAGACCAGTGCAGATACAATCAAGATATCAAAATGGGAAGACGTTATATGAGTCATATTTTCGTTATTATAACTAATGACATCATTCCTAACTTCTGCCCTTGGCCTCTTGTGGCTGGCAGCCATGCTTGAGCGCTCCGGTGTGTTGTTCTGCACGGGTCGTGTTGTAATTATGTCAACAACCCTAGCTGCCACTCAATTTCTTGGCTGCTCAACTTTATCCCGTTTGCTCATCTGGAAGTTTGTCCAGGTATTTACAGAACACGAATAAGGTGTCCTTTTCAGATCAACTCTTCAATCTCCTTCTACAGCGTCCAATAGTATTTAGTACTGTGGCCTCTATACCGATGGTAATGACAATACTTTAACTGATGACCTCCATCTGGGTTCTTTAAGGCCTTTGGCCGTTTGAAAAACTTTTTATCCTAAATTTATATTAGGATGTTAGTGTGAGAGTCATTCGTAGGAGTCAAGTCTTGGGGCTTGAACTCCCTTCGTACTGTCGGCTCAGACTTTTGCTACTTCCTCTGCCCTCGGGAGCCCATGTGGTCCCTATTTTTTCTCTTTCCATCTACCGTTCTCTGAAGAAAATGATCCACACACTCCGACCATTTCACTTTATTGGCCTCTTCAGCCACTATTTAGGCTCGAGTAATGACCTCAACCTCTATGAAAGTCTGCAAGTTCTTAAGGGCCAAATGCTTAAAAAGTTCCCAGGCTCTAAAGTCGATATGAGGGTACTCAACATCACCTCATCGGTGAGCTTGGGTATTTTCTGAGCTTCGATCGTGAACCGATTCAGAAATTTCTTTAAATTTTTATTTGGCCCTTGCTTGACACGAGCAATGTGCCATAATTGCTTCTCCTCCTGCCAATTGGAGGCGAATTGGGATAAGAAGCCATCGGCCAGATCTTGAAACGTCCGATTCAAGTTTGGCTGCAGTTGATAAAACCATGCTTGGGCATCCCCTTTAAGAGTCAATGGAAAGTACAGGCACATTAGAACCTCATCCAAGCTTTGAAAGCTTAGCAAAGTGTAGAAATGGTCTGGATGGTTTATTAGATCAGTACTTCCATCGTAAAGATTCAGGGCCAGCATCTTAAATTTGTGAGGGAGAGAATGTGTCCGGATCTCCATTGTGAATGGAGATCTTCTTAAGTCAGCACTTCGTCCTCCAACATCTGCTCCAAAAATATGCAACTATATTTTTTTAACTTTCTCCTCCATTTGAGGAGGAGCTGCCAACCTCTTATCATTAGGAAAGGCCCTCAATTCTAAAGGGTTCTACGTGGCATGAGAGGTAGGGTAGCTCACAACCTTTGGAGGGCGTACACTGTGAGAGGCTTCTACTTGGTACAAGGGCTCTCTATCATCATGAGAATAACGAGGATTTCGCCTCTTAGGGCTATCCTCTCAGATTCTATAACTCAGACGGCTCTCCAAGCACGTCAGGTCTTTGTTGCTCAAAGTTGCTTGGGTCTCGAGGTCTTCAGGCTGTCGGCCCTTATCGGTCAAGTACTTCCTTCCCATCTTCCTTCGGTTGGAAGTTGTTATTTGGGAGGTGGAAGACGGACTCTCTTTTAGCCACTCGTCCAGCCATCTGCAAATTATCTGGACGGCTTTAGAAATATTGTCCATTATCATCGGGAGAGCACGCACACATGGGTTGGGATAATGATCCACCTAACTACCCATAGAAGGGCAGTTGTCACATGAGGTGGTATTTCTATTAGTGGACTAACTTACACTCGTGTGTTTACCACGTTGGACTTTACAGGAGTGTGGTAGTTAGACTTTTTAGTCACTTTTCATAAACGGCATCAATGATGTGTCTTTGAATCCAGATTATTGTACAGATTAGGGAGCCAAGAACTATCCGATGAGTTTGAAGTGGTTCTATTCTCCGTACATTTTTAATCTTTATTTTGTGCAACATGACAAAGTATAGTCAACAGATTGGTGGGATTCACTCCCCAATATATTATCTGACACTCAAGTCAATATCTTTCTTTAAGGAAAGAAAAAGGAGGATGTAAGTGTAAATGTTTGTAAAAGTAGTTTTTATTGTGGTGTGTGCTTAGAAGAAAGCATATTAATGAGAGAGAAAGTGCGCTTGAAATGGCTTAAGTTGTCTTTGGTTAGCTTTTGTTTGGTTGAATGCCGTCTTTTTTTTCAGTTGGGAAGGAAGGGTTTATATAGAAATTAGAAAGCAGTTGACTTTTCTTACCCATCGCTTAAGAAACCGTTGGGTGGATAAGACGCCATTTAGTTGGTGGTACCAATTGGCAGCCAAGACCATTGAATCCAGATAAGAGAAGGAAACTGTTTCGGTCGGTTAGAGTTGGTTCCGTCTTCCTTCAAGTAGTAAACCACTCCGATAGAGTCGACAAGTTCGTCCACCGATTTTTGGGAATATGGGCTAATTGGGCCTCCATTTCTATTATGGGTTGAATGAGCCGTCAGCAACTATACTCATTAAAAATATTTTTATACAATACTAGAATATTTTTTAAATGGTAGTCAAAACTAGGAGTAGTAATGATATTGTGATTATAATATTTTAGAATCACTATTAATATGTGTGTGTGATATAATTAATATGAAAATATTAAAATAATTTATTTTATATATTTTTACTGTTAAAACGGATGTGTCCCTGGTTCTTGATTCATGGTACGAATTGGAAAGCCTTCCAATCTTTCGTTGCAAGTCGAATTGGATCGAGTCTGGTCTCCGTCGTTGTTAATTTGGAACCTGTATACCACAAACTATAAATAAGATGTCAGAGGACGGTAGGAGGTTATCCCACTGTAAGCACTCCAACGCTCAAGTTAGAAATCTTCCGCAATGAATGAAAAGATGTACATGTAGATGTAAACGTGATGAGAATGCGGATATGCACGAATAAGGGGAGTGTGTGTGGGATGCATGTGGAGGTCTGAGCTCCATAGGTTGCACCGCTATGGGTGGCTCACTAACGTCGCTGAGAAGTGGTGGTTGATCGAGGGAAGAGAGTTGGTTCTTTCTCCTCGAAGCCTTGAGCTCTGGGTGAGAGATCGACTACTTGATCTTTGGTCACCACTTGGGCCTTCTCAGGGAAGTTTGGGATGGATTTTTGGATCGGGTCCCTCTCCCCTTCGCAAGAGAGGGTATTTGTAGGCTTCTTTAGGGAGTTCTTGGGAGCCAAAATTTTTAACAAGTGGCTTGTCGGGATTCGTCAGCCACTACACATTGGCGGTGACTAGCGGTGTCAGTTGTCACTTTGTGGAGGCAATGAGACTGTTGCTAGGCGTGGCCCATGCTAGGCCTGCTGACTTTGCTCGGATTGGCTGCGGGGGCTGCGTGCACTGTGGCTTGTCAACGTTGACCTCATCTCCCATTGCCTGGCATCTTTTGAGCAAGCGCCTCCCGCGCTAGTTGCCTGCGATCATCTCTACAAACATACGCGCTCATTGGCTGCTCATTTGGGTGCCAAGTGGGTCGTGTCTCTAGAATCTCTAGGACGCCGTAGCTGGGTTTGGGCCTTTCTGTTGATTGGACCCGCGTTCTTTTAATTGTGTATTGCTTATTCTAACCAAGTTCTATGCTGCACCCATCATAAACTGAAAATATTATGTGCCATAAAAAATAAATTAATTATAAAGAATATTATTAATATAAAATTTACATATAAAAGTTATTAAAAATATCATAATTATATTAATATTATGCTATTACTTATTATATAGGAGAGAGAGTGTGTGAAGAGTAAAGAGACAAATTGTAACCGGCGGGCATGGTTACTGGCAGAGTATTTATAGTTTTTTCACTTAATTAATTTTTTAAGTAACGCGGATAAGAAAGGCATTACCCCAACATTTTTCCATGGGATAAAAAATTTAGAATTAATGACCAAGAAAGCTATGATACGAAGCCCATAATCATATATTGTGTGCTTATTTTTGAAATCTCAAAATTAAGCCTATATAAATAAAATTAGTGCATAAAATAAAATGTCCAAGTAATGAACTTTTTTTAGCAACAATCCACAAAGAAAATGCAATAATGTCTGGATTATTTTTACATTTTAGGAACGATGACTATTTAGGGTTAATAAAACTTTCTTAATATCAATTGTTTCTTTGAGGATGAAAATCAGTGATTCCGAATTCAAAAACTCATCCAATATAGCTTTTATTAAAAATAATTTTTAAAAAAAAACCCCGAAAAAGTAGTCTGAATGAAAACTCATTTAATAAACTCATCGCAGCTTAAAGCAAACGTCAATTATCTTGTTCGTAGGGAAAAGAAAAAAAGAAAAAATCTAATTTTTAACTTTTTTTTTTTTAATTACTAATTAAAAGAAAAACCTTTCTTTCTTAATTTTATTTGATCAAAAAATCCAATTTTTAACTTTCTTTTTTTTCTGTCTTTAATTTCGTTGGACGAGAATTGTTTGCCTCGTTACCCGCGCTTGATTTCAGATCAGTCCTGCGCAGAAGGTCACATCAAGCCTATGTCAGATCATTGATTATCTTTCGAACCAAAAAGTGACGCAGCATCGACGAGTAATTTTCATGATTTGATGATGCTTCGCCATCAGCCTTTTCAAAGCTGTGGTTTTCGGATTTCGGCCAAAGCGAAGATAATCTAACGCAGCAAATCATTAAATTTATAAGCGTAAAAAAAATGTAATAATATATAATATTTTTAATATAAAATTTTATTTTTAATAAAAAAAGAAATTATAAAAAAGTATTTATAAAAAATACTATAAAATAATATCACCTACAGATAATTTCCTTCAAAATCTACACGTGGATTACTATACGTGTATGGTGGTGTTTCTTCTTGAACAGTCAATGAAATTGACCTGCCCAAAGTACAATGTTGTGGCCTGTGGCTGGTAGCCAGTTCCTTTCAAGAAGGCCAGCGGTATACTAATCTTTCTTCTATCCCTTCTTATCATATTCATGCAAGTGTGAAACGGAAAAAAACTGGTGGGATGGAAAAGTTGAAGAAGGGAAGGAACGTGACTTTCCCTTCGTTCATTTGATTTGTGGGGAAGAAAACGAAAGGTTATTTAATAGGTTAGTTTACAACCGCCCACTATCAAATTTCTCTTTCATAATGACACCGGATTCTGCTGGAAGTACATGCCTTTAAAGTCAATTTTGCATTAGTTTATCGGGGATTAATCAATGCCTAGAATATAGGTTCGAATCGAATAGCTCTGGCATAAGTAGGACCTAGATCTTACACCGTACATATATAAATAATAGGTTATAGCTAGAAATATGGATGCTTTTTTAGGCTCAAAGTATCGGTATCCAATACGTATTAGATACCGACACATCTGGGATAAGTTGGACACGTGTTGAAGAGATAATTTATTTTTTTATCTGATACATTTTGGACACGTCCAAACATAATTTGGACACATTTTAGATATATCTTGATATGTTTTTGACATGTTTCAGAATGCGTTCGATATGTTTTGAATACGTTTAGGAATTTATAATTTTTTAAAAATTGTAAACTATTTTATAAATTTCTTTTTAAAAAATATGAGTTATTTTATAATTTTAAAAATTTAAAACCATCTCTCTCTCTTTTATTGTTATCAATAGTTTTTACTTCCCAAGATTATCTTACAATTAAGAAAGACTCCTTTTGAAATAGTCAATTCTGTTTTTTACCAAATTTTTATGGGATAAAAAGTTATTATTTGAGAAAGAAAAGAATATAGATGTGAAGTAAATGAAGGAGATAAAACAATTGATCTTTCGTAATAGGAGATACTCTTATTTTACTAAATTTTTATATGATATAAGGTCATTACTTGATAAAGAAAAGATGAATACGGATGTAAAACAAATGAAAGTCATAACATAATTGATCTTTCGTAAAATAATAATTTAATTTTTTCATTACAAATGAACACGATAATCCATAAATTTAGTATAAAAAGTAGTGTTCATTAATTAAAAAATTATAAATTTACTTTATATGTCCCGAATTATTGTGTATTTAATTTTTAAAAAATAGTGTGTTAGTATATCAGTATTGTATCGATGTCTGTATTTCATAGGGCTATAAGCTTTGAATATCTTCTTGTGATTTTATTTGATATTCAATTCAATATCACATTAGCCAATTTAACATACCTAGTATTACAAAGGATGACTACTTTGTTTTAAAAAAATAGAAATGATACTCATAAGTTATGAAAAGAGCATAGGATTTACAATAGGATTGGCTCAATGCCCAATAAAAAGTCCTTAAAGGACTATGAATAGTGATCTTAAATATTCTTCACAGGAGGGACAATTAGTGATCTCTTGTTAAAGCTTCTCAAAGCCAACTTTATGATTTTTTTTTTTTTTTAAGGATAAGAAGAGAAGAGATGAGAAATGAGAAATCTTCTCTCTTAAAATTAATGCATCCCTAGTTCTTAGTTATAGTAAGGATTAGAGTCTTCCAATCTCCCAATGTGAGTCGATTTGGATTGGGTTTGATCTCTGTCATTATTAACCTGAAACTGTATACCACAAATTATAAATAAGAGGTCAGAGGATGGTAGGAGATTATCTCATCGCAAACACTCCGACGGTCAATTAGATATCGTCCGTAATAAATGAAGGAATGCATACTTGAAGATAAATATGACGGGAGTGTAGGGATGGGAGAAGTGTGAGTGGGATATATTTGGAGGGCTAGGCTCCAAGAGTTACATCGCAATGGGTGGCTAACTGGCTCCATCGTGTGGTGATCGAGGCTTGAGGGAGGAGAGTTGGCTCTTGCTCCTCGAGACGGAACGGTATTAGATCGAACACTTGATCTCTGGTTACTGTTTTTGCTTGAGATTCGGCCCTATCTTCCCCTTTGCAGGAGAATGTATTTATTGGCTCCCTCTGGGAGGCTTTGGGAGTCGGGGCTCCTGACAAGCGATTTGTCAGGATTCGTCGGCTGCTATCCACTGATGATGACCAGGGGCATCAGTAGTCATTTTGTGAGGATAAGGAGACTATCATCGGGTGCTAACTGTGCTTGGTCTATTGCTTGTAACAGGATTGGCCGAATGGCTTGAGACGACGGTGTGCACTGTATTTCGTAGCACTGACCTTTCCCTCATTGGATGGCATCTCCTGAGATGACTTCTGTCACTTGTAGCGGCTTTGGCAGTTTGCAAAGACACGTTGATTGGCTGCTGACTTGGGGCGTCACGTGGGCTGCATGCTAGAATCCTTTGGGCTTCACAGGGGGTTTGGGCCTTGCTACTCAAATGGGCTTGTGTCCCTTCAATTGGGCCTCTCCGCTCTTGGCCCAATCCCGAGTTGGACCCAACACTAGCTCCCCATATTTGAGGATGACCCATAGCCGGGGCCTGGCATGTCCATGGTGGGTCCAATTGGCTATCCGCGTGGGCTCTCCTCGAGATGCGCTCCTTTTTGTCATTTATGGCATCGTTCCTTCCCCATGCAAATATATAGCCTTTCAAAGGTGGTGCAAGGATTTGAAGCTCTGCCAAGAAAGATTTGCCGCTTGTGGTCCGGTTCCATATTGATGGCTTTCCTATTCCGTGAAAGACGGCTATCGGGTGGCACACCTCTTTGGGAGCTCATTGGGTGTTGGCTCGGCCATAAATCGGGAGTTCACCCAGTTGGTGTGATCCACGCTTAGCCATTCATCGGAGAAGTGATGCAAAGCCCTTGGTTTACCCCACGCCCTGTGGGGTTCCGCAAATGGATCGGATGGATTTGTGGGAGATCCGGTGTTGCTGTTGAAGTCTGTCGTCATGCCCTTTCCGTAGGCAGTTCGTCGTTGTAATGAGGGTAGTTTGTCCACTCCGTTGTTGTCATGGCTAGCTAGGACTCCAGTCTGCAGATGAGATGCAACGAGGTTGGCACGCTGTTCCCGGGAATTTTGCTCCATCAATAGTATGCCTTCCCCATCTCCTATCGTAGCTGGTGGTTCATATATGCTACCGGGAGAGGTGGCTGAACCTGGAATCCCCTTAGGGCATGTGTGAGCGAGTCACAGCCTCGACAAGACTTCTGACTAATGCCTTTCCTTCGCCTGTGGCGGTCCCTGACGCACTTTAGTGGTGGATAGGCATCGGCGACACTAGTCCAAGAGTAGAGTCAGAGTTGGGGTGATGTTGCAAGATTGAGTTGATGTGCTCTTGTTCCCCAGGCCTTTCCTCCCTCGGGGTGTCGTTATCCTAAGTTTGTTACTCTTTGCTGTTTTTTTGCTTTTTTGTACTTTTGTTAATGCAAACTTTGTACTTTGTAAATAATAATTTCAATGAATAAAAGTAGTAGTTTGCCTTTTATATCTGATGCCATCAAATCTTCTCTTTGTCACTTCGCATGTTATGACTCAAGGGCAGTGGAGCCCTCTCACCGCCACACATGCTCGGTTGTTAGCTTGTGAATGTCTATCCGCCTCAAACTATTCCTGTCAGGGCCATCCCTCGGGTCCATGCTCAGATCATTGGCGGGACAGGCAGGTGGAACCCTTTGGCGAGCAGGCACCGTCAGTTCCAAGCTTGGGCTTGCTAATCGACGTCGATGGAGAAGACATCGACTGGAGATAGCCTCTATTTAATGCGCTGGAAAGCATAGGGTTGTCGTGTCATAATGGCCTTCCTTAGAAAGGCGTGATGTTTCGAGGAGCCGCCATGTGGGAGGATTTCCTTGGGCAGTTGAACGCCTTTCTTTACTTAAAACGACGTCGTTTTCTTGGAGAATTTTGCTTATTTAAGTGCCAAGAATCTTTCCAGATTGTGCACTCTCTTTAGTCGCTTGGAGGTGCGAAGTCTCAGCCTACTGGTTGCCTCCTTCCCCCTTTTCGTTGCGGTGACCCTGATGGCAAGACCGTTTTCTTCCTTAGAGTCTAAACCTACCTCTGAGGAATCTTGATGGGAAGAGCAAGCGTTGAGGGGTCATGATGAGGCCGTGTTTTCCGCGGTGGCAGTGGAGGTTTGTCATTCGGAGTGTTCAATCATTGGGCCGATGACTTTCTTGAGGGCACCTCCGGGCTTTTAATCCGATGGGGCATCCAACTCCTTGCGGCATCGAAGGCCTAGGGGAGCCGATACATTGCTCTATCATGTCCTAAGAGCAGTGGAGGACATGGAGGCCCGGGTTTAGGTTGCTGTCGGAGAAGTCGAGCAGACTTGGGTACGAGTGACTCACTTTGAGCAAGCATGGTTGGAGGTGGAGGCAAGGGCGTCACAGTTGGCCGACGCCAACTTGCAGGCTAAAAACCAAATCGTTACTCTTTAGGAGGAGCTCGAGCGATATCGGGCGTAGCTCAGGGAGGAACACATCGTCCATGCACGGTAGGAAGCGGAGCTGAGATCCGAAATCTGGCGGGAGGAGCTGGATCCCTTGCTAGAAAGGAGATTCTAGGAAGGTATTCGGCTTAGCCGAGAATAGCTTCACTAGTGGTGCTAGGCTTTCGCATCAGCCTCTTGGACTCTTAAACTTCAAGAGCCAGGACGCACTCGAAACTGACATAGTTCATGACTCTCAATCCTGCCGAACCCAGAGGGGGCAAATAGTTATATTCTGCGGCCACTAGTCGATTTCTCTTGTAAAGAAATCTTATTAGCAAAAATACTTAATGAAAATTCATTACTTAACTGAGCAATTGGTTTATTGTAATTCGTTGTGTCCAGGTAACCCGTTTTTCCTTCTAGTTCCAGTCTCCGGAAGGGCTGATGCTGCCACTTAAGATGGCTGGAATCGTCGCATTAAATGTGAGTGTGATAGTTGGGATTCTGGCAGGTGGATGTGGTGTGAGTGGGGTAGCAGTATGTCAAGTGCTATGATGGGCTGCCTTGGAATAACTTGTGGCGCCTCGCTAAATGGGCACATGTCATACCATCATTTAGGGCATCCCCTATGTTTTCCCGTGCGATGCCGCTTCGCCTTCTAAGAGTTGTCTATATAAAGGGCGTTCATTTTCGTTTTTTGAATACTTTGCCATCGCCTGTTCCAAACATGATGAAAAAGCGAGGCTCTCCTTCCTCAATCCGTTAGAAAGTGAGCGACATTAAGTCAGTCCTTACATCGAGTGCCGTTGCCGCCCTAAGGGTTGAGTATGACATCCTTAGGGACCAGCTCCACTTTCAACCTGGATAGGACAGTAGAGAGAACGCGCCCCCTGAGGACTGTATCACGGTGTACAAGAACCATTTGCGCAGGGGCCTTCATTTTCCTATGAAGCTCGATCTATATGGCATGTTCGAGGTGCTTAAAGTCCCCGTAGCCCAGCTCCATCTCAATGCCATTCGTTATCTAGTGATGATGTGCATTTTTGTTAGGCTCCACAGTGGCGCATTCAGTCCGCACTTGCTAAAGGTGTTCTTCCGCTTTGTTCAAACGGAGGATTGGCTCTCCATGTCTCCTCGTGCGGGGTTTGGCTTTTGGGGGATGAATTCGAATTCCATGAAGAATTGGAAGAACTATTACTTCTTCTTGGCACTTCCTCTAGAATGGGAATTTTCAAGGGAGTGGGGCCCCGTCAACGAGTTCTTTTCCATGAGTGTAAGCGATGAGGAGGTGAGGTAGGAGAAAAAACTCATCGGTGACATAGAGGCCGCAATAGAGAGTTTTGTTGAGCAAGGGTACTGCTTGACCCCACAGATGTTCATGGCTATTGGCTGGGATTGGACGAGTAGAGCAGCAACAGGTGTCTCTCAAAAGGGGAAGGCTGGAGCCCTGGTCCAGAGGGAGTCGTCCAAGGGGTTGCCTGAGCAGGATGACCCGTCACTATCTTCGGAGTCTTCTTCCGGTGAGGACATGGCGGCCTTGAAGAGGATGGGAGGGGCCGGTGGCACCGCTAGGAGGAGGGTCCTGACACTGCCAGCCACCCTGAGCTAGTCCATCGAGCTCACTTCGCTGCCGGTCACTGTGGCTATTGCCACAGTATGAGAGTCAGAGCCATTGCCGTTGGGGGAAGCAACCGGCCCGGCTTCTATTCCAACCGTGACCTTAGCGGAGTAAGGCATTCCCGTGGTCGATCTTCACTCTAGAGAGGGATCCATGCTGGGTTCCCCATTTGTTGAGGCGGCGATCCTTACTGGCGAGCTGGCGGTTGAGCCTTTGGCAAGAGTGGCTGTATCTAACGGCGTGGAGGTTGAGTCTGTCTCGATGGAGCCCATCGAGATAGCCGATTCTGGGTCCGTTGCCACACTCCTAGATGCACCAGAGGTGATCGAGGTCCCGCCTTGTGTGCTGCCTGAGCCGTCTACCCATGGCCCTAAGGCTGCTGATGAGGCCGTCCTGCATAAGGAGGTTGTTGATGAGGCCATCCCACCTAAGGGGGCTATCGACGAGGCCATCCCACCTGAGGAGGCCATCGGTTAAGCCATCCTACCTAAGGAGGCTGTTGGTGAGATTGTAGTCGGTGCAGCACTGGAGAGCGAGACCATTGACCTGGCCGAGTTGTTGGAGCCCATGGGCATCTTGGGTCTCGGAGCAGCGTAGGAGCCCTTGGCACCGTGGAGGAAGCCTTTGTTGAGGTATGTTGTCCTTGATTGTTCAGCAGGAGATTTTCTTCATTGATCCCCATTTGTGGTGTTCTTTCCTTGGCCAAAACTAATGGACAGCTTGTCCTTCTTTTCCTTTCGCAGGCTCTGGACATGGTCCGTCTCTTCTATACCGCTCTTGTCGAGCGCGACGAGCATGCTCACCACGCCCGAGAAGAAGGGAAGCAGGAGGCAGATCAATGGTGGAGGAGTGAGGTCGCTGCTTTGAGATAGGAAATTGACCAGCTGAAGGGTCGTCTACAAGCAACAGAGGGTCTTCTTGCCGACTTCCGAGAGCGGTGCACTAGAGTCGAGGCAAGATCTTGAGTCTAGCTCTCTAAGGAGGAGGCCACCCGACTTCTGGATGCAAGATTTTTGGATGACATACATATGTGTTGTTGCATAGCGTCTATCGCCGCTCCGGATGTTCCCACGGGAATCTTTGATCCCCGCAATGATGGGGTTGGTGATCGCTTGCCTAACAGCAATGTCCTACCAGCAGTGGGTACACACGTTCGGGATGCTTAGCCTCATTAGCTTCCTCAACCGCAATGTAAGCTTGAGCAATGGCCTTTGCTTCCCAGAAGGATAGGGGGCATTGGTGTGCCAGATGCTTGAAAAATTCCCTAGTTGCCAACGTGATGATGAAGGCACTTAGCTTTATCTCATCAGAGTGCTGGGGGATTCGGCCTGCTTCAGCGGTGAAACAATTAAGGAATCAGTTTAGGTTCTCCTTTGGCTTCTGGTGGAGACAGACGAGGTGGTAGGGTTGCTTTTCTTCTCTCCTACTAGAGGCAAACTAGCATAGGAAACAGTCCACAAGCTCAACGAAAGAGCGGATGGAGTTGGGTCTGAGACCATGGAACCAGAGCCTAGCGTATCCCCTGAGCGTCAGGGGAAAACACTGGCACATCACGGCCTCACTCAACTTATGAAAAGACAGGAGCGTACGGAAGTAGTCTAGATAGTCTATCGAGTCCGTATGCCATCGTAGGGATCCAATGTTGGCATTTTGAACTTAAGAGGGAGCGGTTGTGTCCAAATGTCTATGGCGAACAGTGATCTTCGGAGATCGAGCGCCAGTTGCCTTGGCTCCCCCATGAACAGGTGCTGCCATATCCTCTCCACTTTCTCCTCTATTGAAGGGGTGGAGCCGCTCCTCTTTGTATTAATGAAGTTTATGAGTTCTGAGTTTTCTTGGGGGCCACATAGATCATGGCGACCGTTCATGTGGGGTGGTTGCGTACTGCATGAACCTTCTCCTCTTGTTATGGGCCTCTTGTCATTCGGAAGTTGTAGGGGTTCTACCGTTATGGGCTTTTTTCCCGCTCTTTCTCGCTCGGGAGACCCTGAGTTGTCGTCTAGGCCCTACTGTCAAAGACCGCCTGGGCCTCAACGTCACCAAGCCAGGTGGTCCTTGCAACCGGGGCTTTCCTTCTAGGCCTCCTACGCTTGGAGGTGGATGCCTAAGGACCTGGAGGAATGGTTCCCAGCCGTCGTGCTTCGGTGCAAGAGCATCTTGAGCATTTGTTTCACGTCGTTTATGTCCGCCGCCAGTTTCTGGACGTTAGGCTCCGACAGTTCACCAGCGCAGCTACCCACTAAGGGGTAGTCGCCACAGGCGGCAATGTCCCTTACCGGCGCGCTAGCCTATGCACTTGTGTTGACCATCTTTAGAGTAAAGGAGTGATCATTGGGACTGGTGGTTGGACTTTTCTCGTCGTTCCGACAGACAGCGCCAATAATGCATTCCTAATTTTCAGTTGTGATACGGATTAAAGAGCCTTCCAATCTCCTATTGCGGGTCGATCTGAATCGGGTCCGATCTTTATCGCTATTAACTTGGAACCTACATACCATAAATTATAAACAGGTAGTCAGAGGACGGCGGGATATTATTCCACTGTAAATACTCCGACGCTCAAGTTAGATATCTTCTAAAATAAATAGAGGAGTGCACGTTTGAAAATAAACGTGATGGAAGTGTAGGGATGAGAGGAGTACAAGTGGGATGTGTTTGGAGGTCCAGGCTCTGAGAGTTGCACCACAATGGGTGGCTAACTGGTTCCGTGAGGTCACGGAGGCTTAAGGGAGGGGAGTTGGCTCTTGCTTCTCGAGAAGGGTAATGGATTGAACATTTAATCTCTAGTCACCGTTTCTGCTTGAGATTCAGCCCTGTCTTCCCATTAGCAGGAGAAGGTATTTGTAGGCTCCCTCTGGGAGGCTTTAGGAGATGAGGCTCCCGATAAGTGATTTGTCAGGATTTGTTGGCCGCTGTCGGCTGGTGATGGCCAGTGACGTCAGTTGTCATTTTTTGGGGCAAGGGGACTGTCATTGGGTACGAACCACACTTGGTTTACTACCTGCACAAGGATTGGCTAAATGGCTTGAGAGGATGGTGTGCACGGTAGATCGCGGCGCTGACCTTTCCTTCATTGGCTGGCATCTCCTAAGCTGACGTCTCTCGCCTGCAGTTGCCTTGGCTGTCTATCAAGACGCACTAATTGGTTGCTAATTTGGGGCATCATGTGGACTGCATGCTGGAATCATTCGGGCTTCACAGGAGGGTTTGGGCCTCGCTGCTTGATTGGGCTTGCGCCCCTTCAATTGAGCCTCGCCGCTCTTGGCTCAGTCTTGAGATGGACCCAACAAAAATATTTTCTAAAAAGATTTAATACTTTGATAGACTTATTGGGATATCTTTGGATATATTGTTTATGAGGCTTAAAATAGTTTTTAGATTTGTTATCCAATTTAGATTTGTCTACTAGATGTTGGACTTGTACAATTTTATAAAGAAACCTCACATTTTTAGAGACACAGAGCTTATATTAGGAAAGGCCATATAAGCATGTTAGTGTGGTATCTGAGGCACAGGGGAAAGACCATTGTCTCTAATTGGTGAAATGTGGCATTCATTCATTGATAGACTTGTGAGATTGAAGCATTAATTTAAAAATTAATGTTTAAATGATATTATTTTAGCAAATTATTAAGAAAAATTGTAGATTTAAATGAGTCTATAAATGTTAAATGGATTTAAGTTAGCACCTAACAGGCACATGTTTAGCACTCATGCACAAAATATAGTAGAGAGGATGCATGGGGTGTATGAGAAGGAAGTTTGTGCATGCCTTGCTGTGGTGATCGTGGCTGATGCCCTCATAATGGCACTCATGTGGCAATTTCAAAAACTTGGCTGTTGAATTCCCGCATGAAGGGATAGGATTGTGTTACATGTAAATTACCTTATGGCTGATGGGCACAAAACTGATATTTGTGTATTAGTCTATGTATATAAGTGCATTTAATTAATTTTTAACTCATTTTTTTAGATTTTAGAAAAAAGAGAGAAAAGAATAATAAAGAGAAGGAAAAAAAGAAGAGAAATTAAACCAACATTTTAAAGGATTTTTAACATTTAAGTTAAGGCAAGTAAATTTTATATATAATTCTCCATTTTTTTTTTTTTTGACTAAAATTTCTAAATGTTTTCTTCATGTTTGGTCATAATATAAGATTTCATGTCTAAACTTCCCTACATGTGTATAAATATGTTCTCTCTTATACTTAGCTTGTATGTATGTCTCTTTTGTTCCATTGTCTCAAGAAATTAAATATTTGTGTCTAAATTAATGAAATTTGTCTTGGAAATCTTAAAATTTTTAGAGTTTATTAAAGGATGTCATCTTACATGTTCCTAGGCAAGACTGATGAGAAACCTTTTGCATAGCTTTTATTTTAGAAGAACCTTTAAAAATCTCTATAACAAGGTTATGTTCTAACCTTTAATTTCTAAATTTAGAAAAATGTTCATGCTTCATGGAGATTTTCATATATATTTGATTGAACCATCGTAAACAAAATAACAAAAAAAAAAAACATATATTATGAAAAATTACAATATACTAAAATAAGGTCATGTATGATCCATCTAAGAAAAAAATAATGAGCAAGACCCGATTTATAGGATTGATATATAAACAGCTCATGTGTGGGCTCAAATAGAGGAGTATGACCCTAGTCTACTTGATAGTTGTAAACCAACTTTTATGTGTTTTACTTTAATCAATAAGGTATTATTGACCTTTGGTTCATTTACTCATCTATTAACTATTTCTTGAGTAGGTTTATTGATATGTCACATATTATTTATTGAGTTTTTAACTCACTTTATTTTGCCACAATTTTATATTGGCTGGCTTAGTCTTCATGGGAGTTTGGACTATTGGTTGTTGGTGTGGAGGATCATGGAATTTTAATGTTTTATTATATATATGGGCATGTTATTCTGAAACAGTTAATTATATAGTCAAATAAATTTTAACACGTGAGAATTGTTACAACATGACCTAGGGCTGTTATAACATTTTAATTTCTTATATTGTAATATAATGGGATAATTGTATTTATATGCAAGTTGTTAAATTGCTAACGAGTTTTGTGCAGTGTTGCGATGCTAGATTTTGTGTCAATTGTTTGTTATGATCCAATTGATGACAAGAGTTGGCATCAAAGAAAATCATAAAGGAAATTTCTTAAGTGATTAAAAAGAGGTTAAACTTTATGATTTGTGATATAATAGGTACAAGAGGTTAGGAAATAAGGCAACTGAGGGAGAACGACTATGCCAGTAATGATAGAGAGGGTGGTTGAAATGATAATTCAACTGATCCATGTGCTGCCTCATAATCTTGGGTAGGGGTTTACAAAGCTGGAGGGAATCTTAGAGGAGAATCAATGGCCTATGAACAGTTCATGAACAAGAGAGTTGTTGTTTTCTTGGGTAATCGTAATCCCACCACAAGCAGAGATATGGATTCGAAAAATAGATAAACATTTTCAATGTTATTGAATGTCTCAAAAATAGGGAGGATAGATTGACCATGTATACAATTTGATGAAGAGGCTGACCAATAGTAGATAATGACAAACAGAGTTTGGGGATGGAAGATTGATAAGATTTTATGGGAGATGTTCTTAAATGTTTTCAATAACAAATATTTTCCCATGAGTCTTTGGGAGCTCATTGAAGAGGCTGAGGTTAAGAAATTACTTCAACGTAGAGTATGATGTAAAATTTACTGAGCCCCGCCTAATTTGTGCTACACTTGATTCTTAATGATGCTAAATAGACATGGAAGTTCCTTCGGGGGTTGAACAATGTGTTTAGAAGGTAGTTAATTCTTTTCCAACTTTTGACGTGTGGAGAAGAGTTAGACAGGGTTGTCATAACTTAATTATATTTTTTAATAGTTTAATAGATGATATTGAAACTAATATATTATTATAACATACATATATATATATTACTATAATATAAAATTATTATATTATAAATATTTAATTATTTTTTAAAAAGAAATACTAGCTAAACTTTTATTTACTTATAACTTTAAACTAACACATTCTATATATTCTACAAATTATTATTACTGATGGGAACGCCAGTAACGGGCTGACTCGTAAAGATGGAAACGTTCTGAATCCTCAACGGTCCATTCAGTCCGAACGGTCAACGCCTCCGTTGAACGAATGAAGAGCAAGTGGGCCGACAAATGCCCAAAAGCAGGACGGCCGAGTGAAGACTAGAATGGTCAATACTTTCGTTGGCCGATAAATGGACAGTAGACCGACTAAGGCCCAGAATGCATGCGATCCAAGCCTAGTTTAGTCTACGTGTCCGTCCTCAAGCCACAACGGTCATCCGCCATAATTTCCTGCATCTCCAAGGAAGGTAAAATTCACCGCAATGGTCACCTCTAGAATGAATATGCATCTTGGAAGAAAGGTGCTAGAATCTGCGCAATGTCTGCTGAAAACCTTAACGGTTGCAGAACGTCAATGGAAAGAGATCAGCCTCCTTGACCGTTACAAGTCAGGAACGATGATCATGCCTACACAGGAAAGGCAACGATCCCCAACAGAGCGTGAGTATCAAGCCCCTTTGCATAAGGAAGGCATATCGTAACCACGGCTATAATAGGCCATGGGAGCTGACGCTTCGGGACACGGTCTCAAATGCTCACAAAAGCCCTCTAGCAAACTAAAACTCTCAAAAGCTCTCCGACTCTCTTGAACCTCCTAGCACTTTCTCTCTCTACTACTACTAGTTCCTTGCGAACTCAATACTTAGAGAAATAGCTCCTCATGAGCAACTACGAAACCACTCTCCCTACGAGTGTACCCCCACATACAAACACTCATCAGCATTCATATTGCATCCCTTGCATCCACCTTTTTGTTTTCAGAAGGCTGATTACAAATTTGAGCGTCGAGTGTTTACGATAGGATCAAATTTCGCAATACCTGACCTCTTATTTAAAATTATGGTGTGCAGGACCCAAAGCTCAGTGAATGGAGATCGGACCCCGATGGACTACTTAATCTAAATCTATTCAAGTTTGGATTCATGATGCATTATTGGCACCGTCTATGGGAAGCTAACAAAAAGCTAACCACTTTTATCTCCACAAATACTTTCTTCTACAAAGTCAGTATTATCAGACAGAATGGTGAATGCCAGAGCCCAAGTTAGCATTCCCATTAGAGATGCTACCGCTCCTGACTAGGACCACTCAACTGGTGACCTAGTTAGAGGGGCACCCATGCCATTCTTCCAGAACTTGGCGGAGCAGATGAGCAATATGAATAAAATTACTCCTAATGCTCTACACCTACCAGGGCAAGAAGAAGTAGGGGCTCCACCCTCCTCAACTCCTACTCAAGCTTCTAGGAGATGAGGCCAGAGGAAGAAAAAGTCGACAAAGAAGACCATGAGGCTAGCCAACACTTGTACTTCAGAGGCCTCCAACACCGAGAGCCGCCCAAGGCTTGAGGGATGCTTGGGTCACAGTACTCCGAATAAGAGTCCAGAGAGGAGAAACTCCTGATATACTAGGGACAAGCCACTATCTCAGGGTTAGGAAGGGCACCTCCCGAACAACCGATCTGCCAGCGATAGTAGCTAGCCGGCTACACACCGCATTGCTGAAAGAACGGAGTTAAGGATATACCTTAACTCCAATAGATCTGGGAACGCCTCTCGAGTGAAAGCAAAAGTCGAGAAGATCTGAAACCACATGTTCAAAGATGATGACGAACATGCCACTGATCTAGAGAGATCTCCATCACTACTGAGATCTTGAACCTCCATTGCCGACCAAGTTCAAGATGCCACCATTAAACTCTTACGATGGGAGCGCTGATCCATGGATCACCTAGATCACTTTTACACCCATTTGAGTCTATCACTGGGGCCTACGCAGCCACCGAAGAGGCTAACGAGGCAAAGCGTCCCGAGAGGACTTACTAGCCTTGCTTTTTCTTGCTCGAGGGAAAGAAGAATGGTGGCGGCGACAATTCTGTCAGAAGCAACATAGAACTAGAAGTATAGGCTGATTAATCTGACTCCTCTCAATGACACATGAACCAATGTCCTCAAACAAATCCGTGGTGAAAAGTTTCTTAGATGGACCAAACCACTAAAGAACGTAGAGGGAGGAAATCCTGCTAAATTCTACGATTTCCATCAATCTTTGAGACACACCACGGAGGACTACAAGATGCTCCAACAGGAGATTGAGGAGCTTATCTAGAGGGGCCATCTCACCAGGTTCGTCAAGAACCCTGGGTAGAGTTTCGGCACCTCAGGCGGGGAAGGACCAGATCCGACCTAGCCACAGAACCGGGTCGTGGCTGGCTTGGTCAACATGATCATGTCCCGACCGGCTAAGACTCAGATAGATCAGAAGGAGCAACAAGTTGGACGGAAGAAAGAAAGTAGAAGAGAATGTCATTAGTTTTACTGATAGTGACATAAATCATGTAACTTCTTCACACGCTGATCCCCTTATTATATTCGCACTTGTTTCAGACGATACTGCAGACTACCAACTGAAATGAGTTTTCATTAATAATGGAAACTGTAAGGATTTGCTTTATCTCAATACTTTCTTTAAACTCGGGCTTAAAAAGAGTTAGCTAAAACTTGTTGAAGGGCTGCTGTACGGCCTAGACAACGAGCATGTAGCTGTCCAAGGAACGATACAGTTAGAGGTCACCCTAGACACGTACTCCAAAACAGCGAGTCATACACTCACATTTTTGGTCGCTGACCTGCCCTTCGTGTACAACGCTATCATAGGTCAATCGTGCCTAGCAGTGTTCAGAGCTGCTACCTCGATACCGCATTTAAAAATAAAATTTTCAACAACATGTGGTATCGGTGAAGTGCTAGGTGACCAAGTAACTAGGCGGACATGTTACATGTCCTAAATTGTACCAAGCAGTAGTGGATGGCCTACAGTAGAACTTGAACGTTGAGATGAAGCAACCTCGTAGCAGGCACAACCAAGCGAGGCAACCGACCTAATTCCATCAAATTCGGAGGATCCGGAGAGGCATGTATAGATTGGGGGCTCACTCGCCAGACCACTACGCGACGAGTTGATAGCATTCTTGAGATAGAACGTTGATATCTTCGCATGGATACCCGCCGACATATCTGAAATTGCTATCAGAGTAATAATCCACAAGTTGGGCCTCGATCCTGACCATAAGCCCTTCAAGAAAAAGCGGAGAAACCACTCCGTAGAGAAGTTTGTAGCTATTTGGAAAGAAGTGAAGAAGCTCCTAGACACCGACTTCATCAGAGAAGTTCAATACCCGAATTGACTCTCCAACGTCATCCTGGTGAAGAAAAAGTAATAGGAAATGACAGATGTGCGTCGACTTAACCTACGTCAACTAAGCCTGCGCAAAAGACAACTTCCCTTTACCCAGGATTGACTTATTGGTGGACTCGACTTCAGGACACGAGCTGTTGAGCTTCATAGACGCATACTCGAGCTACAACCAGATTCGGATGAACCCAGAAAACAAGGAGCATGCCTCGTTCATGACCAACCAAGGCACCTACTATCATAGGGTTATACCTTTTGGTCTAAAGAACACAGGTATCACCTTTCAAAGACTCGTGAACAAGATATTCGAGAAGCAGATCGGTTGCAATATGGAGGAGTACATCGACAACATACTCATCAAGAGTAAGACCACCAGTGACCATATTCGCAATTTGACCGAGTCCTTTGAGGTACTCTTCACGGACAAGATAAAGTTAAATCCTTCAAAGTACATTTTCGGAGTGTCCTCAAGAAAGTTCATGGGTTTCATCATCTCTCAGCGAGGGATCGAAATAAACTTAGAGAAGATCAAAGCCCTCATAGACATGTCTCCGCCACAAAGCGTTAAGGATGTCCAGAGGCTAACTAAATGACTGGCAACATTGTCTCACTTCTTGGTAAAGTCGGGGACAAGTATCAACCCTTCTTCAAGGCTCTAAGAGAGACTAAAGAAAATAGTTTTCAATGGATTATAGACTGCCAGACAGCTTTCGGTGAGTTGAAGTAGTACTTAGCCAGTCCACTGTTGCTGACGTCACCTAAGAACGGAGAAGAGTTGTACCTTTACTTGGCAGTATAAGAGGTGGCTCTTAGCTTAGTTCTCCTACACTAGGAATCCGACACTCAACGGCCGATCTACTATGTGAGCAAAATATTGACCGGCCCAAAGACACGCTATTCGTGTGCTGAGAAGCTAGCTTTGGCACTTGTCTTCTCAGCTCGTAAGTTAAGACTATATTTTTAGGCTCATCATGTGGTTGTCCTGGCTGACGAGCCACTTAAGGGAATCCTCCAGAAACCTGACATTTTCGGATTGTTGGTTAAGTGAGCCATCGAGTTGGGAGAGTTCAACATCGAATTTCGACCTAATCCAGCCATCAAGTGGCAGGCCCTGGCAGACTTTATCATCAGGACTACGACCCCAGTCATTGATGGGCACCCCCCTAAGGATGCAGGTCACCACCCAGAAGAGCCAAAATGGGTTCTCAATGTGGATGGTTTGTATACGAATTCAGAACAGCATGTCGGAGTGTTTCTAAGGACCTAGACAAGTTTAAGGTGAAGTACTCCCTTAAACTCAAATTTTCGGCCACCAACAACATTACCGAGTACGAAACCCTGTTGACTGGATTACGACTAGCCAAAGAGTGCTCAGCTAGGTGGCTAATAGTCTACAACGACTTAGAGCTAGTCGTTAACCAAATCAACAGGAGTTTCAAGGCGTACAACCTTATCTTGGCCAAGTACCTAGCCAAGACGAAGATGTTATTTGGAGATTTGACGAGCTGAACCTAGTCCATGCCCCTAAAATTGAGAACTGGAGGGTCAACCAACTTGCTAGAGCAACGGTGGTCAAAAGCCTAGAACAGTACTCGAGGGATATGAGGGAAGTCCTGAGCACTCCCAACATCGAGGAGTAGGAAGCGATGCAAGTCACCGACGTCAAAAATTAGATGACACCTTACTGGAGATATTTGGAGGATGGAGCACTACTAGAGAACACAGACAAAACCAAGAGGATCAAAATGACGGCCATCTAGTAGACCATAGTCGACGGACGGCTCTATCGCCATGGATACTCGACTTCGTACCTCCCGTATCTTACTCTTGAGGAGGCCGACTATGCCTTGAGAAAAATTCACCTCGGGATATGTGGGTCACAAATTGGCAACAAGAACTTAGCGTTTAAAATCATGCGCCAAGGTTATTACTGACTTACAATGAAGAAGGAAGCCTTGGAGTTTATAAAGAAGTGTGAGAATTGTCAGCTTCATGGCAATCTTCATCACCAGTCGCCCACAGAGTTGAGATCCTTCTAAGGTCCTTGGCCTTTCGCGTAATGGGGGCTCGATATTCTCGACTAATTTCCCATAGCAAGTGGGCAAAGGAAGTTTATCATCATGGATATTAGCTACTTCACCAAATGGGTTGAAACCACCCCGCTAGCCAAGATCATTGAGCACAATACCTTAGAATTTGTTCGCCATAGTATAATGAGCAAATTTGGCATTCCCAAGGTCATCGTGACCGACAACGAAGCCTAATTCTCAGGGAAGCATTTCGCTAAATATTGCACCAATCTTGACATTAGATTGGTACAGACTTTGGAATTATACCCCCAGGCAAATGGACAGGTGGAGGTCACCAACCATACGCTACCTACGGTTCGAAGACCAAGTTGGAGGACGCAGAGGTCTCCTGCGTTGACGAGCTACCCTCCGTCCTATGGTCATACCAAACGACTCCAAAGAAACTAACTCATGAGATACCTTTTAGTCTTTACTATGGGATTGAAGTGGTGATTCTAGTTGAGATCGGGCTCCCAAGTCTTAGGGTCAAAACCTTTGACCCACTTGGTAACTCCAAGAAGCTTAGGGAATACCTAAACTTGCTGAATGAAGCCCACGATGCAGCTATGGTGCGAATAGCAGCCTACCACCAATGAGTCACCCACTATTACAACAAAAAAGTAAAAACGGGGCAATTTGAAAATTAGAGATTTGGTCTTATAAAGCATAGAGGCTACGGGCAAGACCACCAACAAGAACAAACTTTTTCCAAATTAGGAAGGTTCGTTTCTAGTCTCCGCCGTCCTACAGAATAGAGCATATAAACTCCGAACCCAGATTGGAAAATTGGTCACACGGATATAGAACGTAGTCCACCTAAAGCGTCACTTCCAGTGAAGATCTAGATAGGTCATCTATGTGATATGAGCATGCTTGTAACATATATAATCATCAATAAAAGAAAATTCTTTTCCACGTGCATTGTGCTATGTATCTTTTTTCTTTCTTTTTTTTTCCACGTGAATGATTGCTTACAAGTTACACGAAATAAACAACATAAACTGCCTTTAAGTCGAGCGGATTTTCACTCCTTTGCAATTAAACCCTGATAATCTAGGCGACCTGTAAGCGGTTGAATTAAACCATTGTCATCTAGATGGTTTGTAAGCGGTCAAATTAAACCTTGGTCACCTAAACGGCCCATAAGCGGTCAAATTAAACCCTGGTAATCCAGGCGGCCCATAAGCGGTCGAATTAAACCTTGTTCATTCAAGTGGCCCGTTCGCGGTCTAATTTCAAACTTTAGGGGGCTTAAATGGCACGCGTGACGATCTCTTCTAATAGGAGTTAATGCTGTCAGTCTACGACAGTCAACACCTCAGGTGCAAAGTACTCCGTACAAAAGCTGGCCGCCCAAGATCATACATGGGCCGCACCACCCAAGCCTCAACTCATGCTCTAGTATAAAACTGAATTTGTACGACATCAGGATCCACACCGATGTCTTCTCGAGGGCTTATGTCCATCTGAGAGCACAACAAACGTCTCCAATGTTGTGAGATGGACGACCAACTTGTACAAGGTGCACCAAGTAGGCTGGCTAATACAAAGAACAAATAACTAAATGGACAATTAATGAAAACAAAGTCATGAAACACAGTATGATGGTAAAATAACTATTTCATTAATGGTAAAGTTGTATTTACAGTTACATCCAAAAATAAAAAAGCAAAGGATACAAAGTCTCTAAGGAGCAGAGCTCCCAGGAGGGTGCAGGAGAGGCCCTTCATCACCCTGTGCAAAATCAACAAGTTCTCCACGCTGTTGTGCGCCACGGTTGGCAAGATTAAGGATTCCGATTGTAAAACTAAGATCCACGATGCTAACAATGTGAAGTAGAAGCGGTCCTTCCAATTCTTCAGCGAGTTATAGATCGCATCACTGATACGCAGCTCCCTAGGAGACAGGAAGATCCAATCCCCACTCTGGGTGAATCGAAACAGCACCCTTACGGCCTCCACAGTCAGCATACGTGTGTGGTGATAGAGGAAGATGCACGACAAGCAAAGATACTGCATAGCAATGGCATGGAGTTGTGCGATGGGAACATAAAGGGCCTTGAAGATGTCGAGTAGCTCCTCTAGGATAGGGATGTGAAGCCTACTCCTCAGATGAGGCTCGTACACTGTGAGGTAGCCTTTAGGAGGAAAACAGACCCTATCCAACTCACTGGGCGTCACGAAAACAATCTCATGTGGGATGTTGAAATCCATGTACAGTTTTCTTACCTCACCGGCAGAAATCACAGAGGCGATATGCATCATAGAAGGGGCCATGGAAGCGAGAATGAAAAGAGCAGTGAGGACTAAAAAATTTTCAGAAGGAAAGTATGAAAATTTTGAAAGGATGGATTGGTTTTATAAAGACACGCAGTCGTTGGAGTAAGGCAGCGCCTCGAAAAGGTACGCCCATTATGGGAGACACATGTCGCTTTCAAAAAGGGCGCAATTGAATCAGATCTTCTACAAAATTAATTATCGGGATCACAAATTCACTGCATGTTGACACGTGGCGAACGTTTCGACTGGCAGTCTGGCGGCATGATGGCACGTCAATTTAATTCCCCCAAGTTCTCCGAATTCTTTCCAGAACGGTCAACGAATCTGGTTAGCGCTGCTCTTCCTACCAAGTTCTCCAGACTCTCACCAGAACGGTCAATGAATCCGATCAACGACTCTTTTCCTACGCAGTTCTCCAAATTCTGACTAGAACGGTCAACGAATCTGGTCAATGCTCCTCTTCTTGCCAACTTCTCCAGATTCTTACCAGAGCGGTTAATAAATTTGGCCAATGTTTCCTCCAGTTTAGTACTTCGGATCTTGGTGTTACGGTCAACAACCGCAAGCAACGCAATCAACAAGACCAAGAGCCATTACTAGTTTCCTCATCAAGCTGTCTAGAATAAGTTACCCAGCCAAGAGTGTCCCACCGTGAATATCTTAGAGGCCGGAGTCCCAGACCTCCAGTATGGGGGGTTAGTGATGGGGATGCTAGTAACAGGTTGACTCGCAAAAAAGAAAATGACCCAAATCCTCAGCGGTCCATTTCAACCGGGACGGTCAATGCCTCCATTGACCGGATGAAGAGAAAGTGGACTGACAGAGGCCCAAAAGCAGGATAGCCCATTGAAGCCTAGAATGGTCAACGCTTCCGTTGGTCGGTAAATGGACAGTAGCCCTGCTGAGGCCTAGGACGCATGCGACCCAAGCCTAGTTTAGCCTACGTGCCCATTTTTAAGCCACAACGGTTATCTACCCCAATTTCCTGCATCTCCAAAGAAGTCAAGTTTCAGTATAATGGTCACCTCCAGAATCAATGCGTATCCTAAGAGGAAGGTGTCAAAATCTGCGTATTGTCTGCTAAAAATCCTAACGGTTGCAAAACGTAGAAGGAATGAGATCAGCCTCCTTGACCGTCACAAGTGAGGAACGATGATCACACCTGCACAGGAAAGGAAACGATCCCTAATAGAGCATGGGTATCAAGCCCTTTTGCGTATGGAAGGCATCCTGTGGCCATGGCTATAAAAGGCCATAGGAGCTGACGCTTTGGGACACACTCTCAAACGCCCACAAAAGCCCTCAAGTAAGCTCAAACTCTCAGAAGCTCTCTAACTCTCTCGAACCTCCTAGCACACACACTCTCTCTGTTACTAATTCCCTACGAATTTAGTACTTAGAAAAAAAGCTCCTCATAAGCAACTACGAAGCCACTCTCCCTACGAGTACACTCTCACATACAAACACTCATATCCACCTTCGTGTCTTCAGAAGGTCGATTACTGACTTGAGCGTTGGAATGTTTCTGATGAAACCAAAATCCTGCCATCACTTGACCTCTTATTTGAAGCTGTGGTGTGTAGGACCCAAAGCTCAGCAAACGGAGATCGGAGTCTAACAAACTACTTGATCCAAATCTGTTCAAATTTGAATTCAGGACGCATCAATTGCAAATGCTATCTTTATGTAGCCTTAATATTCTACAATAACATATAATATATCTAGTATGAAGTCTATCATTACGTTAGAATTTATTAGTAGACTGCTAATCTAAAAAATTAGAAGAAAAACATGTAAGCCAAATTTTTAATAAATAATTTTTTAGTCAAGAGAACAACTATTACGGAAAACAACTTAAAGTAAGAATCCAATATATAATGATGGAAAATATTATACAATGTAATAATATGTTTCACCAAAAGAAATTTTATAGAAAAATTTGTAGTGATTATATTTTTACCACTATTTGCCTAAGGTTAATGTATTTATACCATATTAGTTGGATGAATTACTTTATACACTAATTACTCTATATCATCCCATTAGATGATATCTTAGATATCCATATTATAATATAATATTGATAAGTTATATAAATGAAATAAATATATCATCGAGATTAATAGAATGACTTATATATATATGGATAGCACAGATTAAAGTAAGTCATCTTGGTGCTCATATTATTCAGATAAAATAATAGCTTCATACATTTTTGTTTTTTCTATTGATGAAATGTAGGATGAAATGATACACTACATAATATTATAACATGGAATATCCGAGATCCATACATCGACAATTTTGTATTATCTTAATTTATAGTTTTTATTTTATCTTATCGAAATTGGCTGTTCAAAATAGGAGTATTAATAAGTATTAAGGACGTGTGAATAAAATTGAATATCAATATAATATGTTTAGGTCTAATGATTAATAAAACCAAACCCTCAACATAGTCTAAGACATTATTTTTTCTTTAATTATAAAGAGTTAATCTGTTCATTAAATTCATTAATTAAAATTTATCATAATATTTTTTATATTATTATTTATTAAAGTCACATTAAACCTCATTTTCTTATCTTAAGCTATCTAAAATATATCCATATAAAATTATTTTTAATATTTTCAAGATTGATATTGGATCTCATAGTTGTAGTTTTTCAATACGTCCATTCATTGCCCCTATATCATGTTCAATTCCTTCTAAGATCATAAATATTTTAAGATCTTGTCACCCAAGTACAGTAGAATTTCTATCCATACAAATAATATTTTCAAATCTTCAAGGCAAAGACAAGACTGCTAACTCCATGTCATGGGGAGATAATTTTACTTATAAGCTTTGAGTTGCTCAACCAATAGGAAATAATTTTCCATGTTGTATCAACAAGAAATCTAATCTTCTCTTGAAAGTATCATAATAAACCATATAATGCTCGGATCCTTTTATGATAAGTAGATTAAGGCGATTGACAAATGATCCTTCAACTCTTGAAATCCTCTTCGCAATCTTCATTCTAGGTGAAAGCCATCTTCTTTTATATTGAGTGGGTTAACAACATTACAATTGTCAAAATTTTCTCCACAATCCTTCTATAATACCCATTCTATCAGAGAAAATTTTATGTCTCAATTACACTTGTTGGCTAACCCTAATGCATGACCATTATAATCTTTTTTATATCAACTTACATGCCTCCTTTAAAAACTACACGGCCTAAAAAAGCCACTCCTTTGAGTCACAATTGACACTTGTTCAACTTTACATAAAATTGCTTTTCTTTAAGTGTTTGTAATGTAATCCTAAAATAAATCGCATGTCCTTCATAGCTCTTTAAACATCAAAGTATCTTCAATGACAACAATTATAAATTAATCAAAATAGAGTTAAAATAGTCATTTTATTATGTCCATAAATGTTGTAATGATGTTAATAGATCTAGATGGCATTACTAAAAACTTATAATAGCCATATCTTATTTGGAAGGTTGTCTTTGCTACACCTCCCTTTTTAATTCTTAGTTGGTATACCTGATCAAAAATTAATCGTTGAAAAAATTTGGGCTCCTTACAATTGATTAAATAAGTCGTTTATCATTGCAAGGGATATGAATTCTTGATTGTTATTTTATTCCACTCCCGATAGTTTATACACAATATTATAAACCCATCCTTATTCTTCATAAACAAAATTGATGCACCATGTGTTCAAATGCATAATGAAACATTAAAATTCTACCATCCTCCACATGTGCAAACACTAGTCCAAACTCCCATGAAGACCAAACCAACTAATTCAAAGGGTAAATAATGCAAGTTAAATTAAAAACTCAACAAATAAATATGAGTATGTCAATAAACATGGACATCAAAACATGCAAATGAAATAATGAATAAACAAATAAATGTATCAAAGGCCGATGATATCCTTACTGACTAAAGTAAAACATATAGATATTGTTTACACCCTGACTTGTAAACTAAATTGATACTCTATATAATACGCATCGATATAGATTGGGCATTGCTCACTATTATTTTCTATAAGTAAATCATATACAATATTATCTTAATATATTATAATATGTCATAACATACATATATTTTTTAATTTATTATGATAGATCATTTAAAAGAAACATGCAAAAATCTCCATGCGGGAAGGAGAGCTTATGTGGGCCTAAATAGGTTGGTGCTTGATGGGTGTAAAAGCCATGCATGATCTTATTTGTTCCAATATCTTCACACATGATGCATGCATAAAGAGTGCTTGTGCACATTTATTTTTAGCATTTAGTACTTGATGGGTGCTTGCAAATTGGTAAAATTAGCCTTTTTACCTAATAGACACATAATTGGAGCATGTGTGCTAATATATGTATATAAGAGAATTTTAATTTTTTTTTAGCCCATTGTCTATGAATTTAGAGAGAACAGAGAGAAAGAAAAGTAGAAAAGAGAAAGTATGAAAATAATGAAGGGATTTATGAGCTAAAACCTTAGAAGATCTCTTAATTCAAGTTAAGACAAATAAGTTCTAAGCCTAGTTGTTCATTCTTTTGTTAAAAGTTCTGAATTTCTCTTTTAAGATTGTCTAGAAATATGAGATTTCATGTCCTTGTACTTCATGCAAGTATTCATCCATATTCCTTTTAATGTTTAGTTTTTATATATATCCATTATTATCTATACTTTTAAGTTTTTAAAGTATTTGTTCATATTTATGAAAAATGCTAAAATTATTTGAAGAAACTTCTTACATGTCTAAGTTTTATTAACAACCTTATTCAACCTCTACGCAGGAGTTCATGAGAAGTTTATATTATTTCCTATTTGTGGAAATAATTTGTTTTACAGTGATCTTATCTATATTTCTTCCATAATGAATCATTACAAGTAATTAATAAAAAATATATATTATGACTTATCAAAATATTACTTACCAAAAAAAAAAAAAAAAGACTTATCAAAATATATTAACAAAAAGATAAGGTTAAATGGAGGTTCTCTCAAATGGTTATAATAAAGTCTATAGGATAATTTTCATGGTTTTTAAATAGTGGAGCAAGACCATGTATTTGGAAAAAAAAGTACATAAATTGATCTTTAAGTATTCACTATAATCAGTGAAAATTATCATTAGCATTTTGCCCATTATTCCCTTTGTATTTTTCTAATAACCTATGTTTATTGTTGCGCTCTTTTATTTATTTGCCAATTTTTTTTGGCTCAATTTGTATTGTCATTTCCTTTCAAAGTAACAGATTTGGACCACTTGAAAAATTTTGAAATGTTTGGTGTTTATTTTTGGAGTATGCAAAGATCAAGAAATTATCTACTTTGATGATATTGATGGGAAACAATTTAAATGTTTTAAGTACGATTAGGCATGTTTAGGTTTCTATAGCATAACCAAGGAGCTTATGTTGTTTTGGTTTTTCTTGAATAATCTATTTATATGTATTTATGATTTATATGTTGTTGCCATTGGGTTATATGGTTAAATGGGTTTGAAAAGTTAGAGGCCAAATTGAAACAAATTACACATGTATATGAATATTGTGAAATCATGATAGATTTTTACACCTTGCAACGATCTGGGTTTTAGAGACTTGATTTTGATAAATGTTATATTAATAATCTTGGTCATGACAACTATCTTACATAGGGTTTTTAAGAGATTTAATAGTGATTTTCATATATGCTTTTAGAAGGAGATAATAATGATCTTTTAGTAAACATTTTTAAAATCAACTCTATGATTTTCTCTTTTAAGAAGTAGAAGAGAAGAGATGAGAAGTTGAAGGATCTTATCCCTTATAATTTCATGAAGTGATAGAATTTCAGTGGACACAGTAAGATATTTTTTAGGGTAGTGTTTATGCGGGCATAGACACTGAAATTTCTAGTTTGTTGGCCAGCTTCCCTTATCAGCCAGACTTTGGACTTGTTTATGGCACCGGTTATCGAGGAAGTAAATTTAATGATCTCTTAGTGGTCCCTTTTTTGAATGTTTGAACATTCTAATGATTTAAACCTTTGGACTCTTCAATTATCTTAGCCTTTTGATATCATAGGCTTTCTTACATCATGTGCCTTTCGATATCTCTAGTCTTATGTCAGGTTCAGACAATCTATTTGGGCATGAGGTGTTGTTGTATTGTGGACTCACCAGGAACCAATAAATTACAACAACATATATTTTTTAGGATAATGTAATTATCTTATGTATTTCATCTTGATACGAACATGAGATACTTTTGATAACATTATTTTAAAAAAATCACATTAGTAGTTACCTAACCAAAAGATAGGGAGTTGTGGCTATTTTTCGGCTCCTTTGTAGAACAAAAAATATTCAATGCCATATATTAGGGTAATCAACCCATAATTGATATGGAGTCAGTTAATGAAAAATGGTACATGTGATGCGTTATGTACATACATTAAATAAGATCAAATTAATGGAGAATGGTTACCTACCAATAGTTCTTAGACGTGTCAGATCAATAAATATTCATTCATTGTCTTATATGACTTTTATGTTGTCAACCGGTAACACTTATTCAAAAATTTAATAAAGGATGTACTATTTTCATTAAAGAATAAATTTTTTTAAGATTTTTATAAAATTTTTAGATCTCAAAGGAATCTAGGTGATAATATTTTTTTAAAAAAATTATTTTATTATATATGTGTAAAAAAGTACGTTTTGTGCTAACGTGTTTTGACCCCGTTAAAAGTATAGCGGAAGTAATAATAGATAAATATCCAATACATGTAAAGGATATTTATTACTAGATATTAACGAGATAATAAGTATGCACAATATAAATAATTATAAACAATATAGAAAAAAGACGCGATTACACAGGCAGTCTCTTATGTATCACTAGGCATAGGTTTTCATGTACACGGGTTTTATCTTGGTGGTGTCTGAACCCGTGATTCCCTTGTATTTCTTTATTTTATGAGTTTTGTCACGGAATTGCCAAACGGGGAGATTGTTAGAGACATTTGTCTAATTGACATATTCCGTGACCATATGTATTATTGTATCAATGCCGGGTTGTGGGTTGTCGGTTTAAAGTCCGTTCTGTCCGCCCTCCAGTCGCTCGAGCCCGTCCAAAGCCTTCCCGCTCGCCACTCGCTCGAGCCTAAAATCCAGAAGGTCCCTGGCTCGCCAGGCGCTCGAGATCCGCTCGAGCCGAAAATCCAGTAGGGTGCCCGCTCGTTGCGCGCCTTCTGGCCGCTCGAGCTCCCGTAGGGTTTTTCACGAAACCCTCCGGCCGCCCGCCGCGCGCTCGAGCTCCGCTCGAGTGCGCCAGCAACGAACAAAAATTTTGAACGTGTTTTTTGCACCCACTATAAATATATGCTTTATGTTCTTGAAACCCTAAGCACGCCAGAGCCTCTTTTGATACCTTGAGGAGCCATTAAACTTGAAAAGAAAGCCTTTCATGCTTGATTGATTTAGCTTCTCTTGAGAAAACCAAATGTTACAACTTTGAACTCCATGTTCTAAAGAGTTTTCTCATCACTTTTTCTTTTCCATTTAACCTTTCCCATCATTCTACCATCGTTGGAGATGTTGGTTCGTGAAGAAGGAGATCCGATAGTGGTTGGCTATTCAAGTGGCACGAGAGGGAAGATTGACGTGAAGACCGGAAGGTGTCCGATTCCGTTGCCGCGGACAAATCCAATGAGTTCCTTGGTAGGGATCACGTGACGGGAGTAAGTCGGTTAGGTTAGCGCATCTTACCACCCGGTCTGTAAGTTGATTTTCATAGTACATTGCTTCCCTGGCCGTTGAAGCCCGGAGTGTTTTTATCGATACCGTGAGTATCGAGTTTTCACTTCGTCATCAAAAAATCGCATCTTTTTTCTTTATTACTCATAATTATTTATATTGTGCATACTTGTTATCTCGTTAACATCTAGTAATAAATATCCTTTACGTGTATTAGATATTTATCTATTGTTGCTTCCGCTATACTTTTAACGGGGTCGAAACACATTAGCACAAAACATGCTTTTTCAATGTGATGGGTCCAACATAAATTTTGGTTGGAACCAATGAAGCCCAATTGGGGGAGGACGGGCCCGATTCATAGAGGGACCCAACCTAGCGATGACATCCTAAAAAATTCAAAAGCAGGGCCCACTAGGCACCCCTGACATACAACCAATTAGTTTCATCCGCACCCCTGCAGAGGCGACCGTAGACTGTTAGCGCAAGAAGTGTCGACTTAGGGGATGTAAGCCAATGAGGGATAGGGTCGACGCTAGCAAGCTGCAACACACGTCACCACAACAGTCACTCGACCGATCCAAGTAAAGTTAAATAGGCCTATATTGGCCACGCCCGATGACGGTCTTCGCACTACCACAAGACGACAATTAATACCGCGAGCCATTGCCAGCGCTCAGCTAGCAAATCCCGGAAAGACGCCTATCGGAGCTTCTCACGCCCAAAGGCTTCCTCCATAGAGCCTACAAGTACCTTCTACCTCGGTAGAGAAGGTGTGACTGAACCTCTTTGTTTTTTTTTTTTTTTTTGCATTGTCAGAGACCATCTGGAACTAACGCCCAAGATTTCATATTATTAGGCAACTCAGTCCGGACTAGTCATACCACACAAGGTAAATTATCAAAAGTATAATTAACACAATCACAGAATCGCCAAATGCCACATAACAACAATAGCTCTAACTCTTTAACATTCCATTTCATTGGACCAAAATTCGTACAGAGATGCCATTTTAAAACCTGATTACAACTAAAAGATAATGGCGGAAGCAGATATATTCCAAAATGTACAAAAGTGGAAGCATCGATATTCTCATACATGCTATTCAGCCATAATTTCAGTTAAGACTACTGAAATCCTTCAAAAAGAATCTTCAACAGGCTCTTCGGATCCAAGATCCCTTCTTGCTAAGCTTGATCTAGTTTTGCTCGTTTGACCTTAATTCTACAGTCTCATCTGAAAAATTATAAACGAATGAGTCGAAATCCAACAAGGTACTAAAAACATGCAATGAAACAATGTCATGAAAATTTTAAGATTCATAATCAAAACCAATTTTCGGAGTACGTAATATAGCATCTAAGTGTGGGTTTTTCAAGCATATAATTTATTGTCGCGTATAAATTTTTGGAGTTCAAAGTTTTAGTGTCAAAATTCAAAGTTCTCAAATTTATATCATTTTTATTGGTCTTCATTATCCCAAGGAACCTAGGCTGGTTGACCCTACCAACCAAGAGGGAGAGTAATCGAGAATAGATTGTATTCACTCCACACAATTAAAAGTCTCTATTTAAAATTTATATTCGTATCCTTTCCGTAGGATAAATTGTATTCTATTTACTCCACACAATCAAAAGTCTCTATTCCATATTCAATTTCTACCATCTCTTTACGTCCCGAGGAGGGGCGAACCACGTATCACTCCATGGATGGAGCTATTCCTAATTAACACAGTAACGTTCTAAGGTATATCGGAGAACCTTATCTAACTGTGTGACAGTGCTAAGTCCGATCTTATTCGTTCATAATTTATCATGTCTTAAGACCGATTCACAATTCATATGCTCCATTTTCCGGATAGATACAAAGGGCCTTCTTATTTTGACATCCTGTCTCAAGGCCGATTCACAATTTATATGTTCCATTTTTCTTGACAGATACAAAGGGCCTTTACATTTTGTTGTTCTAGTTTCATGCCAAGTTTTCATGCAAGGCAAATCTGAACATAATTTGAACAGAAAATATGGATCAAACATGTAATCTAAATCAGAATTTTATTCGTGCAAAGCAGTCCGACCGTACATTAAACTTAAAGCATGAAATCAAGATTACGAATAAAATTTATATTACTCATGCATTCCTCACAGCTAACATACAGAGATATTTAAAAGCAATAATTATAGAAAATATTTCTGAAGTATTCTTACATTAAAACGTTCTAAAAGCCTTAACTTAAAATCGAAAGGTACACATGCCTGATTTCTAAACTGTCCACTCCGACTGGCATAAGGCTCCCTCTTCCTCTTCGCCTTTTACCTTTTCTTTCTTTTATAGATTTTCTGCACTCCTTTCTCAGACTAGGAGTTTAGTATATATAGAGGAGTGATTAGGTGGGAGCAAGTGAGATAAGTTATCTACTCAGTACTTTCTTTTAGAAGGTCAACAGAGTAGGTAAGGATAGTCTACTTACTCTAATTAGATTGGAGTAGTTGGATCTAGTCCGTCTAAACAACAAAGTCAGCCTTTATTGTCTTCAGTTTACTCTAGTTTTCAACGCCCTTAATTTATTCCGGTCAATAATTCCTAAATCCGATCAACAACTCATTGTTCATTTCAACTGGCCAACATTTCCATCTTACTCAAAACCGGTCAACATTTCCTTCTTATTCAAAATCGGTCAATATATCCTTTTTATTCAAAACCGGCCAACATTCCTTCTAACTAAAAACCGGTCAACATTTCTTCTTACTCAAAACCGGTCAACATTTCCTTCTTATTCAAAACCGGCCAACATTCCTTCTTACTAAAAACCAGTCAACATTTCTTCTTACTCAAAACCGGTCAATATTTCCATCTTATTCAAAACCAGTCAACATTTACATCACCATCCACTCTGGCCTCTTATACTTAAACAAAGCAGTCCGGCCTTTAAGCCTCCCACGAGGCACTCCGGCCTTTATGTGGCATAAGGCTACTCCGACCTTCATGTGGCATAAATGCACTCCGATTTTCAAGTGACACTAAATCACTCCGATTTTTAAGCCTTTCACAAATCACTCCGACTTTTAAGCCTTTTCACAAATCACTCCAACTTTCAAGTCTTTCACAAGTTACTCCGAATTTCCTAGCTACAATAAATCACTTCGGTTTTCAAGCTTTCACAAGTCACTCCGACTTTTCAAGCCTTTCACAAATCACTCTGGTTTTTAAGCATTTCACAAATCACTCCGGCTTTTCAAGCCTTTCCATGTACTTTCTAACCCTTTATATTTTTGGGATTGGGATCTCATACAAGGGGATCCCCGAGTTCCATTTCAAAGAGACCAAAACGGTGACTTAAGATCAAAAGAGTGATCCTAGCTCCTCGAGCATAGAAGAGCGAGGATAAAGAACCAGCTCTCTTTCCTCCAACCACCGCCTCGATCCGGTGACTCTAGTGTGCCACTCTTTGTAGTGCAAAAAGGGAAGCGAAAGCCTCCCCCAATACCACACACTTTCCTTGCATTCTTGCATCCAAACGTTCCCATCATGTTTACTTTTATTCCTACATCTTTCCATCCTTTGGGAAAGATTTTTAACTTGAGCATTGAAATATTTATGGGGGGAGAACGTTTCACCGTCATCTGACCTGTTATTTATAATTTACGGAGCGCAGGGACCAAATTGAGAGACGTGAAAATCAGACCCATTCGCAATCCGCCCTAGTCGAAGAATCCGAATGCTCCTTAATCCGAATGAGAATCCAAACCCAGGGACGCATCATAATGATGAAAAAGTCTAACCACTCGTTTCAATGTTCACTCTCACACTCGAAAGATGATCAATATTAGAGCACAGGCTAGCGCACCGGCGAGGGATATTGTTGCTTGTGGCGATGACCCCTCTGTGGGTAGCTATGCCAGTGAGCAATCCATGCCCGACATGTGCAAGCTAGCTACTGATGTGGAAGACACGGAGCAGATGCTTCAAGCACTATGTGCTCGAGCTAGAGCATAGTGGATGGGAGCCTCTCCCCTGAGACCCAAGGCATTGACCTCCAAACGGAAGAAACGCAGGGCAAGGGCCCCGGCAGCAAGAGCAGTCAAGCCTGGCTATGCCGACACCCAGGCGGCCTCGGGCAGTAGGACCTAGACGATAGCTCGAAGCCTCTCGAGCGGAGATGCACTAGAGGAAAGTCCGGAGCGGTGAAACCCTCACAACTCTTGCATCGACAGGAGGCCCACGACTAGAAGAAAGGGTTCATGCAGTATGGGGCCACCTTGTGCGGGCTTCCACCGCAACCTATATGACCCCCAAGGGAACTTCAAGCTCCGAGACTTCATCAACGCTAAGAGGAGCGGGTCCCCCTCGAATATAGGAGAAGATGGAAAAGATATGGCAGCACGTGTTCACGGGGAAGCCCGGGCGACAGGCGCTCGACTTACGGAGGTTGTTGTTTGCCATGGACATCCGAGTGAAACCACTCCCCCTTAGATTATAGATGCCTACACTAGATACATACGGTGGGAGTACAGATCCAATATATCACCTAGAATACTTCTACAAGTTGCTATCCTTCCACGAAGTAAGAGAGCTTGTCATGTGCCTATGCTTTCCCTTCATGCTCAAAGGGGACACCAGGCTCTGGTTTCATAGCCTCCAACCCAACTCTATCTGCTCCTTCGACGAGCTCGCTAACTGCTTACTATGCTAGTTTGCCTCAAGCTAGAGGGAAGAAAAGCAGCCCTGGCACCTTGTCTGCCTTCGCTAGAGACTAGAGGAGAGCTTGAAGCAGTTCCTCAACCACTTCACTGTAGAAACCCACCGAAACCCCCAGCTCTCCGATGAGATGAAGTTGAGTGTATTCATCACTACGTTAGCAGCTCGGGAGTTCTTCAAGTATCTGGTGCACTATTGCCCCCAGTCTTTTCAAGAAGTTGAGGCCATCGCTCGAGCCTACATTGCGGTGAGGAAGCCAACAAGGTGAAGCATCCCAAACGTGTGGACCGACAGCCAAAATAACCGACCACCAGAAGAAGAGAAATGGAGATGGCGGCCGCTCTCAAGAACCCGCAAGCAATCGCGATCTGAGCCGAGTGTTCGGAGGGAGTACAAGCCCCTAACTTTGATGCCCCTAAACAATACTTGCTCAAATATTTTGATGTAGATCTAAGATGAGAAGTTTCTGAAGTGGCCCAAAGCGTCGATGAACCCGGAGGCAGAGACCAAATGAAGTATTGCCATTTCCACCGGTCTCTAGGGCATACTACAGAGGACTATCGGACTTTGCAGAAAGAGTTTGAAGACCTGGTCTGCCAGGGGCACCTCACGCGGTTCCTAAAAAGCTCAAGGCAGGTCCCCAAAATTTTCAATGATGAATCCAGAGAGTCACCGAGGAATCGTATCTCCACCGACGTCATCAGTATGATTTCGAGTAGGCCGGCCAGGAACAACGGCCAGGACTGACCCGAAGCAACGTCCAGTAGCAAGAGAACTCTAGTAGAGGTTAGAACTAATGTCATTAGTTTTATTAACGATGATATAGCACATGTAACCTCCCTTCATTTTGACCCTCTTATTGTATCAACCCTCATTTCAGACGGTATGTTTCAAACGGTATGCATGACTACCAGTTGAAATAAATTTTTATTAATAATCAAAGCTCTCAAAATTTATTGTATCTTGTTGTATTTTTTAAATTTGGACAGAAAAAGAGTCAGATAAAAGCAGCCAAGGGCCATCTATATGGCCTAGACAATAACTGGTGCCCATGCAAGGAGAGATCCAACTATAAGTCACAATGGGGACGTATCCACGCATAGCTACATGAACCCTCATGTTTCTCATTGTCAACCTACCGTTGGTCTACAATGCCATTCTAGGCCAACCATTCCTAACTACCTTTGGGGCCATAACATCAATCCCTCATTTGAAGATGAAGTTTTCGACTCCATACGGAGAGGGGGAGGTGTTAGGCGATTAGATGATGGGACGAATATGTTACCTATCCTAATTCACCGTAGCACCTAACCGATCGGCTGAGGACCTAGACTTTTGCAACGAAGCAACGTTGCAATAGGCCCAGTCAGGCGAGCTGACGAAGCTGGTCCCTCTGGACCCCAACAAACCCGAGAAGTGTGTGCACATTAGCAGTTCCTTGGCCCCGCCAGTTTGTGACTAACTCGTAGATTTTCTCAGGCATAACTCCGATGTCTTCACATGGGTTCCTGCCAATATGCCCAAGATACCAGCCAGAGTAATGGTCCATAAATTTGGCCTTAATCTCAATCACAAACCCGTTAGATAGAAGTGCAAAAACCATTCCATCAAGAAACTAATAGCCATAAGAGAAGAGGTGAAAAAGCTCCTCGATGCAAGATTCATCAGGAAAGTCGAGTACTCGGATTGGTGGTCAAACATTATCCTTGTGAAGAAGGGTAGTGACAAATGGAAGATGTGCGTCGACTTCACCAACGTGAATGAAGCTTGCCTAAAAGATAGTTATTCGCTACCGTGGATCGACCAGCTGGTGGACTCCATGTCCAGGCATGAACTTCTGAGCTTTATGGATGCTTACTCAGGTTATAACCAAATAAGAATAAGCACAAATGACAAGGAGCACACCTCGTTCATGACTAACCATGGGGCCTACTGTTATAGGGTCATGCCCTTCTGGTTGAAGAACTCCAGCACGATATACCAACGTGTGAGATCCCGATCTTAAAAGTAACATGATAATTAGGCCTTGTAAAAGCCGAAGAAAAATTTAAGCAATGAGATGGCCGGAGTTGAGAAGGAGAAGACCAAAGTTGATGGAGTGGAGGCCGGAGTGGATGGTGTTAGTGTGGAGGCCGAAGTGATGGGGTGGGTGATGGAGGCTGAAGTTGATGGTGTGTGTGTGATGCAAGCCGTAGTTGATGAAGGATGGAGTTGATAAAATGTTGATCGAAATTATGTGGTTGTTGACTGAAAATTTGAGGATAAAATGTTGATTGGAATTATGTGGTTGTTGACTGAAAATCTGAGGATGAAATATTGACCAAAATTATGTAGTTGTTGACCAAAAATTTAATGATGAAATGTTGACTGGAAATTGGTTTTGTTGACTGGCAAAGGGCTAAAATTTTGAAGCAAAATGCTGACCGACTTTTGAGAAAACAAATGTCGGACGACTTTTGCTAGGGTGTTTTGGTAACCACCTCACCGGGCTGCGTGAAGTTAAATTTACCTAACATCTTAAGTTGTCGGCCTGCCTTTAAAGCAAATCAGCCCGGTAGCATATTGAGAAAATAAATTCCGAACTGCTTTCAAATAAACCTGCTGGACTGCTGATGTGGCAAATTTGCTGGGCAGCATTTTGATGAGGAAATTGCCAGACAGTTTTGCTGGCCTACTATAAAGACTAATGTTGGGCAGCTTCGGAGATGGAATTTTGGAGATCATGAGCCAACTTTCGGAGACCATGAACAATTTTTCGGAGAAAATTGGGTAATTTCCGAAGCCGAAATTGAGTGATAATTTTCGAAGACTTTGAGGATGAAAAAGAAACCGGAGTAAATTAGAGTTGGATTAAGGCCAACTTTAGTTGGAATAGATTTACCTACCCCGTTGACCTCCTTCCAACTACCCAAAGAAGGTAAACCATTCTTACCTATCCCGCTGACCTTCTAGAAAAAAAGAAAGGACAAGAGGTAATCTACCTCACCCACTCCCACCTAACCCATCCTCTATAAATACTAAGCTCCTAATCTGAAAAAGGAATTAAAAAGTCCATAAAAGAAAAAGTAAGAGGTGAAGAGGAAGAAGGAGCTTTAGGCTGGTTGGGGTGAAAAAATTTGGAAATCAGGCAAATGTACCTCCGTTTTCAAGTTTAAATTGTAATAATATTTTAGTGCAAGTATACTTCGGAATTTATTTTCTATAGCATTGTTTTGACAATGCATCACGAAGAATGCATGAATCTAAACTAAGTTTCACGTTTTGTAAATTCCTGACTCTGGTTCATGTTTAACCGGAATTGTCTTGCATGAATATAGCTCTCCACATTGATTTTTATATGCTGGCCCATGTTTTTGTTCATTTTATGACCGAACTACTTTGCATGAAAATCCTATATGGAAACTGAAACGTTAAAAGGGTGAAGGTCTTTTGAATATTGATCGGAGCATGGATTGTTTGAACTATGAAATCAGCCTTGAAAATATGATGAATTTTGTTTGAATCTTGAATAAGTGCTTCAACCTAAAACTGTGAAGCAGTTAGATAAGGTTCTCCCACATGCCTTAGAATGTTACGGTGGTAATCAAGGGTAACTCCGTCCATTGATTGATACGTGATCCACCCCTCCTCGGGACGTAAAGAGAGGATAGAGATATGAAACTATGGACTTTGGATTTTGAATGAAAATGGAAATGGATATGATTATCGAACTATGGCCTTTGATTGTGTGGAGTAAACACAATCTACCATTAGTTACTCTCCCCCTTAGCTGGTAGGGTCTATTAGCCTAGGTCCCTTTGAACAAAGAAACTGATATGGCGTTACGAACTTCAAAAATTTAATACTGTGTAAGAACTTCGGAAATAGATAATGTAATGTAAACTTCAAATTTTAACGCTGAGCTTTGTACTTCGGAAGTTAGCAATAAAATATAGAAATTTTGCACCCTGAAAATTTGCATCCAACAGTGAACTTTGAAAATTGATATCGGACTTGGACTTCAGAATCGGCATCCGTAATAAACCTCGGTATTTCCTATAACTCTAGATTATCGCATTCATGATTTATATTGCATGTTTTTGGTGCATTGTTGAGCTTTGGCTCACTCTATTATAATTTTTCTCCTCCAGATGAAATGGTAGAATTGATACCGGACGAGTAGGAATAAACAAAGCTTAGTCAGGAGGAAGTTTTGAATCGGAAAGCCTAATGAAGATTTTTAAAAAATTTGATAGTGTTGAATGTCTTTATCTCAAACTATGAATGAATGACTATGCTTCCGCTTATATATATTTTGGTATAGATCTGCTTCCGCCATTAACTTTTGGTTATAATCAGGTATTAGAATGGCATCTTTGTAAGAAGTTTGGTTTGATGAAATGAAATATTAAAAGAATTAGAGCCGTGAATATTACATGGCGTTGGATGATCCTGTATATGCATTGTGAATATATATACATATTTAAAGTACGTATTCTTTGTACGTGTGCATGTGTTGGTCCAATCTGGACTGTTTCCCTTGATTTCTTCATCTTGGGACTTAGCTTCGGAAGAATTCTAGCGGGAAGATTTCTAAAGTAAAAAAAAAATTCGTACCGTCACAATTGGTATCAGAGAGGAATAATGAGATAACTTAGAAATGATTGATCATAAAGTGGAAGCAGATGCAGGACCAGACTAAGGATAATTTAGGTCTGGTAGGAAGTTAGATGTAAACCCTTAGACCGGTCCTACACTTTTCCTACATAACTGTGAACACTTCCTATAACTTGATTCTCTGAGACTTATTAATATTGTCTGGTTCTCCATAATGGGCTATAAATGGCCAGTAGAACAAGTCGAAGAAGTGGCCGAGGTGGTGCTGATATGCCCCATGATCGCGAAGCAGAATATATTAATTTGTTGGGAAGAATGACGAACATAATTGAGTCTATGGAGCAATGCCATATGGCTCCGGTCCCAGCACCAGAGCCAACTCCGATAAATCCTATTCAAACGACGTATGATAAATTCACGGCGGAGAAAGCACCGGAATTCTTGGGAGAACCAGATCCAGCCAAAGCTAATATCAAATAAGGAGAATGAAAAAGATCTTCACAGTAATAAGATGCAGTGACCAAGAAAAAGTTACCTTTGCAGCCTATAAACTGGAAGGAGAGGCTGATAGTTGGTGGGCGATACAAAAGAGGGCATTTGGGGTGCCCAATCAAGAAATCCCTTGGGGTATATTTGATGAAATATTCATGAAAAAATACTTCCCCTCCAGTTTTCAAGACCAGAAGGAGAGGGAGTTTATATGGCTAAGATAGGGGACCCGTACAATAGCTGAATATGATACAAAGTTTACAGAATTATCTCGTTTTGTGCCATACTTTGTGGAGGATGAATTGAGAAAAGCAAAGAAGTTCCTGCAAGGACTAAGGGATGATATTAGACGGCAGCTAGTGACCCAAAAGTTTCAGACATACGCAGATATTTTAGATTGGGCGTTAATATTTGAGAAGGAGTTGGAGACACAAAACTTTTTCGCAAAGAAAGTTCCTAGCCAGGCAAGTTTCAGCTCTGGTTTGAATGTGGCACCCCTCAGGAACATCTAAGAAGGTAAAAACAATAGTTAAAGGGAAAAGTATAGTTGAATCCCAACTAGTGACAAAGTCCGAAACAACAGTCACTGGCTATACTTATTGTGGAAGAAACCATGCTAGGCGGCCTTGTTTTAAGTTGACCGGAGCATGCTTTAACTGTGGCCAACAAGGTTACATGATGAAAGAATGTCCTTTTCCCAAGAGAGTTGATGCAAAGAAGCCAACAGTTGTAGCTAAGGCTTTTGCACTGACGGTATAAGACCTTGAGATGTCTCCAAATGTGGTTGAAGGTACCCTTCTTATCTGTGGAGTTCTAACATCTGTTTTATTTGATTCGGGGTCTACGCACTCCTTTGTTTTCCCACAATTTGCATGTTATATTATATCTGTCCCAAAAATTTTAGAATTTTTTTAGCTGTGTCGACCCCTACTGGGTCCTCAACAGTGACTGACATTATGTATCCAGAGTGTATAGTTGAGGTGGATGAAAAATGCCTGATAGTAGATCTGATATTACTAGATATGAGTGATTTTGATGTCATATTAGGAATGGACTGACAAGCAAGGTATTATGCCAGTATTGATTGCTTTCAAAAGAAGGTGTGTTTCAATATCCCTGAAGTTGAACCCTTCTCATTTCAGGATATTAGGGGAAAGGAAATACTTATTTTGATTTCTGCCCTACATGCTAAACATCTGGTAAAAGGTGGATGCCAAGCTTACTTAGCATACACTAGCACTATTGGGAGTCATAGTGTGCCAGCTAAAGATAATTTGGTAGTGTGTGATTTTGAGGATGTTTTTTCGAAGGAGTTGCCTAGACTACCTCCTCTCAGGGAGATTAAATTTGAAATCAAGGTTATTCCCGGTATTATGCCAATTTCTAAAGCACCATATCAGATGGCACCCATTGAATTGAAGGAACTAAAATTACAGTTTCAAGAATTATTAAATAAAGGGTTTATTAGACCAAGTGTATCACCATGGAAAGCGCCAGTTTTATTTGTAAAGAAAAAGGACGGATCTCTGCGGCTATGTGTGGATTACTGTGAACTAAAAAAAATCACAATTAAAAATAAATATCCTTTGCCTCGTATTGATGACCTATTTAATCAATTACAAGGGTCTCGGGTGTTTTTAAAAATTGATTTGAGGTCCGGATATCATCAGTTGAGGATTAAGCAGGAAGATGTGGCCAAAACTGCTTTTAGAACAAGGTACGACCACTATGAATTTCTTGTAATGCCTTTTGATCTTACAAATGCTCCGACAATATTTATAGATTTGATGAATAGGGTATTAGGCCTTACCTGGATAAGTTTATGGTGGTATTTACAGATGACATTTTGATATACTCTAAGAACTATGAGGAGCATAAAACCCACTTGAGGATTGTACTTCAAGTACTTCGGGAAGAAAAGTTATACGCTAAGTTAAAAAAGTGTGAATTCTGGTTGGTGGAAGTGATATTTTTAGGACATATGATTTCCAATGGAGGAATTGCTATAGATCCGAAGAAAGTGGAGGCCATTACAAATTGGAATCAACCTACATCTATTACTGAAGTCTGAAGTTTTCTTGGCATGGCCAGTTATTATAGGCATTTTGTGGAGAATTTTTCCCAGATCGCCATGCCTCGAACGCAGCTGACAAAGAAAGAAGCTGAGTTTGACAGGACAGAAGAGTGTGACCGGAGCTTTCAGAAGTTGAAGGATAGCTTAACGACAGCTCCAATGCTGACTATTCCGGATGACTCAGGAGGTTTTGAAGTGTTTTGTGATACTTCTAAGGCCAAACTAAGATGTGTATTAATACAAAATGAAAAGGTGGTAGCTTATGGTTCCAGACAGCTAAAGATGCACGAGAAGAACTGCCCAACGCATGATCTGGAACTTGTTGTAGTAGTGTTTGCCTTCAAAATTTGGAGACACTACCTGTATGGTGAAAAGTTCCTTGTCTACTCTAATCAGAAGAGTTTGAAATATCTCTTCTCACAGAAGGAGCTTAATATGAGACAAAGAAAATGGGTGGACTTCTTGAAAGATTATGACTGTGAAACACAATATAAGTCAAGAAAAGCTAATATAGTTGCCAATGCTCTGAGCCACCGATCAGGTTATATGGCGAGATTACAGATTAAACAAATGGAGATGTTGGAATACTTGAAGCAATGTAAAATTCAGCGGCATGTTCAAGGCGGCCGGATGATTTTATCATATCTTCAAGTTCAGCCGGAGGTGATAAATGAGGTTAAGGAAAAGCAGGTGAATGACCCATTTCTTATGAATATTATGGGTGATCTGAATGAAGATTCTAGAATTGATTTTAATGTTCGGTCAGATGGAGTGTTGAGATTTAGGGACCGCTTGTGTGTGCCGGACGATAAAGAATTGAAGGAGAAAAATGTAAAGGAAGCCCATCGATCTCGGTACACGATCCATCCCAGAGTGAATAAGATGTATCAGGATTTGAAGAAAATGTTTTGGTGGAGGAACATGAAAAAGGACGTTACAGCTTAACGAGAAAAGTGTCTTGTGTGCCAATAAGTAAAAGCTGAAAGAAGAAAGCCCTCTGGGTTATTACAATCGATGTCAATTCCAAGTTTAAAATGAGAGGATGTTACTATGGATTTTGTGTCTGATCTACCAAGGGCTCCGAAAAATCATGATGTCATTTGAGTTATCATTGACTGGCTAATGAAGTCAGCCAATTTCTTAACAATCAGGACGACTTACTCTCGTGATAAACTAGCACGGTTATATGTGAATGAAATAGTTCAACTTCATGGTATGCCTGCTTCCATTGTATCTGATAGGGATTCCCGTTTTGTTTCAAGGTTTTGAAAAAGCTTGCATAAAGAATTGGGAACGGAGTTGAAGTTCAGTACTACCTATCATCCGCAGACCGACGACCAATCAGAACGGACAATCCAGATCCTTGAGGATATGTTAAGAGCTTCGGTCTTGGAAATAAAAGGAACTTGGGATAATTACTTGGCCTTGGCGGAGTTCACATATAATAATAGTTATCAAGCAAGTATAGGTATGGCTCCTTTTGAGGCGTTATATAGAAGGAAGTGTAGATCACCGATCCACTGGGAGGAAACCGGAGATAAAAGAATTTTAGACCCTGAAATTGTTAAAGAGACGGCGGAGAAGATAAAGCTGATACATGAGAATTTAAGGGTTGCCCGGAGTAGACAGAAGAGCTATGCAGACTGGAGGAGATCAGCATTGAAGTTTTATGTAGGTGACTTTGTATTTCTAAAAGTGTCGCCATCTAAGGGGATATCCAGATTCGGTGTAAAAGGAAAGCTGAAGCCACGATTTATTAGCCCCTTTGAGATTTTAGAGAGGATCGAAAAAGTGGACTATAGGCTGGCGCTACCGCCAAGCTTGGCGAAAGTACGTGATGTGTTTCATGTATCAATACTCAAGAAATATGTCCATCATCCTGCACATGTGATCGAGTTCGATCCTTTGACAATTGACAAAGACTTATCCTACGTGGGGGAACCGATGCATATTCTGGACCGGAAGGAGCAAAAGTTACGTACAAAAACAATCTCCTTGGCAAAGGTGCTTTGGAGGAATCATTCTCATAAAGAGGCAACTGGGAACACGAAGAAGAAATTTGGAGCAAGTATCCCCACTTGTTTACTTAAGGTTAGTAACTTCATTTAAATTTTGAGGACAAAATTTTCTTAAGTAGAGGAGAATTGTGAGAACCCGATCATAAAAGTAACATGATAATTAGGCCTTGTAAAAGCCAAAGAAAAATTTAAGCAATGAGATGGCCGGAGTTGAGAAGGAGAAAACTGAATTGATGGAGTGGAGGCCGGAGTGGATGGTGTGGTTGAGGAGGCCGGTTGAGATGGTGTTAGTGTGGAGGTCGAAGTGATGGTGCGGGTGATGGAGGTCGAAGTTGATGGTGTGTGTGTGATGGAGGCCAAAGTTGATGAGGGATGATGAAGGATGAAGTTGATGAAATTTTGACCAGAATTATATGGTTGTTGACTGAACAATTGAGGGTGAAATGTTGACCGAAATTATGTGGTCGTTGACCGAAAATTTGATGATGAAATATTGACTGGAAATTGGTTTCGTTGACCGGTAAAGGGCTGCAATTTTGAAGCAAAATGCTGACCGACTTTTGAGAAAACAAATGCCGGACGGCTTTTGCTGGCGTGTTTTCGTAAGCACCTCACCGGACTGCTTGAAGTTAAATTTGCCTAACATCTTAAGTTGCCGGCCTTCCTTTAAAGCAAATCTGCCGGGCAGCATATTTAGAAAATAAATTCCGGACTGCTTTCAAATAAACCTATTGGACTGCTGTTGTGGCAAATCTGTCGGGCAGCATTTTGACAAGAAAATTGCCGGACAGTTTTGCTGGCCTGCTGTAAAGACTAATGCTGGGCAGCTTTGGGGATAGAATTTTGGACATCATGAGCCAACTTTCGAAGACCACGAACAATTTTTCGGAGAAAATTGGGTAATTTCTAAAGCCAAAATTGAGTTATGATTTCCGGAGACTTTGAGGATAGAAAAGCAATCGGAGTAGATTGGAATTGGATCAAGGCCGACTTCAGTTGGAATAGATTTACCTACCCCGTTGACCTCCTTCCAACTACCCAGAGAAGGTAAACCATTCTTACCAACCCCATTGTCCTTCTAGAAAAAAAGAAAGTACAAGAAGGTAACCTTCCTCACCCACTTCCACCTAACCCATCCTCTAAAAATACCGAGCTCCTAATCTGAAAAAGGAGTTAGAAAGTCCGTGAAAGAAGAAGTAAGAGGCGAAGAAGAAGAGGGACGTTAGGCCGGTTGGGGTGAAAGAATTTGGAAATCAGGCAAGTGTACCTCCATTTTCGAGTTTAAATTGTAATAATGTTTTAATGCAAGTATACTTCGGAATTTGTTTTCTATAGTATTGTTTTGACAAGTATAAGTTTCATCACGAAGTATGCATGAATCTAAACTAAGTTTCACGTTTTGTAAATTCCTGACTCTGGTTCATATTTAGCACGTGCTTTATTGTTCAAATTATAACTGGAATTGTCTTGCATGAATATAGCTCTCCACATTGATTTTTATATGCTGGTCCATGTTTTTGTTCATTTTATGACCGGACTACTTTGCATGAAAATCCTGTATGGAAACTGAAACGTTAAAAGGGTGAAGGTCTTTTGAATATTGACAGGAGCATGGATTGTGTGAACTATGAAATCGGCTTTGAAAATATGATGAATTTTGTTTGAACATTTAATAAGTGCCTCGAACCTAAAACTGGTGAAGAGTTATATAAGGTTCTCCAACATGCCTTAGAACGTTACGGTGGTAATCAAGGGTAACTCCGTCATGGAGTGATACGTGATCTGCCCCTCCTCGGGACGTAAAGAGAGGACAGAGATATGGAACTATAGACTTTGGATTTTGAATGAAAATGGAAATGGATATGATTATCGAACTATGGCCTTTGATTGTATGGAGTGAACACAATCTACTATTAGTTACTCTCCCCCTTGGCTGGTAGGGTCTACAAGCTTAGGTTTCTTTGAACAAAGAAAATGATATGGCGTTATGAACTTCAAAAATTTAATACTGTGTAAGAACCTCGAAATAGATAATGTAATGTGAACTTCGGATTTTGACGTTGAGCTTTGTACTTTGGAAGTTAGCTTTAAAATTAGAAATTTTGTACCCTGAAAATTTGCATCCAACAGTGAACTTTGAAAATTGATATCGGACTTGGACTTCGGAATCGGCATCTGCAATAAACCTCGGTAGTGTTGATAGTGTTGAATGTCTTTATCTCAAAGTATGAATGAATGACTATACTTTCACTTGTATATATTTTCGTATAAATCTGCTTCCGTCATTAACTTTTGGTTATAATCAAGTATTTGAATGGCATCTCTGTAAAGAATTTTGGTTTGATAAAATGAAATGTTAAAAGAATTAGAGCCGTGAATATTACATGGCGTTGGATGATCCTGTGTATGCATTGTGAATATATATACATATTTAAACTTTGTATTCTTTGTACGCGTGCATGTGTTGGTCTAGTCTGGACCGTTTCCCTTGATTTCTTCATCTTGGGACTTAGCTTCGGGAGAATTCTGACTGGAAGATTTTTGAAGTAAAAAAAAAAAAAAATTCGCTCTGTCACAGACTAGTGAATAAGATTTTGAAGCCCAAATCGAGAGGAACATGGAGGTATACGTCGGCAACTTTCTCATCAAGAGAAAAGTCACCAACGACCATGTCTGCGATTTGGCAAAAAACTTTGAAGTGCTTCGAGCCGACAAGATAAAGCACAACCCGGCCAAGTGTGTGTTTGAGATGACTTTCAAAAAGTTCCTGGGCTTCATAGTGTCCCAGTGCAGCATCAAAGCAAACCTGGAGAAAATCAAGGCCATCCTCGACATGAACCCTTCACAGATCGTGAAGGAAGTTCGGAAGCTCATAGGGCGACTCATTGCCCTTTCACGATTCCTGGCTAAGTCCGTGGAGAAATACCTACCGTTCTTCAAGGCCCTCAAAAGAATGAAGGCAACCGGATTCCAGTGGACGGACAAGTGCGAGGCAACATTTCAGGAGCTAAAAGAGTGCCTCACCAACCCTCCATTCCTAACCTCTCCTTTGGAGGGCAAGGACCTGTATCTCTACTTGGTGGTGTCAGATACTGCACTCAACTCGGTCCTCATTTGACAGTAGGGAAACGTGCAGTGACCTGAGTACTATGTGACCAAGGTGCTGACAAATATCGAGTCCCACTACCCTCACACAAAAAGGATTGCTCTAGCCCTCATCTATTCTGCCCGAAAGTTGATGCCATATTTCCAAGCGCACCGAATCATTGTGTTGACTAACCAGCCTCTGAAGGCAATCCTATAGAAACCAGAGATGTCCGGGTGATTAGTTAAGTGGGCCATAGAGTTGGGCGAATTTGATATGGAGTTTCGACCGAGGTCAGCCCTGAAGGGTTTGGATTTCTTGGTCGAAACGGCAACCCCTGCTCTCGACACCCCAAACTAAGTTGGAGATGCGGGCGCCATGAGAGCCCTTGTGTGGATCCTTAACGTTGATGGATCGACCACTCAAGCAGGTAGTAGGGCCAGAGTTGTACTCAGAACCCCTGATGGCTTTAAGATCAAATACTCTCTAGCGCTCGGGTTCCCGGCCACCAACGTGGCAGAGTTTGCGGCTCTCCTAACAAGGCCCAAATTGGCAAGGGAGTACTCAGCGAAAGCATTGATTGTGCACAGTGACTCAAAGCTAGTGGTCCACCAGGTTCAGGGAGTCTTCAAGGCGTCCAGCCCTCAACTCGTTTAGTACCAGCGAAGGTGAAGGACCTTGGCTAAGCGTTCTTAAAGTTTGAGATTGTGCACATTCCAAGAATGGAGAACTGGAAGACCGATTAGTTGACCAAGGATGCAGCGATGGGAGCCCAGGAGCATTATGTCAAGACCATGAGAGAAGTCTTGGCTGAACCTAGTATCGACGGCCAAGACGCGAGGTGCTGCAGGTGGCCGAAGGCAACAATTGGATGACCCCATACTAGAAATACCTAATGGACGGAGTGCTACCAGAAGACTCGGAGGAGTCCATGTGAATAAAGAAGACAGCTAGTTGGTAGGCGATCATCGACAGGAGGTTGTATAGATGGGAATACTCAACCCCTACCTAAAATGCCTCACGCCTGAAGAAACCGAATACGCGATGGGTGAAGTCCATCTCGGCATGTGCGGCTCACACGTTGGGAAAAAAACCTCGCATTCAAGATCATACGACGGGGTTTGTTCTGGCCCACGATGAAGCGAGACGCCATGGACTTCGTTAAAAGATGTGAAAGCTGCCAAGTTCATGGGTCCGTGAGCCACCGACTACACACAAAGCTGTGGGGCCTGCAAGCCCCATGGCCGTTCACGTAATGGGGGCTCGATATCCTCATGCCCATGCCCTTGGCCTTCGGACTACGAAAGTTCATCATCCTTGGTATAGACTAGTTCACTAAGTGGGTTGAAATAACTCCCCTGGCGTGCATAACTGAGAAGAATGCAACGAAGTTTGTCTGTCAGAATATCATTTGCTGGTTTCGGATTTCTAAGGTCATAGTAACTGACAATGGGACCGAATTCACTAGCAAGCAATTTACCAAATACTGTACGAGCTTGCACATTAGGTTGGTTCACACGTCCGTGGTGTACCAACAGGCCAACGGCCAGGTCAAAGTGACCAACAGAACACTACTGCATGGGCTGAAGAGTAAACTCGAAAACGCAGGGAGCTCCTAGGCTGATGTGCTGCCATCCGCAATATGGTCGTACTGGATGACTCCGTGGGAGCCAACACCGTAGACGCCCTTTAGTTTGTGTTATAAGGCTAAAGCGGTCGTCTTTGTCAAATTAGGGCTACCAAGCATCTGGATTGAGTGCTTAAACTCCATCAGCAACTCCCAGCGACTTAGAGATCAACTGGACCTACTCCCAGAAGCCCACGACATGGCACGCCTGAGGACAGCAGCCTACCAACAGCGTATTACTCGATACTATAATAAGCAGGTAAAAACACGCCTGCTCTAGGCTAGGGATTCGGTCCTACGAAGTGTAGAGGCAACGGGCAAAAATTCTCACAGGAACAAACTTTCCTTGAACTAGGAGAGACCGTTCCTTATCTCAGCTATTCTTCGGAATGGGGTGTATAAGTTGCGTATCCAAAATGGCAAACTAGTTCGTTAGAGCTGGAATGCCACCTACCTCAAAAAGTACTACTAGTAATCCAAAGAAACACTTAGGTAAGGTGTGCACATACGATCCAGAGTGCTTGTACATGTATCACGTTTTCATTAATAAAATTATTGTTTTTATCTTTTTATTAGACTGTTCATATGAATGTGTGCATGCTTGTTGGTTCAAAAAATAAAATGGTTTAAACTGCCCCTAAGTCAGAAGGACGTTTGTCCCCCTATAAAAATAAAACCTTGGCCCCACACCGAGCGACCCATAAGTGGTCGAATTTTGAACTTTAGCTCTGCGTTGAAAGGCCGGTAGTGGCCACAAAACCCTGGCCCCACGCCAAGTGATCCATAAGTAGTCAAATTCTGAATTTTAGCTCCGCGCCAAAAGGCCCTTAGCAACCGCAAAACCTTGGCTCAGCACCAAGTGTCCCGTAAGCAGTTGAACGAATAGGCCTGGGGACTCCGAAAGCTTCCAATGGAGTGGCCATTTGAACCTTAGGGGGCTTAAATGGCAAGCGTGCTACGATCTTCTTCCAAGGAAGGGAGCACGCTCAGTCAACGACGGCCAACGAGCTAGGACCATGCGCACGTAAGCAACGACGTCTCGAGCAGGGCCAAGCGTCAAAATGGTGTCTTGCGTGCAACTGCCTAAGACCCAGAGTCCAGCTAGTATGACCTAAAAACTCAGCTGGCCCTTGAGAGAGTCCACCTTGGGCATGCAACAACGTCCAACTCATTGGACAGAGCATCCTTCTGAGCGCGAGATGCGATGACATCCTTAACCAAGGCGAGCACAAGCACGAGTGGCTCCCAAAGTGGGCATTGGCAACGATAGCATAGTGGCTTAGCCAACATAGAAAGAGGAATAACCAATACTCTAAGACATCGGAAGGCGAAAAGAAAACTGTATTTTATTAATCGTTCAGACCAAAGGCTACAAGGCTACATTTGAAAGCTGTACAAGGAAAACTATGCATAAGATCCGACTACCCTAAGTACTTGAAGGTCCCGCTCCCTTAGAGAAATTGGTCAAGCGGGAGTCTCCTTTGATCCTGTCGTTCTGCGGGTCAAAAATCCCCACAGAGGCACTCGGATTCGCAACGGATGCAATATGGTGACACAGGTGTATACCGTCCCAGAACCTTATATCCAGCACTCAAGCCATCTCCTCCAAGGAAAGCCGGACTCACAAGTTGGCCTGGGCGTGAGCACTCTTGTCCTCCAAGTCAGAAATTCGGTCCTTGGCCACTAGCAGCTCGCCCTTCAATCGTTTGACCTCCTGCCTCAAGGCTATGGTTTCATCCTCTCTACGTAGTGCCGCTGCCCGCTTAGCTTCCTCCCGAATTCAACAAAAGAGCTTGTCCCGCTAAGAGAGGGCCGTGTTGACGAAACAAACCAAAGCCAAAATCTGTAAAAAAAAAAAATAAAAGACACAAGGAATTCGTAATTCTGGGCACCATTGGAGTACATTGCACACATAAATCATATCTCAATGAAGGGCTCTCCCGCAACGCTGGGAAGATCCGAAACGACCCCGAATGTAGGCATGCCGGGGGCTCAGGTTGCCCAATGGCCTCCTCCACGGCGTTGGGCAAGTCTGACACGACCAAAGGTGAAAACACGCCGGGGGGCTCCGACTGTTCGGCAGCTTCCTTCGTATCAGCCAACGGAGCCCCGCTGGCAAAAGGATCAGTAACAAGCCTTCCAAACTTGCCGGCCTCTGTAACAGCCTCAGGATATCTGACGAGCGGCTCGAGCGACACTCTGACTAGTCCGTTAACTGCCTCCAAAGCATCCATGGGCATAGCAACAAACTCTAGATCAACCACCACAATGAGCTCTGTCGAACCTATCGTAGCCTCCTCAGTACCCACCACGGCCACCCGTCCAATGGACTCAACTGGCAACACGCCTTGGGAGGGTCCCGCCTTGACGTCAAAGAGGAAACTCGGCACGGACCCCTCACCCGAGGGAAGCACAGCTAGAGGAATGCCATACTCCGCCAAAGTAATGGCTAAAATCGGTAAGCACTCAACGACTCCCTTGTGTAGCCACAACTCTGACTCCTGCACTACAACAATGGCCCTGGTGGGTGTCATTGGGGTAGACCTAGAGGATTGGCTTGATACAGCCGGCAATATCAGGGCCCTCCTGCTAGAAGTTCCTTTGACTCTCCTCAGCCTTTTCAAAGCCGCCATGTGATGAAACCTCATTTTTTTTTATTCCGTCAAAAACTAAAACCCAGAATTATAAAATTTAAGGTAAGGCAGTCAGGACTAGACCATTACATACATGCAAACGTGATGTAGACTTTTAAATATATTTTCACAATACACTCATAGGATCACCAAATGCCATATAATGTTCATGGCTCCAACTCTTTTAATATTTCTATTCATTAGACCAAAATTCATACAAAGATACCATCTAGAACCTAATCATATCAAAAAGAAGATGGTGGAAGCAGATCTATTCCAAAATATGAACAAGTGGAAGTATAGTCATTGTTCATACATAACATTTATTCACTAATTGAGATAATTACATTTAGAACTATCATGAATCCTCAAAAATCTTCATCGGGCTTTCTGATTTCCAAAGTTCCTCCTTGCTAAGTCTTATCTATTCCTATTCATTCGATATCAGTTTTACAATCTTATCTAGGGAAAAATTATGGAAGAGTGACACGAAACCCAATAAGGTACCAAAACATGCAATGTAAATCGTAAATGCAATGAAACAAAGTCATGGAGAGTACCGAAACTCATGAACAATACCATTTCCGAGGTTCTTAATTCATGGTCAAATTCTGAAGTTCATAATTCTCAATTCAATACAAATTTTCAAAATTCATAAATTCAGTGTCAAATTTCGAAGTCCATAGTTCAGTTTCAATTTCCAAAGTTCATATCATTCTTATTGGTTCTTTCCATTTTTAACTCTATTATTCAAAAGGACCTAGGCTGGTAGACCCTACCAACCGAATGGGAGAGTAATCGAGGACAGATTGTATTCACTCCATATAATCAAAGGCCAAAGTTCAAAAGCCATATCTATATCTATTTCCATATTCAAAGTTCAAGTTCAAAGTTCAAATTTCTATCCTCTTATTACGTCCCGAGAAAGGGCGGACCACGTCTCACTCCATGGACAGAGCTATCATCGATTACCACTGTAATATTCTAAGGCATGCTAGAAAACCTTGTCTGATTATGTAACATTCTAGGTCCGATATTATTCATTCGTAGTTCATAATCGTTTCATCATGATTCAAGGCTGATTCAAAATTCATACATTCCATATTCCAGACAGATTCAAAGGGCCTTCATATTTTTGACATCATATCTCGAGGCCGATTCAAAATTCATACATTGCATATTCTAGATAGATTCAAAGGGCCTTCATATTTTTGACATCATGTCTCAAGGCCGATTTAAAATTCATAGGTTCCATATTCTGGACTAATTCAAAGGGACTTCATATTTTTGTCATTCTAGTTTCATGCCAAATTTTCATACAAAACAAATCCGAACATAAATTGAACAGAAACATGGGCTAAAATATGAAATCAGAGTCAGGGATTACATTCATGCAAAGCAATCCGATCGTACATTAACCCTAAAGTATGAAGTTGGAGTCAGGAATTACCATTTCATAGTTTTGAAACTTCGATTAAGATCATAAAAATTTATGCATTTCTTCGTAAAGAAAGTCAAAGAAAAGGGATCTTTAACTGACAAAATAGAGATATTTAAAAGTAGTGAATATAGAAAATAAGTTTCAAATTACTCTTGCCTGAATTTCCAACTCCTCACTTCAACTTGGCCTAAGACTCCCTTTTCCTCTATCTTTTACAAATTTTTTTAATTCTTTTCCTTACTATCGAGCTCAATATCTATAAATGATGAGTTAGGTAGGAGTAGGTAGGGTAAGTTACCTACTTGTACTTCCTTTCTAGAAAGTCATGAAATAGATAGGAGCAGTTTATTTACTCTTAGTAAGTGGAAAGAGTCAACGAAGTAGGTAAATCTACTCCAACTATCAACAGAGTCAGTCTTTATCAATTCCAATCTACTCTGGTCATTAGAAAATTTTAGTTAAAGCATTTTACTCTAAAAATTTTACTTCAAAAATTTTCTTCGGCATTTTGTTTTAGAATTCACTTCGGTTCTCAACGCCATTAATTTACTTTGGTTAATATTTCTAAATCTGGTCAAGATCTCATCACTCCGGCTTCATCCCATCGCCATGCACTCTTGCCAAAATCACTCCGGCCCTTCATGGACTCATCTACTCCGGCTTCATCTCACTCATCACTCTAGCCTCATCACCATGCTCCGGCCGGCCAATCATCTCCTCATCAACTCCAACCGGTTTCATCCACATCACCATTCACTCCGGGCAACATCTCCTTCTCGACTCCAATCAGCCATCATTTCCTCATCAACTCCAACCAGTTTCATCCACATCATCATTCACTCCGGCCAACATCTCCTTCTCAACTCCATCCGGCCATCATCTCCTCATCCACTTCCAAGGTCACTCCGGCCATCACAAGGCCACTCCGGCCTTTATGAATTCACAAGGCCACTCAGGCCTTTATGAATTCACATGGCCACTCTGGCCATCACAAGGCCACTCCGGCCATCAACCACCACACCATGCACTCTAGCCTCAATCCCCTTCACCATGCATTCCGGCCTAAATTCCCTTCACCATGCACTCCAGCCATCAACTACCACACCATGCACTTCGGCCTCATCATGCTACCACACCACTCCTCTCTAATTTTCATGTTTTGGGGATCAAGTTCTCACACGCCATATCCTCGTCAGAAGAGGACTCCAGCGATAGTGATGAGCCACTCTGCTCGGGCAAATCCCTCGATGGCTCCTTGATAACCAAGGTCTTGGCCTTCCTCTTCTGGGCGGCAGCAGCTGCCTCCCCACTCGCGGGCTCCCACCCAACAGCTACGAAGGGCTTGGAGGTTAAGTAAAACTCCTGAGTGGTGAACGTCTTGATCTTCGCCTAAAAATGATCAATCAGCTTCTTCACCTACTTCTCTTCCTCCTCACTCATGCTCATTAATAAGAAATCGCTCACGAGACCCCACTCGTTGGAGACATCCCACTCCGCAGGGGGCCATCGGAAGAAAAAGAAATTCTTCCAATTCTTTACTAAGTTAGGGTTTGTCCCCTGGAAGTGGAAGCCCAGACAATGAGACATCGAAATCCAATCATCAGATTGAGCAAAGCGATAGATCACCTTCACCGAGCATGGGCAGAACTCACAAGCGTGAAGACAGACAAAGACACACATGGATACTTGGTAGCGTACGGCATTGGGGTGAAGCCGTGCCGCAGGGACGCCAAGCTTCTCAAAGATCCCATACAAGTCCAATTCCACGAGGAAGCAAAGCCCACCCCACAGGTGGTGCTCATATATAGCGATGAAACCCTTGAGGGGTGCGTTCGCTCTACCATCCTCGCCAGGAAGGGGATGGGCTTAGTTGCTCATAGGATATGGTAGCTAAACCTCAAAGCGGCGATGGTGCTAACTAAAAGGATTGACTTGATATTGTCTACTCTCCGGTGAATCATGGAAGAAGGAGAACTTTGCTTCTTCGCCATAGATGCTCAAAACGACTCAGCACAAGGTGTGAATGGCGTGGGGAAGCGTCATTCAAATAAGAAACGTAAGGGGAGGTCAACCGGCGTCGCACGGGAAAATGTAAGGGTCACCACTAATGATAGTTGTGACACCCGTCCCATCATCAGGTTGCTACACATCTGTCCAGAGCAGCCCCTCATAGCACTTGACAAACTGCCCCCCACCCACGTCGCAGCCGTCTGCCAAATCCCAACCGTCACAGCAAACAATTAATGAGGGAATATCAGCCATCGAAAATGACGACAGTAATTCATCCGGTGTCAGGACTGGAAGGGCGAGACAAGTCATCCGAGTGCAACAAATGACAAAACATGTATTGCTCTATTGAAAAGAAATTTTATTGATAAAGTTTCTTTACATGAAAGGTCAACCAGCGGTTGCAAAATACAACGCTGCTATCTACGCCTACTATGCTTGGCAGGGTCGGGAGTCAGCAACTCAGTTAGCTCTGACCGCGTTCGAGAGCCCATGTTTCGGGAATCCAAGAGGCTCATAGGAATGCCGAGCACCGCTAGAGAAGCTATCCTCTGGCTAAGTCGGATCCCTTCTTGGAACCTTCCCTCCAACATGGGAGCCAGGTCCTCCGGCCAGATTCTCGACCTCAGCTCGACCTCTAGCTACGTGTGGATGACGTGCTCTTCCTGGAGTCACACATGGCACTGCTCCCGCTCTTCATGAAGAATAGCGATCCAGCTCTGGACTTGTGAATTGATGTCGTCCAGCTGCAATGACCTCACCTCCGACTCCGACCAGGCTTGCTCAAAGTAAGTTCTTCACGCCCAATTCTACTCGATGTTGGCGATAGCGGCCTGCAACCAGCCCTTAGCTTCATCAACTGCTCGCTAGGTATGGCAGAGCAGTTGACCAATGTCCTTAGACCTTTGGTGCTAAGAGGAATTCGAAGCCCCTTCGGACTTAAAGCCTAGCAGCACTCTCAGAGGCTTCGTCGGCCCAATGACTAAAGACTCCGAGTGGCAACCTTCCGTTGCCGCTGCTCAAGCCCCACCTCATCGTGGCCTCTCAGTCCTCGTCCTCCCCATCGTGACTCCTCGGTAGGGGGCTTAGACCCCGAAGAGGAGGACTATCCCGTTGATGGTCCTAGAGCAACGCCGCACACCCCATTAGCCATTATTGTGACCACAGCCAAGGGAAAGAGAGAACAACTACAGGCTCAGATTTCACGTCACACAACAACAAATGGATGCCCAAATCCTTGGCAGGAAATCCTTGGCACTTAAATAGCCAAAACTTCCCTCAAGGAAATGGCGTCACTTAACTGAGGAAAGGCTTTCTGTCACCCAACGAAATCCCTCTATGTGGGGATGCCATGAAGCACCGTGCCTTTTCATGAAAGGTAATCATGACGTGATGACACTACGGTTCCCAGTGCATTATATGCGCAGACGTGACCTGAATGACACATCCTCCACCGGCATCATTCAGTCATCCGAGGTAGGATACATGTGGCACGAGCTTGTAGTGCCTCCCGCTAGATCATCCCGCCGACAGTCCAAATAATCACAGTCCAAACATGTATGGTGGCGAGAGGCCCCTACGACCCTTGAGTCATACCGTACGAACAATAAAGAAAAAATAAACCGACACAAGAGATAAAGGCAAAAATCGACGCTTCTATTCATTAAAATGTTCTTTATAAAGTACAAAACTTACGCCAATGCAAGTACAAAAGGGAGAAGAAGTCAAGCAGAGTACAAGGGGTAGATGCTACAACACCTTATTGTGGTGGCATCAACACCGGTGCCGATTCCTCCTCCCGGTGGAATGGAGTGGATGTTAACCCCTCGTTGCCGTCAAGACGAGCTCCGCCACAGTGAAGGAAAGGCATCCATCATAGGGGTAGACCATCAAAGCAATAACGTGCCAAGTTGGCAGCCCAATGGAACCCTAGAATATGCCTAGCTTCTAATCGAGCCCGAAGGGCGACCAGCTGCAAAAAGAACTGAAGGCAGCATCCATCAGGGGAATAGAGTGCCCGAACCAGAGTGCTGGCCCCACAATATTCCCCCAACAACTAGGAACCCTAGCTAGACACAGAGAAGGGCACATGACAATTGCGAAGTGGCCGAGCCACTCTAATTATGACGAGGAAGTACCAATAAGAGGAGCATGATGACAGGCTTAAAAAACGGTTGCAGGTCTCCTACAAATCTATCCGATCCCCGTGCAGAACTTCGTAGGACATGATACTCGCCAAGGGCCCCGCATTGCTTCGTTGACAAAGGGATGAGCTTGGATCCCTGGAGCATGGGAACCCCTCAATTTATAGCTACGTTGAAGGCCCAATGAGCTCCCAAAGAGGCAAACCAGCTGACGACCGTCAATCAAAAAACAAGAAAGCCATTAATGCAGAGCCAATTCTCATGCCGCGAATCTTTCGTAACAGAGCACTAAATCCTTGTGGTGCCTCTGAAAGGCTGTATATTCGCGTGAGGAAGGAGCGACCACCCCAAGAATCAGAGACTAGTGCATCTCGAGAAGGCCCATGCAAACTAGCGACGGGACCCACCTTTGACATGCTAGGCCCCAGCAATGAGCAGTCCCTAGATAAGGGGGGCTAGTGTTGAGTCCAACATGAATCTAGGTCAGGACCAATGAAGCCCAATTGGGGGTCTGATCCGCTAAGGAGCCTAGCCCAGTGACGGCATCCCAGAAAATTCAGAAGCAAGGCCCACTAGGCACCCCTGACATGTAGCCAATCAATTTCACTCGCACCCCTGTAGAGTCGACGGTAGACTGCTAGCGTAGGAGGCGCCGGCTTAGGGCATGTCAGCCAATAAGAGATAAGGTCGATACTAGCAAGCCGTAACACTCACTGCCCCAGTAGCTGCTCAACCAATCCAAGCAAAGTCAAACAGGCCTACGTTGGCCACACCCGATGATGGTCTTCATGCTACCACGATACAACAATTGACTCCGCTGGCTACTGCCAGAACTCTGCGGCCAACAAATCCTGACAAGCCACCTGTCAGAGGTTCTCGCGCCCAAAGGCCTCCTCCATGGAGATTACAAGTACCTTCCCCTTAGCAGAGAAGGGGATCCCCGAGTCCTATTTTAGAGAGACCAAAACGGCGACTTGAGATCAAAAGAGCGATCCTACCTCCTAGAGCATAGAAGGGAGAGAAGAAAGAACCAATTCTCTTCCCTCCAACCACCGCCTCGATCCAGCAACTCTAGTGAGCCACTCTTTGCAATGCAAGAAGAGGAGCAAAAGCCTCCCCCAATACCACACACTTTCCTTGCATTCTTGCATCCAAACATTTTCATCACATTACTTCCACACCTACATCTTTTCGTACCTTAGGAAATATTTCTGATTTAAGCGTCGGAGTGTTTATAGTGGGAGAATATCCCGCCGTCCTCTGACCTCTTATTTGTAATTTGTGGTATATAAGGACCAGGTTGAGAAATGCAAAAATCGAACCCGTTCATGATCTGCCCTAGTCGAGGAATCCGAAGGCTCTTTAATCCGCACGAGAACTCAAACCCAGGGACACATCAATATAAAAATTATAAAAATATGTTGCAAAATAATTTAGGGTCAGATAAGGATAAATAATGATAGTGCGATTACATAAACTAAGGTCCTGACGTGATGAAATTTCACACCAATAGTTCACGTGTAATATAGTATTTCTAAGAGGACATTTTATTATAAATTAAAACCAAGAGGACTCACTTGAAATGCTATGGACTTCTATCGACAAGTATAATATATTTATGGACATTTTATAATATGTATAAGTTCAATACTTTGTAAAAAAACTATAGAAAGGATAAGAAAAATGCTCAATGATATTTCATTTGGACTATTTCTTCAGGTTTTATGTTCTCTATAAATAAGACGAATTCACATAAGGTTAGTACGAATTTTTACGTGAATTTCTTTGAATAGCTGCATAAAAAACCAACAGTTCGATCCCTCTTTTCGCACGCTCCACTAAATTGTGGGCAAAGGAAATACCAAGTCGAAAAGGAAGGGATCTCTCGATCCCCTTCTTGTTTGATTGGCCAAGACATTGAAAAAATGACACCCATCAATTTCATTAACTAAATGGATCTGATAATGACAGTGCTGGTTGACATTTCATAACAGTTGAACCTACCAGCATTGAAGAAAATACTAAAGAATTCACGTTTCCTTCACGTAATCTAATGTCACATTTTCAGAAAGAATACACCAGCGCTTTGCATATTTATATATTGGTGGAAGTTAACTTAAGGTTGACGGAGTCACAAATGTAATGGAGAAGCTCGTCTCAAGCTGGTTTACCATCAAAACGCTTCCGGAAAACTATGTGTTTCCGGCGGGAAAGAGGCCTGGGAAGCTTCATGCTCCGGTATCCAAGGCTATTCCGGTTGTTGATCTCGAGAAGGCATGCGGTCTTCATGGTCGATTGGATATAATTCAACAGATCATGGAGGCTTGCGAAGACCATGGGTTCTTTCAGGTTCCATTTTCCATCTACGTGGTGTGTTCATATGACTCTTTTTAGGTGATTTTTCCCTATGCGATCTCAAGGTCCACCATGCGCCCTGGAACCAGTTCCTATGATATTTTCTCGGTTTATCGGATTGCTGTGATGTAATGATTTGGGGAAGTGTCTTAAGCCCTGTGCTTGGTTTTGTTGTTTTGGGTTCTTGACGTTTGTCCTTGGCTCGTGTTTATACAGCTAATTTTTTTCATTAGTATTAATCTCTTATTAAAAACGATCTCATATGTAAGTATGTATGTACATATGTATATGCATACAGATACATACATACATGCACACACGCATATATACACATAAATATGACTTTTTAAGTCGTGGAACAGGTGATCAACCATGGAGTTCAGGCAACACTGATGGAGGACGCCATGGCTGTTTTCAAGGAATTCTTTGAGTTGCCGGGAGAGGAAAAGTCAAGGTTATTTTCAGAGGACAACAGCCAAAGCTGCAGGCTCTACACGAGCACCGTGAACTATCGCAAAGAAGAAATTCACTTCTGGAGGGATGCTTTAACACACCCTTGTAGACCTTTAGCGGAATGCGTTCAGCATTGGCCGGAAAAACCTAACAGATACAGGTAGCAATATATCTCTCTTTTTTCTTTATTAATATCTGTCTCTGTCCCCCCACGTTGTGATTTTGGGCCAAATCATCTTATCTGCAAAGACCGAGTACTATGTAAGCTTAGACATATTCTAATAAGAATCGAATTCATGATAAACGGATCTAACCGAGATGCTCAAAATTATTCTAACCTAGGGTACTAATCCATATGAGATAATATTTCTCTCTTTACTTAAATCTTTGTAGCTTACTGAATCATTCATAAACATAGAATTTTATACTCTTCACAACTCCTCAAATATACAAAATGTCACAGATTAAGACAACCACAAATCGGTCCAAATAGGATTATTAAACCTAATTAGTTTCTATCGTCATAACTCCTCTCCTTAGACTTAGGAATTCAAAATAGCAGCTGTTTGGTCTTTCCTCCTTCTTGGCAGCTGAAACCCCCTTATTCTAGGTGCTAATTACTTACTTTTATTTGACTATGAAAATTTTAATTAATTACTAGACAATTGGTACGATTTTACACTTCATTCCACTTACTAATACTTGACTGACCTTCATTGTACATTTTACTTCTCCAATCTGGCTACTATGCCTCTCAAAAATTCAGCCTATCTCTGATAAAAATTAAAATTTTTAATAGTTAACTTTCTTATCTCATATTCATCATTATTTCACATAAATTAGAGAATATCTTAATTCAATATTCTTATCAACAACCATGCAACTCTCTTTCCTTTCATATGGCAGAATCGTCTTCATTTGTAGCTAGTTAATTAATAAGATTTTTTGCTCCTAGAATTTGTGCTAACCACTCAACAATACTCTAATGTTGCTTACTAGAGAGTGGGATGGCTAAACTTCAATGGTACTATGGCCTTCCTACAATTACTCTAGCATTTCTAGAAAAGTGGAGATGAATGATGACTTCATTATTTTGTAACAACCAAGTTCTTTAACGTAAGCTAACAAATAACCAATGTTGGTTCATGAAATCTTGACTCCAAAAAATAGCTGCAATTTTAAGTTGTTGAAATAAAGTCCCATAACTACATTATTTATTTTAGGATCTCCAATCAATATAATTTTGACCATCAAAATTATAGCTAACTATCAACAAAAATGAAGCACAAGGAGGGGCAATCAATCTAGGCCTAATTAGAAGTAATTGAGCAATTTATATTTATGCAGTCAATCTCCTTGAAAATAGCTAAATTCTTAATCATTATTGTTACCTAAATCTTTGATTCCAAATACTATTAACCACAAGGTTGCTTTAACAAACTCCTATTTTTGTTCTCTTAGAACTTTAACTTAGAGTTGGCTATTTTAATCTTTAATTTTTACCACCAAAAATAAGCCAATAATTTAACCAAATGGCTATTACATGGTGTGGCTAAAGGATCCATGTGGTGAGAGAAACTCTCCAGTAAATTTCATAATATTACTTATCCTAATTTTTTAACATTCTAAAAATTTGAGAAAAAGATCAAAGACTTTTAAAAATCTAGGAGAAGATCTTAATTGGTAATAATATTCAATAGACATATCTATCCAAATCCATTGTATAATGAACCAGCCTCCCCTTTGTCTGTACAATAAGGACTATGGTCCATTAGCCTTGAAAGGTTTGAACTCTCCAAATTTAGTTAAATTATTTAAATTAGATTATTAATAAATTATTTATTTATAAAAAAATATTATTGAAAATATCTATAATATCACAGTAACATACTTGGACACATAAAACCTTTTTAGGTAATTTTTACAAATGTTTCTTCAATTCTTTTAACTCTAAAGGAGTCATCATATATGGAACCTTAGAAATCGGTATAGATTCAACGCCTAATCAATGAGGATCTTAATCTCTTTACCTAACAATAATCAAGGTAAATCCTTTAGATATGCATCTTCAAACTCTCTAACCACCAAAATTTCTTCAACTAGCACATTGTGGCTCCTAGCGGTAGTAATATAGGTAAGGTAAATTTGACACATGTTGCATCAAATGGCACACATTGTAATATAGAAATTAGGTATTTTGACTCCTTATGTTTATTTTCATGGAAATAAAAAAGTTGATACCCTAGAATAAAAAATATATACTCTATTGTAGAAACAATACACACAATGTACCATGTCATCAATTCATACCTAAAATTACATTAAAATTATACATGTCTAACAATATAAGTTCGCTGGCAACTTAAAAATGCAAAACCAAATAACAGATCCAAGATATATTGTGTCCACTATCAGGGAGTTATCTATATATGTAGACACTACAAATTTATAATCTAAAATTTTTTATGATGAATGCAAATGACATAAAAATTTTAGGGATTCAAATGAATTTATAGACCCTACATCTATCATTATATGAGTGAAAGTCTCAAAATTTTAAAATTTACCTTCCACTATCAAAGGAGATACTTTGACATCTTTGGTTTGACTGTATATGATTTACCTAAAGAACTAAACTTCCTATTATTTGCCTTAATAGGTGGGGTTACTCCTTAAATAAATTGCTAGGCTGGCCACAAAAGAATCACACTCTTGATTGTCCAAGGCAGCACAGCCTCCATTAAATTGTCCATAAAAACCAAGGCATCCTCGCTTGTTGGTATCTTGAAGGCATCCCTTGTACTCTGCAGCATTCCAATTCCCTTATTATCAAATCTGAATCTTTTGTGCGATTCTTCAAACCTTAAATTTTGGACACCTCGGCTCTCATTATTTTTCTCAAAAATGCTCTTTCAATCTTCTACTCGAAGTAAGGTTTGATCTAATATTTCTTCATAGATCATCAAATGAAATGGCACAAGTTGCCTTCTAATAGTGTCATTCATGTCCGATTCCTCTTAGATTCTTCACGCACCAAATATAGTGCAAATTAGATTAGCTTGATAAACTTTGTGTCATATTTTGCAACCAAGTGGCTTCTTTATTTCAACCTTAAAAATTTATCCTTCTTTAATTCTTATAGGCTTATTGAAAAGTATTTATCATAAAATTTCTTCATGGAAACATCCTATAAAATCTCCTCATTCTCTTGGCCTATATCCATCTTCATTATGGCCACTAATGTTAAGCTTATAAGTGGCCAATCTCACGTTCTTGTTCTTCAGACAACCAATTACTTCAATGACCTTTTTTACTCTCTGGATGCAAATGTTGTCGTTTGGCTAATCCTAATCCCTAAAAGGAGATAGGCACAAATTTATCTATGAATCTTTCATACATAGTCATCTCACCTCCTAAATTTCTACTTTGCCCATGGATTTAGGTTTTGTAGACTATCTAGTCCATCACCTTAGCAATCCTTAATAGAACTCCGAGCAGCTCATTCTCTTGGTTGGATACTCCAACACCGTGGATTTTGGAATTTCAGTACTGATTATATTGCAATTCAAAAAATTTTGGTTCTCTTAAAATACTTAAAAGTCATCTGTATGATTAGTTCTGATATCATTTGTGCCATGACTAGAACAAAAGCTCATTAATCATGATTATATCCCCAAAAATTGAGATCACAATGCTGCATAAGAATCTATTTGATACTTTTAAGTAATATTGAATTAGTTTTCCTACCATGATAACCACAACTTTAGGTACTTGTCAATGTAACAAAATATTACAACATAATACCATAAATCTGGACAGTCAAAAGTATATATAGTCAAGTGGTTTACAACGCTCAATCATGCCGAATCAATTTTATACATGCCAAAACCACCTCAAAAAACTTCAATTATTTTTTCAATCTCAAAATACGTAATGTTCAACCTCTTCACATGATCCTTCAAAACGAACATCCATCGATCCAAGACTTTTAAATGATTCACATATGCTAATTTGGATAGTAGTGACAATGTAATATAAGCTAAAAGTTCAGTATACAAACAATGAAACATTATAATAAATACAAGTAACAATGAAACAAGTAACCATAAATCTGGACGGTCAAAAGTATATATAGTCAAGTGGTTTACAACCCTGGTTTATTTTTCAACTCAAAATACGTCAATCTTCACATGATCCTTCAATCATTGATTTTTTTAAATGATTCATGTAGTGACCTAAACAAACAATGAAACATTATAATAAATACAAGTAACAAAAACAAGTAACCATAAATGCAGACGGTCAAAAGTATATATAGTCAAGTGGTTTACAATATTTTTTGCAAAACTCAAAAAACTTCAATTATTTTTTCAATCTCAAAATACGTAATGTTCAACCTCTTCACATGATCCTTCAAAACGAACATCCATTGATCCAAGACTTTTAAATGATTCACATATGCTAATTTGGATAGTAGTGACAATGTAATATAAGCTAAAAGTTCAGTATACAAACAATGAAACATTATAATAAATACAATTAACCATAAATCTGGACGGTCAAAGGTATATATAGTCAAGTGGTTTACAACCCTCAATCATGCCGAATCAATTTTATACATGCCAAAACCACCTCAAAAAACTTCAATTATTTTTTCAATCTCAAAATACGTAATGTTCAACCTCTTCATATGATCCTTCAAAATGAACATCCATCGATCCAAGACTTTTAAATGATTCACATATGCTAATTTGGACAGTAGTGACAATGTAATATAAGCTAAAAGTTCAGTATACAAACAATGAAACATTATAATAAATACAAGTAACCATGAACATGCAAGGAAAACTGACTAGCCAAAGACCATTAACAAATCTCACCTAGAAGGATCGAATGTGTGAAGATTGATTACATATTTTTTTGGTTAAACATTAATCTTACTCTACTATGCAAAACCAATAAATGGAGTTATTTATATATTATTTCTTATAAACGAGGCTATACCTACTATTGTAATCTTAAGAGGGCCATCATATAGCTTTTCTTTTTCATAATATAATGATACATAAATAACATATTCTATCATTTTTGTATAATTGTTAATTTTAAAAGGAACAACAAGAAACCAAACAAAGCAACATTTTTTGAGAATTTGAAAACAGCATATGCTTCTCATGTACTTGGATGTTGAAATTTAATATAATTCTTATACAATATTGGACATGCAAGAGGTACTTAAAATGAATTTCAGCATTTATAAGTATAAATAATATATTTCAAAATCTAAGCAAACGTAGAAATAAAAGACTTGCATATAAGCCAAATATTAAAAAGAATATGAATAAATACTTGTAGAGATATGGAAACATGAATTTTAAATTTTGGACAATTGTAAAAAAAATTTAATAATTTAAGCAAAAGAATGGAAAACAATGGTTAAAATTTATTTGTCTCAACTTAATTTTCAAAAATCCTTCAATGTTTTTTCTTTAAAATTGCTTCACTCTTTAACTTCTCTTTCTTTTCCTTTTATGTTTCTCTCTCCTCTCCACAAATTTTTGCAAAAAAAGAGCTAGAAAGAGACAAAGACCTTTTATATACATAAATTGGCATATATATACTAGTCATGCACCAAGACCAATTTTGACTGGTGCAAGTCTACTCTTATACATGCATCAAATCTGAGTAATCTATCAAGTATGCACAAGTGCCCTTCAAACACATCATTAGGCATCTCAAACTTAGAATTAATATATGTGCATCTTTTGTGTGTACTTTAGCCACAACATTTTTATCTAAAATAAGTATATTTACCTGTCATGTATGGATCAAGCCCTAGTTCAGGAACCAACTAAACAAATGTTTTGTTCAAGCACTCCTTAAGTGCCAACTATAAATGGTCCAATATTTAAAGCCTTGTCCAAACCTGTAATTATTCTTATTAATTTATTTAATTAATTTATTTCAAACATCATTATTCTAATATGAGAAATTGAGTACTTTCTCCTAACAAAAATAATATAGTCAAAATTTAGATGCCTCAATTGGAGAATAAATGTGGATACTTCTCCTTTATCTCGTCTTCACACTTCCACATGAGTTCCTCAAATGAATAGTGTCCCCATAATATTTTCACTAATATAATGACTTTTATGCAAAACACTTGATCACGTCATCCTAAAATTTAAATCTGTTCCACAATATATGTTAAATCCTTATGAATCCACAAGGGTTCATGCTTGATAATACGTGAAGGGTCATAAATATATTTTTAGAACATAGACACGTGAAACATGTAAAAATCTTCCAAATTTGGAAGGAAGAAAAATATGTAAGCTACGTTTTTTATCCTCTCTAAAATCTTGAACTACAAAATAAATTTCAATTTCATTTTTTTCTTTCAGACTAAATCTTGAGACAACCTTCAATGAAGATACCCTTACAAATGCATGACTACCACCTTTGAGATTCATTTAGATTGGTTAAGATCCACATAACCCTTTTTCTATTTTGAGCTCCATAAAGTCGGTCATGGATCAATGAATCTTTTCCATCATTTCTTAGATCACTTTTAGCCCCTTAAGTGTTTGGCCTCTAATCTCTTCTCAGATGATCAAGGAACGATACTTTCTTCCATATAAAACTTTCTATGATATTATAATTATACTTGTCCAGTAACTATTGCTCACATGATGAATAATAAAAATGTCTCAGTATTGATGAAAAAGCGAGGACAATGAAATCTATAGGACGATTTGGCCAATAATAAACAATCATCGTAATCCTTTTTCATCTCCAATATTAAATCTTTTAACATATTCTTCAGAATTTAAATCGTACACTCTAATTTTCCAACTATGTGAGGTTGAAATCATATTCTAAACTTTAACTTCATACCCAATTGCTAATGCAAACTTTCTCAAACTTGGATACAAATCTTGGTTCTCTTTTCAACACTATTGAGGTTAGAAATCTATGAAGTCTCACTATCCCATTTCGTGGTGAATGTTGTCCTAATAGCAATAAAATATATAAATTTCATTAATTGATCTACAATCACCCAAAATATGTTATGATTCCTGGTTGTCCTTAGCAATCCTATCACAAAATCCATAATTATGTGCTGTCATTCCAACAAGGAACAGGTATAGGTTGCAAAAGACTCGGTGGCTTTTGATGCTTCGCTTTTATTTGTTGACAAATTTTATATCTCCCAAAAAGCTATAATTTCTATCTTTATATTTCTCCAATTAAAGATTTTTTATAAATTTTGAAATATTTTATTAATCCTCAAATAGATTGTATTCTTTGATCTATAGGCCTTATTAAAAATTTCTTCATTTAATTCCTTAATGTTGGGTATGAGACGTAATCATGAAATCTTAAGACTTCAACCGCTCAAATGTTGAATTTAGCCCTAAATTATTTGTTCAAATCCCTAGCAATATCCAACAAAAATATATCATCAATTTGTGTTCTTTTGATCTTTTGGAAGATCTCCTATTACACTTAAAAATAAGACAAAACCATTCACATACTTTACAAGTGCAGCCCTATGCTACATTCCTTATAATATGTCTTATTCTTGTATCATCAAATGGGTCATCAATCCCATTTACTTTAGTTCAATATATCTGTGACTACATAGGCCTTCTTTGGTTTGTATTGTATCTCATAGTGGTACGCATATAATAAATCTTTTCATCATCCTTGTCTTATATTTAGTTTTTTTTTAAGAGAATAAATAGCTTAAATTTTATTTGTCTGAGTATACCAAAAAAATTTCTTTCCATACAAATACTATTTCCATATCTTTAAGGTAAAGACTAGTAAGAATATTTTGTATCGACATATTTTATGATTAGATAAAACAAGTATTTTAAAACATTTGCAAGTATAGGTAAAGATTAGCAGCCGATACAAGCCAATTGTTCACAAATACGCCACTTCCTAATATTTATGCAATGCCCACGCCTCACAAGTACATGTACATGTTTTGTCCAGAATGTTAATACCTGAAGTGCACCCAAGATGCACATGAGTGTCATTTGTTTAAAATACTCACACCTAAGGTACTTTCAAGACATACATAAACGTTGTTTATTAGGAATGCTCGCATTTAAGGAGTGCCCAAGATGCATATAAGCATCATTTATCCAGAATGTTGATAAATATTATATGCTTGAGATAAGCATGAGCACTGTTTATCCAAATTGGCCGTGCTTAATATGAACCTAAGAGGCACCGTTCACTATGGCACAGACCTCTTGCTAAAGCCTCCACACTTAAAGTTCATATATTTGGCACACTTGCACTGGGATACTATTTTTTAAATGATTGTATATTTTTTACCTGCTTACTAACCATCTCTATAAATATTTCCCTTCTAAGCTGTTATGAGCCACAGAAATTGAAGAATGGAAGCATGCTCTAAAAGTTCACATTGATGAATGTGAATAGCCTCCATTTGAGAAAGCTAATCCTTTACTCTTGAGATTAATTGTTAAGGTTTTACCTTCCTAATTTTTTCCATTGTTCTCATTTATTTTACATATTTGTTCCATCCTATAAGCCATTGTCGAGATGGTGGTATGGATACTAAAATCTAGTAGTGTGCAATGATTTTATTACAAGTGAAGCAAAAGCGACACAAAGACCATAATGTGTCAATTCTGCTAGTGCAGATAAATCTGAGGAATTTTTTAGTATGGTTCACAAGTCTAGAGAAAGTCAGTTATGATTTTGTATATTTGTAGCACCCGAATTAGAAATTAACTTTCTAAGTGTATTGCTTACACTGGCTACAAAAGCGTAGAGGATTTCACTCGATAACTATTAATCATCAAGGTTTTTCTTTGTTACTAAAAAATCAAGTGTTAATTTTCTTATTCTTCGTATCCTTTTTTATGTTGTAAGTTACTGTGTATATTCTTATGATTTACAATTAGATCTGAATATATTGAACGTGTATTATGTATTCTAATACGTTTTGCTTTTGTGATTCTGAAAAGGATCCAAATGCTCCGAGATTAGGGAACCCCTAGTATTTTTCAATTGGTGTCAGAGCCTCACATTGGTTCTCGACTCTATTAAAATGCATATTAGTCAATCCCTATCTATTTATCCCTACTTTGATGAGAGTAACCATGTATTAAAATGTTTACATGAGAACATTTCTTAAATTTATGGATGAACAAGTATGAAATGGTACGCAATTTGGGTGGACAACACCCAGGACTATATCAAATAATGAATCTACAGTCCTGTCTTTGTGGACTAAAGAGGAATTAGATTCATACAGCTAGAGCAGTAAGAAGTTACATGCTACTTTTATGACTATTTTTCTTGAGAAATGCAAATGTATCTTGGTGTGCAAAACCTTGAAAGATACTTAGGAGATTCTTGAAATCACCCATTAAGGAACTAAATTAGTTATGAATTTAAAATTACAAATGCTTACCAATAAATTTAAAGAAATTAGAATAAAAGACAATGAAACATTCGATAAATTTTACGCCAAGCTAAATAGCATTGTAAATTTCACATTCAATATTGGTAAAAGAATTTCTAAAAATAGAATCATTCATAAAGTTTTGAGATCACTTATTATGGGGTTTAGACCTGAGGTCATAGAATTGAAGAAAAGAAGAATTTAGACAAATTAAAAATTTAAAAGTTTGTCAGATCTTTACAAACATGTGAACATTTATTGCCACAATCAAAGAAAAATAAATCCATTGTTCTTAAGTCTATCAAAGAAGAAATAGAAAATGAATCCGATGAAGAATCTCCTGATGTTGAAGATTTCACCTTTTTATTAAAAAAAAAAATTCAAAACATTTTTAAAGAACAACAAAAATCATTCTAATAAATAAAAAGGGAATTCAATACCCCTAAAAAGTGACAAAAATGATAAATGGAAAATCAAAGAAATAAAAACTAAGAAAACTTGAGTGTGATGTCATAAATGTCATAGTTTTGGGTATATTCAAATCGAATGCCTAAATTTTAAACATTAAAGAGGACAAGCTATGAGTGCTATTCTGAGCGATGACAAAGTGGAGGACAATAACAGATGTGCAAAAGAAGGTGAGCTCAATTACATGTCCTTCATAACCTCTATGAATATACATGATGAGGATCCAGAAAAAAAGTGTATCAAACTAATGACTCTAAAATGAGCCAAAAATGAGTTTTGTAACCTTTAGAAGGCTTATGATAAGTTATTTATGGAATGTGTAAAGCTTAAGAAAACAAACAAGTTGTTAAATCAAAAATTAGTTGAAGCTAAAAAAGCGAAAGTAGCTATTAGAATCAAACTAGACCTCAAAAAGTGTGAATTTAAGAATTTAAATAAGTTTTTAAATGAAAAAAAATTAAAACCCTTGAAACAGATTTTGAAAATACTAAAAACAATCTAAAAGAATTCTCAAATGAAACCAAGAAACTCGATCACATATTAGGCTTAGAAAAGGCAGATGGAAAAAAAAAGACTTTGGATTTACTAAACATGTATACAAAACAAATGGTAAATCAAAAACTAGCATCGTTCTAGCTACGTCTACTCTTAAAAGGAATATCATTTCATCTAGACTCATCAAATCAAGATCATAAGATTCGAAGAAGAAAAATATACCCACAATTTGGGTGAAACCAAATATAAACCAAATGATGAGTCAATCTAATAAAGCATCTTCATTCCCTAACCTTGCACCTACTTGCGATGGTTGCAAAAAAGTTAGGCATATTCGTATCATCGTAATATGACAAATTTTCTATATGACCATAAGCAAAGTACAAATATGAGAGGCATTATCAATAATGAAATTAATCAAGAAGGTTAATTCTAGGGAAAAAAAAAAAGGCTTGGATTAAAACGGGTAATCTTATTTATCAAAAAGTTGCATTGTCTATATAATGACTCTTGATATTGTATGTATTATTTTAAAAAAATTTTGTGCCTAACCCCACACCAGCCTCTCACACATACTACATCCTTCTCTCATGATCCAGTGCCCTTGGCTTGCTTGTGAGCTGCGCATTTGCGCTTGTTTAGCACCTCTCCCATGGTCGAGCATATTTTGTCCAAAGTCAATTGTGCCTAATGTGCACCTTTTGGTCACTCCTGCACAATTTATCTAGATTGTGCGTGCTTAAAGTAGGACTTTCTTGCACTTGTACTCAACTTCATTTCCCTAGAGTGCCTGAAACGCTTGATACACACTCATGCATCAATATGCAATGCCCTTTTATCCTCTTGCATTGTTTGTATGCCGTTGATAAGTTCCTCACTCTCTTCACATTTCCTCTCTCATCTCTCTTCATACTTGCTCTCTCTACCTTCAATCTGTTAGGTCTACTTATTTTTTTTTTTCAAAACCAAGACAAATCTAAGGTATTTTCTCATATCCTCTCCTCCTTTTCAAGCTTTTAAATCTTCAGCTATGATGATAGCTACACTCCATGGTAGAGGTGTTGTCATCTCAACTTGTGGGATTTGACATGTCTGGCTCCACATCTTGTTGGGATTTGTTAGGATTTGTAATATTTGGGAGTAGATCTAAACTTTTTCAAGGTGTACAACTCACCCATATTTTGGCCATTCCTACTTTTAGATCTGCACTACTCTTACTTAGATCAGTAAGAGTTTCTTCCTTACACCCTTACCATGGCAGGGCTTGGGTTTGGTTCTTCAACTTCCTTCTATAGTGTGTCAGATAAGTATTTCTCATAAGCAACTCATCACATTTTGTTTTCAGATAGCCTCTTCTAAGAAAGCTGTCGCTAAATGTCAATGGAGTAAGGCCACCGGAAAATCTAACCACTTCATTAATGTCACTGTGGAAGATATCTTTTGTAAATGGTTGAATCATCTTCAACTTACCCTTGAACTAGAAGTGGACCTTATCTCTTTAGATCGATTTATTTTGTCTATTTTTGTTGATCAGCATTGGGAACCGATCCTTACCAATTTCATCAGTCCATCCATTTTCCTTGTTCAAGAATTTCATTCAAATATTCATAATATTAACAATGAGTCAAACTCATTTTCTACTTTCTTAAGGGGGAACACTCTTCGAATCACTCCGGAGGTAACAACAAGCACTCTTCATATTCCACAAGTACCCTATCCTAACTATCTTTACCCCTTCTACACCATGCCCTTGTACAATGAATTCACCTTTTTTTTCCATGGCGCTTCCATGATGTATCATAGAAAATCATTCAAAACTATTCAAAATTAAGTATCTCACACTTCGGAGGTTTGTAGTGTACCAGATTATACTCAATAACATTCTTTCTGTAACACACTATGCCTCCATTTTGCTCAACAAAACCCTATTTTTATATGCTCTCTTCTCAAGTGGTCAATCGATTTCTCTTTTCATTTATACTCACATATGATTTCTATCTTTGTGAGTAAGAAGGACAACAACAACCCTCATAGTTGTCTGATTCAATGGCTCATAATAGGTCTTAGGGCATCTTTTTGAATTTTTCTAGTATGCCTTTAGGTAAACCTATTAATTGGACAACACATGAAGAAAACTGACACACACCCACTATTAGTCTCTTGAGAATCCCAACACGATGGATGCACCCTATCTGAAGGCTAGCACTTTTCTGTCCACTCCTAGCCCTTCTGAGCCACTTTTCTCCTCTTCCTCTTCCTTCATTATCATTGTGGGTCAACTTTCCTAGATGTTTAACCAGTAATCTCAAATTTCTTCAAATCAAGATAGATTAGGGTCTCATGTTTTTGATGGATTAACACCTAGCTAGATGCCCAAGAGGCATACGTGAAGGTCCACAAGGACTAACTATATGACAAGTTGCACTCATGATGAGACAGTGACCACTTCGACCCTAATTGATGCCCTTCCTTGAGCACTTGTGACAAAAAGTGGGAATATACTATCGGGGAGTACACACAAGGGGAGCACCATAAAGAGAGATCAAGGGGGAGTTCATTATAAAAACCTAGGGGGAGATCAATGCACGATTATCCAATTCTGCAGGAAAGGGGGAGCAGAGTTTGCTTTGAAGTTATATGTAAATGTACTGTTGGATTTATGTAAATGTACTCCTTGTTCAAACTATTGCATTTTAATATATGTTTACCATATATGTACTACTCTTTTACAATTATCCTTTTCTACATAATTATTCTGTACATGCACTAATCATGGTTGATCAGGAATAACAGGAGCTATTGTCCTTTCCAGTTAAATATTCAAGTGTTATTTGTCTTTTATTTAGGAGTATATTTTTATGTGTATGGGTTCCATTTCGATGGCATCAAAATTCGTAATTTATGTGTTTTTATTTTTTTATATACAAGAGATTTTATTACAAAATTACCAAAAGAAAAGTTACTAATAATATTTTGTGTTGATATCTTTCGTGATTGAGTAAAACATATTTTTTGAAGCATTCTCAAGTATAGGTAAAGACCAGTATCTAATACACACTAGTTGCTCACAAATACACTACCACCCAATATATACGCTTGATCTGCGCCTAACAAATACATGTACGTATTTTGTTCGAATGCTCACATCTGATATGTATTTGAGACATATATGGGCATTGTTTATCCAAAATACTCACGCTCTGAAGTACACTCGAGATTAGCATGAGCATCATTTATCTAAAATGCTCATACTTGAAATGTGCCCAAGACGCACATGAGCACCATTTGTCTAAAATGCTCACGTATCGTCTACACTTGAGACGTATATGAGCTTTGTTTATTCAAATTGCTTGCACATAATGTGCGCCTAAGATGTGTACATGCGTTGGGGCATGGACCTATTAATAAAGCCTCCACGCTTGATGCATACCTATATAGTGCACATATGTTGGGCCACTACTTTCTAAATGGATGTGTGTTTTTTTTACATAATTTTCAACCTCTATATAAATATCTTCCTTCTAAACTCTTATGAGTTAAAAAAAAAAATTGAGAGAAATGGTAGCCTGCTCTAAAAGTTCTCATTGATAAATATGAATAGCTTCCATTTGAGAAAACCAAACTTTTACTCTTAAGATTAATTGCCAAAGTTTTCTTTTCATATATTTCACTATTATTCTTCATTATTTTGCATACTTCTTTCAGCCTGTAAGCCTCTGTCGAGACATTAGTGGTATGGATACTGGATCTAATAGTATACAAAAAGTTTACAATAAGTGAAGCAAAAGCGACACGAAGACGGAAAAGTATCTGTTTTGCTACTATAAGTAAATCTAAGTAGTTCCTTGTAGGAATCATAAATCATGAGTAAGTCAATTAAATTTTAGTGCATCTATACCGTCCGAACTATAAATTAACTTTTTTTAGTATATTGCATTCATTGATTATAGAAACTCAAAAGATTTTACTTAATAACTGTTGGTTATTGAGCTTTTATTTCATCATCAAAAATCAATATATTAATTTTCTTATTCTTTATATCATTTTTGATACTTTAAGTTGCTGTGCATATTCTTATAATTTATATCTATATCTGAATATATTTTACATGTGTAATGTATTTTAGTATGTTTTTCTTTTATGATTTTAAAAAATATCTAAATATTTTAAGATTAGAGACCCCTAAATCTTTTTGAAAGACAACAACCACCAATTTCAAATCATTAGTGGGATAGTGTTCCTCATAAGTTATAAATTGTCTTCACCAACAAGTAATAACTCATCCATGGTCATTAACAAACAACTCAGGCCTCCCTTGAAGGCATTATAGTAAACCACAAAACTCACAATCTCTTCCGAATGGTTATAATTATTGTAATAGTCAGCCAACCTATACTTCTTAGAAACGGTTTTCACAATTGTTGTCCAACAAGATTGCTACTTTTTTTAATGACAAATGGATCAATGGTGTAGCAATTCTTAAAAATTTTTTCATAAATCTTCTATAACAATTGGCTAATCCGATAAAACTTTCTAACTCGACCACACTTGTAGACTGACCATCCCAACTTGTAACCAATTCAATTTTATTCAAATCTGCTGAGCACCTCCTTTGAAAATGGCGTGGCCTAAGAAAGCCATTTCATTAAGACAAAATTCATACTTTTTAAATTTTATGAATAACTGTTTCTCCAAGTGTTTATAATATAATCATCAAATAAACTACATACTCTTCATAACTCCTCAAGAATTTTGATAATTACAGCACTTCACATCTTTCTTGTCACGCCATTGTCAATCAAAATTGCTACCTATTCCTCTCTCTCTTCCTTGTGTTCTTTCTCTACCTCTTCCTCTAGGTACAAATAAATTTTCACCAAATCTACCTCCACTAAAAGAATCTACCATCGCTACCTTATATGAATGAATGTGTGTAAGTTTAATTAGCTCTGAATTTGTACATATATAGAGTCAACCAGCTTGGAAATTATGGCCAAGACAAATATGCATTAAAAAAAAAAAAAACCAATCGATCTTCGTTCTCCTTCATGATGTCTAGTTTGCTCTTGCAAAATAATGAATGAGATTTGCAACCTTTACATTGACCATTCATGTACACCCTTATCATCGAGCTTGGAAACTTGAATCTTTACACGTACATACTTTTGCAGGGAAGTCATAGGGGCGCTTTGCGAGGAGGTGAATGAGCTAGGATCAAGAATCCTTAAGCTCATATGTGAAGGACTTGAGCTCGAAAAGGGATATTTAGAAAATGAATTGAGCAAAGAGACATCCTTGACTGTTAATCACTACCCACCATGCCCTGACCCAAGCTTGACATTGGGATTGTCAAAGCACTGCGACCCTAACCTAATCACCCTTCTTATTCAAGGAGATGTGCCCGGCCTTCAAGTCCTCAAGGATGATGAATGGATCGGTGTTGAGCCACTTCCTCATGCATTTGTCGTCAACGTGGGCTACCTCTTGCATGTAAGCACTACTATTTACCACTGCTGCTGCCCTTTTCCTTTTCCTTCTGTAGCTCAAGACTTGATATAACTATTAAACGATCAGGATTTACAATGTAACTAAGCACCATTATGCAGTTCCGTTTTGGAACCTAATTTCTAGCAAAATGCTGCGCCTATATGTGAATTTCTCTAATTTCCAACAAAGAATGGAGATAGCATAAATTGCTAATTAATTAATCTTCAATGCAGATCATTAGTAACGGAAAGCTGAAAGGTGCAATGCATAGAGCGGTGACAAATGCAAAGACTACTAGGACCAGTGCAGCCTTCTTCATTAATGCCGCAGAGAACAGCATTGTTCAGCCGGCAAAAGCTCTTGTTGGTGCAGAAAATCCTCCCCTCTATAAGGCCTTTCGCTATGGCGAGTTCTTTAAGACTTATGCATCCCATAGTGGGGACACAGAGATTGTGCTGGAACCCTATAAGATGAAGTATTGAATAATTCTAGTGGAAAAGAGCCTTCCATATGGCCTTAAACAATAAGGTTCTGTCACTCATTGAGATGTCTATCTAATCTTTCAACAGATCATCATGATTCATGACTTTTGATTTATTTTGTTGAAGGACTAATTTACAAGAATTTTAGATCATGTTGATAAGTGAAGTACTAGCATAGCCTGCAAAAAGACTGGAAGAACAAGTTGGGGCAACAAGGTAGAATCCCTATTTACCATTTTGCTTCTTGCCGCTGCATATCTGTACTTGCCACGTGAGTAGCCTTTACGAATAAGGTTATGCACCTAGAGTTTGGCCCAAACTAATAAAAAGGGAAAGCAATATCATACTTAAACAAGACAAGCATCACTGCAACGGAAAGTTTCTCAATGGTAACATGAGGCCCTGGATACAAATTGCAAGAGCAATCTCAATATAATACAATGATAAGGACTTTGTACATCTGAGCATTCTTAGATTACACAATACGCTAGAGCTCATGAGTGCAGCCATAAATTGTTCCATTGTGATTTCATTGTCATTGGCTACCACAACAGAAGTATCACTGTTCAATGCGGTGTCAGTAAGGCTATGTATATCTAGCCCTCTCTGAGTGGAGTCTCGTTTATTAAACCACCGTCGATAACGTCCTGTAATTGATTATATTTGGTATCATAGCTAGCGTTGGATGGCAGTTTAAAATTAGGATAATATGGAGTGTTCTGATATCTTGGAAATAAAATAAACGAGCTAGGCCTTTGATGTGGCGACCTGAGCCAAAATACTCAAACACATGGCTCAAGCCGCTCACGCGGATTAAAAATTTAAAACCAGATAACATAAATTTCACATTTCAACTATTTCATTCACTTGAATTTCTACATCATGATAAACCCCAACAACATAAAAATATATAAATCTCAATAACAGTTTAGTCTCATCATCCGGCTACCAGGACCATCTTCTCATGCGTTTTCCCTCCAAGCTAAACGCTGTCAACTCAATCTGGAACCAAGAAAAACACAAAGGTGAGCCAAAACCCAACAAGTGATAATAACCAAAAGTGCTAATAACAATAACGATCTCGGATACCATCTATCAAAATCTCAACATACTCTGAAAACCTACTATATCCGAGACAAATTACAACATGTCGTAAATACGACTCTAGGCAAATGGATCCCACAAGACCCGCACATCCAAAAACAACAAGAGTGCCAATAAACAATGGTAATTCCCTGGAATCCGACATCAACAACGATTGGGGATTTTCCCGGTCCATATGTCAGCGAGAACGACCAGCAAAATCACGATAACAATCAATATGAATTTCACTGAATCCGAATATCTCAGAATCTACGCAAGGATACTACCAACACAACAAATGAGTTACTCACAATCATAGAAAATCACAAGAAATCTCACAGATCTTATTTCGCCATTGTGAACCAACGGTTGTGTATATCCCCCGACAGCTGGGTACTTGCACGGACTACCCGATGCTCGCAAGTTTGACCTCTGACCAAATCCACGGTCCACAAGGACTCTGCCCCACAAAGTACAGACGTCTCCCGAGCATGCTCATCATCTAACTCAACCAGGACAGATGACCTCATCTATATGCTCCTCTTCTGACTCTACCAGGTACGGAAGACAACTCACACGTCAAACCCGGCATCTCTCGCCATGATATCCACGATATCACGATCTACAATAAACACAGGGTCATAAGCATCACGCCAAACTAGGCAGCGTACCTCAACCCACCAGGATACGGAAATCAGTATCGGATAAACGTAGACCATATTTCAGTACCAAACCCTCCCATTCGACCAGATACTTCAATATTTTCACACACTCTCCTCAACCTTGACCGTAAAAGCCAACGAATTCAAATACTCACACACCGAGTATAACGCAAAGAAAGCTTTGCAACATCAATAACAGGACGTCGTTCAGTACTTACCAGACCGTACTCACACAATTAAATCCAACACAAAAAAACATATCTCAGAACATCCAAAGGGAATACATGGATCAAGATATGATCAGCTCAAGGTACTTCACTATTTTTTTCCATTTTATTTCGAAGCGATACCTACGACTAAGGCCAACAATATTTTTATTTCAATTTTCATCCCCAATTAATTTTGCAAGGTTCCAACAAATTAATTGGCAATATTTATTTCTTCATACAATTAATACCACTCCAAACACCGGCCAACATACCTTTATACATACAATATTTACAAACTGTAAATATTCTCTATGCTCTTTCCCATCTTTTTTCTTATACATACACATATAACCACATATTTTAGCATATATATATATATATATATATATATATATACCCCTCTTTCTCTCTCTCTCTCTCTATATATATATACACACTTATCCACACATGTATCCACACACATATACACACATACACCCTCACCTACTACCAACCACTCCACACACATTCCCACACCAAACCGCCAAGTCCACGGCCCAACACCACACACGGCACTTCCATATATATATATATATATATATATATATATATATGTGTGTGTGTGTGTGTATGTGTATATGTGTATACACATATCCACACACACTCATCCACGTATACACACACCCAGCCATTCACCAATCTCCACTCCACACACACACACTCAAACCACATCACCAGCCCACGTTCTGCTGCCCTTCACACACACACAACCCAGGGCCCACAGCAGCATCTGCTGCCTCCTCACACACACACAAACCACATCACCAGCCCACGCTCCTGCTGCCCTTCACACACACACAACCCAGGGCCCACAGCAGCATCTGCTGCCTCCTCACCGACCAACGCACGCACACAGCACACAGTAACTCACACACACAACCAATGCACACACACACACAGCACCTGCTGCTTCTCCACACCCACACACAATCTGCACATTATACCCACAATTACACAATACACCCACTTACACAAGGCACACACACGCACGCACAGGAGCTCAGCTGCTTTCCCCCACACCCACACCCACACCGTCACACACATACACCCGGTCACACACACACAGTTGCACACCCAGCCGTCCACACCCACCACCAGCATACCTGCACCCAACGCACACACACAGTACCTGCTGCTTTTCGATAACCGAACATACAGCAAACACACGACCACATACCAGCCGTTCATCCCCACCACACAGAGTACACACGCACACAGCAGTTCACACACCTTCACTGCCAACACACCCACACAATCCACACACACGGCTACACAATAAATGAATATACATATATACACACAATAACCGTACAATAATTTAATCACCAAAATTTATAAATCTCTCCTTCACAACCCTTCGTCCAAAACAGAACGCAATGCTCTGTTTTTTTTTTTCCCATTTCTGATTTCCTTTCCTCATCCTCCATTCATAACGCAATCTCACAGCATCGGTGAAAATTTAACAAGATCAACGTTTATTAACGAAGCAAACAGAGAATTGACGCCACGAAGGAACTCATTTGCCACAAAGGAACAGAACATGAAACAGAATTTACTTGCAAATTTCAGGGTGAAATGACAGAAGGGGATCTTCACTTGCGAATTGAAGAGAAATGACAGAGGAGAGATTTCACTTGCCTGATTTCACGGTTCCAGAACACGGCTCGAGTTCGGCTCTGGTTCTGGCTTCAAAATAGGTTTAGCCTTTGGCATCGGGTCGGCTTCAACTCAGGGTTGGTTGTTTGGCTTCGGAACGAAATCGGCACGGCTACAACGACCACGCTGACGACGGCACGGCAGCAAGGTACTCGAACGATGACGGCGACGGCAACCAAGCACAGTACTACCACGCAATCGGCCACCAGACCTCACTCCACCATCACCCACAGCTCCGATTTTCTTCCATTCACTCACCAGCACACACCCACCAACGAAAAGCTTAAATAGAGCTATGGAGGTGAAACGGTGGGGAGGCAAAGGGAATCGGGCGGTTTGCCACGGCAGCAGCTTGTTGGAGTGAATATTCGAACGGAACGGCATGCTGGAAGCCGTTGCGAGCGAGAGAGAGAGAGAGACGGAGAAGGAGAGAGAGGGAGAGGGATGGAGTGGGGACGAAGAAGCAGAGAAGAAGCATCGAGAAGGAGGTGAGGTGGCAGGGGATTTGTTAGGTTAATATATATTTATTTATTTACTTATGATTATTTATTAATACGTAAAACGTATGTGTATATATATATTTATTTATTATTATTACTATCCCATAAATATATATATATATATATATATATTTTTATTTTTTTCTAATATACATAATAAATTTAATTTTACCCAATTAAATTTTAATCCTCTTTTGCATTACATCTGATATTCTAACTAACGTAGCCATCTACCGGGAAAGCCTTAGAACCGGTTTTTGATATGGGAATTTCTAGTAATTTAAGAGTGAGAGATTGAAAATGAAACTTGAGCTTGTGCGTGAAAAATACATGGTCGAAGAGTTCTGCTTCATGGAAGCCTGGGTGTTTCTTCTAGAGATTGATGGGTTTTTTTTTTTAATCCATTTTTATGATAATGAAGTCATTCTAATGAATCTGTATTCAAATTTCAAATGCATAACCATTACGCTGCACTTACAAGAGTCATAAAACGATAAACTAATGATATGCCTCCACGCTTCCACTTCGCTACTATAATATCGCAAACAATGATGGTACATTACACGATCAACAACCCTATAATTACTCCACAAATAATAACCTGCCAAATACATAACAAAAACAAACTGTATCACCCATGAAGCAGATATATCAAACAATCCAAAGATTGCTAACAAACTGTTGACACCTGATGAAACCGGGCAACTCCTCGAATACACAGCGCAGAAAAATCAAGAACACGACTTTTGTATTAATTTGACATTCGCCCACACAAAGCATCCATCATTCATCTCAATTTATACAAAAAACAGCATACTGCTGTTCAAGTTCCTATTAAATGCACGCATGCACTTCCAATTGCACGCCAATCTGCATGCCTGCATCGAGCCACAGATAATCAAATAAATTAGGCTTAACTTCACAATTGCACGCCTGTCTGCTACGTTAAATTGGGTTTAATTTTCCAACATTGTTTCCTTTTAAACCCAATTTTATGCGATCCTACACCAAGAAAATACTTAAGTTGGTTGAAAGTATTTTGCTTCAAAGGCTCAGTAAAAATATCGGCAACTTAATCAATTGATTTGCATTGGATTAATTCAATTACTTTCTCTTTGATTTGGTCCCTAATAAAATGATAACGAGTATCAATATGCTTATTTATTTTTTTTTTTTTTTAAAAAAAAGTAGGATTCTTGATAAGAGCAATTGCTGATTTGTTGTCCTCGTGGATCTCAGTAGCATTATTTTGAGGAAATCCTGAGTACTTCAATAAATTTCTCAACCAAATTGCATGACACACAACGGTATTAGCAGTAACATATTTTACTTCACAAATAGATGATGTAACAATAGATTGTTTTTTAGAAGACCATGAAAAAGCTCCATTTTCAATGAAGAAGGTATATCCTATCATATTCTTTCGATCATCAAGATCTCAGCCCCAATTACTATATGAGTACCCATAAAGCTTAAGATCTTGTAAAGAGGAATAAAACATGCCATCATTGAGAGTTCCTTTGATATACCTTAAGATTCATTTAGTAGTTTTAAGGTGAGAAAAATTCGATGTCTCCATATATTTGCTAATCAATGTGACCGAACCTCAATAGGTATGGTTCTTTTTAATCTCACAAGTACATGAAAGTTTAGTGTAGTTTTCTCCGTGAGTCAGGTAAAATATTCACATGGAGTCGATTTTCTACGTGAAACTAATTTTGTAACTATTTTATAATTTAAAAAAATATTAAAGAAAAATTAAAATATTAACTTAGTGATAATCGGAGTAGTCGTAACGGCTGTGGTACAGCCTTTAAGTTAACTCAAAGATATGAAATATTAAACAACAAAATTAATATTGTTGAAAATTAAAATACTTCTGACGGCTGTGTCGTCCTACAATAATAGAAATTAAAGTATAAAAAATTAAATTGTAGAAATATAAGAATAACAGTGTGGCGGTGGCACAGCAATCAAGGGCTCATAAAAAAAATAATAATAAATAAAATACAATAACTAAATAATATAATTATAAAATTATAAGAATGACAGTGGTAAAACCATCCAAAGTTTAAAAAAATAAAATAAAATATAAAAAATTAAGTAATAAAAAAATAAATTTGTAAGATATTAATTATTAGATAATTACAATGGTTAGTTATAATATATTAATTTTTACAGCACAACATAATATAAAATTACAAGACTCTGATATTAATCTGAAACAAAACCAATCAAAAAAACAAACAATATAAATTGGATTCATCAATATAATAGAATTGATTTAAATCAGACTCAATAAACTTAAATACTAATTTTGTGAAAAAAAAAAAAAGAGAAAAACAAATCTCCAAAGCAAGCTAACCCATCTCTCTCTTTCTCTCTCCTTCGTCTTCCTGCGCTGCTGCTCTCTGTTTTTTTTCTTTTCCTTTTTTTTCTTACTCTCTCTCCAGCTCTCTCTCTCTTCTCCCTCTGACTCTCTCGTTCTCTCCAATGCTCCCCAAATCCCCTTCCACCTTCTCTTGCTTTTCCTTCTGTGCTTCGGCCCCCCTCCAGCTCTCTCTCTGCAACTCTCTATTTTTCTCTTTCCCCTCTACTTCGCTTACTTCTCTCTGCTTCACACCTTCCAGCTTCGCACGCCAAATCCCTCTATTTTTCTTTTTTTTCTTCTTTCTTCAAAACCCCACTCTGCTCCTCCTTCGTCTTCCCTCTGTACACCCAGCTCTTCCCCCATGCCTCAACTAAATCCCAACTCAAATCCCTCCTCCGACTCTCTGAATTCCTATTTATAGAGAAGGGTGGTAATATTTGCTCTTTTCTCTTTTTTTCTCCTCTGCAATTCGCCTGCTCCTTTGACAACTACTTCTGTTTCACCGCTATAGATGCACGCCCTGCTTTTCCCTTCTTCATTTTTTTTTTTTTTTTTGGTGATCGGCACATTGTTTCTTTCTTTTTTCTTTTTTTTTTATTTTTTAATATATTATTTTTTCCCTTTTAAAAAAAATATATTTTTTTTAACCTTTTAAAAATTTAACTATACTCCTCTTCTTCATATTTCTTCAATTGGCTCTATAAATTGACAAAAATAATGGCTTCATATAATTAATTTGTATACTTTATTATAAAGATTTTTCTTTAAAAAATAAAACCTGCATAATTAAAATATATAATTTAATTATATAATTTATACAAAAATTACTAAGATATAACAAGAATTAAATAAAAATAAAAATATAAAGTTAAGTATTCATCACACCCCCACCCTATTTCATTGCTAGTCCCTTAACAATGTAGAGAAAACAAAACCGATGAACATGATAGATAATATATCACTTTCGTAGATATCACGATTACATTTAGCGGATGCAACAAGCCTTTAAATTCCTAGGCGGCCCTAGTGGACGAGTTAAGTCTCGTGGGGGCTTCCAACAATAATATCCACAAACATTCATAAGTATTTTTAAAAAGTATGTCAATCAAAGTAATATTAAAAGAATTAATACGATGAATATAAACATTAAATATCATAAATTTAGTCATCTTAAATTTATCATTAAGAAAATTCAAGTGTGTGTATTTATTTCATCTTAACCCATTATATATAAATATACTTGTGTCGCCTTTATAGCATTTGTTAGCGACATTTGTCTAATTGGTATATTTTGTGACCATATATATTAGTATATCGATGTCGAGTTGTGGGTTGTTGAGTTACTATATCAATATATATCCATCCTATCTGTTCCGTCCTCCAGTCGATCGACCCCGTCCGAAGCCTCCGCGCCCTCCGTGCGCTCACTACCCGATCGAACCCAAAATCAAGAATGGTTGCCGCTCACTGTGCGCTCGCTATATGCTCGAGCCCAAAATCAAGAATGGTTGTTGTTCACTGTGCGCTCGCTACCCGCTCGAGCCCAAAATCCAGAATGGCTCCTGCTCGCTATGCGCCTCCCCGCACTCAAGCGCCGATGCAACGAGCAAATTTTTAAATGTAAATTTTGAGCCCTCTATAAATACTAGTCTTATATTTTTGAAACCCTAATGACTCTTGACAGACCAAGTTCGTGCATCTTTTGAGAAGAAAGTTACTTATACTTTATTGGTATTACTTCTCTTGAGAAAACCTAAAGTTACAAGATTGATCTTCATGTTTAAATGAGTTTTCTCATCACCTTACATTAACCATTGATACACTTCCTTCTATCTTCGTTGAAGACATTGGTTCGTAAAGAAGGAGACACAATCGTGTTCGGCAATTCAAGTGGCTAGAGAGGGAAGATTGACGTGAAGATCGAAGGTATCCGGTTCCGTTGCCGCGGGCAAATCCAAGGAATTCCTTGGTAGGGATCACAAGACAGGAGTAAGTCACCTAGGTTAGCACGTTATTACCACCCGGTTGTAAGTTGATTTTTATAGTGCATTACTTTCTTAATCGTTGAAGCTTGGAGGATTTTTCTCGATTACCGTAGGTATCGAGTTTTTTCTTCGTAACCAAAAATCGTGTCTTTTTATTACTGCTTATACTCGTATATACTTTGCATGCTTGTTAGTATCATTAGCATCTAAAATTAAATATTCTTTACGTGTATTAGATATTTATGATTACTGCTTCTGCTATATTTATCAGGGTCGAAATTTGAGTGTATCTCGTTAGCACAAAGAGTGCCTTTTCAGCATTGATTTTAAAATCTAAACCGATATGCATTAATAAGGAAAATAGAACTCATAGGTTACATTCAAAAGTTGCTTAAATAAGAGTAATGTTGATGAAAAAAATCAAATCATGTAACTCTTATATTGAATGACGCAATTTAAAAAAATATTAATAATGTAAATAAGAATAACTGTAATTTATATTTATAAGTTATGTTCACCATAGTCTTTTCAAATATTCACCAACTGTTATGTGGTTGAGGGTTTGTAGTTATAAGAAAGTGATAAAAATGTTTTTAAAAATATCTTAGATAGCAAAGATTAATCCTCTCTTTCTAATATAGATATCACCCCCTCTTTTTTTCTCTCTTTTCTATTTTTTTGTCTTTTTTTTTTTCAAAAATCACATTAAAAAAATAAATACAAAAAGTTAAATCTCAATTTACACATTTCTCCCCTTCTTTTTTATTTGTTTGTTTTTTTTTCCTTTTTTTCTTTTCTATTTTTTTTTTATTTTTTATACCTTTATTTTTTTTTATTTTCACATTAAGAAGAATATAAGAAAGGTGAAATATGATTTCACAATTAATTTTTTAAATTTTGTGGAATCTCTTTTTGTTCTTTTATGGAATATAGAATAAAAATAATAAAATTTAAAATTGCCCTCATTTTTTCCTTTTTTTATTTAGTATCTTCTTTATCCAACTCCCTCAATTGTTTTTGTATCACAAGGAATTTGGGTAAGATAAGTGTTTAATATGTTTAAGTCAATTTTTAAATATGGGTAAACCAAAAAATATAATTGTAAATTTAAAGTCTGCACGTAATAGGCTTAAATTGATTTCAAATAGTAATTGAATAAATAATAAAATAGGCTTAAACTCAAGGAGTCAAAAATATGCCATAATATGTCATACCTCATAATATGCCAGATTCATGAAAAAAAACTAATAATATACCATACCTCGAATCCAAGATGTGAGCAAGCATTGAGTAGGTCTTTATATCTCTCCCAGTACTGATAAAATATTTCATTGAGTTTCTGAGAAAAACTTATGATTTGTCTTTGTAAAACATGAGTTCGATATGTAGGGAAATATTTTTTCAAATATCCTTTTTGCATTTTTAACCATGTAAAAATTGATCTTGGTTTAAGAGAATTTAATAACATTTTAGCTTTATCTTTAAGAGAAAATAGAAATAATTTTAAACAAATTATGTTCTCAGAATAAATATTATCTACAAATGTACTGCAAACCTCTTCAAAATCCCTTATATGTTAATAGAGATTTTTAGAATTCATTCCTTGAAATTGAGAAAACAATTTGATCATACCAGATTTGAAATTGATGTTCTACTGATGTAGAGGTAATATAATACAATATGGAGTATTATATCTTATTGAACGCAAATAGTCTAGAACTATTTGAAATTTACTTTATTATATCCTCGGAAGATTAGCGTTAATACTACATTCTTCTACAATTCTTACTTCCTGTGATATAATATATATATATATATATATATACTTTTTTTAACTTTTTATTATTTTTTTAAAAATTTTAAGTCAACATTTTTTGTAGTTATTTTTTTAGTGATAGATTACGAAATTAGTAATTGTAGGAAAATACAAACTTCTCAACAATGGCGCCAAAACCTTAACCGAATATCGATAGGTATGGTTCTTTTTAACCTCGGAAATGAACGAGAATTTGGTATAATATTTTCGGTAAGTTTGGTATTATATTTATAGGGAGTCAATTTTCTATGTGAAACTAATTTTACAATTATTTTTTAATTAAAAAAATATTTAAAAAAATTAAAATATTAACTTGGTGATAATCGGAATATCCGTAACAACTGTGGTACGGCCCTAAAGTTAACTAAACGATATGAATTATTAAACAACAAAATTTATATTGCTAAAAATTAAAATACTTTTAATAACTATACCATCCCACAGTAATTGAAATTAAAATGTAGAAAATTAAAATATAAAAATATAAGAATAACAGAGCGGCAGTTGTACAGCTATCCAAGGCTCAGAAAATAATAATAATAAATAAATAAAATGCAAGAACTAAATAACATAATTATAAAATTATAAGAGCGGCGGTGACAAAACATCTAAGGCTCAGAAAAAAAATAAAATGTAAAAAATTAAATAATAGAAAAATAAATTTGTTAGATGTTAGATATTAGATGTTAGGTGATTGCGATGGTTAGTCGTAACATATTAATTTTCGCAACACAACGTGACGTAAAATTATAAAATTTTGATATCAATATGAAATTAAACCAATAAAAAAATAAACTATACAAACTAGTGAGCCGAGTTGATTTGAAATTAAACTTCATATTAAGTTAGAATTTACCGATACAATAAAATGGATTTAAATCAGACTTACTAAACATAAATACTAACTTTGTATAAAAAAAAAAAAACAAATCTCCAAACCAAACTAACCTCATCTCTCTCTCTCTCCCTCTCCTTCGTCTTCCTGCGCTGCTGCTCTCTGTTCTTTTTCTTTTTCTTTTTTTTTTCTTACTCTCCCTCCAACTCTCATTCTCTCTTCTCCCTCTCACTCTCTCGTTCTCTCCTGCGCTCCCCAAATCCCCTTCCACATTCTCTTACTTTTCCTTCTCTACTTTGTTGGCCGGAAGGAGGTCATCAAACAGAATGATAAATAGAGAAAGGAAAGAAAAAGAAGAAGCACACGCCGTTTTACATGGAAACCCTTATGAACCAAGGGAAAGCCACGGGAGTAGAGTTGACAACAAATCCACTATGTGAAAATGAGTTACAAACCTCCAAGATGGAGTATCCGCTACACACCCGAGAATAATAAAGAAAAATCTCACCGGAATAAACGGGAAACACTCCGCTCTTTTACTCTCTGTTTTTCTTCCTTCTCCTTCTCACTGGTGGTGCACCCCTCTCTTGTTCCTTCACCTTTGAATTTTTCCTCCTTGTACTTTACCGTGCTTGGATGCTTTCTTTCACTCTCTCTCACACTGCTCTTTTTTTTACACCACTGCATGCCCAGCATGCGTATATATGGTGGTCTGCCTAGAAGACTTCAACCAATAGGCAGGTTGAGTATGGTCAAATGCCTGCCACCTACTCTGCAACCTACCAACAATTTTATTTACCAACTCGTAACCTGCCACTGCAGACGGCGCCATGATGCAGCAGCCTGCCACTCTTTCTTGCCCAAAGAACTTGTTGCACTGGCCCACGACGTCCTCGATGCGTTCTTTGCTGATCAAAGTCCCTTAGCTGCCTCTTGCCCATTAGCTATCACAAGAGTTTTCCAGCGTTCCTTGGTGATTCCATACCCGATGTCTACCAACCTGGTAAATACTTCCTTCTTATCTGGTCAACATGTTGACCGATAATCCAAAGGCGCTCCAGTATTTTCTACTCTGAAAATACTATCAGGAAATCCTTTCTCGATTTCCTTTCCAACCTTTAGCCGGTCAACCTTCCGTTGATCGTCATGCACAGCCATCCGGTCAACCTCCCGTTGACCGTCCGTTGACCAACAGTTGACTGTCCGTTGACCCGTTGACCAACGTTGACCGGATTCAGCTGATTGTCCGCCGGTCAAACTCCAATGACCGTTTTTGTCTTCCAGCCAGTTAACATACGTTAACCTGCTAATGCACCCCGATGACAAACTAGTTTGTTGAAATCACCCACAAGGGAGTGACCATTTTCCAACAAACTTCTCCTTACGACCTTGTGGGGGATACCTTTGCCTTTTCCCGGCGACCGTCATCGCCTGCCTTCCGGCAGCTTCCCCTCAATTGGGATCCCGGCATTGGCCTCCGCAAGCTTGAATGACACCTTCCTCCGCCCAACTGAGCTTGGAGCAATCCCACTCCCTTTCAGCTTTTTCACCGCAGACTTGTCATTCTTCCTTGCACTCCACCTTGGCCGTCCTCTCCTGCCACCTTGACCAATGCCCCATTTGGTTACCTTGGCATTTCCTTTGGCAGTGCAGGCCTTCATCAAATACCTCCCTGATGTCCTGCTTCCCTTTGCCATTACTGAGGCGCCCTTGGTGAGCTTCCACTAGCCGTCGCCAAACGCCGTCCTGAAGCCTTTCTCATCAAGCTTCCTGGTTGAAATCACATTCAACCTCAAGTCCGGGGCATGTCGAACGCCCTCCAGCACGAGCGTATTCCCGTTGCTTGTCTTCAAGCAAACATCCCAATGCCAACAACCCTAGACGAGCCACCGTTACCCATCTTCAACACCCCGTGGCTAACGGGCGTGTAACTCGTGAAGTGGGACTTCCTCGGTGTCGCATGGTGTGAGGCCCCACTGTCCATCACCCAACTGATCTCCTGGCATGGGCTGCTCTATGCTTCTCCTGCGTGGACCACCAGGAGGTCTCCACAGAAAGCAAAGATCTTCGGATCTTCAGCCTGATCTATTTTCTCCTGACAATCGCTTCTGCCCTCCTTGTCCTGCCTCCTCTGCGGACAGTCCTTCTTTATGTGACATTTCTTGCCACATAAGAAGCAACTCCTCCTTCAAGCTTGCTCCGGCTGTTGCTCCTCTCCGTCCTGCCACCTGGTCCTCGGTCAGATCTCCCTTGTCCTCTACTGCTGGTCGCCACCAGAACACTTTCCCGAGAGCTTGAGACCTCACCCAAACAGCAACGTCGTGACAATATGATCGTACGAGGCCGGCAGAGAGGCCAACAACACCAACGCTTTGTCTTCCTCCTTGATCTTCTCATCAAGGACCGACATTCGTTAGTAATGTACCAGTTGAACTGGCCCAAGTGCTTCTCAAAGCACTCACCTTCCGACAACCGTAGGCCATAGAACTGCTTCTTCATATACAGCCTGGTTGTCAGAAACTTGGACTTGTACCTGTACCGGCTCTCAAGCTTTTCTCAGACCTCAGCCGGGTCTGACAGTCCGAGGACCTCTTAGAGTGTGTTGTCCGCCAAACACAACTTAATGGTGGAGTTGGCAAGATCCCTCTTTTCCTGCCACTGGTTCTCGGACAGTTTCTCCGACTTCTCCTCCTTTTTTCGAAAAGCTATTACCGTTCCTTCCCGGGTCAAAATATTTCTCACCATTTCCTGCCAAAGGATGAAATTATTTTGCCCATTGAACTGCTCCACATTGAACGTCCCATTCTTTACCGACGACTCCATCCAACCGACGGTTCACGAACCAGGCTCTGATACCACTTGTTGGTATCAGAAGAGATTTCACCGTCTCTGATACCACTTGTTGGCCGGAAGGAGGTCGTCAAACAGAATGATAAATAGAGAAAGGAAAGAGGAAGAAGAAGCACACGCCGTTTTACGTGGAAACCCTTATGAACCAAGGGAAAACCACGGGGGTAGAGTTGACAGTAAATCCACTATGTGAAAATGGGTTACAAACCTCCAAGATGGAGTATCCGCTACACACCCGAGAATAACAAAGAAAAACCTCACCGGAATAAATGGAAAACACTCCGCTCTTTTACTCTCTGTTTTTCTTCCTTCTCCTTCTCACTGGTGGTGCACCCCTCTCTTATTCCTTCACATTTGGATTTTTCCTCCTTACACTTTACCGTGCTTGGATGCTTTCTTTCACACTCTCTCACACTTCTCTTTTTTTTACACTACTGTATGCCCAGCATGCATATATATGGTGGTCTGCCTGGAAGACTTCAACCAATAGGCAGGTTGAGTATGGTCAAATGCCTGCCACCTACTCTGCAACCTGCCAACAATATCATCCACCAACTCTGTAGAATTGCCACTGCACAGACGGCGCATGCATAGCAGGCTCGCCACTCGCTTCTGCCCAAAGAACTTGTTGCAATTTTGCCCACGACGCGTCGGGGCCGTCGTTCTTCAAGTCCCTTGCCCGCCTCATGCCTATTGGCTATCACAAGAGTCTTCCGTTTCTTTGCCGATTCCATACCAAGAATACCAACTCCAGAAATACTTTTCTTATCCTGGTCAACATGTCGACCGATAATCCAGAGCGCCCAATATTTTCTACTCAAAATACCGTCAGAAATCCTTTCGATTTCCTTTTCCAACCTTTAGCCGTCAACCTCCCGTGACCGCCCTACATGCCATCCGGTCAACCTCCCGTTGACCGGCCTCGTCTACCAACAACAAATACGTCCGTCAACGTTGACAACGCTGACGATTCACTGATTGTCCACGGCCAAACTCCATCGACTGCTTTTATTTTTCACCCGTTAACATACGTTAATCGCTAACGCACTCCCGATACAAACTAGTTTGTTAAATCACCCACAAGGGAGTGACCATTTTCCAACATACTTCGCCCCCCGTCCAGCTCTCTGCAACTCTCTGCTTTTCTCTTTCCGCTCTACTTCGGTTACTCCCCTCTGCTTCACACCTTCCAGTTCCGCACGCCAAATCCCTCTGTTTTTCTTTTTTTTTTCTTCTTTCTTCAAAACCCCACTCTGCTCCTCCTTCGTCTTCCCTCTCCGCATCCAGCTCTTCCCCCTGCCTCAACTAAATCCCAGCTCAAATCCCTCCTCCAATTCGCCGAATCCCTATTTATTGAGAAGGTGGTAATGTTTTCTCTTTTCTCTTTTTTTTTTCCCTCTGCAATTCGCCTGGTCGTTCGCTGCCTGCTTCTGCTTCACCGCTACAGACGCACGCCCTGCTCTTCTCTTCTTCATCTTTCTTTTTCTTTTTTGGTGATCGCACATGGTTTCTTTCTTTTTTCTTTTTTTTCCCCCTTTTTTAAATTTATATATATTTTTATTTTTTTAAATATATATATTTTCTCTCTCTTTTTTTAATATATATATATATATATATATATATATTAATATTTTAAAAATTTGACTACACTTCTCTTATCCGTATTTCTTCCATCGGCGGCATAAATTAACAAAAATACGACTTTATACAATCAATTTGTATACTTTATTATAAAGATTTTTATTCAAGAAATAAAACCTATATAATTAAAATATGTAATATAATTTATACAAAAACTACTAAAAAATAACAAAAATTAAATAAAAATAAAAATATAAATTTTAGTATTTATCACACCCCCAACGCATTTATTGCTAGTCTCTTAGCAATGTAGAGAAAACAAAACCGATGAACACGGTAGGTAATATACTACTTTCGTAGGTATCATGATTGCATTTAGTGGATATAACAAGCATTAAAACCTCTAGGCGACCATAGTGGATGAGTTGAGTCTCATGAGGACTTCCAGTGATAATATCCATAAACATTTATAAGTATTTTAAAAAAGCATGTCAATCATACTAATATTAAAAGGATTAATATGATGAATATAAATATTAAATATTATAAATTTAGTCTTCTTAAATATATCATTAAGAAAATTTAAGTGTGTGTTTATTTCAACTTAACCCATTATGTGCAAATATACACGTGTCATCTTTGTATCATTAATTTCAAAATCTAAATAGGTATGCATTAATGAGGAAAATAGAACTTATAGGCTGCACTTAAGAGTTGCTTAAATAAGAGTAAGTGTGATGAAAAAAAAATCATATCATACAATTCTTATATTGAACGACGCAATTTAGAAAAGATTTAATAATATAAATAAGAATAATATTAATCTATATTTATGAGTTATGCTCACTATAATCCTTTCGGGTCTTTGTCAATTGTAATGGGGTTGAGAGTTTGTAATTATAAGAAAATAATAAAAATTTTTAAAAAAGTGCCTTAGATAACAAAAACTAATCCCCTCTTTTTAATATAAATATCACCCCCTCTTTTTTTTCTTTTTTTTTTTCAAAAATCACATTAACAAAATAAATACAAAAAGTTAAATATCAATTTACACATTCCTCCCGTTCTTTTTTGTTTGTTTGTTTTTTTTTTTATCTTTTTATCTTTTATTTTATTTTATTTTTTTGGACTTTTATTTTTTTTATTTTCACATCAAGAAAAATACAACTAAGGAGAAATATAATTTCACAATCAATTTTTAAAATTTTGTAGAATCTTTTTTTGTTCTTTTGTGGAATACAGAATAAAAATAATAAAATTTAAATTTTTTCTCAATTCTTTTTGTATCTTTCTTATCTAACTCCCTCAATTGTCTTTGTATCACAAGGTATTTGGGTAGGATAAGTATTTAATATGTTTAGAACAATTTTAAAATATGGGTAAATAAAAAAATATAATTACAAAATTAAAATTTTCACATAATAGGCTTAAATTGGTTTCAAGTGGTAATTGAATAAAGAACAAAATAGGCATAGGCTCAAGAAGTCAAAAATGTGCCGTTAAAGTCATCATCATAGTAAATAACAATAACTCACTTATATAAATTTAATAATTCTTATTTACCAACAATTATTTGTTAAGGATAAGAAAAATTATCAATAAACGTTTGTTGAAATGATAATATTCCTGGAATTGAGTAGCAAATACCCTCTCTATTGAAGAATGGCTCAAGAACTCACATAGATATTAAGTCTCCACTATATTAAGGTGATACATGATATTCAAATAAAATAAGTAAAGATAAAATTTATGTGCTTTATACAATAGGTACTCTCAAAATGATACCATTAGACGAAATAATCATAAAATTTTTAAGGGCCCATATTCAAATTCCATTAATCACAAAATTAGTATTCAAAATATAGTTTATAAGATTACCCATGATGATAATTTTTTTTCTTTTTTTTCTTTTTTCAAAATAATTTGTTAGCCTTCTTTTTTTTTTTTTTTTCAATTTTAAAGTTTTTTTTTTTGGGAAAATAGTTCTTTTTCATCATAAAAAAAAAAGAAATAGGTTGAGAATAAAGAAATACACCCGTATACTTCAAGTATCACCAACCCATAACTGAATGTAAAAGGAAGTATAATAAGTTGGAATATACAGGTTGTGTTTTCTATTAACATCGACCAATTGATCAGCTTAGAGTGCCTGACAAATACCAACCAAAATTTATCAATCTGATATGCCTTCCTACAAAAATAATCGTTAAGTAACAAAAACTGTACGAAAAGAAAAATAATAAACTACCAATTTTTTTTTTATTCTAATGATGAAGGATCTTCCAAATTGATTGATTCCCTATTGCAATTGAAGGGTTCTAAGAACGGTTTCAAATGGTGCCCATTGACTTTAAAACGATTACCATTTTGAAGATTTTTAATTTCAATAGCACTGTGCTCTGAAATGGCGGTTACAGTATAAGGTCCTCTCCATTGTGACTTTAGCTTCCCTGGGAACAAATGCAAGCGTGAGTTATACAACAAAACTTTCTATCCAAGAAGAAATGCCTTTTGAGATATGTGTTTGTCATGCAAAATTTTCATTTTAAATTTAGCAATTTTAGCATTTTCAAAGCATCATTTATGAGCTCCTCAAATTCACACAATTATAATTTCATGTGAATTTCGGTATCATCAATATTCTCATTAAATTATTTGATAGCCCAATAGGCTTTATGTTCCATTTCAACTTGGAGATGGTATGGATTTTCATAGACTAGCTTGTATAGCGATATTTTTAAAATTGTCTTATAAGCTATGCGATAAGCCCGATATACATCAATAAGTTTTAAAGACCAATCTTTTATGTTAGAATTCACAGTCTTTTTTAGAATTCATTTTATCTCTCTATTGGTGAATTCTACATGTCCATTGGTTTGAGGATGGTAAGGGGTAGCTATTTTATGTACAATGTCATATTTGTTTATTAGAATTGTGAATGGTTTGCTACAAAAATGTTTACCCCAATCACTAATGATTGTACATGGCATACCAACCGAGATAAAATATTCTCTTTAAGAAATTTTATCACATTCGGTGATCATTGTTACGCGTAGCGATGGCGTCAACGCATTTAAATATATAGTCTGCTGCTAATAAAATGTACTTGTATCCAAATGAATTAGGAAAAGGTCACATAAAATCAGTCTCCCAATAATCAAAAATTTCTAAGATAAGAATAAATGATAGTGGTATCATATTTTTTCTAGTAAGACTTCCTAATCTTTGACGTCGATCACAAGTAGTGCAATAAATATGAACGTTTTAGAACATGGTAGGACAATAAAATCCACATTGTAAAATCTTTGTGTTAGTTTTCCTTGAAGAAAAGTGACCATTATTTTCTGAGGAGTGACAGTAGGCAATGCCATTCTAAATTTCGTCATCCGGGATACAATGACGAACAATCTGATCCGAACAATACTTAAACAAGTATGGCTCGTCCCAAAAGTATGTTCTTACATTTCAAAAAAAATTTTGCCTATCTACCTAGTGACAATTATCCGAAATTTTACCTATTGCCAAATAATTTATGATATCTGCATTCCAGGGCGACTGACTTGGCTAAGAAGAATTAAGAATGAGCAAATTTTCATCAGGAAAATACTTATTTATGGGGTGATCATCTTTCAATTGGTCATTAGGAGTAAGTCTTGATAAATGATCAGTTACAACATTTTCTGCTCCCTTCTTGTCCTGAATTTCCAAATGAAATTCTTGGAGAAGAAGGATCCATCTAATCAATCGAGGTTTTGCATCTTTTTTAGTTAACAAGTACTTCAAAGATGCATGATTAGTATAGATTATAACAAATGAGCCAATTAAATATGATCTAAACTTATCAAGTGTAAAAACTATAGTAAAAAGCTCCTTTTTCGGAGTGGTGTAATTGATTTGTGCATCGGTGAGAGTTTTGCTTGCATAGTATAGGACATGGGGTATCCTATCTTTTCGTTAGCCTAGCACAGCCCCTATTGCATAATCACCAATGTCGCATATGAGTTCAAAAGGCAGTGACCAATCAGGGGCTTGTATGATGGGTGTAGTGATCAAATATTCTTTACGCTTATCAAAAATATTTTTGTGTTCAATCTGTGTGAGATTTTGGATTTCAGAACCTAATAATTAATGAGTAATTAAGTTAATATAGTTAAGATTAGGCTTAAGTGTGTATAAAAATTTAGCTTCGAAAGCAAAAGAGAAGTCTAGAGCCCCGGTGCTTGAGTGGCGCCCAAGGAGTGCACAGGGTGCACAAGGTAGAATCACTGTGCCCAAGGCCCTCTCGAGCACGCTGGGGGCGTGGGTTGGCAGAATTGAACACTCGATGAGCGCTCGAGCACAGCCCTTCGAGTATGCTACGCTCAATTAGCGCTCGAGCGCCAATCCAATTACAAAAATGCATCGGGATTTTTCACGTGTTATTTCCAACGGTCTAGAGAGAGAGGAGAGAGAGGGAGCACGAAGATGAAGAGAGAGAAGGAGCAAACCAAAGTTCCCGAATTCAAATTTAACCTCGAACTAGTTAGAAAAGTTATAGATCGGATCGAGGTAATTACACTCATACCCTTTTCTTTTTCTTTTTGCACTGTTCACCCTGAACTCTTTAGGTATTTTTGTCCCGATACCCATCCTTACTCTTATTTTATGATGCCATGTATTGAACATATATATACTTCGATTTCATATCGGATTTGTAAGATTTGTGCCGTATTTTGTTCCCATGAAACCCTAACCCATGACCCTTGGCTTTTACCCGTTTTAATTGAAATTTATGCATGATTTGGACTTGAAAACTTGAAACCCTAGCTTTAGGAATGTGGGTACCTCAATTATTTGAAATTCATGCACATATATTTTTTATATATTAATTTTATGTAAATTAAAAATATTATTGGACATGAATCAAGATATTATTTCACATGAATATTATATATGTTATCTTGTATATACTCCGAAAATTACATTATATACATTTGTGAAGAAAATTTATTATCTAGAAGCTTTAAAGTTATATTTGGCTCATGGTGATAAGGATTTCTAATCTTTCCCATGCTTTATATTTATTGTACATGTAATTCAAGTCATGCAGAACCTAAAATCATAACAATTATGCAAATGATGTAAAGGATAAGATGAAAAATTCCATGACATGATATGTTTGATGAATCATTCTTCCAGAGTGAGAACTAAGTGTTATAAATAAGCATGAAATTTTTGAAAAGAATACGTAAATATAAAATTGGACCAATGATTTGTTTTTCAGAGGGTTGTATTTCCTGATATATTTTATGATATTACTGTAAAAGCACGAGGATTGCCTTTGTGTGATGGAGGTTATGATGGCATATGTTTTATGGCCCCGTATATTGAGTGAAAGGTATACCACTCACCACAGGGTGTTGAATTACGTCGGTCTGTACGTTAGAATGTATAGAAGTAAACACATTCTTTTCCTCGTTTGATCACTCTGTTAGCTGGTAAGGCTTATTGGCTTTGGTCTGTAAAAATAATGTGTTTTCTGCATGTTCTAGAATCTAAAAGAATCATAAACAAAATGAGAAAGAAAAATGTGTTCCGAAAAAGTATTTTCTCATATTTCATATTTATGCATTCATACTTCGCTCTTATTCCCTTCATTGCCTTATCTTACATATATTGATTATTGTCCTTATTTATGTTGTTCTTTATTGAGTATTTGGCTCACTCCTTGCTATTTTTCCTTCTTTCAAATGAGCAAGCAGTTATACCTAATGAAGACTTGGAGGAGACTTTTGAGGACGTAGTTTTTATAGTTTTTGTACCTTATGGAGCTCATTTGTATATTTTGATGGTTTTGTATGTATATCGATGTATGTGTCTGATGGTAATATACATGTAGCTTAGTTTCTGCTATATTTGATAGATGTATATGCATCTGTAGATTTGTATGGTTTCTTCTAGGTACCTTGTGGCATCTAATCTGTTTTGATATTATAACTGAAATTATAACTGATATTGTGGCTTTTGGATCTAGTTTTATGATATTGTGGATGTTTATTTGTACTGTACAGAAATTTTGTATAGGTTATATTAGCTTGATGACTATTTTACTGTCAAAACTCTGTCAAATTTTGGATGGAAAACTCGGTCCTTCATAGTTGGTATCTGAGATAAAATACTTTAAACTTGATCTGAATCTTATACGGAAGCCTAAGATAGTATAGGCCAGATGGAATAAGTAGAGGTAGGCATGGGATGGTTAAACTAGATTTGGGTAGCTTTAGTTGTCCTAGTTATCCTACTTAGGTCATTAGTTGTGTTTAAATCACGTAGAATTGTAATTTTATAGTTAGTGTCCGACCCGTAATTTAACCCATATTATTCTTATTTTAGAATAGATGTCTATTGCTGAGTATGCCGCCAAAGAGAAGGACAATGTGTTGAGGCAGTCAGCCGCGCGATAAAGAAGTAGAGTATCTTAATTTATTAGGTAGAATGACTGACGTCATTGAGATTTTGGGACAGAGGAATCTTGCTTCCATGCCTGTTCCAACTCCAGTTCAAGCTCCCTCCGATCTTGGACCATCAGCATATGACCAATTTATTCAGGAGAGAGTTCCTGCGTTCTTGGGGGAGCTAGACTCAATTAAAGCAGATACATGGTTTCAGTGGATGAAGAAAGTGTTTGCTGTGATCTGTTGCCCCGAGGAAAATCGGGTATTGTTTGCTTCGTATCGATTGGAAGGTGAACCCCATTATTGGTGGGAGATGTAGAAAAGGACCATGAGTGTGCCCGAGCATGCGATTACTTGGCCTATATTTGAGGGATCGTTTATGGATAAGTACTTCCCTTCTGCCCTTTGAGTGCAAAAGGAAGAAGAGTTTATCCATTTGAGGCAAGGAAGCAGGTCAGTGGCCGAGTATGACGTAAAGTTTATGAAATTAGCTCGGTATGCTCTGTCTATGATTGAAGATGAATAGAGAAAGACAAGAAAGTTCCCTCAAGGTTTGCAGGATGATATCCGTAAGCAGTTGGCAACCTTGAAGTTGGCGACTTATGCTTAAGTGTTGGACCGCGCATTGGTTCACGAAAGGGAGCTTGCTAAGGAAGAATTTCCTAAGAAGCAGACACTGAGTAAGAGTGGTGCTCGCGGTAGCTCTGTTGCGAGTTCTGGGAGACCACCCAGGTGGATGAGATAGCTAGATTCAAAGAAGAAGAGTAGCCAGACCGCATCATCCTCACAAGCTTCAGTCGGCCCATGTCATCACTATGGAAAGATGCATGGAAGTAAGCCCTATTATAAGTTGATGGGCGTGTGTTTCAATTGCGGCCAAGCAGGACACAAGATCAAGGAGTGTCCTCATCAGATGAAAACCTGTACCCTTGAGCCCGTTGTGCAAGAAAAGGCTTTTGTAGTGACCGCTCAAAAAGCAAAGGCGTTTGATGATGTGGTGGAAGATATCCTTTTTATTTGTGGCTCTTCTGGTACTGTACTTTTTGATTCTGGATCCACCCATTTTTTTTTTCATTTCATCTCAATTTGCTTATCATCTTGCATTATCTTTTATGACTCTTGATTTTTCTTTGGTAGTATCGCACCCATAGGATCTTCTGTCGTTACTGATATTTCTTACCCTAGGTGTTTGGTTGAGGTAAATGGGTTATCCTTAGCTATTGATTTGATTCTTTTGGAGATATATGATTTTAATATTATTCTGGGTATGGATTGATTGTCGAGGAATCATACGACCATTGATAATTTTTATAGAAAGTTAATTTTACAATTTCGAGATGTGAGCCCTTTCACGTTTAAGAAATTTTGCCAGTGGAGCCGTTCAGCTTTATTTTGGCTATGCAAACTCGTCATTTGTTGAATAGTGGATGTGGAGCTTACTTGGCATATGCCAGTGTGGTGGCGAGCCAGGAGCTATCAGCGAAGAAGATTCCAGTGGTATGCAAGTCTGAGGATGTATTTTCAGAGAAATTATCTACTTTGCCACCACACAGAAAGATCGAGTTCAAAATTGATCTTGTGCGTGAATTGGCACCTACCTCAAAGACTCCCTATTGTATGGCTCCTACGGAGTTGAAAGAGTTGAAACAGCAATTGTAGGACCTTCAGGACTTGGGCTTTATTATATCCAATGTTTCAACATGGGGAGCTTCGGTCTTATTCGTAAAGAAGAGAAATGGGACCTTGTGGTTATGTATAGACTATCGTGAGCTGAACAAGATCACAATTAAGAACAAATATTCGTTGCCGCAGATTGATAACCTTTTTGATCAGTTGCAAGGGACCCATGTGTTCTCTAAAATCGATCTTCAGTTGGGGTATCATCAGCTTCGGATTAAAATGGATTAAGCTGGATTAAGATGTATAGACTATCGTGAGCTGAACAAGATCATAATCAAGAACAAGTATCCGTTGCCGCGGATTGATAAACTTTTTGATCAGTTGCAAGGAACCCAGGAGTTTTCTAAAATCGATCTTCATTGGGGTATCATCAGCCTTCGGATTAAGCTAGAGGACGTGGTGAAATCGGCTTTCCGGATGAAGTATAGTCATTATGAATTCCTTGTGATGCCATTCGGATTAACGAATGCCCCTACAGTGTTTATAGATTTGATTAATCAGGTTTTTAACCATATTTTGATAAATTTGTTGTGGTTTTTATTAATGACATCTTATTTATTCGAAGAGTTACGATGAACATGAGGAGCATCTGAGAATCGTGCTTCAGACTCTTCAAGAGTATAAGTTGTTCACAAAGCTGAAGAAGTGCGAGTTTTGACTCAAGGAGGTTGTATTCTTAGGCCACATCATTTCTAATGAAAGTGTCTCAGTAGACCTAAAAAAGATTGAAACCGTTATCAATTGGAGTCGACTGACGACTGTGACGGAGGTTTGTAACTTTTTGGGTATGGCCGATTATTATTACCGTTTTGTAGAGAACTTCTCTTGGATTGCCTTGCCGCTTACCTAGTTAATGAAGAAGGAAGTGAAGTTTGAATGAATGGAGGATTGTGACTGAAGCCTTCAAGAGTTGAAAGATCGTTTGACTTCGGCATAAATTTTGACTATCCCTGATGGTTCTAGTGGTTTCGAGGTATATTGTGATGCTTCAAAGGTTGGCCTCAAATGTGTTTTGATGCAAAATGGAAAGATAGTTGCTTATGGATCTCGGCAATTGAAGAATCATGAGAACTATCCGACCCATGACTTGGAGTTAGCCGCTGTTGTTTTTGCATTAAAGATATGGAGGCATTATTTGAATGGTGAAAATTTTTTGGTTTATTCTGATCATGAGAGTCTCAAGTATTTATTTTCGTAGAAATCGCTAAGTATGAGGCAGTGAAGGTGGATCGAATTTCTTAAGAATTATGGTTATGAAATCTACTATCAGTCAGGGAAGGCGAATGTGGTCGAGGATGCCTTGAGCTATCAGACCGGTCTTGTAGCGAGATTAGATCAAGTAAATGGAAATACTGGATTGCTTAAAGTTTTGTAATAACCAGTGCTATATTAATGGCAACAGAATGATGTTGTTTTTCTTACAGATACAATATGAGATCCTTCAGAAGATTAAAGAACGGTAAGCTAGAGATCTATTCTTGATGGATATTGTTAGAGATCTAGGTCTAGACTCCTAGATGGATTTCAGTGTCTGTGCTGAAGGAGTTTTGAGATTTCGGGAGCATTTGTGTGTATCTGATGATAGAGATCTAAAAGAGGAAATCATGAAAGAGGCTCATCATATTAGGTACCCCATCCACCTGAGAATTAATAAGATATATCAGGACCTACAGAAGATATTCTGGTAGAGGAACATATGAAGGGAGATAGTTATTTTTGTGGGCCGATGTCTTATTTGCCAACACCAGAAGGCCGAGAGGAGGAATCCCATGGAATTGTTACAACCTTTGCCTATCCCGAGTTGGAAGTGGAGGACATTTCCATGGATTTTGTTTCAAGTTTGCCCAGGACCCAAAGGAATCGCGATACAATTTGGGTCATTGTGAATTGGCTAATGAAATCGGCTCATTTCTTAACCATCTGAACGACGTATTCTCGTGATCACCTAGTACAACTGTATATCAATGAGATTGTTAAATTACATGGCGTGCCATCTCTATTATGTCTGATTGTGATCCACGTTTTGTCTCTAAATTTTGGGAGAGTTTGCATCGAAAATTAGGGACGAATATAAAATTTAACACAATGTATCACCCTCAGACAGATGGCCTGTCTGAGTGGACGATTCATATTTTGAAGGATATGCTTAAAGCCTCGATGATGGAGATAAGAAGGAATTGGGATTATTACTTACCCTTGGCTGAATTTGTGTATAATAACATTTTTTAGGCGAGTATCAGCAAAGCTCCTTTTGAGGCACTATATGGTAGGAAGTGCCGGTCTCCTGTCCATTTGGAGGAGACAAGAGATAGACATTTGTTGGGTCTAGATGTGATTTAGGAGATGTCGAAAAAGATTGCTATGATTTTTGAGAAGTTAAAGATGGCGCAAAGTTGGAAAAAGAGTTATGCTGAGCAGAGAAGGTCTGAGCTTAGATTTGAGGTTGGAGATTTTGTTTTCCTCAAGGTGTCGCCGTGGAAGGGAGTCTCCAGATTCGGTGTCAAAGAAAAACTGAAGCCGCAATTTATTGGACCCTTTGATATTTTAGAGAGAGTTGGGGAAGTGGCATATCATTTGGCATTGCTGCCGAGTTTGGCCAAGGTACATAACGTTTTCCATGTTTCAATGTTGAGAAAACATGTTCACGATTTGACACACGTCATCAATTACGGGCCCAGGTGATCCAAGAAGATTTATCGTATTTGGAGGAGTCGGTTCAGATTCTAGATCGAAAGGATCAAATCCTATGTTCAACGACCATCCCTCTCGTGAAGGTCTTATGAAAGAACCACTCCTGCGAGGAAGCAATGTGGGAGAAGGAGGACAAGATTCAGGACAAGTATCTCCATTTGTTTCAAGGTATGTCTTCTCGTTGAAGTATTAGGACTCCTTAATTTTGAGGAGAAAATTTTCTAAGTAGGTGAGAGTTGTGAAGTTTCGAATTTCAGAACCCATTAATTAATGGGTAATTAAGTTAATATAATTAATATTAGGCTTAAGTGTGCTCAAAAAATTAGCTTTGGAAGCAAAAGAGAAGTTGAGAGCCCCGGCACCTCAGGCATGCCAAGGGCGCGCTGGGCAGAATTGCCGCAGGTTGGCAGAATCGAACGCTCAATGAGCGCTCAAGTGTGGTTCTTCGGGTGTGCTGGTGCTCGACCAATGCTCAAGCGGCGTTCGAGCGCCAATCCAATTATAAAAGCACGTCGGGATTTTTCACGCGTTATTTCCAACGGTCCAGAGAGAGAGGAGCACGAAGAGGAAGAGAGAGAAGGAGCAAACCAAGGTTCCCGAATTCGAATCTAGCATTGAGCTAGTTCGAAAGGTTGTAGATTGGGTCGAAACAAGTGCACTTATACCTTTTTTTTTTTCTCTTTTTGCACTATTTATCCAGATTCCTTTGGGTAATTTTGTCATGATACCCATCCATACTCTTATTTTATGATATCCATGTATTAAACATATATATACTTCGATTTGATGTCCAATTTATAAGATTTGTACCGCATTTTGTTCCCACGAAACCCTAACATGCGCCCCTTGACTTTTACCCATTTTAATTGAAATTTATACATAATTTGGACTTAGAAATTTGAAATCCTAGCTTTAGGAATGTGGGTACCTTAATCATTTAATATTAATCCACATATATTTTATATATGTTAATTTTATGTAAACCAGAGACATTATTGGATATAAATTGGGATATTATTTCTCATAAACATTATATATATTATCTTGTATATCTCTGAAAATTACGTTATATACATTTATAAAAAAAACTATTATTCGAAAATTCTAAAGTTATGTTTGACTCATGGTGATAAGGATTTCTAATCTTTCCCATGCTTTATATTCATTATATATGTAATTCAAGTCATATGGAACATAAAATCATAAGAATTATACAAATGATGTAAAGGATAAGAGGGGAAATTCCATAACATGATATGTTTAATGAATCATTCTCTCAAAGTGAGAACTAAGTGTAATAAATGAGTATGAAATTTTCCAAAAGAATTAGTAAACATGAAATTAGACTGAGAATTTGTATTTCAAATGATAATATTTTCTAACATGCCTTAGGATATTACTGTAAAAATACGATGATTGCCTCTGAGCTACGGAGGACATGGTGGCATATGTTTTATGGTCCCGTATATTGGGTAAAAGGTATACCGCTCACCACAGGATGTTAAATTACGTGGGTCTGTACTTTAGAATGTATAGAAGCAAATACATTCATTTTCTTGTTCGGCCTACTGTTAGCTGGTAAGGCTTATTGGCCCTGATCCGTAAAAATAATGAGTTGTCTGTATATTTTAGAATATAAAAGAATCAAAAACAAAAAAAGTATTTGCTCATATTTCATATTTATGCATTCGTACTCCGCTCTTATTCCCTCCCTTGCTTTAACTTGCATATATTGATTACTATTCTTATTTATATTATACCTTATTGAGTATTTGGCTCACTCCTTACTATTTTGCCTTTTTTCAAATGAACAAGCACTTATACCGAATGAGGTAAAGTGAGGATTAGGAGTCGCCAGGCGTGAAGACTTGGAGGAGACTTTTGAGGACATTGTTTTTGTAGTTTTTGCACCTTATGAAGCTCATTTATATGTTTTGATGATTTTTTATATATATCGATGTATGTATACGATGGTGATGTACATATGCTTAGTTTTCGTTGTATTTGATGGATATATATACTTTTACAGGTTTGTATGGTTTCTCTTGAATACTTAGTAGTATCTTGTCTGTGCCGACATTATAACTGAAATTATAACGTTGGTGCCTCGTGTAATTGTGGTTATTGGATCCTGTGTTGATGTTTTGGTTGTTTATTTATACTGTATATGGATTTTGTATAGGTTGTATTAGTTTAACGACCATTTTACTGTTAAAATTCTGCCAGATTTCGATCAGAAAACTCGGTCATCACAACCTAGACTTTATCATCTCTAAGAGTTTCATGAATTATGTTTTTTTTTTTTTTTCAAATTTAGGACTACTCCTAAGTGTGGCAATGGCTTAGATCTGTTCATTATTCGGCTTGCCATTTGAAGCCTCCCCCATTTGTAGTTGGGTTTGGTGGTTAGGTTTGGACTGTGTAGGAAATTTTCCTTTTTCATGAATACTAAAAACTTACATCAATTGAGTGATATGGTTACGAATATCATCTAATACTCTAGTATGCTGAGCATTGATATTCACTTGTTGTACATTCACTTCGCTTTATTGCTACATGAATTATTGTAATGTGTTCTCAAGTGTTCGCTTGTGTGGGGATTGATAAATGCGTTGTGGTGGTGGAAGTGGTGAGCCCTGAAATTGTGCAGGGGAGGAGGGTCCCTAATTTTTCCAGCTAAAATTTGGATGATTCCTCCACCCTAGGTTGTGGGTTTCTAAAAATAGATTACCTCCTTGAGTATAACCCTAAAATGGTTTTTTAAAATTTGATATTAAATTTGCTGATTTTAATAAGGTTTCCTTAAGAACGGGCAAGGTAGGATAATTCTCAGACTTATGTGACAGACTATCACAAACACAATAAACCGTAGACCTTTCCTTAGATATAAGATGAACTTTCTTTGTTTCTAATGTTTTCAATTTTCTTGTGATAGTGGCAAGTCTAGCATTGATACCATCTGAATCTTTTAAATAAAATTTTTCATTGGACTCATTAAAAGACTTTGGTTCGTAATTGGGTGGACAAGTTAAATCTCAAGTCTGAGCATTTTCAGCTAGACTTTCAAAATATTTAAAGGTTTCATTGGAATCCTTATTAAAAAAATTTTCATTGCAAATCATTTCAACAAATTGACGCATTTGAGGAGTCTAACATTCGTAAAAAAAAAAAACTAATAATATGCCATAACTCAAATCCATGATGTGGGCAAGCATTGAGTAGGTCATTGTATCTCTTCTAGTACTAATAAAATGTTTAATTGGACTTTTGAGAAAAACTCATGATTTATTTCTGTAAAGCTTGAGTCCGTTGCGTGAAAAAATATTTTTTCAAAAATTCTTTTTGCATTTCCAACCATGTGAAAATGGATCTTAGTTTAAGAGAATTTAACCACATTTTAGTTTTATCTTTAAAAGAAAGTGAAAATAATTTTAAACGAATTGTATCCTTAGAACAAGTATTATCTACAAATGCACAGCAAACCTCTTGAAAGTCCCTTATATGTTGATAAGGATTTTTAGAATTTATTCCATGAAATTGAGGCAACAATTGGATCATCCCAAGTTTACAATTGAAGTTTTGCTGATGTAGAGGCAACATAATACAAGATGGTGTATTATGTCTTGCTGGATGTAAATAATCACAAAGCGTTTGAAATTTACTTTCTTGTATCGTCGAGAGATCAGCATTAATATTACATTCTTCTGCCATTCTAGCTTCCTGTGACATAAAAAAATATATATGTATTTTTTTAAACTTTCCTTTTTGATTTTTTTTAATTGTAAGTCAACTTTTTTTTTTGTAGTTATTTTTTTTAGTGGTAGGTTACGAAATTAGTAATAGTAGGAAAATACAAACTCCCCGACAATGGCACCAAAAACTTGACCAAACCTCGATAGGTATGGTTCTTTTTAACCTCGCAAGTGCTTGAGGATTCAATGTAGTTTTTTTGATAAATCGGGTTTCGTATCCATATGGAGTTGATTTTCTACGTAAAATTAATTTTGTAGCTATTTTATAATTTAAAAAAAATATTTAAAAAAATTAAAATATTAACTTTGAGATAATCGGAGTGGCCGTAATGATTGTAGTACGGTTCGAAAGCTAACTCAAAGATATGAATATTAAATAATGAAATTTATATTGATAAAAATTAAAATATTTTTGGTGGCTGTGCTGTTTTATAGTAGTAAAAATTAAAGTACAAAAATTTAAAGTGTAAAAATATAAGAATATCAGAGCGGCAGTGGCACAGTTATCCAGGGCTCAAAATAATAATAATAATAATAAATAAAATATATGAACTAAATAATATAACTACAAAATTATAAGAGCAGCGGCGATAAGGCCATAAAAAACTTAGAAAAAAAATAAAATGTAAAAAATTAAATAACAGAAAAATAAACTTGTTAGATTTTAGGTGTTAGGTGATTGCGATAGTTAGCCATAACATATTAATTTTTACAGCACAACATAACGTAAAATTACGAGGTTTTGATATCAATTTAAAACTAAACCAACCAAAAAAATAGACGGTATAAATTTGCCAAGCCGAGTTGATTTGAAATTAAATTTCATATTAAATTGAGATTTACCGATACAGCATAATGGATTTAAATCAAACTCTCAAAACTTAAATACTAATTTTGTAAAAAAAAAAAAAAAGAAAAACAAATCTCCAAACCAAACTAACCTTATCTCGCTCTCTCTTTCTCTCATTCGTCTTCCTGCGCTACTGCTCTGTTCTTTTTCTTTTTCTCTTTTTTCTTACTCTCTCTCCAGCTCTCACTCTCTCTTTTCCCTCTCGCTCTCTCGTTCTCTCCTGCGCTCCCCAATTCCCCTTCCACCTTCTCTTGTTTTTCCTTCTCTGCTACACCCCCCGTCCAGCTTTTTGCAACTCTCTGTTTTTCTCTTTCCCCTCTACTTCACTTACTCCCCTCTGCTTCGCACCTTCCTGCTTTGCACGACAAATCCCTCTGTTTTTCTTTATTTTTTTCCTTCTTTTTTCAAAACCCCACTCTGCTTCTCCTCCGTCTTCCCTCTTTGCACCCAACTCTTCCCCCCTGCCTCAACTAAATCCCAGCTCAAATCCCTCCTCCAACTCTCTGAATCCCTATTTATAGAGAAGGGTGGTAATATTTTCTCTTTTCTTTTTTTTTTTCCTATGCAATTCGCCTAATCCTTCGCCGCCTGCTACTACTTCACCGTTGTAGACACACGCCCTGCTTTTCTCTTCTTCATCTTTTTTTTTTTGGTGATCGGCATATTGTTTCTTTCTTTTTTTTTTTTTTTTTTCTCCTTTTTTTTTAAATATATATAATTTTTTTCTTTTTCTTCCCTTTTATAATATATATATATATATATATATATATATATATATATATAAACCTTTCAAAAATTTGACCATACTCCTCTTCTTCGTATTTTTCCAATTAGCTACGTAGATTCACAAAATAACAGTTTCATATAGTCAACTTACATACTTTACTTTAAAAATTTTTATTCAAGAAATAAAACTTTCATAGTTAAAATATATAATTTAATAATATAATTTATACAAAAATTACTAAAAAAATAACAAGAATTAAATAAAAATAAAAATATAAATTTAGTATTCATTACAATCCAACTTCATAAGTAATGTCTTATTACGACCCAAGAATATAATATACGCATGTCAAAAATAAAATCAATAATAATATATTTCATAAATCATAAAACCCAACTCGAGCGTGGTAGTTCATACAGATATAGGACCCAATATAACAAAACTCGTACAAGATCTCATCGGATATAAATTCGGACAAGTATAATATATACCTACTATTCAAATATCACAATGGAGATATACAACAACTCAAATATTTTTCATACAAGAGCCAAGGCCCTCATCCGACTATAAACAATAACCATAGCACACCCCTAAGATCAGAAATATAACCAATATAAATATATCCACTCACCAAAAGAGATATCCATACCAGATCGTGTCTGAACTACTGCAAGCGTATCTATACTACTAGTATGAAGAGATAAAATATAAAAACGTGAGTAAATGGCTCAATAAGCACTATTATCGTATAAAATAGTACACAAATTAGTGGAAGGGATATCGCATAACAACCACATAAAATAAAACACAATATCCGTGAAATTCCTGAAAAAATTGAGAAGATGTCTTGTACTAAATTATCGTCCGTATCAAATAGTCTCTTCGGGACATAATCATAATAAATAATGATCATGTCAAATATCATAGACGATATCATATCATATGATCCGTGATCACATTCCATAATTATGACCGTCACTGCATCGGTGTGGGACACATATCATCGTCTGAATTTAAATTTCATATATCATATGCTAAAATCAAAGAAAATACCGGAACCAAAACATATAAATATAAAACATTCTTTGGGGCTTAATACATCAGTATATACGAGACATTCCTATCGTTCATCCATAGGCCAAATCACGTATCTCGAATCACAGTCTACCCAAATACATGCAGAAATAAAAAGTATGCACAAAATTGGAGAACCAAAGATAAATAATACAAATTTGAGGAAGGGTTACTCTCGTCCGGTAACTATGACTATATCGGCTGCAATTTAAGCCAGTAGGTCAAGGCTTGGCTACGATTTAGGTTAGCAGCTTAAGGCTATCAATGTACTTTGTCTATCATAGATTAAGAACTTGCTCACTATATTTTATCACCCGTAACTTTGGGTGCAATCTTAAATTTTTGTTATATATTAGGACATTCAAATATATTATTTCGTCAATTCCTTATGATGGTTCTCATTTAAATACACAGTGGGATAGGTCAGCTACTAAACGTGTCAACTTTCATATCGGTAGAAGTAAGACAACATATCATATACGTCCCCGTTGGGATTAAATCTTCTTGTCGGGAGCGGTACTAAATATCTCATGCATTAAATCATATATAACGACCCATCGGATCTCGAACTGTCATAGTCCCATAGTGACCCCACCATTGGTAACATGCATGTGAACCAATATACGATTTGATTATGGTTCCATAATATACGAATATATAAATGTACATATATACTGTTCGGGTTTTCGAAAATCCTTCAAATCACAAATACCAGTGTAAAATCACCACACGACCAGTAAAACATATATGTATGTACAGAATAAACAGATTTGGGTGTATATAGAAATAATGCATGTTAGTAAAATCCCCAACAATAGTCAAAATATATCAAAAATTAAATCAGACCAATGATAAGGTTAGAGGATACTTGTTTTGACTTTATACTCCATAAATCTGAAGAAAGGATACTCCAAAGTATTCGAATCGGGCCTTTCTTTCTCTGCCACATGTGCGCCCCTTTCTCTCTCATATGCGCCGCCCTCTGCCATGCGCCCCATCGCCGCACTGCCTCACTCGCGACTACTGCTGCTTCACCCGTGAGCCGCTACTGCCTCTGCCTCCTCTCGTAGCCACCGTCCTTCCCCGCGAGCCCTCTCTCTCCTCGCCGCCCCCTTGTCCCGTGCGGCTTCTCTCTCTCCGGTGCACGGCTCAGCCTCTTGCACCGTCGCCTCTACCACCACCACGGCCACTAATGTCACCGCCACCGCCACGAACGACCGTCGTCGACTCTTCCGATGTCGATTTCCTCACTAAGCGCTGCCACTAACCTCCTCTCTCTCTCCTTCGGTAGCAAACTTCGCCCGCACATGCTTGCGATTTTGACGAGCACCATTGTCACCATAGCTTCCCATCGCCGCGCTGATCTACTCTCCCCTCTCCTCCTTCTTCTCGTTCTTCTTTTTCATGCACGAAACCCTCTTCTCTTCTCTCCCTCTCCCTCTTCCTTTCCCCCTTTTCCTTCTCTCTCCCCAATCCCCTTTTCTCTTATTATTATTATTATTATTATTATTATTATATATATATTTATTTATTTTCCTTTTTTTTAATTTTAAAATCCAATCGGTACTTGAATAATAACACAGGCACATCTCGAGTGTTACTCCGCAATTTCGATCATTCCTCAAAATTTTATAATATTTTAATTTATTTTTATCATGTTTAAAATATCTAAAATCATAATTAATATTAAAATAATCTAAATAAAAATTTGAGATATTACATATCTAATCTAGTACATGTGAGATAACGCAGGCTGGCAACTAAACTTTTTAAGTAAAAAGGATCAATATTGCTCCCTGTGTTGTTCCTTTTCAATTTTAATCCATAATCAAGTAGAGTGTGAACTAGATTACAATTATTCATACTATACTTTTGAAGAATTTCCTTTGCATATGAACTTTATGAGATAAAAATTCCCTCCTCTATTTGCTTAGCTTCAATGCCAAGAAAATGACCCATCAATCCAATGTCAGTCATGTCAAATTCCTCAATCATACATTTTTTGAAATTATCGAACAAGGAAAGATTATTACCATTAAAAAATGAGGTCATCCACATAAAAGCACGCAATGAGAATATCTCCATTGAAATTAACTTTTAAGTAAACCGCGTGCTCATAAGGACATTTATAAAATCCGTGGTGAGTGAAATAATTTTTAATTCGTGTGTTCCATGCTCTAGGAGCTTGTTTGAGACCATAAAGCGCATTTTTTAACTTGTACACTTCATTCTCATATCCTTTCTTTATGAAGCTAATAGGTTGTCAAACATAAAGTTCTTCTTCTAGAATGCCATTCGAGAATGTAGACTTCACATCTAATAGAAAAATCTTTCATTTGTTTTGGGCACCTAACGAAATCACCGAACTCCATTTGAGCAATTGGAGCAAAAATTTCACCATAGTCAATGCCACATTGTTGTTTATAACCCAATGCCACAAGTCTTGCCTTATATCTTTGTATTTCTTATTTGGCATTTTTCTTTATCCTATACACCCATTTCAGTCCGAGAGCCTTTTTTCCAAGAGGAAGTTTAGATAATATCTAGTTGTTATTCATCTCAATTGCTCTCATTTCTTCTTCCATAGCTTTCTTCCAATGCTCATCACGAGTGGTCTCTACAAAGTTCATTGGTTCACAAATAGCCAAAAAACATAATAAGTTCAGATTTACCTTCTGCTAATTATCCAATTGCTCATAAATATCCATCAAACTATTTGTTTTTGGAGGTTTATGAGTAAAGCTATCCATAGAGTATCCTGAGTGAGGTAAATTTGATTAATTGTTTGAACTTTTAACATCAGCAAATGACTTTGTTGATTCAGTTGGATAACAGTAGCTTACTGCTAGAGATATTTCTGTTGGATGTAATGAGTGGATAGGCAATTGTGACTCATTTTCAATAAATAGTTCCTGTTCTTCTTCATTCTACAAGTTAGTATCAGATTTGTCTTACAACTTCCAAATCCAATCTCCTTCTTCGTTAAAGTTTGCATATCTACTCATAAATACCTTTTTGATTATAAGATTGTAAAGCTTGTAGCCCAAAGCTGCACTTCCATACTCAAGAAATATACAATCTTCTCCTTTATTATCAAGTTTTATTCTTCTTTCTTCATAAACTTTGGCATAAGCAAGACAGTCAAATATCGTAAGATATGGGATGCTTGGTTTGTGCAGACTCTATACTTCTTTTGGAATCTTTGAATACACAATCTTTGTAGGACATCAATTGAGTAAAATACATAGTGCAACACACGACTTAAGTCCAAAAAGTTATGGATAAAATCTTCTATTTCATCATACTTCTTCCCATACCAAGAATGATTCGATCTTGTCGTTTTGTAACACCGTTAAGTTAAGGAGTGTATGACGGGGTGAATTGATGAATAATACTGTGAGATTTGCAAAACTCTTCAAAAGAATTGAAAATATACTCCCATTCTCTATCAGACCTCAACATCTTTAATTAAAATCCTCTTTGTTTTTTTGAAATTATTTTGAATTCTTTAAAAACTTTCAAAGCTTTAAATTTATGTTTTTTTTAAAAAAGAAAAACTTGAGTTTTTTTACTAAAATCATTAACAAAGGTAAGAAAATATCGATTAGAACCATTTGCAGCTGACTTGAGTGGTCCACAAATATTGGTATATACAAGCTCCAAATGATGAGAAGCCCTCCCATTTATAGCATTAGAAAAATGCTCTCTTTTTTTGTTTGCCAAGAGTGCATGTCTCACAGATTTGATGAGGATTAAGAATAGATGGTAATCCCTTTACCATTCTCTTAGATGCAAAAGTATGATGTCCATTGAAATTAAAATGTCCATACCTTTTATGCCAAAGCCAAGATTCATCATAAGTCACAACACTTCAACACTTTTGATTGTAATGTTGAACATACAAAGAAAATAGTCTTCTGTTGGACATGTGCACATGAGCAACTATATTTTCACGGCTGTCCAATAAAGTAAGAGCCCTATTTTTTAAGGAAATAGTGTAATCTTTTCCAAAAGTTGTCCCACATTTAAAAGATTTCTTTTTAGTTTGGGTACAAAATACACATTTGAGATAAAATCATAACCACCATTGTTAAGTTGAATGAAGATTTTACCAACGCCACATACCTTTACTCGAGTGTTGTCTCCAAATGTAACAAAGCCCTTTACTCTTTTGTCTATATCAACGAACAAATCCTTTCTTCTTGTCATGTGATTAGTTGTTCCGTTATCTAAAAGCCATGCATTTCCATCATCTTTTGAGGGCCCATTATGAGTAAATAATAGTGTTAATGATACAAGTGAATTCTTCTCATTTTTAGTTATATTAGCTTCTACAGTTATTTTTTTCCTGTCTGAACCAACATTCATTTTTGAAATGTCCAAACTTAACACAATTAAAGTATTGAACACTTCTTTTGTCAAAACTTGTGTTTCCTCTTAATCTTCCTCTTCCTTCACATCTGCCTCTATTTCCTCTTCCATAGAATGATTGAAATTCTCTGCTTCTTCCTTGTTGGCTATAAACATGGCCTCTGCAAGTTTTGGAAGAAAGCTATTCTCTGGTAGAATTCATAGCATTGCATTCTTCTTGGACTTCTTTCAAATCAAGTTGAGATTGAAGAGTTTGATCTACGAAACAGCTGGACTTTTTCTTCAAATGTTGTTCATGAACTTGTAAGATTCTCAATAATTCATTTGGCTTTATCTTGTTTAAATCTTTTGTTTCTTTAATAAGCATTACAATATAGTCAAATTTTGAACGTAATCTTAATTATCTCTTCATCACTTTTAGTCAAATTAAGTTGAGATTGAAGAGTTTGATCTACAAAACAGTTGGACTTTTTCTTCAAACGTTGTTCATGAACTTGTAAGATTCTCAATAATTCATTTGGTTTTATCGTGTTTAAATCTTTTGTTTCTTCAATAAGCATTACAACATAGTCAAATTTTGAACGTAATATCAGTTATCTCTTCATCGCTTTTAATTTTACCATTGTACTTCATATCATTTAATAATGCCAATAATCTAGTAAAGAAATCGGCTACGAATACAGATTTTGTCATACTCAAATCATAAAATTTAAATTTCAACAATTACAAACACATTTTGACAACCTTGTCAACACCACAATGAGAGGTTCAATGTATCTCCCATTCTTCACGAGATGAATTTGCATGAACAATTTTCTCAAAATTTGACTTATCTATGGCCTGGTATAATGCAAATAGAGCTTTTTTATCCTTTTTTTTAAGGTCTTTCAGCTTCTTTCTCTGAATAGGGTCAAGGGATTCCTCTTTTTCGAGAGTAACATCATGAAAACCATTATCAACAATTTCTCATAAGTCCTGGAATTCCAAAAGCACTTTAAAGTGAATGCTCTGCGTATCATGGTTCCCCTTTGAGAGTTTGAGAATCTAAAATGACAAAGTCCATTTTCCATTTTAAACATATCTATTTCTGAGATGCAGCAGAAGAAAAATCCAGAAACAGAACACTATGCAACAGCAGTGTCAGAAATAAATTCATTGAAGGTCGAGCCTGTCAGAGAGCCAACACATGCAACAAAGGCATCATCACAAAACAGAAGCAAACAAGGAAGATGAGGACGACAGTGAACTGGGAGCAACACTGTGGTGTGTGTGAAGATAATTCTGCAAATGGTGTAGAGAAACGGTTCCATAGGAAATGAGTAATGTTGCGTTTTCGAATCCTGGTCACTGTACGGACAGGGACTCGAATACAGAACAACACAAATACATCTTTAAGTGAAAGGTAGGGAGAGAGATAGTGATACACAGTGTTTTTATGTAAAAAATTCTCTTCTAAATAGGAGGAAAAAATCACAGGACTCTGAATTCGGAAATAATTTCACTATTCAAGTATGCGTGTACAAAGGGTGGAGAATGGAATGTAATGGTAACTCTCAGAGAACACTCTTACTATTACAAGTATTCTCTTAGTTGTGCAACATGAGTGTCTTTCTTTCTCTCTTTATGAGTGTAAATGTAAGTGCAAAATGTTCAATCTTTTATTAGGTATACAGTGAATGCTTATATAGTGGTTTGAATATTTCTACGTGGAGCACCCACATTGAGCTGACGTGTGCAGGAGGTCCTGTCATCAACTCTGCAAATCCATTTTATCGTGTCAGACACATGGCGTGCACACAGGTTTGCGATGCGATGATGTTGTTTGGATGATTATCAGTAGATTAATAAAATTGGCTCACTTCTTAGCTATTAAAGTTAACTTTCCATTGGACCATGTTGTCAAGTTATACAATAGATATCGTATAACTACATGAGATACCATCATTATTGTGTTTGACAGAGAAACATAATTTGTATCGTGTTTTTAGTGGAACCTATATCAAGAGCTTGAAACACATTTCAAATATCATAGTCTTCCATTCTTAGATAGACAAATAGTCCGAGAGGACTATTCAGGTATTACCGGACATGTTACGACTCTTCATTTTGGACCATGGAGGCAATTGGGATTCTTGTCTCCCATTAGCTAAATTTGCTTACAACAATAACCACCATGTGAGGTTAAGATGGCATTGTATAAGGCACTTTACAAGGGAAAGTATAGATCAATTGTCAGTTGAGAGGATATTAAGGACCAAAGAATCATAGGCCTGAAATAGTTCATGAGGCAACAGATAAAATTAGTTTTATTAGAGATCATATTTGGGTGGTTCAAAACAAATAGAAAAGCTATGCAAACTAGAAGCATCAAGACTTGCCATTCAACAACAACAATGCAGTATTCTAGAAGGTTTCTTTTTAGACGGGTGTATGCGCTTTAGATTTAAGGGAAGGTTTTAGTCATGCTTCATAGGACCATTTGAGGCCCTAAAGCATATTGGAGAGATAACATATAGATTGGCACCCTCACTGTTAGTAATTTATAATGTATTCCACATCTCCATAATTTAGAAGTATGTTAATGACCTAACAGATGTGATTAACTACGCACCACTCTCCATGTCTATAAGGACTTATCGTTTGAGAAGTAGCTAGCTCAAATTCTTGACTGTTAAAAGAAAATCCTACGGTGTATGACCATTCCAATGGTGAAGGTTTTGTGGCATCACCACACAGAGGGCAAGACCACATGAGAATTAGAGAAGAACATAAGGGAGAAGTAGCCACACTTGTTAAAGATTTAAAGTACATGTTTTAAGGACAAAATCCATTAAGGAGAGAGGATTATAGTGCCCATTGTTTCGGACTTGAGTCAATTAGACTTCTAATCAAGTAAGGTCTTTAATTATGAAAATAATGACGAAGATGATATCTTATAAAATTAATAATTTGTATGCAAATGTAGATTAATCTTATGAAGATCTTAAAAAAATTATACTCACTAAAACTTTGAAATGACGTTTTTGTAATTTACTTGACAAAAAATAGAAATATTTTTGGTGTTTTGTTTCGTTATCCAAAATTCAATATGACTCTAAATTATGTATACATGTGCAATTAGTATAAAAAAATGGACTCACTTAGACACTAAAAATTAGCAAATACCACCAAAACTGCTAATGTCTACTTAAAATCCCTAGAATACCCTAGTAAACCATGATTCTACCCTAGTGAGGTGTGCCCCTCTTCCCTAATACCCTAGGACAACGTTCCCCTTTCCTTCACCCTAATCATTCAACTAAAATAAAAGAGGAGGGGAAACTTAACCCTTAGAGCCGCAGCCCCTATTTTTGAAAAACCTAAAACCCCTCCTCTCCCTATATCATGCTAAGCTAGCTACCCCTCCTGCTGCCGTTTGTGGTGAAAAATTTGGTGTTGCATGCATCCTGAGACAAGTGGAATCACCTCTTTTTATTGGACACTATTTACTCTTTTTGTTAACCAAAAATTTGCTCTTTTTGTCTTGTTAATAGATTTTTAAGAGTCAAGCTGATAATAAATAAAGCATAGATGACATATAATAAATTTGATGATTATTTTAATTATTTTATATCACTTTTAGGATAGCATTTGATTGACATTTAAGCCAACATTTGAATGATACACTGCTATTTGGCCCTGCATTTGAACAATATTGGAAAATCACGGTGCTAATGGCCAGATTCACTAATTTCTTGTATAAATCTTAGTTATTTATGTTTTTCACTTCATATAATTGATTTAGACATAGATAATGAGAATTTTAGGGTAGAGACCTTCTAATATTACTATTGTACTACCTTTGTCAATAAGTTAGTGGATTTATGGAATGTTTAACTAGTTGTACAATGTCGAGTTCGAACCGTAGGGATAGGATTGAGATAAATTGATAGATTTACAAGACCATTCATGTGTTCTAGAGGATAAATCTTGGTGGATATATTCTAGGCAGGTTATAGGCCTTAGACATTAAATTTCATGGATAAAATGGTGCTATTTCTTAAGACTAAGAGTTGATGTTTAATCAGCACAGGAGGCAGCATTCGAATGCTAGATGTGTTTTGAGGCATACTCGAGTTTTGAAGAAATCTATAGGTTAGAGACTTAATAGGATGTATTTTTCTCCATTTTATGGTCTTATTAGTTAAACTATGGGTTAAAGTGTTGCATAAACCTCACGATACAACTTACATTATGGCGTGTGAGCAATGTGCAAAGCAATGCTTGAACACTAGAAATCACATCCTAAATTCCAATTCCATCATTATTATTTAATAACAATATTAATTATTATTCAATTAGCCATATAATTAACATTTAACATGAATTTCACATTGTACCTTAATCGACCATAATAAATTAATATAAACTATATAAGGATCCAAAATATAACATGTCTCATGTGACTGTGGTACCGACCAAATTGTGACATTGGACCTTACGTAAGGAGTATTGTCTTAACTAAAATAAAAATTACAGTAAACAGTTCAATATATCTAAATTTTCAAAGCTGTCTAGCTTCTAGAGTTACCGGAGTTTCCCGAAACTACAAACTATAAAATAACATAACTCCATCCATGATCACATATCGATTCTTATACATAATCTTCGTCTAAACAACATAAACATTAACTATTGTAATTACTGTCCAAGAATATAAAATATGATATCAGATTTTATCAAATTCTAATTCTAAACTCCTCAGGTAGATTCTTCTTTAATCCGGATCGTCTTGCAAGTATCCAAATCTCTCACCTGATGGGATTAGTAAAATAGAAAATAAGAAGTGAATTAAAAGTTAAGTAAGGCATATAATTTATAATTAAAATGTATTAAAAGGATTAATAAAATCTAATGCAATAACATTAATATCTATAATACTTATGCAGGATTTTCATATTTACCTATCATATTTTAATTCTATTCATGGCTTCAAATCATGCTAGAATATGATTTTCTCATGGGCCAAAGAGCAGTAGGACTTTACCGACTAAAAGAGTGGATAATTGAAACCCAATTATATTTGTTTCTACAAAATCAAATACCGTATGTTACTATTCAATATCCGTAGGTGGGTCATCATATATATAACACTGTAGACAAGGTCGAACGACGCTTTTACTTACGGATGATAGTTTCAAATCTTGATTTACCACTATAATATATTAAGATATATTATAATATATTATCCACTGAAATTATAACTATGATTTAATATATATTTTTATAAAACCTTTACACGTTTTGTTATATTTCATAATTTTCTCATTTTGAAGATATTGTTCATAATTTTTAACATATTTGTAAAGTTTTCTCTTCAAATTCTTTAAGTTCTTAGTATGTGACACATATACTTTCTGTAAACGTTTAGCTATGATGAGTTTTAAATTATGGATTGCTAATTTAGTAGTAAAGTGCAGGGAAATTTATTTTAAATGTAGAAATCAGCAACAATGTAAAATTTACTACATTTTATCTCATTAGCAAAGCATGCAGGGTATTTTATATAAATTTTCAGCACATGTAAGACTTATACTTAGCAATTTAAAATATATAGAATATCATATATGAATTTAAGACATGTAAGAGTTATTTGATTTATAAATTGAGTACATGCATGAAGAAATATTGTAGAATTTAGCTAAACTATATGATAAACATATACTTGGACATGAATTTCATGCATTTTTACAATAAAATGAGAAAACTTTCACATTAAAATGAGAAAACTTTCACATACATTTTAAATAGTATTATCTTAATTATAAAATCATGTCATGTACAAATATTTAAAATAAGAAATATTTAAATAATTAAAAAAAGAACATCAACAAAAAAAAAAAGTTTAGAATGTACTTACTTTAATTTTAAATTACCAAATTCTAGTTTGATTAACTTGATTTGAACTTCTTTGGCTTTCTCTCGTACTTTCTCTCTCTTCTTTTTTTCTTCTCTATCTTTTCTCAAATTATGTTAAAAAACGATAGAAAATCAACAGAGTCTCATATTTATACTGAAATTGCACTTGAGCACTGGTCTAGTGACATAACTTAACACTACAGCGTATGAGCGTCGCCTCGAGCATACTTTCAACGCAAACATTCTGCCAGCAAGTGTTTTGAGCATCCCTCAAGTGTGCCTTGACCGTGTCTATATAGTTTTGTACACTCAGGTACCGATCTGGTATCCATCAAGCACGGTTACTCTATTCATCCCATACATGGACGTACGTTGGGCGCTGATTAGTCATCGTTTAACTCGATATGACCCAATCTAACTTTGACTTTTAACCCAATTTTATTATTTTTTATCCTTAATTTTAATTATATTAATTTAATTATTTATGATTAGGATAAAATTTAAACTCGGGCCTTATATTTCTCCCATCCTTATAAACATTTTGTCCTTGAAATTTTACATATCTTATTAAAGAAACATGCGTGCATACTTCTTCTGAATTTTATCTTCTCATTTTTTTCATGTCACCTCTTCAAATGATTAGTTCTTTCATAAGACTTTAACCAATGAAATCACCTTCGTCTAGAGTATTTGATTTCTTCTATCCAGAATCTGAACTAATTCCTCAATATACTCAGATCATCAGTTTTCCTCAATTGTTCATATTCAATAATGTGCATCAGATAGTAAATATATTTTGGGAGTATCAACACATAGAATGTATTATGGACATCTCTCAAATTCAGGGGTAGAACCAATCTATAGGCTACTTCACCGATTTTCTCTAAAGTTTTAAAAGGTCTAATAAACCTCGATTTTAATTTTACTTTAATTCTAAATTTTGTGATTCCCTTCAATAGAGATTTCTTGAAAAATACATAGTCTCCAATATTAAAACTTAGCTCCGATCTCCTCTGATCAGTATAGCTCTTTTACCGACTTTGGGTAACTTTTAACTAGTCATAAATCAATCAAATCTTGTCCGACGTCGCTTGTATGACTTCCAGTCCCAAAAGTTTCCTGTCACTGGTCCACTCCTAATGAATTAGGAAATAGAATTTTCTCCCATAAAAAACCTCAAACAAGGCCATACAAATGTTTGCTTGATAAATGTTATTATACATGAATTCAGTCAACAACAAATAATCATCCCTCTTGCTCTTCATTTCTAAAATTGAAACTCTTAACATGTTCTCAAAAATCTAAATTGTTCGCTCTGATTATCCATCCGTTTGAGGGTGATAAATTATACTAAATTTCATATTAGCTCCTAATTCCTGATGCAAATGTTTCCAAAATTTTAAAATAAACCTTGAATCTCGATCAGATACAATTAAAGCTAACGCACAGTCTAATATATCCACGTTATTAATGTGTAATTTTGTCAGTCGATCTCTTGAGAATGTCATCCAAATGGTTATGAAATGAGCCTACTTAATGAGCTGATCTACAATCACCAAAACAGCATCATAATTTCTTTGAATCCTAGGTAATCCCATCACAAAATCTATCGTTATATCTTCCTACTTCTAATTGGGAGTTAGCATATGTTGCAACAGGTTGGGTGGTTTCTTGTGCTTAGCCTTCAACTATTGACTTATCAAATATCTTTCAATATAAGCCACTATTTCTCTTTTCAAGTTCTGCCATTAAAATAATTTCTTTAAATCTTGATACATCTTGTTAATCCTCGGATGGATAATGTACTTTAATCAATGAATTTCAATCATAATTTTCTCTTTCAATTCTATGATATCCAACACACATATCCAATCCAACAACCTCAACACTCTATCTGCATGTACATTAATGTTTGCTCTAGAATCCCTATTCAAACCTCTGGCAATATCGACCAAGAATGGATCATCTATTTGGGTTTCCTTAATTCTTTCTAAAATTTTCAGCTGTATTTAAAAATATGACAATTTATTTGAGTACCTTGAGAGTGCCTTTTAATAACACAATGCTTCATATATTCCAACATTTTCATCCCTTTGATCTTCAAATGAGGTACAAAGCTTGTCATTTGACGACTTAAAGTATTTGTCAAAATATTAACATTTTCAGGTTCATATTGAATCTAACAATCATAATCTTTTAAGAAATTCATCCACTTTTGTTGTCTCATATTTAATTCATTTTGAGAAAATAAATTCTTGAGGCTCTTGTTGTTTGAATATACCAAAAAAAATTCTTCTATAAAGATAATATCTCTAAATTTTCAATATAAAGATCATCGTCGCCAATTCTAAATCACACATTGGGTAATTCCTTTCACGTGTCTTCAATTTCCTTGATCCCTATACAATTACTTTCCCATACTCTATTAGAACACACTCTAGTTCGATCTTAGATACATCACAATATACTACAAATCTTCCAAATCCCTCAGGAATTGTCAAAATTGGGGCTATCGTCAAATGATCTTTCAATTCTTCAAAACTTTTGTAACAATTTTTTATTCAATCGAATTTAACTTTTTTTTGCATCAATCAGGTTAGTGGCATGGTAATTTTAGAAAGTTTCTCCATAAACCTTAGATAATAACTTATCATTCCCAAAAAGCTTCTCACTTTGATCACCGTTATTGGTTAACTCCAATCAATTATAGCTTCAACTTTCTAAGGATCATCTGAAATCCCTCCTTTTGAAATTATGTGATTCAAAATTATGACTCAAACTAAAATCACACTTTTTTAGCTTGGTATATAAACTCTTTTCTCGAAGCGTCGGGAGTGTAATCCTTAAATGTATCTTGTAATCATTGTAACTCATAGAGCATATTAAAATATTATCAATAAATACCACCACAAACTTGCCAAGATAAGGCTGGAATATCCAATTCATCAAATCCATAAAAGTTATAAGGGCGTTAGTCAATCCAAAAGGTATAAACAAAAACTTATAATACCTATACCTCATTTGAAAAGCCATTTTCGCTACATCTTCTTTCTTAATTCTCAATTAATGATAACTAAAATGAAGATTAATTTTTAAAAACACTTGGGCCTCTTGTAATTTATCAAATAAGTCACCAATTCTCAATAATGGGTACTTATTCTTGATGGTAATCTTATTCAACTCTCAGCAATTAATGTATAGCCACATAAATCCATCCTTTTTCTTCATAAGTAGCGTTAAGGCACCAATAGGGATGTATTTGGCCAAATGAAACCTTTTTCCAGTAGCTTTTGCAATTGTTGCCTCAGTTCTTTATATTCCAATGGTGACATTATATAAGGGGTCTTTGATATAGGTGTTGCTCCAGGCATAGTCTCAATATCAAATTTAATATCTCGATTTGATGATAGTTCAGGAAGGTCTTCTGGAAAAATATCCTCAAACTCCTATACCATAGGTATGTCCCTTGTTGGAACACAATGACTTCCAATCGTGCTCATATAAATTAAATAAGCTTGACAACTACTTTTTATCAAATGACAAACATGTAAGGCCAAAATCATGTAAGAAAATTATTTATGCGTTACTTATTAAAAATAAAAGGGTTCACATCTCGAAATTCTAAAATACACCATCTTATGAAAATAATTTATACTAGCCTGATAACTCAATAGTCAATTTATACCTAAAATTATATCAAAATCATGCATATCTAATAAAACTAAATTAATTATTAACTCCAACCTATTAATCCAAACAACACACTTAGAATACACAATGTTCTTGAGCAAAGGTGATCCCATAGGTGTAGTCACTATCAAGGCAAAATCCAAGATTCTCGAGGGTGACATCAAATAACGGACAAACTTAGGTGACACAAATGAATGTGTGGTCCCTGAAACCAAAAGTACATGTGTTGAAGTTCCAAAGATGATAAGTTTACCTTCAACCACTATGGGTGCTGCATCCACATCTTGGCCCATCACCACAAAAGCTCTTTACAAAGCACTTGTCTTCCTCACTATTTACCTCAAAAGATGAGGGCAGTCCTTAATCATATGGCCGAGTTGGCCACAATTAAAGCATACTTCGAAAACTTTGTATTTTGGCCTTCCTCCATAAGATTTCTTACAATGAGGGCACACAAGTATTGATGATTAAGCGCAGGTGCACCCTAGATTTCATCTCCTTTCTTTCCCTTATCTATCAGCTTTGACTTTTTATGGGATCCTTCCAATCTCAAACTTAATCGAAACTTTGGTCTCCACGACTAGCAGTATTATTCTCAAAGAACTTTTCCCTCTCCAACTCTTGTTCAAATAAAATAATTCAATCTAGCACATCTCTATAAGTCTTCAATTTTAGTATCATAAATTACCTCTAGATTATGTCATTCAAGCCTTGTAGAAATTTACTCATCTTTCTCACCTCATCATGAACCATATGAGAGGTATAGCAAGACAGCTCCATAAACTTGTCATCATACTCCACCATAGTCTAGTTTCCTTGTCTCAAATAGGCGAATTCATCTTCTTTCTATTCCCTCAAGTTTATCGGGAAGTACTTATCCATAATACTTCTACGAACATATCCCAAGAGATTTTCTCATTCTCCAAACCCACTAATCATTTCTTTATTGACCACCAATGATCCGCCTATTCTTCCAACGTGTAGGAGGCAAGCATACCCTTGACTTCCTCCAAACATCAAATTACAACAAAAACATTATCAATTCGTTGAATCCAAATCTCAGCTTTGGTGGAATCTAGGTTTCCCATGAACTCTGGCACCCTTTTATTAGTAAAATGATCATACGTCGTCGTTGCTGAGTTAGCTGGAGTTGGCTTTAGATTATGCGATCTCCTAGCCAGGCCATTATATTCATATACTCTTCCTCCTGATCAGGGCGAGAGCAAGATCCAACTCCACATCCTCCTTATCTAGATGACATATTTCCTATTACAAAATATTAATCACATTAGATTCTCAAATCAAAATTAAGATATTCTCCTTATAACTTTTCTAATACCACTTTAACTATCACATCCCATATTCCAATCCCGTCATTATCATTTAATAATAATATTAATTATTATTCAATTAGCTATCTAATTAACATTAGGCGTAAACTTTATATAGATATTTCACTGACCATAATAAATAAATATAAACCATACACAGGAGCTGAAATATGTCACATCTCTTGTGGCTCTAACACTAATTAAATTGTGATACCAAACCTTACGTAAGGAGTATTGTCTTAACAAAAATCAGAACAAGCAATTCAATATGTCTAAATTTTAATAGCTATACAACTTCTGGACTTACCAAAGTTCCACAACATTACAAACTATAAAATAACATAACTCCATCCATGATCACATATCGATTCTTATACATAACCGCTATTCGAACAACATAAACATTAACTATTGTAATTACTATCCTGTAATATAAAATACAACATTAGATTTTATCAAATTCTAATTTTAAACTTCTCGGGCAGAGTCTTCTTTAATTCTGATCATCCTATAAGTATTCGAGCATCTCATCTAAAAAGATTAGTAAAATAGAAAGTAAAGAATAAGCCAAAAGTTCAATAAGACATATAATTTAACAACTAAACATATATAATTTGTAATTAAATTATATTAGAAGAATCAATAAAATCTAGTATAATGACATTAATTTTCATAACACTTATGTAAGATTTTTAGATATACTTACTATATTTTAGTTCCATTTATGTCATCAAATCATGTTGAAATATGATTTTTCTAAGGATCAATGACCAGTTGACCCTTATATACTAAAGAGGTGGATAATTAAAGCTTAGATTATATTTATTTTTACAAAATCGAAGGCCATATACTACTATTTAAGATTTATAGGTGAGCCATTATACATATAATCTTATAGATGAAGTCAAATGCCACTTTTACCTATAAATGATAGGTTCGAATTTCAATTGACCATTATAATATACTACCTACTGAAATTATAACCATAGTTTAAGATATTCTTATAAAAACTCTACACATTTCTTCATATTTTATAATTTTCTTATTCTATAAAAATTATTTATAATTCTTAGTATATTTGTAGAGTCTTCTCTTTAAATTTTATAAATTCTTAGTGTGTGACTCGTATACTTTCTATAGAAATTTAGCTATGATGATTTTTAAATTATGGAATGCTAATTTAGTAGTAAGTGCAGGAAAATTCAGCATAAATGTAGACATTAGCAACAACGTAGAATTTACTATATTTTATCTCATTAGCAAAGTATGTAGGAAAATTTATATAAATATTTGACACATGTAAGACTTATACATAGCAACTTAAAATATGTATAATATAATTTACGAATTTGAGACGTACAAAAGTTATTTAATTCATAAATTGTGTATATGCATGAAGAAACATTATAGAATTTAGCTAAACGATATAATAAACATGTACTTGGACATGAGTTTTATATATTTTTACAACAAAATGAGAAGATATATGTTAAACAATATCATCTTAGTTACGAAATCATGTCATACATAAATATTTAAAATAAGAAATACTCAGAGAATTAGAAAAAGAATAGAAATAAATGAAAAATGGTTAGAATGTACTTTCTTTAATTTTAAATTATAAAAATCTAGCTTTGATTCAATTGATTTGAGCTTCTTTGGCTTCCTCTCTCTTTCTCTCTCTTATCTTCTTCTTCTTCTTCTCTCTTCTCTCTCAAATTTTATTAAAAAATGATAGAAAATCAGTCGAGTCTCATGTTTATATTGAAGTAGCACTTGAGCACTGTTCAGACGCATGTCAGGTGCTATGGCTTACCACTGCGGTACACGAGTGCCGCCTTTGGCATACTTTGAGCATGAACATTCTACCAACAAATGCTTTTAGGGTCCCTTAGGTATGCCTTGAATGCATTTGTACTATTTTGTGTGCTCATCTATCCATTACGCGCATGGATGTGCGTCAAATATCAGTTAGGTATTATTCAACTAAATGTGGCCTATTCCAACTTTGACTTAATTTTTTACATTATTTGATCTTAATTTTAATTATACTAATTTAATTAATCATGATTAGGATAAAATTTAAACTTGAACCTTACACTAGAAGTTTAGAATATTGGTTTGGCCTGGAATATTAGACATGACTTGTGGCCCGTACACATGATCAATCTCTCTCTCTCTCTCTCTCTCTCTTAATGCATGGTTGGAGTTCTATTTTTTCCCCTAATTACTAAATAGAGTCTTTGTATTTATAGTTTGGACGCTAACTAGCCTATTTTTCTGAAATTAGTGTAGTTGGTGTCTGAAATGGTATATTATCTATGCTCCAATAGTTATATTAGTTTTATAACAGTCAAATAATTAATACTTAGCCTTTATTTGGCTATTATTGTTTATTTAAATATGGCTTTGTGTAAATGTTTATTAAGATTTAACGCCCAATTTATTTTTTTGTCGGGTCATTAGTCATCTCAATTTTTAATGTTTTTGGCTGCATGGCCATTTAGTCCATCAATAAGCCAAATGTTTAAACCGATTCCTAAATCAATTTCATATTAGATTAAGCAACTCCATTACCATAACAATTACTTTTTGGTTGACAACTTATAGGCCCAATATTTTCGTTGAGTCAAATTAACCACCATACTTGGCACAAGCTTTTATAAAATTTCCTTGGTTTTTTTTTAAAAATAAATTCTTCCCAATTAGTTTCAAAAAAATAATATTTGGAAAATTTAATTGATGATTACAGAATAATCAATTGGCTTAGTTTTATGTGGGAATCAGGCGGTTAAATACACCATTATATAATATATCATGAAGTCATGAAGCTACTTCATTGTAACAGAGCGAGCTTGGGTGCTGCTAGACAGCGAAGAAAAAAAAAAAAGCTGGATTATGCTACAAACGGTGAGTAATCATCTTCTGAAACTCCAACTCTGCTCTAAACCTCGCAATGAACTCCTCCGCTCTCGCATCTACTCCCCTCATCAACGGCGAGGCCAGCATCACCGATTCCCAAAACTCATCTGCCGTCACCGCCTCTGTCTTCCCATTGTCCTCTTTACTCTCCACGATTACCCCAGGAGCAGCTCCTCGACTCCTCTCATCGTTGTGCGGTGCCATCATTCCTGACCCAGACGTAACGCCAGTTTCTCGCCGTATAAAATTTTGTTAGGGTCACTCCCGAGTGGCCTTTGTCCGCGGACTCCATTGGAATAATGGACGAGGACTTTTGCTTGGTGCGTCATGTCCGAGAGGACTTGGACGAGGACTCCATCCACGCGTGCGTTGACTTATTCTCTCATTAATGATCCGCGGGTCGCAATAAATGCGGGCATTGGAAGTTGGTGGCCGCCACAACTTCCAAGACAGTTGCAGGCCTGCCAGGCGTGCGTCTGGCAGGCGGCCTGGCAGGCAACCTACCCTGCCACCCTGGCGCTAGGGTGGCTGGGTAGACTCCTAGGGTAGTGAATAATATATATATTTATTCATGTATATATATAGGTGTGCTGAGATCATTTAATGTGTGTGAGAGAGGTTGGTGAGTTGTGGTGTGTGCCTTTGTGAGCAACCACTTTGTGAGACTTGTGAGAGAAACACTTTAGTAAAAGAAAGTTGTACACTTGAGATTGCTTTTCTTTAGTTTGAGCTTGTGTAGCTAACACTTGTAAACAATCCTTTATAGTGTATTCTTTCGTGGTTTTTCCCTTGTTTAACGAAGGGTTTTCCACGTTAAATTCGTGTGTTCCCTCTCATATTTCTCTCTACCTCTCCCGACCGTCCGAGAGCTTTGCTCTCTGTTCCTGTCCGAGCGTTGTGTCCGCTCGGTCTTCCGCGCGTTTTGCTCCAACAAATTTGGCCCTCCACTTGTTTGAAGAAAAGCTTCCGAAAATTTCCCTCTCGGTTTTGATGGGCTTTTCTTTAACTCAGACAGACCGGTAGAGAGCTCGTCAACGTAGATGGGAGGAGGATAATGCCGCTGATGCTTTCGGATTAGGTGGTGGTGGTGCCCTAGGCGGCGAAGGGCGGGTGACGGGCGAAACTGCGGCTGCTTTTGGTGGTGATAGCTGTTCGATTTGAAGGGCAGGGAGAGGGAGGGATAGAAGATTGATCTTCTACGGCTGATGAGTTTGAATAGGTTTTTGGGTTTCTTGATGATTTTGGATTTGTTAAGCTTGTGAAGTTTGATTTGGAATTTGGAGGTGATGTTTCTCAGAACTGTTCTGGCTGGGATCATGCTCCTTTCTAGGACAGGAAGGCAAGACATGAGATAAAAGAGGAGGATGATGCTCTCTGCAGACAGCGTTATGTATGTGTGTATGCATGCAAGCTGTGGAGGTGGCTGCGAGGCACGACTCTTATACTACCTAATTTGTGGATAAAAGTAGGGTATTTACCATGGCTTATATCTAACGCTACGCGTTTGGCGCATCATAGAGGGAAAAGTGACTTTGCTATTGCGTTCCTATGTTTCCTTTTTATACTATTTTCTTCTTTATTAAGCACCTGAGAGTAGTGGTTGGAAGCAAATGTTGAACCCTATTTCATGGATCTGGGGTATCAATCCATTAAGAGAAGATTAATTCAACATCTCTCAATTAGAACGGCTCGATTAATATTAAATTATTAGGATTTTTTTTAATAAAAACTAAATAGTAATTTTTTTTAATAATAACTAAAATAACTATTTAATTAATATTAAACGATAGTAATTATGAAAGTTAAATAAACCCTTCTCTTAGAAAGGTTGGCTCCCAAAGTTGCTATTTCATTGGGTTTGAGTTCCATTTATGTGCCTCCTGCCTACCATATTATTGTCAATTTTGGCCAATTTGAAATCACTTTGTTAGGTTTTGCCCATTTGTTCTTAATTTGATAGAAAATCCATCCCATAAAGATCGTTAGGTATTGTTGCGGCTACTGATCCAGATTGAACTGGAGCAGACCGGTTTTTCGTTTCTCTAATCCAGGACTTGCACAATGCCAAAAAAAACAAGAGAATCAAAGGGCCAAACAAGAGAAATTTCTCGGCAGACTCGCCGATACTCAAGTCAGTAATGTCCTTTTTAGAAATAGAAAGGAAATCTTTTCGTTTGATTAGGTCATAGAAATTTTTAAGTGAAAATGTTTGAAATCATTCTCCCTCTCGTCTGGAAGAAAAAGCTTGCATTTTCTCTTATTGTCCTTTTAATCTCAGTGAGATTGGTTCCTTTTGAGTTGCGAGTATTATGAATTTTCTTTGTCACAAAAACCTGCCTTAGGGTGAAAGATAGCCGGTTCTTATAAGATTATGGGGCCGTTATTCCGGTTTCATAACCACCTCGGATAAGGATGGTTGGTTGGCTTAACTTTAAGTGGTTATCGCCGGTTTCGTTCAAAGTGAAAGGTTATCCGGAATGCTTCCTGCTAGCCTTTTGGGTTGCAGCTTCTGGGCATCATCAGTTCGTATTGGGCTATAATTGTTGGGCCTTTGTTATCGACTGTTTAAGCCATAATACACATCACTAGCCCCCCATGCCAGAAGATTAAAATTTTAACTTTTGTCATGTTTCTTTGATGAGACATAGTTCGAAATTATCTGATTTCAATTTTGTCAATATGAAAGTTTTCAGCTTTTATTACTCCGGATTTTAATCACTCTGGATTTTCTGTGACTTTGGTTTTTTGTCACTCCGAATTTTAATGACTCCGAATTTTTTGATCAGCTTGAGACTTGACAAATGACAGAGTGAATTTATTACCATATCCTGGAAATCATTTGTTCTGACACAGATCTTGTTTGGTTTGCCACGTGCCAATCATCGAGCAATGTCTTTTTTGTCACTGCTGTTTGAGCAGCTAATATCTGATTGACACGCGTCCCTTAATTATTTTTGAATTCAAAAAGACACATCCCTTCGAACTTATATCAGGGTTTATCTTATTCATTCCTCTCACACCGCTTTCTTCTTCCCATCCTTGGTTTTGTTTCTTCACTTTAATGGCGCCCAAAGTTGAGTTGATAAAATATGTTCTCACTACCAAGGAAGTGGAAAATATTATTTTTCAGTATAAGATCCCAACAACTTACTTGCTCTCAATTCCATCTGAAAGCGACAGAGCTTGCTCTCCCCCAGACGATTTCATCACCGTATAAGAAGCCCATTTGAAGAGTGATTTTTGCTTTCCTTTGGCGCTCGAATTGCATACAATTTTGATGATTTAAATGTGTCCACTACTCGCTACAATACAAATGCTGTGAAGTATTTCTGCAACCTATGCATATTTTTTTGACTTCATGATATGACCCTAAATACCACCACCGTTAAAGCATTATTCAAATTTTGTCAGTCCGGGGATTGGATTTCCTTGTCTCCTCGTGAACTAAATATTAGTGAGGTTATCTTTGAAACGGTTAAAAAGTGAAAAGATCATTTTTTCTTTCTAGCCATTCCACAGTTAGGCATTCCCCATGTTTGGGGCAAAATACCCGAGTCTTATTCTGGCAAAAATTCTGCAGAGGAGAAAGAATTGGTAAAACCTTTGTTTGAAATGATAAAAATGAATATGGAGTCGTTTTCTGATAAGAAGCATTTATTTTCTTCTGAAATTTTTGTATTGGCTAGATGGGAGCCTCAAATTGAGAGAATTGGGCTATGCGATCCATCACCTAAACGTCGTAAAAGGAAAATGGAAAAGACTATGTCAAAAGAGCGCAAACACCGAGCTGTGTCACTAAGCCGATCATCTTCTTCTGTGGATGCCGGTCTTCCCGAGTCTGAAAGAAAATCCTATTATTGAGTCCTCGGCAAATATTGAGCAGACAATCTCACATGCTGAAGCTTCTTTCGGACCGGAGTCCCTCAATACTGTTGGCATTATTGAGGCTCGTGGTCTATCTGGAGCAGTAGAAGAGTCAATTTTGGATCAGTCGGGTACAGCTGTTGTTGAGAGAACCCAGATTGAAGAGAGATTAGCTGGCCCTTCAATTGACTTGTCACCAACTCCAAAGGAGTCTTTTATCAGTCCGAAAATTTTTTATGTTGATTCTATAATGACCGGAGTGGGAAGGGTCGGTTTGGAAATTTCTACATTGGCTGCGACTATTCCTCATCCCCCTCGAAGTCCAAGAGCCAATTTGCAAATCAAGGAGCTTACTCCTTCAATTGACCGGGTGGCTTCACCTCATCAGAGTCTGTTAATCCCAAGATCGGAGCGAGCATCCACTCCTGCTTCTTCATATCGGTTGTCTCTGAAGATGGCTACTCAGAGAGCTCGTTACATTACAGTAATTTTCTGGACAAAACTTTACCTTTTGCTAATTATGGAATATTCTAATTTTGCATCATACATTTTTTTTTTTTGGCAGACTCAAAAGATGAATGGAGTTTTGAACATTTGTCTACTCCAACGTGATAAGAAAATCAAGCAATTTGAGAAAGAACTCTATGAATCGGAGCAAACACTTGTTGATCCCTCCGTTATTAAAGAGATGAAAAACCAAGCTAGTGCGGCCGCTGTACAAATTGAATCATTTCAATGATGGGTCTCTAGCCTTGAGTTGGAGTTGTAGAAAACTAAGGATGCTTTGAAGTCGGCCGAGCAATATGTATCTAATCTTAGAGGTGACAATGGTATGTTAGGAGCAAAACTAATGGTCCGGCTCAAACCAGAAGAAGTTCGTTCGGCTTTGAACGTTGGATTCTTGGACGACATCCTTTTATGCCAGTAGATTGCCCTCATTTTGGATCCTCAATTTTTGATTGGCTTTTTTGATCCTAAAAATATAGGTGCTCAGCTTAGATTGGACCTAACGGACTTTTCTGAATCTAGTGGATCTTCGATACCACCTCCGGCGAGCCCCCAGCATTAGTTTCATTTTTCTCTTTCCCTTGTAATGATCGAATAGTTCGCAGGAAAAATGTATTACATATTGACTCAATATAATCACTGGGTTTTTATTGAGAAAACATTTTTAAATGCATTGCATTCCACATCTTGGGCACCAATTTTTCATTTAAGGTACGTAACTTATAAGCTTCATTTCTGAGCACAGTAGAAATAATAAATTTGACTTTCTAATTATGAGGGAGCTTATTCCTATTGGCAATTTTACCAGTTGCCTGTATAGTCTTTAGGACTAAGTCTCTCACATCAAACTGTCGTGCCTTTGTTCTCTTTTTGTAATATCACGCAATCCGTTATTGGTAAGTGACTGTCCTCGCTATGGTTGCTTCCCGATATTTCTCCAGTAGATCAAGATTCTCCTTAAGTCATTATGAATTGCTTTGTGAATCAAAATTCTCTATCCGAAGGCTGGGTAATCCAACTTCTACTGGAATTATAGTTTCAGTTCCATAGTACAAGTTGAATAGAGTTTCTCGTGCTGGCTCTTTAGGTGTCATCCGGTAGGACTATAATACTGAGGGTAGTTCATCCGCTTAAGAACCCCCAGCGTCTTCTAGCTTCGTTTTCAACCCATGTAGTAAAGTTCAGTTCGTTACCTCTACTCGGCCATTTGATTGTGGATAGGCAATTAAGGTATGTGCCAACCGGATCCGTAAATTTGTACAATATTTGGTGAAGCGCTTTCCAGTGAATTGGGTCCCATTATCAGTGACTATTGCTTCTGGTATCCTAAGTACAAACTCCATTACATTATGCTCAGTTATCTTTGTAAAGAGAGAAGCTCCAACCCACTTGGTAAAGTAATCAATTCCCACGATGACAAATTTTCTTTTTCCAACTACTATTGGGAAAGGTCTAAATATGTCCAGCCCCCATTGTGCAAGTGACCATAGAGCTTGTAACGATTTTAGCTCGGTCAGAGGTGCATGAGGCATGTTGCCATGTATTTGATAGTTTTCACACCTTTTGACAAAGTTAGGAGCATCTTTCTTCATGGTCGGCTAATAGTAACCCTGCTGCATTAATTTGAAAGTCAGGTTCTTACCTCTAATGTGTGATCCATATATCCCGAGGTAGACCTCACTTAATACGTAGTCTGCTTCCTCTGGTGTGAGACATCTCAAATATGGGATGGAGTATTCACGACGATACATTTTCCCATCTATGATTGTATACCAACTGGTCGTCTTCTTTATGCACTTAGCTTCATCCGAGTTTTTTGGAATGGCTCCATCAAAGATATATTGATAGTAAGGAGTCATCTAGTTTTCATTATTGGTGATTTGTAAGACCTCCTAATCAACTTCCCCAATACCTGGAGAAGTTAGGACTTATCGCATACTCCGGGAATATTGCTAAGAATTTTTCATGGTTGCCGCCCTTGCTAGTTGGTCGGCCTTTTCATTCTACACTATTGAGATATGAGTTACATCTATTTTTTTAAAGCACTGAAAAGCATCCCTTACTTTTTTAAGGTACCTTGCTAAACATGGACTTAACAACTTGTAGTTCCCTTGAATTTGGTTAACCATCAGCTCGGAATCACTATAAACCGTAACATGTTTTGATGAGCATTCTTTGGCTTACCGTAATCCGGCTAATAAAGCCTCATATTCAACCACATTGTTGGTAGATGGGAGTAAAAGTCTTAACGAGTATGGTATTTTCATACCTTCTGGAGTTCTTAATACCACCTTGACTCCATTGCCTGATTGTGTGGATGACCCGTCAATGTACATTGTCGATATAATAGATGATTCAGTCTAGTCAATATCTTGATCATCCATTTCATTACTTTGAGCTAAAACCAAAGTTTCGACTAGAAAATCGGCCAAGGCTTGCCCTTTGATTGACGATTTTGGTCTGTACTCTATGTCAAATTCTCCAAATTCAATTGCCCATTTGACCAATCACCCAGAAGCATCAAGCTTTTATAATATTCCTTTGAGAGGTGGATGGGTGAGAACGATTACTTTATGAGCTTGGAAATACGACCTCAATTTTCTTGCAGAGTATACAAGTGCCAATAATATCTTTTCAGCATGTGTGTAACGACTTTTTACGTTGGATAAAGTTTTACGAACGTAGTAAACTGACCGCTGTATATCTGCCTGATGCCGGATTAAGACTGAACTTAATGCCACATCAGAAACTACCATATATAAAAATAAATCTTCTCTTTCTTGTGGTGACGTTAGGAGAGGAGGGCAGGCTAAATACTCTTTTAATTTTTGAAAGGCAGCTTGACATTCTTCCGTCCATTGAAAATCGTTGGTTTTTGTTCCCCTCAAGGCTCTGAAAAATGGAATGTATTTTTCTGCCGATTTGGATAAGAAACGAGAAAGTGCAGCGAATCTTCCGGTGAGCCGTTAAACTTCTTTAATGGTCTTGGATGGGTTCATATCTACAATCGCCTTTATTTTTTCAGGATTATCCTCAATTCCTCGCATTGAGACTATAAATCCTAAAAACTTGTCCGAAGATACTTCGAAAACGCACTTACTTGGATTCAATTTCATGTAGTGTTTTCGGAGTACTTCGAAGGCCTCTTCTAAATCCATGATATGATTGCCAACGACTTTACTCTTAACAAGCATATTATCCACGTATACTTTCATGTTCTGGCCGATTTGAGTTTCGAACATTTTTGTTCATCAACTGTTGATACGTGACTCTGGCATTCTTCAGACCAAATGGTATTTCTTTGTAGCAAAATGTTCTTTGGTTTGTCATGAAAGAGGTATGTTCTTTGTCCTTCAAACACATATTAATCTTGTTGCAACTAGAGTATGCGTCCATAAAGCTGAGTAACTCATGGCCGGACGTGGAATTTACCAACAAATCAATCCTTAGTAAAGAAAAATTATCTTTTGGACAAGCTTCATTTATGTTGGTGAAATCAACACACATCCTCCATTTTTCGTTACTCTTTTTTACCATAACTACATTTAAGAGCCAGTCTGGATATTGGACTTCTTTGATAAAGTTGGCATCCAACAATTTTTTCACTTACTCCCTTATTGCAATGAGCTTCTCAACCAAATTTGCTTTTGTCTAATGGGCTTGTGATTAGAATACAGACCCAGTCTGTGAACTATTACTTTGGTCAAAATTTCTGACATATCAGATGATATCTAAGCAAAAACATCTCAATTCTGCTGTAGGAAATCAGTTAACCGACTTTAAACTGGTTCGGTTAATGAACTTCCTATTTGTACGCACTTTTTTGGATCTGTAAGATCCAATGGTATGAAATCTGTTGCCTCTCTGGATTGAGCTTGTTGAAGGATGGTTTCATCACGATAATCAAAATCTTCTACTAGCCGATCTTGAACGGTTTGTGTGATTTGAGACAAGTCACAAGTTCGGCCGGTTACTTGATCTCCTAAAATCTCTCCTACACCAAATAGTATTGGGAACTTTATTTTTAAATGGGGGATGGATGTCATTGCGCTAAATGTTATTAGGGAAGGTCGACCAATAATTGCATTATAAATAGAAGGCAGGTCAACCACTAGGAAAGTAAGTTTGTGAAATGCCGTTCTGGGATAAGTCCCCAATGTGACCTGATTGAATGGTTCCTTGAATAGTGACTTGTTTATTTTCTACTTCATACAGTGGTCCATTAGCCGATCTGAGTTGGTTAATTTTCAAACCCAACCTAAAAAAAGTATCGATATAAAGCTAATTACTAGAGCTTCTATTATCTATAAATATTTATTTTATCTGGTAATCTATATTACCATCTGAAACTAAAGCTAACACGTTCAATGGATCAGAGTGTAGTGATTGGATATGATTCATGTCTTCTTTACTAAAGCTAAATATATCATCATTCTCAAATTTTTGTTTTTTACTACTCTGGACAGCATCTGGCCGATTTGAGTGGTGAGCCTTGATCAGTCTAGTAGTTATCATATTCACCATTCCGGCTGCTACACGATTTTTTTGGTTGCGGTTGCTTCCTTTCTTCTTCTTCCATCCTATCAAAGGTATGCTTTGAGTTTTTTATAAACTTTGTGAGGTGTCCCTTTAGAATAAGATTTTTAATTTTCCTCTGCAGAGTCCAGCACTCTTCAGTACCATGTCCAGAAAAATGATGGTAGTGACAGAACTTGTTTTAATCTCCATTTTAAGGGTTCTTTGGGGCCCTTGGCCACTTAAAGAATTTTTCCTCTCATATTTGCATGAAAATGTTTATTCTGAAATCATTCAATGAAGTCAGGTTGAAAGGTCTGAACTCCCTTTGTGCTCCGTCTTTGGACTTCTTTTCGGACTCCTTTGGATGAGACATTTCATCGTCTCCTTTTCTTTTATTGGTGACCTTTGATGAGAAGGGTCCACCCTAAAGGGCTTCTTGGCTTCATTGGCTTTTTTTGCTACCACATATGCTTGTGTAGTGACTTCCACTTCTTTGAAAGTCTGTGGATTCTTATGGGCCAAATATTTAAAATATTCGCCTGACTCTAGATTCGATACAATTGTATTCAATTTGACCTCATCAGTAAGGCGTGGAATTTGGCGAGCTTTAAAGGTAAACCTTGCCATGTAGCTCTTCAAACTTTCATTTGGCCCCTACTTGATTCGAGCCAGATGTCAGGGTTGTTTTTCTATCCTCCGAATGGAGGCAAATTGAGAGAGAAAACTGTCAGCTAAGTCTTGGAATGACTGAGTGGAATTGGAAGGCATTCAGAAAAACCAAATTCTTGCGTCTCCCTTTAGAGTTAAAGGGAAGCATTGGCACATCATCAGCACATCATCGTTTCATCTAAGCTTGAAAGCTTAGCAATGTTTGAAAGTGATCCATTGGATCGATACTTCCATCATAAGTGTCCATAGTCGACATCTTGAATTTTTGAGGAAGTGGACAAGTTCGTATCTCTACTGTAAATGGAGATCTTCTCAAATCATCAGTGCATCCTTCAGGCTTTTCCCCGAAAAGATAGTTCCACATTTTTTCCAACTTCTCCTTCACTTGAGGAGTCACGACGGATCTTTTGGCATTCATGTACATCCTTAATTCTTCTGGAGCTTCAAATTGGCGTGGTTGGACGTTTTTGCCAACTAGCGGCAAGTTGGAAGAAGCTTCCTCTCAATCAAGAGGCCTTCTCTCACTTCAAGGATTCCACCATTCTGTGCTGTCTTCAACGGACCTCGGACCTAATCAACCCTCTAATCGAGATCAGCATCCGCTTCTTCCTCTAGAAAGTATCCTCTCTTGGTCAGAAATATGCTACACTCGTCCGGCTGGCCTTTTCTTTTGCTTATTCGTTATGAAAGTAGGAATATGCGTTGCTGAAGAATAGGCATATGGTTTTTGACGACCCACCTGTTCACATAGGGTATGAAGGGCTTCAAACATATGGTCCATTCATGTGTTTAGTGCTTGCATGAGTTGAGTCTGTCGATTCTCTTCTTGACCATCCAAATGTAGGCTGTTATCAGGAGCGACATTCTCTATTGCAAGAGCACTAGTATGAGTTTCAGTGTTAACCATTTTTATATGTTTTGGTAGTAAAGCAAACTTTTTTAGTCGCTTCCCACAGATGGAGCTAATTTTACAGCTACGGGTCTGGATTGAATTAGAGCAGACTAGTTCCCCATTCCTCTAATATAGGATCTGCACAACACCAATAAAAACAAGAGAATCAAATGGCCAAACGGAAAAAATTTTCCGACAAACTCTCCGATACTCAAATCAGTAATGTCCTTTTTAGAAATTAAAACGAAATCTTTTCGTTTGACTAGTTTGTTGAAATTTTTACGTGGAAATGTTTGAAATCATTCTCCCTCTTGTCTGGAAGAAAAAACTCGCTTTTACTCATATAGTCCTTTTAATCTCAGTGAGATCTGTTCCTTTTGAGTTGCGAGTATTATGATTTTTCTCTGTCACAAAAACTTGCCTTAGGCAGAAAGATAGCCACGTACTTATAAGATTATGGGGCTTTTATCTCGGTTTCATAGCCACCTCAGATAAAAATGGTTGATTGGCTTAATTTCAAGTAGTTATCACCGGTTTCGTTCAAAGTGAAAGGTTTTCCATAATATTTCCTACTAGCCTTTTGGGCTATAGCTTCTGGGCCTCATCAGTCCATATTGGGCTTTAATTATTGGGCCTTTTGTTATAAACTGTTTAACCATAGTACCTATCACTAGCTCCCCATACAAGAAAATTAAAATTTTAACTTCTGGCATGTTTCTTTGATAAGACATAATTTGAAGTTATCCGGTCTCAACTTTGCCAATATGAAATTGCTTCGGCTTTTATTACTCCAGCTTTTAATCACTTCGGATTTTCTGTGACTCTGAATTTTCGTGACTCCGAATTTTTCATCACTCTGGATTTTAATCACTTCAAATTTTCTATGACTTCGAATTTTAATGATTTTGGATTTTTGTCACTCTGAATTTTTGTGACTCCGAAGTTTTTGTCACTCTGAATTTTTGTCACTCCAAATTTCTTATGACTCCGGACTTCTTGTGACTTCGGCTCCGGACTTCTTGTGAATCCAGACTTCTTGTAATTTTGAATTTTTGTCACTCTGAATTTCTTATGAATTTGAATTTTTTGTCACTCTGAATTTTTGTCTCTCCATATTTCTTATGATTTCAGACTTCTTGTGACTCCGGATTTTTGTCACTCCAGATTTCTTATGACTCCGAATTTTACTGACTCCGGATTTTTTGTCATTCTGAATTTTTTATGACTCCAGATTTTAATAACTCCGAATTTTCTATGATTTCGAATTTTAATGACTCAGAATTTTTTGATTAGTTTGAGACTTGACAAATGCCGAAGTGAATTTATCACGATGTCCTGAAAATCATTTGTTCTGACACGGATCTCGTTTTGTTTATCACGTGCCAATCATTGAGCGGTGTCTTTTCTGTCACCGTCGTTTGAGCAGCCAATGTTTGATTGACAGGGGTCCCTTAATTATTTTTGAATTCAAAGGGATGCATCCCTTCGAACTTATATCAGGGTTAATTTGGGCACCATTAAAGTGAAGAAACAAAACCAAGGATGGGAAAAAAAATTCGAACTCACAAAAATTCAGAGTTACAAAAATTCAGAGTGACAAAAATCAAGAGTTATTAAAATCCGAAGTCACGGAAAATCCGGAGTGACGAAAAATCTGGAGTCATTAAAATCTGAAGTCACAAAAATTCAGAGTTACAAAAAATCCTGAATGATTAAAATTCGGAGTAATAAAAGCCGAAACAATTTCATATTGGCAAAATTGAAACCGAATAACTTCGAATTATTTCTTATCAAAGAAACATGCCAGAAATTAAAATTTTAATCTTCTGATATGGGGGGCTATGATGGGTACTATGGCTTAAACAGTCTATAACAAAGGCCGAATAATTAACACCCAATACGGATTGTTGAGGCCCAGAGTTGTAGCCCAAAAGGCTAACAGGAAGCATTCCGAATAACCTTTCACGTTAAATGAAACTGGCGATAGCCACTTGAAGATAAGCCAACCAACTATTCTTATCTGAGGTGGTTATGAAACTGAAATAACGGTCCCATAATCTTATAAGTACGCAGCAATCTTTAAGCCTAAGGTAAGTTTTTGTGACAGAGAAAAATCATAATACTCGCAGCTCAAAAGGAACCGATCTCACTGAGATTAAAAGAACAATATGAGAAAAAGCGAATTTTTCCTTCCAGATGAGAGAGAGAGTGATTTCAAACATATCCACTTAAAATTTTCTGTGACCTAGTCAGACGAAAAGATTTCCTTTCTATTTCTAAAAAGGATATTATTGACTTGAACGTCGAAGAGCCTACTAGAAAATTTTTTCCATTTGGCCCTTTGATTTTCTTGCTTTTATTGGTATTGTGTAGGTCCTGGATTAGAGGAATGGGAAACCGGTCTGCTTCAGTTCAATTCGAATACACAACCGCAACAGGTATTATGGTTTTGGGTTATCCTAGAGGTCAAGATTATAATTACGTATATTTATTATGTAATTATTTATTATATATGAATATATGAAACTATTGGTAATGTTTAAATATCATATATGTGTGTGTACGAGCATTAAGAATATTTAGTAAAGTATGGAAAGTATAACATGCCTAGATGTATAATAGTAAAAAATATATTATTGAAATAATTTGAAAATCATAAAAATACAAACGTACTCTTGAACGGTGATATCCATTTATGCATTATATCTACCTGTCCTATTATCTATTTATTTATTTACTTTAATCCCACTCTAATTTTTAATAAGGTGAGAATAAAATATGAAAAATTACGCCATCCCCTCTTTTGTAATACCTGTGTAAAATAATAAAAAAACATTTATAATTTCTGGCCATAATATGAGCTTCACATCTCTAACGTGTGGATATAAAAGGGCAACATAATGTGATTTATGGATGGAATTATAAAACACATACATCATTGCCAATATTTTCTTTGGTTCAAAATGACTCGGACATTTCGCTATACTTCAACGAATTCACAGGCTTTAGTCCAGTTGGTAGGATTAAAAGTAAGCAGGATGTTACAATTGGTTTGTAATCATGAATATAATTTTACTGTTGTGTGAGAACGAATTTTTATTAGGGTTAAAATATAAACAAATATATCAATAATTAAATTGAAAATATTTTTATATTAAGGACACTGAAAATTTTGATAAGCTTACTAAATTAATGCATTGACCATTATGACACGCTCATATTTGTGTGATTATCAATTTTTACTATTTTTAAACCAAAAATAGTAATTTGCTTTAATTTACTCCACTAAAAACGTACTACACAAGCTATCGAAAAGTTGATTTTTTTCATGAAAATTCTTATAAAATCACTCGTGCATTGAATTCATTATTTGTCAGGAATTGGGGCTTTTGGGGATTAAGAGTTAGTCCTCCCGGGAGGTCCTTCAAACTCCCCACAAAGAGGGGCTTTTGAGCCTAATTTATTTCAAATCTCCGCTAACAAAGCCACAACATTCGTAGTGTTTCACAGGTGGCAGAAGCTCAGATGGTCTGGGTACTATTTTAACCTTCTAGATCAACTAATGCTTTATAATCATTAATACTCAAGCCCCATTTTACCTCTTGTTTTATATTGTAATATAGGCATGGTATAAGTTAAGAAGCAGATTATACCTAGAGTCCATATTTAGGAATTGGGGTTGAATCTTTGTTAAGGTACTCATTAGAACTTATCTGGTGTGTAGTCATTCCATACATGATTATATATTTGAGGTTTGACTTAGTTGATCGAAGCGAGGGAAATAATTCTTTGATACCAAATGTTTAAAAAAAAAAAAAAATCTTGTTTTCATTTAAGCATCCAAATCTTAATTTATAACTTTGTGTGTATGGTGTGTATCTCAATTATATTATCTCATTTTTACCTCGATCGCTTCATCTCACAATCTAATCTTGGTTTGAAAAAAGACTCAATTTATAATAATAATATATCTGATGGTAATATGTAATTAAAAAGTAGCTTCAATTTATAAAATTATGTGTAAGTTTTAGATTAAAAGTTCACTTCTTGAACATTACAAATAAAAACAAAGAATTATGAGGTTGAAATATCTTTATAAGTATTCTTCGACACTCAAAATAATAAAAATAGTAGACAAACTAAAAATGATAAAATGAAAAATGAATAACTTCTTGACAAGGACAACTGTGACAAATGGCGAACCCCCCAAATAAAGAGATCTAAGTTTTAGATTAAAAGTTCAGTTCTTGATCATTACAAATAAAAATAAAAAATTATAGGATTGGAATATCTTTATAAGTATTCTTTGACACTTAAAATAATAAAAATAGTAGATAAATTAGAAATGATAAAATAAAAAATAAATAATTTTTTGACGAAGACAATCGTGGCAAATGGCGAATCCCTCAAATGAAGAGATCTAAGTAGGGTCTTACCAAGGACTTTTTGTGTGTCTCGGGAATAGGAGATTGGTTCTAAGAGCTTATCACTAATAATGACCTTTCCTGCAATCCCTAAAATCAAACTTCTTATTCTTCTCTCATACGGATGAGCAGAAGACAAAAGGTTTTTCAATCTGAGTGCATTTTTTTTATTTATGTTTTTTTAGATTTTAGTATTTGTGGACTTGTGCTCTACTGGAATTATTCCTTTTTATTTTGTAAAAGGCTCTTGTTTGACAGTAATGAGATTATCGCCTCGGTTCTTTAAAAGAAATTGCTTGGAAAATATCTCAAAAAATTCTCAACTTTATTGTTGAATTTCCTTCTTGATTTTTATTTAATATCAAATATTGAATAACTCTTAAAAATAAAATAAATATCTATTATAGATTTTGTACTATTTAAATACTTATGTTATAATAATAATAATAATAAAGACACTATTTTCATATTTTTAAATATTTTTTTTAAAAAAATAATTTTTATCTATTCAATATCAATTTAACCGGTGAAAAGAAAAATTTAAGGCTGTAATGCCATGCATGTCACAGCCCACCAACTCATTCTAAGTCATAATAAGCATGTAACAAAAAGGTCCAAAAATGTGAAAGATAAAGTAAATGTTATATTTTTTGAATTGTTTATATGCTAACGGATGATATTAAAATATAATAAATTTGATAAAGTAGTTTTGCATAATATAAATTGATAACAACAAAAAAAAATTGTGAAAATAACTAGAAAATTCACACTGTGAATAAAATCAAAAAAGAGAAAAAAAGATTTCCTGGTGCAAATAGCCAACACCAACCGAACTATCGGAGCAATATATTTATTTGAATTTGTTTTATCCAAATTTTGGAAATTGATATCCATGATATGCAAGTGACCTGAAAAAAAATATTTATATATTATATTATTATAAAATATTAAATATTAGTCATTAAATCAATATTAATCCAACGGCTGTGCATGGCATAGTGGGGAGCTGCACGCAACCGCCCCCTCACCTGGACTTAAAATGTGGTCATGAAGTTTTATCTGATATAAAACTGACCTGAAATTGAAATTGGATACAAAATTTTAAAATAAGCTTTAGAGAAAAAAAAAAAAAGAAACAGGGAGGGTGAGAGAAAAAACTTCCCCCTATTTAGAGCGTTAGTTCTAAGCAAACAGCAAAACATTCCAAGGTCAAATTTCTGAAATTGAAAGATTATTCTGAGGTCCTTTTCATTTTACTGTCAAATCAGAGTAAAAACCTTTAAAATTTTTTTGGCAAATGTAATTCCCACTACTAATTTTGCTTAAATAACCGACGAATTCCTAGAACAGTTATATATACATATATTTTTTAATATGTATCAAAATTGAGATTTTATTTAAGATGATGGTTACCCAGAACAGTATCCAAGTCATAATTTTGTGACCCTAATCCGACATATCACATATAACAAATAAAATGACCCGGATTATTCCCCTCCTAAGTAGACCATTCCGATGCTCAAGTTATTACTGTATCCTAAAATTTAGCTGCAAACCTCCTGCATTTAGAGGGATTACAGGTAGTTCTTATGGGCTCAATGGGATAAGTTGGCCTTTCAGAAGTCAATTCCCTTGTGGCCCTGCTACCGATCAGTACTTGGCATTCATAGTGAGTTGAAGTTTTGTGACATTGCCTCTCTAGGAGTCTTTGAGCTCGGTAAAGAGAGTAGTAAACATATCTCCTATGAAACGTGGGAGATAACTCTCATGACAACTCTCCCTCTGGGTCTTCTTTATATTGAATGTGGCAACAACAGAGGGAGTGAGAGAGAGTGATGTTTATCTTCTTTGTTTTTGAGTTAGAGTTCTTAGGATCCAGATTCTAGGAGCAAAATTTTCAGATCCTCATTAATGAGATTTATTAGAGTATTCATAGGCTTAAGGACAAAAATCATCATTGGAAGGGAGCTCGTGGCTAATCAACTATATATTCTTGGTCAGATGAAGAGTCCTTTTTTTTTTTTTTTTTTTGTGAAAATTTTTCCTGATGCTATAGAGACATCCCACCAATGCCTACTTTTCTAATCATTTTTCCAGCCAGTGCCTAATATTTTTTTATTATGTTTGACATGTAGACTCTAAATCCTTCTTTCGGGCAGCTGCAGACCAATAGTTAAAACCTGGGGTCAGATTGTAAGGTTTTTATTTTTAGCAACTTATATAATTGTAATTTAAAAAATTAATATGATTAAAATTGAGGTTAAAGAATGTAAAAAATAAAGTTAAAAGAAAAAAATTATAAACCAGATGCATATCTCACCCGGCCCCCAGGCTGGTGCTTGCATGCCTGCCTAGCGCCCTCCGTGCGCTCAAGCGCCCCAGCAGGCACGAAAAATAGAACAGGTGCACTTGTCGTGTGCCCGAGTGTCCTAATAGGCTCGGATTCTAGTAGCTCCGTGTTCGTACCATACCCGACCTGTGCTCAAGTGCCGGACTTTTGTAAAAGTTGGCCATGGACCAACTCCACCGCATTCCAAGTGGTGGAGGAAAGAGAGAGTAAAAAATAGAGAGAGATGGGCAGAGAGAGAAGGGAAAAGAAAGAGAAATAGAGATAAAGCTCTATGAAGGTAAATTCAAAACATTCGGACCAAGAATTTTAGTATATCAGGCGAAGGCAAGTATATTTTTAACTCACTCTTTCCATTGTTGTGATTTATTCCCACTCTTTTCTAATATTATTGTTCTAATACTCTCCAAACTAGAATTTTGAAGTAAAAGTATAAAAATTTTGCATATTTATCGGTATATCATGATTTTACAGTAAAACTTATTAAAAACTCCTATTTAATTATCTGTATCGTAATTATATATTTTTTTCTTTGAATTCTCTTCTTGTTTAGATGTATAAAAATAATTTTTAAATATTTTTATTTCATAAATATTAATTTTAAATTGTTACATGTTATTTGTATATAATAAAAATATACTGTATATTTAATTATATGCTACATGCTTAGAAAATTTGTATTAAAATTTTTAAATTTTTTTCTGCATGTTTTACAATCAAATTTTATGTTATGAAATTTATTATGATGAAAATGTATCAGATATTATGAAAAAAAAAAAGAAGAGACTTTGTATCTTTGTCAATAAAAATATAAACTGCTCTCCAAATGAGTGAGTATTAAAAATTAAGAAGTAAAGTGTATAATTTTTCTTAAGTGAAAAAATTAAGAAATTGGGCTAAGGAATTTTTCAGAGCATAATATTCCTTGGGATATTGTAGTGGTAAATCAATGACTATCCTATTGTAACTGCGGGAGATATATAAGTCGATGTCTAGCTTCATCTATTGGGTTATAAGTAGTACCGCCCACGTCTGGGTGTTGAATAGGATACCATAGCCTTAGATTGTGTGAAAACATACATAATTATTTTCTTGATTGTTCACCATGTTAGTTGATAATACCTACTAACCCTGATTTTTAAAGATAAATAAGTTTTTGATGTTATATATGTATTATAATTTTATTCCTTCCGATGATATGATTTAAGTAAAATGTGCATGTTATTACTATATGTGATATCTTATTGAGTATTTAATTCACTTTCTTACTATTTTACTAACCTTTAGATATTTAGTACGACTTGATGTCAGATGATGAGGAATGAAGATTAGGAGTTTTGTTTCTAATGCTTAGAAAAAAGGATTTTGTTATTCTAATTTTGATGTAATAAATATATGTAAAATTTTAAAAGTATGAAATAATGTATTAAATTTTGATGGTATTTGTGTAGTATTGTTTCTGTAGACTTTTATAGATATTATGTATACTTTCATAGGATATGGTAGAATTATTTTGATTGATAATTTTTAGCAAGCATCTTTTCTTAATAAGATTAGATATCATACTCCTATAATATTGTGCTAGAATTACTTATGATGTGGTGATTGTATGGATCCTGTATATGTATATGTTTATATATATGTGTGTGTATCATTAATTAATTGAGATAATAAGTTAATGACAAAAATGAAAATGTGAGACGTCATAGGTAGTATTAGAGAAATATTTAAAGAGATGCTGTAGGAATTTGGTTGATTGATATTGACGTGGAAGCTTAGTCTTGGGTTTGATTGGCTAAGTTAAGATTAGTTAGTTTTAGATGAACCTTAAGCCCTAAATGCAGTCCTATGTTGACTGTCTGTTAAATTATTAGTTCGAATATGGTGATCTAAATTGAGTGTTAATATTTTTACCAATAGGATTTAAGAAATGGCTGACCGAAGAAGAAAGAATACTCGCATTGATGCACGTCCGGACTAGGAGGAAGAGTACTTGAACTTATTGGAAAGAATGACCGATATTATTGAATCAATGGAATTGTGTAATTTGGTGCCTAGTTCCAACTCCAACCTCAACAAATCCCAGACACACAATTTATGATAGATTTATCAATGAACAGGTCGCTAAATTTATAGGGGATCCAGATCCAATGAAGACAGATACGTGGATTTAGAGACTTAAAAAGTTCGTCAGTATCATTCACTATCCCGAGAATGATAAGGTAACCTTTACTTCTTACAGATTCGATGGAGAAGCTAATCACTGGTGGGCAATGCAGAAGAGATTTATGGGAGTGCCAGAGAATGAGATTACATGGGAAATGTTTGAGGATACGTTTATGAAAAAATATTTTCCTACGAGTCTTCGAGAGCAAAAGAAAGAAGAATTTGCACGGCTCAGGCAAGGAAACTAGTCAGTAGCAAAGTACAATATAAAGTTTACAGAATTATCCTGCTATACTCCTTACCTGGTCAAAAATAAAGTCAGGAAAACTAGGAAATTTTAGCAAGTCTTGAAAGATGAAATCAGGAAGTAGCTGGTAACTTTAAAGCTACGAACTTATGGAGATGTGTTAGACTGGACACTTTTGTTTGAGAAGAAGCTCGAGAAAGAAGAATACTTTAAGAAGAGAGCAGAAAACCGTGGAGGTTCAGGAGCGAGCTCTAGTTCGGGAGTAGGAGGACCTGCCAAAAAAGTTAAGGTGATGAATAAAGGGAAGAGTAATACTATAATTCAAATAGTACCAAGTCTTAAAAGAAATCAAATGCATTGATTGATTTAGTAGTCTTAACTTAAAAATTTTTGATATACTAAAAATTTAGAATTAACATGTAGTTTATTTCGCTGATTCAGCTGTCAGTTCGGTAGTTGGTTCAGGGCTAGCTCGAGTTAATTTTTCCAATACAATTTTAGCATAATTACTTAGTGATTTGTCTACCAGTTTATTGTTGATTTAATGGCCGGTTTAAATATTGATCCATGCTAATTTTCACGACTAAATTTCAACATTAGCAAGCCGGTTTAATGAGCCGGTTCAAGGGTTCAATGATTTTCCATAAGTTAAAAATTTCAGCATACGTTGGGTCGGTTCAGCTACTAGTTTAAGGCCTGATTTGGTAGCCGATTCGAGGCAATTTTTACAAGTTGACTCTTTAACATCATCTCATGACACGTTAGTTGGTTCGGCCGCTGGTTTAGCCGGTTTGGGGGCCGGTTCAAGGCTGGTTTCATAGCTACAAATTCAGCATCAGCATGGATGCTGTTAGCTACTTCAGTTACTGTTTAAGAGCTCAATTCAGTTGTCAATTCGGGATATCCTTGGCAACAGGTTTGCAGGTAAACAGTTCAGTCTTATTACATGATAATTTGGCCGGCTTGGATGCCGATTCAACCCATCTAAAGCCCAGTTCAGTCTAATTTCCTAGGCTACTAAGTTCAGTATAAGTACTGATATTGGAGCCAATTTTATTGTTGATTTAAGGCCCAATTCAGTGGCTAATTCAGGTCTAATTTTACAAGTTAACACTTCAATATCACCGCAAGACACTTAGGCTAATATGGCTACTGATTCAGCCGATTTATGGGCCAATTCATGGCCGGTTCAATAGTTGTAAATTCAGCATCAACATGGATACTGTTAACTGGTTATGTTGCTGTTTAGGGACTCGGTTTAGTGACCGGTTCGGGTCCAAATTTATGGATTGACACTTCAACTTCACCAAAAAATACTTAGGCTAATATGGTTGCCGATCCAACCGATTTAGAGGCCAATTCATAACCGGTTCAGGGCTGCCATTTCAGTATCAGTATGGATACTATTTAGTTGATTCTGTTGCTATTCAAGAGCCCCAATGTCTGGTTTAAAGTATTTCTAACAACCAGTTCACAGGTTAATACTTCATCCTTAGTACATGAGGACTTGGATGGTTTGGCTGTCAATTCAGCCGGTTTGAGACCCAATTCTGTTTATTTTTTTCAAGCTGCCAAATTCAGTATTAGCATCAGCATGAATACAATGGCTAGCTTTGTTGCTCATTTGGAGATCCGGTTTAGTAGCCGGTTTAACCTATTTTCATGGGTTGAATTTTTACAGTATTAGTAAGAGGCTTAGCTAGTTGGTTATTGATTTGGAGCCGGTTTGGTGGCTGGATTGTGGCCAGTGCAGTTAGTTTTTAGCAGCCGGTTCAGTTATTGGTTTGTTTAAGCTAGTATTCCAGCTCTCCATCATTTTATTTCTTATTCTAAAATGATGATACGATAAAAATAGAAAGGAACTGAAGTATTGGAACAACAATACTTAATGGGAATTCACAAAAATCAGCAACAATTGAAGGAACGGTATAAACTACACTTGCCCAAAATTCAGTTTTATTTCTCTTACTTTTGGTTCACTCCCTTCTGCTTCCCGGTTCTTCCTTCTCTCCTTCCCATCGTTTCCCATCTTCTTCACACTAAACTTAATATATTTTGAGGGTAATAAAGTTGATTCATCACTACTCAATTGTGCTGCTGCTAGCACTTAAATTTGCTCCCAGAATTTTGGTTGAGCTGTTTGAATTTCAGCTCCTCATTCAGCTCATTCATCCACCCATTTTTGCTGAATTGTTGCCTTAGGAAACTGCCCTGTGTTGAGGTTTTACTGGCTCCTAAATCAGCTGATGTTGCTGCCTGCTTAAGGCCCGAAGTGCCGCGTTCCATTCTCTCACTTCTACTTGCTGAATTTTTTGCTGATGTGCTGCTAAAGTACTGCTGCCGTGAGCTGCTCTCCTTGCTGAATTTTTGGAAATTCAGCTAAAGTGGAACTGCCGTGTGTGTGTGTTGTTTTCCTATTGAATATTTGGAACTATAATGTTGCTGTGTGGCAGCTTCTCCTTGCTGAATTTTTGATGATTTGTGGTGTATTTTAAGCCTCCAAGTGCCACGTTCCACTCTCTTTATATTTTCCTAAATCTGCCGAAGTGTGTGCCATGCTGCTGATATGTTGCTGCCGTGAGCCTTTTCCTTGCTGAATTATTGTATAATCACATATATATATATATATATATATATATATATATATATATATATGCTGCTATCTGGTGCCCTGCTAAATTGTCATATACATACAACTGCCCGGGTTGTATTTGGCTGATTATATTTAATTTGGTTGCTTACCGGTTAAAAATTTAGCAACTAAACTAATTTCTTGTCACCCCAAAATTAATTCGGCTGTTAACCGGTTGAAATTTCGATCGCCGAGTTATTCTTTTGTTAACCGTAATTAAATCGATTGCTGACCGGGTCCATCTGATAATTTTTCGTGTTATCGTTGTATCTCGGAGTGAACCTATGGCTTTTAGGTTTATAGCATAATCAATATAATTAGCATCGTTTTGAAATTTGATGCTTACCGAAATCCTTAGACTTATGAAAGTCTTTAAGTCCACATATTTTAAATTCAACGGTTAGTAGTTTTGAGATATCAAATCATTCAATCTAAATTTTTCTGTATCCTTTGACTTTGATTTTATTTTTGTTTAATTAATTATGATTTTCTTGATCGAAAAATCTCGATCCTTATAATATCCATATGTTGGATTTTAAGAGTTGCATTAGTAGACTTTATCACTTGTTTTACATGACTAGAAGATGAACTCCAAACTCTTTATCAGCTACCAATGGTAACCAGAACAAAGACAAATTTTGAGGTTTGAATTGGTTGGGAGCCATTTTCTTCAAAATCAACGCATTTCTTATTTCTAACTGCCTTTTTAACACTCAATATATAATCAATTTTTTTCGTATTTCTGTGAATTTAATGGGCCTGAGATTTTTTTTTCAAATCCCTTTCAAGAGATGTAACCTTGTTCTCAAGAGTCATTCAAAAATTTCGAATTATTGAGCTTTTCTTCTAAATTTGCGAGACCTATGTTCAAGTTTAACTTTTCATTTTCCAACTCTTCCCTTTTTTTTAGGACTCTTATTTGATCATTTTATTTGGAGACTCTCATAAAATAATTTATTAAAAGCCTTTTAGATATCATCAAAGTCATTGTCCAGATCAATAGGTACATTATCATTTTCTAAGTTTGTCCTCCTCGTCATTTTCAATGAAAGAGACAAATGCTACAAAATTTGAGCAAATCCTGAACTTAAAAGACTCACTGTCACTTTTTTCTTCATCAGATACAGAGGCAATCAATGCTTTTTCATTGTCATATTTAAAGTTAGGATACTTTGTCTTAATGTGACCAAAGCCCTGTCACTTGTGACATTGTTTGCCTTACAATTTCTTATCTTTAGAATCCTTTTTGTCCTTTTTGTATTTCTTATTATTGTTAGATTCTTTGGATTTTCTAGAGGTACTTTTTGATATTTTTCAATAACTTTTCAAGTTATTTGGCAAAGAGGATAATGTTTTGTCACCAACAAACTTATTCCCAACTCCATCACAAAGTTTTCCTTTGACCTATTTAAGAATAATGGATTTGTTCCTTATTGATTAAAGAAGAGATAATTCGTAGGTCAAAAATATCTGACCAGTTTTTTAATTTTAATTCAATTAAGATTTTTGCTTTCCTTGATAATTGAAACCTTTGGACAAAAATGCCCAGGTAATGATCACAAAACTTTCAATGTAATTCTCTTTTTTTTTTTTTTAAATTTTTTTTATAAATTTAAGATAGAATCAATTATATCATTTAATTTAGCATAGAACTTATCAAAATTTTCATCATCCTTCATTCTAAATTTTGTAAACCTAGTGGCCAACATTTGGAATATAGAATTCTTGATGGATTTCATGCCTTCATGATTGATTTGTAAGATATCTCATACTTTCTTAACCCATGATTCTGACCGAAAAAACTCCTAAGATTTGCTCAGCAGCGAAATCGAATTTTTTTTTGATCTTTTGGTAAACTGAGCTTTATTGCTAGTGACTCTTCAAACACTATTGAAAATCTAGCATCCACTCTATCAACGGAACTCCAAAAGCTCCGAGGATCGAACAAATGTTAAAGGGGATTTAGAATTTTGATAACGAGGGAAAAAGCAAATAAACCTCGCAAGGATATGTGGTTTTCTCCTTCAAAGAAGCACTTCAATCACCCAAACACAAACTACTCAACAATCTATTTTTCATCATGTGATAGATAGGGGAGATATAATAACGTATTTATATGGTAGAGAAAAAATAGGATTTTAAATGTCTGAAGTCTGAAAACAGCAAATCAGCTCACTTGCTCAACATGTGTGCACATTAGGCGTGAAACAGCAGTTACTATGGTGCACGCGCTCTCTAGTGTGATCAACCACTTTCCACGCACGAGCATTATTTAGGCATGTACAATGTTAATTTTCGCTATAATCAACAACCGAGTAGTCTTCATGTATGCCTTAGGCATGAACAATGCAAACTTTTACGGTAATCCATGCTTGAGTGGTCTTCATGGGTGGATTAGATGGGGGCTAGATGAGTTGTAGAAATTGCCAACTATGGAATTCCTAACACGTGGTACAATGAGTTGTACTTCTGGCTGATCATCTCGTTTCCGAGTGCTTTCTGCCGCCCTCGAGTTTAAGGATTTCTCGCTGTAAGCCTTCTTAGACAGAAGAAATCTGTTTCTCCGTGTTACTACTTTCCACAAAAACAGTCCTCAATCAATTGAAAATACATCACAACACAAGGAATCCACTCTAGTTTCCAGTGCAACGCACAGTAAAATGCAAACCTGAAGCCACAGCACGAATTCAAATCCAATCACCATTCCTATTGAGATGAAGCCCAGCAAGAACAATGAACTCAAGCTCTAACTGTTTATTATATTTTGGTCACTCCCTTATGATTGTCATAATAATTGGATGGTCATCGGAAGGTCGTACAAGGTTTGCGCGATGATCGGAGTATTTACACATGTGGCAAGTGGCCGAGGGCTTTTATGCTCGAGCACCAAGAAGCAACTGGGTGCCAAGACCGATGGACAACTAGGGTACCAAGGCCAAGGGGCGGCCGGATGCCGTGGCCGAGGGCCAAATACTGATGTCGAAGGGTGACCGAACAACCTAGTCCGAGAGGTGATCGAACTGCAGATGCAAAGGGTGGACCGAACTCCAGAGACCGAAGGGCGATCAGATTACTTATACTAAAGGATGATCAGCGACCGGTCCCAGTGGCCCACAATGAAAAAGTGCATGAAACTCCTTTTATGGTTTATAAAAGAAAGTATGAATGAAAGAAAAGTGACACGAGACAGAGAGCAAAAATAGCTTTTTGTCTACAGACCAGTGAGCGCTATTAATGAAAGAAAAAGAGAGAGAGTGGAAAAGAAAGTAAATACCAATCCATTTTATCTTCATTGTTGCTTGGGTTTGTCTGATTCAAGGTATTGAATCCTTGTAATCATATATTTGGAGGTTTGTATAACCGATTTTATATAGTTGAGATTCTCTGACGCATAATTTAGTGGTTTTTTTTTTCTTATTCAGAAAAAGATTTTCATATAAAATTGATTGTACTTTGTCCTTTGTCTACTGTGCATTGTTGTCGTCGTCATTCAGTTTTCCCTCTCGGTTTATCCAAGCCATCCACAGATAACCCAACAAGTAGTATCAGATACAGGTTATCAGTGGCAGCTATTGAGTTTTGTTAGAATCAATAGAGGACGGGAACAGGATTATTTGTTTGAATAGTACAAACTAAGTATTTGGTGGAGTAAGATGAAAGACCTACTGTTTGTCAAAATAATGCATCTTCTAGTATTCGCCACACAAATGTCCGAGGTGAAGTCCGAGGAGGACTGGGCTTTTTAGCACTAATAGGTTTGTGCCTATGTTCGGTAACTTGTGAACGACAACGTATATAGTCACATTTGAAATGAGATGAACGCGAAGACACTGTGGGGGAAGCTAGAGACATTGTATGCTTCTAAAACTGGTAACAACAAGTTATTTTATTTGATAAAACTGATGCAAGTGAAGAACAAGGAGGGCACATCCATTGCTAACCACTTGAACGAGTTCCAAGGATGCGTATACCAATTGAGTGGAATGGCCATCAAGTTCGAGGATGAGTTATTGGGCTTATGACTGTTGACAACCCTGCTAGATTTCTGAAAGATGATAAGGATCACCAACATCAATATTATTCCAAACGGTGTAGTAACTCTGAAAATAGTGAAGGGAGCCATCTTGAATGAGGAGATGAGCCGTCAGTCTCATGGATCCTCCTCTCTGCACTCCGAATTGTAGGTCACAAGCCATGGGAAAGGAATAAAGCACACAGTCCTAAATTCGAAGGGAAGAGCTGAAGTAAGTCTCGGTGGAGGTACCAGAACCTCGAGTGCTTCTATTGTGGCAAGAATGGTTATATAAAGCAGAATTGCTCGAAGATGAAGCAGGAGAAGGAGGGCGGAGGCAAGCGTGAAGAGAGGAGGGATACAATGATAATGTTCGGGCCTCTGTCACTCTTTTCGAAGACCTTCTGGTTGTCCACGCATGAGAGACATGAAACTTTTCGAATTAGGAGATGAATTGGGTGATGGATAGTGGTTCCTCATACCATGTGATATCGAGGAAGTCCTACTTTACTAGTTATATGCCCAGGGGATATGGGGTATTGAAGATGGGTAACAATAATTCATCGAGGATTATTGGCATCGGGTATGTTAGCTTGTGAATAAGTAACAGGACGAAGCTTGTGTTGAAGGGTGTGTAACATGCCCCATATTTGCAATTGAATGTGATTTCAATCGGAAAGTTTGATAATAAAAGCTTCAGTATAGTGTTCGAAAGTGACCAATGAAAACTCACTAAGGGAGCCTTAATTGTGATAAAAGGAACAAAGCAATCAAGCCAGTATTTGATGAAGGCTTTGGTTGCCAAAGATAAAGCCAATGTGACCAATGTGAGCATTTGTTAAGGTGGCGAAAAAAGGAGGATGAAGAAGAATGCAATGAGGAGTGATTTTACCACGGAGGAGAAGACAAAGGGGAGTGGAACTACTTCAGGTTTGATGGAGCGGAATAAGGTATCATTCAAGCTTGCAGAGGCTGACACCGAGACCCCATTTGATGTGAAGTCACCGAAGGGCAAGTGATGACCATCGCCAGTGAAGGCAAAGGGTCTCCCATAAAGTCGTGAGGAAAAGTTTGTTAGATTTTGGTCACTCTCTTGTGAGTTTTGTAACAAACGATGGTCATTGGAGGGTCGCATAAAGGTTGTGCGAAGATCGAAATGTTCACGCACTCGACGAGTGGCCGAGGGCTTTCATACTCAAGCACCGAGGGGTAACCGTGTAAGGATCAGGCTGCTAGGACATAGCAACCTAGCCTTAACAGGAAAATGACCAAGGAAGTTGTTGGGTTTGGACACTTCTTATGAGATAACTCAATAAATGAAAAGTCACCGGATGTCGCATAGGACTTGTGCGGTGTGCTATAATCTGGCTGCAGCAAAGGACCGAGGACGACCAATGATATCAAGGGCTGAGGACCGTGGAGATATGGCTCGAGGACTTGTGTGGGATATGGTCAGAATGGATCTGTAGGAGGAGTGGCCAATTTGACAAGAGTGGGCAAAATGGCCGGTTGGCCAAAATACCCGGAATGGTGCATTTGGGTGGAGTGGTGCATTTTGCTGGTTTGGCGCAAAATGCCGAAACAGTGCATTTGGGCGAAATGATGTATTTTGCCGATTTGGTGCAAAATTCTGGAATGGTACATTTGGGCGGAATGGTGCATTTTGGGCTGAATGGTGTATTTTGTCGGTTTGGTGCAAAATGTCGAAATGGTACATTTTGGGCAGAATGGTGCATTTTGGGCAAAATGGTGCATTTGGGCGGAATGGTGCATTTTGCTGGTTTTATACAAAATGCCATAATAGTGTATTTGGACGGAATGGTGTATTTTGGGCGGTTTGGTGTATTTTGTTGGAATGAAGCAAATTGACAAAATGGATCAAAATGCCAGTATGCAAATAATCGGTATGGTTTTACCGGTTTGATTTGGCAATTTGGGATACAGTTTGGATTTACCAATATTCTTTTATGGGTATGAAATGACAGTTTGGCAGAAATTGATGGTATGAAATTACCGGAATGGTTATAAGTAAAATGCCGGAATGGTTATAAGTGAAAATGCCAGAATGGTTATAAGTAAAATGTTGGAATGGGTATGGATAAAAATACCGAAAATGTTATTTGACCGGTATGGGTGAAATTTACTAGAGTAAAAATTCTGCCAGTATGAATTTAGAACCTTCAAAAAAAAAAGGCGAGCTCTAGAAAGATCTAGAACCCTCTAGAGAGGGAGAGCTGAGCCTATAAATACTGGATGAGGATGAAAGGAAGAAAAAGAAGAAACACATGACGCAATAGAGCAGAGGAAAGAAAAGGAGAAGGAAATCCAACGACTTCCAACACGATCAGAGTAAAAAAAAACAACAAATCATGTTGAGGCATGTGTACCCTAAGCTTTATTCTTCCTTATTGTTGCTTTTCGGTTTCTCCCTTTTGGTATTATTGTTCTAAAACCCTCCTCCTTTAATATTCATATGTAATATCACATGATTTTCAATTCTCTCATGATTTTATAAATGAATGACATATTTAAGAATGAGTATTATGATTTATGAGTTCGATCTCATTATATAACTCACGTTTCATGTCCGAATCTATTCCAAATGTTTTCTCTCTAATCCTAGCTCGAAAATTTGAAGGTATGAGTCATGTGGATTTTGAGTTATGGGATGGAAATATTCTGTTATGAATTATTTAAGCTTATTGGATGATTTTATCTGTAATTTTATTAAAAGATATGTTGTTCAAAATTATTGAGAACTCTAAGGCTATTTGAAAGACTCAATTATGAGAAGTTAAAGTGGCTCTTAAAGAAAGATAAATTAAGACTAAGGAACGCGATTAAAGATTCCCCAAGTTAAGCTAAAATCAGCAAGAAATTGGACAAAGGATTTGATATTCAGCAGCTTACATTCTCTGGCATGCTATAGATATTATAGTAAAAATTCAAGGATTATCCTGGCCACGTGTAGTAGCGGATAATATTTTTTGGCAAGCCTTAAGACGTTACAGTGGTAATCGAGGATAACTCCGTCCATAGAGTGATATGTAATCCGCCTTCCTCGGGGTGTTACTATGGAGGAATTCGACTTTTGATCATTCTACTCTTGAGATATAAATAAGGAGGATTTGATTTTTGATCATCCTATCATTGCGATGTAAATAAGGAGAAAATCTTTGGCCTTCGATTTTATGGAGTGAACACAATCTGTCTTCGATTATTTATTTTCACAACTAGTAGGGCTTAATAGCCCTGATCTCTCAATATAATAAAGATTAAAGGACAAGTAAGTTTTGAGTTATTTCATAATTTTTATCATATTTTTTTTAACTAAAGATAAGTGAAACAATTAACTGAAGGAAAAGATAAGATAAGCAAAGGTAAGGTCTTGTCAACAAGCTCATGTTTACGCATCATTTTATACTTTTGCATTATCTATATGTATAATTGGCCCCTAAACTCTTCGATGACTAAGATAAGTAAAGGAAATCATTGAAAGAGAAGATAAAATAAATAAAGGCAAGATTCTTTTCACAAACTCGTGTTCATGCATCGTTTCATGTTCTTACATCATCCATATGTGTATTTGACTTCTTATTCCTTCGTTACCTCTTTTATATATATATATATTTTTTATATGAGGAATTGCATATCTTATTTTTATGATATCTTACTGAGCCTAAAGCTCACCCTTTGCTATTTTTGCCCCCTACTAGATGGCACCAATGAGCAGATACCTAATAAAAAGAGTAAAGGTAGGAGATAGCTAAAGCAAGGTTGCTGAACCTCAGAGACTTAGAAGTTTTAGACGTGTTGATGAAATATGAATAGAAATAATTAATGTTTGAATAAATATTGTGTATTAAATTATGGGATGGTATAATGTAAATTATTATGGACTTTTGTTATACTTTCACAGTTTATTTGTGGTTATAGTCATGCTTTCGCAGGTACAATGTTAGATTTTATGCAGGTCTTAGATGACATCTCTCATCTGATCCGATATAGTAGTTGAAATTACTGTGTTGGAGTTATAAATGAAATAACATTTGATTGTGATTCTGTAGATATGTTGTGGTTAAAATTTGAAGTTCATTTATATATATGTCTTATACAGGGTTTATTATTCAGGTTATATGTATAGTTTTCGTCTATATTTATGAGAGACTCTACTCAATTTTCTACAGAGATTCTTGTATTAAATTAATGGCGTATTAGTTTAATTTGTTAAGTATGATTATTGACGGAGGTCATTAGTAGATTATAACTCGTTCTGTCACAGTTGGTATTAGAGAAAAGAGATACCTTAGAAATGATCAATCTTAAAGCGGAAGTATAGGAATAGTCCGGATTGAGGTGAGAATCAGTTAGGATTAGATGAAAGGTTAAGGTGATTAATCCTTTTAAGGTCGAAGTAGTTAAGGGCCGTGATATAATCTAAGGCCAAGGTAGATATTAAGGACCGAGGTTGCAACTTAAGGACCGAAGTAAATATTAATGACTGAGGTGTAGAGTGTATAAAGTTTAGGGGTTTAATTTTCAAATGTATTGAATAATTGTTAACCCTTAAATTGAGGCTTTTAGTTGATTAAATAGTTTAGCTAGGATGATCTAACCAATTGATGGGCGACAGGACAGGCAGATGGTAGAATTCGGAAGCCTACGGATCTGTAGCCCTAGGTTATGAGGTTTGATTTGGCTTTTGAAGTAGAAAATCTAATTTGAAATCTGCTTTGAGGCCATTTGTCCTGAGATGATTAAATTACCACTTATTGAGATTGTTTGGGATAATAACTAATAGTCGAATATCTGGATGACCCTTTTGAGGCTTATTATGGATGAATAGTAATTTTGAGAGTCTGGGTAAAAGGATATGGTGCCAGAAGAAGGATTTTGTTGGATTCTTACGGATTATGTAAGGATGATCGGTTTAGGGCAAGATAAAGAGTGTGCTTCGAATGATTATGTGGGAATGATTAATCCGATCAATATTTGGGTCAATGACGAAATTGGGCATGAGATAATAGAGAAAGTGTTGCTCGAATGAAATTTATTTCGCTGCCTATAAGTTGAGTATGATGCAAGTCAATGGTGGGCTTCTCAGTGTCACACCCATCTCTTGGGATGTTCTTAAAGGCAATTTTTAGAAGAACCCCTTTCTTCATGTGACATTTGGGATGGCTAGAAGTTGAAGTTAGTTGTTAAAGACGAGGAAATAAGTTTGTGACCCTAAGATTGTGTACAATTTTATATGTGTTTCAATTTATAAAATGGATTATGATGATGCCAACCCCTGATGGGTAAATCTCTGTCTGATAAAATTATGTATCTAGTTTGAAACTATGAATGATTAACTAATTTAATTTGAAGTACCGAACCTTGATAGGATACTAAGACAATTTGGTTGGCAAATTGCCATACTAGTGTAGATAATTTTGAAAAAAGTATTCTGATTTGCAATTGGGGTCATAGGTTTTAAAGTATCAGATGAGTCACAAAAAGAGGTAACAGAATTAATATCACTGTAATTACAAGTTGTATGATGAAAATGCATGCCAAGTGTAGGTGGCATATTAAACCATACCTGAAAGTCATTATGCGGCTAAAAGGAACTTCAAGGATGTTATTCAAAGAGAAGACTAGCCTTTCTTATTTTCTGATTGACAATTAAGGCTGCTGTTGAGAATAAGTCGGAATTGACACTGATTGAGTCGATGAGGCCATCTAGGGATTTCTGAAAGGTGAATTGCCTAAGAAATTAATGATTTGATATTGAGAATCCTTAAGATTAAAATATTCATAATAGAGGTGAAGGGTAAACCATGAACATGTTTCAATATCGGAGAAGTACAGGTAAGAAATTGTTAAAGGAGGAACCCTTGTGGTTTTGCTCAGGGTTATTCGAACGGTAAAGTCCTTGGGTGTTAGACCGATTATTGTGAAAATTGGATGATCTGATTAGAATGAATAAGTTGGCTTGACTATAGGATGTTAAGTTGCTAGATGTTTGAGTTTTGAGGTTTCGATGGTAACTTGAGGTTGTACTGAATTTTTGGGATGATTGTCTCAGTTGTGTTTTTATGCTAGTTATAATCTAGAATTTATGGATTTTGTTTTAGAGATGTGGACCTCTTTAGGATCTTCTTGGGTTATAATGGCTATGAAACCTAGGTGTCTTATGTGAATCTTTGGGCAAAAATTGTAAAATTTTAAGGTAATAGTAAATAGATAATTAGAATAGCGCAATGGGATAGTATGGGCCATAGATTTCAAGATCCGATTTGAGGTTCAAGGTGAATAACCATTTTCAAAAAAAAATTGGAGAAGGTTGAGGCTTGTTGGTTAGTTTAAGATTTTATAGTAAACCAGAAAGGATTGTAAGGTATGGGTTCCCAAAACGCAGTAAACTCTAGTAATTAAATTAATATAATTAAGTTGATGATAAATGGATTAAGAAAATTCGGAGATTAAATCATGGTTGAAGGGAAATGAGGGTGGCACTCGATGACCGCTTGAGCGCCAATGGAGATGTAAATAACAGAATGCGTCGCCCGAGGAGCATTTAGCAGAATTGACCAAGTTAGATCACGTTTTGATCTAGAGCACCCCATTTCAGAGACATGAATAAGAAGATCCAAGGTCAGCAAGATCCCTTTAGACAGAGCTGAGTCCTCTTCTATCAGCCACTTTGAGCATAATTTCTCAAGAAGGTGGCAAGTCACCGCTCGGCCTTCCGAAGCGTATCCTCACAGTCAGGTGATCTGATCCCAAGATCTTCGCTCTATGAGCTCTCAAATTTTGCTGGATACTTGGACCACTCACGGTTGACATAAGCAGTCCGTTCCAGCACCAAAGTCCACTGGGGGGCTCATCACCCATGGTCCATCTAGGCGAGTCATTCTTACCCATGTCGACTGTCAAAGATTGATCAATGCTTGGCCTCCTCGATGACTCACCAACGACTAAGGTAGACTTCAGATGTATCCCCATATCATCAGCTTCAAGCGAGGAAGGGCAACTCCCGCCGTTCTTGTCTTATGGTTGTGCGAGTTGCGTACCAACTTTGAATTCTCACATTACTTGACTGGTGAAGACAATTCAAGAAGTGAGGCATAGAGAGCCCCTCCATAACTGAAAGATAACATCAACCGGCATTAAGTCAGCAAGATCGTGCACGATGATGACCCATCATGATATGTTGGGGATGAATTTTCAAACCTCCCGGCATGAGGGGCTAGTGATAGGTCCCGCACTTTGGGCTTAAGAGGCCCGGGCCCTATAGCAGGCCCACAATCTAGCTTCAACCCAATAGAATTTTGCTAAGGTGAAATGTCCCTCATTGCTCAAACAAAAGGAGTGTGTCTCCAGAACACACTATAAAACTAAACACCCTCAAGCTTGAGAGGACAGGCTCAGAGAAGCCCCACAAGCTCCAAGTGGCTCAGCACCTCACGAAAAGGGGCTTACCCTCTAATCAGGAGTTTCCCTTCTTCCAATAGGCATACCATCCATTGAGGAGTTGGCCTCCGTCTGGGAGCCAAGAGTTCTCCATCTCAGAGCTAGGAGTCCTTTGTCCCGAGAGTCCTCTATGTCAGGAGCCCTCCATCCCAGGAGCCCTTTATTTGGAACCAGGAGCCCTCCTTCCCGGAGCAAAGAGCCCTCATTTAGCAAAGAGCCCTCCTTTCCAGAGCCAAGAGCTCTTCGTCCCAGGATCCCTTCGTCCCGAAGCCACAAGCATTCCATCTTAAAGCCACGAGCCCTCCATCCCGAAGTTAGGAGCTCACTGTCCAAGTGTCAATCCTCCGCTCAGGTAACCAGGATGTTGACCCACTAGTGCAATTTAGTCCTTCATCTCTAAGCTGCCCCTCTACAGGCACACCTCTAAACTACTCCTTGCGGGTGCACTCTAAGGCGTCCCCTGCGGGCGCACCTCTAAGCCATCCTTTTGTCAGGCGCACCTCTAAGGTGTCCTCTGCGGGCATAGCTCCATGTCGTCGCTTTCCCTGACGCACCTTTAAGCCGCCCTTTGCGGGCACACCTCTAAGCCATCATTTTGTCAGCGTACCTCTAAGCTGCCCTTTAACCGAATGCACCTCTAAGGTGCCCCGCTGCTGGGCACACCTCTAAGTCGCCCCCTGTGGGCACACTTCTAAGTCGTCTCTCTTCCAGATGCACTTCTAAATTACCCTCTGCTGGTGCACCTCTAAGCCACCCCTACAAGCACACCTCTAAGCCGCCCATCTCTCGGGCACACCTCTAAGCCACCCATCAGCAAGCGCATCCAAATGCTCTATCCATCGCTATATGTATCTATTCATTTCTTACATCCTCCTAGCATTTTTCTATTTTCCGAGAAACATTTCTGACTTGAATATTGAAGGATATGCGTAGGAAATAATTTTCGCCGTCCTTTGACCTCCTATTTGTAGTTTGTGGTGTGTAGGTACCAAATTAATAACGACGGAAACTGGACCTGTTCCAATTCGACCCACAGTGAAAGAATAGAAAGCTTCCTAATCCGTACTACAACCTGAGAACCAGTGACGCATCAATAATGAAATAAAAGTGTCAACATACAAGTATATCTCCACAAGACATTGCCCTCCTACTAATAAAAAAACAAAGAAATGAGTGAGAGTTGAAGGGAGCCATAACACTCTCCAAAACATTAACTATGGAAGCCTTTAGGTCCCCTCTAATTAAGGATGGAGGGAGTCGCTAGCCCTCTTCAATCAAGAGGGACAACATCTCCCCGTTAATGCTAATTAAGTAGTGGTAGATCGTCTTGTATTCAAACATAAAGCCTAATCAAAGTCACAATAGGCATGAAGTTAAAGAGATGCGCCAGAAGACAATAAAAAATCTTGACCTGATGCACTTTTTAGATATTTAAGAATCTTGTATGCTACTTATAAATGAGGAACTTGAGGATTAGCCATAAATTGACTAAGAATAGTTATAGCAAATAAAATATCTAGTCTTGTAAGAACTAGATATAAAAGCTTCCCAATCAATAGACAACTAGATATAAAAGCATCCCAATCAATCGTTGATATACATAGAGACATTAGATAAAAGATCTCCTTCATCGTTGAAAAGCTTAAAATTAGATTCCAAAGGAATTTAACTAGGTGTACATCCAAGTAATCCAGTATCATAAAGAACATCAATAATATATTTACATTGACAAATATGAATACCAAAATAATTTCTTACTGCCTTAAGGCTAAGAATTTATTTCAAAGGGCCCAAATCTTTTATCTAAAAATATATTTTCATGTAGCTTTTGAAAACTGATATCATTTTGATATCACTAAAGGCAGTAAATAAATCATCAACATAAGCAAGTGAAGCCATAAAACGAGAAGAGCTGCCTTTTGTAAACAAACCGTAATTTGCCTGGAATTGGATAAAATCATAGCTAGTTGAGCAAGAAGAAAAGTTGTTATACTACAATGGAGAAACTTATTTTAAGCAATACGAACTTTTTTTTTTTCTAGTTTGCACAATTATTTAGAAGAAATAATTGGATATCCAAGATGTGGTTTCATATATACTTCTTCATTAATATCCCAATGCAAATATGCATTATTAATGTTCTACTAATACAATATCTAATCTTGAATAGCAGCTACAGTTTAGAGGATTTTAACAGTAATAAGCTTTGTAATAGGTGAAAAAGATTCATTATAATCAATACCTTCTGATTGTAGTCTTTGGCAACAACTCGTACCTTGTATATATTAACTGATTTATCTAGCTTCCTTATCATTTTATACACCAATTTTGATTAAATGGATTTCTTACCAAAAGGTTGATCAATGATATCCCATGTGTTATTAATTTCCAAAGAATTTATTTTAGATTCCATAACTTTATACCAATCAGAAGATGATAATGATTGTATAAAAGTAGAAAGTTTTGTTTCATGAAGAAGTGATGAAGAAAATATAGTTTTTATTAGGGTTAACTTGGAATATGGCATATGTAAAGAAAGATCATACCAAGTAAAATAAAGAAAAGTATCTCTACCCAAATGGTCTAACTGCACAGAGGATGATTCAATAACTTGATGACAATAAATATCATGGTAAAAGTTAGATTTTCTTTTGATTCTTGTTGACCTTCTTAAAATGAGTCCGGTATTATGTATTGAATCATCAAAATTAAAATTTTATTCTTTAATATATTTATGATTCTAATCAGTAGATTGAATTTATAGAGAAAAAGAAGAACCAAAGTTATGTTGAACAGAGCTGTTAGATTAAGTGTAGATAAATTAGAATTAGAATGATTGTAAATGGTAATTATGAAGAATCACCTCGTGATTCTATTTGTACAAGGTGGGTAAAGGAATCTTGTATGAAAAGATCAATTCATAAAAAATGGCATCCATTGAATTAAAAATTGTGAGTAGTTAAGTCAATAAGTTTATATCCTTTTGTACAAAATGGATATCCCAACAAAATATATTTTCATGCTCATGGATCATGTTTTTGTCTTCCTTGTTTGATTGTAAGAGCAAAATATAGAGAACCAAACACTTTGATATATGAGTGATTAGGAAGTCTATTGAAAAAATGTTGAAAAGAAGATTTATTTGAAGTATTGGCTAATGAAAGTCTATTTATTAAGAAAACAACACTAAGAAGAGAGTTTAACTAATATTTTTGAGGTAACCAAATTGAAAAGGCAAAGCACATGCAACATTTAGAATATGTAGATATTTTCTTTCTACCATACTGTTTTGTTGAGGAGTTTCAACGTAAGTAGTTTGATAAATTACACTACATTTAGAGTAAAAAGCTATTATAAGGAATTTTGGTCTATTATCTAATTTAACACACTTAATATGATTTTAGAATTGTGTTTTGACAAATGATAAAAAATTTTCTATATGACTTCTAACTTCACTTTTTATTTTGTTAAATAAAGCCAATTATATTTTATGAAGTTATTGACAATGGTTAAGAAATATCGAGATCCTTCATAACCAAAACCTAAAAAGGTCCCCAAATATCATAATGAATAATTTCAAAAATAGAATTGGATTTGTTATTTTTAACAAAAAAATGTATTCTTTGATATTTAGTTAAATGACAAATATCACATATATGATTATTATATAGGATATGCAAATTATCAATATAGGTTTAAGCTAAACTAAACAATCCAATAAATGATATCCAAGTCTATAATGCCAATGAAACTATTTATCAATTGTCTTACTTATACATGTCAAATAATTTTATGTTTCAGGACAATAGTAAGAAATAGAGAAATTAAAAAATCTAGAATCAAAATTTGATGATACAATATTTGTCTTCAAGCGGTACAAATCATTCTAAACATCACTTTTCCTAATCATGTTCTCTGCAGAAAACTCCTACATAAAGGAATTATTTGTTGTAAACACAAAATAATAATTCAAATCAATACACTATTTTTTAAATAGAAATCATATTGAAGACAAAAAGAGAGTGTACAAAGTGAATATTTTAACAAAATTTTGTTACAAATGTCAACATTCCCTTTATGGGTGACTTGTGCTAAACTTTTATCAAGAAGTTTGACGTGGCATTTGATTTCTTTAGGTTTGGAATTAAAGAAAGATGTTGAATATACTTTATAATTAGTAGTTTTAGTATCTACAATCTATGATTTATCTGTATTATTATGAATAGAACTAATTAAAACAAACAAAGAAGTTATACCTAAAATGCTATTAGTACTATGCTTGGATTCAATAAGGTTATTTTAAGAAGTCAATTTCTAATTTTACATTAAATAAATTATCTGTTATAATTTTTTTTGATAGATACTTTGTACTCATCCTAGGGAATAATTAGCTTTGTGAGCCTATTCTTTGATGGCTTTGATAGAGTTTGAAACCTTATTCTTGTAAGACGACTTATGCCCTTAAAGGGAAACCATAAAGCTTATAACACTTTTTTAATGGTATGTCTTGCTATCCTGCCATGTGTACAAACATACTTTGCAACAATTTTGGGATTTTCTTTGAAATAATTATCAATAGCATGAGACTCATCTTGCAATAAATACAATATGGCTTCTTAGATCCATCCCCGCCATCAAATTGTTTGGCAACCATGATAAAAGTGGTATTAGTATTTGAAGATATTGGCTTTCTTTTCTCTTCTTGTTGTATTAAGGTATAAGCCACACTTATATTTGGGAAAGACTTGGTAAGTAAGATTTGTGCTTTGATATTTATAAAATCTAAATTAAGGCCTATTTTGTTGATTTTAATACATGATTTTTATGCTTCCACAAGAACAAATAGGAATAGATTCATAATTCTATAGTTTTTCAAAGAGGCCCTTTAATTTTAAATAATATATGTTAATACTGTTATCACCTTAATTGAAATCATGTATCATTTGTTTTACTTCATATAAAGATTGGCCATTGTATTGAGCATACCACTTTTCCAACTCTCTCTACAGTTGAATAGCACTATCAATATAGATAATGCTATTTCTAATTTTGGGAGATATTAGTTTATTTAGGGAAATCATAAAGCTTATAACATTATTTTAATGGTATGCCCCATTATCTTGCTATATGTACAAATATACTTTGCAACAATTTTAGGATTTTCTTTGAAATAATTATCACCAGCATGAGCACTCATCATACAATAAATACAATATGGCTTCTTAGATCCATTCCCACCATCAAATCATTTGGCAACCATGATAAAAGTGGTATCAGTATTAGAAGATATTGGCTTTCTTTTCTCTTCTTGTTGTATTAAGGTATAAGCCTCACTTATATTTGGGAAAGATTTAATGAATAAGATTTGTGTTTTGACATTTATAAAATCTAAATTAAGGCCTATAAGAGATTTCATAACCCAATCTTTGTTGATTTTAATACATGATTTTTATACTTCCACTAGAACAATTAGGAATTGATCCATAATTCTATAGTTTATTAGAGAGACCCTTTAATTTTAAATATACTAACACCATTATCACCTTAATTGAAATTATGTATCATTTAGTTGTATAGCAACAACATCATTGGATTCCAACCATGAGTCATATAGAGGATCACTCCTATTTTCTATTTGTGGCAAACTTCCATCAATGAATCCATGTTTTCTTTTAATCTAATGTTCTATAATTACAACATTAGCCTAAGAATAATAATTATCGTTATTAAGAGCAACACGGGTGATGAGAGTACCTGATTCATTATTTCGATTGATAAAGAATTGACTATTTGAGTTTTTTGGATTAAAATTCACCCATTACTTGATCCAATTGATGCTTCTGGTGACAAGGCTGTTGTCATGTCTTCCATGGAGAAATGAATTGAGATCACTGGCTAAATTAACCCTTCCTTTAATACATATTAGATTTCAAGAATATAATGAGATGAGAAAATATATTCTATTCTTATTTAATAGAAGTGTTTTTAATACATAAATCATGAATTGCTAAAGATTAATGTTGGGGTTAAGGCAAAGCCGGTCGGATAAAACCGAGTAGTCGGTCAAATCCAAGTCAGACAATATGGCACACACAAACACAACAGCTCTCGTCAGCAGTCAGCCACTAATTTAATAGGTACAAGAAATAAAAAAATGCACAACGTTTTTAACGTAAAAACCCTTCTCAAATCAAAGAAAAAAATCATGAGACAAACTCCGAATAAGTTTTCACTATGTAAAATCGGTTACAAGTAACACCAAAAGACAGAATATCTACTACACACCCAAGACAGAATAAGAAAAATAATTCCAGAGTAAGGAAACTCTCTGTCACTCTTATCTCTTTGTTTTTTTTTCATTCTTCTTCTCACTGGTGGTGCACTTCACTCACTGATCTTACAAGTATGGCGGCAAACAGTAAATGCCAAAAACTCCCTTTCGCACTTTTCTATGTTCCACTCTTGTTCCACTGCTATTATCCTGCCACTATATTTTACGTTCTTCTAAAGTGCCTAGTGTACTCTTTATAAAAACTCCGGCCTCAAATTCAATCTACTCACCCGACTGATCTTACAGATGATTTGTCACATTAGTCTTTTTCTGCGACTTTATCAATTTCTGCACTTCCCCATACCGTACATATTATGCAGGTCAACCTACTCTCTGCATAGACAGCGCATACTCTACATGTCAGTTATCTACTCTGTGGAACTTACAAATTCTGAAAAGTTAATTGCTTTACACAGTCAGCTGCCAGCATTCCAAATAAGCTATCGTTGGCCATCACCTAGTGTCCTTAATCTTCATTAGTTTTCGGTCAACACAGCTTTCTAACTGTTTGGCTTGTGTCCATTCTAAAAATTCTATTCTAGAATTTCACTCCAAAATGCCTCTCCTAGAATTCCATTTCGGCCTTTTTCATACTAGCCAATTTTATTCTAGTCATTCCATACCGGTAAATTTCATATCGGTAAATCCATACCGGTCATTTCTGCCATTTCATTCCGAAAATACATACTGGCATTTTCCGATCTGGCATTTGCTACTCTAGAATTCTACTGCAGAATTTCACTATGAGATTTGCCTCCTTTTGGCAAACGGTTTGTCTGAGATTTGTCCACCTTAGTAAATGATCACTCCGAGATTTGCCCACCTTGGCAAATGGTCATTCTGTTCAATTTGATGCAGCCAGTTTGTAGCACTCCGATCATCATACAAAATTTGTGTGATCCTCCGATGACGTATCCATTTGTTAAGTTACTCACAAATAAGTGATCAAAACCCAACAATTAATACGTATATATTAAGTGTACAATTAATCTAAGCTATCCTATTAAGCTTATCTGATCCATTAACGGAAACAAATTGTGTTAGTTTGTTGAATGAAAAATCAATATATAAAGGGAATGATCCATGTGATATTAGATAAACCAACTATCTTCATATAATTCAAGACTCGAGAATCATAAGTTCATTAATGAGAAATTCGAGTATGATATCCGTAAGTATATAAAGCCAAAGACATCCTCTTTAACTAATATAACTGAACCGAACAAGGTGTATACCTTGCATCAGAAGACTGAGTGAATTATCCGTACAGGACTAATCATAGAGTGGAGGATGAATGAAAACACATGTAGATGAGCTTATATATATGTAAGAGGTTTTGTATATGTGTAGCTGCAGCTCAATGGAACAGTACCAAGAGGCAATATAATAGTAACGAGTAAAAGAACAAAAACAAAATATTATAATAGAAACAGAACAGCATAAATCAGCAGAATCAAGCAACCAACAGCTTATGTTCTTCGTATAATATTTAATACGTAATCCCTACGACATATGTTGCTTCACCAAAATCATTCATGGAGAAGTTATTTGATGACCAAACTTTTATCAACTGTAACAGACCAGCATTATTCCTAATGAGTAGCATATCATCTACATATATTACTAAGAATATTACCTTACTCTTACTTATTTTCTTACACATATATAGATCTTTTGAGTTTTTGATAAAATCAAACTCTTTGATTGTATATTATCAAAGTAGATATTTCAATTTAGAGAGATCTATTTTAGTCAATAAATAAACCGTACTAACATACATTATTAGGATGCTATTTGGATTCATAATGCTTTGGCTATGTCATGTATCCTTCTTTCTTAAGAAAAGCCGTTTTTACATCTATTTATCATATCTCATAATCGAGGTATGCTGCGATGACTAATATAATTCTAATGGATTTCAATATGTCCACCGGAGGAACGTTTTTTTTGTAACCTTTCATATTATTTATTTTATGAATACTAGTTATGTAATAATTATTGGGCTATATTTAGAGGAAAATGAGTTAAAATACATATATGTAAAATATTTAATGAGATATATAATTACGTTGGATTTAATGGGCCTAGTCTAATAAGTTGAGTATCGTATCTACACGAATTAATTTCTACGCAAAACTAATTTTATAATTATTTTATATTTTTAAAATGTTAACAAAAAATTAAAATATTAAATTGGTGATGATCAGAATGGTTGTAACAGTTATAATACGGCCATAAAGTTAATTAAATAATAAAATTTTAAATTGTTAAAAATTAAAATGCTTGTTGCGATTACGTCATCCGATAGTGACAAAAATTAAAGTGTATAAATATAAAATAAAAAGTATAGCGGTGACTCGACTATCTAATGTTCAGAAAATAAAAGAAATGTAAATAAAAAGAATGGCAATAGTTCAGTCATCTAAGGCTCTAAAAATAAAAACAAAATAATAGTAAATAGAGTATGAAAACTAAATAATAAAAATATAAAATAAAAAAGCGACATGGGATTAACCATCCAAAACATAGAAAATAAAAAGAGAGTAAATAAAACGCAAAACATTTAAACAACGAAATATAAAAATGTTAGAGGATTTTGATAGTTACGCATAACATGTTAATTTTTACAGTATAATATGACATAAAATTGTAATATCCAATATCAATCTAAAACTAAACCCACCAATTAGAATAATTGGTGAACGGTATGAAACTAACAGTTCTAAATTGATCAGAAAATTAACTTCATATTAAACTAAAATTTAAAGATACAAACTGATAGATCTAAAATAAAAGCTATTTACAATAAAATTATAATATCTCGGATTTTCATTTGAATAATTTTTTATTTTGGGTAAATTGAGTATGATAAAAATTAATTAAATATTATAAAATTTTATAAAATATGTGAATCAGTTGGGCTGACATTTAAGGTGCACCCGTATTATCGTCTGAATTTCGATTTGGATTACGAAATAAAATAAAAATAAAAGAAAAAAATATAAATATATAATAATAATAATAATGATAATAATAATAATAATAATAAATAGGGAATAAGAGAACGGGATCAGGGAGAGAGAAAAATAGGAATGAAGAAGAAAGGAGGAGAGAGAGGGGGGCCAGGACGCGGTTGCCGCTACAATCATCGCTGGAGGTGCCGATGCCGAAAATGAAGTCAGTGAAACCCTCTCCATGATATTATCCTCCATTTTGTGCACCGTTGTGAGTAGATGAAATAATCGCGAACAGAAATAAACAGCCGCTACCATCGTTGTCGTTGCCGGAGGAAATGGATGAAATCGTGACAAGTAAATCCTTCCTTTCTCCTTATGAATGCTAATTTCGAGGTTACATGTATCGATTTTGAAAAAGAGAGAAAGTTGTCGCAGGCTTGCATGTGCCACCATTTGCTTCTGTGCCATCGCCGGGTTGCCACCACCATGGTCGCCGCCATTGTCCGTACTGGAGCCATCACCGATGAAAGGGAAATGTGAATAGAGAGAGAGGCAATGGCGAGGTGACAGAAGATAGAGAAAGGGGCGCGCATTAAGCAAAAGAGAGAAGGCTCTATTCAAGTACCTCGAAACATCCTTTTAGCAAATCCGCCTAAAATAAAATCGATACAATTATTTGTAACCCCTTTTCTTAGTCTGATTTAATATCTAATATATTTTAGATATTATTTAAATTTTTTACTAACATATATGTATTTTTGTACATTCGATTTGTTTATTCTGAACATGTATGTATTGGTCATTGGCTAATTTGGGGCTTTTTTGTATAGGTTTTATGATTTTTGATGATTTAATATTTTTTTTAAAAGATTGAATAATTTATTGGACACTATATATACTTATATCAGTATGTGTATATGAAAATATGTATAAAACTTATACAGGCCATGCATTTTCACATGCATGTGTAGGATTGTGATTACTATATTTGAATTTATTATTTGGTATTCTGGCCAGATTCCGGTAGAGATATATTTGTTAATTAGAAATCCCTTTTTGTAGCATAAAAGGCTTAGAGTAATGACCCTTCCCATTTTGATGATTTGATTTGATATAATAATATATTCGACGTCCTAATATATCTAATAAATTTGAGAATTGCACCCAAAGTTACGGGTGGCAAAACCTAATGAGCAACCTTACCCATGAGAGATAAAGTATATGGGTAGCCAAGCAGACTAACCTAATTTGGATTTGATATAGTTTAAGGTTACTAAGAGTATGTGTAACCTTTCTTCAAGGTAGTTTCTAAATAATCGAAATTTAAATTCGATACATGATTTGTATTTTTATATAGATTTGTATTGGATTTTAATTTGGATTTATGATTCGTCGATTTTGTCTATGGATGGGCCTTGATATATCTCGTACAAATAATTTTGACTATATATTTTAATCTGGACCTTTGAACTATCTGTCACGATACTACTTCAACTTATACACACACTATTGGATCATCCGGCTATCGGATCTTGTCCACATCACGAGTTGATCGATCCTTATATTTGGACTTAGATTTGAACTTAAACTTAGACTTGGACTTAAATTGGACTTTGAAATTGGTTGTTTGCCTATTAGAATCGATCCGAATCACTTCTGTTTTATATATATATCAATAAAGACCATTTTCTAATTTAAAAATTTATTTTAGAGTTGAATATTTAATTTGAATACAATACTACTATTAAATTTTAGATTTTTAATATTAGATTTCTATTAAATTTATTATATCGGCGATTTAGATTTGTTGTCATTTATTCAAATATTTATCCATTTGAACCCCCTCTAATTTATTGGACTCATTTTATTTAAATTCGATACTTGCTAAACATTAATCTCATATTTCTTGTTTTGTTCCTTTAGAGTAGAGGATTGAACAATATTGTAGGAGCAGGATTGGGATTTGGTACGGTACCATATTTTTCGGTAAGTATTATATTTATTTCAATAAATGGTATCGATCGTATGTGATTTATGGATAGATTCTGTTGGAATGTCTTTTATGGTTGGAGTCAGCCACATGTAGGCATTTGGATTGTATATTGAGATTTTTAGGTGGATTTCTTTATATCGATGTATTGCTGTTATTATTTGATTTTTTTTCTTACTACTGTTTGGTACAGGTCATGATTATTTTGTCTGGATAGTTATCCAATGAGATTTTATACGGTTATTTTTAGATTTTATTTGTATATTGATTTGTCACACCTGAATTTTGGGATTTAGTGTTACTTATTAAATTTATTTAGAATTTTAAATTTTAAAAATAAATAATTATTTATTTAATTGACCAACTTGATTCGAATTCGTAATAGAATTAGTATTAGATAAAAGTCATAAGGAGAGTTACCTTGAATCATTTTGGATAAATAATTAGTTGAATATCTAGGCGTGATAAGCACTATATTTGGCAAATGATAAGGAATTTGAGTTGTGGGAGCTTAGGTTTGAATAAGAAGGTCAAATTGTAGAAGTTTGGATTTGGATTTAAAGGATGATCATTTGATCATGATAAGTCATGTGAGCAACATAATAAGTGGTTTGATATAGCGGTAAAATGGAGATTTGTTTGGTTTCTACAAATATGTGGAGATTTTGTTTGATTTTGTGATTTTGGAAGAGAAGTAGCAGCTTTAGGTCATGCCAGTCTGAAATCTTATAGAATAGAAGAAGCTTTTGGTCGATAGAGAGATAGGTGACGGAATGAGTCTATCCGAAATCTCATGGGGTAGAAGAAGATCTTGACCGACAGAAAGGTAAGTGGTGGAGTGGAGATGATGAAAGGTAAGAGTAAAAGTATTTGTAAAAGACCATGGTGGTCCGAGACCCCAAGTCGGTCGATATGTGATAATGATAGCTGAGTAGTTACTAGTGAATTGATGGTGGGACTTCCAACGCCTTATCTTGGAACCACAAAAATGAGAAAATCCCTTGGAATGTCTCTTCGGAGACAACTGACAAAATTAAACGATGAAGAGAAAATTAGCATAGCTCTGTGTAAAGATGGTAGGCATAAAGCGAAAAGTGATTGTTATGTCCGAATGAGGAAATAAAAACTTGTCAAGAATGCAAGTCCTATATAAAGATAAATAAAATCATATCAAGTCAACTTATTTCTCTTCGCAAGAGAAGTTGTAGAGCTTTAGTCGACAACCTCTACCAGGAGAAAAAATAATGGAGTGTAGGTCTGATTTTGTTAGTAACAACAATGTTTATCATGCAGAGGTTTGAAACTATGGCTGGAGTGAGAGAAAAACTCAGGGTTGTCTAATCCCACTCGTCACTATGATCAGGTAGATAATTGTCCCTGCAAATCTTTCATCGTTGAAGAATCGATGGACGAAGAGCATGATGTTCGGCCTCCTAAGGCAACATTCGAGAAGAGGTTGAAGAATTTGAAAAATTTATTGAAGTAGGATAGTAGTTGAGGATTTCAAGATTCATTTTGGAAACAGTTGGTACCATTCTAACTCTTAACTTATGGCGAGAAGTTGGACCAGGCCTTGTTGATCGAGTAGGAGCAGCTTCAGGAGAAGACTTTTCAGAAAAAATCAAAGTATTTGAGTCAGAACTTGAATGGTAGACTTGTTTATCCTCCAAATGATAAGCTAACGGAAAGTTAAATGAAGCAAAGTCTTCCTCCCTAATGTTCAATTTGTGAGGTCTTCCTCCAAATTCTGTTGGAGAATCTTGCAAAATAAATTTGTTTTCGTCAAAATAAAGCCTGCTTCAATTACGATCAAATATACTATTTGTCAAAGGATTCTTCAAATCCTAGGCATCCAAATCTCATACGTCTAGATATGAGACAGATGGTTCCAACCGAGCATTTGTAGACTCGGCCAATAATGCTAGAGTTTATTCCTCAATCGTGGAAGATTGTTTCATTAAGATCATTCTTTTTATATTCCAGGGTATGAGTCATCTGAATTCTAAGGAAGAATCAATAAGAACGTTTAAGGGTTGATTTTTGATGTTGCACGTGGGTCATTTGTTAAGAGATGGGTGTTGAACTTATCTAGATATATGGTCACATCTGAGAGTTATTCTGTGACCATTGAAGATATTTTGATCATATGTAAATTTTAAGATATTTTTCCATAGAATTTGATTGGAATATTCTCAGATCAGGAGATCAAATTTGTTTTTGATGTTGTGCTTAGATCTATACCTATTTCAAAGGCTCCGTATGGGGTGGTTCTATCTGAGTTGAAGAAATTAAAGCGGTAATTATAAAATCTGTTGAGAAGGGTTTTGTTAGGCCAAGTGTCTTAGAGTGGGGTACTTTAATACTCTCTAGTGAAGAAAGAATGGATCGATGGGTTTATGAATAGATTATTTAGGGATCAAACATACATCAACTCTCAAGGATCAAGGATTTGTTTGACCTATTCCAAGAAGTTTAAGTTTTTTCTAAGATTGAGTTGTGTTTGGGGTATCATTGGTTGAGAATTGAAAGAATATGCATAGGACAACTCTCAGGTCAAGGTATAGCCATTCTGAAGTCTTGATGGTGCTTTTGGGTTATCAAATATTTTAGTATCTTTCATGGATTTTATCGATTGGATTCTTGACCATGTTTGGGTCAATTGTGGTAGTTTTATCAATAATGTTCTAGTTCATTTGAAGGATTTTGAGAAGTATAAGACCCAATTGGGAAGTTTGCTACAAATTCTATCATCTTGGGTCATACGGTTCTTAAGGTGACATTTAGGAATCCGAAAAAGATAAAAACAGTGACAAATTAAAAAAGACTGGCTAAGATCGGGAGAGTGTGAAGTTTTTTTGGATTTGGTCAGTTATGATGGGAGATTTACTAAAAGTTTCTTGAGGATTGCAGTTTCATTGGCGCCATTAGAATAGAGGCGATTGGTATTTAATTAAAGTGATGCTTGTGAGAAATGTTTTCAGTAATTGAATAATAGATTGTCGTCAGTTTTGATTTTGTCGATCCTTGATAGATTAGAATTATTAATAACGTTCAGTGATACTCCTAAGAAAAATTTAAGTATATTTAGATTCTGTATAGTCAGGCGCATTATCCAAGGAAATTCGAAATGTAGCACAATTTGGAATATTTTGCATGCATGTACTACATTGAGGATGCCAGTGGGAAGATTGGGCCAGAAGAATTTCCTCTCTTTATTATCAAGATTGGATTCCGAAAAAAACTCCTATCTGTGAGAGAAGTTTTATGAACATCATAGGTGAAGTTTATTTTTGGACAATCCATTATAAAGTTGGACATGATCGAGCTGGTAACCTTGAGCCTATGGTATAAAGTGTTTTCCCATTGCACGTTCAAGTGGAGACTTGTTTTTAAAAATTCTCTCATTAGAGTCTCAACTGATTAGATGGAAACTTAGGAGCAAATGAGATCATCAACAGTTATGATTGAGTTGGGGTGGTCCAACTTTGAAGGAAATGTTGAAGACTCTCCATCTAGTAGAGTGGAGAGAGAGTTTAATGGTGATTTGATCACGAGTTAAGGTAGGCAAGCAGAATATGAAACGTGAGATCACGGTTTATGTGGCAAGGTGTATCCGTACCTAAAGGAGGAAGTCGTACAGAAGAAGCCTTCAAGATTTTCTTTCGGGTCTACTTCAAACAATAATAGGTTTTGGTAGCCATTTGGATGAGAATAAGCTAGTTGATAATGGTTTAGCTGATGAAGACGGTTCATTATTTGCTAAGATTTGAGGCAGATAATTGATGAACTGATAAAGTCCGCTTATCGCTTGCCTATTAGAATGTCATTTTTGAGATTGGCCATTGACATATTATCGAAATGAGGAGATTGTAAGGCATTCCTATTTCGAGGCTTCTAATGATAACCCAAAGAAAATATTCGCTTAGAGTGGCACAACGAAAGCATATGGGCATGCGGCTGTCAAATCACAAAATTTGATTTGAGGCTTGAAATAGGATACCAGAATTGCAACCCAATTAGAGGTTTGAGAAGAGTGGTCTGATATTTCTAGAGACATCTTGAAGCGATGAATTTCAAGTTTTGGAATCAAAGGATAATTTGAAGTAGAAGTTTATTGAGATATTTAAAGTTTTCAGCAGATTAGAGAGGTGGCCTACAGATTGGCCTTACTTCTAAATTTGATGGATAATATGATATGTTTTATGTGAATGATCCTTCATCTATACTTGAATTAGAGTTGTTTTCAATTGACAAAAAGTGTTTTAAGTTAAGGCTATAGCTCCGTTTTTGGGATATGAAACATCTGGTGAAAAGGAATAAGATATTTTCATCGGCCATTATACTTTGAAGAAATCTTCTAGTTGAAGAAACATTAAGGGATCTCGAGGACGATTCAGGGAGAATATCCCTATTTGTTGAGGATTGAGGTAATGATAGAGATGCTTAAATTTTGAGGGCAATTTTTATAAAAAAAAAAGGAGAATGTAATATCTCGGATCTTCATTTAGATTATTTTAATATTAATTATAATTTTAGGTAAATTAGACACGGCAAAAATTAATTAAATATTTAGAATTTTAAAAAATATTTGGATCAATTGATCTGACACTAAAGATATGGCTGTATTATCATCCGAATATTGATTTTGATTACGAAATAAAATAAAATAAAATAAAAATAGAAAATATAAATAATAATAATAACAACAACAATAATAATAATAATAATAAATGAATAGGAAATTAGTGATGGGGATCGGGGGGAGAGAAAAGGAGGAAGGAGGAAGAAAGGAGGAGGGAGAGGGGGGCCGACACGGGGATGCCGCTGCTGCTGCTACTGCCATCGCCGTAGGTGCTAATGCCAGAAATGAAAACCGACGAAGCCCTCTCCATGGTATTATCCTCCATTTTGTGCGGCGGTGTGAGTAGAGGAAGGAATCACAAATCGAAGGAAATGGCCGCCGCTGTCACCGCCGTTGTAGGAGGAAACGGATGAAATCAAAGCAAGTAAATCTTTCCATTCTCTTTATGGATGCTAATTTTGAGATTGTATATACTGATTTTGGGAGAAATCGGTCAAATTGTGTGTAAATGGGTTGAGGCGTGGTGAAGAGAGAGAAATCCGTCGCCAACTTGCATGTGCCATTGTTCGCAGTTGTGCCGTCGCCAGGTTGTTGCCACCATGGTCACCACCGTCTTCCATGTCAGAGACGCCACGGGCGAAGGAGAAACGTGAATAAAGAAAGAGGTAGAGGCAAGGTGATCGAAGAGAGAGAAAGGGGTGTGCATGAAGCGGGATAGAGAAAGCTCGATTCGGGTCTCTCAGAATATTTTTTTGGCAAATCTGCTTGGACTAAAGTTGATAAAAACATCTATAACCCTTTTTCTTTGTCTGATTTAATATTTGATATATTTTGAGTACTGTTTAAAACTTTTACTAACATACATATATTTGTGTACATTCAATTTATTCATTCTGAACATGCATGTATGGCTCATTGGCTGATTTGGAGATTTTTGGTACCAATTTTATGATTTTTGATAATTTAATAATTTTTTAAAAGCCTGAATAATTTATCGGATAATATGTAACGACCCAAACCCGAGTCCTCAGAGACGGCCCGGACTGATTCTACCAAGGATTCTCTAACTCATTGCAATCATCAATTATTCATTATAAGATTTCAATATCTGTCAATATAAATGAGCTCAAAATTATTAATCATAAAAAATTAATGGCTATTAACAAACCTCATAAATGTATCAAGAAATATAATATCCATAATGAAATTTTTTTCAAAATAAAGAAGAAATATAAATATCCATAACATTAAATTTCTAGGAACATAGTCAGGATAAATATCCAAATGGTAATAAGCTAAGAAATAAACTAAATCTACCATCATGATAGCCTCAAACATTGAGGTTCATCTTTACCTGAAATCACTATAGCGATATACAATCTCCGCTAATATGATACCCATCTATCTGCTCTGAAGCCAAAGGAAATACAAGAGTGAGTCGAATGCCCAATAAGTAAATATAAACAACACAAAATACAAATAAATACCTCGAACTATAATATCATATATATAAAATCAATAATAGCATCCAGTATATAATTCGTTATCTAAGATTCAATAACATACCATTTTATGATCCAAAGGCCATGTAAGCAACTAAATATTAGGAAAATACATGGATTCAACCGAATCTGATCATCAACTTAATACGATATCATAACTATACGAGATAATAATAATCTTTACTGTGCAAAATAACAATAATCTTCATGGACCTTATTCTGTCATAATGAGCCAAAGCCGTGTATTTATACCCCCAACGGCTGAATAAGTACCACGAGATTATCCGATATCTATTATATCCTCACTACTCTTATAGTCCTCCAAGAAACTGTACCCATAACATACTCATGCCATCTCTAATACTCCTCACCAATGATTTTTATAATATCATCCTTCATGATGGTCATCAGGCTATAAGCATCTCTCTCAATATCAACAACCTCGACCTCCGAAATAGAATAGATATTGAAAAAGTATAGAATACTCTAAGGTCTCGCGAACTCTCATTCATTCAGATACTGTAAAGCCTTCATACACTTTCATTTATTTACCCATAGAGCACAAATAAAATATACGTACACGGTCAAATCTAACAAAAAAATCATTTATCATAGAAGCGAGAGAAAGTTCAATGGAAGTTTAAATATTCTATCAAATATCATAATATTTTATTAATTTTAATTTTTCTTCATTCATCCAGTATCCCAATTTTATCTCTAAGGCTACTGAAAATATTAGCTATTTTGATGCTACCAAACAAGGTCACAATTTCTCACATTATTCAACTATTCGGCTAATTTTACAAATGTCAAATTGAATAATAATTGATATCAATTTCTTCCGGCTCATAATTTCAATACATAACAACCACACTTACTCCCAATACACACACTCACACCTTCACCATCACTGCCCGTATACACCCACACAGCTGCAACTACACACACCTACACATACACACCCACACAGCAGCAGCTACACACACCTATACATACACACTCAGGAACACACACACAGCAGCACACGCTGCATACCCACACACACGCACACAACACACACACAAACACAGCAACACCCACACGCCTAGTAGCACACACGCTGCACACACACACACAACACGACACACATGGCGGGTACGTCTTTAAACCGATGCCATCTCCTTATATACGTATTTGTATATATGTAAACACAATCAAACCGCATATTTATACATGTAGATTTCTCAAATACATGCCTACAAACCCTACCCATGAGTCACACATCAACGAAACAAAAATCTCGAATCACATCTCCCCATTTTCACGCTGTTGCAATCATGGGAAAAACAAAAGAAAAACAGAGCATGCTACTCTGTTCCAATTAACCAGGTCAATTTCCAACGAACAACAAGAAAAGGTCATTTTTTTCATACGAAGAATAAGAGTTTGCAGAACAATCCTACTAAATTTCACACCTTAATTCATCTTGAAATCCAACAAATCTGAGTTTTTTCACCATCAGAGCCACAGGCATTGTTTTCATTATTCTCAATTTGCAACTGAGAGTTTCATTTGTTACCCACTAAATCCAAACATACAAACACAAAGTCGACATCAACAGGGAAAATAGAATAATCTACTTGCTTCAATTTCTTGTTTTTCTACCATAATCGGCGGCAACGGCAGCTTCTCTCTTCGATTCATTCGTTGCTTTTCTCTTCAGTTCGTGCCGCTCCTCTCTTCACCATTGGCTCCTTGATAACGGAGGATTCAGTTAGGATTTTGCTGATTTCCATTTGGGGCATCGATCTCCTTCTTTCTCCCATCGCTACTGAATCGCACCGTCCCCTCTCTCCCTTCTCCTTTTCTCTTTTCCTCCCTTCTTACCCTCGGCTCTTTCTTTTTCTTTCCTTCTTATTCCCATAACTACTATTATTATTATTATTATTATTATTATATTTTTAATCGACTATTATTTTATTAACATTATATAACCACAAATATTCAAATCCTTTAAAATGATGCCTAGATTAAATTCAAGCACAAAAACTTGGGCCCATTAAGTCCATCTAAAAAATTACCCAATTAAATACATATTTCTACTTATTATTATTATTATTATTATTATTATTATTATTTTATAACCCAATAATTTATATATAATTTATAAAAAAAAGTTAAAAATATTCAGGGTGTTATATACTATTTATGTTCATATTAGTATACAAAAATGTGTATAAAACTTACATAGGCTGTGTATTTTTATAAGTATGTGTTGAGTTGTGATTACTACATTTAGATTTATTATTGGTTATTCTGGCCAACTCCCGAAAGTAATATATTTATTATTTAAAAATTTTTTTTCATAGGCAGAAAAAGTTTGGAGTAATGACTCTTCCAATTTAAATGATTTTGGATTTTCTAATACATCTGACAAATTTGAGAATCGCATCCAAAATCACGGGTGATAAAACATAATGAATAACCTTACATATGAAAGATGGAGTATATGGGTGGCCAAACATACTGGTCTAATTTACATTTGATATGGTTTAAGGTTACCGAAAATATGTGTAACTCTTTCTCAAATTAATCTTTAAATCATCAAATTTTAAATTTGATATATAATTTATATATTTTTTTATAGCTTTGTAATAGATTTTGATTTGAATTTAAATTTCAGATTTGACGATTTTGTCCACATATGGGCATTGGTATGTATCGTACAAATGATTTTTACTATATGTTTTAATTCAAAATTTGAACTATCTGTTGCGATACTGCTTTGACTTCGTGCATTCTTTTAAATCATCCTACTATCGGATTCTACCCCAAATTACGAGCTGATTGGGTACTAACTTTGGACTTGGACCTAGACGTGGACCTATACTTAGATTATTAGACTTTGAAATTGACTATTTTTTTATTAGAATTGATTCGAACTACTTCAATTTTGTTTATATATATATCAGAATAATAACTATTCTCTAATTTAGATATTTATTTTTGATTTAAATATTTAATTTCGGTATGAGACTACAATTAAATTTTAAACTTTCGATTTTGGATTTCTATTGAATTTATTATATCTGCGATTTGAATTTATTCTGTCATTTGATCGAATATTTATCTATTTGACAATCTCTCTAATTTATTAGACTCATTTTATTTAAATACGATACTTGTTGAGTATTAGACTCATATTTCCTATTTTGTCCCTTCAGAGTAGAGAATTGAACCATATTAAGGAGTATGATCAAATTTTGGTGCAATATCATATTTTTCGGTGAGTTTTATATTTATTTAAATAATGGTATCAATTGTATTTTATTTATGAATGAATTTTGTTAGATTGTTTTTGGTGATTGTAGTCGGCCACATATGAGCTTTTAGATTATGAATTAAGATTTCTCAGGTGGATTTTTTTATGTGGATATGTTACTGTTATTATTTGATTTTTTTCTTCTTACGACTGTTTAAAACAAGTCATGATTATTTTATCCAAATAATTGTCTAATCAGATCTTGTGTGGGTTATTTTTGGATCCCATTTATATATTAGTTTGTTACACTCAAATTTTAAAATTTAGTATTATTTATTGAGTTTATTTAAAATTTAAATTTTAAAAATAAATAATTATTTATTTAATTGATCTTCTTGGTCTAAACTTTCGTGACAAAAGTATTAAATTTTAGAGCAAAAACTAACACCCTAAACATCCACTAAACTTTCCCCATTTTCTTTTTCTCTGTCGCCTCTCCCCTCTCTACTTCGCGAACTTCTGCACACGCATTCTCTCTCCTTTTTTTCCTCTCCTTCCCCCCTCTGCTTCGCGCATAGCCCTCGGTTGCACGCCCTGTCTCTCCTGCTTTTCTCTCCTTTCTCCATTTCTCTTTTTCTCACTCTCCTTTCCCCTCTCTGCCCCCTCACCTCCCTGCTTCTCTTTTTGTCGTTCTCTCTCTCCCTCTCTCACTCTCTCGCTTTCTCTCCCTTTCTCTCTTTCTTTCCTCTTCCTTCTTTCCCGCATTCCTCTCCTCTCCTCTGCCTTTCGGCAGACTTACTATGCCCCTCATTAGCCTCAGTCTCCTCTATTTACAAAGGAGCTTGAGGCGGTTATATACATATATTTTAACCATTTAAAAAATTTGATTTCACTCTTCTTTTTCATAATTCTTCAACCGGCTAAATGGTTTACATAATAAAGGTCCATACAATTCATTTACATACTTTTATTCTAAAAATTATTATTGAAAAATAAAAAAAAAGTTATTGTTCATCGGTTAACATATCAAAAATGGTTGTTTATCGTGTTGGGAGAAGAAAATTTTGGATTTATTTTGATTTCGGTGGAAATCAAACGTAGTTGAACAGAGCATTATGCTCTATTTGGGTTACCGTTTTAGACACCATGGTCTAAATGATGAAACAGTGGCTAATTGATTAGGTAAGCCGATTGTTGGGCATTGAGATAGTATGTATGCATACATACACACATGCGTATGATGTATATGCGGATGATGTGGGTAGAAATTATATATTTATATATATGTGTATAACAGTGGGCAAGTTTGCCCATAGGATGTGTATTTATATGTTTATATGTATGGGTTGGACATGTATATGGTTATACATAAGCATACACAAACATGTGGTGTGTATATATATATATATGTGTGTATGTATGTATATGGGAAATGTCAGCGCATATATTTATATATGATCTGTATGGATTGCTTATATATATATATGTGTGTATGTGCAAAAGTGAATACATGTACATATTTTAAATTATACGCTGGTCTAAGAATAAAATTAAATATAGTTTATTATTTTGATTAGATTCTCACAAAATTAAACGAGATAGTTAAGTAAGATGGGAAATTGCTTTTCGTAGTTTACAAAGTATGGTAATTGTTGCGTCCCGGGTCCGCAGTTATGTACGCATTAGGGAGCCTTCGGATTCCTTGGCACGCGGCGGCGATGATCGAAGGGTCCGGTCTTCGTCTCTATGAACTTGGACCTGCACAACACAAACAACAAACAAGAGGTTAGGGGTCCGACAGGATTTCTCCCACCGAGGCCACTCCGACGCTCAAGTCAGCAAATTCCCGCAATGAACGGAAATGGCGCACGCTAAGAGTGGTGCGCGGACGTATACTGTGAAAGCGTAAGAGATGCTCGTGTTATGGTATGAGAGTGTGGTGAGCAGGTTGTGGAAGGCCTGGCTTCTTTGGTGTCACCGCAAAGGGTGGTGACTTTTCCCGTAGTCTGAGTAAACGTGGGGTGAGTTCTCATGAGCTTGCTACCGGTGGTCGGAAGTGAGTTTATACTCAATTCCCGTTTGTCCCTTTCTTGCGTATGAGGGAAGTATGAGGAAGCTCAGAGCTGGTCGAGTTTGATTTAGGATCAGTGTTCAACCAGTAGAAGATGAAGGAGAGATCGAAAAGAAGGAAGAAGATCCCAGAGGAAGCCAAAAGAAGATCCTTTCCTCTGTGGGGCGTGAGGGCTCTTATAGGCCTCGCCCCGTTGGACCCTTTGGGCGCCAAAATGCCCGTTGCGAGGGCTACTGTACCACTGGTTACTGCCGTGGACCGCTGGTTACTGCCGTGGACCGCCGGTCACGCCGGTTGTCCTTTTACCGTGAATGGCGGTTTACGGCGTTAGGCCACCCCATTTCCCTCGGAGAATTGGTTGGCTGCCTGCAGACGGTAGCGGGAGCCGTTGACGCTGTACCAGCCACTCCTCTATTGGCTAGCCTTTCCGCCTCTCCGCTGATTTCCTGGCAATCGCATTAAATGCGTTGCGGGGGTCTTTGTTGTCTTACCCGGCCACGGGCTCTGCCGCGCATTTCTTGACATTTCCCGGCTGGGCCGTCCGTTTCGTGTGGGCTTTTGGACCTTTCGCGGGCCGTGGATTTCTTCATGGGCTTGGCAATCCTTCATGGACCAGGACATGAGACCCAACACTAGGCCCCCATGCCTGGGCCGGCCAGCGGTCGGGCCTGGCATGTCCACTGGGCCCAATTCCGTGGCCTCACACCCTTCCTCGTGCCGCGCTATCTTTTGTCATTTTCTGAGTTCGCGCCTTCCCCAAGAGCCAAGGTAGGCTTTTCAAGCGCTGCCCTGACTTGTCACTTCGCCGGGCAAGATTTGCGCGCCTCAGGTTGTGTCTGTCCAGCGGTCTCCCTTGTTACACGAAAGACGTCTGTTGGATGCCGTGTTACGTTGGGTGAGAGGATGGCTTACGCTATGCCCATAAATAGGAGGGGTACTCAAGCAAGTTGAGTTCATCCCTTAGTAGCCAACCGAGAGGCCAATGAGGAGATCTGGCTTTCCCCACCATTGGCGGGCGCCCGAGAAGGAGTTGGATGGATCAGCCGAATGCTCGAAGCTCTTGATGAAGACCGTTGTGACCCTCGTCCTGCAGTTCGCCCTCTGCACTAACGAGAGTGGCTGGGCCATTCCGCCGTCGTCACGTGATCCCTTCCGGGTTGTGGCCTGGCTGGCCTGGGTAGACCCTTGGAGGATTCCCTGCGGGTATCTTCACCTGTAAGGTGAAGGCTTTCGCAGGTGCTCTTCCCATGCGTCACGCCAGGGCGCCAACCACGGAAGGATCTCAAGGTCACTAGCCCTCCGTGGAAGCCGGGTTTCTCACCCTACTTTCCCGAAGTGCTTCCCTGGCCTTGGTGCTTCCCGCACCCTGGTGGATTGGACTCTGGCGACTTCCACCAGGAGATGCTCTGCGCCTCAAACCGATGCCTCCCGCGAATGCAAGCGGCTCTGCGTGGTGATCTAATGTAGATCGCGTTCGCCTAGCTCATCTGGGACATAGTACAGGAGCATCGGGGCTTCGCGCCGTAGTCTTCATTCGTCTTTCTCGCAGCCTTATTGTTGTAGACCTTGTACTTTGTAAGAAAGTATTGATTAATAAAAGAAGTAGTCTCTTTTTGCTTTCACTTTTATCTTGTCTTAGTGTGCATTTCTTCTGTTGCCGGGCGTTTTTCCCTGGGAATCCACGTGTAATTCTGTGAGACCTTGAGGAGTCTGTGTCAGCAGTCACTCACGTCTCTCAGCGCATTTAATTCCTGTGCGGCCAGGAGACGTTGCCTCTTGAAGCCTCGTTTTAGAAACGTGCGAGATCTCAGGAGCCTCCCACGTGTAATGCTTCTGTCTTTTGGAGTTGCCGCCTCTTCAGGAGAAGACTCGCCTATTTAAACACGTCGTTTTTTCTTGGAACTCGGCACTCCTTTGCACTTGCACGTTTATTGGCGGTTTGCTCTTCTTGTGCGTATTTTCTCGCTGTGAGATCAATGGAAGATACCTCTAGCGACTCGAAACGCTCTTCCTACGAGTCTGAGTTCGGCTGTCACACTCCTGTGACTTCAGGAGCCGGCACTTCAGGGGGGCTCGCTCTGAAGCCATGGTCGCTGGCCCTTCTCAGAGTTGGGGAGTGCCTCCTGGTTTTGAGAGGTTCTGCCATGCCGGGGGGCGGCCGCGGCTGAGGTGGAGTGGTTAAGGGCCCGCGTCGCACATTTGGAAAGCGCTTGGGCCGAGTCGGAGGCCAGGGCCACACGTCTTGTTGGTGCCAACATGAGGGCACATGCCCGCATATTGGCCCTCGAAGGAGAGGCCGAGTAGCTTACGCGGCGACACAAGGTTGAGGTCGCTGGGCTGCGGGCGGAGGCCAGGATCACTCACCTCGTTGGCACCGATGTGGACACGCGGCCCGCGCATTGGCGCTTGAAGAAGAGAACGAGCGGCTCAAGAAACGACACGAGGCTGAAGTCGCCGAGTTGTGGTCGGAGCTGAGGACGAGGCTTCGGCCAGAGGGAGTGAACCCTGCCTTGGAGCAGACCTACTTTGACGCCGTTAGGCTCTGCCGAAGGCTGGCCTCGCTGGAGGATCCAAGCTTCCGCGTGGGTGTTCTTGATCCTCGCAACTCGCTCGCAAAAACTCGAAATCAATTGATGGATTACCATGTCCAGAGCTCTTCCACAGGTCATTGGGACCATTTGTCGTCTTTGTCATCGTCGTGCTCTCCTCTTTTTTGTAACCGTTGTAATGGGATTTGTTGATATAATGGAAGTCGTTATTTTGTCGCACTGCTTTGCCTTCCGTATTTCCTGCTTCATGATTGGTTTTTCGGTTTTGTGCCACCGAGCGCTTCTCCATGGGCTCCACTATCGTGAGCCCTCATTTAATGCAGCGGCGCCAGCATGGAACCTTGCCAGACGGCTGAAGGGACGCGCCTGTTAGTCTGGCATCTAGCCATCATTGCGAACAATTCGGATCCTGCAGTGCGTTGAGGGCAAACACGTGTCCCAATCGCCTATGGCGGCGCCATTTCGGTTTCCCACCTTTTGGCTTTGCGTTGCCTATTTAAACCAATCGTGGATCGTTTCCCTTCTTCTGTCGATATTTTCTCTGCACGTACTTGTGATTTTCGAGAGATAAATGGCGATAAAGAGAGAAAGCTCTTCTTCTTCCCATGCTCCCAGAGCCGCGCGCCATGGTGTTCACAACACCAAATCCGTCTTGACTGCTGGGAATATTTCTTCTCTCATGGTCAACTATGGCCTTCCCGGTGGAGTTACCGTGCTCCTGACGCATTGGATAGAACTAGCGCCCCATGCGGGCTTCATTACGGTGTCTGACACCATCGTCGAGGGGGCTTCATTACCGTCGAAGCGCACCGCTGTGTGCGGTGGTAGACGCGATGGGAGTCACGATGGCAAGGCTGCATCCCAACGCCTTACGCTATCTGGTATCCTTGTGCTTTTTTGCCATTCTTCACGGCAGCTCTTTTGATGCCAACGCAGCGATGATAATCTTCCGGTTCACGGAGTAGGAGGATTGGATGTCGATGTCTCCCAATGCGGGGTTTCGCTTTCGCGGCACCAACCCTGACTCAGTGAAGGGTTGGAAGGAGTGCTTCTTCTTTTTGCAGGAGCCCCCTGACTCTGAGCTCCCGAGGGTGTGGGGCCCGATTTTAGAGTATTTTCAGGAGAAGCTAACCCCCAAGGACGTCGCGGAGTGAGAGAAGCTGATATCTGCTATCAAGTCTAAAGAGGCGAAGTTCTCGATTCAGGGTTACTTCCTTACCTCCGTCACGTTCGAGGCCTGTAGATGGGGATCTCCTGCGGGCTGGGCGATGGCTGGACCAGGTAAGGAAGGTCCTGGAGACTTTGCCGCTACTCTACCGTCCGGGGGGACCGAGGAGGAAAGTTGCTCGTTCCTGGAGTCATCGTCGGACGATGATGAGGACGAGGCCGCCCTTAAGAGGCTAAGGGAAGCAGAGGGGACTTCTTTGAGAAGGTCCAGGAGACGAATCGCCGACCCTTCTATTGTGGCGGGAAGTCCGGCTTCGAAGAGATCTGCAAGCGCGGGTCGCCAGGGGGAGACCGTCGAACCGTCGTCGACTTCGGTCGTGAGACTAGCCGCTCGTGAGGTCTGCGAGGTGGAGTCTCTACCCACTGGGAATCCACCCGCTTGTTCTACTGCGGAGACGACGGATGATGTCGTCGTTCTTGAGGGCCCGGAGGGGCCGTTTGCCGCTGCGCCTGAGCCAGCATCGGAAGCCAGGGGGCCTGTGGAGTCGCCAGCGATCTTCATGGAGCCCATTTCAGAATACAGGCTCCCCGAAGGTTTGGCCACATCTACGGAGGACGGCGCCGCACTCGCTGCTGATCCGATTCAGGCCAACGAAGGGGAAGCCGGGACATCCTCGTGGCAAGAGCCATCAAGCGTTCCTACGGCAGCCAGCCTTCCAGTCAACCCTCCTCTAGCAGGCGAAGGAGCGGAGGCCAAAGGAGAGGCTCTTTCAGGTGATCTTACGTGCTCTCCCAGTGCTACCCCTGCTCAGGTGCGGCTTTTCCATCTGTCATTCCTTTATGGTTACATGCTTTGGAAGTGCTTTTAACATTGCTTCTTACGCAGGCTCCGGGTGAGGTCAACCCTTTTGATGTGTTGTCCGTCCTCCTTCACAGGGACTTGCAGCAGGCTATCCTCAATGGAAGGGCCCAATTCGCATCTCTCAAAGAGGAGAACGGGCGCCTGCAGCAGAGAGTGGTGCAACTAGAAGCCATAGTCGTCACCCTGGAGGATCATGTCACCCGGCTCGTTGGAGACATGATATGCCGGTACTCTCCATCAGAAGCACGGCTGGCGTTGGAGGCTCGGTATTGGGACAGCATCCACTTGTGTCGCAGGATCGTCTCCTTGGCGGCTCCTTACGTCCCTGAGGGTGTCCTTCATCCAGGGAATGTCGGGATAGAGGAGGCATCTCGCCTAAAGAATTTCCCTGAGGAGGCGGGCCCATCGAATCTGCCAGATTAGTTTCTGCTTGTATTGGTTGTTCGACCGTCTTTTTCTCTTGTACCATATTTGTTTCTCGTATATAAATGAAAAGCGTCTTTCTCTTCTTTGCACTTGTGCTTCTTCTTATCGTAGAATGTCGCTTGCTATCTCCGTTGGACTGTGCTTCATGCTTGAACGTTTGGCTCTTTGGAGCCACTATTGCTAAGGCCCTATCCCGGCGCCTTCTTGCGTGATGCTCGTCCTTCGTAAGAGGATGTCATCACAGCTCACACGTTTGGGGGGCTCGATTCAGTGAAGCGGATGTCGTTGCCAAGCCCCTGGAGCCGCCACGAGGGTCAGTGCGGCTGTCAGGCCACGGTAACCGGACTCCTGGGTCTAGGACTCGGTCGCGTATGATTGCGGAAGGTGTGTGGCCCCTGCTCAAAGCGTTATAATCACCAAGTTGAGGTCCTAGTCCACGACCATTGTAGACTGAGGGTGCTCTCTTCTGTTTGAGAAGGTCACCGCACGCCTGCGATTCTTGCCCCCTAAGGTTTTGTTGGCCGTACATTGGGGACTCGAGAAGCCCCCGAGCTTGACATTTTGACCGCATGGGTCGTTGGCGCGAAGCCTGTTGGATGGATCGCCTGGGTCTTTTTGGTGAGATGTTTCAGCCTACGGCTGGCTGCTTCCGAGCTGTCTAGCGCGGAGCTTAATCTCTGGGGGGCGCTCGGGCCCATTGGCGCGGAGCCAAAATGCACAAAGCGTCCCCAAGCCATCTGGCGTGAGGACGGAGTCCTAGGACGGTTGATCACAGACCGCCTGGCACTGGGCCAAGGATAACTTTACGGACGGACCCTTGTCCTCCCGACTTAGGGGGTGTCTAGGTCGTATGATTTAAGAATCCAATGCATGTCATCACTTCACACGAATGAGTATGCAAAATCACAGAAAGAGTGATTATGCGAACCAAAAGATAAAGCTCATGTCCAAACATTCATTATGATGCACGCGTGTGCGACTTACCTCGTTGTGGTGGCATCACTAATAGTACCTCCTCAAGTTGGCCGCGTTCCAGGTCCGCGGGACCAGTTTGTCGTTCTGGGCGCGTAGCTTGTACACTCCGCTCCGGAGGATTGCGGAGACGAGGAACAGCCCCTCTCACTCGGGGGAGAGTTTATTCCTGTTCGCGATCTTTCCCGCCGCCTCTACACTCCGGAGGACCAGATCTCCAACTTCCAGTGGGCGCGCCTTTACCCGTTTGTTTTAATACCATGCGACTCACTGCTGGTAGGCCAAGGTTCGTAGTCGTGCGGCGTCTCAAACTTCCGAGAGCAGGTCCAGACTTTCCGAAGCCTTTGTTCGTTGGTGGCCGAGTCGAAGCATTTGATCCTCAGGCTTGGCATTCCCACCTCTACGGGCACCACAGCCTCGGCCCCAAAGCAAAGGTTGAAGGCGTCTCCCTTGTCGGCTCTCTCGCGATGGGTCGTCCCGACCATAGCAGGACCGTAGCTCCTCAGTCCAGGAGCCCCCTCTCTTCCAACCTGGTTTTAATCCGTCGGCAATGTGCGGTTGGTGACTTCGACTTGTCCGTTTGCACGGGGATGCACCGCGGACGTATGTACCCGACTTGATGCGAAGGTCGCGATTACTTTGGAAAGCGTTTGCGGTAAATTGAGTTCCGTTATCGTTACCTCGACCTCGGGGGATCAAGAGCGGCAAGCGATGCCTTACTTCGGAGTCGAGGGCCACAGTGCGGCCAGTGCTTGAAGAAGTCCCCGTCGCGAGGTGGCGGCCCAGGCGTTGAGCTTTAGCTGGAAATCGGAGAGATAAGGGATGCCGTTCCTCGAAGTGAAGACGGTCCATGGGCGCTTCGAGGCTTTCGTCGACCTTTGGTGGAGGCGGACCGTGCCATGGTTGCCTCTCTCCTCCCTCGGAGCGCCAGCTCAGAAGGCAGCCGTGGCTTCGTCAAGCGAGCGTATAGGGTTCGGGAGGCCATGGCCGGAACAGGCATCGCGTCCCCAAGGGTGACGGAAAGGCAGCACGTCAGAGCCTCGCTTGCCCCCTGCGAGGAGATAGGTGAGTCGCGGAGCGGGTCAGGAGGTGATTCATCGGGTCCTTTGCCTTCCGTCGTATCCCTCCGGACCGGCATTTTGAACTTGCTTAGCAACGGTTGCGTCAGTAAGTCCATGGCGAAGGCGATCTACGAAGGCCGGCGGAGGAGGGCATGGGTTTCTCCTTATGCGGGTGTCCCACAACACTTTGACTTTCTCATCCATCGGCCAGATCCGTAGAGCCTCCGCGCATTGATGACGTCGCGGAGCTCGTGTTGCCACTGGAGGTGTGTACAGGCTCGTCGGGGATGACTCCTCCGCCTAAGTGGCGTTAAATCGTTGGAGCTGCGGTAGTGGCTCCCGTTGCAGCGTGAGTTTGAGGTTTGCCCTTCGAGGCTATCCTCCCGATCGCCGTTATGGACGGATGCTCTCCCTTCATTTTGATCGTTTCCACTTGGGGCCGCTGAGCTGCGGCGCGGTTGGGCCAGATGGCTGTCTCTCTGCTGGCGGCCTCTCGGCGCCTCTCTCTCCATGGAGGCACAGGATGCGGAGGGGCTGTCCACACAGCTTGAGGCGTCCTGTGTGCTCGCCGGGGGCTTGGAAGAACTACTATATGTGCCACGTCTGCGGCTAGGCGATGGGCGTCGACTCTGGTCGTCGTTCGTCTTGTTCACGTGGGAACTTCATTTTTGCGACCACCTCCATGGCAGGCACTAGCTTGTACTCGGTGTTCACAATCTTCTAAGGTTCGGAATAAGGTGGGAAAGAGACATGGCTTTTCGTCGGTTTTTCGCTGACGGCGCCCGATATTGCGTCCACGGGTTCGCGTTACCATCTCTGGTTAGGGCCCCACCGGTTCCTTGGCACACGAGCGGTGATGATCAAAGGTCGGTCTCCGTCTCTATAGTCACGGACCTGCACAATACAAACAACAAACAAGAGGTCGGGGTCCGGCAGTTTCTCCCACGTGGCCACTCCTCCGGTCAAGTCGACCAAATTCCCGCCAATGAGACGGAAATGGTGCGCGTATAAAAGTCATGGTGGACGTATCTTTTGTGAAGCGTAGAGATGCTCTCATGTTATGGTATGAGAGTGTGGTGAGTAGGTTGTGGAAGGCGACTTCCTTGGTGCACCGCAATGGGGTGGTGACTTTTCCCGTGGTCACGGTGCAGACGTGGGATGGTTCTCATGAGGCTTACTCTAGGTGGTGAAAGTGAGTTTATACTCAGTTCCCGTTTGTCCCTTTCTTGGGTATGAGGGAAGTATGAGGAGCTCGAGCTGGTCGAGTTTGATTTAGGATCGAGTGTTCAACCAGCGAAGATGAATGAGAGATCGAAGAGAGGAAAGAGATCCCAAGGAAGCGAAAGAAGATCCTTTCCTCGTGGGGCGCGAAAGGCTCTTATAGGCCTCGCCCGTTGGACCCTTTAGGTGCCAAAATGCCCGTTGCGAGAGCTCTTGTGCCAGCTGGTCAGCTAACTGTGGAGCAGCGGGTCACGCCGGTTGTCCTTTTGCCGTGGATGGCACCATTACGGCGTTAGGCCCACGCCCATTTTCCACTGAGGAGGATTGGTTGGTTACTGCAGACGCCAGCGGTAGAGGCGTTGACGATGTACTAGCCGCTCCTCTATTGGCTAGCCTCTCCTTGGATTTCCCGACAATCGCATTAAATAATCGTTAAAGTGGTCTATCTTCACCGTACGGGCTGCCGTGCGTTTCCGACATTGTGGCTGGGCCGTCCGTTTAAATGTGGGCTTTGGACCTTTCGCCAGCCATGGATTTCTTCATGGGCTTGGCAATCCTTCATGGGCTCAATGATACTTCATAGTCGGGACATGACCCAAGCCAGTGTGGTCTTTTTAGTAGCCTAGGTAAGAAGAGTAAGGAAAAATATTGGTTTCATAGCAATTTCTTTACATTATTTAATCAATGATAAGTGAGATAAAAGATATAAAAAGAAAATTTGATGGATAGATTTTAATAGCCTTGGTATAAGTAACTATGTAGAACACTTAAATGTTCTTACTATTTTGTTTATATTCATTATTCATTTACATATCTTTCAGATGTGTAAGTATAATTTTGATATTTTATGTCTAATTTGAGAAGAACATAGAAAAATATTAAGATATCTTATGCTCGAATACTACGATACTTTAGTATAATTAATACTTTTTAATATTGATTCTATATACGAAAGTTGAGTTGATTTATTTTTGATAGAATATTTATAAATTTGTGACTACCGTAAAAAACAATATATGAAATATCAGTAAAGAGGTATCATAAATATTATGAGCATAGTACGATACAAAGATCTAGAAGGATTATAGGATAATGAGGATACTATAGATATAAGTGATTTAGTAATCTTTATCTAACTATTGGAAAGTATAAATACATGACATTTGATTATAGGGGTAGAATAAGATCCCACGGGATGTTTGATATCTAATATGGTTATAATCTCATATTGAGTTAAATTTCTCAAAATACATACCCTGGTCTCTGGCCACGTAACGGAGGTGCGTGCCTCCTCGTCTCCTGGTCCATCCGATCCGGGGTTGTGCCCCAGAGTATACGTCCATGAAGCTCAGGAGTTCGTGCCCGGATGTGGAGTCCACGAGCTGGTCGATCATGGGAAGCGGAAAGCTATCTTTGGGGCAGGCCTTGTTCACGTCCATGAAGTCGACACACATCCGCCACTTACCGCTGCTCTTTTTCACCAGCACGACGTTGGACAGCCACTCCGGATACTGGACTTCTCTGATGAATCCAGCGTCCAAGAGCCTCTTCACTTCTTCCCTGATAGCGACCAACTTCTCGACGGAATGGTTCCTCCGCTTCTGCCGAACGGGCTTTCGACTCGAGTCAAGGCCCAGCTTGTGGACTATGACCTCGGCCGGGATCCCTGGTATGTCAGCGGGGACCCACGCGAACACGTCGAAGTTAGCCCTGAAGAAGGTAATCAATCTGTCGCGTTCCGCAGGTTGGAGGGATCTCCCCACGTTGATGCACCGTTTCGGCTCGGAAGGGTTCAGTGGGATCGCCTCAGTTTCCTCTCCGTACTCGGCCTGTTGCAGTGAGGTCTCGTCGCGGAGATCAAGGTCTTCGTTTGGGCAACATGGTGCCACGGGATTGACTTGGGACAGGTAGCACGTCCGTCCCATTTCTTGGTCTCCGAGAACTTCTCCCACGCCCCAGGGGGTGGGAAATTTCACCTTCAGGTGTGGGATGGACGTCACAGCTTCGAAGGCGGTCAGGAAATGTCTGCCCAGCATAGCATTGTAGACGGATGGAAGGTCAACGATGAGAAACGCCATCTCTCGCGTAACATAGCGCGGGTGGGTTCCCATAGTGACTTCCAGTCGGATTATCCCTTGCACGGGAACTGGTTCGTTGTCCAAGCCGTACAAGGGTCCGTTTGTAGCTTTCATTTGACTTCGTTTTAGTCCAAGTTTAAGGAAGGCAATGAGATACAACAAATTTTGAGAACTTTCATTATCAATGAAGACCCGTTTCAGTTGGTAGTCATCCCCAACACCTGAACGAGGGCCGATACAACAAGGGGGTCGGTATGGGGAGAGGTTACATGAGCCATATCGTCGTTGCTAAAGCTAATGACATCATTCCTAACCCCTATCTTTGCCCGCTTGTTGCTGGAAGTTGCCTCCGGCTGCTCACGTCTGGCGTCAGCGGCGTCAGTGGAGGAGACCATATGCACCACGCCTGCCGCCGTGCGGGCTCTTGGGGGTTCACCGGCTTCACCGTCGGAAGTCATGGGTTCCTGCCCTAAGCTCTTCATGAACCGCTTCAAGTGCCCACGCCGGATCAGATATTCGATTTCCTGCTGCAGGGTCCAGCAGTTCTCGGTTGAGTGTCCCAGGCAGCGGTGGTACTAGTAGTATTTCATCTGGTCGTTAACGCTGGGACCCTTGGGCGTCTTTGGCCACTTGAAGAACTTCTCATCCTGGATCTGCATCAAGATGTTCGCACGGCTGTTGTTCAAAGGGGTCAGGGAGGTTCTACTGTGATCTTTTTTGGGCCCCGGCGGGGGCCGCTGATGCTTTCGTCGCTCCGGGAAGCGCTGGCCGTCACTGTCCCTCTTTCTTCCGCCAGATGCTCTGGGGGCTTCCGGGGGCCGCTCCGCTCGCCCGGGGGCCGCTCCGCTCGCCCGGGGGCCGCTCTGCTCGCTCGGGGCGCTTCACCTCGTTGGCCTCTTCGGCCGTGATGTACGCCCGGGCGATTGTCTCAGCCTCCCAGAAGGTCTGAGGGCGCTGGTGCGACAGGTGCTTGAAGAAGTCCCCCGTCGCCAGGGTGGCGACGAAGGCGTTGAGCTTTAGCTCGTCGGAGAGATAAGGGATCCGCCGTTCCTCAGTGATGAAACGGTCCATGAACCGCTTCAGGCTTTCGTCTGACCTTTGGTGGAGGCGGACCAGGTGCCATGGTTGCCTCTCCTCCCTCCGGCTGGAGGCGAACTGGCTCAAGAAGCTGTCAGCAAGCTCGTCGAACGAGCGTATAGAGTTCGGGGGGAGGCCATGGAACCAGAGCATCGCGTCCCCCCTAAGGGTGACGGGAAAGCACTGGCACATCAAGGCCTCGCTTGCCCCTTGCAGAGATAGGTGAGTGCGGAAGCAGTTGAGGTGATTCATCGGGTCCTTGCTTCCGTCGTATTCCTCCAGGACCGGCATTTTGAACTTGCTTAGCAACGGTTGCGTCCGCAAGTCCATGGCGAAGGGCGATCTACGGAGGCCGGCGGAGGAGGGCATGGGTTTCTCCTTATGCAGGGTGTCCCACAACACTTTGACTTTCTCCTCCATCGACGGATCCGTAGAGCCTCTCCGCGCATTGATGACGTCGCGGAGCTCCGTGTTGCCCTGGAGGTGTGTCCGGGCTCGTCGGGGATGGCGACTCTCCGCCTAAGTGGCCCGTTCGCGTTGGAGCCTGCAGCGGCTGGCCTCCCGTTGCCGCGTGAGTTTCAGGGGTTGCGCCCTTCGGGGCTATCCTCCCGGTCATCGTTGGCGGGATGACTCTCCGCTTCGTTTTGGTCGTTTCCACTTGGGGCCGCCTGGGCTGCGGCGCGGTTGAGCCGATTGGCTCGTCTCCTGCAAGCGGCCTCTCGGCGCCTCTCTCTCCTGGAAGTGGAGGCCTGGGTTGCTGGAGGGGCTGTCCCTGGCCAGGCAGTCCCTGTGTGCTCGCACAGGGCTTGGAGAACTAGCTTTATATCGCCCACGTCTGCGGCTAGGCAGTGGACGTCGGGCTCTGGTCAGTCGTTCGCCTGGTTCCCGGCAGGGGGAACTTCATTTTGGGCGACCACCTCCATCGGGCACTAGCTTGTACTCGAGTGTTCACCATCTTCTAAGGTTCAGGAATAAGGTGGGAAAGAGACACTTGGCTTTTCGTCAGTTTTCCACAGACGGCGCCAATGTTGCGTCCTGGGTTCGCGATTACCATACGGATTAGGGAGCCCTCAGATTCCTTGGCACACAGCGGCGATGATCAAAGGGTCCGGTCTCCGTTTCTATGAATCTGGACCTGCACAACACAAACAACAAACAAGAGGTCAGGGGTCCGGCAGGATTTCTCCCACCGTGGCCACTCCGACGCTCAAGTCAGCAAATTCCCGCTATGAACGGAAATGGTGCCCGCTAAGAGCGGTGCGCGGACGTATGCTGTGAAAGCGTAAGAGATGCTCATGTTATGGTATGAGAGTGTGGTGAGTAGGTTGTGGAAGGCCTGACTTCCTTGGTGCACCGCAATGGGTGGCTGACTTTTCCCGTAGTCTGAGTAGACGTGGGATGAGTTCTCGTGAGCTTGCTACCGGTGGTCGGAAGTGAGTTTATACTCAGTTCCCGTTTGTCCCTTTCTTGGGTATGAGGGAAGTATGAGGAAGCTCAGAGCTGGTCGAGTTTGATTTAGGATCAGTGTTCAACCAGCAGAAGATGAAGGAGAGATCGAAGAGAAGAAAGAAGATCCCAAAGGAAGCCAAAAGAAGATCCTTTCCTCTGTGGGGCGCGAAGGCTCTTATAGGCCTCGCCCCGTTGGACCCTTTGGGTGCCAAAATGCCCGTTGCGAGGGCTACTGTGCCGCTGGTCACTGCTGTGGACCGCCGGTCATGCCGATTGTCCTTTTGCCGTGGATGGCACGCTTCTGAGCGTTGCCGGCCACGCCCCATTTTCCCCTGAGAGGGGATTAGTTGGTTGCCTGCAGACGGCAGAGGAGCCGATGATGTACTAGCCGCTCCTCTATTGGCTAGCCTTTCCGCCGATTTCCCAGCAATCGCATTAAATGCGTTGCAGGGTGCCGTTGTCTTCTGCCAGCACGGGCTCTGCATGCGTTTCCTGACCGCTGGGCTGGGCCGTCCGTTTCGTGTGGGCTTTTGGACCTTTCGCGGGCCATGGATTTCTTCATGGGCTTGGCAATCCTTCATGGGCTCAGCAATCCTTCATGGGCCAGGACATGGGACCCAACAGTAATGATCTTTTTAGTAGCCTAACAGTAAGAGTAAGGAAAAATATTGGTTTCATAGCAATTTCTTTACATTATTTAATCAATGATAAGTGAGATAAAAGATATAAAAGAAAATTTGATGGATAGATTTTAATAGCCTTGGTAAAAGGTAACTATGTAGAACACTTAAATGTTCTTACTATTTCTTTATATTCATTATTCATTTACATATCTTTCAGATGTGTAAGTATAATTTTGATATTTTATGACTAATTTGAGAAGAACATAGAAAAATATTAAGATATCTTATCGGAATACTACGATACTTTAGTATAATTAATACTTTTTTAATATTGATTCTATATACGAAAGTTGAGGTTGATTTATTTTTGAGATAGAATATTTATAAATTTGTGACTACCGTAAAAAACAATATATGAAATATCATTAGCGAGAGGTATCATAAATATTATGAGCATAGCACCGATACAGTATCTAGAAGGATTATAGGATAATGAGGATACTATAGATATCGAGTGATTTTGTAGTACTTATCTAACTATTGGAAGTATAAATACATGACCTTTGATTATAGGGGTAGAATAAGATCCACGGGATGTTTGATATCTAATATGGTTATAATCTCATATTGAGTTAAATTTCTCAAAAATATAGGAGATGATCTTAGTATCACGGATACTCAAAAACCTTAGTATTTTGAGTGGGTTCGAGGGACCCTATGGATATCTTTCGAGATATTATAGTTCAATTAATATTACATTTATTTATTATTAGTTTATACTACTGTTGAGTTATTTTATTAATGATATCATTTGTTGATTATCTCAAGACAATCAATTATTTTATATATTACATATTGTTGAAGCTTATTATTTGATAAATAAGTTTTCTAGATAGCTTAAAATATTTACTATTTTTGACATTAGTCTGAGTTATTTATTAAATATTTAACTCATTTTTACTATTTTTTTATTTCAATGTAGCAGAATTAGTGGAGGATAAATATAAAGTTAAATATAGTTGGGGGTAATAAAAATTATAAAATCTAGTTGAAGAGTGTACTTATTTTATATTTTAGAAATACATTCTAATATTTTATTTTATTATATTATAATTTTGGGACTATATTTTCCTTAAATATTTTATGTATGAGGATATTTAGATTATAATGGTATGTTTTATAAATTATAGATATGCTATAATGTTAATTTGAGACTCATGATGTTTTTGTATGATCAGATTGTAGCGACAATCATTGACCAATTTTTGGTCAACATATTTTTCATGGTAAACACTTTGTCAGTAAGTATAACATTTTACAATTATCACAAGACATTATTTATACATATATATAATTATATTCCAATATTATATTTTATACTTTATATATAATAATATAATTATATATATATATAAATATATTCGTATACATAATATATATATATATACTTTGTATCAAATTATAAATACAATCAAAACTCGGAAAATAGCGCAAGGCGCCAAGCAGCGCAAGCGGCAAATGCCGCTTCTCCCTTCTCCGTGTCCCGGGTTCGAATCCCGTCGGCCGCGTCCGCATTTTGATTACCGTTCTGCTACAGTAATGGGCCAGAATCCTGGGCCGCGCACGAAACGGATTTGGGCCGTGAACGAAACGGCCCATAACCGATTATTTTTTTTTAAACTGTAGCAAAACGACGTCGTTTTGAAGCACAAACAAAAGCCTGAAAACGACGACGTTTACTACTGCCGAAGCAGAAAACGACGCCGTTCAAGTCGTCGTCTACCTTCGTCGGTTTCGTCCGAACCCGACAACGAACGACTCGACCCGAATACCAGACCCGATTCAAACAACACGATACGAACACCATAAATGATGAAAAATATATGAAAATTTCAGAAATTTAATTTCCCATCGATTTTCAGTGCTCGTTTGAACCGAATCTTCAAAAAAATGAAGACTAGGTTTTTTCGATTTCGAAAAAAATCGAAAAACACAGAACAACAAAGCAGAGTTGAAGCCTTGCTCGATACCAAATGTTAGAAATTTATGTGGCTAAAACAACCATAAAAGCGGAATTTAAAATCGAATAATATACCTCCGGCCATTTGGTGCTCTGTTTTCGGACGTTGGATTCGGACCGGCTCCGTGCTTTTGGACACTCTTTCACTCGTTTAGATGGTGTATTACTTGAGTTGGGTGCCAGGGACAAAGCCAAAATGCTCAATTTATAGGCGAAACCATCACCCGCTCAACCGAGCGTTTGGAACTCAAACCGGCCAAAATTGATGAATTAACTTAATGGGAGAGTTATCACTACTTAATGGACCACAAATGCTTCAGCAATTAACTAAGAAAAATGCCAAATGGTTACAAATCCATCAAGGAAGACGAAGAGAACGAAACTCTTCTGGCGGCTCGAAATCGGCTTCAGAAGCCGTTCGTGGCTCGCAGCTTGTGGACTCGTGGGCCAGCTCAACGGCTTGGGCCAGCTCATCATTTGGGCTGAAGCCCACAATCAAACCATGTCTAACAATATTTGATTTCTTATTTTCACTATCCATTTAATCAAGGAGTTTTAAAAGGAATCCACCAAGAGAGAATCACATTTTCTTTAAAATGATCAAGAAACTTAGCATTAAAATATTCACTATTTTGAGTTAATTGAAGTATCTTAATGCTCTTTCCAACTTGCTTTTCTACTTTACTTTTAAAGGATCTAAATTTCTCAAAAGCTTCATATTGGTTTTTCATCAATAACACATCCAAACCTTGGTAAAATATTCATAAATGTAATAAAGTATGAAAACTTACCTTTAGCGTGTTTAGTCACGAGCCCACAAACATTTGTGTAAATAAGTCCTAACAAATTTGATGCTCTTTCTCTACTTTACCAAATGGACTCTTAGGCATCTTACCCATTTGACAAGATTTACAAGTTGTCAACGATACATAATCAAGTGGGATTTAAATATCCATTATTATGTAATTTGTTAATTCTTATTTTATTAATAAGTCTCAATCTACAATGCTAAATATATACATAATTAACATTATCCTTTTTTCTTTTATTGGTTTGTTCTAAATTGAATAACACATTAGAAATTTTAAAAATATATAGACCATTTAATAATATTTTATTTTTAAATAATTTATTATTAAATGCAAATAAATTATGATTTTTTCTTGAAAAAGAATTCAAAACCTTCCTTTATCAAAGCAGAAATAACAATAATGTTTTTCAAAAAACATGACATATAATAAACGATCTTTAGCACTAAAATTTTTTCGGAAGGTAACTCAAGGTAATATAATTCTATAGTCAATATAGCAACAATTAGTCTATTTTTCACATGCAAGCTCATCTCACATTAGTTCAAAGGTTAACTTCTTTACTAATACGACAACTAATTATAAATGTGTGAGTCAAATAGAACATCCAATACCCAAGAAGATTTGTTTTAAGCTGATAAGTTTAGTTTAATCATGAACATATTGGATGAAGCATTACGGTCCTTTTTGTCCTTTAACGAAGTATGATGCTCTTTGTAGTTTTTCACCTAATGCCTTAGCTTTTCACCATGAAATCATTTTGCATCTTCTTTTGAAGAAGTTACTTTAGCCTTCTTCATCCCTTGCTTTGCTTTTTGTGTCTTTTTCTTAGCATTGACTTTCTTAGGATTAGAAAAAGACCCAATAAGTATAAAATGAGATTATTTTTCTTCCTAATAGTTCTCTCAATTGTTTTTAACATATTAAGAAGTTTAGGTAAGCTAGCTTTTAACTTATTCTTTGAAATATAAATACTGATGGGCAGTAATACCTAGGGCCCAGATAAAATGTCAGAAAATTGAGCCCTCGTCTCAATAGACCCACAAAGCTAATTTGACCGAATAGACTAAATTGGCTATAAGGTACCGATTTTTAAAATATAGTAAATATGAATAATTAAATTAAAATAAATTGAACGAGGTCTAATGACACAGGAGGAAGTAGATCAAAGCGCTGAAGACCCGAAATTTGTGAAATTGAAAACCGACGTTATAATCTCGAAATATTAACCCGTAAATATGATTTGGGTTTTAAATATTGGTAATCTCATAGTATTAAATTAATATAATCAAATTATGCGAAAAAATATATTTTGGTATCGAAATTAGGCAGCGGTGCCGAGCGGATTGCTGGGCACGCAGCACAGTAGGCTGGCACCTGTCGAGCACTCAAACACCCGCAACAGGCGTCCCTACTGCGTGACGCGGACTGCGCTCAAGCGCCAATTCGCTTAAAAGCCGCGTCGGGCTTTTTAACTGTTGCTGCAATGCGGTTTTGGGAGAAATAAAATAGAGGACTTCAGGTAGAGAGAGAAAGGGGTAGGGAGAAGAGAGAGAGGAGGAACAAATGCTCTCAAGTTCGATTTTGGCTTTGAGCTAGTTAGAGAAATTGTAGATCATGTCGAGATAAGTGCATCTATACCCTTTTCTTTCATTCTATTTGATTTTCGTTCGATTTTCTTTGGACATTATTATCCCGATACCCGACCCATGCATGTATATGTGATGCCCATGGCTTGGTTATACATATATATGAATTTCATGTCCAAATTTATAGATTTCGACCGATTTCTGCACTAAAATCCTAACCTCGAGCTCAGGTGATTTCAGCCTCCAATTTTTTTAAAATTTTTGCATAAATTGGGTCTAAAATATCATTACTTATATCCAATATAAGTTAATTTATTGATTAGGTATCCAATTTAGTAGTTTTATGTGTATTTTTTTTCATTAGAACCCTAAGATGCGCTTGGACCTCGTTCAAGCATTTATCTCGAGTTTTATGTATAAAATGGCTTGAGATTATGACTATTTATGTCTTAAAGATGGTAATTTGCCCATTGGATACTCGAATTTCTGAGAATCGTCTGATATGCATGATTGGATACTATTCATAAGTGGGTACTATTCACCCGAGCCTCTTTGGTAAATTTTACATAATTCTCATATTGTTTAATTATTAATTAAATTACATATATATTTGTATGTGTTTAATTGTTTACTTTGAAAAAATATATTCGTCAGCTAATTATGAAGAAAATATTGTCCGGAAGCCTCTAAGATTATAATTGTCTCTCGACGATAAGAATTTTTATTCATCCCTATGTTTATGATATTCATATATACAAATTAAGTTATGAGAAGATTTAAATTTGAAAGAAAGGTAAAAATTGTTTAAGTATTTTGAGGGGAATTCCACAATTGGTTATATGATGAATTTATTCTCCTGGATGGAGATATTATGGAAGAAGTATGGTGGACATTCCCTCAAAGAATAAGAAATCATGAAACTAGGATCACGAATTTATATTACGGAGGGTAATATCCTTAGGCATGCCATTGGTGTTATAGTAGAAACTTAAGGATTATTCTGACCGCATATTATAGTGGGTAATACTCTTGACAAGCCTTAGGACATTGTTGTGGAAAGACGAAGACTGCCTCTGGGCCCTGGGGGACATGGGGGTATATGTGATAGCCGAGTAGCCGCAGGTCTAAAATATAGCCGATATGATAAATGATGACCGAGTAGGTGCAGGCTTAAAATGTAGCCATTATGCTTTAGAATGTATAGAGTAACACGTTCTTTTCCTCATTCTTTCGCATCTTTAGTTAGTAAAGCTTATTGGTACTGATCCATAAATATAAGTAATTATATATAATTTACATCCTAAAGAAAAGAATGACAAAATGTGAAAAGTTAATTGTATTCCAAAAGCATATCCGATCACTTCTTATATTTATACATCCTCGTTATACTTATATATCACTCTTCTACTTTATTTTACTTATATTGTTTATCGTCTTGAATATATTGTACTTATTAAATTTTTGGCTCACCCTTACTTCTCCTTATCTCCAAATTAGCACAAGTCTATTATACCTGATGGGACAGTATAGAGATTTAAAGTAGACTAGGCTCTCGATTTGGGATATCATATCGAAGATTTATAATTTGTAATATTATATATGTCATAGGAAAATTATATATATTTATATTTCTTTTGGGAATCTTAATGTATATTGTACATATAATTGATGATTAAATAGTTTAGTTTCGCTGTATTTAGATTTATTATACTTTTGCAGGTTATTGTGGTCTATAATAGGTATCTAGTGGCATTTCTCTTTGGCCGATATTGTCTTTAAATACACAGTGTTGGAGCCACAAATTATATGTGAAAGTTGGATTGTATGTGGTTTTTGTGTTGTTGTTGTATGATATCGGATTTTCGGGATTATTTGGATGTATTTCGTTTTGTATAGAAGATTGTAGTAGTTTTTGTATCAACTTGACCGCTGTATTACAGATGGAACTCTGTTGGATTTTCGGTAGAAAATATGGTCCGTCACATTGGCTCTAGAGGCCCAAGGACTTGGATCCACGTTCCAAGAGGCCCACGATGCTGATTTAGTCCACGAGGCTAAATTAGCCCAAGAGGCTAGAGGACTTAGGTCCACGCCCCGAGAGACTCAAGAAGCTGATTTGATCCGAGAGGGTAAATTGGCCTTAGAGGCCCGAGGACTTAGGTCCTCATCCCAAGAGGCTCAAAGAGTTGTATTAGTTCGAAAGATTGACTTAGTTCGGGAGACTTGAGGACTCCATGAAAGACCAAAGTCTTAAATAAAGCTCCGAGGACATTTGGTACCAAACGCCAGAGGACTTGATAAAGGCCAAAGGCCTTTATTAAGGACGAGAACTCTAAGAAATCTCCGACTGCATGAGCGCAGGCAAGGAACTTAGTACGATTGAGAATGCCAGCTCAAAGTTGACTTTTGCAAAGGCATGCATGATCCCTATAACGCACAATCTTCACAGGGAATAATAACTTCCAGAAGCAGCATGATTACTACAGATATGACGTCTCACAGAGCAAACCTGCATACACGTAACTTCTCTGGCACGGCAAGATGGATCTACAGAGTCGGTGGCAGGATGCCTTGCACACGCCAGCTCCACGTGGGTGCTCCACATAGGATGACTCAGGCCACTATATAAACATTCACCGTATACCTAACAAAGGAGGGCCGGCACTTAGCATTTACGTACATCTAAGCTTGTGCTTGTGCTCACAGAAAGAGAAAAAGAAAGATGTCTCCACTCAATGCAACTGAGAGAACACTTCAAGTAATCCTTGAGATTCACTCGTTCTCCATCCTTTGTACTCACCAATCTGAATAATGAAAACTTTCCTGGATCTAGAGTCCCATGATTTTTTCTCTCATTCAGAAAAGGGTTTCCACGTAAAAATATTGTGTACTACACACACTCTCTCTCTTCCTTCTACTTAAAAGCTGTATTTGTGTTGCTTTACATTCAAGTCCTCATCCTTACAGAGACCAGGATCCAAGGATGCAACATTAGCGCTATCTGTGGGAGTCGACTAAAAGTCAGGTTAACACATTTTTTAAAAAGCCGAAACACGATGAACATAAAAGTACAAACCAGTGCCGCGATCCGAGAAGCTGCTTCATGTGACAATGGCCCTCATGCATGCGTTAGGATAGATGATCATCCTGATCTGTATCTATGAGCATCGATGGTAAGAATGGATGATATGTTCAAAGCCGTCCAGACCCTTTACTCAAAAATGAATGAGCAGTCAAAGGAGGCGCCATCCAAGGTCTCTAAGACCGCCACGTCCCAAAAGAAAGTTAAAGGGAAGAAGAACCCCTCAAAGTAAGTTAGTCAACATGAGGGCCCTGGGACCCAAGTTGCCTTGAGCAACAGGGTCCCACTAGGACTTAAAGGTCGTTTGGGTCCTCAGTTTCAGGAGGAAAGCCCGGAGAGGCAAAATCCTCGATATTTACGTGACAATCAAGAGCACGCCGTTCAGGAGGTGTCTCCTCATGACGAGATCCCTCCAAGGGCTAGGAGCCTCCCAGAGTCGCAAGCTTCCCAGGATCCTTATAAGTTGAGGAACTACCTCAACGAGAAGAAGAAGAAAGCTCTACCCCAAGTGGAGAAGAAGTTGGAAAAGATCTGGCAACAAGTTTTTAGTGGGGACAACAGAAGAGGAGCTGTTGACCTACGCCGATCACCATTTATAATGGAGATCAGGACGAGGCCACTGTCTCCCAAGTTTAAAATGCCAACTCTTGATGCTTACGATGGAAGTTCTGATCCCATGGATCACCTGAATCACTTTCGGGAACATTTGAGCCTCCAGGGATTGGACTAGGCGACGATGTGTCAATGCTTTCTCTTTACGCTGAAAGGGAATGCTAGGATATGGTTTTATGGACTGCTTGTGAGCTCAATTCCATCATTCAGTGAATTGCCCGGTCTTTTCCTCCCCCAGTTTGCTTCTACCAGAAGAATAGAAAAGCAGCCGTGGCACCTTACTCGTGTGAAGCAGGGGGGTATGGAGAGTTTGAAAAACTTTCTACCTTATTCATAGCAGAGGCTAGGCAGATCCCAAAGCTGACGGATGGTGTTAAGCTCAGTGCTTTCCTATCCGTGTTGGAAGAAGGTAGCTTCTTCAGATACCTTGTCCACAATGACCCCAAGACTTTCAGGGAGGGCGAGGCCATAACCCAAGCGTACATAGTGGCTGAAGAGGCCAACAAAGGAAAGAAGCTAGAAAGAGAAGAGAATTCCCACTTGAGGGCGATGGAAGGAAAAAGAAAAAATGGGGACCATCAGGATTCCTGAGGATCAACAAAGCAGTACAAGTCCAAGCAGGTCATTCAAGGAAAGTTCAAGCCTTTGAACTTGACTCCATTGAACAATTTGCGTACTAATATCCTAATACAAATTGGGGACGAAACATTTCTGAAGTGGCCCAAAGTATCAGAAAACCTAGATAGAGGTAATTAGTCAAAGTACTACTACTACCATCGCCACGGAGGTCACAGAACTGAAAGTTGCCAGGTGCTGTGAATGGAGATTGAAAAACTAATCAGGAGAGGATACCTTAACCATTTCCTACAAAGACCTGGACAAGTTTTTAGAATAGTAGGAGATGGTGAGACGGACCAGCTGATGAATAGAATGGGCACAGGGGTCATAAGCGTGATGTCCATGCAACCAACCCAAATCACAGCACACAAAGGCTTCACAAAAGCCTAGATGTGCTCGGAGAAGCTCGAAGTATTGCAAGGCTGCAAAGAGCTGCATACCAGCGGAGAGCAGCCAGATTTGTCAACAGTCGGGTAAAGTAACTCGCATCATTTGATGTGCTTGTACTACATCTTATTAAAGTAATAAAATAATGATTGCTTATTCACTATTTTGCATTCATTGGCGTGTTCGCATGTCATCTCATAAATAATCAAGACCTAAGCTGCCCCTAAGTTGGGTGAATTTTCATTCACCTGTTGACAAATCTTGGCAAGACTGAGTGGCCTAGAAGAGGTCAAACTTTAAAAACTCGGCAAGACCGAGTGGCCCAGAAGAGGTCAAACTCTAGAAACTTAACAAATCCGAGTAGCCCATTTGAGGTCAGACTCAAAACTTCGCCGCGCCAAGCAACCCTCAAGAGGTTGAACTTAAAAACTTAAAGGGTTTAAAATAGTAATAATAAGAAGACCCTAAATGTAGCATCTTCAGCCAACAATGGTCAAAGGTTTTGGACATACGGCTCGAAAAGGATGAAAGTTCCTAAGGGCCTAAGTCCATGAAAAGAACCAAGCATGTATGAAATATGAGGAAAAGAGAAAGATTGCACCAAAAATGACTTTTATTGATACATTGAATATACAACATAAAAAAAAAAGAGTACAACTCTACATCAGCCCTCGAGGGTTCCCTGCTGCCCAGAGAGTTCCTGCTGCCCAAAAGGTCCCAGCCGCTCCAAAAATCTTAGCTGCCTAGAAGACTACGGCTAACTAGAGGGTCCAGGCCCAGAAGGATCAGGAGTTCCACCACTCCTCGGGAGACCACACAAGTCAGCCCTACATGTAGCACTGGCATTCCTCGGATCAAATATAGCCGTGGGAAACCGCGGGATCAAAATCTTCATTACATAGAGGCACAATGCGATGTTGTCCCAATACTTGCGGTCCAAGGCAAGCCCAATGTCCGCGGGCATCAGTGAAGTCCGAAGCACCTCCTCCAACTGAAGATTCCTTTCTTGAAGGAAACCATACTACTCTAGCTGGTCCATCAGTGAATCCTCGAGGGAGGCAATCTTACTCTTAGCCTCAGCAAGGTCTAAGCTCCGACTCTTATTCTACTCTCTAGCAGCCTTGAAGGACTCCAGCTCGATGCAAGTTGGGCGGCATCACCAATGATCAAACCAAGGTTGCCAGCCAGCTCATAAAGCTGCAAAAGAAAAACGGGTCCTTAAGACACGAACATAAGAGAACAAAGAGCATGAGGAAGGGTAGAGAAGTACCTTAGAGACGAGAGAGCTCCTAGCTGAGCTCTCCTCTCTTGGGTCCTCGGACTCCGCCGGCTCCATAGTAGTTGGATCCTCGGCCATAGAAGCCTCAACCTTGGCCTCAGTCACAGGGGCAACTTCACCGAAATCAAAAACTGGGGGCTCAACCGCTTCAAAATGCTCCGCAGCCCTAGTCTCCACTTTAGCTACGCATGGAATCCTGCGGACGTCCTTAACCAAGACTTCCTTAGAAGTCTCGAGCGAAATCTCTATTGGACTGTATATTTGGATTGCAAGGCAAAGGAGCTCAACAGTCTTGGCAGTAGGTAACTCCGTGGGCCAGCTTTCCTCGGCCTCAACAGTCTCAGCAATTGTCATCGTCATCATTAATGCTCCCTCGGCAGTCACCTCAGTCTCCTCGTCTGCCTGACCCTCAGCAATGTCCTCAGTTGGATTATCAATCTACTTCGAGGCCTCTCCAGTAAAAATAAAAGGAATGTCAAGCATGTACTCATCAAGAGGAGGAGGGGCAATAGGTGACTCCACGAATAGGCCCACAGACTCAGAAGGCTACTCGGAAGGCTCAGCAGTGGCTAAAGGTCCGACACCTTCAGCTCGTTAGACTGACACCCCCAGTGACAGCCTCTGTCTCCTCATGAGGTGCCCTATCAAAGCATCATCATCATCGAATGAGGAATAGTCAACAATCACTGTTAGACGCTTTGAAGTTTCAGTCTGACGAATTTTCCTTATCTGCTCGGATGGCTCCTCGATTCTCAGAACTCTATACTTTTTCTTCAGCTAATTCTTCTTTGGCGGAAGAGCAACTGGAGCACTAGAGTCCTTAGGCTGAGACCCCCACTTGGCTTTCTCCAAGTACTCAGGCCTCAGTCACCTGTTCTTCTTATTTTTACTAAAAGAGCCAAGATTGGACAGCACCAAGTCCATTAAGACCTTCGCCGCGACCCTCTCATTAGACGTGGCATCCTTGCAGAGCTCTGGCTCCACGTTCCCCCAAACATTGGAAAGGAGCCAATTTTTGTGGACACCAAGGAAGAAGAACTTATCCTTCCACCTTTTGTTGGAATCAAGGTTTCTACCACTTATCTCCACAAACTTAGGATGTGGAGTGATAACGTCCAATCCTGGCTGTGGGAAAACCACAACATCACCTTCACCGCCACAGTGTCAAGAATTTTGTTGTGGCAACAAGCAAAGACGCAGAGAGAGACAAGATACCTGATGGCATTTGGCTACACTCTCGCCACTAGAACCTTAAGATCGATCATAATGTGGTAGAACTCCAGAGCCATGGGATATCAAAGACTACCTCTAAGATAGACTTCATAAATAGTGATGAAGCCGTCTGGAGGTGAGCACGTCCTCTCATCAGCACCAGGAACCACCATAGCCATCAAGCTTGAGATCTTGTATCTCACTCGAATGGCTTCAAGGTCTGCCAAAGAAAAAGAGGAAGCAATATTCTTCACGCCTGGAGCCATTGATGAGTATGAAAATATGCCAACGAGTAGAGAACAGAAGTCACAGAGAGCTTTTGGCAGGAACACTTAGAATTTTCAAAGTCTAAATGAATAGAAAATGAGGCGGATGGGCAAGTTAAACGGTTGAGGATTCAAAAAGCATGTCTCATTTAATGCTTCACCACATGTTGACTCCCCATAGGTCTCGGGTAATGATGGCCACTCTCTTTCCAAGGCAAGATCCATCGCATTTAATGCGGTAATTGACAACGCAAGCCAGCACCTTTGACCTAGGGAGAGTCCATGGATAGCATCTTTAGGCCATTGGTTCCAGCAAAATCCCAAAACGCTTGCTCTCAATCATCAAACTATGGTCACGTCCTCGGATGGATTTGGGCCGAGCTGCTCAAGAATCTCATGGTTAAAGAGAGAAGCATTTTGGACGCGGACAACATTGACGCTGGCCGACACCAATCAGACTGTTTGCACCTTGAAGGATCAGGTCAAGACCAACATGACTCGAGGTATTTCTGCTATCATATATGTCAAAGGTTGAGATTCTCAAACCTCTTAACATGGGGGGCTAGTAATGGGTAGTAATACTCAGGGCTCAGATAAAACGTCTAAAAATTGAGCCCTCATCTCAAGAAGCCCACAAGGTTAATTTGACCAAATGGACTAAATTGGCTCTAGAGGCTTAAGGATTTGGACCCACGTCCCAAGAGGCCCACGAGGCTAATTTGGCTCACGAGGCTAAATTAGCCAAAAAGGCTCGAGGATTTAGGTCCACGCCCCGAGAGGCCTAAGGATCCGATTTGTTTTGAGAGGCTAAATTAGCCTTAAAGGCTTGAGGACTTAGGCCCTTGTCCTAAGAGTCCCAAAGAGCTATATTGGTCAAAGAGACTACCTTAGCTTGGGAGGCTCGAAGACTCCGTGAGAGACCAAAATCTCCAATAATGCCCTGAGGACATTTGGCACCAAACACCCGCGGACTTGATAAAGGTCAAAAAGCTTTATCAAGGACGAGGACTCTAAGAAATCTTCTACCGCAGGCAAGGAACTCAGTACGACCGAGAACACCAGCTCAGAGTTGACTTTTGTAAAGGCATGCGAGATCCCTACAACACGCAATCTTCATGGGGAATGATGACTTCTAAAAGTACGCGTGATCACTGCAGATATGACGTCTCACAGAGTCAGCCCGCATACATACAACTTCTCTGACACAACAAGATGGATCTGTAGAGTTGGTAACAGGATGCCCTGTACACACCAGCTCCACGTGGGTGCTCCATGTAGGACGACCCAGGCCACTATATAGGCATTCAATGTGTACCTAACAAAGGGGGGCTGGCACTTAGCATTTACGCACACCTGAGCTTGTGTTTGTGCTTACAGAAAGAGGAAAAGAAAGACGGCTTCACTCAATACAACCAAGAGAACACATAGAATAATCCTTGAAATTCACTTGTTCTTCATCCTTTGTACTCACCAATCTAAATAGTGAAACTTTTCTTGAATTCAGAATCTCATAATTTTTTTTCTCTCTCATTTAGAAGAGGATTTTCATATAAAAATATTGTGTACTACTCTCTCTCTCTTTCTTTTACTTAAAAGCTGTATTTGTGTTGCTCTATATTTGGGTCCTCATCCGTACAGAGATCAGGATCTAAGGACGCAACAAATACAAAATATATAAATAATAATAGTATATATATACTATGCAGTTAAAGCGTTAATCTTAGTAGTCAATTTACACTTTTTATACAAATTTCTCAAAACTCCAAAACTTACTCAGATAATAAATTTACCAAGTGGGTCAAGGTCCCATTACTCAGATGTCATAATTTTATGATAGTACAATAAATTATTGAGACTATTTTATAGGTAGGTAATATTTACCAATGAAATTATCTTATACAACTTCTGAACAAATTTTACTTTTAAAAATATATATAACCTTATGGTAGCACAATAAATCATAATCTTTAGTTAAGTCAAATCTATTATTCTATATAAATAAGAATAATGACTCATTCCTTGTAGTAGCACAACAAAAGTACATCATTATCCTCTCGCATAAATATCTAATAGGATGATAACTTTTTCATAATTTTATGAATCTAATATTAGCACCCAACCAACTTATAAAATAAAAAAAGAAAAGGTTACTTTACCATAATAGAAGGCTATGGTTAGCATTTACTGAAATTCTTATTGCTTTTGACTTAATGTTATATTATTAGAGGATTAAGTCGCATCAATTTTAATATATAAATATTGAAATAACAAATTAAAGAATATAAGATGGAAAATGTTACGTAGGTCGTATAGTTATTTTTTCTAGAAAACACATCGTTCTCAAGTCACGATAAGTCCTTGATCATATAAAAATAAAAAAAGATATCCATATATCTTATAAGAATGGTTTTGATATTTAAGATCGGTTGAAAATTACGTTCAAGCCAAACATGAAAGACGACTCGCAGTTGAACTCCATTATCAAGCATAAGAGTCCTTAGAAAAGTGTAATCAAATTTTTTTATATATAACATCTCATATTATATTTTAACTTAATCTAGCTATAAAGTTTAATTTGTAATAATTATTATTACAAATAAAATTCAAATATATAACACATATATTTTAATCAAATTAAAATATTAAAGTATTTTGTTATTAATTTGTTTTTTTCTATTTAATTAGATCAATGTAGCTTCGTGCTACTGGTAGCCTTGCCGCTAGCCATTTTAAAATAAAAAATATCCAAATAAATTTTAAAAATTTTGTATCTATAATTTTCTTAAATATTTGCCTCATATTAATGGATTAATGTTATATTACATAAAAATATAAAATCATACATAGACAAACTATCACATATCCAATCGTTAAATTGATAAATAGAGATATGTTTTTGATACTATTGTAAGGAAATCATGGGATTAAATGCAGTGAAAAATTAAAAATTTTATGATTTCCGTAATAAGATCTTTCTTTTTATTGATTAAATAATATCAAAATATTTAAAGATTTAACATTTATATATATATATATATCAAGTGAATAAGACGTTGCATACATACTCTTCATAACAAAAACAATCAATTGTATAATTGTTTGGTCTCTATGGTATCTAATCCGATATCCTTAACTTGTTATATTGTCAAATAAATTAAATCATTAAATATATATGTTACAATTTACTTGATAATTACATCCTAATATTTAAAATATTAGATATATTTTATTATCTTTTTATATATTTCTTTACACTCAAATAAAAATGATGAAAAAAAAGAGATGGTGGAAAGAAAATATTAGCACACTAATGTATCTCCACCAAAAACACACAATCCCTCCTATTCATAAAGAATAAAAAAGGAGCTAAAGGGGGCACCTCACTTGAACTCTCTCATAATGGAGAGAGAAGAGAGGGGAAGAGAGAGTGTGTGTGAGGAAGAGAGAGAGGGGAAAAATGCAGAAAAAATATTTTATAAATTTTTACAAGTATAAAATTATAACATATATATGACCCATTAAGTTTAATATCAAATTGGTAATATAAAATATTAAATATTATTTAAATAATTAAAATATCTTTTAATTATAATTAAACCCTTACAATTCCTCTTAAATTAAATTATTTATAATAATTAATTAAAAATTTCTAGAAATTAGTAATGACATCTAACAATGTATCATTGATGGACATGGCCAAGAATAGGCCAACCTAATATTCATGTAGATAAAAGATCCAAATGCCAATAGTGTAATAGAATATACCTCAGAATCCATCAGACAAATGGTGCACAAACATATAAACTAAGGGACACAATCTGAACAATCAGACATTAATGAATCATAATGAACTGCTTAATGGTCAAATACAGATAACAGCTAAATCAATCCAATAGTTAGTAGTCAGGCAATCTTCCAATTGAATTGAAACGGCCATTACACATATAAGTAATGCCCCTCACCATTGATCTGAAGCGGTATCATGCCTACACATTAACTACAGGTGCCTATCAACCAAGCGACGCCTCTCACTATCAATAAAGCCTCTCCCCCAAAGAAAATGAGACGAAGGAGAATGAGGTCAAACTATGACGGAAGAAAAGATACTCAACTTAACGAGTATATAAATACAAAAGCCACTTAACCAAGTGAGTGTATAAAAAGGAGTATTATCCTCCACACATATAATCATCCCCATCTTTTCTAAATTCTTGCATCTATTTTCTTGCATCATTTACATTTGAATAGAAAGATCACTGATTTGAGCGTCAAAAGATATACTAAGGAGCAAATTTCATATATCACTCATTTCTTGTTTATTCAATTGTAGTGCGCAGGATCCAAATTTAGAGTTACAAATATCAAACCCATTATCTTTTGAATATTCAAACATGATAAGATGGCTCCCTAATTCATACAAAAATTCGGATCATTGAGACGTATTATTGGCATCATTTGTTGAAAAACGATAATCAAGCCACCAATTCAAGAAGAGAGAACATGACCAACACCAAGACCTAGACAAACATACCACTCAGGGACGTCATTTCTTATGGCAACGACCTATTCGAGGGTAGCCATGGAAATACTCTTTCGACTACGAATATAAATGTGAAAACATTGGTGGCCCAAGTCAATACAATGTCCAAGGTTGTCCAAACCGTATGAACCATATTGGAGGGACACCCGCTAGGAGCTCCATCCTCTAACTCTCAAACTTCCACATCTAGAAGGAAAAATCGAAGGAAAAAACAATCATCCAAGGAGGTTATTCAAATGTCTGACAACCTCAAAACCCGAGAGGCCTTGAGTGATAGGGCCCATACTCTGCTGGAAGGTCAATTAAAATTAGGAGCACGAGATGAAAGCTCAAAACAACAAAACCCATGGTATTCCTAGGATATCGGGAAACCTTCGGCATGCAATGAAGCTTCATGTATTACTCTACTGAGGAAAGTCTATAGCCGACAAGTCCAACGTGTCCCGACAAACCATTCAGAGTTGAGAACATTCGCCATTGCAAAGAAGGTTACATTCTCCTCTCAGGTGGAGGAGAGAATTAGAAAGATTGAGCAATAGCTATTTAAAGGAAGCATGGATAGACATTTAGCCGACCTAGGTAAGTCGCTATTCATGAGGGAGATCAGGATGTATCAACTCCCTCTCAAGTTCAAAATGTCAACCCTGGAACCCTACGATGAAAATTTTGATCCCATGGACCATTTAGATCATTCTCGTACCTTATTGGGGTTCCAGGACCTAGATGATCCTATCTTATGTCTCTACTTATGTTAACCCTCAAGGAAGATGCTCGATGTGAGGTTTCAAATCTAAAACATAATAATTATGAGATAATTAAAATGATCATAATCAAATTAGGTTTAAAATGTAGAAAAAACTGATGTCCGAAACTTATGTGGGAAAATTACGCTTGGCACCTGACTGGTGCATGAGGCATAGGCTGGAAGTATGGGTCTGCCCGAGTGGCACCCGAGGTGCCACCAAGGCCCATTTAGTGGAACGGGCTGCTTGACTTGTGCTCAAGGCAAGAATCGAGCGGGTTTAACAGAACTCCCATGCTCAAAGCACGCTCGAGCGCAGAGTAGGCGCAGCAGTGGCAGAATGCCACCACCCGATTAGCGCTCAACTGGCACTCGAGCGCCAGTCGGGGTATAAAAACACATGAGGGTTTCGTTCGGTGTATTTTTCGGCCGTTTTTACTTTCTAGAGAGAGAGAGCGACGACTAAAGAGAGAAAAGGGGAGATCGAGGCCGTGGACTCCTAATCCGTTCAAGGGCCAGTTATAAAAGTTAATGATTGGGTTGAGGCAAGTATATTTCCACCCTCCTTTTTCTCATTTTTGTTTGTTTTATGTCCTCTATCGGGTATTATCGTTTCGATACCCACCCGTATTATGAAAATACATGACCGATGAGTTGTGCTCAAGTTTTATATGGTTTATTGTTCAAATCCCCCTCCGATTTGCTCGGTTTGGTTCCATCAAATCTTAACCACACCCCAAATTCAGAATTTCCCATTTTCCTCAATTTACATGTGAAATTGACCCCAATTTATGAATTAGCATGCCCTCATTATGCATATATATCGACCGGACGTCCGATCTCGTAAGTTTTAACCCATAAACGGCGTCCGGAAGCTCTAAATTACCCCTATTACTGTTCACCTGAGCTTAAATGGGAATTTTGCATGCTTCCATCCAATTTAATTATTATGAAATGATGTCTAGTTATTTATATCTAATTGTAAGCCCCCGAAAATGAGTGTTTGTGCCCAGTTTGTAAAGAATTGTGCCCCCAAAGTGATAATTGGCAAATGTGGTAAGGCATTCCAATCCTCCCTATGCATTATGATATCTATGCATCCAAATTGATTTGTCAAAAGGCTTAAGTTCAAAGGGAAGAGAATAATCGGATATGTAATCGGAGGAAAGACCATAATGTGAAATATAATTGAATCGTTCTCCTAGATGGAGACATGTAAATGGAAATGTGGTGGATCTTTTCTCAAATGAATAAGAGACCATGAAATTAGGACCATGGAATTTGATACGAAGGTAATGTCCCTTGGCTGGCCATTTATATCACGGTAGAAACTCAAGAATTACCTTGGCCACGTATCCTAGCTGCTTATTGGAGCAGGTGATATTCGTGGCACGCCCAAAGATATTATTGTGGAAGAACAATGACTACCCTGGTACCCTAGAGGATATGGGGAGTATTGTTATCGGCCCGTCTACAGGCATATTATGTAAATGACCCCCGACTGGGTCTAAGAATAAACCCTCACGACCTTAGATCATGTGGGGTATCATAATTCTTTCCTTGTCCTCCCGCACCTTTAGTTTGTAAGGCTTATTGACCCTGATCGGTAAAGATGAATGATCATGTAAATTATATCCGAAGAGAATATTCAAAGAAAAGTAAATTATATTTCAAGGATATCTGATCATGCTCCTGTTCATGCATCTCTCTCATGAATTATGTCTCCTCCCCTACCTAACTTCGTTATATTGTTTACTACTTTGATTTATGATATACTTGCTGAGCTGTTAGCTCACCCTTACTTCTTCTTCCTTCTAGATGAGCAAGCCTTTATACCTGACGAGACCAATTAGGTAGTGAGAGTAGGATAAGAAGCTGAATCGAATTCAAAGCTCTTGAAGATTTTAGTTTTGTTATTTTGTATAAGGCATGGATGCTGTATATTTATTTTGGTTCTTGTGGTTATTTACGCATGTATTTGATAATGCCGATTGATGTATGATTTTATACCCGGAAGGGAATGCTGATAGGGATATGGAACTTATCATAAATGTCATCCACATCCTCATAGGTGAGGACAGATGGGATCTCAGTGATGATAACGGAACGAGAAGGCTTAGGATGTAGAAGGTCATAACATGAGTGATTCATGACGCCCTTAAAAGCTACTCGAGGAGCCATGGAGGCAAAGAGAGAGCAAATTAGGGTAAAGAGATGTGAAATGCAAAGAAGTGCAGAAGCAAAAGTGAGCAAGAGTTTAAATAGCTAACAATTTGATTCAGAAATGACATCGTCTAAAGACAATAAAGAAGTGCGTCTCCATAATAGGTGGGACACGTGCTAGCACCGGTGAATGCTGCAACATGTCTGTTTCACGGCGTCAGTAATGATGGCATGACACAATGCCTCCCAGTGCTAGTAGACTAATAGCAAGCGACTCTAACGCTCAAATCTGCATGTTTGCTTCACTGATCAAATAATGATGCCCTAATGAAGCGTTTCTCAAGGCGACAAACTAACAATGGGCAGCCTTGATACTACTCAAATTAAAGCTGATTTGATTGATTTACGAGTGTGCGAGTAGCGTGTTCAAAATAAATTATTACACATCGGATTATCAAAAAATCGACTTATCAGAGGTCTAAGTTATTAAATTGTCAGAAATTAAACAGCGAAACATAGTATTCAATTGTTTCAACCATTTAGAGAACATAAGAATATTGGATTTATACAAAGAAAGATAAATATCATTTGAATAGTTCTATTCATCAATTTCTTTCATAACGTATAAACTTACAATAGTGAAATTACAACCTAGAGGAGAATAAAAAAGACATAGAATAGTGGCCTGAATGAAAAAAATTTCTCTTTTTTTTGAAATACTCGAATAGAAATTGTACTAGATAAATCATGAGAAAGAAGAGAATAAGAAAAGAATAGAAAAAAGCCCTTTCTCCAAGAGCTTCAACAGTTCCATGGGAAGAGGCAACTGAAAGAAAAACATCCGGCCATACCGGCAATGTCTATCTCGATCATCTCCATGAGGATCATCCAGATAGGGGTGCCACTATAATGGATGAAAAAGAAAAAAACTAAGATGGTTTTTCATATAAAAGAAGGCAATCAAAACGTTCTTTAAACATTTCCTCGGATCACGATTTCAAAAGTTAGAAGAGAACTTCTACCGACTCTGACTTACGGCAGCAAATGCTCCATAATGGCTCAGAACAGTCATACCACTGGGCAAGACAAGGGACGCCTCATGATAAAAAGCGAGGAGAACTCCCTAATTTATAGCCAAGACGAGTGTTCGATGAATATTTGACTTAGGAAGATATCGAATCACAATATTGATGGCAAAGAATAAAATTCTGCCAAAACAAGACCCCAAATATGTGGAATATCTAGGGAAGGAGCGCGCATTAATGGAGCTCCAACTGGCTTTCCATCGGTGATATGTTGGGAGTTGAAATTCAAACATTCCAACATGGGAGGTTAGTAATGGGTATGGCCAAAAATGGGTTAACCCAATACTTAAGTAAATAAGAGGCCCAAATATCGACGGTCCAATAAAAGATGTCTTAGATCCCATCAAACAAATGACACACAAACACATGAACCAAGGGATACAACCAGTGTAGCCTGACATTAATGGATCATAATGAACCGCTTAATGGCCGGATACAAACAACTTAGTCAATTCAGTAATTGGTAGTTAGGCGATCTTGCCATTGGATTGAGGTGACTGTTACACATACGAGTAACTCTCCTCACCACTAGTCCAAAGCGGTATCATACCCGCACATTAATTTCAGGTGCCTACCAACCAAGCAACATCTTTCACTATAAGTAAAGTCTCTTCCCCAAAGAAAAGGGGACGAAAGAGAATAAGCTTAGACTACGATGGAAGAAAAGACACTTAGCTTGATCAGTGTATAAACACAAAAGTCACTCAACTAGACGAGTGCACAAATAGGAATATTGTTCTCCATACATACACTCATCTCTATTCTCTTTGAATTCTTGCATTCATTTCTTTACATCTTTCACAGTCAAATAGAAAAATCACTGACTTAAGAGTCGGAGGCTATACCGGGAAGCAAATTTCATATACATTTTACCTCTTGTTTATTCTATTGTGGTACATAGGATCAAAATTCATTATTACAAAGACCGAACTCGTTATCGTTCGAATATTTAGACTTGATAAGGCAGTTTTCTAATTCATATATAAATCCAAATCCTCAAGATGTATCAATCAAGGCTATCTAAACAAAGTAAATAAAATAATTATCTATTAAAAAAACGTCTTTAAAATTAATATGTAATAAAATTTCTACCATCATCATATGCTTCAACAAATTAAGAGTATCAAAAAATACCAATCCTTATAATATTCGTTTTATATAATATTAAATAAATAATTCATTTAATAAAATTAAAATTCCTTCTACTTTATATTCTACATTGATCAAAGATTTATAAATTATTAATTAAATTAACCATATGTGATATCTTCTCTTATACTAAAGGTGACGATTTGTTTTATAAATCACTCATCTATCTGAATATATTTTTTATTTTATCCAATAATTATCTCAATATATTTAAATTTGGACAATGCTAGTTATATCAAAATATAATAAATTATATGTTAGATTCTAAGGTAATATCAAATTTAAGAATCATATGCAAAAATTTTAGTTGAGAGTTTTTTTTAACATTGAGTAAAGCATTTATTCAAAATGTTTTCCATTGAGTCAATTCAGTGAACTTGTTTTTTTAATAAGTATCTGCATACTTGCCATAATAGCTATCCAAAAGTGACCATGTGTTCGATCCCCTCTTTAACAGGTTAATATAATATAAATCAGTCTAACTAAATTAGTAATAACCTATCTTAATGATCCTACAATCTAAAAAATTTTAGGCTAAAATTTTAAATATTTATATCTCAAAAATATAATTTTATCATAATTAAAAATGTATTGCTCTAGTTTTAAAATTTTATCAAGCAAATCAAAATAATATATATAACATAATAAAGACAAATATTTTTTAAAAATAAATATAAATTGAAAATTACATAAATAATAACCCGTTAAATTAAGTTTGATTAGCTTATAAGACATGCTACTCACTACTAACAGAGCCCAACCACTTCAGTCCCAGATATCCTTAAGATGGCATTCCATGGTTTGGCTTGTTCTCTTGAAAATATTTTTTTGTCAGTGTTCTAAGCTAGAATAGAAGATGTAGGTGGGTAAATATAATTTCATTGCTATTTTTAATGCAATCTTTGGAACATTGGAACATTGGCTTATTAGATACTAACACAACTATGACTTCGTAATCCACTGTTAATATCTATCTTACATACGTTGTGCAAACTAGCTTAGAATATTATTATTGTCTTGCTGTAGACATAGAAATCATCTAGAGGTAAATTTGTTCTCCCAAAAACGACGAACCAAGCTTACTCCAGCACCTGTAATGGTGCCACTAAGGGAAAAATTGAGCGGCTGACCAGACTAAGAGGTTGAAGCACTCATGTGGAGCATCACCAAGGACGCATATACGCCGTTTTTAATACGAATTAGACTTTCATGAACTCCTTGCTCTGCAATCACTCCATTTTTTACCACAGCAATCAGATCTGCACCCTTGATGGTGGATAATCGATGAGCCACCACGACTGTGGTCCTGTTTACCATAACTCTGTCCAACGCATTCTGAACGACTCGCTCAGACTCGGCGTCTAGCGCACTCGTTGCCTCATCCAGTAGGAGTATTTTTGGACTCTTCACGATGGCACGAGCAATGGCGACCCGTTGCTTCTGCCCCCCTGACAATTGGACTCCTCGCTCACCTACCACTGTATCATAGCCCTGCAAGAAGAGATTATTAGACAGGTGCCACCATAGCATACCTTCCAAAGTCTTCCATTTTAGATGGGAAGAAAAAAGGAAGCTGCATTTAAAGATCAAATCGAAAACATGACACAGCTAGTAAATGCCCTTTTCTTTCTGATATCTCCCTAAATAACTAAGCAACAGAAATGTCTTCCCGTTTCCTTTCTCATAAGCGAAACAAATGAAAGGAAAGTCATATTCCCTTCTTCTGGCTTCCCAACCTTTTCCTTCATTTCTTTTCTACCACGTCTCTAATCCAAGCATAAACAACTCGACTTTTCCAGTGCAAGCATCTATTTAAAGCAATTGTCAAGGTCAAGTTTAGGCACCTGTTGTAGCCCACTAATGAACTTGTGGGCATTTGCCAACTCTGCAGCTGCCAGAATTTCAGCCTCGGTTGCATTGTCTTCCTTCCCGTATGCAATATTAGCACGTATGGTGTCATTAAACAAAACTGGCTCTTGGCTCACAAGTCCCATTTGTTGCCTCAACCACTTCACTTGGAACTTTTTAATCTCAATTCCGTCTATTGTTATGCAACCTGAATCAGGATCATAAAATCTTTGCAACAGAGAGATGACAGTTGATTTTCCACTCCCACTCTCCCCAACCAGAGCAACCGTCTAAAAAGTTTGACCACAAACCAATACAAGTTTATTATCAACTTAAAAATCCAAATATATTTAAAGCCAACATTATGTTAAAATTAAAACGAAAAGCGCAGACTTATCTTGAGGAGTTAGTTACCTTCCCAGCATGAATAGTCAGGTTGAGGTCTCGGAAAATCTGGATGTCTGGTCTGGTGGGATACTTGAAACTCACATGCTCAAGCTCGATTTCCCCCTTCACATCATCTAAGGTCATCCCCGATTCATCACTTGGGTCTATGTTAGACTCACGGTCCACAATTGCAAATATAGAAGCTGCTGCAATCTTGGCTTTGCCTGAATCAGGAGTGAAGGAGCTTGATTGAGAAATCCCTATAGCCGCCATTGTCAAAGCAAAGAAAACCTGCAAGGAGTAACAATACAACAATCCTTAAACCGATACTGAAGCACGAGTTGTGCTCATTAAGTACCTGTTTGGCCTGATTTGTAAAACACGACATCCATTAATCTTAGATGGTGATAGATGATGGGCAAAAACAGGGTTTCCAACTATAAATACTAAATAGCTTCGTGAACGAACTTCTCAAGAAGTCATGATGAGCTTTTAAATTCTTCTGGAACACTAATTTGAAACTTCTTTGAACAACTCAAATCAGAAGATGTTTTTCTTTTGCTCGATTATTTGAGAAGAGGAAAGTACATATTAATGGATTTTACAACGAGAAGAGAATTCCTACTTCACTAATTTACAATATTACTAGAAAAAAACAGGGTAAATAGAGCTAACGCAGAAGATCTTACCAGACCAACAGGTCACGAGTGTTGCTGAAAAAGTTTCACAAGAAACCCCATCTAATTGGTGAGCATTAAATGCATCTAGAGAAGGATACTTACCCGGAAAACTTTTGAGAAAGTTGTTTTTCCATGGTCAACAAGCTGTGCTCCCGCATAAAAACAGGCTGCATACGTACAAAACAGCATGGCAAATGAAAACCCAAAACCCACGCCACTAACCAAGCCTTGCTTTATACCAGCATTCATAGGGCCCTCACATTTCTTTTCATACAGTTGCATCACCTTCTCTTCAGCACAGAAAGAGGCAACTGTTCTTATACTCCCAACGGCATCATTTGCAACTTGGCTTGCTTCTTCATACTTTTTCTGCAAAACAAAAAATTGCAATCACATTCCAGCTACATGAAAACTGTAGAGTTTGTTGGGGGTGTAGAAGATTTATAATACGCATAAAATATCCCCAAATATGGTTGCCGGAAGTGGTGGACAACTCAGGGCTGCAGGTGGAATGACATTTGAGCAGGTGTCATACACACAACTAGCGATAGAGACATTGACTCAAAAAGTGAAATGGGAAGAAGGGCTGCCCCAAGCAAGAAACCAATTGATGCAGGACAGTGGCAAATAATCTGGATAAACAAGAGCCATATGGAGACGAAGTTTTAAAACAGACCTTCGCATCTGCAGTGAATCCTTTCAGAAACTTCATTTGGACATAGCCATTGAGGCCTATAAGGGGCAATAAAGCAAGAACAACGAATGCCAACTGCCAGCAAGCCACAAAGGCAATGACCACACCAGTAACTGCTGATGCAGCATTTTGGACAAGCAAACCCAGGGCATCTCCGACCAGAGCACGTATACTTGCCGCGTCAGCAGAGAGCCTTGCCCCAATTGCACCACTCGAGTGCTCGGGCTCATCAAACCAACCAACTTCCATGTGAACCACTTTCTCGAAGCATACAGATCTGATACGTTGTATTAATTTACCACCGGCCACAGCAAAGAAGTAGGTCCGAAGTGGATGTGTCAGCAGTGATGCCACACCAAGAACTATGAACATGAGTGCCCAAAACCTTGAATGTTTCCTTAACTCATGAGGGGGCTCAAAAAATATTTTGATCACACTGGAGATCAGAATGCCAAAAATGGGAAATATTGTGCCATTTAATATGGCAGATATTGCCCCCAGAATCAGCACATGAATTTCAGGCTTGTTGAAAGTGGCAAGACGGCGGATTGAAACATTTGGATGTCCTTCTGAGGCAGGCAGTGTGGTGTCCTCAGGTCCTGGCAGAGCACTCTCTGGAGGATCCATAGCTATGCCAAACATGAACGAGAATGAGTGTCTACTGCTGCCTGCTCTCCCTGAGGAACCCTGGCTTAGTGACCGTAGGGACGAAACTCGCTGACTGGCTTGTTTTGACCCATCTCGACCATCCACAGCATGGTGTTCTGGCTCTTTTTGCATTTCTTGCAGGCGTACAAGCTGAAAGTATGCTCCTTCAGGATCCCTCAGCAGCTCTGAGTGTGTGCCTGATATATTATTGGAAGGATGGAAACAGCAGTAATCATCGTCATACCTTTTTGCCATTAGGAACTCATATCAGTTTTCAGAAAAGAACCAGAACATGAATAGGAATTCCATAATCATGAGCTAGTTGCACACTAATGATTACTCAGGACAACCAGTTGGACAACACTTTATTCCTAAGGCCTTTAGTTAAGATGGTAGATGTTTTCTAGGAACTTGTTTACCTTTTTCAGGAAATCAATTCCTTTGTTTGGTTAGAACGGAAATATTTTTCAAATGAATTATTTCCCTCTTATGAAGGAAAATGACTTCCTTTCCAAGATGATAGAAGTCATTCCATTTTAATGTTTAAGCATTCTATCATTCAACTACCTCATGAAACTCGATCATCCATGTAGTTATTGCTTTTCAGCACTTAATTTTCAACATGAACACTGATGATTTGTCTTTGATTATTTTTCCACACTTCTACCACTTGTTTTGTAAGCACGTCTCAAATTTCACCAGGAAACTCCACATGGTTTCCCTTAGAAGTCCTTCGAGAAATAAAAATTGCAACTGCTTGAGAGTTTTCTAACAGAACATGAATCATGGAATGCATGGAAATGAAGTTATAGCTAAGTTTAAGATTGAAACTAATATCCCTACATGTTTTCAATGTATTCTGATCTATAGCTGAGGTTGATCATCAAATATGGTAAGGGTCCCCCACTGTAACTTAAAGGCAACCTACTTAAATTTTATAAATAACCTCTCCCCAATGTAAAGTCAAAGGCTACATACATTTGTCCTTCCTGAAAGACTGCAAATGATGAGCCTTTGGTAATGGCTGTCCTTTAGGCTCTCTCCATACATCTAAACTCTGTTAATTCTAGCACTTCTCCAATAATAGAACATCATTTAACATTCCAGTCAATTTATCTTTTAAATGTTTGTATTCATCATTATTCCTCTTATTCAATATTATGTAAAAGGTTCTGAATATACTTTAGACTTTTGTTTTAGGGATCCTTCTAGAACTGGAAACTTGTCCCAGTAGTTGCATCAGGACAGGAATCAGGCCATCAAAAATCAGCAGCCAGGAAAGATGCTTTGGACACAACACTAAAAGAGTCAATTCCGAAGATAATTCTACTGAATGTAGATTACCTTTCTCAACCACCTTTCCTCTATGAATGACAGCAATCATATCAGCATTCCGGACTGTGCTCAGGCGATGAGCTACTATGACGGTTGTCCGATTGACCATGACCCTATCCAATGCCTCTTGCACAATCCTCTCAGATTCTGCATCGAGTGCACTTGTAGCTTCATCTAGAAGTAATATTCGTGGATCTTTCAAGATGGCTCTTGCTATGGCAATTCTCTGCTTCTGTCCTCCTGACAGTTGTGTTCCATGCTCACCAACTGAAGTCTCTAGTCCCTGCAAACATGGTTTAACATTGAAAGTCTGCATCAGAATCAAAGACAAAGCACATTCAAGGTTCCTTTCCAAGCTGAGTATAAGGGACCTGTGGTAGCTTATCGATAAATTTAGAGGCATTTGCAAGTTCGGCTGCAGCTCTTATCTCTTCAAGGGTTGCATCATCCTTCCCATATGCAATGTTCTCTTTAATAGTAGCAGCAAACAACACCGGCTCTTGGCTAACAAGGCCAATTTTTTGTCTGATCCATTTGAGCTGAAATTCTTTGAGATTAATGCCGTCGATGAGAACTTCACCATCTTGTGGATCATAAAATCTCTCGATGAGACTGATCACAGTCGACTTTCCACTCCCACTTTCTCCAACCAAAGCAGCAGTCATGCCACTAGGGATCGAGAGAGAAAATCCATGGAATATCTGTTCATCTGGCCTAGCAGGATAACTAAAACAAACATCTCTTAACTCAATATCACCGTGGATGTCGTCCAATATATTTCCCCTTGGGTCATAAGCATCTATTTCCGGTTTTCTATTGATCGTCTTGAACATCTTGTATGCCGCAGCTTGACCAGCAGCAAAGGCACTCATGGATGGGGTTGCCTGCCCCAATGACCTAAAATCAATACAAATAGATATTCAGCATAGAAGATAACTCGATTTACAAATTTATCTGAAAAATTCCAGCTCTCTTTGGATTCCCAGCGCTACAAATAGGCCATCTAAAGGAGCCAGAAAGAAATGAAGGAGCAACTCACATTGAACCAGTCAAAACAGCAATAATCACATTGATGACAGTTCCCCCACTATATGACTTTTCCAGAATCATTTTTGAACCAAACCATATGGCCAAACCATAACTGCAGAAAACAATAACCATAAGAAAACCGAGACCCATCCCAGCAGCCAATCCTTCCTGGACGCTGGATTTATAGGCACTTAAAAGAGCCTTGTCATAATCTGCAATTGCCCGCTTCTCCCCTGTAAATGATGCAACCTAAATGGAGATTTAACTAGGTCAGAACGTTATAATAGAGCAGGGCAGATGGGCTGCAACTCAAAATGGAAAATTTACTGTTTCATCTGTCCATGATTTTCAAAGAATGATGACAGCAGAAGTTCCTTCTAGTAAACCGATGTGCTGTAGAAGTACCATGCCAAGACCCAGCTTTATAGCAGGATTTATGGAGTCAAATAAATTGCTGACTATGATTGATGGAAAGCTCCTAAAGTTATGTGATATCCAGAATGATGGATGTGTGTTTGCGCAGGAAACAAGTGGAAGAGCATAGATCAAATTTTCTTCCTTTGTGAATTCTCTGGAAGTATTTCAGGGTGTTTCACCTAAATATGACTTGTCATGCAGAAGCTGGGAGTTTTACAATCCACTTCTTGGATGATTAAGGTAGCTAAAGGCAAGTCTGCCTGTTTCAACACAGTGATCTACTACATGTGGCAAGAAAAATTATAACTCTTTCCACAGGAGGGAGGTGTTAATGAGGTATGTAATCAGTAGGAAAGTTTTGATTTCTTTTTCAGCAACTTTTTCCTGTAGTTTGAGAAGGGTCTGCTCTAGGCCTGAAGTTTTCCTTTGTCCCCGTACTTGATAGTTTCAGGTATTGTTTACATGTCATTTTTAAGTAGCAATGAAAAGTATACTCACTTAAAAGGAGATCCAATGCACAAGGATCTCATACAGTATAGCATGTGAAAAGTCAAATATACACAGCTTTAGTCCTACATGGTAGGGATGCTATTTATATATTTAAACCCATGACCTCTACATCATAATAGAGCAACCTGACAATTGTACAAAAGTCTCACCTTCTAATATGCTTGCTTATTGAGAAAATGGCATTATAACTAACACAATCTATTGTTTGTTATCAAGTTAATGAACAATAACTTGTATTGGGCAAAAGCTTACAGTTCTTATTGAGCCTATAGCCTGCTCTACGACAGTTGCTGCCTTTGCATAAGCAGTTTGGCCTCTTGTCGCCGTCCTGGCTATCATGAGAGACATAGAAGCGCCAGCAGCTACAAGAAGTGGAATAGAGCATAACATGACGAGGGTAAGTAGCCACCCTTTGATAAATGCAATGACAAAGCCTCCAATGAATGTTGAGATTAGCTGTATGAACTTCCCAACCTAAAGACAAGGAACTGTTAGGACAAGCACACAAAATTAATAAGACCAAAGAGAGATCACAGTTACATAACTTGGTGTGATCACTGGAAATATGAAAGTAGCAGTCTCTAACAACCCAACTCCTAAAGGATACATGCCTCTCCCCAGGGAGCTTAGATATATGACATCCTTATTAATCCACAATACCCAAACAAACAAAAATAGAAGTTCCACATTCCATTTTTTGCATCACCCAACTTGAGAAAAGGACATAATTCAATTTGACTAGGTACTGAAGATAACATTCAACGTGAACAATTATAACAACTTTAGAATCAATAAGAATAGAAGTCTTTCAAGTGACAAGAGATCGTGTGAGACAAATGGGTGAACTTGACGAGCGGTACCTTCTCTCCCATGGCATCTTGAATGAGAACGGTATCACCAGACATCCTTCCAACAACTTCTCCAGTGTTTGTTTCTTTGTCAAAGAAGCCAACATCTTGTCTAAGAATAGCTTTCAAATACAGGTTCCTTATTCTTGCTGCCTGTCTTTCTCCGGTGACCATCCAGCATGCCACCTCTGTCACAGACACAAACTTGTCAACTTTTTGTTAGCTAATTCTTCAAGCACTCTCCTAAATACCAAAACTACAACAGTATCAAGTTCAATGTGCTTACGAAGAAACGCTGCAACTGCAACACCAGCAGCTAAGTAGACGAATTTCAGACACACCTATTCAAAAAGCCAAGAAAATGAAGTTCAAAAAGATCAACATTGTGATACTTGCACATCTCAGAAACCTAAGGAACATATGTTTATTCAAATTCTGAACGTTTATGGTTCAAATAGCATGAAACAAACAATTACCAGTAAAATTCATTCACTAAACAAATCATCTTTCTAAAGATCACCCGATGAAAAGTGAACATTAAGGCAGCAAAATTGATTTTTTTTGTCATTTTACCTTTGAGACTGCATGAAGGACTTCATGGTTAGTTTGGTTTTCTCCAAAAGCATCAATCAGATTACCAAAAAGTATAGACATCAAGGGCATAGAAACACCATTTCCCACAGCACCAATTGATCCAATGACCATCAATGCTAGGTCTGTGGAATCTCCAAAAGAGAATAGCTTGTAAAATGGGACTCTATCATTGCTCTGCCCTTTCTTGGTATCTTTGCAATCCTTCTCATTTTGGGATCTTTTCTCCACTTCCAAGGATGCCGTACAACTCTTAGAAGTTGTTGGTTCGTCCACCCCATTCTTTGTGCCCATGTTGACCACCAACTCTAATTCCACTTTACGGCAACCTATATATGCATATAACTCAAAGTTAGAGAAGAAATAACTCTGAATTACATAGGTGAAATCTAATTGCTATGAGCTATATTTTGGAAGGAAAACTTTGATCCATTGTTTATGTTACTATAATTTATGCTGTAGAGGCCCAACACATCGAAGCCCATGAACTACTTATAAATAGAAAACAAAATTAACACCTTGCAAGAGCCTAACGCAATATATAGTGCGAATTGTCCAGTGTAGTTGTCAATATCATTGCTTGTGCTGAGAAGCTGAATCAATGGGCACATAACCAACTACTTCTTAGAATCAGGAATGACAGAAGTGTCAACATGACACCTACTGACTCCTCAATCCATGCCTAGAGAAATAGGTAACATTAGCCAAATAGGCGTTTCCCGGCAGCATATATCCCGATCCCCGTACAAATGTGTCAACATGATACCTAGTCGTTTTGTTTAGAAAAAAGGGAGAAAACCTGAAAAATATTTATTAAAAAGGAGAAGCGTGGGTGTAATTGGTGGTAACCAAGTTACCCCATAGCCAAATATCCTGAAAAGAGATCGTCCGCGCCAGTTATACATTTACTATAAGTTATAACTCTTGGTTTGGTCTTGGATTTATGCAGAAGGTTCGGTTTATACGGCCTATGTTTGACATAAAGGATCGAACTTCAGAAAATGAATCTTCAGAAAGCAGGAACTCTATGTATGCAGAGATGTGAGAGAGAGTTTTGTTAACTTGTTATCTTCTGATGAACCCAAATCGGAAAGAAGAAAAGAAGTTCGATGGACAAGATCATCTGCATAATTGGAATAAGGCTCAAAAACAGAAAGTACAAAAATATTGGATGACGGCAAGTGTTTTTTAAACTTTGTTTGTTCAAAATTAGAATGTAAATCCTTCTTATGGAGGGTAAAGCATATCTTATTGAAGAAACTACGAGGACGGTATAGTACTTTTAACTATGTTGTCGTACAAAACAGAGGAAAATGTGATGTTTCATCTCCTTTGTCCCAGTATCCAAAAAAGAAAAGCAGAGAAATAACCAAGAATAAAGGATTAAAGAGGAAGGAAGAGATGAGAAGGTTCAGATGCTAATGAGATTTGGAGATTCAAACACAGAAAATCTTATCAATCAAGAAGCAGCGAAGAACTCAAATGTAATCAGCAAAAAGAGATCATAATATCCAAACCCACCAACCCGTTCCAAAGCTAGAAGGCAGAATCACTATAAATGACCATCCGACATTTTAAGCACTCCATATGGTAGGGAGAAAAAAAAAAGAAAGAGACAGAATTGAAACATGCCAATACGCTTTAACGGAACCCAGATGGCAGATATGAAATTGTAAAAGCAAAACTTACCAGAATAGGAAAGTCCAAAGGACCAAACAGCGACTGTTAGAGATCTGGGTTCTCGCTTCTGCAATGAAATGTACTTCAACAAAGAATTCCCGTTCCAGATAATATTGGACGTTTTTGGCTGGGGGAAGCACGATCTCCCGTTCCAAACTTGGTATTTATATCTCCTTTTTCTATTGCTTTGATTGATGGATGACCGGAGAAAAGAAATAGAGAAAAACACCCGTGGTGATTGCTTGCAGAGCACGCCTTTTTATGCAAAATCCCAGCTCATAGTCAAATGCGTTGAATGCTGTATTGTGAACTCAATTCTCTAGATTGCCTTCGTGTACTCTTCTCCATTATTTTGCCATATAATCTTTTAGCTTTTTTTATATTATTTAATCCGCATGCATTGAAATTCCCTCCTGCCCACGCAAGTTCCAAGGGGCCGATACTTGTAGAGCAAGTTCTTCTCTTTTGATGCCCTTTTCCCGCTTCGTCGGCTACTTGTGTTTTCTTTTTTTTCTTTTTTTTTTTTTTCAACTTTCACCAACAACTTAAACTTCTGGGCCAAGAACTAACTTAATATTTCACGCTTACTTGATTTGGTGGAAAATAAAGTTCAGGGTTTAATTTGTTTTAATAAAAAAATGAATTAATTAATAAGCACAGACATTGGCTTCCTTCTTAGCAGGGCATCAAGCGATATTCAGATCGTCTATAATCATCTTCTTTATGCTACAATTTCTATAATAGAATTCTAATAATTAACCTTAAAAATATAGATTGATTAAAAGTAATTATTTATTCCCTTTAGTTGTTAATCTCGTGATATTACTTTAATAATGAAGTCAATACATAAAAAATGAAGGATATAATATTCAAATAAACTATATTGTGAACCATAAAACATTTTGGTTGCAAGAAGCCTCTTATATATATTGATCTGTTCATAAACTTTGCTTTTTTTTAACTCATGAATTATAAATCTCTAATAATATTAATTTTAGTCATTTTAGAAGATATATACACACTAGCATACACATATCTCCTATGCTAAAACCATGGGTCATCATTAAATGCACTTAAACAATCAACTTGTTTACATAACTCATCTAAATTAAATACATAAACTTTTTCATCCTTTCTACAACGAATATAATAGATTTATTATATTTCCTCTTAATTTTATATTTATTTTTATTAAATATAACTTTATAACCTTTATCACATAGTTAACTAATGCTAATTAGCTAGTATTTTAAGACATCAACAAGTAAGAAATTTTTAAGAAATGATTATGTATATTTACCAATATGGCCTATGCCCCATAATTTTGCTTTTGAATCATCTATAAAGGTGACTTATCTTTCATTCTTATTTTTTAAAAAATATAAAATTTGAGATATCACTGGCCATATATCTAGAACATCCGCTATTTAGTAGCTATTTATTTATAATATTCTAGTATCTTAACTTGAATTTATTAAATTTGTGACTCAATAGGATCACTAATAAAAATAATTAATAAGTTATAAGTTTCAGGTAAATTTTTCTTTAATGGTAAACCTAGGCAAAATTTTAATAATATTATCAATTTTTTTTCTTTTACAATATCTTCTCGGTATCACAAGAAGTTCATCTTACACTATTCATTTTCTTTTTATATCTCATGAAATTTAACATGCAATATAGCATTTTTATTTTTAATATTTTCTAGTTCTTCTTTTAAGCATGATATTTTCATTTTAAAAATTTTATATTTGATTCTAAGTAATTTAAATTGCTCTTCCATATCAATAAAGGCATCAAAAAGTTAATCATAAGTAAAATTTTCTTGATTTAACAAAGCAATATCTTCAACTCTTAAAGTTAAAAACATTTAAACAACTTTTCATTTTTAATTTCTTTATTCGGTTTGTTGAATTTATTTTATTAGCTTATTTTTATAAAAAGATTTGATCTTAATTGAGTTATATCTAAACTTGTTATTTATTAGTTGTGCTTCATCATAATTTAAGATATGTTGTTCAAAGATGAGGTCCATAAAAAATGCCCATGCATTTTTAGGAATGCAGCTTCATGCGTAAGAGACGATGAAAGATTGCTCATGTACAAATAATAGCAGCTCCATGCATGAAAACTCATGAATTGCATTCATGCGCGTGCTATGTTTAGCCCGCATTTGGACTCTAGCACAAATTTTAGCAAATTTTATGTTTTAAAACCCTAGTTTTCAACTACTATATCGTGCATTATCATATCATGTATTAATTTATTTTTTTATTTTTTATTTTTAATATTAATGGTATTGAATGACTTAGTTGGTTGTTTTGTATTCATAGTATCTAAAAATAAATATTTTTTTACATATATTAAATATTTATATAATTCATTCTTACATTATAGAGGGTCTAAATTATAATTATTTAGTACTACCAATTTACTTAATTTGGTATTATAGAATAACCCTTTTATGTCTAGAGGTCTATCAACCATTTTGTATCAAATCTATAAAATTTTTTAAAACATAAGTATATTTAGTAAAAAATTTATACAAAAATCTTCCTAAAATTATGGGACGCATATGTCTAGCTATCGTGGGGAGAGGATGGGCTTCTATCATGACCAAGAATGAGATTATGTTCCCCAAGGACCAAGCCATGTGGTCTCCTAATTAAACTATAGCAACTAGAATAATAAAGGCATCTATACCATTTTCATAACAATTTTGCCTAATAAATTTAGACGAGTATCAAAATGTGAAATTGCTAAGGAAGCTTGTGATATTGTACAATTCACACATGAAGGGACAAAAAAGATTGAAAAATTACAAATGTTGGTGACTATATTTGACAAACTAAAAATGAAAGATGGAGAAATATTTGACGAGTTATATACAAATTAAATAAAATAGTTAACTCTATTAGATTATAGGTCACTCACATTTGGATCTATATTCATTTGACATACCCATTAGTGGTACAGATGGTAAATTTTTTGCACGTGCAGTGAAGGCCTAAAGTGCAAAATTTTAGAAGCATTGTACTTAAGACGTGCCCAATGGGCGCCTTAGGCACCAATTTTAAAAGTATTGTGCTTGAGGTGCACCTGAACACCGATTCTAAGGACCCACATTCAAGGCATGCTTGAGGTACACCCGATGGGCATCTTAAGCGCCAATTTTAGAAGCGTCACGTTTGAGGTGCACTTGAGACACCGATTTCAAAGGGCCCATACTTGAGGCATGCTTAACTAGTACTCGAGCACAATTCACAACTTACAAAAGCACAAATACATTTTTAAAATTATTTACGTGCATTCAAAGCGCTATTTACAAGAGAAAAAGAAAAGAAAGAGAGAGAAAAGGGAGAAAAAAAAAGTTAATGTATTCGGTTGAATTCTAAATCGTATTCTAATATCTATAATTTTGAATACGCTGTTCTCAAAATTGAGAAGAATATTTAGCAGTTTTATTTCTTCTTTTTTATCTTATATTTTCTGCTATTTGGGCTTGTTTAAAATAAAGTGTTGTTACCTTATATTTGGGATTTGTATAATAAAAATATTGTATAGTAAAAATATTTACGAATGAAATGTCCTATGATTTTTTTTCCTTATTCTAAAGAAAATTTTTTCTATAAAAATCGTATATTGTCTCATTATTTATTATTATTATGTACTTGTTGTGCGTTATTGATTATTTTTTTATTATTTAAATAAGCAGTTTGTTCCCAACAAACTTGACCTTCAATCTTAAAGAGAAAATTGCTAAAAAAATAATTGTCCAAAAAATATTGAAATTCTTATCTAAATAGTTTTGATCGAATGTCATGAATATTAAAAAAAAGTAATAATTTTAATAAAATAAATATTAAAGAATTGGTTCATTCTCTTTAAACATATGAATTATCTCTCAAACAAAAGAAAAAAAGTCAAATCGATCATATGAAAAATCTATAAAATGGGAATCTTATGATGACGAGGGGATGAATCTAAGCACAATAAAAAATTTGCCTTTTTGAATAAAAGAAGAAAAAAAATGATGACTTACTTGCGTAATGATTATTGATTTTTGTTCTAAATTTCAAATTCCTTTGACCATTTTTTTTTCATTTTTTTAGTCTTATTTTTCTTTCTTTATAATCTTTTTCTATTTGCTTTTGGTATTTTTGTTGTGCAACTTAAAAAAAAAAAAAACAAATGCCTCATTTGTAACAGGAAAGAAATAAACTAATTTGTTAATTTCTAACCAAACATGACTTAATTATAATTATCTAATATTAAATAAGTAACTATTTAAATTTTTAGTCTTATTCTTATAAGACTAAAAATTGATATGATTTTCCAAGAGTTATATGGTGTTCGAGAAGTTAGTCAAACATTAGGCCAAATGTCATAACTACTTATTTAAATCTTCATCGAATTAGATTCTGATAAAGTCTAAGGCCCAGATATCCTTAGCTTAAACATGAATATCATTTAAACATATGATATCTATTTAATAATTCTCAATTTAGAAATATGTAGAATATTATATGGACATTGTCGTGACAATAAATTTTAGAAAATAATGAAAAAGTGTCCGATTCTACTGTTAGAGAGTAAATTTGAGGATTTTTTCCAATATGAGTTACTTGTTATGAGTAAATCGGTGAAGGGTTAATGCATTTATACCATCTGATCAATAATTTAACTTTTTTGTATTGAATTTATTTTGTCTAGTTTGGAAAACTCAGAAGATTTTATTTAGAAATTGTTTAATTTTTGAGATTTTTTATTTTATCACTATGTCATACGTTAATTTATTTTATACACTTTGTTGCTTACAAACATTGCTGATATTGAATTACTAAGTTTGTTGTTTTATATTTATAGTATTCAATAGAAAATATTTTTTACATATATTAAATATTTATACAATTTATATTTTCATATCGTAAATGGTATAAACTGTAGTCATTTAATATAACCCATTTTATTTCATGATCCGCTCAAAAAGTTATTATACTCTTCCTAATTAACATTAAGAGCTTTTTTTTAAAAAGATATTCTTTGAAGATTTTATTTTATTTTATATTTTTTTAGATTTTAATAAGCAACAATTTGATTAATAATGTTTGAATATAATAATATTTTATATTAATGTTTGATTAATAAAAGATATTCTTTTATTTTTTAGATTTGAATAAACAACATTTTAATTCTTTTGATTATGATGGCCAAATTATCATTATTTTTATTATAATCTTCTTCCTTGCGCAAATTGCGGGTGATGGATCTTTTTTCTTTATCTTTATTTTTGGATCTCTTGACTTATGGCCTACATGTTATTAATGATTTAATGAGCATCTCCATAGATAACTTGTTCAAGTTTTTTGTTTCATTAATAGCCATTACTTTATCACTTATCTTTGGTAAAGATTTAAGAATTTTCGCTGTTTACTTGCTATTACATAGTGGCATTCCTAATACAACTAACCCACTAACAAAATTTATAAAATGAGTAATCATTACCATAATTGACATACAATTTCTTGCAAAATAATTCACAATCACACGCAAGAATATTTATTTTTTAGTTTCTTTAGCTTGATTAGTTTATTTATTTATAATTTTAAGTATTTTTATGTTTTATAAGTTGTTTTAAATGCTTACACTCTATTAAATGTATTCCTTTCCAAGACTTAATAAAGCATATGTTCATTAATTTTACATTAGTACTATAAAGTTTCATATTATTATCACTCTAATTTTTTATTAGTTTAGGCATTTCATTATTAGTGGTCTTTTATTATTGGTTCAATATATTTAGTTTGACTAATTTCTTTTTAAAAGCAAATTTTTTAAGTGTAATTATACTGTCATTCTACTTTTTCAACAGGTATAATCAGTTTCATTAAAATTAGAATTGCAAACAATCATATATATAATAATAAGCTAATTCAATAAATCGGGTTTAAAAATAAACTATAAGAATCACCCAACAGAAAAATATGATAAATAATTCAATGGAGCTGTCAAAAAAGTACACTAATTATACTAAAATTAAAGAATGAATAAAATCTATATATATAACATTTGTTATATTTTTCCTCTAGAAATACATTGATGAGAAATACAGCATACAATCATTCAAACAACTAATTATGTTTTTATATAAGAGACTCTAAGATTTTTATTAGTATTCTTTACTTGACAATATAATTAACCAAAATAAAACATTTTAGAAGTAGTTCTTTATTCAAGAGGATGGCGTTTAAACCAACAATGTATAAATTTTAAATATCTGCTAAATGCTTTAACAATCCAAACCAATCAAACCTATCTATCTAGTACTACCTCCATTTGGGTCTGTCTAGACCTCATTGGAACTTCTTCAGATCTCATCTTAGTATGATATGAACATATATATATATATATATATAAAATCTCCATGGTTCCAAAAAGAAAAAAAAAAAAAAAGTCACCATCCTATGAACCAAAATTACAACCATGTGTATACATATCATTAGTTGTCTACCCATATTTTCATATTTAAATCTTAAAAAAAATATGCTAATCGATTTTTATAATTGCTACAACTTCCACAAACAATATGATTCTTAAGTTCAATATCAAAACCACACAGCAACTTATTAGTACTTGTTAAATCACCCGAAATGCAAACTATATAAGTAATTATCAATAGTTATTCTAAGCATGTGGCAGTGGATTTTATATTATGACTTCTGAGGACAACTCGAGAACATGATTCTATTTTGGTGATCATCAATGCCATTGGCATACTTGTAGCATGATAATTAGACTTGAGCAAACTATAAGCTATTTCAAATCAATTTAATCTAGCAAAATGAAAATTCCCATGAGGAATAAACTATAACCAATCCATTGTGCCATATTTCCCATTGATAACCAACCACAAAATCACACAAGCGCCAGTGCACTTGCCCACGCCAAACAAGAGTGTACCAATTGACTTTTGCATCATTGGGCTGAAAAATATGCAAAACAAATTTGACCAATGAAACATCGTTTGAGCTGGGGGTTCCAAACAACCAAATTTGACCAAAATTAATCAGTTGTGGAGATTGAAATTTCTTCGGTTAGGCCAATATTTCGCAGTGGCCTTTTTATATATTTATACGGAATGCCATGGTTCCTAACTTGGGCATGGAACAACCCGATTGCTTTAGTACTCACAAAGGATTAACTTCAGAATGGGGCTGCTACTCCCAAAAAAACCTAATTCGTTTTCCCTCAACAAGGATCCCCATCCATTATATATTGGATGTCACCATAATTAGAGAAGTGTTTATTGAGCTTTGGGTCATTCTATTATGAGTATTATAATAAATAAATAGATCATTTGGAAGATGCGTGATATTCATGTGTGAATCATTCAACTGAAAAAATCAAGCAAAGGTCGCGCGATATTTGTGCAAAATCGACCGAGGGTTGATCGAGGATCGTTTAAATGACAAAGGTTGCAAAATGATTGCGCGATGTTGATACAATGGTCAATTGAAGATCGATCAAAACTCAACCTAATCGTGTTTGAAAAGAAGCACGTGTGTCATTTGCCTAGAAGAGTAGATGTGCACTTGAGGGGTTGTCTAGAAAGATCGTGCCTGATGCATGCATGATAAATGCTCATATGCCGTTTATCTAGTAAATTTACGCTTAATGTGCGCTTGTGCGCAAACACTTTTATAAAGTTACACTCAGATGATATTTTGAAGCGTTCAAAATCATTTTATAGAACAATGAATGCTGCACGAAGAGAAAGAAGAGAGAACGTAGAGAAAAGGAAAAAGTTTGACATTCAGTTGAGATCTAATTTGAGTTTTATTTTTATTAAGATTGGGTATGTTACTCTGATATTATTTTTTAGGATGTATTACTATTTATTTATTTGTTTTTCTTCGTAAATTTTTACCTTGTGAGTTGCTAGGGATGTTAGGAGTTATATTCAATCGATCATTCATTTGAATTGTAGTGAAAACTTTTGGAGTTGGTTATTTGTGTAATTGGTTAATTTTATAGTGAATTTGTTTAAAATTTATCACATAATCTTTTCTTTAATTTGGAAGCATTTTTTATATTAAAAATTGTTAAACAATATTATATTCTCTGTATTCAAGTGTTTAGTAATTGATATTTGATGGGAGGGTTAAGCTTATTCCACTATACTGATTGTGTGTATTTTGGCTGACCCCTAACAGTATTTACTCTCCCCATTAATCCATATTGGTTCAGCCATCACCTCGTTAACTTAAATATAGAAAATCTTCTGAAAAATCCCTTGGCCAACATCTTTTTGAACTTGCGATACGCAGGATTTTGACTTTTTGATCCATAGCTTACTCAATACTTCTCTTGATCAAATTCGACTTTTAGGCATGCCTTGTGCATCTGTAAGTATACATCCACGGATTGCGCTGCTTCGCTTCTCCTTCTCCTTCTCCTTCTCCCCCCATTGAACCGTCACGTTAAAAAAATATCAATTATTTAAGCCTATATTTATATAATTTTAAAAACTACTTTTTTAGGGTTTAAATCTCACCTGTTGGATATCATAAAGAAGCAAGAGCTGATTCGCCTCTCATAGAAACAGCCCCCTTGACTTTTGGGGGGAGGGGGGTTGTCGCTGCGGGGGAGGACCGCATTTATCTGTGATGCAATCACAGTTCAATTTAGAGGTTAAATTAAATGAGGGATAGAAATAAACAAAATCAATGAGGGAGAATATTTGGCATTTCAATGACTTTTTGGCAAGCATCTCAATCAATTTTTAATAAATACAGCTGTTTTATCTTCTCTGTCGCAGTGTCAACGTGAGCCCAAGACTATATGCACCTTGAAATAGAGGTACCTTACCTGTTGAGGGGCCACTTCTAACGTTTGAACAGCCGACAATATTAATTGCTATGTTTGAATACTTGAGGTGAAGGACAAACAAATTCCCTCAATTTAATGTATGAAACATGCACACGTAACGTGATAATGCGCGCTGAATTTACATAAATTCCATTGCCGATCGTAGAATGGGTCAAATTTCGTTCATTTGGCCACCAATTTGTTATGCCTGTTTAATTAGTTTAGATCTTACATACGCTTATTTGCCATTTAGTCAATTAATCATGAACTAAAATCCTAGAGATGCTAATCCAGGATAAGTTCATAACTGAAATTACACATTCCATCGTCGTTGAAATCATGAAATTTGTATCGCACTACTATTTATACATAAATCTAAAATTAAACATAAGCATATCATTCTTGTAAAAGATCTTCCGAAGGCCCACCGTTCTCGTTTCCAATGCCAATTGATCCAAAGCATGTTAATTTGAATATGATGACTTATAAGAGTGAGCTAAAAGATCAACAAAATATATAATCACGATACAAATAATGACAAATAATTTACTAGGAACACGTAAAATGAATAATAATGAATATCATGTGAAAAAATGTGTAACTTATAATCAATATTCAGTGATATTCCTTATGGGCATAGCTAATGTTGGATGTCAATTTACATATTATATTCTCTATACGAGATAAAATATTACTTTTTTAACACATAAATATTAGGTATATATCATTCACATACCAAAAATATAAAAGAAGTGTCACAATACATTGTTTACCATTTAAGGAAAAATCTCAAATCTTTATCCTAAATGTGATTATAGAGAGTCATCAAAACTCTTGGTCACACTTGAGCATGGGGAGGATTTGTTCAACAATTTCATAATTTCAGGAAAAAATTCATGGATTTAGGCAATGATTTCAAACTCTCCCAAAATGAGAGCCAAATAATAATGCATGTAAGCTAAATACAAAAGGGAAGCAACAAGTACATGCATGAAGCTTAGAAGCAAAAATAGTAGGATTTAGTAAAGCATGAAATAAAATGTCTGATATCTAATAGCTAAATTGAATGAAGAAGGTTTAGTATGTATTTATCTTAATCAAATTAACTAGATTTCAAAAAAATAAAAAAGTAAAAAATCTTCTCCGTTGCTTTCTCATTCTCTTTATTAAGTTTTCTTTTCTTCTCATTTTTCTCCTTTTAATTATTACGTAAAATGAACTAAAATATAATTAGAAATCATATATATATATATGAAATCTTTTAATTATTTTTTCTTCTTTTCATCGGTCGTAATGAATGACCTATTTTTAATATTTAAAAAAATTAAAATATTAAAAATAAAATTATACAAAATATTATAAAAATATATATAATATATTATTTATTTCATCAAATATTTTTAATATATTTTAATTTTAAAAATAGAAAAATAAATCTATTAATAACCGTCAGTTATTATTAGACCTTCTTTTATTTTCACTACTACTACTTTCAAAGTCTTCTTCACTAGAAATAAAAATAATTAGATTTCTAACATTATCCTTTACGTTCAATTAATCTTTAAAAGGGATACATATTTTTATAGCCCTCGGTGTTATCTTACTTTTTTTTCATCAACTATTTAACCCCCAATATTAAATGAGAACTCTAATGTACTGTACTTATTGGTGGGGTTAAGTGGTCCCGTATCATTGATGCAAGCATGGATAGTATATACTTGTTAGTATTTTACCAATTTAAAATTTAAAACTTTAAACTATTACTTATAATGTTGAAAATATAATCTGATTGTAATTAGTGAAGAAATTTAAATGGTATTATATTTTTACTAATCGGTTGTATTTTATGTCGAATCTGTACTAACAAAAGTAAATCTATTCAGCTATCTTCTACTGTTGGAATAGATAGTTCTAGAGTTAACTATGGTATATATAAACGGTACATTGTATACAAATTATAATAGATATGTATCTTCATTTTTCTTTAATTTCTCTAATTTTGATAGTGAAGAAATATAAAAAAAATTATTTTGATACTTTTAATCTAATTATACACACTATAGTAGTTATGAGATACCAAAATCACAACCCAATTTTTGTTGAGATACTATTATTACTACTCCTAATTCTAGTAACTTTCATAGAAAATATTTCAATAATATATGATAATTTTTGGAGATTAAATTAGTTAAATATCAGTAATATGCTATTTGTAAAAAATGTAAAAAAAAATTATACATATAAAAGTTTTAAAAGTATAAAATATTTAAAAAGACATATTAAAAATATGAGAGATACTCAAAGTGAACTACTATTTTTAGGTAGTATATGGCCAAAACTTTTTCAACATGACCGGTGGTTAAATTGAAAGAAACTAACAGAATATATAATTTAATTAGAAAGTTATTTTCTCATGACAAAAGATTATAAACTTGAATAGTATGTATAAAAATACTTCTAACCCAGGTATATAAAAATATCTCAACAAATTATTATAGGTAAAATTATTCACATTTTTTTATAATTTAAATAAGAATTAATTTCTAAACTAATACATATAAAATCTAATATTTTTTAGCTAGTGATTTAAAATTATCATGCAGTAATTTACCTTATATTTCTACTATATCACATTATATTTCTAAAAATTAAAAGTTATAAAAATATTATTAGTTTTAAAATTTTCAATCACTTACACATTATTTCTACAATTTTTAAAATAATTAATACTATTATAAATAAATTTAAAATATTTAACAAAATTTTTTGCATTACTTTTGATAATATTTCAAATAATTATTATCAAATAATAATTTTACAATATAATATTGACTGACAGTATGACAAAAAAGACTCATATCGATCAGAACTTATATATAACGTACATCTTGCATACACTATAATTAACACTAAAACTGTCATCTCCAACAGCATAAGCAAGAAGCAGTAAAAATAATTGACAATATTTGTTTTTGTTTGCACAAGTTTAATGTGAAGTACAATCAATTAGTTAAAATACAATATTGTATAAATTTTTTCACTAATAGTCAAATCATATTTTTAACATTGTAAGTGACAGTACAACACGGCATCATTGGAGTCAACTTTTAGTACCAAGAGTTGAGTAGTTGACGAGAAATGTTGAAAATTATCAAAAACTATCGAAATGTGCATCGTTTACAAGGATTAGTTGAATGTAAAAAAATTTGTTAGAAATCTAGATATTTCTAGTTTCAATGAAGAGATTCTAAAAGTATTAGTAATGAAAATTCGATATACTTTTTTTTACTTTTTAAAAGAATAATATCAAAAATATTTGACGAAAAGAAATAAAATATGATATATATTTTATAATATTTTATATAATTTTATTTAAAAAAATTGGCACATTCTAACCCGGCTAACATTTGACATACATATGTGCATATTTTGATCAAAATATCCATGTTTAAGGTGAACCCGAGCTACGCATGAATTTTATGTATAAAAAACGTTCACGCCTAATGTACATTTGAACTATACTTGAGTATCGTTTATAAAAAATGCCCACACTTTATGTGCGTTTGAACTATGTATAAACTTCATTTATTTAGAATGCTCGTGTATGATGTATACTTGACTATTACACGTGTAGGGGTGTGGCCCTTGTTTTTAAATATGAGCTATGCTGTACTGGTTGGTGACACAGCACAACCGACCCAGTGTAGTGCGAGCCACATGCTTTGTTGAGCTAGGATATACAAATCTCACGCGTTGTGCTATCATAGTGCGATTATATTGGGCGCCTCGGATAAATTGGCCATATTAGTCCCCCGCACGACCCATTTAACACCACTACTCTAAACCAATCGCTAGGTTGGTTGATGGTCGGAAATGTCAGACCTACCACAAATCAACTAAATCAAACTCTAAGCAAAGAATGTCAACCTACCCAAGAATCTTGTGGGGCCAGCGGGCTTCCAAAAAGCATGCCTTGTCCAATCAATAAAAGCGGCTGAGCCTACTCACCTAACCTAAGATGGATTATAAAAAAGACGACATGGCTATCATAGAATGAATGACAGATCACGCCTTCCCGAAAAGTAATCAGGAGCCACAAATAAAAATGTGAAAGAAAAGGACCCCACAAAGCATCTGACATGACAACTACCAAAAAGACAAAAGGTAGAAGGCAATATGCCGCCAGAAAAGGCAACTTCTTGGAAGGTTGCCTAACAGGAAAATTCGCTGCCGGCCTGAAGAGGCCCTCAGCCAATGAAAGAATCTTAGTTTTGAGACCTTTTGACCTTTATTTTGGAACGACGACTCTCCTCTCTCTCTCTCTCTCTCTCTTACTTTATAAATCTCGAACACTCACGAGCATTGCTAACGCGTTTAACATCGATATAGGCTTCGAGCATTTATTTTCTCCTTCTTTGATGAGAATTTTTCCTCACAGCCATTTAGCACATTAACTCCTGAAATATTCAATCTATTTATTCTACCGTGCATTTAATTAATCAAAAAAGAACATTCCTAGGTAAGGTTTTCTGTTTCTCTTTAGGGATCAGTTTCCACAGCCACCTTGCCATTATTCGTCCCCCTTGAAACATGCTCAAGGACCCTTAACAGTCCTTCCCGTTGTTCCTCTAACCACCTCATATGGTCGTGGCAAGTCAGACACCTACTTGTTAGGCTTCTCACTCCGCTCACTCGCCCACGGGATCAACAGGCTGCTACCTAACTTCTTCCCAAAACTGGCGGATCAACTTTCTTCTTTCCCATTTCCATAATATTCATGCCACTTACTAGCTTAAACGAGGGGACACATAGGGGAAAATCCCCGGTGCCCTCCTAACATCTTGGTTTACTTGGTCCTACTCATGATTGAAGTTTCAGGATCCAAAGTTTGCTCGCAGGTGGGCTATTAGCTTGGCAGGTTGAACTTGAACTTTGGAACACATCACTACAAATCCACACGAATGGTTTCTGTGATGCTATTTAATATCTATTTAACTCAGGCATAATAATAATAATAATAATAATAATAATAATACACCAAAAAGAATTCATCATTACAATAGTTGGATAAGGGTAAAGTAACCTCAACACAGAGAACTAAGAGGCTGCAAAATTTGCAATTGCGTCCACTTCCTGCTGTAAAAGAAGAGCATCAATGAATATAGCTAGGCTATCTCCTTCCAGCACATCATTTACCGAATGGTGAGTGATGCCAACACGATGATCAGTGACACGCCCTTGAGGGAAATTGTATGTGCGGATGCGTTCTGACCTATCACCACTACCAATCTGTACAATATGCCAGGTGACAAGAACTTTTGAGGACGAACCCAACAAAATGTACAAGAGCTACAAAATAAGCCAAGTAAAGCCTTGTGATAGGCTTTTCATAGTCGGTCTCTCAACTTGTGTGGATCTCAAAGAATCAAAAATCTGAACAAGCCATTACTGAGGAAGAGTGGAGATCAAGCTGTTTATCATATAACTAATATAGCCAAATTTAATCAGACACTAGGCTTATCAAGCTTGGTTTCTAAGTATGATTGAACTTGACTTGTAAGATCAAATAATCTCAAGTTAGACTCAAGAAGATTTGCTCATCTATGTTGGGATAAGAAAGGTTTCAAAAATTTAGATCCCTCACAAAGTGGTCCTTATACCTGCTCAGCTCTAAGCCTTGATCGATTGGTCTGAATCCTAGATCTCTCAATTTCATACAACTTTGCACATAGCACTTTGAGCGCTTTGGCCTTGTTCTGCAAAGTAAGCAAGAGAAAGGAAAGAACATAAGTAGTAGTAACACAATATTGTGCACATAACTTTCCAAGTATTTGAATGGCACAAAAGAAAAATATAAATACGAAAATGGAGGGGGGTAGAAGAAAGGGGAAGCAGAAGTATTACATACAACTTGCAAGATAAGGTCTGCAAATAACTGCTGCATATGAGTTGGACACATAACTGGTTCATTATCTACCAGTTTAGAAAACAATCACTAGCATAGGTTACATAATCGGTATTGGTTGTGACTGTCAGTATTGCATATTGGCAAGATTTATTTATATCGGACGTATCAGATACAAAAAAAATATTAAATCTTAATACTATTTGATCACATTTTACATATTTTTTAGTCCATATGGAATCAACACTTTAGTAACAAATGATATGTTAGCAAATAAGAAAATGACGAAAGTAATATGGATAATTTAATTCTAGCAAGAAATTTGCAACAAGCAATGAGAAGACTACAATTATGCAATACAAACCGAAATTGAAATTGTGAGTTTATGGTTTAGGTATAGTTATGTTGTAACAAATTTGAAGAAATGGAAAGATTTGAGTGGTTCTACAACAGGATGCTGAATAAAAATGAAAAAAATAAAAGCAGAGTAAAATGTCTGTGATATGGCATATTAGGGGCAGATACCGAAATATAGTGACCGACACTTCATTCCATGATTGCTAGCCAATGCAACTCAAACAATATTAGGTGATAAATATAAAGTCAAGATGCAAATTCTGGCTATTGCCGTAATACAGCCCAGCTTCTTTGATCTCAAGGCCCATTGCTCACCAGACACCAGGTCAAGGCTGGATTTATAAGCTGGAAAAAGGTTTGGCTGGGTCAGGGATTAGGAGTATATCTTCACAGGTGGACTACGATTGGCTCACCCTGAGTTGTGCCTCCACCATGTCAGGTTAAAGTTTATGGCGCGCTCCACCATCTCAGGTTAAAGTTTCCATAAACCTCAACAATGTCAGGTTAAAGTTTCCATAAATCCCTTTGCATAGAGAGAGCGAGAGAGAGAGAGAGAGCCATCATGGATAAAAACAAGGATAATTAAAGAAGCTGCAATATGAGGCATCAATGGCACGCAGTTAGCACTTGATCTCTAAAATTCCGTGATTGATAAATGTTCTGGTCACATGCCTTCCCATTTGCTGATTATTAGCCTTCCAAAAACAATAAGAAGCTGAAATAAAATGTGCGTGTAGCTAAACAAGTTGGGAGGGACGGGAGATTATAAACCAAGATTTGATGAGGTATGGAAAAACAGAGGTCTTGTCCTGAATATAGATGGGATGGAGTATCACCAAGGTTGGAACGTGGGAGCTTGGTATGAGAGCTTGCTAAAAAACTAGTAAAAAATTGGCAATCCCTAAATGTCCGTACTCCCAATAGTCTAGACGAGGCATGGCCAATGGCTGTGCTGCACATCCAACAAGAGATGTGCAATCTCTAACTCTTTATTTTCCACAAATGAAGCAAAGTAGGCAAACTCTTTTTTTCCACATCTTACTCTCTTCTTACGAGTATTGTGAACTTCTTCAAAGTAGGCAAAGATTGGTATAAACGAAAACCAAATATTCGGCCTGTTTTGGAATCATTTTATTTGTCCACAATGAATAGAAAATAGAATAAGTGTATATTTGATTGGTGGGAATAGAAATTTCATTCCCACCTTATACCCAATGGAATATTTATTCCACTATTTGGTTAATTTTTGATAAGAAATAAATATTTCTGGAAGAATATTTATTTCTCCAACTTGAAAAATAAAAAATACCACATAGTCTTAGGTATTTTTATCCTATTCCTCATACTATTATTACATACCAAATATGGGAATAGAAATTCCTAACTCTATTTTCATCTTATTCTAGTCCCTAAAATAATTATTCTATTCTTACATTATTCTATTTCAATAGCCAAATATGCCATAAGTGCTCCAATTTCTCTCACAACCTTGATGATGAAGATTGTTGCACAAATAGCTCTAAAGTTAAGGTGTAGAGCAAAAGTGCACTTAGAGGATAAACAATCTACCACTTTTCAGATCCATTATATAGTGATAAATAACCAGATTAATATTTACAAATTGGTTTGCCCTTGATGAAATTTTGCATATTCCTCTCATATTCTAACATATAATCCCCTTATATTCTAACACTCCCCCTGAAGATAGAGCATAGATGATCATGTCAACTTGTTACAAATATATTTAATACAAACATCAAAAAAACACGATGAAAATGTCAGCTAGCTATTCACCACTTCTAACATGCTTAATTTGAACACAACTTTGTTGACGTTTATCATGCATAATGTGACAATCCATCTCTATATTTTCAGTAAATTTATATAATACTGGATTTGATGTAAGGTGTATTGTTACTTGAATATTGCATCACAGTTGAGATGGTCTCATACTCTTACATCCGAGCAACTCTAGTAACTAATAGATTCACATTACTTTGCATGTAACATTTGTTAGTGAAAGATATTTTGATTCAGTGCTTGATCATGTAATTACATTCTATTTCTTACTTTTCCGAAATTCCATATTCCCTCTAATGAATACAAAATATCTAGTGGTAGATTTTTTATTATAAAGTGACCTAGCCCAATCAACATTAGAGAATCCTTCCACACAAGTGTGACTGTGATTACTATGCAAGACCTGTCCTAGTATACCTTTAAGTACCTCATAATATGTATAGCTATCTCTCAATGTAGGAAATGAAGATGACATAAACTGACTCATCACACTTACGGAGAATACAATATCCAATTGAGTCATAACAAGGTAATTAAACTTACCAACCAATCGACAATACTGTTTTGGTTTAATAAAAATCTTCTAACCATCTAGAGATAACTCCATTCCTAGATCCATGGGTATATTGCAATGTTTTATATCCTACATGCTAGTATCTCAAAACAAATCTAGGGTGTACTTTCATGCGATAGAAAGATGCCTTGTTAACACCTCACAACTTTAATACCAAGAAAATTCCAGTCCTTAGTTTGAAAATGATTGTGAAAAAAAACTCTAAGGTTGGCAATACCAATGTTATCACTAAAAATGATCACAATATTATCCTAGTAAAATGAACCCAGATATATTGACGATAGAAAGTCAAGCGTCACTATTAGAATAAATGATACCAACCTTAAGAACTATCTCACTGAATCTGCCAAACCAGGCATGTAGTGACTGTTTTAAATCATATTAACTTTTTCAAACGACACACCCAAACTCCCTTAAGCAACAAACCCATGTGGTTGTTCAAGATAAACTTTTTTTTCTTGAATCCATTGATGCATAGCCACGATAGATATAAAAAAGCGTACAAATGTCAATTTGGCCATCAAAGAAAATTTATTAATATAATCCAACCTATATGCCTGTGTATAACCCTTAGTTATCAGCCAGGACTTTAATTGTGCTAAGAAATCATCTAAATTAGCTTTTATTGTATAGATCCATTTACAGCCAATGGGATCCTTTCCAATTGGTAAAGAAACCAAGTCCGATGTTTGATTTTGCTCAAAGGCAAACATCTCCTCCTCCGTAGCTATCCACCAACTAAAGTGAGAAATCGCTTCGAAGATAGTTAAAGGCACAATAAATGAGTCCAAAGATGACACAAAGGCACATAAGGAGGGCGAAACATTATCATATGGAATAGTAGCAAATAAAGGATATTTAGCACAATTGCAATGACCTTTTCGTAAGGCAAACGAAGTATCCAAGTCAATAGTCAAGGGAGTCCTACGATCTATAGACATGAGGATCAAATCGTCAAGCGCGGACTTAGGAGCATCTATGGAAAAAGAACCAAACATTGGACAAAGACCATAAATGTAAGACTGAGAAACAAACGGTGGTGGAAGAGGTGAGATAGACCATGACGTGTGATGTGATGGACAATAAATTCATCAATAGGAATAGATGATGGAATATAAGGGGAAAAGTCTTGGAACGGAAATAGAGTAGACTATTGAAACAAGATATCAAAAGACACTAGAAATCATGTCAAGTCGAGGGGAAACATTAACACCCTTTCTTGGTTCGGGTATGTCCTAGGAAAATACACTTAAGTAATTTAGTGTCAAGTTTAGTTATATGTGGTCAAATGTCTCGAATGTAGCATACACATCCAAAAACTCTTGGTGGGGTTTTCAAGTAATAAAAGCTGATGCAAGATCTGACCCTAAAGTACATCAAATAGCATATGAGTAATGAGATAACAAACAGTTAGTATAACTTTACTCTAAAAGAACTTAAGAACTCTCATATGAAAAAGGAGAGCACAAGAGACTTCTAATGTAAGTCTATTCTTTCTTTTAGTAGGGTATTGAGATAACAGGTTTGACAAAGGATGCTATGCTGAGATAAAAATATAATAAATTGAGTAGACAAGTACTCAGGAGCATTTTCACTTGGTAAGGTTCTAGTTAAAGAAGAGAATCGATTTTGAATTTCAGCATAAAAGGTAAAAAAGAATGAAAATAACTTAAAATGACTTTTCATTATATATAACTAGGTAATTCAAGAATAGTCATCAATAAAAGTAACAAAATAACAAAAGTAACTTTTAGAAAGCACAAGGCATGGACCCTAAATATCTGAATAGACCATCTCAAAAGGAGCATAAGCTCATTGATTAACACTCAAAATAATATTATATGCAATGATGTATAGCAAATTGACAAAACTCATGAAATAAGGTGGGCATAGAGTGAAGATTGGGGCATAATTACTTTAAACTTGATAACGACGGATGGTCTAACTAATAGTGGAGCTCAAGAGGTGAAGAAATGACAATGAAGCAAACTAATAAGAGATGGTCTTACATCTAGCACATAGAGACCTCCTAAATTGCGACCCTTACCAATGATCCTCCTTGTTGTAAGATCAAAACTTCACAACTAGTTGTAGAAACGATAATACAATAGTGATTTTACTGATAGATAATAAGTTAAATAGACATAACAGCAAATGTGATATGGGTCATAGAGTAATAGTAGTGGTTGAGGAAATAACATCAATTACAGCAACCTAGGAAGCACGGACACTTTTTTATAACAGCAAATTATAAAATTATTCAAGTGTCCAAAACATGTCAGGACATATATGGTGCGCATCTGAAATATGTCTGACAAAAAAAACAGTGGGCTGTTTTGTAAATTTTTAAAAATATGGGCTACTTTATAATTTTAAAAACTTAAAAATGTACCTCTCCTTTTTATTTCTACTAATAGTCCCTACTCCCTAGGAATATCTTACAGTCAATAGAGGCTCCTTCTTGTGTGGTAGGCAATACTATTTTTTACCAAATTTTCATAGAATACAGAGTCATGACACAAAAAAGAGGAGACAAATACGGGAGTGAAACAAATGAAGGTGATAATACAACTGATCTTTCATAGAGCAAGGATTGAATTTTTTTCATCACAGATGAATGCAATAACCCACATAATAGCATTCATTAATTATAAAAATTTATAAACCATAATTTTAGTTTATGTCTGAAACGTATCGTGTCCTTAATTTTTATAAAATAGCGTACTGGCGTATCAGTATGGTGTCGTGTCTGTGTCTCGTGTCGGTGTCTGTGCTTTATAGACAACAACCATAACTGAAGAACTATCAATCATAGCAATAGCAGAGAGAGTAGAGCACGGTCTAAAACAAGATAATATACCTAATGTCCTAGTCTTATAATTAAAGACATCAAAGTCAATGACCCAAATCTAGGATACAGTCAAGAAATAGGTAGTAGGGTTACCTTTTCTGAATGAGAGTAGTAATGGAAAATGTATTTTGGTCAGCTAGTAAAAAGGAAACAATTATTAGCAAATAGATTGGCTATTTCGACCACTAGTGTATGTAAGAAATTAGGATCTCCTCTAGAAGAGACCATAGCAAACCACTTAAACGGAATTGAGCTTGCCGTATAACTTCTATCATTTGTTCCATGTATGACTGATGCCACTACAATGAAAACATGTAAATTTTCTATCTTAGCAGCAACTATTCTAGCCTATTCCAGGTGAGGTGTGACTCACTAAAGATGTTTGGTCTATGAGACCAACAGATGGCAAGACATCATGATCAATATAGAAAATGCGAGAAAATACATTAGTTAAAGAGGATACTGTAATGCCTACCAAAATGTGGAAGCAAGTAGAGTCAAAATCAGGTCAAAGACCAACTAGGAAACACAAGATAACTAACTGTTCAAGTTGTTCCCTATATTTTCTTCACATCACAGGAGATTGCCATAAGAAAATTCAACTCTTCATAGAGCCTCCTAAAATAAGTAAAGTAGTTAGTTATACTACAGTTTTTGATCCACACGAAAAAATAATTTGGACAATGGATGCAAATATTGGTGGTATATATCATATCAGATAATATATATCGGTATCAATGCCCCTTAATACGAATACTTCTTGATGCTATGATAATATTATAATATACTTCCATATTGACTGAAATATAGGCCAAATCAACCCTATTAACTTATGATTTTAAAAAAAAAAAATTTATCTGATATATTTAATATTGATTTGTATTGTTTGATATACATAATAATGATATTTTCTTCAATAATTTGGACATATCAAACATTCTAAAAATGTTATATTCCATAGAATAAATCACAGATAAGTTCTCCCATTAGTTCTCGACAGTATTTATGAGCTACGAGAATACCCTTAGCTCCATAGAGTTGATCAATTGAGTATTTTTAGGAGTGCATCTTCAAGAGTCCACAATTTTTCCCCAAGTGGATCAATCGGTCAAATTGGGAGGGTTGTCAAGATATGAACCTCTTTGTCCATGCCTCGGTATGGCAAGTAGGACAATCTTCCTCTAATGTTAATAATTTGCGTTGTCAAGAAATTAAATAGTAATTTAAGAGGACATAAAAGAAATAGTTTTAGAGGTAGCACCGTGGGACATAGTCATTAAATAATAATCATTATAGTAACTTTAAGAAATCTCCAAAGAGAGATAAAAGAGAGAACTTCTTCTGGACTCATGATTTGTCCTCTACAATCAAGAACAAACAAGACTTCTCAAAGAGAAGAGAAGCAAACAAAACAAAGTGAAATAGAACAAAACTTGCGGTGGGACCTCCATGAATCCAAATAAGACTCCTCCATGATCAAGAACAAGACCAAGATAAAGAACAACACTTCCATCGTGACTCTCGCTGCAACTGCTGATAGCCACACAAACTTAAGAACACACAAGTCAAAAACCACCATGAAGCAGTGAAGAACCAATACAATGTTGGCGAGACCAAAAATAAAAAATATCACAAATACATGGATTTTGCTTTGACCCATTCTTACAGAAGCCTTATCAGGCATCAATGACCTCAAAGGATATGAGAAAAGAGACAAATCACTCCCAAAAGTTTTGAATTGGACAAGAAAGGACCAAATCTAGGTAGCCAAACCCTAGATCTAAAAGAAGGAATGCAAAATCACTAGCAATATATGAAATCATCGAGGCATTGGCTATACTTGGTGAGGCATATTGGATGCTGACAACAACGGTGGTAGCAGCTTTTAAGCCTCTAATACCTCATAAGTAGTGAGAGAGATTAAGAGAGAAACCTATCCAGGGTTAGGCTATTCTTACTCATATAGAGTTATTTACATACATTATAAATTATTAAGTTACTCTTCTAAGGAATCCACCACAAGGAATATCCTTCAACATATTTCTCTCATTGTCTAACAGAACATTCTCCTTTTATTCTAACACTAATCATAGGTAAATTTGTCATGTTGTATTCATTCTTGGAACATGATTTCTTTAAAAAGGCATTTGGCTCACTTGTTTTTGTTTGTTCTCCCTAAGTAGCAAGAGTGATGTTCCTTTCCAAGGCTTCGAACAATGAAAGATCTCATTGTTTTAGTTTTCATAATTATTTTTGTACTCATTAACTCCTTATTTAAGTTATCAATTTGATTACTTTTGTACCATGAATGTAGAAATAATGAAATGTTAATATATTGAAATAAAAGAGAATTTTAGGGACATCCTAAGATATTTGCATTGAATAGTTTAGAAGGATGATTTCCGGCTTCATAATATGAGATGTAAGGTAGTAGCCCCTTGAGTTATAACAAAGGCTCCAGATATTACTGAGTTCAAGGAGAGGGATGAAGTTCCAGAAAAAAAGGAATCAAAGTTTAGAACAAGAGCTCACCAAAGGCATGTTAAGAACCCCAATGACCCTAGGTGTAGTGAACTCCCATTACTCCAAACTAGGGTCATCAAGATGGCCAAGGCACTAATTTGCTGACACCATTGCACATCAAACCTACAACAGAAGCAAAGCAACCATGTATGAGACACCAAAGGTGTCACATGCCAAGAAAGGAGCAAAGAGTGAAGGCTTGCCTCTCTGTTACTGCCTCGAGCTGTGAGTCACACTAACAGGGGTCTAGGGACGCAACATTGCAACAACTGGCACACTAGACAACTGAATAAGAGCAGCTGACTTGTCTAATTAGAAATGATCCAAAAAGGTACCCTAGCAATTAGACAGGCCATACCCCTATTTCCCTATTCAAATCTTTATCCGCCTAGGGTCTCTAAGATTCCTTCCTTCATAAAAGGAGGCCTTCAGCAGACCCGATAAGAGATTGGGAAACGACAGGGAACATCTTAAAACATGAGGAAATACTGAGACACAATCTGGAGATAGCTCGGAAAAAACCTTTCAATGGTTTATGAAAAAACCACTCTTTTGCTCATCCAATCCCAGAAAGATAAGCCTCCTCAGCTTAACAGAATAATAAAGATCTGAGAAATTTTCAGGAGAGAGCATTAAAGCCCCTCCAGGGAAAATTCCACAAGCCTTCCCCATGGTGTCTCACCTGAAACAAAGGGCTTTACACGACCCACTCAGTAGCTATCAGTTATTATGGCTTGCGCACAAAAAGGGACCAGTCTCAGTCAATTCGGTCAATGCACCAATCAGAGCTTGGAGTCAAACCTCCCAATAGCCAAATTACTCCCTCTGAAGTGGGACCCTCATGCCGATCTACAACCAGATCTGCCTTACTCACCAGGAGTAAATAATCCTCTTGCAATGACCCCATGTTTTCCTATCTTTAACATCAGGTAAATGTCCTCCACAGACTTGCCTACTCCTATGTCTTCTAAGTTTCCCATCTTAACCAATACAGTATACTGACTTAAGCATCGGATAGGTTCCTGTAGGAAGAAACTCCTGTGCCCTTGACCGCTTGTCTCGATTGTGATGTGCAAGGTTTATATTCCAAGACTCGAGACGTACTCAACCTAGGAATGATGGCTTCCCATGTTAAATATCTAATACAAGGATGCATCAAGATTCTATCACTACCCTTGTTCAAATATAAGCTTTAAAGGCAGAGCAAGCATCTTCTAACCATGGCTGTCAACATAAGAAATTAAAACCTTCCTTTTATGCACATTTGATATATTAATATGACACATTGGATACAAGGGTCTGTCAAATATAAAATACCATACTCCTGAGAGTGACACGTATATATCAAAGCAACAGAAAATGTATTATGGTCGAGTAACTATTCCATGAAATTCAAAAATAACTACATTCAGCTAAAAGATCCATAGTCATGGAGGCAAGAGTTCTGACAGGTTAATAGTGTTTACCATGTGCTGAGACCGTTCATCTTGGATAGCTACTGTCATCCCGGATGGCATATGAGTTATCCTCACAGCACTATTTGTAGTATTTGCATGCTGACCACCTGAACCACCAGATCTATAGGTATCTATTCGCAGATCTTCATTCTTCAATTGGGCATCCACCTGCCAATTAATCCAAAATATATACAAAATATGTCCCATACTGTACTCAACATCAACTTCAAACTGAAGGGGAAGAAGGGAAGTTTTATCCTAATAACCTAAGACATTCTACCTTTTCTTATAATCCATCAATAATCAGGTCCTTTAATCTGGTACCATGGCCTTTGGGTCAAAGGAAACTAGATATGAATCCTTCAGTAATAAAGAGGAAGAGAAGATTACATAAGGATGCTAGTACTTCAAAAGTTATATTTGAGGTTAAATTTACACCAGAAGAATGATTTACGCTACTTGAAAGGTAAAAGATAAGATTGGTTCAATACAAGAGGCTTCCACACCATAGGGTCTAGAAAAAGAGATATATATATATTGTTACCCCTATATATCAAAACAGAGAAGTAGTTTTCGTACTTTAACTTGTGCTCTATATATCAAAACGGCGCAATCTTACCGTTGAGTCAGACTTACCTTACAAGCGATTACCACAATCCTCATAAATATTCTCCACTATGTTTCACAATCAACAATTGCGTGTGAAATAGATCATAAAGGGGATAGCCCCAGAAACTCTCTTATTCTAGTTTGGAAAATTAACCACTACTATTTTGACCACTTTAACTCCAAGTTATTAGATTAAAAAATAATCCAAGACCACAATATAATGAAATGTAAGAGAGTTGAAGAGCAAAAGCAAAAACATCAAAGTATTGGAGTGCAATCAATTATGTTCCACCATTGGCACAAAAAAGAAAAAAAAAATTAAGTAAAATAAAACAGATCGTACAGTTACATACTACAATAAAATACTATGGAGTATCTACCACATTTTTTTATGTTGAAAAAGAATTTTACTTTTGAATAACTTAACAAATCCTGGGACCAAAACCCCATTCCATCTCCCTCTTAAAGGAGAAAAAACCTTCAGTAGAGGATTGGAGTAGAATAGCACCTCATCAGCCTGAGGGAGGATGGCAACAGATACAGCACTGGTGTGAATTCGCCCAGATTTCTCAGTTACAGGAACACGCTGCCAAATGGAAAGAAGACAAAAGTGAATCATAATCCCCACACATAGGTCAGTGTTATGCTTTAGAGGGTAGTGGTAATACTTGAACTCGGTGAATACCGCTCTCAAATTTCAATTGCCCATATGCACCAGGTCCTGAGATCGCCCCACTAGCTTCCTGGCACGTAACCCAGAAGTCACAATTCATTTGTGAACATAAGATTTCCCAAACAATTAGCATCCATTATCTCAGCGATGTATTTGATGGGGTCAGGCGTGATGATAACCCCAGACTAAGATGGAAACCAATGCAAAAGTGACATGAAACTCTGGGACTACCTTGTATCCTTTAAGATCAGACTCTGTTATATTTACCACTTCAAACATCCACCCGTTCCTTTGTGAGTATCTTTCATACCTGTTGTGATTAGACAGATCATAGTCATCAAGGCATTCAAAGAAAACTTTGAAAAGAAAAACGACCAGTACCTCAAGTCCATCAGAACTTACATTTTAAATATTTCCATTGCAAATAAAGAAGCCTCTTCCCCTCCAGCTCCTATTTCATCATTTTTGATAGTTACATAAAATGAAAAGGGGTTGCAGAAAGGGCATGTGAAAGATATCACTTACCTGCTCTTACCTCCAGAATGCAGTCCCTCTCATCAGCATCATCTTTTGGTAGCAATGACTTCAGAAGCAAAGACTGCAGTCTTCTCTCTTCCTCTGTAGCCTCACCAAATTCCTCAGCGGCCATGTTTAGTATATCTCTATCTTCCAAACATTCAATCATCAATGACTTCAGATCCTTGATTTCCTATAATGTAAACAAGGGCAGAAACCTAAAATATAACATTCTTCTAAAAAAGAAAGAACATTGAATCTTTTGAAATCACTGTTCCAAATAATATGAAGCTACATATATTTGTAGTTTTTTTCTCCTGAATGGTAAGAAACAAAAATCATTAAAGGTGCCTAGTTGGCAACTAAATGAAATCAAACATGTTTGGTTGCTAGAATGAAATAGGAACAAGACTAGCCGCCAAAAGCTAACCCATCTACACAGACAGCATACCTGGAATTAGAATATGGAGTAGAAAAAGAATGATTAACCCAAGACAGAAATAGATTTCAGTAACCAACACTTAAAATTTCAGAAAATTCTTCTTCCCCACTCTAGAGACAATGTCATTCCTCATCCCCCAAAGAAGCTACTGCTTTCCCTGGTTTAAGTTGTGAATAAATAACATGTCAATAAGATAAATTCCACAAAGGGGATACTGATGATCAAAGACAACGATGTCAAAAATACTAGTACAGAGTCAGAGAATTTTTTGTTGCTTCACCAAATGGATCTTGTATCCATATGTTCAAATAGATCAAATATATATTAATGCAAAATATTTTGTACCAATAATAGTAGATTGAATCACTTCTGTTCTTGCTCATTACATAGATTTGTTAAACTAAAGGGAATGGCTTGATTAGGTGTGATAGACAAATAAAAGGAAAAATATATTAGATATTAATCAATAGACAAAAGGAAAATAATAATTGATCGGTATAGTTGCTGACAACCCAAGAGAAAGAGTCCATCCAAGGATTTGGCCCATAAAAGAATAGAGGCCTAGTCAGCCCATACGGCCCAAATCGGTGGACATACCCGTCGGCCCTATCTGAGCGGTTTGCTCCTTGAAGGAAGACAGAACCAACACCAATGGCCGAAGCGATTTTTCTTCTCTTATCTGGATTCAATCGTCTTGGGCGCCGGTTGGAACCGCCAGCTAAACGACATCTTATCCACCCGATGATTTCCTAAACGGTTGACAGGAAAAATCAACCGTCCTCTAACTTCTATGAAAACCCCTCCTTTCCAATAAGAAAAGGGGATAATGCTCAGTAAAACAAAAACTAAGACAAATTCTAAAACGTTAAAAACGCACACTCTCTCTTTCACTAATACGCTTTCTGAAAAGTGCAAACCACAAACAAGAATTATTTTTACAAGTATCTACACTTGCATCTTCCTTTTGCTTTCCTCAAAGGAAGATACTGACTTGAGTGTCAAAGGTATACTGGGGAATGAGTCTCGTCAATCATTTAACCGTACTTTATTGTGTTACACAGGATTCAGATTAAGAGCGTACGAAGACCAGACCCATTTTAGACCCGACGGACAATTCTTGGCTTCCTAATCCGTACTATAATTCGGATCGAAGGACGCATCATTGGCGTCATCTGTGGGAAGTGACTAAAAAGTTCGACTACCACACTTCTGTAAAAGCCAATATGGTGAACACACAAGTACAAGTTAGTGTACCAGTCAAAGATGCCATTTCATGTGGCAACTGCCCTCCTATGGGTAGTTGGATGGATGATCATCCCGACCGCTATGTACGGGCACTTGTAATGAGAATGGATAGTATTTCCAACGTCGTCCAAATCATTTGCACACGACTTGATGAGCGGCCGAAGGAAACTCCATCTTCTGCCTCCTAAACAGCAACTTCCGAGTGAAGGAAAAAGGGAAGGAAGTGCCCGACCGATAAGGGTCGATGACCTAAAGACCTCGAGACTAAAGTAGTCTCAAGTAATAAAGTCCTAACACGCTTGGAGGATCGTCTGAGTTACGGGACTCGCAAGGACAGACCTGAGAGGCGAAATCCTCGCTATTCTTGTGACGATAGAAAGCCTTCATACCAAGCAGGAGTCTCTTACAGTGCACGTCCTCCAAAGGTTGTGAGCAATCCAACCTCTCAGGCCACACAAAGCCCTTTGGAATTAAAAACCTTCCTCAACGAGAAGAAGATAGCAACTTCTCCCAAGATAGAGGAGAAAGTTGAAAAAACATGACAGCACATTTTTGGAGGAATGCTAGAGGACAAGCCGCTGACTTGCGGAGATCTCCATTCATGATGGAGATCCGAACCCATCTTCTCCCACACAAGTTCAAGATGCCGGTCCTGGATCCCTACGATGGAAGTATCGATCCGATGGACCATCTAGACCATTTCTACACTCTCCTAAGCTTTCAAGGCCTAGACAAGGCAGTAACATGTCTGTGCTTCTCCTTGACTCTCAAAGGGGATGCTCAAGCATGATTCTATCGATTTTAGCCAAACTCGATTTGGACATTCTGGGATATGGTCAACTATTTTTTATCCTAATTTGCCTCCAATTGGAGAGAGGAGAAGCAACCATGGCATTTGGCCCGGTTTAAGCAAGGGCTAAATGAAAGTTTGAAGAAATTCCTGACTAGATTCACAACCGAGGTCAAGAAGATACCCAAACTCACCGATGAGGTGAAGCTAAGTGCTTTCATATCAACTTTGGAGTTTGGGGACTTCTTCAAGCATTTGACCTACAAAGACCCTCAAACCGTTGGAGAGGCCGAGACTATTGCCCGAGCCTACATAGCGGCCAAAGAGGCTAATGAAGTGAAGTAGCCAGACCATATGGACTATTTCTGCCAAAGGACGGTGGAATAAAAGAGGAAGAATGATGACCACATGGTCCCTATGGACTAAGGAAGCAGTAGAAGTCCGAGACGACATCACGAAAGGAGTTCAAGCCCCTAAACTTGACTCCTTTGAATGACTATCGCACCAATATCTTAATACAGATTTGGGATGAAAAGTTTTTCAAATGGCCAAAGGAATTGAAGAATCCAAACGGAGGTGATCAGTCAAAGTATTGCTATTACCATCGGTGTGGAGGCGACAGCATTGAAGATTGTCGGAAGTTACAAGAGATTGAAGAGTTGATCCGGACAGGACACCTCGCTTGTTTTTAGTAAAGACCTGGACAGACTTCCGAAGGAGCAAGCGAGGATGAAGTCGAGTAGTCAAGAAAACGAGTGGCAGTTAGGATTGTGAACATGATTGCAACACAACCAGGGTGGGATGACACCTCGGAATGCTCCAAAATGGCCGCCGGTCACAAGGAGCCAAGGGTAGGAGTTAGGGATATCATTAGTTTTAGTAACGAAGATATGACACATGTAACCTCCCCACATTCTGATCCTTTGGTTGTATCTACACTCGTCTCTAATGGTAGCGTGAACTATCAGTTGAAATAAGTATTTATTGATAATAAAAGTTCAAAAAATTTACTTTATCTCGATGAGATTAAAAAGAAGTAAAAAAAAACCCACCAAGGGACCCCTATATGGATTGGACAATGAGTCGGAACTTGTTCAAGGGGTCGCCTAGCTTGAATATACGCTGGGCATCTATCCGAGGACGGCTACTAAGATGCTTTCTTTCTTAATAGCAGACCTTCCCTAGGTCTATAACACTATCTTTAGATGTCCCTATTTAACAATTTTTGTAATAGTGACTGAAGATGAAGTTCCCCCCTCCATATGGCATAGGAGAGGTCCTTGGTGAACAAATGACCAGGCGGACATGTTACTTGTTCCAGATTACTCAAATAACCCCCGATCAACTAATAGAGGACCTCAGCTTCCGGGACGAGACCACTTTGTTGCAAGCGTAGTCTGGAGAATCTACAGACCGGATCCCTTTGGACTCCAATGATTTAGAGAAGTACGTTCGAATGGGAAGTTCTCTGCCAGAACCCCTCCGAAGCCAACTTATCAGTTTTCTTCGATAGAATGCTGACGTTTTTGCTTCGACACCTAGCGACATACTAGGAATACCGACTGGAGTAATTACCCATAAGTTAGGCCTAGATCCTGGTCATAAATATATCCGGTAGCAACGAAAAAATCATTTGGTTAAGAAATTGGTTGCCATTTGTGAGGAGGTGAAGAAACTGCTCGATGCTAGATTCATCAGGGAGATTCAATATCCAAACTGGTTGTCAAACGTGGTCATAGTCAGGAAGAGTAACGGGAAGTAGAGGATATGCATCGACTTCACCAACATCAACAAAGCATGTTTGAAGGATAGCTTTCCATCAACAATGATTGATTTGCCCGGAGACTCAATATCCGAATATGAACTGTTGCGCTTCATAGGCACATATTTAGGCTACAACTAGATTCGGATGAGTTCAGAGGACGAGGAACATACGTCATTCATGGCCAACCAAGGGACATACTGTTATAAAATTATGCCATTTAGACTAAAGAATGCCGATGCCATCTACTAGTGACTCATCAACAAAATATTCGTAGCCCAGATCGGACGAAATATGGAAGTGTACGTAGATGACATGCTAATCAAGAGAAGATTGACCGACGACCATATTCGCGATCTGGACGAAGCGTTCAATGTCTTTCGGACACAACAAATGAAGCTCAATCTGACAAAATATACGTTTGGAGTGACCTCGGGAAAATTTTTGGGCTTCATCGTCTCACATCGAGGGATTGAAGCAAACATTGAAAAGATCAAGGTAATCCTCGACATGAACCCACCTCGGACTATGAAGGAAGTCCAAAAGCTTATCAGGAGGCTGACAGCGCTCTCCCACTTCTTAGCTAAGTCAGCCAAGAATTATTTGCCTTTCTTCAAAACTTTGAGGGGAACGAAGGCAGTCGGCTTTCAGTGGATGACTGACTGCGAAGTTGCGTTCCAAGAGCTCAATGAGTATTTCTTGAACCCTCCACTTCTTACTTCTCCTCAAGAAGGCGAGGAGCTTTATTTATACCTAGCAATGTTCGACACTGCCTTGAGCTCGATCTTGACTCGACAACAGTTTGACGGATAGCGACTTGCATACTATGTCAACAAGATCTTGACCGACCAAAAGACCCGGTATTCTCATACAGAAAGGATGGCTTTGGAACTTATGTATTCCGCCCATTAACTCTGATATTATTTCCGGGCACACAAAATTGTTATCCTGACAGACCAGCAGTTAAAAAGGAATCTTGCAGAGATCGAACATGTCAGGATGACTAGTTAAATGGGCCATTGAGTTGTGCGAGCTTGACGTGGAGTTTCGACTAACACCAGCCTTAAAAGGCTAGGCCCCGACAAACTTCATTATTGAAACGACAACCCTAACTCCGGAAACCCTCGACCTTATTAAAACCGATGGTCAGCAAAATACTCTAGCATGAACTTTACATGTGGATGGTTCTTCAATGCAAACAAACTGCAGTGCCGACGTGGTCCTGAGAACTCCTAATAGGTCAGAGATAAAGTATTCAACAACCCTTGAATTCTTGACAACTAATAATGTTGCAGAGTACAAGGCATTACTTGTCGGACTCAGGTTGGCCAAAGAAATACTCAACCAAGAATCTAATCGTCTACAGTGACTCAGAATTGGTTATCAATCAGGTCCAAGAAAATTTTGAGGCTTTCAACCTGCAACTTTCCAAGTATCTCTCAAAAGTTCGAGGCCTGACTTCGTCATTTGATAATGTGGAGATGATTCACATTCTAAGAGAAGAAAAAGGGTAAGCTGACCGACTAGCAAGGGTTGCAGCAATCGAGGACTCTAAGCAATACGAACAAGAAATGCGTAAAATCCTGAGAAATCCTAGTATAGACGACCTGGAGCAAGAAATAATGCAGATAGCCAATACTAACAGTTTGATAACTCCCCACATGAGATACTTGTTCGACAGCACATTACCAGAGAACTTGGATGATGCCAAGTGTATAAAAAAGACAGCAGGCTGATACACTATTATTGATGAAAAGTTGTATCGACATGAATACTCCGCTCTATATCTACGGCGTCTCACGCCAAGAAAGGCTAACTACGCACTTGGAGAAGTACACTTCGACATCTACGGATCCCATATTGGGGGCAAGAACCTTACTGTCAAGCTTATGAGACAAGGATATTATTAGCCCACTATGAAGCACGATTCATTGGATTTCGTATAGAATGTGAGAATTGCCAGGTACATGGGAACCTTACCCATTAACCACATACAGAACTCCGAGTTCTATAATTGTCCCGACCATTCGCATAATAGGGGCTCGATATTCTCAAACCCCTTCCAATTGTGTCCAGGCAAAGGAAGCTTGTGATTGGGATAGACTATTTCACGAAGTGGGTCGAAACCGTCCAATTGGCTTAAACCACCGAACAAAATGGGACCGAGTTCATTCGACATAGCATCATGTGTAGATTTAGCATCCCGAAATCATAGTGACCGACAATGGGATCTAATTCACTAGTAAGCGTTTTATAAAGTATTGTACTAACTCGAAGATAATGTTGGTACACACATCCGTTGACTACCCACAAACCAACGGACAAATGAAGGTTACCAACCGCATAATACTGCACAGTTTGAAGACAAAGCTTGAAAGTGCTGGTGGCTCATGGGTTGACAAGCTGCCATCTATTTTATGGTTATACAAGACGATGCCGAGAGAGTTGACCCGAGAGACACCCTTTAGCCCATGCTATGGGACCAAGGCTGTCATACCAATGGAGGTTGGATTACCTAGTCTCCAGATTGAATGGTTTGCCTTGCTCAGCAACTCACAAAGGTTTCGGGAAAACCTCGACCTACTTGAAGAAACTCGAGATATGGCACGATTGCGGACGGCAGCTTATTAGCAAAGGATCGCTAGATACTATAACAAGAAGGAGAGAGTGCGCCAATTTAAAGTTAGAGACTTGTACTATGAAGCATTGAAGCCACTTGCAAGAATACCGACTAGAACAAGCTCTCACCTAACTGGGAGGGGCCATTCCTAGTTTCGACCATCTTTAGAAACGGGGCGTACAATTTACGTACCTAAAATGGAAAACTTGTCCCTCAGACTTGGAATGCCTCTCACCTTAAAAATATTATCATTGAATATACATGTGGCTAGGTAAGACTAGCTTGCATCATTTGGAGTGCTTATAAACTTTGTTACATTTTATTGCTAAAATAATTATTTACTATTTATTCATATGAATGCTTATTTGTTATTTTATGAAATTGATGACCTAGACTGCCCCTAAATCAAGTGAGATCTATTCACCTGCCCCTCGAGCCACACTTGGTGGTCAATAAGACTCGATTATGTTATCGAGTGACTCTAACAAAGTCGAATTGTTAAAACTTGGTCACGAAACCAGGCGGCCCTCATGAATTAGAAGACTAAAAAATTTAAAGGGCTTCCTTAAAGTACGAACGCAAAGACCTCCAATTAAAGGAATGTAACATCATCAGTTAACCATGGTCTAAAAAATTTAAGTTAGACATACAAGAGTTTTGATACCTTCTGGCATGTCTAAGGGACAGAAGCCATGTGTGGATGACAACTTAAATTATCTTAAGAATTCGACATTTAAGTATATAATGTCTGGCAAATATATATATATATATAAGTATAAATAACCAAGAAAGAGAGAAAGAAGCATTGACACAATGATAAAAAAAAATTATTTTATTATAAAAAATGTTACAAGTACAATTACAAGAATAATAAAAAAGTATAAAAAATAAATATTTATTTCGAAGGAGGACAAAGCTGTGAAGTCTACGGGAAAGGCTCCCAGGAGTCCACATCATCTCTAGAACGGTACAACACATCTAAGCTATGTCATGCACTGGCGTTCCTAGGATAAAGTATGGAAATCAGAATATAGGAGCCACCATTTTGATAATGTGCCAGCAAAGGCTAATACCGTCCCAATACTTGTGCTCCATGATCTACTTGACGTCTTTCAGACTAATAGATGCCGGAATCTCACTCTCCAGTTTGAAGTTCTGGTCACAAAGAAAGGCGTACTTCCGCTTTGTCTCGGACAACTTGCATTCGAGACGAGAAACACGCTCTTCCAAGGTCGAGAACTTCTCTTTCTCAATATAATCCTGAGACATGTGATTGGTAGCGAAGACGAGATGATGGGCCAGTTCTTAAAGTTACAAAAAGAGAACAAGTTAGAAATTATAATGAAAGCAATAAAAGAACTAAGGAAATGTTTGGCCAATACCTCAAAGATGAAAAGCTTTCTAAAGGAGCATCACTTGTGGGAACCTCCATAACCTCAGGCTCCGAGGGCTTTGCAACGACCACCTCATTGACTCATTCGGCAAAAACATCCCCCTAAGCCTCAAGCACTGGGGGCTCGAAACCAGGTGTTCCGACTGCGCTTTTGAAGCTGCTTCCTGCTCGGCCTTAGACATGGAGGCCTCTAAAAGAGGCACTTCTGCCACTTCGACTCGTCCTTTGGCCTTGTCTTTGACTCTGGCCTCGAACGTGAGAGCTCGGGAGAAGGTACATCACCAACCTCAACATGAAGCTCCGAGGTGACCACCTCAAAGATACTAGCCACCGGGAATTCAATTTGAGGCACCTCCTTGGCCTCCCTAGACTAAGTCTTACTGATCCAAAAAGCACCCTCGACAAAGCTGGTAGGAATATCAGGCAGGGGCTCCTTGGACAGCGATGGCAGAACAGCCGACACTCAAAATGAAGTGCTAGAGCAGCTATTTGAGCGTCTTTGACACCAACCTCACAACAGGCTCCAAAGGCTTGCAACTTTCATCTGGTTCAACGGCCTCGGAGGTCTGGGCTAGGGAAGATGTAGAAGTTGGCTCCACCATCATCGATGACCTTTTTCTTCTTATCAGCTGAGTGATAGTGGCTTCGTCTTCAGAGGAGGACTCGGCCGAGGCCTCTTTGCGCTTGGGCGTTTGGGCCAGCGGCTCATTCATTTGAAGAGGCTTATGTTTTCTCTTATAATTTCTTTTGTGAATCGACGGTGTAGGAGGAGCATTCGACCCCTCTAATATAGGCTCCCATTTGGCCTAAGCAAGGGACCTGGCTAGCAGCTATCGGTTCTTTTTATTATCGTTAAAGGAGCTGGCCTTTTCTTTAAAGAGATCTATCAACGCCTTAGTCGGCTCCTTCTCATACTCCATTATTTCAGTATTAAAAAATAGACTCGGCCCTATTCATTGGAGAACTCCTATCCAGAGGGAGTCGTCAAGTAGAAGAACCGATCCTTCCACCTCTTTGTTGAGTCAAGGTTTCCCCCACTCAACACAAAATCAAGCCGTGGAGAAACCGAAATGCAGTTTACTCTATGATGAAAATGAAGAATAACTTTTATGGCCTTGGTGTCTAACACTAGGCTGTTAATACGAGCAAAAACATAAAGAAACTAAATACCTAATTGTATTAGGCAGTAGTCTGACGACCGGAATATGGAGGGCCACCATTATTCTGTACAAGTGCGACGCCAAAGGATATCGAAAACCGTCTTTCAAATGGATCTTGTAGACAATGATATAACCTTCTGATAGAGAAGAGGCTTTACCACCAACTCCAGGCAAAGAATCCACCAACGAGCTCGGAATCTTATACCGAGACTGGAGGTAGTCAACGTCGGCAGAGGTAAAGACCGACCGAATATCGTTAAAGATGGGAGCCATTGAAAAAGAAGGGTTTCAAATATAAAGAAGGTGGCGAAAGGATTTTGAAATAGAGGCAAGGAACGAAGGGTTTCAAAGTGTAGAAACGAAGGATTTGGGCTTATTTATAGTAGAGGCATTTGAGTCAAAATGATGCTGTGGGGATAAAAATTCAAAAAAACTCCATAGGCTTTGCAGCACATCAAATCACCTGAAATCAGTAATGAAGACTAGTGCATTTTTTTAGAACAGCACGAGACTCGAGGAAGCTCGCATTTAATGCTACTACTGACGGCATAGATAAAATCTGTCGAATTAATAGCCCTCATCTGATGAAGCACTTTGGACTAAAAGTCCTCGTCCAACTAGCTAACGAAGTCCATCGGACTAAGAGCATGGATTCAGACATATGACTCCCCTCAGACGTCATACCATAATGCAGAATTTTAAACCTCCTAGCAATGGGGACTAATGATGGGTATAGTAGTTGACAACCCAAGAGGAATAGTCCATCCAAGGCTCCGGCTAGTAAAAGAATGAAGACACAGTCGGCCCATGCGGCCCAAATCGGTAGACATACCCGTCGGCCCTATCCGAACGGTTTGCACTTTGAAGGGAGACGGACCAACACCAACGATCGAAGCGGTTTTCTTCTCTTATTTAGATTCAACGGTCTCACGAGCCGATTAGAACCACCAGCTGAATGGCGTTTTATCCACTTGAAGGTTTCCTATGCAGTTGACAGGAAAAGTCAATTGCCCCTTAATTTCTATAAAAACCTCTCCTTTCCAACAGGAAAAGGATATGACGCTCAGTAAAACAAAAACTAACTAAAGACAAATTTTAAGACGCAAAAAGCACACACACTCTCTCTTTCACTAAGACTCTTGCTGAAAAGCACAAACCATAAACAAGAATTATTTTTACAAGCATCTACACTTGCATCTTCCCTTTTCCTTTTTCAAAGGAAGATATTGACTTGAGTGTTAGAAGATATACCGGGGAGTGACAACCACTAATCCTTTGACCGTATTCTATTGTGTTGTACAGGATTCAAATTAAGAGCGTACGGAGATTAGACCCACTTCAGACACAACGGATACTACAATTCGGATCCGATGACGTATCAATAATACTTCTACGTATAACACACTGATGGAAATATCACCCGATATGTGTTGATATAGAGATCTTTAGCAACGATATTTTCCAATATCGATGTAATATTACGATATGTTTTCGTATCAGCCAATAAAGATAATATATTGGCCGATATATCAGTCGATACAATCCTATCAATTTACGATTTTCAAATTATTTTTCTGTTCGATATATTTAATACCAATACATGTCTAATATATCCTATACCAATATAATCGCGACTAATACCGATACCAATATTTTCATCAATGGTACAACCTGATCCAATATGTATAATAAAATCAAATTGACTCCCTTTCTCTGCAATAAAATGTTGGGATTGAGTAAATTTAACCCTTCCTAAAACCTACCATGCAGGAAGCATCATGCACTAGGCAATCCTTTTCAGATTCATCACATTACATATAATGAGAATGAAAAGTCTAGCTCTATGATGTTTCTATAAATATAAGCAGATTCCCTAAATAGGACTGCTATGTAGTACATCTCACACAGTAATGCCAATTTTGATGCTTCAGCACTAGGGTACAAGTCCACAAATTACACATGTGTGCAGCACACTCATCTTGATTGCATTGAATAAAATAAAATTAATATATGGCATTCAAGCATCGTGCACCAACATGTACAGATTAGAGGATAGTATCAGATTTCAGAACTTTTAAAGATCACAACAGAGACATTTGTACATACATGCATGCTTATGCAACTGCTGATCTTACAGCACTAGGTGACTGCAACAAAATAAAATAATTGCACATGTTAAATACCTTCTGTTTAGCTCTCAGCTCATTTATGAGGTCCATTGAACTTCTGAGTTTCCAAAGTTCCTTATTAGCCTTAGCATAATCCACTGAAGAGGCTTCCAGCTGTCTTCAGTCATCACCACAAAGATCAGTGTTAATCCATCAACGTTTAAAATATGTGATTTTACAAAACTCTCACAACCTGGAAGCAAAATGGATATTGAGGTTCTGGCAAATTAAAAAATATAGAATTAAAGATGGCATTTCCAACCATTCAACAAATGTGCTGCAATACATAAGACAATAATTAGTACTCTTCACTGCATTACTGAATACCAAGGTTCAGAAATTCAAGCATTTAAATATCTCACCTTAAAATTAGAGCACCAAGGTTGGTTGGGCGAATCCTGCCTTACTAATAGACAGGAGAGTTTGGATTATATAATACCAGATTAATGGACATCATCAGGACAATCACTGATCAGAGGATGATAACTTGGTGCTACTTGTCAGTGGGGAAGAAAGATAGGCACCTTGTTCACAAGATTTTGGATCAACAATTTTCTATTGTTGTAGTGACTATCTTTGCACATTGAAGTGCTTTTAGTGTTTTCACCACCAGACTGCTTCCTATTAACCATCAAATTCTCAATTCACCTATTCCCTCCAGCTCATTGATTAGAGGAGGATGATATGGTGCTAGTTGTCAGTGGGGAAGAAAGATAGGAACCTTGTTGAGAAGATTTTAGATCAACATTTATCTCATGTTGTAGTGATTATCTTTGCATTTATATGTGAACTTTACATAGGAAAAATTATCCTATCCAATAATCAAAATGTTATAAGAAGCAATCCACAAAATCTACCATCTTTTCTCGTTTTAAGTATTTTTCTCCCACTATGCATTTGTGGTGATTAGTATCAACATTTAGCACTTCAAAGAAATCAGAACAACATTTTCCCAGTCCCTTAACCTAACCAGTTTATGTTGAATAGGCCACTTCATAAAGTGAGCTAACTTTTCCTATAATTGCAACATTATAAGGGGCAAGTGATTGATGCCTCAATTATGGTGGTTAATGAAAGGCTTTAGGAACAAACATTAGGTTAAATCCCTCTATTAGTGCTCAATTTATAAGTTGAGAGCATAAATGAGTACAAACTCTATAACTCCCTCAGTTACTGATTGACTTGTAATAGTTGAGAGTATAGTTGAGTCCTAACACTATAACTAATCCAAACCATACGAGAGCTATAAGAGTCCTCCATACTAGAATATAATAATTTCATCAATAATAATTTCATCCTAGCAACTTAGACAACTAGATTTATAGGATGACAAATGGGCAACTCTAATATATTGTCATAATCCTGGTTGTCTAAGTTAATAGAATGAATCTTTATAGTAGGAATATGAGAAACAATAAAAAATAAGAAGACCCTAACATGACAAATTATACTTAGATGTAGTAAATAGGACTCGAATTATGCTTGGGATGTTGCATATTACATACGCAAATCAAACCAAAATACACCTGCACAAGCAGTTCTTCATAAATCGATAAGACACCTCCTCCCCACAGAAAATAAAATAAAACAAAAGGTCATACAATTGATTGATGGAAGCCAGTGGATCCATAGCAATCGCAATTACCTTTTTGAGGATATCTTGTAGGAAAGCACCTCTGTGTTCAATGGCTGATAACTTTTGCTCCATTATCTTGATAAGGTTGCTCGATAGTTCAGATGAAATCAATTTTCCTACAAAAACACTTTCCATTTTAGGTATGTCCATGAAGAATAAGCTCCGCGGGAGAGTTATCAATGTCTAGTTGATATTTGAATATAGAACGTGCTGTTAAAATTCAATTATGCATGGCAATAAACAAACATGAATATTTTCCAAAAGCATATTACAGTAATTTTTTTAAATATCATATGACAAGTAACAATGGAAAGGGCTTCTATATAAATAACTAATAAATTACGGAGCGAACAACTGCATAGAAAGAATAGTAGGATTTTAGCGATTGCTCTAACCAACCTAATCATGTAACAGAGTTCAAATCATGAAGGAGAATAAACTACATTACGTAAATGCAATATTCCATAAATAATGGAAGAGCGTAATAGAGAAACGAACCAGTGGAGAAACCGCGAGAATAAGCAGACACAGTAGAAATTGAAATTGATGGAAGACGAAACGTCTGAATGGGATTCGGAGGTGGAAGTGAGGCACACTGAAATGCTTTTAGTGCTTTCACCACAAGATCGCTACCTGTTAGCCCTCGAATTCTCATTTCTCTTCTTCCCTCCCTCCTCCACCCCCACCCCCACTATCAATTCGTAATTGATTCAGTTGAAAGGGAAAAAGTGCGCACAACGGAGAGAAAACTAGAGATCAGTAAAATTATTATTATGGAGTCGCACCGGAAAATCCCTTCGGCGCATGCCGCCCATTGCTAGAGGTGAAGGGTGAACGAGAGGAATTCGACGTTCGAATTGGGCTTCATGAACCAGCAGGGCCTACCTTTAAACTACTAGACGGACCACCTTTCCTTCTGCCAGCGGCAAAAGCCCACTACTACGCGCAAGGCTAAAGATGCGCCCTTTGTAAAAGAGAGAAAATATTCATAGAATTCACATGTAATTTATTTATTTATAAATATGTTATATGTATAGTTAGAGATTGTAAATTCCTTTTAATTCATATATGATCTTTTTAGTTTACAAGCATGATTTCTTTGATGGTGACTTTGGATGAATGACATGAATCACGAGTTAAGATTTTCTCACTTAAGTTTATTCAACAAACTTATTTTCTATCGAGTATGTGCACATTATTTGTAGTGTAACCAGTATGGGGTTTGTCTTTAGTGATTACAAATTTCTTGATATTTTGAAGTACCTTGAGCCTCTTATTTAAATATGCCATGTCAACTATTGTTATTTTAGGTTCAAATTAGCTAAGCATAATATTCATAAAAGTTTTCGGTGGCCAGTGAGACTATATTGAGACAATTAGTACAAGTTAGTGAGATATCAGCAAAAATTTAGCATATATCAAATTTTTGTAGATTCAATAAAAAAGCAAGCTGTGAGTTAACACAAATTTGTGACTTACATGAATTTTTTCTCGAAGTCGCACAAAAATAAAGCTATTAGATTTTAGCTAACACATCTGATTATAAAATCCTCATACCTCCATATGTTGGAAAGGGAATAATAGATCTGACTTGTGAGAGTAGAAAGCATTTTGTTTGTGACCCAAATGTGAATTTCATTTTGATTCAAGATAAACACATTTTTTTTTTTTTTTTTTGAGAGTGATTTTCCTTGTTGATGATGTGTGCTTTAATAATTTGAGATATCTTATCTAAATTTTATATATTATTTTTTTAGCCAGACATCCCACAAAATTTTGATACGTAGTCACATACTCTATTTGTGGATGAAAGAGTTTAGTCAAATAAAGATATACTCGGAAGAAATAGGAAAAAAATTGGATAGTCGTAGATTTATATATCTTATGAAAGTATTAGATAGTTACATATTTAGAATTAGTCAATTAAAGATTAGCATGATTGTTCATTTATATGTAAATTGACTTTTATCATTCTAGTATATTTTCAATTTGAGACTCAAAACTATCACAATTAAGCATCCCCAGCCCAAAATTTCAGATATTAATAAAATCTCACTTAAATTTAATACGTCTGAATTCCAAATTTGATTTTTCATTATTACCAAATTACACTTTAATTTCAACCTACAAACATGCATTAAATTATCTGACCTAAACCAAAACAAGACACTGAGATGTAAACCTATAACAACAAATATTAAATGGCCCAAATAGTAATTATATATCTAAATAGAAGAACCAAAAGCCACCTTGAGATGTAGCTTGGAAGACTCGCTAACCGTTTGACTCATGTTATAAGTAAATAAAAGTATCTTATGTGAAATTAGAGTATCTCATATTAAACTTTAACATGTACTAAAATTAAAATAAATATACTCTGGTCGGTGATAATATATAGTAATTAACTAAAACTTAAATAACTGTTGATCTAAATAATTAAATTGCAGTTGAAATAGCTAAAATATTTTAAAGATTATTCTCCATGAAGCCATCATGTGATTCAAAAATCCCTATAATCTTATCTGAGTTTGTTAATATAAAAGGTTAGCAAACAGTAAAAAAGATTATTCTAATACTTATTAAAGTATATATAAATTTTTATATGTAAATATATTAAACGAAATATGTATGAGATGATAAATATGATCAAAAGTCAAAATACCAATAATATAAATTTTCAAATAGAGTATTTGAAAACCATACATAATCTTAGAACATACCAAAAACTATATGAATGTAGAGAACATGCTAAAAATTGTAAGTATTAAAAATTGTATGACATGTAAAAATCGATCAGCACGTGTGAAAATATAAAATATATGAAAATTATCATAACATGTAAAAATCAAGGATTAGTAATGACTTAACTAATAAGGGTGGAATATCTCATGTAAATAAGCATAAGTGGGTTTTCCTCATTCACGTTACCCTTTTTTTTTTTTTTTCTTTTATTAGTTCTAGGAATAGTTAAAAAAAGAAAAAAAAAAGGATATCTTGAAACTTTAAAGGGGTTCTTCCTTGGGAAAGGAAAATCCCTTGAAAGGAATAATTACAAAAACTAGCTTAATTTTCCTTCAAATTCACATTCACTTTCCTTCTCTATCTTATTTCCTCTCTTTTCCGCTTTCTTTTCTCTCTTCTCTCTTAAACTTTAGTAAAAAATGAGCTAAAATAGACTAGATGACTTGTTTATAATAAACTGATGCATGTGTACCAATCAAGTATGGAAATAGATTTTGTATCATGCACAAGCGCCTAATGGACATACATCAAGTACTAGCATTCTAGTTTGAACACACACAAGCACCACTTGAGTGCATCTTAGGTGTAGCGAAATTGTCTAAAACACATTCATACGTGGATTAAGAATATAATAGGCACTACTTAGGCCTAATTCATTGGAATTCAATACTTAATTTTTAACCAAAAAATATAATTATCCTAAAAGATTTTTTTAATTTATTTAATTTTTGAATCATATAATAATTTTTGAAATTTATATTTTCCAAAAAATCTTGAGAGTTTTTCTCTAAACTATTTATTTTAGAGTTTTCTTTGTCACTATATTACATATTTTTTATATTTTCACATTTTGATTTATTGTGAATAATGATGATTTATGTCTAAGTATTTAAATTTGTAATTTCTTACATATGCTAAACTTTTAATTTTTAAACCTATGCTACCACATAAAATTATATATTTATCCCCTTTCTAAAATTTATGTGTCTAAATGTCTTTTTCTCAATCATTATAAGTGATTATGAGTCCAATCACCGCCTTTAGGAAGCTGACCCAATATAGCTTATTCAAACTAGATCTTTAATATTCTACTTTAGTGATCCTATATCCTGTAAAATCGACCCTTCATCTTACAAAAAATCAAAACTAAAAATATGATTGTGTAATTGTATATCTCAAATCTAGAGACTTTTATCATTTCATAAATAATAAGAATAAACATGATAAATATAAATATTTTTTTGTTAGGGCTACTTTTTGGTGATTAGCAACTTTTATGACAAAATTATTGTTAAGCTCAAGACTAGCCAAACATCACCATAGCCAATAACTAGTATCTAATTGGATCAAAATACTGAGCTCTTTATTTAAATCCATGATGAATGACAATCTATATAATCATAAGCCAATAATAATAAGTAAACCAAAATACACAATGGGACCTTTAATTTATAAAATATCTATTAGAAATGTGAATATAGTTACACAAATCCCAATACTACTATTGGTTTCATTACAACATTAATAAGCCTAGGAAAAAGCAACAAGAGATAAATACAAGATGAGAAACTATCGGTAAAATGCACTAAACAATATTCAGATCATAAAGGGTTTGCTTCAATCACCTCATTATTTTCTCTCTCTCTTTTCTCTCAAGTTAGTGCCCCTTTGGTGTTTTCAACTCATAATTAATACCCTAAAAATTGCGCATGGCATTCATACTATGGGTAATGTACAAGCACCCAACGTATACATTTAGGCAAAAGTAGTAACATCAATCTACACGAGTGTTTGTTATGCATGCATAAAGCACAAATCTTTCTAGGCATCAAACATAAAACTCACTAGAATCCCCGTTTATGCTCCCTTCAGGTGTGTCTTTGCTGCCTCAAGTACAAACATGAGCATGTAATGAGTGTTTTAGGTACCACTCTTATTGCTTTAGGTGATACTCCTGAAAGTTTCTTGCAACTGCCAATTAATTAAAGAATATATATGTATAATAAGCATGAGACTTTTGTGAAAATGACATATTTTAACAAATGTTTTCTCACAATCTTATGGTGGTGATTACCATTCCGATAATCTGTCAACATATCTCAAGTGTCTCTCTTTGCACCATCGTCATCATATTAGACCCATTTTCATCGGTCTTGACTATGCCAAGTGTCAACATTGCAAATCAAATATAATTCTCATCCGATAAAGCTCACATTAATGAGCTTTGATGGGAAATGAAATAACGAGTTCTTATTTGATTATTATAAAGCAACACATACTTTTCTTACTTAAATCCAATCTCTCGGATAAACTTCTTCGTACATAACCTCTTCTTACCCTAATCCATTGTCATAATGAACTTGGCTTTGGAGTTCATCACACTTTTACAACTTCAATTACGAAAATGCTGCTCCTTCCAAGAATATAATCAAATATCCCAACATAGACCTCCTAAAGTTGAAGTCACTTGCTATTTTAGAGTTTGTAACCCAACCAAAAATGGGTTACTTTTGCCAATATACAAACATACTCTAGAAGTGTCTTATAGAAATCTGAGAATCTATTTCACTAAGAAACAATATTCTTTCTTGAGATTAGAAAGGAAGCAGCTAATGCACCATCATGTGAGCAATATCAAGCATGGTATGCATCATGGCATATACCAATTACCAACCACTAAAGCATAATGAGCCCTACTAATCTCTACCTTCCTTTCTTCCATGGAAAGACTTTGCCATGCATACAACTTGAAGTGATTGATGAGAGAAGTACCAACTGACTTGTACTTGTCCATATTGAACCATTGAAACACCTTCTTAATATAACTTTTCTGTGACATCCAATGATCATTTCCCTTCTAATCATAAAAAATACTTATGTCAAGAAATTACTTCATTGGTTTAAAGTCTTTCATGGAAAAAGGCTTGATAAATTGCTTCTTTAACTCATCAATTTGGAACCTTTTTATCCTAAAAAATGAGCATGTCATTGACATAGAAAAAAAGGATCACAAAATCTCTCTGAGAACTTTTTTTATAAAAAAACATGTGGTTCAAAGTTGTCTTCTAATATCCTTGCTTTACCTTGATGGACTTAAATTTCTTGTACCATTGTTCAAAGCTTGCTTAAGGCTGTATAAGATCTTCCTCAATTGCCACACCATATGCTTCTTCCCATCAACCTTAAATCCCTACTGTTATTTTATGTAAATTTCTTCCTTCAAGCCTTTATAGGGAACCTTATCCATATATCAACTTATTCAAATTCAAGATCAAGACATGCCACCAAATAAAGAACAACTCTAATAAATGACATCTTCACCATCACATAGAAGATTTCATAAAAGTTTTCATCGATTCACTTCATAACCAACCTTGCCATCTACTTGGTTGCAGATTGATCTCCTTAAACTTCAATTGGTGTACCCACTTATTCTTGAGTGCCTGTTTGCCCATATGCAACTTCATCACCTCAAATATATGATTCTCATGTAAAGGCATTATCTAATCTTGCATAGTACCCATCTACTCCTCATCCTCCATACCTTATCTAAGCATTCTAGCTCTCCATCATTGGTAAACAATACAAAATAATAAATCAACAAGTGGGGGGGGGATGTCAATCTCTCTTAGATTGGTAGAGTGGAATGGCTAATGTGGGCTTAGAGACATCATCCCAAGCATCATCATTGGTATTAACATGCTCGTTATCTACCTCTAGATAGGTAGAAACATTTCCATCCTCAACATTTATAAGGATCAGTTCCTAGGACTTAATCTTTCACGACCTTAATGGAAAAATCGGCCTAGATAACTAGACTACTTGTTAAAAATTTCAAACCGACTGGTCAAGAATTGTTGATCGGCCATATATAGTTGTTGACCAAATTTTTTCGTTGACTGAATTGAATAGTTGACCGGAATAGATAGTTGCCTGTATTAGAAAGAAGACCGGTTAAGATAGTTAATTAGATTAGATAAACGACCGGACTAGATTGTTGATCGGAGTAGATAGATGACAAGAATGAGATGTTGACCGGTTAATAAAATTAACCAAAACTAGGATAGTTGACCGGATTATAGAAGTTGACTGAAATTAAGAGTTAATATGAATAACCATAAAATTGCGGTCTGTAAACAAACAGAAAGGGGCCGAGGTTGTTAGATAGAGACTGAACTTATTTGGGAATTAGAATGAGACCGAGGACTAAAAGGGACCAGGGACTCAGAGAATTCGAAAGAGAGATTTTAAAGGATGTTTAACCTACTCCCACATATTTAGCTGACCTTTTAGAAAAAAAAAACTTAATAAGAAAAGGAGTATCAAGTAAGTGACTTACCCCACCTACTTTCACCAACCCCATTGTTTATAAATACTAAACTTGGGAGTTAGGAAAGGAGTTCAAAATCTAAGAGAAACACAAAGGAGAAGGAGACGAAGGAGTGGAGAAGAGTTTTAGGCCAGATTTGAGTAAGGGATTCATGGATCAGGCAAGTGTACCTTATACTTATCTTTGGTTGTTGTTAATTCATATTCGAAAATTATTGTTCTAATGTCTTCTTCGCTATGTTTCTATGTACTGCATGTCATGATAATTTCTTTCTCATATTTTATGAAGGAATTTCTTGTTCAGCATATATGTTATGTTTTACATGTGAAATTATGTCTTATAGTTCATACTTGAAAACTGTTAAAATCCCTTCTGTTCGAGTCATAGTGCACTGACAAGTTATCTACATGTTTAATTGTTGTCAACCCATATCAGTTTGCTTATCTTTTCCGTTTGCATATTTGTTTATTGTTTATAAAAGTAAGATCTACTATTTAAAAACTTCGATCATTTGAAATCCAAGATTTAAGAAAATTAAATTTTGATATTTGATGGTCGAGTAGTTGTAGGCCTAAAATATAATTGTTTATAACCTAACCTGACTGTATATTAGTCTCGGATCCTCATTAATAGTGTCAGAAATATTTTTCTTTACAGTATAATTTACAGTATCGAAATAGTTTGCAGTATAGAAAACATTTTTCTGAACAATATCAGAACAGTTCACAGTATCAAAGATATCTTTCAGAGCTTATAACAGAATGGTTGATAGTATCAGAAATATTTTTCTGAGTTTATAACCGAACATTTCAGTTAACCTTTCGGTTTTGCTTCAAAAAGTCTTTAATAAGTTATCAGTATAAATCTATGTAAACTTTTCAGATATCCCGAGATTTATTTCGGCAAACATGCAAAATTACGTCTTTTATTATTTTTATTAAACATGTAGAACCACTTTATTATTTTTAATGGACGTAAAGAACCATATCTTTAAAGCATAAATATATTTTTTTTAGAGATACGAAAAAGCAGCAAGATAGAAAATTAACGTCCGTAATACACTTGCTTGGCTTGATATACAGCTACTCTTATTTTGATCGGAGTCGGACAACATTTTTCTGCTTTTTCTTTTCCTCCCTCTCCTTCCTCTCTTCTCTTCCCTTCTTCTCTTCTCTCTTCTCTTCTCTCCTCCTTCTCTTTTCTCTTTCTCTCCTTTTTCTTTCGTTGCTTTCCTCCCTATTTCCCCATTTCCCTTTCCTCTCCTATTTATAGGAGGGGAAGGGTGACGTGGGGGGTGAGTGCCCTCCCTTGTTTTCCCTTTTTCCCTTGGTTTTTCTTTTCCCACATTCCCCATGATTTTCCTTTCCTACTTTCTCCACTAACTTATTATTATTATTATTATTATTATTATTATTATTATTATTATTATTATTATTATTATTATTATTATTATTATTATACATACATATTTATTTTTTCCAATCGGTTTTCGGGTGACCGAATGACGTACTTTGAACGCTGGTCTAATCATTCTTTAGAATTTCATAACATTTAATTATTTTTCTCGTGTTCAAATTACATAAAATTACCGAAAATCATAAATGATCCCACTTTAATAATTAAAAATATTTCGGGATGTCACATTCTCTCCCACTTAAAGAAATTTTATCCTCGAAATTAATTAGAACTACGTACCTTAAGAAAATAAGTGTGGATACTTGCTTTGGATTTTCTCTTCGCGCTTCCCGGTGGCCTCCTCTGGTGAATGATTTCTCCAAAGCACTTTTACCCAGGAGTTGGTTCTACGACCTACTATTATTCTTGTTGGTATACTAATTTTTATATACTATTAATGGCCGATTTATCCCATGAACATTTTAGTGAAGAAACTTTAATATATTGGCTGAATCATCATATTTTTAGTTTGGAATAATTCTTCACAAAATCGGCTACTTTGATAGAAACAAAGTAGACTGGCAGATTAAACTTGATAAAAACAGAGAAGCTACTAGTGCTGATTTGGTTGCTATTTTTATCAAATTTTAGGCCGATTCAAACTCCACAAAAATTATGTAAGATACTTCAATGAACCAAAAATATGCCATAAAATTGGCGTAATTTTATCATCTCAAAATCTGATCGATTCAACCCAAAAAAAAAGGAAGCATCATTGAACCAGCCAGAAATAGAGCTGTTTATGAAAGATCACTGCATATCTTTAAACCGAACGAGAATAAAACTGAAAAATTCATATGAACCAGTCCAAAATTATGTGATGATTCTATAAATGTATGGAAAGTAATTTTTCTTGGTAATTTAATCATTAAATCGGATCCAAAATAACAGCTGAACCGACCCCAGTATACTAATGTTGAAATTGGCAGTTTGGGAAAATCATGCCGAACCGGCCTCCATTCGACCACCAAACCGGCTCAAAATTGGTCACCAACTAGTTAAAACCTTATTAAGATTATGTAAAATTGGATCATGAAAATGGGTTGAATGGACAACTGAATCGGATCCCCAAATGCGTAGCAGAACCCTGCATCTATGTGGATGTTGAATCTGATAGTCCATTTGATGGATTGAACCGGCCATGAACTGGTTGAACCAGTAGCCTACCCGGTCATATTATTTAGTACTAGGGTTGATCTATCACCATGTAAAACGGTTTTTAAAAATACCTTGATTTGGTCACTGAACCGACCCTAGAAACAAAATTGCCACTAAATCGACCGATTTGTATTTAATTGCTTATTTTGCTAATTAGTGTGAACCGGTTAGGAAATAAATAATAAATCGGCCATATATTGTATGTTAAATTAGTAAACAAGTTATATATCATGTAAATCAGTTCACCATTATAAGAACCTGATGTTAAAAATAAGAAATAAACTGATTTCTAATGAACCGGCAAATTTGGTAAGTGAACCGGTTTATATATAATTCTTTAAAATGATAAACCGATAACTTATTATATGAATAATAGTAAATCGATTCACGTGATATAACCAAAAAAAATTATGAAAGGCCAAACCGGTAAACCGGATTTGTGATCAAACCAATTAAAGAGATAAAATGAAACCAAACCGCTTAGTGCCCCGGTAAATTGTGGAATTTATGGATTGGAAATCGAATAAAATAAGTCCAGCACATGTAAAAATTTATATAAACTTATTTTGTTGATATATTTTATTGTGATTTTACTATGAACGTATATAATATGTTATGCATGAGTATAAACTAATATGACACTAAGAAAATATAAATCTTTTTAAAGATAAGAAAATTAAGAAGAAGAAGTAAAATTATGAATAAGGGTTTCTACTATGAAATTTTAAGAAGTAAGAAAACTGAACCAAGAATTTTTATTTCAACGGATAGTATCCCCTGACATACCATAGAATATTGTAGTGTAGATCGTTATCTGAATAAATATCGCTGTATAATTTTGGTCCCATTTATCGGGAGATAGTAGGTAGTATCATCCTATCTTTATGATGTAAATAAGGAAGATGAGGTTTTTAATTTATGTGGAGTGAATACAATCCATCCTATTTTTGGGATGTAAATAAGAAAAAAAGTATCGCTGTGTTGTGCAATTTTGGCATTTGATTTTGTGAATTAACACAATCCAGACATTGATCAAACGTTCTGTTAGCTAGTAAGTTAATTGTATCATAAAAATATTCTAAAAGTATATATGCATTTTTATATGCATCATGATACCTATTCCTCATTGTAAATTATTTTAAAGATAAATATGCATGTCCTTGACTATTGTATTCTTATTGAGTATTTGGTTCTGTAACGTCCCCGGTGCATCCGCATGTGGATATTGTCCGCTTTGGGTCGGGGAAACTTCACGGCGTCCCAAGCCATCACGCGGCCCGCACGGTTTTGTTCCTGGCAGACGGAATCCACCACTCCCAAAACGCGTCCACAAGGGAGAGGTATATACGCCCTTATAAAGGCACGCTTCGTTCCCTCTCCATCTGTTGTGGGACTTTACAGTCCACCCCTCTTGGGGACCCAGCGTCCCCGCTGGCACATCGGACCGGATCCCGGCTCTGATACCATTTGTAACGTCCCCGGCGCATCCGCATATGGATATTGTCCGCTTTGGGTCGGGGGAACTTCACGGCGTCCCAAGCCATCACGTGGCCCGCACGGTTTTATTCATGGCAGACGGAATCCACCGCCCCCAAAACGCGTCTATAAAGGAGATGTATCCACGCCCTTATAAAGGCACGCTTCATTCCCTCTCCATCCGATGTGGGACTCTACAGGTTCACTCTCTTACTATTTTTTCCCTTCAAATACTCGTAGGAGTTTAACACTAGTAAACAAAAGTAAAAAAAGAACAATAAAATTTGCAATAATTAATAATAATATAACTAGTTTAGTCTGAGTAGTGATAAAAGCACTTGTAAATTTATAAACATCGCAGTAATGTAAATTTTAGTATTGGTAATTTAGAAATATGTTTGTAAATCTCTTATGGTTATCTTCTAAGTTTTGATTTAATTCTTATAAGATGAATATTGAGATGTTAGTTGGCATATTTCCTTATCACAAGTTGCATTTATATTATTGTTGAATAAATGTCAGAACCATTGATGATTGGCATTATTTTGGATCCTATATATTATAGTTTGTTGTGATTTATAAATTATTAAGGTAAGCACTTGTCTCCTATAATTAAGATGAATATAAAAATGCAGACCGTGACAATATGAGTACATTTATCTTGACCAAATCTACAATTTCTTCAACTAACTCTAAGTTGGAAATGAACTCGATGCTTTGATCTCCTTCCTTTCTTTCTTCTTCTCCACTCTCTCTCTCTCTCTCTCTCTCGGATTTGGTGAAAAATAATGGAAAGAAGGCTCACGTGTGCTTAAATACACAGACTGGCTCTCGAGTGCCAGTTGAGCGAGTATCGGACGTGGCAGCACTGGAACAGGCGCTCGAGCCTGCCGCCAAGGCACTTCGAGCGTGCATACACTGGATTTGCTGCTTCCTGCCAGTGCTCGAGTGACCGACAGGCGCCACTACCCTGGTATAGGTGCTCCAGCGCTGCCTTGGGCTCCTGGCGAGCGTCCTCCTCTTTCAACCTAATCCGTTTTTGAAACTTAATTTTTTACATATATTAAGTTTAATTTTGATCATATTATCTTAATTATCTCTAATTATGATATTTTAAAAATCAGCACCTTGTATATATCCTAGAAGAAATGTAAACTTTATGATGTGATTGAAATTATTAATTGTTTGTGATGTGTCGCGACCCTAATTTGGGATTCCTAAATTTATTGTTATGCTTAATGATATGTCATGGGGTTATGAAAAAATAAGTTTTTGTGATAATGGAAATTCAAAAAATATTTTGTATTTCAACACATTTGTTAGACTAGGAATATTATATGGTTGGATAATAAATGTTCCGAGTAAAAGCCAACGTTATAGCCACAATGGGAATTCATCCATGGATTACTTCCCATTACTTGACTTTCTTGGTAGTAGATCTACCATCTGTTTACAATGCTGTCCTTGGCTAGATATATCTAGCTACATTTAGGGCACCTTCATCCCATATTTAAAATTAAAATTTAAAAATACATGGAATTAGAAAAGTAAGAGGAGGCTAGCCCAGTGAGAGAACTTGTTATTTAACTCATATCAGTGGCTTGCTTCCTCCACAACCAACTAAAAAATTTGAACTTAAAGATAAAATGTTTGTACAACAAGGTCAATTGGGGAAGAACTTGTTGAAATTCCTCTAGAACCAAAGGACCTAGACAAGTAGTATGTTCAAACAAACTGTATCCTTGATTAAGATCTAAGGGTAAGTCTAATTGAGTTCCTAGAGAACAACTCACGTATCTTTACTTGGACACTAAATTATAAGCTTGAAATTCCAATAGAAATGATGATTGAAAAGTCAAGCATCATTTCAGGGTGCAAATCCTATGCAACTAAAGAGATGAAATTGTTCCATGGTGCAAATCCTATCCAACTAAAGAGATAAAATTGTTCAACAGAAAAATTATTAGCTATACAAGAAAAGATAAAAATAAATAATTGAAACAGGCTCTGGCAAGTTTCATCTAAGAAGTTAGATGTCCCGAAATGGTCATTTTACATAATATATATGAAGAAGAAAACTAGAAAATGGAGAATATGTATCGATTTCATGTATATAAATAAGGTATATCCTAAATATAGTTTTCTACTCATAAGGATAAATCAATTAGCAGAGTCTATATTAGGTGTCCAACTAATAAATTTCATGGATACCTATCGAGGGTATAATCAAATCTAGATGGATCCAAATAATAAGGAGATGATTTCTTTCATGAAAAATTACATTATGTATTATAATAAGATCATGTCCTTTAGCGTAAAAAATGTCGAATCAACTTACCAGATGCTGGTTAATAAATTTTTTGAGCAACAAATTAGCCAAAACATGGAAGTTTATGTCAATAATATATTGGTAAAAAGTATACAAGCTAATGACCATACTAAAGACTTGGCGGAGATGTTCAATATATTTTAAATATATCAAATGAAGCTGAACTGCACCATATGTATCTCTTTTGATTTCAAGAAAGTTCCTGATTTCATAATCTCTTAAAGTAGCATTAAAGCTAACCCAAGAATGTTCATGGAGCCATCAAAGTTGATTGAAGTTGTTCAATGGCTTGCTGGGTGATCAGCAACATTATAACAATTTATGGTGAAACCAACAAACTTGGAGTATCTCATACATTCATCCATATTGAGCCACCCTAAGGAGATGAAGACCTATACTTGGCAATTTCACACATGGCTCTGAGCTTTGTCTTGATGAAGGACAATTCAGTGTTATGTAACATCTTAAATATTTTCAAATTAATTATTTTTGTAATGAAATTATGTGATTACTTGTAATAAATATTTGATTTTTTTTTAGTAACAATTAGATATTGAAAAATATTTTATTGTTCCTTAGTGATTATTCTGGACCTATTGGGCGTGAAATTTAGTCATAAACCTAGTATATATTTTCTCTTAAACTGAATTTCAGGTTTGACTCAACTTTACAGAACCTTGGCTCGATAATCTTGTGGATCATTTAATTCCTTGGACCAGTTTATATTGGACCCCCTTAGCGTACCTTTAGTAGGCCGTGGCAGATTGAGTAATAATCATTGGATTATTTTTTGAAGAATATTATGGGAAATCAACATGGATAATAAGTGGAATCTCAGCCGAACTTAGGGAGGAAATTTTGGAAGAAATAAATTATTAATGAAATATTAGTATCCATATTGATTAGAATAAATAAGGGAGACTTGAGGGCAAAGTTTGCATGTCTCCTAAGTTAAGAAAATTCTTCAATTAGGATCGGACGTTGGAGGCTTAATTAAGACAGTGAGAATTACAAGATTACAAATCTTGTAAGTTAGAAAAGACATTATGCTAACAAAGTTAATTAAGGAACAAGTAAATTGGTGATTTAGAAATAATTGAACTCTTAATAAATTAATTGGAGCAAATGGGTAGAATTATTATTATCCTCCATAAATTGAGGCATGTGGATAAACTAGTATTGGTAACCTATTCGATTGATTAAGGAGTAAATTAGGAGTGATTAATGATAGAAATTAGAATAATATAATTTTGTCAAGATTTCAACTTTTTGGGCTATAACTTAGTAAATATCTTTAAAGGCTTTATTTGGAAATAGGTTATGATTAAGGCTCGGCCGTGCAGCCTAGATTGGGGACTAATTATATGTTGAAATTTTGGAAAGGCAGCCGTGTGTGGGAGAAGAGAAACACCATGAGAACATCCAAAGGAAAGAAAGAAAAGAAAAAGAAAAATCTTGAAGTAAGTAAACTTGCGACATTCCAAATTTATTTCTCAATTTTTTATCAAAAAATCCTTAATCTCTTTTTATTGAAATCCATGTTCTACACTCATATATGTCTTGGTAAATGTGGATATTTAAATAGCCAACTATGATATGAAACGAGAATTAAGAATATGGTTGAGAAGTAGTATCTTTAATGTTGAAATCCAATGCTTTGTTTTGGTTCTAATAGCATAATGATGATAACCGTTGGATTTAGAATTTGTAGTCTAATATTAAGAATGATTAAAGAAGTATTATGGTATTTTCTAATTTTCTTAAATGCATGAGATTAGCATCTCAAAACTCATTAAAAAATGAACTGAAATTGGCAAAATGACCTATTCATGACAAACTAGTGCACATGCCCCATTGAGCATGGATTAGACATAGAGGAGAAAGTCCATACTGTGTACGAGTATTTCACTGACATATATCAGACGTCAATATTCTAATCTAAACGTGCTTAAATGCTACTAGAGCGAACAACAGGCACAACTATTCTATCTAAAATGAGCTTATGCATAGATCATGTGCATATTAAGTGCTATTTGGGCTTAATTTATTTTGATCAAATATTTAAGTTTTGATCCAAATCCAAAGTCGATTATATGATCCCCTAATTCAAAACCTACACTAAATTAATAATAGAAGATAAGAGAAATGAATGTTCTCTTGCTCTTCTTAAACAAGCTGTGTGCCTAGCGGAATGATATTTAACATATATATTTAATTTGTTGTATTCTTATAATGTTAAATTGTTTCCATGGTACTCATAATACATAATAATTTGACATGCTAGAAAAGATAGAGATTGACATAGTATATCATGGTATAGTAACTGCACCTTTACGAGTAAAATAGAAAATTAAATACATGACATTAATGGTGATTAAATGATTTGGGTGAAAATTTTTGGTATTTTTATAGTTTGGTTTAGAAAAATAAGAAGGAGGGAGAGAAAGCTTGGTGGTTCCTCAATCGCTGTGTGGTATGGCTAGGATTAGAGAAATTTTGAACTCATTAATAAATTAGTACTCTATGTGATTGATTTAGGATGTTTGAAAAAAAAAAAAAAATCATAAGACTAGATTTGATAGATAAAGGATTTCATGAATTTAGTGAGATGTGAATATGTATGGCACTTAGGAGTTCATGTTATTTCTTAGTATTTATGATTTTTTTCATTCCCTTCTAATTGTGTGAGTACTTTTTAGCACTCTATTTTGATAGATAGTTCCCAGGATATGTCACAAACTTGGACCCAAAAGTAGGTAATAATTAATGAGAATAATTAAATTCATGAATTATTACTAGTGACCATAAAAAATTTAAATATAATATTCAATACCGAGTTAGACCTGACAAAATTATTAAAAATTATTGATAATAATAATTATGATATTAACTATAGGATCACTTTGAACTATTTGTTTGGATATCCAACGCTCGTCATAACCAACAATATGAATAATAAGGAAAAAGCAATAGTCCAAACTACTACATGATCGTAATGTTAAACCGGTATAGTCATCTAGAATCACTAACTCGATATTAAAACAAACCGATTAAATCTTCATCACAAATCAATATATACATAACAGCCTCAAATAATAACCAAAATATAAATATAAGTCTAGAATACAATTCTAAGTACAAAGAGACATAAATCAAATCCCTTTGATTATCCTCGTCTAAATTTCCTATAAGTGTTCTATAATTATCTAATATAAAATGGTTAGTAATAGTAAAAATTATTAGTCAAATATTCAACAATTATTATTATATATATATATAACAAAACAAATATGTTCATAAATTATAGTGGAAAAAGAAAAAATAATAAAATATATGCAAAAATACAATACAAATCAAAGGTCCAATTGTTTAGTAGAACCAACCACCATCGGATTGTAGCAAGTTACCGAAAGTTTATGGTCACTAACTTTGACTAGATTATTAACAATAACTGTCTTCTAATTGTCCAATTTTACTATTTTTGTAATAATTAATATAAATTACTAATAATTCAAAATAGATGTCTCATGTGAGAGTCTTATAAAAAGACAAATAAATCATATGGTAATATAAGGTTCCTAAGTAGTTAGTAGCTAAATAACAACTTGAAAATCAGTTGGCATAGTTGTTAGTTGATGAGAGATTGTCATATGTCTGCTCCTGATTTGCAGCCGCTTGTAGTGCTATCAAAGCATATGTGAACTTTGATCCCATCAGGTATGAAGTGAATATAAAGCTGACAAAAGCTTTGTCTCTTAATCTTGATTGTCTTGCCGTGTGTGTTGCTCTGCTGCAGTCTTCATCAGTGGCCTTGCTAATGCTAATGCTGGGCGCGCTGGACTGCTTGTTGATTTGGTAGCCTTATGCTTATTGAAGGAGTCCATTAAAATGAAAAGCTCTAAAAAAGTAGTACTAAACAGCACTATGTATTGTTTAACATTCGAGTCAGTATGGAAGGCGCTGCATAAAAAATAATTGACGGTCCGATGCAGAACGCAATTTGCGGAGGATTGACTGGTCATCTCCGCTTTCTCTGGCCTCACCCACATGCCTATAATTTCTGCACTTGAATGCTGTCAGTAGATGAGTATATTTTATCAGTACAAACTTCTTTTCTGCAGCTTTTGCTACCAAACTTTCTTTCCCGGCCTTATATAAAGGATCCCCTAAAAAGTCTACTTCTTAGCTGTCTTCCCACCGTCCCCTCACTCTCTTTCACACACACACACACTCTCTCTTTCTCTCTGAGTTGTGCCTTGGAGCTCTGAAGAAGAGAACCTTTCAAAGAAAAAGCGATGTAGCTAGTCATACAAAAGCTCGAGTTTTCATATGGCAGGTACCAATTTACTCGCAGCTTATATACGTCTTGTTTAGTGTTGGGCAGATCTTCGCTCAAGGCAACGAGGATCAGGGTCATCATGCAAGAAAATTTCAGAAATAAGCCAAAAGGACTCTCCCAGAGGGTGGTTGTTCTCGACGACGGCTTTGCCATACTTCGTCGTACAATGAAGTGCGGGAAGGCTTTCAGAGCGTTTCGTGTGGTATAATTCGTTAGGTGCTGTCCTACCTGAGCTTTTTTATTTTTTATTATAAATAATCACCTTGTAAGACCTTGTTCTTCGCCTCTTAATCATTTTTTTCGAATCCCTTTGTTTTTCCTTCTTGACCTTGTAAGACCTTTTCTGGTCATTGTCGGACCTCGCTCTCCATCATCAAATTCTTGTTACTAGCTAGATCAAGGATTTCATCTTAGATGCTAATAACTGAGAATTTGGCAGCCATAATTCTTTTCCCTCACCCTTCTCGTCGTCTCATCCGCCAGCTACCCCTCCTGAGCTATGAACAGCTTGCAATCTTTTCAGAACCCTCCGTCATTTTTATCAACGAACGTTCGGACATCAAAGAGATAGCTTCGACATCCTTATGAAGAGTGCACGCCGCCAGATTGGCTGGTGAGTCTGTGATGGACGATGCATCTTTTCAGTCGGAGGACGGATCATGGTCTGGAGATGATGATGATGTTGACATGGGAAGACGGCTCAAGGAAAACTCTGAACGCCTAAACTAACCAGCCAGCACCCCATGACTGATTCAAGTACCTCTTCGTCTATCCTTGCCGGCCCATTAAGCAAGTTTTCTGGACCATCATCTTCTGATCTCCCTTAGCTCTTCCAAATCCAAGCTACGTCACTTTCGGATAAATGATCCATACTGGAAGACTGTAATAGTGGATTAGCATGTTTTATCGTCTTCAGTTGAGACTTGAGAAGAGGAAAGATACAATGCATACTCATTTGGTGATTTATATTTATATAATCATGTTACTGATTAGCTGCATTGCCTTTCCGGGGTGATTTTTTGAGTTTATGCCCTTCCGGAAGATTTATTTTATTTTGAGTTTGTAAAATTTTACCAGATTTGATTTTTTGTTTTTTAATTGACAAACGGAAGCTTTGTTAATAAAACATAAAAACACGTAGGATTCAATATGGGCAACTTGTCCAAAACTCCTTATAATTGTGGTGTGGTGAGGGAGGGCAACGAGAAAAATATTTTCAACTTGTTTTTCATTTTAAAAACATTATTTGTAATTTATATTTCGATAATAATTTTGTACCTCGGTAAAACTGTTGAAAAGCGTGCGCTTTAGAGTCTAACCACTATTTTAGTAGGAGTTTTAAATTTGGCCCTAAGAATAAAATTTTATATAATAAAATTGAGTTAATAATATCTAGACATGTGGATTTTAAATGATAATTAAAAATACAGTGAATTTTTAATTCATGTTTGAATATCATTAATTTAATATGTGCATATTGTAAAATATTACGTGACATGTTGAGTGATAAATACTGAAAATAACACTTCTGCCCTACTTATTTATTGCTATTTCGTATTAATTTAATTTAATTTACTTATTGATTTTACTATTTTATTTTATAGGTTTAAAAATAAAAACTGTTGAAAAAATGAGTTAAAACTTGCACATGGTACAAAGCTTGAAAAAGAGCGAAGTAATACACTCCAAAAGGGTCGACCGACATATTTACTTTCATTAATAATTCATTCAATCACACAAAAGGCAAAAGTCAATAGTGTAAATATTTAAAAGTGGAGCTAGCCAAATAAAGTTGATGCGTATCGAGGACCCATATTGTTATACGAATTAAGGAGTTGTCTAATTACACACGGACATTTAAATAGAGATGGGCCCAATTTTTATAATTCAAAGTCTAGATTCTACACATTACAATAAGACTAACAAATAATAAGAGGTATGAGACTCACTCTGTTGGGTAGTAATACCTAGGGCCTAGTTGAGAGGCTCATTTTCATGAAACGTGTGCAAGCCCACAGAAAGCACGAGAAGTCATTATGGCCTAAGAGGCTAAAGTGGCTCTAAAGACCCGAGAATTTGAGCCCATGTCCCAAGAGGCCCAAAGAGTTAAGTTGGTCCGAGAGGCTGACTTGGCTTTGGAGACGCGAGGACATTTGGCACCGAAAGCCCACAGACTTGATGGGAACCAAAATCTTCGTCAAGGACGCGAACTCTGAGAAATCTCTAAAGGTATAACGTAGAAAAAGAAACTCAGGGCACCTGAGAAGGCCAGCTCAGAGGGTTGATTTTCGTAAATGCACGCACGATCTCTACAACACACAATCTTCATAGAGAATGATTGTTTGTAGAGCAGGCATGATCACTGTAGAAGTGACATCTCACAGAATAGGTCCGCATGCATGCAACATGTTTGACATGGCAAGATAGATTTACAGAGTTGGTGGTAGAATCTCTTATACATGCCAGCTCCACATGGGTGCTCCACGTTAGAAGGATTTAAATCACTATATAAGTATTCACTATATACCTAACAAAGGACCAAACTTTCTACACTTACATTTACGCTCAAAGAGAGAGAGAAAACAAATCACTCACATTGCCAACTGAGAGAACATTTGTAATAGTAAGAGTGATCATTGAGAGTTATCATTACCATCCGTTCTCCTCCCTTTGTATTCAAACACCTGGTTAGTGGAATTGTTCTCGGACTCAGAGTTTTGTAGTTTTTTTTTATTTAGAAGAGAGTTTTTCACGTAAAAATATTGCGTGCTACTGCCTCTCTTTCCCTTCCTTCTACTTAAAATCCATACTTGTGTTGCTCAGCATTCGGGTCCTCATTCGTACAATGATCAGGATCTGAGAATACAACATTGGCACCGTTTTTGAAAACCGACTAAAAGTCAGGTTAACACATTTTTCAGAAGTTAAAAAATGGTAAACACGAGAGTACAAGCTAGTGCCCCAATTAGAGAAGTTGCCTTATGTGGCAATGGCCCTACTGCAGGCATCAGGAGAGAGGATCATCTTGATCCGTACATACGAGCGTTGGCAATAAGGATGGATGACATGTCCAAAGCTGCCCAAACCCTTTGTTCGAAAATGGATGTGTGGCTAAAGGAGGCGCCATCTAAGGCCTCTCATATTGCGACGTCCTAGAAAAATGATAAGGGGAAAAAGCACCCACCGAAGCAAGCCAGCCAGCATGAGGACTCGAGGACGCAAGTTGCCTCGAGCAGTAGAGTCTCGCAGTGACTTGAAGGTCATTTGGGTTCTCGGATTCAGGAGGATAGCCCAGCGAGGTAAAACCCTCGACGTGTGCATGACAATTAAGAGCACGACATTCAAGAGACGACTCCTTGTGACGAAATCCCTCAAAGGGCTAGGAGCCTTCCAGAGCCACAAACTACCCAAGACCCTTACGAGTTGAGGAATTACCTCAATGAGAAGAAGATGACGGCTCCATCCCATGTGGAGGAGAAGCTTGAGAAGGTCTGGCAACGAGTTTTTGGCGAAAACGATAGAGGAGGAGCTACTGACCTACGTCAATCTCCATTTGCAATGGAGATCAAGACAATGCCACTCCTCCCAAAGTTTAAGATGCCAAACCTCGACGTGTACGATGGAAGCGCTAATCCAATGGATCATCTCGATCACTTTTGTGAGCATCTAAGCCTCCAAGGCTTGGATGAGATGACAATGTGTCAGTACTTTCCATTGACACTTAAAAAAGAGGCGAGGATATGGTTTTACGAACTGCCAGCAAATTTCATTTGATCATTCGGCGGGCTGGTAGGCAGTTTTCTCTCGCAGTTTTCCTCCAACAGGAGGATTAAGAAGCAACCCTGGCATCTTACTCGCATGAAGCAAGGAGCCAGGGAGAGCTTGAGAGGATTTCTGGTCCGAATCATTACGAAGGCCTAACAGATTCCAAAACTGGCAGACAATGTGAATCTAAACGCCTTCTTATTTGCATTGAAAGGATGAGCTTTCTTCAAGCACCTCGTCCACAAAGAATCCCAGACCTTCGCAGAGATTGACGCCGTGGTACAAGCATACATAGTGGCCGAAAAAGTCAACGATGCAAAAAGGCCCATCCAGGAGGAGAGCCTCCCCCCACGGACAGTAGAGGGAAAAAAGAAGAATGAAGACCAACAAGGTTCCCGGGCGCCAAAGAAGCAGTAGAAGTCTGATCAGACCGTTCGTAGGGAGTACAGACCCTTAAACCAGACTCCCTTGAATGACTTGCGTACCAACATTTTGAGATAAATTTGGGATGAGAAAATTTTAAAGTAGCCTAAAGTGCTCAATAATCCCAATGGTGGTAGGTAGTCCAAATACTGTCACTACCATCATTGTGAAGGTCATGGTATCGAGGACTGTAGAACGTTACAGAAAGAGATAGAGGAGTTGATCAAGAGAGGTCATCTCAACAGCTTTCTGTAAAGATCCGGACAAGCTTTTGAAACAATAGGAGATGGTGAGGTTGACCACCCACGAAACCGAGTAGCCTTAGGAGTTGTCAACATGATATCGACTAGCCCGGCCAGAAGTGGCACCCGGGAGGATCCAGCGGCAAAGCAAAAGAAACCACTGGTAGAATATAGGGATAATGTCATTAGTTTTAACGACAAAGATATGGCCCATGTAGTATCCCCCAATTCTAACCCTCTGATTGTAATTGCACTTGTTTTTTACGGAGCTTTAAACTACCAGATGAAATGAGTGTTTATTGATAAAGAAAATTTTTATAATTTGCTTTATCTTGATACCTTTTTCAAATTAGGATTTAAGAGAAGCCAATTGATAGCTACCGAAAGACCCATCTATGGATTAGATAATGAACCAGTATCAGTGCAGGGAGTCATCCAACATGAGGTTACGTTAGGAATTTATCAGAGGATAACATCCAAGACCTTTTTCTTTTTGGCAGTAGACCTCCTGTCAGTCTACAACGCTATCCTCGGGCGTCCTTACCCGGTTTCCTTTAGAGCTGTAACGTCAATCCCACATGTGAAGATGAAGTTTCCCACGCCATACGGGATTGGGGAGATCCTCGAAGATCAAACTACGGATGGACAAGCTATTTGTCCCAAGTCACACAAATGCCTCTTCCTCAACCCATTGAAGACTTAACTTCCACGATGAAATGACTTTGTAACAGGCTGAGTTTGGAGAAACAATCGACTGAATCCTTTTGGATCCTAGAGATCTTGAAATATCCATCCAGATAGGAAGTTCACTGCCTCAACCTTTCCGAGACCAGCTCATCAGTTTCCTAGGAAAAAAATTGAATGTCATTGCCTAGGCACTGACCGACATGCCAGGGATACCAACTGAAATAATAGTTCGTCAATTGGGTTTAAATCTCAGTCATAAGCCCATTCGACTGAAGAGGAGAAACTATTAAGTAAAAAAGTTGGTGGCTATCTAGGAAGAGGTAAAAAAACTTCTTGACGCCGAATTCATACGGGAGGTGTATTATCCAGATTGGATGTCTGATGTTGTGATGGTTAAAAAGAATAATAGAAAGTGGAGAATGTGTGTGAATTTTATAGACGTCAATAAAGCATATTCAAAGGACAGCTTCCCACTGTCGAGGATCAATTCGCCTGTAGACTCGACACCCGAAGATGAACTCCTAAGCTTCATGGACTTGCACTCGGCTACAATCAAATAAGGATGAGCCCTGGCGACGAGAAGTACAAATCGTTCATGACAAAACAAGGGATGTATTATTACAAAGTCATACCCTTCGACCTTAAGAACTTTGGTGCTACTTATCAAAGGCTCGTGAATAAAATATTCGAATGTCAGATCGAAAAGAATGTAGATGTCTATGTGGATGACATGCTCGTAAAAAGTAGAATAACCAACAATTACTTCCAAGATCTGGTCGAGACCTTCAATGTTCTAAGAGCACACCAGATAAAGCTCAATCCAGCCAAGTGCACATTCGGAGTGACATTGGAAAAGTTTTTAGGTTACATTATTTCATGTCGAGGGATCGAAGAAAATCCAAAAAAGATCAAAGCCATCCTTGATATGAAGTCCCCTCGGACTATGAAGGAGGTCCAGAAGCTTACTCGAAGGCTGGCAGCGCTGTCTTGCTTCTTGGTTAAGTTGACCGAGAAGTACCCACCATTTTTTAAGGCTCTAAGAGGGACTAAGACTAACGGTTTCCAATAGACGACCGACTGCGAAGAAACCTTTCGTTGAGTCAAGGGGTATCTCTCAAACCCCCCTCTTTTGACTTCTCTCCAACTAGACTAGGAATTATATTTATACTTTATTGTGTCCGATACAGCCTTGAGCTCAACCTTGATTCGACGGTAGCATGACAAACAACAACCTGTGTGCTACATCAGTAAAATCCTGGCTGATGTTGAGATAAGGTACTCTCATGCAGAAAAGATGGCTCTAGCGCTCATGTATTCCACTCAGAGTCTAAGATCATATTTCCAAGCACACAAAGTGATTGTCCTGACCGACAAGTCTTTGAGAGCAAATTTGCAAAAGCTAGAAATGTCGGGACAGTTGGTTAAGTGGGCCATTGAGTTGGGAGAGTTAGATATAGAGTTTCACTCGAGGCCAGCCTGAGAAGCCTAAGTTTTGTTAGACTTTATCCTTGAAACCATGACTCCAACTTTGAACACCTCACACGTTTGTGATACTAAAGAATTACACAGCCTCGCAGTCTGGACTCTACATGTGGACGGTTCATCCATAAAGGATGGTTGTGGAGCTGGCATTGTGTTGATGACACCTAAGGGATCAAAAATAAAGTACTTGATGGTCCTTGGGTTCCTAGCGACCAACAACACCGTGGAATATGAAGTCTTATTTGCATGATTACAATTATCAAAGGAGTGCTCAGCCAAAGATTTGGTTGTTTATAGTAACTTTAAGTCAGTTATCAACCAGGTCCAAGGAAATTTTGAAGCAAATAGCCCACAACTATCCAAATACCTCTCAAAAGTCCGAGGACTAGTCTCGGCCTTTGAGAAGGTATAAATGGTCAACATTCCATGATAGGAGAACGAAAAAGCCGACCAGCTTGTAAAAGTAGTAACCTCAGAAGACCTAGAACAATATGCTCAAGGAATGCACGAGGTCCTCGACAAACCAAGTGTAGAAGATTTCAAACCAGAAGTGATGCAGATATCCGACGCCGATAATTGGATGACCCCCTACCTAAGGTACTTGTCTGACGGGACATTACCTTAAGATGTAGAGAAAACCAAGAAAGTGAAGAAGACGGAAAGGTGATACACTCTCGGTTGTATCGACGAGGATTCTCTACCCCTTATCTACGATGCCTCACTCCAAAAGAGGCTGATTACACTCTCGAAGAAGTGCACCTCGAGGTTTATGAATTCCACATCGAGCGTAAGAATCTAACCTTCAAGCTGATAAGGCAAAGATACTATAGGCCAACTATAAAGTACGGCGCTATAAATTTCGTGCGAAAATGCGAGAATTGCTAAGTCCACGGCAATCTTACCCACCAACAACATACAAAACTCCAAACTCTACAATCGCCTTAGCCATTTGCGCAATGGGGGATAAACATATTTAGGCCGCTGCCGACAGCATTTAGATAAAGGAAATTCTTGATCGACGGAATTGACTACTTTACAAAATGGGTCGAGGCCATGCCATTAGCCTACATAACTGAGCAGAATGCAACAGACTTCGTCAGACAGAGCATCGTGTGCAAGTTCAGAATCCTAGAATATATTGTGACTGACAATGGGACCTAATTCACTAGAAAAAGGTTTACCAAGTATTACACCAACCTAAGGATAAGGCTGGTAAATACATCAGTCGCGTACCCGCAGTGCAATGGATAAGTGGAGGTCACGAACCACACAATATTGAACGGATTGAAGACAAAGTTGGAGCATGTTGGGGGATCATGGGTCAACGAGCTGCCATCAGTACTATTGTCGTACAGGACAACTCCAAGGATGCCTACACGTGAAACTCCCTTTAGCCTATGTTATAGGGTCGAGGCAGCCACTCCAATGGAAGTCAAACTACCTAACCTTCGAGTGGAAAGCTTCAATCCACACGATAATGTGAAGAGATTTTGAGAAAGTCTAGACCTACTTCAGAAAGCAAGAGGCGCAGCAAGATTGCACATGGCAGCGTACCAACAGAGGGTCGCCCGATATTATAATAAGAGGGTAAAAACACGCCAATTTAAAGTAAGAGACTTAGTACAAAGAAGCATTGAGGCCACCGACAAAAATACCAGTCGGAATAAGCTCTCCTCAAATTGGGAGGGACCATTCTTGGTCTCAACCACCCTCCAAAATGGGTCGTACAAGCTGCGCACCTAGGAGGGAAGGCTTGTCTCTCGAACGTGGAATGCCACCCATCTCAAAAAATACTATCAGTAAATATGTACAACACACAAGTATAGTTGGTTACTTCATTTGATATGCTTGTATCATATTAATAAAACTTTTATTTGTTTACTATTTTGCATTCAATTGAGTGTTTTTATATCATTTTATAAATCTACAAGATCTAAGCTACCCTTAAGTCGAGTGAAAGGATCCCCTTCACTTGTCAAAGAAACTCGGCAAAGTCCGAGTGGCTCATTGAAGTTGGACTCAACAACTCGGCAAAGTCCGAGCAGCCCATTAGAGGTTGTACTCACAAAACTCAGCAAAGTCCTATCGGCTTGAAAGAACCGTTTCGATCTAAATTGTACAATAAATGTTTGACCCAATAATAAATTAGCGGAAGCAGTATACAATCAAATATTCAATATATGTAAAGAATATTTATATCTAGATATTACGAGCGATACGAGCATAAAAATAAAGCAGTAATAATAATAAAAAGATAAACTTTTTGGTGACGAAGGAAAAACTTAATACCCACGGTAATTGAGAAAAACCCTTCTGGTTTCAACGGTCAGGAATAAATGCACTATGAAAATCAACTTATAGACTGGATAGTAACGACGCCCTAACCTATCCGACTTACTCCCGTCTTGTAATCCCTATCAAGGAACTTCTTAAATTTGCCCACGGTAGCGGAACTAAACACTTTTCGGTTTTCGCGTCAATCTTTCTTCTCAACCCACTTGAATTACCGAACTCACTGGATCACAGTGTTTATGCCACCAATGTCGCTAAGAAGGTTAACCGGCGAGAGAAGAGAATGTAAAATGAGAAAAGAACACTTTATCAATGGAGTATAGTCGTTGGAGAGAAGTGCTCTTGAAAATGGAGCACACAACCAAAGGATATTCAAGCGAGAAAGCTCCTCAAAATTCTGCCAAGGTCACTAGGGTTCAAGATATAACGCCACAATATATAGAAGTCCCAAAAAAATTCAAATTAAAAAGTGCCTGTTAGACATAAGAGGGTCGTGCCGCTCGAGCGCCCATCAGGCGCTCGGCGAGCCCTGGCTAGGGTTTTGGGTAATGAGCCTGTGTTGCTTGAGTGGCTATCGGGCGCTAGATGAGCGCTCGGCTAGCAAAAATGCGCCCAGCGGGGGCTTGAGTGCCCGTTATAGGAGGCGTGTCTAAGTGGCGCCCGAACCCTTCCCGGGATGAGGTGAAAAATGCAACACGAAGGCGAGAACACTGAGATTTAATGATGATGACATTTGGGCATGAAACAGATGAAAATCTTACAGGCCGATTCGTTGTCACAGTTACCGAAGGCGCCAACAAGAGACTAAATGAACAACCCGATACGGTTATGGAATATACCAACTAAAAATATGCCTAACAATATTTTTCTTTGGCAATTCTGTGACAAAACTCATACAAAAAAATTTAACGAAAATACAAGAGAATCATCGGATCAGATACCACCGAAATAGAACCTGTGTACATGAAAATCTACTCTTAAAAAAATAAACATAATAAAATACAATACGCCTTGAGACTAGTTACACAGTACAATAAATTCAAAAAAAATCTAAACTTTGGAAGCAGCTGCCAATTGTGCACCAAGGAAGAGCATCTATTCTTGGACAGATACGGTTAGTGCAGAAATAATAGAAATATAATAGTAAGAGGTAGATACACATAAATATAAAAATAAAATAAGACCGAAACTCCCCTTAGCAGAAATAGTATATTTTTCCCTACAATAATAACTTCCCCTTATCTCCCCCTCAAACCACATAGTTCTACTTCTATTTTTTTGTCATGGATAACTAAAGGGTAATGGTGCTCACTTTTCTTGATCTATAATATCTTGCCACATTTTATGGCGTTGTTTAAGTTCATCACTTGATTATTTAGATGTTGGATGTGCTGAATGAGCTGCTCTATCTTAGAGTTTTGACGTAAAGATATGGGACAGTGGGGACGAATATGGCCAATAATTTCGCATCCATGACATGTTGGAATGAATGTAGCACAATTGTCAGAAGTGCATATTGGCTTCTTAGTGTATTTAGGACCAAACTATTTCATACTTGTAAAGTTTTATCGGTCTTATACATTTGTAGTCTTCTTTGGGAAACCTCTAGACGATTGATCAATATGGTTCGATAAGGTGCTACTTTGTCTTGATGTGAACGTGGGTTAGACAAATACAGTTCTAGATTTAATTTTTTTATTGAAAAAATTTTCCGAGTAACCCAGCCCGGTTTTATTTCCTCTAATTTTTCCCAACCTGAGTATGTAGTCCAATTTTTGGCACCCATTTGAAAATTGTTTCAAATCATTGCAAGTAACCTCAAAATCAGATTCAAGAGTTGTGATTTTTTCAGTAAATGAACATTTCAGGTTCTCAACATCTTGAACTTTTGTGTCTAATTCAAATTTTAGAGCTAATTTTTCTTTTTTTATTTTTTTCAGTTTGTGCTTGAGTGAAACATTTGTTTTCTTAACTTGAAGGCATTCTTTAAATAATTTGTCATAAGAATCTTGAAAGTCATACAGATCAGATTCTGACTCGTTCTCAGAGTCATTGGATAGCTTAAGACTTACCTCTAAGCGATCATCATTTTCACATATTGAGTTTATAAATGCCATATACTTGACAGGGCCATCTTTAGAGCATTTTTCAGCCCCTTCATCTTCGTCATCACTCAAGGTTACATTAGCTTTATAGGCTTGACATTGTTGGTGTTTAAGGTTTGGGCATTCGACATGATAGTGACCAAAATCTTTACATTCTTGGCATTGAACAGTTTGGGTATTTTTAGATTTGGATTCCTTAAATTCACGTCGGTCTTTCTTATCAGATTTTAGAATTCATTTTAAATCCAAACTTGATAAGTCAGATGAAGATTTATTATTCTTCAAGAATTTCTTAAAGTTCTTAACAAATAAGGTAAAATCTTCATCGTTATTTGACTCCTCATCGGCGTCACGATCTCTCTCTTCCCTAACGTATTTTACGGCAATTGATTTTTGCTTCCTTAACTATAGAAGTATGTGCTCATAAGTTTGGAGGGACCCTACAAGTTTTTCAATCTTCATTTAATCAAGGTTTTTGCTTTCTTTGATAGCAGTGACCTTAGGTCTATATCGTTCAGGGAGTGATTTAGGAACTTGTCTAATAATTCTATTTTTATGAATCCGTTCTCCTGAATTAAGCGTTAAATTCACAATATCATTCATCTGAGTATAGAATTTATCAAAAGTTTTCTCATCTTTCATACGGATTTCTTCAAATCTAGTGGTTAGCATTTGTAATTTTAAATTTTTGACAAGCTTAGTTTCTTCATGAGTGATTTCAAGAATATCCCACACATATTTTGATATCTCACACATAGAAATTTGTTTAAATTTTTCTGGTGACACAGCCATAAATATAGCATGTAAACCCTTACTGTTCAAATTGCATGCATCAAGTTCATCTTTTGTCCATGAGGACAGAGCTTTCGACTCATCACCACTTTTGGGTGAGGTCTATCTGGTTTGGGTGCTAGCCCATCCATCAATTTGATGAAAGCTCTCATCCGAATCTTCCAATAGGTATAATTGATCCCATCAAATAAAGGGAGGTACGGAGAGCGATCCACTCGTATACATCTAGATCGGGGGTCACAGATCGGAGTAAGTCTCTCATACCAATTGAAAGAATCGTTTCGGTCCAAATTGCACAATAAATGTTTTGACCCCCACAATAAATTAGTGGAAGTAGTATACAATCAAATATTTAATACACGTAAAGAATATTTGTATCTAGATGTTACGAGTGATACGAGTATAAAAATAAAATAGTAATAATAATAAAAAGACAAATATTTTGGTGACGAAGGAAAAACTTGATATCCATGGTAATCGAGAAAAATCCTCTAGGCTTCAATGGCTAGAGAAGAAATGTACTATAAAAATTAACTTACAGATCGGGTGAAAATAAAACGCTAACCTACCCGACCTACTCTCGTATTGTGATCCCTACCAAGGAACTTCTTGAATTTGCCCGCGGTAACGAAACTGGATACCTTCCGATCTTCACGTCAATCTTCCCTCTCGAGCTGCTTGAATTGTCAAACTCACTGGATCCCAGTGTTTATGCCACCAACATCGCTACGAAGGTTAACCAGCGAGAGAAGAGAATGTAAAATGAGAAAAGAACACTTTGTCAATGGAGCACAGTCGTTAGAGAGAAGTGTTCTTGAAAATGGAGCACACAACCAAAGGATATTCGAGCGAGAAGGCTCCTCAAAATTCTGCCAAGGTCATAGGGGTTCATGATATAAGGCCACAATATATAGAAGTCCCCAAAAAATTGAAATTAAAAAGTGTCCGTTAGATACAAGAGGGCCACGCCGCTGGAGCGCCCATCAGGCGCTCAGTGAGCGCTGGCTAGGGTTCGGGGCAATAAGCCCACATCGCTTGAGCACCCCGACTCATAAAAATGCACCCAACGGGCGCTCGAGCTCTCATCGAGCGCCCGTTGTGGGAGGTGCGCCTAAGTGGCTCCCAAACCCATCCCGGGACGAGGTAAAAAATGTCACACGAAGGCGAGAATACTAAGATTTGATGATGACAACCTTTGGGCATAAAACGGATGAAAATCTTGTAGGTCGATAAGTTGTTGCAGTTACCAAAGGCACCGACAAGAGAGTAAATGAATAACCTGACACGGTCACGGAATATGCAAACTAAAAATATACATAACACGGCTCATCGAAGTTGGGTTCAAAACTTGGCAATAACGCTAAGCAGCCCACAAGAGACTGAATTTAAAAACTTAGGGGGCTTAAAAATAGCAAGAATGTGAAGACCCTAGGGGTAGCATCTTTAGCCAACAACGGTCAAAAGGTTCGAACACTTTGCTCATGAAGAATAAAACTTCCTAACTCTAAGAAAGAACCGTAAGCATAAGTAAAGAAGAGAAATTGCACCAGAAAAGAATACATTTCATTCATATGTATATGTTTTGTACAACAAAAAAGAAAATAAGTATACATATACAATGATACATTAAGACTCGGAGGATCTAGGTGTAGAAGAATCTAGGATCTCATCCCCCTTCGGGCAAGCAAGTGGATCTAATTTGCTTTTAGCATAGGCATTCCTCGGATGGAGTGGAGAAAGAAGAAATTGGGGCATCAACATCTTTATTATGCGGCGGCACAGTGTGATATCATCCCAATACTTCCGCTTCAGCACAGATTTGATGTCCTCAGCCTTTATTGAAATCCTGAGCTCAGCCTCCAGACGAACATTTTTACTTCGGAGGAAAATGTACTGCTATTGCTGTACCTTCAGTAAATCCTCAAGAGAGGCGATTTTTCCATTAGCCTCAGCAAGTTTAACCTAAAGGCACTTATTACACTCCTCAGCAGCCTTGAGGGTCTCCAAGCCCACGAGAGACTAGGCGGCTGCATCAATAATTTGAGTAAATTGGCCGACCATCTCACGAAGTTGCAAAATAGGGGTTAATTATTAAAGTACTGTCCAGAAAGCAAAAGAGCCTAAGGTGAAACAGAGATGTACCTTGGAGAAAAGGAGCTCTTTGCTGGATTGTCTCCTCTAGGGGCTTCAGACTCCACCGGCCCCATAGCAGTTGCGGCCTTGGCCGCATGGGCAACTTCACCTAAGTTAAGGACCGGGGGCTCAACCGGTGGAGTGAGGATTAGAGGTTGGCCAGGTTGCAGACTTAGAGGGTAATTTTGTGGACTTAGTTGTAGTCATTTTGTACCCCTTTTGTGGAGTATTTTTGTATATTTTGAGATGGTTATGTATATTGACGTAGCTGTGTGTGTGATGATGTACAGGTAGTTTAGTTTTTGCTGTATTTAAATGGATGTATGTGCATTTGTATTTTTTATGGTTCATTTAGATACCTAATAGTATCTTATCTGAGTTGACGTCGTAACTGGAAGTTATGACGTTAGTGTCATGAGTTTATTCTAGCAATTTGGATCCTTTGTTGTGATGTGTGGTTATATATATTGTGCTGTACAGAGATTTTGTATAGGTTGTATTAGTTTAACAACCATTTTACAACCGAAACCATGTTGGATTTCGGTTAGAATTATAGGGTCATCACATTGATTATTGGTGGGCAATGAAGAAGAGAGTTTTAGGAGTGCCCAAAGATGACATTTCTTGGGACATGTTCGAAGAGGCCTTTATGGACAAATATTTTTCTGATAGTCTTCAGGAAAAGGAGGAGGAAGAGTTCATTCAGCTAAGGCAAGGGATCGTACGGTGGTGGAGTACAATACAAAATTTACTACATTGTCACGTTATGGTGGATGAGGAAGTGAGGAAGGCATGGAGATTTTAGCAGGGTTTGAGGTGTGAAATTAAAAAGCAACTATCGACATTAAAATAATGGACCTATAGGTAGGTATTAGATCAGGCGCTGATATTTGAGAATGAGATTAGGAATGAGGAATACTTTAAGAAGATGTTAGTAAATCAAGGAGAGTCAGGAGCAAGCCCTCATTCGAGAGCGGAAGGACCTACTAAGAAAGCTAAATTGGCTGACAAGGGAAAGGATAGTGTCAAAATTCAGACAATGCTGAGTCTACAGGTAGTAGCACCCTCCTGTTCCTATTACGAAAAATTGTATCCAGGAAGGCCTTGTTATAAATCAATGGGAGCTTGTTTTAAATATGGTCAATAGGGTCATTTGATCAAGGATTTTCCCAATTCTAAGAAGCCGATGGCCCCAAAGTCTACAGTTTTAGGCAAGGCATTTGTAATTATGGTGTAGAATTTGAAGACAGCGCCAAAGGTGGTGGAAGATAAATTTAATCTTTAACTTTCGAATACTTTAGTTTATGTATTATATTTTGAATTTGGAATTTATATTTCCAATTGTGTTTCCAAGTTATGTGCAATTTGAGAATCTCAGATTTTACTTTTGGGATTTTTCCTTCGATCAATGAATACTATATTAAAAATAAATAATTAATTAGAATAACGTAGTGGAAGCATGTATGACCCTTAGATCTCAGAAAATTAATGAGGCTATAGAATTATAGGATGAAAAACTCTCGTGGTTTTGTTTCGGGATTGTAAGACGGCAAAAATTATGGGTACCATTTGGATTAATGTAGATCGGTTGATGAGGATGGCCAATTTATCATGAATTTGGATGATATGGTTGAATTGAATAAGCTGGCTCATCAATTTACCAACGACATGATAAGTTGCTAAATATTTGAGTCTTAAGGTTTTGGTGGTAACTTGAAGCTGTACCAAAAATTTTGTGGTGATTTCTTCAATTATATCTCCTAAGTTAATTGTAATATGAGGATTAAGGGCTTTGCCTTAGTTGTATCGATACATTTGGAATTTTTTTTAGGTTTGTAGTTGCTATGTAACCTAGGTGTCCAATAGAAATTAATGAATATGAGCTGTAAGAGGATATTTAGTGTGCAAATAGATGATCAATCAGAGTAGCGTAGCGGAACCATCTAGGCCTATATATATTTTAAGATTTAGTTTGAGGTTCAAAGTGAATAACCATTTTTTAGGTTTAGGATGAATTGAAGTAAGAGCTTATTAGTCCTTTGAGATTTCATATTATGTCAGAGAGGTGGTTAATAAAATTGACTTGTCTTTGAATTTGGTGAATTATCATACTGTCTTCATGTATCGATGATTGAGCAATTGGGTATGTGATCAGGTTAAGCTATTGCGGGAGATTAGGAATTTGTCTTATGATAATGTTTCAATTTAGATTCTAGATAGAAAGCATCAAGTATTAGAAATTAGGATAATTCAGTTTGTGGAGGTTCTCTAAGAAGATTATTTAATCAAGGAAGTAACTTGGGAACGTTAAGAAGGAATCTAAAAGGATTATTCCCAATTATTAATGTTGAGGTTCATTAAATTTCGAGGATGAAATTTTCTATGTGGGGGAGAGTTGTGAGGTTCCAATTTTTAAAATATCATAATTAGAGTAATTAATGTAATATAATCAAAATTAGGTTTAATGTATATGAGAATTTAAGTTTTGGAAGCGGAAGAGGATGAAAGGGGAGGATGCTCGCTGGGCACCCGAGGCGGCATCAAGGCACCCATTCCAAGGAAGTGGCGCCCGCCGGCCGCTTGAGCGCCGATAGGAGGTGCTAATTCTAGGGCATGCCATGCCTGATGCAAGCTTGACTGATGCTCGAGCGCTAGTCTGTATATTTAAGCCTGTGTAGGTTGCTTTTTCGTCATTTTTTGTAGAGAAGAGAGAGAGGAGAGAGAGAGCATGGAGGAGAAGAGAGAGAAGGAAGAGATCAAGCTCTCGAGTTTGTTTTCGGCTGGAAGCTAGTTGAGGAAGTTGTAAATCGGGTCAAGGCAAGTGTACCTATATGCTTTGCTTTTGCTTGTTACTATTTTTATTCCGTTTCTTTCTGGTATTTTTATTCTGATACTCGTCTAAACTTATATTTTGTAATACCCATATCTTAAACATGCATATATGTTGATTTCTTGTTCAATTTGGAAGTTTTGTGAGGTATTGTGTTAGTTGGAAGCCCTAACCCCATGCCCCACCGTTTTCTCCCGTTTATTTTGGGATTTATGCATGATTTGGCTTTAGAAAATTGAAGCCCTAGTTTTGCAAACATTTTTACCTTAATTATTTGATGTTTATTTACATTTTGTATATGATATTTTGTATGTTTCGAAATTATGTGGGGCACCTATAACGGCCCAGATTCTAAATCATAGAAAGTCCAAGTCATTAAGTCAATATAATCAAGGAGTAAAGAAAAATTGAAGATTTATCCGGTCAATGCCAGTTGACCGACAAGGATAAAGGAGTGAATGAAAATTGAAGGTTATCCGGTCAACTGGTATTGACCGGAAAATGAAATAAGAAAATTAATCCGGTCAACGCCTGTTGACCGAAAAACGTGAAGGAAAACACAATCCAGTCAACGCCAGTTGACAAGAAACATGAAGGAAAACACAACCGGTCAACGCCAGTTGACCGGAAAGAAAAGAAGGAGGTCGAAAGTGTTGAGACGATAGAAGGAAGGGAAATTTAATTTGGTCAACGTCAGTTGACTGAAAAGTGTGAAGAGAGGCCAAGAGAGAGTTGACCACCCGATTGTTTGACATAATGACTAAATATGATTAAGGTGAGGATGACCATGCCTAAGTAGGTAACCTACTCCCAACCGCCCCACTGACCTTCCAGAATGGCAAGGGGAGCAAGCAAAGAAGTACAGGCAGTTGACCTACCCTACCTAGTACCACCAACCCCAACGTCTATAAGTAATGGCCCTAGGAATTAGGATAAGAAGTTGGGCAATCGACCGGGTGAAGGCGCTAAGAACTTCGAGCTAGAACCAAGTAAGGGGTTCATAGATCTAATCCAGGCAAGAGTACTCACTTTTTTTTGATCATGTGTTTAATGCAAGCGTACTGTGACGGACTAAATTATTCTCCATCGAATAACCTCCGTCAATGGTAACATAAACTAAAGTCCACAATTAACAATTATGGATTTTACAGAAATTTTGACAGAGTTTCCTCTACAAATTGGACGAAAATAAAAATACAACCTGTTTAAAAACATCCTGTACAAGCACACAACTAATCATTATTGAATGTTTGGCCTACAGCACACAACACAGGATCATATAACTGTCATATCATCCATGGCTCCAGTATAGTAACCCTATCTATTATATTGGGTTTAGAGAGATGTCATCTAACAAAACTCAAAATCTAAGAATATTAACATAGCATAAATGCGAAAGTACAACTAAATCATCAAAACCTGCAGAAGTATAACAAAGCCATAATATAACAACAAGCCACATCCATCCATGAGTGGCTGTTTATATTCTAATATTATAAACATAACCCAATCTTCAAGCTTTGACATCTAGCTAATATCTTCAAGCATGTCTCTTTCATTGCTCTAACTAATCTGATGTTGGCTAAGTGTTCTCATATGGAAGGAAAAACAGTAAGGGTGAGCGTATAGCTCGGCAAATATAATCATACTCAATACTTGTAGGCAAATAATAGAACAACTGAAAGCGGAAAATACAAGTAATCTCAATAATCATGGATCAAGAGAGGGAACAGGAAACATCTGGAATCACTGGATTCTCACGGTTACATCGATCAGGCATTATTTATTTTCATCATTATATCATCTTTGCGGACCCGAGCTAGTAGGCCGTACTAACCAATGCTGCGAGAAAACGAGGAAAAGAATGTGTTTGCTACACATTCTAAAGCCATGGATACATTTTAGGTCTGCAACACTTGACCATCGGTTGCATCTCCACTATGCAACACCCAACGAACGACTACATCTCCACTATGTAGCGTTCAACCAACGGCTACATTTTAGGCCTACAGCACTCGGCCACCTCAACATGCCCCATATCCTCCAGGGACCAGGCAGTTCCTCGTTCTTCCACCGTAGTATTCTAAGGCGTACTACGAACATCACCCGCTCCCACTAGCGGTCAGAATAAGTGGCCATTTATTTCTCGGGGTTCACATCGCGATGGATATGGTAAGCTAAAGAATACTACCCCTATGAATCATGGTCCTAGTTTCAAGGTTAGTTTCAACACTTGGAGAGGAAAATCCACATTTGCCATACACATTCACAACTCGAAAAATCCCATTCCCATCACATACATCTCCATCTAGGAGATCATTCCATCATAATGCACAATGTGGATTCCCTTCCATTTATTTGCTCGATTCGCAACTTTCTGTGGGATTCAATCCCGTTATTATAATTCAATTCATGTTTACAAGAGAATTCTGAATTTTATGCATTTGATAATCATGTATTATTTTAGAAGCCTCCTGGACTCGTTTCCTGGCTTCCGGTGCCCAAATACACATTTTCGGGGCTTACATTTACGTTCAAACAATTAGACGTCACTTCCATAACAATTAAACGAGGGCATAACATGTATATTTCTGATTTCATTTTGGGTGAACAGTGTCAGGTTTCTTATAGGACATCCGAACGCCGTGAACGGTTCGATACTTGTGAGATTGGGCGTCCGGTTGATACATACGCACAATTGGGACACGGTGATTCATCTTTTAGGCTTGATTCTACGTAATACAAGGGTGGAAACATGCAATTTTCCATTTTATATTCGGATAAATAGTGTTAGCCACAATTTAGATGCCCCGGATGCCGCGAACGGGTCAAAACGTGCGCAATCGAACCCGCGGCCGACATATATATGTATTTAGGACGTGTGGATTCATATTTTGAGGTCAAAATAACATAATTCGGAGGGAAAATAGTGAACCTGAATCTGGGCGTGGGTTAGGGTTTTACAATACCAAATCGGTCGATTTGGACCACAAATTAAACAAAGAACTACATATTCATTGAACATAAATCATGGGCTACACATTTTTCAGATTTTGGGTGGGTATCGAAACGATAATACCCGATGAAGAACGAGTAAAACTTACAAGATAACAAATAGTGAGTATGAGAACACTTGCCTCGACGTGCTCTACATTTTCTCCAACTAGCTCGAGCTTGGAATCGGACCCGAAGGTCTCCATTTTCCCCCTTTCTTCTTCGCGAGCTCCTCTTCTCACCGGGTTCCCACGGGTGTTGCCGCTGCTCCACCGCGAAGCCCAGCCGACCACCACCTCACACGGCCGTCGTTAGCCGCTGCCGATCGGTGTGCCACTGGCGTCGGCACCGGCACCGGCCACCCCCCTCTCCCGCCAATGAACCCTAACCCTCCCCCCTTCTCTCTCTCTTCGAATTTCCCCTCCCCCCGATTCTGCTTCCCCCCCTTTTATCTATTATTATTATTATTATTATATATTACGTTTTCTTTTAATCCCAATTTAATTTGATACCCAAACGATCGAGTGGTTACACTCCGGGCACCGGCCCAACAATTCCAAATATTCTCCCAAAATTTCATAATATTTATTTAATTTTTCTCACACACGAATTACCCAAAATTACCGATAATAATAAATAATTCTAATTTAATCTGATAAAATTATTTCGGGATTTCGGAATGTTACACGTACTCCGTGTTTTTAAGTTCATGTTTTTAATGCAAGTATAACTAATGATATTCAGTTATTTCATGATATTTGCACGCATGAAATTTGATTATTGCATGATTTAAATGATGACCAGTTATTTGTTTATGAAAAAGTAAGCCGGCCTTATAATATAATGCGAAATCGGCTTAAGTAAATATCAAAGCTGGCCTTTCTTGTTAATTTGAAATCGGCATTGTATTTATAATTTCGAAACCGGCCTCGTATCTTATTTTGAAACCGACATTTGCACTGTGATTTCAAAGTCGGTCTCGTATCGTATTTTGAAACCAGCATTTGCATTGTGATTTCGAAACAGGCCTTGTATCGTATGTTGAAACCGATATTTGCACTGTGATTTCGAAACCGGTACTTATATTGTAATTTGACACCGGCATTTGCACTGTGAGTTTAAAACCAGCCTTGTATCGTATTTTGAAACCAATATTTACACTGTGATTTTAAAACTGACACTTGCATTGTAATTTGAAACCGGCATTTGATTTTAAAATTGGCCTTGATTTTCGGAAAAGCATGATTTGCAGAACTAAGTGTTTGATGACCGAGTAGCTGTAGGCCTTAAATGTAGCCGTTATTGAGATATGATGGTCGAGAGCTGCAGACCTTAAATGTTGCCGCTTGATTGGTCATGACTACGAACCTTAAATGTAGCATTTTGGAGGCTCTTGACTACGGACCTTAAATGTAGCGTTTTGGAGGGTCTTGACTACAGACCTTAAATGTAACATTTTGATCGGTCATGACTACGGACCTTAAATGTAGAGTTTCTGAGGATCTTGACTACGGACCTTAAATGTAGCGGGTTTTTGATGGAGATGAATTTGGAAACAGAAGCATGTTTTTGGAAATCTAACTGTATGATTTTGAAATCTGTTTGCATTAACTCCGGCCATGTTTTATGAAACTGCATGCATATACGCCTTTATTGCCTTCATAACTATGCATGATTTACGCATGAGTATCTTGCTGGGCTCTCTAGCTCATCCTTTCTATTTTTCAGATGACAGTGATGACGAGTTTATGCTGGACGAAAAAGAATGAGGCCGATGGACTAGATAGGCAGGATAGCTTGCCAAAATTTAAGCAGCGAAGGCGTAAAAATTGATGTTTTCACTTTCAATGTTTTGGGAAAGATTTGTAAAATACTTATGTTGCTTAGTATGCTTCCGTACGCTGTTATGGTTTGAGTAAGTTGTGAACTCCTAGTGGCATCTCAGTTTGCTTTCTGGACCTACATGTTCGACCAACCTCGGCTTGGCTGGTCAAGAGAGAGAGGAACCACGACCCCTGGTTGCCAACTCACGAAGTTGGGTCTTACGCGTCCTGTGCACGCGATGTAAAATATATATAAAAGAAAAGAAAACTTTTGAGTCCACCTTTTTAACCTGAGTTTATGATCGGTTTGGATCGATGGGCGGCCGCATGCGGTGGAATGTGGCCGTTCGTCACAAGCACCTTTTGTGAAGGTATTTGTGGTTCGGTAGCTATAATATTTTATTTTGGACCAACATGGTAAGATTTACCTAATTTTTCTAAGCTTTAAGTTAATTTATGCATGTATTTGAAATCATGTGAAGACTTAAGTTCACAAGAATATAAAAATATGTATCCAAAAAAGTTTACAAGAATTTCGAATATGTATCTGTATTTGTAAGAATATGAAAATATATATTTATATCCCAAGTATATGAAATGTGTACCTGTTTCTACAAGAATATGAAATTAGAATCTACAATAAAAAATTGAGACTCTATAATTTATTATCCGTTGTTAATACCGATATCTATCATCAATTTTCATTATTTATTTTCCGTCATCAGTACTGGTATTTATCATCTGTATTTGTTATTTGTTATTCGTTGTCAGTATCCATTATTTACTAACTGTATTCGTTATCCATTACCCATTCTTAGTATCCGTATGTTTGTATAGAGTTTTCAATTTGAACTATGTAAAGTAATCATAAAATTAAATTAATGATTTGTATTTCAGATGGTAGTATTCCCTTATATGCCTTAGGATATTATAGTGGTGTCGAGGAAAATGCCTTGCCGTAGTGGTTTATGTGACAGACTTTGTATGTTCTGGCCTCTAATAAGAAGCATAAGGCCTTTTGATTGTGTGGAGTGAATACAATCCATTTCCTCGATGGTTACTTCGTTAGCTGGTAAGGCCTACTAGCTTTTATCCCTAAGTATGAATGAAGTTTTTGCATCTTTTAGAACTAAAGGAATCAGAAGAAAAAAAAAAAAAGAAAAGAAATTTCAATGCAATATTTGTATCCAAAGAAAATTAGAAACAAGATATGAAATTTAAATATATTTCGAAAATATATTTGATCATGTTTACATTTCTATATCTACATTATGATCCTATCCTATTTCCTTGATTTATTTTAAGGTATAATGCATTGTCTTTATTATATTTGTGCCTTTCTAAGCATTCGGCTGACTCCTTACTATTTTCTTACCTTCAGATGAGCACAAGTTTAAGCTTGATGAAGAGGAGTAGAGTTCATGGATTAAGCTAGGCTTGGAGGATGATTTTTGTGGTCTTGTGCATATGTATGGAGGGCTTATGTGCATGTTGGATGGATATGTGGATGTGTTTTGATTTTATTGATGATATTAGGATGAGTTTAGTTTCTACTATGTATGGATAATTTTATATGCTTCCACAGGTTATTACGGTTTGATTTAAGGTATCTAGTGACATTTCTTTTGCACCGACGTTGTATCCAGAGATATGACGTGGGAGACACGCATAAGATTTTGTGGTTTTTGGATCCCGTGTGTTTGTCATTGTGATATGTATATATTTTGTAGGTGAGTAGTATATGTTTGTATTTAGTTTGACAAACAATTTGCAAGTGGGATCTTGCCGAATCCCTATTAGAATATGATCTGTCACAGCTTCACTTAGCTTTATTCAGCCTTTGCTATGACATCACAAAAAGGAATAGAACACTTGGTCCTCAATCCCGTGAGTTTCTAGAATAGTTGGTGCGTGACCACACTTGAGGCCGTATGGTTTTATCAACAAGCACTGTGATTGCATCTTAAGATGGGCCATGTTAGCAAGTGGTGTATAAAGAATCAACCCCTTGACTCAGGGTTAGTCATGGTCAAAGTGTTACATACAAGCACACAAATGAGTAATAAATGCAAATAATGGACAGAATTAATTTTATTAGTATAGTACAACACAAAAGCACTCTTGAGTGTGAGATAAGACATACCTTGTTACATTTCATAATACAGGACAAGGACTATTACTAATATTTTTTGAGGTGAATGGCATTCTAAGGCCCAGTGACTAGATTGTCATTTTGGTTGCATAATTTATATGCACTGCTATGAAGGATGGCTGACACTAGGAATAATCCCTCCTCGTTGGGGGACAACTTTTCCCTATTAGCAATCTTGCCGGTGCCCTCGATGTTCCTCAAAACCTGGTTGTCTACTTCAAACTTTAGCGCCTTCATCCTTTTATTGTAGTATCAAGCTATTCGCTATTGGTACATGGTTGTCTATGTTCAAGTCGTGTCCCTGGCTTCTTCTAGCAAGTCCAGAATCTCTTTTAGGAGTTGAGAGTTGCTGTTGGGGTTGAAGCTTTCAACTCAAAAACTAGGTAGTTTGATCTCCATCGGAATAAAACCCTCAATTCCATAGCATAGGCCAAAGGATGTCTCACGTGTTGGCTCCCTTGAGGTTGTTTGATATGCTCGTAGTGCAGATAGGAGCTCATCCACCAAAGATTCCTTAGTGTCTTCTAGTTTTATCTTCATCCCATTTAATAGGGTTCGATTGGTTACCTCCGCTTGCTCATTTATCTAAGGATAAGTGACTGATGCATGGACTAATCTTATACTAAAATTTGTGTAGAACTTTTTAAACCTCTTTCCTATGAATTGGATACCATTATTGATCACTATGACCTCTGGTATCCCAAACTTACAAATAATACTCTGGTGCACAAATTTTGTCACATTCTATTCGATGATTTTAGCTAGTGGAGATGATTTTACCTACTTTGTAAAGTAGTCAACCATGACAATGATAAACATTCTTTAGCAATTAGGAATGGACCTAATATGTTGAGTCTACACTATGAAAATAGCTAAGGGGATTGCAAGGATTGAAATTTGGTGTGAGGTTGATGAGTAATGTTACCATAAATTTCATAGTTTTCACACCTCTTTACAAACTCTATGGCATCCTTCTTGATGGCCGGCTAGAAGTAACCTCTATCATTACTTTGAATGCTAGGTTTTTCCCACCTACATGCACCCTACAAATGTCAAGATGTACTTTGCTTAAAGTATTATCAGTTCCAAAGGATATCAAGCTTCGTATATATGGGATGGAATAGCATCTCCAGTATAGCTTTCCACCTACAAGAGCGTACCATCTAGCCATCATTTTGATGCATTTTGCTTCAGTCCAATCCTCTGGTAGTGAGCCATCTTCAAGGTATCTTAGATACAGTGTCATCCAAGTTATTTCATCTACTACTGTAACCATCTCATCTGATTGTTCTATGCTTGGGCTCATAAGTATCTCACTCATCTCCCTAGCATATTGCTTAGAGTATTTGAATGTGGCTGTCTTGGTCACTTGGTGAACCTTCCAGTTGTCTTCCCTCAGCATATGGCAAATCTCTACATTACCAAAGAGTAATTAGAGATCTCTTACCTTGATTAGGTATTTTGCAAGACTTGGATTCAACACTTCAAAGTTTGTGAGCACTTGGTTCACCACTAATTCGGAGTCATTATGGATGGTCAAATACATAGCAAAACATTCTTTTTCCAACTTAAGTTCGGCCAATAAGGCCTCATATTTGGCTACATTGTTTGTAGCTTGAAACGTAAACGTCATCTAAGTATTTTATCTCAGATCATTTTGGTGTTATTGAGACTATGCTGGCACCACTTCTCGATTGAGAGGACTACCCATCAACATGTTGGGTCCATGTTGGGGTCTCTTCATCAATCTGTCCATGCTCATATCTTTCTAGATTTTTAGGAATTAAGGTCATCGCTTTGACTATAAAATCTGCTAGTGTTTAACCCTTTTGGCATAAGGGTATCGAGTCTCGATGTCTATTAGGATCTTGCTAGCGTAATAAACTAGTTATTGTATGCCATCATCCTCCCTAACCAAAACAAAACTTAATGCAGTATTTCAAACAATTAAGTAGAGGTAAAACTCCATGCTCTCCTTAGGACAAGTTAAAAGAGGAGGGTTCACTAGGTCCATCTTTGACTCATGGAATGCTTGTTGATATTCCTCTATCCATCGAAACTCTTTACTCTTGGCCCGTCTCAAAGCCTTGAAGAAGAGAAAACACTTATCAATGGATTTTACTAAGAATCTGGAGAGGGTGGCAAGTCTTCCCATCAATCTCTAAACCACTTTCAAAGATCACAATGGCTCCATGTAAATAATGACTTTGATCTTATCTTAGTTAGCCTTGATTTTTCAGTGTGAATAATGAAACCATTGTACGTCTTCCTAAACATGTATTTTATCGGGTTTAGCTTCATCCAATATGCTCGGAGTTCCTCAAAGGCTTTGGCTAACTCTAAAATATGGTCACTGGCAAATACTCTTTTGTCAAGAAAGTTATCCACATATGCTACCATATTCTTTCCAATCTGGGCCTCAAACATTTTATTGACTAGCATATGGTATGTTGCCCTAGTATTATTTAGACCAAAGGGTTTGACCTTGTAGTAATTGGTCCCCTGGTAAGCCATAAATATGATCATTTCCTCATCTTTTGGGTTTATCTTGATTTGATTGTATCCCAAATAGACATCCATGCAGCTCAATAGTTGATTTCTAAATATTGAGTCTATCAACTAATCAATCCTCGGTAATAAAAAACTATCCTTTGGATACGCCTGATTCATATTTATAAAGTCATACACATCCTCTATTTTTCATTACTTTTCTTAATAAGGATAATATTCGATTGCCAATCTAGGTAATGAACTTTTCTGATAAATCCTGCATCAAGTAGTTTCTTAACATTTTCCCTTAAAATGACTAGCTTCTCTATTAAGAAATTTCTTTATTTTTGACAAACCGGTTTATACCTTGGGATTGGGCTTAACTTGTAAACCATTATTTTGATAGGTATCCCTTGCATGTCTACCGGTGTCCATACAAATACATTTGAGTTTTGGCAAAGGAATTACATCAGTTACTCTTACAAATGGTTGGGTAGAGAGCTCCTAATTAGGACACATTTATTTGGTTTGGTTGAGTCTAGAGGGACTTGGGAGGACTCACCGAGTTAGCCCTGCTAGAGTATGGCCTCATCACAAAGGTCAAATTCTTTGATCAGTTGGTTCAATACTATCTAACCTATTTTGGATAGATAGCAAGTTCTACAAGCGATTTGATCACCTCGCACTTCTTCCACTCTGCATTAAGTCATGAACTTCATTTTTCAAATGCGATGTAGAGGTCACTTCCCCAAATGTCACCAAGTAGGTCCAACCTAAGATGGCATTATAGACCTGAGATAGGTCTACCACTAGGATTGTTAGGTCTTCAATGTGGCTTTCAATTGGATGATCGCTTGAACCAATATGGGTTTGTTGTGTAACCCGTTTAAGGGTCCCAACTCAAGCTTGCCTTGAGTTTTCAATATGGGGCTTTAGCCTCGGCTGGTTGCACATGGTTCTCTGTAAGCCCTATGTGACTGATCAGATTCTAACCGAGATCAAGCAAGGTCCCTTCTGCAAAATGTCTATCAAACTAAACACAAACATGTACAATTTTACATATACAAATATACACATGTGACACTAACAAACGCACCGAATCCAAAAGCCATAAGATATTCATGGCTCCAACGTCATATCTTCGGATACAACGTCAGTATATAGAGATATCACTAGGTACCTTAAATTAAACCGTAATAACTTGTGGAGGCATATACAGTAATCCATACACAGTAGAAACTAAACTCATTGGAATATCATCAATATAATCAAATACATCAACATATCCATCAAAAAAGTACACAAGTCCTCCACACATATGAACAAATCTACAAAAAACATCCTCCAAGCCTAGCTTAACCCACAAACTCTATTCCTCCTCATTGGGCTTAAGTTCGTGCTCATTTGAAAGCAAGAGAATAGTAAGGAGTCAACCGAATGCTCAGAAAGACACAATATATAACAAAGAAAATGCATTATACTTTAAAATAAATCGAGGGAATAGGATAGGATCATAATGCAAATGTAAAAATGTAAACATGATCAAATATATTTCTGAAATATATTTAACTTTCATATTTTGTTTCTGATTTCCTTTGGATACAAATATTACATTTAAATTTCTTATTTTACTTATAATTCCTTTAGTTCTAAAACATACAGAAACTTTATTCATATTTAGGGATCAAGACTAGTAGGTATTACCAGTTAACCGAACAGATATTGAGAAAATGGATGGTGTTCATTCTACATAATCGAAAGGCCTTATACCTCTAATTCTGCTAGAAGCCAGAACGTAAAGAATCTGTCATATGAACCCCCATGGCAGGGTATTTTTCTCGATTCATTGTAATATCCTAAGGCATATTAAGGAATACTATCTTAAAAAAAATAAATCCTTGGTCTAATTTCATGATTACTTTACATAGTTCAAATTGAAACTCTATACAAACATATAGATACTGAGAATGGGTAATGAATAACGAATATAGTTAGCAAATAATGAATACTGACAATGGATAACAAATTATAGAGTTTCAACTTTTTATTACAGATTCAATTGCATATTCCTATAGAAATAGGTACACATTTCATATACTTGGAATACAGATATATAATTCCATATTCTTACAAATACATCTACATATATTCGGTATTCTTATGAACTTATTTGAATACAGATCTTTATATTCTTGTGAACTTAAGTCTTCACATGACTTCAACTATATGCATAAATTAACTTAAAACTTAGAAAAATTAAGAAATTCTTATCATGTTGAGCCAAACAAAATATTATAGCTTCCGAACCACAAATTCCCTCATAAAGGTACCCCACATAAATTTCAAAACATACAAAATATCATATATAGAATACATATAAATAAATATCAAATAATTAAGGTAAAAATATTTACAAAGCTAGAGTTTTAATTTTCTAAAGCCAAATCATGCATAAATCCCAAAATAAATGAGTAAAAATGACAAGGCATGGGGTTAGGGTTTCCATGTAACACAATACCGCATAAAACATCCAAATCAAACATTAAATCAACAAATATACATTCTTGGTACTTGGGCACCATAAAATACATACTTGAACGGGCACCAGAAAAAATATACTCAAGAGGAATGAAACCGAAAGTGCAATAAGAGAAAGAAAAGAATATGGGTGCACTTGTCTCAACCCGATCTATAACTTTTATTGGTAAGTAATTAAATGTTTATTAAAATAATAAGGATTTACAAAAATCTGCATTCTATCTCCAAGTGTTATGCCAACTTGGTGGTAGAACATAGTGGACAGGGCATCCTTGAGCCCATGAAAACCAGTCATGAAAAAGGACAAGGCACAAAAGAAAATTTTTAAAAAGCATGAAAAAGGACAAGGCCATTAGCAACTCCCTCGGCCCTAAGCTACTCCTATAGCCATTTGTAGACATCTCAACCAAATGCAGCTTCGCCCATGGCCTATTACAGGCCCCTCCACCATTTTCTTCGTAGTCGGCCATCGGAAGCTTCTTTGACCATGTCTTTAGTCAGCATTACCCTCGGCCCTAATTATCTTATCCCATGAGCTCGAAGTGCCCTTGGTCATTACCACCCCGTGTCCTTGGCCACTACTACACTGTCCTCGGTCATTTCATCCACTTCGGCAGCCTATTAACGGTAAACACCATCTTGTCATGATGGATCTGTTGCTCTGGTTTCAGTCAATGAAAGTTATTTCAAGCTTTCAATGAACAGCAGTGGTTATCAGTTTGACCACTTGGGATTCATTCTGCGGTGACGATTTCTTGAATGTATGCTAGTTTCTTTCTCGCCAAATGTAGTATACTGTTGCAGCTAGGGTGAGGTGAAAAGAGTATGCTTTGAGGTTTTGTCCCTTCCATTTGTTTGCCACCCTGACAATGTTGGAGTGCCATTCATTATACGGCTAGGAAATCCTAGCTTTGCGGCACATCATCCTTCACACACCAGTTGAAAAGGGGCAGGTAAAGAAAATGTGCTTATGACTTTCACCCCCATGGTTACACAAAATGCAAGTCATCGGTTGATGAATGAAGGAGCTAATATGATCCACGGTGTTGAGTCTTTGACGCATAACCAGCTATAGAGTAAAAGCATGAGCCGGAATATGTTTAAGGCCCTAGACTAAGTTATACCACTTCACTTTATCTTTTGTATTCTAGACAATTATATATGCCAATTTTTCCATATAAACACTAGAAAGGCTATCGCACCATTTTGTTACATTTCTTAGGGAGGCATTGGGATTATACTTTGGCATGTTTTCCATGATGCCTGCTACCTTTATGTCAAAATTATTACCTTGGTGAATGAAATCCATGACTTTTGCATCCTTTGATAAGTCTATTACACACCTTAATCTCTCCGTGTATCGATCACAAAGTGGTCCCCATGGATGCCAATTGTCTATCCACAGGAATGTATTTGCACCATTCCCAAAGTGGTGATATATCTTGAGGCAAAGGACAGGGCATAACTTCATGAGCTTCTTCCAACTCCTTGTTGCTGAGTCCAGAACTTTTATAGTCCATATGCAGCCGTCTTTAATACGATAAGCATAACACCAAGCCGACCATCCAGAGCCATGGTCTTTTGTGATGATCTTCCAAAATAGGCAACAAATAAAGGCTTTATTAGAGGCAATGAGGTGTTTTATTCCCAAGCCCCCTTCTTTTGCAGTGCATACATCATCCCATGCAACTTTTGCTGCAAACTTTCCTTCAATGGAGCCATGCCAAAGAAAACATTGAATATAGCCCTCTATCTTCTTCAATATCGCTTTCAATAAGATGAAAATAGAAGTCCAGTAGATATGAAGCATTGATAGAATGGATGAGATTAGATAAAGCCATCCACCAAATGATAGCCATTTATTCTTCCAAGAAGTCACTTTCTTTAGCACTCTGTCCAGTAGGGGTTGGCAATCTTTCGAAGAGAGCCTAGTGGTAATGAGGGAGACGCCCAAGTATCTCATTGGGAGTATGCCCCGTTTGAAACTTATAATGTCTTGAAGTTCCTAACTAGTGTTCTCATCTCTAGAGCAGATAAAAATTTTGCTTTTGTCCCTATTAGCTGATAGGCCTGAGAGTTCTTCAAATTCCTTAAGACAGTCATGGATAATTCTTATAGAATTAGCGTCAACTGTAGAAAAAAGAAGAATGTTATCAGCAAAGACAAGCACCACCGTCCTCGTTCTTTCGCATTTCTAATGATATTGGAAATTCTTATGTCGCCGGGCTTTAATTTTCAGGATACCATTCAGAGCTTTCATGGCCAAAATAAAAAGATAAGGCGATAGAGGGTCATCTTGGCGAAGTCCCTTGGCCCATTTGAAAAAACCAATAGATTCACTGTTTATGTTAATAGAAAAGGAGATGGTGGTAATGCATTGTCGAATCCAATTAACCATTTGGGGGGAAGCCCATCAATTCCAGTGAAGCAGTTAGAAAATCCCATTGAATTGAATCCTATACTTTCATTAGATCAACCTTCATGGCACACCAAGGCACTCCTTTGCCTGAGTGGTATTTGTGAATCAATTTCTGAGCCAGCAGGATATTGTCTCCAATATGCCTCCCTGCCACAAATGTAGTTTGCCAACTATCAACCAAATAAGGTAGGGTGGGTCTAATACGATTGGCTATGATCTTCGAGATGATTTTATAGGTAACATTACAACATGAAATGGGTCTAAATTCAGTAACCTTGGAGGGTGTCTTCACCTTTGGAATTAAGTTGATAATAGTAGCATTGATCTATTTGAGGAGTTTCCCATGGTGAAAAAAATCTTGAACAACTTCAACAATTGAGGATCTAATAATATGCCATGCCTCTTTATAAAACTTAGATGAGAATCCATCTGGACCAGGTTCTTTACAATCACCAATTGAGAATAGAGACTGACAAACCTCCTCAGCACTTACAGGGCAGCATAGCAGGGGTCGAAGGTTATCCGAAATGGTATGCAGAATAAACGGTTGGAGCCTATCCTTATCAAAGGATTTATCATTCTGACCGGATCCTAAGAAGCGCGTAAAGTGGTTGACTATTAATTGACAAACCTCCTCTAGGCTATTTGTTGGGGTTCCATCATCTTTAATCAATGAGAGGATTTTATTGCGATTGTAGTTTCCAGCAACTGAACGAAAGAAGAATTTAGTGCATTGATCTCCCTCCTTGATCAATTTAATTTTTGCCTTCTATAGAATGAAATCCAGTTCCTATCTCAGGGTGTGGCTGTAGGCAGCTTTGTAGTTCTCTTCCTCAGTCGCAACTATACTATGAGGATGATGGAAGGATGCCTTCTAATACTCTTCTAGAGCCTTTCAAGTCCGGATTACCTCTTATGAAATGTTCCCGATACGACCATTTAAATTTCTTAGCAGTCCACGTGCAATCTGGATTTTAATAGCAATCTGGAACATTAAACGCCCCAGTAGGTAGGAATTGGGTGTGCTTGGTGAGAAAATTGTTAAAACAAAAAATACTTTTTCTAGCTCAATCCATAATATTCGAGGATAGGACATAGGTAAAGTGGTCGAATATTTTGGCCAGGAGGAAGGAGGCTTTGAAAGCTTCAAATTCTAAAAGCCAAGAGCCATTAACTACAACTTTGTCCAATTTTCTATAGATACAAATAGCTGCCTCTCTACCATCATTCCATGTGTAGAACGCATCCTCATAACTTAAGTCCTATAGATCACAATCCGTGAGGCATTGATCTAAGTCTATAGCACTTTTAGCATGCCAACTACCGCCTAGGCCTTCTAAGGAAGCTCTGATCACATTAAAATCTCCTATGGCATCTTGAGAATTCGATGACTCAAGTCCCAAAGTTTATCCCATAGAGTACGCCGTTCGGTCTCCGAATTTGATCCATAAATAAGGGAAATATAGAAAGTTTTCTTATTAGCCTTAGTGTAGACTTTATAATGAATAATTTATTCCTCATTAGAGAGAATCTCTACTTCCATATGATCTGAGTCCTAACCCACCCAAATGCACCCATTAGAAGACTCAAAATAGTTCATAGTCTAATTCCTACAAGGCACTAAATTCCGAGCAATATGCAATGCATTATTTTCACGAACCTTAGTTTCAACCAATCCCACAATTCGACATCGAGAAGAAAGAATAAAATGTCAAAATTCATGAGCTTTAATCTTTCCATTTATCCCATGAACATTCCAACAAGTAATTTTAATCATGAATCTTAGAAGAAAGGGAGACTGAACTTTTGGGCCCTTTAGATTTTTTTTAGTATAGAGTTCAACAACTTTGTTTAGTTTTGAATCTTCCGGGCATTACTAAGATATGAAATTGGAGTTGTAACACCAATGGTGACCGCCACTTTGGAAGAAGAAGCCTCGGCCCTGCATAAGTCATGGTTGCTATCAATAATGGATCTGCTGAGTTTGCTATCATTTCCATTGATGGTACATGCATCAGAAATAGGCTCCTCTGGACTTGGGATCTCATTGATAATTTTTAAGGGAATACTCTGCATCTGTTCTGCACAAGGAACAAGATCAGAACACATAGGGGGGTCTGTAGATCTGATGGGTAAGTTGGTAAGATGGTCTAGGCCCGTAGCTACCGAAAGGTCCGAATCAATAGTCCCCAAACTAACCATTCCACATGGAGGAAATTCAGCTAGAGCCATTACCTACCCTCCACAAGAACTCTGCAAAGTCTGATCATCTTTAAGATGATAGGTAGATGTTGGCACACTAGAAACTTCTTCATAAGAGGAAGGAATAGGATGAGAATCACGATAGCCTGAGCCTCCAAATTCCACTTGCTCCTCATCTTTAACTTTTGCCATACCAGACAAAAAAGGCAAAGGAAACTTCGGCACAGCACTAATAATCTGTAGATCCCTAACTTTAGAGTCATCAGGATTATCCATCAGTAGGGTGGATCCATCATTAGATTGGAGGGCCTCAGAAGGATTAGAAGTGATAAGCACTAGATCATTGTCCTTCTTGCCTTGCTGAGAACCGGTAGGCTTCTTCCCATTAGAATTCGGTTAATCTAGGATAGAATGGAACATAGATAGAACCTGACCAGTAGGTCTGTATATCATTTTTAGTTTCCACTGAGTAGCACTATGTCCAATTTTCTGACATCTTCCACATCTCAAAGGCTTCCATTGATAGTCCACCTCCACATCAAGAAACGAAGTCGATCCTGCATCAAAAGGCTTTCCAGAGTGTAATTTGATTTTTGTAAGAAGAGGATCATCCACACCCACTTCTTCACAAACACAAGCAAACTACATACGATCCATTTTTGTCATATTTGCATCAAGCTGGATAGGTTTTTCAATGACACTAGCAATCCAACTTAGCCCCAAGGGGGTCCAATATTCAACCAAAATATTAAGTAAGGTGATCCAAACTGGGAAGGTTTTGTGTTCTTCCTTTGACATGGGCATGCCCGGCTTCCATCTCTTGAGAAAAATGGTTTTACCCCCAAATGCCCAAGGATCGTGAGCCAAGCAAGAATCCATTTGGGCATCAGAACCAAATCGAAGAAGAAAAAACCATTTTCATTCCCTGCAACATGACGAATACCAAAGCGAACCCATATTTTTCGCCCGATGAAATTAACAGTATGAAAATTTAAGGGCTTATCATAGAAGTATCCAACTAGAGTAGCCCCCTAAGCATCCATGCTCTACTGGATAACATCAAATGGGGGGAAAATATTCACCACATCACCTTCAACTAACTGCAGAGGGAATAATTTAAGCTGAACTATGGGAGTGACTCCTTGTTCCAGAACTATAGTAGCCCAAGAGGACTTTGGATTGGTCCTCATCTTGCAAGATTTTAATTGAAGATAATTTGAATCAGGCACATCTACCCCTAAGGAATCATCCTGCCGGCTGGGAGGAGTAGCAGCAGAAGCAACAGGGACAACATTAGGATGTTAACCAAAAGGCGAGGACATATTCAAAGATGTATCTTGACAATTGCATGGACAAAGGGAGGCCATGGAAAAAAGGGCAACATTAGGGATATCAGCCCTAAGCCCCGAAGTAGAAGCAGCAGATAAATGCGAATGGGGAGCAGGATCATTCAATGGACAATTCATGGAACTAACCGCATTATCCATCACCGTAGTAGGCCATAATCCTGATGGAGATCCCGCGATAGAAGACGTTCGAGCAATAGGGAGGGGCGGGAAGGTGTTAGGGTTTAAAGGGGATGAGAGAGCGGAAGAGGAAACACTAGCCAGTGAGGGCACAACAAAGATTTGGGAGCACGGTAGGGTTTGAGAAGGAGGGGTAGAAAGAGAACAACTTACTGGCGAAGAGTCTTTGACAGGAAAAGAAGGTGGAGAGGGCGGCTGAACACAGATAGTCGGCACCCTGGGGGCCGGCCATGGCTGGTGCCGCCACAAGCACAAACGGGAGGCAATCTGTAGAAGGATGAAGTTGGATGAAACCCTAGAGAGATTACATTGGCAACAATTCAGCAAAAGGAGGATTATTCGGAGCAGGATCAACGGACAACGGGGGTGGAATAGCTATTGGATGGTTAGGACACCCTATATTTAGAGATAAAGAAGGACGTGAACTCTTTGTACAACGTATGCCAACTTTTTTTGAAACATTTTCAGTCATTTTGATAGACAGAGACAAAATTGTTAGAGCTAATGTTCCTTTTCAAAGAGCAGAATCTAAGTATAGTGTTGAACAAGTTGGTGTAACTATTGAGTTCTATGGTGGCGAACTTAATGGAGTCAATTATAGCAATCCTGTGACTATGAAAAAATATGCTAGACGTGCTCAATTAGATGAAAATTTTGAATTAGATCGTGCTACTTTGAAATTGGATGGTGTTTTGCGTAGTCAACTAGCTCCAACCTGGAAACGAACCTGAGAGCCTTGAACTCTTTTTCTTCTCCTTCGCATTCTCTCTCTCCTCTCTCTGCTCTGGCCAAAAAATGGCCGAAGAAAATGATTTGCACGCTTAAATACCCAGATTGGCACCTCGAGCGCCAGTCGGGCACTATTAAGTGCCACTACACTAGAAATCATGCCTCGAGCACCAATCAGGCACACTTCGGCCGCAACAATGCTGGAACTCACGCTCGAGTCCCACTCGAGCGTGGGTCAGGTGCGGGTCAGACTTGGTTTAGGTCTAAAATATAGCCATTAATTATGTATACAATATTTAACTCCAAATCACATTTTATTATGAGTATGACTAGATGGGATAGTATGATTAGATATACGAATTGAGTATAAGACTATCCTCAAACATTCAACTGACTTATGGATCATGTGGTTTGTGCTATATGATTTGTTATATGACTTCACGCTCCATTCGATTTATATGTATTATTTTATAGATATATATGATGATACCTGTTGAGGTTTAGTTTCACGTTTTTATATTTTATCCTTTTAGATTAGTGGCTAGATATGCTTACCGAATTTCAAGCATGATTTGGCGCAGCATCTTCTATCTAGTGAGTACAAATGTTTATATTGTTTACATCAGGATCTCAAGGATGTATTTCGGATATTTGTGTATGGCCGATTGAGGGCCCCTAGACCCTGTATTGAGATTTTTGGTTAGATATATTATATAGATAAGTTGTTGTTATTATTTTGTTATCTCCCTTACAATTATTTTTGGAGCAGGTGATGTTTATATTATTCAGACAACCATCGGATGAGGTCATGTGATGAGTTATTGGGTCTGATTTTTGGATATCAAATTTAGGATTTAATTATCTGTTACTTGGAATTTAATAATTTATTTCTTTAACCTACTTGGTTCTGGTTCGTTATAAAAATCACCAAGCAAAATACAACCGAATTCATCCAGCAAAACATCATTTGTAGGTTTGGGATACCTAATATCATAGTGACCGATAATAGATTACAATTCACCGGAAAAAGATTCACTAAATATTGAAGGAGGCTAAGAATCAAGTTGTTCTATACCCTTGTTACCTATCCCTATGAAAAGGGTAAGTGGAGATATTGAATTGAACCCTGTTGTATGAGTTGAAAACAAAGTTGGAGGACATAAGGGGTGCCGTGGTAGACGAGCTCCCATGCATGCTATGGTCTTATCGAACTCCCCCATGGGAAGCAACTCAAGAAATGCCATTCAACTTGTGTTACGGGATCGAAGCAATCATCCTAGTAGAGATTGAACAACCCAACCTCCATGTTGAAAGTTTAAAATTGCATGGCAACTCACAACTACTAAGATAAAATCTAGACCCACTTGAAGAAGTCTAAAATATAGCAAACAATAGCCTATCAATAATGAATCACTCAATACTATAGTAGGAAAGTGAAGGCCCTACAGTTTGAGATAAGGAACCTAATCCTAAGGAAGATAGAGGCTACAGGAAAGATTACTAATACGAATAAGTTGTCCCCCAATTGAGAAGAACGGTTCCTAGTTTCAGCATCTTCCATGTAGGGTATCTGTATTCAAAATATAGTAATTAGGAATAATTAAGCTAATATAATTAAAATTAATTTTGAAGTACGTGGCAAAATTAAGTTTCAGAAGTAAAATTGAATGTGGGAGGCCCGATGCCAAAGCGGTGGCGGAGGCACGCCTAGGGCATGGTTTCCAGAATGGTCACACCCAAGGCTTGCCCAGGGTACGTTTTGCAGAATGGGTGTGCCCAAGGTGCGTTTTCCAAGGTAGTGGCACTCAAGCACCAATCTTGGTATAAATTCCCACGTTGTAGTTTTTTTGATCATTTTCCAAGAAGAAAAAGAGAGAGGAGATAGAAAGAACATGAAGGAGAAGAGAGAGAAGGATGAGATCAAGGCTTCGAGTCTGCTTTCAGCATAGAGCTAGTTGAAGAAGTTGTAGATCGGGTTGAGGCAAGTACTCCTATATATTTTTGTTTCTCTTGTTACACATTTTATTCTGTTCCTTATGAATATTTTTGTTTTGACGCCCATCTAAACTTATATTTTATGATATCCATGTCTTAAGTATTCATTTATGTTGATTTTGTGTTCGATTTGATAGTTTTATGTGGTATTGTGTTTCGTTGAAATCTAACCCTACGCCCAACTATTCCACCCAATTATTTTAAAATTTTTGAATGATTTGGCATTAGAAAATTAAAACCCTAGCTTGTGAATGTGATTATTTGGTATTTATTCACATTTATTTTGTATATGTTATATTTTATGTTTCAAAAATTATGTTGGATGCTTTTGTAAAGGAATTTATTGTCCAAAAGCTACAAAGTTTTGTTTGGCTCAACGAGATAAGAAATTTCTAATTTCTCCAAGGTCCATGTTAATTTGTTCCTATATTTAAAGTCATGTGGAGACTTAAGTCACAAGAAAAAGATACTATGTATCTATATCCAAAAAATATGAGAACTATGCAAAGTACATGAAGGGAACTCCGTAATTTATTATTTTTGATGAACTGTTTTCAAGAGAGTGAGAACTTTGTGTGAGAATATGGTAAACTTTTTCTTAAGAATAAGTAATCATGAAATTGGATCAGGGATTTATATATCAAAGGGTGATACTCCCTGGCATACTTTAAGATTTTACAATGGTAAACCGATGAATGCTCCTAGGCCACCGGAGATACTATGGTGGCATATGTTTATGGCCTCGTATATCGGGTTAAAGGTATATCACTCACCACGGGGCATTTGAATTGTGTGGGTAATGCCTTAGAATATGTGAAAGAATACACATTCCTTTCCTCGTTCGGCTACTCCGTTAGCTAGTAAGGTCTACTAATCTTAGTCCATAAATATGAGTGAATTTTTACATATTTTAGAACCTAAAGGAATCGGAAATAAAATGTGAAAGAAAAATGTGTTCTGAAAAAAGGTGTTGATCATATTTCATGTTTATGCATCTATATTATGCTCATATTCCTTCTTTTAATTTATTTTGAGTATGTTGCTTATTGTCCTTTATTATATTGTGTCTTATTGAGTATTCGACACACTCCTTATATTTTCTTGCCTTCAGATAAGTATGAACTTATACTCGATAAGGTGGAGTAGATATTAGCAGTTAGCTAGGTTGTGGACTTAGAAGATAATTTTATGGACTTAGATTTTGTGGTTTTGTACTTATGTATAGAGGACTTTGTACATTTTGATAGAGTTATATCAATGTATTTGTTTATATTGATGATATTCAAATGAATTTAGTTTCACTGTGTATTGATGATTGTATATGCTTCCGTAGGTCACTATAGTTTCATTTTGGGTACCTAATGGTATCTCTTTTGCATCGACATCATATGCAGAAATACGACGTTGGGGTCATGAATGGATTGTGATATTTTGGATCCTGTGTATTTATTATGGTAGTATGTATATATTTTACAGGTGTATGGTATTTGTTTATGTTTAGTCTGACAGACATTTTGCAGGTGGGACCATGTGGGAACCCAGTTTGGATATGGTCCGTCACAGCTTGGTATCAGAGAAGGAAATACTTTAGACTTGATCTGAATTTTATACGGAAGCTTAGGACAAGATAAGTTAGATTGAATAAGTAGACGTAGGCGTAGGATGATTACGTTAGACCGGATAGTTCTAATTATCCTAGTTTGCATAACATAGATTAGAACTACGTTAGTGTTGGTAGTCATATTTGATTGTATAGATTGTAGTGTTCTAGTTAGTGTCCCAAATGTGAATTAACCCGCATCGTTCTTATTTTGGAAGGATATTAGTAGTTGACATTGCCACCAAGACGAAGGACTACGAATGGAGGTGGCTAACTGCGAGATTGGGAGGTGGAGTACCTAAACTCATAGGGGAGAATAGCCGACATCATAGAAAATATGGGACAACAAAACCTTACTCCACTTTTCATTCCACCTCTAGTGCAAGCTTTAGGAAAGAGTGCCTGAGTTCATGAGGAGCCAGACCCGGTTAAAGCTGATAAGTGGTTTCAATAATTGAAGAAAGTGTTCAATGTTATTCGATATCTCGAGGAGGATAGGGTGCTTTCTGCTACATACCGGTTAGAAGGAAAAGCACATCATTGGTAGGAAATGAAGAAGAGAGCGATGGTTGTACCTTAGAATAAAATCACTTGGGCCATATTTGAAGAGGCATTCAAGGAAAAGTATTTGTGGTCTAGTCTCAGCGAGCAGAAGGAAGAGGAGTTCATCCATTTGTGGCAAGATAATCAGACAGTGATTGAATATGATACAAAATTTATCGAGCTGTCTCGGTATGCACCATACATGGTGGAGAACGAAGAAAGAAATGCAAAAAAATTCCTTCAAGGTTTAAGGGATAATATTCGGAAGCAGTTGGCAACCTTAAAGCTTACAACCTACCGTGAAGTGTTGGATTGTGCTTTGATCCATGAAAAAGAGTTTGAGAAAGAAGAGTTATTTAAGAAAACAATGTTAAGTAGAAGCGGAGTTGGTTCGAGTTCTAGTGCGAGTACGGAAAGACCACCGAAGTGAATGAAGCAGGCCAATTAAGGGAAGAAGATCAGTCCATCCACACTGACCAAACAAGCTCCAGCAGTCCTTGTCAACATTGTGGAAAGTTTTATGGAGATAGGCCTTATTATAAGGTGTTGGGTGTATATTTTAATTGTAGCCAATTAGGGTACAAGATCAAGGATTGTTCCCATCAAAAGAAGGCCCTTGTCTCCAAGCCCTCTATTCCGAGTAAGACCTTCGCGATGCCTACTAGTAAGGCGAAGGCATCCGATAGTATAGTGGAAGGTATTTTTTCTATTTGTGGTACCTCTAGTACTGTTGTAACGACCCAACTAATCAAAATAATCCCAGTCGTCGAGTCAAAATAATCAAAAAATCAGTCCGGTTTTCTAAGTGAAGAAATCAGTCCGGTTTCCTTAAGGAAAAAATCAAGTCCGGCTTTGTGTAGTCCGGCTTTGAGCATGTGAAAATCCAGTCCGTCCTCCCTTGTGTCTAAAATTAAGTCCGGCCTTGTGTGAGGAAAAAGAAGTTCGTCTTCTCTTAGTATAAAAGAAGTCCGTCCTCCCTTAGCGTAAAAGTAGTCCGGCCTTTCACCTAAGCTGAAATCAAGTCCGGCCTTATGTGTTTGTAAAGCTGAAGTAAAATTATTGGTGCAAGGAGAAGAAAATCCGAAATTGACGAGAAGGTAACGGACGGAGTGAATAATAAGAGGAAGTTGACTGGCTTTAAGTGGAAGAGTTGACCGGATTTTGAAGAAGTTGACGGGAGTAGAAGAGTTGACCGGATTAGAAGATGTTGACCAGATTGGAAGAGTTGACCGGAATTGGAGAGTCAACCGGCAGCATTGGCAATAGATAAGGAGCAGTTGGTCGTAGTAAAGTAATGGTAACTGAGGAAAAAGACAAACTTTAGGATTTAGTTAGAATCCAACAAGACGGCGACCAAAAAGGAGTAGGTAAACTAATCCAGTTACTCCCACCTACCATCTGCAAATAAATACGGGAGTAAGTAACTTACCCCAACTTACCCCACCTTACCCCACCTACTCCCTCCTCTATATAAACCAGCGATGGTTGATGGAAAAACGAGGGAACCTGGCAAGCAGTAAGGAAGACGGGAGTGAATGAGAGAACCAACTGTCAGGCAAGAAGGGAAGAATTTTGAGACAGCCCATCAGGCAAGTGTACCTCGGACGTCGTTTTTAAGTTCATTACAAGTATAATCTGCTCTGTTTCTAAATTCATACTCTATTGCAAGTTACTTCGGACGCAGTTTTAAGTTTATGCTTTAAGTATATTGCAAGTGTTTTCTGCTTTGTTTTTAAGCTCATGTTTTGAGAATGTTGAAGCGTACTCTATTTTTAAGTTCCTGCTTTCTGCATTGAATATCCACCGTCTGCAATGTAAAATGAGTTCCGTCCTTTTTGATGAAAAAGTACTCCAAAAGAACTCTGGCCTAAAACGAACTCCTGCCTTAATATGAAAATGAGCTCCGGCTTTATAAAGAACAGTGGCCTCAATTTAAAATGAACTCCGTCCCTTTTAATGAAAATGCACTCCGTCCTGATAGTAAAATGAACTCCGTCCCAAAAGCACTCCGGCCTGAATGTAAATTGAACTCTGACCTTGTATTAGGAAGATGGACTCCGTCCTTTGACTGAAAATGAACTCTGGCTTGTATTCTGACTTTGAACTGAAATTGAAAATGAACTCCGGTTTTGTACTGAAAAATGAACTCCGGCCTAAATCTAAAATGAACCACAGCTTTACATTAAAAATGAACTCCGGCTTCTGATAAAAAGAACTTCGTCCTTTGTGTAAAAAGAACTCCGTCCTGTTAATGAAAAAGCACTCCGTCCTTTGTATAAAAAGAACTCCATCCTGTAAATGAAAACCACTCCGTCCCTTGATGTGAAATGAACTCCCACCTTAAGATAAAAAGAGCTCCGTCCCTTGAAAGAGCTCCGTCCAAAAGAGAGCTCCATCCTTTGAAAGAGCTCCGTCCAAAAGAGAACTCCGTCCTTTTTAAAGAGCTCCGTCCCTTGAAAGAGCTTCGTCCAAAAGGGAGCTCCGTCCTTTGAAAGAGCTCCGTCCTTTTGACAATTCTCCGTCTAAAAAAAAGAGCTCTATCCTTTGAAAGAGCTCCGTCCAAAAGAGAACTCCATCCTTTTTAAAGAGCTCCGTCCAAAAGGGAGCTCCGTCCTTTGAAAGAGCTCCGTCCTTTGAAAGAGTTCTGTGCAAAAGAGCTCCGTCCTTTTGACAGTACTCCGTCCAAAAAAAAAGAGCTTCGTCCTTTGTGTAAAAAGAGCTCCGTCCTTTTTAAGAAAAGTACTCCGTCCCTCTAAAAGTAAAGCACTCTGTCCCGAGAAGCAGTCCATCCAGTAGTAAAAGGCACTCCATCCTGTTAATGAAAAGCACTCCGTCCTTTGTATAAAAAGTACTCCGTCCTGTTAATGGAAAAACACTCCGACCTTTGTATAAAAAGAACTCCGTCCCGTTAGTGAAAAGCACTCCGTCTAGCTGTGAAAAGCACTACGTCCCTTTGAACGAAAAGTACTCCGTCCTGATAGTGAAAAGCACTCCGTCCAGTGGTGAAAAGCACTCCGTCCCTTGAGGAAAATGAAACTCCGGCTTTCATCGTAAAGAACTCCGGCTTTCATCGTAAAGAACTCCAGCTTTTATCGTAAAGAACTCTAGCTTTTAAGTTTAAACGCTCCATCCCTTCCCTGAATAAAATCTAAACGGGCCCCAAGTATAATTGTTTCCGAAAATATGTACCAGTACCGATGAAATTGTGTTATGAAAGTGTGATTTCGAAAATAGGATTTTTGATAAAGAGATGATTTCCATTACAGTTATTTTAGGACCCAAGACTGACTACAGTCCAGGTAAGTTCTTGGGTGAGGCCTTAGAACTTACGGTGGTAATCGAAGATAGCTCTGTCTATGGAGTGATTCATGGTCTGCCCTGTCCACAAGGGCGTTAAGCCAGGAGGAACATAGGCCGACCTTCGAGTGGCACCCAGTACAGAAATCCCTCGGGATGGGATATATATGACATGATATGATAGTACTGGCCTTAGATTGTGTGGAGTGAATACAATCTATCCTCGATTATTCGCCCCCTCAGCTAGTAGGGTATACTGGCAGGGTCTGTACCGATATGATATGAAGAATCGTTTACTATTTTACTGATATGTTATGTTACCGTAACGATTTCTGAATATGAAGTACCGACTATCGAATATGAAGTACTGTTTGCCGATATGATATGTACTGTTCACCATTTATTGCACCGCTATGTTATGTTACTATTTACCGTTTACTGTACCGATTATCGATTTCAAAGTATAGTACTGTCAAGGTATGTTTTCTCTATTTCTTAGACTGCATTCTGATTTACCGTTCTGTCCATTTCTTGCACTGCATTCTGATTTACCGTTCTGTTTATGCATAGCTATATGACCGTTTCGTATCATTGTTTTACTACCCATGTACATGTACCTTGCTGGGCCTCGGCTCACTATTTTATATTTTCCCCCTACAGATGAAACTTTAGAGCTTGTGCCTGACGAGTTGGAGTGACTAGGACTTGTCTGAAGGATTAAAGACCTCGGAAGCTATTTTGGAGAAATATCATTGTAATGACTTGATGGACTTCTATGATTAAATATTTTGGCTATGTATTCGGAATGAATATTTTTGGAATGAATATGAATACTTCCGTAAGTATTAGAATAACTTCCGCTATTCTTATTATGGTTAAAAGTATATATGTGTCCCAGATGCCATCTGTGATCCTGTGTTGTGCCCAATTGGTTTAGTTTGGGTTTTCAATTGTGTTTCTGTTTGACGGAAGCTTTGAGGAGAAAAAAAAAATCCGTCCTGTCACAACTGTACTTTTTGATTTTGGATCCACCCATACTTTTATTTTGCCTCGATTTACTTGTCATCTTGCATCATCTCCTATGATTCTTAATTATTCTTTGATTATTTTGACACCTATGGGATCTTTCATTATTACGAATATTTTGTATCCAGGATGTATTGTTGTGGTGAATGAGTTATCTTTAGTTGCTGATTTGATTTTATTGGAGATGTATGATTTTGATGTAATTTTGGGTACAGATTGGTTATCGAGATATCATGCGAATATTGATTATTTTCATAAGAGAGTGGATTTCACAATTCTGGAATGTGAGCCCTTTCACATTCAAGGAATTCGGCGGGTGGAGGAGTCTAATTTTATTTTGGCTTTGCAGGCTCGTCACTTATTGAGAAGTAGGCGTGAAACTTATTGGGCATGTGCTAGTGTAGTGAAGAGCCATGAGATATCGACGAAGGAGATTCTGATGGTGTGCGAGTTTGACAATGTATTCCTAGATAAATTACTTGCTCTACTGCCACATCTGGAGATCGAGTTTGGAATTGATCTCATGCCAGGATCAGCACCTATTTCGAAGACACCCTACAGGATAGTTCCTACTGAGTTGAAGAAGTTGAAGTAGCACTTGTAGGATCTGTTGGATTTGGGTTCTGTTAGACCTAGTGTAATGCCTTGGGGTGCTCCAGTCTTATTCGTGAAGAAGGATGGGAATTTGCGGCTGTGTGTGGACTATCATGAGTTCAATAAAATCACAATTAAGAATAAAAATCCTTTTCCACGGATTGATGACTTCTTTAATTAATTGCAAGGAACCCGTGTATTCTTTAAGATTGATATTCAATCAGGGTACCATAAATTTCAGATTAAGCAAGAGGATGTGGCAAAAACGACGTTCAGGACGAGATGTGGCCACGTTTTGTTATGTCATTCAGATTGACGAATGCTTCTACTGTGTTTATAGATTTGATAAATCGGGGCTTTCAGCTCTATTTGGATAAGTATGTGGTGGTTTTTATTGATGATATTCTGATTTATTCAAAGAGTTGTGTGGAGCATGAGATGCATTTGAGGATCGTGCTTCAGACTTTTAGGGAGCATAAGTTGTTTGCAAAGCTGAAGAAGTGTGAATTTTGGCTTCAGGAAGTTGTATTCTTGAGCCACAATATTTCTTATAGAGGTGTCTTGGTAGACTCGAAGAAGATTGAAGCTGTGATTAATTGGAGTTGACCGACAATGGTGTTGGAGGTTCATAGTTTCCTGGGTATGGCTGGGTATTATTGCAAATTTGTGGAGGATAGAAAAGTGCAATCAGAGTTTTCAGGAGTTAAAAGATCAATTAACTTCTACACCAATTTTGACTATTCTTGATAGTTCTAATGGTTTTGAAGTGTATTGTGACGCTTCCAAGATTGGACTTGCTTGTGTTTTGATGTAGAATGGGAAGGTTGTTGCTTATAGGTCTCGACAATTGAAAATTCATAAAAAGAATTACCTGACCTATGATTTGGAGCTAGCTGCTGTAGTGTTCGTATTGAAGATTTGGAAGAATTATCTATACGGCAAGAAATGTTTGGTATATGTTGAACATAAGAGCCTCACATACCTATTTTCGCTAAAAGAGTTGAATAGAAGGCAATAGAGATGGATTGAGTTACAGAAGGATTATGATTGCGAAATCCATTATTAGCCTGTAAAAGATAATGTGGTTGCGGATGCTTTTAGCCGCCGAACCAGTTTTGTAGCAAGATTGTAGATCAAGTAGATGAAGATATTGGATTGTTTGAAATTCTATAGTATTCAGTGGTACGTTAAAGGTAACAGGATGATGTTGTCATTCCTGCAGGTGCAACCTAAGATACTCCAGAAGATTAAGGAAGGACAAACAAATGATCTATTTTTTATAGATATTATTAGGGATCTTGATCGAGACACTCAAATTGATTTTAATATTTGTACTAATGGAGTCTTGAGATTTCGAGATCATTAATGTGTTCCTGATGATAGGGAGTTGAAGGAAGAGATAATGAAGGAGGCTTATCAAAAAAGGTACACTATTCACCCTGGAATTAATAAGATGTACTAGGACATGAAGAAGAGGAATATGCGGAGAGAGATTGTGACTTTCGTTAGTAGATGCCTTATTTGTCAGCAGCTGAAGGATGAAAGGAAGAAGCCCTTAGGTTTATTGCAGCCATTGCCTATTCTCGAGTTGAAAGCGGGGGATATTTCTATGAATTTTGTTATGGGTTTGCTTAGGACCCCGAAGAATCACGATGCGATTTGGGTTATTGTGGATCGGCTAATGAAATTGGCTCATTTCTTAGCCATTCAGATGATGTATTCTTGTGATCATTTGGCACAGTTGTATATTTTTGAGATTGTTAGATTTCATGGTGTGCCAGCATCTATTATGTCTGATTGCAATCCACATTTCATCTCTAAATTTTGAGAGAGTCTACATCAAGAATTAGGAACAAATTTGAAATTTAGCACGACATATCATCCTCAGACAGATAGCAAGTCAGAGTGGACCTTCCAAATTTTAGAGGATATGCTTAGAGCATCGATAATGGAGTTGAAGGGAATTGGGATGATCACCTGACATTAGCAAAATTCACTTATGATAATAGTTTTCAGGCAAGTATTGGTATGGCTCCATTCAAGGCATTATATGGTAGAAAGTGTTGATCTTCTATTCATTGGGAGGAGATAGGAGATAGACGACTTTTGGGGCTTGATGTTATTAGGAAAACATCAGAGAAAATCGTGGTGATTTTCGAGAAGTTGAAGATGGCTCAAAGCCGGCAGAAAAGTTATGCTGAGCAAAAGATATCACAGCTCAGATTTGAGGTTGGTAATTTTTTTTTCTTAAGGTTTTGCCATCGAAGGGAACCGCTAGATTTGGTATTAAGGGAAAATTGAAGCCATGATTCATTGGACCTTTCGAGATTTTGGGGAAAGTCAGAGATATGGCATATCGATTGGCGTTACTACTGAAGTTGGCTAATGTACACAATGTTTTTCATGTATTGATGTTGTGGAAGTACATTCATGATCCGACGCACATTATCGATTATGATCCCTTATCTATCAATGAAAATTTATCTTATTTGGAGTAGCCAGTACGGATTTTGGATCAGAGAGACCAAACCTTGTGCTTAAAGACCATTCCTTTTGTGATGATTTTGTGGAGGAATCATTATCAGGAGGACGCAACATGGGAAAGGGAGGATGAGATTTGGGAAAAATATTCCCATTTATTTCGAGGTATGTGTGTTTGTTTAATTTCTAAAATTTAAAAATTTTAAGGGTGAAATTTTTATAACTGAGGAAGAGTTGTAAGGTATCGGTTTTCAAAATATAATAACTAGGAGTAATTAAGCTAATATAATCAAAATTAGCCTTAAAGTATGCAACAAATTAAGTTTCAGAAGCGAAATTAGAAGTGGGACGCCCGATGCTTGAGTGGCGCCCGAGGCTCGCCCAAGGCACTGTTTCCAGAATGGTCGCACCCGAGACACGCCTGAGGTGCACCGAGGGCACGTTTCTCAAAATGGGCGAGCCTCAGCGCCCAAAGCGCGTTTTCTAGGGTAGTGGCACTCGAGTATTGCCCAACTGGTGCTCGAGCGCCAGTTTGGGTATAAATACCCACGCTGCAGTTTTTTGATCATTTTTTGGGAAGAAAAATAGAGAGGAGAGAGAGGGAGAATGCGAAGAAGAAGAGAGAGAAGGAGGAGATTGAGGATTCGAGTTCGTTTCCGGCTTAAAGCTACTTGAAAAAGTTATAGATCGTATCGAGACAAGTATACCAATATATTTTTCTTTTTCTTGTTGCACATTTTGTTACGTTCCTTTCGAATATTTTTGTTCTGATACCCATCTAAATTTATATTTTTTGATACCCATATCTTAAGCATGCATTTATGTTGATTTTGTATTCAATTTGATAGTTTTATGCAGTATTGTGTTTCGTGGAAACCCTAACCCTAAGCCCCATTGTTCCACCCGATTATTTTGAGATTTTTGCATGATTTGACCTTAGAAAATTAAAACCCTAACTTGTGAATGTGATTATTTAGTATTTATTCATATATATTTAGTATATATTATTTTGTATATTTCAATAATTATGTTGGATGCTCTTTTAAAGGGATTTGTAATCCGGAAGCTATAAAATTTTGTTTGACTGAATGTGATAAGAAATTTTGAATTTCTCTAAGCTCAATGTTAATTTGTGCATGTATTTGAAATCATATGAAGACTTAAGTCACAAAAAAAAGATACTATGTATCGGTATCTATGAAATATGAGAACTGTGCAAAGTATATGAAGGGAACTTTATAATTTGTTATTTTTGATGAACCTTTTTCCAGGGAGTGAGAACTTTGTATAAGAATATGGTGGACTTTCCCTTAATAATAAGTAATTATAAAATTGAGCCAAAGATTTATATATCAAATGGTGATATTTCCTAGCATACCTTAAGATATTACAGTGGAAGATCGAGAAATACTCCTAGGCCATGGGCGATGCTATGGTGGCATATGTTTATAGCCTCGTATATTGGGTTAAATGTGTACTGCTCACCACAGAGTATTTGAATTGTGTGAATAGTGCCTTCGAATGTGTAGAAGCATGCATATTTCTTTTCTCGTTTGGCTATTTCGTTAGTTGGTAAGGCCTACTATTCCTAGTGCCAAAATATGAGTAAATTTCTGTATGTTTTAGAATTTAAAGGAATCAGAAATAAAATATGGAAGAAAAATATATTTTGGAAAAAGGTATTGATCATATTTCATATTTATGCATCTATATTGTACTTCTATTCCTTTCTCTTAATTTATTTTAAATATGTTGCTTATTATCCTTGATTATATTGTATCTTGTTGAGCATTCGGCTCACTCCTTACTGTTTTCTTACCTTTAGATGAGCACGAACTTATACCTAATGAGGTGGAGTAGAAATTAGCAGTTGGCTAGGCTATGGACTTAGAAATAATTTTGTAGACATAGATTTTGTGGTTTTGTACTTATGTATATTTATGCATTTGTTTATATTATAGACTTTGTACATTTTGATAGATTTGTATCGATGCATTTGTTTATATTGATGATATTTAGAAGAACTTAGTTCCACTGTGTATTGATGATTATATATGCTTTAGCAAGTCGTTATGGTTTGATTTTAGGCACCTAGTGACATGTCTTTTACATCAACGTCGTATCCGGAAATATGACATTGGGGCCATGAATGGATTGTGATATTTTGGAACCAATGTATTTGTTGTGGTGATATGTTTATATTTTACAGGTGTATAGTACAGGTTTATATTTAATTTGATTGACATTTTGCAGGCGGGACTATGCTGAATCCCTATTTGAATATGGTCCATCACATTCCAAAGCGGTGTATATAAACTATGCACCCAAAATAGAAAATTGGTCCTAAGGGCAAGGAACGCCCTCCACTTCAAAAAAATATTATCAATAAATCATGTCTGAGTGCGTAAAGGATAGACATATGTCTTATTCGCAACTTATGAAGTGCTTGTATGATGTGTTTTTTTTTTTTTTTGGTAAGTAAGAAAATTTTATAAATGGATAAAGAAAAATACAAAGCTAATATTCTAATTCCAAGTGTTTTTCCGACTTGGATGTAGAACAAAGGTACAGGGACATACCCCAAGATCCATGGTATGTTCACAAGACCACCGAAGACTAAACAAAAGACCAACCAAATCATGGGCCTAAATAAAATAACAGTAAAAGGAAGCCATCAAGTAGCAATATATGAACACAAAAGAAATCAATTCTCAGCTTAAAGCAAAACATGACAGCAAGTGGGCCTCGGGCTATCTGCAGCCTTTCGTCCAAATGCAAGTCGACTGGATATCACTACCTCGTCCAAAAGTATGTCGGACAGAAAGCCACTTGTGCCACAGCCTCTCGGGCAAATCAACTTTCTCGGCCATCATCTAACTCCTCAGCCAGCAAGTAACTCGATCAAAAACATCCTGTCCTAAGGCAGACAACTCGACAAACTGCCATTGCACTACAGCAGAGCACAACTGCATCCAACCAATACAACAACAAAATCCTTGTTTCAAAGCTTACTTCTCAGCATCATAGCCACCATGCAGCAGCTGGAAAGACTACTTGCATCAGCAATTCCAGCAGTAGCTTTCGGCAACGGGCAGCAGCTTTCAACATCTTTTCCACAGGCTGGTCAATCACGACATCCCCAAGCAAGAGACCTCGGATTGATAAGTACAAGGCCTTGATGCAATCAATGCATCCCAAAGCATCTCGGGCAAAATAAACTCCTCGGCTATTGGCAGAATCTCATCCCTTTACTGCAAATCATAAGCAGTTATCACGCCATTATGGAGAGGAATGCCATCCTCCCACAGGATCAGCAACCACCAAGCAAAAACAGGACAAGTCCTCCTAAACCACCAGCATCCAAATCAGACAAAAGCATCATGCTCAAACACAATGTCAAGGTTATGATCCCACAAAACCAAACCAAGAGGCAACACATTAATCCACATTCAAGCAGGCCATCCATCCACATCAAAGGACAGAACAACTACAAGCCATCAGCAAACCAAACTTCTGTAGCATCTTCCAAGAGATCAACATGAGCAGCAGGCTATCAGCTTTAAGACAGTAGATCACAATGGACCAGTATTAGTAGTTCAAGAATCAACATCAGTACGACACCATCCAACACCACAAAATTCAAAAATCAGCAATCAATCAAATCACGATACAGCGAAGCAGGCAGAAAGCCCACCGCGGGGTAAACCTGCATCTTCAGCAGCAAAATTTTGTTTCGAGATAGGCCTCCGCTCCTGCCTAACCCCTCCACCCGGCCGGGCATATGCACAGCATCAACATACCACTAGGCAGCCTCATCTTTTAGCAGGAATATATCAAGAATTTACTACTAACAACCCCTACTAACAGCAGTAAGCCTCAGGCGGCATTCTCATACTACAGTAGGAAACCAACCAAAAACTATCAACAAGGCTAAACATACTGGCCAACGATCTCTATAGCATCATCAACCAACAACTATCCAACCAAATGATCTAACAGCAACAAGATCAAGAGAATCAAAAGGGGGTGGCAACCGAGCCCTTTGGATTCTTAGAAGGGGGTTTGTGTCGTCGTCGGGCCTTTGGGTACCACCCAACTACTGCCTGCTTAGCAAATAGGTCATCATCAGTCCATCCGACAGAAAGCCCTTGAGGGCAACTAGGGGGAACAGCGACACCATGTAACTTCACGTCCTGCACAGCAGCCTCACTCCCAGGAGATGTCTCATCTGGAACAGAGTCACGGGCAGCCTGGGAGCAACTAGGCAGTTGCAGATCAAGGCAATGCTGAGCTTTAATCTCCACCAGTTGCTTCCGCAAACACATTTTTTTTGGTAAGTAATTAATTGTATTAAAATGTAAATAAACTGTACAAATATCTTTGCTTTTACCAAGTGTTTTACCGACTTGGAAAAAGAGACATAGAAAGAGGAAAAACTCAAAAAAATAAGACACAGGAGTCTTAAATAAAATATTACATAGAAGGAAACAACCATTGGAACTCAAAACCACAACTGCCAGCAGTACTGAAGAGGAGGACGCTACTTCAGCACTAGTCGAACCATGCCACGTCGGCATATCCATAAGAAAAGATCAAAGGAGCAAAGGAGTATAAGCCACTCCGTCCACCTTTTGGTGAAGCAATGGAACTACGGAAATGATCGTAAAGAGGTCACTCCAGCCAAGAAAATCCACTCCGTCCAAGAGGAGCATCAAGCACTCCGGCCAGCAAGGCGCACAAGCCACTCCGTCCTTCCTATTAGGGAAGCAAAGGGACTCCGGAATGCTCTCAAGTTGGACACTTCAGATTTATGAACAACCGAAAAAGCTGATCCGGCTTTATGATCTTCGGAAAAAAGGAAGCACTCCAGCCAAGCTCGAACAAATACGTACTACGGAATCCGGAGTCCACGAGAGCGCCGGATAAAGCAGCGAACAAAAAGGCGCTCCAGATTTCGGAGTTCACAGAACAGCGATTGAAACCGCTAACTTTTTTTTTAAAACACAGAAAGAAGGAAGGAAATCACTCCAGAAACGGAGTCCACAAAAGCAAAGGCACTCCGAAAACCGGAGTCCTCAAGACGGATCCAGAGTCCTCAAAAGCAGCAGCAAAAGCACTCCGAAAACCGGAGTCCTCAAGAGGTTCGGATAAAGAAGCGCACAATACACTCCGGAAGCCGCAGTACACAAATCCAAAATCACTCCGAAAACCAACGAACAAAAAAGACACTCCAGAATCCGGAGTTCACAGAACAACGATGGAAACCGCCAATACTTTTTTTTTGAAAGCACAGAAAGAAGGAGCCGACGCCACAAGCAAAAGCACTCCGGAGACTAGAGTCCTCCAAGCCCCAGAAAACAATAGCGCACAAGACACTCTAGAATCCGGAGTTCACAAAAGCAAGGAACTTCCACAAACGCTCTACATTAGAAGCAATCCTACTTGCAGAAATTGGCGAAGCCTCCACAGCAGCGATCCGGGCCTTAACCATTGCCCTATTCGATTCCACATCATCAAAGGGAGGAGCATCCATGGCTTGGTCCACTCCCTCACCACGACTTGATGATCCACTCTGATCAATGTGTTACCTGCCTAGTAGTTTGCATCCTCAGAGGAAGCGGCAACACTTAGACAATTTGTTACCTGCCTAGCTGGTGATGCAAACTTATTCAACATCACACTATCGCTTGCAGCAGACTCACTCCGAAGTATATGGCCAGAACTGGGATCATGCGACACAGAAAGAGGCGAAGTAGGGGGCAAGACAAGAGATGGACTGTGCTCTTGAATATCTGATTCAATTGCACATTCCTCAACAGCACACTTCAATGGAGGGGGCTTCGAACTAGAATCACAAAGCAGTTCAGCCGCAGGATGTAACTGGTCATTAATACCCAGACCATCATCAGTAGCAGGAGAAAAGGAGGTTTCCATCATTTAGCCAACCTTCAAACTATTTGCTGGCGCATTCTCAAAACAGGGGGCAGATCCATCAGCTCCTTATTGCACGAATTCTTTGCTAAAGGGGGAATTGAAGGGGACATAATGATGGAAGTGCACTGGGAAGTTGAATGCCCAAATTTTCGGCATTCCCCACATTTGACTGGTTTCCATTGATACACCACAGACACCTCAACATCTGATTCCAGACCCAAGTTTGACAAATTGCCCCGGGCATAGCTTAATACAGGAGGGAAAGTCTTCATCAGCACTCACCTCGACACAAACCTGAGCAAAGTTCAAGTATTCCATTTTGATTGTATGAGGATCCAATTTGATAGAGTTTGCCATGGCACTAGCAATCCAGCTAAGCCCCAATGGAGTCCGATACTCCACTGGCACATTAAGTAAATTTATCCACACTGGGAACGTTTTATGTCCCTCTTTTGAAAGGGGCATACTAGGCCTCCATTGTTTGAGGAATAAAACACGCCCCACAAATACCCAAGGGCCATTAGGAAGGCACTTTTCCATCAGCTCAACCGATGAAAAATAAAAGAAAAAAAAACATTATTATTTCCTGCGACATGGCGGATACCAAATCGGGCCCAAATCTTCCTAGCAATAGCATTTACAGCAATAAAAGGCAAAGATTTATCATAAAAATAACCCCCTAAGGTTGCCCCCCAAATAGCCTCACCTTGAGTGAGAACATTAGAAGGAGGGGTGATAGAAGTAATACCTCATTCTAACTTATCCGGAGGGTAAAATTTTAGAGGGGGGTTAATGGAAAATTCACCCTTCGTAATAGTGTCTGCCCATGACAAAATAGAAGAGCCCTCCAAAATTCCAGGGACGGGAGAAGCTAAAATTTGGGTGGAGGGGAAATCAGGACCACCTGGAGGAGTAACATCCACAGTTAGGGGAATACCAGGCACAGAGGTCTTACAAGAGCCAACCTCCCCAGCGGTTACACGGTCAAGGGATTGACCACTCAAAACCTTGGGTGACACAAGGGGAACAAGTTGAGCCGGGCCAGAAAGGCCACGGGCAGAAGGTAAAGGAGGGAAGTCACCTTGCATGAAGGAGCAAGGTCCATCGTGAGGTAAGGCTGAATGGAGAGTCGCGGGACACCCTTCTTTGATGGGGCCGATTTCCAAAATCTCAACAGACGAAGAAACAAGGCTTTTGGACAGAGCCAAAATCCCTAAAAGAGGAGATAAAACGGGCGAGTGAGTGGTGGTCAGCTAGGAAGAGCTAGGAGGTAGCCCCAATCGGCTCGCCATGGCCAACCTCAACAAGCATAAGCTGCAAGCTGGCTGAATCCAGAAAGCAGAATCCAGGGCAATGAGAGACGGGCTGGCAGAGATTAGAGGGAATTAAGATTCAAGGAAAGACCTACCATGGTTGGAGACGCCAATAGAGGAGGAGGACGGGCACGCCGGCAGTGGCAGGCCGCTGGTTCACTAGGCGGAAGGTTTGAAATTTGAAAGTTAGAGAGAAGAGAGAGCTTCTCCCTCTAACAGGCTCAATCGTGTTGATCTCTTGTATGATGTGTTAAACCATTTTGATAATAAAGTTGTAATTCATTTATTGCATTAACAATTTATTTGTGTGCCTACATGATTTTTGATGACCATGACCGTCCCTAAGTAAGGTAGATTCTTTGCCTATCAAAATAACCTGCGCTAAAACATGGTCACGGCATCGGTTAACACAACCAAATGATAAAATATGATCAGATGTCAATGATCATATAAAGACCTAGGGTTTAAAGACAAAAGTTCAATCCTTTCTAAGAGGTCCATTCAAATGCTGAAAACATAAAAACCTTAGGGGCTTTTTTAGTATGAGTGCTATGATGCCCTTCCACGACAATGAGCACCATAAGTCAAATATGGTCAATGGACTAGGATCCAACAGAACTTGGCAATGATGGTAACTTTGCCTAGTCGGCAAACGAAGAATAAAATAAATGAAGGATCAATACAAATGACATCAGTGACAATTGGTTAAAGAAATCTTGCTGATTTATTAGATGTATATATATTTACACTTGAGAGAGCCGAACTCAATACATAGAGACGTCCACCACATTGCCTGTTGCCTAAGCACGGATGACTCAACTATCTTAAGGTTGGGAGCAGGATGGGAATCTAAACGGTGGACCCTCACCTAGTCCTAAGAAATCCTTGATGTCAGAGAGCTAGGAAGCCCTAAAATTCCTTGAATCAAGGTAGCCTAAAGAAAAATAATGAATAACCAAGGAAATGATTTACCTATAGAGGGAGAATCCATCCTAGAATCTATCATCTAGCATGGGGCCAACCTTTTCTAGCTAAAGGCATACCATCAATTTCCCTTCAAGTCGAGTACACTTGTCTTGGAGAACGATAATCAGGTTAGCATCAGAAATTTCACGATACTCAGCTTCCTAAAACTTGTCTTCAAGTAGGGCGATCCAATCCACTATTACAACATTTTTGTCTGATAGCTCTTGGAATCTTGCCAACTATTCATACAACTCTCTTTCCATAAAAGCAACCTTATCTCAGAGTTGTTCAACCTTGATGATAGTAGCTTGGACTTGAATCTCTAGCTCCCTAAGCACAGTAGGATCACAATATATTCGAGAGAGATAAGTGATTTCAACATTACACTTGTGCAGCCCATCCATGATTAGATGCAATAGCTCCTATGACTGCTAGAAAAAATAGAATCATCAGTCAGATATGACAACGTCAAAAAATAATTTTTTGGATGTAAAGAGTTAGGCAAGCATTACCTCGTAAACAAAAGACTCTTCCCGATAAAGCGGGATCTATAGACAAGCAAGACTTAGAAATAGGTGGAGTCCTCCAACACAAAAAGGGTAGAGCATGACAAAAAAGAGGGACTTAAAATCCAAGTGTGTGAGATCCTGATCCCGAAACATGATAATTATGGAGTAATTATATTGATGATCATAAGAATTAGTCTTAAGAATAATGAAAAAATGGATACCGAAGCAAAATGAGGCAAAAGAGGCTCGGCACCTGAAAACCGCTCGAGCGCCCGCTCGAGTGAGAAAATACAAATGTGGCCGCCTGAAGGGCGCTCGATGAGCACCTGAGGTGACGTTGTGGCCGAGAACCTGTGCTTGAAGTACACTCAAGGCGCGCTCGAGCGCCAACCCTCGGGTGAGTCACATGTTCTCCTTCCTTTTGTTTTTAAAAGGGGGTTTTGGTGAGGGGAGAAACAGAGCATAACCAGCAACACGAAAGGGAAAAGAAAGGAGAAGGAGGAGAGAGAGAAAAGGGAAGAAAAGGAGAAATCCATCCATTTCAATCCGATCCGGATAAAAATAACAGTAGAGTAGACTAAAGCAAGTGTACTTTTGACATTTTTTACTATTTTTACAACTTATCAGTATCTCAAAAACTGTGTTTATGCTCTAAAATTATATTTCTCCATGTTTAGTGTAAATAAAGTATATTTCTCCTGATTAATCAAACAAATTTTATGTTTACCTGCATGTATGACAATATATAGCTTTGATTTCATGTATAAATATGTATTTGGTGTCCATTTTATGTCTAAAAAGTTTATGTGAAACCCTAGGTACGAAATTGAGAAATTCAGTGTTTTAAATCCATGAGTTTCTACATGTAAGGGTTGATTTGTAAAAGAGTATTACTCATATTATGATTTGTATCTGAAAAATTTTCATGGAATTATACTGTTGAATTTCTGTGGATTTCTGAAGCAATATGAGTGATTATCTGAGTAATTCTGATTGACTTTCCGATATACAATAAGTTATAAGTTAATAAATAAGAAGAAAAATGTTTTCGATGTTGTTTACTAGGACCTAAGGTTGATAAACCATAAGATAAGGTTCTTCGGCATGGCTTAAAATGTTATAGTGGTAATCAATGATAACTCTATCTATGGAGTTATACGTGGTCCACTCTTTCTCAGGGCGTTAACCTAGAGGGTAATTTTTTATTCCTGGCCTTCCTTTAGGAGGCATTCCTATACATATCGTACGAGAAGGGATATCGTGTTCCTGTTTCTGGCCTTGAAATGTGTGGATTGAATACAATCTATCATCAATTATTCACCCTCTCGGTTAGTAGGGTTTACTAATTTGGTCCTTTTGATAAAAGAAAAAAAGAGACATTTCTAGAATTTATAGAGTTTTATACTGATTTCTGAATTTCTGATGCCAGTTATGCTGATTTATGTTTTCTAATCTGTTATACTATTTTGTGCTGCCTCTGTTTTCCATGCACTTTTCTATTCTTTGAATATTTTCACGATTTTCCTTGGGTTTCGAGTATAAAGAGATATTATAGGGAATATTATGGATTTTATACGGACAAAAATTTTATTATAAAGGGATTTTTGGGAGCATGCTTTACTTTGGATGGTTTGACCACATGATTAGGAACTGCCTATGTTTTCGTGGGGTGGATAGAAAAGAAGTATGATGTTTGGATTGTGATTTCATGGTAATAGTACAAGTATAAAGGTGTTGTCTACCGTGGTGAGAGGTGATATTTTTGAATTTGATATTTCAGTATATAGGTAGATTTGGGAATTATGTATTCTTTTATTCTCCCATGATTCACATAATGTGTCCCCATCACCTTGAGAATTCTTAATTGTTCAATAATCGTGTTTATGCATTCTTTTGTGGATTTTGTGGATTGTGAATGGCTTATAACCAAATGCCTAATTGAAAAAGTGACCGGTTGTGTATTGTTGGAAGAAGGAATATTTGGTTAATTTGGTCAATATGGTAGATAAAAGGAAAGGGTGATTTGGGGATGAGATGGAATCGACATTGTCCCTACGGGATTTGTATGGAATTAAAGGAGTATCGTTTGGGTACTGTGAAGGACACTTTGGGACCTTCGAGAAGTAAGATTTACTGATGGGTCAGGTAAGTTAGCATAGATAGTAATACTCTTGAGAAAGATTGAGATTTTGTTATTCTGCATTATTAGGAAATCACCCACAAGCAAAGTGAGAGAGGAGCTCATGGATTGAAATAATTTCACCCGTAATTGAGATTTCATGATGAGGTCTTTGCCTTGAGAATTTCTGGATAATGATTTTGGAAGGAATTAATGTTTTGCGAATCTAAAAGTTGGGGATTGTTAAAAGATGAATCTTGACATTGGTAAGGAAAATCTAGGACTATGTTTTCTTGTAATCGCTTGTGGATAGATGCCATTGGATTAAGTGCGAGAGGAATCCTTAGTTAGAGTTATTCCTCCATCAGTCAAAATTTGTAATCAGAAGTCCTTGTTTGAGAATTTGTGGAATTGCCTCAAAGATAACTCTGATCTAATAACTTTAAGAATTAGAATAGCTATGCTATGATGGAAAGGTAACGTTAGGAGATTGAAAGAGGGTTAATCTATTTAAAAAAAATTATGAAGATAGGCCCTAAAAAAAATTGTGAAGATGGGCTTGATGTGCCTCTGGTGTTTTCGTAAGAAATGTGAAAGGTAGATTATGGGTCAGCTCAAATACTTGGGGTAATAGGATATCGCATTCCTAAGTTGGAAAGTAGAATTGAGTTCGGAATGTTGGGATTATGAAGTTTTGAAATTGGAAGCCCCTATAGTTTCGTATCAGAATAGCCCACTTGTCATGATTATGGAGGATGTGTTTGGGTCTACTAGGTTGGGCCAACAAGATCTTGAGGTTTCTAAGAAATTGGGTTTTAAAAAAAATTAGGTGACAGTGTTTGAGTTTGATGGCCTTTTGTGGAGTTCATGAATTATGAGAGGCAGTCAATCATAGGCTCAATAGAGAGAGGAATAGGAATTTAATTAAGGAAGAATGTGATATGGGTGTCAGGCTTCTTCAATAACAACAACTTATTGAGAAAACTGATTAATGTCACAAAGATGTATGGTCATATTAAGTCTAACTAAATCGGATATATATTCTTTAGGGATTGTAGACTCGTGAGGTGATTGGCTTAGAAACAATTGGTATTCGTAGAAATGGGACTTGTGAAGATAGCCCTTGAGGAAATTAGGGGAAATTGTTGACCCTTTCTGTTTGGGATTAACCCCTAATAGTTTGGTGAGATTGAGTAAAATGCAATGCTTTCGAGAAAGGATAGAACTATGTGATTCTTACATCATGATAGGTTGCTACCCATGAGAAAAGTGGTGGAGAAGCTTATAGTTTGAAAATTACTTCACCCACAATGAGGTTTATGCTTTAAGGAATTGTAGGTGTTTCTTATGGGAGATCGTTATTGTTTAATAATTATAAAGGTTTGAGGAAATTGTATCATAAGGAAGAAATGAATAGGCAATAGTGTAGACGACGAGTTTAGAATAGTAAAGGTGGATCTTAGTATCTTTTGAGGAAAGTAAAGAGTGTGATCGATAATTGATGTCGGAAGCCTTTGAATTTAATGTATCCTGGGTGCTCCATATGGGTTGTTTACTTTGATTTTGGGAGAGAGAATTGTATCCGAAGTATTAAGGATATAAAATCATAGAATGAGGAGTCCTCATATTTTGTTTCAGGACAATTAGAAACAACCCACCCATTATGATCCTAGATAATGTGTTTGGATTTAATTAGTTGGCTTACCGGTGTGCTAATGAGATCCCAAAGTTACTAAGTGCATGATATTGAGATTTTGGGTAACGAATTTAAAACCACATTAAACCTGTGGTTACTATATAAGTTGTAATCTCCAATTCTATTGTGAACTAAGGAGTTGTGAAGATTATTTTCGTAATATGAGTACCGCAAAAATCAGTTTTAATTATGGCTATCACATAAATTGGGTGTTTGAAATGGAATATATATCTTATGGAAATGTCAATTTAAGGATACGCTGACGAAATGAAAAGAATGTAAAGTATCTTGTCCTGAAAGTCTAAATGTGACTTGAGATTTATATCGGAATTTTAACCAAGCTTGACGACAAAATTTGGGTACTGAGTCAATTTAGTGTGGTGGTAAATTATAATCAGACGATTTGTAGTTAGATGATTTGATTAAAGTACATAGCAGAAATGTGGAGAATATATATACATTTGAGACTTAAGTTAATGTTCAGAGGAAAAGCTGAAACTCGAGGTTCTGCTTAAAGGAGATAAGGCATTTTGCTCGATTGATGGTTTAGAGCTAAGTTAGAAAAATATTTGATAAATTGGATTTTCCTTTGGATTTGATGAATTTAGATGGGTATAGAATGAGTCAGATACTAAAAATTTAGAATAATTCGGATGTTTAAGGTTCTTTAGGATAACTGCCTTAATTTGGAAAGGATTTAAAGACATTAGGAGGCTTCCTTGCTTATGAAACTCAATGATCGTTAAATTTTGAGGACAAAATTTCTGTATGTGGAGGAGAGTTATGGGATCCTGATCCTGAAACATGATAATTATGGAGTAATTATATTGATGATCATAAGAATTAGGCTTAAGAATAAGAAAAAAATAGACACTGAAGCAAAATGAGGCAAAATAGGAAAAAGAGGCACAGCGCCTGAAGGTTGCTTGAGCGCTCACTCGAGTGGAAAAATGCGAATGTGGCAGCTTGAAGGGCACTCGTTGAGCACCCGAGACGACGCCATGGCCGAGAACCTGTGCTCGAAGCATGCTCGAGCGCCAGCCCTCGGGTGAGTCACGTGTTCTCATTCCTTTTGTTTTTAAAAGGGAGTTTTGGTGAGGGGAGAAACGGAGCACGACTAGCAACACGAAAGGGAGAAGAAAGGAGGAGGAGAGGGAGAATAGGGAAGAAAGGGAAAAATCCATCCGTTCAAATCCGATCCGAATAAAAATAGCAGTAGGGCAGGCTAAGGCAAATGTACTTCAAACGTTATTTACTATTTTTACAGCTTTTTAGTATCTCAAAAATTGTGTTTATGCTCTAAAATTATATTTCCCCATGTTTAGTGTAAATAAAGTATGTTTCTCCTGATTAATCAGACAAATTTCATATTTACCTACATGTATAACAATATATAGCTTTGATTTCATGTATAAATATGTATTTGGTGTCCATTTTATGTCCGAAAAGTTTTTGTGAAACCCTAGGTACGAAATTGAAGGATTTGGTGTTTTAAATCCATGAGTTTCTACATGTAAGGGTTGATTTGTAAAAGAGTGTTGCCTATGTTATGATTTGTATCTAAAACATTTACATGGAATTATACTGTTGAATTTCTGTGGATTTCTAAAGTAGTCTAAGTGATTATCTAAGTAATTCTGATTGACTTTCTAATATATGATAAGTTATAATTTAATTAATAAGAAGAAAAATATTTTCGATGTTGTTTACTAGGATCTAGGACTGATATACAGTTAGGTAAGATTCTTCGACATGATTTAGAACGTTATAGTGGTAATCAATGATAACGTGTCCATAGAGTTATATGTGGTTCACCCTTTCTTAGGGCGTTAACCTAGAGGATAGTTTTCTATTCATGTCCTACCTTTGAAAGGCATTCCTGTACATATCCCACGAGAAGGGATATCTTGTCCTATTTTTGGCCTTCGATTGTGTGAAATGAATATAATCTATCCTCAATTATTCACCCCCTCGGCTAGTAGGGTTTATTAGTTTGGTCCTTTTGATAAAAGAAAAAAAAGATGGATTTCTAGAATTTACAGAGTTTTATACTGATTTCTAAATTTCTGATGCCAGTTATGCTGATTTATGCTTTCTAGTCTATTATACTATTTTGTGTTGTCTCTGTTTTCCATGCACTTTTCTGTTCTTTGAATATTTCCACAATTTTTCCTTCCTGCACATATGTTTTGTTAATGTTCTATGATCTTGCCTTTTTGCATGCATGTTTTACATGTTCTGATAACTGTCTCATTATATTATGTCTTAAATGAAAGGTTTATATTGTATGTTTTATGGCTCCTTGATGGACTTTGGCTTACTCTTCTGTTTTTTCCTCTAGATATGCTGAAATCCAATAAATACTAAAGATAGGATTTAGCTAGAAGGAAGAACATTTGATGAGCTTAAAGATCATTGATGAATTATGGAGACCTTGAAGAATTGTGGATGTATATGATTAGTTTTGAATAAAGATTGTATAGTCTATGATGTAGTAACCTTTGTATTACGATGAACTTATTGATTTTGCTTTCGCAAGATGATTTATGGTTATGGTTGCTTTCGCATTGTTTTGATTATTAGATTTATTTTGATCCTAGATGGCATCTCTCTTTAGATTCAATATAGTAGATAGGAGTATTGTATTGGAGTCATGGATGATATGACAGTTTGTGGTCCTGTGTATGTGTATTGTAGGAGAAATTTTAGTATTTGAATAGTTGTGAGATCCCGAAATCAAAAGGTATAAAATCAGAATAAAATATTGTTACTTAAAATCGGAGAATTTCGTTGAAACCTAAACCTTGAGGGTTTTGATGAAACCGGAACGACTTTACGCCACTAGAAGGTCGAACCATTTCATGGAAGTGCAAGAGGTCGGAGTGAATGATAAAAGTATTGACCGGATTTGAAAACATTGACCAGATTTTGAAAGTGTTGACTGGATTTGAAGATGTTGATCGGATTTAAAGGTGTTGACCAAATTTGAAGGTGTTGACCGGATTTTAAAGATGTTGACCGGTTGGCCGATTTTGAAGAGAATATTAACCAGCGGAAATTGACTACCGAATTCAGGAATAAATTAATGACAAACTGAGGACAAGGACCAACTTTGCCGATTGGTTAGAACCCAACTAGATCCCAACCGAATAAAGTAAGTGAACTACCCCGTTGACCGTCTGAGAAGAAGTACCAAGTAGGTGACTCACCCAACTTACTTCCACCTAATCACTGCAAAGAAGTACCAAAGTGAATAACTTAATCTACTTACTCCCCCCAAATCTCTAAAAAGAAGTACCAGTGTAAGTAGCTTGCTCCACTTACTTCACCAAGCCCCTCCTCTTTATATACTGGGCTACGATTGAAGAGGCAAGTGTGAGTGCGGGCAAGTGAAAGCAGTGAGGAGCGAAGAATGAAGGAGATCCTCAAGTCAGCCGGAATAGGCAGTTAGGCAAGTGTACTTCGGACGTCATTCTTTTTAAGAATATTACAAGTGCACACTCTGTTTTTAACTTCAGAATATTACAAGTGTATTGGACGATCATTCTTTTATGTTCGTGTGCCCAGATTTTAAAGTTCAAGCACTTATAATTCCGTCTACAAAGTTTCAGCTTTAAATGAAACTGCGAGTTTTCCCTTCTCATTTAGATTAAATGCACACCGTTTTAATTACTGTTTGATAACTTGTATTCTGGTTTGAATGTATGCTTTCTGCCTTCTGCTAAACTCATGTTTAAATTGGAGTACATGAAAATGAAAAAGTAAGCCGACCTTATAATATAATGTGAAATCGGCTAAAGTAAATATCAAAACCGGCCTTGTATCGTATTTTGAAACCGGCTTTTGCACTGTGATTTTGAAACCGACCTCGTATCATATTTGTAACCGGCTTTTGCACTGTGATTTTGAGACCGGCACTTGCATTGTAATTTGAAACCGACCTTGATTTGAAACCAGCCTCGTATCACAAATTTGAAACCGGCATTTCTAATATAATTTTGAAACCAGCTTTGTAAAGTGACGTATAAGTTTTATGATTTGAAACCGGCTTAAAGTATATGATTTTTGAACTAAGAGCTGTGATTTGAAACCGGTTTGAAGTATATGATCTTTGAACCGACCTTAAGATATCTGTTCACAATCTCTGAAAGATTAATAGTGATGTTTCTGACATATACTGAAAATGGCTTTCAGTAAACAATAAGAAGAAAATATTTCTGTTCTGTTATTATGGACCCAGGACTGATATGCAGTCAGGTCAGGTTCTCCGGCATACCTTAAAACGTTATGGTGGTAATCAAGGATAACTCTGTCCATGGAGTTATATGTGGTCCGCCGCTCCTTAGGGCGTTATAATAGGAGGGTAGCTTCTGTTTAGTTCTAGCCGGCGCCCCCTTGGATTGGGGAAGGATCTCGTGAGGTGGGATCATCTATTCTATTTAATGCCATTGATTGTGGAAAAATGTACACAATCTATCTTCAATTATTCGCCCCCTCCGCTAATAGGGTCTACTAGTAGGGTCCTTTACTGACAAAGATGAGATTCCTGTAAAATATAGAGGTAAGACCGACTTTTACTTTCTGAAATTTGAGTACATCGATTTCTGATCTCCGAAGCTTGGTTGTTTCTATTTTTATGTCCGCAACGTAATTCTGCTATAAACCACTTCCGTATGGCATTTGTATCTTCATGTTCACAGTATTTGTTTTACCGAGCTCCGTTTTGTATACATTTTTACTGCATACTTGCATGTACCTTGTTGGGCCTCAGCTCACTATTTTACTGTTTTTCCCCCCAGAGGAGACTATAGAGTATGAACCTGACGAGAAAGACTAGAGTTCAATCTAAAGGATTCCTGAAGATTTAGAGCGCCTTTGAAGTTATCACAAAGGAAGCAGACTTGATGTAATTGATCCGACTAGAGAATATATGAATTTTTGTAATTGGGAATTTTATGATTATGTATGCTTCAGCAGGCTATTAAAGTTGCTTCTGCTACTTATTTTATGGATATCCTGCGTAGGCATCTGTGATCCTATGTTGTGCATAATTGGTTTGGTTGGGTTTTCATTTCTGTTTGGAATGATGGAGTAAAAAAAAAAAAAATCTGTTCCGTCATAGTTGTGTACTTGTACTGGTTATTTTAAACAGGTTATATTTTTGTTTTCATCCAATTGCAAATGAAACTCTGCCAGAATTTCTACAGATTTTATATTTTAATTATTTAGGGTATACGTATTCGATTAAGTAAGAGTGCTTAACAGAAGGTCCTTTAAGGATAAGGATCCATTCCGTTACATTGTGAGAGGAAAAGCATTCAAAATCCTTATGACACCCAGATGGCAAACGATCAACTTGAGGGACCTCTTCATCCTCTGAAACCTTCAATGAAAAATGATGAGGACTAGGGACCCTGGCCGAGCCTCTAGATTATTGGCAATAAAATCTTCTGTTGTCCCTTTATTATTAATGGACTCCACTACAAAAGTAACTAGAGGTATAGAAATAGGCTTGTTAGGTGATGAGATGATAAAAATAGGGACCTCATACTCGCCTAGGAATGAAGTGACAATTTGGTCTCCTTCATTCGAGCTACTAATAATAGGGTCATTTATTCCCAAAGGAGTAGATGAAGAAGCCTCACCACCCTTAACAAATGTGAGTACCTCCTCAAAAACGGGGCAGCCTAGTGAAGAAAGAATATGATCTAGCCTCCAATGTGACTCACCAGTTTCTAATGTGATTATCTCATCATAGGCCTCATCAATTATCCTCTCATAATCATCAGAGGAGGACGGATGGGGTGAACTAGGAGTTGAAAATTCGGCTTCTTTAGCTACCATGTCTAGAGGATTCCAAATAAAAAGTTTCCCTGGTTTTCTCTTAGGTTTGCGGAGAGACATATTTGTAACAGCCTCCCCACAAATCTTGACCTTCCAATTGACATTGGCGAGTGCCTACTGAGTCAGGAAATTACCTATCTTCCGAAGTAACATCACATTTTTCTCTATCAATTTAGTCAAGGGCTGAGCCATGAAAGACTTAGTCTCTAAAACTTTGCCAGTGTAGGCATAGTTGGCTAACCCCCATTCATTATATAGGGTCCAACCGAAAAGAAGTGTAACAAAAAAGTATCGGTCTTTCTAGCCTTTTAATGAATATGGATTCCCTGTAATTATTTATACTTCTTCTAGTAAGTAAATGAAATCCAGTTGCTCTCCTGGTTAAATTGGAAGACAAATTTAACTATCCTATCATCCAGTAGAAGACCCCAACGATGAAGGAAAATGCAGAAGGAAACCAAATACCTGATGGTATTGGAATGAAGGCGCTCTACGAGAATCCCTAGGGCATCTATGATCTCATAGAGCTCCCTAGCAAAAGGAATATGGAGGCCCTCCTTTATATGGACCTCATAAATGGCAATGAAATTGTACCTTGGAGAACATGCCCTTTCGAATGACAAGTGAACTTGGAAAGAAATGGAGATAGGAATATTATAATTCTTGTAGATGTCCAAGATGTTCTCAATCTTAAGACTAGACGAGATCTCAGCAACACCTTTGGAAGCTGCTCGAAGAGCCATGATGACAAATAGAAACAAAAGGCAAAATTAGGATTAAGAAATGAAATGTGAAGAAATGAAAAGATGAAGGAACGCCATAATTTAAATAGGCAGACTTCAATCCAAATCAACGCCATCTGGAAATGCCCAAGAGGCATGCCATTATAATGACTACGACACGTGCCATTTTACTGCACCATTAATGATTATCTGACACGATGCTTCCTAAGGCTATAGACTAGCAACTGGCAGCTCTTTCAGTTGATGGATTTTGATTAGATGGTTAAGTTCTAATTAAAGCTAGTCCAATCGTTTATCTAGTACTACTTGCCAAATTGTTAAATGTTCGAGTTATCAGATATTTGAATTGTTAGATTGTTAGAAATTATTTAAAATAAAATTAAAGCACATAAATAAACACTCAACTCATGAATAATAACTCAGAAATTACAAACATATTAAAGTTATGCAAAGAAAATAAATTATCATTCGAGTAGTTCTATTCATTAAATTCTTTTATAATATACAAGTTTCAGACAGTAAATGTACAACTTGGATGAAATGAAGAAAAACATAGAACAACAAGGAGAATTAAAAAAAAACTTCTCTCTATGAACTTCGAAAGCACTATAAAGAGAGGAGAAAGAAGAATCGTCCACCCATGCATGAAACATCCACCTAGATCATCTCAAGGGGGATCAAAAGGTCGAGGACCTTATTACAATACAAAGGACTGGCTTTAGGAACGGAAATAAAAGAGAAAAATTAAGATAATTTTTTCTATAAAAGATGGTGACCAAGATAGTCTTCAAATGCTTCCTTGGACACTGGCTACAAAACCTAAATAAAATCCTCCACCGGCTTCACTATCAACCACTTGCAACTGCAAATATGCCATATTTGTTAAAATCTGGCACACAACCAAGTAGGAGATGGATCGCCCAGAGATACAATCAAAAAAAGGACCCTGAATTTATAGCCGAGGCAAAGGCCCAATTGCCTAGGACTTGAAGCACATTGAGATATCAAATCACAATCATTAAAAATAGAGAATCAAATTCTTCCAAACAAGACTCCTAATTAGCAAAGAATCTGTGGTACAAATGTGCATTGAAGGCATTCCGGGTGGCTTCCCATCAGTAACATGCTTGGACTTTAAATTCAAGCCTCTAAGTATCGGGGCTGGTGTTGGCTACTGCCTAAGATGAACTGGCTCAATATAAATTTGATTTGAGGCCTAGATCCTAATAGCCCAATCGAAGAAGTAATGAAGCCTTTCAAGTCAACCGAATAACAACTTCTTAGGGTGTTGATAGAAATTCTTAATCCAAATAGTCATTTACCAAAAAGCCAATGGATAATGATAATAAGCCAGTAAATAGCCCGATTTGGAAATGGCTGAAACAGTGCTTATGACGGACCACATTTTTTCTAACCGAAATCCTATAGAGTTTCGATAGTAAAATGGCCACCAAACTAATACAATCGGTACAAATATCCCCACATAGCACAATATACAATCATAAAATTACTACACAGGACCCAAAAAGCCACAATAATTATGTGGCGCCAACGTCATAACGTCGGGTATGACGTCAGCTCAGATTGGTGTCTATACAAACCATAAAAACTTACGGAAGTATTCCCAATCATCAAATATAGCGGGAGCTACACTACATGTATATCATAAGACATATAACTACATCAATATACAAATCCTCTACTTATATATACAAAAGTACTATAAAATGCCACAAAAATCACAAAACTAAGTTCTCAAAGCTATCCTCCAAGATTTTCATGCCTAGTCAACTTCTAATCCTCTATCCCACCCTATCGGGTATAAGTTCGTACTTATTTGGAGGTAAAAAAATAGTAAGAGTGAGCCAAATACTCAACAAGTACAATATAATTAATGATAATATACAATATATTTTAAATGGAACATGGAAGGAGATAGGAGCATGATATATGATGCATAACATGAAACATGAATAAATATGTTTTTAGAATATAAATGACTTTTTATATTTTACCTTTTTTCTCTTAGGGTTCCAAAACATACATAATTTTTTTTTTATTTTTGCAGATCAATGCTAGTAGGCCTTACTGACTAAAGGAGCGGTCGATCCTAATCTGGATTATATTTGCATTTACACAATCAAAAGTCATCTCCTCCTATTCAATACCTAGAGGTGGGCCATCTACATATAATCCCTATAGACGGGTCCTTAGCTGCGTGCGGCCCTTAGGAGACAATGATTTTTCGTTATAATATACTAAGGTATGCCTAGGAATATCACCTGCTAAAAAATACGGTTAGGATAATCCTTGAGTTTTTACTATAATATCTATGGAATACCAGAGAATAATATCCTCTGAAATATAAATTTGTGGTCCAGGTTTTACCATTTCTTATTCTTTAAGGGAAAGTCCATCAAACTTCTTTCACAAAGTTCTCACTTAGGGAGAACGAATCATACACATATCAAATTGTGGCATTTCTTTTGTATACTTGCATAATTTTCATATTTCTTATGGCTTTAAATCTTCACATGACTTAAATTATATACACGAACATCATAAAGTATAGAAAAATAGAAATTCTTACCACTATGTGTCAAACATGACTTTAGAGCTTCTGAGACAATCAATCCCTTCGTAACAGTTCACAACAATATTTTCAAAATATACAATTAAGTATATACAAATTTACAAGCAATTTAATAACAAATAATCAGAGTAAAATGATAACAATGCTAGGGTTACATTTATCTAAAGCCAAATCATGCATGAGTCTCAAATCAACCAGTTAAATAATGTTAGGGCATGGGGTTAGGGTTTCATGTGCACAAAATCAGACAAAACTTGAAAATCGGACACCAAATTTGTAAATTATCATGCTCAAGATGTGGGTTTCAATTATCTAAGGTCGAATCATGCAAAAAATCAAAAATAAACAGATAAAATGGTTCGGGTGTGCGTTAGGGTTTTCGGTGAGAAATATCGCACAAATCTCACAAATCGAACATGAAATCGAAGTGTTTTCATAAGTAAATCATGGGTAATGGAAAATATAAATTTAATTGGGTATTGAGGCGAGAATACCCGACAAAAATGAAATAAAAGTACAAGAAAATGAAAGATGAGAGTATGGTTGCACTTGCCTCGACCCAATTTATCACTTCTCTAACTAACTCAAGCTTAGAATCGGACTCGGGAATCTCAAATTCCTCCTTCTCTCTCTTCCTCTTTCCTACTCTCTCTTTCTCTCCTCTATGTGGAAACCCCAAAAAATGATTCCTGAAAACTCTCGCGAGTTTTTTATTTCATGGGCTAGCGCCTAGCAGGCGCTCCCTCGCACATTTTAGCGCTTACCCTAGGTGCTCGAGCGCCTAGCAGGCACTGAGGTGCTGCTTCGGGTGCCCGCGGTGCCGCTTGAGGCTCCCGGCGAGCGCCTAAGTCGGGGCCACTCACTACTTCTAAAATACAATTTTTTTCATATAAATTAAATCTAATTTTAATTATATTAATTTAATTACCCATAATTACGATATTCAGAATCTAGTACATTACAATTCTCCATCACTTATAGATATTTTACCATCAAAATTTAACGAATCCTAAAATTCAATAATCGGAAAAAATCCCTTTCGGATTCCTACTTCACTTCCTTGAAGAAAAGATCCTTCCTAGAAAACTTTAGCCCAATGAATCATCCTAAGTCTCAAAAATGATCGTTTACTTGGATTCTCGATCTTATTCTAAAATCTCTAGGTCATGAGCCACATGCTATCATTACGCTACTATGATTGGCCATTTAATTGTACACTAAAATCAACTTGCAATACTTGTCCAATGATTTTTATCAGACACCTAAGCCACATAGTAGCTATAGCCCCAAGAAACTCCGAAGATATCGATGCATCTAAGGCAAAACCAATAATTCTCAAATTATAATCAATTTGGGAAATATAACTAAAGCAAATTCCTAAAATTGCAATAAATGGGTCATCCTCGTTTGCTAATCCACAATTATCCAAATTTCTAAAATCATTGTTGTTCCAACAACCCCAAAATAAAACCACAAGGACTTCTCATATCATAATTTATAGCTTCAATACTTCAAATACAATTCCGTCTCCCAAATTAAGACTACAACGTCCCATTACCCTAGTATTAGAACCTACTCATGGTTCACCTTCCACATTTCCTATGAAACATCGAAAACATCACAAATCTAAAGACTCCCAATATCATATTATCGGTACTAATGCCCATCTTCCTTAAAAGATATCGGGATTCGTCTTCTCAATTCTTAAGTAGATTTTTCCGTTAGCACTATCATATGATCATCTCTTCTTAAGGCATAACTATTTAGACTCTTAAAATTATTAGACAATAACTATCTCCAAAAGTAATACCCATAAGTCTTCAAACGAGAGACTTTAATTGCTAACTCCAAACCATGGGTGGAGTAACTCTAATCCTGAACTTCTCCCCCACTTAATCTAAGGGCAACTACCCACATACGTTGCAGGAAAAATATAATCCTAAATCTTCCTCAAAAGCACCACATTTTATGGCAATTTACTTGATCCATTAGGAATCAAGCCAACGACATGGTCAACAATTACCCTCCATTTCTTGAGAACTATCCTCACATATCTTATTCCAACAAATGCCGGTCATTCCCAAGCCAAACACCCTATAGACACTACAATTCTCAAGGAACATTGAACGTACATCTTGCTAGATTCACCTAGGCCTAAGAGAAACGTACACTTGTAATATCAATTTGCCTTTCCCAAATGTGCCCTTACTCAAATCTCTACAGGACCACATTCAATCTATCAAAAAAACTACATACCAAACATGACACTGGACTTCTTCAAAATCCGACCCATGGATAAGGACAATCCTTGATCACGTGACTGACTGTCCACAAAATCTCTTTATCCTTCCAACCCATGATTGGCTTAGCCTTCTAACTTATGTGAGGTAAACATTACCTTACCTCCTTCCGGACATTGGGTCACGGTAACGCCATTCCAATCCTCAGGATCTATATTTTAATTACTATAGGATCTGAGCCACCCAAAAGTTCAAGTGCTTAATCATTATTACAACGACTATGATTCGATATCCTCAAATTCGCTAATACCAGAAATCAACTCTAAGTTATTTTGACCACAAGACATCTATTTCACCTTATCCATCTCACTTATCATGCTATCCAAGCATCCCCAATCCTAGTCCTTAGATCAAAACTAACCTAAGTTAATCCTCAAGGTATCCTCCTTACAACTTCTCCTTCTCCTGGTTATCGTTCGGACTAGATTCCTCAAGACTTCCAAGTCTCACCATCATACGTAGCAAATTTGAATACCCAACCTCTTGGTCACACAGCTTGCCTCCTCCATGCGTAGATCTCGTCTAGGTGACATGATCAGTTACGAATATCTTTTTTAAATAAAGACAATGTGGGTTTGTTCATAACTCGAATACTAACTAGGACAATGTAAGTTAGGCAATCAAACTTATCTGCTAATTCTTAACTTAGTTCTAGCCTAAGTTATACAAACTAGGGCAAATAGATCTATCCGGTCGAATTTGATTATTCTACAACTTCATCTACTTATTCAATCTATCTTACTCTAACCTAAATTTTCGTATAAGATTCAGATCAAAATCTAAGGTATCTTTTTCTCTGATACTGATTGTGACGGATTATATTTTTTCTAATCAAAATCTAATAGAATTTTGACAATAAAACGGATACCAAACTAATATAACCTGTACAAATATCCTTGTACAACACAATATACAACTATAACATTACTACACAGAACCCAAAAAGCCATAACAATTATGTAGCACCAATATCATAACTTTGGGTACGACGTTGGCTCAGATAAGATACTATTAGGTACCTATACAAACCATAAAAGCCTATGAAAGTATTCACAACCATCAAATACAATGAGAGCTACAAGTACATGTACATCATCAGACATACAACTATATTAATATACAAATCCTCCACTTACATATACAAAAGTACTACATAATGGTATAAAAATCACGAAACTAAGTTCTCAAAGCTATCCTCTAAGATCTTAATGTCTATCCAACTTCTAATCTTCTACCCTGCCCTATCGAGTATAAGCTAGTGCTCATCTGAAGGAAAGAAAAACAGTAAAAGTGAGTCAACTACTGAATAAGTACAATATAATCAAGAATAATATACAAAATATTCAGAATAAAATAGAGAAGGGGATAGGAGTATGATATATGATGCATAATATGAAATATGAACAAATACATTTTCGAAATATAAATAACTTTATATATTTTATCTTTTTTCTCTTAGGGTTTTAAAGCATGTATAAATTTCTTTATCTTTGTGGACCAGGGTCAGTAGGCTATATTGATTAAAGGAGTGGTCGTTTGTAATCTGGATTGTGTTTACTTCTACACAATCAAAAGTCATCTCCTCCTATTCAAGACACAAAGGCGGGTCATTTATATATAATCCCTATAGACAGAGCCCTAGCCGCACTTGTCCCTTAGTAGACAATGATCTTTCACTATAATATACTAAGGCGTGCTAAGGAATATTACACACTATAAAATTCGGTCAAAATAATCCTTAAATTTTTATTGTAATATTTATTGTAATATAATAGAAAATACTCCCTCTAAAATATAAATTCATGGTCTAGGTTTTACCATTTCATATTTTTCATGGGAAAGTCCACCAAACTTCTTTTACAAAGTTCTCACTCCGGAAGAACAAATCATACACATATCAAATTGTGTCGTTTCCTTTGTATACTTACATAGTTTTTATATTTCTTATGGGTTTAAATCTTCACATGACTTAAATTATATGCATGAATATCATAAAGTATGAAAAAATAGAAATTCTTACCACCGTGAGCCAAACATGACCTTAGAGCTTTCAGAATAATAAATCTCTTCGTAACAGTTCACAATAATATTTTCAGAATATACAATTAAGCATATACAAATTTATATGCAATTTAATAACAAATAATTGGACTAAAATGATATCAATGCTAGGGTTACATTTATCTAAAGCCAAATCATGCAATATTCTCAAGTCAATCGGGTCAATAATGTTGGGGCGCGTGGTTAGGGTTTCACATGCACAAAACTAGACAAAACTTGAAAATCGGATACCAAATTGATAAATCTTCATGCTCAAGACGTGGGTTTTAATTATCTAAGGCCGAATCATGCATAAAACTCAAAATAAATGGATAAAATGGTCCAAGGGTGGGTTAGGATTTTCGGTGCAAAATACTATGCAAATCTCACAAATTGGACGTAAAATCGAAATATTTTTATATTTAGATCATGAGTAATGCAAAATATAAACTTAATCAGGTATCGGGACGATGATACCCGAAAAATCGAAACAAAAGTGCAAAAAAATGGAAAAGGAGAGTATGGGTGCACTTACCTCGACCCGATTTATCACTTCTCTAACTAGTTTGAGCTCGGAATCAGACTCGGGAACCTCAGATTCTTCATTTTCTCTCTTCCTCTTCGTGCTCTCTCTTTCCTTATGTGGAAACCCCAAAAAATGACTCCCGAAAACCCTTGCGGGGTTTTTATTTCACGAGCTGGCACTTAACACCTAGCAGGTGCTCACTCGCACGTTTCAACGCCTGCCCCGGGTGCTCAAGCTTCCAATGAGCGCACCAAGCTAGGACCTTCCACCACTTCCGAAATTTAATTTTTTCACATGAATTAAATCTAATCTTGATTATATTAATTTAATTATCCATAATTACGATATTCAGAATCTGGTACATTACAGTTCTACCATTAATAGTCAAATAATTTTTTTTATTAAATTGAGAGGGCAATTACATACCAAAAGTAGCACCTCCTAATAATAGTCTTGAAATAGCTCAATGTATATAGACAAGAACTCTGGCTATAAAGGAAACTCCTCCCAAACCATGGAAAAAAGAAGAGAAAAAAATATTTAAAAAAAGACACTCAAATGTTTGAGTACACTAAATCGAGTAAAATCCTCCTAATACACACTCATTCCCATCCTATTTTTATTTTCTATAATTACATTCTAGCCTTTCATTTTAAGAAGAATGATTACAACTTGAGCATCGGAGAATTCGTTGGGGAGCAAGTCTCGTATACCTTTTATTACAGGTTTATTTTGTTATAATGTGTAGGACACAGATTTGAATCTACGAAGACCAGACGCGACGCTATTCAGACCTACTTAAGAGAATATTCAACTTCCTAATTCCTAATTAATATTATATTTTTTAACATTAATTTTTATTTGTTAAATTTCAATCTAGTGGGTTAAAAAAATAAAACTACTGCGGCATGTAAGTCGCCGCCGTTTACTTGTTGGAGAATATGGGACATGCGACGCTGTACGGATATTGTAGTACTTGCGGCCCCTCCGAGGCAATTAAATTTTAAATCTAACTGTCCATTGTGTTTTTTTAGTAATAGTAATAATTTTTTATATTTTAATAATAAAAAATATAGGCCGTCGTCAATGACATCACAGCGCTTCTCAACTTTAGTAATTGGGGGCGGTGGCGAGGTCCTGACGTGTCGTCAGGATAGATGCACGATGTAAAGTATGAGATAATGGAAACAATATCCAACCGCTGGTCGAAAAGAATGGACAGTGGCTTCCAGCATCAAGAATTCTTTGGGTTTTCAACATCAAAATGCAATCGCAGCTTCTTCTACGCCCTGCTTTCTTTTCTTCGCATTCCCATCACCCCAAATCACCTGCTCTTTGTTTTCCAAGCAGGCCCATATGCAGCAGCCTTAGAAAGCAGAGCCCAGCAGTTCCCAAAACCGTTAGGCTATCCCTTTCTCTCTCACTTTTCGGGTCGGGTTTCTTCTTGGGTCCCCTCATTGATGGACTTCATTCTAGAGTGAAGCTTGTAGTCTACCAAAATGGATCACTTGAAATTGGCCCTCTCCACACGAACATCTGGGTTAGAACTTGCGTTTCAGAATTTACCCCCGCCCCCCAAAATTTTTCGTTGGTGCTTGTTTTTTTCTTTGCATTGAAAATTCTAAATCTTCTTGGAATTTTTATTCATATGTTATCGATGTTGTAGGTTCCTGTTCTGCTGGGATTATTCTACAGCACTGTTGGCATGTTGCAACTCTTGTTAGATGAAAGGGCGTCTTCCAATGTGGGAGAAGGAAGCTTCAGGAAAACGGCTGCCTCACTCTTGTCAGTAATTCTATGAAAGAGGATAAACGTTTACTAGTTTTGGTTTCTTTGAATAAGCTATTAGGAGAAACTTCACAATGCTTAATAAGATTTTTTTTTTTGGGCAAAAGCTGAATAAGATCTTGGCTGCTCATTTTACAATAAATCATTGTAGAGGTCAAAATAGATTGCGGCAGAAATCCTGTTTCTCCTAACTTGTAGAACATAGAAGCTATTTGAAGTCAAGCCGAGCAAGTATATGGCCTGATATTCTACCCACCCTAGCGAAGATCCAGTAGGAAGATGCTGGCGTCCATGGAAGCATGGGCAAAGTTTGAGCAGGCCTGAACTCATACTGTACAAATTGAACCATTTAGTGTGATGGGTAACCAACCATATTAATTTGTTTCTTTGTTTGTACCTATGCTTGTTGATAATGTGGAGGTGCCTTTGATGTATGGCATAGTGCTCTGCTGCTGTTCATCGAATTAAGTGCTGAAATGTACAAAGCTGGAGTAGCAGATAACACTGAAGCCTACATATTATTTGCAGCAGCAGAGTTTATATGGCTACTCGTTGATAGAACATGGCTGGGGTTTACCCTTGCTTGCATACTAGGCCTCGCCTGCCAACTGGCTGAGATCCCTATTATGAAGTAAGATAATTTTTGACTAACCCATGCATCTTCTTTAATATTACTACATATATAATGTCAAATTCCAAGAATTTGATCGGTCATTCTTATGCTTGTTTTCAGGTTCTTGCAACTTTGGTACTATCCTCAAGCCAATGTTCAAATCTTTGGTCAGGTGATGACATTAACAATATCTAATTAGTAGCAGAGAATACTTCTTTACCCAATTGCTACAGTAGCAAAGGGAAAAAAAGTGATTTTTTTTATTCTACTATAATTGATTTAGTGGGTGAGATCAATGTGAGTAGTCACCAGTCCATGGGATTGCCCACTGTTTACTAATCGAGTGTGTCACATTCCAGTTACGTAATTAAACATTTGCATGAAATACTGACTAATGACATATATATAATATGTCATAAATTCGGATCAAATAAGTTAATTAAATATTTAATTAATTTTTAAATATTATTTTAATAAATCTCAAATCTGAGTATGAGAAATCAAATACACAAGACTCAACAAATTAAATCCGTACAGGACCCTATCAGATAATCATCTTGACAAAAACTATATGATTTTCTTTATAAATAATCGTAAGGAGAATAACCAAACAATACATCAACTCATCTACATATTATAAGAAATCCGACAGTATTAGAATATACTAATCCAAAGCCTAAACTCGATCGATCCAATAACCAAAATATAACCCATATAGATCTAAATAATATCAGAGTGTTATAATACTTACCGAAATATACAATACTACATTATATCTCATCTATACTCCTTCAATACATGCGAACCCTCTACTCTAAATGGGCAAATTAAAAAACATAAATTTAAAATTTAATAAGTATCATATAGGTTTATAGATATAATAACAACATACCCTATAAATTAGAAGGATGGTCCAGAAACAAATTTCAAAACCAATAACGAATATAAATTGGATATCTGATTATCTTATAAAATTTTAAATATCGGATGGACAGGTCGGGTTAACTACAACTAGAACTCAAAATTTTCTGCAAAATCTCCCCATTAAGAGAGGTGCCACGGATGCAACACTAAGCCACAGAGACGACAGTTAATAAAATATAGCCACAGATAGGACCTTGCCACAGAGATGGTAGTTAATAACAGATAATCACAGATAGGGTCTCGCTGCAGATACGACGGTCAATAACATATAGCCAATCAAATCAGATTCCCAATCAAATCAAATGCCTAAACAAATCGGATATCCAATCAGATCAGATACCCAAACTGAAAAAGCGCTTTTTGTGCTAACATGAACAATCAAGTTTCGATCCTGATAAAAGTATAACGGAAGCAGTATATATAATAACAAATATTCGATACACGTAAAGGATATTTAGTACTAGATTCTAACGAGATAACAAGCATGCACAATATATATGACGATGAGCAATAATGATAAAGACACGATTTTTGGTGATGAAGTGAAAACTCGATACCCACGGTAATTGAGAAAAACACTCCGGGCTTCAACGGCCAGGGAAGCAATGCACTATAAAAATCAACTTACAGACCGAGTCGTAACGACACGCTAACTTGGCCGACTTACTCCCGTCACGTGATCCCTACCAAGGAACTCCTTGGATTTGCCCGCGGCAATGGAACCGGACACCTTCCGGTCTTCATGTCAATCTTCACTCGAACCACTTGAATTTTCAATCACGATCGAGTCTCCTTCTTCACGAACTAACGTCTCCAACGATGGTAGAAGGTAATATTTCAATGGTTAAAGAAGGTTGGTGAGAAAACTTATTTGAACATAAAGAGCAATCCTGTAGTGTTTGGTTTTCTTAAGAGAAGCAATAACAATAAAGCATGAGAGGCTTTCTTCTCAAGGAGGCACGAAAATACTCTGTCAATAGTGCTTAGGGTTCCAAAAACTTAAGCCTAGTATTTATAGAGGGCTCCAAATTTTCGTTTAAAAATTTGCCGGTTGCACGGGCGCTCGAGCTGCGCTCGAGCGTGTTGCGGGCACACGGAGGGTTTCCAGAGGAACCCTACGTGCGCTCAAGCGAGTATCGAGCGCTCAGCGAGCAGGATACATTCTGGTTTTTCGGCTCGAGCGGATATCGAGCGCTCAGTGAGCGGGATACATTCTGGTTTTTCGGCTTGAGTGGGTATCGAGCGCCAGGCGAGCCGGGTACATTCTGAATTTTAGGCTCTAGCAGGTATCGAGCGCCAGGCGGGCACGGGGACTTCGGACGGGCTCTAGCGACAAGAGGGCGGAACGGACAAAACGGACTTTAACCCGACAACCCACAACTCGACATTAATATGATAATACATATGGTCACGGAATAAGCCAACTAGACAAATGTCTTTAACACAAACAAATCAGATGCCTAATCGGATCGAATGCTCAAACAAATCAGATGCCAATCAAATTGGATGCCCAAACAAATCAGATACTCAATCAAATCGGATGCCCAAACAAATTAGATGCCCAAGTAGATCAGATACCCAAATAAATCAAATGCCCAATTGGATCGGATGCCCAAACAAATCAGACACCCAATCAAATCGGATGCCCAAACAATTCAATTGCCCAATCGGATCGAATGCCCAAACAAATTAGATGCCCAATCAGATCGTGATCTGTGACAGAATCGAATAGCTAGATAATCATATCACATGCGCAACATATCATAAAGAGATAGCTTAAAGTCTAGATCAATACATTCAAAGTCAGCTGTGTGAGATATGCCAAATCCCCTATCGTATAAACAGAATGATATACGAGTATATATACAATTCAGACGCTTTTCGGAGTTCCATAAAATTATAAAATCCTCTAAAATCATAGAACTCAAATAAAAACTCCTAAATAGAATAAATAAATAGAATATATAAAAATAAATGCATATAAATAAAATATCCAAATAGTAATCAAAATATATCAGATGCTAAATTAGATAAAAGATAGGGGTTATAAATACTATATTTGATTTTATACTAAGTAGTCTAACAGAAGGATACTCCGGAGTGCCCAAACTGAGCTTTCCCTCTCTACTATGTTCGCATCTTGCCTCTCTCTCTCCTCCTCCTCTCTCTTTCCATGCATTCTTCCGTCCACATGCCTCTGCTGCGCACCCACCAGTGCTGCACCTCCTTCGCCAATGCCACCTCCTCTCTACCACGCACGTCACTCCTTTCGTCTCCTTCCACTTCTCTTTTTCTCTCCTCTTTCTCTCTTCTGTTGCAAATTCCTCTGCGCTGCGCTTCTGCTTCCCAATTGTTGACAGCAATTCCAACATGAACAGCGACTCCTACCACGGTGGTAACAATCCTACGATGGCATTGGTAGCAACAATGGTGCATGTAAGCCCCTCAAAAACTTCCTCTCTCTCCACCGTATCTCATTATTCATTTTTCACAATTTCGCTGCTTTTTCCTAAAATTGGTATTTGCAAATACAAAATCAGTATCAACAAAGAAAAATGAAGGATTTGCTTAACTCGACTTTTAGATATATCCTCCAACGATAGTGGCGGCTTCTTTGTATGGCACGCGATTTCCTTCACTGAGACCACTGTATAAATTGGAGGGTAATTAGTCGAAAGGGCTTTGTCAGCCCCCATCTCTAGCGCCGATTCCTCCGGTCGGCAGTCATAGCATCTCCTTGCGCCACCTTCCCTCCCTCTCCTCTCTTTCCCCTTCCTCCCCTTTTTCGTCTCCTTTTTCTTCCTTTTTCTCTGCGCCCCATGCCTCCCTTTTATATATAATAATGATATTATTAATATTAATATTAATATTGCTATATTTTTCTTTTTCTTTTTTTTTATAATCTAATTTAACCCTAATTAAATAAAAATTTAAGATACTACATAATATGTGTGAAATACTAGTCCCAAAATGAGGTCAACAATTATAAATTTGACCACCAACCTCTACAACATGCTAAATTGCCTTAACAAATGCAAATCCTAACTAGTATCCTAATTACAATCTACTTGTTATATGTCAAATTTCATCACAAATAAATACAAAAAAATATCAAAATCATAATCTAGAACTTCTAAAATTAATTATTCAAATGGTGACCTCTGAAAAATTGCCCAGTCTCCCACTGCCACTTGATGTTGTACCTACTAATCTAAATTATAATGAGTTTGTAAAGATGAGATTAAAACTCAATAATGTGTAACAAATATGATACAAATAAGACACCATAACCATAAAAAAAAAAAAGGGTTAACACAACATGCACAAAATGGCTAAAACCTTAAAACCAAGGACTAGTGATATAACCCAATGGTAGAGCTAAAATATAAAGTCGATATGTTTATATATTATATTTTTATAAATACAGCCATAAACAACTATTATTACCCACGGGTGGGCCTCTTTGAATCTTTGTATGCAAATAATATAATGGACTTGTTACTAACTATATTTATAATCAATTATTTTACAATAATTTTCTTGAAACGAAAAATCTCTACAAAAATAAGCTTATTTCTGCAACTTATGAAAAAAATGCATAACTTGATTATTCTTGTAGAGATTATCATAGCTTAAGATATAATAGATACATGTAATGAGGTTCTATCATAAAATTTTAAGATTTGTGGGTAGCATCAAAAAATTATATAAAAATAGAAACTGTATTTGGTCATGCAAGTAAACCACGTTCAATGAGGAACACAATTGAGCACATGCATGGAAGTTATAAATACCTAAACATAGAATTTCATTGAAGTGAAAGAGAAAATTCTAAAATTTTTATAGAAAATGAAAAAAGGAGTGAGAAATATACTTACATTGCTTGGATATTCCAAGAAATTTTGATTTCCTCCAACAATCACCCTTTCTCATTTCTATCCTCTTATCTCTCTTATCTTTTTCTCTTTCTCTACGTGTCTCAAAATTTTCAATAGAAAATGACAATTATCTAATAATACAATAGACCAGGTAGACAGACGCATGTACGCCAATCATTTGCGCATTAGGCATAACTTTTTGCCTACTTTTATCTATTCTATATATGGGCACCTGGTCATACATCATCTGAACTCATTAAAACACTCACTAACTATTACATAAAAGGCAAGATGAAATCAATATGTAACAATTATTATAGATTACGAAGAGAAATAAAAGATTTAGAGGAAAAGAAGATGAAAAAGGTCTAGACAATGAGAAAAAGAAAAGAAAAAAAGGCTTGGGAGAGTAACATCACAAAGATAATGAGATAATCATAACTACATTCATCTTCATTTCACAACATATACCTTACAAGCATTGTAGGGTATGCATACGCTCATTACCCTCCCGACTCATTAGCATTATAGCCCTGATACTAATGCTCTTAATTCTTCCTATACTATGAAATACTGGCGTTTATCCTTCCTTCCAATTCCATATTTATATAATGATACTCCCTCTTTGAAGGCATCATTGTCCACAAGGATGATTAGAAGAATGGTCCTTATGTAAATGCGCTAATTATTACATCAATGAAATCTAAACTCAACTAATGCTAGTCTAATAAAACTAATATACTAGCATGAAGTGTTATTCTTCTTCTCAAATATGATTGTAAGTCTGAAGGTAAACTTGTCTAGTCCTTGATTTTCATGTAGTTGTGTAAATGGATTGTATTAGATTTATTGACGAAGACACAGCCCCTTAGCTTACAATGTTGGAGAAAGTGCAAGCTGAAATTGTAATTCTACCCTTGATCGCTACAACTACTGACATTGGAGTCCTTGCTGTGGTGTTGTTTTCTGTAGTGCTGGAAGTGAGTAATGTCGTCTCTGTTACTACCATTTTGTGTGCCAATAATTGGTTGATGAGCTGATTTCTGATACGTGACTGTAGTTTTTTATTTTTTATTTTTTTCTTAAGTTATTATTAATTTGTTCATTTAATTTGTTTAGTTATTTATTTCATTTGATAGAATATTGGGCCACGTGTAACATAGCACCTACCATCTTCACTATATGTAGCCCGTCACTGTTGAGCAAAAGAAAGTAATAAATTATTTGTCTCTCTCTGCTCTCTCTCTTCATCTCCCCGGTTTTCCCTTTCTCTGCTTTCCTCTCTTCCTCTCTCTCCCTGCCGTTTCCCTACTTCTCTCTCTTTGCATCACGGCCCTGAGGACCTCAGCCATTTCCCTTCCCCTTTTTTCCTTCTAATTTTCCTCTGCTAATCTCCCCTTCGGCCGTCCTCTTCTCTGTCTACGCCATCGTTCCACTCTTGCCGGGGCCGTCATCAATCATGCATGTATCAATTTCCTGGCTTGGTAAGTTACTGGATTGTATATTGCTAAATTATGCTACTGTGTAAATAAGACATTGTGTAAGAAATTGAAATCTCACACAAGGGGTTTGTGAGAGTTTAACCTCGCAAGTATAATGAGGAACTCATAACTAAATTCATCTTCATTTCACAACATACACGTTACAAGCATTGTAAGGTATACATAGGTTCACTACTTTCCTAACTCATATTACCATGATATCCCTAATACTAATGCTTTTTCTTCTTCCTATACTATGATATAGTAGCATTTTTCTCTCCTTCCTATTCCATATTTACATAATACTAACCTTAATACTTAAACTTGGATCACTCACATAATTGGATATAAATCAAAAACTAGGACTCAGGTGTCATGTTTCTCCATTTCTAATAAAATTTTCGTTTTTAAAATTTTTGTACCTCAATAATTAAAAAATATATATATAGATATTCCTCTTGAATTTTATGGGCCAATAGACGATGGATTTCAAATATATATCCAATTCTCTCTAAGATTTCAAATGGTTCATTGAACGTAGGACTTCACTTTCTTGGGACTTCACTTTCCTTTTTACAAAATCACATTACCCTTTTTGTTAAGAATATAAAGTCACTCCGTTAGAGGTACAGCTTAATTCTTATTCAATTTGCATAACTCTTTTGATGGTATTGGGCCACTTAAAGCCTGTCCTCGATCATTTGCTCTTCTTCCATTGTCTCTTAAATTAAATTTGGCCCTATAAATCTTCAGTTTTCAACTTCTTCACTGTTTTTTAAAGACTTATATTTCCTCTTATGGAATGCCTCAAATGATACTATGTCAATACTTGCATGGTAAATGCCATTGTAAATGAACTCAATTAATGATGAGTAGTTGTCCCAATTACCTTTCATCTCTAATAATGCAACTCTAAACATAACTTTAAAATCTAGATTATCCTTCTTGATTATCCATTGATTTGCAGACAAAAGTAAATACTAACCTTCAACTTTATGCCTAATTTTTGTTGCACATTTTCTTAAAATTTAGATACAAATCTTTTATTTTTATCCAATACAATTGAAAATGGTACTCTTTCAATAAAACTTTTAGAATGGTAAAAATGTGTGATGAAGTTAATCTCTCATTCAATTCCAAAAAAATTATTTCATATAAATCGTGGTGACATTATTTTAGATCACCCAAGTTAGTGACATGCAATGCTAGAGAAAATTTTCATAAATCTACAATAGTAGCTAGCTAACCGAAGGAAGCTATGTGTCTCGGCCATGTTTCTAGGTTGTTTCCAATTAGTGACCACTTCTTCCTTCTTTGGATCCATCGATGTATCTCCTCTAGAAACAAAGTGACCTAAAAATATCGTGTCCTCTAGCCGAAATTTAGACTTCTTTAACTTTACAAGTATATCAAAATGTTGTCTATGAAATCTACTATACAATTATCTAGAAAGTGCATTGAGCATCTAATTTATCAAGCCCATAAAACTGTATAGGCTTTATCATATCAAATGGCAACACAAAAATTTTATGATGGACATACATTATTTAAATGGCTATCTTTAGTATACTCTTATTAATTATCAATTGATGATAATTCCAACGAAGATTAACCTTAGAGAAAATTTATTCCCATTACAATCTAATCAAATAAGACATTTATTCACAATAAAGAATACTTGTTATTGATTTTAATCTTATTTAACTTTCGGTAATAGATACACAACCTTAGGGACTTGTCTTTCTTTTGTACATACAAAATCAGAGTACCTTAAGGTGATACACTTAATTAAATAGATCTCGTACCTAGTAATTCTCTTAATTGTTTTTTCAACTCTTAATTTTGAAGGATAAATTCAGTATGGAGCATTGGGATTTGACATTGCCCTAAAACCAAGTCAATAGTGAATTTAATCACTCAATGCGATGGCAAGCCCAACAAATGTTTTGGAAACACATTCTAAACTTTTCACACCACTCGTATCTCATCTATAAACACATTATGGCTTTCGGTGAAAGTAATATAAGCAAGATAAGATTGACTCCCACCACACATTGAATAACATATGTGCAACATAGAAGTTATATGTAATTGATCACAACCCTTAACTCCTCTATACTCAAAAGGTTGACTTCAGGGACAGAAAATATATAATCTTGTAGAAACAACCATGTTAGTATGAATATAAGCTAATCAATCCATGTGTAATATAATAGCAAATTTTACCATATTTACTAACATCAAATCTGTTAGCAATTCATATTTATTAACCAATACTATACATTTAGTATATACAATGTCCAATAACATTGGCTTTCCTATAGGGGTGGACACCGCTTATGTGCACTCTAGGATTCTTGGTAGGGTATTCAAGTGACAGATCAAATTTAGATATACAAATGTGTGGAACCCATATTAGTTAGTACGTGAGGTGAGTTTGAAAAATGAATTACCTCCAACCACCAAAAGTGAGGCTTGAGCATCTTGCATGATGATGGCATAAGACTTACCTGCCACATAAGCTTCCAGGGTAACTTCTCTTTTAAAAAAGGGGCAATCCTTAAATACATATCAAATTTTTTCACAGTCATAGTAAGTCCCTCACTTCTTATAAGAGGAGCACCCATCATGGAATCTTCCACAAAAATCACATGCAGAACTGGTGCTCCTTGCACATTAGAGGACTTCTTGGCTCCCCTGTCTTGGGATTTGGACTTCTTGTTAGATATATGTGAAAGATCAAGTGACAAATAAAATTTAGATATATAAACGAATGCGTGGGCCCCATATTAGTTAGTACATGAGATAAGTTTGAAAATTGGAAAGTTTACCTGTGACCACCAAAACTGAGGCTTGAGCATCTTGCACGGTGATGGCATAAGCCTTACCTAACACATTAGACTTCAAGGAAACTTCTCATGTCTAAAAAGGGGCAATCCTTGATTATATATCCCCTTTTTTTTCACAGTTATAGTAAGCCCTTGACTTCTTATAAGAGGGGCACCCATCATGGAATCTAACACAAAAATCACACGGCATAACCGGCGCTCCTTGCATGTTGAGGACTTCTTGGCTCCCCCATCTTGGGATTTGGACTTCTTGTTCGATCTAATTGATCTAAAAGTCAAGCTGCCTCAGTTTACATTCATTTTTTTGGAAAAAACAATTTGGCTCTTTTTAGCTCTTGTTCAAAAAAAAAAACCCTTGATCAAACATTTTTTCATATATCCTTAATTGTAAGAGCTCTAATTATTTCCATATTACATTATCCAAGTGCCAAAGAAACGTTCTAACTCTCCTAACTTTGTCTAAAACCACATGTAGGACAAATGGACTAATTCTGTAACCTATGTTTCATACTCGGCATTATTACAACCTTCTTACATTAAAAACTCAAATATCTTTTTTTTTTTTTAAGGCTGGTGGGAAACATTTTTCATAAAAGGCCTCCATGGATGTCTCCTAAGTGATTTCCACATTTCCTTGGCAAAAAACCATCATTCTAATTGCTAACCAATCAACGACCTTACTATTTAGCTTATGAGTTGCCAATTTGACCTTCTCCACATGCAATCAACCACTTTAAAAGGCTTTTCTACTCAATGGATGTAAATCTCCGCCTTTGTAGGATTTTGAAGGATCAAAAACTCTAAGACTCATTGACTTGAAAATCTCTGCCATCATTATTTCTACCCCACCTCATCATACCTCAATTTGTGCAACACAAATCATCTAATTCAAGAAGACTCACCCTCTCCTTTGTCTCCAGACATATCACCCCAAAATAGATTAGTTTAGGGGATATCTCCTAAAATGTGTATGAAATCTCTCAAATGACTTGCTCTGATATCACAAAATATCACATCCTAGTTAAATAATTAAGCATAAGGCTCAAATATGAATACAAACATTTATATATATATATATATGTGTGTGTGTGTGTGAGAAATGCACATTCCAATATACGGTCAATAATTACGATTCTGATCGTCAACTTATACAATATCATGAATTGTTTTAACAAACACAAACCATAAATGGTATATTATATAAATTATAACCCACTTACAATATGTTAAATTACATCACAAATTACCATAATAAAACATATTAATCATAACCTAGAACTTATGAAATTAATTCTTCTAGTGTTGACGTTTGAAAAATGGTCCTATCACCCACTACCACTCAATGGCAAGCCTACTAATGTAAAATGTGGTAAGTTTGCAAAGGTTGGCCAAAAGCTCTTGGAGACCTGAGAAATATGATACAAGTAATATATAAAAATGGTACAAAAAGGGGATAAAATATAGCATGTGCAAAACAATGGAACCTTTGGAATCAGGAGCCAACTATAGCCCCCACTGGTAGGGCCAAAATAAAAGTTCAATATATTTATATATTGTTACTCATTAAATGAGACCATAAGCTATTATTATAACTTTTGGATAAGTCATTCCAAAACTTTGTATGCAAATAATATAATAGACATGCTACGTGTTATAATTACGGTTAAGGATACCTTGTATTGGTTCTCTTTAAAAAAAAAAAAAAAACTTTGTAAGAATGTGTTTATTTTCAGCACTTATAAACAGAGTCCATAACTTGTTTATTATTGCATAGATATCCATGTCTTGAACAAATAGGCACATGAGGTTTCACCACAAAATTTCATGATTTTTTGCAAATATAACAAATTTTGCAAAAGGAACTATATTTGTTCAAGCATGTAACCCAAATTCATGGAAGAATACAAATGAATACATGCATGGAAGTTATGAACTTATAAACTCAGAATTACATCAAAGTGGAAGAAGGGAAATCTGAAATTGGAGTACAAAATGGAAGGAGCAAGAAACACATTTGTTTTGCTTTGATATTTCAAGAAAATTTTCCTCCAAAAATCATCCCCCCCCCCCTTCCCTCTCTCAAAAATCAAACATGACCCTGTGTATTTATAATGCAGTCTAGGCACAGCTCTCTGCTTCAACACTGCATGTGTACCTTTTATATTTGCATCAGGTGCAGCTTTCTGTTTAACCTACGTATGTGCATCTATATAAATCCATCAGGCAAAATTTTTCTGTTTATTCTGAGCATGTGTTTCATCATATGTCCATCATGTGCCATTGTGAAAGAATTTCCTTTAGTCCCATTAGAGTACACACTGACTTTAATACTTAAACATGAAATATACAAATAATTAGATGCAAAGTACTAAAAATTCGGACGCTTGCGTTAGACAACGAGATTCAAGCCCTATGAATGAATTTATATTTCTGCTGTAATGGAGTTTCTCTGAACAGTATAAAAAGAACCACTGTATATTTTATAAATCTTGCTGTATCCTTTCATCAACATTCCTTTCTAATTAAGTATTTTGGGTCCCATGCAGGGATTAGTCAGCTGGACCATCACTTGCTATTTCGTCTACGTGCTATTTCTGATCAATTTATCACGATGGCTGAAGTCTACCTTCATTGCCAGAAACGCCAAGTGCAGCTCCTAAGCCTATTCAGCCGGTAAATAATACCGTAAGAAGAAGCATCCGTGAGACCAAGGCTAGTCACTTGTTGGCTCATGCTTTTGAGATGAAGACAATAATGATCTGAAAAGCAAATTCTTTTTTGTAGCCTGCAGCAGTGACCTTGTCATGTTAATGCTATGAACTGATCCTCGGACCGACATTTTGGCAATTGATCAATGGCAGCTCTAGATATTTCAATAGGTGCATTGCCTGATGGTCTGGCAATTAGTAGTTTGCAAAAAGCAATATCGATAATAACAAAGTTTTAAATTTTATTAAATGGGATTGGTTATATAAATCATACTTTAAGTTGAAAATTAAACTTATTTCTTAGTTTAATCAGTACATTAATTTAAGGTTCATGAAACTTGCGTAGAAAAGAACCTAGTTAATATATGTTTAAGTTTTTAGTTTATTTAATGAATGGTTAATCTATGAATATTTATCAGGCACATTAAAGATTTTTATGTGTTAAAATTATGCACATTATCAAACAGTAGTATATATACTTATATAATCTTGTGATATTAGCAAGAGTAGGAGAAATAGCAAAGTGAATGCAATTCTAAGTTTAGAGTCACTTTTTCCCATTTTTTAGAGTGTCAAAATTTTGTAATTAGGAGATGGCCAATTCTAATTTTCCTTTTCAATTCCCACATCTTATAAAAAATATTAATGAAAATTGTGTATTCATTTGAAATCTTTACTTGGATCACAAGATGCATGAGAAGTCATGTATAGAGGCCACACTGAGCCATGTGAAGATGGCACTCTGACCCTACTTAAAGGAAGGATTTGGAAAAAATACAAAAATGATGTATCTTAAAATTTGAATTATTGTATAGATTAATGAGTCATTTGATCTTCCACTACAGGTTAAATTGAAGTGGGTCCGGTCTCTCTCTGCTAAACTGGATCCTGTGCACCACAAATAACGAACAAGAGGTCAAAGGATTGACAGTACTCACTCTCCGATTTATCCTTCGATTTCTCAAGAAATAGAAAGATGGGAGGATGTAAAAGAATGTAATGATGCAAGTATATGAGAGATGTAAGAGGAGGACTGGGCTTTTATAGTGCGATCGATGGGAAGTGGCTTTGAGGGAGTCAGAGGCCAAGGCTCCAATATGTTGTACTTGATGATGGCTAACTAAGGTGCACTGGAGGGGGAACGACTTAGAAAAGAAAAGCTGTGTTAGGGAAAGAGAGTTTGGCTCTTTCTCAATTATTGTTTCTCACTTAAGGGTTGATTCAAGCAGAGATCGATCCTTCCATCCCTTTTTCCTGTGAAGGCAAAGAATATTTATAATGATTCGTGAAGAAGGCTTTAGTGCTAAGGCTTGTGACAGGTGTCTGGACAGAATTTGCTAGCCTGTCTTGACGATGGTCATGGTCGCCATGTCGGTTGTTGCCTTGCGATAGTGATGTGATCACTACAGGTTGTGGTCAACATTGGCTAGACTATTCTGACATAGATTGGCAAGAATTGCTGCTGGCAGGCAAGTGAGGTGTCTCTTGGGGTTGACTTCAATCACCATTGGCAGGTGGCTACCGCACTAACATTTTTTGTGCTGCCAGACTTTTGCTACTGAGTGCGAAGGTTGACTTGGGTCACGATGGGTTGAGTCGTAGAGGCAATCTGTTGATTTTGGCCTATTGTTTTCCTTGGGCCTACTCACAGCAAATAGGATGGCTAGGTGGTCTCCTAGGCCTTACTTCGCATTAAGCTTCGTTGGCAAATGGGGTAATTGTCAGATTGGCCTATATCGTGACTGGACCTATTACTAGCCTCCCATGCCGGGGAACTAGGCCTCTCTCGTCCCTAGTTTGTCAGATGATGGGACATTGCTTGCTGCTCTTGCTCATGTGTCCCTTCCCGAGACAATGCTTCACTTCTTTTTGAGAGTCGCGCTCCTTCCCGAAGCACCTTGCAACTTTTCGTACAAATAATGCACGAAATCAATGCCCTATTTGGAAAGATTTTATTCTGAATCAAAGCCTGGCATCGATTCATTGCCAGTCATTGGCTGACACGTCCTTTCCCTACTAGCTTGCCAACCTTCTCGCTCGGCTTTAAATGGAGGGGCTTCTTACTTTTTGCCTCAAGGTTCATTGTCACACCAGCTATGTGATGTGAGAGTCAGAAGTCGTCTTGGGCCCTTCAATGCCTTGCACTACAATCGGATGGAGCTCTAGAAGATTTGACAATATGTTTGGCACTCATGGTGTTACCTCTACTCAGGCTGTTCTTGTGCCGCCTAGTCCTTACTCTAGCAGTTCTCGTGCCACCACACTTGGTAGCTTAATTGTAGGGTCCTTTTTACTTTCCACCTCCGGGTAGCATTTGGATGTCCTCCTCTGATGGAGTCTCCGAAGGACAGACGTTTCCCAGGATTCTCTTGGATCTGGGGAAGTGGCCTTACCCTCTGTCTCTTCTTAGGAGATCATCGGAGCTTGCTGGAGGTGGAGCTTTTTGATGGGAAGCTTCCCTAATGGTGGTGGAGGTGTTTCATTTCTCCTTATCAGAGAATCACTTCCCATTCATCTCCTACAGTGCCTAGATTTTGGTCAGGACGTGCGATGGGTAGGTAGAGGAAGTCTGTGTCGTGTTTCACCCGCAACTGCCCTCTCTACACGTGTCTTCCCTAAACTAGTTTCCAGTCGTGCATTGTTGGTTTTTTACTCTATGTATTTTGCATTGTTTCTTCTACTATATACTTTTACTGATGTAAATTTTATACCTTCTGAAAGAATTTACTGAATGGAACCACTGAGAATTTGCTTTTTTTCTCGAGCCTCTGGAATCTTGTCTCCTTATCTTTTCACATGACTTAATAATTAAAACATCTTCATACCGTTGTGTGTGACCTGTTGTTCAACAGTTTGACAGATAGGGCGACCAACGGCTTGGTCTTTTGACGTCTAGCCTCATGGTCAGCTATCCCAAGCGCTTGGCTGGGAGGCTAGCCCGGCATATCGGCATTAAAGCCACTAAGGCCACGTGCGGTCTACTTTCTGCCTTGAAAAATGGAGCGTTAAGGGGTCATGGTCTTGTCCATCAAAATGTCACCACGCATTGATGGTAGTGCAGACGTTGCACCATCAGGTCATGATGACACTATAGTGAAAAGACGTGTCGGTGCGCGATGATGCCATGTGTCGTTACTATTGCAGACGGCTGTCGCTTCGATGCCTTTGTATGATGTAGTTTTCGGTGGGGTGTCGCCTATTTTAGTGCTAGCCCCCAAATCGGTTATTCAAATCTTTGAGGGTATCATTGCTTCGACTAGCTACACTTTTTTGTCAACTTGAGCAACTCCTAAATGGCTACCCATAGTATCCCCGCCATTTAATCGACCATGTTCGTCCAAGATGTGGAGGTCTTGATTGGTAAGGGCTACTTTCATGGCTTCATCCCATTTGTGGTTCCTGGTTCTAGTGAGACGCCTTTCTCTTCTCCTCGCGAGCTCATGACCGTTTACGAGGTGCATCTATGAGTTGGCCTCCAAATCCTAGTTTAGAGGAAACTTCGTGAGATTCTGGTGTCCCTAGGGATCCCCATGGCTTGCCTACTTCTAGACGATGTCCAATATCTAGTTACCCTATTTGTCTTCTTCCATGCTAGGGAGTTCACCCTTGACGCCCAGGCCTTGATGGTGCTCATTCGGATCAGATAGGTGGGTGACTAGGTTTTCTTTGTTCCTCGTGCTCCGTTCTAGCTAAGCGAGGTGAGGCCAGGGTCAACAGAGGGCTAGAAGTCTCGCTTCTTCTTCTTGGAGGTCGACCGCAACTAGGAAGTCCCAAATAGACAGGGCTGAGTCAACAGCTTATATGCCGCAGATCTCCTACCACATGAGGCAGAGATGGGCCGATGGCTGACAGTGCTTGTTGAAGGGAACCTTGATGCCCTTTGCATCATTGAGGACTAGGTTTCTAACAGGGCCTTGGCTAGAGGATCGGCAATGGTTTTGTCGAAGGAAGGCGGCCCCGCTAACTTGTTGACTTCCTTTGAGGAGTCGTCGAATAAGCTGGGCATTAGGGCAAGTTACCAATAGCTTTTGGAGGCCTATACTCAGGCTTTGGGTTAGATAACTTCTCTTGAGGACGCACTTGAGAGGACCCAGTGGGAACTTGCTGACCTCCAGCATGAGCATGCTCGAATCAAGGGTGAGCCTTGGCCCTTTGTGTTGTTGATAGATAGTCAGGAGTCCAAACCGAGCCATCGAAGACCTTAAGGTAGCCATTCTGGCAAGTCGTAGGCAGGACCTCTTATTCTTCTTTTTTTTTCTCTTCTTTTCTTTTTATTGTACTTCCGAGTGAAAAGGTGCCCCAAAATGTAATGATAGAATTTTAATGGAATGCCGTTATTATCTTGAGCAACGTCATATGATGAGCATCACATCTTTAGGCCATTAGGCTTCTAGCAAGGCCATACACTGTCATAATTGCAACTTCGGATGATGGGGTGTGCATCCTTGGGGACATTCGTTTTCACATTTATTATTGATGGGAAGGTTCGAATGACTAGCATCATTGCTGGCACATGGAATCCGCGCTTGGGAAATTGAGGCATTAGATTTCCTTAACTGACGGTGAGAAGGGACAAGCCACGATGGCTCATGGGCTAACATGTGTTGCTGCCATTATGAGGGTAGCCGTTTGATGTCCCATGCAACATCGTTTTTTGATCTAGGCTTTTGACTATTTAAACTGCATGCCCTTCACCATTTCCTGCATTTTACTTTCATCTTCAAACTGCTATGAACCTCCATTTGTGTGATGGATCGGGTCATTCTCCTTAAATAACCTCCGTCAATGGTAACATAAACTTATACCCATAATTTATCATTATGGATTCTACAAAAATTTTCATTACTTTCATTAATCTTTGTGGACCCGGGCTAGTAGGTCGAACTAACTAACGATGTGAGAGAACGAGAAAAGGAATGTGTCTGCCACACATTCTAAAGCTGGCTACATTTTAGGTCTGCAACACTCGACCATCGGCTACATTTTAGGCCTGCAGGACTCGGCCATCTCAACTCGCCCCATATCCTCTGGGGACCAGGGCAATCCTCGTTCTTTCACAATAGTATCTTAAAGTGTACCACAAACATCACCCGCTCCCACGAGCGGCTAGAATATGTGGCCAAATATTCCCTAGGTTTATACCGTGATGGATATGGCAAACCAGAGAATACTACCCCTATGAACTATGGTCCTAGTTTTAGGATTAATCCTTCCTTGAGGGAAGATCCACCACAAGTACATCACATTTTTCAATCGAAAAATTACATTCTCATCCTTATCTCTATCTGGGAGATCAAATCCATCACATATCTCCATCCAGGAAATCAAATCCATTACATCGTACTTTGGTGGATTCCCTTCCATTTACTTGCTTGGTTCCTTCCTTTCTTTGGAACTTAAACCTTTTTAGCCATTTAATTCAAGCTTACAAAAGCGTTTGAATTTGCTTACCTCCGATCATCAAATACCACCCTAGAAGCCTCCAGGATGCATTTTCTTGCTTTTGGTGCACATTTGCACATTTTCAGGGCTTACAATTTAACATGATCAATTAGACACAAATTTCTTAAGCATTAAATGGGTGAAAGTAGGCAATTTTTCCCATTCAACACAGATGAACAGTAATATGGGACTTTTAGAGCTCCTGGATGCCATGAATGGGTCGATTCTTGCGGAATTGGACATCCGGTGGATTTATACATACAATTGGGATGTGAAAATTCATATTTTGGGGTCAATTTAATATAACACGAGGGTGAAAATATGTAAATTTTCCATTTTATTTCTGATGAACAGCAATAGTGTACTTTTAGAGGGCTCGGATACCGCGAATGGGTCGAAAAGTGCTAGATCGATCGCGCAACCGACATATATTTACATTTGGGACGTGGTGATTCATATTTTAGGGTCAATTTAACAAGATACGGCAAGAAAATGGAAAACCACCAATTCCCATAGGTTAGGATTTGGTGGAACTCCACCGACTGGATCGGTGAGTAAATCGGACAATAAACTATATAATCCTTGGCCTCAAGTCATGGATAATACATTTTTCATGGTTTGGGTGGGTATTGATACAAGAATACCCGATAATAATCGAAAAATATTGTAAGAGAAAAGTTAGTGAGTATGAGAACACTTACCTCGGTACGTACTACCACTTTTATAACTAACTCTCGGACGGATTCGGACTACACGGGCTCAATTTCCTCCTTCCTCTCTCTAGGATGGGCGCTCTCTCTCTCTTTAGAAGGGTTTGGTTTGTGGGAAATGAGAAAACATGAAGCAAGTCGGGCGTTTATAATTGTCAGGCACTCGATCGCCCGACAAGCGCCAGGCAAGCGCGACCTCATGGCCGGGTTGCGGTCAAGTGCACAGAGGCGCGCAGCGAGCAGGCACACTATTGCCTCTTTGCGCTCAAGCCCAGGCTCGAACGCACAGCAAGCACAACCTGCTGCTGGCGCTACTACTTTTTGCGCTCGAGCACACAGCAAGCGTGACCCTGCTGGCAATGCATCAGCAGTCCACAACCCGATTTTTCTTTCGATATACATACTCATTCGTTCAATAGGTCTAATATTAATTATTATCACATTGATTACCTCATATTTTTTATGTTCTTAGACCCGAAACCTCACAATTCTCCCCCACTAATAGAAATTTCGTCCCCGAAATTTAACGAACCCTGAATTTCCATAATCAAAGGTGATCTTCCTAGTATTCCCAATCATCTCCTCAGACAATGATTATTCTAGAAGACCTCGAGCATTAGAATAGTTCTGACTTTTATAACAAGATGAATTCCTAGTCTCCAGCCTACCCTAAACACTTACTGATTTCCTCAATCATCGACACAAGGAAGACTTTATAACAATCCCCAGAATTCCAAAAGCGACCTAAAGTAATATTGGTCATTCCTCTGAGTTAATTCGATATTTCAGGCGAACTCGTGAGCTTCCACTTTAGCTCATTCCAAGCCTTGAAAAGGATTCGATCATATGGAACCGCAACCTTTTTCTAAAATCTCGGGCCATGAGCCCACAACACTTATGCGGTGCTACTCTAATTAATTATCTAGTTACAAATCATTCCATTGAGATCTCACCACCATATCAAATTCAGCTTGACATCCCAAAGATTCTCTAATCAAGTTTTACTAAGGTCTCGATACAAATCTTAAATTACAATCAAATTTTAAAATCAAAATAAATTATATTCTCGCTATTTCATTGGTAAGTCGACAAACCAACATTTTTTTCAAAATACATAGCCCATATCACACACCCAGAATATACGACAACCCTGATTAAAACAATCCTAGCATAGTCATACCATGAAGATGAATCTCACAATCATCCAACTACAACCACATTTAAAACTACAATCATAACGATCATCCAAAGATTTGACATAGCTTTTGATCACCCTCCCCGTAACATCAGAATTCGATTACTAAGCAACCTCAAAATCTCGTTGGCATACCAATGAGCCAACTAATCCAATCGGAACACATCTTCTATGATTAAGATATGTGGGTCGCTCTAATTGCCATGAAATAAAACCATAAGAACTTCATATTTCATAAATTCATAACTCCAATACATCGGAGTAATTCTAATTATGAACTTCTCCCCCACTTAATCTGAGGGTAGCCACCAATCATGATGCGAGAGTAACATAATCCTATCCTTTCTCAAAAGCATTACATTCTATGATAATTTACCAGACCTAGTAGGGGTCAATCCAAATGATATGGATGTCAATAAACCCTTTTCAGTCCCCAGAAACTACCTTTTCATCTTTCGTTCTAACAATTACAAACCTCTTTTAAGTCAAACATCTTACTGACACTGTAATCCTCAAGGAATACATGTCAGGTCACTTAATAACTTCGGTTAGACCCAAGATGATCGTACGCTTCCACAGCACTAATCGGTCTTCCCAATTAGTCATCACTCAAAATCTTATGGATTTCAGAATCATGCTACCAAAGAACCACATGCTTAACAAGGTATTTCCTCGTACTAAACTCGCATTCCCTTCTCAATGGGCCATACGGATTAACAGCCATTCACAATTCATGACACAATCCTCAAATAAATTGCATACACTCCATGTCCTTTTGAAATCATCAATGAAGTCACCTCAACATAGGCCCGAATATGGCCAAAAGATCCATCCCATAAAATTTCATGAGACACCTGCGAACCTACAAAATCCAAATGGTGTTTCCGGACTTCGTAATAGCTATATCCTTATCCTGAATACCGCTGGGTCTACAACCCCCACTAATCCACAATTAACACGCTATGGACCCAAATCGATCTTAGCAATCATCAAGCCTTTATAACAGCTCACACAATTCACCTATCCATTCACAAAGTCTGCTTATTAAATCATTATTCTCCTAGGCAACCCCATTTCCAAAATTTATGAACAACCTTGTCGACTCGTCTTATTTACCTCGAAGGTTCTAGAGTATTCCACTATGATGCAAAACTGATACCTTATATGGAATCCTCAACGATCAGCGTCGATTTCGACACAATTTCAAATAATCGACCAAAGATAGATCAGCTTACTCTTTCTTCTAATAACATCCTCAAATATTCACATAACCAAAGCCCTTTAATGACCATAAAATGACCTTTGGGCATGATCACCTATACAAAATGGATTTAGCACAAAACCTTGTTAACTGATTTAAAGGAAAGACGACATTAATCTCTTGATACCTCGATCAGTTTAAACTTATGTTTCAGATCCCACAACCCGATTGTTGGATGCTATCTCTTTACCAGTCCAACCCAATCTAGCACAGCGGTTCACTTATAAAACTACTATTAAGATCAGATTGAAACTTGATACCTTAGCTAGCTCAAGCTAATGCCCAAAATCACACAATTCAATTGCGAGACATAATATGCTTACCAATCAAGATGACTTACTGACCAAATCATCCATAATGTCTCATCAAGATTGGCGCCACAAAATGGTTCAGATTAACCCAACCAATCGCATCTATGAACTTAAAAAAAATGTCATAACCCTTGATACCACTTGTATCAAGCTTAGATCCTTAAATAAGCAAATAAACTTAGGAATCACAAAATTAATTATATATATTCGGGATCCCAAACGATACAGGTGTTGTGACATCAAAATTGAGAAATCTCGTCTTCCATCATGGCAATCAACACATTTTCCTTATGCACCATCACCACCAAAACTCCGATCCAAGGAACTGGATTTCTTTACTACCGGGCCAGAGGATACAAACTATCCCGAATCTAGTGATCAAGCTATCTACGACTTAGATCATAGTCTCAAAATCTCTTTGGGAAGACATTTATCTAAGATTCATCCATGTGCATCCACCTTGATATGTCTTTTATCCTCCTGAATACTGGGTCACCTTTGTTGCTATTGTAAAGCCTAGGTCCCCCAATTACACATAACTCGAATGCACAACACAATATGGGCTCGAAATCCCCAAAACGACACCAGGGTACAATATCAAATCCAAGAGCCTTACCTCTTATCACAATAGGCGACACTTAATACCCTGAGTTAATACCTTAGAATCCCGATTCAGACACTGCACCTTTTCACCGTCCGTCCCTAGATAAGGACATTCCTCAATTTGCGATCGAACTAACCACTATTGAAACATGCTCCTGAGAGTTTCACCGAAACAAAGCATTCATCCATAAAGCTTCCATAAATATATAGGACAATATCTCTTAATCCTTAAGGCCCATGATCTTTTCCACGTCAACTAACCGAGGTCGACTTCACCTCCTATCTATCATGGGGCAACACGCCTTATCTTCTATCGGACATGGGATCATCACAACATCATCTTAAGTCTTAGAATCCACATCTCAACCTCAATAGGATCTGAACTACCCAAGGGTCCGGACACTTAAGCACCTCCAAATCAATTATGAATTCTCATCCTGGGACTTAGTATGCCCAAAATTAACTCCAATTATACTAACCTTGAGCCGTTAACTCCACCCTATTCATCATGCTTGCTAGGTTGATCAAGCAATCCTTCTTAGCAAATTACTAGCCTAAGGACTTCAATCCAGAACCGATCAAACCCAAACCTCAAACCGAGATTAATTAATTAATCTAGGCCTCAAATCAACACTGGCCAATTCAAGAATTCAATTGATACCAATCAAATTCCAATATTAAGGTGTCTCTATACACCATCTTTCTCTCGACCTTGTAGTCAGCCATTAATACTAGTAGTCCCCATCTTGGAGCCATTGCTAACACTTCCTCGAGACAGGAACAATTCGAATTAAGCCACTCCTAGAACACTAGCTGGAATGCATAAGCTGACTGATCGAACTAAATCATCATTCCTAACTTAGTGCTAGCCTAAGTTATTGGGATTGGAGTAACCAAAACTATTCGAACCAGCTTAATCATCATACACCTTTATCTACTTATTCGATCAATCTTAGTCTAACCTAAACTTTCACATACGATTCAGATCAAACCTAAGACATCTCTTTTACTCTGATACCAATTGTGACGGATCAGGTTATTCTCTTTAAATAACCTCTGTCAATGGTAACATAAACTTATGCCCATAATTTATCATTATGGATTCTGTAAAAATTTTGACAAAGTTTTCTCTACAACTGGACGAAAAATTAAAAATACAACCTACTTAAAAAGTCTTGTACAAGCACACAACTATCCAATAATCAATATTTTAGCCTACAACACAATACACAGGATCACAATCGTCATATCATCCATGGCTCCAACACAGTACTCCTATCTACCATGTTGGGTCTAAAGAGATACCGTCTAGGACAAAACGAAATTCAAAACATCAACATAAATACTGAAGCATAGCTAAATCAAAAAACCTATGGAAGCATAACAATAACTATAAAATAATAACAAATTACATTAATCCAACTAGATTGTTTACATTTTATTACAACAACGTATCCAAAATTTCAAGCCTTCAACATCCAACTAATCTCCTCAATCAAGTCCCTTTCCTTACTCTAACTAATCAGGTACCGGTTTAATGTTCTCACCAGGAAGGAGAAACAACAAAAGTGAGTGTACAACTTAACAAATATAATCATACATCACTAACTACAGCAAATAATATGAAAAACAGTAATTGGGTAGGGAAAACATATACTTGAATAAAAAGAAGCATGCGAGGAGAGGGGACATCTGAGATCATCTAATTCGCATGTTTGTTCCTGTTACATCCATTCATTTTCATTACTTTCATTAATATTTGCGGACCCGAGCTAGTAGGTCGTATTAACTAACGATGTAAGAGAACGAGCAAAGGAATGTCTCTACCACACATTCTAAAGACGGCTACATTTTAGGTCAGCAGCACTCGACCATCGGTTACATTTAGGTCTGCAGCACTCGACCATCGGCAACATTTTAGGCTTGCAACACTCAGTCATCTCAACTCGCCCCATATCCCCCGGGGACAAGGGCAATCGTCGTTCTTCCACAGTAGTATCCTAAAGTGTAGCACGAACATCACCCGCTCCCATGAGTGGCCAGAATACGTGACCAAGTATTCCTTGGGTTCACACCGTGATGGACATGGCAAACCAGAGAATACTATCCCTATGAACCACGGTCCTAATTTCAAGATTAATCCTTCCTTGAGGGAAGATCCACCACAAGTACATCATATTTTCCAACCGAAAAATTACATTCCCATCCTTATCATCATCCGGGAGATCAAATCGATCACATATCTCCATCCGGGAGATCAAATCCATCATATCGTACTTTGGTAGATTCCTGTCCATTTACTTGCTCGGTTCCATCCTTTCTTTGGAACTTAAACCTTTTTAGCCATTTAATTCAAGCTTATAAGAGAGTTTGGATTTACTTACCTCTGGTGATCAAATACCACCCTAGAAGCCTCTGGGACACATTCCCTTACTTCCGAAGCACACTTGCACATTTTCAGAGCTTACAATTTAACATGATCAATTAGACACAAATTTCTTAAGCATTAAATGGGTGGAAGCATGCAATTTTCCCCATTCAACTCAGATGAACAGTAATAGGGGACTTTTAGAGCTCCCGGATGCTGCGAACAGGTTGATTCTTGCGGAATTAGACATCCGGTTAATATATACATACAATTGGGATGTGACAATTCATATTTTGGGGTCAATCTAACATAACACGAGGATAAAAACATGCAAATTTTTCATTTCATTTCGGATGAACAGTAATAGTGCACTTTTAGAGAGCTCAAATGCCGCGAACAGGTCGAAAAGTGCGAGATTGATTGTGTGGCCGACATATATATGCATTTGGGACGTGGTGATTCATATTTTGGGGTCAATTTAACAAGATACGGTGCAGAAATGAAAAACCTCCAATTCTCGTAGGTTAGGGTTTGGTAGAACTCCACCGATCGGATCGTTGAGTAAATTGGACAATAAACTACATAATCCATGGTCTCAAGTCATGGGTAATACATTTTCCATGGTTTGGGTGGGTATTGACATAAGAATACCAAATAATAAACGAAAAATATCGTAAGAGAAAAGTTAGTGAGTATGATAACACTTGCCTTGATGCGTACTACCACTTTTATAACTAGCTCTCGAACGGATTCGGACTCCATAGGCTCTATCTCCTCCCTCTCTCTTGGATCAACACACTCTCTCTCTCTAGAAGGGTTTGGTTCGTGGGAAATGAGTAAACACGAAGCAAGTCGAGCGTTTATAATCGTCGGGCGCTCGATTGCCCGGTGAGCGCCAGGCAAGCGCGACCTCGAGGCCGGACTGCGCTCGAGCATGTAGAGGCGTGCAGCGAGCGGGCGCGCTACTGCCTCTTTGCTCTCGAGCCCAAGCTCGAGCGCACAGCAAGCGTGACCTGCTGCTGGCGCTACTGTTTTTTGCGCTCGAGCCCAGGCTCGAGCACACAGCAAGCGCGACTCTGCTAGCAGCGCATCAGCAGTCCACAACCCAATTTATCTTCCCGATTTTTCTTCCGATACACATACTCATTCGTTCAATAGGTCTAATATTAATTATTATCACATTGATTACCTCATATTTATTATATTTTTAGACCTGGAACCTCACAATTCGCCTACTTCCCCCTCTTATTTCACCATCCATGGTTTTCAATGATATTAGAGTGATTCGATCAATCCTCATGCTGATAACATCTAGTCACTGCTCTCTCAGTTTGGGATTCTGTCAAGCTTGATGTTTTTGCTTCCAGGCTAGGTTAGCAGTGCCTGCTCTCTACTGTAGGGCTTCATTACAGTGTATGGGATTCACCTACGAGAAGGACTTCACTTTCCAATGCCATCGGAGTTGTCCGTAATTCTTACGACTCTAGGGGTGCCAGTGGCATGGCTTATGCCCAATGCCATCCAATATCTTATGTCTTTTTGCGTCTTCTCCCACTGTCATGGCTGCAAGTTCTCTATCATATCGGTGAGAGAGATTTTCACCTTTTCCCAGAAAGTGGACTGGATCTCACTATCTCCTCACCTTGATTTTAACTTCAAAGGAGTGAACCTCGATTCGTTCAATCACTAGAAAGACTTTTACTTTTACTTCATGGTTCCTTCTTGTTGGGCCGTTTTTAGTGAGTGGGGGAGAGTGCAGCCCGGTCTCACCAAGTCTTTGGACGAGAATGAGAAGACTTAAGAGAAGGCTCTGATGGACCTCATCCTAGCTAATGCCACCACTTTCCAGGAGAGGGGCACTGGCTAACCATAAAGACCTTCGCTATTGTTGCATAGGGGCCAGTCCTCGAGGAGACAAGCACTATTATGAGAAAATCGGGGGCGTTAGTCATTCGAGAGCCTTCCAACTGGTTGACTAAGTGGCGCCACTCTTCCCCTGATGACACTTCTTCAGATTCTGCTTTCTCTTCGGGAGAAGATGATGCCGTGTTGGAGCAGGTATGGCGATTCGGGATGACTTTGAGGAGGGTGACCTCTACTCTTGCCCCCTCGGGCAAGGGATCTGGGATCGCTAGGAGAATAGTTGGTGCCAAGCCCTTGGCGGCTCCTATGTTGACTTCAGGCTCTTAGGATGTCATCGTTAAGGTTGAGGCGATCTTTGCACCTGTGTTGGCATAACACGGGGTCCTGGCCTACACTGTATCTTTGCATGGGGAGCTAGTGTTTGGCATTTTTGTCGATACTGCCAAGGGGTCCTTCTACAAATATTGGACAGTGGATGCTCCAACTAAGCAAAAGATCAAGACTGCAGTGGGCAAAAATGAGGTGCCCTCCGTACGACGGAGGCTTCCAGTGACATCTCCGTGGCGGTGGTCATTAGCTCAGCTGACGAAGCTAATGGAGTTGAGAGGACCACCAAAGACACTAAGGTCACCGAGGAGCCCCCTTTCTAGGTGATTGTTGTTATTAATGCATCTCCTCCCTTTAAGGTAGCTAAGATCATCGAGGTGCCTCCTTCTGACCTTCCAGAGCATGGAGTCCAAGAGGAGACGGTTGCTGGGGACACCGTGGAGGAAACGGTAGTGCCACACCCTAAGTTCCTAGGGTCTGAAGGAGGCGGGACTGCTAGAGCCGAGGAGGTTGCGGGGTTGCCTTAGGCCTACCCAAACCGTCTGCCCTTAGAGGAGCTTTCATTTGATGAGGTACCATTTAGCATCCTTTTACCCATATTTCGCTTTTGTCTTGATCCGCCTAAATTGTTTTTCGCCGGTAGGTACAGGAGAAGGCTTTCTAGCTTTTGGCGGCCATTGGCAATCTTGCCCGGATGCACATCAAGGTGGGAGAGCACAAAGAAGTGGCCGAGCGGGTGAGGTTGGGCAAGGAGGGGATTGAAGTCCTCGAATGCAAGCTGCAGAGGCTGGGGCAAAGATCACTTCTCTCGGGGAGTCACTTTGCAAGTTTTAGGAGTGTTACTTCCTTCTTCAAGGACATTGCCTCTGGCTTGTGGGACAATTAAGGACCTCCATTCCGTTGGAGGGGCTTGGCAAGATGCTGGAGGACAAGTACTAGGATGGCATCAATCTCTATCACCGAGTGGTGCAGCTAGTTGCCCCCAGATTTTCCTATCTTCCTTCTTCATCCGATAAATGCTAGTTCCAACCAAAAGTCGGATCTGCTTAGCCCCTATGAAGGGATTGTCGGGCCTTCATCCTCCCAACCGAGAAGCCCTCAATTGTCAAGCCACTCTTCTCTGGATCGCTAGGCTTTTTTTTTCTTCTTTTTTTGTTGTTGTCATTTTTTTATTATTTGGGTGAATGGCCCACCTTGTACATTTAGAAACTTTGTAATGAAATAAGTCAGATTGTTGTGACCTTTGCAACTATTTGCTTACGTTTCTGCACGGAATCTCTTTCCTTTGTTTGGTCAGCTAAGCGTTATCACTATCGTCTACGAGTTTGTCTTGGGTGCATTTACCCAATTGTGCTCATTCCCTTGGGAGAACATCGCAGCACCTTGATACTATGGGGTGCTCTATCCTATAAGTAGGACATCATCACACGCCTGAGAGTGAGTCTCACTAGAGCGAGTTGGGTTTCATAGCCGTAGTAGTCGAGCCCTAGTAGAGTCACAAGCCGTCACCACACATTGCCATATTGGCGCTCGGTCCTGTCCAAGGACATCGTAGCTCATACATGTTTGGTCCTAGTCTTCCGACCGCCATTGACTGAGGGCACTCTTTTCGCCAGAGGGGGGGTCGTTTCATGCCTATTGTAGAAGCCCCCTAAGTTTTAGTGGCCACTTGTTTGGGCGCTCTAGGAGCTCCCAGGCCTAGGTGTTTGGCCTCATATGGGCAGCTCAGTTACTTGAACCGAGGTTCAAGTCTGACCTTGAGTTGGTCACTCAGCTCAGGGCAGAGGTTTTTCGACTGCCATTGGGTTGTGAAGTAGGCAAGGATGAATCCACTTGATTTAGAGGTAGTCTAGGTCACGTAATTTTATGAGATAATAAATACACATGCTTTGACATGAACAAACAATAATTTCACTAATAAAAATGTGATACATTTACAAGCATTCAGGATGATGCATGTTGATGAAGCCTATTGGTAGTACCTCCTGAGGTACCCGGCATTCCATATTGTTGGGATCAATTTGCCATCCTGGGTACATAACTTGTATGCATACATTTTGGAGCATTACCGAGATAAGGAATGGTCTCTCCCAATTTAGAGAGAGTTTGTTCCTATTGTTATTTTGCCGGTTGCTTTAACTCTCCGTAGGATGAGGTCCCCCACCTCAAATGGACATGCTCTTACCTTCTTATTGTAGTATCATGCAATTCGCTATTGGTATGCTACCATCCAAAGGTGTGTTGCGTATTGAGCCTCTTCAAGTAGGTCGAGGTTAGAGGCTTTGAGAATTACTAGTTGGGTCAAAGCACTCGACCTGAAGGTTAGATAGTCTAACTTTGATTGGGACAACCATCTCAGCCCTGTAGCATAGACTAAATGGTATCTCATGGGGTGGTTCCCTTAGCATCGTTCGGTATGACCACAACACCGACGGTAACTCATCCACCTAGGAGCCCCTTACAACTTTCAATTTCGTCTTCAACCCATCCAGTAGCATTCAGTTCATCACTTTCACTTGCCCATTGGCCTGTGAGTAAGCAATGGAGGTGTGAACCAGCCTGATATGTAAGATTTTATAATACTTAGCGAATCACTTTCTAGTGAATTGGGCTCCATTGCTAATTACTATAACCTCAAGAACTGCAAAATGGCACACGATATTCTGGCAGACAAATTCCATTACATTTTCCACGGTGATCCATGCCAATGGGGTTGCCTCGACCAACTCGGTGAAGTAGTCGACATAGATTATGACGAATTTCCTTTGCTCGGATGCTAGGGGCATGGAGTCGAGTATGTCAAGCCCTCACTATGTAAATGGCCAGGATGCTTACAAGCTTCATAATTTTGTATGCGGCTGATGGCCCAAGCTCCTGTGGGTTTGGCAATTTTCATACCTCTTGACGAAGTCCATGGGGTCACGTTTCATTGTGGGCCAGTATAGTCCTTGCCGCATAATCTTGAAAGTAAGGTTCTTGCCTCCGATGTACAAGCTACATATATCGAGGTATAGTTCACCCTGTGCATATTCAACCTCTTCTGGTGTGAGGCACTTCATGTAGGGGGTTGAGTACGCACAGTAGTGCAACCTCCTCTCTATAATTGTGTACCCTAGGCTATCTTTTTTACACACTTGGCCTTCTCCGGCTTTCTGTTTAGGGTGTCATCAATCAAGTACCTTTAGTACAAAGTCATACAATTATCACTGTCGGCCACTTGCAGCCCCTCTCACTTCAAGCCGTAATGCTTGGCACGGCCAGGACTTCCCACATGTCTTTGGAGTACTGCTCTAGGTTGTTGGTCGCCGCTACCCTTACAAGCTAGTTGGCCTTCCAGTTTTTCTTCCTAGGGATGTGGACCACTTTGACTTTGTCAAATGCCTAGGTTAGGCCTTTTGTCCTAGCAAGGTACTTTGCTAGCTGAGGGTTTGGTGCTTCCAAATTTCGTTGGACCTAGTTGATGACTAGTTCAGAGTCGTTGTAGATGATCAATCATCTAGCTAAGCACTCCTTCGCAAGCTAGTGCCTGGCTGAAGTGCCTCATACTCAGCGACATTATTAATAGGTGGAAATATGAGGGAGATCGAGTTCTTGATATGTGACCCATTTGGGGTTCACAGAACCATGCTTGTTCCGTTGCCTACTCGTGTTGATGACCTGTTGACGTGTAAGGCCCATGATGGACTCCTCAGCCGGTCGGTGTCTTCAGCGAGGTCGGGGTCATTTGAAATTGGGGTCATTGTCTCAATGATAAAGTATATAAGGGCCTGACTCTTCAGGGCCGGTCAAGGTCAGAACTTCACGTCAAACTCGCCCAATTCTATAGCCCATTTAATGAGTCGTCCGAAGGTGTCTAGCTTTTGCAAGATTCCATTCAGAGGTTGGTCAGTTAGGATGACAATATTGTGCTCTGGGAAGTACAAGCGTAGCTTTTTGATGGAGTACATGAGAGCACGATCCTTTCGATATTCAAGTAGCAGCTCTCGGTGTTAATCAGGACCATACTGATGTAATACACTGGTCGTTGCACATTGGACTACTGCTAGAATAGGACTGAGCTTAGCACTGTGCCAGAAACCACCAGGTATAAGTACAACTCTTCACCTTCCTGAGGCTAAGTTAAGAGAGGAGGATGGGAGAGGTACTTCTTGAGCTCTCAAAAAGCTACCTCGCACTCAGCCATCCATTGGAAGACGGCTAACTTGGTTCCTCTCACAGCATTAAAGAATGGCAAGTATTTCTCTATGGACTTCACTAGGAATCGGGAGAGGCCGCAATCCTTTCGATGAGCTTCTAGACCTCATTTACTGTTCGGGGTGGACGCATGTCGAGAATAGCTTTTATCTTCTTAGGGTTCACCTTGATCCCTCACTATGAGACAATAAAGCCCAAGACTTTTTGGGACGTCACACCAAACATGTTCTTCATAGGGTTTAGCTTCATAGGTCCTAAACATGGTCGTTATTTACCATGCTCTTGATGAGCATGTCATCTACATGCTTGCATGTGCCCTGAACATGGTCGGTAACAGTATGTGCCCTGGTTGGTCTTGAAGAATGTGATCTACTCATCCTTTGGACTCATCCAAATTTAATTGTAGCCTTAATAGGCATCCATGAAGTTGAGTAGCTCATTGCCTGACATGGAGTCCACCAATTGGTCAATCTTGTTGGTAGTGGGAAGCTATCCTTGTAGCATACTTTGTTCATGTCAATGAAGTAGACGTACATTTGCCACTTCCCATTACTTTTCTTTACTAGGATGACATTGGACAACCAATCTGGGTATTAAAATTCTTTGATGAGGCCTAAATCAAGCAAATTTTTTACCTCCTTACGAATGGTAATTAGCTTCCTGACTGAGTAGTTTTTTCACTTCTGTCGAATAGGCTTGTGATCGAGATTTAGGCCAAACTTATGGACCATTATTCCAATTGGTATCTCAAGCATGTTTGTAGGCATCCACACAAAGATGTTAGAGTTACTTCTAATGAAGGTAATCAAGTCATCTAACACAAAACCCGTCAAGGAGCTTCCATTCTGCACACACTTCTCGGGCTCATTGGGGTCCAAGGGTATTTGGTCCGTGAACTCGCTAGCCTGAGCCTTTTGTAGGGTGGCCTCATCCCATAGGTCAAGGTCTTCGATCGGCTAGCCTACAGTTACTAGAGCGATCTAGGCCAAGTAGCAGGTCTGACTAGTCATTTGGTCTCCCAAGACTTTTGTAATGCTAAACGAGGTTGGGAACTTCATCTTCAAGTGAGATATTGATGTTATTGCCCCAAATGTTGTCAGGCATGATCGCCTCAAAATAGTATTGTGGACCGAGGGGAGGTCCACCACGAGGAACGTTAACATCCTTGAGGCCATCCTGGGGTAAGCCCCCATTGAGGGAAGGAAAGATAAGAGAGAGAAGGTGAAGGAGAGGTCCCAAGAGCATGAATTCGAAAGATCCGAATAAGAAAACTAGTTAATCAGGCCAAGGTAAGTACACTCTAAGCTTCTTTTTTCAATTGTCATTATTTATTCCCATTCATTATGAGTATTATTATTCTAATACTCATTCTAGTTGAGATTTTGAAATAAGAACATGAAAAATGTGCATATTTGTTACTTCTCCATGTTTTTATAGCAGATTTGTCAAAAACCACTATTTATTTGCTTGTACTTAAACATGCATATTGTGAAAATTTTCTCTCCATATTTAGAGGCTAAATATCCTATTTCTATATAGTTGTGCTTAAAGTTTATGATTTTCCAACTATTCTATGTTGTTTTTGTATGCTAAAAATATATTATATATTATTTTTTATGTAGCATGCTTTATTTTACTATTTAGATATTCTTTGTTATCTTTATTATTGAGGAACTCTCATGACTAAGAAATGTCTATAGTAAAAATGTGCAACGTCTATGGAAATGAATTATAGAGGGATATTCTATGTATAGGACTTATGAGCTGTTCTCCAAAAGAGTGAGAACTAAGAATGTATAGACTTAAGAACAGAATTTTCTAAGAAAATAATGTGAGGTTCCGGGTCTAAAAATATAATAAATATGAAAAAATCAACGTGATAATAATTAATACTAGACCTATTGAATGTATAAGCATGTGTATCGAAAGAAAAATCGGGTTGTTAATCGCTGACATGCTGCTAGCAGACCGTGCCTGTTGTGCGCTCGAACGCGGGCTCGAGCGCAAAAAGTAGTGGTGCAAGTAGCAGGCCGCACCAGCCGCTCGAGCGGTAAAATCTAGTAATTCCCCCACCCGCTGAGCCCCTGTACGCGCTCGAGCGCGGGCTGGCAGCGAGGCCGCACTCGCCACTCGCTCGCCCATCGCTCGAGCGCCCGACTGGTATAAAAATGCGGCCTACTTTGCATTTCTTTGAATTTTTTCATTTTCCAAAGGGCTTTTTAGAGAGGAGGAGAGAGAAAGAGCATCGATTTTAGAGAGAGAAAGAAGGAGATCAAGTCGTAGAGTCTGAATCCGCCCAGGACGAAGTTGCAAAAGTGATAGCATACGTCGAGACAAGTGTTCTCATACTCATTAACTTTCTTCTTTCGATATTTTTTGGTTATTGTAGGGTATTTTCGTCTCGATGCCCACTTAAACCATGGAAAATGTGATACCCGTAACTTGAGACCAAGAATTATGTAATTTATTGTCCGATTTACTCATCGATCCGACCGGTGGAGTACCGTCAAGCCCTAACCTACAGGAAATTAGGGGTTTTCCATTTTCGCACCTCATTTCATAAAATTGACCTCAAAATGTGAATCCCCACATCCCAAATGTGTATATATGTTGGCCGCGTGATCGATCTCGCACTCCTCGAGCCGTTCACGGCGTCCGGGCCCTCTAAATGGGCGCTGACACTGTTCACCCGAGACACAAAAAGGAAATTATATGTTTTTACCTTCATAAAATATTAAAATGACTCTAGGATATGAATTCCCGCATCCCAAAAGAAAGTATGTGTTGACCAGACAATCGATTCCACAAAATTTGATCCGTTCGCGGCGTCCGAACCCTTTAAAATTGGCCTCACAATGTTCTTCCAAAATTGGAAGGTAAGTGTACATGCTTTAGCTCTCTTCAATTGTGATGGAACTTATGATTAATGTTAGGTCAAATTGTAAGTTCTAAAATGTGTAATTGTGCACCGGGAGCAAGGGGATGCGTCCCGGGGCTTCGCAGGTTGGTGTTTGACCTACAGAGGTAAGTATAATCAAACTCTCTTATGAGTTGGACTTATTAGTTGAAAAATCTATGCTCCAAATGAAAGAAAGGAACCGAACGAGTAAATGGAAGGGAATCCACAAAGTGTAAGCGATGAATTTGGTCTCCCGGTTGGAGACATGTGATGGAAATGTGATTTCCGGTTTCAGAATGTATATGGCAATGGTAAATTTCTTCTTCAAGGATTAAGACTAATCTTGAAACTAGGGCCACGGATCATAGGGGCAGTACCCTTTAGCTTACCATGCACATCACGGTGGAAACCCAAGGAATACTCCGGCCGCTCATGGGGGCAGGTAATGTTCAGGGTACGCTTTAGGATGCTACTATGAAATAACGAGGATTGCCCTTGTCCCTGGGGGATATGGGACGATTGAGATGGCCAAGTGCTGCAGGCCTAAAATGTAGCCGATAATCGAGTGCTGCAGACCTAAAATGTAGCCGATGGTCGAGCGCTGCAGACCTAAAATGTAGCCGGCCTTAGAATGTGTGGCAGACACATTCCCTTCCTCGTCCTCTCACATCATTGGTTAGTATGACCTACTAGTTCGGGTCCACAAAGATTGATGAAAGCAATGAAAGTGAATGAACGTAACCAGAACAAACATGCGAACTAAATGATCCTCGATGTTCCCTCTCCTTGCATCTTTCTTTATCCAAGTTATATGGTTCTCCTACTCAATTACTGCCTTTCCTGTATGTTGCTGTAGTTAGCGATGTATGATTTTATTTGTTGGGTTGTACGCTCGCCCTTACTATATATGTATCTTTCAGATAAGAACACATTGATGCCCAACGAGACAGAATAGATCATAGAAGTGCAATTGACAACTGATATTGCACGCAGGACTCAGGGCTGGGCCATAGCTGATTTTGTGTATGAAATAGGAATTTTGGCCCTATTTTGTAAACTATGTAAAACATATATGGTGATAATTAATGATGTTTAGCATGGATGAATGATGAATTAGTTTCCGCTTTATATTGTGGTTTTTATGCTTTTGCAGGTCCTTTTCATTGTGGTTATGATCGAGGTTCCTAGTTAGCATCCTTCCCCACCGGCATTATGTAGGAGTTATGATATCGATGCCGTCTCGGTTGAGGCAGCGATTAGATCCTGTGTAGTGTGTTAAATAATAAGATTTGTAAATTTGTTCTGGATGGTTGTAGATAGTTGTGCAGGGTTGATTTTCATGTGTTTGTATTTCGGTGAATACTCGATTTATAAACGAAACTCTGCCTAATTTTTTACAGAAACTAATAATTTTAATTAGAAATTCTAGTTTATTTTTATCCATGACGGATATTATTTAAGAGAAATAACCCGGTCCATCACAGTTGTTATCAAAAAGGGGATGCCTTATGATGAATTTGAATTCATGCGGAAGCCTAGGATAGTATGGGTTAAGGCCGAATGAGTGAACGAGGAAAAGATATGATAATTAAACACCGTTATTTCGAATGTTCTCTTTAATTGCATAAGTGTTATCATATCTGGTAATTTCGTTTGGGACGGTTAAACCTTTGGCTCAAGCTTTGTTGTTTCTTTTTCAGTGGTGACTTCTAAAGTTGATGATGTCACCTAAACGTCAAGGTTCTCAAAGGGATGAGTCACCCCAAGATCGAGAGGTAGTGTATTTGAATTTGTTGGGGTGTCTCACGAACATCATTGAGAATATGGAGCAGTGACATCTGGCCCCTATTCCCGTTCTGGCTCCTATTCACGCTCCTGCTAATCCGGAGCCATCTGCTTATGATTGCTTCATTCAGGAGCGAGTGTCGGCGTTTACGGGAGAGCCTGACCCACTTAAGGCAGATTCGTGGTTGGAGAGCTTTAAGAGGGTATTTGCCGTGATCCAATACCCAGTGGAGGATCGGGTGCTGTTCACGTCTTACCGGCTGGAAGGTGAGGCGCACCATTGGTGGCAGATGAGGAAAAGAGCATTGGGTGTACCGGAGGCTGAGATTACCTAAAAAATGTTTGAGGATGTGTTTCTAGAGAAGTACTTTCCATCTAGCCTCCGTGTTCAGAAAGAGCTGGAATTTCTCAAGCTAAGGCAAGGGAACCGGACGGTGACGGAGTACGACGCCAAGTTTTTAGAGTTGTCACGGTTTGCTCCCTATATGGTCGAAGATGAAGAAAGGAGGACTAGGAAGTTCTTAATGGGCTTGCGGGATGACATTCACAAGTAGCTGGCGACCCTTAAATTGGCCACCTATGCTGATGTGCTGGATCGGGCCTTGATTTATGAGTAAGAGTATGAAAAGGAAGAATTTTTCAAAAAGAGGTCGACTAGTAAGAGTGGGACAAGTGCCAGCACTGGGACTAGTTCGGGGAGACCGTACAAGAAGCCGAGGCAGCCAGTTTCTGGACGAAGTGGTCAGAGGAATGGCCAGATTTCATCATCTTCTCAAGCCTCGGTGGGTTCATGTCAGCACTGTGGAAGAATGCATAAGGGTAAACCATGTCCCAGGTTAACGAGTGCTTGCTTCACTTGTGACCAAGTGGGGCATAGAGCCAGGGAGTGCCCTCAGGCATCGAGGTTTAGGGCTCCGAAGCCAATAGTGCAGGGTAAAGCTTTTACGGTGACTGCTAGCAAGGCCAGAGCATCAGATGGGGTGGTGGAAGGTATACTTCCAGTTTGTGGTATTTCTTACTCAGTACTTTTTGACTCTGGGTCCACGCACTCCTTTATTTTTCCTCGATTGGCTTGTTGTATTACACCCTCCCCCGTGATCCTTGATTTTTCTTTGGTTGTATCCACGCCCACGGGGTCCTCTATTATGACCGATGTGTCCTATCCAAGGTGTATTGTGAAGGTGAAGGGACTTCTTTTGTCCATTGATTTGATTCTTCTAGATATGCGTGATTTTGATGTCATCTTGGGTATGAATTGGTTGTCTAAGTATCACGCCACTATTGATTATTTCCACAAAAGGGTGGACTTTGCTATTCTGGATTGTGACCCTTCTATATTCAAGGAGTTCGGAGGGTGGAGCCATCTAGTTTTATTTCGGCTATGTAGGTTCACCATTTATTGAATAGCGGGTGTAAAGCCTTTTTGGCTTATGTTAGTGTGGTGGAAAGTCGGGATTTATCCGTAAAGGACATTCCGATGGTGTGTGAATTCGAGGACATTTTTTCCGACAAGTTGTTTGCCCTGCCACCGCATCGTGAGATTGAATTTGGGATTGATCTCATACCGGGATCGGCACCCATATCGAAAGCCCCCTACTGCATAGCTCCTGTTGAGTTAAAAGAGTTGAAATAGCAACTGCAGGACTTGCTTGATACGGGTTTCATTAGACCCAGTGTATCGTTGTGGGGCACTCCGGTCCTATTCGTCAAGAAGAAAGATGGGGCCTTGAGATTATATATAGATTACCGTGAGTTGAATAAAATTACAATCAAGAACAAGTATCCTCTGCCGCAGATTAATGACTTCTTTGACAAATTGCAGGGATCCTTAGTGTATTCTAAGATTGACCTTCAGTCGAGATATCATCAGCTTCGTAATAAGTAGGAGGATATTGCGAAGACGGCTTTCCGAACGAGGTATGGTCACTATGAATTTTTGTGATGCCGTTCAAGTTGACTAATGCTCTAGCCGTGTTTATGAACCTGATGAACCGGGTCTTCCAGCCATTCTTGGATAAGTTTATTGTGATCTTCATTGATGATATTCTATTTTACTCCAAGGATCGCGCCGAGCATGAAGGGCACCTGAGAATTGTGCTGCAAACTCTTCGGGAACATCAGTTATTCGCAAAGTTGAAGAAGTGTGAGTTTTGGCTTGACAGGGTGGTATTCTTAGGTCATGTAATTTCTCATGGATGCATCTCAGTGGACCCGCAGAAAATTAAAACGGTGGTCAATTGGAGTCGGCCGACAATCGTATCTGAAGTTTGAAGCTTTTTGGGGATGGCCAGCTATTATCATCGTTTTGTGTAGAATTTTTCTCAGATAGTCTTGCCCCTCACTCGTCTGACAAATGAGGAAGTAAATTTTGCCTAGACCGAGGAGTTTGACAAGAGCTTCCAAGAGCTGAAGGATCGGTTGACAACTGCCCTGATTCTAACTCTTCCTAATAATTTCGATGGGTTCGGGGTGTATTGCTATGCGTCTAAAGTGGGGCTCGGATGTGTTCTTATGCAAGGGGGAAGAGTAGTTGCTTTTGGGTCTCGACAATTGAAGACTCATGAGAAAAACTATCCGACCCATGACTTAGAGTTGGCCGCGGTGGTTTTGCTTTGAAAATCTAAAGACACTATATTTGCAGTGAGAAATTCCTGGTGTACTCTTATTATCTCATTAATTGAAATCTCAAAACCAGAATACTTTGTAATCTTATTATCTCATTAATATATCGACAAGCAAACTTAATCCATCTGAATACATCATCCAAATTGGAAAGAAATGGGCTGATCCTATCAGTCAATCCACAATTATCCAAATAGCACCCATAATTCTCGTTGTCCTAAGAAGCCCTGAAACAAAATTTATGGAGACTTATCATTTCATAATTTCATAATTTGAAAAACTCAATAATCAGAATACAATTATTTTTCCAATAGTAAAGCATCCCACTTGCTTAAACATTAAGATTTGTTCACAACTCACAACCCAAAACTTCAGCAACTCCTCGAACACAAATCACCCATCAACTGTGGCTCATCACGCAAATTCATTTCTTCCAACTCACTACCCATTCTTAATCCTCCTAAGAGCAATCACATAGAGCGGCTCATTATTCTATTCGACATCTCCCATAAAGTATCAAAGACATATCAAATCCAAAGACTTCTGACCTAGAACATTGGCAATAATATTCACTTTCCCTAACTGACATTGAAACTCACCATCATAGCCTTTAAGCAAATCCACTCACTTATACTGTCGCATGATCAACTCCTTTTTGCAAAATAATTTCTTCAAGCCTCTATGATCAAATGAAACCACAACTCTCTCCATACAAATAACACTTCTAAATCCTCAAAGAAAAGACCTCACCCGTTAACTCCAAGCTATGGGTGGAATAACTCTATTCAAGGACTTTCAACCGCCTTAACTCATAGGCAACCACCCTGACACACTACATCAAAGTACAACCCCAATTCCTCCTCGAAAGCATCACACCCTACCACAAATTTACTTGGTCTATCAAAAATTGATCAAATCGACATTGTTGATAATCCGTTCTTCACTTCTTAAAAGCTCTCCTCACAATTATCATTCAAATAAGCACCAATAGCTTCTAAGCCAAATACCCCACGGACGCTGCAATTCTCAAAGAATCCTTAACAAATTTCTTAGTAGATTCATCTAGACCCAAGAAACCATGCACCTTCAAACAATCGTTGGCCTTTCACAATCGACCACCACTTTAATCTTTTATAGATCCACAAACAAGCCACCGATTAAACAACACTACAAGGACCGAGATTTCATAAATTATAATTCAGTAATCTAAATTAAATTATTTAAAATTAAGATCAATGAACTGTAAGAAAACTTATAAGCTAGAAACTCACACCAAAATGAGATAAAAAATTATTTGATGAAACCGACTTCAATTTTGGTAAGTAAATGATAAAATGAATGACATGGAAGTAATTTGGTTAACAAATTCTCAATCGATTTATAATCGAATTAATTTCGATTGACAACAAGATAACCCGATCACCGAATTATTAGCCGATTAATAGTTGAATTCAACTTGATTGATCGAATAAAGTATAAATTAAATTAATTAAGCAAAATGTGATAAGTATATATATATATATATATTCAACACTCTCACTCACCCAATACTTAGAAAAAATTAATTAAGAACAAGAAGAGAGGCGGGGCTCTGTTATGAGGACAGCCCACGGTTCTCCACCATTTTTTTCCTAATTTTCTTGCTAATAAATTAAAAGAAGAACATGGCACTAAAGAGGAAGACACATGGCATATTTGAGGACTTACATGTATCAAATTTAACCAAATAAAATAAAGATAAGTGGCAAACTAAGAAGGCAACACATCAGCTTGCATGCAAGCTGATTCAACATAAGGCCACCAAGAACATGACACCAAATGGGGTAGGTGGCAAGCTCCAATTAATTTAAAACTTTTACAAAAAATAATAGATAAGTAAGGCTAATTATTCACTAAGAGAGAGAACCGAAACTAGAGTCTGGAGAAGGACTCAGTTGGCAGCTAAATTTGAAATTAAATTAAAACTATTTCCAGGCTAGAACTCCTCTCCCTCTTTGATTTGTTGTTAAAGTCTTGATCCTATCTTGAAGTATTATCGGTCCAATACTTAAAAGGCCCACTGAATCCATGCTAGGATAAACAAAGTTCAATAACATATCAAAATGCAATTTTGGTGCTGAACCTCGCTACACCATGCTGATATCTGAATTTTTACATGCTTTGTTTGATCGATTCATACTATAAAATTTTTACTGAACATATTTTAAGATGTTAGTTAAATCAATTATTTGTTATGAAATAATCCTTGCCGTTACTATGCTAGAATAGCCAAAATTCAAAAATATGCATCATGAAGTTGGTTCTACAACCTGTTGTTATACTTGCTGATATGCTACTTTTTATATACTATTAATGGCCGATTTATCCCATAAGAAATTTATTGAAAAAATTTTAATTTGTTGACTAAATCACAATATTTTTATTTTGGAATAATTCTCATGAATTAGGCCGGTTTAAGGAGTTTAATGTCGACTAGCAGTTTGAACCGAGAAAATAAGGGGTTTGCTATTGGTGCTGATTTTCTTCACGTTTTTGATTGGTTCAAGCTCTGTAAAAATTAGTATAGGAACTTTAATGAACCCTCAATATATCATGAAGTTGGAGAAAAATATTTCTTAAAAATCTGACCGGTTCAACCTTGGAAAAATTGAATATCACTGAACAGCCTTGCAAGGGCTTGATATTTCCTACGGATGATCTGTATCCGTAGTGTTGTCAATTGTGGATAATTGAGAATTATGTCTATGGTAGCTTTCAGAATTAAAATAAAGCCATTACAAGTTCTGATAATACTATTTGGGTTTTGTAGATTCGTTGGCATTTTTATGGATTTTATGGATTGGATCTCCCGGTCATATTTAGGTCAATTTTGTGATGATCTCATTGATAAATTCTTAGAATCATAGGGAGTGTGAATTCTATTTGAAGACAGTATCATAGATTAGGAAGGTAATTAGCCATGTGCCCAATCAGGGGAGAATATGAGTGTGGTTATGGGAAATGTTATGTTGGGCATGTAGTTCTTTCAAGACCATGAAAGTGGTTTCGTAGAAATTTGAGCGATGGCTCCTTTTGTAAGGATTGATTGATGTGGCAGAAACGTGTGTTTCTGTTGGGTTTAGGTGAATCCGGTGGAATGTCTATTAAGTGTTCCTCAAGGACTGTAGCATCTATGGGGCGTTTGACTAGAAAGTAACCGGTATCTATCGGGATGAGATATATGAGGATAGTTTTCAAGGAACAGAGGGTATTGTTGACCATGTCGTTAGGTTGATCCTGGAAGGATCTAATGAATTATAATAGAATGTGATGCTTTTGATGAAGATCTGAAAATTATATTTTTTCTGCATCACATGTGGATGGATGCCCTTGGACTAAGTGGGGAAGAAGTCCATGATCAGAGTTACTCCACCCATCATTGAAGTTAGTAATTGAGGTCTCTACTTGGAAACTTATAGGTGTTGTTTTTAGATATAGTTAATGCCTAATAATTCTAGAATATGAATATTTGTGTCATAAGGAGCTGACGATCATGCAGCAGTGTAAGCCGGTGAAATCTTCTTAAGGACCGTAATGGTGAGTTTCGGTGTCAGTTAGGAAAAGTTGATCAAGTGATAGCGTAGGTTAGTGAGGTTGTTGAAGGATTACACTTATAAAATGTATCATCAGTCAGGAAGAATATTATTGCTGATGTTTTGAGTGATGAGTTATAGTTGATGGACGCGTCATGTTGAAGGAGTTGTCGAAACTCTGGGAAGTGAATCATGGGCAAATATTAATATTCGAGTCGGTGAGACATTTTGCTTTTGGGGAAAAGATTAGTATTCTGAATATTGAGGTTATAAATCTCGGTATCCTTCAAGAAAGGTGAATATTATTACTGATAACTAGATGTAGGGAATCTTCATATTGGGTATTATCTTGGTGCATCATAGGAAATGTTATAGGGTAAATCTCGAGTAGCTCCTAATATCTAAGAGAAGGGGATGCTCTACCTTTGGTTTTAGGAGGGAGAGTTGCCTTCTAAATAGTAAGGTCATAAAATTATAAGATGAGAACCCCTCACCATTTCGGTTTTGAGGATATTAGGGCAGCAAGAGTTACGGGTATTCTTTGGATAATTGGAAATTTGGTTGACGAGGGCAACCCATTTATCGTGAATTTAGGGGATACGACCGGAATGTATAAGTTGGCTCATTGGTATACCAATGAAACGATAAGCATAGTAAGTATTCTAGTTCAAGACTATTGAGTGATTTCCTCAATTATGTTCTATAAGTCAATTGTAATCTAAGGATTTTGGGGTTTTGCCTTAGTCATATCGATATCCTTAAGATTTTTCTTAGGTTTATAGCTGCAAGGTAACCTAGGTGTCTAATAGGAAGCTATAAATATGAGTTGTAAAAGGATTCTTAGTATTCTAATAAATTGTTAATTAGAGTAACACAGTAGAAGTATGTGGGCCCTTCGCTCAGAAGTTTCAGAATGGGATTGAGCTTCCAAGTGAATGACCATCCTTGAGGCTTAGGATGAATCGAAGTAAGAGTCTGTTTGTACGTCTGAGATTTTATATTAAGTCGGAGAGATAGTCGATAAATGGGTTTATTTTGAAAATTGGGTGGATTATCATAATGTTTCTCACGTACCGATGACTTACGAAGTAGGCTTGTGATTGGGTTTAACCGTTGTGTGAGATTAGGAATTTGTTTTATGGTAAGATCTCAATCTCAAATCAGATAAGAGACATTAGGTATTAAGAATCAAGACAATCCAAATGGTCAAGGTTCTTTGGAAAAAATCTTCTCAACAAGGATGTGTCTTGGGAATGCAAGAAAAAATCTGGAGGGATTATCCCCTATTGTTGAGATCTTGAGGTTCGTTAAATTTTGAGGATGTAATATTATAAGTGGGGAAGATTGTAAATATGAGATCTGGATCCCAAAATATGATAATTATGGAATAATTATCTAGATGGAAATCATGTTAAGGCTTAAATATAGTGAAAAAATGTAAAATCGAAGCAAAATGAGGTGAAATGGGCTAAGGAGCGCAGGGCGTTCGACTACCGCTCGAGTGCTCCTCGAGAAGCAAAATGCGAATGCACCGCTCAAGGGTGCACCCGAGGCAAAGCGGGAGCGATCCCAGCTACGAGCACACCACTCGAGCGCCGGTCGTGTGTTTCGCACGTGACCCCTTTTTTCCTTCGTTTTAAAGGGATGTGGGATTGGTTTTTCCAGCAGAGCACGATGACAGCAGCGTGAGGAGAAGAGAGGAAGGAGAGGGAAGAGAAAAGAAAAGGGAAAAATCTTCTATCCAGTCCCGATCAGAGTAAGGATAACTATAGATCGAACTCAGGTAAGTATATTTCGGGCGTTATTTACTATTTTTACAGCATTTTAATATATCAGATATCGTGTTTATGCGTTAAATCCATATTTTTTCATATTTACTATAAATAAAGTATATTTCTCCTAATTAATCATACAGATTTCATATTTACTGTCATGTACTGCAATATTTATCTCCAATTTCATGTATAAATATATGTTTGGTATCATTTCTCATCCAAAAGGTTTGGCGAAACCCTAAGCACAAAAATGAATGGATTTAATAGTTTTAATCAGTAGTTTCTGATATGTAAATGTTGATTCATAATGAGATAATGCCTACGTTATGATTTGTAACTGGAAATTTTACATGGAACTGCACTGTTAAGTTATTGAGAATTACCGAAGCATTCTTAACTGTGAGATTGTAACTAATTTTCTGAAGAATGATAGATTATAAGATTTCTGATTTTGTTAATTAGGAATCATAACTGAAATACAATCAGGTTAGATTCTCCGGCATATCTTAGAACATTATGGTTGTAATCGAAGATAATTCTGTCTATAGAGTTATACGTGGTCCGCCCTTCCTCAAGGCGACAACCTAGAGGGTAGTTACTGTTACCAGTTGATATCACCATTCTAAAATCCCACGAGAATGGCTATATCCCATGAGGAGGGATAACCATTACTAGCCTTGGATTGTATAGAGTGAATACAATATATTCTCGATTTTTCGCCCCCTCGGCTAGTAAGGTCTACTAGTGTGGTCCTCCTAATAGTAAAAGGGATTTTCTAGAATTTATAGAGTTGATACTGTTTTTCAATTTCTAAAGCATGTTTTACCGATTTATGATTATCGAAGCATGATTATAACAATTCATGATTTTCGACGTATGTTTAAATAGTATCATGCCTTATTTCTATTTCCAAGAATGCAATTGTTCTTTTGATCTTACCGTAGTCTATGAATGCTTCTGTTTTCCTAATATTATCATAGTTTTTGGTTCTAATGAGTATATGTTTCACATGAAAGCATAAATAATGATTACCGAGACCTGCTCACGTGGAATTATACTTTTCTCAAGCTTCTCATATATGTTCAATGATCTTCTACATTTAAGTTCTACTAATATTTCTGTAATCATTGCCTTATTATATTTATACTTTATATGCAACGGTATCTGCATTACTATGTTATGTTCTGTATGAGGGCATTATATTCTGCACATTTTAGTACGTTATTGGATTTCAACTCACTGTTTACTATTTTTTCCTCTCCAGATAAGGCTATAGAGATGATATCGGATAATCATGCCTAGCTAGAGCCAGCGAGGAAGATCTGGAGACTTAGAGTTTCTGAAGACTTGGACAGTGATGATATTATTACAAATATCTGAATCTTGAAGGAGGATTATGTATAAATGGTTATGATATGTATTACATTCTGTCAGAACTATATTTATACTTCTGTAGGTTTCTATTAAGGATATAGATACTTCTACTATATGTTTTCTAATTTTGTATTGGTCTTAGACAGCATCTCTCATATGAATTCTGATATAGTAGATAAAATAATTGATCTAAAGCCATGATGGCATTTGAGATCCTGTGTACATGTGTTGTAGGATGTGAATTATGATATTTGGTTAGTTGCGTGCTTGTACTGGCCATGTGATTGTGTTGTGGTCATAAGTCTGAGATTTGGATATCAAGTAGGCTCTGAACAGGTGTAAATAAGCAAGTTGTATTTTTTATTTCTGTCTAGTTGCAGAGGAGACTCTGTCAAAATTTCTGTATAAGTTAAATGATTTAAAATAATGAATTCTATTCTGTATCTGTCTGACGAAGGGTCCTATAAGGATTATGATCCATTCCGTCATAGTAAGGCACGGATTGCTAAGATATAGTAAATTCTAGTAATTAAGTGAATATGATTAAGTTTAGGATGAATGGATTAGAGAACATGGAGATTGGATCATAGTTGAAGGAAAATTGGTGCCGCACTCAATAGAGACTTGAGCGAAACTAGAGGCGCCAATTCCAGTGGATGCCGTGCTTGCTGGAGGCTCAAGAAAAGTTGGAGGTGCCAATTCCAGTGGCAATGGCGCTTGAAGTACGCTTCCCGTGCGCTTGAGTGCCATTTCTAGTGATGGTGCCCCCAAGGCACGCCCAACTGGTACTCGAGCGCCAATCCGATATTTTGCCCACCATCTTATTATTTTGTGATTTTTAAAAGGGAAGAAGGGAGAGAACAAGGCACAAATGAGAAGAGCAGAGGAGGGAAACGAGAGGGAAAAGAGGTAGAGAAGGGATTCCAAGTAATTTCTGATCCGATTAGAGTAAAAAAAATAGTAAATCAGGCTGAGGCAAGTATACCCTAAACTTTGTCTTTTCTTGTTGTTGCTTTTTGCTATCTCATTTCGGGTATTATTACTCCAATACCCTTCTCCTCTAAGATTTGTTATGTAACATTGCATGTTTTCTAGTTCTCTTGTGATTTTATGAATAAATTACATGTTTAAGTATGGATATTATGATTTATGGGTTCGATTTTGCTGTTTAACTTATGTTCCATGTCCGAATTTTGTTCCAAACATTTCTCTCAAGCATGAGCTTGAAAATGAAGGTATGATTTTGTAAATTTTTGAGTTATGGAATGGAAATATTATACTATAAATCAATTAAGCTTACCAAATAATTTTATCCAAAATTTTGTTAAAAGATATGCTATTTAAAATTATTGAGAACTCTAAGGCTATCTGAAGATTCAGTTATGTGAAGTTGAAATGGCCTTTCAAGAATGATAAACTAAGGCTAAGAAATAAGAATCAGAATTTCCTAAGTTAAGTTAGAATTGGTAAAAACTAGACTAATAATTATTATTTAGTGGGTAATATCTCTGGCATGTCTTAGGATGTTATAGTGATAATCGAGAATAACTCCATCCACAGAGTGATATGTGATCTACCTTTCTCAAGTTGTTTCTATGGAGGACAAGAATTAAGAATTTATGATCATCATGCCCTCGAGATGTAAATAAGGAGGAACCTATGATCATTCTATCTTTGGAATGTAAATAATGAAGAATTAAGAACCAAAGCCTTTGATTGTGTGAAGGGAACACAATCAATCCTTAATTATTCGCTCCTTTAATTGGTAGGATCTACTAGACCTGGTCTATCAAGATAATAAAAATTATCCTAAATGACAAGTAAGTTTTGCGATGTTTCATAAATTTCAGCATGTTTTTCTGATTAACGATAAGTGAAAGAAATAACATAAGGAAAAGATAAAATAAACAAAGACAAGATTTTGTCCACAAGTTCAAATTACTCTCTCTCATCTAGTACCATCTTACAGTCTCATCTAGAAGGAAAAATAGTAAATAGTAAGTCGAAACCCAACAAGGTACCAAAACATGCAGAATGTAATGCCTTTATGCAGAACATATATTCATTAAAAAAACATTGATATCAGAACAACAAGAGCATTCATATGAACAGGTTTCAATAAATCATAATTCATGATTTCCTATAAACATAAATATACTAGAGCAGAAATTGCAATAATCAAAAGAACAAAAGCGTTTACGGAAAAACAGGAGGGAAGCATAATTCTATTTAAACACATGTCGAAATCCATGAGACAATTCCAAATCTCATTTGTTTCTCAAAAATTTTATGTTCGATATTCTAGGGACCCATCTAGTACACTCTACTAGTCGAGGGACTAATAATCAATGATAGATTGTATTCAATCCACACAATCAAAGGCCGATAGTTCGATAGTTCGATGGTATATTTCTCAATTTGATAGTTTAATAGTTCGATGGTTCAATAGTATAATAGATTATTATAACCGTAACGTTCTAAGGCATGTCGGAGAACCTTATCTAACTGTATGACAGTTCTAGGTCTGATTTTCTTTTTGATTAACTTAATTCAATGCATTTATTCGAAATTCCATAATCGAAATTATCATGTTTCAAGGCCAAGTCCATGTTTCATTCAGTCACTCTTTTAGACGATTTCAAAGGTTTCCATAGTTCGATAATACAGTTCCTCAAAAGTTTCCATAGTTCAATAATACAGTTCCTTAGAGGTTTACATAGTTTGACAATACAGTTCCATACAGAGTCTTCAAATACAAATCATTCGATAAACATTATAGGGCAATAATTTACATTTAAATCATCAAAACTTCAAGTTTCCAACACGATTTTCCAAATTTTCATTCTAGGGTTCGATACAAAATTTCCTAACGTAAATCGAGCACTAAATACATACTTATTCTAAAATCAAGGCCATAAATCCAAATATATGTACAAAATCGTACATTTGAACCAAAATTCCTCAAATTTTGAGTTAGGGTTTGCGATACATGGTCTGGATATGAAACGAAGACAAAACATAAGCTAAATCATGAAATCGGAGTTATCGATCACAGTATATATACACAAACATGAACTTTAGTCCAAAAGTAATGAGATTCATACAATATTCATGTCAAATATTACAGAACAAGGTTTTCAAAGCATAAATAATAACATGGAGATATTAAAATACTGTAAAAACGGTATATAACGTCCGAAGTACACTTACTTGAGGCCAATCTACCGTTATTTTACCCAGATCGGAGTAAAATGCGTGGATTTCTTCCTCTCCTTCTCTTTTTCCTCTTTTCTCCTTCTCCTCTCTGCGTTGGAATCGGCCAAATGCAGCAAAAATCGTGCGTCCCCTTTTTATATCCATCGGGGCGCTCGAGCGCTCTTGGAGTAGCCAGGCGCCGCCTGCGCCCTCGCCTAGGGTGCACGGCGAGCGTGCCCTCGCACAAAATTGTGCCTCGCCGTGCACTCAAGCACACTGCGAGCGCCAGTCCTCCCTTTGGCTGGTTTCGCTTCTTTTTACTTCGATACCAAATTTTTTACTATACCTAAGCCCAAACATGATTTTCATCCATATAATTATTCCATAATCATCATATTCTGAGATAAGGATCTCACAATTTCATGCTTTTGCATTAACCATATGCATATTTGGCTCTTAATTCCTTCGATGCCTCTCTTTATATATGTATATATAGGCTTTATATGAAAATTTGCATGTCCTTATTATTATAGTATATTGCTGAGTAATTGGCTCACCCCTTACTGTTTCTGTCTACCCCTTCCAGATGAAACCGATGAGCTAATATCTTGTGAGAAAGAGTGAGAATAGGGATTAGCTAAAGGAAGATTGTTGAACCTTGGAAACTTGTAAATTTTGGATGTGTTGTAAATAACAAATATTGGATAAATGTTGTTTATTATGGCATGTTGTATATTATTATAGTATAGTGTGCTTCCGCAGGTTGTTTATGGTATAGTTATACTTCTACAGGTTTGATTTTTAATTTGTACAGGTTCCTAGATAGTATCTCTTATTAGATTCTGTGAGATCCTGATCACAAAATATGATAATTATGGAATAATTATAGTGGTAACAGTCATATTTAGACTTAAATATAGTAGAAAAATTGATACTGAGATAAAATAAAGCAAAATGGGCAAAAAAGTGGCCCCGCGCCTGATGGCCACTCAAGTGGCCATCAAGCGTAAAAATGCACAAGCACCCGCTCATAGGCCGCCCGAGGTAAGGCGGGAGCAGTCCCAACTACGACCAGTGCGCTCGAACGTGAATCTACGAGAGCGGACACTCGAGCACTGCTTGACAAGTGCTCGAGCGCCAGTCATGTGACCCACACGTGTTCCTCTTTTTCACATATTTTAAAGGGATATTTTGGGTGTTGGGGGTTTAGAACAACCACGACGTGGACGAGAGAAGGAAGAGGAAGGAGAGGGGAAAGAGAGGAAGAGGAAAAAATCTTCCGATCCGCCTCAATCAAAGTAAGAATAACGATAGATCAAGTTCAGGCAAGTGTACTTCAAACGTTATTTACTATTTTTACAGTGTTTTAATTTTTTAAATATTATATTTATACTCTAAATCTATGGTTCTGCATGTTTACTGTAAATAATGCCTATTTCTCCTAATTAATCAGACAAATTTTATGTTTACTAGTATGTACTGCTAAATATACTTTCGATTTCATAAAAATACATGTGTTTGGTGTTCGTTTATCGTTCGGAAGGTTTAGCGAAACCCTAAGCACGAAAATGAAGGGATTTAACAATTTTAATCCATAATTTTTGATATGTAAATGTTGATTTATAACAAGATAATGCCCATGTTATGATTTGTAACTGAAGATTTTACATGGAATTGCACTGTTGAGTTATTGAGAATTTTCGAAGCATACTAAAAAGTTAACCGTAAGATTTTGACTGATTTTCTAAAGAATAATAAATTAAAAGCTTTCTGATTTTATAAATTAGGATCCAGGACTGAAATGCAGTCAGGTTAAGTTCTTCGACATGCTTTAGAACGTTATGATGGTAATCGATGATAAATCTGTCCATGGAGTTATATGTGGTCCGCCCTTCCTCAGGACATTAGTTTAGAGGGTAGAGTTTCGGATGATCCACCATCCTTCAAGAGATATTAGTACATAATCCACCATCATTCGAGAGGTATTAGTATATAATCCCACGAGAAGGGATATTGTTACTAGCCTTGGATTGTGTCGAATGAACACAATCTATCCTCGATTACTTGCCCCCTCTACTAGTAGGGTCTATTTGTTCGGTCCTCCTTCTGATAGAAAAAGGATTTCTAGAATTTATAGAATTGATATTGTTTTCTAATTTTTGAAGCATGTTTTACTAATTTTATGACTTTTAAAGCACGATCATACTAATTTATGATTCTTGATGCATATTTAAATAGCAGTACGCCTTATTTCTGTTTCCATGATTACTACTGTTCTTCTTTATTACCATAGTTTCTATTCTAATGTCTTTTTACTTTGCATGAAAACTTAAATTATAATCAATCGAGGCTTGTTTACATGGAATCGTACTTTTCTTATGTTTTCTATATATGTTCTTATTTCTTTGATAGTCTCTAGAACCTTCTACAATTATATTCTGTATGAAAGTATTATATTCTATATATTTTAGTACCTTGCTGGGTTTCGACTCACTATTTTACTATTTTTTCCTCCAGATAATACAGTAGAGTTAGCGCCTAACAAAAAGGAATAGTAAAGTCTAGCTTGAAGACCTTTGGAAGACTTGAAGTATTTCGGAGATATGGAAAGGAGATAGTTGGATGAAAATACCTGGTTTTTATATATGGATTTTTGTATATGGATCTTGTATATGAAACGTATGTTATGTATATGATTAAATTGGATATATGTTTCTACAGATATATAGTTCAGCTTTCTCTATATGTTTTCTATATTCTGTACAGGTCATAGATAGCATCTCTTATTTTGAACTGTTAGTATAGTGGATAAAAAATGTTGAATGTAAGCCGTAGAAAATTATACGGCGTCTGTGGATCATGTGTTATGGATGAGATGTTTGTGGATGTATGTTATTCTGTATATTTACAGATTTTATTCAGGTTTATGTATCGATTTAGCCTAATTTTAGGAAAAACTCTGTCCATTTTCTCTTAGAACGTCAAGTCATTATTTGCGCTTTAGTTTCTGTTTCTGTAACGACGGAATCATTTGAGGATAAAAAAAGTTGTTCCGTCACAGATCCAATATGGTAGTTGAGATTACTATCATGTACACGATTTATTATTTAGGTTATTTGTATGGTTATCATCCAAATTTAGGAAAAACTATACCCAATTTTCTATAAAAATTACTGTATTTATAAATAATTGTGTATAAGATATTTTTGTTTAAGTATGATTATCAACAGAGGTCATTAGAGGATTATGACCCGTTTCGTCACAAGTGATATTAGAAAAAAAGAGATACCTTAGATTTGATTTGAATCTTATGAAAACATTTAGGTTAGGTTAAGATAGATTGAATAAGTAAATGTTGATATAGGACAATTAAGTTAGACCGAATAGTTGTAGTTATCCTGGTTGACTAATTTATACTAGAACTAAGTTAAAAATAGTGATTAAGTTTGGTTGTCTGGCTTATGTGTCCTAGTTAGTGTCCGAGACGTAATCTAACCCCTATGTTTTTTATTTCAAAAACAGTATTAACATTGGCTCCTAGATGATGGTCCACTCGTGGTGATGGTCAACCGTGAGGTCGAGAGGAAGAAGTTGTTTGGAGGCAGCTTAAGGTTTGAATTTGATCGATGCCGAGCTAGTATCTTAGTACATCAACATCAATTTGAGGCCTAAGTTGTCGATTTTAGTTCAAAGTTTATGTTTGATTAGCTTTGAGTTAAGGTCCTTAGGCTAGTAATTTGCCAAGAATGTATGCTTGAATGTGATGATTAAGCATGATAAATAAGGTGGAATCGATGGCTTAAGGTTAGTAAAACTCAAAGTCAATTCTAGTGTAACGATTCCAATGATGTCGATTTATTGGAGGATTTTTTGTAGAATCAAGAAAGCATCAGTTTAATGCCCGTTATGAACTACTCTGAAACTTTTGGGGTAGGTAAGACATAGCGACCTAGGTTCCAAAACAAAGTAATTCCTAGTCATTAAGTTAATATAATTAAATTTATTATAAATGAATTAAGAAATAATAAAGAGAGATTTAATTCGAAAGTAAAATTAGGCATCAGGGGCTCGACGCTCGAGCAGTACTGAGGCACCACCCGGGTGCAAAAAATAGAATGTTGTGCCCGAAGGGTGCTCAACGAGCGCTAGAGTGCGACCCACTGGTAGGCCTTGGCGCTCAAGCGACACTCGAGCGCAATCTAGAACCTTTCCACTAACTTCGTTTCGTTTATAAAAGGGGGAAGGAGAGAGAAAATAAGAAAAATGAGAACAACGAGTAGGGTAGTAAGGAGGAAGGGAAGAAAACAGGAAGAAAATAGATTCTTCGCCACGTCCGATCCAATCAGAGTAGGAAAAACAGTAGATCGAACTCAAGCAAGGTACCTCAAACTTTGCTTTCCATTTTTACCACTTTTAAATATCTCCACTTTGACATTTATACTCTAAAACCATCATTCCCTAAGCTTTATTACGAATGTTGCGTGTTTCTCATGACTTTTGGATTAAATCTCATGTTTATGTATATGTATTATGATTTATGGCTTTGATTTTGTGATTTGGCTCAAGATTTAGGTTCGATTTTCGTTCGAAAGTTTCGCATGAAACCCTAGAACCAAAATTATGGATTTGATGTTTAAAAATCTTGAATCTTGAGATATAAGTGTTATTTTGTAATTTCTTAAAGCTTGTCAGATGATTTTTACTTGAAAATTTTGCATGAAACTATGCTGTTAAATTATTGAGAACTTCTAAAGCTATCTAAAGGTTTGATTGTATGAATTTGAATGGCCCTTGAGGCATGGTGAGCTAAGAACTAATAAATGAGAACAAGGATACCTTCAATTCAATAAAATCAGTAAGAAATCAAACCTAGGATTGCTCTTCAATCAGGTAAGGTTATTCGACATGCCTTAGAACATTATGGTGGTAATTGAGAATAACTCCGTCCATGGAGTGATACGCGATCTATCTCTCCTCGGCACATTAAATTGGAAGGATAAAAACTTTTGAACTTTGAATTGTGAGAAATGAGAACGTTTGAACTTTGGCATTGGATTGTGTGGACTAAACACAATCTATGCTCAATTATTCGTTCCCTCGGCTAATAGGGTCTATTAGTTTGGGTCTCTTCGAATAATAAAGTTAAATTTGAAGAATGAGTAAAGTTTGAAATTGACTGATGGCTTCTGACATGCTTTTATAATGATTAACACTTTTGTCATTTTTCCATGTGCATTTTTGTTCTTCGATAATCCCATAGCTTTTTCCTCTTTTGTATTTGTGTTTTGCATGAAAATTACACTTACATGCTTTTATGGTACATTGTTAAGATTTGGCTCACTCTTGTTATTTTGTTTCCCCCTCCAGATAAGATCGGAGAGCTGATACCCAATGAACAGGAGTGAAAGAAGGACTTAGTTAAGAAATCTTTATGGAGCCTTGAAGTATTTGAAGAACTTTTGGAGTTTGATGAATTGGGAATGTAAATAACTAATTTTGTAGATGAAAACTGTATAATTGACAGTCATAGCATGTTATGTTTTATGTTAGGATACTATTTTTTATTCCACAGGATTACCTTATGGATTTAGTTTTACTTCCGCGTTTTGATTTTGGAATTGTACAGGTTTCTAGATGGCATCTCTCGTTCGAACTTGAAATAGTGGATAGGATGTGTTGTGTTAGAGCCACGGATATATATAGTGTTTGAATGATCCTGTGTTGTGTCATGAATATCTGTTGAAGTCTTTTCTCTGTATGCTTGTCCTAGTTGTGAAAATTTTAAGTTGTTTGTATTGGATTTTGTCTAATCTTAGAGGAAACTCTACCCTATTTTCTATAGAATTTAATGAATTAAATTAATGGGGTTTTAGGTTAATTTGTTTAAGTTTGAATTGATGAAGATCATTAGGAAAAAATGACCTGTTCCATCACAGTTAGTATTAGAGAAAAAAAATACCTTAGACTTGATTTGAATTGTATGTGGAAGTTTAGGATTGAGTAAGATTGATCGAATAAGTAGATGAAGCTATAGGATAATTAAGTTAGATTGGATAGTCCTAAGTATCTTAGTTTGCATAAACTAGATTAGAATTCAGTTGGGATTTAGTGTTTAAATTGATTGCTATCGATTCTAGGCCAGTGCTAATCGATTTTGGGTTTAAAGATCTAGGTTGATCTGTTCTAAGTTGAGGTAAGATGAAGTAATCAGGATTGGATGGAATGTTTAGGTATTGGCCTTAAGGATTTTATTCTGAAGTGCATTGATTGATTTTATCCCCTTCCTCTAATCTGATTATTTGAGGATAATTAATGTTATGATGTTTGTGGCTATAAGAAATAATATGGCTAGTATAAGAGAAAGAAGAACTACTCGTGGAGGTGCTAGGACTCCACAAGACCGAGAGGCTAAATATCTAAACATGTTGAGGAGGATGACTAAGATACTAGAATTGATGAAACAACATCACATGGCTCCGAATTCTGCACCAGTGCCGGCCCCAATGAATTTTGCCCTAACAGCATATGAAAGGTTTATGGAAAAAAATGTGCCTGAATTTTTGGGAGAACTAGATTCAGTAAAAGCAGATATTTAGATTCAAAGACTGAAGAGAATATTGACGGTTATTCAATATTCTGATCAGGAAAAGGTTACTTTTGCGGCTTATAAGTTAAAGGGAGAAGCTGATAGTTGGTGATCGATGAAGAAAAGGGCATTGGGTTTGCCCGATAAAGAAATCTCTTGGAAAATGTTTGAGGAGGCTTTCTTGGAACTATATTTTCCTTCTAGCCTCTAGGATTGGAAGGAAGTAGTATTTATGCGGCTTAGGCAAGGAAGCCATACCGTGACAAAATATGATGTAAGGTTTGTTGAATTATCTCGGTATGCGCCAGATATTGTAGAAGATGAATTGAGAAAAGCCCAAAAGTTCTAGCAATGATTAAGGGATGAGATTATGAGTCAAATGATGACCCAAAAGTTTCAAATTTATGCTGAGGTTTTAGATAGGGCTCTAATACATGATAGAGAACTTAAGGCTCAGAAATCTTTTGCTAAGAGACCAACTAGTCAGATGAGTTTTAGTGTGGGATCCGGTTTGCGATCCCCAGAGCCTACCAAAAGATAAAGGTGTCTTGATAAATGGAAATGTAGCATCGAATTTCAGTTAGTGCCAGATTCCCAAGCGTCTGTGGTAAATTGTAATCATTGTGGGAAGAAGCATTCGGGAGAAATTTATTTTTGATTGACGGGGGCCTATTTTATTTGTGGTCAGTAGGGTCATCTGATCAAATATTATCCTCTACCCAAGAAACTAAAAACAAAGAAACCCGCTATTCTAGCTAAAGCACTTACGACAACAATTCAAGACACTGAGGCACCCTCAAATGTGGATAAAGGTATTCTTTTATTTATGGAGATTTGATTTCTATTTTATTTAATTTGGAATTTATGAATACTTTTATTTCCCTATGAGTTATATGTTACATCATATTCGCTCTGAAAATTTTAGGTTGTCCTATGGTTATAATCTATATATTCTTTTATGGATTTTATGAATTGTGAAAAGCAATCAGTCGAATGTTCATTGGAGGAAAAGAAGGCGAATTTAGTTGAGGAAATGCTTCATGGAGCATGTGGCATTGGGATCCTATGTAGAGTTGTGTTGTGATTGTTGCAGGTTGTCGAAGGTTTGGATTATTAGATGTATTATGTGTTACATAGGATATTTCATAGGTTTTTGTATAGTTTGACGATCATATTGTAGAGGAAACACTGTCAAATTTTTAGCAAAACACACAATCCGTCACAGTTGGCATTTTCGATAGCATGATTTGAATTTGTGGAAATAAAGTGGTGCCTAATTGGAAAAACCAATTGATGTTGTAAAGGTATATGGCCTTTTAGAATTCGACAAGTATTTCCCAATGATCGTAGAGTCATGAGGCGTTTGACTTAGGAACGATCAGTATTTATAAGAATGGAATATGTGGAGCTCGCTTTCGAGGAATTAAGGGTAAATTATTGGCTATTTTGTTTGGGTTGACCCCTGATTAGTCTGGCAGGTTACGGTAGGATGTAATGTTTTGAATAGGTGGCTACCCTCAATATAAGTGGGGGAGAAGCTTATGATTTGAAATTATTTTACCTATAATTGGGATTTGTTGATGAGGCCCTTCCCTTGAGGAATTAGAGGTGTTGTTTATGAAGATAGTGATTGTCTCATGACTTTGGAGGTTTAAGGAGATGTATCATAAAGGAGGAATGAGATAAGTAGAGAGATTTTTTGAGGAAAATCTAAAAGTATGTTTCCTTTATTGTATGTGGATGGTTGTCCTGGAATTAAGTGGAGGAGGAATCCATAGTTAGAGTCACTCCACCGTAGGTCAGAATTAGTTAAGCAAAGTTTTGAAAACTTGTGGGTATTGTCTTTGGAGATAGTATTTGTCTAATAATTTTAAGGGCCAAAATTATTACGTCACTAAGGAAAGATGATTCTATGATATTGTAAGTGAATGGACTTGTCTAAAGATAGTGAAGATGAACCTTGATCTCAATAAGGATAATAGATCCTCGTACTTGCAAAGGATGTTGGGAGTTCTTAGATTTGATATACCTTCAATGCTTCAAATGAGACGTCAAAGGTAAATCGCGAGTAGGCCCCATGTTATGGTAATATGATGTTGTATTCTTAAATTGGGAGAGAGGATTATAATCGAAGTATTGGAATCATGAAATTTTGAAATAAGAAGTCCTTATGGTTGTGTTTTAGGACACTTAGAATGATCCACTCATTGTAAATTATAGAGAACATGTCCAGAGCTAATCAGAAGACTCATCGATATGCTAGCGAGATCTTGAGATTGCTAGTACTTGGGTTGTGAAATTTGGATGAAAACCTAAGGCTATATCGAATTCTTGGGAGACTGTTATAATTATCATTTCTAATCTAGCTGTAATCTGAGGATTTGTGAAAATTGTCTTTATGGTATAGCTATCTCGGGATTTGTTTTAATTATGATTGTCGTAGAACCTAGGTATCCTATATGAGTCAATGGATATATGTTAATATAACTTGTAAGAAAATCTAGGATCCATAATATAAATGATTAGATAGAATAGCAAAAGCATGTGTAGACTTACAATTTCCATAGGCCTCAGGATATGATTGAAAAGGGCTAAGAATAAATGGTCGTGTATTTCCGGGATATATAGGCATTTGTTATATCTCTGATAAATCGCCTTTCTTGTCAATATGAGTTTTGTGTTTTAGGGAGATGTTGGCTTGAGGACACACTAATGAAATGGCGAGAATTTGAGGTTTAATTGTGATCTGAGGTTAATGTCGGAATCTTAATCAACCTCGATCAAAGAAGTTTTGGGTGTTAGCTTAAATCAGATATGGTGGTGAATTGTAACTGAATAATTTACAATTAGATGACTAATCAGAGTTGTGCAGTGGAAGCATGGTAAACCCATGTTAAGGTTAAATTTAGGGATTGGAAGGACTAATTATTTTGAGGCTTAATGTCAATTGAAGTAAGAAAATTTTACCCATTTAAGGTTTTCAACTAGATTGGAGAAGTAATTAATAAATTGGGTTGCTTTCGGACTTGATGAAATTATATTCTTGAGGATCAGAACGATTTAAATGATTAAGGTTTCCTAAGAAATCATTTAATAAGGAAAGTGACTTAGGAATGTTAGGAAGGTTTCCTCTAGGTTCGTTAAATTTCGACAATGAAATTTTTATAAGTAGGCGAGATTATAACGACTCAGGTTCTGAAACATAGTAATTCCTAGTCATTAAGTTAATACAATTAAGTTTAAGATAAATGGATTAAGGAAAAATAAAGAGAAATTTAATTCGGAAGTGAAATTAGGCATCAGGGGCTCGACACCCGAGCAATGCCCGAGGATCCACCCGGGCATGAAAAATAGAATGTCGCACCTGAAGGGCGCTCAACGGGTGCTCGAGCGTGATCTAGAACCTTCCCACCAACTTCGTTTCGTTTATAAAAGGGGGAAAGAGAAAGAAAAGAAGAAAAGGGAAAACGACAAGCAGGGCAGCGACGGAGGAAGGGAAGAAAAGGGATTCTTCTCCACATCTGGTCCGACAGAGTAAGAAAAACGCTAGACCGAACTCAGACAAGTGTACCTCAAACTTTGTTTTCCATTTTTATCACTTTTAAATATCTCCACTTTGACATTTATACTCTAAAACCATCATTTTCTAAGCTTTATTAAGAATGTTGCGTATTTCTCATGACTTTGGGATTAAATTTCATGTTTATGTATATGTATTATTATTTATGGCTTTGATTTTATGATTTGGCTCAAAATTTAGGTTCAATTTTCATTCCGACCCTAGAATGAAAATTAGGGATTTGATGTTTAAAAATTTTGAATCTTGAGATATAAATGTTATTTGGTGATTTGTTAAAACTTATCAGACAATTTTTACCTGAAAATTTTGTATGGAACTATACTATCAAATTATTGAGAACTTCTAAAGCTATCTGATGGTTTGATTGTATGAATTTGAATGGCCCTTGAGGCATGGTGAGCTAAGAACTAAGAAATTAGAACAAGGATACCTTCAGGTCGGTAAAATCAGTAAGAAATCAGACCTAGGATTGTTATTTAGTCAGGTAAAATTCTCCGACATACTTTAGAACATTACGATGTTAATCGAGGATAACTTCGTCCATGGAGTGATACGTGGTCTGCCTCTCCTCGGGACGTTAAATAGGGAAGATAGAAACTTTTGAACTTTAAATTGTGAGAAATGAGAACGTTTGAACTTTGATCTTAGATTGTGTGGAGTGAATACAATCTATCCTCGATTATTCGCTCCCTCTACTAGTTTGGGTCTTTTCGAATAATAAAGTTGAATTTGAAGAATTAGTGAAGTTTGAAATTGGCTTATGGCTTCCGACAAGCTTTTATAATTATTAATGCTTTTCTCACTTTTCTGTTTGCATTTTTGTTCTTTGATAATCCCATGGCTTTTTTCTCTTTTGTATTTGTGTTTTGCATGGAAATTACCCTTACATGCTTTTATAATATATTGTTGGGTTTTGCCTCACTCTTATTGTTTCGTTTCCTCTCCAGATGAAACCATAGAGCTAATGTCCGATGAGCAAGAGTGAAGGAAGGACTTAGTTAAGAAAGTTTTATGGAGGCTTGCAGTCTTTGAAGAACTTTTGGAGTTTGATAAATTATGAATGTAAATAACTAATTTTGTGGATAAAAACCGTATAATTGATAGTCATAGCGTGTTATGTTTTATATTGCGATACTATTTTTGATTCTGTAGGATTACTTTATTGATTTAGTTTTGCTTCCGCATTTTGATTTTGAAATTGTACAGGTTACTAAATGGATCTCTCGTTTGAACTTGAAATAGTGGATAGGATGTGTTGTGTTAGAGCCATGGATATATATGGCATTTTAATGATCCTGTGTTGTGTTGTGAATATCTGTTGAAGTCTTTTCTTTGTATGCTTGTCCAGGTTGTGAAATTTTTAAATTGTTTGTATTGGATTTTTTTCAGTTTTAGAAGAAACTCTGCCCAATTTTCTATATAATTTAATGAATTAAATTAATAGGGCTTTAGGTTAATTTGTTTAAGTATGAATTGACGAAGGTCATTAGGAAAAATTGACCCGTTTTGTCACATAAGATGATGGATGATGGTTACATGTGGACGATTAAAACTTAGTTGTTGAGAGATGAATAATCTGAAATAAGTTCCTTAGTCCAAATTCTTGATTCCTTTTTGAAAACAACTTATGGAAGCTTTTACACTTATTTTTAATATTTCTTCTTAATTTTCTTCACCTTAGAAGAGAATATTTATATTACTTGAGACTTGTAAAGCTTCCATTAAAACCTTTCATAATATCAAACATACAAACCATAAAATGTGATCTTTAATAATAAATCATAAGTCATAAAAAAAGTCAATATATCGACCGGTTTAGTACCTTTAACTTTAATTTTTTACATATATTAAAAATTTAGATTTAATAAGTGGCATATTCAATCAGTTCGGCCACCAGTTCGGTAGTTGGTTTGGAGCTAGCTCAATTACGATTTTAGCACAATTTCTTAATGATTCGGCTATCGGTTCGGGGTCAATTTAACAACCAATTCAAAGGTTGGTCTCTAATGATTTTTATCACTAAATTTCATCATTAATGAGTCGATTTAATGAACCGGTTCAAAAGTTCGATTAGGTTCCGATTGCGCGAATAAAAATTATAGGATTATCAAGTGAATATGATAGAGATTTAATCCTAGTTCATGAGGGAATTAGTTTTGGGACCGTAGGATAACTCAGCATTATTGGCACACCAGGTGCCCAAGGCGGCGCCACAGCTGCCCAAATTCAATGGGCCAGCACCAGGGGCGGGCACTCGGTGGAAGATTGGGTGCATCTGCCACACACCCAGCCAGCGCTCGAGTCCCGGCCCGGGGAATAAAAATGTTGCGAGCATTTTTTTTCCCTCATTCTATTCGGCCTTCTAATTCTAGAGAGAGAGAATGCAAGGAGAAGAGAGAGGAAGGGAATCCGAAGACCTCGGGTCTGATTTTGAGCCAGTGCTAGTTACAAAGATTATAGATCAGGTCGAGACAAGTGCACTCATACCCTTTTCTCTTGCTTATTTGCACTTTTATCTCTTTTTTTGGGTATCTTTATTCCGATACCCGATTAAGCTTGTATTCCATATTACCCATGTCCCTAGCATGGGTGATATACCTTAGCATGCCTTACTATATTATAATGGAAGGTTGTCATCAGTTTTGGAACTGCTTGCAGCTGGGCCGCCACAGCTGATCGGTCCTGTCCATAGGGATTGTATATAGATGGCCCGCCTTTGAGTCTTAAGTAGGAGGAGATAGCTTTAAATTGTGTAGGAGCAAACACAATTCAGACTACGACCGACCGTTCCTTTATCAGTATGGTCTACTGACCTTGGCCCCCAAACGAAATAAGTCTTTGGCATAAATTGATAACTAAGAAAAGACAAAAGAAATGAACTAAAGGAAATTAAAAACAAACCTTCATGAAAGCATATTCCAATATTTTTGTTGCATGATCACTTATATGCCTCTTTTCCTTCCTGCATGCATTATTTTGATCTGAAAATGAAGTCTTACATGTTTCTTGCTATCTTGTGCCTTGCTGAGCTTTAGCTCATTCCTTGCTGTTTTGTTACCTCCTCAAATGATCAGCACGAATTCTTACCCGGTAAGAAAGAATAGAAAGAGTCAGTACCTAGCTTAGGATGAAGATGATGCTTTTTATGCTTTAGAAGAACTATGTTTTTTTGTATTTTTGGGCTTAGTTGATGATTCTTTTGGAAACAAGAAGATTGTACACATATCTTGCCCTTTTTGTCTATATATCAGTTATAGTGATATGTTTAGTTAGAAAATGTGTTGTGGATTTTTAGTTTTCTTCCGCGGGTTTTTTGAAGGGTACTCCGAGGCTTAGTGGCATCTCCCTGTTCTAACCTGGAGTCCGGACTTTTGAGTTGTTGTAGCTTGCGTTGTGGGAAAATTTTCTTTTGGGTCATATGTTGGTATTGTGTGGAATTTTGTTTGAATTGCAGGGCATTTATAGGTTTTATATTATGAAGATGTCTGTATTACAGTTAGAACTCTACCAAATTTTCAACTGATAATACGGTACGTCACAGTTGGTATCAGAGATAGATTGGTTCGAGAGGTGCCTTAGGATTTGAACTGATTTACCATAGTTGAGGGCTAGGTTAATTTGATTAGATCCAAAATATAGATCGAACTCCCTATTTAAGTAGGTTTTGTTAAGTTTTGCATGAAAATCTATCCCTATTGTTAATGCATAATGAGAGGGATCCAAGATGTCAAGTCGAGGAAGAGGTTCCAAGGTTGGTCCTCGCCCAAATCGGGAAGAAGATTATCTGGACATTAAGGGACGTATAGCCGATGTCATGGAGATGATGGCTCAGAGTCATCGTCAGTCTGTGCCAGCCCTAGTTCCGGCTCCAGCTCCTGTCCCGGCTCCAATAAATCCGGGGGCCACGATGTACGACCGGTTCAACAATAAAAAGGCGCTAGAGTTCTCAGGGAATCTAGACCCAGTTAAAGTAGAGGCATGGATTAGGAGACTTGAGAAAATCTTTGCTGTTATTCATTGTTCGGAAGAAGACAAAGTGAACTTTTCAACGTATAAGTTGGAGGAAGAGGCCAACCATTGGTGGGCAGTACAGAAAGGGGCTATGGGAGATTGAGCAGCAACAATTCTTTGCAAAGAGGTCTGAAAACTGGGGAAATCCAACCGTTGGTCAAGGTTTGGGTTTTGGAGGGCTGCCGAGGAGGGTGAAATCTAATGAAAAGGGCAAGAGGAAGGCAGATCATCCAGCAACAGCAGCACCGAGCCCGCCGACAGCTAATGATGTTTGTGATTACTATGGGAAACACCATCAAGGGAAGCCATGTTACAAGCGGATGGGAGCATGTTTTAATTGTAGAAAAACTGATCATATGGTTAGAGACTGTCCTATTCTGAGAAGGCCAGTGGAGAAGAAGCCAATCGTCTCTGAGAAGGCTTTTGCAGTTACAGCTCGGGATGCGGAGGTGTCCTCGAACATGGTAGAAGGTACTATTACTATCTTTAGTACCCCTACGCATGTTCTTTTGGATTCGGGCTAAACTCATTCCTTTGTATCTCCAAGTTTTTCATGTACCTTGTTTTCCCCTCTGAGGATCTTGGATCATATTCTGGTTGTTCCCACACCCTCTAGATCACCGGTGGTTACGGATATCCTATATCCGAGGTGTAAAATTTTGATTCAAGGGCTACAATTGATGGTGGATTTGATTTTGCTCGATATGCATGATTTCGATGTAATATTGAGAATTGATTCGCTAGCAAGTTATCACGCCAGTGTGGATTGCTTCCATAAGCAAGTTCACTTTGTTATTCCAGGTTGTGAACCGTTCCTTTTCCAAGGCATAGTGTGGAAGGAGCCACCGTGTTTTATTTCAGCCTTGCACTCTAATCACTTGATGGATTCCGGATGTCAAGCCTATTTGGCTTACGCTTGCACCACTGGGAGTCATAGCGTACCGGCTAAGGATATCCCAATGATTAGTGAGTCCGAGGATGTCTTTCCCGAAGAATTGCCAGGGTTGCCACCCAGTCGGAAAATTGAATTTGGAATTGAGTTAGTTCCTAGCTCGGCATCGGTTTTGAAGGCACCGTATAGAATGGTACCTGCTGAACTGAAAGAATTGAAACAGTAGTTGCAAGAGCTTTTGGACAAGAGGTTCATTCAGCCGAGCATATCTCCTTGGGGTGCCCCGGTGTTATTTCTCAAGAAGAAGGATAGATCAATGCGGCTATGCATCGATTACCAGGAACTAAATAAGATCACCATTAAGAACAAGTATCTTCTGCCAAGGATCGATGACTTATTTGATCAGCTGCAAGGAGCACAAGTATTTTCAAAGATTGATCTTCACTCGAGGTACCACCAGCTGAGAATCAAGAAGGAGGACGTAGCAAAGATAGCCATTCGGATAAGGTATGGGCATTATGAATCCCTAGTCTTGCCTTTTGGGTTGTCGAATGCCCCGGCCGCCTTTATTGACATGATGAATCGGGTCTTTTGACCCTACCTAGACAAGTTTGTGATTGTGTTCATTAATGATATATTGATCTATTCGAGGAGCTATGATGAGCATACCACGCATTTGAGGATTGCACTTCAGACACTTCGAGAGGAGAAATTATATGCCAAATTGAAGAACTGTGAATTTTAGCTGGAGGAAGTTGCCTTTTTGGGTCATATTATATTGAATAGAGGCATTTCTGTGGATCCGAAGAAGATCGGGGCTGCTGTTAGTTGGAGCCAACCATCATCGGTAATCGAGGTTCGGAGTTTCCTTGGGATGGTGGGGGTTTGAAGTCTATTGCGATACAAGCAAGTCGGGTTTGAGCTATGTTCTGATGCAGTATGGAAAGGTAATAGCCTATGGATCAAGGCAATTGAAGATCCGTGAGAAGAACTACCCGACGCACGATTTGGAGCTTGTAGCGGTAATCTTCGCTTTGAAAATCTAAAGGTATTATCTTTATGACAAGAAATTTTTTGTGTATTCAGGCTTCAAAAGCCTCAAGTATCTCTTTTCTCAGAAAGAGTTGAACATGAGACAAAGGAGATAGATGGATTATCTAAAAGACTTCGATTGCAAAATTCAATATCAGCTAGGTAAGGGCAATGTGGTGGCAGATGCCTTAAGTCATCAATCATCTTTTGCAACTCATATGAGGATAAAGGAGATGGAGATGTTGGAATGCATGAAGCACTGCGACATTTAACAATATGCTCAAGAAAATCGGATGATTTTGTCACACTTTAGTATCCATCCAGAGATCTTGAAGCAGATCAAGGAAGAGTAGATAAACGACATGTTTTTAGTTGAAGTTGCTGGAAATTTGAGCCATGACTCCAGGATTGATTTCAGTATCTGAGCCGATGGAGTTTTGAGATTCTGAGACCGAATTTGTGTGCCAGATGTCGGTGATTTGAAGGAGGAGATTATGAAGGAAGCTCAACAGTCTGAATATACGATCCACCCGAGAATTGATAAGATGTATCAGGATCTAAGGAAGATGTTCTGGTAGAGCAATATGAACATAAAAGTTGTGGCCTTTGTGGGGAGGTGTTTGGTCTGTCAGTAGTTGAAGACTGAGCATAAGAAGCCATCCGGTCTTTTGTAGCCCTTGCCTATTCCTAATTCGAAATGGGATGACATATCCATGGATTTCGTGTCGGATTTGGCGAGGACGCCTAGGAACCATCACGCTATTTGGGTGATTGTGGAGCGACTCACAAAATCAGCACATTTTCTTGCTATTTGAACGACTTCTTCGAGGGATAAGTTAGCACGGAAGTATGTTAGATCACTATTCGGCACATTAATGAGGTGGCGAGATTGCATGGGATCCCGGCCACTATTATGTCATATCTTTTTTCTTTTTTTTTTTTGGTAAGTAAGAATTGAATTAAAATTAAAAAAATTTTACAATACTTTGCGCTACTCCAAGTGTTTTGCCAACTTGAAAGTAGAGCAAAGCCGATGGGGAGAACCCCAAAACACATGAATAATTCCAGATCTAAGACCAAGAACAAAGACATGATAAGTTAAAAATTACAATCGAAAAATATATCAGGAAAAGAACTGAGTGCCTAACCGGCTACATTATGTCATATCAAGACCCGCGGTTTGTCTTAAAATTTTGGGAAAGTCTGCATTGTGAGTTGGGGATGGATTTGAAGTTCAGCACTGCTTATCACTCACAGACGGATGGACAATCTAAACGAACTATCCAAATTTTGGAGGACATGTTAAGAGCCACGGTCATGGAGTTGAAGGGCAATTGGGATGACCATTTAGCCTTGACAGAGTTCACATATAATAATAGTTACCATGCGAGTATTGCGATGGCCCCCTTTAAAGCATTGTATGGAAGAAAATGCCGCTCTCTGATTCATTGTGAAGAAACTAGTGATAGATGGCTTATAGGGCCGAAAATTATTATGGAGATGTCTGAGAAGATCAAACTGGTCCATGAGAAGTTAAAACTGGCCCAAAGTCTACAAAAAAGCTATGCCGATCGAAGAAGGTCGGAGCCGAAATTTAAAGTCGGTGACTTTGTTTTCTTAAAGGTTTCACCTTCCAAGGGCTTATCAAGATTTGGACTCAAGGGGAAATTGAAGCCATGGTTTATTAGTGTGAGATCCTGATCCCGAAATGTAATAATTATGAAATAATTATGTAGATAAAAATCATGTTCGGGTTTAAGTATGGTGAAAATTTTATTATCGAAGCAAAATAAACAAATCGGGCAAAGAGGGATGAGAAAAGGCACCGGTGCTCGATGGCTTCTCAAGCTCAAAGGATTTTCATCAACTAAAAATTATTGTATATGCTAGGTCGATTCAGTTACTAGTTTAAGGCTCGGTTCAGAGACCTATTCGATGCAAATTTTATAGGTTGATACTTCAATATTATCTCTAGGTACTTAGGCTAATATGGCTATTGGTTTAGCCTGTGACAGAACGGATCTTAATTCTCATAGAACCCTTCGTCAGACAGATACATAACAGAATTTATTATTTAAATCATTTAATATATGCAAAAATTTTGGCAAAACCTATAAAAGTTTAGGCAAAGTTTTCAATATCGAGATCAGAACCAAATGTACAACCTGAATATATATAACCTATATAGAAATACTCGATATCCAAACCTCAAACTTATGACCACAATATAATCACAGGACCAGTACAAGTACACAACTAACCAAATATCATAATTCTCCTATAACACTCATTCACAGGATCTCAAATGCCATCCATGACTTTAGATCTCAAATGCCATCCGGAAAACATATAGCGGAAGCATCTCTATCCTTAATAGAAACATGCGAAAGTATAAATACAGTTCTGACATAATTTAATATATCATAACCATTTATATATAATCCTCCTTCAAGATTCAGATATTTACAATAATATTATCACAATCCAAGTCTTCAGAAACTCCAAGGCTCTAGATCTTCCTCGCTAGCTCTAGTTAGGTCTGATCATCCGATATCGTCTCTATAACTTTATCTGGAGGGAGAAAAATAATAAACAGTGAGCCGAAACCCAATAAGGTACTAAAACGTGTAGAATATAATATTCTCATATAGAACATAATTGCAGAGGATCCTAGAAACTGTGAAAGAATATGAACATATTCAAGAAACATGAGAAATATATAATTCCTTGTAAACAAGTCTTGATGATCATAATTCTTGTTTTCATGCAAAATATAAAGATATTAAAATAGAAACTATGGTAATATCAGAAGAACAGTAGCACTCATGGAAATAGAAATAAAGCATAATGCTATTTAAACACGCATCAAAAATCATGAATCGGTACAATCATGCTTCGATAATCATAAATCGGTAAAACATGCTTTAAAAATCGAAAAATAGCATCAATTCTATAAATTCTAAAAGATCCCTTTTTACTATCAGGAAAACCAAACTAGTAAACCCTACTAGTCGAGGGGACAAAAAATCGAGGATAGATTATGTTCACTCCATACAATCCAAAGCTAGTAACGGTTATACCACCTCATAGGATATATCCCTTCTCGTGGGATTTTACAATGGTGAGGCTGGCCGGTAACACTAACTACCCTCTAGGTTGTCGCCCTGAGAAATGACGAACCACGTATAACTCCATAGATATAATTATCCTCGATTACCACGATAACATTCTAAGACATGCCGGAGAACCTAACCTAACTGTATTTTAGTCCTGGGTCCTAATTAACAAAATCAAAAAGCATATAATCTATCATTCTTTAGAAAATCAGTTAGAATCTCATGATTAACTCTTCAGAATGTTTTAATAATTCTCGATAACTTAATAGTGCAATTCCATGTAAAATTTCCAGTTACAAATCATAACATTGGCATTATCTTGTTATGAATCATCATTTACATATCAGAAATTACAGATTAAAACCATTAAATCCCTTCATTTTCGTGCTTAGGGTTTCGCCAAACCTTTCGGACGAGAAACAGACACCAAACATATATTTATACATGCAATTGGAAATAAATATTACAGTACATGCCAGTAAACATGAAATCTGTCTGATTAATCAGGAAAGATATGCTTTATTTACAGTAAACATAGAGAAACATGGATTTAACGTATAAACACGATATCTGATATATTAAAAGGCTATAAAATGGTAAATAACGTCCGAAGTACACTTGTCTGAGCTCGATTTACAGTTACCTTTACTCTGATCAGAGTTGGACGGTAGATTTTTTCCTTTTCTTTTCTCTTCCCTCTCCTTCCTCTCTTCTCTCCTTCGTTCTCTGCCTTTGTTCTGCTAAAATGAAGGCCCCAAACCACAAGCATCCCTTTTAAAACACGAAGGAAAAAGGAACCACATGCGATCATAGGACTGGCGCTTGAGCGCCAGTTGAGCAGTGCTTGAGCGCCCGCTCTCATCGAAGTGCACTCGAGCAATGTGCTCATAGCCGGGATCGCTCCTGCCTTGCCTCGAGCGGCCTACAAGCAGGTGCTTGTGTATTTTCGCGCTCAAGTGGGTGCTCAAGTGGGGCTCAAGCGCTGTGCCTCCTTGCCCATTTTTGCCTTTTATTTTACTTCGATAACAAATTTTTTACTATATTTAGGCCTTAAAATGATTTTTATCTACATAGTTATTTTATAATTATCACGTTTCGGGATCGAAATCTCACATGTCCGGTTTAGGCTGGTTCTGTAACTGTAGTTTTAGCATCATTATGGTTGCTGTTAGTTGATTCTATCCAACTTTATTAAGGGGCTCGATTCGGTGGTCAATTCAAGCTATCTTTGGCAACCGGTTTACAGGTGAACAATTTAGTCTTATTACATGATGATTTGGCCAACTAGCTATCGGTTCAGCCAATTCAAACTATTTCTCCTAAGCGGCTAGCTTCAATATTAGCGTGGACGATGGGCCGATTTTGTTTTGATTTGAGGCCCAATTCAGTGGCTAATTTAGATCCAATTTTACGGGTTGACACTTTAACATCATCAAACTATATTAGGTTAATATAGCTGCCGGATCAGCCAATTTAAGGCCCAATGTAAGGCTCGAGATCTTCCAATCAAGTAAATCATAATTTATTAAATAAAAGTAAAATCGAGGTCAAATGACGCAGAGAAATTTAGATTGAAGGGATTCAACATTTGGAAACTACTAAACCATTGAAATTAAAATATGTAGATTTGGAGACTTTCACCAATCAAAAGATTTCGATAAAAATCAAGATTTATTATACTAATTTTGTTATTAACCAATAAGCCAAAGGTTCCCTATGGGACACAATGATAACCCAAATACTTAACCGATAGACCCAATCAACAATTGATTCAATTACAGTTAATAAAAGGATAATCTGGTCACCAAAATTTCAACTGGTTATCAACCAAAGTGATTTTGAGATAACAAAAAGATAGCCCGACCACCAAATTTATATCCAATTAACCGAATTTAGCTCAACTGATTAAATATAACACAAATCAAATTAATTAAGTAAAATTAATATACTCCAACACACAAACACGTGGCAGCTTCTCCATTTAAGCTGAATTTTCATGAATTCAACAAGGTTTTTGGGCAGCAGCCAAACTCAGCCAATTTCCAATATTATTCAACTGCCACATTAGACCCACTTCAACTGAACATTCAAGTAATTTAGCAAATACAAAGGGGTCCACAGCAGCAGCAATTTTCAGTAGAAAAAGATGGAATATTAGTAGCAAATATGGGTGAGCAGTTAGAGAGGGAAAACCACATGATACTTAGCCAAAATAAGAATAAATAAAAACAGCTTACAGCTGCCTTACTTTTAACAACAAATTAGCAACATAATATAGAAGAGAGAAGCTGCAACACAGCTACTTATCTCGGCTGCTCTCCATGGCTGCTGAAGCAGCAGCTCTCCACACCAACAGCATCCCTACGGCAGCAACTATCTTAGCAAATATCAGTAACCAATAAGGGTTCTCCATGAGGCAAAATATTAAGCAAATAAACCAACAAATTAAGGAATTATTCAACAACTGATTAGGGACACTCTGTGGACTTCAGCCCAATTAAATTAACTAAGCCGGCCCGCAAGCCGACCCTAGCCACCAAGCCGAGCCGTGAAGTCGGCTTCATCAAGCCATTTGAGCCGAATTCGAGCCGCAGACTGACTTTGCTTCGTTTCATCTTCTTCGATCGTTTCATCACCATTTGCCATTTTACTCAGTTAATTGCTGAAGCCATTGTGGTCCATTAAGTGGTGATAACTCTCCCATTAAGTAATTAATCAATTTTGGCCGGTTTGAGTACCAAACGCTCGGTTGAAGCGGGTGATGGTTTCGCCAATAAATTGAGCATTTTGGTTTTGTCCCTGGCATCCCAACTCAAGTAATACACCATCTAAACGAGTGAATGAGTGTCTAGAAGCACGGAGCCGGTCCGAATCGAACGTCCGAAAACAGAGCACCAAATGGCCGGAGGTATATTAATCGATTCTAAATTCTGCTTTTGTGGTTGTTTTAGCCACATAAATTTCTAACATTTGGTATCAGAGAAAGGTTTCAACTCTGCCTTTGTTGTTCTGTTATTTTTCGGTTTTTCCCGAATTTGTAAAAATCTAAAGTCTTCATTATTTTTGAAGATTCGGTTCAAACGAGCACTGGAAATCGATGGGAAATTAAATTTTCAAAATTTCCATATATTTTTCATCCTTTATGGTGTTTGTATCGTCTTGGTTTGAATCGGGTCGGAATTCGGGTCAAGTCGTTCGTTGTCGGGTTCGGGCGAAACCGACGAAGGTAGACGACGACTTGAACTGCGTCGTTTTCGGCGCTATTATAAACGCCGCCGTTTTCGAATTCGCTTTATGCTTGAACACGTCGTTTCGTTAGAACGAATTCGGTTATTAAAACGACGTCGTTTTGCTACAGTTTTGATTAAAAAAAAAAATTAATTATATCGGTTATGGGCCGTTTCGTTCATGCCCAAATTGCATTTCGTCGCAGCCCGAAGCTTCCCACCCGTTCATCGAAGTAGAACGGAAATTAAAATGCGGACGCAGCTGATGAGATTCGAACCCGGGACGCGGAGGAGGGAGAAGCGGCATTTGCCGCTTGCGCTGCTGAGCGCCTTGCGCTATTTCCCGCATTTTAATTGTATTTATATTTTTGTACAGAGTATATATATATTATATGTACGTATATATTTATATATATATGTAATTATATTATTATATATAAAGTATAAAATATAATATCCAGAATAAAGTTGTATATATGTATAAATAATGTCTTGTGATTAAAATAATTTAATTAATTAAGGATTAGCCACAGCACCCTTAATTAATAAAATTATTTTTTTTATCATGTGTGGTATAAAGACATAAATTATAGTAATTATTTTGATATAATAAAATTTATCCCACAGAAAATTTTATTATATTAAATTAATTAATTAGGATAAAATATCAAATTATTTTCTTAATTTACCCACAGGGATCAAGAAAGGAATATAATTTGATAGGTTTATCACTTTTTGGACATGAATCTACTTGAATTAAGAATTTGGCCCACAGGTAATTTTTATGTCAATTGATTCATAATGTATGCTTTATATTGGTAAAACATAATTTTGTAATTTGTTAGCCTCAATTTTGGATGTTAAGCATGTATTTATTTTTATACAACTATTCAATCTGTAAATCTTTCCGATATTAGATGTAAAATTTTCGAACTAAAAGGTGACAACTATAAAGTGTGGAAGGAGAGAATTCTTCTTCACTTAGGGTGGCTGGATATCGATTATGCTATCTGAAAAGACAAACCACCGGCTCTTACCCTTACCAGCACTCCAGATGAGGTAACTCTTTATGAACGCTGGGAGCGATCTAATCGTCTTAGTTTAATGTTTATAAAGATAAAAGTTTCTGCTGGTATTCGTGGTTCTGTCGACCAGCATACTAAAGTGCGGGATTTATTAAAGGCCATAAATGATCAATTTGTGACTTCAGATAACGCACTTGCAAGCACCCTAATAATGAAGTTTTCATCTATTAGGCTCACCAGTATTAAGGGGTGCGTGAGCACATAATACAAATGAGGGATATTGCAGCTCAACTAAAAAATTTAGAGGTGGAAATGTCTGAACCTTTCATTGTACACTACATTTTAAATTCTCTTCCACCGCAATATGGGCCTTTTAAAATCTCTTATAACACACATAAGAATAAATGGTCAATAAATGAACTCATGACCATGTGTGTGCAAGAGGAAGGAAGGCTCATGATGGAGCAAAGTGAGAGCGTCTTCATGCAAAAAGAAGGAAGGTTCAAGACGCAGGCCAAATCAAAGGGGAAAGGTAAAATACCTCCCCAATCTGATATCAAGAAGGAGTCCAAGTGTTTCTTCTGTAAAAAGAAGGGACACTTAAAGAAGGACTGTTTCAAGTATCAAAATTAGCTTGAAAAGAAAGGTTATACATTATCTTTTGTATGTTATAAATCTAATATGGTTAATGTTGCACATAATACATGGTGGATTGACTCTGGTTCTACAATCCATATTTCTAATTCCTTACAGGGCTTACAAAACCTAAGGAAACCAGTGGGCAGTGAACAATACATCTTCTCTGGAAACAAGATCCGTTCACATGTGGAGGCCATTGGAACATGCAATTTAATTGAGTAGTGGTTTTATTTTGACATTGGAAAAGACTTTTTATATTTCAAATTTCTCTAGAAATTTGATTTCTGTTTCTAGACTTGTACCATTTGGATATTCCTTTACATTTTCAGACTCATTATTCATTTTATCTTATAAGTCTGATATTGTTGAAAATGGTACACTGTCTGATGGTCTTTATTGTTTGAATTTACAAAACAATACCAATTTCAATAATGTGCATGTTAATAATAGAATTAAAAGATGTGTTATGAATGAATATTTCTCGATGTTGTGGCATAGGAGATTGGGACATATCTCCATTGATAGACTCAAAAGATTGGTAAATAATGGAGTACTTAGTACTCTAGATTTTACTAACTTTGAGACTTGTGTGGACTGCATTAAAGGAAAGTAGACCAACAAGACTAAGAAAAATGCCAAGAGGAGTTCTGACATATTAGAAATCATACATACTGACATTTGTAGTCCTGATATAAACTCATATGGCCTAAAATATTTCGTCACCTTTATTGATGATTTCTCACGATATATGTATCTTTACTTGCTTCATAATAAATATGAAGCCTTGGATGCTTTTAAATTGTTTAAAGAAAAAGTAGAGAAACAAACTGAAAAAAATATCAAAATTGTGAGATCAGATAGAGGTGGAGAGTATTATGGTAGATATACTAAAAATAGACAAATGTCTGGTCTATTTACAAAGTTTCTTCAAGAACATGGGATTGTTTTCCAATACACTATGCCTGGTTCTCCGGACCAAAATGGTATAGTAGAAAAAAAAACCGAACATTATTGGACATGGTGAGAAGTATGCTTAGTAACTCCGAACTTTCAAAATCTTTGTGGAGTAAAAATCTTAAAACGGCAGTCTATATATTAAATCGGGTCCCAACAAATGCTGTTCCAAAAACTCCTTTTGAGTTATGGAAAGGTTGGAAACTGAGTTTGTAACATGTACGCGTATGGGGATGCTCATCCGAAGTAAGAGTTTATAGCCCACATGAGAAGAAATTGGACCCAAGGACTATAAGTGGGCATTTCATTGGATATGCTGAACGGTCTAAGGGATATAGATTTTACTGTCCATCTCATACCACTAGGATTGTGGAATCAAAAAATATAAAATTTCTTGAGAATGACTTAATGAGTGGGAGGAAACGATCAAGAACTGATCATTTGGATTCACAACCCTCCACTTCATATGATAGGTTGATTGATGTACACAACACCCCTCAAGATCAATCTGGTGTTGAACAACCAATCAATGTCATTTCAAAAAATGTTAATCCTATTCCAGTTGACCATGAAATTCAGGATTTATCTGAAATAGTTGTACAACATGCTCCTGTTGAGAATGATGACACAATATTAAGAAGGTCTTTTAGAATGAGAAAGTCAGCAATTCCTAGTGATTATGTTGTATATCTGGAAGAGTCTGACTACAATGTGGGAGCTGAAAATAATCCTGAGATATTTTCACAAGCTATGAGTTATAATGAATCACAATTATGGAACAATGCTATGAAAGAAGAGATGAGTTCTATGAGTAGCAATAGAGTTTGGGATCTTGTTGAATTGCCTAAATGGACGAAAGCCATATGGTATAAATGGGTCTTTAAAACAAAGAAAGACTCATTAGACAATATTAAAAGATATAAAGTAAGACTCGTTGCTAAAGGTTACACTCAAAAAGAATGAATTGATTACAAGGAGACTTTTTCTCCTGTATCTAAAAAGGACTCTCTTCGTATAATTTTGGCATTGGTTGCTCATTTTGATATGGAATTGCAACAAATGGATGTGAAAACAGCATTTTTAAATGGTGATATAGAGGAAGAGGTTTACATGAAACAACCAGAATGATTCTCCTCTAGTGATGGTGAGCAATTTGTGTGTAAATGAAAGAAGTCCATATATGGATTGAAACAAGCATCCCGTCAATGGTATTTAAAATTTGATAAAATTATCTCTTTATTCGGTTTTAAAGAGAATATTTTGGATCAATGTATATACCAGAAGGTCAGTGGGAGTAAGACTTGTTTTCTTATCTTACATGTGGATGATATTTTACTTACATCCAATGATAAATGGTTGTTATATAAGGTGAAACAATTTCTCTCTAAAAATTTTGAAATGAAGGATATGGGTGATGCATCTGATGTCATTGGCATAAAGATACATCGAGACAGACCGCGTTGTGTTCTGGGTTTGTCTCAAGAGACCTATATCAATAAGGTTTTAGAGAGATTTCGGATGAAAGATTGTTCACCGAGTGTAGCACCCATTGTGAAGGGTGATAAGCTCAATTTGAGCCAATGCCCGAAAAACGATTTGGAACGGGAAATGGATCAAGAACATTCCGTATGCTTCCGTTGTTGGAAGTTTGATGTATGCTCAGGTATGTACAACACCTGACATAGCATTTTCAGTTGGAATGTTGGGAAGATTTCAGAGTAATTCAGTAATCGAACACTGGAAAGCTGCCAAGAAAGTCATTAGGTATCTTCAAGGTACCAAAGATTTCATGGTTACATATAGACGGACTAACAATCTGGAAGTTTTGGGGTACTCCGATTCAGACTTTGCTGGGTGTGTTGATTCTCGTAAATCAACATCCGGTTACATATTTTTGTTTGCCGGTGGAGCTGTATCCTAGCGGAGTGCAAAGCAAATTTTGATTGCTACTTCTACTATGGAGGTCGAGTTCGTTGCTTGTTTCGAGGCTACAAAGCATGGTGTATGGTTGAGGAATTTCATATCTGGGCTTAGAGTGGTTGATTCTATCTCAATGCCATTAAAGATATTTTACGATAATTCAGCTGCTGTTTTCCTGGCTAAAAATAACAAAAGTAGCAGTCGAAGTAAACATATCGACATTCAATTTTTAGCCATAAAGGAGCGCATTAAAGGAAAGGAAATTGCTATTGAGCATATCAGCACTGAATTGATGATCGCTGATCCTTTGACTAAAGGCATGCCACCATTAAGGTTCAAGGATCTTGTAAGTAAAATGGGATTGAGTTCCATTTTGTAATTTTCATTGTATGGACAATGATATTGTAAATTTCTATTTTATTGTTGTGATATTTCTCAAAATTGTGTACACATTAATTAATTTGAGAATATCATTAAGTTGGACAAAGAATAAACATAGGGTTTATTTATAAAGTAAAGTTACCGAATGACTTGAGAAATTAATATATTGTAATACATAAAAGATATTACTCATTATTAGAGGACTTATCGCCATGATTCATATATTTATTTCTTAAAGTTTGAAAAATTGATGAATTTGGTTATCACGTCAAGTTAAACATGGACCAAGTGGGAGAATGTTGGCTTCAGCCCAATTAAATTAACTGAGCCGGCCCACAAGCCGACCCAAGCTGCCAAGCCGAGCTGTGAAGTCGGCTTCATCAAACCATTTGAGCCGAATTCGAGCCGCAGACTGATTTTGCTTCGTTTCGTCTTCTTCGATCGTTTCATCACCATTTGCCGTTTTACTCAGTTAATTGCTGAAGCAATTGTGGTCCATTAAGTGGTGATAACTCTCCCATTAAGTCAATTAATCAATTTTGGCCGGTTTGAGTACCAAAAACTCGGTTGAGGTGGGTGATGGTTTCGCCTATAAATTGAGCATTCTGGCTTTGTCTCTGGCATCCCAACTCAAGTAATACACCATCTAAACGAGTAAAGGAGTGTCTAGAAGCACGGAGCCGGTCCGAATCGAACGTCCAAAACAGAGCACCGAATGGCCGGAGGTATATTAATCGATTCTAAATTCCACTTTTGTGGTTGTTTTAGCCACATAAATTTCTAACACACTCAGCTGGAATTAGGAAGGGGTTTTAGGTGTTGCTAGCAAGGCTTGATGACTCAGCCTTCGCCTCTAAAATTGTGTAAGAGAGACGTGGAGAAGAAAAGGGAAAGGGAAGAGAAAGAAACCATGAGAGAAAAAGGAAGAAAACCAAAGGAAAAAGAAGAGAAAAACAAAAAGAAAAAGAAGAAAGCTGAGAAGGAAAACTAAAAATAGTAAGGGATTCAGCTGAATATTTTAGCAAGTGTACTCAAAATTCTTCTTCAGTTGTCACTACTTATTGTTAATTCCCTTAAGTATTATTATTCTAATACTTAATTTGCCTAATATTTTTTGTCATATCATCAATTTGGCATAAAGTATACTTGGCTAAAGTATTGAGCCCAAAATAGTAGTTGAACCAGCTACTGTAAACTAGCTGAATCGGTTACCAAATGAACTCCAAACAGTCTCAAATTTGGTAACCAACGAGCTTAAATCTCTTATTGATGCTGTGACAAATCAGCTCATAAAAATGGGCTGAAGCAGTCATAAACCGGGTCTCACTTCAACAACAGAACCAACCGCAATAATCAGGCTAATATTTGAAATTGCATCCTATGAACCGGGGCCAAATTGGCTGAATCGGTAGCCATATTGACCTAAGTCTTTGTGGTGATGTTAAAATATCACCATGTAAAATTGGGATCAAACTGGTTATGAACCGATCACCAAAATTGACGCAGAAATTGACTGCATTAGCAAATGCTAATGCTGAATTTACAGTTATAATTTTGACTCAAACTAGCAGGGATATCAACTTAAACTGGCCATAAACCAGACAAATTCTTAATAGTGAGTCTCTTAGCTAGAAGAAGACTCCCCAAATCGGTTAAGATCTAACCTCGAATTTGCCATAAAATCAACAAAAATAGAACAGGCTCTTTGCATCCCTAGTGATGATGATTATGGCAGCTTGGAAAAATTGACCGAACTGGACCCAAACCGGTGGAATCAACAGTCAGCCCAAAGTATAATGTATTGAGCTAACCTATCCACCGGTGAACCGGCCGCCCAGAAACCTTTGAAATGATTACTGAACCGGGCCTTTAAACAACCCCAAAATCGATCCCAGCTGTTGTTGAACGTGGCAGTCTAAGAAAATGGACTGAATTGGTCCTGAACCGATTGAACCAACTGCCAGCCCATCCAAGTTATCAAGAATTAAGGTTGAACTATCAACCTATGAATCGGCTACCAAAAATATCTTAAATTTGTTACTGAATTGGGCCTCTAAATAGTGGCAGAATCGGTTGACAATATCCGTGTTAATGCTAGAATTATTGCTACTGAACCAACCCAGTTTCTACCCCCCAAACCAGCCAAACCAACACTCCAATCAACTAGGATATTATGAGATAATGTTAAAATATCGATCGGTAAAAATATGCCTCAAATTGGCCCCTGAACCGAGCCTTTGATCAACAGATGAACCGGCCAACATATGCTGAATTTTTCAGCTAATAACATTGAACCGGTTTATTTAAACCAGCTAACAAATGATGGAAAATAATAATAAAAATCAGCATTGACTAACTCTTGAACAGGCTATTTAATCGGCCATGAACCTATAGCCAATCCTTAAATAAACGTGGTAAAAATTTGATTGAAGAAATCAACCGAGTTGACCTCAAACAAACTACCGGACCGACAATTGAATTGTCCGAATATATCACATGTTAAATCTGTATTTTTAATATATGTAAAAGTTTAATATGAAAGTTACTAAACTAGTCAATGTATTATTTTTGTTATAATTTATGGTTTGTTACTAATCATCGTATGTTATGATCGTATGTTTCAATATTATGAAAAGTTTATATGGAAGCTTTACATATTCCAAGAATGATAAGTCTTTTCTCCCATAGTGGAGAAAATTAAGGAAAGAAATATTAAGAACTAGATAAAAACTTCCATAATAAGTTATCAAGTTTTGAAAAAGAAATAAGAAATTGGAATAAGAAATTATTTCAGCGGGTAATATTCTCTATCATGCTATAGATATTACAGTAGAAACTCAAGGATTACCATGGCTATAAATTTCAGTGGGTGATATTCCTTAACATGCCTTAAAATATTGTAATGAAAAATCGATGAATTACCCCTAGTGCTACGAGGGAAAATAAGGAGGCTTTTGGCTCTGTCTACCGGGATATAATAAGTATGTACCACCCACCTCGGAGTATAATAAGGAGGCTGCAGCTTTAGATTATGTGGACTAACATAATCCTTTCCTCGATTGACCGCTTCATTAACTGGTAAAGCCTACTAACTCTAATCCCTAAAGATAATTGATAAACAAGATTTAGTATACTGAGTAAGAAAATGAAAAAGTTAAAGAAGACAAAAGTTTGTGCATGTTCCATACGATTTCATTCCTTTGAATTATATATATTTATTTTAAGTATAAATATACATATCTTTATTTTTATATGCCTCTCTTGCTGTTTTTCTAACCCTTTAGATAGCAAGCACGAATTGGTATGCAGTGATCAGGACTGAAGTCAAAAGGTGATTAGGTTCAAATGGTGATAGATTGTAACATAGTAAATTTGATATCATAAAATTGTATACTCCATCTTGTGATAAATAAATATAATGTTGGTATTGATCATTTAGTTGTGCTTCCGCAAATTTTATGGTCATTATTTATACTTCCACAGATTTTTTTATGGTAATGATTTTGGTACTTAGTAGTATCTCTGAAGAATCTGATGCCACATTCTTTTCGTACGGAGTTGGAGCCACTTAATATAGCAATTATATGGATCCTGTATATAATAAGTATATCAATTGTGGACTTACATATATGACATATCATTAAATATAAAAGAGGGTGTGGAACGTCACACTCGGTTAAGAGTTGGTTCAGAGGCTACAATTTCAACATCAGTATGGATACTATCAGCCGGATATGTTACTATTTAGGGGTCCGGTTCAGTATTTAATTCAAGTCCAAATTTATGGGTTGACATTTCAACTTCATCTTAAGACACTTAGGCTAATATGGCTATAGGTTCAACTGGTTTGGGGTCCGATTCATGCCTAGTTCAAGGTCTGCAAATGCCACATCAGTATGGATGCTATTTTGTTGATTCTGTTGCAGTTCAAGATCCCGGTTCAGGGACCGGTTCAGTTTATTTTTGGCAGCCGGTTCACAAGGTGATACTTTAGTCTTAACACATGAGGGCTTGGCCAGTTTGGCTATCGGTTCAACAAATTTAGGAGCCAGTTCAGTCTTTTTTTCTAAACTATCAAATTTAGTATCAGCATCAGCAATGATGCAAAGATGGATTCTGTTGCCTATTTAAGGATCCGGTTTAGTGGTCCATTCAACCTATTTTTATGGGCCGAAATTCTACAATATTATCAAGAGATTTAGCTAGTTGGTTACTAATTTGGGGCCGGTTTAGAGGTCGGATGGTGGCTGGTTTAGCTAATTCACAGCAAGGTGTTTAGCTTCTATTTTTTATCAGGCTGGTGTTCCAGCTATTTCCATTGTATCTTTTCTTATGCAAAAATGATAATATGATAAAAACAATGAGTAATCTAAGTATTAGAGAAACAATACTTAAGGAGAATTATCAAAAATCAGCAACAATTGAAAGAAGAAATTAAAATACACTTGCCACAAATTAAGTTTTTCTTTCCTTGATTTTGGTTCATTCCCTTTTTCTTCCTGGTTTTGCCTTCTGCTTCCTCTCGGTTCTTCCCTCATTTTCTTCCTCTCTTCTCTCATGTGTCTCTCCCTTACTTCCTTCCTCTCTTCCTTAATTTCCTCCACTGATTTCATATATAAAAACTCCTGAATTGCCTTAACACATCAGCTCTTTCCTCCCTATTTCTTGCCACGATTTATGCTTGCTGCCTTACTCTCTTCTTCCCACGTATTTGTTGCCTTAAGAAACTGCTTTGTGTTAGTGTGTTAAGGCTGTCGTCTGTGTGTTAGTTGCTTCTGCCATGTGTTGCTTTTCCTATCAATTATTTGGAATTTATAATGTTGCATTTTTTTAATTCCCTCTGCTGATGTTTGTTGAGGTGCTGCTGCCATGTGGCAGCCTCCTCTCTACTGATTTTTACTGGTTCTCCAGCCTCCAAGTGCCACATTTCCACTTCCCTTAATTTCCCTAAGTTCAACCGTGTGTGTTGCTCTTAATGCCATGTTTGTGTGTCCTGATTTTGCTCTTACTGAATTATTGAATTCAGCTGCCGTGTGTTGTCTTTCCTTGTGCCATGTGTGTATGTGTATATTTCCTATAGAATAATTGGAAGTGGAGCTGCCATGTGGCAGCAGAATTTCTTATGCTGCTGAAGCCGTGGACTTCTTGCTGAATTTTACTGAATTCAGATAAAATTTGGGCTGCGAAGTGTGATGCAGCATGCTGCCGTGTGTGTTGGGTGCTTAAGTATATTGGATTTTACTTAGTTAATTTGATTTATACTATATTTAATCAATCGAGTTAAATTTAATTACTAATCAGGTGAAAATTTGGTGGCCAGGCTATTTTATAGCTAACCGAAATTAATTTGGTTGCTATCGATTGAAAATTTAGCATCCGAGCTAGCTTTTTGTTAACCCAAAATCTATTCAATTGATAACATGTTAGAATTTCGGTGGTCGAATTGTCCTTTTAATAACAGTAATTGAATCAGTTGTTGATCGGGTCATTGGATAATTTTTCATATTACCATTGTGTCCCGAGGTAAACCTCTGGCTTTTGGGTTAATAACATAATCAGCATAATAAATCTTGATTTTTACTAAAATTTTTAAGCCAGTAGAAATCTCCAAGTCCACATATTTTAATTTTAATGTATAAAATTTTAGGATGTCAGATTCTTTAGTCTAAATTTCTCTACATTCTTTGACCTTGATTTCACTTTTATTTAATTAATTTAATTTGATTGATCAAAAAATCTTAAGCCTTACAAAGGGTAATTAGGATAACTACATTGCCACTCACCGAATCCCTTTGCAAATATGGCTGGCAGACAAAGTTTTTATTCAGACAGAAAAATAAGCCTTCTGTTAATCAAGAAAAGATCAAATTGAAGATGATACAAGCAACCATATTCCTCCAACAATGTCTTCGAGGAAAAGAATCCCAAGTTTGGAGGGCAAAGAATGAATCGTGGCTAAAGATTATTAGACTATTCGAGGTTTTCAGTAAGTCAGAAATATGAATTATTAACTGGTTTCGCTCTGGATTGATGAAGCATTATGATATGTATGTACTCGAATTAAATTGTCATTAATCAATGAAAAATTACTTTATATTGAGATTCTATTTTGAATTTTGGTAACCTCATTTTGGGAATTTAGACGACTCCTTTGGCTATAATATTTTAGAAAAATTCTTTCAATTAAGGAATTATTATGGAAACATAAGAATAAATTTGAGAAAAATTTTACCATCTACTTAAGGATAAAGATCAGAACGAAAATATATAAATTTTGAAGATGAAATTTTTTTAAGAAGGGAAGGATTGTAAAATCTGAGATTTTACGATCAAACAAATCATAATTAATTTAACAAAAGTGAAATCGACGTCAAAGGATATAGAGAAATTCAGATTGAAGAGTCTGATATCCCAAAACTACTAGACATTGAAATTAAAATATGTGGATTTGGAAACTTCCACCTGTCTAAGAATTTTAGTAAGAATAAAGATTCATTATACTGATTATGTTATTAACCTAGAAGGCAGTGGTTCACCCCAAAACACAACGATAACACGAAAAATTATTCAATGGACTCGAATAACAACCGATTTAATTACAGTTAATAAAATGATAGCCCAGCCACAAAAATTCCAACTGGTTATCAATCGAATTAATTTTGGGATAACAAGAAGTTAGCTCAAATGCTAAATTCTCATCCGATAAGCAACCAAATAAAATTCGATGAGCCAACTACTACCCGAGCAATTGTATATATCAGCTGGGCACTAGGTAGCAACATATATATGCACTAATTTAGCAATGGTTCAGGAAAGAAAGGCTCACGGCAGCAGCAGCAGTTGGACTTAGTGACAATAATAGGCATGGCACATACACACACTTAGGCAAATTTAGGGGAAATATGGGAGAATGGAACGTGGCACTATGAGGGTTAACATACACCACAAATCAGCAAGAAAACTTAGTAAGAAGAAGCTGCCACATGGAAACATCACATTTCTAATAATTTAATAGGAAAACAACGCACATGGCAAGAAAACTTCAGCTGCCACACATCAGCAGGTCCACGGCAGCATTTTCCCCAATTTTTAATAGGAAAAATCAGCACACACATGGCACAAGAAACTAACACACACACGGCAGCTCACTTCAACTCAAATTCTGTAGGAAATACACACACATATGGCACAAGACTTGGCTGCCACACAGCAGCTTCAGCAGGGGCAGTAGCATGCTTCCAAATAGTTGATAATTCAGTAAAATACAGCATCAACATGACATAGGAAATAAGCTGCCACACGGCATCATTGACACACCAACACAAGGCACTTTTTTAAGGCAACAATTCAGAAAAATGGAAGGATGAATCAGCGGCTAATTGGGACACCCGTTTGAAAGGTTCATGGGTTTCTGGCAAAAATATTATGACTCAGCTTAATGCCTCTAGATTATATAAGAAACATGTGAAGGAAGAAGGTGATAAAAATAAGGAAAACCGAGGGGGAGCTGAGGCAGAACCGGGAAGTAGAAGGAGGATGAACCAAAAGTAAGAGAAGCAAAACTTAATTTTTGGCAAGTGTATTTTATTTTCTTCCTTCAATTGTTGCTGATTTTTGTGAATTCTCATTAAGTATTATTACTCTAACACTTAGATTACCCATTATTTTTATCATATCATCATTTTTGTATAAGAAAAGACAAAATGGAAATAGCTGAAGCACCACTTGATCAAAAATAGAAGCTGTACACCTTACTGTGAATCAACTGAATCGGCCTTCATCCGGCCACTAAACCGGCCCCAAATTAGTAACCAACTAGCTAAGTCCTTGCTGATACTGTGTAAATTCTACTCATGAAAATGAGTTGAATGGACGATTGAATTGGATCCCCAAATAAGCAGCAGAACCCACTTCTATATCCTTACTGATGCTGATGTTAAATTTGGCAGTTTAGGAAATACAAACTAAACCGGCTCCCAAATTGGCTGAACCGATAGCCGAACCAGCCAAACCCTCATGTACTAAGACTAAGCTATTCACTTGTGAACCGGTTGCCAAAAATACCTTAAACCAATAACTGAATCGGCCTCTTGAACAGTAGCAAAATCAGTTGGACAGCATCCATACTAATGCTGAAATTACATCTACTGAATTGAGCCTGAACCAGGCCCTAAACTGGCTAAACTGATAGCCATATTAGCCTAAGTGTCTTAAGATAATGTTGAAGGGTCAACCCGTAAATTTGGACCCAAATTAACCACTGAACCGGACTCTTAAACAGTAACATATTTGGCTGACAGTATCCACACTGATGCTGAATTTACAGCCGCTAAACCGGGCTTGCACTCGGCCTTAAATCGGCTGAATCGGCAACCATATTGGCTTAAGTATATTGTGGTGATGTTAAAGTATCAACCCGTAAAATTGGACCCAAATTAGCCATTGAACCGAGTCTCAAATCTGTAACAAAATCGGCTCTTGCATCAATGCTTATGCTGAACCTGGCAGCTTAGGAAATTAGACTGAACTGAGCATTGAACCAGCTGAACCTGCAGACAAGCTGGCCAAATCATTATGTAATAAGACTAAACTGTTCACCTGTAAACTGGTTGCCAAAGATGCCCGGAATTGACCACTAAACTGGGCCCCTAAATTGCCACTGAACAAGCAACAACATCCATATTGATGTTAAATTTGTAGCTATGGAACCACCCTTGAACCGGGCCCCAAATCGGCTGAACCAGCATCCATATTAGCCTAAGAGTCTTGAAATAATGTTGAAATATCAACCTTTAAAATTTGCCTCGAATCGGCCTCCGAACAGGGTCTTAAACTAACTGCTAAACTAGCCCGACGTATGCTGAAATTTTTAGCTCATGGAAATCCTTTGAACCTTTAAACTGGTTCATTAAACCAACTCATCAATGATGAAATTTAGTGATAAAAATCATCGGGGACCAATCTTTGAACAGGCCGCTAAATCAACCATGAACCACTAGCCGAATTATTAAGAAATTGTGCTAAAATTGTACTAAAAAACTAACCGAGCTGGCTCCAAACCAACTACCTAACCGGTAACCGAATCGATTGAATACACCATATGTTAAATCTAAATTTTTAACATATGTAAAATTTTAAAGTCAAAACTACAAAACCGATCAATGCATTTGATTTCTTTTACGACTTACGATTTATTACTAATGATTGCATTTTATGATTTGTATGTTTGATATTATGGAAGGTTTTAATGGAAGCTTTACAAGTCTTAATAAATAAGATTATTTTCTTCTAAAGTGGAGAAAATTAAGAAGTATTAAGAATAAGTATAAAAGTATCCATATGAGATTTTGAAAAAAGAATCAAGAAATCGGACTAATGAATTATTTTAGAAGTTAGGATATTGTAGAAATCGAGAAATTGCCCCTAGAACCACAAGAAAATAAAGGTAGCTGTTAGGCCACATCTAGTATGATATAATAGGTATGTACCACCTACCTTGGGATGTAACAAGAAGGTTATGGCCTTTGATTATGTAAACTGAACACAATCCTTTTCTCGATTACCTGTTTCATTAGTTGGTAATACCTACTATCCCTAGTCCCTTAAAATAAATGATAAATAAGATTCAGTTTATTAATTAAGAAAAGAAAAAAGTTAAAAAAGATAAAAGTTCAAGTATATTTTATATGATTCCTAATCCTCTAATGAATATATTTCTATTTTAAGTATAAATATACATGTCTTTGTTATATATATCTTACTAAATATTTGACTTATTCTCTTCTTATTTTCCTAATCCTTCAGATGGTAAGGACAATTGGATATCTGGTGAGTAGGATTAAAACCAGAAGTTATTGAGGTTCGAGTGATGATCAATTTTAATGTAATGTAGTAGATAAATTGATATCGGGAGTTTATGTACTCTATCTTGTGATGAATAAATAAATACAATGTTGGTATTAATCATTAGTTATGTTTTCGTAAATTTTTATGATCATTATTTATATTTTTACAGATTTTTTTATAGTAATGATTTTGGTACCTAGTAGCACCTTTAAAGAATCTGACATCGTATTCTATTCGTATGGGTTAGAGCCACTTAATATAGTAATCATATGGATTTTATGTATAATTGTTATATATTTTGTGTACTTATATATAATATGACGTATTATTAAATATAAATGAGGACGTGGGACATTATATAAACTCTAGGTTTGATTGACTTTGAGTCAAGATCTTTAACTTAATTAATATGTTGTTCTAATTTGATTGATATTTTGTAATAGGATTAAAAAATGGCAGAACTCAGAAGCCAAGTGTTACAGGTAAAACCTTTGTTATCAAAGTACAAGATACAAAGGCAACACCAATTGTAATAGAAGGTAAAATTTTTAAAATTTCAGCATATGTATTATTTAAAAATTTAGAGTCTATACCTTCCTCTGTATTTCTTAAGTTTAATTGTTGATTCGGGCATTAGACCTTGCATCAATTGTATTGATATCTATGGGATTCTTTGATCATAAGTATTGTGCACTTTTGGTATCTAATTTGGGATAATAGATAGGAATTGCTGGCAAATTTATTATTTGATTTGATGTACTAGACTTTTGTTTTATTTTGAGATAAATTGGTTGTCAAATGAATACGTTGCAGTAGATTGCTTCAATAAGTCTGTTTTATGTTGTATTTTGGGTTGTGAATCTTCTGAATTTTGAGGAAAAGTTGGAAAGGAAGACGGTGGGATTTAATCTCCGTTATGTGTAAGTTATTTGATGATAAAGGAATACTGAATTTTATTTGATATATGTGACTATATCCAGCAATCATTCTATGGTCATTAAGATTTTTTTTTATTATATGTGAGTTCAAGGATGACTCTTAGAGGAAAATTTATCCTAATTCATCTTTTGATCGGTAATTTGGGATTGTTATTAAGGTTATGCTAGAAGTAGCACCAATATTGAGGATCTCACGTAGAATCGATGAGGCATTTGTTGAGTGTTTGCCATGGGATGATTAAGGACAAATTGGAAATACATCTAAGACAACCTTAAGAATTAAGATATAGCCATTATAAGTTTTAGTGATGATTTTTTTGGGTTAGCAATTTCGTCAACATCATTTATGGATCTTTCAAATTCTTCAGCTGAAATTGGGTCAATTCTTTGATGGCTTTGATAATAATAATCTAACTTATTCAAATCATAATGAGTATGAGAAACCTGTAGGATTTTTGCGCTCTTCATCAACTCCCAGAAGTGAATATATATATATATAATGTTTCAAGGTTATTTAAGATGACCATTTGGGAGATTGTAGATTGACTGTCAAAGTTAGTTTATTTTTTGTCAATTTGGATGATATATCTGAAGAATACAATGATAAGACTTTAAGTTAATCCAATTTCGAGGTTTTACTCATGATCTAAGGGTTGTGTCGAATTTCGGGATTTAATTGCATAAAAAAATTGGACATCAAGTCTAGAATCGATGCGGCATTGAATTCACAGATAGATAATCAATTAGAATAACACAAGGAAAGCGTGTGGGCCTATAACTTTGGATGATAAAATTTGATGTAAGAAATCTGAAACTTGAATTGAGGACCTCTTATGAGACCTTATTCCGAAAAAAAATGTAAGTCTCCTGTTATGTAGGGAGAGATTAGATTTTGGTAATGTAGGCAACCACATGTTCGTAAGAGTGGCTCCAAGAAAAGAATCTTGAGTTTTGGGGATATAGGATGGATTGAAATTAAGAATCATTGGACTATTTAAAATTTACAACAGGTCGAAAAGATAACCTATTAATTGACTTTGCTCCAAGTTGGTGGACCGTTATAATGTATCATAGGTATGGGTGTTGAAGGAATATATTGATGATCCTTTGTATGTAGTCGGGTTACGTCATTATTGATCGATGAGAATTTGCCTTATGTTAAGATTTGATTTGGATTTTTAGGGATATATTTTTGAGGAATAAGACGACCTTGTTGATTATAATATTTTTATAAGAAATCCTTCAATTAAGGAATTATTATTATAGTGTAAGGATAAATCTAGAAGAATTTCCCTATCTAATTAATAATGAAGATAATGACAGAAGTGCACAAATTTTGAGGACGAAATTTTTTTAAAGATGAAAGAATTGTAAGGTCCAAGATTTTATGAATTATAATTAAGTTAATTAAACTAGTATATGTAAAATTGAGATTAATGAACGGTAAAAATTCAAAAGCTAAAGGATTATCCCGGGACACAGCAGGGGCATAAAAAATTAATCAATGGACCGGGTTAGTAACCGAATTAGTTTCGGTTGATAAATAGGCAGCACCCTCGATAAGAAAATAATTCGATTATTAAATTATTAATCGATTAGCAACCAAATTCAGTTTGGTTGATTAAATATCAATTGGAGACTTAAATTAAGAGCTTGCCACAACACGTGGGACACTTGGAATTAATTTTAGAGTAGCATACTTCAGCAAAAATCAGCAAGAGAGCTGCCTGATGCAGCAACATCAGTAGCAGCACTCTTGGGCGGCAGCAGGGCAACACCAAACATAGTCAAATTTTAATAGTTCAGCAAGGAATTCAATCCACACACAGCACAAGAGTTTAACACACATGGCAGCATCATATTTTAGTCAAAATTTCAAAGAAATCAGTAGAAACACACACACACATGGCAGCAGTAGAAAAAAATCAGCAAGTGAGCTGATATCATCATGCTTCAGCAGCCAAATGCATCACGGCAAGAGCAACAAGTCAGCAACCAAGCTGACAGCAGCATCACCTCAGCAAAAGTCCACAAAGCTAAGAAAATTCAACAATTTCAGCAGCCACATGGCAGCATCTTAAAGCCACTATATAGTCTAATGACTCAGCAAAATTTACAAAAGGAATTTAGCAAAATAGGTCAATGTATATTTTTGGGACACTTATCTAAATACAATAAGCCGATAAAGACTAGCTGGTAGTAGCTCTTTTAAAGTAAGATAACTCAGCAACTTGGCCTCCAAATTATATAAGGCCACGTGAGGGAGTAAGGGAGGAACGGAAAAACAAAGGAAAGCAGAAGAAAGAACCAGTTAGGCAGTGAGAAAATCAGAATCCCATGGTCCTCAGCTAGAAGTTGGGCAAAGTGCACTTTATCTTTTTCCTTCAGTTGTTGTGAATTCTTGCTGATTTTCTCTTAGTATTGTTGATCTAATACTTAAATTTCTTATTCTATTATGTTATTACTATTGTATCATCACATTATAACAAGTAAAAATTGGTTTTAAAGTGATTAAATAGACTGCTGAACCATCATATGCAAATCTGATCTCTAGCACCTGTTTTGGACCAGTTATTGAAATCAGGCTGAATTTGCCTTCAAATTGGCTGAACTGACAGTCAAACCAGCCAAGACATCATGTACTAATATTGAACTATCAACTTGTAGACCAGCTGTCAAAGTAACTTTGAACCGGTCCTTGAATCGGGTCCCCAAACTAGAAACAGAATCAACAAATTCATTATTATTGATGCTGAAATTGTAGCTCAAAAATGGGTTGAATCGGGCGCCAAATCAGCTGGACCGATAGCCAAATCAGCTTAAGTATGTTAAGATGATGTTAAAATATCAACTTATAAAGTTAGGTTTGACCTGGCCACTGAACCGGACCCCAGATCAACAACAGAACCATGTAACAGCATCTTTTTTGATATTGAAATTACAACCTATGAAAATAGGCTGAACCAGGCCCCAAACCGGTTGAACCGGCAACCACATTAGCCTAGGTATCTTGAGATAATGTTGAAATGTCAACTTGTAAAAATAGGCCTAAACTGGCCACTGAATCGGACCATAAATCAGCAACAGAACCGGTCCTAGTATCCCTGCTAGTGCTGAATTTGGCAGCCTAGGAAAATAGACTGAACCAACCTGAACCAGTTAAACCAATAGCAAAACCAGCCAATTTATCAAGTACTAAGGTTAAACTATCAAGCTATGAACTAGCTACTAAAATACCTTGAACCAGTCATTGAACTGGGCTCCTAAATAGGACCGGAACCAACTAAAAAATCCATGCTAATGCTGAATCTGTAGCTACTAAACCAGCCTTGAACATGTTGAATCAGTAGTCGACACAGCCAAGTCATTAAGTACTAAAGTTGAACTATCAACCTATAACTGAGCTGCCAAAAATACTTTAAACTAGTCATTGAATTGTGCTCCTAAACAGTACCTAAACCGACTAACAGCATCCATGCTAATACTGAATTTATAACTACTGAACTAGCCTTTAAATTTGATGAATCAGCAGCCAAATCAACCAAAATATCATATGATAATGTTAAGGTGTCAACCTGCAAAATTGGACTTGAATCAGCCACCAAACCAGACCTAAAATTAGCAACCGACCAGGATAATGCATGCTAAAATTTTCAGGTTAGGGAAATTAGTGAACCGGCCCTAGACATGCCTTGAACCAAGTATAAATCGATTCGAGCATCATGTGTTGATGCTAAATTTTCAGTTTGTAGAAAGTAAATTTAATTAACTATTGAACCGAACATCAAACCGGCAATTAAATTAGTCAGATGCATTATGTACTAATTTTGATTTTCATCATATATATAAATTGTTTTGAAACTACAATACATATGAAATCTCATCATATGAATATATTACGAGACTTTGATATTTTACTGCATTTTTAATATTTAAATACTAAGTTTCAACCCTATTTATGAAAAGTAAATGGAAGCTCTACCCACGATAAGAAATATGATTATGTTCTTCCAATGTGGAGAAAATTCAGAAAAAGTAAGTTTATTTTCTTCCGAAATGAAGAAAATTTAGAATAAGTACCAAGAATAAGTATAAAATTTTCACAATAAATTTTGAAAGAAAGTAAAAAACTGAACCAATGATTGATTTTGATAAAGTATTGCTACCCATCTCGGGGTGAAAACGGATGTTAGGCCTTAAATTGTGTGGGCTAAACACAATTCACCCACCTCAAGGTGTAAGATGAGGTTAGGGCTTTAATTTTGTGGATTGAACACAATTTAGGCTTCGATGACTGCTCTTTTAGTTAGTAAAGTCTGCTAGCCTTAATCCCTGAAGAAAAATAAGAGAAAAAAAAGTTTTCGGTATGGTTTAAAAGAAAAAATAAGAAAAATTAAGATAAAAAATTAGAAAAAAGTTTGCATAAGTATTCTGACTATGTTTTAAGTTATTATGTTCTATGATGATCTCTATCCCTATTATTATGTTTTAAATGAAACGAATGCTTGATCTTTGCTATATATTGTGCCTTACTAAATATTTGGTTCACGTTCTTACCGAATGTTTGCTTCCGTAAGTTGATTTGTACAAGATTTAGTTGGCATCTTTCCTTAATAAGAAGCTGGCATTATATTATTAGACTGATGTTAGAGACAAAGATGACGTGACAATATTTTTGATCATGTGTATGCTGATTTATTATTTATGCACAAGTGAATTGGAGTATTAATAGAGTAAGATCACGTCCATTGGAATATTGATTTATTATTGGTAAAATTGATAATTAATGATAAGGAAATATGATTAAATTAAATCACGGATTATGGGACGTGGTCCATCATAGTTAGAGCCGGGAAGGGAGGAAAATGGCATTAACGAGAAGCAGTGTTGGTGCTTGCATGTCACCGGATTTAGAGAATTGCCACAAACCACGTCGGAGATGGCGAATCGAATCTTATCTCACTACATGGCGGATGCGTGAGATGCCTAGGGAAAGAACATGCATGCAGTGGCATCCCATCGATGAACATTTGAGAGTCGACGAGTCAGGCCTCCCAGATGGAGGGTTAGTGATGGGCCCAGTAGATACAAGGCCGACCCAATTTGTGGGCAAGCTTGCATGCACTCGAGACATGGTCCCAGGAAGCGTAGTGACGGTAGAAGAAGGGCCCGGTCAGCAGCAACCCATCGTATAGCCTACTAACCCAAAGGCTTAAATGGCTACACAATTGGGTACTTGGGTCGACCCGAAACTATTCCGTTAAGATCAGGAGATTAGGCAACACACGGTGCAAAGCCATGATGACCCCTTCTATGCGAATCACCAGCAATCTAGATCCCACAATGCGAGAAGACACTTGCCTAGTACAACCATGTCAGCTGTCCTGATTACAACAGAAATGTCAACGACAAATCTGCCATCATAGTGCATTATCTTAAGAAGGTGAACCTAGCCCTTCGTCACCCCCATGGAAGCCATGATTACCAAGATTGCCTCATGTAAGCTCAACGAGAGGACATGAGTAGCCTAGCCTGAGGCTATTGATGTTAGTAGTGGAGCTCTAGCAAGAGCATACTAACTCTCACTCTATATGTATCTCTTTGTTTCTATAGAGAAAGAAAGACCAATTGGAAAGAGCTCCTAGCGCTCCTGTATCTCGAAAGCACACAGCCATACTTCTATCTATTCTGTGGAAAAGAATATCGTAGTTAACCACTCTCACCGAGTACACCCTCTCACGAGCCGCTCTGCCTATGAGTGCCCACTCCTTTGTTAGCCACACCTATGTCGTGCACACCCACCAAAGCCCCATCTTCCAAACTACACGCAATCTCCTAATACGTGCATTTTTGTATATCTGCTTTATTCCTACATCTTTCTCTCATCATAGAAAGATTCCTTATGACAACCCAAACCCGAGTCACTCAACCTAGTTCAAACGACCATGGGAAAACTCAAAATTTTAATCATCCTCATAAATTCAACATAATAATTATAATTTTCACAATAAATCCCTTCTAGAAAATAAATATATACAATATTATTATCTTGGGAATGCAATCCCAATAACATATTCAAATAAAACTTCGATCAATGAAACTGATTCTAGAGCTTCCCCTCACGAGCCTCTATCTCCAAATATTCTCTATCTAGAGGTTCTATAGCAAAAGTAGGATTCATTGGCTCGCACTATATAATCAACTAAATTTAGTGCCAATAAAATATAAGAGTGAGACAAATGCCCAACAAGTGATAACAAATCCAAAAAAAATAAACAGGGAATGATAATGTCTCAGATATATAATAATGTATGACAAGAGTCATGAACAATGATATAATATCAAATTGATAAATATATCCAAAAATATATATTTCATTGTATCTACAATTCAAGTGTATAAGAAAGGCAGGTTATTCTAAACCTTGTTGTAATAAGGATTATAAGATTTCACCAATAAGAGACAAAGATCCCTTAGAATCCGACCTCAAAAGAAATATAGGGATCTCCTGATTCGAATATCAGTATGAACGACTTGAAAACGAATGATAATAATAAAGAACATGGATTTCACTAAATCCAGATATCATAAAATCCGACACATGGATTCTACTGAATACAACTCGTGGATTCCACCGAATTCTAAAGTCAAGAAGTATGAACAATGACGAAATATCATAATGAATCTCTTTGGACCTTATTCTTTTACCGTGAACCAAATACCATGTATTTATACCCCCAACAGCTGGGTAAGTGTAACGAGATTATCCATGGTATCCTCACTGCCCTTACAATCCTTCCAGAGACTATACCCATAGCATGCCCATACCATCCGTGATACCTATTGTCAAATGATATCCCTGTTATCATCTCCTATAATGGTCACATGACTATAAGCATCCATTCACAATAAACAATATATCTTATTATCACAACGATACAAAATTAGTATCAGATAAGTGTAGACCATGCTAAGGTATTGTAGCCTCCCATTCGATTAGATACCTTAATATTTTCATATGCTTTCCTTAATCTTAACCGTAGGTATTCAAGAATCTAAATATTCATGCAATCAAACATAATGTAAAAGAGACTTTGCAAGTATAACAATAGAAATATCATTCGATACAGACAAGGATCGTACTTATATCATCAAGATTAACACAAAGGAATTTATCACGGAACGATGAAAGAACAAAAGAGAACTGAAAAATATATATTTTAATCAATTTAAATATTTATCTAATCTTTTATTCTAATCCAATATACAAATCCTATCCCTAGAACTATATCTTAATTATCACATGCAGATAGACCTATTATAACCAATTTTGATTCAATCATCCCAAAGTCGTCTAACAATTTCCATGAAACTATATAATAATTTTAACCACGTTTTATAAATCAGTTTGTATTCTAACATATCAACATAATACGCTAATATTTTCTTCACTAATCCTTCATATATATATATATATATATATATACACACACGCACGCACAAACAATATATATATATATATACTTACACATACAATACACACAATTACAACCAGCAAAGGCAACAGCATGTCCATACTGTTACACATACACACATACATGCTATACACACACATATACGCTATACACCCACATACACACTACTCACACCGTAATAAATACTATGCAACACTTCATTGTACACAGCACACCATACTGTTCACTTCCATTTTCAGGAGACAACACAACATGATTTCTTTGCCATTCACCAGTTTCTCACCAATTTAAACTATCCAACATGCAAATCAGAAATTTATGTACATTTATTGTATCAAGATTTAATCCTCAAGCCTTAATTTAAGTGAAGCCCAAATTTTTGTTTTCCATTGAGCCAAAGGCTTTGTTTTGCCCCAATTTTCACTTAACTAAAATTTTCCAAAATCAAAGCATGAAAATGAAATTTTAACTCACAAGATTTAACTGTAGCTTTGTAAATTTCACATACTAATTATTTTGAGCCCAGTATCATATTGATTTTTTGGAAACCCATGGCAAAACTAAATGCCCTATTTTTTCGATTTCTTCATCAACGGCCCAATTTAATTATAATTCTCCAAAATTCACCCATATATAACAATTCTTTCATAATCTGGATATACAAATAGAAAATTTACATCACTATTGGAGAAGGAAGGTCACAGATTATTGCTAAGAATTTCAAATCAACTTGCCTAATTTATAATGACACTGTAACAACAGTGCAGATTGATGACGACGACGACTTTGAGCAGTTTGGTAGCAGAAAAGGAAACCGTTGCGGAGTACAAATTGGCCGCTAATTTCTCCTTCTTTCCTCTCCTTCATCTTTGCTCATCTCTCTCCCTGTTTTCTTCGCTCCTTCTTCTTCTTATATTGTTATTATTATTATTTTCTATTTACTTATTTATTATTATTATATTTATTATTAATATTTTATTATAATATTATTTAATATTATTATTTATTGTTAATTATTCTTAATATTTATTAGTATATATTATTACTCCTATTTGTTATTATTACTGTTGCGTTCCGGAACTCAGGGTCCTCGAGCAACACAAGTGTTCGGGGGTGATGGAAGTGGAGAGGGAGAGATTGAGACTAGATTTTTAAGTGAAAAACCTCCTCTTAAATGAGAAGGAAAAACCACGAGGCTCTGGACCTATAGAAATACTTCACTATTTAGATGGAAATCTTTACAAAGTACAAGTGTTTAGAGTGGATCCCTTCATTGTCTCTTGTTTTGTATTTCTCTCCTTAGGGGCTGCTCTCGTTGGGAAGCTTTGTCACTCTTTTGCTCCTCCTTGTTGGGAAGGTAGGTAGATGATGCTAAGGGAGAGTCTGAGTCTTTTTCCTTTGTGTCTAGGATGAGCCGGAAAGAAGGCCTTTTCTTCGTCGGATGAGTAGGAAGGAAAGGGTCGGAAAAGTCCCCTAGGCAAGAGCCTTTGCTGAGTATTTATAGGAAAAAATGTGCCGCTTGGGAGGGGACACATGGCAGCTAGCGGGTGGCTGAGAAGCTGCCCACTGTCTCACTGACCACATTTAATGCCGCTGACGTGTGTGGGATAGCACGCGGCTGGCGCCCCTGGTAGGCTTGAGCGTGTTAGACGCGTAGGATCTAAGCGTCAGTCTTGATTTGACCAGATGTGTCCTGTGGAGACGGTGACTGGCAGTCGTTGCAGGTTCCTTGGGAATCAACGAAGTTGCTTAGTTGGCGTTCTCGGCCGTGTGTGAGATAGTCCTCGTCCTAGCGTGGCATGCCTTGCTGCTTTGTGGGTTCGTGGACTTGTTGGAGGAGGCAGCTCTCGGAAGATCTTTAGGGAAGATCCTCGAGTCTCTTCTTGACTTTTCGGACTAATCTGAGACTTGATGTAATTGCCAGGGTTCTCAAGCTTCTTCTTCTTGTCCTCGAATCTGGGTGTCGCCAGCCGTTCGTGATGTCCTCGAGCTTTTTGCGAGCTGACGGGACCTCTTGGATCTTTATTGTAGTCTCGGCCCTCGGGACATTAGCCTGTGCTTTGGGGCTCTTGGGCCGTCCAGCCCTCTTGGTTCCTGGACACATTCTTGGGCTTTTCGCTCTGGGCTTTTTTTTTGGACCGTGTTTTATAAGCCCTTATAATGGGGCCCAACAATTACTATAATTTATTATTTGTTATTAATTATTTAATATTTATTATTATTTATAATATTTATGAACATCAATATATTATATTATTTATTACTATATTAAGTCTATTATTATATAATTCGAGTTAAAATATCGGGATATTATATTCCTGACTTGAGTTTTGAAAGATATATTAATGAGCAAATTTTTGTCATTCTCTAACCACTTATATATTTATTATATTGCACAGGATTTATGTTAGAAGTATTGGAGACTGGACCAGCATTCGTTTGACCCCTAAGAGAGATTGAGGAACTCCATAATTAGTTCGATAATTTGAATTCAAAAACGCATCAGTTATAGATACTTAAAGATTATTTTTATGGTTATATTTTTTGATACTTGATATTTCTTTTGCTATTATTATTTTGTTATTTTGTTGAGAAATTAATTTTATATTGATAAATATTTAAATCTAAAATGGATATTCGATGGTTTATGTCCTTAGAAGTTTTCGTAGGAACGATTTAGACTGAGCCAGGTGATTCGGATTTGTGTCATCGTAGGCCCGGCCCAAGTTATGACATCTATTGTCTTTGAAACTTATACAATAATAATTTTTCTGATAAAAAGACTTCTCACACTAATTTTATTTCCAATAGTTGTTGGTCATTGGAACCAATAGGTTGTGATGAAAAGCTAAAACCACTTGGTAAGGAATCAATATGTGGTGCCATTGATGCATTAGTAGCAGCCGTATCAAAATCGAAATACTTATCTCAATCTCCTTCAACAACATTGAAAAGTTTATAACCCATAACTAAATTGTTGTAAAATAAAAATAAATGGATAACATAGCAAAACAATAAGGTAGTGAAATGAATGAAAAGATAACGGTTGAGATTGAAATAGGAAAAATAGTGATCATTATGATTATTACTTGTAATATATCGTATTGATATCTACGTATAGCGAGCCGTGGCCCACAAACGATACAGCAGTAAGTGTTCAATGATTTTCTTTAAGAGAGGTCTTGTCCAAAGTGATAATTAGGAGTTGTTTAAAACTAAATATTCTGTTTTTCAAGGGCCACATTCACTAATACAATGTGTGATTGTCTGCCGTACACCCACGTCGCAGTCCCAGCAGATTCACTCCTCCGTCTACGACACTACCTGAACAGTTCTCATCCACGCCGCACGGGCATGGCGGACGACTACGAAGACCTCTGCAAGAGAGGAGCAGTCGTAGAGGTGAGCTCCGACGACGAGGGCCTGCGAGGATCCTGGTACACCGCCACCGTCCTCCGCGCATTCTCTCGAAGAAGCAACAAAGTCTTCGTCGAGTACCACAGCCTGATGGTCGACGACGAAGGCTCCAAGCCGCTTCGGGAGTTCATCAACGCCGTCCTCATCCGGCCGATTCCACCTCGCGAGGAGGCCAGGAAGTTCCTGCTTAGCGAAGAGGTCGATGCGTATCATAACGATGGATGGTGGGAGGGCGTGGTCACGAAGGTTCTGGAAGGTTCTAGATACGCTGTTTTCTTCAGGTGTTCGAGGGAGCAGATTGAGTTTGCCGAGTCTGAACTTAGGTTGCATCGCGAGTGGGTCCAGGGTGATTGGGTCCCTCCCTTGGAGCAGAAACCGTCGGGGAATCGCGCCGTGGCTCAGTAAGCTCCGTTTCGATCTCTCTCCCTCACTGTTTCTCGCTATTCAAATCTCTCTCTCTCTCTCGCTCAGGTCTTGACTTGAAGTGTTTTATTTGTTATCTTTAGATGTCGAGGAAAGTGAAATGTATTCGGGAATTGAGATACTATTTATTATGTCTCCCCAGGTTTTTTTGTGGATAAAGAATACTGTTTGGATCATGGGACTTATAGTGATTTTGTTGACATCACATAGAATTTATCGTTATGTTGTTAATCGCGTAGAATTTGTTGTTGGCACGGGTTTGCATTTCCAATCTAAAGTCCTTGGTTTTAAACTACAATTGATTGAAGGCGATGGGTTTTGAAAATTTAAGGTCTTGTTCGGATTTTGTTGGGCTGGGTTGTCCAATGCGGAGATGCTCAGGTTCGGGTGTCTGAGTTGGCGGTCGAGCTTCCTTGAGAGGCGGGAGTCCCTGATGGGAGGTCCCAAATAGGACCGAGGTCCCAGACAGCTGATGTACAGGAGAAGACCGAGGCGCCAGAACATCAAGCTATAAGGGAAGAAATATGTCCCAGACAACAGACGTTTAAGAAAATACCGAGGTCTTATACGATCAAGGTCCCAAGGGAGACTGAGGTCCTAGGAAAATCCTAACTCTCAGATGGGAGATCCAAAGTCCGGGAAAATTGAAGTCTTTGATATTGAGGCCCTAAAAAACCTCGATCTCTCGGTACCTGTGGTAGAGGTTGGCCGCATAATTGAGGTGTAGATTAGCCGAGGCTATCCTTTTTCATAGCTACAAGAAGAACAGAAGACCAATAATGATTCCTTACCTTTTGGAAGCCACTCCAAATTATGATTAGTAAAAATAATATTCTTTGAATTAAAAGCACTAAAGAAAATCCCTTTTCAAATTAAGAGCAATGATGGGATGAGTTTTCATTATCACTGGCATTTTAAGGGACTTGACCTCATTTATAAAGGTCCTTAAAAGATTACAAGGTATGCAATACTTGACGCAATATGTGCAAAGGAAAACATAATCTTAAGACTAAAAAGGCTAGGGAGATTTTTTTTTTTTTTAATTGTTACTATGGGAAAAAATTCTCTAACAAGCCTTCTTAATCTGCCCCTTAACTAACGATAAAGATCTCTCCTAAGTCCACATACTTGACCATACCACACGACTAAGGACTCATCTAAGTCCACTCAATCAAAAGTAATCGATGAAGAACATTTAAGCTGATCTACAACTCTATCTTTTCTTTTCCCTACACTCAATGCATAATGCATTATAACTTGTCTTCATAAACTTCTTTTACTCTTTGAATCATTTTGCTTTCCAATATATATTGTACAATATATTGATTTGAGCGTCGAAGGGGTTCTTCTAGGAAAAAATTCTATGCCCTTTGACCTCCTATCTCTACTGTGGTGTGCAAGATTTTGATTTAGGATTCAAAGCTTGCTCCATGTTTGACTAACCACTTTCTTGATTGGAACTTTGTTCCAATTTCCAAGGATGCATCATTGGTACAGTGTATGGGAACACCTAAAAAAGGCATTCCCTATAAAAGATCCATGTAATCAAGCTTGCATTTTAGAATTGTGTTTTCTTCTCCTTTATCTTGACACTAATCAAAATCATGTGTGCAATGGTCAATACGTGGACTTAAGGCCTATCTAGCATCGTCCTTCACCTCCAAGAACTTGTTAACCAAGGATACACAATCTTACCTACATACATGGAGCCCCAACAACTTGGCCATCGAGTTGGGAGAAATGGTAGCGTTGTTAACAACTCATGAAATTCAACTTCCCTTCCCTTCACCAAGGAATAGAAGGGTGTCTTGACTAGAGGTTCTAGGAAGAGTAAGTATCCATCATTCCTAGCCTCTGAGGACCTAGGTCCTGGAATAGCAGATGCATCCTGGCACGAGGCCCAGATATTGCTAAAACAAGGGACTTGATGCTTGAGTGGAAATATCCATGATCCCGCCGGAGGGTGGAAGCCCCTCAAAATGGAGAGAGCTCATCCAGTATTATTCCCATCCCTGACAAAGAGTCTGGGTCTTGGCAAATCACACAGAGTTGGGGGCCTTCATGAATGCTCGAAGGATCTCTGCTTCCACAAATATCGAGGAGAGGATCTGCAAGATTATGCAACATGTCTTTAAAGGATGAGAGCATAAAGATGCTTCTGCATGTGGATAGGACCCCCTTTGCTGTGGTGATTCTGAGAAATACACTTTTCAGATAATTCAAGATGCACCCTAGAATCATACGATAGGAACATTGACTTGTTGGATCATCTTCACCGCCTTCAGACTTTGCTCTGCTTCCATGGCTTGAGAAGCTTAGTCCTGTTCTGGTGCTTCCCCATGATGTTAAAGGGAACGTAAGGAGCCTGTTCTACTGTCTTAAGTGAACTTGGTTGACTCATTTGAAAATCTATCAAAGAAGAGTCTTGCTTAGTCGGCATCTAGTGAAAGGGTTGAGAGAGCACCCTTGGCACCTAACGATCATATACCAAGTTCCTAGTAAATGTCCGAAGGTATACCTTACATTTTAATGCTTAGGTCCGAGGGATCCCAAACCTCACTGATGAGGCAAAATTAATGATCTGCTGGTCATCCCAGGGTTGTACATCCGCTAAATTTTTACAGGTTACCAATAGAAAACAAGTGAAGTAGTTTTGCTGACTAGTGGGCTAGGGCTAAATCTTACTTAGCTTCTGATGAAGCCAGCAGAGCCAGGTTATTGAGCAGAATGTATCAGATAAACTTGGGCAAGGTGGGAGCGGGAAACACGGAGTCCAGGGCATATCTGTCTTGAATTTCTCGGCAAGACAAGCTCTTTTAGAGGCCCCTGCAATGCCCATCCAGCCCCTATGCATATGAATGATACTGGCATCAACATCCTCATGCAAATTCATGATGAGAAATTCTTGGTGTTTGAGGCAGGTATGAAATCTGCTGGCCCTTGATACAAATACTATCATTTCTGCTGAAGTCTCCACCACAACATTGAAGAATGATAGAACCTGCAGAAGGAGATAGAGGCATTGAAAAGGAGGGGCAGACTGATCAAGCTCTTTTGAAACCAGGATGGGCAGTGCAGAGAGACTCCACTAGAAGGAATTGAAGCTGTCCCTAAACCCCTGCGCAACCACATAGCAGCTGAGGTGATCAATATGGTGGCAAGCGTGACTAGAGATCAGAAGTATGAACTAATTCATATACCAACAGTTGAGAAATTCCATGTTGGCACTCTATCCAAGCTTGCGGTCCTGTGCCTGATTGAACACATGAGGGGCTAACTGATCAAGCTCTTTTGAAGCCAGGATGGGCAGTGCAGAGAGGCTCCACTCCACTAGAAAGAATTGAGGCTGTCCCTAAACCCTGCGCAACTGCAAAGCAGCCAAGGTGATCCATATGGCGACAATCATGACTAGAGATCTGTAGGTATGAACTAATTTGTATACCAAGAGTTGAGAAATCCCATGTTGGCACTCCATCCAAGCTTGCAACCTTGTGCCCGATGGAACACATCAGAGGCGAAATGGTGGAAATCTTCAAGCAGCAGACCATTATGGAGTTGGAGGAAATCTCTAGATTTCAGACAAGCCTGTATGAATGGACCACTATTTGGAATGTTTGCTGCTGGACCAGCTACCCTAAGACCAAATGGAAGGAAAGAGCATCAAGAAGACAACGGGATGGTATTGTTGATTGACGGGAACTTGTTCCATAGAGGTTATCTACCCTCCACACGAATGTTGGGCTGTGATGCAAAGACTTAATGGTACCGTTAATCACTAGGAAAAATGTATATAACTAAAGGGGAAATGAAGGAAAAGAGAAATTGGGGAGTGACAAACTTGGAAGTACAAACACTCTCTTTTGAATTTATAGTGTCGGTGTTTGACACGTATCGGATACTGACACACCCTACATACATTAGGACACATGTCGGACACGTTCCGACACGTGCTAATTTATTTTTTTGTATGACACATTTCGGATATGCTCTGAACACATCTTGATATGTTTTGGACACGTTTTGGATACGTCTTGACATGTTTTAGACATGCTCCGGATACGTCACAACACATTTTGGACACGTTAAGTCATTTTATAATTTTTTAAAAATTGTGGGCCATTTTGTAAATTTTAAAAAAATGTGGGCAATTTTATAATTTTAAAAATTTAAAACTGTACCTTTCTCTTTTATTTCTGTTAATAGTACCCACTCTCTAAGATTATCTCATAGTCAAGAGCGACTTTTTTTCGTAGTAGGCGACACTTTTTTTTTTACCAAATTTTCATAGGATGCAAAGTCATTACTTGAGAAAGAAAAGATAAATATGGAGGTGAAATAAATGAAGGTGATAACATAGCTGATCTTTCGTAGTGTAATAATTTAGTTTCTTTATTACAAATGAAAACTGATGCATCCTCAGGTCCAGGTTACCGTGTGGATTAAGGAGCCTTCGAATTCCTCACGTCAGGTCGAGTTCAAACTGGTCAAATCTCTGTATCTCTTAACCTATGCCATGTGCAGCACAAATAACTAATAAGAGGTTAGAGGATTGATGGGACTCGCACCCCGGTTTATCCTCCGACGTTTAAGTCAGTAATCTTTCCAAGAGAATAGAAAGATGCAGGCGTGAAGGTATGTGATGTGGAATGCATGGATGTTTGTATGCAAGGGATGGGAGTGCGAATTAGAGGAGGCTTGGGCTCCTTTTGTGCACTTCAGAGAGTGGATCATTAAGATCGCTGGGAAAGAGCGGCGGTTTTAAGAGGGAAGAGAGCTGGGCCTTTCTCCTCATTTTTTGGTTCAAAGCTTAGCTTGTGACAACCTTGAGGTGCCTTGAGTGATCTTGGATGATTGAATCCTCCCCCTTCTCTAGTGTAGGAGTAGGTGTTTGTAAGCTCTGTGAAGGAGATTTTGGGCGCTGAAACCTGTGATAGGTGTCCTATTTGAGTTTGCCGGCCGTTGAGTGCTGGCGATGGTCAACGGTGTCAGTTGTTGCCTTTTGGTAGTGAGGAAACTATTGTTTGGCGTGACCGGCACTGGCCTGGTCGCCTTTCATTGGGATTGGTTGAGCCACTGTAGGGCGGTGGGCGTTGCGGTCTGTCAGAGTTGACTTCATCCGCCATTGGCTAGCATTTCTTGGGCCAGTGTCTTCTGTGCTGCCAGTCTGCAGTCGTCTTGGGGGAAGCTTAGACGGATTGTGATTCAGCGCGTGTTAGGTGATCTCCTTTGGGCCTTGGTGCGGTCTGTTCAGCCCAAGATCCATCTTGTGGTGTTGGGCCTCGTACGAAGCCTCTTGGGCCCCATTGTCTAGCTGGGCCTCCTTGCCAGTTGGGTCTCATTCCTGCTGGCCCATATTCGTATTGGACCCATCACTAGCTTCTCATGTCTGGGGATGGCCCTCTGCTGGGCCCTAGTATGTCAGATGATGGGCCTTGGACTTCCATCCCGTGTGTTCCTTCTCAAGGTGCACCATTCACCAACTCCCGAGGGCGTTGCTCCTTCCCCATGCGAATCTGTAGCTTTTCAGAATGCGCTGTAGAGATTTGATGCTCTGTTTGGTAAGATTCTTGGCCTGGGATTTGGCTCCGCATTGATGCCTTTCATGTTTTCTGATTGACAGCTATTGGGCAGAGCGTTCCTTTGCTGGGAGCTTGCCTGATCTCCTGTGCAGCTGTAAATTGGAGAGTTTCCATACTTTGGGGCCCAAGCTCATTCCCACACTGACGAGGTAACGTGGGAACCTTTGCTTGTATCATATTCCATGATGCTTCGTACAGGGATTGGATGGATCTGCGGAAGACTCGAAGCTATTATTGAAGCCTATTGTCATGCCTTTTCTGAGGGTGTTTTCTTGTTGTAACGAGGGTAGCTTAGCCACTCTGCAATTGTCACACGCCTTCTCTCTGCTTAGCCTGGATGTTCAGCCTCTGGAGGAGCATCGGGAGGAGGTCAGAATCCCGATTCCAGGTCATAGACCTCTGGAAATGCTCTGCCTCCCGCTCTTTCCGTTGCTGGTAGTCTCCAGGGCTTGTTGTACGAGGCGCACTCGAGGTCCTGCTAGGCTAAGCATCCGGTGATTTTTCTCGGTCTCGTAGCTTTGGTGGTTGACTTCGATGCGGAGGCCTTTCCCTTGTTGTGGTGGTGTCTTATTCATCCTTAAGCAAGAGAATGGGATTCCATCCGCGTTCTGTGGGGCGCCGTCGTGTGGTAGATGCTATCGACGGGAGAGCTCTTTCTCTCGGCATGTTTCCCCAAATTCGATCTTTTGAGCACGCGCTGCTACTTCTCTACTTCTTGTATTTTGCTTCATATTTATTTTCCTTGTACTTGCGCCGGTGCAAGTCTTGTATTTTTTAAAGAAGACTTTAATGAATTAAAGCGTTGATATTTGCCTTTTTTCTCTTGTGCAACTAAAATCGTTTCTTTACCATTACTCTACATGACTCAAGGGCCGAAGGGGAGATTCTTGCTGCTGTTGGCGAGTTCTTCGAGGCAGCACAGACGGCCGTTGTTGATATAGTGGATGTTGAGCCTGATGCTGAGCCTGTAGACGTGCTGGAGATTGTTGATGTGCCGACTATGGGGTCTCTGGAGATTGTGGTTCTGGAACCTGTTGTGGTCCTAGGTCTACCCAAGGAGGTTGATGTGGGACCCCAAGTGAGCGAGGCATTTGAGGGCAGAAGGGAGGAGGGCGTTGTACATCCAGAGCCTCCAGCTATGCCCGCACTTGGGACCACGTTGGATTCATCCAACGTCGCAGAGTAGTCCTTCCTTGAGGTATGATTTCTTCACTCCCCTAGCCTTGATTGTGTTTATTGATTTCCTTCGTGCAACACGATTCCGCTTATTCGGGACTCACGAGCTTTCTTTCTTCTCTCCCTTTGCAGAGCATGGCTTTGGTTGGCCTTGTCCAGGTGGGTCTCTTTCGTCAGGATGAACTCATCCGTCAAGCCCGAGAGGCTGCGAAGGTAGCATCGCGGAGCAGAGAGGATGAGATAGTCGTCTTAAGGCGGAGCTATCTTGCCATGAGAGAGGAGAGGGCTCGGGCTTTGGAGGAGAATGAACTGCTGAGGAGTAAGCTGCAGGCGGTCTGCAACTACATCTTTGAGTTCCAGGCTCGAAGTGCCCGCGTAGAAGCCGACTTGCGGACCTGGCTTGCTCCGGAGGAGATTGGATGAGTGCTGAACCCTAGGTTCTGGGACGGTATTCGTCTGTGCCGTCGGATAGCGTCAGTGGCTGTCCCTGATGTCTCCGTAGGGATTTTTGACCCAAGGAACGATGGTGTCCGAGATCGGTCTCACATGACTGACTTCTTGGAGGAAGGGGGCCCTTGCACACTTAGGGTAGACGGGATCATTGTACATTATCCCCGTTTTTTTTTTTTTTTTTGTAGTTGAACCAATGACGTAATTTCCAACTTGTTTAATGAATGGGATGCCTTATTGCATTGCTATCTTTTTTGTTATTCAAGCTAGGCAATTTTGCCATCGTCACCGTGGCTCGCTTTTGGAGCCATTGGAGTTGTGCTCGTCTTTGATTGAAGACATCGTTGCACCTTACTTTAGTGGGGTGCTCTGTCTAGTAGGTTGGACGTCGCCGCACGCCCAAGGTGGAGTCTCGCAAGGGCTAGCTGGGTTTTAAGACCACAGCAGTCGGATTCTAGTGGGGTCTTAGGCTGTTGCCCGCACAATACCATATCGACGCTCAGCCCCGCTCGAGGCATCGTAGCTTATGTGCCTATAGTTTTAGCCCACCGTCCGTCGTCCACTGAGGGTGCTCTCTTCCTCGAGGTGCTCTCTTCCTTGGGGGAAGATCGTTGCACGCCTGCTATTTAGGCCCCCTAAGGTTTTAATTGCCATTTTATCAGGAGCTTCTGGAACCCCCATGCTTGGTCATCGGTTGCATGTAGGCTGCTTGGTACGGGGCCAAGGTTCTTTGGCCGTTGAAGGGCCTTTCGGCGCAGAGCCGAAGTCTGAAGTTCAACTGGGAATACTGGTGGACGAGCGTCCCCCTAACTTAGGGGCAGTTTGGGTCATTTTATTTTATGAGATGATAGGCATGCATGCACTCATATGAACAATTAGACAGAAAAAGTGAAAACAATGATTTTATTAACAGAAACATGTTACATGTACAAGCATCCTAGACGATGTATGCAAACCTTACCTTGGTGTGTCTGAGGACTACTGATAATACTTCTTGAGGTGGGTGGCATTCCAGGTTCGAGGGACCATTTTGCTGTCCTGGATGCATAGCTTGTACGTCTCGTTCCAGAGGATCACTGAGACAAGGAACGACCCCTCCCAGTTCGGGGAGAGTTTGTTCCTGTGAGTAGTCTTGCCTGTCGCCTCTACACTCTGTAGAACCAAATCCCCAAGATCGAGCGAACAAGCTTTTACCCACTTGTTGTAATACCGAGCGATGCGTTGCTGGCAGGCTGCCGTCCGTAAGCGTGCCGCATCACGGACTTCTAGGAGCAGGTTTTGGTGCTTTCTAAGCCTCTGGGAATTACCGACATATCGAAGCATTCGATCTGAAGGCTAGGTAACCCGACCTCGACAGGGACGACCGCTTTGGCCCCATAGCAAAGGCTAAATGGCATCTCCCGCATTGGTTCCTGCGGTGTCGTCCGGTATGATCATAGCATGGACGGTAACTCGTCTGCCTAGGAGTCTCCTACGTCTTCCAGTTTGGTCTTCATCCCATGCAGCAGTGTTCGGTTCGTCACTTCGACTTGGCCGTTTGCCTGCGAGTATGCCACAAACGTGTAGACCAGTCTAATGCGCAAGCTCATGCAGTACATAGTGAACTGTTTGCTGGTGAACTTGGTTTTGCTATCAGTCACTATTACATCCTGAATTTTGAACTGACAAACAATACTCTGACGGATAAAGTTCGTTGCGTTTTGCTCGGTTATACACACTAGAGGAGTGGCCTTGACCCACATAGTGAAGTAGTCGATCCCGATAATGAGAAATTTTCTTTTTCCAAGGATATCGAGCCCCCACTGTGCGAACGGCCATGGTGCTTGACGGCTTTGTAACTTTGTGTGCGGCTGATGGCTCATGGATCATGGACTTGGCAGCTCACGCATCGTTTGACAAAGTCCATGGCATCACGTTTCATTGTGGGCTAGTACAGACCTTGCCACATGATCTTGAATGTGAGGTTCTTTCCTTTGATGTGTGAGCCACAAACGCCGAGGTGTACCTTGCCTAGCCCGTATATTCGGCTTTTTTAGGCGTGAGGCATTTTAGGTAAGGGTTTGAGAATCCTCGTCGGTAAAATCTCTTGTTGATGATCGCATACCAATCGGCCGTCTTTCTTATGCACTTCGCATCCTTTGGGTTTTTGGGCAGGGTGTCATCTGTCAGGTACCTCCGGTATGGGGTCATCTAGTTGTCGCTGTCAGCCACCTGTAGCGTCTTACGCTCTAGGTCGTCAATGCTGGGGGTAGCCAAGATCTCCCGCATGCTCCTGGTGTACCGTTCCTAAGAACTTGTCGCAGCGACCTTGGACAATTGATCGGATTTTCAATTCTTTGTCCTCGGGATATGCACAATTTTGACCTTTTCGAACGCCTGGGCTTGAGCTCTCGCCTTAGCTAGGTACTTGGCGAGCTGAGGGTTTGATGCCTTGAAAGTCCCTTTGATTTGATTGACCACCAACATTGAGTCGCTATAAACGATTAATGCCTTTGCCAAGCACTCCTTAGCTAACTTGAGTCCCGTGAGAAGGGCCTCGTATTCTGCAACATTGTTGGTTCGGATTCCGAGCGCTAGGGAGCATTTTATCTTTGAGCCGTCTGGAGTTCCGAGAATGATGTCGACTCCACTACCTGCCTACGTAGACGATCGTTGACGTGTAAGGTCCATATTGCGGTGCTTGAAACGTTTGTGTCCTTGACCTAGTTGGGGGCATCAAGAGCAGGGGTTGTTGTTTTGACCACGAAGTTCGTGAGGGCCTGACCCTTCAAGGCTGGCCGGTGTCAGAACTCCACATTGAACTCGCCAAGTTCTATGGCCCACTTGACCAGTCGCCTGGACGTCTCTGGTTTCTGGAGGATTCATTTTAATGGCTGGTCGGTCAGCACGATGATGCGGTGTGCCTGGAAGTATGCCGCAGCGTTCTAGTGGAGTAGATAAGAGCCAGGGTGATTCTTTCAGCGTGAGGGTAGCGAGATTCCATGTCTGTTAGCATCTTGCTTACGTAATACATAGGTCTCTGCATGCCTCCCTGCTGAAGGTTGAGAACCGAGCTTTGGGCTGTATCTGACACCGCTAGATAAAGGTATAACTTCTCGCCCTCCGAAGGCGAGGTCAAGAGTGGAGTGTCGGAGAGAGATTCTTCGAGCTTGTGGAATGCAGCCTCGTATTTGGCAGTTCATCGGAATCCGGTTGCCTTTGTCCCTCTATTGGCCTTGAAGAACGGCAAGTACTTTTCTGCCGTTTTGGCCAGAAAACGAGAGAAGGCGCAAGCCTCCCCGTGAGCTTCTAGACCTCCTTCATGGTCCGTGGTGGGCTCATGTCAAGGATGTCCCTTATTTTCTTCGGGTTCATGTTGATGCCGCATTGGGATACTATGAAGCTTAGGAACTTTCTGGATGTCACTCCGAATGTGCACTTGGTCGATTGAGCTTCATCATGTGAGCTAGAAGCACCTCAAAGGCCTCGGCCAGATCGTGCACGTGGTCATTGGTGGCTTTTCTTTTGACGAGCATGTCGTCCATATATACCTTCACGTTCCGTCCGATTTGGGCTTCAGACATCTTGTTTACCAACCGCTGATAAGTAGCGTTGGAGTTCTTCTGACTAAAGGGTATGATCTTGTAGCAGTAGGTCCCCTGATCAGTCATGAAATAAGTGTGCTCTTTGTCATCCGGGTTTATCCCTATCTGGTTGTAGTTCAAGTAGGCGTCCATAAAGCTCCAGAGTTCGTGCTTGGACGTGGAGTCTGTTAGTTGGCCGATCATTGGTAGCTGAGAACTGTCTTTTGGGCAGGCTTTGTTCACGTTGATGAAGTCAACGTATATCCGTCATTTGCCATTGCTCTTCTTCATGAGGACGACATTTGATAGCCAGTCCGGGTATTGGACGTCCTTTATGAACCTTGCGTTGAGTAGTTTCTTCATCTCTTTCCTTATGGCGATTAGTTTTTTGACAGAGTGGTTTCTGCGCTTCTCCTGAATGGGTTTATAACTGGGATCGACGCCTAACTTGTGAACCATTACTTCGGTTAGTATCTCCGGCATGTCTGCAGGAGTCCATGCAAAAATGTCAGAATTTTGCCTGAGGAAGCTCACGAACTGGTCGTGGACCAGCGTCAACAGAGAACTGCCAACATGTATGCATTTCTCGGGCTCATTGGGGTCCAGAGGGACCAAGTCTGTCGAATCTCTAGACTAGGCCTGCTGTGGCGTGGACTCATCTCGAAAGTTTATGTCCTTTGCTGGTCGGCTGGGAGTGACTGGAGTGATCTGGGACAGATAGCACGTCCGTCTCATCATTTGGTGGCCTAGCGCCTCCCCTACTCCATATGGCGTCAGGAACATCACCTTTAAGTGGGGGATTGTCATCACCGCCTCGAAGGTGGTTAAGAATGGTTGGCCCAGGATGGCGTTATAAACCAACGGCAAGTCGACGACAAGGAACGTGAGTGTTTGGGTGGCCATACGTGGGTGAGTCTCCATCGTGACTTCAAGCTGGACTTCTCTCTGTACGGGCACTGGTTCATTATCTAGGCCGTATATGGGGCCTTTGGCTGCTTTCATTTGGCGCTTTTTCAATCCTAGTTTAAAGACTTCGTTGAGATACAACAAATTTTGAGAGCTTCTATTATCAATGAAAACCAGTTTCAGTTGATAGTCTAACGTACCATCTGAAATGAGGGCAGATACAACAGGATGGTTTGAATGGCGGGACGTTGTATGAGTTATATTGTCGTTACTAAAACTAATGACATCAGCCCTAACCTCTACCTTTGCTCTCTCATTGCTAGATTTGACTTCGGGTCGATCTTGGTCGTTGCTCTTGGCCGGCTTGCTCAAGATCATGTTGATGACGCCAGTGGCGACACGGTTCCTTGGCTGCTCTTTAGCTTCGTCACTTGCTGCCTCGGGGGTCTGCTCTGGGCTTCTCAGGAACCGTGTGAGGTGCTCTCGACGGATTAAGTCTTCGATCTCCTTTTCTAGGGTCTGGCAGTCTTCCGTGGTGTGTCCCAAAGGTGAGTGGAAATGGCAATATTTGGTCTGCTCTCCGACCTCTAGGTTCTTCGGCGCCTTAGGCCACTTCAGGAATTTCTCGTCTCGAATCTGCATCAAGATGTTTGAGCGGATGTCATTCAGGGGCGTCAGGGCAAGGGGCCTATATTCCCTTCGAACACTCGACTCGGACTGCGACTGCTTTTGAGGTTCTTGAGAGCGACCGCTATGCCGGTTTCTTTTCTTCCCCATGGCTGGACCTTTGGGTTGTCGGTTCACTCTTTCAGGACGTTTCGCTTCGTTGGCTTTCTCGGCTGTTATGTAGATCCTAGCGATGGCCTCTGCTTCTCGGAAGGTCTAGGGGTGTTGATGCGCTAGGTACTTAAAGAATTCCCTAGTCACCAACGTAGAGATGAAGGCACTCAGCTTCATCTCATTAGAGAGTCGGGGGTTTCGGCCGGCCTCCTTGGTGAATCTATTCAGGAACCACTTCAAGCTCTCTTTAGGCTTTTGGCGGAGGTGGGTGAGGTGTCAGGGCTATTTCTCCTCCCTTTGACTGGAGGCGAATTGGCACAGGAAGCAGTCAGCGAGTTCATCAAATGAATGGATGGAATTTGGCTAGAGGCTATGAAACCAGAGCCTGGTGTCCCCCTTGAGTGTTAGGGGGAAACACTTGCACATGGTGGCCTTGCTCACCCCATGGATGGTCAGCAGCGTCCGGAAGTAATACAGGTAATCTATGGGATTCATATTTCCATTGTACGCATCTAGTGCCGACATCTTGAACTCGAGGGGGAGCGGCTGCGTCCTAATGTCCATGGTGGACGGCAACCTCCTCAGTTCAAGCGTTTGTCAGCCAACCTCGCCTGGGAACTCATGTTGCCATATTTTCTCTGCTTTCTCCTCCATCCAATGTGAGGATTTGTTTCTTTTGGCATTGATGAAGTTTCTGAGCTCGGAGTACTCTGGGGGTCATGTAGGTCATGGCGGCTGCTTGCACAGGGCAGCTATGTACTGCATGAGCCCTCCCCTCTAGTCGTGGACCTTCGGTTGTTTCGGGAGTTGCAGGGATTTTGCTGCTTCTGGCTTTGTTTCGGCGCTTTCCTGCCCGGGAGGCTCCGCGTTGATGTTTGGGCCCTACTGCTTGAGGCCGCTTTGGCCCCGGTGTCGTCAGGCCTTGTTGTTCTTGTTGTGGGGAGCCTCGGCCCATGGCCCCTTCTTCTAGAGGTTGATGCCTGGGGCCCGGGGGAGGAGTTTTGACCATTGCGCGCTAGTCCGAGCGCACAGTATCTAAAGCATCTGCTTCATGTCGCCCATGTCAGCGGCCAACTTGTGCATGTCAGGCTCGAGTTGCTGGCCGACACGGCTACCCATAGAGGGGTCGTTGCCCTGTCCGGCTGTGTCCCTTGCTAGCGCGCTATCTTGCACTCTGGTATTGACCATTTTCCGATTTTGAGAGTGGATGTGGTGACAAATGGTTAGACTTTGTTGTTGTTCTCATACAGGGTGCCGATGATGCGTCCTCAGGTTCGGTTACCGTGCGGATTAGGGAGCGTTTGGGCTCCTCGTGTCGGTTTGAGGTTAAACTGGTCCGGTCTTCGTGTCTCTCAACCAGGGCCATGCGCACCACAAACAACTAACAAGAGGTTAGAGGATGGGTGAGACTCGTTCTCCAGTTTATTCTTTGATATTTAAATTAGTATTCTTTCTAAGAGAATAGAAAGATGCAGGTGCGAAGGTAAACGTGATGTGGAATGCACGAATATTTGTCTGCATGAGATGCCAGTGAGGATTAGAGGAGGCTTGGGCTCTTTTTGTGCACTTCAGAAAGTGGCTCACTAAGATCGCTGGGCAAGAGCGGTGGTTTTAGGGGGAAGAGAGTTAGGCCTTTCTCCTCGTGTTTTGGTTCGAAGTTTAGCTTGTGACAGCCTTGAGGTGCCTCGAGTGATCTTGGATGATTGAATCCTCCCCCTGCAATAGTGAAGGAGTAGGTATTTGTAAGTTCTGTGGAGGAGATTTTGGGCGCAGGAACCTGTGACAGGTGTCCTGTCTGGATTCGCCTGCCGCTGAGCGCTGGCAGTGGCCAGCAGTGTCAGTTGTTGCCTTCTTGTAGCGAGGAAACTGTTGCCCGGCGTGACCGGCATGGGCCTAGTCGCCTTTTGCTGGGATTGGCTGAGCCACTGTAGGGCAGCGGGCACTGCAGTCTGCTAGAGTTGACTTTATCTGCCATTGGCTTGCATTTTTTGAGCCGGCATCTTCTGCACTGCCAGTCTGTGGCCGTCTCGGGGGAAATGCAGACGGATTGTAATTAGGCGCATGTCAGGTGATCTCCAGTGGGCCTTGGTGTGGCCTGTTCGGCCCAAGATCCATCTTGTGGTGTTGGGCCTCGTATGAAGCCTCTTGGCCCCATTGTCTAGCTGGGCCTCCCTGCCGATTGGGCTTCGTTCCTGTTGGCCCATGTTCGTACTGGACCCAAAAAAAACTATAATTCATAAATCTAGTATAAAAAGTAGTATTTATTAATTAAAAAATTATAAATCATAATTTTAGTTTACGTACTCTCAACGTGTCGTATCCTTAATTTTTAAAAAATAGTATGCTGGTGTGTCGGTGCTGTATTGTGCTGTGTCAATGCCCCGTTTTGGTGTCCGTGTTTCAGAGGTGACAAATGAAAGAAGGCTAAACAGGAGAGGGTAGCAAGGAGGAACTAAGCTGATTTGTCTGATTCATTGCAATTTCAATTCACACCGAATGCATACATCTACTTGCTTATTTATAAATCAGCTAGGTATCTCAAATACCTCAACTGATTACTAAAAATTCATAACAACTGCTAACAACTGGGAACTACCAAACAAACACAACCACTTGTATTAAGTTGATCTTCGATCTGTCTTTGCTGAATTGGTGCTGATATGCTATGTTAAATTACTGCTGATCTGTCTTGCTGAAGTGTTACATGTCCTGCATTTTATGTTGCTGTTGGTTCTGCCCTGCAGTTGTACTATTCTTTATTCTTTGCTTGACAATTATCCTCCTCCCTGACTGCACGGATGATAACTTGTCTTCCTGTTGTGTTATTGTCCTCTGCGAAGTTGGTCTTTGTGGAAGCCGGTGCCTGTTAGCAATGGTCAAGCAACCTTTTCAGGAATCTGAAGTAAATGGCCTAATAAACCTTGTTGTTGTGGTGATCCGTGGTGCATGGTTTGCCTGAAATGCATGTTAAGGTGGCCTGATTGATGTTCCTATCAATTTCACCTGTCCTTGATGTGTGAATGTAATGTCTAGTTTGGCAAAATCGAAAATGATGCGACTATGTTGATTTAACCAGTATACCCCTAATAGCATGTCATACTTTTCCAACTGCAATATGCTGAAATCAGCTTGAAATGAGTGCTGCTGAAGGAAACTTATATCAGGCTGAGTGACTGACCATCTTGTTATCATCTACCTCTGTGACATGTAATGTTTCTGGTGGCGAGTTAGGAATCTTTATACCTTTAACTACTTTTTGGTCTAACAAAACTTTTCTACCACTATTGATGAGTATTAAAAATGGATGTTGATGAGTTGTTCCATTGATCTTAATGGTGTTGTTTGAAGGGCTTGCTGGTAGTGCCTTGATGAAGATTTCTGATGGTGCATCCATCTTTTGCTAAGTAACTGGTTACCAATATCCAGGATCCTTAGGTAGAAGTTTCTCTTGTGTTTTGATAGTATGGTGATGTTCTTTGCCACATCTGTGTTTGAGAGAATTTTTAATTGCAATTGTAGCACAATCCTAGAGCTCTCTTCTGTTCCAGGGAAAGATGTGATTGATTTGCTGGAATATGGGCTGTGTTTTGCTGAAGTGGTTTTGTATTGGTGACTGATTTGGGTGGAATCTGCCAATTTCTGTGGTCAGCTATGTGTTTTGTTGGTAGAGCTTCAATGAACTGCTCCTGTAGGGCAGCTAATTGAAATGCTCCGGCGAGGATCCTGGTTGAATATTGGCATTGGTTGCAATTCTTCTTTTAATCCACTTAGAAAACTAGATATGAAATAGGATTAAGATAGACCTTAATTTTGTTGAAGCATCAAGGTTCTACGCTCTTTGAATTTCTTTTGATAATCCTTTAAATTGTTTTCTTTGGAGATATTTGATTTAGTTGGAATGATACAGAGAAGATTAATATGACACCCTACGCAAGGATGACGCACATTGAGTAATGGTCCAAATTTATCTTGTCTTTGACTAAGACTGTTTGAGCTTTGTTTTTGTAAATCCTTCCCCCCCTCATATGATATGCATTACTTATTCAAGAAAAAGATAATCCTCAGAAGTGTCAGTTTGCTAAAGTGTACTGAATTCTTCAACAATATCTAAAAGGGCTCTATCTCTAAATCATTTGCAAATGTCACCTTGGAAGATTTCCCATAAAACGTGTTTGATGAATGATATAACCTTGAAACCAAATGGCAGTATTGCCTTAAAGGAACATTGATGCAATTTCAATTTTTTGGGATGGAAAAAGTAGGTATAAACTGAAGTGCTTGAGACATTCAAAGGTCCATGAGCTCGGGTTGGAGCCGTTGAAGGTTGGAAAATCATGTTTAGGTTAGTGGAAATGGCGAATTTATCTGGGAGTAATGTCCAATGTGGTTGAGAAGAGTGATGAGGTCTACCATCTAGGAGATGGTGTTGCAGCAGGAAATGGAGATACTTGTGCAGATTCATGTGGCTGCTATAGAGAGCTCGTTGTGTTTCTGGTTTGCATCATTTCTATCATCATGGCCATGAATGTATCAATCTTCTCATCCATTTTGCTAATTCTGTCCCCATCTTGCTGAACTGGTCTACGAGATTATAGAATTTGGCATTGACAGTTTGTTGATGTTGTAGGAGTTGGTCTTTTGCAACTTTCTTGGATGTCAAGATCGAGTTGTTTTAATTATTCATTGAAGCTTTTGTTATTTCCAGCCATGAGAGTGAGGAAAGACTGAAATCTGAAACAACACAATTGCTGGAGCAAACATAATTACTGGAATTGCAGAAGAAATTCAGACCACAGGAGGCTAAAGAACAGTAAGATGTGAGTTTAATGACAGAAGCAAATTCTGCCGTTGCAGAATTCTGTGTTTAACCCAGAAATATGATATGAAATCACAAAAAAATTGCAGACCACAGGAAATAGGTCTGAAATTTGATACCAATTGTGATGTAAAGACTTGATGGAGCCTTTAATCACTTCAGAAAGTGTTTAACCAAAGGGGAAATGAAGGAAAATGAAGGAGATTGGGGAGTGATAAATGAAAGAAAGCAAAGCAACAGAGAGGACCAAAGAGGTATATCTATTTGCTTAGTCATGGAGCAGCTAGAAATGTCAACTGATTACTAAAAATTGCTAACAACTACTAACAGCTTGTGTTAATGAACATTATTGCCGATATTGCTACCAGTTATGTTCGCTTAAATCAAGCAAGGCCATATGATTGATTTGGCCATTTAAGGGCAAGAATAAATAATTGATTGTATATAGATAATTGTATCTATAGAGTTTCCTAGAATTGTTGTACAGATTATGTTAAGGTAAGAATCATGTAAACTTTTTGCTATTTAATGAGAAAGAAAGCGTCATCAGAGGGCATTCAAACGAAACCAAAGTTAACATTGTAAGAGAACATAAAACCTAGGATTCAAAATTTTCAAGTTTCTTGTTCACTTGTAAACTTTTTAGGGTTCGTGGATTTTCCTGGTTAACCAAGTGTCATGTAAACTTTTTTCAATTTAATGAGAAAGAATGTGTCATCAAAGGGCATTCAATCCGAAACCAAAGTTAAAATTCTAAGAGAACAAAAAAGCTAGAACTCAAAATGTTCAGGTTTCTTGCTTACTTCTTGTGGTATTTATGATTCGTGGGTTTTCCTGGTTAGATAAGTGCTTTTGGTTTTAGTGTTTCAAATCTCGGAACAATTTTGGGGGCAATCTCGTCCAATTTATGGGCAATAGAGAGCGCTGCCAGGAATTTTTATCAAATTGGTTGGTTGGCTTGTGTATTTTGGATTGTTGGAAACATTAGTGAAGGCTGGAGTAACAAATCTAGATAGAAAACCTTGTTGTGGTGGCCCGTGTTCACAGCTGGTAGTGAACATTTCTTGGCTTTTCTTGGTTGCAATTTGGTGAGATTGCTTCATTTTTTAGTACTCTCATCTTTGATCAATTTGCATTCCTGGAGTTATTTTTGATTTCATCATTCTTCTTCTTCTTCTTCATAATTTCTTCTCTCTGGTGGGCTCGGCATTTGTCGAGATCTTGAATTTATTTTGGGCAATAGTGAGTTTCTTTGCCCTAACTTGCATGTGGCCATCATTTGGATTAGTTTAAAGTTTCTCGTTTTTAAGCTTCTGTGGCCATCACGTGTAAAACTGTCTGTATTCTAGTTGCTGTGGTTGGTGCAGTGAATTTTTTGAAAAATTTGAAATGATTAGAGGATCTCTAATTATGATTCGTTTAGACCCTATAAAAATAGCGGAAGCAAAGAATGCATTATATGCAATATACATAATGTATATTCTTTAATAGATATTAATAAAATTGATTTCCATAGAAATATATATCACAAAATAAACGTGAAATGATAAAGAGGTATAATACTGGTTCTAATGATGAAGTAAAACCTAGGTAACCAATTAGTTATAGAGTAAAACTCTCCGAGCTTCTCTAGCTAGTGAAAGTAAAGTAATATAAAAGTCAGTTTATAGTTTGAGTGGTACAAATGTATTAAACTTTAGCCAACTTCCTCCCGAATTGTGACCCTATTAAGGAACATATCAGATTTGTTTGTAATAGCATAATTGGATAGCTTCCGGTTTTCTTATTAAACTTGTTTTACTTGTTCGTGAATCTTTACATACTACTGGAATTCTAATATCCATGCGACCAATGTTATAACAAAGGTTTGCAGATTGGAACAAATGTATAAGTAATGGAGGAAAATGTTAGATAAGAAAACTTTTATAATTTTACCGCAAGAAAATAGTTTGGATTTTTTTAGCAATAATCACTTTTTACATTAAGCAATGTAGGCTTAAGGGTTGCAGCCATTTTTCTGTGTGTTTTAGTCAAGAATAAGAGAGATATATATAGAGTTGGTTGAAAATTAGGTCAAGACACGCAGAGCGTGAGAAAATAGCTCCCTAGAGCATATGAGTTGCTTAGGTGATTATTAGGCACATAGGCATCAATAGGAAGGTAGCATCCCAACACATGTGCACCATAAAGGCATATATTAGGCACAAGCATGCTGAGCCAAATGTGCTCATGCATGGCTCAAGCGTACATTTGGCTAGAGTGTACTAGATAAAACATGCTCATGTGTGGTTCAAGTGTGGATTAGGCAAGGAGATTGGAAGAGGGCACATTTGTATGGAAATGATGCTAGCCTTGACGCTTGAAAATCTTTCATATCACCTGTTTACTTAATCACGGAATATGATAGTACAAGATATTTCTAATAATCTTCTTCTTAGACAATTTCCTAACAAAACCCCTTACAGGACAACAACTACAAATATATAAATCACGGGTTTATATATCACTGAGATAGAACTCATGTATATAAAAATCTACTATTAGAAAAACAAATGACTAAACATTTAACTCTCAAAGTGCTAATACAAGAAATATATATAGAAATAAACGACAGTAATATTGCAGTTTATCCAGGAGCATTAATATATAGCAGTTGTGTAGAATAATATGTTTAGATATAAATCTAGCAATACGTCTTAACACAAATCTAGCAATATATCTCAACAAATTAACAAAATACTATACTCCCCTTTTTTGTCTAGAATTCCAAACGGGTGTGTCCATTAGGATCGGAGTGATCACTATCTTGCCTTGAACAATGCTTATCAAGGATACGGTCTAAGCTCCCCCTCACAAAGGCATCTGGTGGTCGACCCGGTTAATATGGTCGTCAATATGCTGAAATTTCTTAAGGATTTGAGACACTAAGCAATCAATATTTGCAACAAGTTGAGATAGATTGGAAAATGTGGTGGCATGGAAGTAACTCTGTCAATCTCAGTTAACGGATACCTAAATTATGAAGAGGAGATGATCAAACGTGGGTGAGTTCCAAAATGAATCACCTAAAATTGTACACCCCTAAAAAGTTCAGATATTTAACCAAATCTTACAAATGCCAACAATATCCAATCAGATTTGGTCAGAAGTATGAGAGATCTCACTAAAGAAGATGGGAAACCACTATAAAGGTGGAACATAGCTAACACCATGGATGGAAGACACAAGAGCTTGAGAGAGAGGAGTTATTGAGAGAACATACCTTATATTCACTTTTGGTTGGGAGTGAATGAGTAGATTTGGCAAGGATGAAGGCAGAGAAAGAGAGTGATGAGAGAAAAATGGAGAAAGAGAAATTAGGGTTGGTGCATGAACAGTGCAAGAAGAAACAAGGATACTACCAATCGGCACGAGCATTGAATAGGTGCGCTTTAAGCGCGAGAGACAAGAAAACGGATGTGGGCAAGAGAAAAGGCACATAAGCGCAAGAGAGGCACACTTCAGGCATAGATATTATTGGAAGAGTATTTGGATCACTGTCGCTCGAGGTGCGCCTGTGCTGTTGCTAAGTATTGATTTGAGTTTTGGAATAATAATAATAATAATAATAATAATAATAATAATAATAATAATAAGGAAAAAAAAGGGAAAAAGAATGGGAAAAGAGAGAAGGGTTTCGGGGAGAGAGAAGGAAGAGAGGGGAGAAGAGAGGAGAGAGAGGGAGACCGATGCGGGCTGCCGCTGCCACCATAGGTTCCAATGCTGAAAATGGAAGCTAGCGAAGTCCTCTCTGTAATGTTACCCTCCATTTTTTGCTCCGATGTTCGTAGAGGACAAAATCGCGAATCGAAGTAAAAACAGCCGCCGTTCGTTCTCTACCGTTGCCTGAAGAAATCGGTGAAATCAAGGCAAGCAAATACTTCCATTCTTTTTATGGATGTTGATTCTTGGGTTGCATGTATGTATTAAGTGGAGATCGGCTGAAATTTTGATGGATTTGTGAAAGAGGCACGGTGGAGAGAGAAAGAGCCGCCGACGGTTACATGAGCCATTGTCTACCACCGTGTCACCGTTGCTGGGTGTTGCCGCAGTTGCCCATGCTGGAGCCGCCGTCGGTGAAGAGAGAGTGGCAGAGGCGGGAAGCGGCAGAGAGAGAGGGCTCGAATTGGGTACCTTAGAGCATCCCTTTGGAAAATCTGTTTGGAATAAAGTAGAAGCAAGTATCTGTAAATCCCTTTTCTTGTCAAATTTAATATCTGATATGTTTTGGACACAATTTAGAATTTTTACTAACATGCATGTATTTTTATATACCCGATCTATTTAATCTAGACATTCATGTATGATTCATTAGTTGATTTGGATGTTTTCGGACTGGGTTTTATGATTTTGGAGGGTTTACTATTTTTCAGGAAGCTTGAAAAATATATTGAATATTCTATATTCTTATATCAGTATATTTGTATAAAAATAAATATGAAACTTTACATAGGTCATGCATTTTCACACGCATGTGCCAGGTTGTGGTAACTACATTTAGATTTGGATATTGGATATTCTACCCAACTCCTGACGTGAAGATATTTGTTATTTGGAAATCTCTTTCTGCCAGTAGGAAAGGCTCGGAGTAGTGACCCTTTCCATTTAGATGATTTGATTCGACCTTATAATATATTCAGATATCTTAATGTATCTGACCAGCTTGGGGATTGCACTCAAAGTCACGGGTGGTAAATAATAAGTAACCTTATCTATGGGTACAGAGTACATGAGTGGCCATGCATGTTGGCCTAATTTGCATTTGATTTGGCCTAAGATTATCGAGATTATGTATAACCTTTCCTCAAGCTAATTTTTAAATAATCAGAACTCAAATTTGATGCATGATTTGTATTTCTGCATTGATTTGTATTGGACTTTGATTTTGATTTGGATTTTAGATTTGGATTTGAGATTCGCCGATTTTGCTTACAATTCGGCATGGTATGTCTCGTATAAATGATTTTGACTATATGTTTTTAATCAGACTTTTGGACTATCTGTCGCGGTGTTGTTTCAGTTTCTACGCACGCCATTTGATCATTCGGCTATCGAATTCTGCCCCAAATTACAAGGTTAATGGACTCGGATTTGGACTTGGACTTGGATTAGACTTTGGAATTGGCTATTTGCCTATTAAAATCGGTCCGGATCACTTCTGTTTTGTTTATATATATATATATATATACATTTCGATGGGGATTGTTTTCTGATCTAGATATTTGTTTTGGATTTGAATATTTAATTTTAATATGAGACTATCATTGGATTTTGAATCTTAGATTTCTATTGGATTTATTTTATTGGTGATTTTGATTTATTCTGTCATTTGAATAGATTTTTATCCATCTGTCATTCTCTTTGATTTATTGAACTCCTTTTTTAAAATATGATACTTGCTGAGTATTTGGCTCACATTTTTTGTTTTACCAATTCAGAGTAGAAAGCTTGTATGCATTGCAGGAGTATGGACGTAATCTGTCAGTTATTGGTCTGATTTGGTAAGTTTATGGTTTATTATGTTTTAAATTGGTATTTGATGTGATTGGATATTGGAATTGGCTGGTTGTAGGCCCATGGATATATTTCGAGAACAGTTGGGATATTATATTATGTCTAATTTATGATTTTGGTTGGATTGTTACCTCCCTCGTGATGATGGTAAAGTAGGTCATATTTATTTTATTAGGACGGTTGTCCAATGAGATCTTGTGTGGATTTTTGATTTGTTGGGTCCTGTGTTTTGGTTTGTCACACTCGGATTTTTGAAACTTAGCATGATTTATTGAATTTATTTAAAATTTTAAATTTTAGGAATTATAATTAATTATATAATTGACCTGCTTGATTCGGGTTCGTGACATAATCACATTCTGACTTCACTCTTGATCACCAAATACCAACTTGTGTCTTCCATTTGAGAGGTTAGGAAAACAGTAAGGGAGTAAGTCAAATACTCAGTAAGGAACTAATAAAAGTATAGACATGCACATTTATACTTAAAATAAATATATAATTTAGACGAACAGGAATCATTCAAGAACATATATGAACTTTTGACTTCTTTAACTTTTCTTTTCTAATTTTTAATCATCATTTGTCGTTTTATCATTTATCTTTAAAGGCTAGAACTAGTAGGCCTTAGCAGCTAATGAAGCGGTCAATTGAGGAAAGGATTGTGTATGTTTTCACACAATCTAAGGCACAGACCCACTCAATTCAATGCCCGGTGGTGAGCGGTATAATTTTAACCCAGTATACGAGGCCAAACAACAAAAATTTCACCAAGAGTACCCCCACTGCCGAGGGGTAGTTCTTGAGTTTCCACTGTAATATCCTAAAGAATGTTAAGAAATATCACCCGCTGAAATCTACGGCTAGGGTAATCCATTGAGTTTCTACTGTAATATTTATAGCATGCGAGGGAATATTATCCGCTGAAATAATTCCTTAGTTTAGTTTGTTACTTCTTCAAAACTTGATAACTTTGTATGGAAGCTTTTATCTTATTCGTAATACTTCTTTCTTTAATTTTCTCCATTCCAAAAAAAAAATTCTTATCATTCTTTGAGCATATAAAGCTTCCATACCATACTTATCATTATGCAAATTTTTCATAATATCAAATCATACACCGAAACATACAATCATAAAATACAATATTTGGTAATAAATCGTAAATCGTAATAGAAATCAATGCATTGTTTGTTTTAATGGTTTTAATCCTTAAAATGCAAATTTAATACATAATATATTTGGCTGATTTGGTTGTCGGTCCGGTAATTGGTTTGGGGCCAATTCGGGTTGATTTCTTAGCACGATTAATTAAAGATTCAGCTATCTGTTCGTGCCGATTTAATGGCCGGTTTGAGGGTTGGTCCCTACGGATTTTCATTATTATTCTCCATCATTTGTGAACCGGTTTAGATGAACCGGTTCCCATGGTTCAAGACAATTTCCATGAGTGGAAATTATTGGCCGGTTCATATTGCGGGTCTTAGGGCCCGGTTCAGTAGCCAGTTCAAGGCATATTTTTACCTGTTTATACCTTAATGTTACCTCATAATAACTTGCTTAATTTGGGTGCCGGTTCAACTGGTTCGGGAGCCAAACTGAGCCAGTTTAGTAATCTAAATTCCAGCATCCACTGGATGCTGTTAGCCAGTTTTGGCATCATTTAGGGGCCCGGTTCGGTAATAAATTCAAGGTATTTTTGGCCAACATTTCGTAGGTTAATTGTTCAACCTTAGTACTCAATAACTTGGTCGAGTTGGTTGTTGATTCAATCGGTTTAGGGTCGGTTCTGTCCATTTTCTTGGATTGCTAGAATCATCCTTAATGTTGCTGGGGCCGGTTTGGTGCAGTTGTGGGGCCTAGTTCAGTGCTCATTTTGAGGAGTTTGGGTGGCTGGTTCACTGGTAGATAAGTTAGCCTTAGTACATTATACATTGGCTCGGCCGGCGGCCAGTTCAGCCAGATTGGGCCCAGTTCGGTCGATCTTTCCGAAACTGCCACATTTAGTATCAGTAGGGAAGAAAAGGATCAGTTTTGTCTTTGTTGGTTTTATGGAAAATTCAAGACCGGTTCTTGACTGGTTTGGGGAGTGCAATTATAGCTAAGAGACTCATGTTTAAGAATATGTTTGGTTCCTGGCTGGTTCAAGTTGATTTCTCAACCGGTTTGGCTCAAGAGCCAAATTGTAACTACAGATTTTGCATCAGTAATGTTCTGATGCAAACGGCTTCTGCTTTTGTTTTTGGTGGCCGGTTCATGACCGGTTCGGGGCTAAATTTTATAGGGTGACACTTTAGTATTATCACAAGACACTTAAGTCACTATGGCTGTCGGTTCAGCCCGTTTGGGGCCCGGTTCATAGGTTGCAATTTCGGATATCAGCAGAGTTGCTGAGGTTGGTCCCGTTTCTGATGTGAGACCTGGTTCAGTGATTGGTTCAGCGATTGGTTCAGCCTATTTTCATGAGCTGTTTGGTCACGGCATAATTAAGAGATTACGTTTGTTGGATACCAAATTTGGGCCAGTTTGGAGACCATTTGGTCGCTGGTTTAGCCGAAGTTCAGAAGCTAATCTAGCTACTGGTTTTTGCTCAGGTTCATCAGCCGAGTATATTTCATGCCTGTTTGATAATATGATCAAAATTACTCGACAATTTAAGTATTTATACAATAATACTTAGAAGAATTATCAATAAATATTACCGAATGTAGAAGGGATTCAAGTACACTTGCTAAAATATTCAGTGAAACCCTTGCTTCCTTTGGTTCTTCTTCAGTTTCCATTTCTTTTCTTTTTGTTCTTCCTTCTGCTCTCGGTTCTTTCTCTTTTTCCCTGGCGGTTCCCTCCTCTTTCTTCCATTTTTCCTCCCACGTAACACTTATACAACTTAGAGGGGAAGCTGATTCACCAACACCTGCCAGCTCTCACCCGAAGCTCCTTCTAATATCAACAATTGTCCTTAATTAGTTTGCTGACTCATGCCAATTTTGCTGGTGTGTTTGCTTATTATTTTGCCTCATGGAGGGTTCTTATTGGATGCTAAAATGGCTGCTGTGGTTTGAGTTAGCGTGGAGAGCTGCTGCTGCTTCAGCAGCTGTGAAGAGGCTGCTGTTTTAGCAGCCATGGGAAGCCTCTTCTCCTTCATATTAAGCTGTCAACTTTTTTGTGCCGTGGCTCGTGAGCTGCTTCCTATTTTACTTCAGATTTTAGCTAAGTGTGGATGTGAGCTGCCGTGAAGATCTTTGCTTCAGCAGCTGTGGAGAATTTTGCTGCTTCAGCAGCCGGAATAAGCAGCTGTGGCTGCTTTTATTTTACTTCAAATTGGGCTAAGTTTTGCGGAGGCTGCTGCTGTGTGGTGTGTGTTGTTTGGCTTACTGAATCATTAGTATTCTAGAAACATTTGACTGAACGGTGTATATATATATTTATACTATTAATTTGTTGGAATGGTGAGGCTAAAGTGAGGCTGCCATGGACCCTTGGTATTTGCTGAATTCTTTCTTAATTTGGGCTGACCGTGCAGCTGAGATATTCTGTAATTTTTAAGCCCCTAAGTGTGTGTGTGCCGTGGACTATCTTTCCTTGCTGAATTCTTAAAAATTCAGCTTATATTTGGGCTGCCAAGTATGATACGGTATGCTGCCGTGTGTGTGGAGTTCCGAAATATATTGAATTTTACTTAATTAATCCGAATTGGACTATATTTAATCAGCCGAGCTAAATTTGGTTACTAATCGGGTGAAAATTTGGCGGCCGGCTATGACCCCAAAATCATTTCGGTTGATAATCAGTTGGAATTTTTGTAGTTGAGGTATCATTATATTAACCGTATTTAAATCGGTTCCTAATCGGGTTTATTGAATAATATTTTGGGTTACCGTTATGCCTCGCAGTGAATCTCTGACTTTCGGCTTTATAACCTAGTCGGCATAATAAATCTCGATTTAAAATCCTTAGATTAATGGAAGTCTCAAATTTCATGTATTTTAATTCCAGTAGTCCCCGGGTGTCAGACTTCTCTATGTCTTTTAACCTCGATTCATTATGATTTGTTTGATCGGGAGATCTCGAGTCTTACACATAGTCAGCCAATCCGTATCATATGTGGGCCCCTTGGATAAAATTTATGAATGCTGTGAAGTTTATCCATTTTTGCTGGGAGTTGATTCGTGGTGACTGGATGAATTATCTAACTAGAGAATAACTTAGATTTACAACAATATATGCATGCAGCTTCTTGACTTGTAGCATTAACAGATTGTAAAAAGAGGCCAATGCAGCTATAGATATTGTTTTGGCAAACACAACCAACAAAACTGGAATAATGGCACAGAAATATCCATGGTTTGGCTAGTGACTTTGCCAAGGGCAGTGACGACAATGACTAGATTCTTTATATGCATTGAAGAGGAAAAGTGTTTGTGTGACAACACTCCAATTCCCAAAATACTCCTGAAGTCCTTTTCTCTGAATTGAACAGATCATCTCCAGCTATTATTATGAGATGTAGATGCGTGCAGACATGCCCTCATGAACACACACACACACACACACACACACACACACACACACACACACACACACACACACACACACACACTGGTTCTGTAACTGCATCTGGGGCATAGGTTGGGCTAGAAATTTCATATGCTACATATTAACTCCATTGTTAGTGTACCAATAGGAACTTTGTGGATGGTGGTGGTATTGGAAAATGAAAATGGAATTTCATTGCTGACAATAATCAATCTCTATCTTTTCTGCAGCCAGAGGAAAATGAATGGAAAGGAAAGAACAAAAAAGAAGTAATGATCATGAAGGTTGGCCTTTTTTTCCTCTGTAACTCTTAGATATTGTCCTATGTTGTGCCACATAGTTATCTCTCATGTATTTAATTATTTCCTCTGTGAGCACGGGTATTTTCTGCCAAAGTTATTTCCACAAGTCACTGGATTTCCAAAAGTTTTGTTTCTCCAATTAAGTCCGCTAGTACATGTATTCTGTTTGGTCAAGGAAATTGTTCACAGTTCAAATTATGTACCACTAGTTGGTTTTAGCATGTTCCAGCTTGCATTTTGTGGTAAATTGAGTCATAGCTCACATTGTGTTCAGAGGTTTAAATTTGCCAATTATCACATAAAATTCTGTTTAGCTATTGGTTTAACATGGTTTGAGCTTGCATTTTGTTACCTTTGTAATTTTGGACTCAATAAATGATCATGGACTGAAATCTGGTTGACAGACCGAGTAATTTTGCTGAGACTTTGCCATGAACCGCTCTGAGGGCCATCTGTTTCTTGACTGAAATGAGAGGGGCTGAACACATATTGAAGGGAATTCAATTGGGTGGGAGTGTTTTCGCCAAAGACAAAATTGTATATAATATTTCGTTGCATAAAAGAAACCAGCAACAACAGTATGTGACATATATACCTACCACAATCAAACTAATCAGTGCAACCACCTGTTACCCTTCCTTTGATCTACTACCTTGGCTTTATAAGAATACACGATTATATCAAGAATACGAGGATGCATCAGAACTGCTCTGTATTTTAGTTCTGCACTGTTCCATGAACCCAGCTACTATACAATTGCCTTTGGTGCCTAACTACTATTTTATCCTTTGATCCTGTTGTAAAATCTCATCAATTATCTCTTATAGGTTATATAGTACAGCTGCTACTCGAGTATTGCATTGGAAACTCATAATCAACACTTCATCACAATCTTGTCTCCTTCAAAACATCCTTGCCCTCTAGGATTCCCTCTGAGAATTGATTGTATATAACATTCCTGTTGTCCCATTGTTCCAGGTGGCATCCTCTACTGCTAAGTTAGCCCATTTTGCTGAGATTTGAGGGATTGACATTCCTTCTCTTTATGCTCTGGGTCTGTAAGTCCTGCTGTGATCCAACCAGTATCTCTTCAAAGAGTCTAAAACAGGTAGAGTTGATTGTAATGATTTAATGTCACCACTGGATGGATTTTGGACTCACTAAACAGCTGTTAACTTGTAGGCTACTAATCCTATCTTCTGTATCACTTGCAATGATTCTTAGAATTTGGATGAAGCGCATAAGCAACCAAATTCTCCTTTCTTCTCTTGTATTGAATTGTGTACTATATACCCAATAGCTTGGATAAGATTCTTTGTTATAGTATTAGTAGACTGTCTGTAGGGCTGCAATTTGAGTGGTACCTCTTCTCCAACTTCAAGCTCTTCTATACTCTCTTCTTATTGACATAAACCTTCATATTGGTTTTTTTTTTTTTGGCAATGACCAAGTACTCCTAAGGTAATCTGCTCATCTCGATTCACTTCTGAATTAGTTCATCAACTGAAGCAACTTCAGTAGAATTGACTAGGTCTAGCTGCAGTTGTGGAGTCTTATAGCCATACAAGGCCTGGAAATGTGTCAAAGGTGTAGTGCAGTGGTAGGTGGTGTTATACCACCATTCTGCTAAGGAAAGCCACTGGTTCCACTTGTTAGGTGTTATGGAAGCCATACACCTTGAACAAGTCTCTAAGCATTGGTTTACCCTTTCTGTTTGCATAGGCTGTGCTCATATGCAGCTGAGTACTTAGGCTTTTCAAGAGACTGCCAAAACAGTCATGTAAACTCTGTCTCTATCTGTCACTATACAACAAGGCCATGTAGTTTCACTATATTATGATCAATGAAAATGGAAGCTGCTTTGGGTGCTGCTAAGCCTGGAAATGTGAATATTTAGCCATTTGATCCACCACTACTAATGTAGTATCTTTCCCTCTTAATTTGGGAAGTCCCTACGACATGTTTGGTTATTGGAATGGAATAATGTAGGAATAAAATAATTATTTTTAGAAAATTGAATAAGATGGGAATAGAGTTAAAAATTTATATTCTCATATTTGATTACTCATTTGGAATGAGTTGAGAATTAGTATTCTAATATTTGGTATGTAGTAATAGTATGAAGAATAGGGTAGGAATTTGTACTAATAACTTTTTATTTTTATTTAAGGAAAAAAAGATTCTGGAGATCGGAGAATATGAATAATACCTACAACAATGACTGCTAATATTATACATAGTAGAATTCTAGTACTTGTTCCCCTCCCTATAGTTTCCGGAGCCTTCTTGCTGTGAAGGAAAAATCCTCAACTCATGTGGATAGTGTGCAAAAAAAATAGACCTTACACTTACATTTCTTCCCATCTTTACACGCCTGTGTACGATATTGTGCCAGGTGGAACCCCATGTGAAAACCCGCAATAGTCTCCCCACTGCAACAGCCTCGACGGTACTCTGGGCACATGGTGCCTGAGTAGTGATACTTTCACAGATCCTGTCGACAGGCCTTCTCGCCAGGGTGGGTGAACGGGCAGTTGGTCCAGTCGTGGTTGTGGCTATGAATGCAACAACGGACCTTAAAATCATACATCCAGAACCAGTCGGAGTATGGTTCACAGTCCGGGTCAAACCTGTCTTTGCATTCTGACTTGCCGTCGTTGTACGGGAGGAATTTTTACATAAGGGTGATGGTTTCGAATTTTGATGGCGTTGAATCAGAAAAGAAAAGAAAGACAAATGGATGAGAGACGAAAGACGACGGAGGAAGCAACCAGGGTTTCAAACGAAAGATAAAACGACGAGGGAAAAATGGTAATAATTGCGAGAATAGTTATTCCTTACATACAATGAATAAAAAATACCTAAGAAATGTTAGTATTTTTTATTCTTTGAGTTGGAGGAATATTTATTCCTCCGGAAATAATTATTCCGTGTAAAAATGGAACCAAATGTGGAAATAAATATTCTACTGATAATAAAGTTGTTGCATCCTTGGATCCTTGCTCTGACCAGGACGAGGGTCCGATGGCAACACTAATACTTGTTCGCACAAAAGGGAGAAAGAGAGAGAGTACACGGATTGATACACGAGCTGTTTTTTTACGTAGAAAACCTTCTCTTGAATGAGAAGGGAAAACCACGGGACTTTGTTCGAGAACTATTTCACTATGCTAAGTTTTGGTTGCAGGAGTGTATGGAAACTTAAAGAATCCCTCTTACAATGCAAGCCCTTTTTCTCTTTCTTTCTCTTCGTTCTCTCTATTATAGGTAGCAAGAGTAAATGTTGGGTTCCTATGCTTGGTAAACAGTTAATGTATTTATAGTGGTTGAGCTTCCCGTCAAGAGTTGACCATGTGGGGTCTGCGTGTACAATGAACCCTACCATCAACACTGCCAATCCCTCTTATCGTGTAAGGAAGGTGGCATGCATGCCCGCCTGGTGTGACGTCTCCTCTGTAGGGTTGCGTGCTCTGTTGGCCATCATGCTTCTTGTAATCTGATAGGTCAGCCACCAAATCTCTGGCGCGTCGATTTTGCAGGTGAGGCGACACCCGAGGCCCATCATGAGTCCATTGGCCATGATGGACTTCAAGTCCACTGTGTCTCGTGGGCCAATCCTGGCACTTGAACTTCTTGGGCCTTCGTGGCATCTTAGCCCAGCTCCTGGGAGATGGATCTTTTAAAGTGGGCCTTGGGTATCGGTACCCATTACTAGCCCCCCATGCCAAAGATTCGAGGACTTCAACCTTTGGCATGCTTGCTGTTCGCGGAAACGTTTTAGTTGTCCATCGTAGGAGTTCTTTATGGAATTCTGTTCGCGTCCTTTGCTCTTTGCAAACGTCCGCGTCCAAAATCGGAACCAAAATGCCCGAGAGCTCGCTGAAACTTGGGTCTTGCTCAAAACGTCCGTGGGTTCGTGGGTCAACTGTCTGGCTAGAACATTCGAGGACCCTTTGGACCTTTTGGGCACTGCTAGGTGCTCGCAAAGGATCGCCATCTTCGCATGTCAACCCGAGGCCCAAAGAAATATTCGGATCATTCTAGCCTTGATGCAGTTATGCCTGACTGCGTTGAAGCACGCTTGTGTCCGTGAATTCCCTCAGGGGCCGAGAGCTTAGCCGGCGCCGCCATTTCTTCCATTAAAGCGCATTGAATGTGCAATTAAGGGGATTGATGTCGCCTTGGAAATCGAGGATCCACTATCTTCGGGAGCGTATGGAGGACCGACATGTGGCTAGGGTAATGATGGGCACGCCTTCTTGAATTTTGAAGCCTTTTTAGCCGTTTCAAATAGTGTCTCTAGCCTTCATTCCGGCCTATTTCTTCCCACTTTGCCTTCCAAAATTTTCCAAGTCCTCGAAACACTCTCTAACACTTCACTGTTGCACATAGTCCATCTTCCTCTGCATTTTCCTTCAAGCATTAATGGCGCCAGGAGTGAAGGATATTGCATCTTCCTTGTCTTTGCAGAGCCTTGAGGCCATTCGCGTAAAGTTGATATACCTAATACGATAGCTATGGTAGTTCTTGAGCCCACTGATAAGGCGTGCAGCCCACTTGATGGCTTTATCACTGTATACGAAGTCTACCTCAAGTGTGGGCTTTGCTTCCTAGTTCCCATGGAGTTATACATTATTATGAGGTCCCTTGGCATACCGTTTGCGAGGCTACAGCCCAACGCCATCAGGTATCTCATTTCACTTTGCATTTTCGCTCGTTGCCATAAGAAAGTTCTTGAGCTTGCCATAGTGAAGGTTATGTTTCGCTTTACCCATATCCTGGACTAGATTGTTATGACGCCACGTCCTGAGTTCAATGTTATAAGAGGTGGGAACCCCAATACTACCAAGAGGTGGAAAAACAAGTTTTTCTTTTTGGCGGTCTAAGATAATTGGGCCGTCGACAATACTTGGGGGAATATGGTTGCGGAACACTGCTCTGATGCCTCCAGAGCCAAGAGGGATGCCGCCAAGGAGGTCAGAGATTTGGTGATGGCCAACCTTAGCGGCTTTAACGAGAATAAGAAGAATATCTGGCTGAGACTTGAGAACCTGGCGAAGCCAAGTGGGGTACTTAGGTCGAGAACTCTGGCGCTACTGCCGTTTCTCAGAAGAAGAGGAAGTTAAGGAAAAAAGAGGTGACTCTGAGGATCGAGGAACCAGTCGAGCACCCAAAGAAGAGTCGTCGGACTGAGACTTCGAAGAGACCGGCGGCCATTGTTGAGTACTCGTCCGATAACGACACTGTCGTGATAGCACCTCTCATTAGGAGGCCGGTCCGAGACTCTAATGATGTCGGACCTTCATTCGCTGCCGAGTCATCCGGGCAGCCTTCTGAGCTTGTGGAGCAGGCTACCACCTAGCCTATCTCTGAGGAGGCAATCCCTGACATCCCTTTTGAATTCTTTGGTGGGGTCTCGGACTGGATGGATACTCCCTCCGAGGACACCATTATGGAGCAGGCTGCGAGGGAGGTTGAGGTGACGCGGACCAATGAAGCAGTGGTGACGACAACGACAACTATTGACGCTGTCGAGGCAGTGGAGAGTCAGGTTGTTAAGATGCCTGCTGTAGAGTTTGTTGAGCCCCCTTACCTGGCCCTCCAAATCTATAGTCCAATGATGATGTCGTCCACGGCCTCTAAGGATCCTTTGGTCGAGGACGGTTTGATGACATCACCTGCTGTTGGAGCTGAGGTTGCCATGGAGGATCACCACGAAGCGGCAGAGCTCCTAGCCTTAGACAATGCCTCCTCCGTGCCCGAGGCAAGAGCTGACATTTCTGTGGTTTAGGAGGCCGTGACCACAGAAACTGGAGAGCCAGAAGCTCTCAGAGGGGAGGGCATTGCCGGGAGTATCCTTGTCACTAAGGTATTCCTCTATCCCCCCTTTGGCTTTCTTTCCCTCTGTCGGTGTTCTACTGGTTTGTTTGCATTTGCAGCTTCAGCACATGGTCGGCGGCCTTGGCGCAATAATCAATGAGGTTGCCTAGGTTTGTGCAGAGCTGGAGGTTTCTAGTTCTTTGGGGGTTTGCATCGAAAACTTAGAGCTCAAGCTTGCCGAAGCTGAGAGCCGCATTTCCATCCTGGAGGGCCAGCTCAAGGAACAAGAGGAGTTGCACGTTGCACTTCGCAGGAGAAACCTCTTGTTGGAGCAAGAGCTCAGGACCTCATTGAAGCCTGAAGATATCGCACCTTCCTTGGAGCGCTAGTACTAGGACGCCATCCACATGTGCCACCGAGTCATGAAGCTCTTGGTTCCCAGGTCCCCGGTTGCCCTCTTCGACCCGAGGAACTCCAACCCTCAACGTAAGGATGATCTGGTTGGCCTGCCGGCCCATTGGAGGTCTCTCCGGCCTTCACAGGTAGGGCCGTTCAGACAACCAGGGTCTTTTGGACAACCTGGATCCTCGCAGCGCGGGAGGCCTTCAGCCTCTTAATGTGTTTTGTTGTACACTTTTTTTTTGCACATGCATACTATTGTACACATATCAACTTTATGAATAAAATCTAAGTCGTTCCAATGTAAATGCCTTGTTTGTCTTTGTGGTTCTCTCTCGACATGTCGTTAAAGAACTTAGTCTTATACTAGTTTAATGTCTGAACCTTTTGACTGTCTTAGGCTGAAGATGCTACCTCTATGGTCGCCGTATGTTTGTCATTTTAAGCCCCATAAGTTTTTAGTTTAACCTCTTGGGTTGCTTGGCTTTATGCCAAGTTTTAAGTCTGACCTCTAGGGCTGCTCGTCCTCATGCAAGTTTCAATTTGACCTTTTAGGCCGCTCGGATACAGCCGAGTTCTTTGTATGACCTCTTGGGCCGCTGGGACGAATCTGAGTTTTTCAAATGACCTCTTGGGCTGCTCGGACATAGCCGAGTTTTTAGGGCAAATGAAAGGAATCCTATTCACTTGACTTAGGGGCAGCCTGGGCCTTATTAATTTTTGAGATGGTGTGCATGATCATCCCGTGGAATGCAAAATAATAATTTGAACGAAAACTGTCATTTTATTAATGAAATGCTGTGCAAGCAAGTTATGCTAACGATATACCTGTGCCCTTTACAATCTTATTGATAATATTTCTTGAGGTGAGTGGCATTCCATATCCATGGGACAAGCCATCCCTCCTGGGTGCATAGCTTGTATGCCCCATTTCGTAGCTTGAGGTTTCGATCGGCATTTTTCTCGGTGGCCTCAATGCTTCTCAGCACCAAGTCCCCCACCTCAAATTGGCACGCTTTCACCCCCTTATTGTAATATCGGGCGACCCTTTGCTGGTAGGCCACAGTTCACAATCTTGCTGCGTCTCGACTTCCTCAAGAAGGTCGAGGTTCTCCCAAATTCTCTATAAATTATTGAACGAATTGAAGCTTTTCACATGAAGGCTTGGCAGCTCGACTTCCACTGAGATGACTGCCTTGACCCTATAACACAGGCTAAAAGGGGTCTCTCGCGTTGGCTCCCTTGGAGTTGTCCTGTAAGACCATAGCACTGACGGTAGCTCTTCAACCCATGAGCCCTCGGCGTGCTCCAGCTTTGTCTTTAGTCTGTACAGTATTGTGCTGTTCGTGACCTCCACTTGGCCGTTGCATTGCGGGTATGCGACTGATCTATGCAGCAACCGTATCCTTAGGTTGGTACAATATTTGGTGAACCTCTTTCCGGAGGATTGGGTTTTGTTGTCAGTCACAATGCATTCTGGAATCCCGAACTTGCACGCAATGCTCTGCCAGACGAAGTCGGTAGCGTTCCGCTCGGTTATGCGAGCCAATGGCATGGCCTCAATCCACTTTGTGAAGTAGTCGATTCCGACAATCAGAAACTTTCTTTTTCTGGACACTATTGGCAGTGGGCCAGGTATGTCCAGCCCCCATTACGCGAAGGGCCAAGGTGATTGGAGAGCTCTGAGTTCTGTGTGCGGCCGGTGGGAAAGATTGCCATGGATTTGATAATTTTTGCATTTCTGTACGAAGTCTATGGCATCATACTTCATAGTTGGCCAGTAGTACCCCTTGTTAGCTTGAATGCGAGGTTCTTGTCCCCAATGTAGGATCCACAAACCCTGAAGTGTACCTCTTCGGGGGTATAATTAGCCTTCTCTAGGGTAAGGCACCTCAAGTAGGGGGTAGAGAATTCTCAACGGTACAGTCGGCCGACCATGATAGTGTACTACCCGGCTGTCTTCTTTACTTTCTTGGCTTCTTCTGCATCCTCGGGCAGTGTCCCGTCAGACAAATACCTGAGGTTAGGGGTCATCCTGTTGTTGGCCTCGAATATCTCATCACCTCTTGTCTCGGAGTCTTTCACACTGGGCTTGCTGAGGACCTCGCGCATTCCTTAGACATATTGTTCAGTGTCTCCAGAATCTGCCGTTTTTTCAAGTTGGTTTGCCTTTTCGTTTTCCTCCCGCGGTATGTGGATCATTTCTACCTTTTCAAACGTTGATATAAGCCCTCGGACCTTTGAGAGGTACTTGGATAGTTGTGTGTTGTTTGTCTCGAAGTTTTTCCGGATTTGGTTGATGACAAACTCTGAGTCACTGTAGGCAATCAGGGCTTTGGCCGAGCACTCCTTTGCCAATTGTAATCTTACAAACAAGGCCTCGTACTCCGTCGCATTGTTGATCGCTAGGAATCCGAGGACCATTGAGTATTTGATATCTGACGCCTCAGGCGTTCTTAGACAACGTCAGCCCCAGAAACAATCCTTCATCGATGAGCTGTTTACATGCAAAATCCATGTCGCTGGGCTGTGTGAATCCTCGGCGTCACAAGTGCTTGGGGAGTCCTGAGTTGCTATCGTGATTTTGAGAATAAAGTTTGCCAAGGCTTGGCCTTTTAAGGCAGGCCGTGGATGGAACTCTGTGTCAAACTCACCCAATTTAATTGCCCATTTGACCAACAGTCACGATATTTCTGGCCTCTGCAGAATCGCTCTTAAGGGCCAGTCGGTCAAGACTATTTTGTGCGCCTAGAAGTATGGTCTCAGCTTCCGAGCGGAATACACGAGCTCTAGAGCCATCTTCTCTATGTGGGAATACCTTGTCTCAGTGTCAGTTAAGATTTTGCTGATGTGGTACACGGGCTACTGTTTGTCATTCTGCTTACTCATCAAGGCTGAGCTTAAAGCTTTTTCTGAAATTGAAACTTACTAGTATAACTCCTCGCCTATTCGGGGAGAAGTCAACAGAGGTGGGTTTGATAAATACCCTTTAAGTTCTCGGAAGGCTTCTTCGCAATCAACTATCCACTAGAAGCTGTTATCCTTCGTCCCTTTCAGGGCTTTGAAGAACGCTAAGTACTTCTTGGTGGACTTGGCCAAGAATCGTGACAGCGCTGCCAGTATTCCAGTGAGCTTTTGAACTTCTTTCACTGTCCGAGGGGACTTCATGTCAAGAATGACTTTGATCTTTTCCAGATTTGCTTCAATCCCTCGGCGCGAAATAATGTAGCCTAAGAATTTCCCAGACGTCACCCCAAATGTACACTTGGCTGGGTTGAGCTTCATCTGGTACATTCTTAAAATGTTGAAGGTCTTGTCTAGATCTTGGATGTGGTGGTTGCTTATTTTGTTTTTGATGAGCATGTTGTCCACATAGACCTCCACATTTCTTCCGATCTGGCTTTCGAATATTTTATTCACGAGCCTCTGATAAGTAGCACCTGTATTCTTGAGGCCGAATGGTATAACCTTGTAACCAAATATCCCTTGGTCCGTCATAAATAATGTGTGCTCCTTGTCTTCGGAACTCATCTTTATTTGGTAGTAGCCCGAGTACGTGTCCATGAAGCTGAAAAGCTGGTTGAGTCTGCCAACGAATTGATCTTTGGGAGTGGGAAGCTGTCATTTGGGCATGCTTTAATGACGTTTGAGAAGTCTACGCACATTCTCTACTTCCCGTTATTCTTTCTGACTATCACAACGTTGGACAGCCAGTCGGGCTAGTGCACTTTCCTTATAAATCCCGTGTCTAGAAGCTTCTTTGCTTCCTCCCAGATCGCCACCAGCTTCTCAACCGAATAGTTTCTCTTCTTCTGCCTAACGGACTTATGACCGGGATCTAGGCCCAAATTGTAGACTATTACTCTAGCCAATATCCTTGGCATGTTACTCGGAGTCCAAGCAAAGTCGTTTGAGTTTTTTTGCAAAAAACTAACAAGCTGGTCTCGGAAGGCTTGGGGCAGAGAACTTCCTATCTGGACGGTTTTTTCTAGATCTCTGGGATCTAGGGTGACTCGGTCGATGGCTTCCCCGGACTTGGCTTATTGCAATGTCATCTCATCACGGAAATCTAAGTCTCCCATGGGCTGAGGAAGAGGAGTCTGGGTGATCTGGGACAGGTAGCATGTCTGTCTGGCAGCCTTGTCCCCGAGGACTTTTCCAATCCTGCATGGTGTTGGGAACTTAATCTTCAAGTGTGGGATCGAGGTCACAGCCTCGAAGGCGGCCAGCTAATGGCGTCTGAGGATCGCATTGTAGACCAAGGGCAGGTCCACTACTAGGAAGGAAAGGGTCTTTGATGACATCTTCGGATGGGTCCCTAGCGTGACCTCAAGCTGGACGACTCCCTGTACCGACACTGGCTTGTTGTCCAGCCCATATAGGGGTCCTTCGATTGTGGTCATTTGGCTTCTTTTGAGCTCTAATTTGAAGAAAGCTTTGAGATATAGAATGTTATGCGAGTTTCTATTATTAACAAATACTCGTTTTATCTGGTAGTGTAAGCTACCGTCACAAATGAGGATTGTTACAACTAAAGGGTCAGAATGGGGGATATTACATGGGCCATATCTTTGTTATAAAATCTAATGACCTCATCCCTAGATTCTACCCTAGGCTTCTTGTTCTTAGTAGCAGTGTCCTCCCAAATGCCTCCTCTGGCTGTGCTGGTGGAGATTATGTTGACCACTCCCGCGGCTACTTTGCCTATTGGTTGATTTGCCTCATCTGCCTCTGCTGCTCCGGACGACTGCCCGGGTCTTTGTAAGAAGCGGTTGAGGTGACCTTTCTTGATAAGTTCCTCGATTTCCTTCTGCAATGTCCTGTAGTCCTCGGTACCATGGCCTTCGCAATGGTGGTAGTGATAGTATTTAGATTGGTCACCACCTTCTGGGTTCTTCAGAGCCTTGAGCCATTTTAAAAACTTCTCATCCTAAATCTGCATCAGGATGTTGGTATTCGTTCAAGGGAGTAAGGTTGATGGGCCTGTACTCCCTGTGGACGTTTTGCTTGGACTTCTGTTGCTTCCTGGGCACCCGAAAGTCTTGTCGATTCTTCGGCCGCAATGTAAACTCTTGCTATGCACTCGGCCTCCCTGAACGTTTGTGGGCCCTTGTGTACGAGGTGCTTGAAGAAGCTACCTCCCTCTAGTATAGATAGGAATGCGGTTAGCTTGACTCCATCAGTCAGCTTCGCGATCTGCTTGGCCTTTGATATGAAGCGCGATAGGAAACTCTTCAAGCTCTCCCTAACACCTTGCTTTACGCGAGTAAGGTGTCATGGTTGTTTCTCGATCCTCTGGTTGGAAGCAAGCTGAGAGAGGAAGGCTTCTGCCAGCTCGTTGAAGGAGCGGATAGAGTCCGCAAGCATCCCTTAGAACCAGATCTTCGCATCTCCCTTGAGCGTCAAGGGAAAGCACTGACACATCGTCGTTTCATTTAAATCTTAAAGGCTTAAATGCTCGCGGAAGTATTCCAAGTGGTCCATTGGATCTGCACTTCCGTTGTACTCGTCGAGGTTTGGCATTTTGAATTTCGTGGGAAGCGGCCTAGCCCTGATTTCCGCTGTGACCGGCGATCTGCGAAAGTCAGCAACTCCTCCCTCAGCATCAGCAAAAACTCGGCGGAACACATTGTCGAGTTTAGCCTCCACCTGAGGCGATGCTGCCATCTTCTTCTCGTTGAGGAAAGTTCTCAACTCATAGGGGTTTTGCGCAGCTTGCTGCCCCTGACGGCTTCTGGTCCTCGGGGGGACTTCTTCTATCGGGGCCACGTCCTGAGCGGTGTGCTCTTGGCCCTCGTGGACACAGCGAGGGTTTGCCTCTCTGGGCTTTCCTCCTATACATGGGGGCCTAGGCGCCCTTGGAGACGTGATGGAGCCTTGCTGCTCGAGGCAACCTGTGTCTGAGAGTCATCATGCTGAGTAGCTTGCTTACTGGGGTGTTTTTTCTCCTTTTCCTTCCTCTGGGACGTTGCGGTTTGGAAGGCCTTAGATGGCATTTGCTTTGCCCGTGCGGCCATCTTCGTGCAAAGGTTCTGGACGTCGCTGGACATGTCGTCCATTCTTAGAGCCATCACCCGTACGTAAGGATCAGGATGATCCTCTACTTTGGCACAAGGAGCAGGGCTGTTATTGCCCGAGCATGCTTTTCAGACAGGAGCACTGATCTGTCCTCGGGTGTTCACCATTTTGTGTAAAGGATTGAGTGTTTAAAAGGAAACGATGGACTTTTCATCATGCTTCCCTCAGACGGTACCAAATGTTGCGTCCTCAGAATCCTTTCTTTAACCAGACGAGGATTCGACGGCAACACCAATACTTGTTCGCACGAAAGGGAGAAAGAGAGTATGCGGACTGATATACAAGCTGTTTTTTTTACGTGGAAAATCTTCTCTTAAATGAAAAGGGAAAACCACGGGACTTTTGTCCGAGAACTGTTTCACGCTGAGTTTTGGTTACAGGAGGCTCTCAAGTATAAGAGGTTAAGGATTTAGTATATGAAAACTTAAAGAGTCTCTCTTACAACGCAAGCCCTTATTCTCTTTCTTTCTCTTTGTTCTCTCTCAATTATAGTTAGCAAGAGTAAATGTTGGGATCTTTTGTTTGGTAAACAGTTAATGTATTTATAGTGGCTGAGCTTCCCGTTCAGAGTTGATCACGTGGGGTTTGCGTGTACAGTGAATTCTGTCACCAACTCTGCCAATCCTTCTTGCCGTGTCAAGAAGGTGGCGTGCATGCTCGCCTAGTGTGATGTCTCCTCTGCAGTGCCGTGTGCTCTGTTGGCCATCATGCTTCTTGTAGTCTGACAGGTCAGCCATCAAATCTCTGGTGCGTTGATTTTGCAGGCAAGGCGGCGCCCGAGGCCCATCATGAGTCCACGGGCCATGATGAACTTCAAGCCTACTGTGCCTGGTGGGCTAGTCTTGGCGCCTGAACTTCTTGGGCCTTCGTGGCATCTTGGCCTAGCTCCTGGGAGATGGATCTTTTAAAGTGGGCCTTGGGTATCAGTACCCATCAAAAGTGGAAATAAAATTTTTATGCTCACCAACCAAGCATGCCATTAGTGAAATCCATAATGATGACTCCAAGAGTAGAGTACCACTAGTAGTGGTTGCAGTAAGCCTGGATAATTATTCCCCTTTGCCTTGATTTTTTGGCACATGTCACAAGCCAGTACAAAGGCCTCTATCTGCTTGAACATTCCTGGCAAGAAAATAGTTGCTGCACTCTTCTGTTGGTTCTTTGATCTTCTGAATGTTCTCGCAGGGCAGATGCATTTAGTTCTTGAGTCACATTTGTTCTCAATAAGTGTTTGCCCCCGTATAAAAGGCTATTTTTTTACCTCAACAGGCCTTTATCATACGAGAAGGGTGGTTAGCTTGTTTATCCACCACTGAGGATGTTAATAAATCTGCTGCTGTAGTATCGCATAGCTCACTTGTAACTCAATCCATGAGGGAATCACCATGGTGAGGGCATTGCATTGCATCAAATCCTCCTTTGTGGACAGTGCATCAGCATCAAAATTCTCTTTTCCTCTCTTGTATTGAATACCTAGCTTAAGGAGAGAGAGCACAGTACAGCTCCCATCATAGGTGGACAATCCCCTTTTTTCAGACCAAGTACCTAGCTTAGGAAAGCTAAGGGTCTTCCATTTTGCATCAGTACAGCTCCCATCCGGTATAAGTTTCTATCATGAATGCAAAGGATATATCTGGAAGAGCCAGTACAGGTGCCTGTGTCATCTTTTTTTTTTTTTTTTGAGAAGTCGAAAAGCTTGGGAAGCTTTCTCATTCCATTGGAACCATTTCTTCTTAATAAGTCTGTCAGTGGTTTGTTGTTAGTCATATTTTAACGATAAACTTTTTGTAATAGACATTTAGGCCTAGAAATCCCCTCAAAGCCTTGATGTTGGTTGGCTCAGGCCATTCTCCATAGCTTCTGCCTTGGCTAGAACTGTTGCTACAATCAGGTGTCTCTAGTATTTAATTTGGTGTTTACCGAAAGGACACTTGGATTTTTTCTTTGAAAAAGAAGTGTGTTTTGTCAAAAGGAGGGATTACTTTAGGTGATCTAGGTGAGAATTGCAGTTTGGGCAATAGACCAGTATGTCATGAAAGGTATCAACACAGATCTTGTAAGGAACGGTTGAAATTTTTGGTCGATTAAGGATTAGAAGGTGGCTGGGCCATTTGTCAATCCAAAAGGCATTACCTTTAATTCATAGTGTCGTTGATGGGTTTGCACCTGGATTTGGTGATATTCAGATCTCAAATCAACCTTAGACAAGTTCTTGGATCCATGTAGCTCATCTTGAAGATCATCAACGATGGGTATTGGGATGCTATCTTTGATGATCATTACATCGATATTTCAAGCACCAGTTCTTCCTTCTTGGGCCGAAGTAATTGAAAATACTGCATTCAAGGAGGGCAGCTCCTCTTTCCAGAGTATCTGTACCTGTACTTGGTTGAACTCGATATTGAGCCTAGTCAAGAATTCAAATGTAGTTTCTTTTTCCACAAAACTCAGCTCTCCTGTACGTCATTGGGAGACCCAATTCTTGTTGTGAATTACCAGGAAAAGCTCTATTAATGGTTCGTTTGGTTTACGTGAATTCAAGGAAGGGAAATACTTTTTGTCCAACCAAAAGATCTGTCCTTTATCAAACTTTATTTTTGTTTTAAAAAAATTGGACTTACATTCATTTAATTTAGTAAATGGGGAATAACATTTGTAAAAGGTAAATTAGTAAAAAATTATGTGTCTATATTAATTTTAAAGCGTAAATTTCATTTTGAATTTAGTTTTCTAGAAGTTAAGGTCAAAACAATATATATTTTTACTTGTCTTTTTTCAAATGTTCCAAATATTTTATATTAGATGAACTATAAGTTTAATTTTAATTTAAAAAAATTGGATGAAGATTGGATAATTTAATAGGACATGTAGCATTGCTCTTCAATGAATGGCAAGGTGTGAAAATAAGAACAGAATTAGATAAATGCTGATTTGATGATTAATAATGGGTTGTCAATGGTGGTTTTTCGTCTATGCACGTATCATTCACATTCTTTTAACATTACGCCAACCCCGTCATTCAATATGAAGAATGCTTGAGAATGGAGAATGCTTGACTCCCCTATTTTATCATTGAGCATTGTGATTTCAACATGTGTATGAAGATGTGCATAGCATGAAGTATCATCTCATTTCCATTCTTTTCCTTTCCCTCCCGCCAAATGGGGCTGCATGCACAAATAGTACATCTGAGTATTATTTGAATTTCTTAGAACAAAAGAGTAAGGGAGGAGGTGGGGAGGGGGAGAGACCCGAGCATCTAATCTTCTTTGCTTGACTCATTGTAGTATTTCCGAATCAGGTGCCCTGCGGTCAAAGCCATGATTGTCAATGGCATGTATAGCTGCTGGTTTTTTGTTCCATGGGGGCTTTGTCTTCCCTTGTGCTCCAATTGACATCCACGGTGACGGACTCTGGTAAGGGTTCTACTCAGCTGGCCGAAGTTTATAAACACTGGGAAAAAGATTGGTTGTAATTTTTTTTTATCCCAAGGAAGGAGCTTGCTATGCAATGGCAGTGTTGTTGATTCTCCACAGAACATTTCTTATTTTGGTTATTAGTGAGTGATTCTCCGCAGAACTAACCTGAAACTGTAGTCAACTTATTCTACTGCCTATGTGCATCCTTCGATTTTTCACCCGAGTGATTGATTTGCTCATGGCGACCCTTTATTGTACATTTAGTTTTTCATCCATGAGTCTTCTTATCCTATATATCTACTTCCCCCTCATCTGGGTCAGTTGAGCCATAGTCGTCCGGTTGATCCAGCGTATTGGCTATTGAAGGGGGAAAAACAGGCTAAACCCAACCTGATGGGTGTTGTCAACCAAACCCCATTAGTCGAGTGGTTTCACAAACTTCACATTTTTATTATGGGGATGGATGGGTGTAGTCCATTAGTCATCTTACCGTTGATCTTTTTTTTTTTTTTTTAATCTTAAAGTTAAGTCGTGCTGGTTGGCAATGACATGGAAAATTTTTGCTTCTAATAGCATTGGACAAGAACTATCATGTTGCGTATTGGGTTCTTAGTTGTCATAAGGATTAAAGAGCCTTCGGATTCCTCGTCGTCTGGAGGTGATCACGAGCTGGTCCGGTTTCGTCTCTGTGAACCTGGGCCCTGCACAATACAACTAGCAAACGAGAGATCAGGGGTTCGGTAGGATTTCTTCCACCAAGGACGCTCTGATGCTCAAGTCAGCAAATTCCCGTAATAAACGGAAATGGGCGCATGCTTAGACGTGTGCGGAAATGTGCTTGAATGCGTGGGAAGTGCGTGAATGCTTATGTGGGAGAACAATGAGCGGGTGGTGGAAGACCTGGCTCCCTATATGCACCGCGATGGGTGGCTGACTTCTCGTCGCCTGAGAAGGCTAAGGAGTTTCGATTTGGAAGATAGCTGTAGAGCTTAAGGTTGTTGACGCTAGGTCGATTATCCAAGATCCGATTGGTTCTCCCCCTTCTTCGTAGAAGAAGGGAAGAAGGGTTTTATAGGCTCTCTGGCGAGGGGCTTTGGGCGTGAGAACTCCCGTTGTAAGGGTTCGTTGGCTGCTGATTGCTGTTGGCGATTGACAGCATGTCGGTTGTCGTTTAGCGGTGGCAGTTGGACTGCAGGGCGTTGCTAGCGACGCTTGATCTTCCCCTTGAGCTAAGATTGGTGGGGCTACTGTGGTTAGCTATCTGAGCCGCTACTGGTAGCGTTGACTGTTTTCCCATTGGTTAGCTTCTCCTGCATTTTCGTCGTTCCTTGGCAGCTGCATTAATGAGCTGCAGGCGATATCCATTGGCTACTGATCATGGGCTGCCATGTAGGTCGCCCGGCAGCGTTGGGCCTTAATGGCCCATCAGGCAACTGTTCCGTGGGTTGGGTTTCGAATCTTTTTGGGCCTTTGTCCCGGACCCAATACTAGCCCCCCATGCTTGGGCCAACTAGTGGTCACGGCCTAGCATGTCCTCTGGCTCCAACCCGCGGTCACCCGGTTTCCCTTGAGAAGCGCCAACGGTTGTCTTCTGGGCTTGCGCCTTCCCCAGGCAGTCGCGTAGGCTTTTCTACGTTGCAGCGATTCAGTGCCTAGGTTGGAACGATTCGCACGCTTGAGGTTGCGTCTGATTCGAGGGCATTCCTATTCCATGAAAGACATCTACAGAATAGCGCACCTCGTTAAGCGTTAGAAGGGTGCCATCTCCCCCATAAATAGGAGAGTTCCCCGGTGGTGCAGTTCATCCTTTGGCTGGCTTCAAGGGAGCAATGCGGAGGTCTTGGCTCGACCCACCCCTAGTGGGAATCCGTGAAGGAGTTGGATGGACTAGCTCGAGATCAGGAATTCTTGGCAAAGACTGCCTTCATGCCCATACTGTGGTCGATTCTTCATGCTAATGAGGGTGGCTCGGCTACTCTGTTGCTGTCATGCGCCTCCCTCCACGGAGTGGCTCATCCGGCGTGTTGTGGGATCACGGCGGAGCCATCCCAGGGGTCTTTTCCACCGGTGAAGCGCGTCGCTCGCGGTCTCCACTTCATTGGGTTCACGCGTCGGCTCCAGAGGAGGCTGAGAGGGAAGCCCCAACGAGGGAATTGCAGGGTTTTTTGCGTCCCCACCAGAGGCTTCTGAGCTGGGTGTTGGTTCCGTCTCGGTGGATAACATTGGGTTTGTCTCCACCGGAGGCTGACCAACGCGTGGTTGTCCCCGGTGCCTTGGCTTGTTGGGTAACCAGCGGCGAGGCCATGGTAATCTCATGTAAGTCACGTTCCCATGCCGTGGGGTCTAGGCTCCTTCCCATACCTTTTTTATCTTTCATGTACTTTTACTGCCGCAAATTTTGTACTCTGTAAGGAAGGCCTTGATTAATAAAAGTAGCCTTGCGTCTTTAATCTTCTACCTTGTAGTGCGCACTTTCTCTTTCTAATCGCTTCCTCCGGGTGTGTCGCACTTTATTCCGTGCGCTCGAGTATCTCCGGGCGCTTGCGGTCAGTTCTGCCGGTTTCATCCCCTTAGTCTTTATGCAGACTGTCATCGGGAAGACGCGGCTCAAGGGACGTCTTTGATGTCTGACGCCATGGAGGTTTGAATGCCGCTGGCGGTAGTCACATCCGTCCGTCTACCTGGCGCATTAAGTGCGCAGGAGATCACGGGGTGCTGCTCCATAATAATTTGCCTTGGAAATGCGCGAAGCTTGAGGGATTCACCACGTGGAGGGCGTTCGCCGGCCTTGCTCTGGTGCTCTTCGCCTTCAGAAGGCAACCGTTTCTGGGGGAAACTTTGCCTATTTAAACGGATAAATTCTTTCCCATACAACGTGCTCTGCTGCTTCTTTGGTGGTGTGAAGCTTCGTGTTGCTTGCAATCCTCCCCCCTTTCGTCTGCTTTTTGTAGTGATTTTGATGGAGGAGTCGTCCTCGTCGTTTGGATCAGGACCTTCTTCCGTAGAACGTGAGACTGTGACTCATGCTTCTTGGATCTTGGTTGTAGCTGCGTCGGAGGGATATCATTTGGAGGCCACTGTTGTGGGCCTTATGTGATTTCCGAGGGTGCCTCCAGGCTTTGAGAGGGAGGAGAGGTCTGCCTCCTCGAGGGAGCGCGGTCCAGGGAGGGCGGATCTCTTGTTTCGACAAGTGGCTAGGGCTGTTGAAGGCGTCGAAGCCTGGGTGCAAGTTGCGGTTGTTGAGATAGAGCAATTGAGGGCTCGCGTTGCACACTTTGAGGAAGCGTGGACGGAATCGGAGGCGAGGGCGTCTAGGCTTGTTAGTGCCAACGTAGGGGCTCGAGCCCGCATATTGGCTCTCTAGGAAGAGCATGAGTGGCTGCAGCGACAGTTTGGGATGGAGGTTGTGCAAATGGGGACTAAGCTGAGGTCGAGGTTCCTGCCGGAGGAAGTCGGCCCTGCATTGGAAAGGAACTTCCAGGACAACATCTGTCTCATCCGGAGACTAGTCTCGCTGGAGGATCTGAACTTCCGCATTAATGTCCTAGACTCTTGAAACTCTAGTGCCTTGACACGCGTGGACTTGGTGGAGTATCCGGCATTAGGTTCCTCTGCGGCACATGAGGGACATTAAATGTATTTTGTGGCCGCAAGCTGCTGTGAAAGTGTCATTAATGAATATTATAATGAAATATAACACTTAGCTGTGCCATTTTACTTTCTGTGGTTTGTTGTAGTCAAACGGTTTGTTTTCTTCTTTGCGTGCCTGTTTCGAAGTCCCGTTGCCGCCTTTCCTGACGATTGAAATTCCCTCATTTAATGCAGGTGTGACAGCGGGGATTTCATCAGGCAGTTGAGGTGATATCGATCTGTGGTTTAATGAACGGTCATGATTGTTGATTGCTTTGGGGACCCACGACATTCTCGCAGGGCAGACACATGGCCTGGCCACTCTGCCCAGGCGTCGTTTGGGTTTCCCGTGTGCTGGCACCTCAGTGCCTATTTTAAGTCAGGCTTCCACGAAATTCCTCTTGCTTGTTTCCTTGCATTGAAAACTTCCAACTCGTCCCACAGAGATAGATGGTGACGAAGAGTCTCCTTCCTCACGAACTTCTAGGATGAGTCAACATGGGGTCGACAACACGGGGTCTGTGCTGACGACTAGTGCCATTGCTGCTCTGATGGTGAATTATGGGATCCCCAACGACTAGGGTTATCGTGCTCCTAGCTCTACGGGTAGAGCCAACACTCCACTAGATGGCTTCGTCACAGTCTATGAGCACCATCTGAGGGGGGGCTTCGTTACCCTACACCATGCACTCTGTACGCATTGATGGAGGCATTGGGCATTCCTTTGGCGAGACTTCACCCTAATGCCCTCCGTTATCTGGTCTTGCTGTGCATCTTTTTCCGCCTCCATACCGACGCTTTCGACGCCAAGGCAGTGAGGTTAATCTTCCGCTTCACGGAGTCAGATGATTGGGTCTCCATGTCCCCGAAGATTGGCTTTCCACTTTGAAGGACCAACCCTAATTCGGTGAAGAACTGGAAGAATCGATTTTTCTTCTTGTAGGAGCCCCCCGACTTTGAACTTCCATGCGAGTGGGGCTCGATCTCGGAGTACTTCCACGGGAAGGTGTCATCGAATGATGTTAAGGATACGACGGAGTTAGTTGCTGCCATCGACTCCCAGATGGCGAAGTTCTCCATTCAGGGCTACTTCCTGACATCTATCATTTTTTAGGCCGCTAGTTGGGGGCCTCTGTCGGGTTGGCGTGCCACTGGTCCTGCGAAGGAGCCCGGGGATGTTGCGATTCCCCCGTCGCCCGGAGGGGACGCAGAGGAGAGGTTCTCGTTGCTTGAGTCGTCTTCAGATGAGGAGGAGATAGAGGCTCCCTTGAAGAGGTTAAGGGAAGCCATATGTACCTCCATGCGGAGGTCACAGAGGCTGGCTGCTGGTTCAGCTGCGCGAGTCCGGGCCCCAGTCCTAGAGGCGACGTCGAGCGCTGGGCTTCAGGAGGAGGCCAATGAACTCGTACCGGTTTCCGCCGTGGCACTAAGTGCGGCGTCCCTATAGTGGGGCTTTATTCAGGTGAGGAGTCTTTTGTGAATTCCTTCGTCAACCTGGAGCCACTAGAGTTAGTCTTGGAGGGTGTTCCAGCTACGGCAGGTGATGCACTAGTCTCTAGTGACCCGGAGGAAGTATGCGCTCTAGCACCAGCACCAGAGCCAGAGGGATCTTCGGAGCCGGCTAGGATCTTCGTGGAGCCGACTTCGGAGGGGATGATCCGGGAGGACGTTCCCGCGACATTGGAGGTCGGCCCGCCTAGTGCTAAGATGGCTGTGGGAGGGATGGTTCCGGAGTTGAAGTCCCCGAGCGTTCCTTTGCCTTTCATGCTTCCGGACTATCCAAGCCCCACAGGAGTTGCAGCTGAACACGGGGAGCCCCTGGGCCCAACCGCATTAGGAGATTTAGCATGTCTTCCGGATGCAGCCTCCACTCAGGTATAATTGTTCTGAGCTGATCGTTCTTCGGCGGTCATGACTTTTAGAAATTTTCTAACCTCATTTTCCATGCAAATTCCTGAGGGTGCCGATTCTCTTGATGACTTAGCTGCTCAATTGTACGGGAGCCTTCGTCGTGGGGTCACGTTGTTCAGCGCATGAGAGCCAAGGTCACATCCTTCCAAAAGGAGAGCGAGTAGGCGCAGGAGGAAATTAGGCGCTTGAAGGAGGAGAATGGGCAACATGCGTCGGAGGCCGCGTGCCTACGATAGGAGGTTGAGTAGAAGAGAGAGGCGGTCACCGTCCTCGAGGATGACAATTCACGCTTGTCCAGGGATCTGAGAGGTCAGCTTACTCTGTTGGAGGTGGGTATTGTACTAGAGACTTGGTTCTGGGTTGGCATTCGCCTGTGCCGTAGGATTGCTTCTCTTGCGGTTCCCGATGTTTCGAAGGCGTCTTTCATCCAGGAAACTCTGGGGTCCAGGACAGGTCTCGCTTGAGGAATTTCCTTGAGGAGACTTGTCTGTCAGATCCTCTGCAGTAGTTTTACTTGTATACATTGCTTTCCTCTTTTTCTTTGTCTGCGTCTTGTACAAGTGAATGAAAAGCAACACTTTTTTTTTTTTGTATACAATGCCTTCCAGTGTGGTTTGTGAGATTGCGTTTCACATTTAACGGCTAAACTTGTGAAGCTATTGTCGCCAAGGCCCCAATTCGGCGCCTTCTTGCGCTGTACTTGTCTTTTGTCAGAAGATGTCGTCGCATCTCGTGCATTTAATGGAAAGCTCAATCTAGTAAAGTGAATGTCGTTGCAAGTCCGGTGGAGCCGCGGTAAAGGCCAGCTGGATTTTCAGGCCACAACAGCCGGATTTTGGGTCTAGGCCTTTTCTCATGCAGTATCCGCATCAGGTGTGTGGCCCCCGCTCAGGGCGTCGTTGCCACCATGTGCAAGGTCCTAGCCCACGACCATTGTAGACTGAGGGTGATCTCTTCTTCGTGAGAAGGTCGCCACACGCCTACGATTCTTGCCTCTTAAGGTTTTGATGGTCGTAAGTTGGGAAGCTTTAAAAGCCTATAGGCCTGACATTTTGACCACCTGGGTCATCTAGTTCAGAACCATGATTCTCTGGGCCGTGCGGGCCCTATAACATGGTGCCGGGATCTGGTGGTGACCTCTTCCGAGTCGTTTGGTGCGAGGCTAAGGTAGTGGGTCGCTCGGGACCCCTTTGACATGGAGTCGAAGTTGGGATGTGGCCGGTTTTGGACCACTCGACGCATGGTTGAGGCTCGGATGAGACCGCTAATGGGCCACATGGCGCAGGGCCAAGGTTTCTATGCCGCTTCGGGCCACTCAACGGGGGGTTGAGGTTTTGAGGTGGCCGCTCGTGGGCCGCTTGGCAAGGTGCCAAGGCCTCGTTTTACGGACGGACGATAGTCCTCCTGACTTAGGGGCAGTCTAGGTCGTTCTGCTTTTGGAACGATATGCATGCTAACACTTCACATGAATGGAGATGCAGGTTAATAGGAATGATTAATTTTATTAAATAAAAACTCGATGTATGTACAAGCACTTTTCATGATGCGCGTGTGTGCCTTACCTGGGCCAGCATCGTGTCACTGGTAGTATTTCCTTAGGTTGGCGGTGTTCCAGGTCCGAGGGACTAGTTTGCCGTTCTGGGCGCGTAGCGTGTACGCTCCTCTCCGGAGGATTGCGGAGACGAGAAACCGGCCTTCCCACCCAGGGGAGAGTTTGCTCCTGCTCGCAGCTTTTTCCACCGCTTCTACACTCCGGAGGACCAAATTTCCAACCTCGAGTTGGCGTGCCTTCGCTCACTTCTTGTAGTACCGTGCGATACGCTGTTGATAGGCCGCAATCCGCAGATGGGTTGGTCTCAAACTTCTGGGAGTAGGTCAAGGCATTCTCGGAGTCTTTGAGAGTTCATGGTTGGATCGAAACATTTAACCTGCAAGCAGGGTAATCCCACCTCAACGGAGACTATGGCTTCAGCTCTTTAGCAGAGACTGAAGGGCGTCTCTTTCATCGATTCCCGCAGGGTTGTCTAATACAACCAGAGTACGGAGGCTAGCTCATTGACCCATGAGCTCCCTGCGTTCTCCAGTTTGGTCTTCAGCCTGTGCAATAACGTGCGGTTGGTGACCTCAACCTGTCCATTGACTTGAGGGTATGCCACGGACATATGAACCAGCTTGATGCATAGGCCAGTGCAGTATTTCGTGAACCGTTACCGTTTATCGGTAAATTGGGTTCCGTTGTCGGTCACTATGACGTCGGAAATCCCAAAGCGGCAGACGATGTTTTGCTGAAGGAATTCCGTTGCATTCTGCTCGGTGATTCGAGCCAGAGGGACTACTTCTACCCACTTGGTGAAGTAGTTGATGCTGACGATGAGGAATTTCTTTTGCTCGGAAGCCAAAGGTAGCAATCCTAGGATGTAGAGCCCCCACTGCGCATATAGCCATGGGGATTGAAGGCTGCGCATTTCTGCATGTGGGAGGTGTGTCATGGATTCGTGGACTTGATAGCTTTTGCATTTCCGCATGAATTCCATGGCGTCTCACTTCATACTTGGCCAAAAGAGACCTTGTCACACGATCTTGAATACGAGGTTCTTTCCTCCGATGTGTGAGTTGCATATGTCGAGGTGGACTTCGCTCAGAGCATACTCAACCTTTTTAGGGGTCAGGCATTTTAGGTAAGGAGTGGAATATCCCCGCTTGTATAGCCTCCTGTCGAGAATTGCATGCCAGCCTGCTATCTTCTTGATTCATTTGGACTCATTGGTATTTTCGGGCAGAGTTTTATTGGTCAGATACTTTCTGTACGGAGTCATCTAATTGTTACCCTCGTCAATCTATTGCACTTGGTCCAAGGATTCAACACTAGGCACGACCAAAGTCTCCCGTGGTTCCCTAGCGTACTGCTCCGGGGATCCTACGGCAGTATCCCTGGCTAGCCGGTCAGCTTTTCAATTGTCGGCCCTAGGGACGTGTTTAATCAGGAAGCGATCGAATCCTTGGATTAGGGTCTTTGCCTTTGCTAGGTATCTCACGAGCTGAGGGTTCGACGCATCGAAGGTTCCTTGGATTTGGTTGACCACGAGCTCCGAGTTGCTGTGCATGACCAGTGATTTTGCGGAACACTCCTTAGCCAGATGAAGTCTTGTGAGAAGGGCCTCGTACTCCGCCACATTATTGGTAGCGGGGAAGGTTAACGCAATGGAGTACGTAATCTCCATGCCTTCCGGAGTCTTTAGCATGACTCCAGCTCCGCTACTTGCTTGAGTGGACAATCCGTCCACATTTAGGGTCCATGTTGGGATGCTAAGATCACCTATGCTTCCCGGGTTGCTAGGGTCATCTAGAGCCGGGGTCGCTGCATCGACGATGAAGTAGGCTAGGGCCTGACCCTTGAGGGCCGACCGAGGTCGAAATTCTGCGTCGAACTCTCCCAACTCTATAGCCCGCTTAACCAGTTTTTCGGAGGTCTTTGGTTTCTGCAGGATTGATTTCAGAGGTTGATCCATTAGAACGATGATTTGGTGGGCTTGAAAGTAGGGCCGCAGCTTTTGCGCCGAATAGATGAGCGTTAGCGCGATTCCTTTGATGTGCAGATAGCGGACCTCTACGTCTGTCAGTACTCGGCTTACGTAGTACACTGGCCGCTATGCTCCCTCATGTTCTCTGACTAGCACGGAGCTAAGGGCAGTGCCTAACGTAGCCAAGTGACGGTATAGGTCCTCGCCCATGTACAAGGAGCTCAGAAGAGGCGAGTTGATGACATATGCTTTCAACTCTTTGAAGGCTTCCTCGCATTCCTCGGTCCACTAGAACCCTGGCTATTTTGTCCCCCCTAGTGCCCTGAAGAAGAGCAGGTACTTCTCCATAGACTTGGGGAAGAATCGCGAGAGGACCGCCAATCGCCCTGTGAGCTTCTATACTTCCTTCACCGTTCGTGGAGGGTTCATGTTGAGGGTGGCCTTAATCCTTTCCTGGTTGGCTTCAATGCTGCGTTGTGATACGATGAAGCCTAGGAACTTCCCGGAGGTCACCCTGAACGTGCATTTGGCTGGGTTGAGTTTCATCCTGTGCGCCCGGAGGACCTAGAAGGCCTCCTCTAGATCGCAGATGTGGTCACCAGCAACCCTGCTTTTTACAAGCATGTCGTCAATATACACATCCACTTTTTCCCGATCTGAGCTTCAAGCATCTTGTTCACCAAGCGTTGATAGGTGGCCCCGGCATTCTTAAGGCCGAAGGGCATCGCCTTATAGCAGTATGTCCCCTAGTCGGTCATGAAGGAGGTATGCTCCTCGTCGTCTGGGTGCATCTAAATCTGGTTGTAACTAGAGTAGGCGTCCATGAAACTAAGGAGTTTGTGCCCGGACGTGGAGTCCACTAGCTGGTCGATTTTGGGGAGAGGGAAGCTGTCCTTTGGGCAAGCCTTGTTTACGTCGGTGAAGTCTACGAACATTCGCTATTTGTCGTTCTTTTTCACCAACACGACATTAGATAGCCAGTCTGGATATTGGACCTCTCGAATGAATTCGGTGTCCAGGAGTCTTTTTACCTCCTCCCTTATGGCGACCAGCTTCTCAACGAAATGGTTCCTGCGCTTTTGCTGTAGGGCTTGTGGCCAGGATCGAGGCTTAGCCTGTGGACCATCACTTCGGCCGGTATCCCGGGCATGTCTGCAGGAACCCAAGCGAACACGTCGGAGTTCATCCGTAGGAAGGTAATCAATCGATCACGATTAGCAGATGGAAGCGAGCTACCCACATGTATGCATTTTTCTAGCTCGGCAGGATTCAGAGGGATCGCTTTGATTGCTTCCATTGACTGGGCTTGTTGCAGCATGGCTTCGTTGCGAAGATCAAGATCTTCATCTGGGTGATCTGGCGCTACAGGAGCGACCTGAGACAAGTAGTACGTCTGCCCCATTGCATGGTCTCCTAGCACTTCTCCCACGCTGCACGGGGTGGGAAACTTCATCTTCAGATGAGGGATCGACGTAACGGCTCCAAAGGACGTGAGGAAGGATCTGCCCAATATAGTGTTGTAAACAGACGGCAGATTGATGACAAAGAACATTAGCTCCCGCGTTGTGATGCGTGGGTAAGTTCCCATCGTGACCTCTAGCCAGACTATCTCCTGCACCGTTACAGGTTCGTTGTCCAGGCCGTATAAAGGGCCATCGTCCGCTCTCTTCTGACTTCGCTTCAATCCAAGCTTAAAAAAGACATTGAGATATAGCAAATTCTGTGAACTGTCATTATCAACGAAGACCTGTTTTAGTTGGCAGTTAGCCTTGTTATCTAAAACGAGGGCGGATACAAGGGGATCAGTATGGGGGAAGGTTACATGAGCCATATCGTTGCTACTAAAGCTAATAATATCACTCATATCCTCTATCTTCGCTCTCTCACTGCTGGAAGTCGGCTCCGGCTGTTTCTGCCTGGCGCTTTTGGCAGTAGCAGTTGAGATCATGTTGATTACGCCAGCGGTTGTACGGTTTCTGGGAGGCTCACTGGCCTCGCATTCTGAGGTTGCGGGGGCTTGCCCGAATCTTTCACGAACTGTTTAAGGTGTCTGCGACGGATCAGGTTCTCTATTTCCTGCTGCAAGGTTCTGCAGTTCTCCATGGAATGTTCGAGACAATGGTGATACTGGCAGTATTTTGCCTTGTCACTGCCGCTCGGACCCTTTGGCGTCTTTGGCCACTTGAAGAATTTTTTATCATGGATTTGCATTAGGATGTTCGCACGGGTATCATTAAGGGGAGTCAGGGACGTTGGTCTGTGATCACTCCTTGATCCCGGCGAAGGGCGTGGCTTCTTGCGGCTCTTCGAGAAGTGACTATCATCACCGTTCCTCTTCTTTCCGGTGGCAGGCTTGGGAATTTTTGGCGGGCGGTCTGCACGCTTGGGACGCTTAGCCTCGTTTGTCTTCTCCGCTGAGATGTAGGCTCTAGCGATGGCTTCAGCCTCTCGGAAGGATTTGGGGCGCTGGTGCGATAGATGCTTGAAGAAGTCCCCCGCTGCCAACGTAGTAATGAAGGCGTTAAGCTTCAGCTCGTCAGAGAGTTGGGGGATCCGGTGTGCCACAATGATGAAGCAGCTAAGGAATTGCTTCAGACTTTCGTCCAACCTCTGACGGAGGCGGACCAGGTGCCACGGCTATTTTTCCTCCCTCTGACTGGAGGCAAACTGGTTCAGGAAGCAGTCCGTTGAAGGAGCGGATGGAATTTGGCAGATGGTCGTGAAATCAAAGCAGTGCGTCGCCCCTGAGGGTGACGGGGAAGCACCGGCACATCATGGCCTCACTCGCCCCCTGAAGTAACAGGTGGGTATGGAAGCAGTTAAGATGATCAATGGGTCCTTGCTCCCGTTGTACACTTCCAGCATGGGCATCTTTAATTTGCGAGGGAGTGGTTGAGTCCGCAGATCCATGGTGAAGGGTGACCTTTGCAGGTTAGCGGAGGATCGTGCGGGTCTCTCCTTGTGCAGGAGATCCCACAATACTTTGACCTTCTCCTCCATTGGCGGGTCAGACGCCCCTCTTCGCGGGTTGATGATGTTGCAGAGTTCCATGTGGTCCTGCTGGCTTGGCTGGATTTGTTGGTTGTGGCGGCTTCCTGTGCGAAGTGGCCGCTCACTATCGGAGTTTGTGGCGGTTGGGCTCCCTTGGTCGTGGAAATTACGGGGGTTATGCCGCTCATGGCTCTCTCCCCGTCTGTCCCGACTGGGATGGTTCTCAGCCATAAACTGGACCCTGCTGTCGGAGGCCGCCTGGGCCTCGGCGTCGTCAGGCCGATCTGATCTTCTCCTGAGTGTTGCGGCGTGACGCCTTCCTCCCCTAGAGTACGCCTGGGATGCCGAGGGGACAGCCCCCACCCATGGGGTTCCCGTTCGGTTGCAAAGAGCATGGATCACCAGCCTCATATCGCCCATGTCCGCAGCTAGGTGGTGGACATCAGACTTTGGACGGATGTCCGTGTGGCTACCCATTGAGAGGTCTTCACTGCAAGCGGCAGCATCTCTTGTTGGGGCACTGGCTTGTGCCCTGGTGTTCACTTTTTTTTCGTTTAAGAATGAGGGTGAGAAGGAAACACTAGGCTTCTTGTCTCGTTCCCACAGACGGCGCCAATGTTGCGTCTTGGGTTCTCGATTGTCGTACGGATTAGGGAGCCTTCGAATTCCTCGTCGTCTTGAGGTGATCACAAGCTTGTCTGGTCTTTGTCTCTGTAAACCTGGGTTCTTTACAAAACAACTAACAGATGAGATGTCACGGGTTCGGTAGGATTTCTCCTACCAAGGACACTCCAACGCTCAAGTAAGCAGATTCCCGCACTAATTGAAAATGGGCACATGCTTAGAGGTCCGCGGAAATGTGCTTGAATGCGTGGGAAGTGCATGAATGCTTATGTGGGAGAACAATGAGCGGGTGGTGGGAGGCCTGGCTCCCTATATGCACCGCGATGAGTGGCTGACTTCCTGTCGCCTGAGAAGGCTAAGGAGTTTCGATTTGGAAGATAGTTGTAGAGCTTAAGGTTGTTAACGCTAGGTCGATTATCTAGGTTCCGATTGGTTCTCCCCCTTCTTTGTAGAAGAAGAAGGGTTTTATAGGCCCTTTGGCAAGGGGCTTTGGGTGCGAGAACCCCCGTTGCAAGGGTTCGTTGGCTGCTAATTGTTGTCACTAATTGACAGCATGTCGGTTGTTGTTTAGCGGTGACAATTGGACTGCCAAGCGTTGCTGGCCACGCTTGGTCTCCCCATTGAGCTGAGATTGGTGGGGCGACTGTGGATAACCGCCTGAGCCGCTGCTGGCAGCACTGACCGTTTCCCCATTGGTTAGCTTTTCCTACATTTTTGCCGTTTCCTAACAGCTGCATTAATGAGTTGCAGGCGATGTCTATTGGCTGCTGATCGTGGGCTGCCACATAGGTTGCCCAATAGCGTTGGGCCTTAACGGCCCATTAGGTAGTTGTTCCGTGGGTTGGGTTTCGAATCATTTTGGACCTTTGTCCCGGACCCAACATATCATAATATAAAAATTATTATTTATCAAATTTAATGATTTTTCATTCCATCTAGGGCATACGAGATATCATCCTAATGGGTATATAATTTTTTGACATTTTTTTCTTTTATTACTGATATGTTTTTAGATTCGAATTGTAGATTGAATTAAGGAGTCATCTTATTTGGGAGTCCAATGAATAAACGGGTTTGATTTTTGTTACTTTGAATTTGAATTCTGTATACCATAATAAACAAATAAGATGTAAGAGTAATATAGGACTCATTTTTCTACATATCCTTTAATACTCAAGTCAATAATTTTTCTATTCGGAAGAAAAAGATAAGAGGAAGTAAACACAAGAATGCATTCAATGTTAAATGGAGGACTGTGCTCCATAGGATGTGCCTGGATGGGTGAGTGGTTTTGGAGGTGTTGCACTCGTATAGAAGAGTGGCTTTTGAAGTGTTGCATTCGTGTGAAAGAGTGGCCTTGAAAGCGTATTACTTTATTTGCTTGTCTGAACCTTTGCCGTCTTCTTTTTCCTCTCTTTTTTCGGTCCTCCTCTTTTGTGGGAAAGATGATGTATTTATAGTGGGGTGTCATTTGGTTGGTAGACTCCTAAATCAATATGTGGACATTACTCCTTAACAATTATGAGGGGCATTATTTGCATAAGTAATTGCTACATTTAATCAGTAATGGGACTCTACGGTTCCTAGCCATTGGATTGGTATGATAATCGCTAAAAACTGTGCAAGGATTATCCATTATTGTTCCTTAAATGTTGGGCAATTCAAGTCGCGTCTCTTGGATCAACCGTTGTGCTTTTTGTATCTTGGGCTCAAAAGGTTTTTTGTTAGGTCGTCACTTCTTGGGTCTTTTATCTTTCTGGTCGCTGGATTTTGGGCCCACCCAATTACTGCCATATCCATCAATTACATATATTTTACCATATAATTCAAAATATAATCAATCTGGCATAACATATAAATAATGTAAAAATAATCCTAAATGCATAAAAGCAGACATTAAAATCAATTAAAAATAAAAAGAAAAAGGAGAAATGTTTCTCTATTTTGCTTTACATATTTGTTATAGAAGGGAAATCTGATTCCTTTTCAATCCCAATTAGCTAGTGAAAAACAGGATCAAGATTATAAGAAAAAGAGGTAAAGAAGGAGGATGAGACAAGAGGACTGATCTGACTCAACCGAAGCAGTCGGGTTAAACCCAACATTCATCAATCTAATTCCCACTATATTCGTAAGTTCGTTCATGGGACTGATCTGACTCCACCGAAGCAGTCGGGTTAAACACAGCATTCATCAACCTAATTCCCACTACATTCGTAAGTTCGTTCATGGAAATTTAAGGTATCATGGGAATGCATTGGGTAATATTGAAGTGATAAAAATAGCTCACTGAATGATTTTTCTAATTTTTTTAACAGTTAGTTTTTATATATAATAAAATCTAATGCGTCTCTAAATTTAAATTGTTGAACGAATTAAGGAATCATCTTACTTGAGTGTCTGATTGAAAATGTGTTCGATCTGTATTACTCTGAACCTAGATTCTACACATCACAATAAATGAATGAGCCGATATGTCATCCGACATTCAAGTCAATAGTCTTTCCAACTAGCTGAGAAAGATATGAGGGAGAAAATGCATAGAATGTGAGTAAATGGTGATCGAGTGTTTGAAGGAGGATTGTACTCCGTAAAATACACTCAGAAGAATGAGAGCTTTTGAGGAGTTGCACTTGTAAAGGGTAGGGTGGCTTTGGAAGATTGTACTCGTATAGAAGAGCTATTTTAAAAAGTGTTTAGACTTGCTTGTCTAAGCATCTGTGTGGATTTTCGTCTGTCTCTTTTTTTCTGTGGGGGTAATACTGTATTTATAGTAAGGGATGTCGTTCGATTAGCAGCCCCTGATTCAATGTACGGGCATTATGCCCTTATAATTATAAGACGAATTACTCGTGTAACTACTGACTGTATTTATTGACTTTTTGACCGTAAGATTGGTGTAGTAATCACTTGTAATATTCCATTGATTATCCATTAATATCCATTTATTATAGAATGGGCCGGGTTATACCTCCTGGGTCAGCCGCTGCTTCTTTTAGTTATTGGGCTCAGAAGGTCTTTTGCTAGGCCCCCGTCACTTAGGTTTTTCTTTTTTCTGTTCACTAGGTTCTAAGCTAGCCCGTGAAATATTCTGTAGATTTGATACTTTATTTTGTCGAATTTGATTCGATTATCTGCCATCAATGTTGGGATGTGTAATCTTATTGGATTAATGCACGTTGATATTTCCTTTCGGCTATAAATAGAGGGGTTCTTTGTGCTTTATATCTCGAAGTCCCTTATCTGCTAAAGAATGAGACCGTTCGGAATCAGGATGGAGCCTTTGTTGCCACAAGCTGGAATTGGAGAAAGTTCTTATCCAGCATTTGAAGTTGAGATCTGAGAATGATGAGACGGACCATGTCCTCACTTTCGTCATTAACCATTATCATAAGTAATTAATGCGATATATATAAATATAAATATAAATCTACATATGATTCATATAGTCGCCACATCATTAGCGGCTTCAACACCGTACTATAGGAGTACAACGTTGGATCTTGTTAAGTAAAGATGCATGTTAAAACTTCAATAAAACAATTTCACAATATCTTACGGAAGCATACATAATATCTATAATAGTCTGCGGAAGCAATACTAACTGATATTACCAAAATAGAATACATCATTTCATACTTCCAACTATTTACATAATTTTAGTACATCAAAATTCGAAATAAAATTTCTAAACGTCAAAACCCATCTTCCTAAGTATAAGAAACTTTTATCTTTATTTCTGTTTATCTAGTATCAGCTTGTACGACCCATCTGAATTGTTGGGTATGGATACCTAAGGCCCAAGCTAAAGATCTACCACCATTAAAATGGGCCCAGAAGCTAAATGGGCCCAAGAAGCCCAGGCGTGTGAACCGGTCCATGAGGTACAATGGGCTTGGGAATCACTATGGGCCGCAGGCCCACGATGAATATCAGACACCGCCTAGCCTGCGGGGACCACGTGAGAGGTATTAGATGGTTGGTCAGTTAGGTTGCGAAGGGAATGATGATCTACGCAGCACGTGGCCTGCAGAACAGACGTTACAGGAAATGGCCGTGCACGCAACCCCCTTTGATTAGACAAGAGGGACTCGCAGAGTTGGTGGCAGGACTCCTGATGCACGCCAATGCCACGTGGACAGAATTCACGGGAAACTTAATCACTATAAATACCTTAGCTGTTCACCAAAGAAAGGATCCGAACATTAATTCCTGCATTAACTCTTGTTACCTTCAGCATAGACAGAAACTAAAGAGAGAAGTTCAGGACTTGTGTTGTAAGAATAAATCTTTGAGTTTCCAAACACAAGGCCCTTGACCTGACTCACCTGAGCGTGTTTTTGTAAACATCTGTAGTCGAGTACAACATAGTGCAAGTAGTTTTCAGACTAAAGTCCCGTAATTTTTCCATCTCATTCACGAGAAGGTTTCCATGTAAAAACGCTTGTGTGCTGATCCTCGTGCCCTCAAACAGCTTTAGTTCTCATCCTCTCGCCCGTTGTTGGTCCTCATACTATCTCTCCGTTTCTTGCACAAATAAATCTTTGCTGTTGCAATCGGATCCTCGCCTACTCCGTGCAAGGATCTGAGGACGCAACATTTGGCGCCGTCTGTGGGAAGTTGACGAAAAGTCTAGCGTTTCCTTTCAAACACTCAATCCGATACATAAAATGGTGAATACCCGAGGACAAGCTAGTGCTCTTGTCCGTGAGACTTGCCTAGGGGGCAACGGACCTGCGCCCTGTGGCAGGATAGAGGACCACCTTGACCCCTACATGTGAGTGCTGGGTGTAAGGATGGATGATATGGCCCAAGCCGTTCAAGGCCTTTGCACCACGGTGAATGAAAGGCTGAGGGGAGCGCCATCTAGAGCCTCCCAGTCGGCGACGTCCCAGAGAAAAGGAAAGGAAAAGAAGCATGCCAGCAAGCATGCTGCTCAGCCCGAGGCCTTACAAATGCGAGTTACCTCGAGCAGCCGAGCGCCTCGTGCCTCCAAGGGAGTTTGGGTCAACGGGTATAGGAGGATAGTCCTGAGAGACAAAATCTGAGCTGTGTCCATAACAGCCAAGAACACCCCTCTCAAGACACAGCCTGTGCTGAGGAAGCCCCACCGAGGACAAGGAGTCGACCAAGGCAGCAAGCAGCGTAAGACCCCTACAAATTAAGGACTTTCCTCAATGAAAGGAAGATGTCGGCGGCACCTTAGATGGAGGAAAAACTCGACAAGGAATTCCGTCGAGCTTTTGGCGACGACGAGGGAGGAATCGCCGACTTCCACAGATCTCCATTCACGGCGGAGATCAGGGCGAGGCCACTTCCCCGAAGCTCAAAATGCCCAACTTGAACGAGTATGACGGAAAAACTGATCTGATGGACCATTTGGATCGCTTCCACAAACATTTGAGTCTTCAAGGCTTAGATGAAACTACCATGTGCCAGTGTTTCCCCCTAACACTCAAGGGGGATGTCAAGATCTGGTTCTACGAAATGCCGGCGAATTCCATCAGCTTCTTTAGAGAGCTGGCCGAGGCCTTTCTTTCCTAGTTTGCCTCCAATCGGAGGATTGAGAAGTAGTCGTGGCACTTGACTCATGTAAAGCAAGGGGCCAAGGAGGGCCTGAAAAACTTCCTGTCTCGCTTCATATCCGACGCCAGGCAAATCCCAAAGTTAACTGATGGGGTCAAGCTGACCGCCTTCCTATTTGCTTTGGAAGGATGGAACTTCTTCAAGCATCTCGTACATAAGGGCTCGCAGATGTTTAGGGAGGCCGAGTGTATCGTGAGAGCTTACATTGTTGCCGAAGAAGCAAATGATGCAAAGAGGCCCATCCAGGTGGAGAACCTCCCACCGAGGACATCAGATGTGAAGAGAAGACTTGAAGGCCGACAAGACTTTCGGGCACCCAGGAAGCAGCAGAAGTCCGAGCAGCACGTCCACAAGGAGTATAGGTCCATCAGCCTCACTCCCCTAGATGACTCACGTACTAACATCCTGATGCAAATTCTTGATGAGAAGTTTTTGAAGTGGCCAAAAGTGTTGAAGAATCCAGAGGGCGGTGACCAGATTCAATACTGTCACTACCAGCGCTGCAGAGGCCATAGTACCGAGGGCTACAGGACGTTGCAAAAGGAGATCAATGAGCTTATCAGAAGAGGTGATCTCAACTGCTTCTTACAAAGACCCAGACAAATGTCTGGAATAGCAGAAACGACTAAACTTGACCCACCAAGGTGTAGAGTGGCCGTGGGAGTGGTCAACATAATCTCTACCAGCCCGGCAACAAGAGGCGCACCGGAGGGCATGACCATGAAAGGAAAGAGACCTAGGGTAGAATCTTGGGATAAGGTCATTAGTTTTAGTAACAAAGATATGGTCAATGTAACATCCCCTCATTCTCATCCTTTGGTTGTATCTACCCTCGTTTCTAATGGTAACTTAGATTACGAGATGAAATGAGTATTTGTCGATAATGAAAGCTTGCACAATATTCTCTATCTTGATGCCTTCTTAAAATTATGACTAAAAAGAAGCCAAATGACCGCAACTGAAGGACCCCTCTACGGGCTGGACAATGAACCATTACTAATGCAGGGAATCGTCTAGCTGGAGGTCACACTCAGAACTTATCCGAGGATGTTGTCAAGGATGCTCTCTTTCTTGATAGTAGACCTGCCAGCGGTCTATAACGTAATCCTCGGGAGCCCATGTTTAGCTGCCTTTGAAGCAGTGATCTCGATCCCACACTTGAAAATGAAGTTCTCGACACCGTATGGGATCGGGGAAGCCCTCAAGGATCAACCTGCCGGGTGGACTTGCTACTTTTCCCAGGTCATGTAGCTCAACTCATGGAGGATTTAGACTTCCGAGACAAGTCAACGCTGCAACAAGCGGAGTTTAGGGAAGCCATTGACCGAATCCCCCTGGACCCCCAAGACCTAAAAAAAACCGTCCAAATCGAAAGTTCCCTGAAAAGACCCTTTCGAGATCAGCTCATCAGTTTTCTGCAAAAGAACTCGAATGTCTTTGCTTGGACTCCGAGCAACATGCCCAGGATATCGACTGGAGTGATGGTCCATAAATTAGGCCTAGATCCCGCCACAAGGTAGTTAGGTAGAAAAGAAGAAACTACTCGGTGGAAAAACTAGCAGTAATCCGAGAGGCAGTGAGAAAGCTTCTAGACACGGGATTCGTAAGGAAAGTACACTACCTGACTGGCTGTCCAACATTGTGATGGTCAAGAATAGCAACGGAAAGTGGAGAATGTACATGGACTTCACGGACATTAACAAAGCTTTCCAGAAAGATAGCTTCCCTCTCTCCAAAATTAATCAGCTCATAGACTCGACGTCTGGTCTTGAGCTCCTAAACTTCATGGATGCATACTCAGGCTATAACCAAATAAGAATGAGTCTCAAAGACGAGAAGCATACGTCATTCATGACGAACCAAGGGACATACTGTTATAAAGTCATGCCCTTCGACTTCAAGAATGCAGGCGCTACCTACCAGAGACTCATGAATAAGATGTTCGAAGGACAGATTGGAAGAAACATTGAGGTCTATGTGGACGACATGCTCGTCAAAAGCAAGATTACCGGCCATCATATCCAGGATCTGGGCAAGATCTTCAACGTCTTAAAGACCCGCTAGATGAAACTCAACCCAGCCAAATGTACATTTAGGGTCTCATCTTAGAAGTTCTTAGGCTACATTGTATCGAACCGGGAGATTGAGACGAATTCGGAAAAGATCAAAGCTATCATGGATATGCAATCCCCTCGAAGCATAAGGGAGGTACAAAGACTCACGGGTTGGTTGGCAGCCCTATCACGCTTCTTAGCCAAAGCAGCTGAGAAGTACCTTCCATTCTTTAAAACCCTGAGAGGAACAAAGAGTAATGGCTTTCACTGGACGGCTGAATGTGAAGAAGCCTTTCAGGGACTCAAAGATTATCTGTTAAATCCGCCTCCGTTGACTTCTCCCCAAACAGGCAAGGAGTTATTCATGTACCTGTCAGTTTCGGATAATGCCTTGACCTCAGCTCTAGTAAGCCAGCAGAATGGCAAGCAGTGGCTCGTGTGCTACATCAGCAAGATCTTGGCTAGCGCTGAGACAAGGTACCCCCATTCGGAGAAAATGGCACTGGCGGTTATGTATTCCACGTGGAAATTGAGACCGTACTTCCAGGCACACAAGATTATTGTTTGACCGACAAGCCCTTGAGAGCGATTCTGCACAAGCTAGAAACATTGGGACGGTTGGTTAAATAGTTCATTGAGTTGGGTGAATTTGACATAGAATTCCACTCGCGGCTTGCCTTAAAAGGCTAGGCCTTGACGGACTTTATCCTCGAAACTACGACGGTAGCTCAAGATCCTGCGAATGATTGTAGAGCCCAGGACTCCTACAGTGCAGCATCATGGACCCTACACGTGGATGGCTCATCAATGAAGGAAGGTTGTGGAGTGGGCATAGTGCTAAGGATGCCTGAGGGATCAGAAATCAAATATTTAATGGTCATCGGATTCCCAGTGACCAACAATGCGGCTGAGTACAAGGCCTTGCTTGCAGGGTTGTGATTAGCAAAGGAGTGCTCGGCCAAGCATGTCATTGCTTATAGTGACTTCAAGTTGGTCGTCAACCTAGTATGAGGAAACTTCGAAGCTAACAACGTCCAGTTGTCCAAGTACCTCGCAAAAGTCTGAGAGCTCATGACAGCTTTCGAGAAGGTGGAAATGGTCCACATCCCACCGGAGGAAAACGAAAATGCCAACCAGCTCGCAAAATCAACGACATCAGGCGATCCAGACCAATATGCCCGAGAAATGTGCGGGGTCCTTAACACACTCAGTATAAAAGATTCAAAGACTGAAGTAATGCAGATATCTGAGGAAAACAGCTGGATTACCCCCTACATGAGGTACCTGTCTAACGGGACGCTTGCCGAGGACGCAGAAGAGGCTAGGAAAATGAAAAAGAAGGCTGCGTGGTATACTATCATGGATGGTAGATTGTATCGTTAAGGGTTCTCTGCTCCCTACCTAAGGTGTCTTACCCCAGAAGAGACTGACTATGCTCTCGAAGAGGTACACCTCGAGGTTTACGGGTCTCACGTTGGGGGCAAGAACCTTGCGTTTAAACTGATGAGGTAAGGATACTACTAGCCAACCATGAAGTATGATGCCATGGATTTCGTACGGAAATGCAAAAATTATCAGGTCCACGGCAATCTTACCCACAAGCCACATACGGAACTCAGAGCCCTATAGTCTCCATGGCCCTTCGTGCAGTGGGGGCTAGACATCCTTAGGCCTTTGCCAATAGCGTTCGGGCAAAGAAAGTTCCTAATCGTCGGGATAGACTATTTCACAAAGTGGGTTGAGGCCGCGCCATTGGCAAGCATAATCGAGGGGAACGCTACAAATTTTTTCCGGTAGAACATTATGTGTAGATTTGGGATCCCTGAGTGCATCGTGACCGACAAAGGGACCCAATTCTCCGAACAAAGGTTCACTAGGTATTGCACCAACCTAAGGATAAGGTTGTTGCATACGTCGGTCGCATACCTGCAATGCAACAGCAAGGTGGAGGTCACGAATCAAACAATATTACATGGACTAAAAACAAAATTGGAACACGTTGGGGGCTCATGGGTTGAAGAGCTACCGTCAGTGCTCTGATCTTACAGGACCACCCTGAGGGAGCCGACTCGAGAGACCCCTTTTTGTCTGTGCTACAGGGTTGAGGCAGTCATTCTAGTAGAAGTCAGGCTCCCCAAGTTTTCGAGTGGAAAGTTTCAAATCAATCAATAATGAACAGAGAATAAGGGAGAACCTTGATCTCCTAGAAGAGGTCCGAGATGCAGCAAGACTGCAAGTCGCAGCTTACTAGCAAAGGATCTCTCGGTATTATAGTAAGAAGGTTAAAGTGCGTCAGTTCGAGATGGAAGACCTTGTAGTAAGAAGCATCGAGGCCACGGGGAAGCAGGCCAGCTGAAACAAGCTTTCCCCAAATTGGGAAGGGCTATTCTTGGTCTGGGCTATCCTATGAAACGGTGCTTACAAGCTGTGCACACAGCAAGGAAAGCTCATCCTGCGAACATGGAACGCAGCTCACATCCAAAAATGCTACCAATGAAATTGTATAGGGCACAGGTAAGCCGATTGTATTGCTTGTTGGCACGACAATTCATTAATGAAACAACATTACAATTTTTCACATTCCACTTGGTGACCACACGCCAACTACTGAAATTGTGAGGCCTAGGCTGCCCCTAAGTCAAGTGGATAGGATACCTTTCACTTGCTCTAAAGACTCGGCTAAGTTCGAGCGGCCCAAGTGGTCATCTAAAAATTCAGCTAAGTTCGAGAAGTTGTCTAAAAATTTGGCTAAGTTCGAGCGGCCCAAGAGGTCGTCTAAAAACTCGGCTAAGTCCGAGTGGCCCAAGAGGTCGTCTGAAAACTTGACACTAAGCCAAGCAACCCTGGAGGTTGAATAAAAAACTTAGGGGGCTTAAAATGGGAAGCGTGCGACCACCCTAAAGGTAGCATCTTCAGCCTAAAAAGAACGGGAGGTTTAGGCACTAAGTTGATATAAGACTAAGTTTTTTAAACAACTTGTCATAGAAAAACTAAACACATAAGACGATCCCGAGAGAGATTCCAACAAAAAAAAATGAATTTCATTCATGCTTAAAAACGTACAGTATACAAAGTATATGCGAAAGAAAGTATGTATACATGTACATGGCAACACTACAATCTGCCCTCAGAAGGCCCAAAACTAACATCCTGCTACTGAGGCCCTTGTGATCCGGAGGGCTCTACTTGGCTGAACGGCCCCGGCCGTCGAGAAGATCGAGGATCGCTTGATGACCTAGGATGAGGTGTGCTAGGGAACGATCTGCTAGAAATATTGTACAGATGCTCTGAACACGTGGCACTGGCGTTCCGAGGATCAAACACGGCTGTGGGAAACCGTGGATACAGCAATTTGATCACTCGGCAACACAAACTTATACTGTCCAATTATTTTCACTCCAGAGCAAGAGCCATGTCCATGATCCTTACTGAGGTCCTCAGCATCTCCTCCAGCTGGAGATTCTTGTCCTGCAGCAGCCCATACTAAACTTGTTGGAGCCTCAGCGTGTTTTCAAGAGAAGCAACCCTTCCCTTGGCGGCAGCAAGCCTGACCTCCAAGCATTTGTCGGCCTCAGCGAGGGCCCTTGAAGTTTCCAGTTCTCTGTACGCTTGGGCAGCCTCAATAATGATTGCGCCAAGACCTCCAACCATCTCCTGAAGCTGCGAAACTCAAAACAGGACGGTGAAATGTAGACGAGAGAACGCAGAGTCGAGGACAGCATAAAAAAGTACCTTGGTCACAAAGGAGCTCCCTGAGGCGCTCTCCTCTTCGAGGACCTCAAGCTCCTCGGGCCTCTCAACTATAGTTTTCTGCACCTCAGGAATCTCAACCCTACTCTTGGACCCAAAAACGTCTTTATCAACATCAATGGCTGGGGGTTCGGTGATTTGCGCAGGCTCCACTGCCAAACTCTCCTCCTCAGCAACGCTCGGTGCTACATCAGCTTCGTCGGATGGGGCCACCACCAAGATCTCAGGTGGAGTCATCAACGGGCTATAAACCTGGATCTTGAGGCACGGAGGCTCGACAACCCTTGCTACAAGTGGCTCTGTAGACCGATCTTCCTCGGCCGGAGTCGCACCATCCTCCCTAGAATCATGAGCCACGATGGTGTCCTCGGGAGGTTATCGATCCACTCCGAGACTTTCCTAGTAAACTTAGATGAAATGTCTGGAATATGCTCGTCAATGGGAGGTTGGACAGCTGGGAGATCCGCGGGCTGGCCAATAGATTCAGAAGGTTGACCAGAGGACTCAACAAAAGTTGAAAGTCTGAGACCCTCTGCCTCTCGGTCAACCTACACAATCGAAGCCCCCGGCCTCCTCTCTAGAGGTGCAATCTCGGTATCCTCTTTGTCAGGCAAGGAGTAATCGACAATGGTTGTCGGACGCTTTGAAGCTCCCGTCCGACGACTTTTTCTTGGCTGCTCGGATGGCTCCTTAATCCTCAAAGACGCCTGTTTTTTTCCTCAGCCTCTTCTTCTTCGAGGAAACGACAGCACCAGTCATGCGAGTGGTGACATCAGATCCCTCGTAACGAGTTCCCCACTTGGCCTTCGCCAAGTTCTCTAGCCACAACCAAATATTTTGCTTATTTTGGTTGAAAGTGTCAAGGTTTGCCAACACCAAGTTAATGACATCCTGCGCAACCCTCCCATCATTTGCAGAAGGGTCGCCATCCACGTTGCCCTAGACGTTCGAGAGAGCCCAATTCTCCCGAACTCTCAGAAAGAAAAATTTATCCTTCCGTCTCTTAGTGGAATCGGGATTCCCACCACTCATAACGCTGTACTTGGAGTGGGGGTGGCGACAATCCAGTTTAAGTTGTGTGTAAAGCGGAATATCACCTTCACCACTGTTGCCTCGAGTACCTTCTTATTGCATTGAGCAAAAACACAAAGAAAAACTAGATACCTAATAGCGTTGTGCTGCAATTTGGCAAACGGAACCTTGAGTTCCATCATGATATGGCACAACTCCAGCAGAACGGGAAAGCAAAACCCGACCTTGAGGTGAATTTCATACACCGCGATAAACCCGTCAGGAGGGCTACAAGCCCTATCATCCCTATCTAGAATCACCATGGCCGTCAACTCAGGAATGCCGTACTTGATGCGAATTGCTTCAAGTTTGCCCAGAGTAATGGTGAAAGTGATATCCTTGACCCTGGAAGCCATGAGAATTTGTGGGCAAAAGTAGGAAAAAAGCGGGAAAAAACAAGAGGAGAGTGAGATCTTGAAGAGCACAGCACAAAGATTTAAAGGGAAGTTCCTCTGGTCGCGTAAAGTGAAAATAAGGGCAAATCATGATATTTGAAAATGGCAAAAACGCAAGAGATGCGCGCCATCATCACCCTTGCCACGTGTCAGCAACCCATACGTCAGCAGAGTTAGTGGGGCTTTGGGTTCCCGATGCATTGATAGTCAGAACGACGCGCATTCAATGTGCCTTGATGGCTACAGACGGTGGCACTGACCAACGCCTCAAATTCAAAGAAAGTCCACGAACACACTCTCGACAAAGACTCTGGTGCTGAGAACGCCTAAGGAGATATACGAATGTCCGCAAGCACCGCTATAGATTATGCGAAGATGCTTAGAGTCCAAGAAGCCTCTCGGACATTCTGGGTCATGAACAAGCCTTTGAATGTCCGCAGAATCTCTTATTAGCATACCCTGAGCTACTGTTCGCAGACACCGGAAAGAAAGAAGTGCAAAGATCAACTTTAAAAGGAAATTAGACAAAGCCACAAAAATGAAGGGACGAGTGGACCTCTAACGAAAATGACCTTCACGAGAGCTGTTTACGCCCCTCAAGCATGCCAGAAAGGAGAAGATTCATGCAACAAGATAGAAGAATAAAGGTAAAGGGCTACTTCTTTTATTAATCAAAGTTTATTTACAAAGTACACAGCTTGCGACCGCAAAAGTATAAGAAAAAGGTAGAAAACATAGCATGGGGCATAAGCCCCGAATGGACTACTCCGGCTTCTTTGAGCATGATGGGAAAAGAAACGGCTCATCGCCGGTAACCCAACAAGACAAGCCACTGGAGCGGCCCTTCGCCTCCCCTCTAGACTGTACGAACGGCAGTTCAAGTGAAGTGTAGACCATGAGCGGCTCATCACTCCAAAGCCAAGGCGTCTAGTAACGGATCCACCATGATCTACCGCTGCACAAGAGATCACCACAGCCTAAAGGGAAGCACATGACGATGGCAGAGTGACCAAGGCACCCTCACTAGTGTGAGAAGTCGCCCACGATGGAGGCGTGTGAACAGCCTTAATCAAAAGCTCCAACTCTCCAGCTAGTCCACCTAATTCCTTCACGGGTTCCCATTGGAAGTAAAGTGAGGAAAGGCCTTTGCATCGTTGCTTTGAAACCAGCCGAAGGATGAACCACACCAGCCCAAGAACCCGCCTTTTTATGGGCAAGCTAGCTCCCAACCCGCATTGAATGAGGCACGCCTCCTGGTGAGCGTTGTTTGCCCTGGAGAAAAAACCACAGTTCCAACATTGCGCAGTAATTGCAGCACTTGAAAAGCCTGCCTAACTGTCTTAGAAAGGTGCGATGATCTGGGGAAGATGTGATGCAAGAGCGTGACAAGACCAAGCGCATCTCGAGGCAGGTGATATGACTACTTGCTGGGCCAAGATGAACATGTTAGACCTCGACTATAAGTCGGCCCAAGCATAGGGGATTAGTGTTGGGTATGGATAACCAAGGCTTAAGCTAAAGATCAGCCACCATTGAAATGGGCCCAGAAGCTAAATGAGCCTAAGAAGCCCAGGCGCGTGAGCCGGCCCATGAGGTACAAAAGGCCTGGGAATCACTATGGGCTGTAGGTCCATGATGAGTCTCAAACGCCACTTGGCCTGCAGGGACCATGTGAGAGGTATTAGGCGGATGGCCAGTCAGGTTGCAAAGGGAATGATGATCTACGCATCTCGTGGCTAGCAGAACAGACGTTATAGGAAATGGCCGAGCATGCAACCCCCTTTGATCGGACAAGAGGGACTCGTAGAGTTGGTGGCAGGACTTCTGATGCACGCTAACGCCACGTGGACAGAACTCACGGGAAACTCAACCACTGTAAATACTTTAACTATTCACCAAAGAAAGGATCCAGATATTAATCCCCGCATTAACTCTTGTTACCTTCAGCATAGAGAGAGAAACTAAAGAGAGAAGTTCAGGACTTGTGTTGTAAGAATAACTTTTTGAGTTTCCAAACACAAGGCCCTTGACATGATGCACCTGAGTGTGTTTTTATAAACATCTGTAGTCAAGTACAACATAGTGAAAGCAGTTCTCGGACTAAAGTCTTGTGGATTTCTCATCTCATTCACGGGAAGGTTTCCACGTAAAATCACTTGTGTCCTGAACTTCGTCCCCTCAAACAGCTTTAGTTCTCATTCTCTCGCCCGTTCCTAGTCATGGTACTATCTCTCCATTTCTTGCACAAGTAAATCATTGGAGTTGTAATTGGATCCTTGTCCCACTCTGCGCAGGGATTCGAGGACGCAACATGATTGTCAATAAAAATAGTAAGGAAGTGAGTCAAATATTCAATAAGGTACAACATATAACAATAATCATACACATTATACTCAACATATTAACGGTAGGAATAGGAGTAATAATACATATATAAGTATAAAATATGGGCAGAAAATATCTTTATGATGTGTTGAACTTTCTTTATCTTATCATGTTATTATTTTAACAGTTAAAAGTATCGATAACTTATTTATCTTTAGGGATTAGGGCTAGTAAGTCTTATCAACTAACGGAGCGGACAGTCGATGATAGAATTGTGTTTGTTTTCACACAATCTAAGGCGTCATCCTCTTATTCAACACCTAGAGGTGCGCGGTACATACCTATAATCCGGTAGAGGAGACCGTAGTCTGCTCTTATTCCTTCGCGGCCAGGGGCAATCCTTGATTATTACTGTAATATTCTAAGGTATAATAGAAAATATTACTCTTTAAATAATTTATCGGTCCAGTTTCTTAATTCTTTTTAAGATTTTTATGGAAGCTCTACATATTTTCTTAGTTCTTCTTCATTTTCTCACTCCGGGAGAAAATATTCATAATTCTTAATATTTATAAAACTTCCAATCATACTTTCATGAATATAGAAACTGAATTCATAATAATTTCAGAATTATAGCAATAGAATTCAACAAAATTAGAATCCCAAATTTCAAATTAAATTCAGCAATAAAATTGAACACCCAATCTCAGATTTATCAAATTCCTGGTTTAAAACTAGCAAGGCATGCTACAATTTTTTTAGATTTAATATTAGCGGTAATAAAAATAATATACATGCATGAGTACGTTAGAATCTTAATGGAGATAAGTATTAGAACAACAATGCTCAAAGATAAAGGCAATAATCAACAAAGAAAGAAACTGCTTAGGGCGCACTTGATAATTATTATCATAGGCGAACTCTACCAATGCCAATGTTATCCCAGTTATCCTTCTTTTATAATATTGAAGCTCTCAGCATGTCTTCCAAAAGTTAGATAATTCGTTCCAATTATCCATCGGTTTGTGGATGGTAAGCTATACTAAATTTCAATTCTATCTCCAATTCACAATGTAGGCTTTCCCAAATTTTGGAATCAAACTGCGGATCTTGATACTATATGACAGATGCCAACACACCGTGCAATCTAACTACCTCATCAATATATATCCAAGAAAACTGATCTTTCGAGTAAATCATTCAGATAGCTAGAAAGTGTGCCGATTTCATGAGCCGATCTATAATCATCCAAATAGCATTATGATTCTTCGGTGTTCTTGACAAACCTACTATAAAATCCATCGTTGTGTCTTCCCATTTCTAGTTATGGATAGGCAATAACTGTAATAGACCCGATGGCGTTTTTTGTTCAGCCTTTAGCTGTTGACAAATTAGACACTTCTCCACATACGCCACGATCTCCTTCATATTTCTCCACCAAAATATTTTCTTCATATCTTAATATATCTTATTAATTTTTGGATAAATAGTATATCTGGATCAATGAGCTTCTTTCATGATTTTCTCCTTCAACTCCTTATCATTTGGTACATATAATCTATCTCAAAATCTCAAAACTCCATTAGTATGGACATTAAAATTAGTTCGGGAATCCTGGCTCAAGTCTCTTATAATATCCACTAGAAATGTCCAGTTGGACTTGAAGATATGATAAAATTATCCGATTTTCTTGAGCGTATCTTTGAATATTGCATTGCTTCATGCAATCAAGTATCCTCAATCTCGCCATAAAGCACGTCTGATGGCTTAAGGCATCAGCCACTATATTGGCTTTCTCCGGCTGATACTGAATTTTATAGTCGTAGTCCTTCAAAAAGTCTATCCATTGTCTCTACCTCATATTCAATTCTTTTATGTGAAAATAGGTACTTTAAACTCTTATTGTCCAAATACACTAAGAATTTCTTATCGTACAAATAGTGTCTCTAAATTTTCAAGGCAAAGATTGCTGCAGCCAACTCTAAGTCATGAGTTAAGTAGTTCTTTTCATAGACCTTTAATTGCCTTGATCCATGCGCTATCACCTTCCATGTTGCATTAGAATATAGCCCAATCCCGTCCTGGAAGTATCACAGTAGACTACAAATCTACCACATCTTTTAAGAATTGTCAAGATCGGAGCAATAGTCAATCGATTCTTTAATTTCTGAAAACTCTGTTCACATTCTTCTGTCCAAACAAATTTAACTTCCTTCTTCATCAATTGAGTTAGCGGCATGGCAATTCTTGAGAAATTTTTTACAAATCTTCGATAATATCCTACCATTCTAAGAAAACTTTGAATTTCAGTCACCGTAGTAGGCCGACTCCAATTAACAACAGTTTCGATCTTTTTGGAATTCATAGAAATGCCATCCTTCGATATGATATGCCCTAAGAATGCTATCTCCTCAAACCAAAATTCAGACTTTTTCAACTTAGCATACAATTTCTATTCCTATAGTGTGTGAAGTATAAGTGTGTCTTATGATCATCATAACTCCTCAACTAAATCAATATATCATCAATAACTACCACAATAAAATGATCCAAATAGGACTGAAACACTCGAGTTATCAAATCTATAGAAGTTGCAGGGGCATTAATAAGTCCAAACGGTATAACTAAAAATTCGTAGTGCCCACACCTCATTTGAAACGCCATCTTTGCCACATCCTCCTCCTTAACCTTTAGTGATACTCCGAACAAACGTCAATATTAGAAAGTACCTGGGCCCCTTGCAATCGATCAAATAAGTCATTAGTCCTTGGTAATTGGTACTTATTCTTTATAGTGATTTTATTCAGCTCTCAGTAATCAATACATAACCTTAATGATCCATCTTTCTTCTTTACAAATAATATTGGGGCACCCTAAGGAGAAACATTCAGTTAGATGAATCCTTTCTCCAGAAGTTCCTACAATTACTGTTTTAACTTTTTCAATTCCTTCAGTGCCATTTATATGGTGTCTTTGAAATCGGGGCTGATCCGAGAATAACTTTAATTTCAAATTCGATCTCCCGCTGCGATGGTAAGTTAGGTTAATCTTTAGGAGAAATATCTTCAAATTCATTGACCACTGGAATATCCTTTGCCGCCACATCATGATTCCCAATTGTGCCCACATAGGTTAAATAAGTTTGGCATCCATTCTTTTTCAGATGTCGAGCATGCAAGGCTGAAATCAAACAAGGCATCTCCTTCCGCCTTACTTATTGAATGTGAAATGGCTCATATCCCGAAATAGCAAAATAAACCCTTTTGTGAAAGAAATCAATGCTGGCATGGTAATTTGCTAATCAATCCATGCTCAGAATCACATCAAAGTTACACATCTTCAACAAAATCAAAGCTACAACTAACTTTAACCCATTCACCCAAACTACACATTTTGGGTACATAATATCCATGATCACCGACAATCCCGTAGGTGTCAATATTATTAAAGAAAAATTCAGGATCCTCGAGGATGATGCTAGATAACATACAAATTTAGAAGAAACAAATGAGTGTATAGATCCCGAGTCAAATAATACATGAGCTGAAACATCACAAATAGAAAGAGTACCTTTCATCATATTTGGTGATGCCTCCACATCCTGCGCAGTAACTGCAAAAGTTTTGCCCTGAACGGTGGGCTTTTGGGCCACTGACTTCTTGGAGTGAGGATAGTTTCTAATTATGTGGCTCGGTTGACCACAATTGAAGCATACTCCCATCTTTTTATGGCAGGGCTTTCCTAGATGCATTCTTCCACAATGAAGAAATGCCAGTGCTACCACCTGTGAGCCCAGTATAGTCTGAATTTTAACACTGCTCTCTTTCCTTTACTCACCACCTTAGCTTTCTTGGTGGATCCTCCTACTCTTGAACTTGACCCTACACTCGGGCCTCCCTGATTAGACACCCTCTTCTTGAATAATTCTTCTTTCTTGAGCTCTTTTTTAAATAAAGTGCCCCAGTCTAGCACATCTCCATAAGTTTGTAACTTGAAAGTCACCAGCTACTTTTTGATATCGTCTTTTAGTCATTGTTGAAATTTCTTGGCCTTCCTGATTTCATCCTTGACCAGCATAGTTGGACAATTTTGTAAATTTTACATCGTACTTTACTACTAATTGATTTACTTGTCGTAATCATGTAAATTCTCCTTTTTATTCCCAAAGGCTTGTAGGAAAATATTTATCCATAAAGGCTTCCTTGAACATCTCCCAAGTAATCTCGATTTTCGGTACTCCTATAGCTCTTTTTCTCAGAGCCCACAAGTGATTAGCTTTTTCTTCCAGTCTATAAAAAACACAGGTTACCTTGTAATGTACCAAATTTTTGAGATCTTTTGTCATCGAAAATATAAACTTCAAATTCTTTTGTGTCAAAGAGAATGGAAAAAAGGTAAAGGAAAATATGATCCGGTCAACGCCTGTTGACCGGAAGATGTGAAGGAAACGTAATCGGTCAACGTTAGTTGACCAAAAACGTGAAGGAAAGCGCATTCGGTCAATGCTAGTTGACTGGAAGGGAAAAAGGAGGCCGAAAGTATTGAGACGAGAGAGAAAGCCATGAAGGCCGGCCAAATTTCAATAAGCGCAAGTTTTTCGGAGACCTTGATCTCCGGAAAACAAGTAGAAATAGTGAATTTCGGAGACGTTTGGAGACTAAAGTTTCTGAAGACCTTTGGATGATCTCCGGAGACGCTGAAATCTAGAGGGTGAAGTTTCCGGAGACCTTGATCTCCGGAGACCATTGAAGTTTGGAGACGATTGACGTTTGGAGGCTGGGAAGTTTAAAGGCTAAAGATTCCGGTGACCTTGATCTCCGGAGATGTCATTAAAGGCTAAAATTTCGGAGACCTTAATCTCCGGAAACGGTAAAGGGAGAGACTTCTAGAGACAATTAAAGAGTTTTCCGGAGACTATTTCAGGAGGCCATTGAGGAGTCTCTAGAGACAATTTTCTAGAGAAGATCGATCAATTCTTCTAGAAACGATGAACGCAACTTCTGAAGACAATTATGTGAATATGGGAAATGAGAATTAGAGACGTCTTTCGGGAGACCACGATTTCGGAGGCCTTATTTCCGGAGACCATTAAAGAGCTTCCGGAGACCTTTTTTTTTTATAAGTAAATATTTTGGATTAAAGGGAGAAAAAAGAATTACAAAATCTATATTTTATCTCCAAGTATTTTGACTTGGATTTAAAACATAAAACGCTAGGGCATACCCCGAGCAAACGGTACATCAGATAATACATAAAAAATCTCTAGGAGGATAACGTTCAACAGAAACGAAAAAATATGAAATTTTCCTTCATACAAAATATGAAATTTGGTTCAACACCAGGAGCACCAATAACTGAACCAGGCAAGGCAATTTCCATCTTCAAAGGGAGCCAGCAGCAGTGTCCCGTCCGAATCCACTGCAAACACCATCAGCAAGGCAAGGGCATTTTCCACCCCCATTAAAGGCAGTAACCAAAGTGAGAATGCGTAATGCTTCAATAGAGGCAGCACAGAAGCTTCCAGAGCTTCCGGAGACCTTAGGCAAAAGACCTTAGATAATAATTTTAGAGACGATTCCGAAGAGAACTAAGAGGCGATTTTCAAAGAAAATTTTAGAATGTTTTCAGAGACCTTAGACAATGTCTTCCAGAGACGATTTCCAAAGGAAACTGAGGAGTTTTTCGGAAACCTTTTCGGAGGCTATTGAAGAGACTTTCGAAGACCATGAAGATGATCTCTAAAGACTGTAAGAGAAGAGATTTTCAGAGACGATAAACGATAGAAAGATGGGAAATTTAATTCCGTCAACATCAGTTGACCGAAAAATGGGAAGAGAGGCAAGGAAGAGTTGACCGCCCGATTGATTGACGTGATGACTAATTATGATTAAGGTCAGGATGACCATGTCTAAGTAGGTAACCGACTTTCAACCACCCCCGAGTGGGTGACCTGCCCTACCTATTACCGTCAGACCAAAAGCCTGTAAATAAGAAACTAGAGAGTGCAAGGAAAAGGTTAGGAGGAGGCTCTCGGCCTAGCTTCTTAGTGAAAGAACCCAGAATTTTAGGACGGAGTAAAGAAATTTAGGCAAGTGTACTCACCATTTTATGTTCATATTTTTAATGCAAGTATATCATACCTGTTTAAAGGAAGCCCTAATTATTTTCCTAGCTAATGATGTTCAGCTATTTCATGATGTTCGAACTCATGAAGTTTGACTATTGCATGATTCAGATGAGGACCTGTTATTTGCTTATATAAAAGTACCGATTATTTTATGATGTTTGGATGTTTTACTTAAATACATGAAGTCTGGCCATGATCATGTTTTAAGATGTTCGATTATAGAATGGTTAAGATGACCTCCGACTTTTGATAAAAGACCTGCTGCTTTATAATAAAAGACCTTCGGCCTTATAACAAAAGACCTCTTGCTTTCTTATGATAAATGACCTCCGGCTTTTGACGTAAGACCTCCGATTTTTGAGGAATGAGACCTTCGACACTTTGATAAAAGATCTTTGATTTTAAGACGTTAAAGGAAAGGCTATGGATTTCAATTGTATGAAATTAAGGACAAAGGCTACAAGAACAAGGAAAAATGTATGTAATATAGACAGCGAGTGGAACTCTATGACTTCCGACTTTTGAACTATGATAGATGACCATCGAACGATATGAACTAAGAACCAAGTTTTCATTAAGCTTGCTGTTAAAATTGGATAAAGGATATTGGAGTGACACTCGATGACTGCCCCTGGGCCACAGGAAAATTTCGGTGGCACAAGGCTTATAGACTACGGCCCCATATGCCGAGTAAAAGGCATTACCACCCGCTTCTGAGAGTATAATAGGAGGATACGGCCTTAGGTTATGGGGTAGCACACAACCCTTCCTCGATGCTATCCGCTCCCGTCCGGTCCCTAAAAATGATAAGAATTCCACACTGTTTTATGAATTTTCTGATGTTGAAGACAAGACACCAAGAATAAGAGCAAGGATTTTCTAACTTAAAAACAAATGATATGGTGATTTTTGCTTGCTAAGTTTATGTTATGAACCTCTACTTTGATCCGATGATATGTATGTTAATGTTTTCTGCATGTAGGTACCTTGCTGGGTTTTGTAGCTAACTCTTACTGTTTTTCAGATGATGAGAAGCTTATGGAGGATGAAATTGAATAGAGTCATGTGATGTAGTTAGATGGCGTAGCTGGCCGGAGCTGATCAGCGAAGGAGGGAAGGAATTGATGTATTTTCTTTTGATATTTTTGGAAAGACTTGTAAAACATTTCTGATGTAAAGGAATTAATAAATATTAGTATGTTTCCGTAATTACTACATGGGAGAATGAAGTTTGACATTTCTAGTAGCATCTCAATTCATGTCAAGATCTTCGTGACTGACCAACCTTAATGTTGGCCAGTCAGGTGTGTGGTTAAACTTTGATGGCTAACTTAAAAAGTTCGGCTTTAAGTGATCCTGTGTATGCATAATCCAAGATAAAAATAGAAGAAAAGAAAGAAAGAAAAAGTTTTATGTCTACCTAGTTAGTATTTATACCGTATATGTTGTAAATATTAGGCTTGACGGTGGCTGTATGTGGTGGAATACATTCGGGGCCGTCACATACCTTATCCTCCTCAAAACAATGAATGACGGTGAAGACCTCTTTAAGCCTTTAGATCCATGTGTCCGCCTTCATTGGATCTGGATTCCTCATAAATTTAGGTTCCCATTTATTGGTAAATTGATCGTAGGCTATAGTCTCGGGATTTGTTATGGCAGGAACTGGAGTTAGAATCGACGCCAAATTACGCTTTTCCATTGATCCATAATATCGGCCATTCTTCCTAACAAGTTCAAATACTCTTCCTCTCAGTCCAGGCGCGCATTAGTGCGAGTATTCATTCTTCTTTGGTTAACCATTTCTTAGATCATATTGGCAAAAATATTAACACTCAAATTTGGTCACCACCTTACTATTAATAAGTTAGCAGATAGTCTATTTAAGCCTCATATGGAATCAATAACTTAAAACTCAACTATAACTAATTAATCCCAACATAAATCACTCTAAACCAAGCCAAAGCTCCCGTATCAAGATCAATCAATCAAGTCCCTATGCCATCTCGTTAAACGCTTCTCTAATACCGCTTGTGACGAATCACATCCTCACTTTCGTCATTAACCATTATCATAAGTAATTAATACAATACATATAAATATAAATATACACAGAATCAATACAATCATCGCATCATCAACGGCTCCAACACCACAATATAGGAGTATGATATTGGATCTTGTTAAGTAAAGATTCCTGCTAAAAATCCAACAAAATAGCTACATAATATCCTATAGAAGTATAAAAATATCCATAATAGTTTGCAGAAGTAATACTAACTAATATCATCAAAATAGAATACATTATTTTCTACTTCCAAGTATTTGCATAATTTCAGTACATCAAAATCCGAAATAAAATTTCTAAATGTCAAAATCCATCTTCCTAAATGTAAGAAACTTTCATATTCATTCCTGTTCATTTGGCATCATCTCATGCGACTCTGAAGGTTAGTAAAAACAATAAGGAAGTTAGCCAAATACTTAGTAAGGCAAAACATATAACAATAAACATGTATATTATACTTAAAATATATCATCGGAGGGAATATGAGTCATAATGCATATATAAATATAAAATATGGGCAAAAAATATTTTTATGATGTATTTAACTTCTTTATCTTATCCTTTTACTTTTCAATCGTCAAATATATTAAAAATTTATTTATTTTTAGGTATCAGAGTTAGTAAGCCTTATCAGCTAATGAAATAAATAATCGAGAAAAGAATTATGTTCGCTTCCACATAATCTAAGGTCTCACTCTCCAATTTAACACTCAAAAGTAGGCAATGTATACCTCTAACTCAGTAGATAGAACCATAATTTGCTCTTATTCTCCTGCGGCCAGAGGTAATCCTTGATTATCATTTAATATCTTAAGGTATATTAGAGAATATTACTAATTGAATAATTTTTCAGTTCTGTTTCTTAATTCTTTTTAAGATTTTTATGAAAACTCTACGCCTTATTTTGGTTTTTCTTAATTTTCTCACTCTGAGAGAAAATATTATTATTCTTAATATTTGTAAAGCTTCCAATCATACTTTCATGAATATAAGGATTGAATTCATAATAATTTCACATTTACAACAATAGAATTTACCAAAATTAGCACTCCCAATTTCAGATTAAATTCAGCAATAAAATTTAACATCAAATCTCAGATTTATCAAATCCTAAGTTTAAAACCAGTAAGGCATGCTACAAAATTTTCAGATTTAATATTAGCAGTGATAAAAATAATGTACATGTATGAGTACGTTAGAATCTTAAGGAATATGAGTATCAAAAAGAATAACACTCGAAGATAAAGATAAGAATCAACAAGTGAAAGAAACTATTTAGGATGCACTTGCCTCCGCCTGATATTCCAAAATTCTTACTCCAAATATTCTGAATTGAGTTACCTTGAAACTTTCTCCCTTTCCTCTCTCTTCTCCTCTCTCCTTTGGCCCTTCTCTCTCTATTTTCTCTCTCTATAAACTGTTCCACTGCTTGAAAATGCGGCAGAGCTAATCCTCGGCCAAGTTTATAACAGACCCGTGCTCGAGTGTGACTTGGGCGTAGGGTGGGCACGGCACATTCTGTTTTCAGCGCTTGTTGGGGTGCTGAAGCGCCTGTAGACGCGCCCGATATTGGAATTGGCGGCTACTACAACGCTCGGGCGCACAACAAGCATGCTCGACACTACCTCCGACACCTTAGGTGCCTAGAGGGCGCTAGGCAAGCACAGTGATGCCCGCCCAGGGCTGGGTGCACAATGTGTCTGGTTTGTAATTTTTTTATTTTTAATCTTATTTTTCATATCCTTTGACCTTAATTTTAATAATATTAACCAAATTAATTACTATTAATATAAGTTATAAAAACTCAAACTTTACAAATGCACTTGAAGTATACCTTGGTTATCCTCTTTTATATGAGAATCTACCTTAATTTTTCTCTTTTACACCCGTTTCAAAACCCAACCTTCATTGTTGTAATAAACTCTTGGGTTTTTGAGGGCATTTTTTCCTCTCCCTGTCTATGTCCAATGGTCCTCTCTGATGTTGTTTTGAAGAGGAGGTGCCTAGGGGAAGGTTTCTTCCTCTCCCCATCTAAGTTGGGTGGTCCACTCTGCTACAGTTCTTAAGAAGACTACTCCTGACTTTGACTGGGGAGAGATTTTTTTTTACCTCCTTGTTAAGGAAATGGTGTGGTTTCGAAAGTGGCTACTACCATTTCTCAATAAAGTACTTTTCTGTTCTTTCCTGTTCGAAATGGGCAGTTTAGTGAGTAAAACTGCTATTGTTTAAGGGGTGAGAGCTTTTCTTATATTTTTATCCGTTTCAAGATCGGTTGGACTATTGTAGTTAAATCGTCGCTCCCTATATTATTCATTTTCTTTCGAGGTGTACTTTTGCTGTTATAAGTTTATATATTGTAAAATGAATTAATAAATAGAACTTCTCAAACTTTATTTTTATAACATGGCTCCAACATTCTTGTATGCTTCAAATAGTTGAAGGCTTGGATGTCATTTCTTTGTCATCTCATGATTTCTGACAAACTGACAACTTGGACCACTGACGATTTGGTCTTTTGATAATTTAACTTATAATAATTTATTATGAATGCTTGGCTAAGCATTTGTAAATTAATTGAATTAGTATCAAGTACATCAAAGTCACATGCTGTCAGCCTGCCATCTTTGAAAGTAAAGTGTTAGGGTATCATAAACTACGATGTAGTGAAAATTTTCAAATTTTGGCATAACGGCTACTAGTTATTTGCCTATTGGGCAGGGAAGCATAGCGTCAGACCATCATTATTGGCATAGCAAAACGGATGCACCGTAGCACTCTCCAATGTGGTCATGTGCCTTAGCCATTATGGGGACACGCCTCTTGGATACCCTTAAACGATACCATTTTTGGGCCAAAGCTTTAGCTATTTAAACTTTGGTCCTGTACCATTTTTATACTTTTTTCAATTTCAAATTGCTTTGCCTTAACATTCTCTTTTCTCCTTTCACTTTCATGGCTTCTCAAGTAACTTTGTAGGGCATTGCTACGATCCAATCCGTCCTCACTTGTAATGATATATATGCTATGTACAAGAAGTACAATATTCCAGTTGCAATTCTCTGCATAATGCCCAAGGATAAAGATATGTCTTGCATTCCTCATCTTGGATTCATTACTATTTAGGAGGCCCATCTGGAGGGAGGCCTTCGTATTCCATTTGTGAAAGTGTTATATAAGATTCTAGAGGCTCTTGAGATTCTAATGGCACGCCTCTACCCCAATACTGTTCAATATTTGATTTCTTTATGTGTTCTCCTTCAGTACGAGAAGCTTCTCTTGGACTCATGGACCATAAAAGTGATCTTCCAATTCAACTAGGATGCAAATTGGATTTCCTTCACCCCCCCAAAAGAAATATAGAATAAGCGGGGGGAACTCAAATTCAATAAAGAGATGGAAGAATCGATTTTTTATTTGACAGTTCCTTCTAATTGGGCCCTTTATAATAAGTAGAGTAGAGTCAATGGCATCTATTTCGGGAATCTCTCAAAGAGAGAAAATTAGATGGCTCGGCTACTAATTGAGCTCATTAGGGAGAACACCATAACTCTGATTCATACGGGTACTTGACTTACCTGATTGGAATTCACCGATGTTCAATGGGAGGTCAAAACAGAAGGGAATGATGTTACCGCTATGCCATTTTGTTGGCCCAAGAGGAAGCTGGGAGAGCTATTTATTCGAGACTCTCCTGAAAGGGCAGTTGGTGAGATAGTTCCTTGCTCTTCTTCATCAACTAATTATGAGCGAATTGTGGATGAGACTTATGTAGCGATGATTTCAGAACAAGTTGGAGAGTCATCACAGAGGTCGGGTTTCACTCATTCTTCTCCGATCCATCTTACTTTTGGGGAGACGACTGAACTTATTGAGAGCGGTAAACCCCCAATGCCTTCTTCTTCAAGAATAAATGACCCTGTGGCCAATGAATCTAGTGAACCAATCGACACCCCATCAGTGGTTGAGTACGAGGTGGTTCTAATTTTGATTGCCTCATCACTTGATGCATCTATCTCCACTCCTCCTGCTGTTTTTATCGAGCAGGGTGCTAATGACAATTAGGTGATTGAGGAAATAATTGGTAACAATCTAGAGACCATGGCTACAGAGAAGGTGCCTAGCTCTGAGGGTTCAGCACCTGAGTTCCCAGAGGCTTTAGCCATTTCTCCTTCTCCTCCTTGCTTTGTGGTGCCCCTCTATCACCATGTGTTGCCTCTATTGTGTTGAAAACCTCCATCCATTTCTAGAATCAAGGACTCTCTCAGTTCATCTTACCAGGAAGGTCCATCTCCTTGAGTTATTGGCTATAGAACCCTTCATTCTGTAGTTATATTCTTCATTGTTGTTCTTGATTGACTGTTCCATTGCTCTAGATTGAGTTGCTATCCTCAAGGAAAAACTCCAGCAGGTTGAGCAACAGCTTGCTGATCTTCGAAGTAAGTGCGCACAACTCAAAGGAGAGTTGAGGACTTGTCTCCAGCCAAAGGAAGTTGGTCTTGCACTATATGATAGATTCTAGGACAGCATTCATCACTACTAATGGATTGTATCTTTGGTTTCTCTCGACTTTCCTCTTGGTTTCTTCAATCCGAGAAATGTTAGAGCTCTTCACCCTTCTAATTTGGTTAATTTCTCGGAGACAAGTGGGGATCCTTCAACACGTTCAATGAGGGCTCCCAGCCTTAGGATAGTCATTATGTTCTAGTGTAGGTATTATGCAGTATCTTGTAATCCTCTTGATGGGCACTCCTTGTTGTATATATTGATTCATTAATAAATCAGTTAGATTGTTTAGATCATTATCACAGATATCTTTTCATTTATGTTGAATCTCTGTCCAACATTTGTTATTATTTGCCAATTAAGTGTTGTTAATATTGTCGTCACGTTTGGTTGAATATATTTGTCCGATTGTGCTCATTCCTGTGAGAAGATGTCCTAACACTGGGAAAGCCTCTTTATAGCCGACTAGGTTTAGTTGCCATAGTCACCAGGTTTTGACGGAGCCTAGACCATCGTCCGCGTTTGCTAACAGTTTTCACTCCTATAAGAGGGAGTTGTTGCACTTGTGCTTTGGGCACTAGTGCATCGACCATTGTCGACTCATGGTGCTCTTTCCTATGAAAGGATATTGTAACACGTACGTTGAAAAGCCCTCTAAGGTTTTATTTTGTTTAGACCACTTTAAAGAGGGTGGGTTACACTTCTATCCTTAAGCCCTTGGGTTGTTGTCTTTGACCTTATTCGACTCGCTTGATTGTCGAGACCGAGGTTTAGAGTTCAACCTCCTTTGGGTCACTCGGTTATTTGGACTGAGGTTTTAACCACGCTTTAGCAGGTTGATTCCCAGGTAAAGATTTTCACCCGACTTAGGCGCAATTTTGGTCTTTGAATTTATGCAATCATATACAAGCATTCAGATGAATAGCAAAATAAATAAATGATTATTTTGTTGATTGAAATATGGTTACATCATACACACAATTCACATGACATGTACTAGATTTAACTGTGCTCAGAAATGGTCTATTGATAGTATTTCATAAGGTGGATGGCGTTCCGTATTCTCAAGACTTGTTTTTCATTTTGGGTACGTAACTTGTACGCACCATTTCAGAGACTCGTTGAGACCAATTCGGGAACAACTTATTCCTATCATTGGTTTTGCCTGTTGCCTATATATTCTGTAAAACTAGGTCTCCCACCTCGAATTGGCATACTTTTTACCTTTTTGTTATAATACCGAGTAATCTGTTATTGATAAGCCGTCATGTATAGCCTTGTTGCATTTCGAGCTTCTTCAAGCAAGTCGAGATGCTCTCTGAGTTATTTGGAATTACTATATGGGTTTAAATTTTTGACTCACAGGTTAAGCAGACCAATCTCTACTGGGATGACCATTGTAGATCCATAACATGAACTGAAGGGTGTTTCTCGTGTAATCTCCCTCTGTGTTGTCCTATAGACCACAGCACAGTTGGTAGCTCTTTTGCTGAAGAGCCCCCTACGTTCTCTAACTTTGTCTTTAACCCATATAGTAAGGTTTGATTCTTTACTTGCACTTGCTCATTCGCTTATAGATAGGAGACAAAACTGTGAACCAACCAGATTTCTAAACTCGTATAGTACTTGGTGAATCTCTTGCTAGTAAATTAAGTTTCGTTGTCAGTTACTATGACCTCAAGAATTCCATATATGTATACAATACTTTGCCGAATGAATTTTGTCATGTTCTATTCGATTATCCATGCTGATGGGGTGGCCTCTATCCATTTTGTGAAGCAGTTAATTTCGACTATAACAAACTTTCTTTGCCTAGATTGATAAGCAAAGGGCCTAACATGTTGTGTCCCCACTGTGCGAACAAACATGGTGACTGTACGATCTATAGTTCTATGTGCAGGTGATAAGAAATGTTGCCGTGAATTTGGTAGTTTTTGCATTTATTCACAAACTCCATAGTATCTCTCTTTATCATTGGCCAATAGTAGCAATGTCACGTGACTTTAAATACTAGGTTCTTACCTCTAATATGTGATCCATAGATTCTGAGATGTATCTCGCTTAGCGGGCAGTCAGTCTCTTTTGGCATGAGACACTGCATATAAGGGATGGAATAATCTCATTGGTACTATCTCTCATCCATAAACTTACCCAAAAAAAAAAACTATCTCTCATCGATAATGGTCTACCAGCCTACTGTCTTTTTTATGCGCTTGGCTTTGTCTAGGCATGTTGGGTTTATAAGGAATCCCTTTCAATGGCTGGTCTGTTAAGACAATGATCTGTGGGCTTGAAAGTACGATCGTAACTTCCTGACACAGTAGACTAGTGCTAGAGTAATCATTTGATGTGCGAGTAATGAGTCACAATGTCTGTCAGAATTTTACTGACGTAGTAAACCGGTCATTATATCTTAGACTCTTGCCTAATTATGATTGAATTCAGCATTGTGTTAGATATTGTGATGTAGAAAAATAATTCTTCACCATCTTTTGGAGAGGTTAAGAGAGGTGAATTTGTTAGGCATTGTTTTAGTTCTTGGAAGGTTGTTAGCAGTCGGTAGTCCATTGAAACATGCTTGCCTTCATTCATCTCAGGGCTTTGAAAAAGGAAAGATATTTCTCTACTGACTTCGCTTGGAATCGGGAGAGTGCTACGAGTCTCCCAGTGAGTTTTTGAATTTCTTTCACAGAACGAAACGGGTTCATAACTATGATGGTTTTTATTTTCTCGAGCTTCACTTTGATTCCCTGGTGAGATATGATAAAGCCAATGAACTTTCCTAAGGTTACTCCAAATACACACTTCGTTCGGTTTAACTTCATTTGATATGCTCGAAGCACCTTGAACGCCTCTTTATGGTTATCAGTTATTATGCTTTTCACAAGCATATAGTCTATGTATATCTCTATGTTTTGACCGATTTGCGCCTTGAACATTTTGTTTATGAGCCTCTAATATGTGGTTTCTACGTTTTTTAGACCGAAGGGTAAAATTTTTTAAAAGTACGTCCCTTGGTCAATCACGAAAGATGTGTAATATTTATCGTTGGGGCTCGTTCGGATTTGGTTGTAGATAGAATGGACATCCATAAAGCAAAACAGCTCGTGTCTAAATATTGAGTCTACCAACAGGTTAATTCTTAGTAATGAAAAATTATTTTTTGGATATGCTTTATTCACATCAATGGAATCAATGTACATCATTTTCCATTGCTATTCTTGACGAGTACTATATTTGACAGTTAGTTAGGATATTAGACTTACCTTATGAAGCTTGCGTCGAGTAGTTTTTTGACTTATTCTCTCATAGCAATTAATTTCTCGATGGAATGGTTCCTTTGATTTTGCCTGATAGGTTTGTGATCAGAATCGAGGCCTAACTTGAGAACCATTACTCTGATCGGAATCCTTGGCATGTCGGAGGGTATCCATGCAAATATATCAACATTTTGCTGGAGAAAAGCCATCAACTGTTCACTCAGTTGATCCGACAGTGAGCTTCCAATATGAACACATTTTTTGAGCTCGTTGGGATTTGGAGGAACCTAGTTGGATGATTCGTCGGACTATCCTTACTATAGTGTAGCTTTATATCAAATATCGAAGTCTTCAATTGACTGATTTGGAATTGCCTGATTGACCTGAGATAAATAACATGTCTGACTGATGATTTGGTCGTCTAGAACCTCTCCAACACTATATTCTATCATGAATTTCATCTTAAGATGTAGGATCGGCATCACTGCTCCTAATGGGAGTAAGTATGGTTGTCCCAAAATAGCATTGTAAATCAAGAACATGTCGACTACTACGAACATGAGCATGTGACATGCTATCTTTAGATATGATCCTAGTGTGACCTTCAGTTATGTTAGGCATATTTTTAGTTGGCATATTCCGTGGACGTGTCGGGTTATTTATTAAGTCTCTTGTTGGTGCGTTTGATAACTACAACAATATATTGGCTTGAAAGATTCTCATCAATTTCATGCCCAAAGGCCATCATTGTCACGTCTCAGCGTTCCCGCCTCCCTATCTTTTGTTCCATCCTTTCCTAGGAGCTGTGGAGCCCGAATCGCCCACAAGGTGCATAGCGCTCGATGAGCACCCGAGGGGCCACCATTAGAACTGTGCGCTCGATAAGCGTCCGAGGTGCCAACCAGGTGCATTTTCAAGAACCGGGGTACTCGATGCGGCCCTATTGGCGCTTGAGCGCCGGGACACGTTTTCTCCAAACCATATCCTGCACTCACCGCATGCCCAATGGGCACTTGAGGGGTGCGGCCCTTTTGTCTCCAACGGCTCTATTTTTTGAACCCTATTTTGAGACTTCAATATATTTGGGTCTTATGTTTTGAACCCAAGGGACTCTGGCAGACTTGTGAGGTGCCTCTTCTCTTAAAAAACCTATGATTTTTGTGCTCTACTTTTGAGAAAACTTCACACCTACGATTATACTCCATTGACAAAGTCTTCTATTCATATCGTGCTTTCTCATTTACAGCTCTTCCTACCTATGAACCTTCGTGGTGACGTCAGTGGTGTGGACACTGCACTCTAATGGTGTGTGGCAATTCAAGTGATTCAAAAGGAAAGATTGATGTAAAGATGGAAGGAGTTCGGTTCCGTTGCCATAGACGAATCCAAGGAGTTTCTTGGTAGAGATCACAAGATGGGAATAAGTTGGTTAAGTTAGCGCGTCATTACCACCCGGTTTGTAAGTTGATTTTCATAGTGCATATCTTCCTTGGCCGTTAAAACCCAGAGGATTTTTCTCGATAGTTGCGGTTATCGAGTTTTTCCTTCGTCACCAAAAATTGTCCATTTTTTATTATTACTTATTGTTTTCATTTATATGCTCGTATTGCTCATATCATCTAAAATTTAAATATTCTTTATGTGTATTGAATATTTAATTTGATACTACTTCTGTTAATATATTCTGGGGTCAAAACTATTGTGTAATTTGGGACCGATCTTTCCCTTCAAATTAGATGGTTCCCTAGATCGAAACGGGTTCATAATCTAGTTCACATAAGGATCCCTCGGTCAGTCTTATTTGGTTTTTTTTTAATTCAAGCTTGAAATAGGCATCGAGGTATAGTAAATTTTTTAAACTTTCATTATCAATAAAAATTTGTTTAAATTGGTAGTCAAGTATATTGTCTAAAATAAGTGCAACTACAATAAGATGATCAGAATGGAGAGTTATTACATGAGTCATATTATTGTCACTGAAACTAATGATATAATTTCTTACTCGTATCCTCTACTTCTTACTGTTGGAAGCCTTCTTTGAATGGTTTGAAGCATTGGTCTTGGGTGGTCTTGTGGACACTATATTAACCACTCTGGTCACAACTCGATTGCACGACTGTTCCTATTGGCCCAGCTTGTTATCATCTGCTCTCCTGGAGGTTTTCCCTGAGTTTCTCAAGAACTTGCTATCATCTGCTCATATCCTCTACTTCTTGCTGTTGGAAGCCTTCTTTGAATGGTTTGAAGCATTGGTCTTGGGTGGTTTTGTGGACATTATATTAACCACTCTAGCTGCAACTCGATTGCACGACTGTTCCTGCTGGCCCAGCTTGTTATTATCTACTCTCCCGGAGGTTTGCCCTGAGTTTCTCAAGAACTTGTTGAGGTATCTTTTCCAGATGAGGGTCTCAATTTCTTTCTACGGAGTCTAACAATCCCGATGCTGTGTCCCAAAGATCGATGGTAGAAGTAGTACTTAGACTGATCTCCTCCTTTTGAGTTCATGGGCTGCTCAGGCTATTTCAAGAACTTCTCATCTCAAATTTGTATAAGAATGTTCGTCTGAGTGTCATTCAATAGAGTCAGATTCAAAGACCTGAATTCTCTTTGGACACCAATTCTATCCTCAGCTGCTTCCTAAAATCTCGGCTGTTAGAGTTGTCTCTGCTTATCTTCTCCCTATTCGTTGATCCTGGTTGGTGGTTTATGCGTTCTATCCTCTGTACTTCATTGGCCTCCTCGGTAGTGATATACGCATAAATGATGGTCTCTACCGCAAGAAATGTCTTAGGCTCTTGGTAGACCAAATGTTTAAAAAATTCACCTGATTGCACTATCGCCATAAAGAAGTTCGGCTTCATCTTGTTAATTAGTTTAGATATCCTTCAGGCCTTTGCATTGAACCGTGCTAAGAAGTGCTTCAAACTTTCATTTGGCCCTTATTGAATACAAACAAGGTGCCAAGGCTACTTTTTCTTCCTCTAACCAGAGGCAAACTATGATAGAAATTTATCGGCCAGCTCTTGAAATGTTCTAATTGAATCATATCCGAGCGTCCCCCTTAAGGGTCAAAGGGAAGAAGAGACACATGGTTGCATCATCAAAGCCCTGAAATTTCAATAGAATGTGAAAGTAATTCAAATAGTTCATCAAGTTGAAACTTCTATCATAGAACTCTAGGGTCGGCATTTTGAATTTACGAGGGAGTTGCTACATCAAAATCTTCCTCATGAACAGTAACTTGTTTAGGTCAACCGAGTGTCTATCAGTGTTTTCTCGAAATGGCCACTACTCGATCTTTCGAATTCTCTCCTTCACTTGGGAGGTAGATGAAATCTTTTTAACATTGAAGAAGGTCCTTAACTCTAAGTGGTTCGGTGAGACATGTTAGATCAGCCGGCTACGACCCCTCCTCGGCAGGGTGCTGCAAGAAGCTTCTTCTCATGCTGAAGGCCTTCGGTCGTCTTGGGAATAGTGTGGATTTTACCACTTTGGGCTTTCATTCCGTGCTCCAAAACTGAGTTGGCCTTCCAGCCATGTCTGGGCCCTATTGCTCTTAGCCCGCTCTTAGCCTTATGGGCCTCGAGGTCATAGGCCATTGGATCATTTCCCTGCCAGACTGCCTCTTGCTCCAATTTCTTCTTTTGGATACTGAAATATGAGAGTTGGAGGAAGGAGCCCTCAACGGTCGTCCCTCCAGACGGGTACATATGGTCTACAGTAGTTTTGACATCGTGTCCACCCTAATAGCCAACGTTTCCATGTTTATAGCCGGACGGTCATCTCCATGTCTACCCATTGTTGGGTCGTCACCATGTGAGATGACATCTCTTAATGGTACATTTGCTTGAGTCTTAGTGTTGACCATGTCTGTTTTCTTCGATTGTTGTGGTTAAAATTTTCATCGTTTTTACAAATGGCGCTAATGATGCATCTCTAAATCCAAATTGTTAAACAAATTAGATAGCCGCCTTACTTGGGTGTTCAATAAAAAATCGATCTGATCTTTATTACTCTAAATATGTATCCTGTACACCATAACAAATAAATAAGATATAAGAGGAATATGGGATTTACCCCCCGATATATTCTCCGACACTCAAGTCAGTAATCTTTCCAATTGTTGAGAAAGATAGGAGGAAAAAAATGTGTAGAATGTAAGTAAATGGGGATCGAGTGTTTGAAGGAGAATTGTGCTCCATAGAATATGCCCAGAAGGATGAGCGGCTTTTGAGGAGTCACACTCGTAATAGGTAGGGTGGCTTTAGAAAAGTACACTCACATAGCATAATTACTTTAAAAGTGTTTAGACTTGATTGCTTGTCTGACCATTTGTGTGAATTTCTATTTGTCTCCGTTTTTCTACGGGGTGTTATTTTATTTATAATAAGGAATGTCGTTCAATTAGCGGCTCCTGATTCAATGTACGAGCGTTATGCCTCTGCGATTATGAGAAGAGTTACTCGTGTAACCGCTGGTTACATTTATCGACTGGATGTTACGGTTTCTAACCATTGGATTGGCATAGTAACCCTTTGTAACAGCCATTAATTATTTGTTAATACCCATTTATTGTTAGACGGTTGGGTTATGCCTTTTCGATCAACCATTGTACTTTTTGGTTCATATGCTCAAAGTGTCTTTTGATGGCCCTCTGCCACTTAGACTTTTTTTCTTTTTGTGATAATTTGGCTTACAGTCAACAAAAATCGTAAAAAACTGACGTATTTTGTGTTAGAATATTATATATCAAATTGGATTTTTAATGATAACTTATCTTATAAAATGATATATGCCCATATATTTTATATTATACTATGCACAGGAATGTCGAGTCTATAACTATCGATATAATAGAATCATTAGTTCAGTTTATTTAAATTAAACTTTTTAAAATAACGAGTCATAGTTTTAACCTAATCTTATAATTGTTAAATTGATGAGTTAAATGTAAGTTAAACAAAATTTAATTTATTTTTGACCTAAATTATTAATCAATAAAAAACAAATATTAAGGATATTTGTAATAGCAATGATCCTTTTAATTATTTAAATATGGTTAGCATTATTATTATTATTATTATTATTATTATTATTATTATTATTATTATTACTTACCAAAAAAAATAATTTTGTTATTAAATTAATAATGGCTAATATGTTATTAAATCTAAATAATGATGAAAATCTGACTTTGTCTTTGGTATCAATTAATAGAATTGTATTGTTTACCGTGTAAAAAGACAATCATATCTGATGCATCCTAGATCCAAATTTTGAATGGGTTCAAATCGAGCTATCCGTCAGATTTTGGTCTCTATCCACCGAGCTTAGGATCCTACACAATACAATTTAAAACAAGAGGTTTGGTAACGGTGAAATTTGATCCCACCGAAAACACTCCGACGCTCAAATTAGTATAGAGTCTTCTGAGAATAAGAATGTGAAATGCAAAGAATGCAATGATGGATGCTTGAAGTGTGTTTGGGAACGTAGGTACACTCATGGAGAGAGTAGCTTGATTTGAGGTTGCTTGTAGAAAGCAGTTTTCTCTCGGTACTTGGTTTGTAAGGGACCAAGTGCAGATAGAACAAGGAAGGCGTTGGGAAGCTTAAGAGTGCAGGAAGCCTCTGTAAGCTTGCTTGCTAGAGGGCATCTAGTAGGCAAAAGAGAGTGTGCCTGTGGAGTGAATCTCCATGACCTTTTATAGCCATGGTCCTCTGCAGCATTCCTTACGTAGCGAGACGGAATGCCTACCTTCTGTGGGGATTGTTGCCTTCCCTGCATGGATGCAGGCTCCTTTCTTGGCTGTAACGGTCAAGAAGGTGGATTCCTTTCCTTCTGTACAAGGTAATCATTAGGATTTCCTCTGTGGAGTGCGTGTTGATTTGTGTGCTTTCTTCCTATGATGCACTCCGATTCTGGGAGGTTATCGTTACGATGGAGATTTCCTTTCTTGAAGGGATGGAGAATCAGAGTAGGCGACCGTTGAGGCGTGCGTGGGCTGATTTTGACTTAGGCCGCACTTATCCTGGGCCGCTGCCAGCCTACTTGTCGCCTTTCTAGTCAATGACAGTGTTGACCATCCTGAGGGCAATTGGGCTGTTGTTAATCTTGGGCCACCTGTTCCTTTTGCACTAGCCCACTACTGGTATCCCCATTAATATCAATATAATAAATTATAATAAATTAATAGGCAAATAAAATGATAAAATAAATAAAAATTACAATTTAAATATATTTTATATTTATAAACCTAAAATAAAGTTCCACAATTATAAGTTTGATGCATCCTCAGGTCCAGGTTACCATGCCGATTAGGGGGCATTTAGATTCCTTTCGTCGGGTCAAGTTCAAACAGGTCCAGTCTCTACATCTCTCAACCTGAACTCTGCACACCACAAGCAGCCAACGAGATGTCAGAGAGTAGGCAAGATTCACTCCCCGATTTATTCTCTAACGTTTAAGTTAATAATTTTTTCAAGAAAATAGAAAGATGTAAGCGTAAAGGTAGATGTGATGTGAAATGTATGGATGTTTGTATGCAAGGGGTGCGAGTAATGATTAAAGGAGGCTTTAACTTCTTTTGTGCATTTCGAGAAGTGGCTCACCAAGATCACTGGATGAGAGTGGCGGTTTTGGAGGGAAGAGAGCTGGTTCTTTCTCATCGTGTTTCTGATTCAAAGTTTAACTTGAGATAGCCTTGAAATGCCTCAAGTGATCTTGGATGATTGAATCCCCTCTATTTCCAGTGTGGGAGAAGGTATTTGTAAAGCTCAGTGGAGGAAGCTTTGAGTCTGGGAACTTGTGATAAGTGTCCTGCTTGGGTTCGCTGGCAGCTGAGTACCGACGGTGGCTAATGGTGTCAGTTGTTGTCTTGTGGTGGCAAGAAAACCATCGTCAGGTATGACCGGTATGGATCTGGTCACCTTTTATGGGGATTGGCTAAGCCGCTGTAGGGTGGTGGGTATTGCGGCTTGCCAGAATTGACTTCATTTACCATTGGTTGGCATTTCCTAGGCTGGTGTTTTCCACGCTGCCGGTCTACAGCCATCTTGGGGGAAGCATAGATGGATTGTGATTGGGCGCTTGTCAGGTGATGCCAAGTGAGCCTTGGTGCGGCCTGTCTGGCCCAAGATCTTTCTTGTAGTGTTGGGCTTCCCATGAAGCCTCTTGGGCCGCATTGCCTAGCTGGGCCTTTCTTTCTGTTAGGTCTCATTCCTACTGGCCCATATTTATACTAGAATTATTACTAACCCCCCAAACCTGGGGATGGCCCTTTGCCAGGCCTTGGTATGTCGGACGATGGGCCTTAGCCTACCAGCTCATGTGTTCCTTCTTGAGGCGTGCTAGTCGCCAGTTCCCGAGGGCATCTTTCCTTCCTCACTCGAATCCGCAGCTTTTTAGAAAGTGTTGCAAAGATCCGTGGACTTGGCAGCTCTTGCATATTTTGACAAAATCCATGACGTCAAACTTCATTGTGAGCCAATACAAACCTTGCAACAAGATCTTGAATGCGAGATTCTTCCCTCCGACGATTGAGCCACGGATGCCGAGTTGTACTTCGCCTTGTGCATATTCAGTTTCTTTAGGCGCAAGGCATTTTAGAAAAGGGGTCAAGTATCTCCACCGGTGCAATCTCCCATCGATGATCGCGTACCTACCGGCCGTCTTTTTTATGCGCTTAGCTTCCTCCGAATTTTTCGGAAGGGTGCTGTCTGTCAGGTACCTTTGGTATGGGGTCATCTAGTTATCACTGTCAACCACCTGCAACATCTCGCACTTCGGGTGATCAATGTTGGGGGTAGCCAAGACTTCCCGCATGCTCTTGGCATACTGCTCCTGAGACCCCATCCCAGTAGCCCTGGCCCGCTAGTTTTCTTTCTAGTTCTTCATCCTTGGGATATGCACTATCTCGATCTTCTCAAACAACTGGGCCTAGGCTCTAGGCTTAGCTGGGTATATGTTCCTAGCGTACTGCTCCTGAGACCCCGTCCCAGCAGCTCTGGCCCACTAGTCTTCTTTCTAGTTCTTTGTCCTTGGGATATGCACTATCTCGATCTTCTCAAACGCCTGGGCCTGAGCTCTAGGCTTAGCTAGGTACTTGGTGAGCTGAGCATTTGATGTCTCTAAAGTCCTTTAGATCTGGTTGACCACCAACTCTGAGTCGCTGTAGACGACCAATGCATTTGCCAAGCACTTCTTGGCTAACTTGAGTCCCGTGAGAAGGGTCTCGTATTTGGTGACATTGTTGGTTGCTCAGAATCCGAATACAGGAGAATACTTTATCTCCGAGCCGTTAGGAGGTTCCGAGAATGATGCCAACCCCACTACCTACCTGCATAGACGATGTGTGTTAGGATCGAGATCTTCCGATCAAGCAAATCATAATTGATCGAGGTTATAGGACCTAGAGAAGTTCGACATTCGGGGGAATTACTAAAATTATAATATGTGGATTTGGAGATTTTCACCGGTTTAAAGATTTCAAATCAAGATTTATTATATTGACTAGGTTATAAAAATCGGAAGCCAGAGATTCACCGCGGGAATATAACGGTAACCTAAAATATTATCTAATGGACCCAATTGGCCACCAATTCATATACAGTTAATAAAGGGACAATTCGGCCCCAAAATTTCAATTAATTACCAACTGAATAAATTTTGAGATAACAAAAAGATAGCCGGCCACCGAAATATCACCTAATTAGCAATCGAAATTAGTCTGATTGATTAAATTCAGTGCAAATCAAATTATCTAACTAAAATTCAGCACTTCACATAACCCGGCAGCTTGCCGTAACGCCCGAACAACCCTAAAATTGTGCTGAATTCAGCAAGAAAAATGACAGCAGCCTATTTCCCACGGCAGCAATAGAATATTAAGAGAAAATCCCAACACGTCAACAAATATAAGAGGTGCTCGGGCAGCTGAGTATATATATATATATATACTCATATATATAATATAGGAAATCAGCAACACACACGTCATTACCCACGGCAGTAGCTCCCACCTTTAGAGCAAAGGAAAAGCAATTTACAGCTGCCTCATATCAGCAACACACACATCAGACGACAGCAAAGGAAAAGCAATTTACAGCTGCTGAAATATCAACACTCCACGGCAGCAGTAACACCACTTCAGCAACATAATCTTACAGCTGCCTGCTTCACTAAATTTTAAAAGTATAATAACATAAAAATTAGAGAGAAGCACGCAACAGCAGCCTGCGTTAGCAGCTGCTTCAGTAAGGAGAATCAGCAGTAGAACGTGGAAGAAGTGGAAAAGAAACAGCAAAACGGGCAAGGAGCTGATAAAATCAGCTTATGTAGGATTAGTTGAAAGGAATTCAGAGGGAAAATAAGGGAAAAAGAAGGGAGAAAACAGAAAGAAGTAAGAAAACGAGAAGAAACAGAAGGGGGAAGTAAGCAGAAATTAAAGGCAGTGAAGAATGGAAAGAAATTCAGCAAACTAGTGGGCAAGTGTACTTGAATCTTAGTTTATTGTTAATTTTTTTAAGTATTATTGTTCTAATACTTAGTTTGTCTCGTAAATTTGATCATATTATCAATTTAGTATGGAATATAATTGGCTGAATCTGGAGTCCCAAAGCTGCAGTTGCATAGTTTCCAAAATTCGGCTGAACCGGTGACCAAATGATCACCAAACCGGCCCAAATTTGGTATAGAAGTAGCTTAATATCTTACCTATGTCGTGACCAAATGGTTCATGAAAATGATCTGGACCAGTCAGTGAACCAGGTCCATGAACAGCAAGAGGTCTTGCTGAACTGCATCAAGATGTAGTTGGAAATCAGCCTCTGAACCTAGTCTGAACCAGTTTCCAAATTGGCCAAGCCAACATGATATAAACTTAAGTATCTCAAGATAAAATTTTAGTGTCACCTTGTAAAATTTAGCCCCAAATTGATCACAAATTGGTCGCCAAAACAGCAACCAGAATTGAATGCATCAGGAAATATTAAAGCAGAATGCTTGTTTGCAAAATATGACCCGAACCGACTAAGAAATTAATTTGAACCGGCCAGGAACTGAACATAAACTTAAACATGAATCTCTTAGCTGTAATAGGATTCCTTGAACTAGCAAAAAACGGGTCTCACATTAGCCATAAAATTGGAAATAGCAGAACAGGTTCCTAAGTACATTGCTAATGTTGGATTGGTAGGTTGGGAAAGAGAGATTGAACCAGACCCAATTTGGCTGAACCGGTAGCCAACCTGGCCAACGTATAATGTACTAAGACTAAACTATTTACCAATAAAACGGCCACCTCAAACTCCCTAAGATAGGTACTGAACTAGCCACTTAAAATGAACCAAACTTGTTTTAGCACCTTGAGTATTGAGCCTGGCAGCTTGAGGAAATAAACCAAACCAGCTCGGAACCAGTTGAATTAACACCCACAACCAAATTATCAAGTACGAAGGTTAAACTGTCAACCTATAAATTTGTGACCAAAAATACCTCCGAAATAATATTGTATCGGGCCCTAGAAATTGCCAAGTCCCTCCATTAGCCTTCGGCACATGCTAGAATTAAGGCCTTGAACCGGTTTAATTCGGCCTTTAAACCAGAAAAATTGGCACCTGAATATTTGTTAGGATAATATAAGATAATAATAAAATATTCACGGTAAAAAAATAGCTCGAACCAACCCCGAACTGGGCCTCAAACTAATCAAGAAGAACCGCCCAATTGCTAAACTTTTCAGCAAGAAAGAAGCCTTGAAGAACCGTTGAATCAGTTCATATAAACCGGTTCATAAGTAATAAAAATTAATGATAAAAATAAGTACAAACCATCCCTTGAACTAACCGTTAAATTGGCCATGAACCGATAATTGAGTTCGCAAATAATTGTGCTAAGAAATCATCCCGATGTGGCCGCGAACCGATTACCGTACTAGTAACCAAATCAACCGAATATATTACATGTTAAATTTGCATTTTACAAATTAAAACCATTAAAACAAACAATGCATTGATTTCTGTTACGATTAATAGTTTATTATCAAATATTGTATGTTTCGATGTATGTTTTGATATTATAAAAAGTATGCATAATAATAACTATGATGTGGAAGCTTTGTATACTCTAAGAATATAAGAATTTTCTCCCGGAGTAGAGAAAATAAAACAAAAAAGTATTTCGAACAAAGTAAAGGCTCCCATACGGAATTATCAAGTTTGAAAGAAAAAGTAAGAAACCAGACCAAGGGAATTATCTAAATGGGTAATATTCCTTGGCATGCTATAGATATTACAATAAAAATTCAAAGATTATCCTGACCATATATTGTAACAGATGATATTCTTTGGCATGCCTTAGAATATTACAGTGAAAATTCAAGGACTGCCCCTTAACCGTGGAGGTACTTTTGGAGGCATTTTTGTTATTTGGTCCCATATATTGGGTTAAAAGTATACCGCTCACCATGGGGTGTTGAATTGTGTGGGTCTGTGCCTTAGATTGTATGAAATTATACACAATTCTTTCCTCGATTGATCGTTCTGTTAGTTGGTAAATCCTACTAACCCTAGTCACTAAAGATAAATATTAAAAGGACAAATGAGAATTAAGAATCAGAAAAGAAGAATCACAAGTTCATGCATATCCTCATTCTTCTGATTTATATGTTTACTTTAAGTACAACTGTGCATGTCTTTATTTTATTTGTACATTACTGAGTATTTGGTTCATTCACTTACTGTTTTCTTAACCCCTAAGATGGAAGGTACAAGTTGGTATTTGGTGATCAGGATTAAAGTTAGAAGGTGATTAAGATCAAATGGTGATACAATTATAAATTGTAATGTATTAGATAAATTTGATGTTAGAAAAATATTCCGTCTTGTAATAAATAAAGAATATATATATATATACTATATTGGTGTTGATCATTTAGTTGTGTTTCCGCTAATGGCTATGGTTATTATTTATACTTTCGTAAATTTTTATGATAATGATTTTTGGTTCCTAATAGCATCTCTAAAGAATTTGATGCCGTATTCAAATCATACGGGGTTGGAGCTACTTTAAGTGGCATCATATGGATCTTGTATATAATATTGATATATTTATGGACTTATACGTAGTATGATATCTCATTAAGTTATATGAGGACGTAGAACGTCACAATCTGTCAATGTGTAAGGTCTATATTGGGGCGCTCGGAGCATTTGTTCCTTCGACCTAATAGGGAGCGTCGAATGCAGGGGTCGTCATTTTGACTATGAAGTTCGCGTGAACTTGACCCTTCAGGGTAGGTCGGGGTCGATATTCCATGTTGAACACTCCCAACTCTATAGCCTACCTGTCCAGTTGTTCGGACGTCTTCAATTTCTGCAAGATTCCTATCAGTGGCTGGTCGGTTAACACAACGATGCAGTGGGCCTGGAAGTATAGCCGCAACATTTTGGCGGAGTAGATGATAGCCAGTGTGATTCTTTTGGCGTGTGGGTAACAAGACTCCATGTTTGTCAGCACATTGCTCACGAAGTATACGGGTCACTGCATGCCTCCCTGCTAATGGATGAGAACCGAGCTTACGGTCATGTCCGGCACCGCCAGATAAATGTATGGCTCCTTGCCCTCTGAAGACGAGGTCAGGAGTGGAGGGTTGGAGAGATATTCTTTGAGCTCGTGGAATGGAGCCTTGCACTCAACGGTCCATCAGAAACTGGTTGCCTTCATACTTCTAAGGACCTTGAAGAATGGCAAGTACTTCTCTACTGATTTGGCAAGGAACTAAGAGAGGGCGATGAGCCCCCCTATGAGCTTCTGGACCGCCTTCACAGTCTGTGGCGGGCTCATGTCAAGGATGGATTTTATTTTCTCCAAGTTTGCCTCGATGTCCCAGTGAGATACTATGAAACATAGGAACTTTCCGGATATTACTCCAAATACGCACTTCGTTGAGTTGATTTTCATCTTGTGAGCCCAAAGCACCTCGAAAGCCGCGGCCAGATTGCGGATGTGGTCATCGGTCACTTTTCTTTTGACGAGCATCCCATCCATGTGTACCTCCACATTTCGTTCAATCTGGGCTTCAAACATCTTGTTCAACAGTCGTTGATAGGTAGCACCGGCATTTTTCAAACCGAAGGATATGATCTTATAGTAGTAGGTCCCCTGGTCGGTTATGAAAGAAGTATACTCATCGTCATCTGGGCTTATCCTTATTTGGTTATAGCCCGAGTAGGCTTCTATAAAGCTCAGGAATTCTTGCCCGGATGTGGAGTCCACTAGTTGGTCAATCCTTTGTAGTGAAAAAATGTCCTTTTTGCAAACCTTGTTTACATTGGTGAAATTGATGCACACCACCATTTATCGTTACGTTTCTTCACAAGGATGACGTTTAATAGCCAGTCCGGGTAATTGACCTCCCTTATGAACCTTGCATCGAGTAGCTTCATTACCTCCTCTCTTATGGTGATTAATTTTTTGACAGAGTGGTTCCTATATTTCCACTAGACGGGTTTATAATCGGGATCGAGGTCCAACTTGTAAACCATTATTCCAACGAGTATCCCGGGCATGTCTGCAAGAGTTCATGCAAAAACATTGGTATTCTGCCTGAGGAAGCTCACTAGCTGGTGGCAAACCAATGCTAGAAGGGATCTGCTGACATCTATGCAATTTTTGGGCTCATTGGGATCTAGGGGAACCAAATCTGTCGATTCTCCAAACTGGGTCTGTTGTAGCATGAACTCATCTTGGAAGTCTAGGTCCTCCGCTGGTCGACTGAGAGTGGCTGGAGTGACCTGGGACACGTAGCACGACTATCCCATCATCTAGTCGCCCAGCGCCTCCCTTACTCCATATGGCATCGAAAACTTCACTTTCAAGTGGGGGATCGACGTCACTGCCTCAAAGATGGCTAGGAATGGTCAACATATGATGGCATTGTAGACCAATAGCAAGTCGACGATAAGGAACATGAGCATTTGGGTGGCCATATGCAGGTGAGTCCCCATCATGACTTCAAGCTGGACTTCTCCTGCACAGGTATTGGTTCATTATCTAAGTCGTACAGAGGGCCTTTGGCTACTTTCATATTGCTCTTTTTCAATCCAAATTTAAAAAGTATATTGAGATACAGTAAATTATGAGAGCTTCTATTATCAATGAAAATTTATTTCAGTTGGTAGTCTAACGTACCGTTTCAGTTGGTAGTCTAATGTATCTGAAACGATGGCAGATATAACAAGAGGGACAGAATGAAGGAACATTACATGAGTCATATTGTCATCCCTAAAACTAATGACATCAGTCCTAACCCCTACCCTTGCTCTCTTGCTGCTCGATGTGGCATCATGTCAATCTTGGACGCTGCTCTTTGCCAGCCTACTCGAGATCATGTTGACGACTCTGACGGCGACATGGTTCCTCGGCTGTTCCTTGGCTTCGTCACTTGTTGCCTCGAGGGCCTACCCCAAGCTTCTTAGGCACCGTGCGAGGTGCCCCCAGGGGCTCAGGTCTTCCTTCTCCTTTTGCAAGATCTAGCAGTCTTCCATGGTGTGGCCCAGAGACTGATGAAAATGGCAATATTTGATCTGATCTCCAACCTCTGGGTTCTTCAACGCCTTAAGCTACTTCAAGAACTTTTCATCTCGAATTTGCATCAAGATGTTCAAGCGCGTGTCATTCAGGGGCATCAGGGCTAGGGGTCGATATCCCTTTGGGCAACTGGCTCAGACCACGACTGTTTTCGAGGTTTTTGGGAGCGACCACCATCTCCGTTTCTCTTCTTTCCCACGGCTGGACCTTCAGGTTGTTGGTCTACGCATTCGGGATACTTCGCTTCGTTGGCCTTCTCGGTTGCTATGTAGGCCCAAGCGATAACCTATGCTTCCCGAAAGGTTTGGGGGCATCGATTCACTAGGTGTTTAAAGAACTCTCCGGCCGCTAACGTGATAATGAAGGCACTCAGATTCATCTCTTCTTTTTTTTTTTTTTTGCTATGTAAGTAATTGTTGATTAAAATAAAGAAGGAATTTATAAATCTATGTTCTAAGTCCAAGAAGGAATTGTTGATTAGAGTATAAAAGTTAGGGCATACCCTGAGCTACAATACATCGTGAGGCAAAATCACTAGAAAGAAAGAGCTACATCATCAATGCCTAACACAATCTAGAAGCAGGTTCCATCTAACCATGACGGATCTGCTACCATTGTCTCTACCAAAGGTACACATTTCTAGCATGTTTTATACTGTGGCCCAGATCATATTAACTAGTTGAATCATAGTCTTAGGTGGAGGTTTGTTGAAGGTTCTTTCGTTGTGCTCCCTCCAGATAATACACTATGGCTATTAATATGAGCCGATAAGAGTGTGCTTTGTAGTTTTTTCCCTTCCATTTGAGCACTGCCCATTTGATGTTTGCTTTCCATACATTGTATGGCCAACTCACTCCTGCATATCAACACACCAGGCACCAGACATCAACTAAGTTGGGGCAATTGAAGAATAAATGATCATAACTCTCTATTCCATTGTTGTAGAGAGCACACATATTAGGTTTCTAATGAAGTTTCCTACTCAGTCTAATGTGCTTAATCTCCTCAGAATTGCAAGCCAAAGGGCAAATGCATGTGCAGGGATGTGATGTGAGCCCTAAACTAACTGTCCCCATTCTACTTAAGCTTTTGCATCTTGGAAGACTTTGAAAGCCAATTTGACAGTGAATACACCATTGGAGCTTCCTAACCACCTAATCTCATTCCTGTGAGAAACATTGGGAAAATAGGTAGGCATTTTTTCTACAATGTTAGCCACCTCAATGTCTTGCTCATTAGGCCACCCCACAATCTGTTATAAATGATAGACTGAACTTTTGAGTCCCGAGGTAATTTTATAATAGTCATCACACGCTTCAAATATCTATTGCTTAACGGCCCTAGTGGGTGCCACTTATCATTCCATAAAGAGGTACCAGCTCCATCACCAATGTGGTATCAAATCAAGGGACGAAGATTAGGCCGAAGCTTCATTATCTTCCTCTAACTCCACATTGCATTGTCAAGTATTTTTATGGTCCAGATGCATTTATCCATAATCCTGTATTTGTGTATCCACAAGGACCAAACCGAAGAAGGATCTTTAGAGATGACTCTCCATAGTAGCCGGGCTATTAATGCCTTGTTTGATGCAAAAAGGTTTTTGATGCTCAGACCTCCTTCATCCTTTGCAGAACAGATGTCTTTCTAAGCTACATTTGTAGTGTTTTTGCCATCTATGGATCCATGCCATAGGAATCGGCGAGTGTACTCTTCTATCTTAGCCAACACCACTTTAGGAATAATGAAAATCGAAGCCCAGTATAGATGCATTGTGGACATGATTGAAGAGAATAGTTAGACCCGGCCCACAAAAGACAAATATCTATTCTTCCACAAAGATACCCTCTTCATCACTTTATCTAACAACGGTTTGCAATCGTTTATTGATAGTTTGGTAGGGATGAGAAGGACATCCATGTAGCAAACAAGAAGCTTTCCCTTTTGTAACCCATGATATCAAGGACTTCCTTCTCAATGTTTTCATCACTGGTACATACAAAAATCTCACTTTTAGTGTGATTTGCTGAAATCCCTGAAAGCATGTTGAATTCTTCAAGACATCTTTGAAGTATCCTCATGGATTCACCATCAGTTTTGGAGAAAAGTAGTAGATCATCTACAAAAGCAAGCATCACTGTATGAGTACATTCATATTTCCAATGGTACTAGAAGTTGCTATTTTGATGAGCCTCCTTTCTATGATTCCATTGAGAATCTCCATAGCCAAAACGAAGAGATATGGTGATAATCGGAGAGCTGGGAGATTTAGCGAGCCTTCGTGATGAATTAGTTCAGGAACTGCTTCAAGCTCTCCTTAGATTTCTGTCAAAGGTAGATGAGGTGCCAGGGCTGCTTCTCCTCCCTTCGGTTTGAGGGGAACTAGCACAGGAAAAGTCAACGAGCTCGTCAAATGATCGGATGGAGTTTGGTTGGAGGCCATGGAACTAGAGTCTAGCGTCCCATTGGAGTGCAAGGGGGAGTACTAACACATGGTGATCTTGCTCACCCTGTGGAAGGTCTACAGCATTCGGAAATAATCCAAGTGATCTATCAGATTCATATTTCCATTGCACGCATCCAGTACCGGCATCTTGAACTTAAGGGGGAGCGACTGCGTTCGGATGTCCATGGTGAATAGCAACCTCCTCAAGTCAAGCGTTTGTCAGCCAGCCTTCCCCTTGAACACGTGCTTCGATATCCTCCATTCAATGTGAGGATCTGCTCCTCTTGGTATTAACAAAGTTTCTAAGCTTGAAGTTCTTCGAGAGGGCACACAAGTTGTGGCAATTGCCTGCATGGGGTGGCCGTGTACTGCGTGAGCCTCTCCTCTGGTCACAGGCTTCCGATCTCTGCGGGAGTTGTGGGAATTCTGCCGCTCCTGGCTTTCCTCCACCGCTTCCCTACTCGGGAGGCTCTATGGTGATGTCTCGGCCCTGCTCCCTGAGGCAGCTTGGGCCCCGACATCATCAGGCCATGTTGTTCTTGCTGCAGGAAGCCTTGGCCCATGGCCTCGTTGTCCAAAGGTCAATGCCTGGGGACAGAGGAAGGAGCTCCCAACCATTGTGCACCAGTTTGAGTGCACAGTTTTTGAAACATCTGCTTCATGTCGCCCACGTCGGTGACCAGCTTGTGCACATCAAGTTCAAGCTACTCGTCGACACGACTACCCACTAAGAGGTCATCGCCATAGGCGGCTGTATACCTTGCTGGCGTGTTAGATTACACTCGAATATTAACCATTTTATGACTTTGAGAGTGGATGTGATGACAGGTGGCTAGATTTTGTTGTGGCTTCCACAGACGGCGGCAATGATGTGTCCTCAGGTCCTAATTACCATGCGAATTAGGGAACCTTTGGATTCCTCGGGTTGGGTCGAGCTTGAATGGTATGGTCTTCACGTCCCTCAACCTGGACCCTGCGCACCACAAACGGCTAACAAGAGGTCATAGGATTGATGGAATTTACTCTTTGGTTTATCCTCTGACACTTAAATCAGTAATCTTCCTAAATAAATAGAAAGATACAAGTATAAAGGTAAATGTGATGTAAAATGCACGAATGTTTGTATGAAAGGGGTGTAAGTGATGATTAGAGAAGGCTTAGGCTACTTTTGTGTACTTCGGAGAGTGGCTCACTAAGATCGCCGGATGAAAGCAGGGATTTTGAAAGAAAGAGAGCTGATTCTCTCTCATCGTGTTTTTTATTCGAAGCTTAACTTGAGATACCTTGAGATAGCTCTGAGTGATCTTAGATAATTGAATTCTCCCTTTTTCTAGTGTGGGAGAGGGTATTTGTAAAGCTTCATTGAGGAGGCTTTGAGTACGGGAACCTATGACAGGTGTCCTGCCCAGGTTCTCCAACTACTAAGTACTGACGGTGGCCAGTGGTGTCAGTTATCGTCTTGTGGTGGCGAGGGAACCTTCATCGGTTGTGGCCGATATGGGTTTAGTTGTCTTTTGCTAGGATTGGTTGAGCCATTGTATGGTGATAGGTGCCACAACTTGTCAGAATTAACTTCATCCACCATTGGCTGGCATTTCTTGGGCTAACGTCTTCTACGCTCCCAGTCTACAGCTATCTTGGGGGAACAATAGATGGATTGTGACTAAACACGTGTCAGGTGATGCCTAGTGGGCCTTGGTGCGGCCTATCCTGTCAAAGATCCTTCTTGCGGTGCTGGCCTTCGTATGAAGCCTCTTGGGCCCCATCACCTAGTTGGGTCTTCCTATTGGTTGAGTCTCATTCCTGCTGGCCCACATTTATACTGGACCCATCAAAGTTATTAAAATATTATTGTATAAATGGTGTTTGAAATAAAAACTATAGAAATTTTATTTTATATCCAAAAAAATCAAAATATATTTTTTGAAAAATTTTAAATTTCAGTAAAAATTAGAAAAGTAAAATACTTTTATTTTAGTTTTCTAAATAATTTTTTTTTTATTTTTTTAAGTCTTAAAGAAAATTTTCTAGAAAGCCACTATTGAATAAGTTCTAAGCATATATTTGGCTTAATTATCTACTAATGCAATCTTTCTTTAAACTCCCTCTCATCTAAAACTTGCTTGTAATCTGTGCTTGATAATTTAAAAGGAGATAAAATACAACAAAGGTGAGCATAAAATATAGCTAAACGGGTGTGTGTGAGTTAGCTAAACATGCGTGCATGTGTGTGTATCGGTTTGTGTTGTGTGTGTGCGCGCGCGTGTGCATGCGTGTGTACATGTGCACGTGTGTTAAGCATATGCAAAATACCTAAAAATAAAAACCAATGACGAATGAAGATCTTACCTACTAGGGTTAAATATTTATGGTAGAATTATATAATTGTTTCCGGTATTATAGGCCATATGCCACCATTCATAACCGTTGGGTAAGCTAATAATATATTATAACTTATAAAAGGGAATATGTGTTAATTTTTTAACTTGTAAATATTAAGTAACAATCTTCATTTATAAATTAAAATAGTAAAATATATCTAAATATATTTTATCAACTCTATATAATAATTTTTATTTAGATAGGAGAAAGAATATATATATATATATATATATATATGAACAAATTTTAGTTTGTGAAATAAATAACTTAACTTAGTTGTAGAGCTTTCATAAAAAATCTTATATAAACCCAAAAAATGCTTAGATTTCTCAATAAATTTTAAAACATTAAGTACAAACCTTTAAAATCTCAAAATTTATGAACATATTAACATACATGTAAGATAAATATAAGAGAACCACATATGTGATACATGTATATAAACTTGAGACAAGAACTAAGAAAAATGTCTAAAAAGTTTTCAATAATAAAAAAAAAAAGCTTTAGATATACTTATCTTAAATTAAATTTTGATGAATACTAATATCCAAGGTCCACTTTAAAAGATCCGTCTCCCAGGAGCTGGTCCAAGATGCCACAGAGGCCAAAGAAATTCGGGCACCAAGACTAGCCCACGAGGTACAGTGGGCTTAAAGTCCATCATGGCTCGTGGACTCGTGACGAGCCTCAGGCACCGCCTCGCCTACAAGATCAGCACACCAGAGATTTGGTGGCTGACCTATCATAGTGCAAAAGGCATGATGGCCAACAGAGCACACAGTCCTACAAAGAAGACATCACACCAGGCAAGTGTGCATGCTACCTTCCTAACACAGTAAGAGGGATTGGCAGAATTGGTGGTAGGGTTCACTGTATATGCAAACCCCACGTGGTTAACTCTCAACGGAAAACTCAACCACTATAAATACATTAACTATTTACCAAGCAAATGATCTCAACATTTACTCTTGCTACCTGTAATAAAGAGAGAATGAAGAGAAAGAAAGAGAAAAAGGGCTTGCGTTGTAAGAGGGACTCTTTACGTTTCCATACACTAAGTCCTCAACCTCTTCTACTTGAGAAACTCTTGTAGCCGAAACTCAACATAGTGAAATAGTTTTCGGATAAAAGTTCTGTAGTTTTTCCTTTTCATTCAAAAGAAGGTTTTCCACGTAAAAAAACAACTCGTGTATCAGTCCGCATACCTTTTCTCTTTCTCCCTTTTGTGCGAACAAGTATTGGTGTTGCCATCGGATCCTCGTCTTGGTCAGAGTAAGGATCCGAGAGCGCAACAAATTTATTAATTAAAATCATTTCAAATTTACCATCTTATATTACCTTTTCTTCTTCTCTCTCTTTCTATTGGCTTTGGATTTGTCTTCCATTTTTTATCGGTCAATCACAAACTACATTCATCACAAGTAGAAGTATTGGCGATAATACTACACTTGCACATGATATTCTTAACTTGCATCACTTGGACGAGGGCAAGCAATGGTGCATGTTGAAGATTGAGCTCTAAAAAGTTTATGACATGATGAAATGGGACGCCTTTGCTTCTAACGATGTGAACTATGGGGTTTCCAACTATCTTTATTGAAATAATTAATCAATACATCTCCTCACCTTCTTCTTCAATTTCCTTGAATGGAGAAGCAGTGCTCATGGGGTTTCTTCCGCGGTGCTAATAGGCTCAGACAAGGAAATACTTTTTCACCCAACCTTTTCACTATTGTTATTGAGGTCATCTAAGGTATAATTTATGTCAATGCTAATGTTGGAGGGAATTTCACGTTTTATTGAAAATATAAGGAGATCAGGACTAGCATGTTAGTCTTTATCGATGATGTTCTATTTGTTGGTGTAGATATCCACTTGGTGTCCTTGCTCAAAAAGTGTCTCTCGTACTTCTCCAAGTTATTAGGGTTGCTTCCTAACCCTTCTAAAAGTGAATTGTTCATTTGTGGTGCATCTTAACATTATTGTGGAGGCTATTCATAAAGCCCTCAATTTTAAATTCGGTCATCTGCCTGTTAAGCATTTGGGTATCTCGCTTATCTCTTCAAGGCTCAAGGCCTCCAATTATAAATTTAATATTGACAAGATTTCTTAGAGGACAACGGCTTGGAAAAACAAGACACTTTCATATGCTGGTAGACTACTTATCAGATCAATTCTCTTTAATATTCACATTTGTTAGGTTTCTATTTTTACTCTTTTGAAGAGTGCAATAAAGCATATGGAGTCCCTTCATCATGTCCCAATCTCACATCTTCACTTAATTCATATTAATTCGATTCAACTATTATGTTAATTCATTTCCTATATCAAGACTCGAAAATTTGTTGACCAAAGAAAAAAATTTTAAAAATTCCAAAACTTTCCTTGGACGTGAATTGTAGAGCAAAATATTTACAATAGACCTCAAAATAAAATAATTAGCTAAATTATAGGATCCAAAATGTCACACCTGAAAATAATTTCGAATACCGACCATATCATGACATCGAGTATGTATAAGGAAATACTTTGTTATGCCCCGAGCCCAAGTCATCCGACCCGACCCAAAACGGCCACGTGAAAACCCAAAATCATAAACAATCTTATAAAAGTATCACTAAATAAAATATAATAATTATAATTCTTATAATTAATTTCCTAGAGACAATAAATGTTTACACATTATAATTATAGGAACGCAATCTTGATAACATAATAAAACCTCAACGAATAGAACTAACTCTAGAGCTTCCCGTCACAAGCTTCTAATCCCAAGACCATTTCTTTCCCAACAACAGTACAATCTCTTTTAACCTATCATAAACTTCTTCTCTGGATCCAACAAAATATAATATGAGCCAAATATCTAATAAGTAAATAAATTAATAAAATAACAAAATGCAATATAACATATTAGATAACATAATAATTATATAAGATATATCGATAATTATCCAAGATTCAATAACCAGTCATATTTACAACTCAAAGACCACATGATGACAAATCATTAGAAATGCAAATTGGATTCCAATGAATTTGAGTATCAATAGATTTATATGAATTCGAGTATCAACAGAATGCAATATAACGTCTCATATAACGATATAAATTTTATCGAACCCATCACAAAAGAGGTCCCATTTATATGAGATATCACAAAAGTCTCATTAGATCTTATACATCACTGTGAACCAACAATCCACATACTTGCCCCCAACAGCTAGGTAATTCTCAAGGCACTGGTATTCATAAGTTTGGTAAGGGACCCTATGGTTTATAATACTTACCAACCATAGTGTATAAGTACCGTATCAAATCTATATGAATAACATTCCCATTATACCATCGGCTAACCTGCATGTATTCTGTGATTATTTGATCCACTTTCCTTTGGAAATAGAATATTCATATCATCAACAAATCAAACCCAGTAACATCTTAGTACGATATTCACAGATATCTCACGTAATAAGTTCACAGGATTATAAGTATCACTCTAAATAATCTCAATATTTGAAATATGGATTCAATATCGAAAAAATGTAGACCATATTAATGTTCCATAACCTCCCATTTGACTCGATACTTTAGTATTTTTATACACTCCTCAACTCAGTCATAAAGTGCTAGTAAAATTTACGCACGCTAGCAAAATTAACGTAATGAATAGATTACCAGATTTTATCAATTGAATTTTAGAAATAATTACTAAATTAATCGAACTTTAAACATTTACCCTATAAAACATTTTACTTAGTATACAAGCCAATGGTAATCAAATTAATCTTTAAAATTCCAACAAAACTATGTAATATCTTTGACCTCAATCTTGCTATTTAAAATAGCACAGCTAACTCTGGAAAAACTGTCACGTCCTACGTTCTTATTTACTTAATTTATTATTATCATCATGTTAATGATAAGATCTCTAATCATACACAAGATCCTCAAAAGAACCTCATTAAAGGTGGTGCCAACAATGTATTATCGAGTACGATGTTAGGTCTTGATAAAGAATGATACCTCTAAAAAAAAATCCAAACTTATCTTAGAAAATAATTTGTAAAAGTATAAAAAAATAACCAATATATCTGCGGAAGCACTAACATCATCATATCATCATACATTCTCCAAAACATAGAAATTTTACAACTTAATACATTATCACGGGCTATAAAATCATAAGTACAGACAAACTAAAATTTTTCTCTTTATTCTTGTTCATCAGGTATGAATTCTTGTGAGGCATCTGGAGGGTAAGAAAATAGTAAAAGAGTAAGTCAAATATTCAGTAAGAATAATATATACAAGAACATGCATATTTTACTAAAAAATAAATCATAAGGAATAAGAATCATAATGTATGTAAAAATACACATATTTTTTAGTTGCATTTTTATGATGCATTTACTTTCTTTTTTTTTTTTTTCTAAGGATTGGACATTGAAGAGGTGATATGTGTCCTTCAATAAGCAATTGAAATTTAATTAATAAGGGTGTAATAAAATTAGTTTAATTTATTAGGTTGGCTGCCCCCCTTTAATTCTTACTTCATCTAATTTTTTTAGGTGTACAAAATTTTATGTGGCTGCTATCGGATCCTTCTAATTATAATTTTGATTATAAATTTTAATTATGACATTGATCGGAAGATACAGTAGCTTCCGGGTCACTTTTGGGTTTGCCAAACTACTAATTTAATCAACTAAAAGTTGTTCGATTACAAACCGAGCCTAGCGATTAAATTCATATAATATTGACACGTCTCGAATAGAATTCCAAATTTCCAAACTCATATTGAAATTATCGAAATGATTTTATTAATGAAATTTCATTTATTACAATTCTACTCCCTTATAAAATTTCATCCTCAAAATTTAAAGAGAATATAATTCTAAGGAAAAAAGTGGTGATACTTGACGCGAATCTCATCTTCTCGATCCTAGGTTGCCTCTTCTTGAAAATGAATTGAGCTACAGGACCTTGTCTAAGGGAATAGTTTTTGATTGGAGTACTTGATCCCTTTGTCCCAAAATTTGCACCGACTTTTCAATATAAGATAAATTTTCGTCGATAGCTAGGTGCTTGTGGGCAATGACATGGGTTAGGTCGTGCACATATTTTCGAGTATAGATACATGAAATACATTGTGTACTTCAGATAGGTTAGGTGGCAAAGCTAACAATAATCCACGTTCCTGACCTTGTCAAAGATTTCAAATGGGTCGATGAATCTTTGCTCCAGTTTGCCCTTCAGTCCAAATCTAAAGTCCCCTTCAATAGCAATACTTTTAGGGAGACGTAATCGCTAACAGCAAAATATATGTTCAATCTCCTGCGAGATGTATAACTCTTCTGTCGACTTTGAGCCATATTTAGCTTCTCATAGATCATTTTGATTTTATCAAAAGTCTTCCGAATGACTTATGGGCCAAGAAGTCAACGATCACCCATTTCTTTCCAATGAATTGGGTTTTGGCATTTTCTTCCATATAGTGTTTCGAACGGTGCCATATCAATATTTGCTTAGTAACTGTTGTTATAAGCAAAGTCATCTAGAGCTAGATGGTCATCCCAATTGCTCTTCATTTCTAGCACTGTGGCCCTCAATATATCCTATAAGGTTTGAATAGTACATTCAGATTGCCCATCAGTCTAAGATGATATGCCATACTGAATTTTAGATCTGTTATAAGTTCTCGATATAAACTTTTTCAAAATTTAGAAATGAATCTAGCGTCTCGGTCGGACATAATAGATGTTAGCACTCCATGGAGTCTGACAATTTTATTGATGTATAACTATGCTAACTGATCTCGAGAATATGTCGTCCGAATTGTCAAGAAATGAACTGATTTGGTCAATCGATCAACATTGACGCAGATAATATCATGATTTCTAGGGGTCTTTGGCAATCTCAATACAAAATCTATAGAGATGTCTTCTCACTTCTAGCTAAGAATGGATAGCAGCTATAATAAGCCTAATAGCTTCTTTCGTTCAGTCTTAAGTTGCTTGCAAATAAGACAACTTCCCACATATGTCACAATCTCCTTCATATTTCTCTACAAGAAAGACTTTCTCAGATCCTGGTATATTTTGTTGATTCCAAAATTGATAGTATACCTAGAGCGATGAGCTTCCTTTAAGATTTCTTCCTTCAACTCACTAATATCAGGTACACATAGTCTATCTCGGAATCATAGGATTCCATCAATGCAAATATTAAAATCATCTATGGAATCACGATTTAAGTCTTCGGCAATATCCATCAGGAATGGATCATTCATTTGCTCCTCTTTGATTTTCTTTAGGATTTCTAGTGGATCTTGAAAATATACTAACATCATTCGATTGCCCTAGACATAATGGTGGATATCGCATTGCTTCATACTCTCTAACATCTCCATTTCTTTAATCTATAATCTCTCCAAGAAACCTGTTCGGCAACTACGGGCATTGCTATGATGTTAGCTTTGCTAGGTTGACACTGAATTGAATTTGGCAATCATAATCCTTTAAGAAATCAATCTATCTCTTTTGTCTCATATTAAGCTCCTTTTGAGAGAATAAGTATTTGAAACTCTTGTAATTTGAGTATATTAGAAATTTCTCTCCATATAAATAATGTCGCTAGATTTTTAGCACAAAGACCATCGCAGCTAACTCTAGATCATGGGTCGGGTAGTTCTTTTCATAAATTTTCGGTTGTTTGGGCCCATAAGCAACTACCTATCCATGCTACATCAAAATGTAGCCTAATCCCATTAGGATGTGTCACAATAGACCACGAATCCTCCCGACCTTCAGGAATTGTTAGAACTGGAGCGGTTGTCAATCGAGCCTTCATTTCTTGGAAACTCTGCTCACATTCCTTGATCCATATAAATTTTGCCTTCTTCCTCATAAGCTAGGTCAAGGGTATAGCAATTCTAGAAAAGTTCTCCACAAATTGCTGATAATAACCTGCCATGCCCAGGAAGCTTCGAATTTCAGTCACACTAGTGGGTTGGCTCCAGCTAAAAATAGCTTCAACCTTCTTTAGATCACCCTAAATGCCTCCGTTAAATATCACATGATCAAGAAATACCACTTGCTCAAGCCAAAATTTGCATTTTTTCACCTTTATGAATAGCTTCTTCTCCCTTAGAGTTTGTAGCATGATTATTAGATGCACCTCATGCTCTTCATAACTCTTGGAATAAATCAAAATATTATCGATAAATACAATGACAAACTTGTCCAGATATTGTTGGAAAATTCAGTTCATGAGATCCATGAATGTTGCGGGAGCGTTGGTCAAACCAACGGCAAACTAGGAATTCATAATGGCCATATCTAGATCAAAAAGCAGTTTTTGGCACATTTTCCTACTTGATCCGCAATTGTTGATATCCAGACCGAAGATTGATTTTAGAAAATACTCGGGTACCTTGCAATTGATCAAATAGATCGTCAATATGTGACAACGGATATTTGTTTTTGATCATGATTTTATTCAGCTCATAATAATCAATACATAATAACAAGGTCCCGTCTTTCTTCTTGAGTAATAGAACAAGTGCACCCTAGGGAGACACACTGGGTCTAATAAAATCCTTCTCTAATAACTCCATCAACTATTGTTTGAACTCTTTTAATTCAGCAGACGCTATTCTATATAGTGCCATAGATTTGGGACCAGATTTGAGTATAAGTTCGATCTCAAATTCAATCTCCTAGTGTAGTGGTAAGCTAGGCAGTTCTTCAAAAAAACATTTACAAAGTCACACACCACTAGTATATCATTTGCCTGCATGCCATGGCTCCTAATAAAACAGGCATATGCGAGATAAGCTTGACACCTATTTTGAATGAGATGTCGAGTATGAATAGCTGAAATTAAATAAGACTTTTTTAGATGCCTTCCCCTTGAATATAGAACACCTCATGCCCCGGGATAGAAAAATGGACCTACTTATGAAAGCAGTATATACTAGCATGATTACTTGTCAACTCATCCATAACCAAGATGACATCAAAACCCTCCATCTCAAGTAAGATCAAATCTACAAGCAAGAGAATCTCATCCACCGGAATCATATACCTCGGGTACATGATAGGGTCTCCAAAGAAGAGACCACAGGTCTTGATATAAGAAGAAAATAATCAAGGATCTTCAAGGATGACTTTAGATGATAGGCAAATTGAGCAAAAATAAAAGAGTGCATGGATCCTGAAACAAATAAAAAATGTGCTGGAATGTCACAAATAGGGATAATACCTTCTAGCACATGCGGGCTGCCTCTGCCCCCTAGATAGATACAGCAAAAGTTTTGCCTTGCACCACAAGCTTCCTTGGTTTTGGCTTCGAGATAAGGTATTTTTTGATCAGGTGACCTTTCTATCCACAGTTGAAATACACCCCTATTAACTTGTAGCAAGGCTTTCCAGAGTGCCATTTCCCGCACTAAGAGCATGCGGGCTTTGATTGCTGTTGTGGCACAGGTGGAACAACCACGCTACTTTTCCCTTCATCAGCTGTCTTTGCTTTCTTTGCTGAACCTCCAGCCCCAGAGCTCGACTCTGTGCTCTGGCCTCCTCGATGTGCCCTCTTCTTGAAATATGCCTCCTTCTTGAGCTTCTTCTCATAAATAAGGGCACGGTTAAATACTTCTTCGTACATCCGTAGGTTCAGCGCTGATAGCTGCTTCGTGATATTATCTCGCAGTCTTTACTGAAACTTTCTTGCCTTCCTTACTCTGTTGTCCACCAAATAGGGAGTATAACGGGATAACTATGTGAACTTAGCATCATACTCTGCCACAATCCAATTTCCATGCCTTAAGCACATGAATTCCTCCTCCTTCTACTCACGAAGATTGATTGGGTAGTACTTCTCCATAAAAGTGTCCATAAACATATCCCAAGTGATCACATTTTCCGGCACACCAAAAACGCGCTTCTTTCATCTCCCACCAGTGGTCCGCCTCTCTCTCTAACCGATAGAATGCAAATAAGACCTTGTCGTCCTCGGGTTACCGGATCACAGAGAATAATTTCTTGAGTCTACAAATCCAAATGTCCATCTTAATCGGGTTTAACTCTCCCATAAACTCAAGCACCCGCTCATTGTTAAATTGATCGTAAGCGGATGGCCCTTGATTTGCTGGTGCAAGAGCTAGGGCTGTAACTGGTGCCACATTACGTTACACCATGGACTCCATAACCTCCGTCATACACCCCATTAGATTGAAATACTCTGCCTCTCGATCCATCTGATTAGGCCGAGTGTATTTTTCCGGTTGGCCATTCTATGATTCCTATTGTTCAAGTATATATAAACAAGTCAAAGCCTAGAATCTAAACTAAAATTACTGTATCAAAAGTTCTCAAAATATTAATCATAAACTTTCGCATCAAAATTGATCAACATAAGACGTCTCCTGAAAAAGATTCTCTGATATCATAATTATCATGTCCTACATTCTTATTTACTTAGTTTATTATTATCATCATGTTAGTGATAAAATCTCTAATCATACACAGGATCCTCAAAAGAATCACGTTAAAGATGGTGCCAACAATATACTATTAAGTACGATGTCGGGTCTTGATTATGAATGATATCTGCTAAAAAAATCCCAAACTCATCTTAGAAAATAATCTAAGGAAGAATAAAAAAATAACCAATATATCTGCAGAAGTCCTAACATCATCATATCATCATACATTCTCCAAAACTTGAAGAATTTACAACTTAATACATCATCACAAACTACAAAATCCTAAGTACAAACAAACTAAAATTTTTCTCTTTATTCTTGTTCATCAGCTATAAATTCCTGCGAGACATTTTGATGATAAGAAAATAATAAGAGAGTGAACAAAATATTAAGTAAGAATAAAATACACTAGGACATGCATATTTTATTGAAAATAAATTATAAGAAGAAATAGGAATCATGATACATGTAATATATATATATATATATTAGAAGCCTTTTTATGATACATTCACTTTCTTTTTTTTCTTATACATTTTTCTTATTTCTTACCAACACTTTTTACCTTTTCTAGCCTGAGAAACTAAGGTTAGTAAGTCTTACTAGCTAATAGAGCGTTTAATTGATATTTGAATTATGTTCAATCAATACAATCTAAGGCCATATCCTCCTTATTTATATTCCGAGAGTAGGATGATACTACCTATTGTCTTCCGATAGACGAAGCCTAAATCGCTCAGCGATACTCATTCAGATAACGATCTACATTATAATATTTATATAGTGTTTCTTGTATGGTTTTGCTGGTACGAGTATATATGGTTTTGCTGGTTTGAGTATTTCTACAAAAATCTAGCATTGTTGATAGTATAAACATGTTGAATGTGCTGTGAGTGCATTATACATTTATATCAGTATGTACGTACGGGAATAGGTGAGTATAATAGTGGGTGTGCAGCTGCTGTGCGTGTGTATTTTAAGTTGTGTGCAGAGTGTGTGTGTGTGTGTGTGTGTGTTGGCAGTGTGGGTGTGTGGATTAGCATTGTGTGTGTTGCCTGTGTGCGTATTTAAGTTGTATTTAGTGAGTGTGTGTGTGTGCGTTGGCAGTGTGGGTATGTGGATCAGCAGTGTGTGTGTGTAAATAAATGTGTTTGTATTTAGATGTGGATTTATGTATAGGATGTTGTATATGGAGCCATAATTGAGCTGTACGTTTATGGCTCTATATGTTTATATATATACATAGGGGTGGGTATGTGTGTATGTATGTGAGGGGTTCTGTTGCGGTTATTGTGGGTTTTTTCATGTGTGTTCATGTATATATATATATATATATATATATATATGGATAGCACTGGAATGTGTGTGCTGCTGTGTTTGGGGTGGCAAAATTATATGTGCATGGGGTAGCATATGTAGGATATATATTTACTTTGGGACTAGTTGTTTGTCAGGGGTTTGTTCATATGAGTTAATAGATAATTAAGTATTTTGTGGTATTAGTAATAGATTTCATATATTAGAACAAAATATAAGGGTGTTTAAATAATCTAAATTGATTAAATTAAATTTATTTTCGGATCATTGTTGTCTTATTATTGTCCAATGATCAATTTTCTTTGTGTTAGCATTGATCGTATACGTACGATCCTTGTGAGCATTGAACGACATTTCTACCATTTTAATTTGTAAGTCTTCTTGGCGTTAGCTTAGTTACATGAATATTTGGATTATTGGCTTCCTACGATTAAGGATAAGAATAGTATATGAAAACACTAAAATATCTAGTTGAATGGAAGGCTATGACATTTCAATGTAGTCTATACTTATTCGATACTAATTTTCATATCATGGTAGTGATGAGGTATATTATCAAATGTGGCGGGATGCTTATGGCCATGTAAACATTGTAGATCATGATATCAAGGATATTATGGCGAGAGATATTGGGTTTGACATAAAGAGACGCCTTTTATACCATGTCAAGTCACAAAATGAACATGTTGATGAGAATATCCGTACCCAATTGTGTCGGACAATAAGCGTGTGAGTGAAATCTTCCGTACCTAGTTAAGTCGGAGGATGAGCACACTGGTGCCTGTACTTGGTTGGACAGAGTCTTCATGGACCATGTATTTTGGTCAAAGTGCATTGATTAGCGTGTGCAAGTACCCAACTATCGAAAAATATATGTGGCCTTTGGTTCACAGTAGAGCAATATGATCCAGAACTTTGCTTTTGATATCTGATTATTATTAATGCCTCATGAGTTTGAGATTCAGTGGAATCCAAGAGTTACATTTAGTAGAATCTATTCTATGATAGTCTAATCAGTGGAATCCATATTCTTTATTATCGTTTGATTGATTGGTCGATCACACTAACATTAGGACTAGAAAATCCCTATTTATCTTTTGATATCAGATTTTGGAAAATTTTTGTTAGTTTATTAGTGCTCTTATTATCTTTGCGATACGTGAGTCAAATGCGACCTATCTTGTTTTGAGTCGTTTTTACGTTGTATTGTGGTGTCTTGGATACAGTTAGATTATTATATTTATATTACAATCTTTATATTTTTTATATCCGAGATATTTATTAGTTATTAAGTATTTTTTATTATTATCACTTGCTAAGTTTTGACTCACCATTGTGTTTTTTTTAGCTCTAGATTGAGTTGATACTATTTTTCTTGGTAGGGAAAACGTCCATTATAGCGGAAAAATTTAGGTAGAGAAGAAGATTCCAATGGCCAATAGACTTATTCCATTGAGTCAATTTGATTTAAATTGTCCCAGAATTTGCTATATTTCCTTTATTTAGTTTTTCCCATGCTACAACCCAGTTATTATCTTCTTTAGTTATGTTTTATGGATGTTTGATGAACCTATTACTTTTATAGTTGATGAATGATGAGATGATCAAAACATATGTATATATAAATATATATATATATATGAGATTGTACTTAGATTTTGTTTTTTACGTGAGCTGTTCGAGTCGTATTTGATGATTAGGGCTCACGTCGCCACACCCATGCCTCGACGGGCAATCTTAGGCTGTGCGATGTCGGACCTTAGATTGCAGGGGCCTTCTCCTGTATTGTGACTTTTGGACGGCCTTTTCACCATGGGTCTCAGTATCCGAGTCGGTCCATAGATGATGAACCCATCAATAGCCCCCTATGTCGGGTGATTTGAAATTTCAACCCTCAGCATGCAATGATGGGACATCATCATGCAGGCCCGTATACTTTCCTTTTAAAAAAAACCTTTTAGACTGTTGCTCTGATTGATAGGATTTGGGAGTGATTCTCTAGACTACTCCGATTCTCTACGCGGATGGCACTGGCAACACAATCTTCCGCAATAATGGCATGTCAATGTCCTCTTTCGGCTATAAGTTGGGGTGCTCACAACACCTTGCTCCATGAACTATCGACACCAAACTATGTGGCATGAATATTTAGAGCGGGTATGAAGCCTGCACAACTAACTGTCAAAGCAGCTGGAGATTGGGAGTTGGTGCTGAAGGCTTGTTTTTGACTGCTCTAGTTTCCTTCTCTTCATCCAGGCGCATCTTGGTCTCGCATAGCGTTGCGTGTGGCTTGGGCAGGTTTTCCCTTTTACTAGCTAGTGACGGAGAGCTCTTACTAATGCAACCCCGAGGATTGGTTGCTTGGCCCTTTTAGCTGAAGAGGTTAACATGTCGTCCCCTCTAGCTAAGTGACTCAATCCTAGGTAGTGCATGGGGTTTCATCCGAAAGCTATAGGTGGGGGTACATTCCCTGAGTTCACACCGAAGCTTAGACTATTGTCATCGCACCGGGTCTAGTGTTGCTGCACAAATTTGTGTGACTATAGCCAGTTTTGGTGGATGCTTCTCAAAATAGCACCGGTGCTTTGTGCATCGCTCTTGCTCGTAAGGGCTCTTCCTACTTCAGCAGCCGAGGTGGTGTGTAGGAGTATGATCTCTTCAACCGTTTGAAATGTTGTGCTCTTACCACTGAGATTTCATTCCATGGTTGTGTGCCTGTGAAGTAGGGCTTTAGTAATCATATTGTTATTTTATATACTTTTATTCCTTCATGATGTCACACGTTTACTGTCAAAAACTTGTACTTTGTAAATGGAATCGATGAATGGAATCACCAGACATTCTTTAACTTTATCGTGTGTCCCTAATATTATCACATGAGGTGAATGATCGAAGTACTTTGATTTTTCTTTCTCTACGGTTTGGATCTTTGACATTCTGACGAGCTGGCCCTCCGACATCCCGATCTTCTAATGGGTCGGTGCATGGCCACTCGACCTCAAGGTCATCTATACTACGTGTCATCCACTTGCAATTCTTTTATGGCAATGCCTCCAAATATTGTTGCTTTTCGGTGGGCTGAACAATGGATGGCTCAGTCTTCTGGTGGGTCAACACGTGGCCACTCAACCCAATGCTCGGTCAAGGTGGTGGCTGGCGGACCCAATCTCAAGCCTGCCAAGGTTGCCTGCTGTCTTCTTGTCGTTTGGATCTTTGACATTCTAATGGTTTGGCTTACAGATGTCTTGATTTTTTATGGGTTAATCATCAGCCTCTCGACCAAACGCCTAGTTAGGGAGGGGGACAGTCGTCCTCACCTCAAGTTTGTCAAGGCCGTGCGCTGCCACATTGCAAGTTCTAGAAAGTGATGCACCAGGCATCATTGCAAATGGACGCTTCTAGAGATCAACGTTGGATAGTCGTTGCGTCAGCCAGAGTGGTAGAGTTGCGGTAATTGGTGGCGGGTTGGGCGAGGATGCAAGGCGATGTTTGTCATAATGGCGCCTACAGGCAGATTTGTTGGAGAGTGATACGGTGAAGACACGCGTCACTCACCATTATAGCAGCGCGACCCTTCAACTTTGCTGTGATATTGTTCTAGGTAGTTGTTTCGTCTATTTAAGCGGTGTTCCCTCATTTGTTTTGGCATTCTTTAGTTTTGCAGATATCTCCGCCCTTTACTCTTTGTTTCTTTTTTTGGCCGCTATGCTTGGAATTGCTCATTAGGACATCGATGATATTCTGGCTTCATTTGCTTCATCGTCCCTCATGGCTTCGGTGATCTCGCCTGAGGTGGGAAGCGACAATGAGTGCATGATGGAGAACGCCATAAGAGGCGACACGGGGAGCGAGGTGGTTGTCAAGGAAGGGCATCACCCAAATACCTCGACTCCTGAGCCCCAGAAGGGCATCACCCAAGGGTACCTCTTTGGGTGGAAAATGTTGTGTTTGTGAGGGAGAGAGATAGCTCACTTGCCCCGCACGTATACCAATCGGTTCACTAAGGAGATGGAACACCAAGTTACTGCGGCTATGACCGAGGTGCAATTGGGCTCGTAGCGGGTTAGCCATCTGGACCGAGCCTTGTTCGAGTATGAGGAAATATCATGAGAGCTCATCGGGATGAACACTCAAGCTTTGGATTGAATTGCGTCACTCGAGAACAAACTTCTGAAAACACGATGGCAGCTCGTGGGTGCTCAGAGAGAGAATGCCTGGCTTAGAGGTGGACTTTCGTTAGGAGTGCCTTCGGGTGCCGATCAGGAGCCTATGCCACACAAACGGGGGGATTCCCAACCCTAAGAAGGTTTTCCAATTAGGCCGTAGATGCAGATTGCTTCTTGTATCTTATTTTGGAGCCACTAGATGCTCTTGGATGTACATCTTGATTTTTTATGAGATAGTTAGGTCATTTTGATTATTGTTGCTAATGTCATTCTTGATAAATTGAACTTCTCTATCGAATGATGCTTTTACTATTTTTCGCCTGTCAAATAAACGTTGATGCTATCGTCTCCAGGCTTGCCTAGACGTGTTCATCTGCTTGTGTTCTTCTCAGCTATCATAGCCCAGGGGAGATGCAATTGCCATCCAAACCTCACGGCTACCATTGACGGGCTTTAACGAGTGCGTCTAACTAGTTGCACTCACCCCTGCCAGGAGGAAGCCATGGCACTAAGAGAGGATGGTTGCCGACTAAGCTTTAATGCCATCATTGTTGAGCTTGTGCTAGCCTAGGTTGTCCCCTACATGTACTCGTCAATGCTCAGTCCTATTAGAGAACGTTGTGGCTTTCATACATCTAGTCCTAGTCCACCAACCATTGTAGATTGATGGTGTTTATCCCTTCAAGAGGAAATTGTCACACACATGTTAAAAAGCCTTTAAGGTTTTGAGTTTGACTGCACATGGGCCGCTCAATGATGGGACCGAGGTTCAAATTTGATTACGTATGGGTGGCTCGGTATGGGATCGAAGTTCAAATCCGATCCTATATAGGGCTACTCGGTACGGAATCAAGATTTAAATTCAACTATCTTTAGGCCGCTTGGTTGCTAGAACAAAGGTTCAAATTTGACCATCTCTGATCCACTTGGTTTGGGACCAACGTTTGGTAACATGTGAATGGAAATTTACCCATCTTAGGAGCAGTCTAGGTCATATGATTTTTACAATATTATACAAGCATTTGTATGAGCAGATAAACAATTAAAAAATAGTTATTTCATTTATTAGAGCCTAATTCAAGCACTTAGTATGATGTATACAAGACTTACCTAAATTTAGCATGGAATCGTCATTGATATTTATGGTGGATGGTGCGCTATGCCCTTGGGACTAGGTGGCCACTATAGCCAACATGCGACATGCAGGTGACGGGGGTGGACTTTGGTCGTTGAAAGGGAAGTGTTTTCTAGCATGGAATGCCACAAGCAAAGGGGGTCCGAGGGCTCGATCCTCCCGGTGGGCACTCGAGATAGCTTTTGACGCTACATCGAGAACTTACGATACCAGGGGAGCCCAATGATGTGCAAAAGTTATCCAGGTGGAATGCCAATTCAAAACTTTAATTGATGGAGTCCAGGTATTGCTCTTGGATACTGCAAGGAGATGGTGTTGATCAAGTCCTTGTCCTAAACGGTTACCTGGCTAGGTCGGCAAAGTATTACCTGAGGCCGTGGAGTTCCTTCTCGAGCAGGGGGTCCCCAGCCATTGCAGGAATGGCATGGGCTATGCTGCTCTCGGCTTTCATTTCACCACTTATAGCTCTATTGATCTTTTGGTCGGCAGTGGGCCCTATCACCCGTGGCTGCTCAGGCCATGAGGTCGTTAGGCCATTGGCTTTTCTGCGGATGCTAGTCCGCATCGATTTGATGAGGTGCCAAAGGGCGGTGCCCCCAGTAGAGCATCTTCGGACAGACACAAGTGGTCCGAAAAAGGGTGCTGATCTGTACTCCGAGTGCTTGCACGCCCTGGGGCCAGTTGTCAACATAGTTACCCGCTGAGGGGATGCTTCTAGCTGGTGTGGTGCATAATTAGTCAAGCATGTCGAGTCCCATCATGAGTATAATGACAACTTTTGAAGGATCTGCTATTCTACATGGGACCGATGCGGGGCACTCTCGTGGGATCAACCTTGCCAAGCCACTGGGTTGGTCCTTTCGTTCCAGTGAGGCCTTTCGGAGCATAGGCTGGATATTCTAGGAGCCCTTCTCGTCTTGTGCTTGTCATCTTAGCGACAGGATGACAAAGAGTCTGTGGTTGCCACTAGAGCCTTCCTTGTTGTCGGAAGGTTATCGGCCATCTCGGGGATGGTGAATGAATCATCGCTCTGGATTTTTGTTCTATATTTTGGGACCTGGTCATTCTTTTCACCGGGAGTGGACCCTGTTGCTTTTATCCTCCTAAATACCGAAGTCATCAAGCGGATAAGATTTTCCTTGGCAAGTGGTCTCTTCTTCCAGCTCCTCCTTTTGGGAGTTTGAGATTTGTGCATAGGAAGAGGAAGCCCCCAGCTGTTGACCGTCAAGGCGAGCGTATGGGACCCATAGCCGCTTAAGCGTGATGTCCAATGTAAGATCGAATATCGCCATGGCTACCCATAGGGTTGTCGCCATGGGAGGCGATATCTTCATTAATGTAAAGGCTAGAGCAAGAGTATCGACCGTGCTTGTTTCCTTATAATGAGGCAGAAAGACATTTTAGTCATTTTCCACAGACGATACCAATGATATCTCCCTAGATCCAAGTTGTTATACCGATTAGAAAACTGTTCAATCTTCTATGTTGGGTCAAATTGAAGCCGATCCAATCCCCATCTCTTTGAACCTAGAGCCTATGTAACACAACTAAAAATATGAGATCAAATGATTGGTAGAACTTGTTTCCCGGTATATCCTTCAACGCACAAGTTAAATATCTTTTCAAAAAAATAGAAAGATACGATAATACCCGAGAATGCATGGATGCAAGTAATGGAGATTGAGTGTGAGTGTTCCTGACCAAGAATGGCTTAAGGATGTGCCCAGTTGAGGGACAGTTTAGAAGTGTATCCGGTTGAGGGGCTGCTTAAAGGTACGCCCAACTAAGGGGTGACTTCGAGAAGCATTTGGAGGACCTATCTCCTGAAAGAAGGGCCTCTTGAAAGGTGAGATGACCTCCTGGATGGATTGGAGGGTAAGCTTCTTAGAAGGATTGAATGGCAGGCCTTCTAGATGGATTGGAGAGCTAGTCTCCTTGAAAGATTGGATGGTAAGCCTTCTAGAAGGATTGGAGGACATGCCTCTTGGAAGAATTAGAGGGCATCCTAGAAGGACTGGTAGGGTAGGCCCCTTAGATGGATTGGAGGGCACGCCTCCTAGAAGGGCTGGCCTCCTGAAAGAATTAGAGGGCAGATTTCTCGGATGGAGGACATCCTCCATATGGAGGGTGGCTCCTGGATGAAGTGCATCTCCTCACCAGAGGATGACTCCTAGATAGAGAGCAGCTCTTGGGCGAAGTGCATCTTCTTGACGGAGGGTGGCTCCTATAAAGAGGGCTGGCCTCCTGAATGACCTCCTAGATAGAGGGTTGGTCTCCTGGGTGGAATCTGTAGTGTCTTTGTTCTCATTCATTTTATGTCTATATCTTAGAGCTCTCTTCTCTGGATTCAAAGTTCTCCCCATTTTCTCATGAAGGAAAAGTTGTATACTTATAGTGAGAGTGCAAGCTTGGTTTTGCCTTGGATGCCAAGGCTAGTGACAACTGTCTACCACAATTCGTTGAACTACTCCTGCCATTCTAAGGAGATGCAATATCCAACGGATCTTCTGCAGAGATTTGTTGAGCTAGTTATGGCAAGCTATCGTAGCAATGCATGGTAGTTGGCTATTTAGGGAGATCGTGCAAATCGTGGATGAATATTTTTGAAATATCTATTAGGTTTGTGCTGATCAGTTATGAAAAGTTTTCTCAGCATGTAGGAAAAGAATTGTGGGCTATCTTAATGGGGTCGTTCATGGCGAAATGTTGGGCCAGCCCGTGCCTCGGTGGGTGATATTGGGCTGTGCGATCTCGGACCTTCGGCTACAGGGACCCTTTTCTAAATTATGACTTTTAGATAACTTTTTTACTATGGGTTTCGACATTTGGATCAATCCATCGATAACGGCCCCATCAATTACTTAATATTTAAATTTTTACTTTTAAACCTTTTAAACTTAGTAGTTAAAAGAAAGAATAAAATTATGCTTCTATCATCCCTGCTTCCAATGGATTTGGGGTGTATCTATTTAAGAGAGATTAATTTAATTTTTTTATTATAATAATTTATTTAATATTAAATAGTTAAAAATTTTTTAAAAGGATTGACGGTGTTTTTAGAAAAATGACATAATTATTCAGTTAATATGGGATGGCTTGTGAATGGGAAAGATTGAAAAGAGGGACTCTTGAGGCGGCATGGAACATATCGAAGCTCCCTTGGGCGCGTAAACCACGCTGCAATGTCCTCGCGCATAATACCCCGAGGACTTCAGCTAACGGTTTCCCCCCAATTGTCAATCTCTTTTACAGCTGTCAACGACTCCCTTCAAAACAACCGCTTACAGAATGCTCGCAAGCTTTTTGATGACAACCCCACGTCTCAAAATATAGTTTCGTGGAACCTAATGCTGAAAAGGTGCATTAGCAACAGCGAAATTCACCATGCTCAAGCGGTGTTTGATAAAATGCCTGTGAGAGATATTGTATCTTGGAACTTGCTTTTGGGTTTGCAGAAGAACCAAACCCCGAGATTATATCAAAGTTATCTAGAACTGCAGAGAATTGGCCTTCAACCAACAGAATACACCTTTTCTATGGTCATTACCGCAATTTTGGGTACCGTTTTCAGTGTTTTGACCCCCCAGCTTCATGCCCAAATACTTCAATTTGCTCTCAATTGGAATGTCTTTGTTGGGTCTGCTTTGATGAGAGGGTATACAAATTTGAGGGATCATCATGCTTTGTCTAGAGTGTTCAATGAGATACTGGATAGAGATGTCACCTCATGGAACGCGTTGGTTTTGGGCTATATGGATTTGGGATTAACAAGTGAAGCTCAAAGGGTTTTCAACACGATGCCTGATAAGAATGTAGCCTGTTGGACTACCATGGTTCATGGGTATTTGAAGAATAAACAAATTAAAAGAGCTAGATATTTGTTCAATAGGATGAAGGAGAGAAATGTGATCTCCTGGACAGCAATGATTTGTGGGTACGTGAAAATTAGCAGGTATTCAGATGCTCTGGTGCTTTTCCGTTCAATGATGGAGTCTGGGATTCGACCAAATCATTTCACATTTTCAAGCGTATTGGATGCTTGTTCCAGGTCTCCTTCACTTCTTCTGGGTGAGCAAGTTCATGCAAACATCATAAAATGTATTATACTATTTGATGTGATACTGTCAACTGCCCTTATGGAAATGTATGCCAAGTGTGGAGATATTGAAGCAGCATATTGCATCTTTGAGTCCATGGCCATGAAAAACTTAGCGTCATGGAATTCAGTAATAGGAGGCTACGCAAGGCATGGACTAGCAAGGAGAGCTTTGGAGGAGTTCCACAGAATGTCAGCAAACAGTGGTCTTACGCCTAATAACATTACATTTGTTAATGTCTTATCAGCTTGTGTGCATGGAGGGCTTGTAGAAGAAGGTGAAAGGATCTTTAGTTGTATGGCACCTATCTATGGTGTACAACCAGATATGGAGCATTATGCTTGCATGGTGAATCTATATGGAAGAGCAGGTTATCTAGATAAAGCAGCTGGAATGATTAAAGGGATGCCATTAGAGCCGGATGTGGTTGTATGGGGTGCATTGCTTGGAGCATGTGGCTTACATTCTAACATTGAACTTGGTGAACATGCTGCCGAGGCAATCTGCAACTTGGGGAAGGATCATCCAGCTGTCTATTCCGAGCTGTCCAAGATCCTTGGTGAAAAAGGGATCTGGAGCACTGTGATTGAGTTGAGGAATGTGATGAAAGAGAAGGGTGCAAAAAAGCAGAAGGCAGGCAGTTGGATCATTTGAACGACATTTGCATACCCTGTCTGGTGGATATGAATTCTAGGTACTTGCATCATCCTCTTGACACGAATAGGGAGTTCGGGTGACCTGGGAGGGAGGGAGGCCGTGAAACATTTTTGAGCTTGAATGAGCACTACTTGCAAACACGGAAGATGCCCTCATTGTTGGTCTGTGGGGATCAAGGCTGACGTTCTGATATACGGTTAAACAAGCTTGGATTGAAGGAATTATGGTCCATGGAAGCTTGTGTCGGTAACAAGATGTGGCTTAGTTATGTATATACTAGGGAGATAACAAAGAGATGTATCAGATCGATCCGTTTTTTTGGAAAAAATAAGTTACCCCAGCGCTGCCACATGTTGACGATTAATGGGAAATAGCAAGGGCTTTGTCAAGAGTTTGCAGTGCTACAGCAGTCATGCATGAAGACTGGGATTCCAACACAGAAGCACCTAAGAGTGAGTCCCTCCAATGCAATGCGAGGGGTCGTTGGCTCATAAAAAAGAAATCAAAACTTTTAACAGCAAGTATTGTAAGATTTCTATCCAGGTAATCCTCGCAAATCATTCTGATCGGAAAACCCATTAATCTGAGCAGTTGTTGCATTCTCGTCCAATTCTCATCAAGCTTCCTCTACCCCCTGAATCAGCACCTTTCATATGAGCAGTCTGGGTTTTAGCCTTAGACTTAATGACAAAGATTTGCCTACCTCACCGTAACCGAGGAGTTGATCTTATTATCCATGCCTGCCTGCATCCCTCCCTCCTAAGGTTAGCAGGCCATGCGCCCATGCAATTGGATTCTATGGTTTTTAATTTTGTTCCACACCATTAGATTTGCCGACACTTTCTTTTCGCTTCGTGTTTTCGGCAGCAGAGAGTCAGTTAAAACAGTAAAAGGCCACAATATCAGTGTAAGTCAGATAGACTTAATCTAATTTCTGTTGGAATTGATATCGGTGGAGGCCGATTTTCAAGCATTTACTTTAAAAATATATTAAGCTAAACCCGTATAATTTCAATACTTTATAATATTTTACATCCTCTAAGCTTATTCTTTGCTTTTAAGCAAGCCAATAAGTTCTAGTATGTATCCCCAGTGCATCCTTCTTGCTTGTAATGTTCAGCAAATGATCCCATTGTAATTTCATGGGCAAGGTAAAGCAGATTTCTTCTTTTCTTTCAAATTGTAAGTCCCTAAGCAGCACAGTCATCATCTACAGCAAATGACGAAACATTATTCTCCAGATGTTCCGAAGTTTGTACCACTAGTGGATCTGCTTTTAAGAAGATCATTATGCTTTGTTATCCAATAATATTGTTGCAGGCTGCATTAAAAGGCCGGCAAAAGGACAGAATCTGATACCAACGCCATGGGGTGTAACTTCAGGGCCTGCATTTAAATTGCCACAGCTGCTAGTGATGGAGCCATTAGCAATGCCTTCATAGTACGTTCTAGGCAATTATCAATGTCAATGTGATAAGTTGTAGACAGAAGCTGTGTAAGAATTGCCGCATAAGCATGATCAGGCAGCCCCAAACGTCTCAGCAGTTCTATACATAGACGTCGCTCCTGCGTTATAAGTAACTGCGGTATTTCTAATTCCATTGACGGGAAGCATTTTCTCAGCCCAGATATCATCAGTTGATTACCCCACCTCCAAACGCTGTACATAGCTTTGGCCTGACAATCAGGATAGCTCCTTGTAGCGTCCACGCTGGCAAGAAATGACGACATGAGCACAAAACAGGAGTAGTTTGGCTGCCATCATTAGCAAGAAGCAGGATTTGATCACAGAATCACCATGTTTATAACAATGAAACCAGCTAAATATGGTACAAAATAATCCATTGATAACCTTCCACAAAGTAGGCATACAAAGAAGAAAAAAAACAAGAAATATTGACGCAACACGAGATATTGATGCAAGCACATAGAGTAGTCCAAATAAAAAATAGAATATATCCTGGGTCTTTTCCTATCTCCAGATCTTGTTATCCTCTTCTTTCTCCCGTTTCTTGGAGAGCCTCTCCAGAACACGCCTTGCCTCACAGTTGGGGAAGTTTGTAAGATCATAGTAGTGTGGTGCTATATCAATGAGCCTGTTTCCTCAAGAAAAAGTGGGCACCATAAATCAACTTTTTTATACAGAACCTAATCCCAGACCATATAAAATAAAATGAAATAGCATAGGGAAATCTAACCATTCACCACGAATATCTGTCACTGTTCGAATAAAATTCCTGCTAGTCAACACATATTCATTGTAGATAACCCATTCTGGCTTGTGATCGAGGCAATTGGAAGGATGCAAGTGAACCACCTAAAGAGAATGATAGGAGGGTGCAACAAAATGGGCTCAGTTCAGTGAGAATATACAGTACACTTTCATCAACATAGAAAATTACATGGACGGATTGGAAAGAGAATCATCCTACTCACTTGATTATCTTTCACAGTCAAGTAGTGCCCAGTTCGCTCCAAATGAGCTACTTGCATAAAATACCCGGCTAGCATAGCCTTTCTTATGTTCACATAGTAATCCCGGCTGTTGAAATCTGTGCTGCATAACTTAAGGTTGAACCTGGCCATGATGCGAACAAGTTGCTGCCTCACATTATCTGCAGCCTTTAATGCCCTATGGTTGACAAAGTTCTCGTAGCACCAAGACGGATCCTCGTCTGCAGCCATTTGCAATTATGCAGTGTTAAACCAAGATCACTCATTCAGACAAAATAGCCAACGCCCTTTATGGGATATAAGGCTTTGTTATTGTTGTAGCATTAAGACATAAGTGACTAAAGAGAAGCGAAGAACAAGACTTACTGTTCTGCTTGAATGCATGGTACACGTTCAGCAGAGTTAAGTGATCCCCATCAATGTGTCCGAACCTGGATTTTGCTTCATCTGCAGCTTTCTGGGCCTCCCTAGGCCGCACAAAGCAATTGGGTACTAAATAAAGACATTGTCATCACAGACGAGGCCCAGGGAAGGTCAGCAGATGCATAGAGGCGAGACCAGACAATTTGCTTCATGAGAGAATACTGAGAAACTGGAACTATCTGCATAAGCACTTACTTAGAAATTCTACTGTGCATGCCAACCAGGGGCATGGAACCCACACTAGCGACTAGACAGTTACTTAATTAGAGTCCCTTTCACATTCTGATGCACTGTTGCATGTGGCAAAGCCTGGCTACATATGCACAGACATCATCTATGCATGCACCAGAACACAAAAGGCGTGCTATGTGTGGTAAATCACCCTTTTGCAGCCACCGGTTATGGACTGCCATCTAAAACAAAGACAGGACTCGACAAACAAATCTGAATAACAAGACAAAAGAAACCCATACCTGAAAGGGTGGCAGATATAGAAAGGATCTCATTTGAGCAATTGAACTCAGGACTAGCCACGAGCATCTTTGCCATCTGGGGATCCAATGGGAACTCGCTCATGATCTCTCCTAGCTTGGTCAAGTTGCCCTCCTCATCCAATGCTCCCAGATAGTTAAGCATCTCTAATGCTCGCATCAGTGTCTCAGGGGCTGGGGGATCCATAAAGTCAAAATGAACCAGATCATCTATACCCAGTTTCTTCAATGTGAGAACCGTGTTTGCAAGATTTGACCGCAAAATTTCAGGATAGGTCTGAGGATGAAGATCGGTTTCAAAACTTTTCTCCGTGTAGAGCCTAAAGCATTTACCAGGTTGTGTTCTTCCAGCACGACCAGCTCTTTGATGTGCACTCGCTTTTGATATAGGAGAGACCAATAAAGATTCAACACGTACACGAGGATTATAAACCTTCTGTTTGGAAAACCCAGGGTCGATGACATAAACTATACCATCAATGGTTAGGGAAGTTTCTGCAATGTTTGTAGACACCACAATTTTTCTCCCAGGAGGCCCACCTTCGACAGATGGAGGGGGCGCAGGTTCAAAAATCTTCTGCTGCATAGCTGGAGGAAGAGTGGAATACAGTGGAACTACTTTCAAAGGGCCAACTTGATCGCCCAAATTGGCAATTTCTTTTGTTATTTTGCGGCATGCGTCCTCTATCTCTTCCTCCCCAGTAAGAAAAACAAGTATGTCACCAGGAGGTTCACACATGTGTATCTGCACTACAGTCCTAATAGCTGCTTCCAAGTAGTCTCTCTCAGGCTCCTGGGTATAGAAAATCTCCACAGGATGAAGCCTTCCAGGAACTTTCATAAGGGGTGCACCATTAAAATAGTCTTGAAATTTTTCGGCCTCAAGTGTTGCACTCATAACAACAAGTTTAAGGTCTGGTCGGTTTCTCAGCACTTCCTTCAAAAGCCCAAAAAGAACATCTGTCGCCAAGGTTCTCTCATGAGCTTCATCAAGGATAATAACTTTATACCTCTCCAGAAGTGGATCTGTCATTGCTTCTCTCAAAAGCATACCATCTGTTAAGTATCTGCAATACATAAACAGAGTTAATTGAAACAGAAATATATACCAATTACATACACATAATCTTGAACGAGGTACTTATTGAGGGTTAAATCCATACTTCAAAACTGTTCTTGAACTGCTACAGTCCTCAAAACGAATGCTGAACCCGACTTCTTCTCCAAGGGTTACATCCATCTCTTCTGCTACTCTGCGAGAAACAGACATTGCAGCCACTCTACGTGGCTGAGTACATCCAATCATCATCTTCCGGTGTCTATCTTGAGTTTCTATCTCAACAGCTTCCAAAACAAATTGTGGAATCTGTCAAACACACGTGCTTCAATCAGTCAAAGAATGCTGCTGAAATATATATAGCAACAGTAAATAACCAATCTGCAACTCGTTCCAACTAGGTACAGCACATCACATGATTTGTGAGCCCCCTCCAACACCCTCTCCTCCAAAAGGCCAAAAGGAAAAAAAAAAACAAGAGATATAGTACCTTTATTTTTTCTTAAATAAAAAATGGATATTACCTTGAATACAAATATCTAGCATCTATACAGCAGTTTATATTCCAACATAAATGCAACATGCTAAGATAAACAACTTCAGCCTAAATATATCATGCGCCTCCTATAACAGGAGAAATTACAGCAAGCAGAATTTGCTTCCCCTGTTTGTCAAACAAGATTATCACATACAGCAGGCCAGCAAGAAATCATTTAAAGCTGATGGCATATAAAGATGTACTCCTATAAAAATATCAAAAGGACATTCAAACAGATTTTAATTGAAACGTGTGAGTCTGGATTTGGCTGCAGAAAGGATGCAAGCAAACACAAAGGCAACAAATCAAGATATTCTCATAAGTTGCAAGCATTGTGCACGGCATAATGCCAAACATCAAAATAAGTACAAATTTAGCAGTGAGTAAAATGATAAACAATATAGGGGCAGCTACTTCAGCTACTAAGATAGAATTTTTAGCTGCTGGTTGTCATATAAAATGCATCTTCTTAGATGAGAACAGACATGCCAAATGTGACTGCTATTTTGGTGATTAGAGAAAGAGGATGATTATCGCATGACAACAAAAAGACAACCACTATTGAAGTATTCCTTAAATGTTCTTCCACATTCAAAGGAAATAATAACCATACATCTCACCTACAAATAGAACATTATTTTCCTCTCGATTCATCAAAGCTGTTCAAGATTTCCAGACTACCTTAAGTGTGAGATCCCGATCCCGAAATATAATTTATGGAATAATTAAGTTGATAATAAACATGATTAGACTTAAGAACAAAGAAAAAATGAGTACCGAGGCAAAAAGGAGCAAATAGGAAAAAAAGATGGGATCGGCGCTCGAGCATCATGAGGCGCAAATCTATGAGAAGGACTACTCAAGGCTCGCCCAAGGCAAGGTGAGAGCAGGAAGGGTTTGCAATGGCTGCGCTCGAGCGCTAACCTAGGCGCAAAAGTGCGAGAGGGAGCGCTCGATTGGCACTCAAGCGCCAGTCAGGGACATAGCACGTGATCCCTCTTTCTTCTGTTTTAAAAGAAGATTTGAGGGAGAGAGGAGAGCAGAACGACAGAAAGCATGAAGAGGAGAAGGAGAAAGGGAAAAAAAAGAGGAGAAGAGGAGAAATCTACCGTTCCGATCCGATCCAAGTAAAAATAACAGTAGAGCAAGCTAAGGCAAGTGTACCCCAGGACATTACCCTCTGTTTCACTGCATTTCTGTATCTTTGAACATGTATTTAAACCCTAAATTTATGTTTATGCATGTTTTATGTAAATAAAGCATGTTTCTGTAAATTAATCGGATAGATTTCAAATTTAACTGTATGTATCGCAATATAGGGCTTCAGTTTCATGATTGTACACGCTTTAGGTGTCCGATTATTGTTCGAAAGCTCTGCGTCAAACCCTAGGTCAAAAATTAGGGATTGATGATTAAGTTTCCCTGAATCCTGTAATATGTTAAGGCCTATGAGGAAATCTTAGTCTGAAAAGTCTCATAGGAATATACTGTAGAGCTTCTGAGATGTTCAAAAACTATCTGAAGGATCTCCGATTAAAGTTTAGTCTAAAAAGTCACACGGGAATATAATAGAGAACTTCTGAGATGTTCTAAAGCTATCTGAAGGATCTCCGATTAAGGTTTATTCTGAAAAGTCCCATAGGAAAGCACCGTTAATCTTCTAGGGGTATTCTAAAGTTATTTGAAGGATTACCGAATAAGGTTTAACTGGCCGACAGAAATACGATAAGTTAAGGATTAAAGAATAAGAAGAAATGTATGAATCTCAAGATGGAAATGCTAATTGGAGATTTGATGAGGTTTATCTGACAAATTACATTTGAGAAATTAATCTGAAACTGTATCATTAAGTCATAGAGAAACTTTGAAACTGACTGAAGGTTTAATCGTATAAATTGGAAAGGTTTTAGTGGTCAGGAGAATCATAACTAAGGAAATAAGAATAAGAATGTCTTCCGTTAAGTAAATCAGTAGGATTCCAGTATAGCTAGTCCATGACCTCGTCCTAAGGTTGCTACATCGAAACACTGAATAATAGGCATCAAAACTGTACTAAATAATAGCTAATCGAACTAAAGAAACCATCCTGCCATCAGAATATAAAGTATGGAGGGTATGTAAGGAATTAAACTGAACAGAAATCATCCTACCATCGGGATGTAAAGTATAGAGGGTATGCAATTGATTAAATTGAACAGAAATCATTCTGCTATCGGGATGTAAAGTATAGAGGATATGTAAAGGATAAACCGAATAGAAACCATCCTGCCCTCGAGATGTAAAGTATTGAGGGTTTGAAAATAATTAAATTGAATAAGAACCATCCTACCATCGGGATGTAAAGTATAGAGGATAACAGGTTTAAAAGGAAACTGAAAGTTCTGAATATGAATTCTGAACAGAGAACTAGGATAATGTTCTGAAATATGAATCTTGAACCGAAAACTAGGTTAATGTTCTGAAATATGAATTCTGAACTGAGAACTAGATTACTGTTCTGAAATATGGATTCTGAACTGTGAACTAAGATAATATTCTGAAATATAAATTCTGAACTGAGAACTAGGTTAATATTCTGAAATATGGATTCCGAACTAAGAACTAGGTTACTATTCTGAAATATGGATTCTGAACCGAGAACTAGGCTAATGTTCTGAAATATGGATTCTGAATCGAGAACTAAGCTAATGTTCTGAAATATGGATTCTGAACTGAAAACTAGGTTAATGTTCTAAAATATGAGTTTTGAACCGAGAACTAGGCTAATGTTCTCATATATGGATTCTGAATCAAGATTTAGGTTAAAGATTCTAATATATAAATTCTGAATCAAGAACTAGGTTAAAGATTCTGAATATAGACTCTGAACCGAATTCAGAATTAGGAATTAAGGATCTGAAATCATAGGTTTACTAGTATTCTGCACCGCAATAGGTTTCCTAGTATTCTGCATCGTATTTATACTTCTGTTCTCTCGCCTACATGCATGAATTTTCCGCATCCCTTTTTAAGTTCTCTTCTAAAAATATGTATATGTTCTGTATGTATATAAAACTGTATGTTTTTACTATTTTGAGTACATTTGCTAAGTCGTTAAGCTCACTCCTTGCTTTCTGTTCTCCCCTCCAGATAAGCAAAAGTTTAAAAAAGATCGAAATTAGATCTAGCTAGAAGAAAGGAAAGCTCGTAAGTTTTGAAGACCCTGAAGGACCTCAGTGAATCAAAGGATTCTAAATTCTTGTAGCTAGCATTTTAAATAAACATTGTGTATTATGATAGTATGAAATGATGCTACATTGTGATGACATTATGATGAATGTTTTGTTATTGCTTCTGCAGGGATTCTGTTAAGGATATAAATGTTTCCGCTATTCTATTCTTTGGATTTTATACAGGTCATAGATGGCATTTCTATTATGGATTCTGGTATAATAGTTAGGATTGTTAAAATAAAACCATAAATGGCATTTGTGATCCTGTGTTATGCGCGTTGTAGGATGGATTGTGGTATTAGATTAGATGTGTGCTTTTACAGATTGTTTAATACAGGTTGTATTTTTTGTTTTGATCTAGGCGTAAAGGAAACTCTGCCCAAATTTCTATAGAAATTAAATATTAAATTTATGGACTTTGTTTTGTATATGACTAACGGAAAGTCCTATAAGAATTAGGATCCGTTTCGTCACATTAACTTCCTCAACTGGCATGAATTTATCCAAGTGACAAAAGCAAGCATTGCCGGCTACCGAAAGGTTTAATTTTCAGCTGCTGCTTGCAAGATATGACACAGAGATTCTTAATAATAAAAGGTTGCGAACAGCAGCTGCTGTTCTAACCAATAAAGATGGAATAAAATGAATAAAAAACGAGGAACCAAAAAATCAATTTCTTTGCTGGGAAACAATCCGGATTATCTCCATCAACGATTACCATTAATTCTCCCGTGCAACAAATGTCCCCTTTTTTTCGCAGGAAAAGATTTTCAATTGTATCAAATTCTTTCCTATGCAACAAAAGGAATTTCAAACTATAACCAATTTCAGCTACACACCGAAGAAAAACATTCATGCCGTAATCGTCAAATTTCCAGGGTTCCATGATAAAAATTAGAACTGACCTGGGTAGTTTTACCGCTACCAGTTTCACCGACCAAGATAAGGATCTGATTAGCTCTGAGAGCTTGTAAAAATTCCTCTTTCTGCTGCCAAACAGGAAGCGACTTCCTCTTCTCCAAAATATCAAAGTACCTCTGCGAGTACTCCTTGCCATTCCACCGATTAATCGACGGTACCATATTGCTGGCATTGACGTTGTTACCCGCAATTGCACCGTTTGCCTTCGCGATTTTTCCGCCAACCGCTGCCTCGTCGATCACGTCGAACAAGGTCACCTTCCTCTTCCTCTCTGTACCCATTCCAAACCCTAATTTACACTGCAAATTTCTAGCAGCAATAGCCCAGCGTTAAAAACCGAACAGGGTATTGGAGAGAGTTTTTTTTTCTTGCCCTAATCTGAGAAGCCTGGAACTGGAAGAGATTTAGAGGGTGACGTACCGCCTTTAAATCTTGGGAGGGGGAGAGGCCGTGAGAGGGGAGAGACGATTCTGGATTTGCAGAGGAGTCCTTTAGTTCTGTCTATTTAATTAGGAAACTCCCCCAACGAGGGATCCGGAGGTGCTTATAAAATTTACACGGGATTATCAATAATGAAGTTTTAAAATAGTATTATTATATAAATTATAAATAAATATTAATAATAAAAAAATCATTTCAATAATTAGTATCACTTATTATAGAATAATAGTAAGAAAGTAGAGGGAGAATAAATTTTATGAATGCAAATATGTGATTGGAGGGTAGTATTTACAATTCTTTTATTTTTTTTTTAATTAAAAACTTCAGGCAACAGTCAATTCGAAGAGCCAACAGTTTACGCACATACACGTGGGCCATGCCATGCCAACATGTAGGCCTATTATTTTCTAATCTGCCACGGCCACAAAATTAAATTATACTTAGTATAATTTAATAGTATTTATAAGAGGCTGGGTTAGGCTATATGTGTCAAGCTGTATTGGGTCGTGTCATAAAAGATACGATCTATTTATTACCTCTGAAGCGTATATAAAGAGAATTAACTCTCATTATTTTTCTTAATTATTAGATTAAAATTTAATAATTAATAAATTTTGATAGAAATGGTTGAAATTTGCCGTCTTAAAATTGCGATCTGCCCAGAGGGAGAACGGCCCACTGGCCAAGAAAACAGTCAATGGCCTAGTTGATCGGAAATGAGCTTCAGATAGCCAGATATAACATTAAACTGGGTACGACCCAAACCGGACGCGACTCATAAACCCTTTCCTGTGCACTAAAGGTTGTTTACCCTAATTGACCACGACGCAAAGCCTCTCCCTAAATGGCAATCTCCTCCGAAATGGGAGCCCCCAAAGCAATGCACATCTTACAAAGGAAACCCTCAAATCAGTGCATAGCCCACAATGAAAATTATAATATTCACGGCATACAGCGTCTCTATGAGGAGGAAGCAATCCTTTCTTCGGGTTTTTGCAGTCCTAAATAGTATTGGCATCCCCTTTATGGATGGTAAGGATCCTATCAGGCAACTAGTAGCCAGCATTACCACTTAAGGAAAGATGGCGAGGTCAGATGGCTATATAAAAACTATAGGGATACACTAAAGACATGCTAGCTCCAGTGTACAAACATACACAAGCAGTCCCGTTTTCTAAATAATCGAGTGCCAAGTCTTCAAATCCACATATTTTTATTTCAATGGTTTGGTAATTTTGGGATGTCAATTCCTTCAATTTAAATTTCTCTACGTTTTTGACCTCGGTTAATTATGATTTACTTGATCGAAAAAATCTTAGACCTTACATATAAATAATGTCTCCAAATTTTTAATACAAAAACGACTTTTACTAGTTCCAAGTCCTAAGTTAGATAATTCTTCTCATAAACCTTTAGTTGTTTTGACCCATAGGCTATGACCTTCCCGTTCTGCATTGGAACACAACCTGATCCAGTCTTAGAAGTATTACAATAAGTTATGAAACCACCAATTCCTTCTGAAATTGCTAGAATTGGAGCAGACGTTAGTCGATTCTTCAACTCTTGAAAGTTTTGCTCACATTCCTCCATCCAGTCAAACTTACTTCCATCTTTGTTAACTAGAGAAGAGGCATAGTAATTTTGGAGAAATTCTCCATGAACCTATGGTAGTAACCTACCATGCCTAGGAAACTCTGAACTTCAATTACCATTGTAGGCCGACTCTAACCGGTAATCGCTTTGACCCTTTTTGGGTTAATTAAAATACCTCATTTGGTAATAACATGGCCAAAAAATGTCACATTTTCGAGCCAAAATTCACATTTCTTTAATTTCGCATATAACTTCTACTCTCAAATAGTTTTGAGCACAGTTTTTAGATGTGTGTCATGCTCCTAATAGCTCTTAGAGTAGATTAAAACATCATCAATAAATATGACCACAAACTTATCCAGATACGGCCAAAAAACTCGAGTCATCAGATTCATAAAGACTGTAGGAGCGTTTGTGATGGAACGGATCCTAATTCTCATAGGACCCTCCGTTAGACATATACAAAATAGGATACATAATTTTTATTAACAAATTCTACAGAAATTTTGGTAGAGTTCTATTTAAAATTGGACGAAAACCAAAATAAATCCTATAATAAATATCCTGTATAGAATATAATCATTGGCCAAACCTCAAACATGTGATCATAACACAAAAGCAGAACCAGTACAAGCACACCATTATTTAAAATACCATAATTCTCCTACAACATGCATTCACAGGACTACAAGTGCCATTCATGGCTTTAGATTAACTATTCTATCTATTATATCAGAATTTATATGAGAGATGCCATCTAGGACCTGTATAGAACTAAAAACACAGCGGAAGCAACTACATCCAAGATATAATCTGCGAAAGTATAAATACAGTTCTAACAGTTTACAGAACATATTACAATCATTTATACATAATTGCATCTACAATTCAGATGTTCACAATTAAAACTATCAGAATCTCCCAAAGTATTACTCTAAGGTAACCTTCAAGGCTTCACCGAGGCTCTAGAACTTTCCTTGCCAAACTCTAGCTACACGTGTTTCTCCAGTGTCTTCTCTATATCCTTATCTAGATGGAAAAAATAGTAAAACAGTGAGTCAAAACCCAATAAGGTACTAAAATATGCAGAATATAATGATCTCATACAAAACATAATACAGAACGCGGTCACAGTTGCATACAAGACATGAATGCGATAAAACAGTGATTACAGAAGCATTATCAGGTCATAAAATACAGATGAGCAGAAACATATATGATAATCATGAGGAAAGTATAATTTCTATATAAATAGGTCTCGAAAAATATTAATCATGTTAGGACAGAAAACACATTAATATCAAGTCTGAAGAATAGTAGTTCATGGAAATAAGAGTAAAACATGATTCTATTTGAATAGGCAACGGTTTTATAAAACAGTTCCAAGCCTCACTTGCTTTCGTCAAAAAACTCTAGTTTAATATCCTAGAGACCCAACTAGCATACCCTATTAGTCAATGGGGCAAATAATCAAAGATAAATTGTGTTTACTCCACACAATTTAGGACCAATATGCATATTGTACAGGGACCGATTGTATTCTATGGCACACAACTCAAAGCCAATGGAGGATTTTTAGCCTCCAGGAACGAAGGATTATTATCCTCCAAGATTGGTATACTACTCTCCTTAATTAATGCCCCGAGGAAGGGCAGACCACGCATTAATCCATGGATGGAGTTATCCCCGATTACCATCGTAATGTCCTAAAGTATGCCAGAGAACCTCACATGACCGTATATCAGTCCTGGGTCCTAATTAACAGTATCAAAAATAGTTTCTTCTCGTTCTCTTAGTTTATAGCTCATCAGTTTCAGGAATCAATAAGGAGTTCACCATTAATCCTTCAGAATACTCTAGAAATCCACAAAAACTTAACAGTATGGTTCCGTGTAGATTTCTCAGTTATAAATCATAACAGGAACAATACTCTTTTACAAATTAGCTGTCACATATTAGAAATTAAGGATTTAAAATATTAAATCCCTTCATTTTTGCATCTAGGGTTTCAGTAAACATTCCAAACATAAAACAGATACCAAACATATGTATTTTCATAAAATCGATGCCAGATATTGCAGTATATATATGTATATGAAATCTGTCTGATTAATTTACAGAAATAGGCTTTATTTACAGTAAACATGCAGAACCATGAATTTAGAGCAGAAATACAATATTTGAGATATTAAAATACTGTAAAAATGGTATATAACGTCCGAAGTACACTTGCTTGATGTCGGTTTGTAGTTATTTTTATCCAGATCAGAGCAGAACGGTCGAATTTTTCCATTTTTCTTCTCCCCTCTCTTTCCTCTCTTCTCTTCTCCTTTGTTCTGTCGTTCGCACTGCCCTATCTCTCTCCTCATTTTTCCCTTAAAAACACGAAGAAAGAGGGTCACGTGCGGCCCAAGTGCCCACCACTCGAGCTCCGTTCGAGCGGTCCCTTGAGCAAATCATCGCTCGAGCGCCCGACTCGCAGCCAGGGCTGCTCCTGCCTCACCTTAGGTGGTCTTCGGGTGATCACCTTCGTAAAATGGCGTTCGAGCACCGATCGAGCACTCATCGAGCGCACCTCCTATTTTGGCCCATTTCGCCTCATTTTGCTTTGATATCCATTTTTTTACTATACTTAAACCCAAACATTATTTTTATCTACATAATTATTCCATAATTATCACGACTCGCAGTGGGGATCTCACAGCGTTGGTCATCTCGAATGGCATAACTAGGAATTCATAATAGCCGTACATTGTCCAAAAAGCGATCTTTGGCACATCCTCCTAATATCCTAGATTTTCATTCAAATTAGTTTAATTTTAATTATGATTTTAGGTAATTTAGACATGATAAAAATTAATTTAATATTATAAAATTTGAAAAAATATTTCAATCTGTCAGGGTTGGCGTTCGAGGGGCCCCCATATTATTGCCCAAGTGTCGGTTTAAACATTAGAATAAAAGAAAATTTAAAATAGTATATATATATATATAATAATATATTATTTACATATTTAAAAGCAAAACAAAAAAAAGAAAAAAAAAAGAAACAGGATAAGGACGATTCAGGGAGAGAAAAAGCGGAGGGGGAGAAGAGAGGCGAGGGGGAGGCTGGTGAGCGCTGTCGCCGCCGCTGCTGCCGGAGCTTCCGACGCCAGGAACGGAAGCTGGTGAAGCCCTCTCCATGATGCTACCCTCCATTTCGTACTTTGGTGTGTATAGAGAGAGATATCGGGAGCTGAAGTCGAAATAGCCGTTGTCTATATGCTGTCATTTTCGGAAGAAATCAATTTAATCAAGGTAAGTAAATCATCCCATTCTCTTTATTGATGCCGATTTGTGGCTTGTGTGTATCGATTTTGTAGAAATCGGTTGATTTTTTATGGATTTGGGTGAGGGGCGTGGTGGAGAGAGAAGGTCGCCGATAGCTGCGTCTGCCGTCGTTGTCCGGTGCTGCCACCATGGTTGCCGCCGTCATTTGGTGCTACCACTGTGATCGTTGTCGTCGCCGGTGCCGGGGTTACTACTGATGAAGGAAAAATGCGAAGAGAGAGAGAGAGGACGCAGGGGAGGCATGGGCAGCGCGAAAGGCAGGAGAGAGAGTCCGATTTGGACAGTTTAGAATATTCTTTCTTCAGATTTGTAAAGTATGAGATCAATACAAGTATCTGTAAACTCCCTCTTTGGTCTAATTTAATATCTAAAATATTTTAGATACTATTTGAAATTTTTACTAACATGTATGTAATTTTATCTGGCTGATTGGTTTAATTTGGACATGTACGTGTAGTTTATTAGCTAATTTGGATGTTTTTGAATATGGATTTTATGATTTAGGAATTTATTATTTTTCTGAAAGCCCCAAAAAAATTATTGAAATCAATATGTATTTATATCAGTATTCTAATGAAAATATACACAAAATTTGCATTAGCCGTGTATTTTTACATGTACGTGTCGGGTTGTGGTCATTATATTTAAACTTGAAAATTAGACTCTCGGGCCAACTTCCGACGGTGAGACATTTTTTATTTGGAAATTCCTTTCCACCAGTAGGAAAGGTTTGGAGTAGTGACCCTTTTAATTTGGATAATTTTGATTTGACCTTAAAATATATTCGGACTTCCTAATATATCTGACAAGTTTGATGATTGTACCCAAAGTCACGGGTGGTAAATAATAGTGAGCAACCTTACTCATGGGTATAAAGTACATGGGTGGCCATACTTGCTGGCCTAATATGCATTTGATTTTGACTAGGGTTATCGGGATCATGTGTAACCATTCATCAAGTTAGTCTTTAAATAATCGGAACCCAATTTGATGCACGATTTGTATCTCTGCATTTATCAGTATTGGACTTTGATTTGGATTTGGATCTTGGACTTGGGTTTGAAATTCATCGATTTTGCCCTCAGTTGGGCCTTGGTATGTCTTGTACAAATGATTTCAGATTATATGTTTTAATTCGGACTTTTGGAATATCTGTTGCGATACTATTTCGGCTTCTGTGCATGCTATTGGATCATCTGGCTATCAGATTCTGTCCCAAATCACAAGCTGATCAGGCCTTGGAATCAGACTCGGAATCCGACTCGAACTTGGACTTGGACTCGGACTTGGATTGGGCTTTAGAATTGGCGAATTGCCTATTGGAATTTGTCCAGATCACTTTTATTTTGTTTATATATATACTTGTCCCGATGAAGACTGTTTTACAAATTGGATATTTATTTTGGATTTTGATATTTGATTTGGAGTACAAGACTATCATTGGATTTTGGATCATGGATTTTTCTATTGGATTTCTTTTATCGACGATTTGGATTTATTCTGTTATCTGAATAGATTTTCATCCATTTGACATGTCCTCTTATTTATTGGACTCATTTTGTCTAAAATATGATACTTAATGGGTATTTGACTCATATTTTCTATTTTGTTCCTTTAGAGTAGAAGGCTCGGACGTATTACAGGAGTTAGGATGTGACCTTCAGCTATTCATCCGATTTGGTAAGTTTAGTTTGTTATGATTTAAATTTGACATTTTATACAATTAGATTATGAAATTGGTCGGATATATGCCCATAATATATTTTGGAAATAGTTTAGATGTTATGTTATGTCTGGTTATAATTTTTTAGTAGAGCAGGTAGCATATATTTTTGTTCGAATGGTTATTCGATGAGGTCCTGTGTGGATTAGTTTGTTGGGTTCTGTGTATTTTAATTTGTCACACCCGAATTTTGGGACTTGGTATTATTTATTAAATTTACTTGGGATTTTAAATTTTAAGAATTATAATTAATTACTTTAAATTGACCTACTTAGTCCGGGTTCGTGACAACCTGTTTGATCCTCAATTCGTGATATTCAGAATGAAGATTAATATTGGAGAATACCTGAGCTTCTTGCAGTTAGTCAAATAAATCATCTATTCGTGGTAACGAATATTTATTCTTAATTGTGATCTTATTTAACTTACGATAATCAATATATAGCCATAAGGTTCCATCTTTCTTTTTTGCAAGCAATACCGGTGCACCTCAAGGAGACACATTAAATCGAATAAAGCCCTTCTCTAGTACTTCCTGCAACTGTTACTTTAACTCATTCAATTTTACAAGTGCCATTCTATGTCGTGTCTTCGAGATGGGACCCGATCCCGACTTAATCTCAATTTTAAACTCAATCTTTCGCCCTGATGATAAGCCAGGCAATTCTTCTGGAAAGACGTCTTCAAATTCACACAATGCCCATATATCTTTTGCCGGCACGTTGTGGCACCCATTTGTACTAACATAAGTTAAATATGCTTGACATCCACTTTTAATTAGATGTTGAACATCTAATGCTGATATTAAACAGGGAAACTCTTTTAGTCTTACTCTTTGAATGCGGAATGCCTCACATCCCAAAATAGTAAAGTGAATTTTTTTATGGAAACAGTCTGTACTGACATGGTAATTTACTATCTAATCCATACTAAAAATTATGTCAAAATCGCCCATCTCTAACCAAATCAAGTTCACCGTCGATTGTAACTCATTTACTTGAATGACACATTCCGGATACATTATATCCATGATCATAGATGAACCCATAGGTGTTGATACAACCAAAGAGAAATCCAGAATTCTTGGGGGTGATTTAAGATGGCATACAAATCTAGGAGAAACAAATGAATGTGTAGATCCCAAGTCAAATAAGATATGAGTTGAAACATCACAAATAAAGAGAGTACCTTCTATCACATTTGGCCATGCTTCTGCCTCTTGAGTTGTTACTGGAAAAACCTCACCCTGTACAGTAGGCTTCTTCATCTCCTGCTTAAGGAAAGGACAATTCTTGATAAAGTGGCTCATTTGTCCATAGTTAAAGCAAGCCCCTGTCAATCTATAATATGACTTCCCTAGGTGTTGTTTCCCACACTTGGGGCATGGGGGTTTGGCTATCTGTAGCTACCGTGCTGCTTGAACTGCAATACTGCTATTTTCCTTATTTGCCATTTTAGCCTTATTGGCATTTCCCCCAACTGCTACGCTGGATCCTATACTTGGACTACCATGACCAATTGTCTTTTTTATTGAAGAATGCCTCCTTCTCTAGCTCCTTTTCAAATAAGAATGCTTGATCTAACACATCTCCATAACTCTTCATCTTCAAAGTCATGAGTTGCTTTCTGATTTCATCTCTCAACTCTTGTTGAAATTTTTTGGCCTTTCTAATTTTATTATTGACCAAATAAGAAGCATAACGGGATAGTTTGGTAAATTTTGCATCATATTCCGCCATCGAATGATTCCCTTGCCTCAGTCTTGTGAATTCTTCTTCTTTTTATTCCCGAAGGCTTGTGAGAAAACACTTTTCCATGAACGCATCTTCAAATACCTCCCGAGAGATTTCACCTTCAGGCACCCCTAAGGCCCTCTTTTGCATGGCCTACCAGTGGTCGGCTTCTCCTTCCAATTTATATGAAGTAAAGGTCACTTTGTCCTCTTTAGGACAACAGATGACCATGAAGACCTTTTTTAGTCTCCGGATGTATATATTTGCTTTGGCCGGATCCGATTATCCCATAAATTCAGGTTCTCATTCATGATTAAATCAATCATAAGCTGACACTCCTAGATTTGCTGGAGCTACAACTGGGGCCTGTGCTGGTGCCACATTCCATGGTGCCAAAGATTCCATTACATCGGCCATTCTTCTAAGCAGATTTAGATATTCTACTTCCCTGTTAGGTTGAAGACCAGTGCCAGATCGAGTATTCCTCCTATGACTTGCCATTTACAAATCCTATTGAACAGATATTAATGGATAGGTTAATGTCTCTCATAAAGTTCAATTTAAGGTATTAACCAAGGATCAGTAGTTAAAGCATAATTGTAACTAACTAATCTAAACTGTGACGGATCGAATTATTTTCCTTAAATAACCTCTGTCAAACATAGCAATAATCTAGTGTCCCTAATTAAAATTATTAATTTATGTAGAAAATTGGGCAGAGTTCCTTTTGTAAATCGGACGTTTGCCAAAATACAACACTTGTAAATCAACCCTGCACAATAATCTACAACAAATCTATAAGTCTCAATGCTCAACACACTACATAGGATCTAATCGCCACATCAACCGAGGTAGCACCGACATTATAACTTTAACATGACGCCAGTGGGGAAGGATGCCAACTAGGAACCTCAATCATAACTACAATGAGGAAGACTTCGGAAGCATAAAAACTACAATATACAACGAAAACTAATCCATCATTCATCCATACCAAATATCATTAATCACCACCATACATCTCTTATATAGTTTACAAAAGTATAACAAAATTCCTCTTTCGTACACAAAATCAGCTAAGACCCAATCCCGAACCCTGCGTGCAATATCAGCTGTCTATCGCACTTCTATAGCCTATTCTGTCTCGTCGGGCATCAATGCATTCTCATCTGAAAGATATACAGCAAGAGTGAGCGTACAACCCAATAAATAAAATCATACATCACTAACTACTGACAGATAAAAGTGAAAATAATAACTAGATGAAAAGTCATATACTCAGGGCAAGGGAAAACATGTGAGGCAGGAGAATATCTAAGACTATCTAATTCACGTGTTTACCCCAGTTACGTTTTATTCACTTTCATAATTATCGTTAATCTTTGTGGACCCCGGAATCAGTAAGTCGTACTAGCCAACGATGTGAGAGAACGAGGAAAGGAATGTGTCCGCTACACATTCTAAAGCCGGCTACATTTTAGGTCTGTAGTACTCGACCATCGGCTATATTTTAGGTCTGCAACACTCGACCATTGGCTACATTTTAGACTTGCAGCATTTGGCCATCACAATTTTCCCATATCCTCTGGGGACCAAGGCAATCCTTATTCTTTCATAGTAGTATCCTAAAGCGTATCCTTAATATTACCCGTCCCCAAGAGCAGTCGGAGTATTCCTTGGGTTCCCACTGTGATGTACATGGTAAGCTAAAGGGTACTACTCCTATGAACCATGGTCCTAGTTTCAAGATTAGTCTTAATCCTTCAAAAGGAATCCACCATTTGCCATATACATTCTCTAATCAGAAAATCACATTCCCATCACATATCTCCATCCGGTAGACCAAATCCATCATGTTGCACTTTGTGGATTCCCTTCCATTTACTTGTTTGATTCCTTTCTTTCTTTTGGAACTTAAATCTTTCAACTATTAAGTTTAACTCGTAAAGAGTTTTGTTTTACTTACCTTCGTTGGTCAAACACCACCTTAGAAGCCTCCGGGAAGCATTCCCTTGCTCCCGGTGGACAATTATACCTTTTTTAGGGATTACAACTTGACACAAATGTTTAGTCATAAGTTCTATCACAATTGAAGAGAGTTAAAGCATGCACATTTACCTTCCATTTTCGGGTGAACAGTGTCAAGCCACTTTTAGAAGGCTCGAACACCACGAACGGGTCGATTCTTGCGGAATCAAACATCCGGTCGATATATACTTACAATTGGGATGTGGGGATTCATATTTTGAAGTCACTTCAACATATTATGAAGGTAGAAACATGCAATTTTCCTTTTAATCTCGGGTGAACAGCAGTAGTGCCCTTTTAAAGGGCCCGAACGCCGCGAACGGGTCGAAACGTGCGAGATCGATCACGCGGATGATATATATACACATTTGGGACGTGGGGATTAACATTTTGGGGTCAATTTAACAAAAAAATGTGCAAAAATCGAAAATCTCCAATTCCCATAGTTTAGGGTTTGGCGGTACTCTACCGACCGGATCGGTGAATAAATCGGATAATAAATTACACAATCCTTCGTCTCAAGTCACGGGTATTATATTTCCATGGTTGGGGTGGGTATCGAGATAAAAATACTCGGTGATAATCGAAAAATATCGAAAGAGGAAAGTTAGTGAGTATGAGAACACTTGCCTTGCTACATACTATCACTTTTATAACTGGTTTCCGAACGGATTTGGACTCTACGCCTCGATCTCCTCCTTTCTCTCTCTAAAACCGACGCTCTTCCTCTCTCTTTCTCTCCAAAGCCTTCTGGAAATGAGAGAAAATGAAGAAATGCAAAGGAGGTCGCGTTTTTATGCTCGTCGAGGCGCTCGAGTGCCAGGTGAGTGAGCGGCGAGCGCGGCCTCGCTGCCGGCCTGCGCTCAAGGGCACATAGGCGCTCAGTGGGCGGGGGAGCTACTGGTTTTTGGTGCTCGATCTCAACTCTAGGCCGCAACAGGCGCGCCTGCTGCTTGCGCCACTGCATTTTGCGCTCGAGCTTGAGAAATTTCCCGAAATTTAACAACTCTTCCCCACTTATAGAAATTTCGTCCCCAAAATTTAACGAATCTGAAAACTTGATTAAGTTATATACCTCGGAACAGATGGGGATGCTTTTCCCGAATTTCATCCTCTCTTTTCCATATCGCCTCCTCATGGGAGTGATTCCTCCATAAAACTTTCACGAGAGGAATCGACTTGGAGCGTAAAATTTGGTCCTTGCAGTCTATGATTTCTACCGGTTCCTCTACATATGCTAGATCCTCATTTATAGCTAAAGAACCATAATCAATCACATGAGATTGATCATATACGTACTTCCTTAATATAGAAACATGGAAGGCGTTGTGCACCTCAGCCAAACTCGGTGGCAAAACTAGACGGTAAGCCGCCTCGCCAACTCGCTCAAGAATCTCAAATGGCCCAATTAAACGCGCCTTCAGCTTCCCTTTAACGCTAAATCTGGAAATCCCCTTCCACGGAGAAACCTTAAGGAAGACGAAATCTCTAACCTCGAATTTGAGCTCGGATCTCCTTTGATGAGCGTAACTTTTCTGGCTCGGCTGGGCGACTTTCAACTTTTCACAACCACTACGATCTTTTCCGACGTCTCCTGAATAACATCTGGGCCCAAGAATCGCCTATCCTCGGTCTCCTCCCAATGGATGGGAGATCGACACTTCCTACCATAAAGTGTCTCAAAAGGAGCCATTCTAATACTCGCTTGGAAACTGTTGTTATAAGCAAACTCAGCTAACGCTAGAAAATAATTCTAATTCCCATGGAACTCCAATGCCAAAGCTCGAAGCATATCCTCTAGTATCTGGATCGTCCGCTTAGACTAGCCATCCGTCTGACGATGATACACCGTACGAAAATTTAGGTTCGTTCCTAACTCCCGATGCAAGCTCTCCCAAAATTTAGAGACAAACCGTTGGTTGCGATCGGACACAATCGATGCTAGCACGCCATGCAACCTCACGATCTCGTTGATGTAGAACTGTGCTAGAAGATCACGGGAGCATGTAGTCCGAATGGCTATAAAATGAGCAGATTTCGTCAACCGGTCAACAATTACCCAAATCGCATCATGATTCTTTGGAGTTCTAGGCAATTCTGACACAAAGTCCATCGAGATGTCTTCCCACTTCCAACTGGGAATGGATAGGGACTGCAATAATCCATACGGCTTTCTCTTCTAGCCTTCAGCTACTGACAGACAAGACATTGATTAACGAAAGCCATGATCTCTCTCCGCATGTTTCTCTACCAGAACATCTTCCTCAAATCCTGATACATCTTGTTTACACCGGGATGAATCATATACCGAGTCTTGTGTACCTCCTTCATTATTTCTTCCTTCAATTCCTTATCATTTGGTACACATAGCCGCTCTCGAAATCTCAAAACTCCATCTACACACACGCTAAAATTAACTCGAGAGTCTCTGCTAAGGTCTCCCACATTATCCATCAGAAATGGGTCACTCACTTGCCCTTCCTTGATCCTCTGAAGGATCTCAGGCTGTACTTGCAGAAAGGATAATATTATCCGATTACCCTTAGCGTAGCGCTGGATATGACAAGACTTCAAGAGTGTAGCAACTCCATCTGCTTAATCTGCATGGTTGCCACCCAACAAGTTCGACGACTCAAGGCATCCGCAATGACATTTGCTTTCCCCGGTCGATACTGGATCTTACAATCATAATCCTTGAGAAACTCAATCCATTGCTGCTGCCTCATATTTAGCTACTTCTGTGAGAACAAATACTTGAGACTCTTGTGGTCGGAGTACACTAATAATTTCTCACCATATAGATAGTGTCTCCAGATCTTCAAAGCAAAAACCAACGCGGCTAACTCTAAGTCATGGGTCGAATAGTTTTTCTCATGAGTCTTCAACTGTTAAGACCCATAAGCAACTACTCTTCTCCTTTACATAAGAACACACCCGAGTCCCACTTTAGATGCATCGCAATATACTTCGAACCCACTGAAATTATCAGGAAGAGTCAGAATCAGGACAGTCGTCAACCGATCCTTCAGCTCTTGGAAGCTTCTGTCATACTCCTCGGTCCAAGCGAAGCCTACTTTCTTCTTTATCAGACGGGTGAGGGGAAAGACTATCCGAAAAAAATTTTATATGAAACGACAATAATAACTGGCTATTCCCAAAAAGCTTCAGACTTCAGATACGGTGGTCGGTTGACTCCAATTGACCACCACTTTAATTTTCTGCGGGTCCACCAAGATGCCTCCATCAAAAATTACATGACCCAAGAACACCACCCTGTTAAGCCAAAACTCACACTTCTTCAACTTCACGAACAACTGATGTTCCCGAAGAGCCTGTAGCATAATTCTCATGTGCCCCTCATGCTCAGTGCAATCCTTAGAGTTAATTAGAATATCATCAATGAAAATCACAACAAACTTATCCAAAAATGGCTGAAAGATCTGGTTCATTAGGTCTATAAACACGGCTGGAGCATTAGTCAACCCGAATGGCATTACCAGAAATTCATAGTAACCATACCTCATTCGGAACGCTGTCTTTGCAATATCCTCCTACTTAATGCAAAGCTGATGATACCCCAACTGAAGGTCAATCTTGGAATATACGAGGGATCCCTGTAATTGGTTAAAGAGGTCATCGATCTGTGGCAGAGGATACTTGTTCTTGATTGTAATTTTATTCAGCTCACGGTAGTCTATACATAACCTCAAGTCCCCGTCCTTCTTTTTAATGAATAGGACCAGAGCACCCCACGGCGACATACTGGGTCTAATAAAACCCATATCAAGCAAGTCCTGCAGCTGCTGTTTCAACTCCTTTAACTCGATAGGAGCCATGCAGTAGGGGGCTTTCGATATGGGTGCCGATCTAGCATGAGATCAATTCCAAATTCAATCTCACGATGTTGTGGTAGGGCAGACAACTTGTCGAAAAATACGTCCTCGAGTTCACACACCACCGAAATGTCCCTTATGGACAATTCCCGACTTTCCACCATACTGACATAAGCCAAAAAGGCTTTGCACCCATTATTCAATAAATGATGAACCTGTAGAGCAGAAATAAAACTAGACAGCTCCACTCTCCGAACTCCCTGAACCTAAAAAGGTTCGCATTTCAGGATAGAAAAGTCCACCCTTTTGTGAAAGCAATCAATAGTGGCATGATACTTGGAAAGCTAATTCATACCCAAGATAACATCAAAATCACGCATATCTAGAAGAATTAAATCAACTGCTAGAGGAAGTCCCTTCACCTCCACAATACACCCTAGATAAGACACATCGGTCACAATAGAGAACCCCGTAGGTGTGGATATAACCAAAGAAAAATCAAGGGTTACGGGGGATGATGAATATAATCAGCCAGTCGAGGAAAAATAAAGGAGTGTGTGGACCCATAATTAAAAAGTACTGAGCAAGAAATACCACAAATAGGAAATATACCTTCCACCATCTCATCTGATGCTCTAGCCTCGCTAGCAGACACTATAAAAGTTTTACCCTGCACTGCTGGTTTCAGAGCCCTAATCCTCGATGCCTGAGAGCATTCACTGGCTTTATGTCCCACTTAGCCACAAGTGAAGCAAGCACCCGTCAACTTGGGACACGGTCCACCCTCGTGCATTGAGAAGATAATGAGATCTGGCCACTCCTTTGTCTAGAAACCGGCTGCCTCGGCTTCTTGTATGGTCTCCCCGAACAAGCCCCAGTGTTGGCACTTGTCTCGCTCTTACTAGATGACCTCTTTCTAAAAAATTCTTCCTTTGTATGATCTTGCTTGTAAATCAAGGCTCAATCCAATACATCAGCATAGGTGGCCAATTTAAAGGTCGCCAGCTGCTTGCGGATGTATCCCTCAAGCCCATTAAGAACTTCCTAGTCCTCCTTTCTTCATCTTCAACCATGTAGGGAGCGAACCGTAACAACTCCAAAAACTTGGCGTCGTATTTCGCTACCGTTTGATTCCCTTGCCTTAGCTTGAGAAATTCCTTTTTCTGAACACGGAAACTAGATGGAAAATACTTTTCTAAGAATATATCCTCAAATATCTTCCTGGTAATCTCAGCCTTCAGTACACCCAACGCTGTTTTTCTCATTTGCCACCAATGGTGTGCCTCACCTTCCAGCTGATAAGACGTAAATGATATCCGATCCTCCGCTGGGCATCTGATCACGGCAAATACCCTCTTAAGGCTCTCTAACCACGAATCTGCCTTAAGTAGGTCAGGCTCTCCCAAAAACGCTAGCACTCGCTCCTGAACGAAGCGATCGTAAACAGATGGCTCCAGATTAACAGGAGCCTGAATGGGAGCCGGAGCAGGAATAGGGGCCAGATGTCGCTACTCCATATTCTCAATGATGTTTATAAGACACCCCAACAGATTTAGATACTCTGCCTCTCGATCTCGGGGCTCTCGAGGTAATTCATTCCTTTGCAAAACTCGACGTCTAGGCGGCATCGTCAACTTTAGAAGTCACCACTGAAAAAGAAACAACAAAAGGTTGAGCCATTGGTTTAACCATCCTCTACAACAACACTAGATATGTTAACACTTATGCAATTAAAGAGGACATTCTAAATGAGAGTACTAAATTATCTTAAGTTTCCCTGCACTCACTCATTCGGCCTTAACCCATACTATCCTGGGCTTCCACATAAATTCAAATCCATCCTAAGGTATCCCTTTTTTGATACCAACTGTAATGGACCGGGTTATTTTTCTTAAATAACCTCCATCAAACATAATAATAATCTAGTATCCCTAATTAAAATTATTAATTTTTGTAGAAAATTGGGTAGAGTTCCATTTGTAAACCGAGTATTTGTCAAAATACAGCACCTGTAAATCAACCCTGCACAAAATCTACAACAAATCTACAAATCTTAATGCTCAACACACTACACAGGATCTAATCGTCATATCAACCGAGGTGGCACCGACGTCATAACTCGAGCATGATGCCAGTGGGGAAGGATGCTAGCTAGAAATCTCGATCATAACCATAGTGAGGAACACCTGCGAAAGCTTAAAAAACCATAATATATAGCGAAAAATGATCCATCATTAATCCATAAAAAACCATCATTAATCACCACCATACATGTCTTATACAGTTTACAAAAGTAGAACGAAATTTCTATTTCGTACAAAAAATCAACTAAGTCCCAATCCCGAGCCCTGCATGCAATATTAGCTGTCTATCGCACTTCTATGGCCTATTCTGTCTCGTCGGGCATCAATGCGTTCTCATCTGAAAGATATACAGTAAGAGTGAGCGTACAACCCAATAAATAAAATCATACATCACTAACTATTGACAGATAAAAGTGAAAATAATAACTAGATGAAAAGTCATATACTCAGGGCAAGGGAAAACATGAGAGGCAGGAGAATATCTAAGATTATCTAATTCACGTGTTTACCCCAGTTTTGTTTTATTCACTTTGATTATTACCGTTAAACTTTGTGGACCTCGAAACCAGAAGTCGTACTAGCCAACAATGCGAGAGAACGATAAAAGGAATGTGTCCGCTACACATTCTAAAGCCGGCTATATTTTAGGTCTTCCGCACTTGACCATCGGCTATATTTTAGGTCTGCAACACTCGACCATCGGCTACATTTTAGGCCTGCGACACTCGGCCATCTCAATCTCCCCGTATTCCCCGGGAATCAGGGCAATCCTCATTCTTTCACAGTAGTATCTTAAAGCATACCTTGAACATCACCCGCCCCCAGGAGCGGTCAGAGTATTCATTGGGTTTCTACCGTGATGTACATGGTAAGTTAGAGGATACTACCCCTATGAACCATGGTCCTAATTTCAAGATTAGTCTTAATCCTTCGAAGGAAAATCCACCATTTGCCATATACATCACATATCTCCATCCGGGAGACCAAATCCATCATGTTGCACTTTGTGGATTCCCTTTCATTTACTTGTTCGGTTCTTTTCTTTTTTTTTTGGAATTTAAATCTTTCAACTATTAAGTTCAACTCACAAGAGAGTTTAGTTTTACTTACCTTTGTTGGTCAAATATCACCTTAGAAACCTCCAGGACACATTCCCTTGCTCCCGGTGCACAATTACACCTTTTTTAAGGCTTATAATTTGACACAAACATTTAGTCATAACTTCCATCACAATTGAAGAGAGCTAAAGCATACACATTTACCTTTCATTTTCGGGTGAACAGTGTCATGCCACTTTTAGAGGGCTCGGACGTCACGAACAGGTCGATTCTTGTGGAATCGGACATCCGATCGATATATACTTATAATTGGGATGCAGGGATTTATATTTTGAAGTCACTTCAACAGATTATGAAGGTAGAAACATACAATTTTTCCTTTTTTATCTCGGGTGAACAGTAACAGTGCCCTTTTAGAGGGCCCGGACGCCACGAACAGGTCGAAACATGCGAAATCGATGACATATATACACATTTGGGACGTGGGGATTCATATTTTAGGGTCAATTTAACAAAATAAGGAGCGGAAACGAAAAATTCCCAATTCCCATAGGTTACAGTTTGGCGGTACTCCATCGACCTGATCGGTGAGTAAATCGGACAATAAATTACATAATCTTTGGTCTCAAGTCAATGGTATTACATTTTTCAGGGTTGGTTGGGTATTGAGACGAAAATACCTGGTGATAACCGAAAAGCATCGAAAGTGGAAAGTTAGTGAGTATGAGAACACTTGCCTTGACGCATACTATCACTTTTATAACTGGCACCCGGACGGATTCGAATTCTACGCCTAGATCTCCTCCTTTAATTCTCTAAAACCGGTGCTCTCCCTCTCTCTTCCTCTCCAGAGCCTTCTGGAAATGAGAGGAAATGAAGAAACGTGAAGTAGGTCGTGTTTTTATACTTGTCGGGGCGCTCGAGCGCCAGGTGAGCGAGCTGCGAGCGCAGCCTCGCTGCTGGCCTACGCTCGAGCGCTGACAGGCGCTCAGCGGGTGGGGGAGCTATTGGTTTCTGGCACTCGAGCTCAACTCGAGCGCGCATTAGGCGCGTCCTGCTACTTGCTCCACTGCATTTTGCGCTCGAGCTTACAACAGGCGCAATCCGCTGGTTGCGCTTAGTAACAAAATTTCGAGATTATTCTCCAATTTTTTTTCCAATGCGCATACTTAAACGTCCAATAAGTTTAGTATTATTTATTATTATGTTGATTGCTGCATGTCAATTATGTTTTTAGACTCAGAACCTCACATAAACTATTCCTAAGCTTCCACATCATAATCAATCATCCTAAAGCATCTCCTTAAGATTCTCTGATACTACTTGTAACGTCCCACGTCATTACTTTCATTATTAGTCATTATTATTATGTGATAAATATATATGAATATAATCATACACAGGATCCGCATATATATATGACATACCATCAGTGGCTCCAACATTGTACTATAAGGATACGATATCAGTCTTATTAATAAAAGATGCCTTCTAAAAATAAAAACATATTTTCTTTTAATTGGCAGAAGCATACAATATTTTCCATAAACTACGAAAGCAATTCACCAAAACATTTCTTTTAATTTACATATCTCAAAAATATTATAAAATGTAAACAAAACTGAAGTCTTCATCCTTACTCTTGCTCATTGAGCATCAACTTTTACGATTCATCTAAAGGACAGTAAAATAATAAGAGAGTGAGTTAAATATTCAGTAAGGTACAATATATATAATGATATATACATTTATACTGAAATTACGTTATCAAAAGGAATAGGAGTCAAAATATGTCTATAAACATGAAATTCGATCGAAAAGTATTTTCCTGATACATTTAACTCCCTCTATCTTATTCTTTTGCTGATTTGCATTTAGAACTTACTTATCTTGGGGGATCAGGGCTAGTAAGTCTTACTAGCTAACAGAGCGGACAAATTAAAAAAAATTGTGTCAGTCTACACAATTTAAAGCCTAACATTTAACACCCCAAGATGGGTGAATTGTGATAGTCTACACAATCTAAAGCCTAACCTCTTTCTATACTCCGAGGTGGGTGGCATTACCTATATTCCGAGTAGACAGAGTCAAAAGCCATCTCGCAGTATTTGGCAATTCTTTGATTTTCTAATGTATTATCTTAAGGAATACAAGGAAATATTACCGTCTGAATAAATTTTTGGTCAAGTTACTGAATTTCTTTTCAAAGCTTCTTATAGAAATTCTACATTTATTCTTAATACTTTTTCTTAGTTTTCTTCATTCTGAAAGAAAATATTGAACTTCTTGATATCTTTGTAGAGCTTCCATTAACTTTCATAAATGGGGCTTAAAACTGAGCATATAAATATTCAAATGCAGCTAAATATCAAAGCCTTGTAATAAATATATATATATATGCTAAAAATTACATTTTAGTCTTGCTAAAGATCCGATTTAATACTTAATGTATTTGGCCGAGTTAGTCGCCAATTTACTATCTAATTCAATAATTAATTCAGCTTACTTTCTACAAACTAAAATTTAATATAGTATATAATGCTTGGTTGGTTTGGGGCCGGTTTAAGCCGGTTTAATATTCTTTTCATGAGCTGGAATTTCTAGCATACTTGGACCGATTCAATCATTGGTCTGAGGCCCAGTTTAATGGTTAATTTAGATCCAATTTTTTAGATTAACATTTCAACGTCATCTTGGTTTACTGCTGATTCAGCTAATTTAGGGGCTGGTTTGGGGCCGGTTCAGTGGTACAAAATCAGCATCGTCATGGATGCGTTCAGCAGATTTTGGTACTGTTTGGAGGCCCGGTTCAATGGCCGGTTCAAGGTATTTATGACAACCGATTCATAGGTTGACAGTTCAACCTTTATTCATGATAATTTGGCCTGCTCGGTTACTGGTTCATCTGATTCAGGGCCGTTTAACCTATTTTTTTCTAAATTGTCAGGTTCAGTATCAGCATGGATGTTGAAGTCGGTTCAGTGATTAATTTGGGGTTCGGTTCAGTGGCCAATTTAGACCTAATTTCACAGGTTAATACTTCAACGTTATCACATAACACTTGGGCTAATTTAGCAGCCAGTTCAGTAAATTTGGGGTTCGGTTTAGCCTAATTTTATAGGCTGCAATCTCAGCATCAATAATCGTAGTTAACCGGTTCTGTTGGTAATTTTGTGACTGGTTCAAGGCTGGTTCTTGATCGATTCAGGGGTTCCTTCCACAACTAAAGAAGCCAGCATCAACTTGTGATGCTTAGGCCAGTTCAATTGCTGAACTAATTGGCCGGTTCAAGGCCGATTTCAGCAATTGAAATATTCAGCATCAACATTTGATGCTGCAACTGGTTTAGGAGGCCGGTTTAGTATTTTGTCAAATTTTTTTTTCTATTCTTAATGATGATATGATAAAACAGTAGTGAATTTAAGTATTGGAATAACAATACTTCAAGAGAATTAGTAACAATTGAAGGAAAGCGTAAGAGTACATTTGCGAAAAATATTCAGCTGAATTCCTTCCTTTCTTTACTACCTTCGGTTCTTTCTCACAGTTTTTTCCTTCTTTTTCTTTTGATTTTCCTTCTTTTTACATAATGGTTTTTCCCTTATTTTCTTTCTCTCTTCCTTCGCGTGCCTCTTATATAAATTTAGAGGCATGAAGTTGAGTCATCCAAGCCTTGCCAGCAACTCCCATAACCCTCTCCTAAATCAAACGGTTGTCCCCAATTTGATGATGATTCATCCCTTGATTTTGCTGTTTTGTTTCTTTAAGAAGCTACCTAGTGGAAGATTGTGATTGGTTGCTGAATTCTTGATGAAGTAGGCTGTTGATGTTTGCTAAAGTATGGTGCTCCTTTGCTGAGTTTTTGAAGCTGCTGCCGTGTTGCTGCTTCTCTCCTCTTATGCTAATTTATTTTATATGCTGCCCGGCTGTGTATATTGTAAGCTGCTGCCCCCTTTTGCTGAATTATTACATATTTATATACACTGGTGCCTGTGCCCCTGCTGAAAAATATGTCGGCTGCTGTTCTACTGATTAAGCAACATATATCATGTTGCCCAGGTATTGTTACTGTTACCCGGTTGTTTCCTTGTCGACAAAATTTAATTCGGTCGTTAATCGGTTGAAATTTTAGCAACTGAACTGTCTTCGGACCATCCAGGGTTAATTCAATTGTAGACCGAATCCATGAATTAAATTTTTGTCCTCCATTGTATCTCAAATAAATCTTTGGCTTTTGGGTTTTTAACATAATTAGCATAATTAATATAATCATAAAATTGATCCTTACAATTGGATTTCACGCTGGCGGTGTCCACTCCAATTAGTTAGACTATGCGCTTTGATTTCGTGTGTATTGTTTGTGTTGCTCGAGTAGGTGATTATCATTTACTAGACTTAGTCCCTACGATATGCTGGAGTTTGATGCTATTAATGGTATTGACTGGTTGGTTGCTTGTCACACTAGTATGGACTATACTAATAAGATTATACATTTTGCAATGCTCGAGTATCCACCTTTTGAGTTTTAAGGCATTTGGAAAAAGGTTGTTTTTCAATGGTGTTGGCATTACTTGCCAAGTATTTGCTTTAGAGAGGTGATAGAGGATTTTTTGGCCTTGGTATCGACAGTGGAGGTGAAGGAATCCAAGATGGAGGACATCTCAATTGTCAAGAGTTCACTTACATTTATCTTGAGGAGTTACCAGAACTTACACTAGAGTGAGAGGTTGATTTCACCATCTAGTTGGTTTCTAGAATGGCCCCAATTTCTAAGGTCCCTTACCAGATGGTATTAGCTAAGCTAAAGGAACTAAAAACTCAGCTACAGGAGATTCTTAACTTGGAATTCATTCTGCCTAATATTTCACCATGAGAGCCCTAATCCTATTTGTGAATGAGAAGGATGGCTTATTGAGACTCTATATTAACTATTGAGAGCTAAATAAAGTGATGATCAATAACAAGTATTTGCTCTCGAAGATTGACAACCTATTTGACCAGCTACATGGAGAACAAGTGCTATCCAAGATCAATCTATGATCATGTTATTATCCGTTGAACATTAAGGAGATAGATATTGCAAAGATAATATTTAGGTTGAGATGAGGCAACTACAAATTCATGATGATATCCTTCAAGTTGACTAACATGTATATAGCATTTATGGACATGATAAGCAAATTGTTCAAGCCTTTCCTAGATTGATTTGCAGTGGTGTTTATTGACAATATTCTAGTATATTTATGGGATAAGGCTTAGCATGGCGAGCACCTTCGAGTAGTACTAGAGACATTGAGGCAAGCTTAGCTATATGAGAAGTTTAAAATGTGAGTTTGGCTCAACAAGGTTGCCTATATTTGAAGCAAGAGTGTCATTCAACCTGACTAAGATCAAGGCTATCACCGAATGAGCAAAACCTACATCACCATCAAAGGTTCATATTTATTTGGGATTAGTAGGCTATGATAGAAGATTTACAGAGAGTTTTTCTCGGTTTCCTACACAATTGATGAAGTTTACACAAAAGGATTTCAAAATTATATGGATAAACCAATGCAAGACAATGTTTTAAGAGCTAAAGTGGCAATTGATTTTAGTGCTTGTCTTGATCATTTCTAAAAGATCAGGTGAGTATGAGGTGTATTGTAATGCGGCCTTGTGAGGATTAGGTTGTGTATTAACATAGCATGGCAAGGCAATAGCATATGGACTAGACCATTGAAGGAAAATAAGACTCGTTATCCAACATAGGTCATTGAGTTGGTGGCAATTGTATTTGCCTAAAAGATATGGTTACACAATTTGAATGGCAATACATTCACTATGTGCATTGATCACAAGTGCTTCAAGTAATTGTTTTCTCTAAAGGAGCTCATCATGTGTTAATGCAAGTGGATGGGACTTGCAAAAGAATTACAACTGTGACATGTAGTACAAGCCTACGAAGGCTAATATGGTAGCAAACACAATGAATAGGAAGTCAACTAGACTCACATCTCACTTTATAAAGCACGAGTGGAGAATGCTAGAAGCGGTTGAGGAGTGTTAGTTGTAGCTCCACCTAAGGGACTCTCAAGTGGTAGTATCATATCCATAGGTGCAACCTATGTTTATCAATTTGATTGGAGAGAAATAGCGGGAGGACCCTTTATTGGTGTTCATCATCAGAGACCCAGCAAGTGAGTCTCGGGTATGGTTTCACTTTGGCAATGATGACATTCTAATGTACCATGATCAATTATGTGTATTAGATGTCAAGGACTTATGGAAGAAGATTCTTGAGGAAGTGCATCGTTCTCAATACACAATTCATCAAAGGAGCAAAAGATATATTAGCATCTGAAGAAGGTATTATGATGGACTAGGCTCAAGGAACATGCCGTGAAGTATGTATCGAAGTGTCTCATCTATTACTAGATCCGGACAAACTAGTAGGGAAGCTTCAGCCTATGCCCATCCTAAGCTAGAAGTCAAAAACACATTACAATAGACTTTGTGTCTAGACTTTTGAAGATGGCATGTGGTCATGATACTATCTAGGTGATCATTGATAGATTGATGGAATTAGCTTACTTCTTGACAATTAGTGTCAACTTTCTATTTAAGTGTCTTATTGGACTTTTGAAGATGGCACATGGTCATGATGTTGCATTGATGATCATCAATAGATTGACTAAATTAGCTCACTTTTTAGTCATTAGAGTAAACTTTCTATTAGACCATTTTACTAGGCTACACATCAACAAGATTGTACAGGATACTCATCACTATAGTTTTCCAGTACAGACTCATGCTTCATGTTGTGATTCTAATTTAGAACACAATTCAAATTCAACACAGCCTTTCATATCCAAACAGACAACTAGTCCGAGAGGAGCACTCAGATGCTAGAGGACATGTTATGACTTTCTATGCTAGACATTGGAGGATGAGTTTGCTTATAATAATGGTTATTAGGCAAACATTAGAATGGCCCCTTATGTGGCACTCTACGAGAAAAAGTGCAAAATACCAATTAGATGGGAAAAGGTTTGAGATCAAAGGATCATGGAGCTTGACTTAGTGCAAGAGATTATGAATAAAATCAATGTAATTAAGATCTTCAGGTTGCCCAAAGAAGATAAAAAAACTATGCCAATTAGAGCCAACCAAAGTTGTATTTAAGATTGGTGATGCAACATTCCTAAAATTTTTGCCATGGAAGGGTGTGACAAGTTTTAGAGTAAAGTGAAAGCTTTAACAAGACTTTATAGGATCATTTGAGATTTTGAGGTATGTCGGCAAGGCTAAATATAGAGTGATATTACCACTAGCACTATTGTCAATTCATAATGCATTCCACGTATCAATACTGTGAAAGTATGTTCATAGCCTAACTCATGTGATGGACTGCATCCTACGTTGTGTTAGTGAGGACCTATCTTTTGAGTAGCAACTAGTCAAGATTATTTAGCGTTAAGAGAGAATCCTAGAGTAAGAGCATTCCAATGGTGAAGTTCTTGTGGCATCACCACTCAAAAGGCGATGCGACTTAGGAACTAGAGGAAAATATGAAAGGTAAGTATTCACATTTGTTTAATGTCTAAGATATGTATTTTGAACATGAAATTCTTTTAAGAGTGACTATTGAAACATCTCGCCATTTCAGATTAAGGTTAATTAGACTTATGACCGAGTCAAACTTTTATTTACAAAAATAATGTGAACAAGAAATTTGATGAGGCTAAAAATTTATAGACAAGCAAAGACTAACCTTATGAAGGATTTTGATAAGTTTAAGTTATAGAAGTTTCAAAAAGGCATTTTGATAATTATTCAGTAAACAATAAAAATATTTTAGGTAAATTATTTTATTGATCAGAATTTCTTTTAATGTTAGACTAGGCTTATATGTGAAATCAAAATTGAAAAATAAAATCATTAAGATACTAAAAATAACAAGCTTCACTCTAAACCCTAAGCCTACCTAAAACCCTAAAATGCCACCTCTAACCCTAATTTTCCAATGAAGACCCATGCCCCCTCTTCATTTGGCCGTGCTGCCGCCCCCGTTTTTTCCCTTTCCTCTTATTTATTTAATGAATTGAAGAGAAAATCAAATAAAACTCTAATTCTCATTTTTTTCCTCCGAAACGTAAGTCACCCCTCATCTAGAGAGAGAGAGAGAGAGAGAGAGAAGAAGAAGAAGAAGAAGAAGAGAGAGAAAGAGAGCCCCCATCTCCCAACCTTCTCAACTTTTGAACCGAGTAGGTGGTGCCATTTCAGAGGTCCATTTGAGAAGTCATGGTGGCCATCTATGGTAAAAACGTACAGCTTTTACACATCCCAAGGGAAGTAGAGTACCCCCTTTCTTGTGGACATTCTCTTCTTGTTGAATAAACCCTTGACCTTGTATCATTGTTAATCAATTTTAATGAGGTAAACTATCAATAAATATAGAGGTCGTGTGTTAAATTTTATGACCATTGGAATTGTTTTACATTAATTTCAAGGCATTGTTTAATTGGTACTCGAGATAGCATTCAAACACTATACTGCAGTTTGGCTAATGTTCAAACTGCATTCTAACGTCATTGTGTCTGATGGCCAAATTTGTATATTTTCCTCAAAGATTATTTTTTCTTATTTTTACATTTTATATAATAATTGTAACTTGCAAATCAAGAGACTTAAGCGTAAAAAATCATTTAAATATCAGCTCTTATGTTTGTTCTTTATAAATTAGTGGATTTATAGAATAATTGACTTAGTGCGCAACCGGCATGCAAACCGTGCTTGAATGCTAGGCACAACCTTAGTGTAAATTGGTAGATTTACAAGCCTAATAGTGTCCTCTTGATAATACATCTTGGTGGATGTATTCTTAGTGGGTTATAGGCCTAAGTTCTTAAATTTTGTAGAAAAATGGTAATGTCTCATTAGACAGAGCCAACGTTCAATTGGTATGTGAGGTAACATTTGAACATTAGAAGCATTAAGGGGTATATTCAAGTTTTGGAAAAAAATCTATGAGTTAGAAATCTATTAGGATGTATACATTTTTATGGCCTTAGTGGGTTAGACCGTGGATTAGAATATTGAGTAGGACTCACAGTATAGTTTAAGCTTCAACATGCAACCGATGCAAGGCAGTGTTTGACTACCAAATGATCAGATTGTTCATATATTTTGAATGGTTGGATTAAGTTCTAGGGTGGCCGATCTAAAATTATTTTTAGAATGTAGATCAATGGTGGGCTTAGTTGTGATGCCACAAGGAGAGTAGTTAGGGAGCTCGGAGGTAGACTTTTATCTTTTCCCAGTGATAATTTCTTTCCATAATCCTTAGGCATGTGGGTTATCTTGATCATCCATGAGTAGTTAAAGGAGACTATTGAAAATAGTATGATATTAAAAAGTATGAAACCTATAAAATTATGCTGTAGTCTATAATCGTCTGATATTTAATTCATGTTCTAGTAGATCAAGTTTAAATTCTTGAAGGGATAATTATAGTTATGTGATCATCTATAGAGTGGTCTCGAGAGATATTACAGCAAGTGACATCGAGTGTTTACATGGAAGACTGGAAATCCCTACACCTAGAATGAGTGAAGGAACTTCGGATAAGCCATTTCTATACTTGAGTAGGACAAATGGATAAGGCAAGATGGATGTTCGATTCTATACCAAGAATGGGAAAAGGGAACATGTATGAGAGATTCCTATACTCTGATTGGGTGAATAGAATTATCAAGGCAATAGTTGATTTATATACTCAGATTAGGTGATGGGAATTTGAGAGAACAATTCCTATACCAGATTAGGCGAAGGGAATTATCACATCTCTAACTCACTAGAGTCAAGTAATGTTGTATTATTCACCCAGCTATTGGAGATGAAAATACATGATTTTTGATTTATAGTGATAGAATAAGATCTAGGAAGACTATTAGTGATATTACATGTAGAAACCATTGTTGAGATGGTTTTAGCAGAACCTATAACCTTGTTGGTAATTAGATTCCTTACAATCTTGGTTACATTTGTAAGATTTTAGGTTTGGGGTAACCCTTGGTGTTCAACTCTTATTGTATTTATGGGCTGTGATCTTAACATTGAGTCTTGACTCCTTTTATTGCTATTTATATATCATGTTGTTGTCCTTAGAGATTTCTTTGTTGTGACTATATTATTGGTTTTATTATTTGTTGAACTATTAACTCACTCTTTTATTTTTATTGACTCAAGAGTAGCACATGTTTGTAGAGATAGCCAAAGATTATGATTTGTTGAGGAGTTCACAAGCAGATGACCCTAAAGCTAATTATTTTATTTGAGAGTTTGTAAAGATTTATTTTATTATGATAGTAGAAATATTTAGTTTCTTTTATTGAGGCTATCCCTTGGGTTTTGATGTACTGGACATTACTTTTATCTCGAGATTTGAGGTTTGGATGGATTATTATTTCTTATTATTTTATGGATATCATATTTATTATGGTTTCATATTGATAATTTTATATTGAGGTTTCTATGTAAGTAGCCTTGACAAGGTGGCAGGCACCATAGGTTTGGGTCTTCACAATTCAAGTCAATAAGGATAAGCCTTTTCAAATTCGGAAAGGCTTTGACATATATTAAGAAGTTGGTTTGGATACTTAGCTAACAAGGTCAAGTGCAACACACCAAACTAATCCCTTGTCAAAGTACTATGGAGATACCCTTCAACGGAGAAAGCCACATGGGAGTGAAAAAACAAATCTAAGAGATATATACATATTTGTTTCACCATTGAGATACATAATTTCAAGGATGAAATTTCCATTAAGAAGGGATGAAATGTAATACCTGATTCCTTAATTTGGCTAACTTGCATATGAACATTTGTGTGATTTGTGTTTAAGGACTCTTGTTAATGTATATTTTGAAATTTGGACTAATTGCTAGAACTTTGGAATAGTCTGAATGATATTTTTCTATTCTAAGCTTATGTGAGAATTTTCTGGAGGCTTTCATAAGCGAAGTCATTTTCAAAGGGATTTTGTTCAAGCAACCTTAGTTGCTTGTTCGAATGGAGAAATTTTAGATATTTGTAGTTTGAGGGACATTTGAGGCCAATTCATAAAGCATTGCCTGAGAGCCTTCATTTAAGGAATTATTGAGGCTTGAACAAACAATGCATGTCCCAATGACCGATAATTTGATGTTCCCATGAGTTTCACTGAAGCTAAATGAGGTTAGAACTTTCTGTTTTGTTGGGAGATGGTTCAACGGGTTAGTCCAAGTGATTAGCTCAACCATTCCACCCAAGTTAACAGAAAAATTAGTCATTCGAAAATAATATGACTAAGCCCAATATGCAAGATCTGATTCAACTGTATAAATAATTATTAATCTTGATATGATAAACTGTAACACGCCGATTAAAATACTGATTGATTCCAAGGCATAAAAGGCACCACTTGATAGTGGCTGGCCCTAAAAAGCATTGGAAATTGATGAAGACAGAAGCTGGATTTGACCATGGAAGGGGACATCGCTAAGGATTATGGCTGGGGTGCTAAATGACTTGGACACTGACACTGAGTGTTAGGTGAGCACATCAGGAACCGAATTTTCAGTATTTGAATTCAATTCTGATATCTTTTACCCTAGAGATACATCATATTAAGACATGAAAACAAATGTAGGTGGGAATGCAACTCTCTTCAAGCACATTAGCCTATAAAAAAAAAAAAAAGAGCCATTGAATTGAGCAAGCTGAAAAGAAGAGGCATTGACCTAATGAGAAAGGATCCTCTCCTAATATTCTACTAAACACTTATAGTCATCATTCCTAACCTCAAATATAACTTGCACCCAAAAATACTACCTCATCTACTCCACTAGAAGTCAAGGTTAGTCGCACTTTTAATTTTTCTTGAATAGATCGAGTATAAACTAACTTGAGCTTTAGAGGGGCTTCTTGGAAACAACTCTAGGGACCTTAGTTAGGCTTTGTCTTGTTTGTTGTGCACAAGAAACAATTAGAGGCTTTGAATCTCACTCTAAATGGGTCAAAATAGGATTTGTGACAAATCATTTTCTTAGGCATTATTGGGCATTTGTGGCGGCATTTATAAAACTTGTAAGGACAAATATTTCATAAATCAAAATTCGATAAGTTAAACTAAATTATGTAAAATTAAAATTAATGAATAGTAAAAATTCAGAAACCATGAACTCACATCGAAATATAATAAAAATGTATTTGATGAAACCAATTTCAATTTCAATTAAAAATGATAGAATAAATGATACGGAAGTAATTCAGTTAATAAATTTTCAAAATGATTAATAATTAAATTTATTTCGGTTAATGACAAGATAATGCGGTTATCGAAATTATATCTGATTATCAATCAAAATTAGCCTGATTAATTAATTATAGTGTAAATTAAATTAATTAAGTAAAAATATATGTATTGCAACCCAACACACACACACACACTCAGCTGAATTCTCAAGAATTCAACAACGAGATAACAGCAGCCGGCCAGCTCAAATTTCATCCAATTTTTTAAGAATTTCATAAAGTATTCAAACCATACGTGGCTTAAATTTCCCCTACACACATGGAAACATCATATTAAGTCAGAAATTTAAAAGAAATCCAACAAAGGACCCCGACATAACCACAGCAGCCAAGAAATCAGCAAGTGCTGATTTCAGCACATCCAAATTTTCTTAATTTGTTTACCAAGTAAAATAATTAATTAAAATATAAAAATTGACATAAAAAGAGAAGGGTCACGAGGATGATGAAGGACCAAAAGAATATGAAAAATTAACCTCCAATAGAACACCAATAAGTGGCTAAAAGAGGGAGTAACACATGAGTACTTTTGCATGGCTTGGGAAACTAAGAATTTGCCACCTTGTGGGGGCATGTGGTAATTCCAAATTCAATAGGTGATGACTAAGCATATTAGAAAGGAAATAAATAAAGAAAAGGTGGAAGAAAACCAGGTAGAGGCAAGAGAAAATCAGAGCAAAACAGAAGGAAGAAAGCTAAACCAGAACCAAGAAGACTCGGTTGGCTGCTGAGATTCAAAATTAAATTAAAAATACTTCCAAGCAAGAACTCCTCCGCTTCTTTGATTTTTTGGTTAATTCTTGATGTTAAATTCAAGTATTACTTATCCAATGCTTGAAATCCTTGCCGTTACCAGGTTTGAATTGCCAAAATTCAGTAACATGCATCATGAAGTTCAAATTCTGCAACTTGCTGTCATGCTTACTGATATACTAATTTTTACATACTGTTAATGGCCGATTTATCTCACGAAAATTTTAATGAAGATACCTTAATATGTTGACTAAATCACCATATTTTTATTTTGAAAAAATTCCTCATGAAATCGGCCGGTTCAAGGTGTTTAATGTCGATTGATAGTTTGAACCGAGAAATCAGGGACTTGCTATTGGTGATGATTTTCTCCATGATTTTGTTCGATTCAATCTCTATAAAAATTAGTGTAGATATTTTAATGAACCGGCTAAGATGTCATAAAGTTGGTGTAAAACTATCTCTTGAAAATTTTACTAGTTCAGCATTAAGAAAATCGAGTAAACTGAACCGGCCAGCTTACACCAGAATACAGAATTTGGCACACAAATCAGTATATAACTTTGAACCGGACGAGAATAAAATTAGAAAATTCATATGAACCATTCCAAAATTATGTGCTGATTCTGGGAATGTATGGAAAGCAATTTTTTCATAGTGAATTGGTCACTAAACCGGGCCCATGTTCAGTAACATATCAGCTAAAATCCTAAAGCCAGAATTAGTAGCTGAATCAGCTACTATCATCTCGCTAAACCGGCCCCCTAATAATTTTCAAACAAGCCCAAATTTGGTGACTATCAAGATAAATGTCTTGTTGATATTTTGAAAAAATGGCTCGTGATTTGGAACTGAATTGATCACTGAACCGGACCCCCTAATGACAACTGAACCGACCCCTGTTTTCTGATGCTGAAATGGGCAGTTTGGGGAATCAGGCCAAACCAGCTACCATCCGACCACCAAACTGACTCACAATTGGTCACCAATTAGTTAAGATCCTTATTAAGATTGTGTAGAATCAGCTCATGAAAATGGGTTAAATTGACCACCTAACCGGATCCCTGAATGAACAGCAAAACTCACCCCTGCATCCTTACTAATGCTGATGCAAATCTGGCAGTCCACTTTAGTGGACTGAACCGGCCATGAACCAATTAAACCAGTAGCTGACCCGGTTATATTATTTTGTACTAGATTTGATCTACCACCATGTAAAACGGTTTTCGAAAATACCTTCAAATGGCCACTAAATCGAACCCTTGAAACCCATGACAGAATCAGCCTAAGTATTTTGCTGATATTGAAAAAATTGCAGCTATGAAATTGAGTTGAACCGGCCCTTAAACCGGCCCAACCAGCATCCAAACAAACTTAAGAATGTTAAGATAATGTTAAAGTAACAGCATGTAAAATTTGACTAGAATTGGCCCTAAATCGGCCACTAGACTAGCTAGAACACCACCTTGTTGATGATGAAATTTGGGTTGCCTAAACCGGCTCTAAACTTACCACCAAAATAGATGAAAAATCCTTATTAATGTAATATTATAGCCTCAAAAATAAATGACCCTAAACTGGTTCCCTATACTAATCGAATTGTTAGTCCGGATCAGCCTATGGCACCTAATTGCTTATTTTGCTAATTTAATGTGAATTAGCTAGGAAATAAATAATAAACTGGCAATATATGATATATTAAATTAGTAATCAAACGATACATTATGTAAATCGGTTGGCCATTATAAGAATAAGATGTTAAAGATATTTAATAAATCAATTTTTAAAGAACCAGCAAATTTGGTTAATGAACCGATCATTATATATGTTACTTTAAAATAATGAACTGGCCACTTATTATATGGATAATTGTGAACCGATTCACATGGTATAACCGGAAGAATATTATGAAAAGCCAAACCAATCCATAGACCGAATTTATGATCAAACTGGTTAAAGAGATAAATTTGAATTGAACCAGTTAGTGAACTGGTAAATTATAGAATTTATGGATCGGGAATCGAATAATATATTATCTAAAAGTAAGTCCAACGTATGTTAGAACTTATGTTATGCATTGATAAGATATGCTTTATCGTGATTTTATTATGAACATATATGATAAGTTATGCATGAGTGGAAGCCAATGTAATACCAAGAAAATATAAATTTTCTCTAAGATGAGAAAATTAAGAAGAAATAAGATAATGAATAAGGGTTTCCATTACGAAATCTTAAGAAGTAAAGAAACTGAATAAGGATTTATTTCAGTGGATAGTATTCTCTGTCATACCTTACGATATTATAGTGTAGATCGTTGTCTGAATAAGTATCGCCGTACGATTTTGGCCCTATTTACCGAGAGACAATAGGTAGTACCATCTTGTCTTTGGGATGTAAATAAGAAAAATAAGGCCTTTGATTTGTGTGGAGAAAACACAATCCATCCTGTGTTCAGGATGTAAATAAGAAAAAAAGTATCACTATATTATACAATTTTGGCCTTTGATTGGGTGAAGTGAACACAATCCAAATATCGATCAAATGCTCCGTTAGTTAGTAAAGCTAACTAGCCTTGATTCCTCAAATATGTAATGTAAGAATATGTTAGCAAGTAAAAGAATTAAGTACAAGGAAAAAAGAAAAGAAAAGTCAATTGCATCATAAAAATATTCTGAAAAAATATATATTTTTTTACATACATCATGATCTCTATTCCTCCTTATTAAAATATTTTAAAGATAAATATGTATACCCTTGATTATTATATTTTTATTGAGTATTTAGCTCACTCTCTTACTGTTTTCTTTCCTTTTAGATATTTCGTAGGAATTCAAACCTAGTAAACAAAAGTAAAGAAGAACCATTAACTCTAAGTAGCCATAACACTTGGAGATAGAATATAGTTTGTTATAATTTCTTTTACTTTTAATACAATTTACTTATCAAAAAAAAAAAAAGAAGAACAATTAAATATGCGATAATCAGTAATGATATAACTAGGAAGAACTTGTAAATTTATAAGCATCTCATAAATGTAAATTTTAGTATTGGTAGTTTAGAAAGATGTGTGAAAATTTCTTATGGTTATCTCATAAGTTTGGGTGTAATTTTTATAAGATGAGTTTGAGATTTTATTTGGCATCTTTCCTTATCATAAGCTATATTCATATCATTGTTGAATGAATGTCAGAACCATTGATGATTGGCATTATTTTGGATCCTGTGTATTATGGTTTGTTATGATTTATAAATTATTAAGTTAAGTACACGTTCCCTATAATTAAGATGAATGTAAGAATGCAGGATGTAACAAATGGTATCAGAGAATGAATAAAAAAGATGCCTTAGGACTTGGATTAACTTATTTTGTTTGAGGTTAATCCTGAATGAGTTGAGTTTGAGGTCTATTTCGGGTTAAGATTTAAGATTTTTTTAAAAAAAAAATTCCGTCTAAAATCTAGGATTGATAGATTAAATTTGGGTTGAAATTTTAAGATAGTTATTTGAGTTAGCTAATGTGATTAAAGTTTTCAAATAGGATTAAGAAATAACAGAACTTGGAAGCCTAGTGTGGCATATAAAATTATGATGATCAGACTAGTGCAGAAAAGCGTATGGACCATCGTATTGCAATATAAGATTTGATTTCGGAATTAGAATAGGAAATATGAAAAAATCTCCCAATCTAATTAAGGATAGAAATAGGGATAGAAGTATGTAAATTTCGAAGACGAAATTTTTTTTAAGGAGGATAGAATGTAAGGACCGAGATTTCATAAATCATAATTCAGTAAGCTAAATTAAATTATATAAAATTAATATTAATGAATAGTAAAAATTTAAAAATAGGAACTCACACTGAAATACGATAAAAATTTATTTGATGAAACCAACTTCAATTTTAGTTAATAAATGATAGAATGAATGATATGAAAGTAATTCGGTTAATAAATTCTCAAATCGATTAATAATTAAATTTATTTCGGTTGACGAAAAGATAACTCGGTTACCGAAATTACATCCGATTATCAACCGAACTTAGCCCGATTGATTAAATATAGCGTAAATTAAATTAATTAAGTAAAAATATATGTATTGCAACCCAACACACACACACACACTTAGCTGAATTCTCAAGAATTCAGTAAGGAGATAATAGCTGACAGCCAGCTCAAATTTCATCCAATTTTTCAAGAATTTCATAAAGTATTCAAACCATACGTGGCCTAAGTTTTCCCTATACACATGGAAACATCATATTAAGTCAAAAATTTAAAAGAAATCCAACAAGAGACCCCCAACATATCCACGACAGCCAAGAAATCAGCAAGTGCTGATTTTACCTAGTAAAATAATTAATTAAAATATGAAAATTGGCATAAAAAGAGAAGGGTCACGAGACTGATGAAGGACCAAAATAATATTAAAAATTAACCTCCAATAGAACAACAATAAGTGGCTAAAAGAGGGAGCAACACATGAGTACTTTTGCATTGCTTAGGAAACTAAGAATTTGCCACCTTGTGGGGGCATGTGGCAACTCCAAATTTAATAGGTGATGAATAAGCATATTGGAAAGGAAATAAATAAAGAAATAAGGGAAGAAAACCGGTAGAGGCAAGAGAAAAATCAAAGCAAAACAGAAGAGAGAAATCTAAACCAGAACCAAAAAGACTCGGTTAGCTGCTGAGATTCAAAATTAAATTAAAAATATTTTCAAGTAAGAACTCCTCCACTTCTTTGATTTGTTGGTTAATTCTTGATGTTTAATTCAAGTATTATTAATCCAATGCTTGAAATCCTTGCTGTTACCATGTTTGAATTGCCAAAATTCAGAAACATACACCATGAAGTTTAAATTCTGCAACCTGCTGTCATGTTAACTGATATACTTATTTTTATATGCTGTTAATGGCCAATTTATCCCATGAAAATTTTAATGAAGATACCTTAATATGTTGGCTAAATCACCATATTTTTATTTTGGAAAACTTCCTCATGAAACCAGCTGGTTCAAGGTGTTTAATGTCGACTGGCAATTTGAACCCTGAAATCAGGGAATTGCTGTTGGTGATGATTTTCTCCATGATTTTGTTCGATTCAAGCTCTATAAAAATTAGAATATATATTTTAATGAATCGGCTAAGATGTCATGAAATTGACATAAAAATATTTCTTGAAAATATGACCAGTTTAACCTTAAGAAAATTGAGTAAATTGAACTGGCCAGCTTGCACCAGAATACAAAATTTGTCACACAAATAAGTATATAACTTTGAATCAGGTGAGAATAAAATTAGAAACTTCATATGAACCTGTCCAAAATTATATGCTGATTCTAAAAATATATGAAAATCAATTTTTCGTAGTGAATTGGTCACTGAACCGGGCCCATGTTCAGCAGCATGTCAGCTAAAATCCTGAAGTCAGAATTAGTAGCTGAATCAGCTACTAACATCTGGCTGAACCGGCCCCATAATAATTTCCAAACCGGCCCAAATTTGGTGACTATAAAGATAAATGTCTTTTTGATATTGTGACAAAACGGCTCGTGATTTGGAACTGAATTGATCACTGAACCGTACTCCCAATTAACAACTGAACCGACCCCTGTTTTTTGATGCTGAAATGGGCAGTTTGGGGAATCAGGCCTAACGGCTACCATCCGACCACCAAACCGGCACAAAATTAGTCACCAATTAGTTAAAACCGTTATTAAAATTGTGTAAAATAGGCTCACGAAAATGGATTAAATGGACCATCGAACTGGATCCCCGAATGAACAGAAATACTTACCCCTGCTTCCTTACTAATACTGATGCAAATCTGGCAGTCCACTTTGGTAGACTGAACCGGCCATGAACCAGTTGAACCAATAGCTGACCCGATTATATTATTTAGTACTAGAGTTCATCTATCACCATGTAAAATGGTTTCCGAAAATACTATAAAATGGCTACTGAACCGGACCCTTGAAACCCATGACAGAATCAGCCTAAGTATTTTGCTGATGCTAAAAAAATTGCAGTTATAAAACTGAGTTGAACCGGCCCTTAAACAGGCCCCACCGGCGCCCGAACAAACTTAAGAATGTTAAGATAATGTTAAAGTAACAATGGGTAAAATTTGATCGGAATTGGTCATTGAATCGGCCCTAAATTGGCCACTAGACTAGCTAGAACACCACCTTGTTGATGATAAAATTTGGGTTGCCTAAACCAGCTACTAAACCGGCCGTAAATTGACCACCAAAATAGATGAAACATCCTTATTAATGTAATATTATAGCCTCAAAAATAAATGACCCTAAACTAGTTCCTTGAACCAATCGAAATGTTAGTCCGAATCGGCCTATGGCACCTAATTGCTTATTTTACTAATTTAATGTAAATTAGCTAGGAAATAAATAATAAACTAGCAATATAAAATATGTTAAATTAGTAATCAAAAGATACATCATGTAAATCGATTGGCCATTATAAGAATAAAATATTAAAGATATTTAATACACCGATTTTTAATGAACCGACTAATTTGGTAAGTGAATTGGTTTTTATATATGCTCCTTTAAAATAATGAACCGACCACTTATTATATTGATAGTAGTGAACCGACTCACATGATATAATTGGCGGAATATTATGAAAAGTCAAACCAATCCATAAACCGAATTTGTGATCAAACCGGTTAAAGAGATAAAATTGAACCGAACCATTTAATGAATTGGTAAATTATAGAATTTATGGATCGAAAATCGAATAATATGTTATCTAAAAGTAAGTCTAGCATATGTTAGAACTTATGTTATGCATTGATAAGATATGATTTATCATGATTTTGTTATACATATATGATACGTTATGTATGAGTAGAAGCCAATATAATATCAAGAAAATATGAATTTTCTCTTATATGAGAAAATTAAGAAGAAGCAAGATTATGAATAAGAGCTTCCACTACGAAATCTTAAGAAGTAAAGAAAGTGAACAAGGATTTATTTTAGCGGATAGTATTCTCTGTCATACCTTAGGATATTATAGTGTATATAGTTATCTGAATAAGTATCGCCGTGCAATTTCAGCTCTATTTACTAGGAGATAATAGGTGGTACCATCCTGTCTTCGGGATGTAAATAAGAAAAATAAGGTCTTTGATTTGTGTAGAGTGAACACAATCCATCCTATGTTCAGGATGTAAATAAAGAAGAAAGTATTACTGTATTATGTAATTTTGGCCATTGATTGGGTAGAATAAACACAAGATCCAAGCAAGAATCAAATAAAAAAATTAAGTACAAGGAAAAAAAGGAAAAGTGAATTGCATCATAAAAATGTTTTGAAAGTATATATATATTTTTAACTAACCCTGATTCTTCAAGATATATAAGGTAAGAATGTGTTGACAAATAAAAAAAAATTAAGTACAAGGAAAAAAAGAAAAAGTGAATTGCATCATAAAAATGTTTTGAAAGTATATATATAATTTTACATGCATCATGATCCATATTCCTCCTTATGAATTATTTTAAAGATAAATATGCATATCCTTAACCATTATGTTTTTATTGAGTATTTGACTCATTCTCTTACTATTTTTTTCCCTTCAAATACTTCATAGGAGTTCAAACTTGATAAACAAACGTAAAAAAGAACCATTAAATATGTGATAATCAATAATGATATAACTAGTAAGAACTTGTAAATTTATATGCATCTTATAAATATAAATTTTAGTATTGGTAGTTTAGAAAGATGTTTGCAAATCTTTTATGATTATCTTACAAATTTCGGTGTAATTTTTATTATATGAGTTTGGGATTTTAGTTGGTATCTTTCCTTATTACAAGCTGCATTCATATTATTGTTGAATGAATACTAGAGCTATTGATTATTGGCATTATTTTAGATCTTGTGTATTATGATTTGTTATGATTTATAGATTATTAAATTAAATACACGTTTTCTATGATTAAGATGAATATAAAAATGTGGGACGTAACAAAACTTCCTATTTGGATCTCATAAAATAGCCATAAAAGTTTTAAGTTACCAAACATGGAAGATAAGTGTTCCAACGGTCAAGCTCATAAAAATAGGGTTGCATCCCTTGATAGTTGGACACCTGGCATGTCCAACCCACCTTTCGGCCTAATCCAAACATTAAATATGGTGGCCATTCAGGAGAGTGAAATGACTGGAAAGATTAAAATGTTATATGAGAAGGGAGCTCACCAAGCACACTTTGGGCCGAATCTCATAGTTAGCACCCAGTCTTTGTCTTGCCTGAGCTCAGACCACATCTAGAATGTACTCCCACCATTGAAAATGATCGGGGGTAGCCTGTCAAGTTGCAGGAGGAACCTGCCAATGGTAAGGACTGGACCACCAACATTCGGGAGTAAAAAGGATAGGAATGGAGGAAGTGGCCTTGACCGTGGAGCCAAAATCAGCAACCCTCTATCACGAGTGTCCTAGTTATTCACTAGAAAGGCACAATCCCAGAACTAGACGAATGTCTAGTGTTAGACCCGAGAATGTAACAGTGAATAGTGTGGTGTCACCACAGTAGGTGTCCACCAGTCATACCAAGTTGAGGACCTTTCTAAATTCTAAGACACTAGCAGCCTTAGCAAATATAGAAGAAAGAATTAAGACACTCAAATAGTAGCTTCTCACAAATTCTGTGTCTGAAGTATTTGCAGCTCCTAATAGATCACCTTTCACTAAGGGAGGTGTTGGATCATCCCCTCCCTATGCAGTTTAAAATGCCTAACCCACAACTATACGATAGAAGTATTGACTCATGAGACTATTTGGATCACTTTAATACCTTGCTACAGATCCAAGTCTTAAAGGCATTTCCATGTGTCAATATTTTCAGTTGACATTGAAAGGGGATGCTCGGACATGGTTTTATCAGCTGAAACCTAATTCAATTGGCACTTTCTAGTAGCTTTCTTAATAATTTCTGATGCAATTCACCTCTAGTCAAATGGAGTAGAAACGCCCTTGGCCCTTAGCCAGTATGCAAAAATTGTCAGGGGAGAGTTTTAAGGATTATTTGAGATGATTCAATGCTGAGGTAAGGCAATTCCCGAACCTCACCGATGATGCAAAAATGATGACTTTTATAGTAACTTTACAACCATGACTGGGTTTACAAATCTCTACACCTTCAATCCCCTGATTGTTTTGCAAAGCTGGAAGCAAGTGCAAAGTTGGAAGCCCTAGCTCCAGAGGCTAATAAAGTGTGAATGGTGGAACACAGCAATTTTTTGAACACCCAACAAGGATCTAGTCGTCCAAGGCCAAGAATGTAAGAGACACGGGGGTGTTAGTGCATTTCCATCAAGGTCACAACCCAGCCAGCTCATGTCGGGGGCTTTGCACCCCAACCCGACTCCTCTTATTGAAACCCAAACAAACATACTAATGCAAAAAAGGAAATAATAATATCTTATATAGCCGAAACCAGTTAGCAATCCTAAATCACAGGATCAGACAAAGTATTACATTTTTTACAAAAGTTTGAGCCACGATATAAAAGATTATATCAATCACAGGAAATTGAGGCACTTATAAAAAGAGGTCTCCTCAATCAATTCATTTGGCGCCCTGATGGATGCAACATAGAACCCTAGGGCAAGACTTGCCCAAGTAGTAGCTTGCCGAAGAACAGGATACCAATGGGCATTATCAATGTGGTGAACATCTACAAACAAGCTTGTAATATTGAATCTAATGTACTAGGTAAAAGGAAGGGGAGAATAGCATGTGTTAGGATTTAATGACGATGGCTACTCTCATATAATTTTTCTCTATTCCAATCCCCTTATTATTTCAGCTATCATTTCAGAAGGAACAAAAGACTATGATATGAAATAAGTTTTTGTGGATAATGAAGTTTTAGGGTTATTTTGCATTTTGTTGCCTTTTGCCAATTAGGATTAATGTGGCTAGCTTTAAATTTGTCCAAAGGCCCCTTATATGGCGTCAACAACACGCCAATAGCGATGGAGAGAATAATAAATTCAGAAGTGACCCTAAGTACCTACCCCATGATTGCCATCCGCATACTTGCTCTTTTGTTGGTTGAGCCGCCCACAATGTATAATGCAATTCTAGGTTAGCTTGGATAGGTGGCCTGTGAGGCTATTACATCGATCATATATTTAAAAATAAAATTTCCAACCTCATGGGGTGAAGGAGAAGTGCTTAGGGACCAATTCACAGTTAGGCACTACTTTTTAATGCAATTGAATGTCCTTGAATCGGCCCAGCCTATTAATGACCTTGATAGGTGCAATGAAATAAATTTACAAAAGGGGAGTCCTGATGAGGAAGAAGTAAAGATACCACTGGACTCCAACAACCCTAACAAGTTTATTCTAGTAGGTACAACAATACATACAAAGGCAAGGGAAGAGCTTGTAGCGTATTTACGAGCTAATCAGGATGTATTTGCATTGACTCCTATTGACATGCAAGAAATTTTGAAAGAATTAATGGTGCATAAACTTAATATCCAGCAAAGATATAAGCCCATACAATAAAAGTGTAAAAATTATTCGGCAGAGAAACTCCATGCTATAAAGGAGGCGGTCAAAAATTATTGGTAGCCAGATTTATTAGGGAAGTTTATTACTCTAAGTGGTTGTCCAATGTGGTTATGATAAAGAAGGCCAATAAAAACTAAAGGATATACGTAGATTTCATAGATGTGAATAAGACATGTTCTAAAACAGTTTTCCTTTAAGCGGATCAATCAGTTAGTTAATTCCATGGTACAACACTATATTTTAAGCATCGTGGACACATATTTCGATAATAACCAGATTAGGATAGATCCGATTGATGAAGAGCACACCACCTTTATAACTGACTAAGGATTGTATTGTTATCAGGTGATACCCTTTGGCCTAAAAAATACCAAAATAATATACCAGAGGCTTGTAAATAAAATATTTTTTGAACAAATTGGGTGAAACATAAATGTCTATGTGGATGCCATGCTAGAAAAAGGTATCTGCTCAAGTTATCAAACTAAAGATCTGGCAGAATCCTTTAGTGTGCTACGCACATGTAGGATGAAGTGAACCTAACTAAATATGTCTTCAGTGTCACCTCCGAAAACTTCTTAGGATTTATTGTCTTAAATCATAGAATTGAGGCAAACTCAAATAAAATCCATCTTGAGTATAGAGTCTACATGAACCATCAGAGGAGTTCAAAAATTCATAGGACGGATGACGGCCATTTCCTACTTTAAAGCTAAATCTATAAAAAAAAAAAAAAAGTTCTTGTCTTTCTTTCAAGCCCTCAATGGTATCAAGTATGACAGATTTTGATAGACAGCCTTGCGAGCAACCTTCCAAGAGTTAAAAAGTTTCCTTGCCTAACTATCCCTGTTGGCTTGGCCAGTACTAGGGCAGAGCATTTACTTATACCTTACCTTAGTATCAAACACTGTCAATTCAGTTCTATTTTGAAGGAAGTATTCAGAATCTAATTTATTATAATATTAATGTACTAATTAGGTCGGAGGCAATGTATACCCTCAGGAAGAGAATAGCATTAGCGCTGATATTCTTGGCCAAGAAGTTGAGGCCATACTTTCATGCTCATAAAATAGTAGTACTAAGTGATTAGCCGTTATGTCAGATACAATAAAAGCCTGAAGTCTCAGGAAGGCTTATCAAATTGTTAATAGAGTTAGGCAAGTTTGAAGTTCAATTTTAGCCTTGCACTATTATCAATGGTTAAGCTCTAACTGATTTTGTGGTTGAATGCACAGCATAAAAAATAAAAAGAGATACAAGCCTACCCAACCCACTAGAGTTGGTATGGCCCCCAAGTTGGACTCTATATGTAGATGGGGCCTCTAACTGAATAGGTTGCAATGCTGGAATCCTCCTCATCTCACCAAATGGTGAAGAGTAGCCTTTCATCTTTCTTTTCCAACCATGAATAATGTAGCTGAGTACATGGCACTTTTTGTGACAGTCAAGCTGTAGCCGATTTTGTGGTTCAATGCACAGCACAGAAAATAAAAGGAGATACGAGTCTACCCAACCCAATGGAGTTGGTATGGCCCCCAAGTTGGACTCTATATGTAGATGGGGCCTCTAACCAAATAGGATGCAATGCTGGAATCCTCATATCACCAGATGGTGAAGAGTTGCCTTATGCCTTTCATCTTGCTTTCCCAACCATGAATAATGTAGCTGAGTACAAGGCACTTTTGCGACAGTGACATCTCTTGCTGATTTTTTGGTTGAATGCACAGCACAAAAAATAAAAGGAGATATGAGCCTACCCAACCCACTGGAGTTGGTATGGCCCCCAAGTTGGACTCTACATGTATATGGGGCCTCTAACCGAATAGGATGCAATGCTGGAATCCTCCTCATCTCCCAGATGGTGAAGAGTTGCCTAATGCATTTCATCCTGCTTTCCCAACCGTGAATAATGTAGATGAGTACAAGGCACTTTTTGCAAGGCTCTAACTGGCTACGGAATGTTCGACCCAACCACTCCTTATTTGGAGTAATCAATAAAGTGGCAATCATGAAGTCAAGTAATTTGAAACTAGCAAAGTATGTGAAAAAGGTTCAGAGACTACTTTCCGGGATCAGAACGTATGAATTAAGGCATTTATGCCAGGGAGAGAATTCAAGCTGAAGTATTGTCTCAGCTGGCCTCCCTTGGTCTAGGTGAGCATTCGTGTAAGGCACTGGTGGAGGTCCTGACTCTACCATGTGTCTCTGAATCCAATGAAGCATTACAAGTATTTGATTGTTCAACTTGGATGACTCTATATTTCAACTATTTATAGGAAGGCACATTATTCACCAATCCCAGTGAAACCAAGAAAATCAAGAAGATAGTAGATTGGTATTCAATAATCAATGGAATCCTATATAGATAAGGCTATTCAATTCCCTACATGAGATGCCTAATGCCCAATAAGGCTGATTATGCCCTCCAAGAAGGATAGACGTATTAGGACCTTTTCTGATAGCTTCTAGCAAGCTTAAATTTATAATAGTCAAGATAGACTATTTCACCAAGTAAATTGAGGTGACTACTCTTGCTCAAATAACCAAACATCACGTGATAGAATTTTTGAAGCAAAATATTATGTGCCAATTTGAAATACCAGAAATTTTTGTTACAAATAATCAAACACAATTCATTGGCAAGGCGTTTACAAGATACTGTAATGATCTACATATTTGACTCGCACATACTTTAGTCCCGTATCCACAAGCAAATGGGTAAGTTGAGGTAACAAACTACATAATTTTAAATGGGCTGCACACAAGGTTAGATAGGGCAGATGGATCTTGGTTAGATAAACTACCCCATGTTTTGTGGGCGAATCAGACAATACCTAGATTCACAAAGGGAGAGACCCCTACAGTGTATGCTTTGAAATAGAGGCAATGATACTCGTTGAGATTAGACAGCCAAGCTCACGAATGATCAACAAAGACCCAGCATAAAATGAAGAAATGCTACAACACCACCTTAATTTATTACAAGAGTTGAGAGAGGGGGCCTCGATCCATGTAAACACTTACTAGCTACATGCAGCACGACATTTTAACAAGAGTTTAAAACCAAGAACCTTTGAAGTAGGTGATTTGGTTTTTCAGAACATAAAGGCTACTAGAAAAGTAACCAATCACAACAAATTATCTCTTACTTGGAAAGTTTCATTCATCATTACCGCTAAGGTATGAAAAGGGACCCACAAGTTAAGGACAAAATCTAGAAACTAAGTTTCTCATACTTGGATTGTTGTTCATTTAAAGAAATACAGGCTACCGAGGCTGGTAAATGGTGAGTTGGACAACTAAACAAGTATAAGTAGGTTTGGCGGACGTGGCCAAGCAGCGACGCATGTCATGGCATGCATATTATAACATGTTTAGACATGTATCTATCATATCATAAAATATATTTCAAGAGTCTCTCTCTCTCTCTCCATATATATATATATATATTTTTTAAAATCAACGAGTTGAATGATAATAAAAAAAACTATTTGTGAGCCCATAAAAGGGTAAAAATACATGAACATATAATGACATGCGAAAAGCTAGCTCAAGGCCCCTGGGTGGAACTCGGAGGAGAGTTGGTAAAATTAGAGGCAGGATCACCTAGGGTGCAAATATCACTCCTGCCAAAATCAGAGGGACCAACGGCATCTGAATTCCAAAGGTCTATGTGACCTAGCGTTACACTGGGCTCTAATCTAGACACAAGGTCTTTGCATGCTTAAAAACCTTGCCAAAGTCTGGATTGAATCATTCCTCCCAGCTTCTCTATACTAATTAACCATTATAAGTCTTCATAGTAATGAGACTGAGAAATGGAGGGCCACTGGGATAACTTACAAACTCAGCCTCCGTAACTTTATCTCACTACATAGATGCCTCAATCTGGTGGCGCGCTACCCCCTCTTTCTCTTTTTGGATAAGCCCCTCGTTTTTCTAAGGTCTTAATCCAAGATTAGAGCTCCCCGATCAAAGCACGGGAATGAACAAGCTCCCCCTGGAGAGGATCCACAGTGTCAACCAGAAAGGTGAGCTGCCAAGTCTCTATTCCCAATGACATTGCTCTGTTAGCCAAGCTGCAAGCTATTGCTACTCCCTACTAATATAAACACAACGTGGTTAGATGCTTTTATATTTATAATTAACTAGACCAAGAATGACAAAGAATAGACACCTACTATCACCAAAGTGTTCAAGCAATAGTCCACCAATCATTGGAGAGGCAAATTTTTTACCTGAATTGTGCCACGAGGAAGAATGGCTGGTTGGCTCAAATCTACCCATGTTGTAATATCAACTCTAAATAAAGTATCCGTAGTCTGTAAGCTACAATTAGGACAGATTGTGTCAAATGATAGTGGATGGATGTGATGATATTTTCAACTAAACTTGTCATGAAAGTGTGAGGGCTTCTGCTTCCAACCCTACTCCTAGGATAGGAGCCAATGTGCTTGAAAGCATGGACTGACTGGGGGGCACCTGAACAGATGATAGGGTTCTTGGAAGTCTAGCAACGGAGGCTCTCGGTACCCCAGCAGCAAAGGCACTGATTTCCATGGTAGGTTGGACGGGAGGTAAAACAGGTTGATGACTAAAGTGGGCAGATCCCTTCAAACCAAAGGACCTCAAGGTGGGAGTCACAAAGGATGCAGACCCCAACAAGGTGGTGGAAAGCCTGTTGCCAAGACTAGAAGAAAAACCACACGTGGCAACCAACTCTTGTGGAACACTACTCGACGTGGAAGTCCTAGCCTCCGAAGAAGTCTCCTTCGGGCCGAATGATGGCCCATTCTCCTCCATCCCTACGGCTTCTCTCAAGTCCTCACCGAAAGCACTAGCCAACCTTGTCCTAGTTGCTCGGGGTAATTTGTTAGCCCATTTTGACCTCCGCCGATCAATGCGCAAGCTTAGACTAGTATTTGAGCCAACTATCAGCCTCTTCTTCCTGCCAAGGCATGACTTTCATTCATGAACCTAATCTGTAGCCACATCAGTAGCGATGACAATCCTAATTCATTCTGTAGTGGGGCTCCACCCTATGTCTAGAAGTGTTCTCTCTCTTAGATAATGGCTTGTCTCACTTGGCTTAACCAAACATAATAAGCTAAGCTCCATGCAGATAGATTGGAGATCTATATCTAAAATATGCCCACCAAAGGTGGGGTTCAGCTCACCCCATTGGGAGGCCTAGGCTACCTACATTCGCCTCTCAGAAAAAAAGAAGCAGGATTTTTATTTTTTTATGGAATCCAAACTTCCACTGGTAATTAATGTGGCCCCTCAGGCAAAAATGAAAAACCAATTAGAATTCCCACTCCCAAATTTAAATATGGTTATAATGATTGTAGGGACACTAGCTGTTTTTGCTAAAGAAAATATATGCATAAAGCTACAATATACATCACAGCATTAGGTTTGAGCAGAGCCAATGGAATATCAATGGCATCTAAAAGAGCCATCAATTTCAGGGCTAAAGGAAAGCAGACACCCAACTTCATGGATGTTCTGTAGATGGCGATGCAGTTTACTTGAGGTGAGGATGTTCTATCCTCCAAAGCAGGAACTGTTATCTCATAAATGGAAGGAATTTCATACCACCATAATAATTCTGATAAATCATGGGTAGAAATATTAGAACATATATCAAATATACTCTCGAAGGATGGCATGGCGAATAATTTGGTAGTCGAAGAAATGGAGGGGGCAGCATTAAATAGGCCAACCCACCCCACTCTCGACTAGCACCGGGCTTGGGCACTTACACTAGGTGCTGCCCTACATGGGCACCTAGCACCCTCTGTCCAGCGTCAATGCTAGGCTCGAGGGGCTAACACCTACTAGCTTAAGTTTCTGCCCCCCGGCGATCCAAGTATTGACCACAGTCGACCCTGGGTCAGCCGCAGTGGCTACCAGATTGGCCATTGGCCAACCCTGAGTTAGTCATCTAGGCACCAGCTAACCTAGGTTCAGCTTCAACCAACCCAGCTGTAAGATAAACCGTTTGGACGAATGCAAAGTTTTAATGAACAAGGTTCAGATGAACCATAAAAAATATGCCATTTGAATGAACAAAGAGTTTAGATAAACAATAAAAACAAACTGTTTGGATGAATAAAGAGTTCAAATGAACTAAATTCTAATGAACCATAAAAAATAAGCTATTCAGATAAACTAAGTTTGGATAAACCATAAATAATGAGAGTCCTCGGATGAACAAAGAGTTTGGATGAACTATAAAAACTAAAAATGAGAGTTCGGATGTCCCCAATCGGCTGACGGCTGACCTAGAGTTGGTCTCTGCCGACCCTAGCTCAGTAACCTCAGCTAAGCTACTAAGTCTGCCAATAGATCATCTCCTAGCCCAACCCTTGGTCAGGACTATCATCCCAACAAGTCTTGTCACAACAAAACAAAAAATAATGAGATTGAGCCTAATATATAGATTCAGCCCAACTATATAAATAATTATTTATCTTAACATGATAAACTCCATTGCACTGACTAAAATAGTAATTGAGCCCAAAACTTAAAAAGTATCACTTGATAGTGGCTAGCTCTAAAAAGCATTATAAATTGATGGAGGTTGAAGTTGGATTTGACCATAGAAGGGGGCACCAACAAGGATTGCAGTTGGGATGCTACTTGAATTACATGCCAACCCTAAGTATCAGGTGATCACGTCAGGAACCAAATTTTCAGTATCTGAACACAAATCTAATATCTCACACTCTAAATATTGTCACGGACCACTTTCCTTCTACTTAATATTCGTGAATAACTTAACATAATAATAAGCCATATTATATATAAATCCATATAATTTATAATGATTATACACAGGGTCCATATAATTGCTATATCTTAAGTGGCATCCAACACCGTACAAATGGAATATGGCATCAAATTTTCCTTCAGAGATGCTTACTAAGTATCAAAATTATTATCATAAAACCTACAAAAATATAAATAATGACCATAAAAATCTGTGGAAGTATTACTAAATGATCAATATTAAAATTATATCTATTTCATTATAAGATAAAGTACATAGTTTCCTGATATCAAAATTAACCATACATCCACTACATTATATTAAAATACATTGTGCTCATCATTTGAAGGGTTAATAAAATAGGAAAAGAGTAAGTCAAATGCTCAACAAGGCATATATAACAAAATCATGCACATTTATACTTAAAATATATTAAACAGACGAATGGAAATCATATAAAATATGAATGAACTTCTATACTTTTTAATTTATTCCTTTCTTAATAAAACATAGCGGACAATCGAGAAAATGATTGTATATGATTCCACACAATCTAAGGCTAGATCCTTCTATTCAGCACCGAGAGGTGGGCAGTATACATATAACCTAATATACAAGGTCATAAAACTTATGCCACCAAAAGTTTCCCCACAGCAAAGGGCAGTCCTCGAATTTTCATTGTAATATGATAAGGCATGTCAAAGAATATTACCTTCTGAAATAATTCCTTAGTCCTATTTCTTAATTCATTTTTCAAACTTCTTATGAAAACTCTACACTTATTTTTTATATCTCTTTTTATTTTCTCCACTTTGAAAGAAAATAATTATACTTCTTGATACTTCTAGAGCTTCTATTTAAACTTTTCATAATATTGAAACATATGAATAGTAAAGATGCAATAATTAGTAATGAATCGTAAGTTTTTAAAAATTGCATGCATTCACAGGTTTAGTATCTTTAACTTTAAATTTTACATGTGCAAAAGTTTCAAAATTAACATATGGTACATTCGACTGATTCGGCCGCCGGTTCGGTAGTTGGTCCAAGGTAAGCTTGAGTTAATTTCTTTAGTATAATTTCAACATAATTACTTAATGATTCAGCTACTGGTTCAAGGTCAAATTAATGCCCATTCAAAGGGTCGGTCCATGGTGATTTTTACAACTGAAATTTCAGTAGCAGTAAGTTGGCTTGTGCTGATTTAAGGGCTGGTTCATGCTGGTTTAATATCCGGTTCTACCAGCTGAATTCTATCGCCAACACTTGATGAATTCTGTTGCCGGTTTAAGGCTTGTTTGCGGCCAGTTCATAATCAATTTCTACAGCTAAAAAATTCAGCTTCCATAATCATATTTCAGTTGATTCAGGGGCTTATTTAGTGACCGGTTTAAGGCCGGTTTAAGGTTAACTTCTATTTCCTAAACCATTAGTATCAGCAATGGAGTTGAGCCGGTTCTGTGGGAATTTTTATGACAAGTTTAAGGCCACTTCATGACCTTTTTCATCAACTAAAAACTTCAACATCAATAGGAGACCTAGCCGATTCATCTATAGGTTAGGTGGCTTATTTAGTGACCGGCTCAAGGCCAATTATGGGCTGAATTCTACTAACTAGAACATCAGCATCAGCAATGGGGTTTGGCCAGTTTTGTTGATAATTTTATGACTGATTCAAGGCCGGTTCATGACCGGTTCTGAGACTTCCTATAGCTAAAGGACTTAACATCAGGAAATCAGCGGTTCAAACTGATATTTCAGCCGGGTCGGGATAAATTTACAACTTAAGATTCTGCATCAATATTTGATGCTGTAGCTGGTTCACTTAATTTTCATAGCTGGAAAAGTCCATCATCAGGAATAATATTTTGGCCGGTTCATCTACTGGTTTAAGGACTGGTTCAACTAACTTCTCATAAGCTGAATGTCTCAGCATCAGTAAGGATACACAGCTGGTTTAGTGACCAGTTCAAGGGCCGGTTCAACCCATTTTTATAGGCTAAATTTTTATAGCATCAATAAGAGACTTAACTAGTTGCTTACTGATTTGGAGCCAATTTGGTGGCTGGTTGATGGCCAGTTCAATTGATTTTCGGCAACCAGTTCAGGCTGCTGAAAATTCAGATTAAGCATCGGCCTATTTGCCACCATCCAATTAATTTCTACCTGTTATAAAAAGATGAAATAGTAGCAGTAGTTTAATAGAATAAGGAATTAAGTATTAGAGTAACAATACTTAAAGAAAAATCAGCAAAAATTAACACCAAGGAAGGAAGGACTTATGGTGCACTTACCAAATTTCAGTTGAATTCCTTCCCTTCTCTTTCGGTTTTCCTTACTTTTCTTCTGCCTCCCGGTTCTCTCTTCTCTTCTTTTCTGGTTTTCCCTTTGCTCATCTACTCCCTCACGTGACCTTATATAGATTTAGGGGTAAATTGCTGAGTCATCTTAGTTTGAAGCAACTGTTGCTAACAAATCCCCCATCAAACTCCTAATTTCAGACTAGTGCCCTAAGATTTGTGCTTATTCACCTCCTAATTTGGCTCCTTAAAATGTTGCCTTGTATTGCTATATGATTGGCTTTGAATAAGCTAATGTTGTGCAACCTATTTCACCAACTTTCCATGAGGATTTCAGCTGCCCTGCTGCTGCCCACTGCTGCTGAAGTAAGCAGCTTGTAAACTGCTTTCTCATGGTTTTCCAGTTGGCAAAGTGTACCGTGTAGCTTCTCCTTTGGTTGTCCGCCAATTATATCTTATAAGTCAGAAATATTGCTGCTGATATTTCAATTTTGTTGCTGCCCCTTCCGTGCTGCTGAATCTTGCTGTTGTCCCAGCTGTTTCTTTGTCAACCGACGGCAATTCAGTTGCTATTCTGTTAAAAATTTAGTAGCTGAACTGTCTTCTTACTAACTGAGATTAATTCAGTTGTTAACCGGGTTCATCAATTAAATTTATGCTAGTCCATTGATTAAATTTGTACTACAACTACGTCCCGGGGTAAACATTAACATAATTATTATAATTATAAAATTCAATCCTTATCGATATATATTTAATCAATACATGATAACGAACGGAGGCGAGAATGCAAATCTCCTTAGGTGCCCTTACTTTATAAAAAGGATGATGAGCCATTGAGTTGAGCAAGTAGAAAAGAAGAGGCAGTAAGCAAGCAACAAGAATTTTTATTTAATATTCAATTAAATAATTATAGCTAGCATACCTAATCTTGAATATGTTTCACACCCAGGAATACTATCTTGTCTTATCAACTAAAAGTCAAGATTAATCACTTTCTTAATTTTCCTTCAACTGATCAAATATAAACTAACTTGAACGTCGGAGAAATATTTTAGGAACAATCCCAAGGCTCATAACCAGGCTTTGTCATATTTGTGGTGTGTAAAAAATAGTTAGTGGCTTTCGATTTCTCTCTAAATAGGTCAAAATAGGATCCGGGTTGAATTGTTTTCTTAGGTAGACATCACATTTGATATATGTTATAGAATTCCTTAAAATTAGATTTGGTAACAACAAAAGTCCACTCATCATCACAAATTTTTTCTTCTTTCTTTTTGCCACCATCTTTATTTTCACTTTTTTACATGTAGTAATATTTCTTAATGTGACTCTTTTTACTACAACATAACACTTCAAGTTTTGAAATCTTGACTTTGACTTGTTTTATCTCTTATCTCTATTATTGGATCTCTTTTCCCTACTTCTTCCCTATTCTCCAAAACTAGTGCCTTGGGTTGTTAAGAAAAAGAATCTTAAGATCTTCGCTTCATTTCTTCATTTAAAACAGCACCTTTAGTACCCTCTAATGTCATAATACTGTTTGGAGCGGAGGTAGTAATAAAGATTTGATGGACCTCCAAAAAAATCTGATAATATCATCAACAATGATAAGCTAAGCAACTCATAATCAAATTTTATGCCCATGTTAGATAGTTAATCAATGGTGCCTTGGAACCTATTTTAATGGTCAGCAATGGAGCTCCCTTTTCTTCACTAAAATTGCATCAATTTTATTAAATGATAAAATTTATTAATACAAGTGTTCAAAACATATAGCACCTCAAGCTTATCCCATAATATTCGTGCATGTTTTTCATCCTAAATATAACTATATACATTATCATTAATGAATTATCTAATATACCCTCAAATTTACTCATACTCAAAAGTTCACTCCTCTTTAGATTTGGATTTTGACCTCTAAATAGTAAATACTGGAAGGTGTATTATTTTAATAAATAAAAGATCTTTTATCTTACTATTTCATATGTCAAAATTTGAATCATTCAAGTAAATCACTTTATTTATGTCCTCCATTAATTCAAACAAAAAATAAGAAACTCAAATGATCTAATACCCCTTGCTGGGAATGGTGTACCAAATTTTGTTTCACATAAAGTAAAAAATAAAACTCTACAACAATCAATTTCGAAATTCTTTGTCTGAATTCCAGAGAAAACAATATAACAACTATACCTACAAATAAATACGTAGAAAAACAAGTACATGAACTTTTTCACAAAACCACTTTCAAGATTGAATGTAAAATCACATTTATTATAATATAAATTTGATTATATCAAAATTTTGAAACATCCTCAAACTTACCACAAATTTCAACAAATTGAGCAACAAACAATAAAAGAACAAATGAAATAGAATAACAAATGAAAGTGTTCTAAACACCAATAAAACAATATGCCTTAGATGATGAAGATAGGAATGCAATTAACCATCAAGAATTAACAAAGGTTACCCTCATTCTCTTCTTCCCTCCTGTCTCTCAATATGGTGCTCAAGGGCTTTTAGAAATGACTTGCACATGTATAGTTTGTCCAGAATGATAGCACTTAATGCGTGCTTTAAGGGTGCTTGTGAGCTATTTGTTGAGTAAGCCTGCGCTTGATGTTTGCCAGTAATACTATAAATTATCATAATGTGATTTTAAGGTATCCAGTGCAATTCTTTTGAATTCTTGAGCATAGACATAGTAAACAAAATAAGAGAAAGAGAGAGAAAAGGTAGAAGAGAAAGGTTTATACATCCGTTTAAATATCAAATCATATTCAATTCTCCACCGATCTTGGGTACGTTATTTTTATTATTTCAAAAAATATTTTATCGATCAATTTTGTTCCCATTTGTCATGTGTTCTCTATTACTCGAGTTTGTCATTATAAAATATTATTTTCTTATATTTATTAGAAGTTTTTTTCTAACCGGACTCACCATATAACAAGTATTTTTGAGCTCATTGTGACACGATTTTTTTCTTCATAGAGAATAGTCTTGACTTTGTGCACAAGGTTTTGAAGTCTAGAACCCAACAAATAGTATTTAAAAGAGGCTATTATGTTAAAATTTCTTTGAATTGTTGGAGGTTATTAATAAGATGATTTACTTGAATGGTTCAAATTATGATAATGAGGAGAAAAATGAAAGATCTACTGTTTGTCAAAGCAATGTATCTTCTGACATTTTCTACCCAAAAGCTCAAATTAAAATCTAATGAAGAATGGACTTTGAATATAAACTAGTTTGTAGGTATATTTGATAATTTATTGATAATAATATTTACAATCATATCCGTAATAAAATACATGCAAGAGTACTGTGGGAGAAGTTCAAAATGCTTTATACTTAAAAAATTGGTAACATTAGATTGTACCATTTGATGAAATTAATGCAAGTGAGATAGAGAGAAGGCAATGCAGTAGACAACAATTTCATTGAGTTTCAATTGTGCGTTGACCAATTCAATGATATGAGTATCAAATTTAATGATAAATTATTGGCTTATGGTTGTTGACCTTATTATCAAATTCTTAAGAGGTTATTCGGATCTCCACTAGCAACACCAATCTAACAATATAGTGACTTTATAGATAGCCCATGGTGTAGTTCTAAATGAGGAGATGAGGAGGAGATTGTAAGGCTCCATGTCCTCAGACATAAAAGTGACAGCATCAAAGTCACAGTGTAGAGATAAGAAGAGAAGTCCTAAATATGGTGAAAAGAGTCAAAGCAAGTTGAAATTGAGCTATCAAAACCTCAATGCTACTATTGCAAGTAAAAAGTCATATCAAGAAATATTGTTATAAATAGAAGTCTAAAAATACATGTGGCAGCAAAAAAATGCAAAGAAGTCTCCAAACAAGGAGAGATCCTTGGTTGTTACCAAGCCTATAAGGCTCGATACACAATTAAAAAATTACGACGTTTTTAATATAATTTTGGGTCAATTTAAAAATAATTGTATAATAAAAATTTGAAGAGAAATCAAATTTTTCTTGGAATGAAGCTCGACATTTGAGGGGTACGTCAATTTTTTGGCTCAATTTTTGCTCAAATAAGTCAGTAGCAAAATAGTTCCACATGAGGCTCGAGTGATTTTTAGCTCAAGTGGCAAACTAATCATGAGTGGTTTTGTTTCTCTTGTTGTGCCGCAACTTTTGGGTAACTAAGTGCTAATATGGCATTAAAGGTGTGTCCACTAAGGCTAACTCTCAGCCTAATCAATTCACCTCACAAGAATAAAGTGGATGAATTTGAGAGAGGAAAAAGAAGAAATTGGCTGAAAAATTAAGTGGAGGAATTTCAGGGATTTCCTTTACCTATTGGATCTCTAGCAAGACAACTTGATATGTACACCATGGCCGTATTGTGGAAATCGAAGGCGAGAGGTGGCGGTGGCTGCGAGAGGTTGAGAGGTCGAGAGGTATGAGAAAGTGACAGAGAGGAGAGCGTAAGAAAGAGGAAAAAAAGAGCAGTAATATTTGTTCTATTCCAATGCGCAGAACAGTGATGGCTAAATACAGTGCCGGGTAACAAATTGGGGTAAGGGTGGAAAAGGGTAGTGCTGTTGCATTTGACCCAACAACCTAACAACTGTAACACATTGTGCTAACAAATCAGGGAAGGGATAACCAAATTAATACAGTCCTAACAGTATTAATAGTATTATACTATGGGTAGGGGAGAGAAACCAAATTAAATCAGCAATGCGAGCGCTTTGCCGGGTAGCTGTGAACTATTGCCGGTGTATGTCCGAGTAACCATGGAGGAGACCCGTAACATTATCATCTCCATCAAAAGAACCTTGTCCTCAAGGTTGAACGATGGAAAATCTGCTTCAACGACTAAGTAGCAGATTTGGGCAGCTGCAAAATCCTCCCCGTCCTTCCACAAGCTGCAGATTTGGATGAGTGATTACATGATTGTTTTTAGTTCTGTTTGCTATTATTATAGCCAAGTTTTCTTCCCAATTATCCAGCCCATTATAACCTGTAAACTGCTGCACAGTCTGTGGAGACATATGTACTGAACCAGGTAGTCCAACTCCCCCCACGATGTTAGTGCAGAAAACATCCCCTGGTTTCTTTGCAATTAAAAGGCATAATGTACGTAAAGGTAAACCAGCCACCAGGTGGCTTGTTGCCATCTTCTTAATAGCATGAACATAAAACTGTTCACCTAGTTCATGGGCGAGAATCAGTGCCAATCCCCACAACTGCCCTTCTTCTACAAGCTATACAACCTCTTTCTTTCTGTTGGTAGTCAGAGGGCTCTGTAACTCAGAAGTAGTTTTTTGAATCTATGCTGCAGAAGGTAAATTCATCAAGCACTCGGTAGAAGAATCATACTAATGAAAATTCACCTTCCCCTTGGTAGATGCAAAGAGATTAGTGACAACTGAATCTGGAAGCTCATTCTCCCTTAATGATGTGTCTGTGCCGAGGGATTGTAGTTTTCCATAATGTTGACAGGCTATCCTGAGCAAGGAGAGAAGCAATCTTGGAGCATCGCCGCTTCTATATGGATATGCACAGTCTGAAATGCTCTCATCAATCTACTTTTGCAGCTCTTTATTTCCCATAGTTCCACCAACCAATGGACCAGGCAAGGATTGGTGGTGAAGAGCATGGAAATAATTGCAATTCCATGTTGTGACACCTGATGCAATGACCTTCTCCTTAACAGCTTCCATTAGAACAACAACAGCAATTGAATGATTTTCAGCATCATTGTTTCCATGAAGTGAGTTTTCCAAAATGCTATTATCTTTCATTACAATGAGCTTCCCACCAAAACCGAAAGTGACTAGGGCATGTGGAGGACGCCCTACAGATGGTCTTCCTGCATGTGGTGCATGGTGATGGCCATTAGGAACTAAATGTTGGAGAACAGTATCTGGTTCTCGGCTATCATATTGCAATGGCCCATTTGTCTCAACAGTATGAGTGAAACTGAATTGCCAGACAGGACTTCCATTTGGGACAAAACTGTTCAAACCTGTTGCCCAACTTGAGATATTATAACCCTGACTTGATTTCTTATATGACGTCAAAATAGTTGCCCCAAATCGAGCACTGGATGCAACAAGTTGATCCGTTTCTTGAGTAATTTGGTGAAGGACTCTGCCTTGCAAGACCTTGGAAATAACATCCTTGTCCCCAATTTTCTCTAATGTTTTAATGTTTGGTGAATCCAAGTTGATTGAGACCTGTTTCATTCCTTGTCGAAGCAAGTTACAAGCAAACCTTATATTGATGATTGTCTCCATTCTATCCCTTGTCAAGACCCCCATCTTTATTACCACGTGTGCAAGCTTGTCAATGCACTGGGGAACCCCATTTTGAAGTGTGTCCTCGACAGCTATAGCACCAAGAAGAATCAAATCATTCTCAATCTTCTTGACTTGATCAATCGTTGGTTCACGATACTCACTTAGTGAGTTCCTGACATTGGAAAAATTCTGAGTGAACTCTATGTATTCTACCTTATTGAGTTCGTGATAAGTATTAAAGTTCTCAAGTCAGCATAGGCATGATCATTCACACATTCTTTAGTTTGCTCCCTAAAGTCAAAGCCACGCTCCCTTATTGAAATCACAGAAGCTGCCTCCTTCGATGATTCAACTTCATAGAAAACTTCTCCTATTTCCTCATTTACTTCATGAATCGCGATGTGACAGATAACCACTAGCTAAAGAAACTGTTGGATGACATCTGAGTGAGGCTAATGAATCCAAACTCCATTCATGATTCTTTCATTCTCAAAGTGAAATGGGGTTATGATTACTGGGTCGGTCAGCAGTTCAGGGGAAACAAGACATCAAAAATCTACTGGTCGGAACAGGAATGCAGCACTGAGATTGCATCATTGCGACGAGTTGATCGTGAATATGTATAAGATGAGCAAGGTGTCGGTTAGTGTATTCAATCTTTGATTCCTATTCATCATTTTCAACATTCACCCTCAGTTGCGCCAGGACCACAGCCTCAAGAAAGACCCTGGTTGGACCGAAAGCCTATGGAATTTGCAATTTCTCTTAGACATTGAGTGCTGGAAGTACCCACTGCTGAATGTAACAAGTGCTCAACCTTCAGCGCAGAAATGGTTGAGGAACCGTCTCTGGAAACGGCTCTGTTGGGGATTCATTCTCATTGGGTTTAGCCTCCGTTATTGGAATGAGAATCGACCACATTCACTACCCGAGTCCAGATCTATCGTATTCAAGTTCTCAACCAGCCAATCGGGTGGAAGGCTGTGTGGAGCAAGGGAATCTTGCAGAGTTGCGGTGAAAGGTAGCTTAGTAAATTTGTGATCTGTTGACGTGTGTGGTATTAGGGGTAAGATGTGAGTCTGCGGTGGTGGCATCGTTGTCGAAGATGTGCTAAATGTGGTGGTGGTTGGAAGCATCGGTAGATTGACGGATTGTAACATATGTGTCTTGATTTGAGACAAGGAATGGAAATTTTCAGTGTAGAATCTTGGAATTTGCTCAATAGTAGGAGGTTTAGAGGCAATACCTGAGGCGTGTGGCTGTACGGTCATCTCCAACTCCTTGAATGCCTTCGACCTCACTGGTAAGCTAGGGGTTGGATAGCAATATGGAGTTTCTATGGAAGGAAGACAAAGATGAGAGGACGGGGCTAAAATCGAAGAGGAGGTTGGACACGGTGGGAAAATTTCAGATGGCAAGGGATGGTATTCGCTTCGTTCTTGTTCGATTCGGACCAGAGATTGATAGAGTTTAGTGATGGACGACCGGATTTGTACTGTGGTGGAAACCATGGTGGACATGGTGGCGTCAAATCTGTTGATAGTCTATCAAAGGTCCTTCATCGGGTTGGCAAGCTCGATGATGGCCACTTCGAGTACTGTGAGTGCTCATTCTTCGATCTCCTCTACTTTTGTCTCAATGAGAGCACCATTTGATATGTGCACCATAGCCGTATCGTGGAAATTAAAGGCGAGAGGTGGCGGTGGCTATGAGAGGGGAGCTCTGGCAGAGGGAAATAAAGGAAGAAAGAGAGAGTGAGAGAGGAAGCGAGAGAGATCGAGAGGGATGGGAAGAGAGAGTGAAAGAGAGGTCGAGAGGTACGAGAGAGTGACAGAGAGGAGAGTGTAAGAAAGAGGAAAAAAAGAGCAGTAATATTTGTTCTATTCTAATGCGCAGAACAGTGATGGCTAAATACAGTGCTGGGTAACAAATTGGGATAAGGGAGGAAAATGGTAGTGCTGTTGCACGTGACCCAAGAACCTAACAACTGTAACACATTATGCTAACAAATTAGGGAAGTGATAACCAAATTAACACAGTCTTAATAGCATTAACAGCATTATACTATGGATAGGGGAGAGAAACCAAATTAAATCAGCAATGCGAGTGCTTTGCCGGGTAGCTATTTACTATTGCTGGCGTATGTTTGAGTAACTATGGAGGAAACCCATAACAAAACTACATATTGTAATTTGTTCTTTGCACTGCATGTAAATTGTTTGGATTTCTTCCTACTACTTTTTATGAAATCCTGAAAGTTTTGTTATAAGTCATCCATGCATGCGTTTTCTTTGTTTGAATATATGACATCTCTACGTGTTTTCCACGACATGAAGTTTTATTTCCGTGTGATGTGAAAATGCCCTATTTGTTGTTATCTTTGAACCACGAAATCTGATAAGAGAATGATGGATTTGATATAGTTTCTGACATTTCCATTTATAATTTTGTATGAAGGCTTAAGAAGACTCACCTAGGATTTACAATAGTAGCATATAACTATACCTATAAAATTATAATATATAGCTGTACTAACCTATAAAACTAATATATAGTTTCAGACATTTCCACTAACCTTTTGATCTTCTCATCCACGCAAAGGAAGCATAAGTTGGTATAGGATGTCAAAAATCCATATTCTTTGGGACTATGCGTAAAGTAGTCCTAGATATGCCCTCCTCGTAAGCCAGAGAGCTGTCCACCACCAACTAGATCGAGCCATGGCAACAATCTAGGGCATAGCTTAATATTTCGAAGGAGTTCTATTTAGGTAATTAATTTCATTATGATTATGCGTTATTTTTTTGTGATTAACTTAAAAATAACTTTGTTGTTTCCCTGGATCCAGGTTGTTTATGGGTTAGGAACCTCGATCTTCCACGTCAGGTCAAATTGGAGATGATCCAATCCCTGTCTCTTCGAATCAGGACCCTACACAATACAATTAAAAACGAGGAGTTAAAGGACGATGGAAATTGCTCCCACCAAATATCCTTGAACATTCAAGTAAGAAATATTTTCAAGAGAATAGAAAAATGCGAAGATATAAGATACGTGGATGCATATAATAGGAGATTGAAAATTCGGGTGCGTCCGGCAGAGGGGTGGCTTAGAGGTTATCACGACCCAAGATTTTAAATACAATTCAGGTATAATTACAATGCTACCCTTTACCCAATCAACACTTTGGTGCATATATATGTGTCGAGCTTGTTGTAGATATATTCAACTCTATGACCCCTTAAAGATTTAGTAAATAAATCAGAAATTTGATCATTTGAACTAATATAGGAGGTATTTATCTTCTTTATTAACAGTTTTTTTAGTACAAAATGACAATCGATCTCGATATGCTTCATCCGTTTATGAAATACAGAGCTTGAGGCGATATGCAAGGTGGCTTAATTGTCACACATCAATTTTATTAGTGAAGAACAATCCACTCTAAGTTTTGGGAGAACTTCTTTTATCCTAAATTGCCCTCCATCACCATGGGATCTACCACGTCTTGTCAAAGAGTCAATTTTATTGCAACCAATGGAATGTGTCACTAGAACTAAATGATTGATTGGAGATGGTATTGCATTAGACCAGGGACTTCCCAACAATCCTAGAGAATGCCTCGGTTAGGGTAGGAAGCATGGGACTGTGCAAGATCTGGACATAAATGGGCTCACACTTGAAAGGAAGGGCTCAAATAAATAATAATAACTACTCACGTTGTGTCTATAAGGTGTAGATGTTTGTGCCCAATAGAAAGATCTCATTAAATTCAATTGTCAAATGCCTAATCTGTCCAAACAATCTCGTCAAGCCACAGTCATCTAATTATAATCGACTGAATACATTAACTACACTATAAAGGCGAGTGACATTACCGTTATACATATCTTGGACAGTTGACCAAACAAATTGATATGATCGACAAACTTGGAATAGATCCTGTAATTCATTGTCAATAGATTGCAATAACAAACTTAACAATTGTGGATCAATACGATTCCATAACTTGCTATCAATAGGGGATATGCCATCAACAAGTTCAATAGAGAGGTGATATTCTAATCCTTGACCAATAAATGAAATTTTAATGGCAGCTGCTTGATGTGAATAATTATTGCCATTTAGTTTTGTGGTGACAGTAGTTGAAGTGCCTGAAAAATTGGGAGTGACAATTGATATTGTCATGTCACTCATCGTGATATCAATAGGAGACTTAGAAGTGTTAGTGGAGATAGACACTCGAAATAGAGCACCCACAATACATAATGAATAATGTGTAGTCTCTTGTATTGTTACTGATCACGGACAACTTGCTAATTTTAAATAAATATGAAGTAGTTTTGTACTTTTATTAAATGTGCTCACGTGTAGGGCTTAAACATGCTACAATGATGTATGAGTAAATGGTGTTAAAAACATGTTTGGAATAAAAGTCAAACTAGACACCCGATATAGATAAAACAAACCCATGAATAGAACTGCGGCAATCTAAAAGTGCTTGCTGTAGCCCATGTGGTGGCCCTCAATATCTGGTGTGGCTTTTCAAGATGACCATCTTGGTTTAAGTAGTTTTTCGATTAATTTTATGGTTTGTTGCAGATCTTAAAAAATGAGGTGATGTATGGCCGGATAAAAATGAGTTGCGGCACGTGCGGCAGCATGGGAGGTTGTGCTTCCAGGATTTGGTTCATTGCTCCTAGTCAACCATAGTGGTGGTGGTAGATTTTAGGTTAGGTTGATGGTTTGTTATAGATGTAGAAAAATAAGATTGAGGAGATATGGGGCCACGGTGCTTCCACGGTTTTTAGGAGATTTGGGGCCAAAGATGTGGGTATGTGCTGCCAAGGCTATGTATACCTAGACAGTGGAGGGTGGTGATGGTGCAGCAATGACAGCAGTGGTTGGGCTGCAGTTTTTCTCTGCTTGGGTTTTCTCAGCAGTGAAGGTGCTTGGTCTAGTGGTATGATTCTCACTTTGGGTCTGAGGGGTTTTGTTTTTCTTTGAGCTGCAATGGTGAGTGGTGGTGGCATGGTGGCACCATTGTGTCTAGGGTTTTTAAAACCCTAGCTTTGATGCCATGTCATGTATAGAGAAGGGAGAGAAATAAAGGAGAAATCTTAGTGCTCAATGAGCACTAAACTCCCATTTTTATAGAATCATATGGGTATAATTATAATACTACCCTTTATCCAAATAATATTGATACTTCTTGATATGGTATATTGTCTCTAGATATTTAGTTGTATGAGAAAATATAGGGAAATATTGGCCAATATTTAGCTCAAAACTTTTCATTATCTATTTTGTTTTCTTTTTTTTTTTTTGGCTTGATTAGGTTGCATCCAGTGTTTGTAACACAAATCTGTTGTATTTTGGCCAAAACCATGATTTGATTATCTTTTTTGAAGGGAGGTTGAAATCCAATGTAGCTTTCAAAACGACTTTGGAATGTAAAACTTAACTTTATACATTGAAATTATAGATTTTTGTTACACATTTTCGGTTACCATACATATTGATGGGTATATCAGAAATGGGTTGGATCTAAAAAGTCAACAAAGGCCCAAGACGACGGTCAACATATTAACTGCCCAATTGGAGAACAGGCCCAAAAGCTGAAAAGCCCAGGGCGGTCAACGTTGGCGTTGACCGTCCGGGCGGCCAACTCCCAAGCAGACGGTCAACTCAAACGTTGACCGTCCTCATTATGCGCATTGAGCCCAAAGAGGCTCTTCTACAGTAATGGGCCTGGCTCACTCAGGCTCATGGCCCATCAGACGGCTAACAACGGACATCCTCCACGAGGGCGGCCAACACGCACGCAGCCAGTCAACTCGAACGTTGACCGTCCGCGTTTTGCACATTGGGCCCCAAGAAGCCTTTCAACAGTAACGGGCCTAGTCCGTTTAGGCCCACAAATCATCAAAAGGCCAACAACGACTTTCCAGGGATTTTCTATGATCTCAGCTGGAACCAAAAAGGACATTGGCAATATTGGCGCCTCCCATATAAGGAAGGCGCCAGATTTTCTCCAAATCTTTGCCAGCCCAGGCTTTCCAACGGTAACATGCACAGAAGGAAAGCGCCCGGTTTGGAAAGCCGTTGGCCGCCTCAGAAGGAAACTATCTTGCATGATCTAGCAACTGGCCCCGGCTCCCAAAGGAAGGCCAGCCAGCAGATCACGGAGGCAATCCCTCCTTCCAAAGGAGGATCGCCCTCTCCACCATAAAAGAAACCCTGGGTTCACCATCCAGGGCACGCCTTCTTCAACGCTTCCAATCGCACACGCTTCCTTCAACACTTTCAACTGCATACGCTCTCTGCAATACGAACGGGTGCTCTCAGAGATTTGCCTTCTCTGCCACCCACATTCTCCCAAAACCCTAAGGCAACAAGCGAGCCCTCACGGCCGTTTACTGCCTTCCCACCTTCCAGATTCAGGAAGACCTCACGTCTCTCTTATATCTGGAACAAACACTCTTTCTATATCTCTCTCTCTCAATTTCAGTTTCTTCTTTTTGAAAACTGTTTGACTGACTTGAGCGTCGGAGTGTTTTCGGTGGGACAACTTCCCGCCGAACACGCTGACCTCATGTTCTGTTTAGTGGTGTGCAGGATCTAACTCAGGGAACGGAGCCGGAGCCAAGACAAAAGGATCATCCGAATCTGTTCGAAGTTCGGATCTAGAGACGCATCATATATAATATTATTAAAACTACTGATTCAAATAGTGATGTGTGTTAAAATTATTCTTGCTGTTTGATAAAATTGTTTTTAGAAGCCCATATACGTGTTTTGTTAATTTTTGAATTACTTTTTTAATCTTAAATAACTATTCACAACAGCTAGTTTTTACGTGGACCTGAGATTTGTTTGCAAGTCGGGTGTCTGATTACGATATTATTGCTGCAACAGCTGATAACACTATTTGACCAATGCCGTTATACTGATTCATGGTGGTGCTATGTCTTCTTCATGCACTTTTCTAGTGATTCTTTTTTTTCCGATCTTTCCATGCCAAAAATTCATTCTTTTACATAACAGTTACGTATAATTCTTAGCAAAGTTGAATTGGTATGAAGAAAATTCATTCCTTGTAAAGCTTAAAATAACAGTCACATATATATGTACATGTACATATATAGATATATATACAGATATATATACATGAACACACACACACACACATACACACACACACACATATATATATATATGATGACCCAAAAGCCATAGGTTAATTCAATCCTTACAACACTTACAAGGCCAAAACACTATAAGTTTATTCTCATCAATTTTGGCCTATTTTAACCATGAAAAATATATATATTTTTTGAACTTGAACTCAAATAAATAGTGGAAAAATAAAAAAGAAGTACTTTAATTTTTTTTCTATTTTTTTATTCTATCTTATTTTATTTTTTCCATTTATATTTCAACTTTTATTTCTAGTGTTAATTTTATTCTTTGTAAGAAAACAAAATATGTCAAATTGAATACATTTGAGTATTACAGTAGTATGCATGTAATATTATAAACATTAATTGCAAAAGCTTACATTGAAGAGTTACTAATAGAAAATTGGTACTTAAAAGTCACAATTGAAAATAAATTGAAAAAGACAAGAGTTAAGAATATAAGTAAAAAATGTTAAAATATTTTTGATATTTCCCTCATAGCAGTCTCAATAATTTGCATGAAAGGTTGTCTATAGTTGATATTTTCAGACTATGATGTGAAAGAATTGCATATTAGACCATCGTTTTTAAGCGGTGACAATAGCCTAGGGAGTAACTACTTATCACGGGAGTATGTGATTTAAGGACTAGATATTACTCACAATCACCATCAGTTTAGGACAATTTGGGGTATTCACTGGTTATAACAGCTTCTGTAGACTGGTTTGCTTTCCTCCGTTGGTTGTGTTGTGCTTGGCTGGATGCTTGGTGGTTTTGATAGCCTGATGCCCACTGCTTGTGCCTTGAATGCCTGGCTATTGCTGGCATATGGTACTGTTTTATAACAATGCCCTTTCGGTGAAAATATCCTCACCCTCAAGTATAGAAATCAGGAAATTGTTGTGCTATGAAGCTGGCATTCTCCAGAGTAGCCCCTTATTTGGTGTGATTAGTTCATTGTGTGAGTAGTTTAATTGCATAGGTAGCTACTAACTACTCTTCTATCTATATTCGTAAAATACAACATATATTTTCAGCAGTGCGTCTGAATTTTCTTGTGAGTAGAAGTGACTTGTAGAGGGTGTTGAAGTAGCTACTCTGTTCTTGAGAGGATTACTTTTGTTGATGAATATTGCACCTTTGATCTTGAAGTGACTGTTGTAGAAGATGATAATGGACAAAACTTCAGAAACATGGAGAGAGGAGATTAGTAGTTGTATTTGCTTCATGAGTTTCCGACTTGGAACTAATGATTGGCACCAATTAGCTACATTGATGATGTTATGTCCTTGAACCATTGTGCAGGCTGCTTTGTTTGAAGAGACGAGCTTCTGCTCATTGTTGGTTCTGTCAGGTTACTTGGCATCAGTTTTTGCGGGAAAACTTACTTGGTTTGTGTTGAGAAGAATGACTATGCTTCTGGTCATATTTGGATGAACATTCTGCCATTTGCTTGGGAGGATTGATAGAGAAGAAGTCTGGCTGAAAACATTCATGGGAACATATTGTTTCCCGAACTAGTGTTTTATGGGTTATTTGTAGTTGTCTTTATGCTGCTCAAGGTTAGGACTTAAGAGAAATTCAGGGTATTTGCCAAGTTCACTTGGCTTGATTCGGGATGAAGTTGTAAAAATTAATTGTCCTACTCAATTTTTACAATTTTTGATGTTGTACTTTATTGAATGCAACATGCATGCTACTCATTTGCTGCGGATGCTGTTGCATCTATTCATGAATGTCAGGTTGCTTATTTCCTTCTTCTGTGAACAGCCAGAAGGGGAAGAAGCACTTGCTGGAAAGGTTTTAAATCACTTATTTGTGATGAAATTAGCCCAATGCTAAATTAATCACAAGAAAATAGAAAAGAGAAGCAAGAAAACGAGAGTTACAATTCTGAAAATTAGAATTCAGTATTTTTTTTTTTGTTTCATAGCTGAAAAGAGAAAATAATCCAGTATTTCGTTAATTCAAACCATAATAATTTTTTAAGGAATGCTGTGTTATATATTTGACTCAACAATTTGATATAACAAATACAACAGCATGATTACTTTTACTCTATTCACAGAGAGAAGCTCCTATAAGTTCCTAATAATTAAGCAAACTACTTTATCAATGTATTGGTGGTGTTGTAACAGGTTACTTTGCTGTATTGATAATGCAGCCTCTTTTTTCTAAGGTATTCTGTCGTGCTGGCTGCTTTTGTGCTGTTGGACATTCTTATTTCATGACAATTACACCCGGGTGAAAGCATGCTTGTCTGCAAGGATGGAGTGAAGGAGTTTGTGCTATCTTCCCAAACAATCTTGTGAGTGGAGTATCCAGTAGTGATAGCATTCAATTGATTTTCCCGACACTCATGATCAGGTGTGAATTTTTCTGCACATTTGTAGCAGTGACATAGAGTTCTTGGTTGGTTGATTGTCAGATTGGAATTTAGAGGTGGAGAGAGGCTGGTTGTTGAAACTTCGTATTTCTGTTGGGTAGTAAAAGTTAATGGTTTATTAAGAGGAATGTAATTGTTGTTGTAGACGGGTAGATAATCATTTATGTTGTTGGGAGAGTTGTCTTTCATTGTGAAGTTTGGCATACTCAAATACTTGAGAATGGGAAGGTATTTGGAAGACCTTAATCATTGGTTTGAATTCCTGTTTCAGGCCGCTAATAAAGGTTGACATAAAGTATGAATCAGTTAAGCTGGAGTTGATGCTTAACATTGACGACTTGTGCTGTCCAAATCTTTCTTTTTCTCCTGCTATGGAAATTCTGTTGTAGCTTGTCAAACTCCTCCACTACAGGACTTAATGCTCTATCTGCGAACTTTTTGCACATTCCATTGAAAGATTTCCCAAGAAAGAGATCCTTGTTTCATAGCATGGCCTTGGAAACAGATTTAAGCTCTTATGCCACTAGTTCCATCTTTTGTGCTTTAGACAACTTCCTAATCCAGCTTGTTAGAATAGTTCTCATTTGAAGTATGGAAAGTCAATTTTGGGAAACAGAAAGTGGAAGAATGACCTAAAAAGCTGTTTGAAATCTCTGTACTTCTTTGTCATTGCTTGGATGAATGCCACCTTTTGTCCGGAGCACCCCTTGATGCTCGGGTTAAAGCACTGCTCCCTTTTGATTCTAACACCAACAAGCACGCTTTCTCATCGGAAAGGTATGTTTCGATTTAACAACTTTCTCACCTCACAACCTGGATTCCACCTAACGGTTCATAAAGTCTGGTGTTTGAATTGCAAGGGATTCCCCATGTTCAAACTCATGTATAAGCTCAAATGTACTAAAAGGCTCCTCAAAGGCCTCAGTTCTGAGGAAGGGAGTGTGTTTGAGGAAGTGGCCCGAGCGCGTGATGATCTAGAGGAATTTCAAAAGCTACACCCCATCCAACCAAGTAGCGCCTCTATCAGTGAAGCTGATCGATTGTTTAAGACCAATTACATTAGAGCCTTGGCGAAGGAATCGGAGCTGTTACACCAAAAGGCCAAACTTCACTAGATAAAGGATGGGGATCAATGCTCTAAATTTTTCTTCCATTCAATCTCCCAAAAACTAACCGCAATAGAATCCTTTCCCTTACAAAAATTGACGGTGAACGCACCCAAAGCTTGGAAGAGGTTCAACAGCTGATTGTGAATCATTTCCAGAGCCTCCTGGGGACGGGTAGAGCCAATTCTATCGCTGTTTCGGAGCGGGCCCGTCCGTTTATACATCATACTCTTACGACGTCCGCTCAAGAGGATCTGTGTCGTCTGGTGAATGCGAAAGAGATTCATAAGGCCCTTTTGTCCATTGGAGATTCTAAAGCTCCTGGGCCTAATGGATTCTCTTCAAAATTTTACAAGGAATCCTGGCCCATTATAGGCCCTTTGGTGGTGGAGGCGGCCCAAGATTTCTTTGCAAATGGGAAGATGTTAAAGCAGGTGAATGCCACTCTTATTAGCCTTATCCTAAAGGTCAAGTCACCTGCCAAGGTAACTGACTATAGGCCAATCGCTTGCTGCAATGTAATATATAAGATCATATTCAAGATTCTTGCCAACAGAGTTAGAGGTACTCTTCCTTACCTGATCGATAAAAGCCAAACTGCCTTTGTTGCTGGCTGACACATTAGTGATAACATCCTTCTTGCTCAAGAACTGCTTCACCGATACCATGTGGGTAAGGGTGAACCCAGATGCGCTATGAAAGTTGACCTAATGAAGGCTTATAACTCTATTCACTAAGACTTCATTATTGCTAGCCTTCATATTATGGGTTTCCCTCCCAAGATGATCATGTGGATTGAGCAGTGTATAACTACACCGTCGTACTTGATAAATATCAATGGTGAATCGGTTGGCTTCTTCAAAGGTGCCAAAGGCCTTCGACAGGGCGACCCCCTTTCGCCTTATCTTTTTGTTCTGGTCATGGAAGTTCTAAATGGTATTATAGAGTTAAAGCCCGATGATGTCCATCTTTTCAATACCATTGGAAATGCAAGGATACAAGCACAATCATGCTTGCTTTTGCAGATGACCTTCTACTCTTTTCTAAAGCGGATATGGAATCTACCCGAATATTAAATGACTGCCTTAAGGAATTTCAACTTCTATCTGGTCTTCAGGCAAATAAAGAAAAGAGCAAGATTTTTGTTTGTATGGAAAATAACCGCCTTGCTGATGAAATCACCACCATTCTTGGGTTTAAAAGAGGTCATCTCCTTGTCAGATACTTGGGAGTGCCTCTCTTAACCACGCGGCTCACAATCAAGGATTGTCAACCCCTTCTTGAACGAATCAAGAATAGGATTGCCTCATGGAAAAACAAATGGCTCTCTTTTGGAGGTCGCCTTCAACTCTTAACCTCTATTTTGTTTTCCATTCACTTGTACTGGGCGTCCCTCTTCCTTCTCCCAAAAGTCTACTTCAAAAATAGAGACTCATTCGAAAATTTCTTTGGCATGGGTGCTCGGAAAGCAAAAACTCAGCTTAAAGTGGCCTGAGCTGATGTGTGTTTCCCAAAGGATGAAGGAGGCCTTGGGATTAAAAACCTCCCTGCAGGTAATAAAGCTCTAATCAGCCGGCTTCTTTAGAGACTTCTTAATAGCAAGGATGACTCCATCTAGGCGACCTAGATTCGGAACTATAGATTAAAGAATCACTGTATTTGGACCGTTAAAGTTTCGAGTTCACGCCTTGGGCGTGGAAGAAGATTATGAAGCTTTGTTCTAATATGCGCCCTCATGTCAAATACATTATTGGAAATGGATCTCAGACACGTATTTGACTAGATAATTGGCATCCTCTGGGACCTCTATGTGACCATTGTGGGGATCGGGTGCATCTGATCACGGGTATCCCCATTGATACAAAGGTCCAGGAAATTATTAGGAATGGGGTGTAGAGATGGCCGAATGACAAAGATGAGGATGTAAGGCGCATTCTTGAAAAAATGCCTAATTACTAGCCCCATCAGGACGAGCAAGACTCTATTAACTGGAGTCTTTCTAGGGACGATCATTTCTCGATCCGCTCTGCATATGATCTTTATCGTGCCCCAAAAGAAAAAGTGGTGTGGGCCTCGCTAATTTGGGGTCCTTACCATATTCCTTCCCATGCTTTCATCTTTTGGCTTTGCATCCGACATCGGCTTAGTACGCTTGATTGGGTTAGCAGATGGACTAATATTTCGAATAAATGCACTTATTGTCAAGCTAAGGTGGAGAATCCTGATCACCTCTTTTTCAATTGTGTTTTTACTGGTGTTGCCTGGAAAAAGATGCGCTAGAGAGCGGGGATATCATGGCCATATACTGACTTGCATTCGAACATTCAGTGGGCTGCCAAAAGATGGAAAGGTTCTAACCCTAAAGGGCTATCCTTCCGTCTAACACTGGCAGCATCAATTTACTATCTCTAGAAAGAACGCAACCAAAGGCCTTTCAATGACTCCAACTGGGCTTCTGAGCACCAACTGGTTATTCAGAACACAGATATTGTGTGCCATAAATTAGAAACATTGATCCTTAGGCACAATCAAGATTACAAGCACATTAAGGACCAATAGAACCTTATCCTTTAAGCCTTAGCTTGCTGGGGTTCAGGGATGGCCTGGCACAGAATGGTTTACTCTGGCTGGCGTATGGCCTTAGCGGATATTAGAGCTTGGTGCTGATAGTATGCTTTTTGCTCAATTTGCTTTCGGGTTGGTGAAAAAAAAAGGGGGGGTTTGCACTGGCTGGCCCTAATCTTGTCCGATTGGAGTATTTCTTGGGATTTGTGGACCTCCTCTTCATTTGGAGTGCCTCTCCGGTTGTTAGTTTTTTCTCCTTATCTCTAGGATTGCACTGGCTGGCTCAGGGTGTGCTTATTTGGATTTGGTTTCTCTCTTCATAAAAAAAAAAATCCTTTGACCATCCGGTGTGCCTTCCGGTTCTTTGGGGTCTCTTCTTCTTAAAAAAAAAAAAAGTTTAGTCATTCGAGCTGGGCGGGCTCTAGTCCAGTTTCGTTTGGTGTGTTTCGTAGATCCTATGGGTTTTCTCTATATTAAAAAAAAAACCTTGACCATCCGGTGTGTTTCGGTTATTTATGGTTCTTCTTCTTCTTATTCTTCTTCTTTCTCTTCTCCCAAAAAAAAAAAAAAATTCCTTTGACCATCCAATGTGATGTTCGGTTACTTAGGGATTTTCTTCTTCTTTATATAAAAAAAAGGAACGGTTTGGCCATGCTTGCATTGCTTTTCTACATGTTCTCCTGCCAACGTATGGTTGGCTACTCCCTTTGGCGCGGACGTTCGGATCCTTAACATGGTGACGGCTCCGGACGCGGATCTATCCCTAGTTCTTTGCCGATTGATGTGACGAGTTAGATTTCAGGACTGATTGGTTGGGGAAGATTATCTTTCCTGGATCAGGTTGATTTGCTGCCGACGCGGGGTTGGCTACTCTTCATGCTTTACTGCATCGTCTGATCTGTATGATGTCACATCTCCTGCCGTTGCATGAATGGCATTTTCCCGTTGTTTAGCTTTGCAAATATATCGCTATCGGAGTCTGTTTTTGTTTTCTCCTTGGAATCTTGTATTTTTCGGCTCGGGGTATGCCTTAGCATAGTTTTTATCTCCAATATATTTGGAGATTGAACATCTGATTTGTATTCTTTTATTTTTATTAATACATTTTAATTACTTACCAAAAAAAAACTGCTCCCTTTTGATGCTTGAGATGGATTCTTCTCTGGTGACACCACAGCATAACCTCCCCCAAAAAAAAAAAAAAGGTGAGCCAAGACTGCATCAGGTTTCTGATCTTGGTTTCTGAAATTTGTGGCCATTAACTCTGCTGAATCAGCCTTCCAAGTCGAAAATGTCTGCAGAATTTGGCGTTGCAGCTGTGAGTTGCAACTACCTAATAGATTTCTTTCTTTATGACATGCTAGATAGGAGGGCTGGTGGTGGCAAATGTGTTTTGTAAAAGGAAAATTTCTGCAGATTTTTGTGGAAGAGAGGTTGAATTCCCAATGAATGTAAACCTTCTCTGATGCCTAGTGTGATGAATTGAGTACCATACTAAATTAATCGCGGGGAAAATAGCGGTGAAACAAGAAAGCAGGAGGAACAATTCTGTAAATCAGGATTCAGTATATCATTCGTTTACTTCATACCGATGTTGCAAGGGATGGGGTATTCTGCTGTGCTGGCTGCTATTGTGCTGCTGGACATGCTTATTCCGGAACATCAACCCACGGAACTGGAACAAGGGATGAATGGATGACAGCCATGAGCAGATTCAAGATTCTGCAGAATTAAAAATTGAAGATGATCATCCGAATCTTGGAAGACGATCAAGAACCAGGAGCAAGCAATTGCTTCGCGCAATAAGGATCAGTTTGAAATGCAAAACGCAGAATTGTAGAATGTTTATTAGGATAATAAAATGTTTAACATGAATCCAGTACCAAGAGTAGAATCATCAAAATTATACGACCAAAAGGTTGACCCAGAAGCTGAATATAAAACTGGTGTTAGACGATATGATACACTGCAGAATTTTGAGTGAATAGAATTTTTATGCAGAATTCTGTGTTGCTGCAAAGAAATCATAAATTTGTAACAATAGAATACCGTGAAGAAAAGGGAGGAAAGGAGTTCAGATAAAAGAATGGAGAAATCTGAACAAGAAGTTAGGATTCAACGAGTGCGGTTAGTTGCCGGCAAATGGGATTATCATCTCATTTATTTTCAATCCGTTTAAAGTTTCATGTGATTCTTAAATATTTTAGCAGAATATATCATTTGATTTTTACTATGTTTATTTATTTATTTATTTTTTTGAGAGAAACGAAATTTAGTAAACACCCTTTCTTGAAAGATAAGCACGAAGGCGGCTTTCAAACTGGGAGGCGCCTGGATTTTTCAGATTTTAGCCCAGCAACCTCCATCTCGGTCAGTCGTTGTAGTAGATGAGAGTGTCATCACAGGTGATAGCCGTGGAAAATGAACACCTTGGAGCTTCACGAGACTTCATCTGGGATTCTTCCTTCAGTTTAGCTCCAGTTCTTTGGAGGATATTTGGAAAAATATAATCAGCTAGCTTCATGTCTAGCTCTTCATGTAGAATTTCCCATTGGGCATGGGGGATGACAGCCTTATCTCCTATCCGTCTATCCTTCCAAAATAGGACCTTGCTGTTATCATTCCAAAATAGGTTTCTAGTTTTGATTAGGTTTCATGATACCAATTTTTACTTCGATTTTACAGAAAATATTATTGATTGGTATATATAATTGAAGGTTAATGGGAATAAGTTTATATTTTTTGTTTTATTTATTAATAATATAAAACTTGTAAGCAATGATTTTAAGTTCTTCATGAGAGTAAGAACTATCCCTTTAAAAAATTTTATATAAAAGATATGGATAAGGCAACTTATGTGATGGGGATAAAAATATTTTGAGATAAATTACATGGATTATTAGAATTATCTCAAAAATAGGTATATCAAAAGGTTTAAAGAGATTTGGGATGGAGAACTGTGCAGTCAATATTATTCCATTTTAGAAAGATAACAAATTTAGTTTAATGAATACCCATAAAATGAATAGAAACAAAATCAAATGAAGAACATTCCTTAAACATTTGCTATTGCAAGTTTAATATATACACAGACTTATACCAAATCAAATATAAGTTTTATATTTGGTATACTTGAAAAATAGCAAAGCAACCCTAGTATGGATCATTGGAAGGTTGTTAAGAAAATAATAAGACATTTATTGTGACGGAATGGGTCATCATCCACTAATGACCTCCGTCAATAAACATATTTAACCAAATTAAACTAATACACCATTAATTTAAACACATTAATTTCTACAGAAAATTTGACAGAGTCTTCCCTAAATATGGACAAAAATAATTCATACAACCTAAATAATAAACCTATACAAGATATACCAACAAATAGACTTTAAAATTTTAAGCACATTCATTCAATGACAACACATACACAGGATCAACATTAATGCCATATCATTCATGGCTCTAATACAATACTCAACTATCATATTTGATCTAATAGAGATGCCATATAGAAATCTGTACAATTTTGGAATGATACTTGTGAAAGCACAACTATATCCATAAAATAGTATGCAGAAGTATGCAAAAGGCCAAGTTCTATTAGCTTACAGAAGGGGGATCAATGTTATAGCTTCTTCAAAACAGTGACAGAAAGGAATAATAGTAGGAAAATCTTGCCTTCGGTTATCATCGGAATAAGCACCATCAACCATAGCAGGCAGACTTTCCAATTGCGAAAACAACAAATCCATTTTCATCATCCACAAATCAAATTAGTATACATAATATGCGCTTCACTACTTCTATAAAATGTTATTTTATAAAAAACCATTCATGATTATATACACTTACAAAGCATAGAATAATGTCTGCCCAGTCCTGGATTCGGTGCAAGAGGACAACGCATTTCCTATGGCTTTTTTCCAACCATTTTGCCCGTCCTATATCAACAGATTTCAGACAAGTGAAAAATCACAATCTTGCTTTGCATAGAAAATAGGGTAAATTTAAGCAGTAAAAACACAAACCTTCTGAAACTAAGGCAAAGAGAAATGCTTCCCTGGCTTCATGGCTGAGAGATCCTGTGTTACCAAAAGTATAAATTAAGTGAAAACTGACACATGCAACCCTCACACCCCTAGAAAGTAAAAAAGAGAAAGAAAACAGAAAGAGGAAAAGAAAATATAAGGCAGATCAATATCACATAGTAGGGCCACAATTAATACAAGGAACTATTTAATCCGTAAATCCAAGTTGCCTAAACAAAATAATTCATACTAAGCAGTAGCCATATCCATCCCCTATTACTCACAAAGAAGGCCACATATGTCACTGCAGAACAGCTCAAGAAATAATATGGTTCTAGGCAATTGGACAAATAACCGATACAGTGCAGTTCCTCCCATTAGCCCATCCAACTGTCAAGGCCATTTTGTTTTAAAGCAATTCTAATTTTTCCTATCTGTTTTTTTGCCATTTTTGGACAAATTGCTCTGTTTTGAAGCTAACACTAACTGGATAAATTTAACCAAATTCTTTCGAGCCAAACAATATACTGCACATGAAAAATGAATTTAATAGTAGTAGTAATGATAGGTAACTCAAACACTTCATCAAATATATACAATCTCATGATTAAGTTAAGACAAACAGGAAGAAAAAGATAGAATAAGCTGAATAATCAAATTGATACTTGACAAAGGAAGCGAAAGGAAGGCGAACTCAAAGAACTTAGCCTCGAAATGGTTAATGTAGATTTCGGAAAAATAAGTCTCGATCACAAAATAAACCTCATTCTTTTGATTTTTAAATAAGGTCCAACCACATCTGCAGCAAAAGATTAAATGTAGATAAAATTTTAACCAAATTTTTGCCAACTCGAGTAGGGAAAAAGGATGAAGAGAAAGTAGAGAGATAAGCCTGAAGAATGCTGCAACGATAATGATAAATATATAGCTGATAAGTCTGGCGATGAGATTTACACTACTAATCCAGAAAACGTTGAATATATGCTGAAGTTTTATAGCAATGTAGAACCCTAACCTTTTCCTCAACACTTCTCTTCTCCGGTTTTCAGTGATAAATACACCGTAAGATATTGAAAATCTGTCAGTTCTATTCTATTTCAGTACAAAATCGAAACAAAATACAGTCATAATCAATATCAAAGTATTGATTCAAAATATTGTGAACCAGAGAGATAGAGAGGAATAAGAGATACCTCTGTAAGATAGTAAGCATCGATTTTGTGAGTCATTTGTCATTTGTGAAGCTAAATAGATGATTGAATGCGAGCGATGGGAGAAATTCGTCGATTGTAAAGCAGATAGAAGGGAATCGCGAAGTGGATTAAGGGCCCTAGAGGGTGAAGCGTGAAAGAGAGAAGCGCGAGGCAATGCGATCAATATGGCTGAGAGATGTTTTTATAAATATTTAATTTATAAATATATAATAAATTATTTATAATTTATTGAAAGAAATAAGTTTTAAAATAATAATTTAATAAATAATTTATAATTTTTTTTAAAAAAATTTTTAAGTGTTACCATATTTTTTTATAATTAATGATAATGTATTCTTATTATTTTTATTTTTATTATTAATTATTAATTATTTTATTTTTTTATGAATTAGTGTTATTTAATTTTAAAATTTAGTGACCAAAATATATATTTGTCACTAAATTACATATACTAATTATCAATAGTGACAAAAATATATTTGTCACTAATTTTTTATCACAAAATATTATTTTTTTTGTAGTGTAGGTTTATATTTTTTGTTTTATATATTGATAATATAAAACTTGTAAGCAGTGATTTTAAGTTCTTCATGAGAGTAAGAACTATGCCTTTAAAAAATTTAATATAAAAAATATGGATAAGGCAACTTATATGATGGGGATAAAAATATTTTGAGATAGATTACATGGATTATTAGAATTATCTCAAAAAAGGTATATCAAAAAGTTTAAAGAGATTTGGGATTGAGAACTGTACAATCAATATTGTTCCATTTTAGAAAGATAACAAATTTAGTTTAATGAATACCCATAAAATGAATAGAAACAAAATCAAATGAAGAACATTCCTTAAACATTTGCTATTGAAAGTTTAATATATACACAGACTTATACCAAATCAAATATAAGTTTTGCAGTTGATATACTCGAAAAATAGCAAAGCAACCCTAGTATGGATCATTGGAAGGTTGTTAAGAAAATAATAAGACATTTATTGTGACGAAACGAGTCATCATCCACTAATGACCTCCGTCAATAAACATACTTAACCAAATTGAACTAATACGCCATTAATTTAAACACATTAATTTCTGCAGAAAATTTGACAGAGTCTTTCCTAAATATAGACGAAAATAATTCATACAACTTGAATAATAAACTTATACAAGATATACCAACAGATAGACTTTAAAATTTTAAGCACATTCATTCAATAACAACACATACACAGGATCAACATTAATGCCATATCATTCATGGCTCTAATACAATACTCAACTATCATATTGGATCTAATAGAGATGCCATATATGAATCTGTACAATTTTGGAATGATACTTGCAAAAGCACAACTATATTCATAAAATAGTATACAAAAGTATGACAATAATCTATAATAAATACAACATGACATGCCATTTTAATACATAACATTCATCCAAAATATTAGTTTGTTTTATTCACAATATATTAACATCCAAAATTGTCCAAGTCTTTAAGATCCAGTAATCTTTCTTAGCTAATCCCTATCTTTACTCTTTCTTATCAGGCATTAACTCAACAGTATCATCTGGAAGGGTATACAAAACAATAAGGAGTGAGTTAATAGCTCAATAATGTATTATAATAATAATGACATATAATTTTTTATAAAAAATACAAATATAAGTGGAAAGGAAGATATAGAAGGGATTAGAAATCAAAATACATATGGAGAAGGCAAAAGTATGAAATGATATATAAAGATGAACTTGTAGACAAAATCTTATTTTTTGTTTCTTTTATCTTTTCCTCCAGTTATTTCTTTCACTTATCTTAATCAGAAAAACATACTAAAAATTATAAATCAACTCAATTTACTTGTTCTTTAGATTAACTTTTATTTTTTGAGGGACTCGAGCTAGTAGACCCTACCAGCTAAGGGAGTAAATAATCGAGGATAGATTTTGTTACTCCATACAATCCAAGGCTATGGGTTCCTCCTTATTTACATCTCGAGGGTAGGATGATCATAAATTCTTATCCTCCTAGAAACGTCCCGAGGAAAGACGGACAACATATCACTCTATGGACGGAGTTATCATCGATTACCTCTGTAAAGTCCTAAGACTTGTCAAGAAATATTACCCACTACTATGCGCAGTGAGGATAATCTTTGAGTTTTCACTGTAATTTTATGACATGACAAAGAATGTTACATGCTGAATATTAAATTCTTAGTCCAGTTTCTTATTGATTTTAGCTTAACTTGAAAAATTTTGATTTCTATTCTTAATTCATGGCCTTAGTTCATCCTTCTTCAAAAGTCACTTTAAATTCATACAACTAGGCCTTTAGATAATCTTGAAATTCTCAGTATTTTTTTACAGTATAACTTTTTAGCAAATTTCAGATAAATATGTTTAATAAGCTTAAATAATTTATCGATAACATTTTACTTAAGAACTCAAAATTTATAATAAATTCATAAATTCATTTTTGAGCTAGGGTTTAGGAGAAATATTTTGGATACAAATCGAATACGAAACGTAAGTTAAACAATGAAATCGGGACCATAAATCATAACACTTATACATAAGTATGAAATCTATCCATAAAATTATGAGAAATTTAAAAAATATGTATTATACTTAACAAATGTTAGAGGAGGAGGGTATTCGAGTAATAATACCCAAATGGAGATATCAAAAAGCAACAACGAGGAAAGATGAAATTTAGGGTACACTTGTCTCAACCCGATTTACCAATTTCATTACTTTGATAGGGCTGAAATTGGCGGAGAAACCTTTCCCTTTTTCTTTTTCCTCCCTTCTCTTTCGCTGTCATGTGCGTCATACTACCCTCTCTCCCCTTTTTTCCCTTTAAAAATCGCAAAATAGTAAATCGGTGGGCGAATTAGTTGACTGGCGCTCGAGCTTATGGCGAGTGTGCATTGGGCGCTCTCACCACTGGAATTGGTGCCTTTTACTGGCTTAAGCCTACAGCGAGCCCAATAGCTTTTGTAATTGGCACCCTTTGTTGGCTTGAGCTTGCGGCGAGCTCAGCCCTGTAATTTGCTATACTCTGGCTAATTTATCAAATTTTTTTAATTTTACTTATCCCTAACTTAATTATATCAATTATATTAATTTAATTACTAGAATTTACTATATTTTAGAAATTGGGACCTCACACTTATAAGGAATTAAAGATTACATATTAATTTATGAGAAGTTAGATCATTTAGGGGTGATAGAGTATTTAGATTTAGACTATATTATATGTACAGATAGTAAAAAATTTACATTTAGATATATTTTTCGTTTGCTTGGATGAGCAATTTCTTGAACGGTGTGAAACAATCTGTGATTGCTGTGTTCATGATGGAAGTAGAATTTGTGATATACTTTGAAGTCATTATACATATGTTATAGTTATAGAATTTTATTTCAGGATTTAAAATGTTGAATAGTATAGTTTGATTGTTAAAAATTTATTATAATAATTCTGTAACACTTTTTTTTTAGAGGATGATAAATATTCAAATGTTGTTAAATATACGAAAATTAAAATTTTTATCGTTAAAAATAAAATTAAGAAAAAAATTTTAATATAGTATATTGGTACCAAACTTATAATTACAGATTCATTAAATAAGGGTTTACCACTAAATATATTAATAAGTCATGTTGACCCTATGGTCTTTGTCGTTACCTATGGCATAATTATAAATTATATTATTACTCTTAACATTCGTGATTTTGTATAATATATTTCTAATATTTTTTATTTTTTTATATTATTCGAACTTAATATTTTAAATTAAAGACAATAGGAAAATATTTTACTTAAATATTATTGTTGAACTATATGAATATTTCTTATTTAAAACTTTAGTCATATGATTCACAAGTATTATAATACATGAAAGGAACCATAACGCATAATGATATAGAATTGTCATAACTCGTATTTGTTAATTATTTGATTATAATATTATGATATCTCAACTATTATAGGATTATAATGTTACATACTTAAAGTTTCTTTTAACTATTTTGATAAATATTATTACCATATGGGTCAAATGAGATAATGTTAGAAAAATATTTCACATGATAATGTATATGATTTATTGAATTATGATTAAATAATACAATTATATATATATATATATAGTTTAGATATATATTAATTATTAATTAAAAAGAAATTTTTCAAAGAATATACCTATTCAATATATATCCTTTGATGAAAGGAATATGAATTATTTTTCAATCGATTTGTCTATTCAAGATATACCTTTCGAGCTAAAAGAGAGGTATTTCATAATTTAAAAAATGGTCTCATCTCACTGTATAAAAGAATAACTATGGCCATCCTTTTAGGCTATATAAAAGATTTGTATGAAATCTCTACAAATTAAAAAGAGAGAGAGGAGAGAAAAATTATTTTTTGATTTTTTGAGAAAAAAATGATTTTGATATGAAACAAGGAAATTTAATGGTTATGAATCCAGGTATGTAAATATATATATATGATTGATTATTAAAAAAATATGATAGTAAAGATCATAATAATCAAAAATTTTTTTCTTAACAAAGAAACTTATATATAACTATATAACAAACTATCAATTTATATGAAAAACAGTTTAAAATATAAAAGTTAAAATAATTATATAACTAATCTAAATTAAAAAAAATATATCAATAATCAAATTTAGGAAGGATATTATATATATCCTAATGGCCTATATTAGAAGATATAAATGTTATAATTTAGGAAGGATATTATATATATTTTAATATTCCTCAAAAACTTAAGGAAGTGTCGAAAAGACCAACTGGAGTTTGAAAATCAAATCATAGTACCAAGTAGGTAGGTAAGCTGTTATGAAAATATCAAACAGTTAAAAGAGATAAATGGTGCTCTCATTGAGATAATGATTAATAAAATGAGCATTGATTTGGATATTATTGTGATTTTTACATTAAAAAGGGAGTGCCACGGGGCAAAGGCACACTTATATTGTGCAAAAGCTAGTTAAACAAAAAAGCTCAAATGCAATATCAATAAGAGCACGATATTTAGTCTTAATATTAGAATAGCAACAACGATTTGCTTTTTACTGTGCCAATAAATGAGAAATTTCCTAATAAATAGAAAAAAATAAGTTATTAGAGTAAACTTGAAATCCTAATGAGAAGTTAGACAAAAAGCATAGTTTATGTGTGATCGAATTTGAACCTTTGGATATAGATGAGAATATGTCATATGTTGAGACCCCTGTTCAGATTTTAGATCAGAGGAATTAAGTATTGATAAATAAGGTTATTCCATTAGTTAAAGTATTGCGGAGAAATCATTCGGCTGAAGTAGTAATCTCGGAACGCGAGTAAGAAATTTACGAGAATTTTTCTCATCCGTTCGACGATTAATGGATGTGAAATTTCGAGGACGAAATTTTTTATAAGATGGGCAGAATGTAATATCTTGGACCACATTGAAATTATTTTGATATTTATTGAGATTTTAGATAAATTGGATGTTTTAAAAATTAATTTATTATCATGAAATTTTGAAGGAATTTTATAATTTGCGGCTTGGAGCTCGTTATACGTTTAAAGGGTATTCGATATATATATATATATATAAGTATATATATTATTTGGTTAAAAAAGGAGAAAAGATAAGATAAGATTAGAGATAAGATAAAGGATCGGGCTTGTTTGAAGATAAGAAAAATAAAATAAAACAAAATTATCATTATAAGGGGGAAAGGTTCGGCTCTGGAAACGGCAGAGCAGAGAAAAAAAAGAAAAAAAAAAAGAGAGGAAAGAGGAAAGGAAAGCGGAAAAGAAAAGCGATGAGAGAGGAGAAATCGGGGCGCCATTTTTCTGGTACTATGCAAGGAAGAAGAAGGAAGCAACGATGGTTGGTGACGGGGGCGTGCGGCCAAGTCGGTGCGGTGAGGGTGGTCGTCGGCAGCTAGAAATGGGTCGAAGGTGGTTCTTGGCAACCGCAACGGCGGTGTACGGAGGTGAAGCAATCGTGGTTGACAACGGCCAATGGTGGCACGCCAGTGATTGACAACGGCCAATGGTGGCACGCCGGTGATTGGCAACGGCTGTGCAGTAGAACTGCGTAGAGAGAGAGGGCTCTGGTGTGACATGGGTGGCGCAGGGCAGTGGAAGGAGCGTGTGATTCGATACCTCGAAGTATTCATTTTTTAGATCTGCGAAATATAAGGTCGAGGCAAGTATCTATAATCCCTATTTTTTATCTGATTTAATTTTTGATATATTTTGAATATTGTTTGAAATTTTTTTTAACATGCATATATTTTTATATACTTGTTCTTTTTATTCTGGATATACATGTATAGTTCATTGACTGATTTTGAAAATTTTGGATACCGATTTTATAATTTTAAAAATTTACTATTTTTCTTAAACTTTAAAAAATTTATTAGATACTATGTATATTTATATCAGTATATGTAACGAAAGTGTTCACAAAATTTGCATAGCTATGCATTTTTACATGCACGTACTGAATTGTAGTCACTAAATATGGATTTGGATATTGGATAATCTAGTCAACTCTCGAAAGAGAGATATTTATTAATTGAAAATCCCTTTTCGTCGGTAGAAAAATGTTTAGAATAGTGACCCTTTCTATTTTGATGATTTGATTTGACATTATAATATATTCAAACGTCTTAATATATCTGATAAGTTTGAGGATTGTACCTACAGTCACGGGTAAAAATAAGAGTGATCAACCTTATCCATAGGTACAGAGTATATGGGTGACCATTCATACTAGTTTAATTTGTATTTGATTTGGTATAAGATTATTGGGATTATGTGTAACCCTTCCTCAAATTAGTCTTTAAATAATCAAAATTTAAATTTAGTACATGATTTTATATCTCTGCATAGATTTATATTGGATTTAGATTTGAGATTCGTCGATTTTACCTACAATAAGGTTTGGTATGTCTCGTACAAATTATTTGACTATTTGTTTTAATCTGGACCTTTGAAATATCATGATGCTGCTTCGACTTCTGCATACACTATTGGATCATCTGGCTATTGAATTTTATCCCAAATCAAGAGCTGATCGGGCCTTGGTTTTAGACTTGGATCAGACATCGGCATATTGGAATCGGTCTGGATTACCTCTATTCTATATATATATATATCCCGACAAGGATTGTTTTTTAATTTGAAAATTTAATTTGGATTTGAATATTTAATTTGAGTAAGAGTTTACCATTACATTTTAGATTTGGGATTTTTATTTATTTATCAACGATTTAGATTTATCTATTGGACCATCATTTTGATTCTTTGGATTAATTTGTTTATTTATGATATTTGTTGAGTTTTAAACTTACTCTTTTGTTTTATCCCTTCAGAGTAGAGACTTGGCTTTATTGCAGCAGCATAAAAAGTTTCGACGCAGCATTGTACCATCTCTCATGAGTGTCTTATTTTTGAACTTTGATATTGTCGACCATGTATCGAATATGAATAAATTTTGCTTGAATTGTTTTAGGATATTGGAGTCGGCAAGCGTAACCTATGGTATTGTATATTAAGAATTTGTGGGGTTGATTTCTTATGTGAATGAGTTGTTATCTTTATTTGGTTATCTCTTTACGATTGTTTGTAGAGCAGGTAATATTTATATTATCTAATAAGGTCCTATGTGGATTATAAAATTTTGTGGAGTTTTTGTATATTTTGTTATCACACATGAGTTTAAAAATTATAAGAATAATAATTGAAGTATATTTAATTATTTGATTGACTTGCGTGGTCCGAATTTGTAATACTATCAACTTATATAAGGAGTTACTTAACTCATTCTCATAGATGAAGGAAGTGACCTAAACCTAGGATTTTGATCCTAGTTAGAGAGATTTTGGTTTGGATTTTTGGACATTCAACTTGAGTCCTATCATATGACACTTAAATAAATATGCAAGGGACTCATATGCGATCATATGACACTTAAATAAATATGCAAGGGCTCCCAATAAATAAGTTAAGAGAAATGTAGGATGGGGCTCCAAATGATTATTTTGTGGGAAGGATGAAGTGTTTTGAAGGGTAAGATTTGAATTTCTTTTATGTAAGCTTAGTGTTGCAGGGTAGACATTAGAGATCATTGTAATTAGGTGGTGATTGAATATTTCAAGAGTTTGTTTAGTTGTAAGGGCATATGATGCCCCAATCTTGGGATTCTTTGATGCCCATATTATGCTACGATACTTGCCATTTATAAAGATGTGAAGCCAATAAATGATAAGTTTTCCCCATAGTGTGGTTAAAGGACATAATCTAGAAGTGTCGGGTTGTTGGACATTTTGGTCAACTATTACTAGGCATGTTCTAGAGCATAAATTATGGGAAAAACTCCTTATGTTGAAATGTATAGGTTATGATGGATGCATGTTTTTAATGGGTTATCAAGTTAAGGATGTAGAATTTTTATTAAGTGTGGAGAATTGGCTATTTGGGGAAGCAACTTGATTTTCTTTAACTTGCTCCTTTGGAGCAACTTTAATAACCTCAAGAATCATACTTCAACACCAAAGTTTTCAATCACTCAGCAACCTAGCCAACTAGTCAAAGTCATCGGATTATGGCTAGAACTTATTTATTGGGGTGGTTTTGTGCTCTTAGGTCGGCCTTTAGTAATTCCATGTTCAATAATCAAGATTCTATATTCCATCAACATATCAAGTTGATGGGGTTATAACCTTAGACCAAAAAAAGGTAATAAATGATAATAATAGATTCAGAATAATTATTTCCTTATCCATAAAAAAATCCAATTAAGATGACATAAAATTAGGTCAAACTTGACAAAATCAAACTATTAATGATAATTGTGATGCATAATAGTAGATACAGGCCAATCTGAACCATCTATTTAGTGCTCAAAACACCAACAACAATCTACTTAAACTTGTAAGAAAAATGATAGTCTAATACTGTACAACCACAACATCCAATTTGCATGACTCTAAATAATGTCATAGTCTGGTATATAATAATTTGAAATAAAATCTCAAAATGATATAAAATCTTATTAGTAATATATATATCGCTCCTTAAATGTATTTAAATCCAAGTACAAATTAAGATATATTGAATTATAAACAAAATTTTCTATTCAATCTTATTCAAACTCTTTACAAATGATCCATAATCTTCTAATTTTAAAGCGTTAAAAATGGCATAAAATTATGAACTAAAATTTCAGCAAATACATATATAGTAACAAAACATGTATCCATCAAAAATAATGTAGGGCTAAAACACAATAAAACACTTGCAAAATTTTGATATTTCAAATAAATCAAATGCTAATAGTCTAAATTTGTAGTCAAAATACAATTACATTATCAAAATTTGTAATCCATATACAAATGCCAACGTAATTCAAAGTACAAAATCGTTCAAAAGGTTCCAAAGTTCAAGTCTAAAATTGAATAAATTTCAACATTGATCAAAGTTGCAAATTTTCAAATCACATATCATAAATACCGAATCATATGTAGGTAAAATTTCTAAAATCAAAAGCATATTAAAGTTTGAGAATCAAGGGATAAAATGTTAACTTTTAGGAAGTGTTATACGTATTTTCAATAATTTTAGGACATATTACTATTATTTATATTTATAAATAAACTATTTATAATTTCTCTTTATAAATAGAGTCAAATGTCACTTTTTGTTATATATGGATGATAGATGTAATTTTTAAGTTTATCTGATATATATTAGGATGTTTGAATATATTATTTAGTTCAATTTATAATGATCCTAAAAAAAAACTAAATTGAGAAACACTGTATAAAAGGCTCAAAATTTTTCCTTTTTATAGAAAAAGAATAAAATGTTTACTTCACAAAAGTACAAATATAAAATGTTTTCCCATATAAAAAAGTATAAATATTAAAATAAATAGTGAAATAGATTATGATATGAAGCACATATATGGATTATTATATATAAGATCTAAATGTACATATTTGTGATTTTTTCTTTGCAAAGATTTATATATACAAATATAATATATCAAAATATTTACTTATGAAGTGATAAATGAACTAGATTCATATCTTTTAGCAAAATCAAATAAATCTTCAAAACATTCTGTAAAAACAACTTTCATACAATATTACTCAAAGTATAAATATAAAATATAGCATGCATATACAGTGAAAAACTAAAACGTAAATAAAACTAGAAAAAATATGAAATAAATTAAAGATCAGGTTTATAAATATTTGTTTAACCTTCCTATCTACTTGATCTGATAAAATAGAGCTTCAAAATCTATTTCCTCCTCTCCTCTCTCTTGTTTCTCATCTCTTTCTCCCACTTTTGCTATTTTTCCTGCAAAAATAGTTAAAAACAATATACACACTACTTATATAAACAAGTCGATACATAAACACTAATCCGACATAATTAGACATCGCTTAAACCCTTAGGCGTGCATGAATACTGCATCATATGTTAGCAATCTGTCATATCACATATGAGTGTTGCAAAGATGCGCAATGTGCACCACAGAATTTGTCTGAAACGCACGTAAGTGTCTAGAGGCGTTATTTGGGTGAACATATTTTGTCTAAGATGTATATAAGTACAGATCAGGTATCAAACTTAATTATAAAATCGATTTTTTTCATATTTTTATTATAAAATTATTTTTTAAATTAAATCAAAAATTATTTAATAACATCCTAATTTACAAATGGGTATAGATAAATTTGAATTTTTATTAGACCCAACAAACCCCATTCAATTTGACAGTTAGTGGTTCCTCAGAAAAAAATATATGTGGATTTTCAACTCTAACAAACTGCATGTGGAAAAATGCAAAAATTGGAATATGATCTCGTGTCATAGAAAATCCTATCTCGGACCAAATGAGCCCTGCCAAATCAAAATACCACTTAAAGACCACCCAGCATCTCCAGCCACCCAACCCCTCTAGAAACCTCCTGCTGTTGCCGCACACGTAGGGTTTGAAAGGAAGACAATCAATTTTACCAATTTCAATAGTAGAAGAAGGGATTTTGAGAGATTTGTGAGATGAAGAAGTGATTATCGGGTTCTAAGTATTTATTTATTTATTTATTTACACCAAAATAAACTTCGTAAAATACATATAAAATTAACTTACAGTTTTGTAAGTTCGGAGGTTAATCGCTCCATTATCTTCACCGATCAGTAAATCATAGCATTGGCTTGGACAATATCTTCCATGGCGTTTCATTCTCAGCGATTCAAGGCGTTCCTAGGGCGTTTCAGCGTAGCCAGGTACTCCTTATCTCCCAGGACTTCACCCTCTTCACTTGTCTCATTTTTTTCCACGAACAAGCCACGAAGTTTTTCTTCAACTGTCCTCGAAGAAGAAGATCTCCCAATCGAGATTGCTACTAACTCAACTAGAGTATTCGACGAATCTGAACTCTTACAAGAACTCTCCGAACTATTGCCGATTCGATATAAAAACTCATCCAGCAACAGCTCCGTCCCATAACCACTGGAAAAACCAACAGAAATCGATGCGGGGGCCGATGATTTTCTGCCGGTTGAAGATAAGCTTAGAGGCGTATTTCTTCAGAAACTCAAAGGGAAGGCCGCAATTGAAAATGCCCTAACGGCTTCCATCACAAAAGACCTGGAGTTGACAGTTGATACTGTTGGCAAGGTAGTGAACAGAGGGAATTTAGGTGGCGAAGCGATGGATGCTTTTTTACTTGGGCAGTTAAGCAGCCAACTGTTCCTATTGATCAAAGAACATATCATGTAATTCTCAAGGCCCTAGGAAGAAGGAAATTCTTCGACTTACTGTTGGATAAGTTGCATGACATGCACGCGGAAGGGATATGTCCCAATTGTAAAACACTTGAGATTGTGATCGATAGTGAGATGGACCGGGTTATTTTTCTCAAATAACCCCCGCAATAATAATAATAAACTAGAATTCCTAATTAAAAATATTAATTTCTATAGAAAATTGGGTAGAGTTTCGTTTGTAAATCGAGCATTTGCCAAAAATACAAACATCTACAAATCAACCCGACACAATAATCTACAACCATCTACAAAATTATAAGTCTTATCATTCAACACTCTACACAGGATCTAATCGCCGTATCTACCGAGACGATGTCGACATCATAACTCCAGTATAATACCGGTGGGGAAAGATGCCAACTAGGAGTACGTAGTCCAAATAGTTATAAAATGAGCAGATTTCATCAACCGGTCAACAATGACCGAGATTGCATCATGATTCCTTGGAGTTCTAGACAATCTTGACGCGAAATCCATCGAGATGTCCTCCCACTTCCAGCTGGGAATGGGTAGGGGCTGTAATAATCCAGATGGCTTTCTCCTCTCAGCTTTCAGCTGCTGACACACGAGACACCGATTAACAAAAGCCACGATCTCTCTCCGCATGTTTCTCCACCAAAACATTTTCTTCAAATCTTGATACATCTTGTTTATACCGGGGTAGATCGTGTACTGAGTCCTGTGTGCCTCCTTCATTATTTCTTCTTTCAGCTCCTTCACATCTGGTACACATAACCACTCTCAAAATCTCAAAACTCCGTCTGCACGCACACTAAAATCAACTCAAAAGTCTCTGCTGAGGTCCCATACAATATCCATCAGAAATGGGTCACTCACCTGCCCTTCCTTAATCCTCTAAAGGATATCGGGCTGCACCTGCAGAAAGGATAACATCATCTGGTTACCCTTAACATAGCGCTGGATATGGCAAAACTTCAAATAGTCTAGCAACTCCATCTGCTTAATCTGCATGGTCACCACCAGACATGTTCGACGACTCAAGGCATCCGCGACCACATTCGCTTTCCCCGGTCGATACTGGATCTCACAATCGTAGTCCTTTAGAAACTCAATCTATCGCCGCTGCCTCATATTTAGCTCCTTCCACGAGAACAAATAGTTAAGGCTCTTGTGATCGTTGTACACCAGGAATTTTTCGCCAGAAAGATAATGTCTCCAGATTTCCAAAGCAAAAACCACCGTGGCCAACTCTAAGTCCTAGGTCGGATAGCTTTTCTCATGAGCCTTCAACTGTCGAGACCCATAAGCCACTACTTTTTCCCCTTGCATAAGAACACATCCGAGTCCCACTTTAGACGCATCGCAATACACCTCGAACCCACCAGAATTATCAGGAAGAGTTAGAATCGGGGCAGTTGTCAACCGATCCTTCAACTCTTGGAAGCTTTTGTCACACTCCTCGGTCCAGGTAAAACTTACCTCATTCTTTGTCAGATGAGTAAGGGTAAGGCTATCCGAGAAAAATTCTCCACAAAACGACGATAATAGCTAGCCATCCCCAAAAAGCTTCGAACTTTAGACACGGTCGTCGGCCGACTCCACTTGACCACCGCTTTAATTTTCTGCGGGTCCACTAAATGCCTCTATGAGAATTTACATGGCCTAAGAACACCACCTTATCAAGCTAAAACTCACACTTCTTCAACTTCGCGAACAACTGATGTTCCCGAAGAGTCTGCAGCACAATTCTCAGGTGCCCTTTATGCTCGGTGCGATCCTTGGAGTAAATCAGAAATCATCAATGAAAATCACAACAAATTTATCCAAGAATGGCTGGAAGACCCGGTTCATTAGGTCCATAAACACAGCTGGAGTATTAGTCAACCCGAACGGCATCACTAAAAATTCATAGTGACCATACCTCGTTCGGAAAGCCGTCTTCGCAACACCCTCCTGCTTAATACGAAGCTGATTATATCCCGACTGAAGATCAATCTTGGAATACACTAAGGATCCCTGCAACTGGTCAAAGAGGTCATCGATCCGCGGCAGATGATACTTGTTCTTGATTGTAATTTTATTGAACTCACGGTAATCTATACATAACCTCGAGGCTCCATCGTCCTTCTTGACGAATAGGACCGGAGCGCTCCACGGCAATACACTGGGTCTAATGAAACACGTATCAAACAATTCCTGCAGCTGCTGTTTCAACTCCTTTAACTCAACATGAGCCATGCGGTAGGGGCTTTTAATATGGGTGCCGATCCCGGCATGAGATCAATCCCAAATTCAATCTCACGATGTGGTGGCAGGGCAGACAACTTGTCGGAAAACACGTCATCGAATTCATACACCATCAGAATGTCCTTTACGGACAAATCCCGACTTTCCACCACATTACCATAAGCCAAAAAGGCCTCACACTCACTATTCAACAAATGGCGAACTGTAGAGCAGAAATAAAACTAGGCGGCTCCACTCTCCGAACTCCTTGAATATGGAAGGGTTCACAATCCGGAATAGCAAAATCCACCATTTTGTGGAAACAATCAATAGTGGCGTGATACTTAGACAACTAATTCATATCCAAGATAACATCAAAATCATGCATATCTAGAAGAATCAAATTAACGGCCAAAAGAAGTCCCTTCACCTCCACAATACACCTCGGATAGGATACATTGGTCACAATAGAGGATCCCGTGGGCATGGATACAACCAAGAAAAAATCAAGGGTCACGGGGGAGGGTGTAACACAACAAGCCAGTCGAGGGAAAATAAATGAGTGCGTAGACCCAGAGTCAAATAGTATTGAGCAAGAAATACCACAAACTGGAAGTATACTGTGAGATCCCGACATCAAAAGAGAACTTAAAATCAGAATAAAATATTAAAACCAAGAGTATAATGAAATCCGAAGGCCGGAGTGGCCTTATACCTTTAAATACCGGTGTGGCGTTATGCCACTTAAAACTAGAGTAGCTTGTGCCACAGAAGACCGGATTGCTTGAAGTCCGGAATAGATGATAAGAAAATATTAACCGGAAATTATAAGGTTGACTGGCTTTTAGAATGTTGATCAGCTTTGAGTAAGGGATTGACAGAAAATTGTGATGTTGATCAGCGTCAAAATATTGACCGACCAAAGAGTTGACCGGCCTTGAGAAAGGTGGACCGGTCTTGAATAAAAGAAGTAAAAAGATGGCCGACTCTGAGCACTGACCAAAGAGTTGACCGGAATAAAGGGCAACTAAAGATAAGGACCAACTTTATTAATTAGTTAGACCCTAACTAAATGAAATAAGTAAACCACCTTGTTGAGAAGAAGTACCAAAGTAAGTAACTTAGACTACTTACTCCCACCTAACATTTGAGAAGAAGTACCAAGTAGGTAGCTTACCCCCACCTACTCCATCTAACCCCTCCTCTATATATACTTAGCTTCGATCAAGGAAGCTGGCACGAGCGATCGACAAAAATAACAATAAGGAGTAGAGAAGGAGAGGAAGCTTCCAGTCTGTAAGGATGGACAGACGACTGTCAGGTAAGTGTATCCCCCCTGTTTTTAAGTTCATGATTTAATATTCTGTTTTAATTTCAGAATATTGCAAGTGTACTAGACGATCATTCTTTTTAAGTTCATGTGCCCAAATTTTAAAGTTCATGCTTAGCACTTATATTTCCGTCTCCAAAGTTCCAACTTTAAAAGAAACTGCCAGTTTTCCCTTCTGATTTAGATTAAATGTGTGTCGTTCTAATTATCGTCTGATAAACTGTATTCTGGTTTGAATTCATACCTTCTGCCTTCTGTCCTCTGTTTTCTGCTAAACTCATATTTAAACTAGAATACCTAAAAATGGAAAAGTAGACCGGCTTGTACTAAATCGGCCTTGATTTATAAAAATAATTGAAATCGGCCTTGTATTATGATTAAAACCGGCATTTGTATTGAAATTTTGAAACCTGCATTTGCGTTGTGACTTTGAGACCAGCCTTGTATTAAATTTGAAATCGGCCTTGATTTATAAAATAATTGAAACCAGCATTGTATTATGACTAAAACCGGCATTTGTATTGAAAGTTCAAACCGGCATTTGTGGCTGTGACTTTGAGACCGGCCTTGTATTAAATTTGAAATCAGCCTTGATTTATAAAATACTTGAAACCGGCCTTGTATTATGATTAAAACCGGCATTTGTATTGAAATTTTGAAACCGCCATTTGCGCTGTGACTTTGAGACCGGCCTTGTATTAAATTTGAAATCGGCCTTGATTTATAAAATAATTGAAACCGGCTTTGTATTAAGTTTGAAATCGGCCTTGATTTGTAAAATGATTGAAACTAGCCTTATATTATAATTGAAACCGGCCTTGTATTATAGTTGCAACGGGCATTTATACTAAACTTTTGAAACCGGCATTTATATTAAACTTTTAAAACCGGCATTTGCTCTGTGATTTTGAGACCGGCCTTGTATCGAAATTTTGAAACCGGCCTTTGCAATGTAATTTTTGAAACCGGCCTTATATTATAATTGAAACCGGCCTTGTATTATGAATTGAAACCGGCATCTGTACTGAAAATATGAAACCGGCTTATTATGTGGTTTTAAACCGGCTTGTGATATGGCTGAAGCAATGAAAATGTGAACTGATTTTACGATAAGACAAATAAGTTCAGACCTTAGCCTTTGGGAGATAAGGTTCTCTGACATGCCTTGGGACCTTATAGTGATAATTGAGGATAACGAAAGTGAGAGCCGTCCTTGTGGTTTTGTACAAGGAGGTAGTGATAATCATCCTCTGGGCTTTGTACATGGAGGAAGTGAGAGCCGTCCTCGAGGCTTTGTACAATAAGGTATTGCCGTGATTGTGAGGTGATGTGCACAATCTGTCCTTGATTAAAGCCCCCTTCCGTTGAGCAATAAATAAAAGAAGCTATATTGTGACCGGCCTCGTTTTATGCTCTAATGTTATCTGTTTTGGCTTTCTAATTAACTTTTGTATAGTCCGGCCGAACGCTACCGTATGATAGTTATGTTGCACGATTTCCTGCATTGACCGTCTAAGTGTTCTGCATGATTTCGGCCAAATGATATCTTGTATATGTATCTGTAACTAATGACAGCACAAACGTTTTATGGAAAATCTGCATGTACCTTATTGACCTCCGGCTCTATTATTTTTATTTTTTCCCCTCAGATGGAAATTTAGAACTCGTGCCTGATGAGACAGAGTGACTAGGGCCTATTTGAAGGGTTTGTAAGGATTTAGAAGCACACCTTTTGGACAACCACCACGAAGAAGTAATTAATGTAATGATTTGTTAGAATTGATAAACTTTTGTGATTAGACGTTTATGGCTATATGTATTCAGGAATGAATTTTTATGGGAATGAATATGAATGTTTCAGCAGGATATTAGACTGACTTTCGCTATATGTTTGATGACTAGAATGTATGAGACCTAGATGGTATCTGTGATCCTGTGATTTGGACGGCACGATCAGCCCTGACCGGACCATCGAAACTTCGTGTCAGTTCCGGGAGATTGTTGGCGGAATGCGAAAAAAAAAATATCAGTTCCGTCACATGTACCTTCCACCACCTCATCTAATGCTCTGGCCTCGCCAGCAGTCATTGCAAAAGCTTTACCTTGCACCGTTGGCTTTGGAGCTCTAAACCTCGATGCCTGAGGGCATTCCCTGGCTCTACGCCCCACTTGGACACAAGTGAAGTAAGCACCCGTCAACCTGGGACACGGTCTACCCTCATGCATTCTTCCACAGTGCTGACATGAATCCACCGAAGCTTGAGAAGGCGATGAAATCTGGCCACTCTTCTGATCACTCTGTCCAGAAACCAACTGCCTCGGCTTTTTGTACGGTCTCCTCGAACTAGTTCCGGTGCTGGCACTTGTCCCACTTTTACTAGCCGACCTCTTTCTGAAAAATTCTTCCTTTGCATGCTCTTGCTCATAAATTAAGGTCCGATCTAGCACATCAGCATAGGTGGCCAATTTAAGGGTCGTCAACTGCTTGCGAATGTCATCCCGGAAGCCCATTAAGAACTTCCTAGTCCTCCTTTCTTCATCTTCGACCATATAGGGAGCAAACCGTGACAACTCTAAAAACTTGGCGTCGTGCTCCACCACCGTCCGGTTCCCTTGCCTTTGCTTGAGAAACTCCTCCTCTTTCTGAACACGGAGGCTAGATGGAAAGTACTTATCCAGAAACGCATCCTCAAACATCTTCCAGGTAACTCAACCTCCAGTACCCCCAATCTCTTTTTCTCATCTGCAACTAATGGTGAGCCTCACCCTTCAGCCGGTAAGACGTGAACAACACCCGATCCTCCGCTAGGCATCGGATCACGGCAAATACCCTCTTAAGGTTCTCCAACCACGAATCTACCTTAAGTGGGTCAGGCTCTCCCATAAACGCCGGCACTTGCTCCTGGACGAAGCGATCATAGGCAGATGGCTCCAGATTAATAGTAGCCTGAATAGGAGCCGGAACAGGAACAGGGGCCAGATGTCGCTACTCCATATTCTCAATGATGTTCATGAGACGCCCTAACAAATTCAAATATTCATCCTTTTAATCTCGGGGCGGCTAATCTCTTTGCGAACCTTGACGTCTGAGCGCCATCGTCAACTTTAGAAGTCACCACTGAAAAAGAAACAACAAAGGTTGAGCCAAAGGTTTAACCGTCCTCAACGACATTACCAGATATGATAACACTTATGCAATTAAAGAGAATATTTGAAACGAGGGTGTTTAATTATCTTAACTTTTCCACGTTCACTCATTTGGCCTGAACCCATACTATCCTAGGCTTTTGCATAAATTCGGATTCATCCTAAAGCATCTCCCTCTGATACCAATTGTGACGGACCGGGTTATTCTCCTCAAATAACCCCGTCAATAATAATAATAAACTAGAATTCCTAATTAAAAATATTAATTTCTGTAGAAAATTGGGTAGAGTTTCGTTTGTAAATCGAGCATTTGCCAAAAATACAAACACCTGCAAATCAACTCTGCACAATGATCTACAACCATCCATAAAACTATAAGTCTTATCGTTCAAAACTCTACACAGAATCTAATTGCCGTATCTACCGAGACGGCGCCGACATCATAACTCCAGTATAATGCCGGTGGGGAAGGATGCCAACTAGGAACCTCGATCATAGCCACAATGAAAAGGACCTGCGAAAGCATGAAAAATCACAATATACAACGGAACTAATTCATCATTCATCCATGCTAAACATCATATATCATCACTATATATGTTTTACACAGTTTACAAAATATAGCCAAAATTCCTGTTTTATACACAAAAACAGCTAAGTCCTATGTCCCGTGTGCAATATTAGCTATCTATTGCACCTCTACGATCTATTCTGTCTCGTCGGGTATTAGTGTGTTCTCATTTGAAAGATATGTAGTAAGGGTGAGCGCATAACTTAGCAAAGGAAATCATACACCACTAACTAAAGCAATATACAGGGAAGACAGTAACTGGGTAAGGAAAATCATATAACTTGGATAAAGAAAGCATGTGAGGAGAGGGAGCATCGGGAATCATTTAGTTTACATGTTTGTTCTGGTTACATTCATTCGCTTTCATTACTTTTATCAATCTTTGCGGATCCGGGCTAATAAGTCGTACTAACCAATGATGTGAGAGGACGAGGAAAGGAATGTGTCTGCCACACATTCTAAGGCCGGCTACATTTTAGGTCTGCAGCACTCGATCAGAGGCTACATTTTAGGCCTGCAGCACTCGGCCATCTCAATCGCCCAATATCCCCCGGGGATTAGGGCAGTCCTCGTTCTTTTACAGTAGCATCTTAAAGCGTACCCTGTACATTACCCATCCCCAGGAGCGGCCGGAGTATTCCTTGGGTTCCCACCGTGATGTACATGGTAAGCTAGAGGGTATTACCCCTATGATCCGTGGTCCTAGTTTCAATATTAGTCTTAATCCTTGAAGGAGAATCCATCATTGCCATATACATTCTCAAACCGGGAAATCACATTCCCATCATATGTCTCCAACCGGGAGACCAAATCCATCACTTACACTTTGTGAATTCTCTTCCATTTACTCGTTCGGTTTCTTTCTTTCTTTGGAACTTAAACCTTTTTAGCCATTCAATTCAAGCTCACAAGAGAGTTTGATTATACTTACCTCCGTGGGTTAAACATCACCTTAGAAGCCCCCGGACGCATTCCCCTCGTTCCCGGTGCACAATTACACATTTTAAAGCTTACAATTTAATATAGCATTCAGTCATAAGTTCCATCACAATTGAAGAGAGCTAAAGCGTGTATACTTACCTTCCAATTTCGGATAAACCTTGTTAGGCCACTTTTAGAGGGCTTGGACGTCGCGAACGGGTTAAATTTTGCGGAATCGGTCGTCCGGTCAACACATACTTACTTTTGGGATGCGGAGATTCATATTCTAGAGTCAATTCAACATTTTATGAAGGTAAAAACATGCAATTTCCACTTTGTCTCGGGTGAACAGTGTCGGTGCCCATTTAGAGGGCCCGCACGCCGCGAACGGGTCTAGACGTGCGAGAACGATCGTGCGGCCGACATATATACATATTTGGGACCTGGGGATACACATTTTGGGGTCAATTTAACGAAACGAGGTGCGGAAATAGAAAACCCCCAATTTCCCATAGGTTAGGGTTTGACGATACTCCACCGGTCGGTTCGGTGAGTAAATAGAACAATAAATTATATAACTCTTGATCTTAAGTCACGGGTATCGCATTTTCCATGGTTCGGGTGGGTATCGAGACGAAAATACCCAACAATAACCGAAAAACATCGAGAGAGGAAAGTTAGTGAGTATGAGAACACTTGCCTCGACGCATGCTATCACTTTTATAACTGGCTCCCGAGCGGATTCGGACTCTACGGCTCGGTCTCCTCCTTTCTCTCTCTAGAACTGGCGCTCTTCCTCTCTCCTCTTCTCCAAAAACTTTCTGAAAAGTGAAAAAGTGGAAGAAACGCGAAGTAGGATACGTTTTTATACCGGTTTGGGCGCTCGAGTGCGCAAAGGCGCTCAGCGGGCGGGGGAGCTATTGGATTTTACCGCTCGAGCGCTCAACGGGCGGGGGGCTACTGGATTTTACCACTCAAGCTCCGCTTGAGCGCGTAGCAGGCGTGACTTGCTACTTGCGCCACTGCTTTTTGTGCTCGAGCCTGCGCTCGAGCGCACAGCAGGCGCGGTCTGCTGGCAGCATTTCAGTAATTTACAACCCGATTTTTCTTCCGATACGCATACTTATACATTCAATAGGTCTAGTATTAATTATTATCACGTTGAGTTTCTCGTATTTAATATATTTTTAGATCCGAAACCTCACAGATAGCTTGGTTAGAGCCTCCTGTATAGCTAAAGCGATAGATCTATTTGAGAAATTAGTAGATTTGGGGATGGAATGTGGCACAGGTTGTTTCAATGTGCTTTTGCAGTGTCTATGTCGGCGACGCCATGTGGGAAAGGCGAATTCACTTCTTAATTCAAAGAGAGAGAAGACAGAATTTGATAGTATGACGTAAAATATTGTAATTGGTGGATGGTTGAAAATGGGGAGGGTAAGTGAAATGGAGAAGAGTTTGATAGCAATGGTGGAAGATGGATTCACTGCAGATTGTTTGACATATAGGTACCTTATTGAGGGCTTAGGAGAGCTGGTCAGATTGATAATGCTGTTCGAATTTTTAAAAGAATTGAAAATAAGGGTTGTACTCTTGATACAGGTGTTTACAATGCAATGATTAATAACTGTATTTCAGTTGGAGATTTTGATGAATGTATGAGATTATGAGCAAATGTTGCGCTTGAATTGTCTCCCCAACAATGATACTTACGTCAAATTTATTGGTGCTTTTCTCAAAGCTGAAAAAGTGTCTGATGCACTGGAAATGTTTGATGCAATGTTGCATCGAGGTATCGTCCCTACTTCAGGTATTCTAACTTCTTTTATTGAACCTTTGTGTAGATATGGTCCACCCCATGCTGCCATGATAATTTATAAAAATGCCAAAAGAATTGGATGCAGAATATCCATGAGTGCTTATAAGCTGCTGCTAATGAGGCTTTCTAGATTTGGTAAATGTGGAATGCTTCTGCAACTGTGGGAGGACATGCAAGAAAGTGGTTATTCTTCTGATAAGGAAGTATATGAGTATATCATTAATGGTCTTTGCAATAATGGACAGCTGGAGAGTGCGGTGCTTGTTGTGGAGGAGTCTTTGCGCAAAGGTTTTTGCCCAAGTAGGCTTATATACAGCAAGTTGAATAACAAATTGCTTGCTTCAAATAAAGCAGAGAGAGCCTATAAAGTGTTCTTGAAAATGAAAGATGCTCGTTGGATTGATAATGCAAGGAGATATTGGCGTTCTAATGGTTGGCACTTTTAAACCTGCTATTTGCAAGGTAATAACTATTAAGGGCAAAGCATTTGTTTGCCGCATCACTAAGCTTCTTAACTAGAGTTGTGCTTCTATTCTAGTACTCTGGAGTAAGGTTAAAGAACTGGAGAACCTATGCTCTTGAAGTGTTGAGAAAACACCACCATTTTTCTTGTGGAACTGTCAACATCAATATGTAAGGTTATTGGGCATGATAATTTTCCTTCAAATTTTATCGACATCGAAAAATTTGATTTATCAAATGCATATTACATTGCCCTTTTATGATTGAAGAACATGTTCTGAATGGATGAAGATGTTTATGCTGATTGTCTGAATGTGCAATCAGCTACTCAGCATTAGCACAAAAGGTGGTAGAAGTTGAATTGATTGTGTTCTTGCATGGCGTTGAAAATTCATTAGATCAGGTATGATTTTTTGATTCATTATAGTACTCTTCAAGTTGCGTAAAAAAATGAATTGAAATCCTTTTCTTTTCTACTTATAAATCATTGATAGTGAACTAAGAAACTAGAAAGTAAACTTCTATCATTCAGGGTAAGTGGCATGGTTCCTTGTTGAATATCCAATTGTGGCATGACTGAAGAATTGCCTTACATTGCTTAGGAGTAACTCTACTTGTTGAATATCCAAATTGGTTGTTGTGTGACTGTTTGCGTTTTGGGTAAGAGGGAAAGGGTCTGTGGGAAGTATTTGATATATTTTAATAGCTAACATTTGGGTTGGGATTGAGCATAGAGCACACTAAATTATATTGTCAACTAAATCTTAAAAACTTCCTGTATAGAAGAAATATTCTATGATGAACAACATTCTCCTAGACTGAGTTTGCAGTTGGAACTTATGCTGTTTATGCATAAAACATGAATATACTGATCAACTCAAGTTCAAAAGTGTCATCAATTATTCGAGCAATAATTGCTCTATGCAATTTCATGGATAAAACTTCAGCCACATCCTGGGATGGGATTTATGTCGCAGGTGGAAGTGAGGGCATTTTTGCTGTTTATGCTGAAACATTTATATGCAGGTAGGAACTCTTTCAAGTTTCATGACATTATGGTTGTGCTCTTCATGGAATCCCCTGAAAATGATAAACATTGATGTACCTTTACTGCAATGTAGCTTGTCAAAGCTGAAGAGGTCATTGTAATCACTCATATCTTACATTTATATCTGACAGAGAAATTTTTTTTGACAGAGAATTTTGAACATGTTTTACATGGGAGGCCATGCATCTCCTTTACACATCAATACGATAGTTGCATCTAAATGTGCAAATAATTATCTGTAAAAAATGATTATTTCTAGTTTCATTATCAAAGCAATAATAGGAAGAGCCAATATGCCAGTGATGCAAAATAGAAAAATTGTTCTATTACATCAGAACTTTAAGTTTTAATTATTTCTAAATTATCAAATATCCCCTATTTTAGTTTATACTAAGAAACAAGTATTTTTTTTTTTTTTTTTGAAATTACAAAGTAGTGCAAGATGTCTAAACCTGTTGGGGCACAAATAGAAAACTAAAAAAATATTCTCACACATGTCGGAAAGTGTTGGCTAAGTGTAGATATCTGACATGTGATGCTAACCTAGAAAAAGTGCCAGCTCTATTCATCCTCTCAGGGAAAAATTATCTGCAACCTTATGAAATGGAAGGTATTTGGTTGAATTTTAATTTGATGGTCCACATAATGACTATTGAGATGTTCTGTGCTTGAACCTCACAATGAAGATTTTTTCATTGTTTCTATTGGTCGTTGCTATATAAGTTATGTTTGAATAAGTAAACTCTAGTAAAGGGTATTTTAGTCACTATACAAAGTTTGTACACACACATATATATAGACACATCTCTCTCTCTATCTTTTTAATATAAAATGGTATCAAAGACATTGTTATCATGCTGCTTTGCAGCTGTCCCTAGATGAAATCAATGCATCTTGTCTTGCGCATTCGAAGCCTAGGATGGTTTTCCTGTTTGAAGTATTTGATCCATTTATTTTGAAATCTCATTTTTCGTTGAAAAACTTAGATCTGTTGTTTTCTTGGTCCTTTCATCAAGTCATGGCTAGAAGTCTTCAATTTCTTGTTCATTTGAGGGTCATCAACATCTGCGAGTGGTTGTTCGCATGTAATTGAGGCAAATAGTCTGGTTTATCTTCGATTTCCTGAGTCTTTTGGTTTTAAATAGTGTCTGGAACTCTTTGGGGTTTGATTTCCTTTGAACAGTGTCTAGTTTCCTTACGATTTCCTTCGATTTGTCTAGGCCTTGGTGTTTGACTCCCCTGGTGTTTGATTCTTTGGTGGGGTGAGAGTGGTGTGAGCATTTTTTAGTTTTGTTTTCTTCAGTGAGCATGGACAAGTGTGGACGGGCTCAATTCTCTTTAGTGCGGTAGTTTTGATTAGGTCTTGGTGCGATGAGTTCTTTTTTTGTGTGGTGATACGTGTTTGGGCTTTCATAGTGTTTGTTTTGGTTTGTTGTGCAGTATTTTTTCATATATTTGTTACACGATATAAAAATCGAAAGTACAATTGGTGGCAATGTTCCTACTCGAATAAATGAAAAAAAAGTGGCTGTATTTGAAAGTGTTACAATCATGTTTTTTTTGAATTACGGATCAACATCTAGATGAGCAAATTATCATCATTGGAAAAAAATCGTGTTATTCACTATTTGAGGACTTAATAATAAGGACCATCTCACCAATGATCCTTCCGATTTTGACATAGGTCTTCTTAAGGCTTGAGGATGGCTATATGAAGATATTCGTCTATACACTCAGTTGATTAATTTTGTGGAATAGGGGGTGGCTGTTTTGGTCACACTTATAGATATTGTCTAGGAATTGTTAGATTATATGTTGATTCTTTACTTTGAGAAATATAACATGTCAAGGATATTTGATGTATCTAAATCTTTTTTCATGTGGATCAAAATGATTAGAGTATAACTAATTTTGTTTACTGCCTTTAAGAAGCTCTACGAGAAATTGAATGTTCTTATGCCCATCACTACCAATGTGAAGCAAATGCAGTAATGTGAACAAGTGGCTATTTTGTTCTTTCTTGCTGGCCTAAAACCTAATTTTGAACTCGATTTCAAATTCTAGCAAGGTCAAAGGTTACTTCATTGATTGATGTGTTTTCTTGGTTTTACAAGTTGGCTATGAGACCTCACCATAAATTACTACTAGTCTTGTTGATCAATGGTTTTGGTGACCCATTACTTGTTTACTGGTCGAGGGTGTGGATGTGAAATGGGTAGAGGGAATCGATGTAACCTAGTGGTGATGGAAAACTGACAAGGTTTTATTGTGGTGGAGTTGGTCACATTTGAATTAAATGTTAAAAGTTATATGGGAAACCCATAACGTCATCTACACAATTTGCTACAATTGCATTTGGTAGTAATAGCGATGCCTTATTTGTTCTTTTTGACCCTTTAATGAAAGAAATTGCTACTCTATTTAGAGGACTACTCACATTTACCTGTTGGCACAACTATATCTATTGCTCCTCTTATTTAGGCAGGCAACTCCATAGCTTGTTTCTCAACATTCTCTTGGACTTGAGTTATTGATTTTGGTGTGTTTGATTATATGATGAAAACCTCTAGTATATTATTTAGTTATAAGTCATGTTTGACTTTATTTATAATTTTGCTGATGGCTCTTTTGTGAAAGTTGCAGGCATTGGTTCTATGTTCTTAACTCCAAACCTTTACATTTCATCGGTATTGCACTTACTGACCTTTCCTTTTAATTTATTATCAGTAAGTAGGCTCATGACTCAACATAACTATTGCATTATATTCTCTTTTATTGGTTATGACTTTCAGGATTTTTCGACGAGGAGGATTATCAGTAGGAGTCATTGCATGTTAGGAGGTCTCTACATGTTGGATGCATGACCAACTCCTATTGTTTGCTCAAGTGTTCCTCCTACGGCCCTCTAGCTCCACTGTCAATTGGGTCATTTGTCATTATCAAGTTTGAAAAAACTATATCCTAGCCTTAACTGTGGAACAAATTTATTTTGTGAGCCTTATTAGTTTGCTAAATACCATCAAATGTTAATACTATCTTAGAGTCGATAATTTTGAGATTGTTCATTCCAATATTTGGGATCCTTGTTTAGTGTCATCGAAAATGGACTTTTGATATTTTGCTACTTTTATTGACGATCATCACAAACAACTTGATTATATATAATGAAACATAATTTTGATTTATTTTTCATTTTCTGTGCATTTTGTGCTTAAATTTAGAATCAGTTCTTTAGTTCAATGTGCATTCCATGAAACGACAATGCTTGTGAATATATGTCCGCTTAGTCTACTTTATTTTTTCCCAACGTGAGATACTCAATCAATCCTTTTGTCCTAATATTCTGTAACAAAATCGGTTGGCTGAATGCCAAAATAGACACCTTTTAGAAGTAGCGAGAGTCCTTCTATTTCACATTGGAGTTCCAAAATATTTTGGAGTGAGGCAATTTTAGCTGCATGTTATCTTATCATAGTATGCCCTCCACTGTGTTTTAGGGGGATACCCTACAACATATCCTGTTTCCTTACAAGTTGTTGCACTTAGTTCCTTTGAGAATATTTGGTTGTATTTGCTATGCTCATGACATTCCGCCTTACGTGACTAAACATGATGCCAAGTCATTTAGATATATTTTTCTCGGATACCCACACACTCAAAAAGTGTCTATATGCTTTGTGTCCTTTGATATTTTGTTTTAGGAATCAATTCATTTCTCTTTCTAAGAGTTTCCTTCCACTCTCACATATAATATTACCCATTATAATGAGTTTCTCGTCTATTGTGTTGCCCATCAGATTGTTCCTTCACCTCATATACCACCTAATTTGGTCTTTCATACTTATTCATGGTCCTCATAAGGTGTTTGGGTCCTTTCCTATAGAAGTTGAGTTGATCCCCTCACCAACAGACCCATTGTTATCGGTTAACATCTGATTTAGACTTTCCAATTGCACTTAAAAAGGATCATCACAGTTGCACTCAATATTCCTTATCTGTTACTATGTATTATATTTGTCTTATCTTTGTTCTGTGCTTTTGTATTTGTTTTGGACTTATATTCTATACCTTGGTCGTTGTCGGAAGCAATCTTTCATCCTGGTAGGTGGACAGTTATGGAGGAAGAGATGTTGGCACTCAACTAGAATCACACTGAGATCTAATTCTCTTGCTTGTAGGGAAGAAATCAATTGGTTGTAAATGGGTATACATGGTAAAAGTTAATCTGGATAGTTCTATTGCTCGGCTAAAGGCCCATTTGGTAACCAGAGAATATGCCCAAACATGGTTTGGGTTACAATGATGCTTTTTCTCCTATTACAAAATTGAAACCTATTGCCTTTTTATGGCTCTTGGTACTAATCATAACTGGCATCTATATTAGATAAATGTCAAATGCCTTCTTATATGGAGATCTTTAAGAATAAGTTTATTTGGATCAATCAATTGGGTTTATTACTTAGGGGGAGTCTGGTCTCATTTGCATGTTTGAGAAGTCATTGTATGGCTTGAAATAATTTCCATAGGCTTAGTTTAGTAGGTTTTGTAAAGTTCTTGCATTTGGTCTCTCTTGTTATGGAAGTGATCATTTTATATTCTATTGATATTTTAGTGTCCAGTATATTTGCCTTGTTATATATGTGGATGATATCATGATTATTGTCAGTGATAATAGGATATTACATACCTTAAAGTGTTTCTTCAATGTTGATTTTAGACTAAGGACCTTGAAAGTTTATGATACTTTCTTGCAATTGAGTTTGCAAGGTGTCATTACAAAGTGTTTTTCATGCAAAGAAATTACGCATTTGGTTTACTCTGATATGCAAGCATGCTAGTTGCAAAATCGTGTAGTGAATCCATGGATATTGAGTGAAGCTTTCGTAGGATGATGGGGAAATCTTTGTTAAGCTGAAGAGATACCGTCACCTAGTTGGAAAACTGAATTATTTGGCAGTGACCTAATTAGATATTGCTTTTTTAGTAAGTATAGTAAGTCAGTTTGTCTCCTCTCTTTGTGTTTCACATTGGGAGATTATTATATATATAATTAGATACCTAAAAATGTTCACCAGAACATGGCCTATTTTATAGTGATCTTGGCCACACTTGAGTAGAACGATTCTTTGAAACTAATTGGGCTAAATTACTGTATGACCACAAGTCTATTATCGGATATTGAATGCTTATTGTTGCAATGTGGTATTATGGAAAAGCAAGAAAAATAATGTAGCTGCTCTGTCAAGTGCTGAATCTAAATATCATATGCTAACCCAAGTTACATGTAAAGTGATATGGCTTAGATAGTTATTTAAATCACTTTGATGTAAGAGTTTTGGACCATATTAGTTATGATACTATAATCAGGTAGCGATTCATATAACGTCAAATTTGGTATTCCATAAATGTACAAAGTATATAGAGGTAGATTGTCACTTTGTTCGTGAGACTCTACAACAAGACCTTGTGTATATTAAACACGTGAGAATTGGATATTTTTTAATCACTATGTGTTTAAAAAGTCTATAATTGTATATCCTCATAACCCTTAAAGATATTTCCTAACATAACAAGATAGTTGATTAATATCTATGTGATGTTTGGGGAGCTTGCAAAAAAGTAAATCTGGTCTGGGGTTTTAATGAATTTTTTTCTAGTTGGACCTAGGACATTTCTTCTCGAAAATCAAACTGCACCAACCATCATTTAAGCTATTTGGTGTATTTTGGTTTATGTTTTAATTGTAGAAACAGCAAATGTATCCTCTGAAAGTAGAAGCAATTTCTCTGAATTCTCATCCACCAAATATATTGTAGAAACAACAAATTTATTTTGTATATCTTGGTCTGCTATTTGAATTCTCACCCTCCAATTAACTTGGTTAAGGGCAGTATCCTCTGAAACTAGAAACAAATTTAAATGTCTTTTATCATTCCTCTTTTAAGTTTTTTGTGCTTACCTCTTCTTTTCTTGTTACCTCTGAACTGATTCTAGTAACCTTTCTTTTCCAGAGAAAGCAACTAAGGTGATTAACAGGTTAAGTAAATGTACTATGGATGTGACCCATTAACATCCACAACTTAGCATTTGGATTGCCTACCTATGACTCTCTCTCCACTTCATTCCTTTATGTTCTCGTAATGGTGCATGTCATTGCATGCTTGCATGTCCAGAATGTTCTCATGTCCAGATCTTTCCCAATGACTGTGCCTTATCTGGAAAACAAGTAAAGAAAATCTCAAAGAAAGCAACCAAGCCAGCTAACCAAGTAGTTAACTGTATCAAGGATGTGACCCATTAGCATCCACCTTGTCAACACGGATGTATCCATTTGGTGTAAGGCTGTGCCTATATCATAATTATTACTGTGTTTTTTGGATACCTTTCCATACTTGAACAGGCCAACTACACACTTTACTCTTATAAGCACGTCACTTTGATTTCGGAAAAGTTGGAAATAGTATGTATGCGTTGAAGTGAAGGGCGCTAGTAAGTAATAATAAGTAAAGCAGAACACTGCTAGCTTAACAAAAGATGTATGATTTGAGAAAGTAAGATCTTTGATCTGTTGTTGGGGAAAAGAGTAAACATGGTACTTGGACTAATGGGAGAATGCAAATAATATGTCCTTTTTGCTAAATCTAAGCTTTTTAGTTTGTATCTAGGTTGCTAAGCCAATAATAGTTTAGTTTAGGTTAGGGCATAAAGCTAAAGGTTCTATTTGTGATTGTGAGACAAAGGTCAGAGGCAACTTATTATATAGGTATCCGTGCGTCTTGATAGATCTCATTTTATACTAGTAGTAGTAGTGGGTGAATTTGTCTTAGGTAAGGTGTACTTTCTTTATTAGAAGGATAGGCATGGTTATTGCTGTTTGTCCCAACGTTCAACCTAGGTATTTAGTTCAAAGGTATTTAGTTCAACCGAGGTATTTAGTTCAAAGGATAGGGCCATTTGATGTCTATAAATGAAGATTGGATGGATACCTACTATTTTCATGCATGCTAGTGTTCGTGGTCTGTTGGTTTTTTAGTTCTTGCAGCGGACCACATTTCCTAACCTGAATTCGACAGAGTTCTGACAGTAAAATGATCGTCAAATTAATACAAACTTGTACTAAACCTTGTACAGTATGCATATACATATCATAATATAGGATCCACATGTCCACAATATACTCGTGGCTCCAACGTCGTGTTCCGGATACTATATCGGATAGAAACATGCCACTAGATACCTGTATACAAATCATAAACACTTTGCGAAAGCATATACATTCATCACATACATAGCGGAACTAAGCTATCTGTCCATAAGATCATCCTCCAAGCCTTCGTGCCTAGCCGACTTCTAATCCTCTACCTCGCCCCATCGGGTATAAGTTTGTGCTCATTTGGAGGAAAAGAAGTGGAAAAGGTGAGCTAAATGTTCAGTAAGTGATGCATAAACACGATCAAAAGCATGCATAAGCTTTCCGGAAGCATAACGGATGCATATATGCATAATCAAAAGCATAAGGAATATGCATAAACATGCAACATGATCAAAAGCATAAGGAATATGTGAAAGTATACATTCATCACATACATAGCGGAACTAAGCTATCTGTCCATAAGATCATCCTCCAAGCCTTCGTGCCTAGCTGACTTCTAATCCTCTACCTCGCCCCATCGGGTATAAATTTGTGCTCATTTGGAGGAAAAGAAGTGGCAAAGGTGAGCTAAATGTTCAGTAAGTGATGCATAAACATGATCAAAAGCATGCATAAGCTTTCCGGAAGCATAACGGATGCATATATGCATAATCAAAAGCATAAGGAATATGTATAAACATGCAACATGATCAAATATACTTTCCGAAATACATTTATCTTCCTTGATTTACCTATCTTTCTTTAGGTTCTAAAATATACATAAGTTTCTTTACTTTACGGACCAGGGCCAATAGGATATACCAGTTAATGGAGTAGTCGATCGAGGAATGGAATGTGTATGTCCCCATACATTCTAAGGCGCTAACCTCAAACCTTGAATTTAATGTTCCGTGGCGGATAGTATACCTTTCACTCGATACATAGGGCCGGAACAGATAACAGATAATGAATACACCACAAATTTTTAAGGAAAGGTTCCACTAGAAACTTGTACAGAAGTTCTCACTGCCTGGATAACGAATCATGAGATATAACAGATTTAGAGTTCCCTTCGAATATTTTGCCTAACTTTCATATTTCATGATACGGATACAATAATCATTTTCTTATGTATTCATAATTTCACATGCTTTCGGACAAAAAGCATGTGAAATCATCAAAAAGCTTGGAACATATAAGGAATTCTTACCACAAAGTGTCGGACATAATTTTAGAGCTTCTAGACAACAAATTCCTTTATAATTACACGCAACATAATTTTCGGAATATATATAAGATAATATACGAAATGTATATGTGGATAATTATTTCAATTTATGTTCAATAATATTCTCGAAACATGTAAAATTAACATACACAAATTATTTGTATAAAAATACCTAATAATCGGAGTACCCACGACCATGAAGTTAGGATTTTCAAGTTGTAAAACCAAATCATGCTTAAATCCTATTTCGTGGGTAAAAATGCCGGGGCACGGGTTAGGGTTTCCAAGTGCACAAAACCACATAAAACTACCAAATCGGTCACGCAATTTATAAATTAACATATTCAAGGAATGGGTAATGATTTTCAAATACCAAATAATCGGAGTACCTATATCCATGAAGTTAGGATTTTCAAGTTCGAAAACCAAATCATGCATAAACTCCCAAATTTCATGGGTAAAAATTCCGGGGCACGGGTTAGGGTTTTCAAATGCACAAAAGCGCATAAAACTACCTAATCGGTCACCCCATTGATAAATTAACATATTCAAGGAATAAGTAACGATTTTCTAGAGCCAATTTATCCAAGAAACCCAAAGTAAACGGTAAAATCATTTGGGGCACGGGATTAGGTTTCCACGTTCAAAAACCGGTTAAAACTATATGGAATTAATATATGTGCATGCTCAAGTCATAGTTAATATAAAATATAAACTTAATCGGGTATCGGAACGAGGATACCCGAAGAAAATGAAACGAAAGTGCAAACCTGGAAGCCTTGATCTCCTCTTCCTCTCTCTTGTCCTTCGTGTTCACTCTACTCTCTCTCCTTTCTCCAGATCTGTTTTATAACAGACTAGCGCTTGAGTGCTAGTGTTATAGAAGGGCCGCGCTTGAGCGCTTGTCGAGCGAGCCTTGAGCACGCCTTCGGGTGCGGCTATTTTGCCAATATATTCCCCGGGTATGCCTTGGGCGCCATTTGGGTGCTGAGCTTCCGACTCCTTTTTGCTTCCGATGCTAATTTTTCGTGCACACTTAAACATTATCTTGATTATATTATCTTAATTACCCGCAATTATGATATTCAGAAACCGATAAATTACAGTTCTCACCGGAGACGGCAGGATTGGAAAATCTACCAGTTGAGAGTGTGCATGGGCAAGAGGTCGACTATTCTACTGGCCACGGAGCTAAACGAAATCCTAAGTATTGATTGTCATGTCTGTCTCGACCAGTGTAGTTGCCATTAAAAGGTTATGAGTAACAGCATTTTCACTTAAGATAACAGAATTCAAGCTTAAAAAAGTGTACGTGTTTTGTAGATGTAGATGTGAAGGTGCCTAAGGAACCGCCCTAACTCATATCTTCCTTCTTCTGGGACATTAGTGTACTTGTAAAGTACTTCTATTCCCTTATAGAGAGTCTTTTTCTGACCTTTGGAGTTAAAAACTTTCTCAATTATGAGTTGGAAAGTAAGTTTAAAGCGAGTTGGTATGCTCTAGGGCTTCCAAATTCACAGGCTATGAAAAGGCCTTTCAACTCTTTCATAATTGTCTGAAGAAGTGGCCAATTCACAGGCTATGAGAAGGCCTTTCAACTCTTTCGTAATTGTCTGAAGAAGTGGCCAAAGAAGGATTGGCGGGAGGGAAAGTAGTCCTAAAGTTAGTTGGTAGGTAGGATTAAGTTGTTGAGGGTTCCAAACCTCTATAGCTAGCTTTAATTGAATAGGTTGAGAAGAAGCGCTAATTCCCTTTTTCACTATCTAAGCTTTGGGTTAGTGCTTTATTAAAACTAGCACTGAACCAGGGGCGGATGGAATAGGATGGAAAAGCCGGTTGTGTAGGAGGAGTAAGCTTCTTTCGGAATCCTTAGGTTAAGTATACAAATCCCATTTCCTTGAAAGGAAGGTACCCTCTAGCCAACTTTCTTTGCTTTTAGTAAGGAAACTCATTACTACTCCGTTGGATTAATCAACGGAGTAGTAAACTCTATTGACGGACGAAGTGCCTATTTCACATGAAAATGTGACCTGTTGTGTTAGTTAAGGCTCAAAACTAACCGTTATAGTCCATGAACTTTGGCCTATCATATTCTAATTCAGGCTAATTGCTTCCCTCTCTTTGGTTACCACAAAGACCTTGATTTTTAGCTTACTTGACCACGGCTACCTCCATTTTGACATCCAATGGTGCAGAATGTTCTTCATGGCTTTGAATACAACTGAGAGCATTCTGTATCAATTGTGCAATTGTAGTTGGGATAGGAAGTTAGTAAGTCTTTGCTCTTCCCTGGCTTACCTGGAAAGGAAGACTAAAGGACTAATGCATTGATACCAAACCTTTAGAAATATTTATTGACTGGATTGCTTTCATCCTTAGTAGTAGAGACAAGAATTGCTACTTAAAATAGAAAGCATACTACACCTATAATAGTTATTCATGTGCACATCCCATAGGCAAGGAATGAGATTAGTTGAAATGAAAGCCAAGTCGTCAACTAACTGATTTCTTTGTTTTTATGAATCTAGTACAAGTAAGTATTTTTTCCTAAACTTTCATAATTCAAATTCCCTTCAACTACTAACTCTTAGTAATATCCCTTCTTATATAGTTGCAATTTAGTTCCAAGCCATAGGGCAATGATTAGATAAAGAACCACTCCACACCTTCCTTATGTGCAATGCGAGATGTTCCTTGGCTTTTAGAGGTAATTAACCAGACATGTCATATTCAGTCTAATTGCCCTATAAGTCTTACAGATTAACTATTCCTAGTGTCAGAGCTAATCGAATTGGGATACCTTAGATAGCCAAGATCTTGCCCCTATGTTAGTTGGATTCATGAAAAGAGAACCACTCTTTCTTTACATCAGTTACTTTTCAAAGATTTGGCACATTTGTCAAAAATTCCTAAAACCGATAGGTAATACAAAATCTAGTGAGTTAAGTGGAGTAAATAACTGATAGATGTTGCCAATAGCAATAGTCAGCCTTAGAGAAAGAAGTTCCTTAACAACTTACTAGCATCCTCGTCTGGGTATCTATCTGATAGATGTGTCAAAGAGCATATTTGTCATAAACAAAACAACCTATTCAACTATATTCAACACATTATGTAACAACACTAGCCTATTTTCTATATCTTCGATTTCCTGTTATTCCTAATAAAGGGGCATAGAGACCGGAAAGAGTTTGCAAGGAGGTTTGCAACTTGAGCAATGAAGATAGGGAACTTGTCCATTACAATAGCATGGTTACAAATGCATATGCTTTGTTCTTAAGAAGACTAACTGAATTGGATAGGAAGGATGGTTTGGAAGGAGGTATACTTGTGGAGCAGGTAGATAGGCAAAAGAGGAAACGACTAGAACTTCTCAAACATAGCTGGTAAGGCTAGTGAGAAGGCTAGTGAATACCTTATTGAAGCGAATAAAGCTCAAAAAAGGTTTGAAACTCATGGTAGCTTATGAGTAGGAAAATGTTTTATAGAAGCGTGCTTTAAGAAGTATTCAAAAGACAACCTCAACACAAGGAGAATGGATGACGATAAGAACAAAGTGGTTACCAAATAGAGGGAATAAATGATTACGAGCATAGTCCTAAAAAAAGTCCCAAGAATGAGGAGAAAGATGATAGCCCAAAACGAAAGGCCTACAACTAATGCCAAGTAGATAAGTAGAAATAAGATAGCCTATACCAGTACCTTGACCTTTCTTTTGAGAATCTCCTTAGATTATTTTCTTCCAATTGGCTGGTGACTTTCCTTTTAACTTCTCTGCGGTCCATGGCCTTTAAGACAAATCCGCTCTTATAGTTCTCTCATGGCCTTCTAACTTCCAATTGGTCTTTTCTTTTTAAGATCTGCTTTTCTATTTGATTTTGAAATGAATTTCCATTTCCAGCAAATCCGATCTTCATCTCGTATGTAATCTGTGCATTTCTTTTCCTTCTTTCCCTTTGCTCATGACTAGGAAACTTCTCGGTAAGCATTCCTTTAGCAAGCGCTAGGCCTCTTTCTCAAAAGGAATTGATTGATGTTGGATCAATAGCAATAGTTTAGATAGCCATGAATGTGACTGATGCACAAGCTTCAAGGAAGGGAATGTGCCATTAGGACCAATAGGCTTCGATGAATGCCATTCTTTCGAGAATAGGCTTTGAAGGAGAAGGCAAGCAACTGGCATAGTTAATGTATGAGGAGAATTCTATCCTATTAGAATGAGGCTGGAATCATCCAAATCAGAAAGACCACCTATGAAAGAGGGTGTGCTAACTATAAGATATGAGTTCCGGTTATCCCTGAGGGATAAAAACCTTGGGCGAAGGTAGGAATATTGTATCGAATTAGTTTTAATCCATTTTCAAAGGCTATAAGGTCTAATAGGGCATTAAGGGCTTGTGTAAAAGAAGAGAAGGGGTTGTTTGCAGGTTTAATATTTGATATAGGAAGGGCAAGGCTCAGAATCCTTCATCCCAATAGGGGGACCCAAGGGAGACTAGTTCATTGAATGCCCTGTTAGAAGAAATTATTGAATCAGAAGTATTGAATTCAAGTTGTGAGGAAGAAGAATTCTCTTAGTAGACAAGAATTAAATTCAATTTGTCCCACGCTTCCTGCAGGAATAGAAGAGTGTATGTAAGCACATTCGTTTAATTGGAAAGCTTTCCTGAGTTAGGCCCCTCAAAGAAAGATGCCAATTCCCAAAAGTAGTAATAATAGCAATAGCAGTAGTAGTAGCATTAGGAATTCAGACATTAGGTTTTTCATTCATCAAAGTAGCAGCCCTTAGGGGCTGGAAAGGAAGAAGACACGAAGGGAGGAGTTCCGCTTAGGCCTTGCTCCTCTTTGATATGAGTAGCTCTTTTGTTTGCCAAAATGACTTGTTAGCAAGAAAATTCCTTCTTAGGAAGTGAATCAGAATAGGCCTACATAAAAATGCCCTCTTGTTGGTCTTGAAAGTCTCAGCATTTCACCCCCAGGCTGTGTAGAGAAAATCTCCATTTTTCTTCTTAAGAAAGAGCTATATGCAATTTTAGACAGAAAAAGCAAGAATGGCAGACTTAATGGCAAGGATTTATAATGTTTATAATGTTTCAGAGGTTCATCAAGAGCAAAATAATTTATTAGCCTTTGATAAAGATTCTACCGAGGATGCAAAGATTACTAGTGACTGTCCCGATAAGGTTTGTTAGTGAATCAGAATTTTGAATAAGGTAAATTGAAATCGGAGGAATTTATTCTTCAGCTGATCCTACAAAGAAATCTCTAGATATTGAGCATCTCTCTAGTCAACATCCTGTTAATCATTTTCTTAATTTATCCCCAATGCATGAACATGGGCTTGTGAATGAGAATGTGTAGCAATATCTGATTTTAGATACATCTAAAAATGAAAATCTTATTCACTTTGAAAAAAGGTTCCAATTCTTTAGGCCAACCTGTATCTGATCAGGTTACTATATCCAAAGTCAAATCCAAAGACTCTTGTTTATCCATGTCTTAATAATTCCTGATTTTTTTTCGAAAATCAGACATGTTGGGAATCAATCCTCAATTCGAAGATTCAAGAAACTCGTAAGGCTACATCATCTTTCTTTTCTAACAATATTTGAACAAAAAATGATTAAGGACAGGGTTGTGGACTAATTCTGAATACGAAGGTTGGGGCTAGAAGTTGGTTTTACAAATTCCTTTGGGAATATTTTGACCTTAGAATCTGAGCAATATATTTCATTGATGCTTTTTTGTAAAGATATCTATTCAATTTATTTTCTTTTCTTGCTAAAATCGAAAGAAAGGTGTAGGGAAAAATTTATGTTTCAATGATATCTATTCAATAATTTATGTTTCAATGGTTTTGCGTAACTATTGATTGAGCAACATCTTGTAGATCACATTAGATCATATAATGTAATGTAATGTAATGCAAGGAGATCCAATTTCAAGGAGGGCTATAGTGCATTTCCAAGTGCACAGGGGTAGAGAGTTTGTCTAGAGAGGGTAGAAAAAGGACAGAGCTCTATGTTTTATTGAAAGTTGTCCCACCTTTCTATTAGTGAAGGCAGAATCACAGGTGTCTCGTGAAAGAAGGGTTTTAAGAAGTATGTTCATGGTCACCCCAAATATAGGATTTGCGGCATTTACTATTAGTGCACGGAGAGGATAGATTATGTATTCATCCGATGTTAGAGGAATAACCCCTCTTACGTGCCTAGCTTGGAATGCTTGCAAAGTACCAAGGTCCTCATTCTAGTAGTGGGCAAATTCCTTGCTGTTAGGAAGAATGAATATGAGAGTGCTAATTTTATAACTACATGTGGAGAATTCGGTACTAGTTTTGGTAAGAATCCCTTGGGCATTCATCTGACTCTATTATTTCTCCTTTTGAATGGACATCAATATCTTTAGATTAGATTCTAGTAAGGGTTCTTGGAGTTCTTGGATATTGATACTTGAGAAAAAGCTGTGGCACTAACATTACTTTTGGAATTAAATGGTGCTACAATAAGACTTGTTAGGTTTAAGGCTGAATTAGACATTATCGAAACAAGAGTTTTCGATAAACCAATTTCCTTCTAAAAGGAAATTATGCCCATTTCTACAGTTATTGCTAGTTCTAATTATGCCTAGTCAGGCTAAAAGGAAAACCTGTCCATCCGTCAACTCTCTTAGACTGATTTTGCTTCGATAGTATCTTCTCATACTATTATCCTTGTCCATTAAGGCGTTTAGGTTTAGTTCCTCTCCATTAATTTAAAATTTGGAAATCCTGCGAAATCAATAGGAAAGTCATATTTAACAGTTCCTTTAGCTGCTCTGGTTAGGGCAACAAGAGCTTTGGTTTGTAAGTAGGAAAGAGAGCAGCAAATTTTGGGTATAAATGTGGGGTAGATTCTTGAACAATACTAGGGGATTCTTTCATCTGAACAGCAAATAAGTCTAGGAGATCCTTAACAAGCCCTTTCCTTATCCTCACAAGGTTTTTTACAAGCCCTTTCCCTATCCCCACAAGAGTTACTCTTTTGACGCTTTCTTGACCAATAAGACTGGTCCACAATTGCTCTTACTTAACATTTCAAAGAATCTATGAATGCAAACACTGGTAATCATACATTTATGCTTTGGGGTAATCTCACAATACAAGATCAGCCTTCTTGTTTGGGGACATCATTGGCTTCATTCCTATCTCACTATTAAGTCCAATTTGCTGACAATAGAATGACATTCAGGAGTTGAATCAAATCAGCAAGTGAACTAGTTGCGAGGGATCTGTCTCAGGTCATGGAAGGAAAATATTAAATTGCCGTAGATCGTTTGTAGTCGCTAATGTGCTTCAATAGTTAGAGAAAAAAAAAAGCTAATCATTGATCCTAAAGTGCCACAATCTCCTCTTTGCAGCCTATTGCCTATTCTCTTCCCTGTGTGGGGTATCTAAACTAGGGCAATTAAGGAAAAAAAAATACTTTGGACAATTCCTCCTTTATCCCCTGTTCCATCCATAGCAGCTATTTCAACTCTAGGTTAGAGTATAGCTGTATTAGCTCTTCGTCTTCTTCTAATAAGGCATTAGACATGGGAAAGAGCCCATGACGCACCAATCCTTAATTGAAGTTAAGGAAGAAAGCCACATGCTCTAGTCTCATCTCTTTCTATTATGGAATTGCATAGTTACTCTTATTTATGGTATAGTGTAACAGTGGAGTTGCCCAACTGAGTGGCAATTGGTATTGAAGTAAGCAGTGGGGGAGATTTACATCTACGAATACAAAGATCGGGTTCTTTCATTCAAAAAGAAAGAGAATGATTTGCACAAAGATAACTAGAGCTGGATTCATCTTACTCAGATTGGTTTGAACTAGGAAAGAAAGTAGCCTTTCTTAATTAGAAGATAGCACTAAAAAAAACGAATGAGTCATGGTCAAGGGTCAAGCCAGAAGGATAGGTTGACAGGGAAGGAAATTTTTTATTCAAAGTATGCCATTGTTAGCCATTGCCTCGCTGGTTAATTGCCTTTTGATGAGTCTTGAACCAGGTATTCCCTCAACCTTGAAAAGAATGAAATCAGAATCCATGTGTTCCTTCACCTTCACTTCCTTTGGGCTTCAAGACAAGTTTTGCCTTTTTGGCTTCTTTCTTATAAGTCAAGTGGAATTATAATTGATTAAATAGCAGCTCTTAGCCCTCTTCCTCCACTAAGCAAAATGAAAGGAAGAAAAGCCTGACTTCTATCCTTAGGGAGACCAACTTCTATCCCTCTTCCTCCACTAAGCAAAGTGAAAGGAAGAAAAGCCTGACTTCTATTCTTAGGGAGACCGACTAAAGAGACCTACTATTAGGAAGCATATTATTCACAGCGTAGCAGATAGTCAAACCACTAAGCAAAGTGAAAGGAAGAAAAGCCTGACTTCTATCCTTAGGGAGACTGACTAAAGAGACCTACTATTAGGAAGCATATTATTCACAGCGTAGCAGATAGTCAAACCACTAAGCAAAGTGAAAGGAAGAAAAGCCTGACTTCTATCCTTAGGGAGACTGACTAAAGAGACCTACTATTAGGAAGCATATTATTCACAGCGTAGCAGAAAGTCAAACTGCTAAGACTATATGCATGCTTATAAAAAGAAGAATCAAAATTTAACTGATTCAAGAAGAAAACTTTTGATTAGCTTATGACAGAATAGCAAAGAAGGGAAAAGACATCTATCCCTCTATTTTGACAAAAGGAGAAAGCCAGTGGATTCATATCTTAACACAACCTTTCTAACCTAAAATAAGTCTTTTCATCGCCTTTTGCCTCTTTTTTGATTCTTGCTAGACCCAAGAAAGCATGAGCTAGATGTGTGAGATGACCATCTGACCTTTCATGGTTCTGGTTAACACACCTAGCTAGGTGTGTGAGATGACCATTTGACCTTTCATGGTTTTGGCTAACTTGTATAGGCTAAAATGGATTCTAGGCTAAGCCAAAGCTAGGATGTTTTCATTCTTTAAAATAAATGAGAATGACATGACCTATTATCGTAAAAGAAAGAAGACATTTAAGTAATGGTGATGACCATTTGTATAGGCTAAAATGGATTCTAGCCTAAGCTAAAGCTAGGATGTTTTCATTCTTTAAAATAAATGAGAATGAGATGACCTACTCTACTCTTTATCGTAAAAGAAAGAAGACATTTGAGTAATGGTGTGTGAGATGACCATTTGACCTTTCATTGTTCTGGCTAACTTGTATAGGCTAAAATGGATTCTAGCCTAAGCCAAAGCTGGGAAGTTTTCATTCTTTTAAGATAAATGAAAATGAGACGAGAAATGGTGTAAGAATTCGAAGACAACTAATGCTTTTCCTCTTATTTGGTGTCAGGTTATCAAAAATCCAATCAGAGCAAAGAAGATGAATTTCTCCTGCATCCCTTGAAACCATTGCTAGTGAATTCAGTGTTATATTTGCGACAAACGCTGCAGTTGTTGAATCCGATGTGGCACTTGAGTAAGTAGCATATCGATAATAAGAATTTGCCTTTGGAAATGCCTTTTGAATAGATATCGGAGATTCTAAGATAAGAATGAGAAGAATGAGCCAAAATAGGGCATGGACTTCTAGACTAGTTAGGGAAATCCACTTAGAAATAGTTTGCCCTTTATCCGCTCTTGTATTCATGAGGAAAGGGAATTTCTTGACATGAATATAAGCCCAGGCAAGAAGACTTTCGGCGGCATAGAAGGTTTCATATATAGAAAGAGATAATTGGATCAAATCAAATTAGCTAGATTCGGCTTCTCCCTTCTATTTACTTTTTCCCTTTCCCTATCTTGGGTTCATCTAACTTTCCCTCCCTCACTGAACACCTAAAAAATCTGCACATTAATAACATAATGCTTTTCATTTCACTTCAATACAAGAGAGAGCTCCGTCCTTTAAGCATTTTTTTTTTATCTACGATACCGGCATCCCCTTCTTCAACTCGCAACCACATCAGTTCTTCCTTCAATGACAACTAAAATAGTAGGGAATTTTGCTTCCTATAAAAGAAATCTCTCTATCAACAAAAGCCATTTTGAGCTCGTTCACATTCATTCAACTTTCAACAATTTAACCCGGTTCTTTCTTTCTTTTCGTGTAGTGGGAATCCTTCTTCGTTAGTCAGAGAAGTGGATAAATGCTGTTAGTCTACACATTTTCTTTAAGGATCGGGACTAGGTCTTGCTAGCTAAAGGAGCGGTTGATTAAAATCTAGATTGTGTTCGATTGTCTACATAATCAAAAGCCATAAGCTCTTATTTAAGACACGGAAGTGGGCCATCTACATATTACCCTATGGGTGAGGTCAGACGCCGCTTCTTAACCTGTGGTTATATAGGTTCTTATCAGACGTCGATCTTTCACCATAATATATTAAGGTATACCAAAATATATTACCCGCTGTATCATAATTCTCGGTGCAATTTCTTTACTTTTTTTTTACTTAGGAAAACTCTGTACTTTGCTTTTTGGTTCTTGGTTCTCACTCCTATAGCTGAGGCCAGACGCTGCTTGTTAACTTGTGATTATGTAGGTTCTTATCAAACGTCGATCTTCTATCATAATATATTAAGGTATACCAAAATGTACTACCCGCTGCATCATAATCCTTGATGCAATTTCTTTACTTTCTTTTTACTTAGGAAAATTCTGTACTTTGCTTTTTGGTTCTTAGTTCTCACTCCCATAGGTGAGGCCAGATGCAGCTTCTTTACTTGTGGTTATGTAGGTTCTTATCAGACATTGATTTTCTATCATAATATATTAAGGCATACCAAAATATACTACCCGCTGGATCATAATCCTTGGTGATTTCGCTACTTTTTTTTTTTTTACTTAGGAAAGAAAACTCTGTACTTTGCTTTTTGGTTCTTACCCCTTTTGGAGAACAATTCATACTTTCTTAATACAATTGTAGAGTTTCCTTTTTTCTTCTTCATAATGTCATATACATTTCCCTTTTCTTTTTTATAATATCATATACATTTTTATCATAGTTATTTTATAAATATGAAATTTGACATTAAAACATGTAGAAGAAAATTAGAAAATTTAATACAAATTAAATAAGTATGCAGCATATAATTAGATATACACAGTATAGTTTAAGCATATACGAATAACATGTAGGAACTATTTTTATGCTTCTAAAGATAAAGAGAATTCCGAAATAATATATATAATTATGATATAGATATTTAAACATGAGTTATTGATAAATTTCATCATAAAATCATTGTAGGCTAGCAAATATGCATATTTTTCATGTTTTTATTGCAAAATATTAGCTTGAACAAGTATTAGAACAATAATACTCAAAAGGAACGAAAATAAATATCAACAAAGGAAAGAGAGAGCTTAGGATGCACTTGTCTCGGCCTGATTTACTCAAATTTTTACTCTGATTGTCCTAACTTGAGCTACCGGATGCCTTCTCTCTCCTCCTTCTCTTCTCCTCTTTCTTCTTCTCGGTTTTCTCCTCTTTCTGTCTTGCACTGCTCTCAAAAATGGTGGTCACCAAACTCTCGACACCATTTATTCCCGAACCTAGCGCTCGAGTGTGGGTTGGGTGTGCATTGAGCGCCGTGGTTCGTCCTTTGATTCTTGTGCGCCCTTCGAGCGCTATTTGGGCGCAACCTCTTATGGAATTCAGGCTCGAGCATGCCTCGAGGGTGCTTAGGCCCTATCAGGCCCAATTCAAGCTTAGGCCCAAATTTAGGCGTGCATTAGGCTCAAACTCAATCCAGTCTAATTTTTGACTCTTTAACTCAATTTTTCATATTTTTTTATCTCAATTTTAACTATATTAGTTTAATTAATCATAGTTAACATAATTGTAAAAACTCAAACTTTACACATTATTTGGTGATTTGGTTCGTTAGCAACCCAAGTATGGGGAGGACTTCTTGTTATATCAAAGATGAGTGGATGACTGAGTATTATCGTGAGCTAATGTCATAACTAAATGTGAAAATTTTGTTTTAGTATCGTTAGTCGATGCTTTGGAGTTTTCTAAGCAGTTCTTTGTACCCAGGGTGACTAAGGACTTAGTCCTGTCTCCTGTCGCATGTTAAGATTCTTAGTTAATTCCATATCCTTTGTTTCTGTAATGAGGGACCATTAGGTCTACAAGTTTTCTATTGTCATATTATTTATGGAAAGCTGGGTACCAGGTGTATACTAAACACATGGCACATCATGGATGACACTAGCATCGGCATTTTCACTCAACGAATTAAACCTCCTTTTTTGGATCTGGTTAAGTACAACCACTGGTAAACACTTAACCTGTTATTAACAATGTATGGTGAGAGGTACCTGATTAGGCTCTTGACCTCTTGATTTTCAGGAGACCCGGTGATCTCAGAGTTATTCTTAGTTTGGTCAAAGTACAATTGGTTAGAGGAGGCATGGCTTTTGTCAGAATGGATGAAGTTTATTCTCTCTTACTGGTCTTGGTACAATGTTATCACGGAGGATCTTAATACTCTCATTGAGGCACTACTTAGCCCTCCGGTTGTGCCATTGGTGACTAATCATACAAATATATTAGATCATTTTAAGAAGTATGCAGTCTTTTGGTGTTATAACCTGGTGCTCTTTTTGTGAAAAGCCAATAGCTATTGATGTAGGGAGGTTTGGTCCATTGTATTCTTCTCTATTTTTACCCTATTTTAGACTAAAGTACGCAGTCTTCTGGTGTTATAACCTGGTGCTCTTTTTGTGAAAAGCCAAAAGATATTAATGTAGGGAGGTTTGGTCCATTGTATTCATCTTTATTTTTGCCCTATTTTACATCGAAGTGGGTGGGGATGCTTAATGAATGTTTGATTGAATACAATAATCCATAAACAAAGGGAAGACTAAGTAAGGAAGAGTCTGCGTTGGATATAAAGCTAACTTGCCAATCTTAGGATTAAGTAAGAAAAGTTCTTATTTAGGATGTCGACATTTTCGCTCTTAATTGAATAACTGCTACAAGAGTATCTAGTTTTATTGAATTTTGTGACCTTTTCCTTTTGTCAAAAGTCATTTTTGACAAAATAGCAATGGCAAGTATTCTACGGAGGAAGCAATAATTTGCGATGAATAGGGCTAGGTCCTTTGTAGGTTTGACATTACATTTTAAGGAGCTCTTATTATTCTTGAATGTGCCATTTTCTCCATATCTGACCTTTTCTTTTTCTCTAAGGCCTTTTGTTTAGGAATGTAATTGCAATTTTTAATGTATGAGGAGTAGGAGGGAATAGCGCATATTAGAAATTGGAATTAGCTAGGAAAAGGTTCATTTACTAGGCTTAGACCTAGGCCTAGGGATGTCCTCGAGGTTGAATACGATCTTTAAGGCAACGATGAAAAATTAAAGAAAATAATAGCAAGCACTCTTTCTTTATTTGTGGAACATATCGCCTATTCCTTCTAAAAAGAAAGTACCTATAACCTGTACGGACTTCTTAACAAATAATGATTCTTCTAACCTCCGATTGGGCAATCGATAAAGCATATGTTGAAAGTAAGGCTTGACTAGGGATTCTAATAGTGGACTTAAGCTTGCATGTGATAGAAAAAGGTACTTGGAGATGGTCAATTCCATAAAGAGTACTCTATACTCGTAGTGTGATCCTTTGTTGACAAAACAAAATGACTTTTCTTTTATACATCAATGGTTTCATTTCCCATCCTGTGAGGTGAAAAACTTGGTTTATGTCTAGTCTACTTGGGAATAGGAGTCTCTTTTCTGTCAAGGGGAATTTGATTGTATTCTTACCTTGGAAATAGATTTATGATTGAATATTCTGCCGGCATCCTTATCTAATGAAAAGGTGAAACCTTTCAATTTGAGGGAGAATTTGGTTCATGGGATTGCCTAAAAAGACTCCTAGTGTTAAAATGAAGGACTATGGCAAAAATCCTTAAGTGTTTTAAGCCCTCTTGGTAGACTATGACAAATTCCATATCATAAGGGAAAACCTGTTCTATGTTAAAAAGGTTTTTTGCACAAATATGGTATAGTTCCTTGGGCACTAGATTGGTGACCGGAACCTATAGGACTTCTGTTCTTCATACATAATAGTATGAATAACTTGCATAGAATAACGTTTTCGTTTCGATTGCTTAAGAACATTTACTATTGTTAGATGGAGGTTCACCATAGATATTTTTTGGTTATTTGATGCCTATTCTTTTTTTGTTTAATTCTTACTTAAAAAAAGGCTATTTTCCATCAATTAGACTAATTTTTAGCATTTGGATTACTATTGATTGAATTGTGACAAAAGCTCTTTGCAATGGCATTAAGAGGAGGCCTACTAGAGCCATATAGGTTAAGTTGATTCAATGTCATCTCTTTTGAACTTTGCATTTCTATTCCTTTAAATGAAGGAAAGCCCATTCTTTTTCTCAAAAAGGATGCTTTTTGAAGGAATTCCTTCTTTCGATCCATGACATTGGGCATAGACTCTCTAACAACTAGTCTTCTGTTCATTCTCACTGTAATTCTCCTGTGAATCTTTATCCCTTTGTTTATTATGATTAACTGAAACCGCCAATTCTATGTAAGAGCAAATTCATCTTGCTCTTTTTATCGGCTGAGGAAGTTGAATAGAAGATGTTTAAAGCCACAGTCACTCTGACAAAAAAAAAAAAAAAAAAAGAAGAAATGGTTTCACTCTTACCAAAAAAAGTTAGACTAGGAATCTTCTTTGCATCTCAAATAGTTTCAAAAAATATCTCCTCTTTTCTTACAAAATTCATAGCCAATGTCCATTCCTTTGTATATCCTATCACAACATCCACCATTCACTCACTCCTTGGCTTACTAGATTTCTTGATGCGAAATTTCTAATGTCATGGTTGGAATTTGGAAAGGAAGCTATGGCACTTCATACGTTATATGAAGAGGAGATTGAATTAATAGTAATAGTAGACACGCTATGATTTTTGGTTTTTACTATATAAGTGCTATATAGGATGCATCTCATGCCATGCTAGGGAATTTGTATATTGAGAGGAAAGAATTTACAAAAATTATGTTCTAACTCCATGTCACATACAGCCTTAGAATTAGAGCATATGAGCTAGGGCATTTGTCGAGTTTCACAATACAAGCTATGCAAGAAACTGAATACAATGATAAAAAAAATTAAATCAACTATGTCTAATATGCTAAAGGCAGGTTCCATCTTGCCATGATGGATCTGCTGCAATTGTTCCTTCCAATGGTAGTCATCATCTAGCTTGTGTCGAACTGTGGCTCTAATCATATTTGCTAGTTGTATCTCATTCTTTGTTGGAGATGTATTGAAAGTTTTGTGATTGCACTTCTACTCGATGAAATACACTATAACTGTTAGTATGGGTCAAAGAGAGTAAGCTTTGATATTTTTTCCTTCCATTCAAGTGCTGCCCAGGTTATATTTGTTTTCCAGTCGTTGTACGACCAACTAGTTCTAACATAGTGACACATCATTCTTCATACACCACTTTAAAAGGGGTAGTTGAAAAACAAGTGATCATGGCTTTTTTATTCAATTGTTGCATAGAGCACACGCATTAGATTTTTGAAAGAAGGTGCCAATACGGTCCAATGTGTTTAACCTCCTCCGAATGGCCAACCAGAGAATAAAAGTATGTGCAGGGATGTATTGAAAGCCCCAAACAAGATGACCCCACACCATGTAACTCAGAAGACTTTGTAGGCGGATTTCACAGTGAATGCACCATTTGGGCTATCCAACTACCTGATCTCATCTTTTCGAGATGAGTTTGGGGAGTAATTTGGCATGTTCTTTACAATACTAGCCACATTCATGTCGTATTCATTGTGCCACTTTCACGACTCATGACAAATAATGTCCTCTACTTTAGTGTCCTAGGATAATCCAGTGATGGTTGTCAATCTTTTCAAATATCTATTGCTGAGTGGCCCCAATGGATGCCAATTATCAGTCTATAGGAAAGTTCTAGCACCTTCTCCAATGTGATAGTGGATTATGAGCCAAAGATTGGAACATAGCTTCGTAATCTTTTTCCAACTCCATGTTGTAGATTCGGGAACTTTAATAGTCCAGATGTATCAGTCTTTGATCCTATACGTGTGAATCTACGAGAACCACACCGAAGAAGGATCTTTGGTGATGCCCTCAAAAGAAGGTAGGCTATTAATGCCTTGTTAGAAGCTAATAGGTTTTTGACTCCTAAACCTTCTTCATCCTTAGCAGTACAGATATCCTTCCATGCTACATTGTTGCAGTTTTCCATTGATGGATCCATGCCAAAGGAACCTACGGATGTAATACTCTATTTCCTTTAACACTGCTTTAGGGATAATAAAGATCGAAGCCTAATAAAGGTGAATTGTTGACAGAATAGAAGATATAAGTTAGAGGTGGCCGCCAAAGGACAACCTTCTATTCTTCCAAGAGGTCACTCTCCTCATCACTTTATCTAAAAGAGAATTATAATCATTCTTTGAGAGCCACGTATTGAAGAGTGGGACTCCCAAATATCACATTGGGAGCTGTTCTTGTTTATAGCCCATAATGTCCTTGACTTCCTTTACTATGCTTTCATCTTTGGTACAAATAAGCATTTCACTTTTATCCCTATTAGCTAAAAGCCTTAAAAGCAGTTAGAATTCCTCGAGATATCTTTGAAGTAGCCTCACTGAGTTGGCATCAGTCTTGTAGAAGAACAGAAGGTCATTCGCAAAGGTGAGCATCATAGATGACTGTAGTCACATTTTCAGTATTGGAAGGTGCTATTCTGACGCGTCTTCATTTCAGTGATTCTATTGAGAACTTCCATAGCCAACACAAATAGGTATGGTGATAGTGGATCACCTTGTCGACCATTGGTAGATCCAGTTGACCATTTTTGGAGGAAGGTCCCATTGAACATAATCATAAGCTTTCATTAATTCCACCTTCGTTGCACACAGATGAATGCCCTTTCTAGAATGATACTTACGAAACAATACTTGAGGAAGAAAAATATTATCTCCAATATGCTTCCCTACTACAAAGGCGGTTTGGCAGCTATCAACCAGATACTGGAGCATAGGTTTGATACGGTTTGCTATAATCTTCGAAATAACCTTATAAATAATATTGTAACATGAAATAGGCCTAAAGATAGTCACTTTGGAGGGAGACATCACCTTAGGAATTAGGCTAATGATGGTGGCATTAACTTATTTAAGAAGCTTCCCATGCTTAAAGATGTCGTGAACCGTCTCAATAACCCCTATGCTTACTATGTGCTATGCCTCAAAGAATTTATATTAATACAGAAAGATGTGGTAGTGATACATTGATAGATCTAGTTGACCATTTTAGGAGGAAAGTCTCATTGAACAGAATCATAAGCTTCCATTAAGTCCACCTTCATTGCACACAGATGAACACCCTTTCTAGAATGATACTTACGGAACAATACTTGAGTAAAAAAAATATTATCTCCAATATGCTTCCTTACTACAAAGGAGGTTTGGCAGCTATCAACCAGATACCGAAGTATAGGTTTGATACGGTTTGCTATAATATTCGAAATAACCTTATAAATAACATTGTAATACGAAATAGGCCTAAAGATAGTCACCTTGGAGGGCGACATCATCTTAGAAATTAGGCTAATGATGGTGGCATTAACTTATTTGAGAGGCTTCCCATGCTTAAAGAAGTCCTGAACCGTCTTAATAACCCCTATACTTACTATGTGCTATGCCCCCTTAAAGAATTTCGAAGAGAACCTATCTAGGCCAGGTGCTTTACAGTTACCAGTGGAGAATATGGATTGACAAACTTTCTCTTCACTCACCGGGCAACTTAGAGATTCTTGAAGATTACCGGGAATAGTGCGAAGGATGAACGGGCAAAGTCTTTATTTATCAATGGGAGCCTCAGCACGACCCCCAGGATCCGCATGACATGAGTAACAATCAAGTGCTAGACCTCTTCCTTGCTACTAGTGAGGGTGTCATTCTCTTTAACTAAGGAAAGGATCCTATTGCGGTTAGGGCTAGGAGATCTCATTGATTGTAAACATAGTTTCCCTAATTAACGGATCGTGATTGACTAAAATTATAATTGATTGTAATTACGGCTATAATCAAATATTTTGGTTGATTGTAAATATAATTTTCCAATCAAAGGATCCTAATTTATTGTAATTATAAAAAATAGTTTCTATTTAATGAAGAAAATTCTAAATTGAGAGGTATTCAAATCAATAAGCACTTTTTATCATGATATCAGAGCCATACCTCTAAACCATGCTACATTTTGTGATCCTGAATCTTCTGGTATTCTAGTTTTGATGTTCTATTGGATTGTGGCCTTAACTCAAGCTTTGGTTTCTTTCATCTCAATCACAACTCACTATTTGGTTAGAGTAGTTCATGCAGCTTCTGCGTCTTCACCTGCTGATGACTCATTGTTCTCCATGATTGGAGTTTTGCGTATTGCTCTACAGTTTCAAATTCTAGATCTTTTAGATTATAAATTTCTTCGTTCCTTCTATTCTCATTTTGATTTAAAATGTTGGGAGAAAATGCCATTATTTATTTCAATGGAAAGAATTATTTTACATGGAAGTTTCAATTTAAGATGCTTGTCAAAGGGAAAGAATTGTGGGATCTCTTGGATGGATCATTAAAGGCTCCTATTGAGTCAAAGGAACTTCATTAATGGGAAGCAAAAATGCTTGCATTATTCTTGGTTATTGGTTTCAACTGAACCGCAAATAGTGGATGATCTTCAATCATTCACTACTGCTAAGAAAATGTAAGATTATCTAATGTAAATTTTAATCCAAATAGTAATGCACAAAAGTTCCAATTAGAATTGGATATTACTAACTACAAATAAGTAGTCTCTTTATTAAACAATTTTATGTTGGATTTCTCGGTGCAACAAAAGAAAGGAAATAAGAAGCCTACAATGACATTTGGCATTGTAAGATCCAATGTCTTAAAATGAACAAGAAGTCTTTGAAAACCTGATTCATTCTTTGACTACACAAAGCAAGGTGACATCAAACAACACCTCAAAGATTTTGAAAGCCCATGAGAAATGGCTCAAGAAAGATCGTTGTGCATGTTTTACTATGTTAAGTAGCATGATCAATGATCTAATTAGTGAGTTTGAATAGTATCCAACGGCTTAGGCATTGTGGAATATTCTAAAAGATTAAGTTTGGTAGGACATCTATCACCAGATTTCATGGATTGACTATGAGGTTTGACTCCTATAAGATGTACTATGAAAATACAATGAAGAAGCATCTAAGTGTGAGCCAAGACTATTGGAAACAATCTTACCGATGAGTAGTAGATTTAAGCAATGACTTGTTCAATGTCAAGCTCTTGGGAGACATTGAGCCAAAACTTGACGCACAATGAGAAAATCAAAACTGTTGATGATGTGATGCATCATTATGATCTTGAGGAGGAGCACTTGGAAATGATCAAACCTTATAATTTTACTTTAAGAAATTATAATAGGTAATATATTTTTTTTAAATGATTTTATTTTTTTAATACAATTTTTTGATCAAATAGTATCTTACACATCTTTTCTAGTTAGAGTATTGTAGACCAAGTTTAAATTTGACATTGGAGTATTCTTAATCGATGATTAATTTTTTTATTGAGAATGATATTTTTTATGTCTTTATTATATATATTTATTATATTTGTTACGCTATTTTGGAATATGCATGAAATATTATTATTATTAGGCTGATATTATTACTTATTTACTTTTATTTTTGTACTTGATATATTAAATTGAAGAAATAATATTTAAATTAATTAGCTTACTACTACAAACCATATGAACTATTTAAACTAAACCAATCCACACATTTGCCATTTAGATAGTTTGTTTTGACTGACGGTTGATTTGGCTTGGTAAAAATCCGAACCACAATATGCAATTTGGTTGTTGAATATCCTTTTATCCGAATCAAATTAAGCCATCCTTTCTGTGATAACTTAAGTTTCTTCAATAATGATGAAGGTTTGTTCATAAATGTCGTGGACCTTGAATGTGATTTAGATCCTTTGGATGAGGATGTAATCCCGAACCCTTGGTGGACATTCCTGTGGACTTGGACATGATGGTAATATGAATCAAAATAATTTATTGATCTTTTTTCTGAATTAAAAGGTTATTGCAATGTTGAAGATTTTCAAAAAGTTGCTAATGAAATAAGACTTTAAAATATAGAGTTTAGCAAATTTTTAGGTCTAACATTTTTTGGGTAGGAAGATAGGGGTTTTAGTTTGAGGAGATCGTGCCTTTTCAATTGGAAGAATTGAAGGCCAAACCTTCCAGCAAGGATTTAAAATTCAGAAGGAAAGAGAACTTACAAGCATCAAATAAAATGTTACTTATAATAATAAGGAAAGGAAAGAAAGAAGGAAAAAGTGCATCCTTCAATCACTGGCACAAGCAAAAATAGTTAAATGCAAAGAGGAAAGCAAGTTAAGCAAAGGTGTTCGCAAAATTCTATGAATGATAACTATTTTTTTGTTTGGTTCTGTGCTAGCTAATTTTAATCATTGACTTTTCCAGAGTTTGATATAATTTGTATGGATTTTCAGTTAGGTTTTCCCTTTATTATGTCTAATTTGTTTTAGGCAATACTTCTTTATGATGTAGAATTTTGGTTTTCATGGACAGCTTTTGAAATTATATTTATTGTAGTCGGGCGGTAGCCCCTTGATGTCTAGACCATGGTAAATAGTTTCACATATGTGGCCATGCAACAGAGAACAAGGTTTTCATTTTTCGAAAGGGGCTCATTGAGAATTGAATCCATATGTTGTACACGTAGACAATACATGATGAATTTTAAGGAATCCAATACTATGATTGACATGAAATATACCTTGTCCCACTAATCGATAAACAAAAAGAAGGAATACAAGTAACCTTTGTTAGAGTAATGGATGATGGGGAGCTAAAAATAAGGATGGAATTGCTGTCAAATGATGATGCAAGGTCCTATGGTATGGTAAACTCATGTACTAGAGTGCCTCAAAAGGTTGCAAGGGTAATGGGCCTCTTGGTGGACTTAAAAAAAAAAAAAAACTGCTCAAACTTGAAAGTAATACTATAAAGTGGCTATTAGGCAATCCATATTGAATGGAGAACAGTAGTGGAAGAAGTAATGACATTGCAATGGATGTATGGTTATACACGGAAAATGATTCATAACGACGTTACATATGGAAAAGTTTAAGCTGCGCCAGCAGTTGGGAAAATTTGAAGGATGCACTTGAAGCCTCAAAGTGATTTGATCGAGTGAGGCAAAGACCACCTAATGCACCAGTAAGAGGCTTACAATCTGAAGGATGCACTTGAAATCTCGAGGCTTACATATGGAAAAGTTTAAGCGGCGCCAGTAGTTGGGAAAATCTGAAAGATGCACTTGAAGCCTCAAAATGATTTGATCAAGCGAGGCAAAGACCACTTAATGCACCAGTAAGAGGCTTACAATCCGAAGGATGCACTTGAAATCTTGAGGTGATTTGATCGAGGTGATTTGATCAAGTGTGACTGATTCCAGATTCCATTACACAAAACAGAATGGTTCTCTTGGCCAAAACCTTTCGTTGTTAGGTTTTAAGACCAATCCGAGAACTCCAATAACTTTTACTTGGAATGCGACGTTCATGATGCCAAAATTGCACAAAAAGATAAAGTTGTCAGTTCGGCATTATTTTCTACCATATAATTATTTTTTATCTAATGGGTTGTGCTATAGGAAAAGAGACATATCAGAGAACTGATAAATTTTACACCAATTGCATCAAGCACAACACAAAATTGAGCAAACAAGTGAAGTGATTCATTCACCATTGTTTTTTATCACATAATAACTTCCGACCCAAGGAGCAGTGCCTTAGAAAAATAGACAAATCAAAGAACTCTCGATGAGTTTTTTGTAGACCGTGTCGTTGACAACGTGAATAATGAAAAAATTGAAGTTCTCTGTTCAGCCTTGCCTTTGACCACGCAATCATTTATGTGCCAAGGTGGTTCGTTGTAGCGAATGAGATGGATTGGTATATTATGCAAAAAAGTGAAATATTCCATTCAGTCTTATTTTCAGCCACATGATCACCTATGACTTCAAGGGCTATGTCGTAGAAAACAAGACAAATCGGAGAACTCCCAATATCTTTTTCATAGATCATGTCATTGACAACATGAATAGTGCATAAAGTAGTTCGTTCGGACTTGTTTTCAACCACATAATTACTGATATCCCGAGGTGCTCTACCGTATCAAATGAGACAAATTGAGACACTATGCAAAAAAGTGAAGTCACCCATTGAACCCTATTTTCAACATGATCTGCCATAACCCCAAGGTTACGCCCCAACAAATGAGACAAATCGGTGAACTTTCAATAATTATCTTCACAAAATGAGTCGTGCTTGATTCAAAATTGTGCCAAAAAAATGAAGTCAACTATTCTGCATTGTTTTCATCCACATGATAACTTATGACCAAAGGGGCCGAGCTGAAGAAAATAAAGAGGAATCATGGAAATCAAGATAACTTTTTTGCAAAATGGGTCATTCATGACATAAGATTGCACAAAAAATTGAGCGTCCATTCGTCCCTATATTGAAGAGTTATTATATGTGTCATATCGTCATCACTAAAACTAATGACATTATTCGTAACTCGTATCCTCTATTTCTTGTTGCTAGAAGCTCTCTTTGGGTGGTTTGGAATGTTGTTCCTTGGTGGTCTTGTAGATACCACGTTGACAACTCCGGCCATAACCCGGTTGTGCAGTTGTCCCTGTTGGCTCAGCTCATCATCATTTGCTCTCACAGAGGATTGCCCTAGGTTTCTCAGGAACTTACTGACGTAGCTCCTAGCCTTTATTTCTTGTAGCTGGAAGCTCTCTTTGGGTGGTTTGGAACGTTGTTCCTGTGTAGTCTTGTGGACCCCATGTTGACAACTCCGGCCGTAATCCAGTTGCGTGATTGTTCCCGTTGGCTCGGTTCATCATCATCTGCCCTAGAGGACTGTCCTAGGTTTCTCAGGAACTTGTTGAGGTACTTTTTTTAGATGAGGGCCGTTTTAGGAACTTTTCATCCCAGATCTGTATGAGGATGTTTGTTCCGGTGTTCAATGGTATTAGGTTCAAGGATTTGAACTCTCTACGAACATCCAGCTCTATCCTCAGTTGCTTCCTGAGATCTCGAGCGTTGGAGCCGTCTCCATTTCTCTTCATTCTATTTGTTGATTCTTGATATTGGCGGTCTATGCACCCTAGCCTCTTCGCTTTGTTGATTTCCTCGACAGCTTTGTACGCACTGGTGATGGTCTTTGCCTCAAAAAAGGTTTGGGGCTCTCTCTAGACGAAGTGCTTGAAGGGATCACCCGTCTGAATGATTGCCATAAAGGAGTTTAGCTTTACCTTGTTGGTGAGCTTGGATATCATTTGGGCCTCTGTGTTGAATCGGGCCAGGAAGTGCTTTAGACTTTCGTTTGTCTCTTGTAAGATGTGGATAAGGTACCACAAATACCTCTCCTCCCTTCGGCTGGAGGCAAACTACGACAGAAAATTGTCGGCTAGCTTTTGGAACGTTCCAATTGAATTTAGTTGCAACTGATAGAATTAAATCCGAGCGCCCCCTTGAGGTTCAAAGCGTAGCATAGACACATGGTCACGTCATCGTGGTCCTGGAATCCCAATAGAGCGTGTAAGTTATCCAGATGATCCATCGGATTGGAACTCCCATTGTAGGGCTCCAAGGTTAGCATCTTAAACTTGTGAGGGAGTTGCTACATTCAAATCTCCCTTGTGAATGGTGACCTTTCCAGGTTGGTAGAGTGTTTGTCGGTGCTTATTCTAAACAGCTGTTGTTTAATCTTTCAAATCCTCTCGTCGACTTGTGAGGACGCAATCCTCTTAGCATTGAGAAAGGTTCTTAACTTCGAGTGGTTCGGAGAGACGTGTTGAATTGGCTAGCTATGGGCCTTCCTCGACATGGTGTTGCAGGAAGCTCCTTCTTGGGCTGACGGCGTCCAATCATTTTGGGTTTTCATCCTGCGTTTTGAGACTTAGTCGGTCCTCTAGTTGTGTCTAGGCCCTATCGCACATAGCCTCTCGGGTCTTGAGGTTGTCAGGCCATTGGGTCTTCTACTTGGTGGGCTATCTCTTTCTCCGACTTCTCTTTTTAGACGTTGAAGTCTTGGAGTTGGAGGAAGGTGCCCCTAGTGGTTGTGCTTCTAGATGAGTGCATATGGTTTGGACCAGTTTTGATAGCATACCCACTCGGGCAGCCAATGTTTCCTTGTTTGTGGTTGGATGATCGTTCCCATGACTACTTATGGTCAACTCATCGCCATGAGAGACGACGTCTCTTACTGGTGTACTTGCTTGAGCCCTGGTGTTCACCGTATTTGCTTTCCTTTGTTATGTGGTTAGACTTTTCATCATTCCTATAAACAACGCCAATGATACATTCCTGGATCGGATTATGAATTGAATTAGGGAGATGCCTTATTTGGGAGTCTCATTGGTACGAGTCCGATCTTCATTACTCTAAATCTAGATCCTGCATATTACAACAAACAAACAAGAAATAAGAGAAAATATGAGACTTGCTCCTCGGTATATCCTCTGATACCCAAATCAAAATCTTTATTTGTCGAAGAGAAAGATAAAAGGATGAGAATGAATGCGTTGATGCATGTGTGAGGATTGAGTGTATAGTGGAGGACTGGGCTCCGTTTGGTATGCTCGAATGGTTCTGAGGCATTGTACTTGCAGAGAAAGTGGCTTTGAGATGTTACACTCGTCAGGAGAGTGGGTTTGTGATGATGCACTCATAGAGGGAGTGGCTTTCAACGAGGTACACTCGAGAGCTTGAGCAAATTTTGCTTGTTTGAGCGTTTTTGCTTGTGGACCAAGATCCCCTCTGTTATGGAGGAAAGAGTGTATTTATAGAGTAGGGCACCAGTTTAGCCATCTCTAGGTGTTACAGCCCTACAATCATGAGGGACTGTGTTTGTGCCACTATCACCTGCATTTCCTATCTCAGCAATCATGAGGTATGCTGGTAACCATCGCCTGTAAGGATTTGCTGAGCTATAAAGATTGTCGGCTACTGATTTGGAGTGGTAATTGTCGGGGCAGCCCATCGATTAATCCTAATTGCCCGTATTCTGTTGGACGGTTTCGGGTCTAACCACTTGGGCCAACCACAACTCCTTCTGGGTTTTGGGCTCGGAGGGTCTTTTGGTAGGCTATCGCCTCTGGGCTTTTCTCCCTTCAGTAGAATTGAGTTTTGGGTTGGCCCATTGATCTATGTTGTACCCATTAAGGCAGAATATCTGAAGGTCGAATATAAAATTATTTGATTGTATTAATATTTTATGCTTTCTTTCAAGGTGATATCAAATCAATTCAAAAGCATCTAGGATTCTTGCTCTGTTGCACTTGTACTTCTCCGACTTCAACGATAGTGTGGCTTGAGAAAGGGATGGCTTGAGAAAAGCAAATTGAGTTTCGATGGTTCATGTTTCCATTGGATTAAATGATTCTACTGTTTCTATTTTAAGTTATATATATATATATATATTAAATAAATATGTTTTTTTTTATATTTTTTTAAATATTAAAATATTTATATTATAAAAAATCAAAATAATATTTATTTATTTATTTAACATAATGTGTAAATGATTTGATCATTTTTTAAAGGTATACAAGACGACGAAGGCTCTATTGTCCACCACTCCCTCTCGATTAACTCTCCTTCCTAATTCACATACCACTTTTGTCTTTTTTACTTTTTGTTTTTTTTGGTATTTAGGCATCTCTTCTGACTACCTCCAAAGATTTTTTCAATTCTCTCCCCAACACTTTAGTTCTTTTTTTTTTTATGTCTCCCCGTCCTATCTTATCCAGTCTTGACCGGCCAAAGACTTTCATGATATTTCTATGGTAAGATTCACACGTTTGAACGTTCTCTCCCTCTCTCTCTCACTCTCGGTCTCTCTCCCTCTCTCTCTCTCTCTCTCTCTCTCTCTATATATATATATATATACAAATACCTAAAATCTAAATTATGCCTCGAATAAACTTGAGAGGCTATCTTAGGGTGCATTCTTTCATGACTTTTAGATATATGATCTTCTTAACCTTGGCTAGTTTGTTATCCAACTTATATAGCAATCCGTCTAATTAATCTTGTTGATTGTTTTTTAATTCTAGCTTAATGAATGCATTAAAATAGAGAATTTTTCTTAACCTTTTAATATAAATGAAAACTCATTTTAGTTTGTAGTCCTTAAAGCATTTCTAAACAAGTATAAAAACAATAAAAGGATTAGAATAAGAGTGATTATATGAGTTATGTCATCATCTTTAAAACTAATTACTTCTTTCACTACCATTAACTTCTGTTTATTGTTGGAAAAGTTTTATTTGAATACTCCCAAATTTCCACACTGGCTGGTTTAGTGGACACCATGTTAATAACTCCAACCACTATGAGGTCTAGTGTTTGTCTAGGTGGCTCTACATCCTTACCTTTGTTTGAGGTAGCCCTAAAATTTTGTAGATATTTTTTAAGGTATCTTTTTTAGATCAAGGCATCAATCTTTCTTCTATAATGTTTGGTTTAGTGGACACCATGTTAATAACTCCAACCACGATGCGGTCTAGTGTTTGTCTAGGTGGCTCTACATCCTTACCTTTGTTTGAGGTAGCCCTAAAATTTTGTAGATATTTTTTAAGGTATCTTTTTTAGATCAAGGCATCAATCTTTCTTCTATAATGTTTGGTAGTCCTTAGTGTTATGCCCTATAGATTGATGGTAGAGGCAATATTTCCATTGGTCTCCTTTCTCTGGTTTTTTATTGGGTTGGACCACTTCAAGAATTTCTTATTTTGAATATGCATCAAAACATTAGTCCAGGTGTCAGCAAAGGGCATGAGATGTACCAAGTTGAACACTTGGTGAATACATGGCTTAGTTCTTTGTTGCATGTGATAGTCCCAAACGGATTAGTTGCCACTATTTCTCATTTTATCACCCCTAGTCTGCACCAAATAATGTTTATAGTTTGGGCATTTTGACTTTTTGGTGTCATTTCATAATATTCGGATCTTCATTTGATTTATTTTGATATTAATTGTGATTTTTGGATAATTGGATGTATTTGAAATAATTATTTATTGTGAAATTTTTAAAAGGAATCGTATTAGCAAAGTGGTGCTTGAAGCACACCTGAGTGATGCCTGACCACCAATTCTAGAGGGCCTACACTTGAGGGCTGTGCTTGAGCACCAAAAATAGATTTGGTGGTACTCAAGGCATGCCTAAAGCAGTGCTTGAGTGCCAGTTTGACTAGCGCGGGCACTATGCATGTTATTTTTGTGTGAGAAAAGCAGAGAGGAGAGAGAGCCAGCGGAAGGAAGAACGGAAAAAAGGTAGAGTTTAGATATTTCGGTGCATCGTTTTATTAGATTTATTTGGTATAAAGTTGAGACAAGTATCTAGAAGCCCTATCATTCGTCTGATAGCATTTGTTTACATTTCGGGAGGTTTTAGTATATGCATGTTATTTTTATTTATCTTATTTGCTTCCTTTGAACATGCATGCAATATTTACTGGTTGTTTTGGGATATTTGTTGGGGTTCTATATATTTTGAGGGTTTTATGATTCTATGAAAATCCATATAAATATTTGAGTCTGTATATGTTTAGTATAAGTATGCTTGTATAGAAATAAGTATAAAACTTGTATAGGCAGTACCTCGATTTACATGCATGTGCTAGGAATGAGGTCGCTACGTTTATGATTCGATATATAATCCAATTTGGATATGTGATATATGGCGTCTTTCGATGGGGAGACTTTGTTCCTGACAAATAAATTATATGACTATGTGACTCCCACTTCTGTCGGCAAGAAGATGGCTTTGTTCATAGTTTGACCTACCACACGTATATGTTAATGAGAACCACCATAATGTAATTAATGAAAATTTTATATATATTTGAATATCCTAATATATCAGATAAATTTGAGAATTGCACCTAATGCCGTGAGTGACAAAACATAGTGAACTTGTTCCGTATCTATGGAGACAGTGCACATAGATGGCCTAACCTATTGGCCTAAATCGCAGATGGATTGGCTTAAGGCTATCAGTAGTATGTGTAACCTTTCCTCAAGTTAGTTTTTCAAAATCTATGATTCTGCGATTTGTGCATGATTTGTATTTCAATATGGATTTGTATTTTGGTTTTGATTTGAGATTTATAGATTTGCCCACAGTTGGGAATCGGGTTAGTCTCGTACATTTGGATAGGTGATTTGTCTCAAAACATGTTTTGATTTATATGATTTCATTTAGACCTTTGTTATTCGTTTGTGATTTTGATACGGAGTTTGATTTGTTCTGTACCCGTTTGTTATGAACATGATTTCGGATCACAATTTGTTATGAGTCGTCCCGATGGGACTACGATTTCATTCAGATTATGAGATTTGATTTCAAATCACTATTTGTTATGGGTATCCTGATGGGACCACACTTGATATGGACTACGATTTGAGTACGAGATTAGCCTCTGATTTTCCGTTGATTTTCGAATCCCCTTCAAACCTCCATTGATTTGTTTTGTATGATTTGTTTATGCAATTTGGCCCTCCCTCTTTGATTATGGACACGTATATATATATGTATTATATTTTTGTATACACTGATACTTATTGAGTTTTAGGGTCATGTTTTTATATTTTTTCCTTTCAGACCAGTGGGCTTGAATATACTTGCAGGAGTCTGGATGTAATCTAACGTGGCCTTATTCATTTGGTGAGTTTGGAAGCTTACTTTTGATTTGTGTTTGGATTTCAGAGGTGTATTTGGATATTTGTGTATGGTAGGATGAGGGCCTTTGGATCGTACTTGAAGATTTGTTGGATTGGATAGCTTTTGTGGATGAGTTATCATTATTTGGTTATCTTCCTTACGATATTTGAGGTTTGTTGGATTGGATATTTTATGTGGATGAGTTGTCATTATTTGGTTATATTTCTTATGATATTTGAATAACAAGTTGTTTTATATTGTCCGTATTTATATCTGATGAGGTTTTGTGCGCATTTCGATTTGTTAGACTATATGTATGTTTATTTTGCCGTACCTGGGTTTCGGGATTTGTCATTTAATGTTGCCTTTATTTGGGATTTTATTTTGTAAAATATTATTATTAGACTACTTTGGGTCTGGTTCATAACACATTTGCTACCCTCTACCATGATGTAAGTCCTAGTGGTAGTTTTTGCTACCAAGAATGTCTTTCGGTCTCGCTAAACAAGTGATTTGAAAAGTCTCTTGGTTGAATATTCACCATAGAGACAATTCTACTTACCTCATCAATGAGTTTTGATGTGCCTCTCACTTTAGCATTGAATTGAGCCAAAAAACACTTTTGGCTTTGATTGGAAGCCTGCCTAATCTTGACCAACTATCAGTGTTGCTTTTCCACGTGCCTACTGGAGGCAAAGTATGATAAGAATTTGTCACAAATACAAATCAAAGGTAGGTACTAATAATAATTAACAATAATTATATCCACAAAATAAAATCCTAAAATAAGGACATTTAAACGCAATACTCAAATAAAATAAAATCCACAAAATAAAATCCTAAAATAAGGACATTTAAATGCAATACTCAAATTTGAATCAGACCTGACAAAATATTTACACAACCCTAACTGTGACAATAATATCAGCTATCATAGGATCCATACAAATTACCTCCAAATAATAAAATATGGACAACCTACTCAAAAGGCCATAAGGAAATAGTGACAATCCAATAACACAAACCACACCACCTATCCAAAGCAAACCAACGTCACAATAATCAAATTACAGGACAATCCAAGCCCTAACTCCATAACGTTAAAATATACTAACACAAATCTATCTGTCATTCCCCTTAATACCAAAATAAATCCAATATAAATGCAATCTAACTACAAAACTAATACTAACAAAATATAACCAAAATCTCTATTAGCATCCGCGCTCGAGCTCCCTGCAAAATATCTGTATCCCTCTAATCTAAAAGATTCAGAAAATAAGAAAACCATGAGTCGAATGTTTAGCAAGTGTCAGTTTATGTATATATATCAAAATACATACGTCTATACTTAGAGCGAAGGGACAAATGTTATACATATATATAATCTATAGGAACCAAAGTCCAATCATGGAGAATGAATCAACAAAGGTCTAAATTGGTCTTGTATGCAAAGTCTGTAATTCGAAAGGATATCTCGAAGGGTCCAAATGTATGAAACCAATCAAATCCAATATCTAAATCGAAACGACGGCTGAAACTTGCAAATCTAAAATCAAAGTCTTGAGTATCCCAATCAATGCAAGTAAAATATATCAAAAATATAAAACATACTCAAATTGGAGAACCAAAGACAAAAAGATTGACTTTGAGGAATAGTTATACGTACTCACGTTAACCTTAGGTCGAATAATTACTATTTAAACTCATATGTAGGTCGTCTACTTATTCTCCCCTATAAATAGGGACGAACACCACTTTATTTTGCCACTCGTGGATGATAGATACAATTGTCAAGTTTGTCTCAATATATTGGATGTTTGAATATATTAATTTCGTTCAATTTCTTATGATAGTTCTCATAAAAATCAAATTGGAGAGGGTCTGTATAACAAAATCCAAAATCTTTCCTATCTTGTAGAAAAGTATAAAGCTTCCACTCTGAGAAGTACAAACAAAAACTTTCTATCATGGGGAAAAGTATAAATACCAAATTGAATACCAAAATAGAGCTTGACATTAAACACATGCATTGAATACCACATATAAGGTTTATATGCAAGTTTTCATGAGTTTTTTTTTTATAAACATTTCAAATATAAGCCTAATATTCCAAAATAATTTCACATTTTGTTTAAATACTCAAACTTATCAAATATTTGGTAAAATCAAACATGACCTTATCCTCCTTTGGATTGCGAATGACTTGAAAAACCTTCTTAATCTACCAGATTTAGATTTCAGCCTTGGTAGAGTCTGAGTCGCCTATGAACTTTGGCACCGTCTCATTGGTAAACCGATCGTATGTTGTTGCTATTGTTGCAGGATTTGCTATTGCCGACTCTAGATTTTGAGATCTTTGAGCCATTGATTCCAATACATTAGCCATTCTCATCATGATAGCCAAATACTCCTCCGTGTCGGGGTGAGAGTTTGATCCAAAATTGTATTGTTCGGACGACATCTTTCAATACTATTACAAACTAATTAGTCAAATTAGATCCTCAAATACCACCTCTGTCATGTCAGGCGCCTCTCCCTCTAACTAATGGTTTGCCTCTCCCTCCAACTTATAAGAGGTGAAAATGACCTTATTCTCCTCCAGACTGCGAATGACTTCAAAAACCTTCTTAATCCGCCAGATCTGGATTTTAACCTTGGTAGAACCTGAGTTGTGTATGAACTCTGGCACCCTTTCGTTAGCAAACCAATCGTATGCTGTTGCTGTTGTTGTGGGATTTGCTGTTGCCAGCTCTAGATTTTGAGATCTTCGAGCTATTGATTCTATTACATCAGCCATTCTTACCATGATAGCCAAATACTCATCCTCCCTTTCGGGGTGAGAGTTTGATCCAAAACTGAATTGTTTGGATGAAATCTTTCAATCCTATCACAAACTAATTAGTCAAATTAGATCCTTAGAACAAAATATGACACTCTCCTTATGACTTCTATGATACCCCCTCTATCATGTCCGGCGTCACCGATTTTTAAATAATTAATGAATTTAATCCATCTTAATTAATTATCCAATTATTAATTTGGTTCATTTCAAGTCCATAAATTTTGAAAATAAAGCTAACAAAACTCTTAAAATCCTGAATGAAAATCAATGTTGAATGTGAATCTGAAAATCGAATGTTAACTACTAACCCAAAAATAAAGCAATGAATTAGGACCTAAGTTTCTATATTAATATTAATATTTTTTAATATTGTGCCAAACTCTCGATATTTTTCTATATTGGTGATATATTGGCTATATTTCTCTGCTAAGTTTCGATTTGCAAAATCAAATTTATGTTCGGTATGTCTGATATTGAAATGGCCGCCATCGATATGGATATTTTTGCCATGCTTGGGTTCAATCATGCCAACTCCCCTATTGTCATCTTACCTAGCAAGAGATGGAATTGAGATAGGGTTCTGGTGTACTTGCATGTATGTTACTAACATTCTTTCTGGGCTGGCATTATTTTGGATAAAGATGCATTCATGGTTTATTATGTATGGTCAAGTGGGATCCATTTGAATGAAAATGAAAATTAGTAAGTTTTAGTCACAGTGGAAGAGATAGAGAAAGAGCTACATAATATTCATATAGTTGATTATGTATGGTCAAGTGGGAAGACGTCTTCTCCTTCAATTTTGCTCTGGTTACGCTGATGAATTTACATTGGCATGCACTGAGATTGCATGTAACATCAAGGAATATTTGTACATTATGTTCCTTGTCAATACATCAGATATGGAACAGTCCATATTCCAGTGATAGCTTCCCAGTCTATGCTGAAGATATTGATGCTGGTGGCATTGCATCTCCTTCAATTGTGATGCTATTTGAAGTTCCTCGTGCGTTGAAGATCACTATTGTTGGAGGCTCTATATCTGAGAGATCTGGAGATAAGGTGTATAATACATGTTATGTGTTTGACACTAATGGAAAGCTAAAAGCCAAACACAGAAAGGTGAAAATCAAAACCTCGCAAGCTCTGCGTTTGGAAAAGATAACGTGGCCCCATTTTTGTCCTTTTCTTTTTCCCTTTATTTATTTATTTATTTATTGAATAAACAATGTTTTCTGACATGTTGCATGCACGAATGCAGTTACATCTATTTGATATAGATATTCCTGGAAAGGTTACCTTTAAGGTATCAAAAACACTTATAGAAGGGGAGACTCCTACTGTAGTGGACATAGATTGATGTGAAACAAATCCTTGCATACAATTTTTGAAGTCATAATGTCAGCTTTATATTTGTCTTATCTAATTTCCTCTAGTTAATTGCATTCTCTGCATTCGATATCTACATTCTGTATTATTTCCTTTTGCTGTAACAGCTTGGCCTGTGAGCTTGCACTTAGCATCTATTTCATTATTGTGTGGTCTCACTAATAAGGTGAGTCAGTTTCAACTGGGTTAAGCCAAGCTTGACAATGCTTGAGTGCCATCCAAGCTTGATTATAAGGTTCGAGGTCAAGTTTGAATATTGATATACTTGGCTCAACTCCTCTTATGTGTACTAGTTTAGTAATGTTTTAATAACTGACAGAAAAAAGAAAGATAACATAAAAAATCTCTTTACTCTCGGCATGTTTTAGTAAACATCTTATAAACCTAAGTATATGAAATATATTGAATGTCTCTATTATCTAAATAACATAAAAGATATTTCATCCATACATATATATCAAAAATTTAGTCTGGCAATTTGATTTATTTTTGTTTGTAAGTAGTAAACCAAATAGAATTTTAAATTTGGATAATATGATAGCAAAATTTTCAATTTTTTCACTCTAATTTGTGGCTAAATCTATGTTAAACACACTTCTAGGCCCTAGCCTTGCATACAATTAGCACTGGATACTGTGTGATAAAACAGGTAGGCGAAGAAGGGTAATGGGTAACGACCAATGATACTAATGAATCATAACGTTTTCTCGTAATTAATTCTTGTTACACATGTATGATTGATTGTGGCAAATTTTTTTATTATACACAGTCTAGTTTTCTTAGCCATTGATTGTATATTATTTGTACTTATTAATGATCTGTACAGAAATATTGTTTCTCCTAATTATATTTTGAGTAATTATCCATATCTTTCTTATAGTGTTTTTTGCATGAGACTTTTTTTTTTTTTTGTCATTTGCATATAAAACTAGTTTGGATGTAGAATAGTGTCATTTTGCTTGTACGTGTGCATCTCATGCAATAGTGGATTGGTCTAAGATAAAGGGGGTTTTCGAAAGTTTTATCTTTTTCATCAATTGCTGTGAATATTCCTTATCAAATATCGGTGTGTTTGGTTATAAAATACGTTTGTATGGATTTTGTTTAAATGGAGGTCAATTTACATGTTTAGACTTCAAGAACATTCATATAGTGTTCAGAACATCAACCATTTGTTTCCATGCAGAGGTGAGCTGTATTGGTGTAGGCATCTGTTATGACATTCAGTTTCAAGAATTAGCAATGTTCTATGCAGTAAGAGGTTTGTACTTGTATATTTCTCATTGGGATGGTCGTGTTACAGGATTTTTAAAGCTTATATATTGATCTAGGTATCTGTTGTTACTGGAAAATGTTATTCTCTGTCTTCCTCTGAAAACTGTTGTGCATCAATTATTATTCTTCTCAAGTGTACTCGTTTTTAAAATTTTGAATTCAAAATTTGATTTTTTTTATCACAAGAGATATTGAGAAACAGTCTGTTCTTTTGTGACATTATTAGCGGTTTGCACAGCATCATAAGCTTCTCTTCTTTATGGTTTTTGATGGTTTTATTTTTATTTGTAGCAATGTTCCAACTCTTGGGCTGTTAAGTTGTTCGTTTGCACAAGCATGTTGAATGTTGTTTGGCTGTTTGTGTTTTTTGTTTCATAGATCCATGTTTATTGTGTGCATATAAAATACTTGTTTCTTAGCTCCATGCATTCTATATCCATGCAAATTACGTCAACTTTTGTCGAAAGAGTACGATGTTTAGTTCTACACTTGTACATGATTACACCTGGTTTTGAACATCAGTTGTTCACTTGATCTGCTATCCTGGGGCATTTAACATGACCACTGGGCCATTGCATTGGGAATTACTTCAGAAGGCAAGGTAATGTATTCCCTAACCCTTGCTCAAATTGTCTTGAAGCTATTTTCTTTATGATTAGTTACTCTTGGTCTCATTGTGTATCTATAGATAGATAGGATGGGGAGAGAGTGAGAGAGCTGATGCAATTGTGGTGAGTTAGTGAATATGAGCTTTTCCATTAAATATTTCCTCGATCAATGGAGGAAAGAATGAGATGCCTTGATTTAATTGGCCTCAGATTGTGTAAACTAGGAACCCACTACTGAAGCCAATTGGTGAACAATTGCTTGGATAAGATTATTAATCATAAGCTATCATTCTTTTAGAAATATTAATGTTTCCAAGCTTAGTATATAGTAGGTCACTTTATGCTTGGATAGTAAACAATTATGTTGAATTGTTTTCTCCATATATCTTCAAGATGACATGCTACTGTGAGGGTAGACCTTGGCTGTTGTTTTTGTAGGAAAATCTCTGTAGTAGTGGACAATTATTTGTTTTGCCTGCCATTTTCCTTGCTCATCTTTATGCTAGGATATAAGGAGAAAAGTTTGTTAAATAATTGTGAGAATTTACCGGTAGAATATTGTTTACAATATAAGAGGAATATGGTTGAGGATAACCTTTATAGTATATTCCTTATGAGGACATTGTAGTAAATTTTTCTATATGCAAATAACATTATATAAGTGTGTATAAACTAACCCTAATTTGTGGGTTCTCTCCTATTTTTCTTTCTACTCATGCATTTATAATGTCTGTATATTGTTGGTCAATCCCTTTCAAGAAACTTTTGATAACCAAATCAAGTCCTAGCATCATGCTGCTTCTGTATTAATTGTTTCCATATGCTTTAATTCCCTTATTTTGGCCAATTTGGAGTAATTGTAAAGCTTTGGCCAAGTTCAGGTTGCACCTAAGAAATTGACAATGGCGTGGTCTAATTAGCAAAGAACAGTATTAACAAGTTTCTTTAGGAAAATTATCCTAGTTGTAATGGATGTGAATCATTTCAAAAAGTCAGAAAACCAAGAGTTGCCAAGATTTTGATTTTATTTTCATATTATTGTAATTATTATATGGCTGATTTTTAGAATTTTGTTATTTTGTTTCTTGTTTGAGTTGGCAATTATTTTAGGCCTAGCTTATTTTCCTAACTTAGCTTATTGTCTATGTCTTTTAGTCACTAAATTATGCTATACCTACAGATTTTCTACTCTTTGTTGGTTGAATTGAATTAAATGTGACATTTTCGGTGTTTGTTTCATATGGAGGACGTTTCCCTGACAATGTTAAAAATCTCATTGAGAGAATATTAGTTGGTATTAGCGACAAAGATTTCTTGTTCTTTCATCATTGCCTTTGTCTTACTGTCACTATCTCTGCCTACTATTTATTCTGAGGCGACCCTTGTTGCACAACCCCATGCATAAACACACCATCAAGCCACTGCACACCACTAAATAAATAATCACAAACTAGCAACTGTCACAGAAAACCACATTCCTAACCTACTATGACCATGATATGAAACCCATTTTCACTCCAGCGAATCACAAGCCCCCAACACAAATAACCACCAACTAACACCAACCAACAACATTAGACTGTGTTTAGTTAAGAAGACAGTTTTCATTATTCCATTTTTTGGTTTTCCTTTTCTTTTCCTCCTTTTCATTTCTATAGTTGCTTCTAGAATACTTGTGTTTTATTGTAAGAAACGTTTATATTTAAACAAGTTGATAATTTACTAGTAGTTGTTAGCAAAGTATCAATCATTTGATATATGATTAGAAAAAATAATAAAAATTTACTTGGTGCTCAGCTTGAAAGTATTTTTGAAGCTTGTTTGATCTCAACTGAATTATTTTAATAAGTTGAATTAAGATTTTCATGAACTTGTTTAAGTGATGAGCAAATTTGAAACGATACATTATTTGGTATATTGATTTATATTTAACTATCTAATCCAACTCAATTTGTCATAGGTTGGTTCCTAGTTACCAACTTTGCAAAAATACTATGTACCGTATACTAACATATTGTGTGTAAAAATACATATGACTCTTAGTGATAATCTATTATGTAATAATGACATTCGTCTATGATTCGCATGCTATGCTATGTGTACAATGTAGTGAACTAGTAACTATGGTTTAGTTAGAAGTATCAACTCATTTCATTCGAGCTTAACATGTTAAGCTAACAAGTCTAGCTCAAACCTAGTTGTTATCTTACCAAATTAATGAATGGAGTCTAAGAAAAGTATTAATCAATTGATTATAGGTTTGCTTATGGCATTTAATTGTCAATAAGTCAAGTATGACTATTAATAACACACTATTTTTAATAATAATGATACTTTAATTAATTATAATATAATTACTTTAAGCTTTCAAAAAATTTATCATCCACAAATTCTGTGAGCTATAAAAAAATTTTCTGAAGATTGATGTGTAAGCTGATTTTTTGTTTTTTTTTGTGGGTGCATTTATTACGGTTGATTTTCTCCGTTGTGACTTCTACCTAGGCAACTGTGAACAGGATGGGTTTTTCAGTATCCAGATAACTTGTGGTATATGTCCAATTATCTTAATAATTTAATATCAATCTTGTCTATTCAACAACAAATCTCTGTCCAATTTTTGAATTTTGTCTTGTGTTTAGAAGTGTCATATTTTTTCTTTCTCCATTGGTAGATAAATGAGCTTCTTTTGTTAATGGGTATTTGCTATTTCTGCAATTTGTCACTGTTTATTATTTATTTATTTATTTATTTATTTGTATTTTTGTTTCAGGGCTGCTGATAATCAGATATATTACAATTTTCTCTCTTCCATTGTTGAATTGACTGGTATCAAGGCTTTTCTCACACTTTCTCTTTATTATCCACGGTAAAACTTAAGAAGATCCTCATTTGATGGTCAAGGTTATTGTGTAGAGAAGGAATATTATAAGGCAAAACTGGCAACTAAACAAGGCAGGATGCCAACTGTTTTCTGCATTTTATACATGCTGCTCCTGTTTGTGTGCAAAGTAGATGTCAAGTGATGTGAACTATGGAATCCCAAATTGGATTCTATGCTTGATAGAATTGTAGGGTATGAAAAATCCTACATTGTCCCAGAGGGGCACTTGGATTGCCCTTCTTGGTTGAGGGCATGAGGATATTTCCTTCTTTGGGACTCACGTAAGTTCGAGGCTGCTAGAACTTATGCAGACTGGCATCTTATGCTGGCCATTCAATGGACCATGCCAATTTAGGTGAGTTAGCTATCAGTTGCCCCTGCTCATAGGTAGTCAATACATTCCCATTTCTTAATGTTCCAATGACATGGTACTGAATTCCTCTTAAATTATGACCCATTGCACATGAATTCTTGCAGTGCAGGTGATGAGGGGGGCTTGAGACACGCAACCTTATGCCTACATTCAATTGGTTTTTTGTAGCATGAACTTATTCTCCAGGTTATAATAGAGTAATATTTCTTTTGTTTCAAAGCTTACCATTTGAATTCCACTTGCATTAAATTTTTTTTGGGGTGGGGGGTTTATTAAGGGAAGGAGAGGATTTACCTCTTTTTTAGCCCTAGGCCAATGCGCCTGATGATGGATTCCAAAAACAGTATCATGCTATAGTGTGCTTGGTGAGGATAGCAAGATTACAGTGGATGGACCTCGAGAGGTCTAATGTTGTGCATTAGGGGAAGGATCTAGTCTACAAGTCATGAGTAGTTTTATCTACTAAAGCCCGTTGCAAACTATTTATGATGTTACAAAAAGAATGTACCAAGCTTGAAATATCCATTGTCGACTGATAGTTGCCGTATCCTCTTCACAATCCAACTGTAAAGATTGAATTTTCCACTCATACTAATCATAATTAATTAATTTAATACACGTGAGATTGAGGATAAAGGAAATTGGAGAAATTTGGATTAAAGGGCCCAAATCCTCAAACTTGCAACTGCAGAACCCGATAATCTGAAATCTTCAAGGGGCTACTGTTGAACTTGGAACTTCCAATTTGGCACCCGAAACCTGTAATCAGCTAAAGCTCTGAATCTAGAATCTACAGCTTGCTGAAATTACATCCGATGACATCTGAATCTGTACTGCCATCAGTTAAATCTGGAAATCTAATCTGAAATTTGCTGAATTGCAGTCAAATCTGAAATTCGGATTTAGCAACCTGCTGAAATTGAATCAGCTTGCTGAATTCTATACTCAATCTGAAATAACATCTGTAAATCAGGAATTTTAATCTGCTGAAGTTGAATTAAAATCAGCCAAAGTTGCTGAAAATTTCCATCAGCTTAAGGTGCTGAACCACGAAACTGCCATCTGTCAACTGCCAACTTATATGATTTCCAGCAACATGCTAGGATGATTCAGCAAACTCAAAGCCACAGATTTTGAGATAAGCCACAGCAAAGCCACTTAGGATAAATCTGGAAGCCAGCTTTTCACAATTCCAGCTGCCAGCAATTCAGCTGCCAGCTTGGGATAAATCTGGATGCCAGCTTTAAATCTGGATTTATTCTATAACAAAAAAAAAAAAAATCAGATGTGGGGAGAGAGAGAGGAGAGAAGAGGAGGAGGAGAACGAAGAGAGTGGAAAGGAGAAGGAAGAAAGGGGATTCTAAGGGTAAAACCGTGCCACTTTAGGTGAAAATAACTGGTAATTTCGACAAAGGCAAGTGTACTTTAAGCTCTCTATTTCTCTTGTTGTTGATATTTGTTGATTCCTTCGAGTATTATTGCTCTAATACTCATCTCCATTCCAACATGTGCTGATTTTATTTTCTGTTATTTTGCTGTGCCGTGAGAATCGCAAACATTTCCGTGCTGCTGGTTTTGCTGAGCTGTGAGAATCCTGTTGATTTCATTTTAAATTGCTGATTTCGCTGTTTTTAGAATTCATCTGCAAAAAAAAAAAATGCTACTGAAATATTGTAACTGATTCTTTCATGTATCTGAATTTTGAAGTATTAAATGCTGAATCTGAAGTTGTTTGAAACCCCATACTATGCCTTGCTGATTTTTACATCTGAAACCTGTAGCTCATTGTTTAAATTGCTGTATGCTGAAAAAAAAATCCTATGCCTGTATTCGTTGCTCGTTTACTGGCTAATTTATGTTTATTGGTAATACTCTTATTTATATGAAGAGTAAAAAGCAATATTGAGTTTTGAAATTTTCCACAGTCCAAATATTGAGCTAAGTTCTCCGCTTGTTGAAAGATTGTATGGCATCAAGGCTTGTTATGTAAACTTGGGTTTCCGCAACATAAGTCTATTCTGCTTCATGCTGATAATACCCATGTCATTCAAATTACCATCGATTCGGTCTTTTATGAGCGCACCAAACACATTGAAATCGATTATCATTATATTTCTTAAGCATTTGGTCATCAAATGATTGCTTTTTCCCATATTTCCTCCACTTTTCAAATGCCTGATGTTTTTACCAAGCCTTTGACATGTCATCCGCATTAATTCATAGTTGACAAAAGATCAATTTCAGGGGGATGTCAATAGAATGTGCATGACTCACTTGAATTTGTTGGATATCCTTAATTATATGCTATATTTATTTTTCATAAATAGGTGATTCTAATATGTTGTAAACAATTACTATTTTTATAATTAGTGTTGTAATTTAAAAAGTTGAATGATTGTAATATATTATAATTCTATTTAATTAGAAGAAACTCTTAATTAAGAAATTTTAAAACCAATTGACAGTAGGGAATAAGTACATCGCTTACTTTCAGCTTATTACTCCATACCTCGAATCCTTTTTCTTCTTTGGATTTCTGATATACTCTTTCCCTGCACGAATTCATGTGATAACCATTTATCTCTTGCATTCACAGCCTCTCTTCTTTTTTTGTCACTTCCCGCATGGCTTAAACAAAATAGCTCTGTCTCATGACCATAAGTTTTTAGCTCCAAGCCTCATATTCTTTAGGTTTGTACAACTGTAAGGAAATTATGACCTGGGTGTCATGCAACAGAGTTGCCACAAATGAAGGAAAATCTGCAAAGCAGAAAAGAAAAACAAAAGGCAATTGAAGAAGTTGAGAAAACTCTCGGTGATATCTCATTGAACAGTGTTGTACATTACAGATAGAAAGAAGAGAGCTAACTTACTGAAAGAATGAAGGATATTCTTACGGTACGTTTGGTTGTTGGAATGGAATAAGGTGAGAATAGAATAATCATTCCAGGGAATGGAATAGAATGTGAATAGAGTTAAAATTGTTATTCTCATATTTGGTTGTTGGAATAGAATAAGGTAAGAATTAGTATTCCATTGTTTGGTTTGTTGAACAGTATGAGGAATAAGGTAGGAATAGTAATAATAATAATAATAATAATAATAATATGTAATAATAATAATAATAAAACAAAATAACAATAATAATAATAATAATAATAATATAAAATAATACCTAATAATAATAATAATAATAATAATAATAATATCTAATGATAATAATAATAATTATTATTAAACATAATAATAATAATAATAATAATAATAATAATAATAATAATAATAATAATAATAATAATAATAATAATAATTTGTGGGAATTGTTATTCCCACATGTGTAGGAATAACAATTTTCAGGGAATATTTATTCTCGGTTAAATTTATAACCAAACGGTAAAATTTCTATTCCCAGGTAATAGAAATTCTATTCCCATATTATTCTATTCAACCAAACATGGGGTTATGGTTACATAAGGCAGTGGAATAAAATGTAACAAAAAGGACTAATTCGGTTGCTGAATAGCTGAAAATAGAAAACCAGTTGTGTTTGTGGTCCTAGAAGGTATGGCACTTGATCCTGTGGTCCAGTCCTCTTACTTTAATACTCAACTATTGCAAGAGGATGATGTTGTAATCCTCCCTGTCAAGATGGAGAGTAAATATTGTTGACTCCCATCTTGGATAGATGTGAAAGAGCAACAGACGAAGGCAAAGCTTTAGTAAATTAGTTAGCCCACTGAGAGGAAGTTGAAATGTGTGCAGTCTTGATAAGTCATTGTATTTTATCATGAATGAGGCGACAATCAATCTTGATATGCTTCGTCCATTCATGATAGACAGAATTTGTTATAATATAGAGTGTTACTTTATTATTACAAAAGAGAAGAACAAATTGATGATGGTTGACTCCCAAATCATCAAGAATTTAGTGAAGCTAGGAAATTTCAAAGCAAGTTGTGAACATTAATCTATATTCTACTTCAACGGAAGACTTGGAAATCACTTATTGCTTCTTCGATTGCTAAAAAATAAGAGAAGTACCAAAATAAATACAATAGCCCAGAACCGATAGTCTGGTACTTGAATTGGAAGCTCAATCTGAATCACAATAAGCTTGCATACTCAAAGGTGAGGACGATGATAAGAAGAGTCCTTGGCTAGGAAAGCTTTTAATGTAGGATAACACCTTTCGAGCAGTAGTAAGGTATATATCACATTACTTTTCCATAACTTGACTTAGTGTTTGCACACCATAACTGATGTTCAGATGAGTAATAGTTAAATACATCAATCTCCCTCTCAACATTCGTTAAACAGTGGGATCATGCAGTTAAGAACCGGGGCCAGCACTGAATTTGGCGTTTTCTTCCATAGGCAGCTTGGATGGTTTGAAGCTAAAGCTCCCGTTTCTGCTAACATACCCAAGGCATATTTTCTTTGGCTAATGAATATCCCAAGGCATATTTTCTTTGGCTAATGAATATCCCTCTAGGGGATCGAGCAACTTAAATCCCAAGGAAGTATCTTTGAACATCTAAGATATTTGCTCTTAAAATATGAATGAAGGAAATCTGTAAGTGAATGTGGATGTGATAGAATCACTAGCAACAATTATATCATCCACAAATACAATCAATACAGTGAAAGATCTCCCAGTTTTCAAAGTGAAAAGGCTAAAGTCTGCTTTGGATCATTTGATGTCAAAATTAACACGTAAAGTAGAAAATTTTGAATATCATTGCCTTGAAGCTTGGTTCAAATATAAAGCCTTTTAAGTAATTTGTACACTTGCTATGGACCTCCTATATTATTTCTCGGGGACTTTTTGATGTATATTTCTTCATTCAAATCATATGAAGGAAAGCATAGTTGATATCAAATTGGTGCAATATCCATCCTTTAGTAGCTGCAACAGAAAAGAGATATTTAACTGTAACTAGTTTAGCCACAAGCGAAAAGGTGTCATGATAATCTATCCCAATCTTTGGTGTATGCCCTTCTATTACTAGCTGGGTGTTATTTCTTTCAATTGTCCCATTTGAATTATATTTGATTTTAGAAACACAGTGGCAATCAATAGGATGCATTCTAGAGGGCAAATCATTTGACACCTGAATGACCTCACACCATTTGGGATCCCTCACATCTTGTTCATAGCTCTTAGGTTCCAAACAAGATGAAATGGAGGCAGGAAAGCCCAAAAGGAATACGAGAGTTTAGTAATTTTCAATGGGAAAATTGATGCCTGCACACCGTGACAACTTTAGGTGTATTCTCTTCATAATCATCACATTGAGCCTACTAGCAGTGGAACTCTTAAAGGTACTGAGGTTCCCTTCTTGTCCTTTGAAAGTTTCGAGTTAGGACTTGTACTATAATAGAGACATCATCAGAAGGCTGGACATTATAATCTATAGCATCACTCGATCTAGAAGCTTCACTAACATCTTCTGTAAAATAACTAGAGAGCTCAATGGCTTGATTCGGTGAATCCTAAGAACCCTGAATGGGTGCTGTTTGCAAAGGAATTGAATTGAGATGTTAGTGTGACGTATCATGGCAATCTTTAGTAGAAGTGTGAAGGAGTACCTCATTACTGTTGCTATTGTTCTCCATCTGCAAGTTTAGTTTGAATGGAAAAATAGATTCATAGAATATTACATCACAAGATCGAAAAATTGTACGAGTTTCCAAATCTAATAATTTGTACCCCTTATTTCCAAAGGAATATACAAGGAAAGCACATTTCCTTCCTCTATGATCAAATTTGGTGCGACCATGAGAAGATGTAGCAGCAAAACTGAGGGACCCATATACTCTCAAATGGCTGTATGTTGGCTTGACACAAAAGAGGACTTCATATGGTGTCTTGTTATCATGCAATGGTGAATGAATTCTATTGATTAGATAAGAGGAACATTAGATTGGATTATCAAGGCATGAGCCACATTCATCAAGTGTCTATGCTTCCTCTTCCCTATTTCATTCTATTGTGGGGTCTCAACACCAACTTGTTTGTTGTATTTTTCCTCGATAAGCAAAACTTTTACCATTTGAAACTCTGCTCCATCGTCAATGCACAATATCATAATTTTGGTGTCAAATTCAACAACATTGCATGAGGACTGAATATTGCATCTGGTTTCAGATTTGTTTTTGAGAAGATACATCCATATACATCTTGAAAAGTCATCAACTATGGTTAAGAATTATCTTGGTCCTTCATTTCCTTCGATGGAGCATGGTCCCAAAATATCACAATGCACTAATTCAAAAATGGAAGAAGATTTATGCCGACTAACAAAAAAGGGATGGCAACTTTGTTTAGGGAGCTTCTAATTCTCTCATTGGTTCTTATCTTGGAGGATAACCAATAACTTTGTGACATTTCTCCACAATGTGCTCTGTCATACTACAATGAGTGCAAAAAGGTACTTTTGCATTTTTGAATTTGAAACAAATTTTAAGGATATGTCTACTAATCTTGCAATGAGTATAGTATGGCTTTCCGGCCTATTACTGGCATTGTTTACAACTGAATTTGGATGCAACGTAATTTATCTTGTTGTAGAAGGCCATGGTTTCTAATATGGAACCAATCATCTGATGTTGCCTTTCTTCTTGTTGAATTAATTAGAAAACTTTATTGATAGGTAGTAGAAGATCAATCAGCATGATTTGATCTCTCACATTTGTATAGGACTCATTTAGTCCCATCAAAAATTGAATCACATAATCTCTTTCATATCAATCTAAGGGAGATTTTGATTTTTCCACATGCATAGTTAGGATGAGGGTCATATGGTAGAGAGTCTTTAGTTTTTCGTAGTACATAATAATTGGGTCTTGTTATTATGTTAAAGCATCTTGCGTTTTCCATAGTTGAAAAATATGATGACCATTTTGATATGTACCTTCAATTAAAATGAACTCTGAATTAAAATGCACTAATAAAGTTCTATTTACAAATTCTGAGCATTGTCTACAAAAATTAGGGTAGATCTAATAGTGCTACTCATTGAACTCTGAATCCAGAATAACCAAGTTTTTGCATCGTTCCCAAACATCCAAGAGAAGATCATCACTATTGGCAGGCCTTCTGTGATCTCCATCAACGAATCCAAGCCTTTTCCCCCCTCTCTAAGTGCCTTGTCATGCTTATGGACTAGGAAACATAGTTCTCTAATGTTTAACATCCCCGCAAGGATTAATGCAAAGTTATCACCATTGTCCAGCTAGAAAGGATTGATTAAATCATTGAAATTCAGAAAACGGAAGCTAGTTGGATTATTAGTGGATGAAGATGAGGAATCATAGGGGTTTCCCTTGGTGGTCATGATTTTAAGAGATGAAGCTGCTATAAGAAAATTATCACCAAGGGGCCATGCAATAAAGCTGCTACAAAGGAAGAAAATCTGCAGAATAAAAAAGGAAAAATTGAAGGCAAAGGAAAAAGGAGCTAAGAAAACTCATTGATTTCTCATTAAGCAATGTTGTACGCTTATAGACATAAAGAAGAGAGCTAACTAACTGAAAAATAGAACTTATTCTTATGTTTACTGAAATAGTGAAATGAAAAATAACAGTTCCTACTTTGATTGCAGAATAGCTGAAAATCGGAAATCAGCTGTGTTTGTAGCACCAGAAGTTATAACTCTTCAAGCCGTGGTCCAATCCTCTTCCTTGAATACCCGACTGTTGCAAGAGCATGATCTTGTGATACCTCTTCCCAAGAAATTAGTGTGCTCTTTTTATTGCACCCAATGCTGAACCAGAGGAAGACCCTGCATAAGCTTTCAATCTAATCCACTATACATTTTAGAAGAAGAATTGTGCCTGGTAAACCAATGGGACTAGCTATATAAACTGAAAGGTTCCAGTATATGTAATAAATCGGGATACACCAACTCTTGATTCTTATTGTTATCCTGTCAATCAAGGAGCAAACATTTGGAGAGGAATTTTCGTGGAATACATTTCGTTCATCTCAAAATTTGATTGAGAATAAATATAAGGAATCATTGAATCCCATATAGTGTATGGTCTATGCATGAAAGGTCCGACTCTTATCTCATTTCGTTTCCTAAAGTAGAGATCAACATAACAAAACTAGATACATCATCTCTCCAAAATCCAATCCAATAATATCTGAAATTGGAAAGCCACAAAATTCTAGTGAAATTCCCTAAAATTATGCTATTCAGAACACCTTAAAGTTTTGAATGAAAAATAAAAAATTTTAAGTAATCCTAGTCTAGATATGTTAAATTTGAGTTGATATGAATGTCAAATTTGCATATGGAATTAGGAATGGAAACTGCTGGTTTTTTTACGCTGACAAGTAGCTCTACTGGTATTTAGTGCTGCCATGGAATTAAAATGAAAATTAGAGTCTGGCGGAGTAATCATAGTACAAAAGTTTGAGGCCTTTTTTATGGTAACAGACTCACTAATGGAAATTTGCAGTTGAGATTCATAACCGTGGTTGTTGAGTAGTTCGAAGAAACAAAACAAAATTCAGAAAATGTGTATAGTGTCATAAAGGAGAATTATGTAGTTGGAAGTATGCTTGTAAGTATCGAGTTACAGTATTTGAGCTTCTCTATCAATTCTAATTGGATAGTTGAGTAGCTTTACAGTGTTTGAGCTTCTCTATCAATTCTAATTGGATAGTTGAGTAGCTTTACAGTGTTTGAGCTTCTCTATCAATTCTAATTGGATAGTTGAGTTGCTATGTGGTTTTTGGCTATGAAAAGGAGACAGGGGGATGATTGTTTCATCCCTTGTAATTTTGGCAAATGGAATGATTGAGTAGTAAGGCAAATGCCCTAGTGGACAAATGGGTGATTTGTTTCATAGACTAATGCAATAAACAGTTATATGTAAAACAAACACTTGCAAATTTAATTGACAATTGTATTTGTTTTTGACCTAGAATTACAGGAACCAAACACACCCTTAGGACAAAAGGTTCCTAATGCCACCATAAAAGGATATCGATGTTGCTTGTATTGGCATCCGATCCACTTACTTCTATGAATTCAAGTCACTCTTGAAGAAGCTTTATGGATGGCTCTTCGGCTTTAGAGACTGGTAAGAAACATTATGAAAGGCAAAATTAGTAATCTTCTCCTTTCAATTTGGGTGGAGGTGGAAGTCTTTGTAGTGCAAAGAGTTACAGAATTTCTTGCTAAAATTCCAAATCCTATACAAAGAATAAGGGAATAAAGGATCCTCTTGACGCATTCACTACTTTTCTTTGAAAATCCAGAGTTCATTTATTACCATTATGAAAGCCATTAAGGCCCCACAAATTATCAACAATGCCATTTTGGGGAAATTGATATATTTTTGGGAGCCAGTCTAAAAAATTTCAATTAACTAAATTATCAGTCCATCTTTATCTTACATATTGGGGAGACATGTTTCCTTTCTTATCCCTTAGCATATGCTTGATTTGGTATGAAATTCTACTATGTTTTTACCCTTACTAAAAGCAAATGGTGGGAATTAAATATTGTCATCTGCAAATGAGGATATCTGATCTCACTTTTGATAAGTAGTTATATTTGATGTCACTTTGTGTAGCACATTTCAGCAAGCAATATGGACCTAACATGAATTGTAGAAGCATTTTTTTTTTTGGTGGCCAAAGCATTTTGTTCCCAGAGTAGCTTTTCGTTGACAAAGAATTCAAAAACTGCTTCAGTAATATTCTTCCTTGCCATTTGCCAACTCTCTACAAAGAATATAGATTTTAGCCATCAGGTTTGTCTTCTCATAATTGATAGAAAACATAGTTTTTTGATTTCTTAGTCAAAGCAGCTTGCCTGTAGCATTTGTATTGCAGTTAGAAAGTATAACAGTAACTTTGATTTTTCCAAACTTTCTAATAAACAAAACCTAAATTCCTCTAAAGTAAAAGCTACTTGTGTGAGAAATAACCAAAATTTGCGATGAGCCAATGCCTAAAGTAACCGAATTCAAATGACCCAACCTAATCCCACCCAGCCCACATTTTTGTCTGCTATGAATACTATCAAAGTTGGAAATTGTCACCCAACTTCAAAAGCCAACCTAACCTTTGAAAAGCAAATTGTCCCACTCAAAACTATACTAATTGGCTTGAACAGGGCTCAACTTTATTCTGAGCAACTGAAACTTAATTCTTAACAATAGGACCTGGAGACATTTTGATTTGAAACCAAATGCAACCTGTACTGCAAATGGCCCATGACTTGGATGACCCAAAAAAGGAGCAAGTTGAAAATGAAATAATTTGATGTTGACCATAAATTGATTGGTATCCCTAATACAGACACGAGCCAAAGTAACTTACCTCAAACCAAAAGCATTCATTGGCAAAATATTATTATCCTCAAGTAGCCTAACTTTAGATCAACCTGTTTTCCAAGCCCCAACAACTCCTGATCAGGATGTTTGTGCTGGCGTAAGACACGAATTGACCCAAATCTAAAATTGCCTAACTCAAAACTGGTCCAGCTCACTCAAATGACACTGTCATGAAGTAAACTGGAACCATGTTACTGATGCGATGGATCCGATCTGGTGCTAATATATGCAAACTGCTTACTATACCAATATGATTATGCTGCAGCAGTAGGTAAACAACTGAGGATAACAAGGCAACATCTTCATGTAACCAAGAAGCTGATTGCTGGAATTCTCTTGAACTACTAGTGGTGCTGCATTGATAATTCAGTTAATACTATCAACGGAATGAACACCAACAGATTATAATCCAGTTTATAGAACTAGTTTGGTTGTATTATGTTAAATGTATTGTTGTATTCTTGCATTGCACCTTAGACCCAGCTATATTTATAAATAGATGGCCAATGCACTTGTAAACCATTGATTGAATGAAATGAATTGCTACAGAAACTGTCCAGCAGAGTAAGAATACTCCAACCATTGATCTGATATGCTGGTTACTAGAAATCAGAGAATATCCCTCCCAAATGCCCCCTTTCCTTGCATTTCTTTGTTATTAAGTGGAACAATATTCCACTTCCTAACAATACTCCACAAAATCTTATACCATCTCAAAATCCTAAGAGCAACCCATCCTAGTACCTATAACCAATCAATAGCCAAGATTACTGTTGTCACTGAAGTTGACAGCTGATTTCAGACCAAAAAGTTTCCAATTACTTATTTGAAGATACAATTTTTATGGAAAGATGAACGAAGTATTCTAATTCTAACCAAATCTCTACTATATAAGAATTGTGATTCAACTTGCAAGCCTGAGTTTTGATTCTTATTCATCGAATATAGCCTTAAGACAACTCTTTGAAAGAATGAAAAATTTAAAATTGTTGATGTAGAAATTAGCTTCAAAGGACATGCTAAAATGAAGTAGGGAATATCTTTTTTGAATTTACACTGCATGTTTTATTCCCCCTCCATTAATTCTTATCAAAAGCTCTCTCTTTTCTTTTTGTCTCTTTTGTGTGCATGAGCTTGCACTTGTGCATACACTCGCTCTATTGATCATACACTAACTTTTTAATTTTCAACGTTTATAAGACTAAAATTGAGAACCTATTTTATGTCTTTCCCTTGTCTCTAATTTATATGATCACAGCTATTTTCTCTATATCCAAATTTGCATGTTTATCCCTATAGGCCTCTTCCATGCATAGACTCATTTATAGCTGATGCACGCTTAAGCTTTGTTAGAAGGTAATGTTCATGCAACTGATTGTACTGAAGCAAGTATTGGTTTTACATTTTTATTCCCATCTGTAGATAATTGTTCTCCTAGAATGACTAAGAGAAAATGTTTTTTTCTTTCGAGCATTGTTCATGATAGTGAATTTTCAGCATACGTTTCAATTAACTCAATCGTAATGCTTCATGCAGCCACATATACAGCCCTATTACAATATACTACTATTGATGCAACCATGATTTATAGACTAGTTTGGCTATTTCTTAGTGTAAGCAAGTATAAGAGAAACAGGAGTATCCACAACCATGAAAGGAGATACAAAATTTGACCTGAAGGTAGAAACTTATTTCACTTCTTCTCTTTTTCCTTTGGGAATGGGCATTGAAGATTTCTATTGAAACTTCTCAATGGTAAATGCTTGATGTATTGAATTTGGTTAATATAAAACTTCTAGTTCACAGTTGTGTTAAAGGTTTTTATCTTTAGCGGGTAGCTAGTATTAGCGACTACAAGCACATCATCTAATTATCTAAAATCATAAGGGGCAATAGTTGTAAGTATAACAAACTTGCATATCCATTGTGGAATAAGGTGGTGGAATGTTTCCCATCAACTTTTTTGTGTCCTCACCAAATCCCCGAGTTTTATAACATGCCATCCGGTATCAGATTCATGTGCCATTTGATATTAGGTCATTAAAACGTTAGCATGTTCACCACTAGAAACAAGGGTTGGTCCCTTTTTAGCATGAGTTAGAAAGGCGGACTTGAAGGGGTTCGTTATTGGCAAATAGATACTTGTGGCAATAAAATGACTTTAGCATTGATCTACAGCTGTGTTTATGCAAACTTGCAAGCTTCATGTTTCTTTTGCTTCCAATGGATTTCAAATGTTAATGATGGGGAAAGCATAATTGGAAATATACATTTTTAGGAAATTGGAGAGACCTTGGGTTTTTTCTTCAAAGGTTGCTCCATGATTTTGATGGGTCCTCCGTAGTCTCTCACTCATGGATTGCTTCTATGTGGTAATATTTCTAGGTTTAATATGTTTATTTAGCTTAGTAGACGTTATTATAGGTGTAATTGTGATAATTGTTTCCTGGCAGTCTTGTCATTTTGCTCACCTCCATTGGACACTTCCATTAATCAATCATTCATTGTTTGATGTCATGAAAGTTTGGGAAGTTTCTAAGGGGTTGTGAGTGAAAATGTAAAGAGTAGGAAAAGATGTATTCAGATAGATGATGGAATTAGCAAGTGTTTGGCAGGATAAGTACCATGTGAAGGAGCAATAATTATGCCATGGTGAGGTTTAGTGTTGTCAAAAGTGTTAGGCGAATCAAGGCACTAAGACTCCATAATATTTGAGGCAGTAGATACTACGCAAGGTGCTTACCTAAGGCAAGTGAGACTCTAATTGAAATATAAATATGTTTACAAGTCATACTGAAAATATTAGTAAATGCTTAAATAATTAAAAGTAATAACAAATATGCATGTATAAAATATGTATTACGTCATTACACATAACGTGATCAACAAAAGCGCTGGTTTGCAATATGTATCCTTCTAGTGTATGCACAATCTCAATACATTTTAATTTTAATCATCATCAAACTCCACTACATCATCCCCATTACCATTATCATCAAGTAAGCCTTCATTAGATCCATCACAAGATTTGTAACTATCAATCTCCTCATCTATTTTTTGATTTGGCCACTTACTCTTCTACTCTTATCGCTCAAAAAACTCAAAGGTTTTACACCTGCTCTCTAGAACTCAAAGCCTTTGCCTTCAATGAGATCTAGTGCATTGCAATTACCTCCAATCAGACACTAAAAGTCAGCTATGGTCTACGCCAGTAGCATCACAGCCTAACTTATGGCTATGATGCCAAACCAACTTATGGAAGATCAACATTTGATAAAAATCTGAACTCAATTCATCAATCAACTTTAATGAATTGATTACAATGGTCCTGTTGATCAACTGAATTGCTTGGAAAGAAACAAAAAAACCTGAAATGATCCAAACCTAGGAAAGTGAATACTTTATCCTACACAATTAGAAGTCAGAGCATTATGTCAGGAACATTTCAAATATAATTTCAAAAGAACATAACATTATTTATCCAATGAGTAAATAAGAAAATGAATTTAAATATCCTAAATATACAAAACATTATATGAATTATATAACATAGTACTGTTTGGCTAATTCCCAACGATATTAATTTTTAACTACTTATATTCCCCATCATTTACCACCTTTTAGAAAGAAACTCGTTCTCAGGTTTTGGGAAAGACAAGAATCAGCAAGACCATTAAACAGTAGCAATCGAAACTCCTGCCAAGTTATGTAGCAAGGAAAGGGCAAGACCTATAACAGTTCCTATCAACGGCCACTTCATGTGGCTTACTGTTTTCCTCATCTTCAAAACTTGGACATGGTTGGAAAGCTACATATTTAGGAAGGTTGTTATTCTTTCTTAGAAGTTTCTACATGATTTGGTAGATCCTCCATGGTCTATTCCTCCTGTTATCAAGGCTTACATATGTGGCAATGTTTCCAAGTGAAATCTGTTTATTCCATCAAGTAGATCTCTTAAAGTAATTGAGATAATTGGTTTCTTGGATGGTCTTTTTAATTTGCTTATCAGTATAAGACATGCAATTGTTGTTTATTGATCTTAGGTTTCTTATATCATGGAAGTTCTTGAAGTTTCAACTGTATTATATTTGATATAAAAGAAAATATAGAGAGGGAAAAAAATATGAATTAAGTTAATGGTCATTTGGATTACATAATTGGAATTGAAATATGGAATTATAAGCCCAATTCCATTTCTTATGGGATTAAATTGTCACGGCTCGCATTCTCATATACCTTAATGAGATGTTCATGAATACCTGTACCAAATGTCTTACTCCATGTAAGTCCAATATATATTATCATTATACACAGGATCCATCTGGCCCTGTATGATTTGAATACGGCGTCAGATTTTTTAGAGATGTTATTAGGGACCAAAATTTATTACTATAAAATCTGTGGAAGTACTAGTAATATCCATAAAAATTTTTGCGAAAGCGTAACCAAATGATCAACACCAAATGTTATAAATATATATTTATTTACTGTAAGACCGAGTACATTTCTGATACCAAAATTACAATTTATCAACGTCTGATCCTAATCACCTTCCGCTGCGCCACTCTAATCATTAGTACCAACTTGTACCTTCCATATGAAGGGCTAGGAAAAACGGCAAGTGAGTGAGTCAAATATTCAGTAAGATACAAATAAGCAAATGCCTTACCTTTGCATGAACCTTCAACTTTTATCTTTGAGTTCTTTCTTATCATTTATCTTTAAGGATCAAAGCTAGTAGGCCTTACTAGCTGACAGAGCGGTTACTCGAGAATAGGATTGTATTATACTACACAATCTAAGGCCAAATTTTCTAATTCTAAATTTTTCGAATGGGTTGTACTACGTATAGCATCCGGTAGATGGAACCAAAAGCTGACATCTTGCAGCTACTAAATTTTTCAAAGTGGGTGTATACTTATAACTCAATATACGGGGCCAAATAACAAAATGCCACCAAAATTTTCCTCGTGGCACGGGACAGTTCTCGAGTTTCTATTGTAATGTCCTAAGGCGTGCCAAGGACATCACCCGTTCTAATATGCAGCCAGGATATGCAGCCAGCATAATCCTTGAGTTTCTATTGTAATATTAATGGCATGCCAGATAATATTATTCGAAGTAAATTCATAGTCCAGTTTCTTAATTTATGCTTATCACTTTATATGGAAGCTTTCACGTTATTCATAATTCTTATTTCTTTATTTCCTCCATTCTGGGAGGGAAACACTTATCCAAATAGAACTTATAAACTTCCACACAATTTTCCATAATATCGAATATAAGATCAAAAATCATAACGGAAACTAATGCATTGTCCATTTTAGTGACTTAAACTTTTTACATGTGTTCAAAATTCAAATTTAATCATAGATTATAATCGGATGATTTGAGGTTCGATTTGATTCAGGTCTTAATTTATAACCCAGCAAGTTGCTTTAGTTCTTCCTGATATATCCTATATTTATTCGTGATCAATTCAGGGTCCAAGTCTTCGGTCATTTTATGAGACCTCGGTCTCTTTCCAATTTTTGTAAACGACCTTGGTTGTTACCGTTTGTTTACTGACCGCGGTGTCTACTGTTCGTTCACAGACTCCGGTGTATACTGTTCCTTTATAGGTCGCTGTGTCATGGTTAATTTTGTCAATCTTCCTAATTCCAGTCAACCACTATACCTGGTCAACTTATCTAATTCTGGTCAACCTTTATAATTTCGGTCAACTATCTGGCCGGTCAACAATTCTTAACCGGTAGTCAGGCTACCTCAGCCGATTTTCCATTAAGGCTGTGAGAGACTAAGTCCGATCTTTACAGGATGCCCTTTGAACATTATCTTAAGTTTATATCATGGTCTGCCTGGGCAAATTGGATCCCGGTTTGAACCCAGTTTAGAGGCGGATTTCTAATTGCATTCTGGTGCAGTTCAACAGAACTCCTTGCTATTTATGGACCCGATTCACTGACCAGTTCAGCTCATTTTCATGAGCCGTTTGGTCAGAATACAGGTAAGATATTAAGTTAGTTGTATACCAAATTTGGGTCGGCTTGGTGATCATCCGGTCACTGATTCTATCGAAGTTTAGAAATTGCGCAACTACAATTTTGGGACTCTAGCTTCAGCCGATTATATTCCATGTTAATTTGATAATATGATTGAATTTATGAACAAACTAAGTATTAAAACAATATTAGTTAGAAGAATTAACAATAAACAACACCAAATAAAAAAGGAATTCAACTACACTTGTCAAGTTTCAGCTGACTTACCCTTGCTGTCTTCGGTGCCTCTTATGCTTCTTCTCTTATTTTTCTCACGGTTTATTTCCTCTCACGTTTTTCTTCTCCTTCTCCCTTGCGCATTGTTATATAGACTCAAAATGGAGGTGCTAAGTCATCACTCATTTTTGGCACCTCATGCATTGACCCACCCTTCATTTTTACACCACTTACCTTCTTTTATTAACAGCCAAGTGGTCCGAATTTGGCTGAATCATCACTTGTTCTGTCTTCTAATTATGCCTCCTTATGTTGCTTATTTATTAGTTAATTCAGTCAAAATTGACTGCAGCTCAATGTCCTTGGGCAAAAATGATATCTCCAAGCATCACTTAAAGTCATCGTTCACTTATCAGAGCCTTCAGTTATCACAGTCTACAACCATGAGCTCAAAATGTCCTCAACCATTACCAACTACTAGTCCATTTCAACGCCCTCGGATATTTTAAAATACTGCGGCCATTATCATAACTTAGCCTTTAGCACCTTGGTCATTAGCATACCTCAGTCATTATTGGATTGTCTGCGAACATTTTGGCAACAAGGTAAAATGCCTATCACACGGCGCAACCGATGAGATGGAAATGTCCGCAGTCTTTTGGCAATTGGTCATTTTCCATATCAACTGGTCAACATATATTGACCGGATTATTTCTTAAACATTTCTTAGCCTTTCTTAGCCGGTTAACCTTTCATTGATTGGATTATTTTTCCCATTCCCTTCTTAACTAGTCAACAGGGTGTTAACCGGTTTCTTCCTCACAATTTATCTAAGTCAACAAAGTGTTGACCGGATATTTTCCTCTCAGTTTATCTTAGTCGGTCAATAGGGCTTTGACTGGATTCTTTCCTTAACCTTCCTCCGCCGGTCAACGGATGCTAACTGGATTCTTTTTCCTTACTAGACCGCCCTGAGATAATTATATAAATGACCATGATTCCAATGATTGTGGGCCTTACAAAAATTGAGTAGAATTAAAAGTTTATTATTTGGGTTATACAAGGAATAATACTCCTTAAAGAAAAAAGAAAGTTTAAGGCTTTCTTAAGTTTTAAATTTTTATAAAAAAATAATTAAAATAATGACCCAACCCATAAATTACTTTTAGTAAAAATTTGTTATTTTTTATTATTAAGCAATACTTATTTAATATATAATATTTATTTAAAAACTGAAATAACTGTTGATTGATTGCACATCATTCGGCCCAATCTGGGTGATATACAAGTATTAACAAGAGTTTTAGGCAATTTAACTGACTCGGTCATCATTTTAATTTTTTTAAAATATTCATATTTAGGTTTTATTTTGGAATATCATTTTAAAAATATTTTTAGGAGACATTATTTATCTAAGTATTAGCTTTTTATCTTCCTAGATAATATTTTTATGAAATTAACAAATATATAAATCTGATGCGACTTAGATTCAGGATTTAAGGAAGTTTAATTAATGCTAAGTCTGAGAGTAAATGATATATTAACTATTGGTATCCCGAATTTACACATCACAATTTGATTGATACGAATATTAAAAGAAAATTGAATTTCCTTCTTCCATTCGAATCATTTTTTCGTTCTCCCCTATCTAGAGACAATTTAGTAAAGAAATAGTATAAAGATGTTCTTTCTAACAGGGGATCTTTATAGCCCTCTCTCCTCCTGGCACACCTGATTAGCTCATTCAGATGAAAAAAACCTATTCTGATCCGTTGCTGCCGATTTGATCCGTTGCGGCCGGTTTGATCCGTTGCGACCGGTTTGATCCGTTGCTACCAGTTACCAGGAACAGCTCTTTCCATGTGTCAAGAAAACCGTAGTAGTTTTCTTGATCCCAAACAACTCTAAGACCCAATGGGCCTTCTTCAGTGGGCCGTTCTTAAAACCAACCCATATATCGTTGTACCCATCACTAGTCCCCCATGTCGGCGGGTTAGAATTTTCAACCGGCGACATGTCCTTTTTGATGGGTCACTCGAGTGCACTTCTTCTAGCATCATGCCGATTTGGACTCTAAATCTAAAAACTTCTACTAACCGATTTGGACTCACGGGGCAGAACTTACTTGAAAACGGAAAAAATATCCTTTCCCAGTTGACTTTTTCAACTGTCTTTTGAATCGAAACCGGCATTGTCCTCTTAATGGTCGATTAGCTTACAGTCTTCTCCAACCGTCTTTAAATAGAAATCGGTAAAAATCAATAATCGGTACAAATTGAAATCGGCATTTCTTCCTGCCGATTTGGACTGAAGTCGGCTGTCAGCCAGCTTGAATTTGAAATCGGCGTTTCTGCTTGTCGATTTGGATTGAAATCGGTTATCAGCTTGGATTTGAAATTGGCATTTCTGCCTGCCGATTTGAATTGAAATCAGCTATCAGCCAGCTTGAAATTGAAACCGGCACTTCCGTTTGCCGATTGGAATTGAAATCGACTATTAGCCAGCTTGAACTTGAAACCGGCATTTTCGCTTGCCGATTTGAATTGAAATCGGCTGTCAACCAGCTTGAAATTGAAACCGGCACTTCTGTTTGCCTATTTGAATTGAAATCGACTGTTAGCTAGCTTGAACTTGAAACCGGCATTTCCGTTTGCCGATTTGAATTGAAATCAGCTATCAGTCAGCTTGAACTTGAAACTGGCATTTCCGTTTGCCGATTTGAATTGAAATCGGCTGTCAGCCAGCTTGAACTTGAAACCGGCATTTCCGTTTGCCGATTTGAATTGAAATCGGCTGTCAGTCAGCTTGAACTTGAAACCGGCATTTCTGCTTGCCGATTTGACTTGAAACCGGCTGTCATCCATTTTGAATTTTGAAATCGTCCAAAGCCCTTAACAGGCTCCCTCGAAGGATGGGCCAAATATTAATTACATACCAGTGAGTAACCCTATCCGGTTCTGCCACATGTGTATCATTATGACAGGCGCGTCAGTTGGCCATCATTCTAAGAAATGGTTCGGAATCGGTGCCAAAATTTGAAATCCATTATAAATCAGGCTCCTCCCATTTCTTGACGTTTCATTTCAAACTCTTCTCTTCATCATGGCTCCTCACGTTCAAGTTCCTCGTGTTCAAGCTCTTCAATCGGTTCTTTCATCTACTGATATAGACTCAATTTATACGGAGTTCAAAATCTGTAAGGAAATACCTTTCTTGGTTCCTTCTGAGAGTGATAAGGTCTGCTCTCCTCCTGATGGATATATCACCATTTATAAAGCCCATCTTAATAGCGGTTTACGTATTCCTCTGGCCTTGGAATTGCGTCAGATTTTTGTGGAAGTTGGAGTCCCCATTGCCAGATTTCACGCTAATGCCATCAGGTATCTTTGCATCTTTTTTCGGCTTCGTGGGCTTACATTGAATATTACAACCATGAAAGTGCTTTTCAAATTTAGCCAAAGTGGAGACTGGATTTCCTTGACACCCCATGAATTAAATATTGGTAGGGTAATTTATGAATCAGTTAAAAATTGGAAGGGTAGGTTTTTCTTTTTGAAGGTTAGCTTTGATTTGGGTTTTTCTATTGGTTAGGGCAATGTTCCGTCATCTTTTTCGGGTAAATTCGAAGATGAAGAGGAAAAAACGGCTCGACAATTTACCGATTTAATTTGGGATAATCTTGACTCGTTTTGTGGCAAGGAGTGCCTCTTTTCTCTTGAAATTCTAACGTTGGCCAAGTGAGAGCCTCGATCGGTGACCACATCAATAAGTAGTCACACCCCGAAACGTCTTAAGAGAAAAATTCAGCAATCCAAAACTAAAAGTTCAACCTCCCGTCGTCGAATGGTTTTGGCCAGTCCAACCTCTTCTTCTACTGATATTGGAGTACCGATATCTGAGAGGATGACTGGAATGAAGAAATCAGTAGGAGAATCTGTTTTACGTTCAATTTCTTCTGCGCCCATTGTGCAAGCGACTATGGAGGTGGCCGAACTGACCTCTAACGTTCAAATACTTGATAGGAATACCGGGTCTAAAATGGCCATATTTGGCAGACTCCCACCTCTCTCCGAAATTTGCAGTGAGCCCAAAACTGAGGAGGCTCCAAGAGCTTTAATGATCAACGATTCCACTCAATCGGCCTATCTTCAAGACCGAATTCAAGAAGCTGCCGTTGCTTCTGAGGTACCTCCTGAGGATATTGCTATTCCTTCCACTGGTCCAGCCAAAGCTCAATCTCAACCTGTTGCCAATCCGCCTTGTTTTGAGAAGGAAACTCGCTGTCCAGAAATTTCAGTGTCCAATCCAACGGAGGTTCAAGATAGAGCTCGCCCAGATTGGATGAACACTCCTGTCTCTTCTTCTCATCCTAGCCCTGGAGGCCATCCTGATCATCCATCCATTTTTACTTCGAGGATGTCTCTGAATGAAATTGCTTTGAATGTGCGTTTTATCCAGGCAAGTTTTAGGTAATGTTGCATTTTTTGGATACAGTCTGATTTTACTGATTCAGACTGACTGACTTTTTTTTTCTTGCAGGATAAAAAGCTAAATGAAATCATGAGAATCGGGATTCATCAACAGAGGCTTTGGATTGGGCATCTTCAGCAAGAAGTTCGAAGCTTGTCTCAGAATCGGGTTGATCCAATAACGCTAGAAGAAATGAAGAATAAAATGGAGGCAGCTATCGCGAAGCCTAGCCAGTACAAGGATCAAAATCTTAATCCTGAATCCGAATTGCAAAAGGCGAGAGATGAGCTCCAATCTTCTAAGCTTCGTCTATCAGACTTCCAAAATGAGTTAACCTATTTAAGTTCTAAACTGCTGATCCGACTTAGACCGGAAGTAGGATCGGCTTTGTCTAACCTTAGTGCAGAGATTCTGAATTGCTTCTGTCATATTGTCCATCCGATTGTTGAATGCTTGCATTATCTCTTCCTACCGGTTTTCCGTCTGGATAACAGCAGGACGTGGGTTACTGATGGAAGTGGCATCTCTTGTAGGAACATTGGTTCGGGTTCTTGTGTTGACAATTTTTCAAAGAATGGGATGGGAAAACTGGCTTTTTGTCAGTTTCCCACAAACGGCGCCAATGATGCAACTTAGATTCAGGATTTAAGGAAGTTTAATTAATGCTAAGTCTAAGAGTAAATGATGTATTAACTATTGGTATCCCGAATTTACACATCACAATTTGATTGATACGAATATTAAAAGAAAATTGAATTTCCTTCTTCCATTCGAATAATTTTTTTGTTCTCTCCGCTATCCAGAGAGAATCCAGTAAAGAAATGGTATGAAGATTTTCTTTTGAAAACGGTTCCCCCCTTCTCTTTCCAACAGAGGATCTTTATAGCCCTCTCGCCCCTGTCACACCCTGATTAGATCATTCAGACGAAAAAAATCGGTTTTGATCCGTTGCTGCCAGTTTGATCCGTTGCGGCCGGTTTGATCCGTTGCAACCAGTTACCAGGAACAGCTCTTTCCACGTGTGAAGAAAATCGTAGTAGTTTTCTTGATCCCAAACAACTCTAAGACCCAATGGGCCTTCTTCAGTGGGTCGTTCTTAAAACCAACCCATATATCATTGTACCCATCAAAATCAATCATGCTCAGTCCAACTCTACCTGATTAGAACAATTGATAATCTTTAACCATTTGGCCTGTTCTAACCTGATTTTGATCATATGTGATCAATAAATAATTCTCAATCTTTATAATTCTTTATATTATAAATAGTTATCTTATATTATTTTTCAATTTCATGTGGTTCCAAGCAGTAAAACTAGAATTAGGCATAGAATTCAAATTCTAATTCCAATTCTAAGGTCCATTTCCACCCTCCAAATAGGGACCTTATGCAATTTTGAATTAGCTTATTTTAGTATTTTTGTAATTTTTGGATTTTTTTTTATTTTCGTATTTTTATTTGGGAAATTTATAGAGATATTTTAAATATTATAAGGATATTACTAGTGTAAGAGGTTTTACTAGATTTTTTATGTTTAATTGCTTTCCTTTAGAGGTTTCTCTTTTCCTAGCTATGTAGTTTATGGGTAGGAGCATTTTAATCAATTCTATTAGAGTTGATTAATAAATTGAATTTTGTTTTTGATTGGTTGAATGGTTCTGCTCAGGTGGTATTTGTGGTTTATGTTTTTATTTATATAATTGGGCATGCATGATTCTAAGACATTTGCCAGCCAATGAAGTCTTAGTATTAGTTTGTGGCCTAAATTAATGTAGACCATGATTACTAGTGGGGGATATTGCACTTCTTATTTGATATACGAAGAGTTCAAGTTGATTTTAGTTCTAGTCATAAGAATCTCAATGCCTTGCTAGAAACAATAGGTAACTCGAATTCCTTGAATTTACAACGCGAGATGGGCTATGGAGGTGTATCCCTAATGTGTTTTTCAAGTCCCTAGAATCTAGTCTCGATAATGTCCATTTGGTAGCTTATGCAAGTTTTAGAGATAGTGCCGACATGCTTGCCTAAATTTATGCTACACATCTTTTATACAGCCCTTAGTCCTTAGGCTATCAACAAGGTGAGATTTTCATACCATGTGTAGCACAACGAACACAGCTGCTAACCGTACTATGAAATATCTTCTCCCTATCTTATCTGATACTCTCATTTTCATTTGATATTGCTAATTCAAATTTAATCACCTTTTTACATGTCATTCCCACAATACTAATTTCAACACAAAGCAGTAGTAAGAATTATTTCTTTAGTGTTGCTCATAAAACAGCTAGTTTTTCTATAGAGTATGCTATTGCTATCAGTGTTATTCTTCACTATAAACTAGCATAAAGTGATTAGTTTTCAATTTAGTATCGAAGTTAATTAATTTCTACTAATGTGTTATGCTGTAATGATAGGGAGCATAGACCTTGTAATGCCCAATTTTTATTTGATTTGATTTGGTATTATCAATTTATTTTGGATTTATTTTTAAATATATTGAAATAAATTGTATATTATAAATTTAAAGGAAATTTGAAGCATGGAAGCAGCTTTGCCGCTTGAGATATGCTTGATGCATGCTCATGTGCGGATTCCAGTGTGGGCACACCTAAAGTGGCACTCGAGCGCGGATTCCAGTGTGGGCACACCTAAAGTGGCACTCGAGAGGATTCTAGTGTGGGAATGCTCGTGAGGCACCTGAGGTGATGCTTGTGCGCCGATTCGACTATATAAAGGACAGCGCGCACTATTTTAGTTATTTTGCGTAGGAAAAAGAGAAAGGAGAGAGAAAGAAAAGGAGAATGAATAGAGAGGAAGAGGTGAAGAGGTATTTTGAGGGATCTTTTGGCCAGATTTATTAGTTTGAATGTTAAGGTAAGTATCCTTATACCCTAATTTTGGTATATTTTTGTTTTTGTCTAGTTTTATCTATATTGGTAAATTCAATATACATGCATGTCATTTTACTTATCCCTACTTTGTCTATTCATGAATGCATCTAGACTTATCGGAGGATTTGAGATTTTGTTTCAATTTTGCAAATATTTGAGAATTTTTCTTGTTTTGTGAAAAATAGGTAAATATTTTAAGCTATTATATTTATATATAAGTATATTTATAAAGAAAATGTTTTAAAAACTTACATATGGGCCATGCATGTAGTATCCATATATTATCCTTTGGGTTGGGCTCTTTGTTATATGAATTGATATGTGTACTTTCTTTTAGGGTGAAAAGTTTTGTATTTGACCTTTTCGAGGGAAAACTTTATACTTTTTTTGTCTAATAGGAGAAATTTTATGATATGTGATATAGTGACCCTCATCGATTATGTTTTTATGAGAATCATCGTAAAGAATTGAACAGAATTAATATATTTAGAAGTCTTAATATATTAGACAGACTTGAGGAGTGCACTTGTTCCACGGGTGGCAAAAGATAGTGGCTTTGTCCCTATCTATATGGAAAATATATAAACGGCCCTGCCTACGGGCCAAAATAGTAGTCATATAGCCTAAGGTTATTGGGAGTAGAAGTAACTCTTCCTCAATTTTTTTGGTCTTTGTTTCTCCAATTTGTGCATATTTTATATTTTTGATATATTTTACCTGCGTAATTTGGATTTTGAGATTTGCAGGTTTTGTCCACAGTCGAAATTCAGTTGGTTTCATACACTTGAAATTTTGGTACTCGTTTCAGATTATTCTTTTGAATATGAGATCACATTCGGGCTTTTAATGATTTGACATATTAGATATTTGGATTTAGGCTTTTATATATATTTTTTTATTGATTCAATACTTTATTCTGACTTTGGACGTATGGCTTGTTACATTATATTATTTATTAATACTTATTGAGTATTTGACTCATATTTTTTTACTTATCTCTTCAAATTAGAGAGCTACGGGTGTCTTGCGGGGAGCTCGGATGCAAATTGATTTAAGTCTTGTTCATATTAGTGAGTATCAGCTTTGTATTCGGATTGTATTCATATTCGATATATTTTTGGCATTTTGTTTGGGACAACAGTTGGGATGTGATAGTGTGTTGTATCGTTAAAGAGATAATGTTCAAATTATTCGATTATTTGAATATTTGTGACATTTGATTTATTTTAGATCGATGATTTTGTTTGTATTGTGAATTGCCATTCTTCCTTACGATACTTTGGAGTAGGTTGTAATTATTTAATTATCTTGATAGGTCGTCCAGATAGATCATGCGAATGAATGACATTATTATTTATTATTATTCTAGTTATGGTTGGACTGTTGGAGAAGTTATTAGATCACGCCCGGATTTGGGGGTTTTATTTTGGTTATTATTTTAATTTAATTGGGATTTAATTTTGTGAGTAATAATTATTTTCGGATATTATTACAACCTGCTTGATTCAAGGCCGTGATAGGGAATGATATTAGATAAGAGTCTTAAGGAGATGTATTTTGGGTCAATTTTGAAAAACTAATTGCTTGAATATTTTGGCAGATAACAGAGGTTCAAGATGTGGAGGATTGGGTTTGAGCGATGAGGTTGATAACCTTGTGATGATGGGTCGCATGAGTGATATTATGGATCACATGATACAATGGTAAGATGAAGAATTAGCCGCCAGAGGAGAATGGGTAACGAGGCGCGCAGTAGGATGCCCTTTGACTGCTTCAAGAATGAACATGCCTTGAAATTTTTGGGAGAATTTATTCCTAACAAAGCGAAAAATTGGATTCAGCGAGTGGAGGTATTTGAAGTGATCGATTGCCCAGATGAGGACAAAGTGAAATTTGCTATGTATAAAGTTGGTAGGAGAGGTGAGCCGGTGGTCGGCCACTCAATGTCGAGTTTTGGAAATAGACAATGAGAACACTTCGTGGGATGTGTTTGTGGAGTTATTTATGGAGAAATTTTTCTCGTCTAGTATCTGAGAGATTAAGGAAGATGAGTTCAGCCGCTTGAAACAAGGAAACAAAGCGCTTTGTTGAGATTTTTTTGAGGATTATAGTACCATTAATACGTTTGACTCAAAAGTGAACGATCTTTCTTTGGGACGAAGATTGTAAAGGGAGTTTTCAAGAGTTGAAGGATAGATTGACTTCAGTGCCGATATTATCGATTCCAAATGGATCGGGAGGTTTCGTGATTTATTGTGATACTTCGAAGAAAAGTTTGGGTTGTGTGTTGATACAACGTGGTCGGGTGGTGCCTTATAGGTTAGGGTAGTTGAAGGTTCTCAAACAGAATCACCCTACCCATGTTCTAGAATTGGCGGCTGCAATTTTTGTATTAAAAATTTGGAGGCACTATTTATATGAGAAAAAATTCGTGCTATATTTTGATCATAAGAATTCGAAATATTTGTTCTTGCAGAAAGAATTGAATATGCAACAACGTAGGTGGATAGATTTATTAAAAGATTGTGATTGTGAAATCTAATATCAACTAAAGAAGGCGAACGTAGCTGCCAATACTTTAAGCCGGAAGTTTTCGAGTGTGATGGCCCATATGATGATTAAGGAATGGGAGATGTTGGATCGGATGAAAAGTTATGCTATTCTCTTTTATTTCTAAATGTCGAGTATAATTTTATCATATTTTTAAGTGCAATTTGTGATTTTGAAAAGGATCAAGGAGACTCAAATGAGCGATCCGTATTTAATGGTGATTGTCGGAGATTTGGGCAATGAATCACGGGCAGATTTCAATGTATGGGTGGATGGAATTCTTTAATTTTAGGATAAAAGTAGCATACCCAATATCGAGGAGTTAAACGAAGAAATTTTGAATGAGGCCTATAGGTCCAAGTATACAATTCATTCAGAGGTGAACAAAATGTACCAAGATATGAAGTGGATTTTTAGTTGCAAAATATGAAGAAAAAAATTGCAGCATATGTGGTTAGGTACATTATGTTCCAACAAGTTAAATTCAAGTATGGGAAGCCTCCGAAATTGGTATACCCTCAATCAATTCCTAGTTGAAAATTGGAACTTATCATGATAAATTTTAGTTTGGGTTTGCCTAGGACGATGAGTAATTTGGATGCTGTTTGGGTGATTATGGATAAGCTGACAAAGTTGGCTCACCTTTTGCTGGTTTGGACGACGTTTTCAAGAGATCGCTTCGCACGTCTGTACATTAATGAGATTGTAAGATTGTATAATATTTCAACTTCAATAGTTTTCGATCGTAACCTGAAGTTTGTGTCTAAGTTTTAGGAAAGTTTGTATAAGGTGTTGGGTACCAAGTTAAAGTTTAGTGTGGCATTTCATCCTCAAATAGATGGTCAATCAGAGAGAAGTATTCAAATTTTGGAAGATATATTGAGAGCATCGATTTTGAGATGAAAGGAGTTTTGAGATAATTATTTATCATTGGCTTAATTTGCAGATAAATAGTTATCTATCAAATATCGATATGGCCCGTTTTGATGCTTCATACGGATGGAGATGTAGGTCTCCTATTAATTAGGTGAAGATTGGAGATTGTAAACTTTTGGGTCTCGATATTATTCAGGACACATTCGATAAGATCAAGATTATTCGGGATCGTTTGGTTATTGCCTAAAGTCGTCAAAAGAGTTATACCGATAGAAGGAAATTTGATTTAAGGTTTGAAGTGAGTGAACATGTATTTCTAAAGATGTTTCCTAAGAGAAATCTCGAGGTTTGGAGTAAAAGGCAAATTGAAGCCAAGATTCATTGGGCCATATGAGGTCTTGCAGCGAAATGAAGACATGGCCTATAGGTTAGTTTTGCCTCTAAGTTTGGTGGATTGTCATGATGTCTCCTATGTTTTTGTACTAAGAAAATACGTGTATAATTGTGACGTCCCGTATCCCAACCGAAAACCAGCAAGGGTCTGGCTTTAATACGGACGTCGGACCAATATAAAGTTTGCTCAACAATAAAATCCATTCCTAAAAAAATTCAAAACATCATTTAACATCACACAATCATCACACAGGATCCAAAATTGCCATAATATTATGTGGCTCCAACATTGGGTCTCTAGACACCTTGTCGGAACAGAGAGATGCCGCTAATACCCTGCAATCTCATCACAAGACCTGCAAAGTATACCAAAATCTAACAGAATACTCCATCCATCTAAGCATGGGCCTACTAACTTGCAATACAAAGAATTATACATATACATCCTTCCTACCCCAAAAGAATAACTGTACCAAAAATGCAAAAGAAACATTCCAAAATACATCATATAACATTTCCAGCTCTCAAACTAGCATTAGTCCTTCAATTCCGCTCGTCGGGCAAGAACTCGTATTGTCCATCTCGAGGTTAGTAAAAACAGCAAGGGGTGAGTTAATGCTCAACAAGACAATAAAATATCTAAGAACATGCAATTCATATTCGAAACATAACGATATATATATATATATAATGATATATAATGAAGAAAAATGACAATGACTAATTTTCAAAACATGTGTAAAAGGTTAAACTTTCATAAAACCATTCAATTCTTTTATTTCATACATGATTTCTTATCTGATTAAATTATATTAAGATAGGCCAAAATATACTATCTGATGAACATCCTAGGTCTAAATTCTTAACTTCTTATTTTCTTCTTAAGCCCAAAATTTCATAGTTCTTACTCTAGGAGAACGGTTCATAGCCGTAGCTTATGGCTGACGCCCATAGCTTAATTGCAGAATATCCCCCTTCTTATCCTTGATCATGAAGCATATATTTTTATGTTCTCCAAACTTAGGCCTTCAAAAAATTTCCATCACATGCATAACATTACTTTAAAGCTTCCGATCACAATTCCTTTATAAGCCATTCGATTATAATTTTCGAAATATATACAATTTAACATATTTAACGTACATGCGGTCAAATATCATTATTCACATCCGATAATATTTTGGAATACATAAAATTAACATATATAAAATATGTGCATAAACCCCAAATTTACAGAGTACCTGCATCCATCAAACTAGAATTATGAATTTCTAAAGCCAAATCGTACATAATTTTATAATTAATTTGGGTAAAACCAAAGGGGCACGGGTTAGGATTCTGACGAACATAATTTCATATAAAATTACCAAATCGTATATCCTATCGATAAATTAACATATACAAGATATAAGTAATGATATTTTAGTCTCAAATTAGGCAAAAGCCCCAAAAATCCCGAAAAAAAAAGGTTCAGTCACGGATGAACAATACTGGCGAGGGTTAGGGTTTCGGGATTGCTCAAATACTGTGTAAAACTCACAAATTGGATATGAAATTAATATATATACATGCATATATCATGGGTAACACGAAATATAAATTAATCGGGTATCGGAATAAGGATACCGATGAAAATGAAACAAAGGTGCAAGAAAATGAAAGAAGAGGGTATGGATGCACTTACCTTGACCCGATCTATTACTCTTCTAACTAGCTCGTGGTCGGAATTGAACCCGAAAGCCTCTATTTCCTCCTCATCTCCTTCGCACGGTTCCTCTCATCATCGACTGGCCTCCTGCATGCGGCTGCCACTTCTCCGCCTCTCATGTAGCTGCCGTAACCTTGCCCACGAGTTGCCGTCGCTCCCGCTGTCCACTGAGGTTGCCGCCGCTCCTAGCGAAACCCTCCTCTCTCTCTCTCCTCTTCCCCCCGGAACCCTCGCCCAAGCCTCTGCCTCCTTTCCATCTGCTTTTGTTTATTATTATTATTATTATTATTATTATTATTATTATTATACCATTTCTTATATTCAAAACCCAAATCGATACTTGGTCGCACCTTGGGTACCGGCCTAACAAATTTAAATATCCTCCAAAATTTTTAATATTTAATTAATTTTTATTACACACAAACTACCCCAAATAATAAATAAACTCAATTAAATTAGATAAAAATTCGGGATATTACATTCACCCCGCTTATAAAAATTTCGTCCTTGAAATTTAACGAATCTCAAAATTCAACAATTGGGAAGAATCATTCAGAATTCCTTCTTCACAATCCTATATCACATCCTTGATCAAATGACTTATTTTAGAATGTCTTAACCAAATGAATCATTCTAATTCCCAACATCTCATGTTTCCAATCCAAATCTGGGTTAGAACTTTATCATAAGACAAATTCCAAATTTTCAAAACTGCTTAACCTAATCACTTACTGATTTCCTCAGTCATCGGTACAAGAGAGACTTCATGACAATCCACCAAATCTAAAGACAACCTAGATTATATTGGCTATTCTTCCGACTTAATTTAATACCTCAAACGAACCAATGAACTTCCACTTCAATTCATTCCAAGCCTTGAAAATGATCGATCACATGGAATCTCAATATCATTCTGAAATCTTTTGGTCATGGGCCCACATGCTACCGCTACGCTACTCTGATTAATTATTTACTTATACATTAAAATCAACTACAATTCTTGTCCATTGATTCATAGGAGACCTAGGTTACACAGTAACTATAGACCCAAGAAAATCCTAAAGATATCGATACAACCTCAAATTATCACCAAATTTCGAAACTTGAATTCTTAATAACTTATTATTCAAATACCCAAAACCTCAATTGTTCTAACGACCCTGAAGCAAAACTACAAGGACTTCTCATCTTATGATTCCGTAACTGTTCTGCTCCCAGTACAATTCTGTCTCCCAAATCAGAAGCACAGCATTCCATTAGCCCAGATATTAAAACTTCACAATTCCTATGAAATATTGAAAATATCTTAAATCTAAAGACTCCCAGTGCTAACTCCAACCCATAGGTGGAGTAATTCCGATCATGGATTTTTCATCCACTTAACCGAAGGGCAACCATCCATATACGATGTAGGAAAAACATAATTCCTAAATCTTCCTCGAAAGTATCACATTCTATTATAATTCATTGGAACTATCAGGAATCAACCCAAACGACATGGTTAATAGTCTATCCTTCATTCCCCGAAAACTATCTTCATGTATCTCATTTCAATGGATACCGATCGCTTCTAAGCCAAACGCCCAAAGAACATTGCAAAACCCTGAGGAACATTTTCGTGACATCAATCAGCCTTTCCCAAATGAGCGATCGCCCAAATTCTACAAGGCCACATTCAAGCTATCGAAAGAATTATATGCCCAACATAACACTTTCCCGAACCAAACTTATATTCTACCCAATTAAACACACGGCCAATAGCCTTCTTGGTCCAAGATACAGTTCTCAAACAGAGTTCATACATCCCCAAGGTCCTATGAATTCCTCGATAAGGCCTTTACCAAAATTGACCTAAATGTAGCTGAAAGATCCACTCTATTAAATCCACTGAAATACCAATAAACCTTCTAACCTAGATGGCATTATTGGAATTTGTAACAGCCATATCTTTATCCCGAATGCTGCCATGGCTCAATTCTCAATAATTCACAATTAACAATACTCTAGATACAGATCGACCTTGGAAAACACCAAGCTCTTGCAAAAAAAATCAAACGATTTACCTACTTATTCCCAGAGCCCATTTATCAAACTATTCATGTTACGGACAACCTAAATTTCAATCATCCAAAAATAACCTTATCGATTCATCTTACCTACCTCAAAGGTTCTAGAGTATCCTACAGCGGTACCAAACTGATGCTTCCTTGGCTCAGTATGGAATCCTTAAAGATCAGTGTCGATTTTGACATAACTTTGAATTACCGATCAAAAGATCAATCACCTAATCTTCTTTCCAAAAACATCCTCAAATATACACATGACCAAAACTTCTCAGTAACCACAAAATGACCTCCAGATGTGGCCTCATATGCTAAATGAACTTGGCGCAGTCCTCATTAAATGACTTGCAGACAAAACGATACTAATTTTCTAATACCTCGATTGACTCTGACTCATACTCAAAACTTCACAACCTAATTGCAAGATGTAACATCCTTACCAATCCAATTCACACTAGCATTGCGGCTCGCCAACCAAATACCACTAAATCGGATCAAAGCTTGATGCCTCTGAACAAATCAATTTAGCCTAGCCAATTATATCTATGGACCCAAGAAAATATCGTAGACCTCTATACCAATAGTATCAAGTCTAGATCCTTAAATAAACGAATAAATGTAGGAATCACAAATAAAATATAGATTTGGGATCTCAAAACGATATGTGCTACATTATCAAATATTCGAATCTTACTTTTCATCACGGTAGACGACACATCCACATTTTGTGCCATCACCCCAAAACTCCAATCCAAGGCACTGGATTTCTTCACTGTCCGGCCATGAATAAGGACAATTTGAAATATGCTTCCAAAATCTCATTGGGAAGATATTTATCTATAAAAACATCTATAAACATATACCACGATATATCTTTATTATCCCGTACATTGGGTCACCGCAACTAGACAATCAAACCTAGCTTCTAATTCTAATTAAGTTCTAATCTCAATCATTAAAATTAGGATGACTAAAACTATCTAGTCTAGCTTAATTATTCTATACCTTTATCTACTTATCCAATCTATCTTACTCTAACCTAAGCTTCCGTATAAGATTCAAATCAGACCTAAGGCATCTCTTCTCTGAAATCACCTGTGATGTCCCATATCTCAACCAAAAACCGGCAAGAGACGTCAGACCAATATAAAGCCTGTTCAACAATAAAATCCAATCCCAAAAAAATTCAAAACATCATCCAACATCACACAATCATCACATAGGATCCAAAATTGCCACAATATTATGAGGTTCCAACATTGAGTCTCTAAACACCTTGTTGGAATAGAGAGATGCCGCTAATGCCCTGCAATCTCATCACAAGACCTACAAAGTATACCAAAATCCATCAGAATACTCCATGCATCTAAGCGTGGCCTACTAACTTACAATACAAAAGAATTATACATATGCATCCTTCCTGCCCCAAAAGAATAATAACTGTACCAAAAATATAAAAGAAACATCCCAAAATACATCATATAACATTTTCAGCCCTCAAACTAGCACTAGCCCTTCAATTTTTCTTGTCGGGCAAGAACTTGTGCTGTCCATCTTGGGGTTACTAAAAACAGCAATGGGTGAGTTAAAGCTCAGTAAGGTACAAAAATATCTAAAAACATGCAATTTATATTCAAAATGTAATGATATATACATATGAAGATGTGCAGGAAAAAATAACAATGACTAATTTCTAAAACATGTATAAAAGGTTAAACTTTCATAAAGCCATTCAATTCCTTTATTTCATGCATGATTTCTTATCTGATCAAATTATACTAAGGTAGGCCAAAATATATTATCTGATGAACATCTTAGGTCTAAATTCTTAACATGTTATTTTCTTGGAAATTCTGCTCTTAAACTTAAAATTTCATAATTTTCACTCCAAGAGAACGGTTCATAGCCATAGCCCATGGCCATAGCCCATGGCCGAAACCCATGGCCAAAGCTCATAGCTTAATTGCAGAATATCTCCCTTCTTATCCTTGATCATAAATCATATATTTTCATATTCTCGAAACTTAGGCCTTCACAATATTTCCATCACATGCATAACATTAAAGCTTCTAATCACAATTCCTTCATAAACATATTTAACGTACATGCCGTCAAACATTATTATTCACGTCTCACAATATTCCAGAATACATAAATTTAACATATATAAAATATATGTGCATAAATCACAAATTTACAGAGTACTCGCATCCATTAAGCTAGGGTTATGAATTTCTACAGCCAAATCGTGCATAAATTTATAATTAAGTCAGGTAAAACCAAAGGAGCATGGGATAGGTTTCCGACGAACATAATTTCACCTAAAATTATCAAATCGGATATTCAATCTATAAATTAACATATAAAAGATATAGGTAATTATATTCTAATCCCAAATTAGGCAAAAGCCCCAAAAATCCAGAAAAAAAAACTTCGGCTACAGATGAACAGTACCGGCGAAGGTTACGGTTTTGGGATTGCACAAATACTGCGCAAAACTCACAATATTCATGCATATATCATGGGTAACACGAAATATAAATTTAATCGGGTATTTGAATGAGGATACCCAATGAAAACGAAACAAAGGTGCAAGAAAACGAAAGAGGAGAGTATGGATGTACTTACCTCGACCCTATCTATCACTTTTTTAACTGGCTCGTAGTCGAAATCGAACCTGAAAGCCTCGATTTCCTCCTCATTTCCTTCGCACGGTTCCTCTCCTTGTCGACCGGCCTCCCGCACGCAATTGCCGCTGCTCCACTTCTCACATAGCCGCCGCCACCTTGTCCACAAGCTACCGCCGTCCACCGCAGTCGCCGCGGCCCGAGGCGAAACCCTCCTCTCTCTTTCCTCTTCCCCCCAAAAACCTTGCCTGAGCCTCTGCCCTCTTCCCTTTTTTCCTTCTGCTTTTGTTGTTTGTTATTATTATTATTATTATTATTGTTATTATATATATGTATATATATTTTATACCATTTCTTATATTCGAAACCTAAATCGATACTCGAGCGACAAAATAGACGCACCTCGGGTACCGGCCTAACAAATCCAAATATTCTCTAAAATTTTATAATATTTAATTAATTTTTATCACACCTAAATTACCCAAAATAATAAATAAATCTAATTAAATCAGCTAAAAATTTGGGATATTACAATGATCCTTTGCATGTGATTGAATACAAAGCATTGTAGATTGATGAGAACTTGACATATGTTGAAATCCCGATTCAAATTTTAGATATAAAGGATCCGGTACTACAGATTAATAGAATTCGTTTGGTTAAAGTGTTTTGGAAGAACCATTCAATGGGAAAAAGTGGTATGCGAACGTGTGAATGAAGTTCTGGTGAAATACCCCTGCTATTCGAGTTTTGAGGTACGTAAATTTTGATGACAAAATTTTGATGAGGAGGGGAGAGTCGCAATACCAAATTTTTGCTTGATTTAATTTGATATTATCATTTTATTTTAGGTTAATTTTTTAGTATATTGAAATAAATTATATATTGTAAATTTAAAGAAAGTTCAAAGCATAGAAGCTGTTTTGACGCCTAAAGCAAGCATGATACACTCTCGTGTGGAGATTCCAGTGTGGGGGCACCCGACGAGCGCTTTAGGTGGCGCTAAAGCACAAATTCCAATGTGGGAGCAATCGAAGGGCACCCGAGGTGACACTCTTACACTGATTCTGCTATATAAATGATAGTGTGCATTGTTTCATTTTGAGTGGGAAAAAGAGAAAGGAGAGAGAAAGAGAAGGAGAATGAAGAGAGAAGAAGAGGAGGAGAGATATTTTGAGGCATCCTTTGGTCAAATTTGTTAGTTTGGAGGTTGAGCCAAATATCCCTATATCCTATTCTTGGTCTACTTTTGTTTCTATCTAGTTTTATCTGTATTGGTGGATTCAATATACATGCATGCCATTTACTTACCTCCACATTGTCTATTTGTGCATGCATGTAGATTTATCGGAGGATTTGAGATTTTGTTTCGGTTTTGCAAATATTTGAGAATTTTGCTTGTTTTATGAAAATTGGTAAATGTTTCGAGCTATCATATCTATGTATAAGTATATTTGTAAAAAAAAGGTTGTAAAAACTTGCATATGGGCCGTGCATGTGGTATCCATACATTGTGTTTCAAATCGGGCTCGATCTTCGTTATGTGATTCAATATGTGTACTTTCTCCTAAGATTGAAAGCATTATGCTTGACCTTCCGGAGGGGAAGCTTCGTACCTTTTCCACCAAATAGGAAAAGTTTAGTGATATGGATACCCTCTCCGGTTGTGTTTTTATGGGAATTATTGTAAAGAATTAAACAGAATTAATATATTTGGACGTTCTAATATATTAGACAGATTTAAAAAATGCATACGTTTTATGGTGGTAAAAGATAGTAGCTTCGTCCCCATCTATAGGAAAAAATATGTAGACGGCCTTGCTTGTAAACCTAAATAGTAGTCATGTAGTAGGTTACCAGGAGTAGGAGTAACCCTTCCTCAAGTTAGTTTTTCGGTCTTCAGTTCTCCAATTTGTACATATTTTATATTTTCGATATGTTTTACCTGCATAATTTGGATTTTGAAGTTTGCAAGTTTTGCTCGCATTTGAGATTCTATTGGTTTCGTACACTTAGAATTTGTTATTCGTTTCAGATTATTTTTTTGAGTACGAGACCATATTTGGACTTTTGATGGTTTAACATATTAGATATTTGGATTTTGGCTTTTACAAATTTTTGGTTTTTTAAGTCGTTACTTCGTTCTGATTTTAGACATATGGTTTGTTACATTGTATTATCTACTGATACTTATTGAGTATTCAACTAATATTTTTATTGCTTCTTATCCCTTCAAATTAGAAAGCTAAAAGTGTCTTGCACGAAGCTTGAACGCAAATTGATTGAAGTCTTGTTCATATTGGTGAGTATCAACTTTGTCTTCAGATTGTATTCATATTCGATATATTTTTGGTATTTTGTTTAGGGCAATAGTTGGGATGATGATAGTATATTGTATCGTTTAAAGACAATGTTCAAATTACTCGATTATTTGGATATTTGTGACATTTGGTTTGTTATGGATCAATAATTTTGTTTGTATTGTGGGTTGCCATCATTCCTTACAATACTTTAGGGTAGATCATAATTATTTAATTGTCTGGATGGGTCATCCGGAAAGACCTTGTGAATGAAAGATGGTATTATTTTTTATTATTATTCTTGTTATGGTCAAACTATTGGATAAGTTGTCAGGTCATGCTTGAATTCGGGGCTTTTGTTTTGGTTATTATTTTAATTTAATTGGGATTTAATTTTATGAGTAATAATTATTATGGAATATTATTAGAACCTGCTTGGTCCAGGGCCAAGACAGACCTTGGCCAAGGCTACTCCATCTGGAGAGAGGCTCATCCACAAGAAAGCTGTGATTGTAGTACTAGTAATGTTCGGTGGATAGCTTCTTCAATCCTTTCTCCACGTGTGAAAATTCAATTGATGACTTGGTTTCACAATTTATGGAAGCTGTTCCATTGTCCAAAAGCAGGACTGATGGCTGTCCCCAGAAAATTTTCTTCCAAGCCTTATTATACATGTAGTCTGACAGAAAAGAATCATCAATAAGCCTCTGTGGAAAGGTTGAAGAATTCAAAAGTGGGCATCCAGATATGCAAAGAGGGAGAATTTTAATGATATACTCGTGTCACAATATATGATTCTAGACCATCTGCCTAGGCGGTATGATCAAATCCAGAAGGCAAAATATGTATTAGTTTTTGAGTTATTTCCTAAGTTGCAAATGAATCCTCTAAATATAGAAAGTTGCAATCAAGTGTTTTTATGAAATTTCTGTTTCAATCCAGTACCAGTGAAATTTTTGCCAAACTCTACTGGAATAGTCTTAAGACACTATCCTGCCTATGGTTTCTTCTTCCGTGTCAAATATGGGCCACCTATTGTGGTGCAAGTTTGCAAATGAGAATTTGTGACATCAAATGCTCTATCTGTAAGCATAATAAAAATGGAGAATCCTGCGAGTTGGAGTACTACATTTTAAAGTAGGCTCACATTTGTCAAAGAAGCCAACCAACAATTGAGTTGTTATTACGTGGCCAAGTCTGGCGACCAATTGCTGAATTTCATCAGAAGTGCTATCAAAATACTTCATTGAACTAGAACTTAATTTCGCAGCTTTCTACATTTAGAGGACTAGCAACAATTAGGGTAAAAATTCAATAAGGGTGTCTTTTTCTTTTCTTCAACCTCCCCCCCCCAAATAATAATAATAATAATAATAATAATAATAATAAACTGTGGTTATGTTGTTTGAACCATGTTCAAAACTTTCAGATGTCACAATGCCCTGCAGAAGGCCTTGGAATCTCAAAACGCAGAGTGAATATCAATAGCAAATGGTAGTATGAGCTGCCTGTAGAAGCCATTTTTATTGCCAACTTGAATTTGCTTGTTATAATAACTAGATGGTAGATATTGTGGTTGAATGCCTGTCCTTGATTGTGTCCAAAAGTTTCGAATAAAATTGAATGGCATTTGAAGTTCATTTATGGTGACATGGCCATTTCTGTTCTGGACAATATAGAGTTCCCTCCATCATTTGGAAAATCTCTGCTGCAGCCTGTTGTTTTATTCAGCACCCATGGAATAGACTCTCTATAAAAGGTGATCTGGTGCACTAAGTTCCCAGACCATGGGTTTAGGAAGGGTCGAATGAAAACTTTGCATACTGGTTGTTTTGTGGTTTGAAAACTTGACATCCATAACATAATGGACTATCATTAACATTGTGCTAAATGCAAGATAGCTATGGACTTCCATTTGTTGAATTCATCTGTCTTGTAGTAGGATCACCCTTGCTTTGTGTTCTGGAAATCATGAGGTCTCAATTCCTTAGTTTTGAAAATTTGTTTACGTAAAATAAAATTGTACTGTGCTTATACTTTGTTTTCTTCATCATCACATGGGATTTATTTTTAGTGGCTGTTTATTTGTTTTCATCAGTCAACCAAACTACTGAATTGAATTCTGCCATGCCTTGGAGACATACTTTGAGGGTGTGAATATGCATTCAATGGTTACCTGCATTTGTACTTGATGATAATTGAGGTATGTCATATTTTTTTTTCCATCAATAATAATTCATTATTTGTAAATAAATCGCCAATAATTGCGTGCTCATCCACTGAAGTAGAGTACTTGTTAAGACTGGTACATGCATGAAACTGGCTTAAATTGATGAAATAAATGTGTACAACACTTGTATATATATAGGAGCACCTTCTCTGCACATGTACTACTATCTTTCCGGTAGTTTCTCAGCTCGCTCACAACCCTTCGCTAGTTGCCCCTCCTATATGTGCTTCCCCCTAATCTTGCCTGTCTATTCTCCCTCTTCCTTTTAATTCTGCCTCAATCCTGATGAGTTGCATGCCAGTAAGCAAGCTATCTCAATTAGTGTTGAAGTAGACAACCGATTCTATAATAGTAGATTGTCAATACAAAATCTTAAAATCTGTGAGATCTTACCATGTCTGAGTACCCGATTAGCTGCAGTGAAAGTGGGGTTGATTTGGATTATGTATACACCTATAAAGTAAGCTTTTGGCAAACGTGAGGTCTAGTTAAGTGCAGGAGATTCCAGATCATACTATCGTGCTGCCTTTCATCTGCTTACATGAGTCATTCTCCTCAATTGCCTTTTTATTCATGACTTAGGTGTCGGCATTGTGGGAAGGGAAAGAAATAGAAAATAGGATAGGAAACGGGAAAGAAGTTGATATTACTAGAGAGTATGAGAGTATGAACGACAATCATAATTTTTTAATATTAAATCAATTCATCAATAACTAATCAAACAATAAAATTAGGTTCAGATGGGTATGCCAGTAACAGGCTGGCCCACAAAGGAGGAAACAACCCAAATTCACACGGGATCCATTTACACTTGGACGGTCAATGCTGCCATTGATGGGACGAAAGGCTGGTGAACAGCAAGGGCCTAAGAGCAGGACGGCCCATTTGAACTCAAGATGGTCAACGCATCCGTTGACCAGAGAAGTGACCAATTGACCGATTGAGGACCAGACCTCACGCGGCCCTAGCCCAAATTGGTCCATGTGTCAGTCCTCAAGCTACAATGATCATCTCCCCTAATTTTGCACACCTTCAAAGAAGATAAGCTTTCCTGTAACAGTTACCTCCAGAATCAAGACGTATGAAGGCACCAGGATTCGCTTCCTGTCTGCTGGAAACCCTAGTGGTTACAGAACGTAAAAGGAAGGGAATCACCCCATCGACCGTTACAGTAATAAAGGCACCTATGCCATGAAAGATAACAATCTCTAGCAAAGCACAGGGATCAAGCTTCTCTAAATAAAGAATGCAGCCTAGGGCCATGGCTATAAAAGGCCATGGAAGCTCTCTTCATTGGCATCGCTTTCTCCACGCATAAAAGCCCTCAAGCAAGTACAAAGCTCCCACACTTTCAATACTCAAGAAAGTCTACGCTCTCTCTCTTTCTCTCTCTCTCTGCTACTAGTTCTCAACGAACTCAGTACTGAGAGATCTTGTTCCTCACGAGTAGCCAAAGCCTCTCTATCTACGAGAGCAATCCCTCTCCCACGAACACTCTACGCATTCACATTGCATCTCTTTGCATCCACCTTCTACCTTTGAAGGCTGCTTACTAATTTAAGCGTCGAAGTATTTTCGATGGGACAATATCCTACCGTCACCTGACTTCTTGTTCGTAGTTGTGATGTGCAGGATCTAGATTTAGTGGATAAAGTCGGACTTAGACGAATAACTTGACCTGAATCTGTTCGAAATTTAGATTCATAACACATCATTAGCACCGTTTGTGGGAAACTTACAAAAAGCCTACCACTTTTCATCTCTACCACCATTTTCAGTCTTGTCTTCCAAGTCAGTCAGAATGGTAAATGCTAGAGTACAAGCTAGCGGTCCCGCTAGAAATGAGACCTCACCCGACTAGGACCACTCTACTGGTAACCTAGTCAACAAGATGCCCGGACCATTCTTCCAGAACCTAGTAGAGCAAATAAGCAATATGAACCAAATGCTCTAGATGCACTGTGCCTACCAGAAAAGACAAGGCAGGGGGCTCCATCCTCTGCAGTTCTTGTCTCGACCCCCAGGAGGGGAGGCTAGAAGAAGCTGGCCAAGAAAACCACGAGGTCAGGCAACACTCAAGCTTCGGAGGCCTCAAATGCCCAGAGCCGTCCAAGACTCGAAGGACATTTGGGCCATAGGACTCCTGACAAGAGCCCAAAACGGAGGAATCCCAGATATTCTTGGATAGAACCCAGGCCTCGAGGCTCAAGAGGAAGTCTCAAGGATCGTCAGATTCACTGGTGGTAGTAGCCTATCAGTTATGCACCATACCAAGGAAAGGGCGGAGTTGAGGGCCTTCCTCAACACAAAAAGATCTGGCAACGCCTCTTGAGCGGCGTCAAGAGTTGAGAAGATCTAGAACCGTGTGTTCAATGACAACGAACATGCCATTGATTTGGACGGATCTCCATTCACAGCTGAGATCTTGAACCATCTATTGATGGTAAAGTTCAAGATGCCAACCTTGGACTCACACGACGGGAGCCCTGATCCCATGGATGATCACTTTCGTACCCATCTGAGTCTCTAAAATTTAGAGGATGCAGCGATGTGTCGTTTCCCTCACTCTGAAGGAAGACGCTGGCATCCGATTCCACCAGCTCCCACCAGACTTGATCTGGAGCTTCCATGAGCTCACAAACCTCTTCCTGGTATAGTATGCTTCCAGTCGATGGGAAGAAAAGCAACTGTGACATCTCTCCCATATCAACCAGAGGCAGGGAGAGAATCCAAGGAAGTTCCTAGATTGCTTCGCAGTAGATGCTAAAAGGATCCTCAGACTCACTGAGGAGATGACATTGGGTAGTTTCATCTCCACTTCGACACACGGGGATTTCTTCAGGCACCTGGTATACAAGAACTCGCAAATCTTCCTGAAAGTGGAATCTATCATCAAGGCCTATGTAGCGGCCGAAAAAGCTAACAAAGTGAAGCGTCACGGTAGGACCGACCAACTCGCTCTTTCCTGGCCGAGGGAAAAATGAAGCATAGTGGCGGTAATCATCCCCGCAAGAAGTAGCACAGGATCGAAGCACCGGAGCGAAGGGAGTATGCACCGATCAACCTTACTCCCCTAATCGACATACACTCCAACATTTTCATGCAAATCCGTGGGGAGAAATTCTTTAAGTGGCTTAAACCACTTAGGAAAGCGGAGGAAGGAAATCATGCTAAGTAGTGTGATTTTCATCGATCTCCCGGATACTCCACAGAAGACTGCAAGAGGCTCCAACGGAAAATCGAGGAGCTCATTCGGATGGGCCACCTCACCAGGTTCATCAGAATCCTGGGCAGAGCTCTGGCACCTCGGGCAAAAAATGACCAAAGTCATCCCAGCCATGAAACCGAGTCGCGGTTAGATTAGTCAATATGATCACAACTCAATCGGTCAAGACCCACTTAGATCACTAGGAATAGCAAGCTGGGCAGAAGAAGCAGCGAGTGGAAGAGAACGTCATTAGCTTTAGTGATAATGACATGGATCATGTAATCTCCCCCCACGTTGATCCCTTTGTATCTGCACTCGTTTTGGAGGATTGCGTAGACTACCAACTGAAATGAGTTTTTATCGATAATGGAAGTTTAAAGGATTTGTTTTATCTTGATATTCCTTTTAAACTTGGATTAAAAAAAAGTCAATTGAAACCTGCATTTGGCCCACTCTATGGCCTTGATAACAAACCAATAACTATCCAAAGAATGATCCAGTTGAAGGTCACCCTGGGCGCTACCCAAAAACAGCGAGTCGTACATTCACTTTCTTAGTCATTGACCTGCCTTCCATGTACAATGCTATTCTAGGCCGGTCGTGCCTAGCAGCGTTAGGAGCCGTCACCTTAATTCTACATCTCAAGATGAAGTTTCCAACAGCATATGGTATCGGTGAAGTGTTGGGCGACCTAGTCATTGGGCGAACATGTTACATGTTCTAGATTGCTCCAAGTGGAGACGTAATGATAGCAGAACTAGACCATCGAGATGAAGCAACTTTGTAGTAGGTGCAGTCAAACGAGGCAACAAATCTAATGTCACTAAATTAGAAGGATGCGGAGAGGTGTGTACAAATTAAGGGCTCACTCACCGAAACATTGCGTGATGAGCTGATAGCGTTCTTGTGACAAAATGATGATGTCTTCGCGTGGGCTCACACTAATATGCCTGAATTTGGTCGAAGTAATGGTACACAAGTTGGACCTCGATCTTGGTCGCAAGCCCATCAAGTAGAAGCGAAAGAACCACTATGTAGAAAATCATTGCCATTCGGGAGGAGGTGAGGAAGCTGCTGGACGCCGGCTTCATCAGAGAAGTCCAATACCCGAATTGGTTCTCCAATGTCATCCTGATAAAGAAAAATAACAGAAAATGGCGACTGTGGGTCGACTTCGGCGAATGGGTCGACTTCCCGACGTCGACAAAAGCACAGCCCAAAAGATCTTCCTTTTACCCAAGATCAACTTTGTTAGTGGACTCGACATTCGACCACGAGCTACTGATCTTTATGGATGCGTCTAAGCAACCTGTGGATCCGAGATGAGCCAAGAGGACGAGGAGCACACCTCGTTCATGACAGATTAAGGCATCTACTACTATAGGGTCATGCCTTTTGGTCTAAAGAACGCGGGTACCACCTACCAGAAACTCGTGAACAAGATATTCGAGAAGCAGATTGGCCGCTATATGGAGGTGTACGTTGACATGCTTGTTAAGAGCAAGACCACCTGCGACCATATTCACGATCTAGTTGAGTTCTTTGAGGTACTCCGCATGAACCAAATAAAGTTAAACCATTCAAATTGTGTCTTCGTAGTATCCTCAAGGAATTTCTTGGGTTTCATCGTCTCTCAGTGAGGGATCAAAGCAAATCTAGAGAAAATCAAAGCCCTCACAAATATGACCCCACCATGGAACGTCAAAGACGTCCAGAGGCTAACCGGACTATTGGCTACACTATCCTGCTTCTTGGCAAAGTTAGGGGACAAGTATTAGCCTTTTCTTCAAGGCTCTGAGAGGGACAAAAGTAAACAGTTTCCAATGGATTGCAGAGTGCCAAATAGCTTTCGACAAGTTGAAGTAGCTTTTGTCTAGCCCACCATTGCTGACGTCACCCAAGGACGAAGAATAGTTACCTCTACCTGGCAGTGTCAGAGGTGGCTCTTAGTTCTGTCCTCTTATGCCAAGACTTCGATTCTCAGCGGCCAGTGTACTATGTGAGCAAGACATTAACCAGCATAGAGACACGCTACCTACACGTTGAGAAGCTTGCTTTGGCACTTGTCTTCTCAGACCGGAAGCTAAGACCTTATTTTCACGCTCATCACGTGGTCGTTCTGACTGACCATCCATTGAAGAGCATACTTCAAAAACTCGACGTTTTCGGATAGATGGTTAAGTAGGTCATCGAGTTTGGAGAGTTCAACATTGAATTTCAGCATAGACCAGCCATCAAAAAGTAGGCCCTGGCCGACTTTATCGTCGAGACCACGACACCAATCATCGATGAGCATCCCACTAAGGATGCGGATCACCACCTGGAAGAGCCAGAATGGACGTGGACGAATCATCTATGCTCTCGGGCAGCTATGTCGGAGTGGTCCTGAGGACCCCAGACAAGTTTGAGGTGAAGTACTCCCTTAAACTCAATTTTTCGGCCACCAATAACGTTGTTGAGTATGAAGTCCTATTAGCCAGATTACGACTAGCTAAAGAGTATTTAGCTAGACGGCTGACCGTATACAGCGACTCAGAGTTGGTCGTTAACCAAATTAACGGGAGTTTTGAGGTGTGCAACCCTTCCTTGGCCAAATACTTGGCCAAGGTGAGAGATGTCATTCAGAAAATTGACAAGCTAGACCTGGTTCATGTCCCCAAAAATGAGAACTGGAAGGTCCACCAACTTGCTTGGGCAGCGGCGGCCAAAAACCCAAAGTAGTACTCGATGGACATGAGGAAAGTCTAGAGCACTCCCAGCATAGAGAAATAGAAAGCGATGCAAGTCTACGACTTTGACAACTGGATGACACCTTACTAGAGGTATTTGGAGGATGAAACACTGCCAGATAACGCGGACGAAACCAAGTGGATCAAAGAGACTCTGACTGGTACACCATAGTTGATGGGCAGCTATATCACCATGGATATACGACTTTGTACTTCCGGTGCCTTACTCCTGAGGAGGCCGACTATGCCTTAAGCGAAGTCTACATTGGGATATGCGGATTGCAAATTGGCGGCAAAAACTTGGCATTCAAAGTCATGCGCCAGGGATACTATTGGCTGACAATGAGGAAAGACGCCCTGGAGTTCGTGAATAGGTGTGAGAATTTTCAACTCTATGGCAATCACCACCACCAACCGCCCGTAAAGTTGAGATCTCTCCAAGCTCCTTAGCCTTTCGCACAATTGGGGCTTGATATTCTCTACCCATTTTCTATCGTGACCAAGCAAAAGAAGTTCATCATCGTGGACATTAACTACTTCACTAAATGGGTTGAAGCGTCCCGCTGGTCAAGATCACTAAGCACAATGTCTTAGAATTCGTCCGCTAGAATATAGTAAGTAGATTGGCATTGCTTAGGTTATCGTGATTGACAACGGAACCTAATTTTCAGAGAAGCGCTTCACAAGTATTATACTAGTCTAAGTATTAGATTGGTTCACACTTTGATGGCATATCCTCAAGTAAACGGACAAATGGAGGTCACCAACCGTATACACGGTTTGAAGACAAAGCTGGAGGACGCAAGAAGCTCCTAGGCCGACAAACTGCCCTCCGTCTTATGGTCTTACTGGACAACTCCAAATGAACCAACTCGCAAGACACCCTTCAGCCTTTGCTACGGGACTAAAGTGGTAATTTCGATTAAAATTGGGCTTCCAAGTCTTAGGGTTGAAACTTTTTACCCACTAGATAACTCCCAAAAAATTAGGAAACACTTAGACTTGTTGGAGAAAGTCATCCACCGCGATAATTCAAAATTGGAGACTCGGTCCTATGAAGCGTAGAGGCTAGGGGTAAGACCACCAACCGGAATAAGCTTTCTTGAATTGGGAAGGCTCGTTTTTAGTCTCAGTCATTCTGCGGAATGGAGCATACAAATTCCGAACCCAAAGTGACAAGTTGGTCCCACGAATATGGAAGGTGATCCACCTCAAGCGCTGCTTTCAGTGAAGACCCAGGTAGGTCGTCCATGCTGCATGTGCATGTTTGTAACATATGTTATCATTAATAAACGAACAATTCTTTTTCCCACTGTGCCATGCATTTGTTTCTTTTCTTTTTCTGTTCCATGTGCATGCATGCTTGTAGGATTCCACAATTGAATTACCTAGATTGCCCCTAAGTCGGGCAAATTTTTACCTATTCATTATTAAACCTTGATCATCCAAGTATCTCATAAGCGGTCGAATTAAACCCTGGTCATTCAGGCGCCCAGGAGGGATCGAATTGAACCCTGGTCATTTAAGCGGCTTATAAGAGATCGGATTAAACCCTGGTCATCCAAGCGGCTCATAGGCGATCAAATTAAATCTTGGTCATCCAAGTGATCCATTCGCAGTCTAAATATTAGGGCACTTAAACAGCATAAGTGACAACCTCCTTCACTAGGAGATAGCATGATCAGTCAATGATGGTCAATATGAGCAAAGTGCTCCGTCCAAAAGCTGGCCACCCAAGTTTATACATGGGTAGCGCTACCAAGCCTCAACTCACACTCGGGTATTAAACAAGCTTGATATGACATCGAAATTTACCTTGATATCTTCTCGAGGACTTGAATCCATCGGAGAGCACAGCAAACATCTCTAATACTATGAGACGGACGGCCAACTTATGTACAGTACACAAAGTCGGCCAGCCAATACAAGAACGAATAATTAAATGACGGCAATGAAAGCAAATACATAGTATATCATTAAAATGATTGTTTTATTGATAACAACTAGACATTTACAATTACATACAAAAGTGCAAGTATACAAAAATCTATTGAGGAGCATAGCTCCTAGGAGGAGGCGGGAGGGGCCACTGATCACTCCAGGGTCGGCCCACGAGGCTCTCGTGACGATTGGCAGAGCGGTTTGTTGGGTTAAGGACATCAACGGGAAAACTGGGATCCACCAACCGTGCAATGTGTCGACTAATGTTGATACCTTCCCACAACCACGCCCACAGCATCTGTGAGACCTCATGAGGACATATACAAGTGGATAGCTCGTTCTCCAACAATGCTATCCATCCCAAGAGCTTGTCAGTGTGCCTCACTGCCCGGGAAGCTTTCTCTTTCAGTCTAGCATTTTTCTCCTTTAGATTTGACAACTGACTGAAGAGCAGCTTTATCCTCCTGGTGCTCCGCCCCAAGCAGGTCAACTTTCTCCTTGAACTAGACAATCTCTTCCTCATGATCTAAGGTCACCGGGTTTCGCTGATGTAGTCCCTTTCTCATTGTGTCCATTATTTTCTCCTCCTGTAAAGATTCAAAAACGCTAAGTGACGGCAGCAGAATAAGAAAAGAGAAGGAAAACTTCAAAAGATTACCTGCCAGACTTTGCGCTCCCTCCTCAGTGGCCTGCTTTGCGGCCTTGAGCCTGAGGACAGAAGAATGGAGGTAGTAGCCTCCAGAGCACATTCAAATGGAGCCACTGCAGCAAACTCCTCCATCATCCCAGCGCTGATGCCAATCGCCTCAAGCAGCTCTCCAGTGGTTGGCTCATTAGGCAACCTCAGGGAGCTCTCCGGCAATTGGCTCCTCTGACAGTTCAATAGCTTATGCAGCTGATAGTCCCGCAAGTGTCTTCAATCGAGTCACCAAGTGCTCCAGTGGCGGTAGCCCAAGACTAGCACCACTTGCGGCAGAGCGTTGCCTGGCGTTATACGCCTCCACAGTAGCATCTACACCGGAGCGTTCTCCGATTCCAATGAATCAACCAGCCAAGACATAATCCAACTCTGTGGATGATGAAGAAGAAGGCTCTATCATAGCCACCTTCTTCTGCTTTGGACTTCTAGGAGCTTCTCCGGTAAAAGGTGCACCGACAGACTCGATGAGGATGGCGTTAGCCTTTCTCTTGCATTGGGAGGATGGGAGCCTCATCTTCTAGACCGGAGATGGCGGTCCCCAGCGAGCCCTCTTGGCTTCATTACTGGAAACCAAGTGGTTTCTCTAGAACTCAGAGAGTTGATCCTTCACCAGCTATAGAAATGGGTTCATGGCAGCTATCTCCTCCGTGGGCATTCTAGTAAAAGTACTTGGCACCATACCCCAATATCTGGACAAGGACATGACTCATCAACGTGCATATAGAAAAATCAGTCCTTCCAATTCTTCAAAGAGTCGTAAATAGCGCCACTGATCTAGGAGCTCCCTAGGGGACAGAGAGATCCATTTCCCACACTAAGTAAATTTAAACAATACCCTCACTGCTTCCACTATCAGCAATCGTGAATGATGACGAAGAAGATACACAACGAGCATAGATATCGCACGGCATTGGCGTGAAGCCGTGTGATGGGAACCCAGAGAGAAGTGAAGATGGCCAGTAGCTCGTTTGGCACTAAAAGACGTAACCCACTTCTCAGGTGGGTCTCATAGACAGTTATACAGTCCTTTGGGAGGAAGCATGCCTTGTCCTTCTCACTAGGCATCCAGAATACTATCTATTGGGAGATGTTGTACTCGGTATACAACTCTCTCACCTCACTGGACTTAATCACAGAGCGATCTGAGCAACTATAGGAGCCATGGAAATTGAATCAAGAGTAGAAGGAAAAAGAACACCTAGAAGTTTTTTCAGAAGGAAGGCGTGGGAAAATTCAAAACGAACAGACTACGTGCATAAAGGCATGCGGACGTTGGAGAACGACAACGCATCGAAAAGGTGAGCTCATCATTGTTGACACATGTCGCTTTTGGAGAGGATGCAGTCGAATCAGATCCTCTGGCACATTAATTATCAGGATCACAATTCACTGCATGTTTACACGTAGCCAACTTTTCGACTCATAGTCCAGCTACATGACGGTGCATTGTTTTAATTCCCACCAGTTCTTCAAATTCTGTCCTAGATGGTCAACGAACCCGGTCAACGCTTCCTTCAGCAAGTTCTCCGGATTCTTGTCTGGACGATCAACGAATTCGATCAATGCTTTCTCCAACCAATTCTCCATATCTACCTAGAACAGTCAACAAATCCGGTTAATTCTTTCTATGGTTTCGTTCACCAGATCTTAACTTTACGGTTAACATCTGCAAGTAATGCGATCAACAGATCAGGAGTCATTACTAGTTTTCTTACCAAGTTGTCTCATACAAGTTATCCAACTAGGTGTGTCCCATTATAAACATGCTAGAGGCCAGAATCCCAAACCACCAGCATGGGGGGTGAGTGATAGGTACGCCAGTAACGGGCTAGCCCACGAATGAGGAAACGGCCCAAATCTGCACGGGGCCCATTTATGCCTGGACGGTCAACGCTGCCGTTGACTAGACGAAAAGTTGGTGAGCAGTAAGAGCCCAAGAGCAGGACGGCCCATTTGAGCCCAGGATGGGCAATGAATCCGTTGACCAGAGAAGCAACCAATTGACCGACTAAGGACTAGGCCTCACACGGCCCAAGCCCAGATTGGTCCACGTGTCAGTTCTCAAGCTACAACGGTCATCTCCCCTGATTTTGCACGTCTCCAAAGAATGCAAGCTTTCCTATAACGGTCGCCTCCAGAATCAAGACGCATCCCTAAAGAAAGGCGCCAAGATCCGCTCCCTATATGCTTGAAACCCTAGCGGTTACAGAATGTAGAAGGAAGGGAATCAATCCATCGACCGTTACAGCAATAAAGGTATCTACGCCATGAAAGGTAATAATCTCCAGTAGAGCGTGAACATCAAGCTCCTCTGTACAAGGCGGCTTAGGGCCATGGCTATAGAAGGCCATGGAAGCTCCCTTCAATGGCATCGCTTTCTCCACGCACAAAAACCCTCAAGCAAGTACAAAACTCAGACACTTTCAGTACTTGAGCAACTCTACGCTTTCTTTCTCTCTTTTCTACTAGTTCCTAATGAACTTAATACTGAGAGATCTTGCTCATTATGAGCAGCCAAAACCTCTCTGTCTACTAGAGCAATCCCTCTCCCACGAACATTCCGACTTAACCGTTGAAATGTTTTTGGTGGGACATCTCGCCATCAGCTGACCTTTTTTCATAGTTGTGGTGTGCAAAATCTAGACTCAATGGACGGAGTCAGATTCAGACAAACAGCTTGATCCGAATCTGTTCAAAGCTTGAATTCAGGATGCATCAAGTTCTTTATATAGAAGTACCTTATTCCTAAATTAATAAGGAAATAGATAAAATTGTTTAATTAACGTCGATTCAAAATAAAGTAATAATAAAATAGAATATATTATTTTTAAATTACCAAACTTATAAAATTTTAAAAATGTCTAAGAGATTATAAAATATAGCAACAAATTAACAATTAAAATAAAATAAAATCTATCTTATATCTTTGAAATATCTGCATCAATTCTAAGACTCGACCCCATCAAAGCTCCTTTCATCAATTTCCCAACCACAAGATAAGTGGTGGTTCATTCTTCTGATGCCCGTAGATGTATGAGTGTTAGCTGAAATTTAATAGCTTTACTAACTCCTCCGAGTGAGAGCAATTTGGACTTAATGATGGTTAATTCTACTGACTTTGATAGAACTTCAAAGTGTTTAAAGCTGCTGAAGTGTCTCTCCATAAATTTAAGAGCACTTTGAATTTAGTTGTCCAACCTAACTAACAAAGAAGTATTAAACCTCTCGATCCCTAGTAGATACAATATATCCATCTAGAATAAATGTACCAGCAGGATTGATAATTGTCCTGGAGTGGATAGAAGTTTAATATTCAGCTTATCAGGGAAAACTATAAATTGATTATCTGGTGGGTTGAATTATCTAAATAAATAATTAAATTCTTGACATTAAAAATATGGTGAAAACTAAAGTGAGAAAGAATTTTAATAATATATATATTTAATCCAACCCATTATAAAATTTTAAATGAAACAGTATTATGGGCCTACAATTTAGAGACAAGGCTAGGTAGGTACCACTCTATTCTAATATGAACCACAACATAATTTCTGATATTGAATTCAATTGTCTTTTATGTACATTAACTAGAAATTATGTGATGTATTATTTATTTTTAATTATTTATTGATTTCAATATGCAAGTTATGAAGATATTGTATGCAAAATTTGATTGATATGGACATAATAGCATGCTGAGAATCAAGATAAGGTCTAAAGGCTTTCTAAATTTGTAACTATTCACAGTCTCGAATGGACTCATAATAATATACCTATTAATAGAGTTATTATACGCAAGTTGGACCATTGAAAGAATCAAATTATAATTATTAAGGTTTTCTTCAATTAAATATCTTAATAAATTTTCTAAATTTTAATTAACAATATCAATTTGACCATGTCTTTTTTTTTTTTTTTTGTAAGTATTGACCATATGTCTATGAGTGATATGTATTAGAAAATTTTAGTTTGATATTAAACATGTTCTAAAATTGATAAAATGTACATCCGATTAGATACAATAGTTTTAGAAAAAACTATATAATTTAATAATCTTATCAAAATAATATTAGGCAACCAAGAAGCATCAAAAATTTTATTACAAGGGGTGAGGGCCATGTTAGAAAATGACCAACAATAAAAAATAATAAATTATAATTTTTATAGGTACTTGGGGTTTAACACAATGTCCATAGTCACGTCTTACCAAATATAACTAAGTATAGACAAAGAGGTGTGAAGGCTAGTATTTTGCTTCTTATACTTTCCAAGTTGGCAGGTTCAACAAATATTATCTTAGCCATATTTTTCTTCAAATTAGTCCAATATGGCTATTGTTTAATCTTTTCTATTATCTTATCACATCCGAAATAGCCAAATAAGCTACCTATATGAACCTCCATGACAATAAATCTCAAACAAATGTCACGGTGATGTGAGGATTTTTTGGCTCAAAATTAATAACTATCCTGAATGCTAAAATCATCCATGGTCTTTAGTTGTTACTCTACAAAGCAAGAAAAATCTAGCTAAAATCAAGGTAAAACTCATAATTTTTTGTGAGTATTTTAAATCCAACAATCTTAACTTAAATGATGGATAACAAAGGAACTTGATGGTTCAAAGTATCTGTCACTTTTTTTTGACTTATTTCTTGTATTTTCAAGGCAAAATAATAGGCTTGTAAATAGCCAACTTAACAATCATGCCAATGATTTAATTTCTTTTAAGAGCCAAAAAAACGTAGAGTCTCATAATTAGAATAAAAGACAAATTCCTAGGATAGCAAATAATGATGCTAGTAGTGTAAGGCTTACACAACTGCATATAACTCATTATTATAAATAGAATATCATTGTTTAATATCATTTAACGTCTCATTAAAGTAAGTAACAGGATGGCATTCTTAGTTAAGAACTACATCTAATTCTACACCTAATGTATCACATTCTACCTTAAACACCTTAGAGAAGTTAGGGAACTATATGATAGGGACCATTGTTGTGACGGAACGGATTTTTTTTTTTTCTCAATGGCTTCTGTCAAACAGAAACACGATTGAAATCCCAACTAAACCAATTGAGTGCAACACAGGATCACAGATGCCATCTAGGACCCATATACCTTTAACCATAATAAGTATAGCGGAAGTTACTAAGAACCTGCAGAAGCATAGCTTTTTCTTTTTCCGACATATATATCGTAAGCTTTTCATAAAAAAATCTACATGTTCTACAACATTAATAGACAAGGAAATCGGTATGCAAAAATCACATTTTTAGCTAGGTGTTTGCATCTACAAGCTCTTCAAAAAGCGGCTCCACAATGCTCTAAGTCCTCAAAAACCTTCAAAAGCTTCTCTTAGTCTACTCCTTTTCATGTAATGTGATTCTCTCATCCGGAGGGGGAAACATAAAACAGTGAGCCGAGGCCCAGCAAAGTACATGCATATGAGCTGTAAAACGGTTATGCCAAAACGGTCATATAACCATGCAGAACCAGAATGTTTAATCAAACGATATCAAATCTCATGCTTCATAAATAATTACACTATAGACTGTAAAATGATAACTATAAACTTTACTGATACATGGTAAGACTGAAACAATATTCTATATTGTTCATTCTATCATCTTTTCACTGTATACGATTCATTATCATCTTTTCATTGTACCATACATTATCATCATTTTACTGTAATATAACATATCGGTAAAACGGTAAACGGTACTTTATATTATTTTCCCTCCTTGTACCAAGCCCCGATGACGGCTATCATTACCTCCGTGTACCAAACCCCGAGGACGGCTATCATTCCCTCCTTGTACCAAGCCCCGAGGATGGCTTTCATTCTCTCCTTGTACCAAGCCCCGAGGACGGCTATCATTTATCTTTCATCAAAAACCTCTTATTGAAATTAGACTTGCATAATTTATCATTACCTAATTTTAAGTTCGGTACATAGCTTCGGAAACAATTTATACTTTGGCCGGTTTAAATTTTATTCAGGGAAGGGCCGGAGCTCTTATCTTGTTAAGGGGGCGATTTCATTTTTAGTTCAAACCTTTCAAGCCACGGTGCATTTTCATTTTGAAATCGAATTCAAGCCGACATTTTTCTAAAAGGATAGTGTTTTCACTAGGGATTTGACTGCTTTTCACAATTGAGTCGGAGTGCTTTACTTTCACAAGGATGGAGTACTTACTTTCAAAGGGACCGAGTGCTTTTCTCAAGGGGACGGAGTGCTTTTTTGATGGATTACTTTTCTTAAGGGATGAGCTCTTTTTCATGTTAAAAGCCAAAGTTCATTTTTCTTTAAAGACGGAACTCTTTCTCAAAAGTCGGAGCTCAAAAATTCATTTTCATCAAGGACGGAGCTCTTTTTCATGCAAAAATCGGAGTTGATTAAGGACGGAGTTCTTTTCTTAAAAGACGGAGTTACTTCTTTGTTAAAGACGGAGCTCTTTTCGTATTTAAACCGGAGTTCATTTTACCTTTAAAAGCGGAGTTCCTCTTTTGTGAGAAAAAGCCATTTCTCGTTAAGGGCGGAGCTCTTTTCGTGTGAAAACGAAGTTTATTTTACCTTTAAAAGTCGGAGTTCCTCTTTTGACAGAAAAAGCCGGAGTTCATTTAAGGACGGAGCTCTTTTTGTGTACGAAACCGGAGTTCATTTTACCTTTAAAAGCCGGAGTTCCTCTTTTGACAGAAAAAGCCGGGGTTCATTTCTCGTTAAGGACGGAGCTCTTTTCGTGTACGAAATCGGAGTTCATTTTACCTTCAAAAGCCGGAGTTCTTTTCTTAAAGGGCGGAGTTACTTCTTTATTAAAGACGGAGCTCTTTTCGTGTGCGAAACCGGAGTTCATTTTACCTTTAAAAGTCGGAGTTCTTTCTTAAAGGATGGAGTGTTTTTTTCTGAAAAGTCGGAGGTCATTACAATCCAAAGTTCATTTTTTTCTCAAGGGACAGAGTCCATCTTCCTAATACAAGGCCGGAGTTCAATTTACATTCCTAGTAGGAGTGCTTTTGGGATAGGAGTGCCTTTTCTTTGGCTGCAGTACATTTAAAACCGAAGTTCATTTTACATTGAGGGACGGAACTCATTTTACTATCGGAGACGGAGTTCGTTTTAAATTAAGGCCATGATTCTTTATAAAGCGAAGCTCATTTTCTCAAGGGATGGAGTCCATTTCCTAATACAAGGCCGGAGTTCAATTTACATTCGGGCCGGAGTGCTTTTTGGGAGGGACTGCTTTTTCACTCCAGCGATGGGCCGCTTTTGACGGAGCTCATTTAAGACCTAATTCATTTCATTAAGGCCTGAATTCTTTTTCAAAATCGGAGTTCTTTTGACAGAGGCAGGAGTTCATTTTTTTAGTACAAAGCGGAGTTCATTTTGATTTGATTCAAAGTCGAATACAAGCTTGAGTTCATTTTCGGTCAAAGGACGGATTACTTTTAACAGGTTTCATAAATCCGAGTGCATTTCCTCCTTAAAATCGGAGTTCGTTTTCTTCTTTAGCCGGAGTTCAATTTCTCATACAAAGTCGGAGCTAATTTTACATTAAGGAGCCGGTTTCATATTACATGCCAAATGCTTGCTTCAAACTACAGGCCAGTGTCGATTACATTTTACATGCCAAAATGCCGGATTCTTGCACATGTCAAATGCCGATTGTAAACTTTTGGTCCGGATTTCATCTCGATTCGAATGTAGGAAAACAAAGTCATGAATTTCAAAACAGATTCGAACGACAACTAAAAACGTGTTAACATCCGATTACTTGCAGCAAAAAAATCGAGATATTTGCATATGAACCAAAATCTTTAAAAACGATCAAAGTGACTTGCAATAGAGCATGAGTTTAGAAACAGAGCGGATTATACTTGTAATGAACTTAAAAACGACGTCAAGGTACACTTAATTTGACGGGGGTGATTCAAAGTTCTTCCCTTCTTCTTCGCTCCTTATTCTTCCTTGGCGCCAGAAAATCACACTACCCCTCAACTAGAGTTCGATATATAAAGAGGAGGGATAGGTGGATAGATGGAGGTAGGTGACTTGCTCGGTAATTCTTTTCAGGGGGTAGGTGGAGTAATCAGGTTGGTTTACCTACTCCTTTTTGGTCGCCGCTTAGTTGAATTCTAACTAAATCCTAAAGTTTACTTTTGTCTTTAGTTCCATTAATTTATTCCGGCCAACTGCTCCTTATTTGTGATTCTTGGAGGACGGAGTGTTTCACGCTCTCTTTCAGGACGGAGTGACTTGATAGTCCGGAGTGGCTATATGAGTTCGGAGTGCCTTTTATCCGGAGTGCGTTTCTTAAATCCAGATGGTTTTGTTGTACGAAGTGGTTTTTGCTCCACTCTGGACGGAGCGGCACGATTGAAACTTCCGAAGTGCCCTTGTCCACTTAAGGGCGGAGTAGCCTTGTCTTCACTTTAAGGTTGGAGCGGGACTTATTTTGTACTAAGGAAAGGCCGAACTTGATTGAGGCTTAAGGCGGCCGGTTTAGATTTCGTATTTGGGTCAACACTTTGAGCGATTGGATTTTGGGATCTCACAATTGTCATCCTCTTTTTATACTCTTAAAGGTTTTAGCAGTATCAAATGACTAATAAAATTCACCTTTCTTTATATATTCAATGAGAGGAATCGTGATTGTACTAAATTTTTTAATGAGCCAACAATAAAAAGTAGGTAAACCATAAAAAAAAAAATTTTAATATTATAGGTGCATTTGAGTTCAAACCAATATATGATCACCTGGATCTTTATAGGGTCAACAATATTTCATCAAAGGAAACTATATGATTAAGAAAAGCAACCTTATCTAAAAAGGAATGCTTCTTAATAGTTACAAGCAGACTCTCCTTTCTAAGGGTAGTACAGACCTCAATAAGATGGTCTAAGTGTTACTTCTTTATTTTACTATAAATAAAGATATTAAAATAGACCATTAAAAATTATCTCATAAAAAGCTATAGGGCTGAGTCATGACCCTCAAAAGGTATTGGGTGCATTAAATAATCCAAAGCATGACCAATTACCCAAAAAGACTATCCTTTGTCTTGAAGGCCATCTTTTGTGTACCCTCTAAGTAAGTAAATCTTGATCTAATGGTAACCACTCTTTAAATTAATTTTAAAGAAGATATTGGCACTAGCTTTCGTATTTAACATACTATCAAACCTAGTGATGGAAAACAGTATTTTACTATAATCTTATTGATGGTTCCGCTACTCATACGCATCCGCCATGATTCATTTTTCTTAGGTGCAAGGAGAGCGGGCACCACTCATGTTCCCTCAAACGAACCCCTTATGAAGTAGTCCTCTAACTTGCCTATGAAGTTCAGAATGCTTAGTAGGATTCATTCTATGACAAAGTAAATTTGGAAAAGATGCACCCAAAACAATATCAATAGCATGTTAAATAACACATAATCTATTAAATGATTTTGGAGATTTTTAAGGAAAACATCTTGAAAGTTTGGAAGGACTTGATAGTCCTTATTTGATATCAATGCACGATAGTTTGAAAGAATTTCTAAAACAACAACAAACACGATAGAATTTATTACCACTATATGTTCAAATGTTGTAAGGTTAATGATATATAGTCTTTTTATGCCCGCTAAATCCTTTTCTTTTTTTGTGAATAATTAGTTTTGAAGGTAAATGATGGAAATAAATCTTCTTGCATTTGTAAAAAAAAAAAAAAGTATGAATTGAAGTGATTTTGGATTATTATATCCAAGTTGTATTGTCAAGGTTGTTCTGAAATAACATTACCCATATTCAGTATAATGACATCACACCAAATATGATTCTTATACTTTGGTAATTGAATTGGTATAAAATAATATTCCTTAACTTATATAGAAGATGTATCAATTCAAAAGACATTATATAGATTAGGATATGGAGTAACTTCAAACCCTATATAGGAGATATATTAGCTAAAACGGTATTGATGTAACTACCACTATCTACAATGATTGTACAAGCTTTCTTAATTTTGATATAAGTATGAATAATAATATGATAACGCTAATTATTAGCATCTTTAAATTAAGTTAAACTATGTCGCACAACACCAAAAAAATAGTATACAAAAAAGGATAGGAGTCTAAGCTAGAGAAAATAATCCTAATACAATCCAAGAATGTGTCATCATCATTATCATTTAAATCATCAAAATCCTATAACTTAGGTTCATAAACTTAATCTTCGAATGGTTCCTTCTCGTTCATTTCATCTTGCCCTATACCAAGTAATGATTTACTAGGACATTTGAAAGAAATATGTCCAAAATATTTATAATTAAAGTACTGCACTTGAAGATTTCTTATTAGGGATTTAATACCCTTTCCTTTATTTTTTCTCATAAAAAAAATTGTACTTGCTGGAGATCCTAAGATAGACTTAGGATTCTTAGCTGAGACATTCCATGTTGAGGAATAATTGTCACCATATTTTTTATATAATGTCTTCATAATCAACTCATAGTTTCAAACTAGATTAGATACATAGTCCAAAATGGCAATACCCTTTTGAACAAGCTTTCTCCCAAAATCCTCATCTAGACCTTGTTGGGATTTAGTCCATGTTGTATCCTCGTTTTTAATTATGTGGCAACTCAAAAGAAACTCATTAAATTGAGTCACATACTCTGTCATAGATTGGTTAACTTGTTGAATGGTATTTCATTGATTCAATAAATTGCTACTATACAAATAAGGTAGGTGTTTCTCCTAATGCACCATTTTATTTCAACCTAACACCTGAAAGGGGTTGTTTGTCACCTAGCAAGGAAATTCCTAACACTTTATCAAAATAGTTGAGTATTTTCGATGAATTTTAAATCAGCAAACTTGAACTCTCTTATTTTTAGACACATACCAGTCAAAGAAATGGTCTATATCTTAAACTTATAAAGACTCGAGGATTTAAGTAACCATCAAAAAAACCCTTTTCTTTATTTCTTCTTGGGGTTTCAATGGCCTTTTCTCTATTTTCTCTCACAAGGAAAATTGTAATCGATAGAGTTCCTAAAACAAATTTAGGATTTATGGCTGAGGCATTCTATATTGAGGAACAATTGTCACCATATTTTCAATAAGGTATCCTCATAACCAACTCACAATCTCATAGCAGATTGTACATATGGTCTAGAATGGTAATACTATTTAAAACAATCTCTCTCCCAAGATCTTCAGGTAGACCTTGTCAAAATTTACTCAATGTCATCGCCTAATCCTTATGATCTCTCATCAAAAACTCATCTATTTAAAACTCATCTAATTGAGTCACATATTTTGTCATAAATTGGTTATCTTGTCAAATGGTATTTTATTATTCTAGTAAATTGTTACTATACAAATAGAATAGGTATTTCTCCTAAATGTGCTATTTTATTTCAATCCAACTCCTAAAAGGGATTGTTTGACGCCTAATAAGGGAATCTTCAACACTTTTTCAAGATAGTTGAGTATTCTTAATCAATTTAAGGCTAACAAACTGAAAGAAATGATCCATATCTTAATAGACATACCACTCAAAGGAATAATCCATGTCCTAAATCTATTGAGTAAAAACTTGAGAATCTAAGTAACTATCAAAAATGCTTTTTTTATCTATGTAAGGGAAATTGTACTTGATGGAGATCCTTGATTAAAGCATTCCATGTTAAGGGACGATTGTTACCATATTTTTTATAAGGTGTCTTCATAATCAACTCATAGTTTTGAACCAAATTATACACATGATCCAAAATGGTAATACTCTTTAGGATAAACTCTCTCCCAAGATCCACATGTAAACTCTGATAGAATGTCATCATTTTATCTTCAATTATGTGACATCTCATCCAAAACTCATCAAATTAAGTTATATACTCTATCACAAATTGGTTACATTGTCGAATGGTATTTCATTGGTCTAGTAAATTATTATTATACTAATAGAGTATATATTTCTTTTAAAGGTACCATTTTATTTCATCTCAACTCCTAAAAAGGGTTATTTGACACCTAATAAGGAGTTCTTTAACACCTTCTCAAAATAGTTGAGTATTTCTAATCAATTTGAGGCCTATAAATTGAACACTCCTATCTTTAGATATGTATCTTTCAAATAAATGATCCATTTTTGAAACATATTAAGTAAAACCTTGAGGTATAAGCAATCATCAAAAATACCCTCTCATCCATTTTGTTTTTGGGGTTTCAATACTCTTTCCTCTATTTTCTCTTATAAGAGAAATTATAGTCAATGGAGATCTTTAGACGTACTTAGGATTTGTGACTAAGGCATTCCATGTTTAATGACAATTGTCCCCATATTTTTCATAAGATATCTTCTTAATCAACTCATAATCTTGGATCGGACTATATGCATCATCCATAGTAAAACCCTTTAGGATAACCTCCTTTCCAAGATCTTCATATAGATTTTGTCAAATTTTACTCAATTTATTGCCTCATCCTTAATTATATGACATTTTATATAAAACTCATTGAATTGAGTCACATACTCTAGCACAAATTAGTTACCTTATTAAATGGTATTTTATTGGTCTAATAAATTACTGCTATACAAATAAGTAAGTGTTTCTCTTAAAAGTGTATTTTTATTTCAACACATTTCCTAAAAGGGGTTGTATAACACCTAATAAGGAATTGCTCAACATTTTTTTCAAAATAGTTAAATATTTTCCGTCAATTTAAAGTTAACAAACTAAACTCTCTTATCTTCAGATACATACTACTCAAAAAAATAATCCATATCTTGAACTTGTTAATTAAAAATTCAAGGGTCTAAGGTAACCATAAAAATAAGAAAATCCAACTTAATATTTCTAAAGAATTGTTTGTTCTGATCCCATTCTACATCATAATATCGAATTCTATAGTCACATCTATAAGATACCAAGTTATCTTTCTTGCCTACGTCTATCATTCCTATTATGAAGCACTTTATAATTATCAGCATTTGACAATGAAGGTTCTATTTTTAAAGTAACAATCCAATTGGCGTGGGCCAAATTTCTCCGATGGATAACACCTAGGTCAACTTAAATGATTATCATGTAATTTTACAATTGTTGTTGGTTATCACTTTTTAAAATAATTGAGTATTTTTAGTTAATTTAAAACTAACAAATTGAATTGTTCTATCTTCAAACACATGCCACTTAAAGAAATGATCCATATTTTAAACTTACTAAGTAAAATTTCAAGGGTTTAAACAATAATCAAAACTAAAGGAATCTAACTTGATATTTCTAAATGGTTATTCATTTTAATCTTGCTCTATCACATAATATCAAAGCCTGTAGTCATGTCTATAAAATACCCAACTATCTTGCCTATATCTGCTATTCCTATAATAAAACACTTTATAAAAATTATTAGCATCTAATTAGTGATGTCCTACTTATAAAGTGGCAATCCAAATGGCATGGTTCAAATTTCTCTAATGGATAGTGGTTAGGTTAGTTTGATTGACTATCATGCAATTTTATAATTCTAGGTGGTTAGCACTTTTTTTAAAATGCTTGAGCATTTTCAATCAATTTCAGGTTAGTAAATTGAACTATTATATTTTCAGACACATACCACTTAAACAAATGATTAATATCCTGGATATATTGAGTAAAAACTCAAAAGTTTAAGTAGCCATCAAAAATAAAGGAGTCTAACGAGATATTTTTAAAGAGTTATTAATCCCAATCCTGCTCTACATCATAATATTGAGGCCTATAGCGACGTCTATAAGATACTCAACTATCTTGCCTACATATATCATTTCCATTACAAAAAACTTTATAATTAGCAATATCTGACAACTAAGGTCATGCTTTTAAAGTAGCAAATGCAATTTGTGTGATCTAAATTTATTTGATGGGTAGTGGCCAAGTCTGTTGGAGTAGATGGTGTCCGACTACCACAACAAACACACACGGTGAGAGGAGGAATAAGGAAGAAGAATTAAACACAAAGGTTTTACGTTAAAAACCCTTCACAAATAAGAAAAAAAAAATTACGGAACACTTAATCTACAAGCAATATCCATTATACGAGATTGGCTACAAACCACACACGGCTACATAAGCCCTTGAGACGAAAATGAAGAATAAAGTACAAGTATATAAAGAACTTCATACTTTATTTTTCACTCACTGCTCTCTCTTTTCTTTCACTCTTTCTCTCATCTATCTCTCATGCATTCAGAAACTTTTCCACAAATATATTGTGTTATTCTGTAGAATATTCTATTACCGATAAAATCTATTCCTACCAACAATATGAAGATACTCTGCACAAAACGGCTCGTAGAGATCGCACATAACATCCAGAGATCACACTTGCTCAGAAAATCTTCTGAGCTAGCACCCTACTGGATTCCTTGATGAACAGCCAATATTCCATCGACCGTTTTCTTCTATTGGTCAGTCAACGTCCCGTTGGCCGGCTTCTCCACTTGGTAGATCAACTCCCTGTTGACCGACTGGTTGCCCTTCTAGGATCCTTGGGCAATATTGAGTAAAACCACATGCCTTCAGCTGATCAACATCATGTTGACCGGAACACATAATTTGTCGGTCAACACCTTGGCCGATTATTTTTACCCAACCAAAACTTTTGGTCAACAACGTTGACTGAAATTCCTTGTGCTTACTCTATGCATAGTCCGAGGACACTGAACGCATAAGTCCGCGGACTAGAGTTGCACACAAGGTCCTCGTACTCCATCCAAGTCCTATAGCCACCAAGACTTCAACACAGGAGTGACCTCCAACAAACGTTTTCTCATGACTATGGGAAATTAGAATCCGTCAGCCCAACTATACTACAGTAAGCCGCAATCTTTCCTTTCGGAAAAATCTTTGTCGTCATATCTGCGCCATTTTCTTAAGTCCCAACATTCTCCAATGACAATAGACCTGCATCAATAACATCCCTCACCCAATAGTATCGAACGCCAATGTGTTTTGATATTGAATGAAATGAAAAGTTCTTGTAAAGATGTATGGTACTCGACTATCACAAAGTATCTCATATTTTTTTTGCCTAAGGCCCAATTCTTGGATGAACTTCTTCATACATAACATCTCTTTATAAGCTTCTGTCACTACAATGTTGTAACGGAATGGGTTATTTTTTCCTAATAACCTCCGTCAATAATCATATAAAACCAATGCCTATAATTTAAATAATATAAACTTTTTATAGAAAATCGAGTAAAGTTTTTTCTAAAATTGGACGAAAGCCACATATACAACTTGCTTAATTAGACCTGTACAAGCATACAAATATCTAGACTTTAAATTTTTAACCACAATATATACACAGAATCAACAAATGTCATATCATCCATAACTCTAACCCAATATCTCTATTACTATATTGGATATAAACAAAGATACCATCTATGCCTAAACAAATAAAAAATCTAATGAATGTGGAAGCAAAACTTCTATGTAAATCATCCTCAAAAAATCTCTATGTAAATACACAGTGGTCACAAGTAGCTTCTGATATCCCTGACTGACCATAACTGACTCAAACTTCTTGTACCACTGTCTAGGAGCCCGTTTCAATCCATACAGCCTCTTCCTCAGGTGACAAACAAGTCGTTCCTTCCCCTTAATCTTGAATCCTTCCAACTGTTTTATGTAAATTTTCTCCTCAAGATCACAATGGAGACAAGCCGTTTGGACATCCAGCTGCTCCACCTCCAAATTCAAAGTAGCAACCAAACCAAGCACAACCCTTATGGAAGACATCTTCACCAAAAGGGCAAAAATATCATCAAAATGAACCCTTTTCCATTGATTAAACCCTTTTATCACCAGTTGTGCCTTGTACCTTGGTTGTGTGGTATTTTCATCAGTTTTCAAACAAAAGACCCATTTATTCTTTAGGGCTCTCTTTTCCTTGGACAGTTCAGCCAAATCAAATGTGTTATTTTTATAGAGAGAGCTTATTTCATCTTCCATAGTTTCCAACCATTTCTTCTTATTCTTATCATTCATAACTTCTTCAAAAGTTCAAGCTCTCCCATATCAGTGAGCCGATCATACTCACTAGATGACAGACGGATGGACAACTGTCTGCTCCTCAAGGATCATCGGATAGGAGCATCTTTGACTGATTGAGGAGCGACTTTAACCTGGTCCTCATCAGGCGCCTAACTACCTCATTATTATCCTCGGCCACTCTTGGACATTGTCCTCATCCTGCAGAGGTACTGAATGGACAACTTCAACACTCACCTTGTCTGTCCTCACCTTGTCCATCCTCACCTTGTCCGTCCGACCAGTATCAGACTTGGTCTTCTTACAAATGTCCTCAATCGTTTCATCCTCAACAAAGGTTACATTCCTTGATCGGATAAACTTTTTCTCAATTAGGTCATAGAACCTATATCCTAATTCATCTTCACCATAGCCCAAAAAGATGCATTGCATCGTCTTTGGCTCCAGCTTGGTCCTTTCATTTTTGGGGACATAAATAAAGACCTAGCATCTAAACACCCATAGATGGTCATAAGACGACTCCTTTCCTGATCATATCTTCTTCAACACTTCACCTTTCAATGTCTTATTGAATGACCTATTAATAACATAGGCCGTTGTCTCCAGTGCTTTTGCCCAAAAGGATGCAGGAAGCTTTGCCTCAGAAAGCATGCACCTTACTCTCTTTAGGAGTGTGCGGTTCATCCGCTCGGCCACTCCGTTCAATTGTGGCATTTTTTATATTGTTTTCTGATACCTAATGCCATAAGACCAGTAGTAGGCATCAAATGCCCCAATGTACTCACCCCTGTTATCACTTCGGATAATATTCAGTTTCTTTCCGTCGATGCTCCATCATAGCATAAAATTGTTCAAACGTACAAAGGACTTCGTCCTTGGTCTTTAATAGATAAACCCACAACTTTTTAGAACAATCGTCAATGAAAGATACGAAGTATTTGGCTCCACCAAAAGACTTCTCTTTGAATGGTCCACATATATCAGTGTGGACCAAGTCAAATAACTCCGCCTTTATAGAGGAGACTCTTCGTTGCTTGTCGGCCATGCAGTGAGGGCACATCCTCAGTCCATCCTCCTTCATCCCTGGAATAAGGCCCTTCCTAACTAAATGACACAGTCCTCGTTCACTCATGTGGCCCAACCTACGGTGCCACAGGTCCTTGGACTTATTGCTAGTCGTAGCATTCACATCTCCAACAAGTACATACGACTTCTTTCCTCATGCTACAACCAGAGACCCTCTGGTCATCTTCCACTCTCCTTCATAAAAAGTATTGCAATAACTTTCATCATCAAGTCGACCGACTGAAATTACGTTCAGCCGGATGTCAGGACGTGTCATACATCTTTCAACAATAGTTTTGTCCTATTATTAGTGAATAGCACGACGTCACCTTTACCAACAATTTAGGATGTTTCTTCATTTTTCATCATTATTATTCCAAAATCTCCTATGGTGTAGGATGTGAATAGTCCTTTTCTGGATATGACATGCAAAAAGGCACCAGAATCTACTACCTAGCCAGATTCATAATCCATTAGGCTTGCCACATTTTCTTCACACGTCAACAGGAGATTGCCTCCTGTGACCACTGAGACCGAGGACGTTTCTTCTCCTCGTCCCTTTTCTCCTTTCTTCTTCTTCACATTTTTACGCTTCTATTTAATGTAGTGCTTCATAATGTGGCCCTTTTTGTTACAGTGATGACACTAAAAGTTTTGATACCTTGATCGAGACTTGCTGCATCTTTTACTCCTTTCCCTAGACTCGGTCACAAATATCTCAGAATGCAAAAAGGCTAAGGCCCATTGTGACCACCTTGACTCACTCATGAGAAAGAAAGCAATGACCTCGTCCAATTTAAGCGTGTCCTTCCCAAACAACAAAGTTATGACGATATGGTCCTATGGCTGGTAGAAGCCCAACAATACTAACACTTTATCAAAGGCCTCATTGATTTCACGAACAAGGTCATGCTTTTAAAGTAGCAAATCCAATTTGTGTGATCTAAATTTATTTGATGGGTAGTGGCCAAGTCTGAGTAGATGGAGTCCGACTACTACAACGAATAATACACTATGAGAGGAGGAATAAGGAAGAAGAATTAAACACAAAGATTTTACGTTAAAAACCCTTCACAAATAAGAAAAAAAATTACGGAACACTTAATCTACAAGCAAGATCCATTATACGAGATTGGCTACAAACCACACACGGCTACATAAGCCCTTGAGACGAAAATGAAGAATAAAGTACAAGTATACAAAGAACTTCATACTTTATTTTTCACTCACTGCTCTCTCTTTTCTTTCACTTTTTCTCTCATCTATCTCTCATGCATCCAGAAATTTTTCCATAAATATATTATGTTATTCTGTAGAATGTTCTATTACCGATAAAATCTATTCCTACCAACAATATGAAGATACTCTGCACAAAACGGCTCGTAGAGATCGCACATAACCTCTAGAGATCACACTTGCTCAGAAAATCTTCTGAGCTAACACCCTACTGGATTCCTTGATAAACAGCCAATATTCCATCGACCGTTTTCTTCTATTGGTCAGTCAACATCCCGTTGGCCAGCTTCTCCACTTGGCAGATCAACTCCCCGTTGACCGACTGGTCGCCCTTCTAGGATCCTTGGGCAATATTGAGTAAAACCACATGCCTTCAGCTGATCAACATCATGTTGACCGGAACACATAATTTGCCGGTCAACACGTTGGCCGATTATTTTTACCCAACCAAAACTTTTGGTTAATAATGTTGACCGAAATTCCTTGTGTTTACTCTGTGCATAGTCCGAGGATACTCAACGCATAAGTCCGCGGACTATAGTTGCACACAAGGTCCTTGTACTCCATTCAAGTCCTCTAGCCACCAAGACTTCCACACAGGAGTGACCTCCAACAAACTTTTTCTCATGACTATGGGAAATTAGAATCCGTCAACCCAGTTATATTGCAGTAAGCCGCAATCTTTCCTTTCGGAAAAATCTTTGTCGTCATATTTGCGCCATTTTCTTAAGTCCCAACCTTCTCAATGACAAGAGACCCTGCATCAATAACATCCCTCACCCAATAGTATCGAACGTCAATGTGTTTCGATATAGAATGAAATGAAAAGTTCTTGTAAAGATATATGGTACTCTGACTATCACAAAGTATCTCATATTTTTTTTGCCTAAGGCCCAATTCTTGAATGAACTTCTTCATACATAACATCTCTTTACAAGCTTTTGTCACTACAATGTTGTAACGGAATGGGTTATTTTTTCCTAATAACCTCCGTCAATAATTATATAAAACCAATGCCTATAATTTAAATAATATAAACTTTTTACAGAAAATTGAGTAAAGTTTCCTCTAAAATTGGACGAAAGCAACATATTCAACTTGCTTAATTAGACATGTACAAGCATACAAATATCTAGACTTTAAATTTTTGACCACAATATATACACAGGATCAACAAATGTCATATCATCCATAACTCTAACCTAATATCTCTATTACTATATTGGATATAAACAAAGATACCATCTATGCCTAAACAAATAAAAAATCTAATGAATGTGGAAGCAAAACTAAATCCATAATAACAATAAACATGCTACAATCAATACATAGTATTAATCTAACTTGACTAATTACATTTCGATACATTGAACATATCCAAAACTCCAAGCCTTCAAAGTCCAGCAAATCTCCATAAGTAAATCCCTCTTATTGCTCTATCTAATCAGGTGTCAACTCATGGCTCTTATCTTGAAGGAAGAAGAAGTAATAGTAAACTCACAGCCCAACAAGTACATCATAATAAGGCACTAAGTAATGATAATGAAATTAAACAGAAGAAGATATATGAACATGAAAGATATGTATAAACCAAACTTGATTAGGCATATTTGGGGTGAAATTTACTTCTTTCTTTTGTTCTTATTTTCTTTAGGATATAGATTAAACATAATTATTCTTTTTTGCGAACCCGGGCTAGTAGAACCCACCAGCTAAAGGAACGAATAATCGAATATAGTTGTATTCACTGTACACAATCTAATGCCAAAATTCAAAAGTTCAAAGTTCTAAAGTTTTCATTTTTCAAAATTCAAAGTTTAAAAGTTTCTATTCTCCCAATTTAATGTCCCGATGAGAGGTAGTCCACGTGTCACTCTATGGATGGAGTTATCCTCTATTACCACCGTAATGTTTTAGGACATGTCTATAGTATTACCCACTACAACATGCGGATATGACAAATCCTTGAGTCTCCATTGTCACACTAGTGACATGCCTGGGGACATTAGCTATCAAAACATGAATCTGGGTCTTAATTTTATGGTTCCTTATTCTTTTGAGGGAGGATCCACCAACTTATTTCTCAAATAACTCCATCTTGCTGGCGGCGCACCAACAAGCAGCAGCCTGATTTTCCTCGATTTTACTTCTGATACATTTTCTTCTGCATCCATTGAGTCTAGTCTTGATCATTATAATATTAATTACTTTCTAATTATCGTGTTTTGGCACTTGAACCGTTACACTCTCCTTCACTTATAGAATTTTCATCCTCGAAATTTAACGAATCTTGAATTTCCATAACCGGAGATAAACTTTTAGATTCTCTAGTATTCCCAAGTCACTTCCTTGATTAAATGGTTATCCCAAAGAACCTCAAGCATTTTAAACCATCCTGATTCTTGCTAACCAATGCGTTCTACCAAAATCTAATTCTACCAAGTTCGAAGACAGCCCAAATTCATTAACTCACTTAACCAATTTAGCTCAAGACCTCAAACAATTGAAAATTCTTACTTCAACCTACCCTAAGCCTCGAAAGGAACTATTCCTTTTGAGCCTTAGATTGAACCTTAACATATGTGGGTTCGCCACATTTTCATTGCGCTACTCTAATTATTTATCTAACTATGAATCATCTAATCGTAATTCACCACTGTAACTAATTTAACTTAACATTTAAAATTTTTCTGATCATGTTGGCTAAAATTTGACCGAACCCTCAAACCGTAATCACACCTCAAGGTCAGATTACTTTGCATTCTCGTTGTTTTGTTGGTATGTCGACAACCGGCATTTTCCTAAAATACATAATTCAAGTCCACAAGAATATGCGATTTATTAGCCAACAAACAATTTCCTACATATCCTTGAAATACATGGTCGTTAGCTTCAAGCCTCAATCACATCCTGAGACCTATGGAAGTTGTGAGTGCATACGCACCCACACTATTCTAACTTATCATTTATTTGCTGATTCAAGATCTTCGTATGATTTGCATCTATTGGTTCATATAGAATACTTAGATTATTCAACAGTTATAGCAAAAGTCCCAAAATATCCATACCACGAAAGCAAAACTCACAAATTCTCAATTTACAGCCAAATTAGAAACTATAATTATATCAATCACCCGAAATTTCACACAACCCTAGGCCATCACCCAAAATTTTAGAACCCAAACACTTAACAACTTCAGGACTCTCGTTAGCATACTAAGGAGCCAACTGATTCAAACCGAAAGTGTTATCCATAAGCATAATGAGTGGGTTGCTCTAATCATCCTGAAACAAAACTATAAGGGCTTCTCATTTTCTAATTTCATATTTCTAATACGTTGAACACTATTTTGTCTCCCAATTTAACAACACGATAATCTCATTCCCAAGTATTAGAACCTACTCACGACTTACCTTTCACATATCCTACGAAGCGCCGAAAAGGTATTAAGTTTAAAGACTCCCAACATTAATTGTCTTTACTAATGTTCGCTTTCCTTAAAAGATACCGATATTCATCCTCACAATCCTTAAACGGATATGTCCACTTGCAATATCATAAGATCATCTTTTCTTTATAATACAACTATTCTAGTCCTCAAAATCATTAGACAATAGTTACCTCCGAAAGCAATACCTATAAACCCTCAAAGCGAGGATCTCATCGGCTATCCCCAGCTATGGGTGAAGAAGACTCAAACTATGGGTCTCTCCCCTACTTGATTCGAGGGTAGCCATCTACTACGACACAAGGATAACAAAATTCTAACCTTCTTCAAAAGCATTACACTCTATGATAACTTACCAGACTCATTCGGGGTGAATCGAAATGACATAGATGTCAATTGACCCCTTTTTATTTCCTTGAAAAACTACCCTTTCAGAATACTTGTCGGTCTAAACTACCTTTTTAGAAAAACTACCAGACTCTCGTTCTAACGATTACAAACCTCTCCTAAACCAAACGTCTCGCGGACATTGCAATCCTCGATGAATACTTGTCAAATCACTTAATAGATTTGGTTAAACCCAAGATGACCACACACCTCCACGACACTAATCAGTCTTCTCAATTAGCCACTGCTTAAAGTCCCATGGATTCCAAATCACGGTATCAAAGAGCCACATGCTCAACAGGGCTTTTCCTCGAACTAAACTCACATTCTCTTTTTCAATTGGGCATTTGGTTAATAATCGTTCTCGATCCATGACACAATTTTCAAGCGGAGTACACATTTCCTACGTTCCTTTGGACCTATCAATAAGGTCATCTCAATATGGACCCAAATATGGCTGAAGATCCATCCCATAAAATTTATGAAATGCCAACGGACCTTCAAAACCCAAACAACGTTCCCGAACTTCGTAACAGCCATATCCTCACCTGAATGCTGCCACGAGCATAATTTTCAATTATCCACAATCAACACACTATGGATATAGATCGATCTTAGAAATCACCTATCCATTCATTGTGCCCGCTTATCATTTGATTAACCTTCCGAGTAACCAATTACGCAATCATCCACAAATAACCTCATTAGTTAATCTTACTTCACCAAAGGTTCCAAGATCTCCTTAACAGTACCTAACTGAAGCTCCTTCAAATCCATATGAGATCCTCAAAAGCTAGTGTTAATTCCAACACAATCTCAATCTCTCATCAAAGGCAATCAGCTTGTTATTTTCCTCCAAATATATATCCTCAAGACTTACACAACTAAATTCTTAGCAATCACCAAACGACTTCAAAGGGGTGGTCTTATTTACTAATTAGGCTTAATGCTTATCCCTGATTGCATCAACTATATCTCCTATTTAGAATTTACAACCTAATTGTAAAGTATAATTGCCTGTCAATACAATTCACACCAACACCCACGAACACCCTTTCAATTTCTACAGGATTTTGCATCACCCGAAATTTAAATACCCAATTACTACGAAATTGATCATAAATCGGCATCCTTAAATTCACTATTCCAAAATTGACTCCAAGTCACATTGACTTTGAGCCATTAATTCCACTTTATCCACCATACTCACTAGGTTGATTGGGTATCCTTTCTTAATGAATTATTAGTCCGAGGGCCACAACCCAAAAAATGATCAAGCCTAAAATTCAAACCCAAACCGATTAAATTAGACCTCGAATCGGCACCAAATCAACTTAAGCACTAAATCGGCACCGAATCAAATTTGAACTTCAAGGTGCCTCCCTACAACTCCTCTCGACCTCACGATTGACCACTACCACGAATGGACCTTCACCTAGAAGCCGTAGTGGTTACTGATATCCTATCTGAAGGCAAAACAAAGCAGGTTAGGCTATTGTTAAAACAATACCTGGGTCACAGAAGCTAGATAACCAAATTCATTCTGTCTCTAACTTAGTTCAAGCCTAAACTAACCAACTGAAATAATTAGGACTATTTTGTTCTAATTTAATTTTCTTATACCTACGTCGGCTTATTTGCTTAATCTTATACTATCCTAAGATTTCGCATAATATTTAAATCAAACCTAAGGCATCTCTTTTTTCTGATACCGATTATGACGGAATGGGTTTTTTTTTTAATAACCTTCGTCAATAATCACATAAAAGCAATGCCCATAGTTTAAATAATATAAAATTTTTACAAAAAAATTGGATAGAATTTTTTTCTGAAATTGGACGAAAGCCACATATACAACCTACTTAATTAGACCTGTACAAGTATACAAATATCTAGACTTTAAAATTTCAACCACAACACATACACAGGACCAACAAATGTCATGTCATCTATAACTCAAATCTAGTATCTCTACTACTATATTAGATCTAAATAGAGATGCCATCTAAGTCTAAACAAATCCAAAATCCAACGAATGCGGAAGCAAAACTAGATACATAATAATAATAAACATGCCACAATCAATACATAACATTAATCTAATTTGACTAATTACATTTTGATACATTAAATATATCCAAAACTCTAAGCCTCCGAAGTCCGGCAAATCTCTTTAAGCAAATCCCTCTCATTGCTCTATCTAATCGGGTGTCAACTCGTACCTCTCATCTAGAAGGAAGAAGAAGTAAGAGTGAGCTAACAGCCCAACAAATACATCATAACAAGGCACTAAATAATGATAATGAAATGAAACAGAAAAAGATATATGAATATGAAAGAGATACATAAACGAAACTTTATTAGATATGCTTGGGGTGCAAATTACTTCTTTTGTTCTTATTTTCTTTAGGATATAGATTAAATATAATTATTCATCTTTACAGACCCAAACTAGTACACCCCACCAGCCAAAGGAGTGAATAATCAATGATAGATTATATTCATTTCATTCAACCTAAGGCCAAAGTTTAAAAGTTTAAAATTCTAAAGTTCTCATTTCCCAAAATTTAAAGGTTTCTATTCTCCCAATTTAACGCCCCGATGAGAGGCGAATCACGTATCACTCAATAGATGGAGTTATCATTGATTACCACTATAACGTCCTAAGGCATGTCCATAGTATTACCTGCTACAATATGCCATCAGAATAAATACTTGAGTCTCCACTGTCACACTAGTGACATACTTGGGGACATTACCCATCAAAACATGAATCCATGTCCTAATTTTATGGTTACTAATTCTTTTGAGGGAGGATCCACCAACTTATTTCCCAAATATAACTTATCAAATATCTCCATCTTGGAGATCAAATCCATTAAAATCTAAAATGTGAAATTTTTTTCCAATTATTCCTATGCTTATTATCTTCCTTGATGAGGAAAGTCTTTTCTCGACTTTACTTACATATAGGAATATCATATGCATAAGGAAGATTCAGATTTCTTACCATCAAAAGGCAAATTAATTTTAAGAGCTTGGATATGATTTGCCTTCACAATTGCACATATTAAAACTTTTGGATTATACAATTGAACTTATACAAATATACATATCATTTAATTAGCAATTAAACGTGAACAATTATGCAAAATATCGTTCAAAGCCTTCGGTGAATGGTGCACACGTGAACAGTGTTTGGATTCTCTTATCGATCAATTCTCAAAATGTTGATCATCCAATGGATAAACTATCAAATTTAAGGCATAGGTAATAATAAACCAAATTCATTTCATGTATCAAACTCCAAATCGAAGCCTAAAAGGGGTTCAGGCATGGATTCGGTTTGCCTCGAATGAACTTCCACATAAAACAACAATTTCGGATACCCAATCCGTAAATCAACAAGCCCAAATCATGGGTAACCATATCCTACTCCCAAATCGAGTGAAAGCCCTAAAAATTCGTGAATATCATGTCCAGGCATGAGGGTTAGGGTTTTCCTTGTCTAAAAATGTGTCAAACCTACAAATTTGGGTACCAAATTTATATATATGCATACTTAGGTCTTAGGAGTTACAAAATATAAACCTAATTGGGTACCGGAATGAGGATACCTGAAGAAAATAAGACAAAAGTGTAAAAAAATAAAAGAGGACAGTATGAGTACACTTGCCTCGACCAGATGTATCACATTTCTAACTGGCTCTCGGATGGATTTGGACTTGGGAGCCTCGTTCTACTCCCTCTCTCTTGTTCGACGCTCTCTCACTCTCTAGATTAGGGTTTAGTTAGCCAGGAAATGAAAATCGCAAAGCAGCACGGGATTTTTTGAATGGCTTGGCACTAGAGCGCCAGGCGAGCGTCCAGCGGGCGTAGGTTATTCTATTTTTGGCGCTGCCTGCCGCGCTCGAGTGCACAACAGGCGCCATGCTGCTGGCGGCGCACCAACAAGGAACAGCCCGATTTTTCTTGATTTTACTTCCAATATATTTTCTTTCGCATCCATTGAGCCTTGTCTTGATCATTATAACATTAATTACTTCCCAATTATCGAGTTTTGGAACTCGAGTCGTTACACTGTACTCGGCTTCAGTAGTAGAAAGGGAAATGCACTTCTACAATTTTGACTGCCAAAAAACTACACCTCTAACACATTTCACATAGTATCATGAGGTGGACTTTCAGGAGTCAATGTCTCCAACCTTATTAGTATCCGAGTATCCCACCAATTGAGACATATCACTTCCAAGACACATGTACATTTTTTAAGTTCTTCAGATGTATCTCATTATCCCTTTGACCACGGACCAATGCTCCCTTTTTAGGTTTGACAGAAAACGGCTGACAACTGCGTGTGCTATATCTGACCTCATACATACCAAGGCGTACATCAAGCTTTCTACAACTGAAGAGTAAGAAATGCCTTTCATGTATATTTTTTCAGCATCCGAGGATGGAACTAGTGACTATTCAGTCTATGGTGGTTTGCCAGCGGAATGCTCATAGATTTGGACTTCTCCTTATTGAAACGTTAGAGCACATTTTTAATGTATCTTTCTTAGGACAGCCACAATCTTCTGACCTCTCAGTCGTGAATAATTTTTATACCAAGAATTTGTTTCACTGACCCTAGGTCCTTCATGACAAATGACTGTCCAAATTGCTATTTCAGCTCCTTTATCTGAGTACCATTGCGTCCAACGATCAGCATGTCATCCACATAAATGAGAAGGATGACAAAATCATCCTTAAAAAATCTCTGTGTTAATACACAAAGGGTCAAAGAGATTCTCGATATCTCGACCGGCTCACGACCGACTCAAACTTCGTACCACCGTCTAGGAGCCCGTTTCAATCCATACAACCTCTTCCCTCGTGTGACAAACAAGTTGTTCCTTCCTTAATCTTGAATCCTTCCAACTTCTTTATGTAAATTTTCTCCTCAAGATCACAATGGAGACAAGCCGCTTGGACATCCAAACACGCTCCACTCTAAATTCAGAAAGAACCAAACCAAGTACAACCTCTTATGAAAGACATTCACCAAAAGGGCAAAAATATCATCAAAATGAACCCTTTTCCATTAATTAAACCCTTTAAGTTGCCTTCCCCTTAATCTTGAATCCCCTTCATTTTCTTTTATGTAAAAGACTCATTTATTCAATGGAGACAAACTTTTGGACATCCGGTGCTCAAATATGTTAATTTTTATAGAGAGAAAGTTTATTTCACTTATGGTTTCCAAAAGACATCTTCATATCATCAAAATTTTTCCATTAATTAAGCCCTTTTACCACCGGTTATCCTTCATAACTTTCTTCAAACAAAAGACCCATTTATTCTTTAGGGCTCCCTTTCCCTTGGAGCCGAAATCAAATATGTTATTTTTTTATAGAGAGAGCTTATTTCATCTTCCATGGTTTCCAACCATTTCTTCTTACTTATCCTTCATAACTTCTTGAAAGTTTGGGCCTCTCCCATGCTCCGGTAGGCAGGATCACGGATGAATGACCGTCTTTGCTCCCTCAGAGATCAGGATAGCATCCTTGGCCCGATTGAGGAGCGACTTTAACCTCGTCCTCATGCGCCAGAAACTACCTCATTATTATCCTCAGCCACTCTTAGACATTGTCCTCGTCCTCGCAGGTCTTGAATGGACGACTTGACATCACCTTATGCAGTACTCACTTGTCCGTCACTCACCTTTGTCCCAGTCAGCTAGTGCTCAGAGACTTGGTCTTCTTACAAATGTCCTCAATCGCTTCAGCCTCAACTATAGGAGCATTCCTTGATTAAATCACCGAATTGGGTATGGTTATAGCACACTCCTAACTATTTAAAATATGACTGCTTTTGTGAAATCTTCACAAAATTCTTAAGGTGTTCCTGTTTGTTGTCCTTCCGGTGCCCCTTTGAATTTCATAGCCTTCCTAGTCCCTTTATCTCTAAGCATAGAGCTATTGTGACATTCTCCTGATCATGAGCTCTAATATCTATGACATGCATTTGGTTTCTCAAAAAAATTGCTCTTTTAATCTCTATCTCAATGAGCAACCATGTTCAAACACTTCTTTATAGATCCTTATAACAAATGACACCAACTGCCTCCAAATTATGTTATTCAAGCCTTGCAAAAATTTTAAGCCTACTTACATCAAGCACCGATTGTGGCGCAAATCAATCTAACTTGATAAACTTTACATTATATTTCATCGCAAAGTTGCTTCCATGTCATAACCTTGAGAATTTATCCTCTTTCAACACTTAGAGGCTCATTAAAAAATATTTATCATAAATTTTCTATGAACACATTACATGAATTTTCACATTCTCCTAGCCAAGGACTCTCTTTGTCATGGCCCACAAATGATCAGATTTATCGTTTTGCTTATATGTAACCAACCTTACTTTCTCACAATCCAAATAGACAATCACCTCAAACACATTTTTTATAATATGTTTGCAAATTTCATCTTTTATTGGATCCAAATCTCTCTGAAAAATAGGAACACATTCATTTGTGACTTTTTCATAAGACATTATCAACTCTCCTCGGTTTACTCTAGCTCCCCAAATCCCAACAAGCCCTGGATTTTGTGGTGCATCGACTAGGTAGTCCATTACCTCAACCATTCTCGCCAAGACTTTGAGGAGCTCATTCTCTCAGTTAGATTCCACATCACCTTAGCTTCTAGGCATCTTTGAACATATAACATTACTATTCACAAAGTTTAGGTCCACTTAATAATTTAGGAAATCTCCTATGAGATCCCGAAATCAAAAAGGCTTAAAATAGGAATAAAATATTGCTACTTAAAATTGGAGTGGCCTTATGCCACTAGAAGGTCAAACCATTTCATGGAAGTGCCAGAGGCTGAAGTAAATAATGAGAAAATTTTAATCGGATGATGATGACTGGTGGGCCGATTTGGAGTAAAGGTGACCGGATTTTGAGTAAGGTTAACCAGAATTTGTAATGTTGACCGGATTTTGAAAGATGTTAACCAGCCTTGAATAAAAGAAATGAAATGTTGTCGGCTTGAGCAAAAATGTTGACCGGACTTAAGGAGGTTGACAGAATTTTGAAGAAGTTGACCGGATTTGAAGACTTGACCGAATTTGAAGAGTTAACCGGATTTGAATAAAGATTGACCGGAATTTGTGATGATGACCGGCGTTGACCAGAAAATTTACCAAAAAGTTGACCGGCAACTAAAGATAAAAGTAAACTTTATTATTTAGTTAGAATCCAATTAGGGCTCAAGCAAATGTGGTAGGTAAACTACCTCATTACACTCTGAGTAGAAGTGCTGAGGTAAGTAAACTAACCTACCTACTTCCACCAAATCACTGAAGGCAAGTACCGAGTAGGTAACTTACCTCCGCTTACCCCACCTACTCCCTCCTCTTTATATACCGGGCTCAGGTTGAGGGATGAGTGTGAGTTTCTAGCACGAAGGAAGAATAAGGAGCGAAGAAGGAGGGAAGAACTTTGAGGCAGTTAGAATGGGCAGTCAGGCAAGTGTATCTCGGATGCTACTCTTTTAAGTCCTGTTTTTAAGAATATTACAAGTGTACTCTCCATTTTTAAGTTCACGATTTGATGCAAGAGTACTCACCGTTTTAAGTTCATATTTTTAATGCAAGTTTATCATGTCTGTTGATGTTCAGTTATTTCATGATATTCGAAGGCAAAGAGTTTTGATTATTGCATGATTATACATGATGACTAGCTATTTATTTATGAAAAAGTACCGGTTATTCCATGATGTTTGGATTTCGGCTTTTGTTAAAAAGAACTTCGGCTTCTGATAAAAGAATTTCGGCTTTTGTTAAAAAGAACTCCGACTTTTAAGGAAAGAACTCCGAATTTGAAAAAAAAAGAACTCCGGCTTTTAAGAAAAAGACCTCCGACTTTTACGAAAAAGAACTCCAGCCTTTGAACTTCGAATTTTGTCAAAAAAAAGAACTCCGACTTTTAAAAGAAAGAACTCCGGCTTTTAAGAAAGAGACCTCCGGTTTTCCCTTGAATGCTAAATCAAGTTCGGCTTTCCTAGGTGAAAAATCAAGTTCGGCTTTCCTTGATGAAAAATCAAGTTCGACTTTCCTTGATGAAAATCAAGTTCGGTTTTTCGTTGATGAAAATCAAGTCCAACTTTCCGTTGATGAAAATCAAGTTCGGCTTTCCGTTGATGAAAATCAAGTCTGACTTTCCCTTGATGAAAATCAAGTCCGGCTTTCCGTTGATGAAAATCAAGTCCGGCTTTCCCTTGATGAAAATCAAGTCCGGCTTTCCTATAATGAAAATCAAGTTCGGTTTTTCCTTGATGAAAATCAAGTTTGGTTTTCCCTTGATGAAAATCAAGTTCGGCTTTCCCATAATGAAAATCAAGTTCCGCTTTCCCCTGATGAAAATCAAGTTCAGCTTTCCCTTGATGAAAATCAAGTCCGGCTTTCCCATAATGAAAATCAAGTCCGGCTTTCCGTTGATGAAAATCAAGTCTGGCTTTCCCTTGATGAAAATCAAATTCGGCTTTCCCTTGATGAAAATCAAATCCGGCTTTCCCTTGATGAAAATCAAGTCCGGCTTTCCCGTGATTAAAATCAAGTCCGGCCTCCCTTGAATGAGAAATCAAGTTCGATTTTGCATGATAAAATCAAGTCCGGCCCCTTTTGTATAATGAAATCAAGTTCGGCCATGTGTGCCTTGTATTTGGAACCGGCCTCAAGGAGAAAACCATATTGGCCTTAACATGAAATCACAACCGGCCAACTTTATATTATGAAAATGAAATCGACTCCCTTGATGTGAAAAGAGCTCCGGCACTTCCCTGATGAAAATCTAAATAGGCTACTTCAAGTATGAAAATCTAAATCGGCCACTTTAAACATGGAATCTAAACCGGCTTTCCTTTGTAAGAAAATGAAACCGACCTTCCTGTGTAAGAAAATGTAACTGGCCTTGTATCATATTTTGAAACCGACTTAAAGTATATGATTTTTGAACCAGCTATAAGATATCTGTACACAATCTCTGAATGGTTAATAGTGATGTTTCTGACTAATAATAGTGATATTTCTGACTGATACTGAAAATGGCTTTCAGTAAACGATAAGAAGAAAATATTCCTGTTCTGTTATTATGGACCCCAGACTGATATACAGTCAGGTTAAATTCTTCGGCATGCCTTAGAACGTTATGGTGGTGATCGAGGATAACTCTATCCATGGAGTTATATGTGGTCCGCCCTGTCCTCGGAGCGTTACGGTTAGGAGGAAAGCTTAGTTTCTGGTCTACCTTCGGATGGCACACCGATACCACGAGACGGAATACTTCTGTTCAGTTATCGGCCTTGAATTGTGTGGACTGAACACAATCCATCCTCGATTTTTCGCCTCTTCAACTGGTAGGGTCTACTAGTAGGATCCTTTACTGATAAAGATGAGATTTCTGTAAAATATGGAGGTAAGACCAATTTCTGCTTTCTGAAATATGAGTACTTTGATTTCTGATTTTCGAAGACCGTTTCTGTTTTCTAACAGTTCTGTATACGTCTGTATCATATTTATATTATAAATCACTTCCTATGGCATTTGTAACTTCATGTGCAATAGTATCTATTTTGCTGAGTTATGTTCCACATACATGTTTTACTATACACCTGCATGTACCTTGCTGGGCTTCGACTCACTATTTTCTGTTTTTTTCCCTTCAGATGAGACTATAGAATTCGTGCCTGATGAGGAGTAGCTAGAGCTCCGTCTAAGAGATTCTAAGGATTCCGAAGCATACTTTGGGAGTTACCACGGAAGAAGCAGTGGATGCAATGATCTAATTAGAATAGATGTATTTTTTAAATTGGAATCTTGTGCCTATGTGTGCATGAATGAATTTTACGGGAATAAGTTTGAATGCTTCAATAGGTTATTAAATTGACTTTCGCTACATATTTTATGGATAATGTGTGTGGTTCCTAGATGGCATCTATGATCCTGTGTTATGAATGACGGAAATAAAAAAAATCTGTTCCGTCACATCTCCCCTATGACTTCCTCTAATAGCATCACTAATCACTACCCAAATTATTAACATGAAATTTAACTAAGATTAGGTCACAAATATTTAGACAGTGACAATATACAAAATCCATTAGTAACTTACAAACAATATTATTATAATCTATTATAGGATATGGTCAAATTTATGTCATTTGACCACTAAATTCTTAAACTTACTCAACTATATAATAATAAAATGGCAACATATAAATCATAAAGCATCACAATCAAAAATACAAGAAATCTAAAATAATGTTCGTCCCTCAACCATATTTATAAATTTATACATGCTCTTTCATACTTAAAATATTTAAATTGTTTTCATATAACATCATCAAGGACACATAATTTTCATAATCTTTACATACTCCTTTAAAATGAATACCCACCAATCCAAGACTCTTAAGTAATTCAAGCATACTAATCTCAAATACAGTACCAATACAAGGTGAGCTAAATCTCAAAAAATAAATAAGGAGGCTAGGTATAAACAACACTTACTAGGGTCGAATGCATAAAAGTTGGTTGAAGTATTTTTTTTTTTTCTCCATAAACATGGTCTATTAGAGAGCCATCAGATGACCTTTTAATTTTCTTGATTTGTTTTGATATGACATAATATGTTTTTTATCAATTTTTTATAATATTTTATTTAAAAAAAATGAGAAAAAATTATAACGAAACGACATCTTTTTACAACATAAGCTTCTTATAAATTTAGATGTAGAGATTTAATATGAGTTTTAAGAAATTTTAGATATCAAGAGATTTCTTTAATGAATTTCAACATTTTTTCATGAATTTGAATAATATACTTCAAAATCTAAAAAATAAAGAAAATAATGGACATCCACATGGATACGTGTGCAAGCCATACATAAAAAGTATCAGGGATAAACACTTCCATGTAAATGAAAATATAAATCTCATATTTTAAACAATTATGACAAAGAAATTGAGAAATATTAAAAAATGATAAAAAAAAAATTAGGCTTGAAATTTTTTTGTTTTGACTTGAATCATAAGAATTTTTAAAGTTTTAGTTTCAAAATCCCTTTCTTTTTCTCTTTTTTTTCTCTTCTTCTCATATCTTTTTCTCATTTCATTTTAAATTCTTATGGAAACGAGATAAAAAGAAGCAGAATTCTCTTATATATCCAAACTAGTGTATGAGCACAAATTGTCCATCTATCAAGTGTGAGGCTAAAAATAAATAGTATATGAGAACCTTTGATGCGTGATCTTAGGTATTTAAAATCTAAAATTGGTACATATATATTCATCATACATACATTAGGCCCTTGGTGTATATCAGGCACCACCTATACTACTATCATTGTAGGATAACACTCATACTCCTATTAGGCACCAAACACAATAATCTAATAATTAAGACCTCACTCAAATCCATAATTATATTTAATAATTTGCTTGATTACTTTGATTCAAGCATTCAAATATAAAAATTAGTACTTAGAATATTACATTCCTCCCATCTTTCACAAATTTTGACCTCAAAACTTACTTATCTTAATTAAGGAATAAATATGAATAGGTTTTTTGGGATCTCATCTTCATTATCCCCTATAGCTTCCTCAAATAAATGGTTTCACAATAATATTTTTATTAAAGGGATAATTTTCATATGGAGCGCTTGAATTCATATTCCTAAAATCTAAATCAATTCTTCAATATATGTCCAATACTTATGAATCCTTAAGGGTTTATGCTTAATAATATGTGAAGGATTATAAATATACTAATAGAATATTAACACATGAAAATCGTTATGAAAATTTATCAAATTAGGAAATAAAACTAATTTATAAACCACTTCACTAATTCTTTATAAACTTTTGAATGATTCAATGAATGTTGGCTTTAATTTTTCCTTCAACCAAAACCTTAGGACTCATTTACATAGAGATACTTATAAAAATATATAATCTCTATTTTCAAACATAACTAACGATTTGCATAGATCTTTGGCAGGCTTTGAGTTACTTGGTGTCGATCTTGAATTAAATGAATCTTCTCCGTTGTTTATTATCACTTCTCATCCTAAAAGCCTTCGGTCTCCAATCACTCTCCTATTGATGGAGGAATGATAATTCTTTTTATTAGAGTTTCAAAATGTACTATATCGATACTTGTCTAATAATTATTATTGTAGGTAAACTCGACTAATAATAAATAATCATTTCACTTTCATTCATTTCTATAACTGAAACTCTTAACATATAATAATTTGATCATATCCTAAGCCAAGTATGCAGCTATCACTTAATCCTTACAAATTCATCTTTGATAGTGTTCTATTCTCACCCCCTCTCTAAGAGATCCTGAAATCGAAAAAAGAGTTTAAAATCGGAATAAAATATTAAAACCAAGAGTATATTTTTGTTTTCGACTTAAAACCGGAAGAAGATTAAAATCTGGAGTAAAAATGTCAAAAATGAAATCCGGAGGCCAGAGTGGCCTTATACCTTTCAATACCGGAATGGCCTTATGCCACTTAAAATCGGAGTAGCTTATGCCACAGAAGGCCGGACTGTTTGAAGTCCAGAATAGATGACAAGAAAAGGTTGGCCGAAATTTGTAATGTTGACCGGAATATGTAATGTTGACCAGAATTTGTAAGGTTGACCGGCTTTTCAAATGTTGACCAGCTTGGAAAAAGGTTGACCAGTCATGAATAAAAGAAGTAAAACGTTAGCCAACTCTGAGTAAAAGATGTCTGATTAGAACATGAAGCATTGACCAAAGAATTGACTGAAATAAATTAAGAGTAACAAAAGACAAAGACCAACTTTGCTGATTAGTTAGAACCCACCTAAACCCTAACTAAATGAAGTAAGTGAACCACCCCATTGACCGTCTGAAAAGACATATCAAAGTGAGTAATTTAAACTACTTACTCTCACCTAACCTCTGAGAAGAAGTACCAAGTAGGTAGCTTACCCCCACTTATTCTACCTAATACCTCCCCTATATATACTCAACTTCGGTCAAAGAAGCAAGTATGAGTGCCAGCAAGAAGGAACAGTAAGGAGTAGAGAAGGAGAGAAAGTTTCAAGTCTGTAGGAGTGGGCGGACAACTGTCAGGCAAGTATATTTCGAACGTTACTCTTTTTAAGTGTTGTTTTTAAGAATATTATAAGTGTAGACTCTATTTTTAACTTCAGAATATTGCAAGTGTACTTCGGACGATTATTCTTTTTAAGTTCGTTTGCAAGTGTGCCCCAATTTTTAAAGTTCATGCTTTGTAAATATATTTCCGTCTCCAAAGTTTCAGCTTTAAAAACTGCCAATTTTCCCTTCCGATTTAGATTAAATTCATACCGTTTTAATTACTGTTTGATAAGCTGTATTCTGGTTTAAATTCATGTTTCTACTAAACTCATGTTTAAATTAGAGTACATGAAAATAAAAAAGTATACCGACTTTATGTCACCTGCATTACCGGAATTTAAAACCGGCCTTGAATTGTAAAATAATTGAAACTGGCTTTATAATATAATTTGAAACCGGCTTAATTAAATATTGAAACCGGCCTTGCATAATTTAAAACCGGCATTTGAAACGTAACTTGAAATCAGCTGCGAAGTGAAGCATGAAATATTAAAACCAGCCTTGCATGAAAATTTTAAACCCAGCATTTGTAAAAGTAACTTTAAAACCGGCTGTGAAGCGAAACATGAAATATTGAAACCAGCCTTGCATGAAATTTTAAAAACGGCATTTGTAATATGAAATGACGCATGAAAAACAGACATGAATCTATAATTGAAACCGGCCTTGTATTATAATTGAAACCGGCATTTGTATTGTAATTTTAAAACCGGCAATCGCATTGTGGTTTTGAAACCGGCATTGTATCGTAATTTTGAAACTGGCATTTACATTGTAATTTTGAAACCGGCCTTGTATTATAATTTAAAACCGGCATTTATAATGAAACTTTGAAACCGGCTTGCCAAGTGACGCATGAAAATTATGATTTGAAACCGGCCTTGTAACATAAATTTGAAACTGGCTTTGTAGTGTGATTTTGAAATCGGCTTGTGATATGGTCGTCCAGAATGAACAAAGAAAATGTGAACCGATTTTATAATAAGACAAATAAGTTTGGACCTTAGTATTGGGAGATAAGATTCTCCGGCATGCCTTAAGACTTTATGGTGATAATCGAGGATAACGAAAGTGATAGCCATCCTCGAGGCTTTGTACAATGAGATAGTGATAGCCGTCATCAGGGCTTTGTACAAGGTGAAAGTGAGAGCCTCCTCGGGGCTTCGTACAAGGAGGTATTGCCGTGATTGTGAGGAGATGTGTACAATCTATCCTCGATTAAAGCCCCCCTTCCGCTAAGTAGAAACCTTACCAATAAATAAAAGAGGATTTCTATACTGTAACCGGCCTTATTTTATGTTCTAATATTAACTGTTCTGACTTTCTAATTGACTTTTGCATAGTCCGGCCAATTGTTACCTATGATATCTATGTTGCATCATTACCTGCATTGACCATTTTAGTGTTCTGTAAGATTCCGGCTGAATGATATCTTGTATATGTATCTGAACTGTTGACAGCACAAACGTTTTATGAAAAATCTGCATGTACTTTGTTGAACTCTGACTCACTATTTTCTATTTTCTCCCCCTTCAGATAAAATTTTAAAACTCGTGACTGACAAGACGAGTGACTAGAGCCTATCTGAAGGATTGTAAGGATTTAGAAGCATACCTTTTGCAAGACTGTCACAAAAAAGCAGTTAATGTAATGATCTATTAAAATTGATGAACTTTTGTAATTAGACATTTATGGCTATATATTCAGGAATGAATTTTATAGGAATGAATATAAATGTTTCAACAGGATATTAGATTGATTTTCGCTATATATTTGATGACTAAAGTGTGTGAGTTCTAGATGGCATTGTGATCCTATAATTGGAAGGCAACGATCGCCCAAATCGGACCACCAAAACTTTGGTATCAGTTGCGGGAGGTCACTGGCGGAATGTAAAAAAAAAAAAAACTGTTCCGTCACACTCTCTCCCCTTTTTTGGGCTATTAGTCTCATAAACCCCCCTCCCTCCCAAACATTATCAAATTAACCTGAAATTTTTATCTAATAGTCACTTGATAATTTGACGTATTTTACCACAAAATTTTAGTACTATGGGAACTCATTTGCACTCCCCACACTTTTAGGTAGACTTACTTTAGATTTTGTTTCTTCGTTGGTTATAAGCAAACTTTTAAATACCACGTAACTAGTCACCAATCATCCCAAACCTCTACTTCCAGAAGTTTTTCATGGAACTCCTCAAACAAGTCCCCAAAGTCCCTCTTCGTTCTAGTGAAGAAGAAGAAGAAGAAGAAGCCACTAAGCGTTTTGAAGCCTCACTTCCTAAAGAGAAAGGGTTCCTTGGTCCTTCCCTTACTTTTATCAAGGCTTTTGGTGCCCCTCTAGAATCCTTGACAATGTCATCTCCTTTCAGAAACACTTTGTAGCTCAAGATGGTGACATCATCTTAGCAACTAAACCAAAATCTGGAACAACTTGGCTTAAGGCCCAAACCTTTGCAACTATCAACCGTGCCCTTTACCCAACTAACCATTCGAATCACCCTCTTCTCTACAAAGAACAAAGCACGCAGCAACCCAAAGGCAGCAGAAATCCTAAAAGGCTCCTGGTTCTGTTGCTGCAAGTCCCCATTATCAACATTCCACTACAGCTGGCGTCTCAGGATCAGAAAGCAGGAAGCAATAATACCTCAACTAGTCTTTAGCAACTCG